>OU696529.1:12675000-17475000 GCA_916048285.2 Bellardia pandia | reverse complement strand
ATGAACTTTTAGGCACAGCATAATATAGTAGTGTAAGTTAATCAGAACACTTCTATCACACTCTATACCTGCAAAAAACGCGAGTAGTCCTTACGCTCATGTATGGACTACTTCACAATGGACCAGGAGTACTCGAAACATAATTTATTTGTATGAAAAAATTACTCCATTTGACATTACAATGTCTTAGGACCATATAATTCAGGTTTGCATAACACGGGATTGGTCCAAAAACCACTTCAAATGTTTTACACCAACGACTACGGTCATTAAAGCACGAATAATTGTCGTGTAAGAAGAAGTTCTGCTTTGAAAATGAAATTGTCCATGAGTGCATTACATAGCAATATGATTTTAGTCACTACATTTTAGCTACAATGGACCATGTTCTCCACAAATTTTTTTTAGGGATCACTTTAATGATTTTTTTTTTTTAATTTTTTAAAATGTAAGTGTGAAAAGCATGTTATAAAGCTTCCATAAAAAAATGCCTAAAAAGTATGAATCAATTAAGAATTTTCAAGAATATTCCAAGAATTTGTTTCATTGTAAAAAATTTTTAGGCGATGCATAAAAACGTAGCATATTTTTAGGCGCAGCTGCTACACTATTGTACTTATATCAATAGCTGGAGAATTTCGATTAGAATTAGAAATCATTACGATTAGAGAAATAAAATAATCTAATCATTAGAATTGAATTTTGATAAAAATTTCAGATTACTAATTGATTAGATTAGAAATAATCAAAAATCTAATCACAATTAGTGACGATTAGCATTTCTAATCAAATCTAATCAAAACTAATCCAAAAATAATTGATTAGATTTCTTAATTGTTTTTGATTAGATTTGATTAGATTTGATTAATAGTTGATCTAATCTACTATAATCAAAAATAATCAAGAAATCTAATCAATTATTTTTTGGATTAGTTTTGATTAGATTTGATTAGAAATGCTAATCGTCACTAATTGTGAATAGATTTTTGATTATTTCTAATCTAATCAATTAGTAATCATCTAAAATGGATAACTAATTATAATTAATCAATTTTTCAGCACAATTAAAATGTCTAATCCAATTGCTAATCATTAGGATTTCTAATCATTATTCCCAAGCTATGATTATATCATTATAGCACAACTCTTTGCAGTTCACTTGCATTATCTTTCGATAATATGTTCTACTGATTTCTATATATTATAAATCCTACAAACTACTATACATCTTTCCCTTCCTACTCGTATCAGAATTAAAAAAGTATTATCTATATTATATATATTAGTAACTATATTATCGAAAAAAATATTGTTGTGTTTGAAGGGTGAATGTAGACTAAACATTAGTTATTTGAAAAATCAGCATTAAATTATCGTATGCAGACGATGAGGATGATGGTGATGATAGAGATATTGTTGAATTAATGTGTGTATATTTTCTGCATAGCAAAAGTGTTGATGAAATTTTGCATATAACAGCCATTTTAAGAGTCGTTCGAAGACTGCAGATTGTTGCATTTATGAATGTGTGTGTGGGTGTGTGTGTGTGTAGAGTGTAGTGTAAAATAATAACAACAATATGTAGAGAAAAACACAAGGTGTTGTAGTGCAAATAATGAAATGCAAATGAGATGCGTGTTCTGCAGCACCAGCAACAGCAACAAAAATCTACGGGTACTTAATAAAATACCAGCAACAAGCAAACAAATCGAAAAATATGTACAAATATACCGACAAAAACATGCTTACTACACTAACGAATAATACAGTGGGAAAGGCAACTAAAGCAACAAATCATTATAAAGTGATATACATATATGAATAATCACTATAGCATAGTAATATGAACAATTGAAGAACATAAATAAATAGAAATTAAAATATTGCACTCAACAGCGTATGATTTTTCAAACCAATACAATACAATTATTAATTTCGTATCAGCCTAAAAGTGTGCCGCTTTTTTAGGTTGACAAATTGGAAATTAGAACAATGAAACAGTATAAATAAAGACAAAATAAAACATTCCTCCCACAAAGTCTAGTATTTGCCAAAACAACAACAACAACAACATACAATTATTAATTTTATAACTGCCTAAAAGAATGCAGCTGTCATAGTCTGAAAAGTACAAAATGAGAAAATATTTATTCTATTTAAAGGTAGGATTACACGAGTCAAATATTTGACATGAAATATTTCGAATTAAACACGGGCAAATTTTTTTGAGGTCAAACAATATTTGCCGCTATATTCCACCAGATCAAATATTTGACGAAAACTTGTTTAATCAAACACAGTCGAATAGAATTTATGTCAAACTCAGTCAAAGATGTTTTACACTATATTACACGAAAGAAAATATTTGACTTGTTTGGCCTTTAAAATTATTTGATCTAGGCCGTTTTTGTTTGACAGACGCAACACTCACTTTTGTTTATATTATTGCGATTTATTTTTTGTTTTTCTGGTAGTCGAATTTTTTTCGTTAATAAATCATAAAAATGAATGATTCTGAAGAGGATATTTTATATACAGTTTGTTTTGGTGCTGTAGCAATTATTGCAATTGAAGAATGTGAAAACAAAAATAAAGCCATTCCTCGAAGAAGGAAACGCAGTGTTTGGGTGCTTCGCCGTCAACAAGATGGCGCGTGAATTGGAGTTGGAAGTTCCAAGTTTATAAAAAAATTTTCTACGAATGAATGCATTAGATTTCAATACTTTGTATCGTTTCAAGTAGGAAAATATGTTGAAAAAGGAAAGAACAGTTAACCAAAAGCAATAAAGAACTATTCAAGCAAAAACAAAATTAATGTTTTTGTAAACAACAACAAATTACTTATTTACTTATTTACAAAGTTTAATACAATATTTAAATACAAAGCAAGTGACGCAACACTGAGGAAAAAAAAGATGAAGTAAATACTAAAATCAATCAAAGTTTTATAAAAATACAATAAAAAATATCATAAATACAATAAACTCACCGCAAAAAATCGATGAAATTAAATTTAATTCCAGAAAGTTCTCTGCTTGCTTTGTTGTATCGTGAAATGTTTGACGTATTTGATCATGTAAAAAAACTGCATGGGCAAACAAATTATTTGATCAAATAATGCCATTTTGTTTGATGGGCAACTTCATGTCTGTATTACACGAGTCAAATATTTGTCACAAAATGATTATGATCAAACACAGTCAAACACATTTGAAGTCAAATATTTCATTTGAAAGTTTTACGATTACACATAAGGTCAAATATTTGATTATTTTTTTGTCAAATATTTGACTCGTGTAATCCTACCTTAAGGGAAAGGCAGTTGTTACAGTATTATTTTATCGATTAGTTCTTTAGAGTTATCAACTGGATATAAGTAAAACTGTAACATGCTTTATAGGGGCCAAATTCAAACCATATAATTCAACAGTTCTGGCCACAATTATGCAAGTATTTTTTTTAGTCTAATGTGTTTTAACAATAATTTTTTTTCTTAGTTGCTGCTTAACTGTGTTTTCATTGTTGACAAATTTTAAATGCATACTGTCTAAAGGTATTACTTTGGAGGGTGTTATAGTTAGAAGATAAAACACCAACCAATAAATACAATCACAATCGACAAAAACGAAAAACCTTTAACACACCACACAAACACAATATTAAAATGAAAACCCCTAACAGTATGCTATAAAATGCATTGCAAAAGTGTAAATGAGAATATATGCATACAATACATATTTTACATATGTCCTGAGTGACATTAGCAGCATCACCTTAGCAAAAAAAAAAAATATTTACAAAAATAAGCAGCAAAATAACAATGCCAACACTATCATGTTAGTAAAATCACTAGAATTTATTCATGCTCAATGACATTATAGAGACTCGTTTCAACAGCAACAAAGCATATAAGCTTTAAAAATAAATGCATATATATATATATATGTATGTATATATAGATTGACTATCATTGACATGCAACCAAATCCACTACAAAAGGAAAAAAATTTAAAAAAATATATAATTTCAAGTTTTTATATTCACACCAAACAAGATGCCTCTGAGAAGCTCAGTTATATTGCTACTACTATTGCTTGTATTAATACCCTTTCTACTCATACTCAAAGAGTAGTTTTGTAGTGGCATCAGCAATAAAAAAAAAACGTATTTTGCAGAAATGTACAAAAATTATTCAATGACTCTAAAGCGGATGTTGCATCAAAATCTATTTGCATATCAAGCAGACAACAGTCAGAAATGGTGACAAAAATCTTTGGCAATAGTATTAGTTAGTTAACACTATCACAAAAAAAACACATACATATGTACATAAACACAGACACATACTTAGAACTACTTTCATACATGCATTTACTAACATTCATACGAATATTTGTATATACTTACGAGTACAAATATATTGTGCACACTAAATTTGTGTGTGTGTTTGAAAAATTCCACAAAAAATATTTGAAAAGTTCACCAGTTTTTCTGTATAATGCAGTTAAGAGTTCTAAATTACATGCCATCAATAACTACACTTAGAAAATTTCAGATTTTTTTTTTTTAAATTTTAATTCATAAAATAAAATAAAAGTTTTTGCTAGACATCAAATGCCAATATAGTGAAATCTTGAGCTCTTTCTTATTTAATTTTCATTTGTAACACATCAGGTTCTTATTAGATTCTCGGACGATCTAACCAGGTCCTTCTGTCTGTAGGAGACTTAGAACAATGAAATTTTTCTTAAACATTCTTTGTTTCACCGAAATGTTTGGTATTGAAAGTGGGCAAAATCGGTCCAGTATGATCCGAGCAATAAACTAAGTTTTCCGACAACCACGATGTTTTTCAAATATTCAGGCATGTAATGGAAATCGAAATCGAAAACGAATCAGTTTTGGAAATACATTTTAATGCATTTATAATCCAATTTTTTAAATTTTTGTTTTAAGATTCTCTTTAGTAGCCCAATATCTTTATATTTTATGTGATAAAAGTTTTTCAATACAGAAATATTACGAAAAAATTGACTTTTAAAACTTATTCGTTTTTGATTTCCATCATATGCCTGATTTTTTTTTCTATTTTCTTCACAAAAACAAAATGCAGATAATATTATTAAATTTTGCACACTTTATTTTTAATATAGAAAGTCAAGTCCTGTTGAAAATGATTAGAATTGATCAACGATTTCTCATAGTCCCATACAAATGTCTTGACGGAAAATGCAGCATCCATTCAAAATTCAACAAACAAAATTTCATGTTAGGAAAAATCTCAAAATGATATTATGTTTGAATTGAAACATAGAACCCATATAAAGTTCATCTACGAAAATCACTTAAATGTGCATAAATATATTATAAACATCACTATCGAATTTTGTAATTATCGGTTCATATTTGACCATAGTCCCCATATAAAGTCTACTTTCGAAAATCATTGAAATGCGCATAAACCTCTTTTAAACCGAGACCGACAATAACTCGTCCATATAATCGAAAATCAAATTTGTGATTTATATTTTATTTTTAAAAATAAATCACTAATAACTAAATCAATAATAACTGTTATAAAATGATTTTTGTTTACAGGCTTTGGTGAGAGACAAACTATTTCAATTGTGGTTGATCTTAATAAATCTTAACATTCTTTCGCTATTATTTACAGTATGTATGTATGTAGCCTATTTTTTTTTATAAATTTTTAATAAATTGTAAATTGAATATGTTGAATATGAAGAAAAGCAGAGCCGATATTGGGTAAGCAGTAAAAAAAGCGAATTTTATATTCAAGTTTCATTGGTTTGCATTAAATGAACATTTGCCATTTATTTTAAAAGTTCGAAAATAAAAGTTATAACCTGACCTTTACGAAAAAAATTTAATTATAAATCACTCATCTTGATTATTTTCGTTTCTCTCAACCACAAACGTAAAATGTTCTCTTATAAATCACTCTCTCAGTGATATAAAACAAAAAAAAAAAAAAAAACAAATTTTATATCATTAATGGTGCTAATTAACCACTATCAAACTTAAATAAACGACGCTATCAAATTGAAATTCGACACAAATAATCCATGTATATGGTGAATTTCACGTCAAGTGACCCAATTTTAAAAATCGATGTCTTCCGATTTAGATGAAATTTGCACCAACGTTAGTACTATTGGATAGTAGGCCAGAGACAAATTTTTAGCTCTATCAGTCCAGAAGTGCCGGAGTTAAAGGGGGTCAAAATTGGACATTTTGGTCAATTTTGGTCATACAGGGTTTTTTTAAAATGAGTGTAACTTTTCACCTATTGTTCAAAGGACTTTAGATAGCTATTTCTTCAGTCATTTCAAAAATATTTTTTTTTAATTTTTTAAAAATTATTTATTTTTTAATTTTTTTCAATTTGGGCCCTTTTTTTCTCAAAAGAAAGCTTATACAATTTACTTTAAGGCCTTTATAATCGATGCGATTGGAATATCTATCAAAAAAAATTATTTTTTAACTCAAGAATAGGATTTTTCTATATTTGGCACATGTCGGAAGACATCGATTGTTAAAATTGGTTCACTTGACGTGAAATTCACCATATATTAAAAACGTTGTACTGAACTTTAAAGCAATCGTTTCATATTTGAACAAATACAGAAGACTTTGGGAAATCTCTTAAATGTCCATAAATCCGTTACAAACATCACTGTAAAGTTAAAGTTCTCCACAAATAATCCACATAATCTCCATAACCTACGTAAATATCATGGTGCAACTAGCTATACAAGGTGAGTGCAAATCGACAACAAATACAACACAAAACAGCAACAACAGGCATTTTGTTCGTATAAAATAATGTACTACTGTCAAAAATACTTGAAAATGTATTACTTTTGACATAAGTAAATTGTAAACAAAGTCAGTCAGCTGGGCTACTGCACTCACCTTGTATATTTACACCATGGTAAATATCTTGTAAACATTTACCCCTATCGTGAATAAAAATTCCAAATGAAATTTGTTCCCTTTTCACATTGTTCTTATTAAAATTCAATGTTAACAAAAAACAAGTAAGAAAATATAATCGGTCAAGCCCGACCATATAATACCCTACACCCAGTATATGTATAAAACAGTTTGTCAGAAATGGGCGTTATATGGGAGATATAACCTATTGTGGACCGATCATCCAAAAATTTAGTGTCATGATGTCTGTGAATATAAATATTATATGTGTTAAACTTTATCTCGATATATGTAAAAGATTTATGGAGCTTAAATTGAATTACGGAGAGGATCTTATATGGGAGTTTCAACTAATTATGGACCGACCATTATACAATTAGGTGTCATTATTTCTGTATATAAGAAACTTACTAACATTTTTAAGAAAAACAAGTAAGAGTGCTATATTCGGCTGTGCCGAATCTTAAATACCCTTCACCTAAGCGTAATAAGAAATACAGAAACTACACTAGACTAGAATATCCTAATTCTGTGTTTTCTATTCAGTCTTAGTGCAAATTTTATTAGTATTTGATATATTGTTTGAAAGACAATTTTACGACCAACATAATTTATTTTAAATATTTTGAAATGTTGTCTAATTTTTACCATTTTTAATTGATTTAATTACCAATTCTTACCCTAATTTATAGAGTTTGTCTGATGTTCATAATAATCTTCAGTGTAATTTAACAAACAGAGTATAAAAAAGGGGTACAATTCGGTTTTAGTGATTTTGCTCAAAAAAAAAAAAAAAAAAACAAAATCAAATAGGGCTTTTAGAGAAGATACCAGCAAAAAAAAATTTGTTGGCGGTCACGGCTATTTTCGAGGGGGCGGGCCCTTAAAGTTGAAAATATATAGGCCTATATCTCGGGAACTAGTGGGTGTCTAATAATTTGTAATACATTAAATAAAAGGTATTAAAAATACCTTTCCAACGATATATATCATGATTATAAAATATGGACCGAATATGGGTTAAATCCGAAAAGAATATTTTTTGACCCGAATTTATTTGTTTTTTGGAAATGGTTCTATATGGCAAGTATGACAAATTATGGGCCGACCTTCTTAAATTTTGGAACAGTTATTTTCATGCATATGAGGATATTTCACGTCGAATTTCAACATAATAACGGTATATTTAAGATATATATTAGTATTAACGTGGATTTCGGTAGTGGACCTTATGTGGGGGATATAGTCAAATATGGACCGATATTCTCAAAATCCAGCAGTTTGATTTAGGCATGTATGTAAATGATCCGTGTAAAATTTTGGATTGGTACCCTTATTTATAAGCGATTTATGAGTGTTAAAGTGATTAAAAATAGACCGAAATTAACAAAATTGTGTGGAATGATTTTTGTATATATGTAAATGATCTGTACAAAGTTTTGAGTCGGTAACGATATTTATACAATATATATAGGGAAAAATGTCTTTTTCAGATGTGGTCCTTGTATGGGAGCTATGACCAGTTGTGGGCCGATCACCATAAAATTTAGTACAACAATTTATTTGCCTCTAAAGAGTATTTATGTAAAATTTTACCCGTTTAACATTATTTATATCTGTTTTATATGTATTTAAGTGAATTTTGGAAGTGGACTTTATATGGGGTCTATGGTCAAACATGGACCGAATTAAAAAAAATTTCGTTTTGCGATTTCTTTTTGTATAAAACTTATTTTTGCTGAATTGTGTCTTGATATTCCAATTTTATAGGCATTTATTTATCATTAAGCCATATTTCGGGAATATATATATTTGTATGGGGGCTATGAGAAATCATGGACCGATTTTTACTATTTTCCGCACACTTTCTTCTTTTATAGTACAAACAACGTATACAAAATTTCATGGTATTATCTGCAATATATTTCAAAATATTGCAATAAAATGGACGAAAAATATCAAATTTTTATAGAGGTGGTCTCACATATTGGTTCATAACTCTGGTTGACCTACACCGATTTTGCTGATTTTAAATAGCAAACTTCTCGAAAGCACTTCTGACAGAATTATTGAAGGTTTGGATCCCGAACATATCTTGGGACTTCAAAAAACTGATTTCAACATCCAGACAGACAGACAGACAGACAGACAGACAGACAGACAGACAGACAGACAGACAGACAGACAGACAGACAGACGGACATGGCTTAATCGACTTCGCTATCTATAAGGATCCAGAATATATATACTTTATAGGGTCGGAAAATTATATTGTGGAAATTTCACACGGAATGACAAACTTATATATACCCTTCTCACGATGGTGAAGGGTATAATAAAAGGGAACAAATTTCATGTGGAATTTTTATTCACGATAGGGGTGATTGATATCGAACTAAAATTTGAAGGCAAAAACTCTATACTATTGGATTTTGTAAAGATTAATCCAGTATAGGCCGTAGCTCACATATATATATGTATACATAGGAGCTATTTTCATTTAGATCATAATATGATTAATTTAGATCATAATATGATTACTTAAGATCATATTATGATTAATTTGAGCTATAATATGGTTATCTTGGATCATAATACGATCACGTATGACAATTTTATGATTATATTAGGTTATAATATGATGGTATAATATTAAATTATGATTAACAAGAAAATATTATAATGAAATATTACGATGATAATTGATCATAATATGATATTTCTTAACACTTATATTCATTATAATATGATTTGACTACAATTATAAATTTTATCATAATATGTTGCTCTCAGATTATGTTTACCACAACCATGTTTTCTTGAATAATTGAAATGCTCATAAAATTGGAATGAAATTCAATCAAAATAAGCCTCATATACAAAGCAATTACGGTACTATATATTTTATGACGATCGCCCTTAAAGAGTTGAAAGCTCCCAGTGAGGCTTCCGAAAAATAAAATAACGCGTGTAAATATCGTTATCAATACAAAATATAAAACAAGCCAGCAAATACTAATTAAGTTAAAAAGTAAGAGGTAGTAATTGACCAGACTACTTATAAATCTACTAGAAAAATTACTTATTTCTGTTCACGATGCCCCAAAAGTAATCTGTTATAATTTTGCCACTTTTAATCAAAAAATTAAAAAGTCTTGTTGCACCCTCTTCAGTTTTAGCTGACCAATTTTTGTCCAAATTTCTTTTGAACTTGCCATTTCATTCAAACACCTCAATTCATTTTTCGTGCTTTGTAATGCAAATCAATATGCATGAAAGAAAAAAAAACAAAACAAAAGGATATAAGACAATTGACTAGTACCGTCAAGTTTGTACCACTTTGATTCTCATTTCCCTTCTCGCCCAAAAATACTTGGCTTGACGAGTCAAAATTGAAGATTGTAAAAGCGGAATAACTTATTTTACTACTTAAAATTATTATAAAAATATGTAGCAGTAGACTGATTATATAAAAATCTTATAGACTAACCCCCTTACTCATAAAACTTTTCAAAATTTGCCTTATAAGCCTGTTATAAACCCTTGATAAGTTTTTATGAATTAGACTGTAAATAAATAAACTTATCAAATATTAATGAAATTTATTACAAAATGATACATACTAGTAATAATTTATTATCATATAATTACTTCATTACATCTATTTATTTAAAGTAAATTGTTTGGGTTTTATAATTATGACCTTTTTAAGATATAAAAAGTAATTCTTTAATATATTATTTATAATACAAAAAGTGGCGAATAAAGCTATGAAATAACGAATTCTGGACGTCACTAAAATTAAGAAGTGAAATATGTAAGTGAAGTTTTTTTGGGAAATTAGTTTCAAGTATGAATAAATTTTAGTACTGGTATATCGGTGATGATTATATAAGATTCTGCACAGCCGAATAAAAAATTCTTGCTTGTTATTAATTCAAGTATTTCAAGTAACTTTTATATTCATGACAATAATTTGTTTATAAACAAAATTCAATAGTCTTCAATAATCTGCAATTTGCAACCAAATCAAATGACTAAGAAGCCAATTTTTCTCTGTGTGCATTTATTTAATTCCAACAGCGGGTAAACAGTGTGAAGTCATATAAACTTTGTTACACTGACACAAAGAGTCTGTATTAGAGTGTATATATGCATGTAAATTTGCTGGTTTTTTTTTTTTTTTTTTTTTTTGTAAGACTTGAATTTGGTTAAATGACTTTTATACTTTTTCATGAGATTTTGCTGGTTGCATAGATGCCTTCATGCTACAAAATTATATTGAGGAAAAAGCTGAAAATGTAAAGCAGCTTTTTCACTTCAATACGATTTTCCTTAGACACACCTAACCACACTTCAACTGCAGCTTCTTCTCGATTGCAATAATGATGTCTGTCTTGTGTGTTTGTTGCTGGTATATCCTTTTTAGTTAACGAATTTTTACATTATTTTGTTCGTTTATTTTGCTTGTGGTAGTTGCTTGCACTTACACAAAAATTTGCATTTACTCATTGCATTGCATTGAGTTGAGTTGAAGAAATTGAGGTATTGATAAATGTACTTTATTGCGAAAATTGACAACACAACTAGATTGTGGTTACTTTATAGGAATATATCGTATGTTTGGAAGAAAGAGCAAAGTACATTAATATAATACTTTCATATACATAACATACATAAAGAGTTGGGTGGTATATCAACATATGTAGAGCTGTGTAAATAGTACAATATGTTACAATAGTTCATCTATTTAGAATTATACTCGTATACCGTACTACACATGTAGTTCAAAACTTGTGTGTTTGCAAAAACGTCTTTCAAGTATAATGGCTTTAGCTGCTTTTATTCCATGTGAAAGGATTCCATCAAGTGGATAAATTAGTTGCAAATAAGGTGCAAAAGGAAATCATTTAGCTTTTAGCAATGATTACTGTCTAAAATTTCTCTATTCTGTAATTACTCTACACACATATTTTATATTTTATTTTACTTTCGACTGCAGCATTACGAGTAAGCATTGTCACTGCTGTTTGCCTGTTTGTTAGTTTTATATGTCAACTGCTCTTCAAACTCTTAAACGCGCTTATGTGGTTGCAATTTGTCAGTTTATATACTAGCTATGTATGTGTCACAAAAAAACGGAAATTGTTGAATATTTATTAAGGGAAAAAAGTAATGAATTGGCATGAAATTTCCATTTGCTCTACTTTTAAGATTACTAGAGGAAATAAACTAATGGATGTTGTTTTTATGGTTTATTTTACACATTTTCTCAAAGTAGAATAGTTATAAAATAAATAGCAGGCGTGTAGACATTTGATGTCATCTCAGTTATTTAAATTTGTTTTAATTATATTCCGACATATTAAAGTTTTAAGTGTCACGGTTTTTAAGAAATTCTTTAAAGATTTTGACAGTATTTTTTATTTTTTTCTTTTACTGATGGAAATGAAAAAGTACCTAAGAAGTACACAAATGTGTCACCATTAAAATGTCCATCGCCAGGTCAGGCAAATCTGAGAAATCCAACTTTTACCAACTTTGCCGCTTGGATATACATAGCGTTTTTGAGCAATCACCTGTAGCAGCTCGTTTTTGTATTTCTCGCATTGTAAAATTTTTGCATGGAATTAGTGAATTACAACAAAAACAGTGTAAAATGAAACCAAAAATAGTTTTTCTCACAAAAGTGTTTCTGTAACTTTATTTTGCGAGAAATATCTGTCATTTAAATAGTTTAACAACAATTATTGGTAGAAAAAGTGTTTCTGTAAGAATATTTTGCGAAAAGAACTGTCAAAAAAATTCACATTTCAAATTGGTGCGAAAAACACACAATTCAAAATATATATGTAGATATTTTTAAATATGTAAAATATTGGCAAACGCTTAAAATAAGAGAAAAAAGAAAGAGTTTTTGCCAAATATAAACACCTAAATCATGGATATTAAAAAATAATTTTAGAACAGTTATTTCAAATAATAAATTTTTGAAAAAAATTACTATAACCATCCGCATGTGTGCTCATCGCTTGCTCAACGACGCACAGTGGCGCCATTTGAGTTTTTTTTTTTTTCGTTGCAAAATTCATATCTTTTGAACCGAATAAGATAATTGAACAGTTTAAACGGCATATGATAGATAACTGTTCAGCCTATGAAATGAGCGTTTGGAAAGGGTGTTATGCTTTGTAGGGGCCTACTTATGGGTTATCAAATTTAAAATTAGTAGAAAAATCAATTTTATGGTAACTAAAAAAATTATTTTTACATTTTTAGATTGTTTTTATTTTTTTTCTTTAGGGTTTTATGTTTTAAATTATTACCCAACAATTAAAAAAAAATATTTTTTTTTTAAATTTATTTTTTCAATTTTCTGTAAAATTGATACCATACTGTACATAGACATATATTAAAAATTCTATAAACATTTTCATTCTCACTCAAACATTGAAATTTAATACATGATAAATATAAAATTATAACCAAATAATGCCTTTTAATAAAAGAAAATAAAACTCTTAAAACCAAAAGCATAAAATTTTAGTTAAAAAACAGCAAAAGACTGAGAAAGTGTTAACAAAAAAAAAAAAAAAACGACTTTAATGTTTATTTTGTGACATTTATGGCCACCTAGAGATTGTATAACCTGGGAAAGCCAAAAATCGCAATGTCGTCAAATGCCAAAAAAAAAATCTGAAAGTCATACACAAAAACTGCTACCATGAGAGGGTGCACAAACTGCTTCTACAAATCTCTCGTGTATTAAACAGTATAATGATACGTAGGAAAATAGCAGTATAGAGCAGGGATGGAAAATAGATTTTTGGATTTTGTACCAACCATGGTGAAATTAAATACTAGGTGACAGCGTAGCGCCAGCTGATTATTCATGGTGAATTTGAAAATGTCAAAAAGTTATATAAAAAAAAAACTTTTTGACAGTGACGAAAGTTTTTCATATAGAAAAATGCCTGTTGTTCTTGCCTTGTTGTAATTGTTGTAGCAATGCTGTCACCTGGTATTTAATTTCACCATGGTACCAACTATATAAATTAAATGGACTTCTGTGGTACAATTTTTAATATTTATTAAATAGTAATAAAACTTACAGCAAAATTTTTAATATTACCTTATACATATAACGAATTGTTTTAACAATTTTATAATCGATATAACGAACCACAACATTTTTAACATTGCCAATTATATCAGGCTATCAAAAATGTCTCAAAACAATCGTCGATCTGTAATGAAAATTGAACTTTCATTATGATTTCTCGTCAAAAGGAAAAAGCAAACAGTATTTCAGTTGAAATTGAATGGATTTAAAAATCATACTCATAGAAATACAAGTTACAAAATAGTGGATTTATTGCAAAAAAGAAGATGAAAAAAAAGTGTAGGAGAAATTATCATACTGACGAAAATTATACCATTATTTAACAAATTATGATTTTTGTCCGATGAAAAATGTCAGCGTATAATTAATATTGATCAGTCATACCAACCCAGCGTTAAAAATTGCTAGGGCTTCACTATATAGTCCTTTTAAAAGACATGTTTAGACGTTATAAAAAATTCGATACTCTTCCCGCATTGACCTTTCTCTCAGAAGATGTTATAAAAGGAGTTTGCTCCTAATTCTAAAAAACTCCATTGCTTATACGAGTATGTGTATGTTTCTATATTCTACAAAAATACAATTTATTTCGCTCTCTTAGTAACACGGGTAAACAAAATGAAAAGGTAAACCTTTGCATTAAACAAGAATCTTGAGAATCTTGCCCCTAATAGACACCTTAAAAGGCTTGATTCAGCAGACCTCCAGTTAGGCTTTTTTTCAGCCAGACATTAAAATAACTCTTCTGACAGATGTAGAGTAACAATTTTAATTTGCGGTAGTGCATCTCATACAAAGAAAATTAAACCTCTTCTGTTTGGAAAGGGAAAGAAAGAAAGCTCGTTTCGTAATAAAAGGTATCCTGAATTTTTAAATTAACTTCATTCAAATAAAGCATATTTAGACAAATTTATAGAACGTATATGACTTATGATATGCCTCCTAATGTCATACCCATTAAAATATGTGACCCGGTCTATGAAAAGGTGGCTTATGACTCAAAAAAGAAATTGCGAGACACAACTGTTAAAGATAAACCATGCGTTTCGTCAGTTTCTTAGTAGTTTTTTTTTTTGCATTATGAAAAGTCATGCCTAAAAGGCAACCAAAAAAGGCAAACGAGCATAAATGAGATAAGTTCGTGTGTGTATATAAAGAGCGATGTTTTTTTTTTTCAATGTACAGCACAAACCAGTTTCAATTCCATTTATTATCTTGATTCTGGATTTTCAATAAAATTCTGTTTTTCTTTCATTTAAGCTCTTCTTTCTCTATATTTTTAGTACACTTCTAAGCAAGTTAGGACTTTCTAGTTTTCACCACGTGAAAGAGCGTCTCAAAAACTATCGAAACAAAAAAAAAAGTGGAAAATTTTTTTTTGAGTCACATATATTAAAAAAATCCAGATTAACGATTTGTTTGATTCAATTAAGAGGCTTGACAATATATTTGCCTGTATTTGTTTACATATATAATTAGTTTAAATAGATGTCTGAATCTATAAGGTGATTCAAGTAGAGATACTTTTTTAATAGCCTCTTTTGACAGATCACGTGTGAGTCGTGTCATGCTGTCATATTACTTTTGTTTAGTACTTGAACAAGGTTTACAAATCGTTCAATTTTATTATGCAAATTCACGTTTTGTGAGGAATGTGTTTCGTGTACTTCACTCAACATACTGAGCGTATTATTCGCAACACTATAACCCATTTTGAGACCCAGCATTCATTATTGGATAATATTCGACCGACTGGACCACTTCCGGCACACTGGTGTGGCTTGTGGGTTTATATTTCTTTAAAAAGGACGATGGTGCGAACGTAACCTTTAATGGCGATCGTTAGCGTGCCATGATAATCGACTATTTGGTGCCTGAAATTGAAGCTCGTGATCTCGGCGATATTTGGTTTAAGCAAGACGGCGCCACTTCCCACACATCACATCAATCAATGGATTTATTGAGAGAAAACTTCAGTGAACACATAATTTCACGTTTTGGGCCGATCAATTGGCCACCAAGATACTGTGGAGATATGTTAACTCTAAAGTTTATGCAGACAAACCCGCTTCGCTTCAGGCCATGGAGGAAAACATCACGCGTTTCATTCGTCAGTTACCAGTCGAAATGCTCGAACGAGTCATCGAAAATTGGATTCAATGGGTAAACCATCTACCACGTAGCAACGGCCATAATTTAATAGACATAATCTTCAAAAAATAAATGCCAAAGAATGTTCTTTCAAAAATGATAATAAACATTTCCCATTAAATTTGAATTTTCTGTGTTTTTTTCTTTAAACCTCGAAATGGATCACGCTTTATAAGGACATTATTTTCGTTTATTATAACGATTATCTATAATATTAATATCAATGAAGAATAGAGATATTTGGAAAAAGTTAATATTGGTAAAAATGTATATATGCATTCTCTGATTGCATTTCCGAAATGATCAGATTCAATCACCCCTATCGTGAACAAAAATTCCACATGAAATTTGTTCTCTTTTATTTTTTTAACATTGAATTCAAATAGGAAAAATGTGAAAAGGGAACAAATTTCATGTGGAATTTTTATTCACGATAAGGGTGATTATTTAAGCGTGTATTGAAGAAATAGAAGGATTATTTTCTAAAGTTTTTGAAAATCTGATTAACTAAACTTTAAGCTTTAATTTTTTTTATTTAGACGCGATATCATTTAATGTGCAATAATAATTCACAGGCTCCCTTTGTACGATAATTACACCAGCAACTTTTTCATCTATTTCATTTGGAATATCAATTTTAGATGCAGCGATATTTTAAAATTTTTCCAAATGAGTCGTGGTAGTACCACGGTACCAACTGAGTCAAAAATCTATTAAAAATATTACAAATGTATCACATTTTCCAACCCTGTTATAGAGTGTTGAACGACACAAAAACTGTAATAATAGCAGGGTGTAAAATGCTGTTGTCTAGTTATTTTTTCTTATGTGAACCGTGTTACTGATTATTTGTAACCAATTTACTACCTCTCTACATGCATGGCACTTACTGTTTATGTACATATTAAGATTATTTTATAGCTAAAGTGTGTGTTTTATTATGCAGAGAAAATTTAAATGTGGTATATTGGAAGCACAAGTTTTGGTTTAATATTTAAGCTTAAAATAATATTTAGGTCATTAATTGCCTTTAAAATTCAAACGTTTTTCAAAATAATATTTTCTTATTTGTTTTAAGTTATAAAATTTTACTGATGATGTGTAAAGTTTTTTTTATAACATGAACTATAAACTTAGTAGAAGTAAAATCTACATAAAAACTTTGTTTAACCAAAAAATTGATAAACTTTAGCAAAAACTGTAAAACTAAAGTTTAGGTTACTGGACCAAAATTTATATACCATTAATTTCTTTCTCTTTTAATATCCACTGAAAATCCCGCTAAATATTCAAAGAAAATAACACAAAAAAAAGGAGAGATAAAAATGCATTTTTAGCTGTTTTGTTAAACATTATCATTTTTTGTTTAGCATTTGATGCTCCACTTACGTTTGTAAATGTCCTTGCTAACAAAAAGAAGAAAAAATAAAAAAAATTTTTAGTTTTTTCTTTTTTATAATCTCAACCACTACAAGTGGTGGGTATACGTTGGTCATAACGTGTGAAACTTTGATAATATTGATTTGAGACATAACTAGTATTATATTCTAGTATATTCTTGAAATTCTAAGATGATTTAGCTATGTCCGTCTGTATGTCCGTCCGTTCGTTAGTGTAAAACACTCTCACATCCAAAATAAACAATTAAACTCCACAGAATTTCCCGTAAAATATTTGGTATTTCGTTAGACCGTTTGGTATTGAAAATTAGCAAAATCGGTATAGTAGAACCAAAGTTATGGACAAAATGTCATACAACCTCTATTAAAAATTTTATATTTTTTTTTAACCAATTTTATGCAATTTTTTTTAAATATGTTGCAGATAATACCATATAACTGTGATGAAAATATTAACAATCCAGTCCATGATTTCTCATATCCACTATACAAATTTCTTACCGAAATATGGCTCAACAATAGATAAAATTGGAATATCAATTAAAAATGTTATAGAAACAGTTCCATGTAAAAAGAAATCGCAAAACAAAATTTTTTTTAGTTCGATCCATGTTATCCAAGTCAAATTTCAAAATCTATATATATAAAATTAAGTGGCAAAACTTCCTGTTTGCATACTCCTCCTAGACGGTTTGTCCGATTTCAATGAAATTTTCAGGGGTGATTGGGGTCTGTGTGGAGGGTGCACATAAGAAATTTAATGTGTATATCTTTGCGCGTTTTGCGAGGGGGTAGCGAAGCACACCGGGCTTAGCTAGTTCACTATATAAACATACGTATAAATCCGGTATAAATATTGCCACCAGTTTCAAATTCGACACAAATCATCCTTGTGGATATATAAATTTTTGTACTAAAGTTTATGATGATCGGTCCATAATTGGTCATAGCTCCCACATAAGGACCACATCCGAAAAAGTCATTAATCTTTATATTTATAATATAATATTTATAAGATATCGGTACCAACTTCATAATTTACACAGGCCTTTTACATTTATACATAAATAATACTACGGACTTTTGGTCCATATTTGACCATCTCCCTCGTATAAAGACCTCTTTCGCAAATCAGTTCAATACTCATAAATCGCTAATAAATAAGGGTACCAATCCAAAATTTTACACAGAGCATTTGAGAATATCAGTCCATATTTGACAACATCCCCCGTATAAGGTCCACTTCCGGAATTCACTTTAATACTAATATCTATTTTAAATATATCGTTATTCCTTTAAAATTCGACATGAGATATCCTTATATGCATAAAATTCGTTGTTTCAAATTTAAGAACATCGGCCCATGATTTGTCTTAACTGTCATATAAGGACCATTTCCGAAAAGCAATTTAACCCCAAAAATGTCTAATAAATATCGACATCAAACCAGCTTTTATAGAGATCAGAAATTTTAATCCACAACTCATAATAATGTAGGTTATACGGCAGATTTTGTCAGTCAATAATAGCTCCCGAATTGAATCCATTTCCGAGTATAACAACCAACCATACAACTCGTGTAAATAACATTATTAAGATTAAAATAAGCCTAAAACACATAGAAATCACATTAGTGGATACTAGATTTAGAATCTATCAGTCCATAATTATATATCTGTTCCTTTAAACTCCTACAAGGAGCATAGGGCCAATTTTGGTTTCAGTAATAAGTTTGTTTAAGACGAATGACTTATTAGGCCATAGCGTCCGATCCTAGAGTTGGGGCTGCCAACACACCGCTAGGCCGGCTGAATACAGTTGAGTTTCAGTGACCAATTGTTGACGATGGGCACCTAATTTCCAGAGACGCATCGGTATTAGCATGCACTCTGGATACTCGGTACTGTACGCCTTCTCACTTTAGCTGTCATCAAGCGGGTGCCTGAGTGACATTACCAGGGAACACTTAGTCTAAGACTGGAAGTTGTGAGATGCTTGGGAGTTTCGACAGAGGAATCACTTCTTACTATCCCCAAGTGGATAGCAGACAGAAAGCTTTCAACCTCTGTGAAAGACCCCATCCCCCCATAAGTCCATAATTAGTTCACTTTTACTATGCCATCAATAAAAATCTAACTAAAGTTATTGAAATCAATTTCAACCAAAAGATCCTCACCTTATTTTCTAAACTTTTCTTGCAGTCTGTTTCTTAACTTGCTGAATATGGAAAAATATTTTTTTTTAAACAATAAATAAAACACTAATAAAATTTGCGCTAAGACTGAATAAGGATTTTCTATTCCTAAAACCAGCGTAGTTTTTGTATTTCATATTACGTTTAGGTGGTGAGTATTTAAAATTCGGCATGACCGCTTATAGCACCCTCTCTGTTTTCTGCTTATGTTGTTGTGTTGTGTGTCATAGTCTCTTGTGTCATGGTTTATAGTTAAAGTGGTTTATTGTTCTAACGTTTTTGGGTGTATCACTATTTTTATTATTATTTGGTTGTTTTTGTTGTTTGTCTGTTGTTTTAATTTACATATTTTTACAACGTTTTTTGGTTTTTATGGTTTGAGCAAGAGTTTTTCTTGCTAGGGCAAAATAGGTCACTTCAAAAGAAACATAAATGATGTTTTAAATTCGTTAAGGAAGAAAAAAGTTATCATTGTAACATATTTAAAATCAAGATTTTTGTTTTAAGGTTTTCTGTTGGTAAAAGTTTTGTTTTAATTTTTAATAATTTTAAACTTAAATTAAAAACTCTTGAAACATAAGTTTTAGAAAAGTAAATTTTGAGTAAATTAGTTATTGTTCACATAAAATCCGTTGCCATAAATATTTCAGTATTTATATAACAAATTAAGACATTGAATAGTTTTTCAATCACAAATTGCTACCGATTTATTAATATTTAAGAAACGCTAAAGGAATTAATTAAATTTAATTTCTTGTTATTGAAATGTTTTGATAGATCGTAGTATAAATTGCACAATATTTTCAACTAACTGCACTGCATTCTTATTCTAATCACTAACATTTTTTTATTATCCGTTTGACTATAGTCCAATATGGTTCAATTCGTCGAATCTGGGGGCAATTATAGGTGTCGTAAATTTATCTATTATGGCATCCAGATCTCTGCGATAGCAATTCATTGGCAGGGAGTTAAATTGTCCTTTTGTATATCTAAATTTGGGCCGGCATTTCTTCGTTTCACTACATGAAACAATTAAGACAGTATAGACGGTCAAGCCCGATCATACAATACCCTACACAGTAGATGTGTAAATTTAAGATTTTCAGAAAGAAGCTGTGACTTTTTATGGATCCATCATCCAAAAATGTAGTGGCATGACTTTTGTAAATACTTCTTAATGTAAAATTTTATCTGGATATCAACACTTATAAAAGATAGATGATAAAGTGATTTTCGAAGGGGATCTCATGTGGACTAATCTGCACAAAATTTGTTGATGAGATTAGGAATTACGTATTGGATTATTTTAACCCTTAATTAAGTTTTTTAAATAAAACCAACTTTTTATTTAATTTAATTTAGTTATTTAAAATTATATTTTACTAATTGTATTATTATCTTTTTATTATTTAAACGTATTGGATTATTATCCTTAATTACGTTTTATAATTATTATTTATTTGATAATTAATTGTTGCAATGTAAGAACTTTACTGTTCGACTGCCAAAATCTGAATGTTCGATCATGATTGTGCATGCCTTAGTTGTTTACTTAAGTAACGGTCTTTATAACAACAATAATATCATAGATCTTATTATAACATGTTTTGTTCTATAAATAGAATTGCTTATGCATGTTCTATTAATAGCATTCTTTAAATTCTTTTGATTTAATTTATATAAACAACCAGTGGCATCGCATGAAGAGGGGCACAAAGTAAATTAATGTAATATTAATATTGCCTAAAAGTTAAGTGTACATACATATGTACGTACAATATATAACTATGAGGCTCGTACTACTTATTTCTGGAGAAATTGTTGGGTTACGTGCGTAAGTCAAGAATGTATGATCGATAAACCCCTAATTTGGGAGTGCATATTTTATGGGGGCTAGGTCAAATAATGGACCGATTTTAGTTTTCATTCCAAGCATCCTTTAGCCAAAAAAATTATCATATACCAAATTTTATTGAAATATTTTCAAAATTGCAATCTTTACTCTGCGCACAATGTGTACATGGATAGCCAATCAGACGGACAGACGGACATTGTTAAATCGACTCAGAAAATGATTCCGAGTCGATCAGAAAAGGAGTCGATCCAGAAACAAACATCAACACAAATCCAATATACTCTTCCCACTATGGTGTTGTAGGCTATAATTAAATCTCGGCAGTTGTTTGAGCTTTATTTCTACATATGTATGTTTTATCCTAAGGCGGCCTATAATACCCTTCACCGTCATAGTGCAAAGGGTATTATGCATTTGTGCTGATGTTGTCTGTTCGTCTGACTGGCTGCTTGTCCATGTAAACAAAGTACAAAATTCTGTAGTGAGTTCAGTTCATATCTAATAGAAGTACATATTAATTTTCATTTCACAGACTTTAAACTATACATTTAACTTAATCCTTGTAAATAGTCTTACTGATTTTATATTTCATTTGCTTAATAATCCATAAAGGCCAGCACATCAATACCCCTAGACACATTAATAGTATTCTCCAGCCAACATTGCTTTCAAACACAACATTATCCAATTTATACTATAAATTTGTTAACAAACCCAACCATAATTGTTAATAGCTTGAAATATATGTAGAAACATTTTGCTGTGTTATATTTGTTTCATTTGTAACAGCAAATATTAAATGAGCTTTTGTAGGCCCATGTTATTGTTGTTATTGTTTTAAGGCTTAAAGTTATTTTACTTTCATGCAAACACATTCGCACACACACACACCCATCAACATTTATTCACTGAAACAGTTTAAGGACATTTATGCTATTTTGATATTACCCACGCACGCGTCTAAATATTCTTACATACTTTTATACATGTTCTATTATTCTTTTCTTAGCTCAAAATATTTTTCATTAAAACACCAAAAAAAAAAAAAAAAAACAAAGTTATTTTCTTTTGACATTTTTATGCTAATTGAATGTCATGGTAACGAAATTACTATCGATACGCCACTTTTTCTTGTTTTGTTCTACTTGAGTTGTATTGAATAGACAAAAAATAAAAAAGGAAAAGCCTAAATGAAAATAATAAAAAACAAATTTATTTGGTTTAAGTTATTTTTGTTATTGTTAGTCTTCTTGATTTGGTTGTTATTTTCATTTCTATTTAGATAGCAAAAAAAAGAGCAAAATAATATAAATGTAATTTATAAGAATGTTGTAAATTTCTTTGAGAAAAAACTTACCATTTCTTGTATCAAATATAAACTGTGTTATGTATTGGGTAAATCAAAGGTCAAATTTGGGTGCTAAAAAAGAATTCGCCAAAAATTTATTGGCCATATTTAAATGGAATTGAAACTATCAAATAAATTGTGCAAACAAAAATTATAAAATCATTCATTTAAACTTTTTAAACCCTACACACACATAGTGGAGAGGGTACATTGGTTTTGTTATAATGTACTTAGGGATTTAACGAGCTCCGTCCATCCGTCTGGTCAAATCATTCACATACAAATATCCTTCTGAAATTTAACGTTCATAAATATCTGATATATAAAGTATCATGTAATTTTGCCATTTGTAATTTTGTTTCATATAAGGTCCTCTTCCGAAAATCACTTTAACGTGTGTTAATGTCTTCAAAACATTGGTATCCAAATAAACACAGATGTGCTTCATTAATACACAAATCATTCAACTTAATTTAACCCTGCTGTTAGGTTAAAAAAAACTTACGAATTCGAGGTTAACGGACCATTTTGGTCTATACCAATTTTTTTTGAAAACAAGGGGCGTAAGTCTATTTTTTATACTTATTTATTTCAATTAAGTATTTGGCAACAAATATTTTCACTAAAAGTTATATTTGTATGCTTAACAAATCGTTTGGGCTATTCATTTTGTTTTGAATGTTTGTTATTATATTTCATACAAATTAAATTTGAAAACAAAAGGTGTGTAACTTTTTGCCAGTGTTCATAGATTTTTAGTAAACAAAATTTAATTTTGTTTTCTTTTAGGAGGCGTAGATACTGTCGACCAAAAGATTGGCTACTACTACTAAATTTTTTGTACATCCTGCATAGAAGCGAATAAATAAAAAATTGCAATGGACCAAAATGGTCCTTAACATAAAATTTGTAACTGTTTATTTTTCTCCCTCCCAATTTATGTTAGACACTTAATTATTTGAATAAAAACATTGATTTAGAAAAAAACCACGTGAGCTGACGTTTCAAGTCGATATGTTTTACCGTTGAAAAGATAGAAAGGAAAGAAAAAAAAATTTGACCAAAATGGTCCAAACCTAACAGCAGGGTTAATGATGAAAGTTGTATAATTAATCACAGCCTTTTAAGAAAACCTGTTCTTTCTCACATAATCTACTTCAAATAGAACTGAAAGAAAAATGTTTGCCATTTATGTTTTAAAAATAATTTAAATTTTCGATTATTCTTTCCGGCATTGCTACCGGTAACTCGCAAATTACGAGAGTAATGTTCGCTTACAAGTTCTAAATCGTAGCTGGCTCATCGACAAAGTCATTTGATTTCACATTTTTCGTTATCCATTGGGCCCTAAGTTTCGCTTGTGAAATCTTTTTTCTCTCTTTGTAATTCATTAATTTCTAATGGATATCTTTCACAGCACATTCCTGTGCTGCTTATTATTTGTTAGCATGTTTACAATATTTTGTGTACTCCATGAGTTCTGTATGAGTTGATTAGATCTTCTTTGCAGATGTTTAGATTCGTTAAGACTTCAATTTAAATTGTCTTGATTTTGTAGAATCTTCACACAGAGAAAATATATAGTTCTGCATGTTTATCACAACAATTCCCAAATGTTTACAAGTTTTTCAACTATGCTATAGTCACTGTAATTATTTATATGATTGTGATAACCATAATATGGTTAAGTTGCGATTCAAATGATAACTACAATCATATATACGATTGTAAAAACTATGTATATATTTGTTGCAATCATGTTTGTGATGAGTCCATTTATCATATTATTTGTTGCTCTTTAATTATGATAGAGAACAACATAATATGGTATAATCTTTCATCATAAATCTGTTCACCATAAACATTACATAATTGCTATAATCATATGTATGATTGGTATAATCATGTGAATGGTAATTTAACCATATCATGGTGGCACAAATCATATAAATAATTACAGTGACCACTATATTTAAAAAAAATGTTTAAAAATGTTGAAATAGTTGTAAATATGCACAACTATATTTTTTCTCTGCGTGTTGGGAATAAAAAAATTACAATATTTTACTCTTGAAATATGTTGAGCCTCCTAGATTATGTAGCATTTTTTGCAATTGCAACCATTTTTCTTATAATTATTGAAAAATTTGTGCCATCAAGTTTAGCATTTCAAGCATGACTAAAAAGCGACTTAGACGTTTTCTTACCACCTTATGTTTTCACATTTACGGGGACTAGTGATTAAACTCAATTTTGTTTTGTGTTCTAATAATCTAAGTTCAGTGTTTTTCATCTATAATCCAATGATTTAAGCTGAAGCTTCGCTAACGAGCAGCTCTATTCCGTTAATATAAATTGCTAAGTCTGCAAAACTGCTATCGTTTGCAAAAGTAGCATAAGAAAGCCATTAACACTTTGGCTGCCAAAGACTTTTTAGAATTTTGATCGTTCATTAGCAATGCGACTTAACATTTTTGGTCACATGGGGACAACAACTTATTTTTGTTCTTTTTTGTTTTGCTTTTTTATTATCCAAAAAAAATACCATTCAAAATACACAGCCGCCATGGGAATTACATCAAAATTTCTTTTTAAAATTTACGAAAATGTGCGACGTGGCCTCAGGGTAACTTCGGGGGGGTTACCCTCGAAGTGCGATGCGAAAGCAAATTCTATGCGTAACAATTTGTACGCTTATCACATCGAATTTGCTTTCGCATTGCAATAGAGAGTAACCCTCCTGGGTGTCGCATGAAAACGTGCCAATGTGTTAAGCATGATATTCCATAGACACCAATGACACCAGTACTGAGCTCTTGGGATACCTGCCGTAAATGCTTTTATTAATCCCTTAATTCCACTATTTGTGGTAAAGCATGTAGTCATTATCAAATAGTCTGTCAAGTCAAGCCAAAGTAGCAAATGGTATTGCATCATTGAGTTTGCCAAACATTTTAGCATATTTTTGCTCTTGCTGTGTATTTTGTTAGGGTAGAGCAAATATATGCTAAACCTTTTTGCAAATGCAATGTTGCAATACCATTTGCACAAGATTGTGAATTGCCCTTATGTATTTGTCGTGTACTGCCTTTGTTCTAAAAAAAAAAAACATTTTTTTAATTTCATTTATTTATTTTTGTCCAATTTCAGCCACCAATAGCCGGCCGCTAAACAACTCACCACAAAGTTCATTATCGGGGCCCCAGCCACGTTTTCTATCGCGTGGTCACACATATCGTGCTGTAGTGGGTGATACTTTGGTTTTACCCTGTCAAGTGGAAAACTTGGGTAAGTTAATAAACTAATATAATGCTTATAAATAATATTTTAAAATCATACTGCCAAAATATTAGAATTTCCATAGAATATATGAAAATAATCTAAATAATCTAAAAATACCAATTATTGAATAACTAACTCAATAAAATATTTATAGTATATTTATTAAATGGTTTCAATTTAAACAACATAATTTATTCTATGCTGACACATATTTAATATTGATTGTCGCAAAACAAGTGTTTTTCTGCATACTAAAAGTGCTCATCATGATTTAACAATTTTACAAATGAAATATGCTGCATATTTTGAAAAAAGAGAAAACACAGCGTAATAATAATTATTATTTTAATTAACATGCCTATTTTAATGCACATTTGTGAATAATAACAATAATAACAATTGACCAAAATATTATTAAAAAGTTTTTCATGTTTTGAGTTGGCATATTGCTCTTGAAATAATAGTACAGTTTAATTAATAACAAATTTTCTTTGTTTAACAAAATATTAAATAATGAGTATGTTAATTATAGTTTAAATTATTTTTTGCTAAATTAAATAAACAAAACAAAAATAATATTAAAAATCTATTGAAATATTTTCCAATTATTATTAAATTGTTGTGGCAGTTAATGCCAGTTATTCATAGAATTGAATTGTATGTATAAACTCAAAACTAATTATTCAAAGAAACTAAAATTTAAATACACATTGAAATTTAAATTACAGCTTGGAGTTATTTGAAAGGATTTCAATATGTGTTTCCCAGTATATAGAATTTTGATATTGAATAACCCCATGAAAACAAATTAAATATAATCCAATGGTGTTAAATCACACAATCTGGGAGAACAATTCTGGCTGAATTTTTATTATTTAATAATATAGAACACCAGCCTCTGTTTGCCATCGGCGTAGATAGCCCGGTCTGGGGGTGGCTAAGCCCCTCCCAGAAAAAATTTAGCCACCCCCAGAATTTTTATTCTTTTATTGCAAATTTTGGCAGAAGATATTCTTAATATATTTTGTAAACAAAATAGGAAACTAATCTTCGATTGAAACTAACTATTTTTATTAATTATATTTTTTATTACTTTTATTATTAATACAAATTAGTTTAAGTGTTTTACTTTATTTTTTTAATGTTAATTAAATGACTGAATTTATTTTTTTAATTGACAATGTGATGATAAAAACCTGAAATATACTTTAATTTTTTTTGTTTATTTAGTTTTAAACTTTAATTTAATGTTATATGTATTATAAAAATGTTTAATACTCTTTATTTTTTTTTAATAAAAATAAAAAAGCACAATTTTTTTTACCGTAAAGGGCTAGAGACCCCCCCAGGAAAAATGCCTAGCTACGCCGATGCTGTTTGCCCAGCTCCGTTTTCAAAGATGAACGGTTTAATAATCAAAATTCAGATTAAAATCTGCACCAAAGTGTTATGCACTTTGCGAATCCTATTGATTTTGAAAGTCACCTGTGGGTTTTCACATCCTCAAACGCGAGAAATATGTTTTTGTTGCTCGAACTACACACAACAAATTATGAACTTTTCACTTAGCACTATGCAATGTTTTGAAAATTTGCAAAACTTTTCTTTCAGCAGTACAATAAAATTTGATAAGTGTTTAGTTGAAATTGATAAGTGTAATTTTTAATTATTTTATATTCTCTTTACAATTTGTCTTTTGTCAAGTTGGTAATGAAAACTTTATTTTGCAAAGACTTTGCAAATAATTATGCTGTTTCGTTCCACAAAAACTATAAATTCTGTGTTTGAAAAGCAAATTTTGACAAGTTTGTCAAAAATTTCTCAGATAAGCGTTTGCTTTACAAATTCATATTGTTGTAACTAGAGATGCTTTAAAAATATTAAAACGTGAGTTTTTGTTCGGCGATAAGGAAGACGCGGTTATAACAAGAATTCATTTTTCAGGACTAAACAACTTTAATTTTGAAAACAGCTTTCGTTGAAATCAAGTCCAAGTTGATTTCTTTTAAATAAAATAAGAGTAAAATTGTTAGTAACTGAAAACTAAGAACTAAATTATTTATGTTTTCTAAACACATGTAACACTTGTTTTCCGTTTTATATTATAAGTTCTATTTAGCAATGTGAAAAGTGATAAGAGAGTGATCAAATAAAAAAAGTATTTTCCAAGAATTCAAAGTCTTCTCCAAGAGTGCAAAGTTTTTGTAAAAATGCTGCTTAGTGCAAATTGAGATTTGCAAAGAATATTGTGAAACTTTGCCAACAAATACAATTTGATAAGTGCAAAGTTATTTTGTGGAATAGAGCCCAGAGATCAAACGTCAATTCTTGTTTGATCGTATATCCTTATATTGTGTGGATGGTTTCCCACAAAAGCTTGCATTACCTAGGTGCCGGATCCCTGCAAAAGTACTGGATACGGGGGGGGTCTCTATTGCGATGCGATAAGCGTACAATTTGTATTTGCTTTCGCATCGTAATAGAGAGTAACCCCCTGATCTAGCGCCTTTCGTGTTAATTCTACGATATAGAAAATATTAACAAAAGCTATATAAAAAAGAGTAATAAAATAATGCCTTACGGCGCTGAGGCCGAAATTGAAATGTATTTAAAATATTTTGTACAAATAAATTTTTTCTGTAGAAAAGTTTTTTCTATAGAAAACAAAACAAAAAAAAAAAAAAAGAAATAATGAATTTATCTGACAAATGCAATTAACTCATCTCATGTCTAAAAAAACCTTGTATTTTGCACTAGAAACTAAATTTTGCATCAATCGAATATTTATTTGTATGTTCTGTTATCTGTTATAAGTTTAGAGCACGCCTGTATAATGTTAAAATATGCTATTCTTAGTGCAAAATGCATAAAAATGACATGTGTTGAAAACCACACACAGGGATAAGCAATGCAACTTTCTCAATAACTTGTTATCAAAAAATATTTTTGAATCATAAATCTTATATTGGTTTTAATTCGACTTTTTTTCTTTTGAGCTCCAGCTCCAGGACCTCGAATCATTTAAAGCGTTTTCAGGAATAAATTAATACAACTCAAATAAAAGCAATTTCATGAACATTTATTAAAATAATTTTAATAAAGTTAGAACATTTTAGATGAAGTTTTTGCAAACTTATCACATTTTTAAATGAAGTTGTTAAAAGCTGTCAAAATGAAAATAATCTTTTAATTTCAATTTTCATTATTTTCGAAATATTTTTCAGCAATTAAAACGCTTTGTTTTATCGTGAATTATTAGATTTTTACTTCAAATGTTAGCTGTCAAACTGTTTGGATACTGCCGGTATTACTTACAAGTAAAGCTGGTTCCAAAATTAAATCATGATTTGAATTAACAGCATAAATGCAGGCAGTATTCATTGTAAGACATGTTATGCAATTACAAAGTTATTGCAAAGGAACCAATCACCTATTTTGTATACGATCAATGTCTTTTTTTACACGAAGTTTCCAATTACCGTGTAAAAACAGAATTAGATGTATATGCAAATTTTAAACTACTTTAAAGCAAGACATCACAGTGAAAATATGCTTGAAAAGCCTTCAAAAACTTTTAAAAGATTGTTCAAAAACTAAAATACTCCAATTTTTTACTAATATTGCCTGAATTTTGACAGTCTGTAGAATTCGTTGCAGAGTAGGTATGTTAATCAGTAATAACATGTTGTTACCAAGTTTTTAAAGAATTTCGAAAACTAATCAAATATAAACTTTAAAATAAAAAACTAAACAGCATATAAAGACTTAGAGCCATACATAAATACCGACAGAAAACGGAACGTATTTTTATGCTGAGCATTAGCGCTGATAACCCCTCCCTAAACAAAAGCGGCAAAGTTATGTCAAAACAATAAAAACAGGGTTATTAAACAAATAAATAAAACGACCCTGTTTATTGGAAAGCTATGTGTCCACGATGGTCAGATATTACAATGTTGTCCGACAAAAGTTCAGAAAATGTCTAACAACCGTGTAAACTTAAAATTTTTGTCTTCCAACGTTGGAAGAAAAAGCATTTTCAGTACATTGGAAGACAAAAATATTTTCAGACATCTAACAATCGTGTAAACACACAATTTTGTCATTGTCATTGTTTTAAGACAATTGACAAACACTTTTCATTGTCATATGTGCAAAGTTTATGCATCTGCCAATGGCAGCATTGTCATAAAAATTATTTCTAAATGCAACTCTGTATATACATAAATAAACAAACAAGTGCGCATTGATAAAATTTAAAAAAAAAACAGAAGAAAATTAAAGAATTAAATTAAAGTGTGCATTAGGACATAAGCAGATAAAATGGTTCCAATTGCTCTTTTTGTGCCAGGACAATATTTAAATTTTTAAACACACACCACACACAGAGCTGCAAAACGAATTTGACAATGCCACACAACAATCTGACAACCGTGTGAACTGACAATTTCGGCTGACAGATAAATTCATTGTGTGACAATTGTGTGCAAATGAAATTGTTAGTTTTCTTACAGTCGTGTAAACAGACATTTACCTTTTGCTAAAAATTTTTCAATGTCAGTACATTGCTATCACATTATTAGATATGACAACGTTGTAATATCTGACCATCATGGACACATTGTTGTTTTATTTCTCTTTTTTTTCTGTTTTCTTTTGCAGCTAACTTCACTGTGAAACGCTTTGTCAAAATTGGATTTTCTAATAGCAAAGCGTTGCCGCCGCGTTGTTTTGGTATGCTCCATACAAAATGTAGGAGCATGAGAAATTCTGACATTTAAAAATCGCCCTTCGTCGGTATTTAGGGATGGCAGTTAGTGGATTATGTTAGTAAATGAAAGAATTTTCAATTTATATTTCATTCCAACCGAAATAAAAATAATATAAATGGTTTTCTTTTCAAACAAATAGCGTATACAAATGCTGCATATTTCAAGGGAGAAGAACAATCAAGTAAAACAGAAATGTAAAAAAAATGAACGGTCTATTAACATTGCTCATGTCACATGACATGTTGAATGACATACAAAGTTTTTTTTTCATACATATGTATGTATATATTTTGATTCTGCTTTAAGAAAATGCATATGATAATACACTTGTATGTATTGTATTGTAATATAAAGGGAAAATGCAATTACGCTGTTAAAGTGTTGCCATTTAAGTAAAAAAAAAGTTTTTTTTTCTGATATTAAGATTGAAATTTCGTGAAAAGAATAATATTTTATAGAACTAATAAGACATGTTGCATTAAAATAAATATCGGTTAGTAATATTTTAATAAAGTTAAAAAGATTTAGTACAAAGTCTTGGCAGCCTTGCCACTGACATGAAACATCATAAAAACACGGAGCAATATAAGTATCATACTGTATAAAATACATTTAATGAAAAAAAGTAAAACAGAAGAAATTTGAAGTTACGTGTCATTTAATATAATACTCCTACTGTGGATGATTGTTGAAATAATGTATTGCCACTTAGCTGCTGCATGATCCTGAAATACAACAGAACAGCACAGAACAAAACAGACAGGCAACTAGCATTTAATGCATTTTTCCCACTTCTTTCACCATGTTCACTCAAACAACTGACAGATACAACAAATGTGTGTCATTGTCAGTTTTAGCCCGTTACGCTTATACATATTTGCAAATTTATTTTATTAAATTTCTAACGGTCTTTATTTTATTTAATTCTTTTTTCTCAACTTTTCTCTATTTTCTGTTTTGTTTTCTTTTGCATGTAAAGTAAATTTATATAAAATGTAAATTGATGTATTTGTACGAGCTGTTGCTGCACATTTATATGTTTTTTTTTATATACACACTCGTATGTATAGTTTTTGTGGGCTATTTATGTGAGTGTGTTTTCTCTTTTTTTTTCTATAAATTTGCTTTTGTAATGGTTTTTAATATGCAACATGTGGCATGAAATTTATACACTTGTTACTATTTAACAACTATGACAGGTGCATAAAAACTAATATACCATGCCAAAGTATAAAATAGTTTGTACAAAATGGCAAACGAATGGTTCTGACATTAAATTTAATGTTTCATCACTTTGATGTTTCATCATCAAACATATGAAGCTTAACGTGACTTATTAGACCATTTGCAAGAGTTATAGAGTTAATAGAGCTTTAAATGTTTCTGTTTGGTAGGGCGAAAATACAATGATACATAAATCTATTGCAGTTTATTTTATGTTTCGGTTTTCCAAAAAAAAAAAAAAACTTTAACAGTCATTAATTTTAATGAGATAAATACGAATAGTTTAATTTATAAACAATAAAATAAAAACAATGAATTACAAATAAATTTAAAATTACACCAATTGCAACAGCTCCAGCCTACAAATAGTTTATATTCCCAGCAGTTCTGTTGTCACCAGATAATTTACTACAATTATGGCCTATTTCACGATGTCGAAAGATAACGTTCGCTTAGATAAGACTTAAGACACAAACTTTTTATCGTATCTATTTTTTACTCAATCAAGTTTGTTTATTCCACAATCAAGTTTGTGTCTTAAGTCTTATCTAAGCGAACGTTATCTTTGGACATCGTGAAATAGGCCATTAAAGAATATCAAATAAGGCTACAAATTCATGTCTTAAAATGGAAGCTAATGGATCCTATAAAGATTATCAAGATACAGTCACAGTACAGTGTGGCAATACAACTTTCTTAGAGGGAGTTCACACGCTGCGACTTTTACCTGCGACTTTTCTCCTGCGACTCGAGTTTATATGATGAAACAGAACTGGGGCTGAACGTTTTTTTTTTCCATACATTTTGACATAAAATTATGCCAGAGAGAACGGTCGTGAAAATAGAATCTATTTTATTTTGACAGCGTTTTTTCTTATGCTCTCACTTTAAGAGACATATGCTCTCAACAATATTGCCATACTTTCATTAAACTTTATACATCTTGTAAACAAAACCATATGTTTTTGCAGCTTTGGCGCAAGAAAAATAAAAACAAAAGAAAATCAAAAGAAACGTTTAAAAGTGAGATTTTTGTAATTTAAAAGAAAATAAGTGATATTATAGAAAAATTAATTGAAGAAGTACAAAAGCATGATTGCATATAGTATAAGTCGCCATTGTACAAAAATTCTTATTTAAAACAAGATTTGTGGACAAAAATTGGAAAAGCCGTCGGCATTACAGGTTGGTACACAGAAGAAATATAAAAACATTAAATGACAGTTCGTGAAGTTGCAGCCGTCGTTTCAATTATGGGCCTGTTTTCTCTGAGAGTCGTTTTTGCTTGAAGTTGCGGTCGTATTCTGTTTCATCATTACAGATTAAATACGTAGTGGAGACCAAGAATGATAAAATAAAGATTACACCATGCGCATGATTTCCCGTTATGTGACGTAGAAGGTCCATTCTTTGATAGTTGACAACCTTGCAATTGAAATCTCTGAGAGTTCTAAAATAAAATCTGTTTAAAAAAGAAAAACATACAAAAAAAAAAAAAAAAACAACAAAAAATATAAACATGCAGAGTGCAGTGATAAAAAACAAGTGAGAAAAAATCAGCCAATAGAAACAAAGAATGTGTAACGTCACAGGGCCAAAATGCGCAGAACATTTTAAAATTTGACGCGTGTTGGTGTAATCTTTATTTTATCATTCTTGGTGGAGAGTACGGGGTAGCCAGTGTCGCAGATTTTGTGAAACGAAGCAGTAAATTTGACATTTCTTCTTTTCTCTTGTATTATTTTTTACTTCATTTACCAGCAGTGTTGCCACGATGAAATTTCATTTTATAGAATTACAGAACATTTTTGGTAACACTGCGAATGTCTCAAATGTACTTTTAAAATAAATTCATTTAATACAATATTTCGAGATTGTTTGTTAAATAAAAACAAAGTTAAATAATAAATAGTTTGAACAAAATATTAAAATATTTAAGTGAGCTTGACAAAACGAAATTTCTTTTCCAGAAAACTTAACGAGGCTCAACTTCAATTAATTTCGGCATTAACAACGCAAAAAAAATACAAATTCTATAATTTTACAAACTATGTACAACCTAGTATTTTTTTCAAAAGTTTGCTAAAGCAAATTTCTTAAACATTTTTACGTTTTGACTTTAGAAACTGTTCAAACGCTTGTTCTTAGCCCAAATCAGTTTTTGGTAGTTGTCTTTTACTTCAATTTAGTTTTACTAACCTAAAGCGGAAGTTCAGCTCTGCACTTCTTAAATTTGTCTTTACAATATCCTTTCAGGAGACAAGCCAGCAGGAAAAATATCTACTGAACACCATTGAAACAAAAGACATTAACCATGACATGACTTGCATATGAAAAAGTAAATTATATACTACCAAAAACTAGTAAAAACAATACAAATAAAATACAATACACAACAACTACTAAGAACAACAAAAAACTTACAACAAAAGCAAATGAACTGGAGGTAACTAAAAGGACAATTGAGAGTGGGTCTCTATGTGTGTGTGCGTTTAAAGTAGGAGTTTAATGACAAAAAAAGGAACCTATTAAGAGTTTGTGCAAACATGGCTATATACAGATACTTATACATATACACTTGATAGTCCATCTAAAAAGTGGCTGTTAACCTTATGACTTTTACTCCTTTTTTCCAGTTGTATTTTATTTTTATTTTTTATTGTTTGTCGTATACACTTTATGTTTAAAGTCGAACAAACCAGCAGACAAAAAAAGGAAATGGAAAACAAAAAGGTTTTACACAAAGCCACTCAACGAAATAACACCTAGATAAATAATAGAAATAGCAAAAAAAAAAACTGGGAATAAAAATAATATAAACTGAAGGACTACAATCTATGATTCTCTATGTTTTATTGCACAATGGGCAACAGCTGCGACACACACTCTCATGCACCATTATTATCTGGGGAAACTGTGCACACATTTTTAAAACATTTTATTTTTCTGTCTTCTATTTTTACAAAGTGTGTAAATTTTTATTGGTGTTTTTTTGTTTTATCAGCAAAATTTAAAAAAAAAAAACGATGTGTTTTTTTGTAAAAAAAAAACAATAAAAATGGGTTATCTACCTTTATCACTAGACGACATAAGGGAATTTATATTTTTGTTATTTTCTGCTTTATATACAAAATTATATTGTCTATTTTTTTTATTTGCTTCGATTTTGCTTTTATTTGAAAATATGTATAAATATAATTTTATCCCCATAGATATCAGTCGTTGTGCATTGTGCTGATTTTGTGCGACAACTGTTTTCTACACAAGTAATATTTTTTTTTTAGTTTTTAAGGGTTTATGTTATTGGAAAAGGTCATCGTTTGTATATTATTATAAGATTTTGTTTAGCTTTTTTATTTTAATTGTATTAGCAGGACATTGAAAGGGAATCTATAGAGAAGAAATATTATTTTTAGGTATCTTATACAAAATGTACTTAACACAATAATAACAGTTTGCCAATAAATTGAAAAATAATTTCACACATGAATAAAGGTATAGATAGCTATACATAGATTATTTCAAAATATTCTGATTGCAATAAATGAAAAACAAAAAACTTTTCTTTGTTTTCCAAATGTGTTATTTTTATACTCATCACCAAAAAGATGATGGGTATCAGTGTTGTCAACTAGGTGCGTTTTCACCATTTTTGGTGCTTTTTTAAATTTTTGGTGCGAAAAATTCTTTAGTTGGTGCGCGGTGCGCTTTTTTTAAAAGTTTGGTGCGCTTTTTAATTTCTGGTGGCACCAAAGCAAATTCAACACAACTTTTTGTTTCAGTGTGAGAAAAAATTTTTCTACAACAAAATAAACCTGGGGCCAAATTACCGCATTCGTGATCGAATAAGCTATCGTATCGAAAAATGATTTCGATATCGAAATTATGATAAAATGTACTAAAATTCTTGCTCGATATCGAATGCCATAATCTCAAATAAGAAAATTACGATCAATTTTACTCGATATCGAATGCGGTAATTTGGTCCCTGTTTGATTGAGTACCATTTCATTCAACACTGCAACATTTTGTTTGTGTATTTCGGTGCGTTTTTTAATTTTTTCGAAAATGTGATGAAATCTTTATTTTTACGAATTTTTAATTACAGTTTTTTTATAATTCATAACTCATGAAATATATACGATGAAAACATGTACATATTTTAAATACGAATGTATGATAAATGAAATCAAATTCTTTTATACCTGATGGTTTGGTCTACTGAACTGTAGACGAACAACCAGGGTTAGAGTAGAGAATCCTAACAAATGTTATTGGAAAAAATCAAATAGAAGTACTTTAACTAGAAAACAAAAATATATACAAAAAAAGTACCAAATATATACTGAAATCAGCTTTTTTACCAATTAGTACTTTAGTTCCGAATATCATATTGTGAGTTAAATTTTGAGTGGTTAAATGCTTATTTTATCTTTATTAGCTCATTTATTAAAAAAAAGGCTTTTACTATTATTACTTTTACTAATAATCGTTGATAAAAAGTTTTTTATAGAATTTATGATATTAAAAAATTTCAAATGAATTCAGTAAATATTTGAAACAAAAACGAAAGTCTTAACTTTTTTCTCCATTTTGGTGCGTTTTGAAATTTCAAAGTTGACACCGCTGATGGGTATATTAAGTTTGTCATTCCGTTTGTAACACATCGAAATAATGTTGGTAGAACCAAAAACCCTGTACATATATTTTGGGTCCTTATAAGATTCTAAAACGATTTAGCCATGTCCGTCCATCTGTTGAAAGAACGATAGAGTTTCTAAACAATGAAATATTTGGTATTGAAAATGGGCAAAATCGGTGCAGTAGAATCGAGTTATAGATCAAAGTTTCAGATTATCTTAATATTACCTTATATACCTTTAATTTTAAATAATGCACCCTTTATTTGCATTATAGAAGGACAAGTCCTGTTGAAAATGGTAGAAATCAGGCCACGATTTTTAGAGCCCCCATGTTTTCCCGAATTATGGCTGTATGGTAAATAAATGGCTATAGAAAAGCTATATCCATACAAATGCAATAATAAATTTCATGCAAAGTGAAATCTCAAAACAATCAAACCGATCGTGAATAAAAATTTCACGTGAAATTTTTTCACTTTTCACATTTTCCTATTTAAATTCAAAGTTAAAAAAAATAAAAGTGAACAAATTTCACGTGGAATTTTTATTCACGATAGGGGTGAATATTTGTTTGCATCGGTCCATATTTTGGCATGCAAAATCCACTTCTGAAAATCACTTAAATGCGCATAAATCTTTTATAAAAATTACTATAAATTTTAAATACAACAAAAACAATCCAAATATACATTTTAATCATCATACCAAATTTTATGATGATTTTATGATTGCGCGTATTTGGCCGTAGTCCCCATATAAAGTCTACTACTAAAAATCACATAAATGTTTATAATTCTCTTATAATAATCATTATTAGGGCACTGCTACACGTTCAATAAATATCGTGATATTTCTAGTATGCAATATTGATGGATTGCAATTCATATCGCATAATAGCCTAAAATATGAAATCCAGGTCGCGGATTGTGGATTTCGTGATAAATATTGAACGTGTAGCATATTCATGATATTAAATCATGATACGTCAGTAAAAAGTAACAAATAAAAGAAATAAAATAATATAAAATACGCAGTGGAAAAAATTAAACAAAGAAAAGTAAAACAATTGACAAAAGTAAGCAAAATAGCTAAACAGGCTTTCTTTTGGTTTGCTCGCGACATTGATAAACGACCCGCGCAGCACAAAAATAACATAAATACTGACGCGATAAATATTGAACATGTAGCATACGCTCGTGATCCATCAATACTTAAAAATGGATGGCGATCCAAATATCACGATATTTATTGAACGTGTAGCAGTGCCCTTGCGTTGAAATTCAACACAAATAATTCGCATATGCATATAAATCGTCGTTCATTTCATGATGATCGGCCCGAAATGGGTCATAGTTACGTTATGAGGACAACTTTTGAAAATTCATTAACCTACATACGACGTCTAAAATCCATGTTAACAAATGCGGCACCCATCTTGCAGAAACCATTTTCATCTGTTGTTCTTCATGCAAAATTAAATGGACTCGATCATTTGAGTTGCCCATGATATTAGCTATTTCACGCACTTTTATTCGTCGATCATTTAATACCATATCATGCACTATGGCTGCAATTTCTGTTGTTGCTGTTTTTGGACGTCCATTACGTGGTGCATCCTCACTGCATGTGCGACCACGTTTAAATTCAGCAACCAAATTTTTTACTGTTGCATATGAAGGAGCACTTTCACCTAATACATTCACCATATCATTATGAATTTCTTGTCCCGAGAATCCATTTTATTTAAATATTTAATGACACCACGAATTTCTAATGTTTCCATTGTAAAAAAATTGCGGTTGCGTCTATTTTGAACATCTGTTTTTATATGAAGGAGTTGGCAGCTCGAAACGAAATTTATAGCACGGATGGAAGTTTCCAAAACACTTAACTTTTTTCTGTTTATACCCCGCTTTCTGTTCTAGGCTAAGAACCGCTCTGGTAAACATCCATATCAAACCGAAATTTTACACAGATCAGTTATAAGTATGTAAAAATTATTTTATTGACTTTTGTGAAAGTTGGCCCATAATTTGCTATATCTCCTATACTAGATTCACTTCCGAGACTAATCACAGAGTAAACAGAGAAGACAATTTTAACATTTGAAAACGCCAAGATCAGTTTCCTAGAGCTTTTCGATACTAAATTTATTATCTGTTAAAGTAAATTGCTTCACATAACAAAGTACAGTTCTGAAAGAAAGAGACAAATATAAATTATGGATTATAACTGGAGTATGCATAAAATTCTTATAAATTTTATTATTGAGATGAAATTCAACAAAAATAAATAATTATACAATAATTTATGAGGATCACCCCATAATAAGAGATTAGGTGGTGGGTATATACGATTCTAATATAAACTCTTACTTGTTTATTTCTATTTTGTATACTTAAGGTGCTATCAGACGGAATGTATTTTACATACATATGTACTGTCACTTTTCTTACCCATATGTAATTCCGTATGTATGTCAAAATTTCCATATTACATACGATTCATAATTTTTGCTATCACACCTGCTTATGTTTTTCCGTATGACATAACCTATAAATGTAAACAAAAGCTGCCTTTTTAACGTTTATAAATTTCAAGAAATGCTTCTTTTGGCCAATCTAATTGCAATAAATATAATAAACATAATTGAAATGAATCCATTTTCTTTAATTTTTCTTTCCAATATATTCTTTTAAACAATTTTGTTTCAAAACAAACCAGCTGTTTTGTTTATGTTTGTCACAGGAAAATAGAGCGTGTTATAATCGAGAAAATTACATATGTATTTCCACATGTATTTTACACATGCAAAGTTTTATATGTATCATACGATGTGTACAACTTTTATAGATGGAAAATTTGACAGTACATATGTAAAATACATTCTGACAGCACTTTTAGATCACATTGCGTGGGATATTGAAGATTTCATTTTAAAATGCAAGAAAAAATTAAATTTTCCTTATAAATATTCAGAATTTCATCCAAAAAAAAGTTATATTTAGTTTTTACGTTGTACTCATAGGCTTAGATTACTTCGCACGGATTGTAGAAGATTTCATGTGAAAATGCAAAAAATAAAAAATGGCCCACATTGCCAGCTTTGATTGTAAAGTATGCATTATATGAGTATTACAAAAGTTCCAAAATCTTTATAATAAGAAACAAATTTCCTAGGAAAAATAATTGCGAAATCAGAAGAGTCCCTAAACTGAAAGAATATGTTATATCAGAAGAGGGTATAATTTAAAGAATATCGCTGGCTTAATATGTAAACGCTCTAAGTCCACTTTTTTAGAAATTGAGATGTTGATGCAGTTGTGTTCAATAAGTAAAAACACATCGATTACAAAACAAAAATACAGTTATCTTATTTGCTGTTGTTGTTTTGTAGTGATGGGTAAAGGCGCCAAGTCCAATTTATCACATCTTTGTGTAATATCTCACTTCTTCCAATGTTGACATATCAACTGCTTCGCGCGGAATAGTCTGAGAGTCCAACCAATTGACATAATATTATTTCTAATTGGATACACTCTCGTTGTTTTGACTATCAACACCATTGACAGTCATGACATTAATCGTCATGATGTTACTTATTTGGATCATTAATTCTTTTTAAAAATTTAACAATGTACAATTTTATAAAAATATTCGCCCTGGCCGTGGAAAAGGCGATTCCAAAGTGACGGACATTCGAGGAATACAATACACACCAAATGGTGAAATTAATTTCAAACTTAAATTTCCTGATGAATGAAAAATGTCCACCAAAAAACAAATGAATATGTAGTCGCACTAGAGTGGTCGGATTTACACCAACTTCATCAAGAAAGAAGAAAAATAAAGACTAGAAAGTTCGAAGACTTAGGCCACGTTTTCACTATGTTTTCACTATGTCATTTTTGTTGTCAAATTGTCCAAATTGTTGGCAATTGTATGAAAACGGGTTGTCATATGGCGTCATCAATCACGATAATCATGATTGCAAACATAGATGACGCCATATGACAACCCGTCTTCATACAATTGCCAACAATTTGGACAATTTGACAACAAAAATGACATAGTGAAAACCAACCATTAAACTATCTAAAATCCACAAAACAAATTGCATTAACAGATTTCAAAAATGTTTATTCAAAAAAAAGTTTGATTGGTTTTTGTCTCTCCTGTAATATTGTAAAATATGGACTTAGAGCAGTGATGTTCTAAAATAAAAATAAAGATGTATTGGTGAGAGGTTTTTCCCAGCAAAGATATTGTCAAACGCTTAAAATAAGAAAACAAAGAAAGAGTTTTAGCCAGGTATAAATACCTTAAGATAAAATATCAGGGACCATAAATAACAATTATCAATAGCAAAAAACTATTTTAGAACAGTTATTTTTAGAAAAAACAAAAATAAGTCCATCTAAAACAGTTTTTTATTTTTGTGTTCAATTGTAATTGAATCGCGTGTGTTTGCTATGCTTCGTCCAAGAAGAAGCAACAACAATGCTTAACAAATTTCTGAAAAAAATGACGATACTCCGTCGCATGTGTTCTCATCGCTTGCTCAACGACGACTGAATGAATGTCTTTAAAAGAGCATAAAGGCCCAACTATAATATGCATATGCTAGCTTAAGCAAACGTGCGAACACATATAAATTGTATGTGGCAAACTATAATGTACTTAACGAAACTTTTCGTTAAGTTTTTCAACTGTCATTTGCTTAAGCAAACAGCGAAACTGATCGCACATTCTGTACGGAAATGGAGAAAGAAGAAAATACATTTATTTTAAATTTAATAGAAAATGTGGAAAAAATAAGTGCCTTTACAATAAAAGGAACCCTTTTTATTTTAACAAAAATGTCTTTCTGTCGCGGTTTATTTCTCTGAAAGAACAAGAGCGTCTTCTTCTTTTACAGTGTAGTTCACTTATTTATTTTAATGTGCAAAGGCCTTCAAGCGCTAACTTTAATATTTTTATATTATTTAAATTTTTAAGTTTTTTCTCCATTTTTGCAAACACAATACGAAAATTAACAAAACATATGTAAACGTGTATTATTATTTACAATTTAGTACTGCCACAGCTGTACATTTTAGTACTTTTGACGATAAATTAAAAAAAAAAGAAAAATTATGAGTTTCTGGTACGAAGTTTTCTTTTAATTATAAAATAATATAATAATATTTATAAAATATAGTTATTTAATGGGTTTTTGTTAAAATAAAAACATTTTTTTTAAACATAAATGAGCAACTGTGGACAAAAAGTTTCAAAGTCATTGTAGCCACCTGAAAGTTAACTCTGAACTGGTTATGCATTTGACAGCCTTTTCGTTAACTTTTGCAATTTGCTTAAGCTTGCTTATGCATATTATAGTTGGGCCTTAACAAATGTGTGTAAATTTTTCAAACAATTGTTGTATGGGCTGATCATCACTGACTTAGAGCCTTAACATGTTAAACCAGCGATATTATTTAATAATTCTTAAATAAAAAGATTTTTGGGATATAGCCTCATTTTGTATGCTTAGGTTACTTCGGTGGGAGTATCGGCAGATTACATGTCAGAATGCAGAGAAACTTGATTGCTTTTGTCGTCGTTGACTTTTTAAAACATTGACGTTGAAGTTAGAAAAAGCAAAAATGATAACAAATTTAACTTCAACAAAAGCATGAGTAAAGTCTTAATACGATAATTTCAATATTTAGCAAGTAAATTTTGTAAAACAGCGAACCAGTCAAAGTAATGACAAAAAAGATTAACAGCGACTATAAACTCAGTCACGTTATGAACATGTCTCGAATTGAAAATGCTAAAAATATTTTTCATTTCGCCTGTCCTTTTAAATGAACTTAAAAGTAAATAAATAACATTATTAAATTTAATACTTTCATTTAATTTCGATTTCAATCGTAATCATATAAATTTCAATGAAAATCTCATAAAATATTTGTTTATTTATTAATTTTTTGTATACATACTTACTTGTGTTAATGAGCACAAAACCACCAAATAAACAGCGAGAAAACGAAAACCGGGGGTAATAAAATACAATTAATCTTTTAACAATAAATCGCAGTTAAATGCGGGCAAAAAAGCTCAACAAAGAACTGCAATAAAGTGCTGCTAGTGTGAAATTAACAAACAAGCCAGAGAAACTGCAATGCAAAGCAATGAAATAAATGCCAGCTAAATGAACTCGGTTCAGCACAAATGGAAATATAATATTGTGAAACTGGCAAGGCAAACGAAATGCAATATAAGATATGGCTAAAAGAAAACAAAAACTAAAGAACTCTTAAAAGAACCACTAAATTGCAATGAAATCAGAAACAAAAATTAATGGCAAAATGAACACACCATAAACTACAAAATGATAAAATTAAGGGGTTAGTACAGACCAGGTTTCGATAAAGCAATATAAAATCTAAAATAAAATATGACTGCAAATAGTTAAACTTAAAAGAAAAGTTATAGTTTTTTTTTTTAAGCTTGTTTGGCAATTTCAGAATCTTTAGCTCAATTTTAGCTAAACCCCTAAACCCCTTAAAGGAATTACAAACAAGCTGTTTGTTTTTGGCATCATTGACTAAAGAAATGACAAAAACAAACAATTGCTAAAACCCGGGTAAGGGTAACATTAAATTTCATTAAAATCCAATTTATAACCAGTACCAGTTTATAGTTTTTTATTCGTAAATATAAAATAGTTGGCGAAAATGCAGCAAAAATGGAATGAGTATTAAATACACAAACAAATGAAGCAACTAAACGAATGGAAAAAAAGTACAGCTAAAAAAAAACCATGTAAAAGCGAATAAAAATAAATAGTCATGACGATTTGCAGAATTAAAACTACACAGAAAGGATTTAGTTGAACGTTTGGAATCATTGATTTTTCTTTTTATTTTTATTTGTTTGTTTTTCTCTACTCTCGTTTTTTGTTTCACATCAATTGCCAACTAATAAACTCAAAAACTAACAATAAATCGTAATATACATATAAAAAATGGATAAAAGAGGACACAGTAAAAAGGGAAAGGTTGCTATTAGAAAATTTGTGTTTTTTTTTAAATTAAATGTAAAATGCTAATATCAAGTTTGCAGGAAAAAACTTTCGTTGATATAAACCAATAAGGTATTTTATGGACTTTCTAGGCCCATGATATCAAAAAGCCACTAACGAAACTCAAGTGAAACAATAGTGAATTATAGATGGGATAAATAGCCAATCTAAAGCTTGTGATCCCACAACGCCAGTTACTGGAGAATCTCAAGCTTTCTGAAACAATACGGAATTTGGAAATTAGACTGGTTCCCTTGTGACCTAATATGATAATATGCAGTGCAATTTAACCAATCCAAGTAATTTGTAGACTCACCACTGAACAACGAAAACACACTGACGTCAATGCTTCATTCTTTAGTCATTAATATAAACGCTGAGAATCGGAACATCCACGTAGAGCTATAGTCATGATTATTGCAATATATTTAACAAAAGACATTTTAAGTTATTTCAAGGAAACTTATATGCAACTTTAGCTGACTGCTGAGCAACTCTAAGCTGAGGTTCCAAAGATGAATTGATGGTTGATAATTCTCTTCAACCATCAATCCTCTTCCAATTCAAAATATCACATTTGGTACAGAGTTTCGCGTGTGCATTAAAAGAAAATGTTTGTGAATATCATCTTCATGCAGATTTTGTAATAAAAATAAATAATGTTTAAATCAAATTGATTTATCTTGATTAACTTTAATTATATTTATGCCTTCATAGTTTCCACCACAATTTCTTTAAAACTTTGTTGATACAAAAAAAAAAAACACTTTTAGTACCAATATTAAATAATAATTTTTAATTTATTTTAGTTTGAGTAAATTTCTTGATCGTAGATAAATCTATAAGTACATTTTCTCTCGAATAAAGGATGTTAACATGTAAAGGAAGGATATTAAAATACAAGTCCTGTTTTTGTCATAGTGTCCATCAAGCATTGATCTAAAAGCTACAAAAATTGTAGAAATAAAATAATCTCAAGTTAACTATTAAGCAAGTAATATGGCCTTAGAAGCAGCTATAAAAATATCAGGAGTTTAATTATAAAACTCAGTAGATATGTATCGCTACCTTATTCTTAATGAAATGACATTGAAGAGTTTAAAAATATTATTTTGTAATTATTATTTACACTTTTTCTTACATGTTAGCTGTTATTCTATCTTGTAAATTTTATACAATTGCTTCTTTTTTAGCAGTTTTATTGATGATATCTGAATCCACTGGCTTTCTATGCGAACAAATTTGTTTGCATCGATTACAGGTCACATTTTTTCTATATATGTGAAAAATAATATTTACATATTAATGTCAAATATTTTTCAATTATTCAAGCTAAACGAATTTTAGTACTTAATTCGTATAGACGGTATCACGTCTATTTTCTCAAACTCAACTTTTTATGATTCAGAAAAGGATATTGATAATATTGATAATTGTATTTTTTGTAATATACCAATTTAGAAGTTATTTTTTATGTCCATTTTTATAGTCAAATTTGCTCTTACAAAATTTGAGAAGTCTAGCTGTTATAGATTCCCAGATAATCGAGTTTAATTTATATGGGAGGTGCCACGCCCACTATTAGTGATCCGAATATTTTCGCGCTAAATATTTGTATTGACACTAAAGTTAATAACACAAAATTTCAAGACTATAGTTTTATTTATTACATTTATATTTTCCCAGAATTTTGGCATTAAGGGAACACGCCCACTATTTCCAGTCCATCGACTATTTATCAAATATTCATATGAATGTCGAAAATTTGAAAGTTAAGCCTTATATAGACTTCTAACAATCGTATATATGTATAATTGGGGATAAGCTCTGAAAAAATACTGGCAGCACTGACTACACACTCAACTTGGGGCTCTTAAAAAAAATTGATTTTTTCTTCACAAATGTATTTTTAACTGTAAAATAATTTTTAAAATATATTTTTAACAAGGTGGTCTCTTAAATGCTCTTCTCCTGTCCAAACAAGGAGTCGGGGCCCATTTTTTTATTGCTGATTCTTAAAGCAAAAATTCTGAGGAATCCAAAAAAAAAAAATTAGCCGGAAAATTTAGGAGCTTCTGTGGAAAATCGGAAAATTTAATTTTCATGGGAAAATTTAAAGGTAAATTTCTAAGAAAAATTAGGAAAATTTTATTTTTTAATTAAAGCCTGATTCAATACCTTTCCAACGAGCTATCACTCGTTGCGATCGCTTTAGTAGTTTTTTTTTTAAACAATTTTCAATGAGGTCCCTTATGAAGAATTCTTCAATTTTGTCACAGACAGTGGTGTACACCACCACTAAACCAGTCACTATAAAAAAAAAAAAAATATGTAGGTACATTATTTTTTGCTGGGCAATCGATTAAGACTATTTGTTTTAAAATCGGAGAGGGGTCGTCCAAAAATTTGCCAATTTTGATCGTTTTCATATGGAATTGCTCTATATAAGTATCAATAGAATCGAGTATGACTCAATTAGTGGTAATCTACGTTCCTATTTTAAAAAGTACAACATATACATAATTTATGTCCTTCAGCATTAGATTTCTGAAAATATTATGAAAACTTTATTTTTACTAATTTTAATTTTCAAGTTTTTTGACAATTCAATATCATGAAATCTATACGATAAAAAGTGTACGATAAGTGTATTTAAAATACGAATATATGATAAATGAATACAAATTATAAAATTTTTCAAAATAAGTTTATGGTGATTTGGGTGAAAATCTTTGTGTGAAAATAAAATAAATATATTAAACTAGGAAATTAAAAATTCTGGTTGTCCCAAGTGTTTGGTGTACTGAACTGTAAAGTAACAACCATGTTCCAGATTTATTAAAACATTAAAATAGAAGTTCTTTTAATAGAAAGCATATAGAATTTCAAAAAAGGGAACAAAATTTTTTGTACTGCAATTATTCTTTTTTATCAGTTAGTAGTTTGTATTCCAATTAACTGAATTTTGAGTAGTTAAATGCATTTTTTATCATTCGTCCTGTTTCTACTCTTTTTTCGCCCTTTTTTGTCCCCCATGTAAATATGATTTTCACAAATGTTCATATTTATTATAAGTAATACATACTATTAGAAAATAATATTTCATGTAAGTTTTATGAAGAAATTTAGTTTTATAAAAAAATACCAAGGCTACGTTTTCAGACCTTAAGATTTCGAAAGTACCAAAAATATTTAAAATATATAAAACTATAAAAGAAAGTACCAAAAATATTTCTTGTTTTTATTTAGTAAAACCGTATGAGTGTTAACATTTATTTCCATGTTTATTTATTTAACAGATACAAAGGGTACCATAGGCTTTTACGGTTGCAATTTTTAACTATTTTGAACCCCGTTCGGCATCAGTTTTAAAACAGAAAAAATTTTGAAAAATTGTTATTGTTGTTATTTTTAATTCTTGGGATTAGAGAATAACTTTTCTGGGCATTTTTATTGGGAAAATCAGGTACTTTTTCAAAAAAGTAAAGAAATTTAAAAAAAGTACCAAAAATATATCTGCTTTTTATTTAGTAAAACCTTATGAGTGTTAGCATTTATTTCCATGTTTATTTATTTAACAGATACAAAGGGCACCATAAGCTTTTACGTTCGGCATCAGTTTTAAATGAAAGAATTTTGAAAAATTGTTATTGTTGTTATTTGTAAGACTTGGAATTAGAGAATAACTTTTCTGGACTTTTTTGTTGGGAAAATCCTGTTTGACAAAAAATACCAAAAATGTACTTTTTCACAAAAAGTAATGAAATTTCAAAAAAAGTACCGAAAAGATTTCTGCTTTTCATTGATTTTAGCGATATATATTTTAAATTTAATTTCTGTGTTTACTGATTTAGAAGATACGAAGGGCGACAAAGTGTCATAGGGTACCGTTTTTTCCGGTAGATTTTCGAATTTCCAAAAAGTACCAGACATCAGTCAATCAGTCACATTAGTCTTTGATATTGTATATAGAATTACTAAACATTTTAAATTATATACAAATGTTCCGCCAAATTTCGTGTATTATTCATATTCACCCCTATCGTGAATAAAAATTCCACATGCAATTTGTTCCCTTTTATTTTTTTAACATTGAATTTTAATAGGAAAATGTGAAAAGGGCACACATTTCATGTGGAATTTTTATTCACGATAGGGGTGATTAATTAGCCCATGCTCTTAAAATTTTCCTCACAACTTATTTAATACTAAAGTTTGTATACAAATTTGTTACTTGCACAAAAAACATTAAGATGTCTAATATTTGATTTAATAAATAATAAATAATAATAAATTTAGTTTAGTTTAACTATTAATTATAAGCAAACATCCCCTAAATGGTTAATAGTTTTAACTAATAAAATATTGTTATTATCAAACCACTGTAACCTTAAACTAAACCCCTTAACTATTCTACCACCTATGTTTAAACATAAAAAAACTACAGTAAAAAGGCAATACTTGACACTTAGTTGGTTTTATTGGATTACGAATTAAACCTTAAAGAGCTTTAACAGACTTTGGACTCTGTCTTTAACTGTTTTATTTCATTCAAACAAACAAATACCTTTTTGAAATCATATTTAATTTCATTGCAGTTTTTCTTTCTTTGTCTCTTAATTCCTATTCAAGAATTTAATATAGCAGATTAATTTTGTTTATGTATGTTGCATATTTTTTTTAATTTTATTTCATTTTTCCAGTTCAATGTTTTGTGCTTTATTTATATACATATATTTATCTGCTAAATCTAATCCATATTGAATTACATACTTGTTTATTGGGTTTTTTTTTTCATTCTTGATAAATATATTTTTCCTATATATTTTCAAATCCTCTTTTATTTGTTTGCTCTCTTCTATTTCATTGGAGAATTTCATTCTTGAAATGGTTTGGCAAAAAGCAAAGTTTCTAATTTCTTTTGCTACTTCCTAGAAGTGTTGATTTGATTAAAAAGTTAATCTGAAGTACAAGCTAACGATAAAATTAAATTGAAACTTAATGAAAAATTAAACAAGTTGTATACATGTTTTATATGTTGTAATAGGATTTAATTAGAATTTTTGTTTTGCTAATGTTTGATTTGGTTATTTTTTTTCTTGTACTAGAGAATGTGATAAATTGTTTGATTTATAGCTAGTAAAAAACATTAACCCCCTGGCCCACGATGTCGAACGATAACGTTCGATAGATAAGACTTAAGATACAAACTTTTTATCGTATCTATTTATTACTCAATCAAGTTTGTTTATTCCACAATCAAGTTTGTGTCGTAAGTCTTATGTAAGCGAACGTTATCGTTCAACATCGTGGGCCAGGGGGAAGATTTATATATATATAAAGATAATAAATCTTAGTCCAACACCTACTTAGTTAGTAAAACTTTATTCAACTGCTTTTTGTTATAATTACTGTAACAAACATAATCTTTGTTCTTGTGGGTTTAGCTAAGCCTTTGTTTTTAATCAGAATCCACAATGGTTAAACAATTTTCGTCCGGCACTGGCTGGACTAAGATATAATGGCGTTTTCTTTTCTGACAAAAATGTCACACGTTTTTCCCATTTCGCACCTTTTTTAATCTTTTTCTGAAAAAATGTCAACACTGCTAAAGTGTAGTGTGTTCTTTTCTATAAATGTCACACTATAAATTTAAAAAATGGTGCACCTTTCACACTTTGTTTTTTTTTAGAGGGGGAGAATCCCACGATAAAACAGCTGACATTTGTTTTGTTTATGAATGTGTATTTGTGTTAAGAAACAAAAAAAAAAATATACAAAATGGAAAATATTACTACTTTTTTATGTGCTGAAAAAATTTTTATCATCTGATGATGATAAAATATTTTATATGATTATGGAAAGAAATCCACAACCGTGAGTGAAAGGCTTTGTAAAGAACGTAATTAATGAATACTCTGAAGTTGATGTATGTCAATACCTCCTACTTCTTATATATGTAATGTATGTTTATATATATAATTTTTATAGTTTGAGAAGAATTTGCGTATTAGTCGGGAAGGTGCCATGGGTCTTTTTGATAAATATTCATTGTCTTATTTCAAGCGATCTTACCAGGGAGCTATCTGCTTCTTCTTTTTAAAAAAAAAAAAAAAAAAAAACAAAAACAGCTGTATATGAAAATAAAGTGTTACACTGTTGTAAAATTATGTTCTATTCTGACCATTAAAAATGCGACATCTTTAAAATGTGGGGTAAACATTATAAAAATGTACATAATAAAGGTGTAACATTTTATTTCAGAAAAGAAAACACCATAAGATTTTAAATCCTTATTATTATTTCCTTTTAATTAAGATTTATTGTATCTTCAAATAGAAGTAAATAAATATTAATATTTGTGATAACTAATATTTAAATGAGGTTTAATAATTCACAATTAAAGTTTAGTTTAACTAAACTTTATTAAAACCGGATAAAGTTATTGTAAACAAATTAAACTTATTTTAACTTAAATTTTTGAAACAGAATTTTAGAATTGATGTACATTTTTAGATAATAATAAACTCAGACTTAAACTTTGATCTCGCAGGTTTAGCTAAACCTGTGTAAGCTAAACTAAATTTAATTTTCATGCATATAAGTGATAACTAAAGCTAGATTTACACGATTGAAATTTTCTTCAAAATGCTTCAAACTCGTGTAAACAGCAAAATTTCTTGAAAATTTATTTATTTAATAAATATTAATAACTATTAAATAAATAAATTTTGAGGAATTGTTGCTGTTTACACAAGTTTGAAGCATTATGAAGAGCAATATTGACGAACATTTCAATCGTGTAAATCTAGCTTAATATTAAGCGGCCCTTAATTAATTTAAAATATAACCAACATGAAAAACTAAATTTCACCTAGTTTAACTAAACTTTGTTTAAACGAGCTTAACTTATTTTACCTTGTTTAATTGTAGCATAATTTTAAAGCTAATTAAATTTCGATGTATTTATAAAATAAGACTTAAGCTTTGTTCTTGTGGGTTTAGCTAAACCTTTGTTAAGTGAACTAAGTTTAATTTCTCTTAGAATATGTTATAATACATTATTAAATACAAAATATGAGCAAAACTAAATTTAATCGCGGCTAACTAAACTTTTTTTTAATCAAGTTTAAATAATATTTTGTTAAAAAATTTAAAAAATTTTCTAAATTAGTTCAACTAATGACTTAATTTTTCCATAAATATCATATACATAGAATTGTAAAAACTTAAAGTTTTTTAGTTTTATGTATTTTAACCAGTAGTTTTAAATATTTTGATGTATTTTTCTTTCTCTTTATTAAACATAGAAATTAATATTTAAAAAAATAATTCTTACTTTAATGCTCCAGGGCTGTTTGATAATAAATAAATTAATAATTTCAAATATTAAGGCTTACTTAACCAACATGGAATGGGGTTTTACGTGACTGTAATAATAAATTTATGATGTTAATTTAATCTGTTAGAAAGGTTGACAAAAAATATTTTACTTGAATTATTAAATTAATATTTAACTGTGCTTAAAAGTTTAACTTTAAAGAGCTCGCAAAAAGTTTGCAAATTGCATAAGTACGAAAATAGGTTGGAAGGTTTAGAGAAATAGCAACTGCGTAAGCTCAAATGTTTAGGAGTAAAATATTAGAGTTTGTAATTACATGTAATTGCTAGGATTTTGCTAAGACCTTTAAAAACTTAAAACAAAAGTAAACAGAAAAAAGAAAAATTGATTATTATAAAATTTCAAGTGCTTGATTATTTAATAAAAGAAAGACTTAAAAAAATTTTGTAATTATATTATAACGAAATAAAATATTGCTTTTTTATGTTTTACTTCCTACCATAGCAACTAAACCAATTCTGCAAAAGTTTTAAAGTTTTCACTAAAGTCATTAAATAACACAAATATCTAGATATTTTTTGTATTAAAAAAAAAAACAATTTAAATTTTTCTTTGCCGCCTCTACAAATGTTCGAAAGTTCACACAATTTGTTTTCCAAAATATAGCTAGATGAAAAAATAAAACCTAAACTACATAAAACATTGAAAAACAATTCCACTCGATTTTATGGTAACACTTGTTACCAGTAAAGAGATAAAATATGTTTTTTTTTTTTGTCTTTATGTCTAAAATTTTTTCATATTTTGAGGCTAAAACGAAAGAACTTAAATATGCTTTACAAACAAATAAAAACAAGAGCAAAGCAGAACAAATACTAAAACTTTTAAATGTACAACGAAATCGAAACAAAATTGTCTATGTTGGAGTACAAGAGTTTTCAATAAAATATAAATGTATAAAAATATATTTTGTTAGCAACTCCTAGAGCATAGGAACAAAAAAAAAATGGTTTATATAAATGTGTAAACGTTGCCACAAACAAATAAATTAAAGAAATTTATATTTATAAATTTAGCTTGGTTTGAAAGCAGTGGTTATAAGGAATGAAATTGAGCAATTTAATCGAGACACACATTATTTAAAACGAGCTATATTAAACGCACAAAACCTATTTTAAAATTTGAAACATTTGTTAATACATTTCCGTCTCTGTTACATGCATGTCCATTCATGTTACAAATACAGGGTGGGCCAAGTTTGACTGAATGATTTGAACTCTATTGGCATATTGTAGCCGTTGTGGTGCATCCCTCGGCAATAATTCTTGGGCCAATTGAATTTTATATGGAAACATCTTCAGATCAACTTTTAGAATACGTCGTAGCGATGTTCTGGAGATGTTCAATTGAGTATTAAATTAAAAATGCAAAAGTTATAAGCATTTCAAATCAGTCAGTCCAAGTTGGCCCACCCTGTATTTATGAAAAACTAAAATATTAAACAATTTTTCGAAAAATAAAATACATTTGTTTAATAAATACAAAGGTCGAACAATCAGTTAAATAATCAAACTAAAATATTTTTGATTTTTCTTGGTAAACGTAACTCTTTTAAATAACTGCTTTTAATACAATTTATTTATAAATTTTTTGATTTAATTCATATCAAATGTTACCGAAAATATATACATACATATGTATCTTTTCATAAAAATGCAATTTATGTACATATGAGTTTTTTTTTCTATAAATAGTTTTTCAAAAATAATACAAGTGTTTGTTATTTTTTCAACAGAAATGTATTTTAAAGATTTTATTTCCGAGTAAAAGATAGTTTCAAATAATGTTTGCATATTAAAATAAATGCAACAAATGCATAAACAATTTTACTTGATATACATACATAAATATTTAAAACTTACAAAGCAATATATGTACATATATCATCAAATAAATTTAGTTGCAAACTGAAACAATTTATTTAAAATTAAGCACAACATTTATAGAACAAAGTTTTGTAGAGATTGTTTAAATATTTTCCCTTACAGGTTTATTTAAACACATGTTAACTGACCTTAGTTTTGAATATTTGAATTCTAAACTAAACCCAATATAACCGAGTTTAGATAAACTGCGCTTAACTTATTTCATTTAAACTAATTGAAGCAGAATTTTAAACTTAATCCAACATTTTTGATATCTTATTAAAGAAAAAGCTTAATTAATTATACTAATGTAAACAATATTATGTAAAAGAAATAAGCTGCCTTTTTATATTGTCACAATGTGGAACAAAATGAGATAATGATGAGTTTTTTAAAATACATTTGTGCAATGTAATAATATAAGGAAAAAATTTTAAATAGTGCTAAATTAGTCATTGGGGTGCTATTATATTTTGACTCTCAAATAGTGCTAAAAATAAATACAATTACACCAACTTTTTCATCCCTGGCACAAAAAGATATTTGCAAATAATTAAGAGTACATTTCATAACATTATGAAACTTGAAACGCCATTTGCACTGTACAGTAGAGGTCTGTACAAATGTATTTGGCAGCAAAATGAGTGTTGTGTGTGTATTTGATTTTCAATTCAAATGTGTAAAACAAATGAGACCTAGTCATTCACGTTCAATCATTTTAAATGCAAGATCAACACAACACCGTTAATGAAAAAGTGAAACACATACACTAACAGTAACGAGCAAATTAATTTGAAAATATTTAAAAAATTTTATCTGAAATAAATAAATAAAAGTCGATTTAAATCTATAAAATAATTTAAATATATATTAAAGATTGAATATAACTTCCTATGTAAAATTAATTGGCCTATAGCACCTAAATGTGTTGGGGCCTTTATAATACCAAACAAATAAACTCAAATTCATACATCTCACAATAAAAAAAAAAACCTGTGTGAAGTTAAAAATCACACAATTCATTCGTGTGTTTGTTGTGTTTCTTATTTTGTTAAAATTGAGTTGTCCCCTATTTAATAAATTTCCCTAACGTTCTTTGTTTTGATATGGGCGTTTACTAAGTTGTTGTGTTTCGGTTGCCCAGCAATTGTATTTACTCGTGTAAAACAGCATATTTGTTATTTACAGTTGAATCAAATATTTCTCTCACAATACTCACATAATGAATTGAACGTTTTGCACAATAGGTTATTTCTTACACACAATAAATTTTGTGTGATTCTTAAATCACACACAACACATTACTTGCATAGATCTTTTACTTTTTCACGATGCATTACCAACTTTTGTTTTTAAAAAATATTTTCTTGTGAGAATAGTAAGTTTGTGGAATATTCTATTTTATTAATTGCGAATTTTTTTCTCAATCTAATAATGTTTGTCGAAAATTATGAAATTCTTATCTCTTATTCATTGATGACTTTTATGGATACCTATACTTTCCTCAATCTAATAATGTTTTTGTTTTAATTATAAACGTCCGTTCTACCACTTATTGATGATTTATTTGATAATTTATGAACACCCATAGTTTGTCACTGATGGGATCTATGTGGTTCTTTTGTATAAAGTTTGCAATTATGGCTGGGGGGCCACAGTAAATTTTACTTAATATATGTATGTACATAAATGCATATGTATTATGTTATTATTATTTGATTGATTAATTTGTATTATCGTTATGCTATTATTACTTTGTAAGAGCGTAGACAGACGACACAGTTAATTTGCATTAACAGTCTTAATTCAAATTAACTTGTGAATTATCCATTTTTAATGCGCATTAAGTTAGACGTAAATACACAAAATCAAACTGAATTTATACTGCATTTAGCTATTTCAATATGGCAACATCGTCGAAAATCAATAATATGTTATCAAATTGTTTACTATTCTAAAATAAGAAGAAGACAATTGTAAAATTAAAATAATAAAAATAGATTTCTACAATTGCCTTTCTCTTATTTCAGAGTGTCCCACTGCGGTCCCCACATGTAGCAACACGTTCAGGTTGATGGTTGCTAGTGCATGAACAAGTTTTGCATTATGAAACAGTTTCAGCAAAAGTAATTTCAGCTTTTTTTCAAAGAAATACTGTTTTTTCAGCAAATGCCAAACAAATTTTTTCATAATTAAATAGTTGTTGACAAACAAACAGCTGTTACCTAAATGCAGTTTAAATGCAGAAACTGTCGTCTGTCACGGTAAAATCTTAATTCACATTAGTTAGTTTTTAATGCGCATCAACTCTGTCGTCTGTCTACGGTATTATATTGCTATTTTGGCCATTTAGGCTTAATAATACCAAATAAATGAAGATAAATAAATAAATTAAATTAATATTTACCACAATGTTAATAATTTAAATATTTCAATTATAAGCAAATCGAAGCAGTTTAGCTAAACATGACTAGGTTTAACCCTTATGTGAGTGGCAGGGTACCCGGGTAACTTTTTAAACTTTAATTGCGTTTTTTTTTTTGGTTCCAAATGTCTTGAGGGAGTGGAACCTCTTGAGAACTCTTATTATTGTGTTTAAGATATATTTGGATAAACATTAGCTTAGTTTCTTAACTTGAGAGGGTGCTGTGGGTCAATTTACATTTTTTACCCTTAACGGAGTGACAGGGTACCCGGGTACGTCAATGGCAATTTTTAACATAACATTTTTTTATTAGTATTATTTTGATTTATTTTAATGAAAATGAGTTTAAAATCATTTTGGTTTATTTATGTTGCAATATTTTCTAATTTTTGACATGAATAAAAATGAAAAATAAAAGACAGTGTCCGTTATTTTGGGTATTTCGTTTCGTATTTATTTAAGCAAAAGTCTTGAGTAAAGTACAAAAAAATTGGAAATAAGATACACTTTACTATATAAAAAATCAGAAAAAGAGCTTACTGAGTTCATTGGAAACAGGTTGCACACAGAGGACGGTTAATTGAATGTTCGTTACAAATCGGAATACAACAACTTGCGCACGCTTTTCGAGTTTTTCTATTTGTTTTATTAGATTTGCAAATAGAGCAGCTGCCGACAACTCTGATACGGCCACTTTCATCTCTATTTTCGGAAATTGAATTATCTTTTTGTCCACCAGGAATGAATGATGTTCCAAGAACTTGATGTATGGCAGACCGAGGTTGGTCATACGTTGTTCTATATTTGCTTTACACAATTGAAAACTTAAATCCTTTAAAAATTGGCGTCGCCAATCTGTTGATTTACGTTCTGGATTATATTTGGCAATAATCCTAGCGGCTATCGACTTGTTCTTCTTTTTGTTGTATATTGACCTAAAAGATTATCCATATTACCAACGCCTCCTTTCGTTTGGTTGTAATATATGATAATTGTGGGTTTAGCAGCTAATGTAGTTTCCGTGTCAGGCTTTGTATGCATAGAAGAAAACATAACAACTGCTTTCTTTTTTTTTTGAACATACGAACACAATGTCCCATCCTGGCTAAAAGCAAAGTTAGTGGAATAGATTTTTCATATCCTAGTATTAATGTAGATTTATTGCTTTCTTCTTAATATTAATTGCTCTTCTGATTTAAAATTTGTATTTTATTAATTTTAACTTGGAATACAGTTAAGTAAGTTTTAAGCAGATAACAGATGATAACATGTCTCCCTGGGTGGTTTAGACTCAAGGTCTTTAATTATTATTGCAAATAGAGATTTCATAGCAAATCCTATTAAAGTAATTTGCTTTCTAACAACAAACAAATTGTACATTTATTTGTTTACACGTTTTTTGAATTTTTAATGAAATATAATAATATATAACCCTCCCTAAACAATGACTAATGATTTGTATGCTTGCTAAAATATTTTCCTTGTGTTTATTACAGGATCATTTGTTTTATTATGGCGTCGTGGTATAAATGTTCTAACCGCCTCCAACATCATGGTGACAAGGGATGAGCGGGTAAGACTGATAGATGGTTATAATTTAGAAATATCTGATTTGGAACCACAAGATGCTGGTGATTATGTCTGTCAGATAAGTGACAAAATAAATCGCGATCAAGTGCATACAGTTGAGATATTGGGTAAGTTTAAGAAACAAAATTAAATTAAACTAATAAAATTAATGCATTTTTATTTCTATAGTTCCCCCTAGTGTACGGGCCACACCTACTTCGGGCAATTTGCAGGCCCGTAAAGGTGGCCCTGTGACTTTGGAGTGTAAAGGCTCGGGTAATCCGGTGCCCTCGATATACTGGACAAAAAAGGTAGGAATATTACGTACTTATATTATTATTTTTATGTTATTTTCATTTAGTTAATTTAACGCGTGTTTTAAAATAACATAAACTGCTTAGACATCATTGAGTAATTTATCAATTACAATTTAATTTAAGTGCAGATAAGCAAGCAGTCAGTTCTGTTCAGTTAGTCTGACTGGGAAAGATGCTTTATGTTTGTTGATTTTACTTTTTTTAATTTAATTAAATGGATTTTTCTGTTTTTTATGACTTCTTTTTTATACCCTACACCACTACATGTGGTATATAGGTTTTTCATTCTTGCGAAACTTTGATAATATTCATCTTAGTCCTTATGAAATCCTAAAACGATTGGGCTATGCCCATCTAACGGACCGTGTCTGTCCGTGTAAAACACTCTCACGTCCAAAATACACAACTTAACTAAACAAGATTTCCAGAAAAATATTTTGTATCTTGTTAGACAGTTTGATGTTGAAAATCAGCAAAATTGGTATAGTACAATCAGAGTTATGGGCCAAAATGTCAGACAACCTCTATAAAAATTTTATATTTTTAAACCAATTTTTTGTAATTTTTTTTTTTGAAATATATTGCATACATTACCACAAAATTTTGTACACGCTATGAAACTGAGCTGAAAATGTTAAGAATCGGTTCATGATTTCTCATAGCCCCCACACAAATTTCTTCCCGAAGTATGCCTCAACGATACATAAATGCCTATAAAATTGGAATAGTTTGTATTGCTTTTGCAAAAATGTAAAAGAAATCGCAAAAATAAATTTTTTTTAGTTCGGTCCATGTTTGACCATAGACCCCATATAACCTATTAAAGCCCAACTTTTAAAAATTAAAAATATTTTTTTTTTTTTTTTATTGAAACGTTTTTAATTGAAGTAAAATAATAGGAAAATACAAAAATTAATAATTTTTTTATAAACATAACGTAAATATTGCCTATCCTAAGTATAGGACACTGGCAATTACACTTATCAACCGTACTATAGCTGAAATCAACACGCCTGTTTTTGTACTCTCCTATACATAGAACGCTGGGGTGTAATGGGATAAAGTTCAAAATTTCCAGAAAAATATTTTGTATTTTGTTAGACAGTTTGGTATTGAAAATCAGCAAAATCGGTAACCATTAACCATAATTTTGCAAAGAAAATATTAAAAATCGGTCCATGACTTTTCATAGCCCTAATACAAATTTCTTCCAAAAATGTGGTTTAAAGGTAAACTTATTTTTACAAAATTTGGCATTGATATTCCAATTTTATAAGCATTTACATATCGATGGTCTCATGTAGAAAGGCGCTAACTCGCTATTTTTTCGAAATTAGTTTTTTTGCGATTCCAATGCATTTAAAGCAAATACACCTCCTCACAAAAATTTATTGCAACAGTGTAAAAAATAACGCTTTTAATAGCACTTGACAAAAAAAGTTACATTACAATTTCTATTATGTTTTTACCTTCTCCTGTAAAGTTTCAAATATGCGAGTTTCAAATATGCCTTTCTACATGAGACCATCGATATGTAAATGCTTATAAAATTGGAATATCAATGCCAAATTTTGTAAAAATAAGTTTCATGGAAAAAGAAATCGGAAAACGGAATTTTTTTTAGTTCGGTATATGTTTGACCAAAGACCCCAAATCCAAAATTCACTTAAATACGTATAAAACTGGTATAAATAATGTTAAAAGGTTAAAATTTGACATAACTAATCCTAATAGGCAGTGCTGATATTCAGCCGGTTCGGACGGTTCCCTCGAACCGGTTGTTAAAATTTTAAAAATTTTCCGTACCGGTTGTTGCGCATATTCACCCTTATCGTGAAAAAAAATCCACATGAAATTTGTTCCCTTTTATTTTTTAACAGTGAATTTTAATAGGAAAAATGCGAAAAGGGAACAAAATTCATGTGAAATTTTTATTCACGAAAGGGGTGATTATGTTTTTTGCTTTAACGGTTTTATATAATGTGTATTTATCAACAATTTATCAACAGTGTATTTATCACTGTTCAGTTGTTCATTGTCCAAAAGTTTAAACAAATGGTTTTATTTTGATCATACAATGGATTCTTGGATGATGATGTTTTCGATAGCGTTTTCTTCAATCTTTTGAGAAAAATATAAAACAAATTTTTTTGACTTTTATTTTGCAAAATCAAAACTATGTTGTTAAAAACATAACTTTTTTTTTATTAAACGAAAGTTTATATCATTTCCTTCAAGAGGCTTGTGGTCTGTTACTGGAATGCGACTTTAAAATTTTCGCTATTTTTATCAAAATTTGGCAAAAATATAATTTTGTTAAGCGAACCGGTTGTTAATTGTTTCGAATATCACCACTGCTAATAGGTAAATAATTTGTTTTACCAAATTTTATGACGGGCGGCCCATAATTGGTCGTAGCTCCCATATCTTTTTATTTATCTTGTAAATATCGACAGAGACTCAATAGATCATTTATATACCTAATTCTGTTTTTACGCGAATTTTGCGCTAAGCCTGAATAAAAAAGCACTGAATAAGGATATTCTATCCTATAACCTGTGTAGTTTTAATATATATCATTATATATAAGTGGAGGGTATTTAAGATTCGGCACAATCGAATATTGCACCCTCTCTTGTTTCCTGCTCATACAATAACAAGGTAAATGCTTTCGTTTTATTTTCGTTTCCTATTTGAACACTGTCTGTTTGTAAAGAGTGTGTGTGTGTGTTTTTTTTTTCTTATTTGTAAGATAAAGTAAATACTTTGAGTTGTAAAAGTGGAATTCCTTGATTGAATGAAATTAAATGAATTGAATCGATAAGATAGAGATAAGTAAAATAAAAATAAAATTATCTCTGCCATTTTTAGAGATTTCTTAAGTATGCAGGATTTGGTGTATTTTAAAACGTATGAGTAATATTGAATATTTAACGACTTATAGCTCATACGTCTGCTTGCTACATTAGTTGAGTAAATTGATGAGCTACAGTTTTGTATTAAATGTTTATGAGTTTCTAAGAAAACATTTAATTTATGTATGTATAAGTCTACATAACTGTGCAAATAAAATCAGGTACTCTAAACAACATTTTTTAAAAAAAACTTGTGAGAAAACTCAATTTCTTCAGTATTTTGTTTTTTGTTTAGCTTTACTTTCGTTATTATGTCATTTAATTTAATCATTCGGAATATATTTGTGCAATGTAACACATGCGAAAAACTCAATACACTCACATTTTTTTTTACTAATACACTCACATTTTTCGCACTTGCAGATCTACTCGCAGCTAAATTTGCATACGACTGAATGCTAGTAAACGTCAAATAAAAAAAGAATGTTGCCATGTATATTTTCCTATGAATAGAAAGTAGATAATATAATATTTATAATTGAAATTTTAGTTTGTTTTATGAGTGATTGTAAACAAATTTCTTTCAAATAATATTGATAAACAAAATGTTTTAATTTTGGAGAATAAATATCATTAAAATTATAATAATTATTTTTAATGAAAATTTTCCCTCATGAAAAATTTCAAATCAAAACAAAAATGGAAGTAAAATTAAATTTAAAAAATAAAATAAAATTAATCAATTTATATCGTTCTTATTCTCTTCTGTGGGATATGAGTAATAAATCATATAGGAGGAACGATTTGAAAAGCAAGGCCTTCGAAGCAATTGCAAATCAAATGGAGCTGCCTGGAGAAGTTTACGCTTTGACAACATTTTGAAAATGAACTCTCACTGTCCTGTTTACACTTGCTACTTGCAAAAGATTCGAGTTTTTCGAATAGGTTTTCGTATATAATATGTACACAGCACTCGCATGCGAGTACTTGCATGTGTAATTGCAAGGTAAGAAGACCCCAAATAACTACTGGAATTAAACTTTACTGTTGCAGCGAAATTAAAGAGTTCCCGCCTAAGAAACATTTGCTGCTTCTTATTAGAAACCGCGATTCTTCAATAATGTTTTGGTCAGATTTGGCTTTCTGTAGATAATCAAAAGTTGCAATAAATTGTTATCAATGAAATCCGATTAATATTATTCAACTAATTGTTTAATATTAGGCTATTGTAAAAAAAAGTTAAAGCGGAGTTGTTATGTAGCAAATTTTAAAGCTTAAAATTAGTATCAAGCCGCATGGATCAAAGTGTTGTGCAGCAGTAAATGAGAACTTTAATTCCCTTTTTAAGCTTTGCGTATATATTAATGAAATTAGTATCGAAGAGTAAAAATTACGTTTAAACAAACACTGTTCATATTGCAATAATACAAAAGTTTCGACATTTTACTTGTTGTTATATCAGCTTTGACAATTTTATTGGTCAAATTCTTAATAGCGGTCTAACACAACGATTATCCTTCTGAGACCGCTATTAAGAATTTGGTCGAAAAAACTGCTGCATTTGGGCTTCTAAAAATCGAACAGAAATTGTTAAGAAGCCTCTGCACTCTGTTTCAAGTCTGGAAGCGTGATTGGACCATGTGATAAAGATTTTTTTTGTACCTTTGTTTATTTATTGTATCTTCTTTAAAAAAGAACTAACAATCACCGCTATCGTGAACAAAAATTCCACATGAAATTTGTTCCCTTTTATTTTTTTAACATTGAATTTTAATAGGAAAAGTGTGAAAAGGGAACAAATTTCATGTGGAATTTTTATTCACGATAGGGGTGAATAAGTATTTAAAATCAGACAGTGCCGGTCGAAAATTGTTTGACTTTTGTTGATTATGTATGTTATGTAGGCATTCTTCCTTCTTGTCTTCGGCTCAGATTAGCTGTATCCCTTCTTCTTAGCCGAATATAGCCACTATTATTTAATATGTTGCGGGCTAATGGGTTTGGATGTACTTCAAGCGTTTTTAAGTATTTGTTTCTCAGTTTTTACCAAAGGCACGTTTAGCTCTTTATGAGTTCGAAGTCTTTATATACCAGCGGGCAATTGTCATCATTGGTAGCAATTTGTTTTGGCGTCTTTGAATTCTATCTACATTTGAAGCTTGATTAAAGAAGAATGGGTGTTTATGGTGGACACCTGTCCGTTATAATAATAATTGAATAAAAAATCTTTGTTTTGAAAAACAAAGAACATGGGACACCTCTGAACAATGTTGATAAAATCTTAGTTTAACATTTTTTCCGACCCTTAACCGAGTTTTTCACATGGCAATCTTGTTTTCTAGCAACGTCAACAACTTTTGCTAGTTTTTCCAGTCGTCGACCGAATGTAGTTGGGTGAACAAGTTTTCGCAGTTCCATATTGTAAATTTTTTTATTTTTTTTTTTTGTAAGAGTGCAAGAAGTATTCAGAGATCGTTTTCTTTCGTAAAAGAAATTTATTGCATTTCAAAATTTATTTCAAACAAAATTAAGATAAGTTATTTGATATTTATGTAAAAAAAACAAAGAAAAAGGGGGCACCTTTGAACATGTTAATTTATCAACCGAAGTACCAAACATTGTTGATTCTCTCTAATTGCCGTTCAAAACTGCCCCAGCCTAGTTCAAAGCTGTCCCGTATGGGGGGGGCACATTTGAACACAATGACTTCATCCATTAAAAAAATAAAAAAAAATTTAAATCGAACTTGTAGACTTAAACTAAAGTTTATTTCCATACATATTAGTCAAATTATGTAAAAAGTCAATAGTTCAAAAATATAAATTTGTATGTGGCTTGAAAGCAAAAAGTGTTCAAATGTGCCCCCCCTCTCCCTTATTCAATATTGGAAAATCAACATTGGGTGTCCAACATAATTATTTTGTGTTAATTCCCTTAATAATATCAATGAAATTGCTTTGTTTTTCATTATTCTCACTTAAAGATAATTCTTGTATATGATTTCCTAATAAATTTAATACTGCTTTATATGTTTGCTGCATGTTTTATTTCACAAACCTAAATAAATATGTATTAGCTATTTCCCATCATTAATCTAAAATATTATATAGAAATATCTTCATTGTTCACTTTGAACACGTTATGAAATCATACAAAATGCTACTACAACTGTCCTGTCCTTCTATCTAAACAAAACGATATATGTACATATATATATATATATATATATATATATATATATATTTAGCTGTAAAGATTTTTATCATGTGTTGACACATTTAAGTAAAAATCTAAGTTAATGACAGCATTTCAAGATAAAAACAATGTAATTATTTGTTGCATACTAACAAACGACAACAATAGTAATGATATACATATGTATGGATGTATATACATACATATATGTATACATATGTATATACGTACTAACTACTTAAATACAGTGTAAATTTCGATAACTACTAGACAGTTACTACCACTACAGCAACTATAAAATAGAAACACTAGGGTGGCCCTTAAAACTTTTGTATTTTTTTAATTGTTCTTTGTTATCTAAAATCCAAATATGTACTGAAAATTTAAGCAAAATCGAAAAAGGTATGTTTCAGTTTGTATAGATATTTAAAGAATCGAATGTCGAGGCAAAGTAGCAATTTGAAATCTCTAACACACATATGTTCTAGACAACAAAGCACTAATGGGTTTATCGAAAAACTGCAAAATAAGTGCCACCCTAATATACACATTCATACATACGTATGGAAGTATATGAATCCCTGCATGTAGTTACACATGCTTACATTGTAATGAATAATAATAAACAATGTGTGGTCATTTAATAAAAGCAAACACTATTAAACAGACATAGATTACCCACTGTGAATGTAATAGACTATTTAAATTAAATTTACTATGCATAAGAAATTGGTTTGATGGCCAAACAAAAGCCTTCACTGTTTTGTATTGAAGTACATACTAAAACTGTGTTCCCGATAAACTATGTCATTCATAAAAGAAAATATTTATTAATAAGTAATGTTTAAAAACAAAAAAGACAATATTGAGAAAAATGGATTTTTAATGACTAAAATATGCCTTCAATAATATGCTTTAAATTATTATAATGTTACACAAAGTTTAAATATTTTACTGTTTAACCTTCATTTGAAAAAAAAAAAACTTACGTTGTGTACCCTTGTGTATTGTTTTCCACTCATATAATATGTCTAAGTTGTTTGTACTATCAACATAATGTTTTTGTAAACAGTCATGATTTGCCATTAAAAACGTATATATTTTTATAAATGATTTCCAATGGTAACTTTGTTTTTAAAAATTAAACTATGAATTTATATGAAAGTCATTAAATTTAAATTTTCATTATTAGAGAACATTTATTATTTCGGTTTGAGTTCATTTTAGTTAATAATTCAAAGAATACCATTGAAAAGTTATATTTTTGGACGATTGGAACTAGGAAAATAGGTTATGGGAGGGAGGATAGAGGGAGTAGTGTTTGTGAACATTTGACTTGAATTTTCCTATATTGAAAGTGGCAGGGAATACTTCTGCTGGTAGTTTATTCCACATACAGACAGTACGGCTAAAGAACGAATTTTCCCTGTAGTGTGTTATGCGATCAACAGTCCAAGCGATCGCAAATGTGTGAGCCTTGACTGAAGAACGTGTATTACGTAAAAAACTACGTGTTTCAGGAAAAAGTTCCCTGATTTCAGCAGAACACATTCCATTATAGTATCGATAGAACAGTGAAACACAACCCACATTGCGACGATGCTCCAATGAATCAATAGTGTTGGATACCCAACTGTCACCGATAAGCATATTCGCACTCTCCTGTACGCGGTCGAGTAACTTCAAAATAGACTGCGAAGCACCGGCCCAGCAATGTGTGTTGTAAAAAGTTCAACAATTTTTCAATAAGAAAAAACAAAAGTCTCTTTTAAACTTTAAACTCTTTTAAATGAAAAATAGTGTCAGGCAGATGTTCACCATGACCACTCATATAGATTTCGATTCTTTAATAAAAGTTTTCAATCACATTATGGAAAAATGGCTGGTCTGTTTCATTAATCACGTCACACATTTTCATTTTTAGGGATGTAATAGGTTTTATGTTAAACATAGCTCCCTTTAAAAAAAAAATTAACTCAATGGTGTTTAATCACATGTTTGGAGTGGTCAATTCACAGGTGAATTTGGTGAAATTATGTGATTAAGAAATTTGGTTTGCAATAATATCATTTTTGGAAGAGGTAAGCCCACTAATGGCCTTTACTTACCCCCTGGCCCACGATGTCGAACGATAACGTTCGCTTAGATAAGACTTAAGACACAAACTTTTTATCGTAACTATTTTTTTACTCAATCAAGTTTGTTTATTCCACAATCAAGTTTGTGTCTTAAGTCTTATCTAAGCGAACGTTATCGTTCGGCATCGTGGGACAGGGCGTTAATTTTGAATAATAAAAACACTGGAGCTGAACACTTGTCTATCAAATTTATTATTCAATGTACTTCAAATTAATATTTTATAAAGAATACTTTGTATTAAATAAACTTACTTTTTTACATAGAAACCACTAAAAAGATTTTATATTAAATATATTAACCCTTTGACGCGTGGTGTACATTATAATGTACGTCGATTTTATCAACCCGTCACTGATGTGTTTTTCAGCATACATGCAATTAATTTACCGTTATCGGTTGTTTGTTTTGTTGTTATTCAAAACCCACTTTAGATTAAAAATGTTTTCCAATACATTTTTACACACGTTTTTTCAAGCCTTTTTAAGCTAAAAAAACCACATATAAAATTTTCCAATGGTCAGAATTAATTTCCGTTTCAAATGGTTAACTAGTAGAAATACCACGCTGCACAGTGTAAGATTTTGCCAATCTAGGGGGACTTAATTCAATTGCAGCCAAAGTTTAACAGATATAGACTTGAAATTTGGAACATAAGCTTTTTTTTTTAATGTGGAGGCTCAGATCTAAAATGAGTAACATTGGCCAAAAACTACTCCCCCCTCCAATATTAGCCACACATTTTTTTTCTAGAATTAAGCCAAAAAAGGCTTTTTGATAAACTAAAGGTAGAGTACCCTAAAAGTTATTAAAGTAACTATTTGTTTATTAGAAAAATATATAAGAAAATAACCCCCTGGCCAACGATGTCGAACGATAACGTTCGCTTAGATAAGACTTAAGACACACACTTGATTGTGGAATAAACAAACTTGATTGTGTAAAAAATAGATACGATAAAAAGTTTACGTCTTAAGTCTTATCTAAGCGAACGTTATCGTTCGACATCGTGGGCCAGGGGGTAAATAAAAAAAATTTTTGTTGTTGTTTTCAGGGTTGTATTCACTTATTGTATTCAATATTGTATTATATTGTACTTATCATATAATATGTATGCAAAAATTGTATTTACTTGCAGCTTGAATTGTTGTTTTAAGCCATAAAGCATTATCATGCATAAATCTGGGCTTAACTCGTCTAGATTTATCCCATCTCACTTGAAAATCGTAGCATAGCTTTCGTAAACGTGCCTTTAACTTTTCACAGTCCACATCTCTTCCAAAAATTGTTAAAACGAATTTTAAAATCGCTTCGAACCTTTCTGGTTTTATGTTATTTAACCAAACATGAAAAAGTTCCTGGCGCGATATTTCAGACATATTAAAAAACGATACCTTTGGGCAACATATGGGCAAGATTTTATTCTTGGAATCAGTTTCGGGAATCTTTTCGATGATCCTCCTTGTGGTGGAAAAGTAGAATCTGATAGAATATGAAAGTTTTAGACTATGAAAAGTTTAAGATTTTTTAACACTTACTTTCTTTTTAGCTTTTTATGAAGCAAAATTATTTAAATACTCCACTTAAATTTTTTTGAATAATTTATTAAAAATTTTATAGTTAAACTATTGAGATTAAAGAAAAAAAAATATAAAAAAAAGCACACACGATTTAATTCTAACCACTTTTAATTTGATGACTTTTGCCAGCTGTCAAACTTCCATTTAAATGCATTTCAATAACACCTGTTTGATAGCCGTCATCATATTAACAACATTTTTGTATTACGTTTTGTGTTTATTTTCGTAACAATAGGATATTTTTTTAACATCTAGGAACATATGATCAAATTTGAAGCACTTTTTTTTTTTTATTAAGTCCCCCTAGATTGGCAAAATCTTACACTGTGCGCTGGTTTAGTAGTAGGCACAGCATTCCAAGAATTTTTGTTAAGGAGACACCCCTCTTGTTTGCAGCAAATGAAAAAGGCTTTGCATGAGATTTTATGTACTATCTAAAACAAAGTTAAAATGATTAAATTTATATAAATTTCTTATACGCGCACCGACGAATAAACCTTTTTTGATATCTGCTTCACTTAGCAGATCTACTTTGTTTCCAAATCTGCAATTGCGCATTATGTTTGTGTTTAGTGCAGAATTGCAGCACCTCTGGTGGTGAGTAGGCGCATTAATGTTAAAGCTTAAGTTTATAGCCTCTATTTAATTATTTTACTTCGGTGGCGTTTTAAAGCTATACCACTGAAGGAGGGCGCTATGATAAATATTAGTTATGATGGATAGAAAGGAAAACTAATAATTATCAGAAACTGATGTTGTTTGAGTGGCAGCGGCTGGCAATCGAACCCGGGCTATAAATACCAACTCTTGCTTAATGATGCTCTAATCAATTAAGCTACAGCACCTCTAATCTGTTTCTTAATTTGTCTGTTTTGCAAAAAGATGAATATGTTTTTTAAATGCAACTTAAGCTAGATTTACACGATTGAAGGTATTTTGAAGTCTTATCAAAATTTTGAAAATTTATTTTGATGTTCTATTTACACGTTTCAAAAATTTGATCAAAATATTTTTTCAATATATTTCAAAATCTTTTGATAAAAATTTGATCAAAATTTGTTGAAGCTAATCTACACTATTGGTAAACTTTTTAAATTTGAAAATATTGACTTTGATCAACTGTTTTGCTTCTTTTGTGAAATAATTTATTATTATACAAAAAAAAAAAAAACAATTAATAAGTATGGACGACGACACAGTCATCATAGCATCAACATCAACCTTTTTTTTTTGGAAGGTATGTCTTTTAGGGAGCGATTGATAAGGAATGATTCTGACTTATACAAAAACTTTGTTCGAATGTCACCAGACGATTTTGATTATTTGCTTAATCTCGTCAGCCCATCAATAGAAAAGGCTAAAACTAATATGCGGGAATCTTTATGCCCCGGAAAACGCCTGGCAATTACTTTGAGATTTTTAGCGACTGGGGACAGATGCCAGCAACAGAAGAGAAATGGAGAGAGTTTCCCAAAGTATAAATAAAATGTGGAATTTTCATTGGATGGAAAACACATCAATATTATAGCACCAGCACATGTACATATGTATGTATATGTGTTGATATGTTTTGAATCAAGAGAATGATCAAAAGACAAGGAAATGGGACACGAACCCCGCACCCGACTGCTAGCTAGCGTTTCAATGGCTCCCATCGTCCATATTTCTAAAGCTTTTATTTACCGGAAATCATATGATTGCAAATTGTAAAGTAAAACTTGGCGTAAACGTTGGCCTTAATTCCCTTATGGTTTTCTGGGTTTAGACCAAGCATTTTTTTAGTTAAGGAAATTGCTACCTCTAAACATAAAAACAATAAACATAATTATTTTATGTTAAGAAACAATACATTATATTACAAATTATTTATTGTTATCAATATTGCCAGATGCGATTTTGATGCTCATTTACACGGCATCAATAAAATCTTCAAAAGTTTTGTTCAATAAATTTTGATCAATAAATTTTGAAGAAATTTTGCTGTTTACACGTGTTTAAAGTATTTTGAAGAGAAATTTTGAAGACAATTTCAATCGTGTAAATTTAGCTTTAGCTAAAAGAAATGTTAACTATTGTAATATGCTTGAATTTTTTTCAATAAATTTATAAAAACACTTAATACATATTACAACATTTTACTCCTCTTAAATAAACAAACCAAATGGGCAAGTGTAAAAAAGAAAATTTAAACAAAAAATCCCCTATCTCCTGTACAGAAAATATCAACATTTAACTACGATGGCAATGAATTTCAGTTAAAGCTTAACAATAACAACAACAACACAAATCCCAATACTAGGTCAGTTTGCTACATTTGAGTAGGAAACAAGAAAACTGAAGGGGAGGAAATAAATTTTTTCCAATAATTCTTTAATTTTTTTGCTTTTATTTTGCAAATAAAGCAAACACAAAATAAAAGGCATAAAAATCGAATAAAATGTAAGGAGCAAAAATTTACATTTACTTTTGCATAGTCGTCATATATTGTTTGCAGTTTTAACATGACATTGCAACCAAGTCATTCGCATTAATTACAATTTGGCAGGCAGTCAGGCAGCCAGGTTGGCACAAACAAGGCGGGTCTTTAGTCATGTCAAAGGCTACAAATGCAACAAACAACAACAAGAAGAGCAACCAGAATAACAGCAACGAGGCAAGCCAAAAACATGCAACCCAAAGGAAAAGGAAAACCGAACACAACAACAGCAGCAAGTTGTAGTATATCTTTAGTTTTTATGTTGCCTGACTTAAAAAGGTGCCTGCCGGAGACGACATGCAACCAACTTAAGGGGAGATTTTCAACAGAGAGAAAACCATTATAATATCGGTGCAATTGCCAGGAAATGTTTGTCTTTCTTGCTTACTGTTCTTGATTGTTTTTTTTTATTTTTGTGTAACTCCCTTTCAAATTCATATCCAGGGAGTGTATATACATATTTCGGTTTTTGTAGGTTGCATAAATACTTGTATCTAATATATGTAGGTGTAAGAGAGCTTGTGTGTGCATTTAACAGTATGTGGCATTTCACCTTTTTTTATTAAAAATTGTTTTTGGTCTCATTTTGTTATTGGTGTTGTTTTTGTTTCCTCTATTTTGTGTGTGCCTGTGTGTGTTCTATCCCATATTCATTTGCAAAGTTATTGTCATCATCTGCATGATGTATTTCCTGTTCTTGTAATAAAAAGTACAACCTGTTTTTTACAAAGATTTTTTTGTTGTTTTTTGTTCGTTGCTGTCTTTTGGTCTAAAACAACCAATTCATACATATTTATAAAGACAACTTAACCAACTGTTAGAAAGGCAAGTATAGTTTGAAAATGTTGTTAAAGCTATAGAAAATAATGTTTTTAAGCAAGAATTTCCTAAAAGAACTTTGTTTTTTTTATGACAATTTGTAGTTGTATTGGAAAGAGTAAGATTTGATAATTATGAATGAAAAATCAATCATTATAAAAATTTTGGTAAAATCTCTATTTCGTTAATGACTTTACGGATGTTAAGTTTCATGCCTGTAATTGATTCGATTGTCTCTGCATAGACTTTCCCCTTTATTCAAAAACGATTATTAAATTTAACAAACGTTTATTATGACAGATTTGCATATACAATTTGCCTTAATAAACGTTTGTTAAATTTAATAATCGTTTTTGAATAAAGAGGTTTATCTTTAAGACAGTCCTGTAAAACAAAATTCATTGATATTGAATCCAATGATCAGGGTTAATGATATTTGAACACCAAAACAAACCGAAAAAATTTAAAAAAATCAGCATCTATAAAAAATGTCTTAGAAAATTTAAATAATTAAAAATATTACACTAAAAATATTTTTTTATAACGCTTTTTCGTAAAAATCACTTTTCAAATTTGAAAAAGGACTTTGGTCCTTTTTTCACAATTCTTTGAGAGTGGGAGAAAAAAAGTATTGGGAGCGATTCCTGGTAAGGTCTCAAATATTTTAACAGTTTATTTTTATTGGAAAGTAATAACACATCTCACCATACAGTGACACGTTCAGGTTTTTCAGAAGCCCAAATGCGATAGTATGGTTGGTAGACGTATACAGTAAATTAACTTGAATACCTGAAGTTTTCTAAGGGAATTGAAGGAAACTGTAAAGATTTTCGAACGATATTGAATTCACTATCATAGGGGTGATAAAATAAAAAGTCCACATGAAATTTGTTCCCTTTTATTTTTTTAATATTGAATTTTAATAGGAAAAATGTGAAAAGAGAACAAATTTCATGTGGAATTTTTATTCGCGATAGGGATGTATAAATATTGGCACAACTTCTGCTACTAATATGTAGTCAAAGATAATGACAAAAGCTTCATATTACTCGAAATGTCCTTTTAAGCAACCAGAACATGTGTAAATTAAACCAAAAGTAAACGCGTAACGTTTATGCTTAGAAGAGGCAATTGCCCACCTATTTTACTAAGCACTATTTGATCATATCATATGCCTTGACATATACAGGGATAGGCGCCGTACTTGGCATCGCCACATACAAGTCAAAAGGAGCTAAAAGAGTTTAAAATCTACTTAACTGGCTAATCAACAACTAATCTAAATTAAGCCTTGATTTTAAAGTCATCCTGTGTAAGACTTTTTAAAAACCAATTGGAACATATGGAATTCAATTATGGGATACTGCAAGTAATACCAGTATTAATCTTTGTCCCATCCAAAATTGTTCCAAGAACATGACTTCCTTGAAAGCAAAAATATTCACCCTTATTCTGTTTGGCGTCGTGGACACAAGACGACATCGTTTGTTGTAAATCCGTATTCTCGTTGTCAATATTTTGCCTAATCATGAATAAAATATACGCGTGAATTTTTCCCTTTTTATTTTTTTATCATTGAATTTGAATAGAAAAAATGGGAAAAGGGAAAAAAACTCCCACGGAATTTTTATTCATGATTGGACTGATTGCAATTTATCGATGACTGTCGACATTGTTTGTTATTCTGTAACTTGAATTGACGTCGATGTTGCCTTTCATTTTGTCGACGGTCTTTTTAGTAGCGTGTTGTGTTGTGTAGTGTTGTATTCTTTTAAGTACAAAGAAGAATTTGGAAAAAAAATTTAATATATTATACAAAATAAAAAGTAAAAATTTATAATAAAAAAATGTGGAAAACAAATTCAAATTACAAACACAAATCAATTTGAAAAGCTGATGGAAGAACTGAAAGAACTCTGGCTTAAGTCGGTTTTAGTAACATTTTTCAAATCATGTCCAAAATTGTATCTCTAATAGAGTTTTAAATTTTAATTCAAATAAAAACATTTTTTTTTTGTCGGTCACACCAAAAATTTTTTGGGCGGGGTTTCAAAGTTTGTAATATATTTAGCTATGTCTTGAAAACTACATTTATTTATTTACTAGACAGTATCAAGACCTTTTCAACGAGGTATAACATGACCTAATTATGTAGACCATTTATAGGTAAATTTCCAAAAATAATTTTTTGATCCCATATTTTTGTAAAAACTCTAAATAATCCGGGAAAAACCATCTATGTCAGTAATTAAATAAATCACAAAATTTAAAAGTCAAGAAATAAAGGTTTAATTTGAGATATAATATAACTATGTAGGTAATATAAGGACCCGTCACAACACTAAAATGTTATGTTGTCTCGATTACAACACAATATGCATTTTTCATACAATTAAGCCGATAAGTGTTGTAAATCGTAATTGCAGTTTACAACATCAAAATACTTAGTGTTGTGAACGGTAATCGGGGCCTTAATTCAAACACATTAAGGAAAGATTATGTCATTTCAACATAAAAATACAAGAAATTTTTACTGTGCAAAGCCGGTGTTTTGTATATCATAGAAGAGAAAATCTCTTCTTGTTTTCTTCTTCGCTGGAATCCGAATAAAAAAATCATTTTATTTTAATAATACTTGTATACATATTAAAAAAGTTTTTATTAATTCATAAAATGTTGTTTGTACCCGAAAAATAAATAAATAATATGTGTGTTGTATGTATCGATAAACAGTCGACGTCGACACAGGACTGTTAGGAAATACCAAATTTGTATAGATGTCGTGTTAAAGTGACGTTGACTCAAAATTGACGAAGATGTGGACGACATCAAACAGAATAAGGGTGATTATTAAAATAAACGAGAACCTTACCTAGCAAATACTACGTTCAATTAAGTAATCTGGGCAAAAAATACAATAGCAGTGAAAGTACAGCAAGAAGAATAAGCGTGAATGTTGATGTTCAAAGGTACATTTGAATTTCCAAATTACAGCGAAGAGCAGAATGGTGTCGCTATAAAACAAGCATGCTTTTTCCATTAAAATTTTATAGATGATGAATCAAGTTTAAAAATTTACTTAGACCTGTTTCACACACATCAGTTATGATTGTCAAGTCAAGTATTTTTCAATGAGAAGGAAAAAGATAAAAGATAATTTTCTTTTGTATGAAACAGGACTTACGAAAATTAAAATTTTAACAACTGCCCTATTATGGCAAAAACAAATGTAAAAGTTGACCTTAAATAGCCACGGGAAACAAAATGCTTCATAAAAACAAGTGGTTTGTAAAGCAAACAAATAGTGGCGTGAAGATGAACCCTTTTTTATACCCGTATGATCAGATATGTCTTTGGATTTTTCTATAAAAGAGAAACCTACAGAAACTATTGCCATCTCTGGCACGATTAAGTTCTCTGTCATTATTCAAAAGCTAAAATGGTTTAATATCAAAGATAAAAATCTGGGCAATGTAAGAGAAAAATATTTAAACTCCTACTTAAATTTATCCCCAACTTTGGTCAATTAAACAATATTAGGCTAATGACAAAAGGCTCGCAAATAGAAACAAATATAGCTCGAAATTGGTTACAATTGTAAATAAATGTATGTTGAGTGTGATTGCATAACAGTCATATGAAAAAAACCTATAAAATAAAACAACTTGCCTTTTGAAAGACCTTTTCAGTATGCCCTCCTACTCTAATGTGTAAGTCTATCTGGTTGTGTTAGTTCCGGTGTTTTCATAAATGACTAGGTGTTAGTGTTAGTATTTTGAGTATGAGTATGAAGTCTCCTTTTTGCCATGAGCTGTGACATATTGACTTTATTGACATTTTAAAAGCAGTTTATAGATGACAGTGATTTAGTATCATAAGTGTAGAGTATTAGTTTGCATTAAAAACACTCAGCCAGCCATGTGGAGATTGTTTGTGCACAGCTAAGTAAGTATAGATATTTTGTTGATCAAAAAGGGTTTGTTAAAAATTTTAGATTTAATTTTGTTAAATGAATAGAAACATTCCTATGTCAGTTTTAAAGATGTGGTTTTTTAAAGAAAATCCAAAATATTGGATGGCTGATTTTAAAGCAGAGATAAAATAAGAATTATTTTCTTGTTGTAGTTGTTTCTTTGGCCAGAGTGATGAATTTAAGATTGTTATTTTTTAAGCTAGAATGGCCTAAATTTGTTTAATGTAAATAAAAATCCAATTTTTTAATTACAATATTTTTCCCGACGTTTCGTCGATTGTTTGTCGACTTTTTCAAGGGATTGTAATATGAAATCTTTTTTAACACATTAAGAATTACTAGATGTATCCAGGAGTATATGTAAACTAATTTTAATTATTTTCACTCTGTTGTAATTGCTTTAGGCAGTACTGTCCTTAAAACTTTAAAATGTGATTTCTTACAAAATGTATTTTGAACAAATTTTAATTTTATGAGCTAAAATTATGATCTATTAAAAAATTTAGTGGCATAAAAAATTTTTTGTGTTAAATTTAATCTCATTGAAAACACTTTGTACGTGTAAAGTGATCTTACAGGAGATCTTATATGGGAGCATCGACTAATTATGAATCGACTGTTATAAAATTAGGTGTCATTATTTCTGTATATAGCTATGAAACTTATTTTTGTTGAATTTTATTTGAATACCAAAATTTTTGAGCGAGTTATGCTCGATAAAGTGATTTTCGAAAGTAGGCCTTATATGGGAGCTATGATTAATTATGGACCGATCAGCTCAAAATTTGTGGATGTGATTCGCTTTATGTAAAACATATTATTGGTGAAATTAATTTTTAAACTTTTCTAAATCAAACACTTTTGATGGATAGAGTCATATTTCGGGAGAAAATTTGAACCGATATCAACCAATATCAACCCAACCGTCTTTGAGCCGAAAAAATATTGAGTTTTTCCTATTGTTCTAAATTATGGCCTATACTGTGTGCAAAAAGTTTATATTTAGGGGCACCATCACATGGTGGTGTAGTGTATAAAAATACATTTCCAAATGTGGCAACTGGACAGTTAGTGGTTGGGCGAATTGAATCCCTATCGAGTTAAAATTTTAATTTAAGTAATTAAAAATATTATTTACATTCTATTTCTTTTGAATTGCATTATTTAATATGTTTCCTCTTCCAATTATTTAATAATGTCCATTTTCTGTTGTTTTTTTTCTCCTATTTAATAGAGTGGTGCTGGCAAGTCAACGGCTCGCATTGGCGATGGTCCAATTTTAACATTGGAAAAAGTAGAACGTCAACAGGCTGGCGTTTATCAATGTACCGCAGATAATGGTGTTGGTGAGCCAGTTAGTGTCGATATACGCTTGGATGTTTTATGTAAGTAAAACTACAATTTCAAACATTTGCACATTTTTTATTATTAAGAGAAATAAAATTTAAACAAATGTTATTTGTAGTGTTTATGAGTAAAACAAAACACATGTAGATTTCTAACAATCAGAAAAAAAAATTTTTGGCAAACGAAATAATTGTAGGCAGAAATGGAACCACAATAAGAAAGAATAAAAAAAGTTTTTTTTACATATCTGAACAAAAACCTAAAATGTAAATTGGTAATTAAAAATAATTGTTTAGATAATTATTAAGCAAGCAACAATATTTAACCGTTAAATCGGTAAATAAGTTAATAAAGATATATCAATTAAGAATAATTATTATTTTTATTTGAACTGTTAATTTTAAAATTTTTTGATAATTTTTAAATTAAAAAAAAAAATTATCAATAAATTTTAATAAGATTTTCATGTTGTAAAAACAATAACAATAAATAAAACAGTAACAACAATAATTTACTGAAAATTAAATTTAATGAACTCGAGCCCAACTAAAATTTTTAAAAAAAATTGAAAAATTAACACGTCAAATAAAAATAATAATTATTCTAAAAAATAGCTAGCGCACAAGCTATAATGTTTGCATTTGTACTTTAAGTGGTACACATGAAAAATGTCGACAAAAGTGGACAAAATACATAATAAATAAATGTATTCAGGTTTTCGAGACGAAGTCTTGACATGAATACAGGCACCGTTTTTTTTTACTGTCACCAATATCGTGGAGAGCTTGTCTGGCTGTCCATCGACTAACGGTGTTAAAGACGTGTCTCTTTTCATTTGTGTTATCAGGAGACATGATTTTGCATTCGTTCATAGCTTTTTGCGACTTCTGATTTGTGGTTTGTGAACAATAGAACGCCTTATTGGAATCTGATCCACTTACTTTATGCTGTTCAGCTTTTATTCGCGTAGATCTATGTATTCTATTTTCTGTTATTGCTAAAGTATTGCCTTCAAAGGACCTTGACAGTTTTTTCATTATTTAATATAATTTGATTTGTGTTGGATAATTTGCGAAAAGTGTTTACTACTTGCAATTAAATTGATAGCAAAGTAATGTCTTTTTTTTTGTAATAAACATAGCAACCACATAGAAATCTAATGGTAAACTGTGATATATCAAAAGACGCACGCATGTAAACTTAGTTACATGCAAGTTTTTTTCGTACTAATTTTTTATTTGCCGAAAATTATTATTTATCCATTAAGCCGAAAATAAATGGCAAAAAAACTTTTTTTTTTTATTTTCTTTATTACTTTTAATAACATAATACATATAGATAAAAAATAAATAAAAATAAGTAAATGGCTGTCGCAAACATTTACAACAATATATTTTCTCAGAGTGTAGTCTCTTAACCGCTCACCGGTAAAGCTATGTGTCCACGATTGTTAGATATTAGAACGTTGTCCGACAAATGTTCAGAAAATGCCTAACAACCGTGTAAACTTATAATGTTTGTCTTCCAACGTTGTAAGAACAAGCATTTTCAGTACATTGGAAGACAAAAATATTGTCAGACATCTAACAATCGTGTAAACAAACAATTTTGTCATTGTCATTGTTTTAAGACATATACATAAATAATACACAAACAAGTGTGTATTGATAAAATTTTTTAAAAAAGTGGAAGAACATTAATGAATTAAATTAAAGTGTGCATTAGGACATAAGCCGATAAAATGGTTCCAATTGGTCTTTTTTGTGCCAGGACAATATTTAAATTTTTTAAACACACACACACAGCTGCAAAACAAATTTGACAATGCCACACAACAGTCTGACAACCGTGTGAACTGACAATTTTAGCTGACAGATAAATTCATTGTGTGACAATTGTGTGCAAAAGAAATTGTTAGTTTTCTTACAGTCGTCTAAACTGACAATTTACCTTTTGTTAAAAAATTTTCAATGTCAGTACATTGCTAGCACATTGCTAGATATGACAACGTTGTAATATCTGACGATCGTGGACACATAGCGTAACAGTCATTGCTCATTTCAGTCAGTCTTTATTACAGCTTTTAAAAAAAAAATGTGGTTTAATTATGACTCCAAGCCAAATCCTCATTGAACAATAATACGTTGCGAATCTGTTGCTTCTATTTTTCGACAATCGTTTTGTTCACTTTTGGTTGCCCTGGTCGCAAAATGATAATTTTGTCTATTGCTTTTGAAATATTGTTCAACATTGAAAATACGTTGTACACTACAATATTGTTTCACTTGGAACAATGTTGAATTATCTCAAGGATCTCACTTTAAAACACGAAAATAATATTAAGTAATTATTAAAAAATAATATGGAGCGTATTATCTATTAATACTCATACGTACTGCGCAAATTCCAATAAAATTGTTTAACATTAATAAAATTTAATGGGTAAAAACTATAAAACAATTTTTATACTACCTATACATTTTAATTTAAAAATTGTATATAAAGTTTTCTGTTTTACAATAATAACTTTTAATACTTTTAAAGCAATTTTTTTACATTAAAATTAACATAATCTTTAAGGTTTTCATTATTATTATTATTACTATTTCCCGCTTCACTAACTTCTCTTGCCATACAAATAATAAAATGCAACAAATTATGCACAATTTTCTTAGAAAATAACAGAAAACTATATATTTTTAGAGCATTTTTATGCTTCTAAGAATGTTGCTTTTATTTGGCTTTTTCTTTCTTGTTTTTACCATAATGTCTTTAGTTTTATTCTTTTGTTAGTCTTTACTTGCAAGTATTTTTATGAAGTTTTTGTTGATTTAAAATTTATTGTGTGTGTTTTTTTCTTTTGTAGATCCTCCTGATATACAAGTGGAAAAGTCTTGGGTTCACTCTGGCGAAGGTTTTGAGGCGAAACTTGTTTGCATTGTTTATGCTGATCCCATTGCAACGGTGAGTATTTCAAGTAAATTTAGAGAGTTGTTTGCATATTAGGGTGGCTCAGTTTGTAAGTATCTAACCAATGTTTCTTGAGATTTCATTGATAACTTGTTAGTAAAAGATAAGATGTGTTTGTATTTTTTTAGAATGCATTTTATTGTTATTCGTTTATGACGCGTATTTTTGAGAACAGTGTCCGAATATTGGGCCTAAAAAACATACATTTTAAGGTGCAATAAAGTAGCTGCTAAATTTAACTAGACCTCTAAATTGATGTTATTTTGTTTGTTATGTTTGTTAATATAAATATGCATTTAATAAAATACTGAAGTTATTTTATATAACTGCTTTGATATTTGTAAAAGTAAAACAATTCTTCTTTATTTTATCGTTCCTTGGCTTTTAGACATTTTATTAAAAGTTCCACAAATTCTTCAGACACAGTTTGTTCAGCATTTGTAGTACATACTCTAGTTTGAAAATATATGTAATTAAGAACTACACCGTTTCAGATACACCACTTTCCGTTTGTTTTCCAGAAACTTACCCCCTGGCTCACGATGTCGAACGATAACTTTCGCTTAGATAAGACTTAAGACACAAACATGATTGTGGAATAAACAAACTTGATTGAGTAAAAAAATAGATACGATAAAAAGTTTGTGTCTTAAGTCTTATCTAAGCGAACGTTATCGTTCGAAATCGTGGGCCAGGAGGTTAAAATTCAATTTCAGAAATTTCCATTTGTATTTCTGAAAATTTAATCTTCATTTCTATTAGAAATTTGTAAAAAAAATAGAGAAAAGAAAAAAATCTAAAATACAGTAGGAAATTTCTGAAATATAATTAGATATTTCTGAAATATAAATAGAAATTTCAATTCAAAAGTGTTTGAAATATAATTGGAATATTCTGAAATATAATTGGAAAATTCTGAAATACAATTTGAAAATTCTAAAATATAATTGGAAAGTTCTGAAATACAATTTGAAGATTCTGAAATACAATTGGAAATTTCAATTTAAAAGTGTTTGAAATATAATTGGAATATTCTGAAATATAATTGGAAATTTCTGAAATACAATTAGAAATTTCTGAAATACAATTTGAAGATTCTGAAATACAATTGGAAATTTCAATTTAAAAGTGTTTGAAATATAATTGGAATCAGAGACCTGCAACAAGTATGAACGAGCCGACTTATTCACTAACGTTGAATTTTAAGAACAATACAAAAAAGTATGATTCAATTTTATGCTTATTCACTTTTTATGCACACACAGAAAATTCAGCAACGAGTATAAATCATTTCCAACACTTGGTTCGAACTGCAATGTTTGAAAACAAAAATTCTTGTTTATACACAGTTTGTTTTTTGCATGTCGGCTTTGTTGTGCATGATCTGATTGGAATTGAACTAAAAACACACGAGCCACTTATAAGTAAAAAGCGGCTGGCAGAAAAATATGAAAACATAAAAAATGTGCATTTACTACCTATTTAACATTATTTCGTCGAAAAGAAAACTTATTTGACAAAGCAATGATAAAATTTGTAATATGTACAATTTGTCAAATATATCTTTGCACAGCAAAAAAAATTAAAGAAAAAATGTAAAATGAGCTGCTTCATACATTTAACGACACAGTCGAACATTCATGTTCGCACAAAACAATAAATGAATAAAACACATGTTCGGCTAACAACACGTTGGCTTTGATGTAAAACGAGCTTCATACATTTAACGACACAGTCAGAATATTCATGTTCGCAAAAAACAACCAGTGAATAAAACTGAATGTTTGAAACGAACGGTTGCGTAAACGAGCGTTTTGTGCATTTGAACAAAAACGATTAAATCATAAAAATCAATGTGCATGATTAAGTATACCCGAAAATTTAGTACTCGTTGCAGGTCTCTGATTGGAATATTCTGAAATTTAATTGGAAATTTCTGAAACACAATTAGAAAATTCTGAAACACAATTAGAAAATTCTGAAATACAGTTAGAAATTTTTTAAATACAATTAGAAATTTTTGAAATACAATTGGAAATTTCTGAAATACAATTAGAAAATTCTGAAATACAATTAGAAATTTCTGAAATACAATTGGAAATTTAAATTTAAAAGTGTTTGAAATATAATTGGAATATTCTGAAATACAATTAGAAATTTCTGAAATACAATTGGAAATTTCTGAAATACAATTAGAAATTTCTGAAATACAATTGGAAATTTCAATTTAAAAGTGTTTGGAAAGTTCTCAAACACAATTAGAAATTTCTGAAATACAATTAGAAAATTCTGAAATACATTAAAAAAATTCTGAAATATAATTGGAAGGTTCTCAAACACAATTAGTAATTTCTGAAATACAATTAGAAAGTTCTGAAATACAATTAGAAATTTCTGAAATACAATTAGAAAATTCTGAAATACAATTAGAAAGTTCTGAAATATAATTGGAAATTTTTAAATACAAATCGAAATGTTGTAGTTTTTTGCTTCTACCTAATTCTCTCAAAATAGAAATTTTTATTTATCAAAATATTTTTATTATCAGGAAACTGACCCTAATTTCTGACTATTATTATTACCTTTTACCAACAGTCTTTGATTCCTTTATACTGTTTTGATACATTTATGAGATAAATAAATACTAAAGAATTATTATTATTATAATTCATTACTTCATTGTAATTTTTCCTTTTCGTTTCAATGAAAAACTGTGCAATTTTTTCATTAAAGAAAAACTAAAAAAAAACTTCTCTAAAAAATGCAAATGCTATTATTCACAAAATATACACTAGCGCAATTCACAGTCTTGTACAAATGGTATTGCATCATTGCATTTGCAAAAAGGTTTAGCATATTTTAGCTCTTGCTGAGTATTTTGTTAGTTTGTTAGAGCAAACATTTGCTAAAACTTTTTGCAAATGCAATGATGCAATACCATTTGCACAAGACTGTGAATTGCGCCAGTGTAACTATGAATCTTATGCTTGTTTAACTATTGTAATGAGAAATTCATAATTAGAAATAATATTGTTGTCACAGATATCGTTTTCTAAACATTTCGACATTTTTAAACAGTATTCAGCAAACAAAACAGAAACATAGCTCAAAAGTATTATCATTCAATAAAAAAACCTCCTGTGCATTACACGAGTATAACATTCAAATGTATATCTACATAAAATTTTTATTTAAAAGTTTCTGTTAAATATTTCTTTTTTATGCCAGTTCACTGCACATTTATTTATTCCACTCAGACAGAAACTAAGTATATCCTACTCAGTTTAATTTTCTGTCTTTTTTTTTAATATTTCAATTTAGGTCAAGTAATTTGTATTTAATATATATTGTTGCATTTTGCATACATTTTTCATATTTATTTGCTACGTTTTGCTATAAATAATATTTGTTCGTTTCATTATCTCAGGCAAATAGAAAATATATTTCATTTATTATTTGTTTCATTTACTGTTCTTTTTTTTCAAAAAACTTTGTTGTTGTTATTTTAAAACATTCGTTAATGACATTTTAATTAATTGCCAAAGATAAAACTGTTTTTCAGTTAAAGTTGCGCTACAACTAGAGTCGGGCATTAAAGTATGCTAGAAACTCTCTTTTAAACTACTCACTCAAATTTTTAAATATTTGCCTTTGTCTCTATAAACCGGAAAATTTTCCTTGAGATTTTATCGAATATTTATTATTAATATTCTTTAGACTCGATTTTTTGCCAAAAATCGACTTTGCCGGTCGTTTTTTGAGTTTTCTGCCTAACTTTGTCAAAAACCATGATATTCTTTGCTTTTGAGGAGACAATTTAGAGATTATTTATCTAAACTGTCTTAAAGTAAATAATTTGTATGCATAATTTAAATATAACCTCCAGTGTGCGTAATAAGATAATGTTCATTGTTTGCTATTTTGTTTATAATTATGTCTATTTGTTTGTTTAAATCAACTTTCAGAAGCCCCCAAATACCTTATAAACAGGCTTGATATGTCAGTGTATTTCCTATAGTCCTAGTTAGGTTCTTAACAAAAATCGAGAATGTCGACCCACAAATTACTGAAATGGTGACCTATTTGTGACCTTTATCACGTATATAGACATTATGGATATCAAATAAAAGGTACCTAAAAGACACCAATAAAAGGACCTTTCGATTAAAATTACTTTAAAATCACTGATAATGGTTTAATTAAAGTCACTTAGGGAAAACATAGGTTAGGTTAGGTTAGGTTTGAAGGCCGGTGTGAGGTTGTCCCTACACCATCACCCAGAGACCAATACGGTCCATTGTGATGCCTTTCACCAAATTTTCTTTTTCATCAAAAATAGTTTTTAATATTTACGATAAAATAAGCTTTATTGAAGGGCATGCGAGATTCTCTTAGTTGAAATAAAAATTTTACAAATAATAAAATAAATACGTTTAAATCATTATTTTTCTTTATTGCCGTCACTGTTTAAAAAAAGATAAATTACTTTAAATTTTTTTTACCTATATGTCATTCCACTTTCATTATCTGATTAATAATTTGAATTATTTGAAATGAGGTGCTCTGTTTGTGTAGCCTGAGATGTGTATAATATTGATAATTTGTTAATATAAAAGAAAAATAAAAACCAGATAATTATGTATACATATAATTTATTTCTATATTTATTACAAATGGGTAAAAAGGAAATTAACACAGATTAAATATAAAATATATATTTGATAAATGAACAAAAAATTTGCAGGTCTACCTTCTCACAATGATTCCGCTTTTATATTAAATTTAAAACTTTTAATATAAATTTGTTTTTAGAAATTGTTTAACTAACACTTGATAACATATTAATTTCATTACGTATAAAGCTTAGGCAATTGAGACTGATTTCTAAACCAATCTAAATTGAATTGCCGGTTTTTTTTTTTGGTTGTCATGTGGTTGGTTGTTATACAAAACAAATTAAAAACAGAAAAATACTAATTCGCCTCATAGAAGAATAAATAAATAGCGGTTGAAATTACTTGTTTCAACCTTAACCATAAAACTAAAACCTCAACATATTTAAAGTGCTTAAAATAATTGAGTAGGTCTATTAATTAAGTAGATTGTTTTTCAATTTAATATTGTCTTTTCATCAATATAATGCAATTCTACTGAAATTATAGGTATTTTTTCAATTGTTACTCGAACTAAAGGACTTTTTTTATTTTGTTTTTGTTATTGTTTTTTTTTTTTGTAATTATAAAGTTGAGGGGATCTGATTGTATAAGACGCCGCTGTCAAAGCTCCTCCAAATTGGTTATAGTTAATCGGTATTGTCCCAACTGTAAATAGTCTTCTTTCCTGCTTATTCCTGAGTGGCCCCAGCAAAGAGTCATGGCCTGATCATTAAGCATCAGTTTCTGGTAATTATTAGTTTTCTATCCTATCATAACTAATATTTATCACAGCGCTCTGCTTTGCTGGTATATCCAATGCTTTGAAACGCCACCGAAGTACAATAATTAAATAAAGGCTAAAAATCAATTTTTAAAAATAATGCGCCTAGCTACTCACCAGCCCTGCAACGCTGCACGAAAAACAAACACAATGCGCAATTGCAGAGTTTTGTTATAAAGCTTTCTTCTACTTTCACCACCTTTACTACTTCAACCTATCTATCCCTTTCCAAAGAAAGTAACGCAATTATATTGAGCCATAACTGCCGAAAAAATGTATCCCACAAACTCAAAATTTTACAGGGGAAGGTTTTTTTTAAATAAAATCAGTTTGAATAAAGCCATTATTTTAAAATTTATAATGTAAATATTGTTTTGTGTAATACATTTAATTTTAATAATTTTAAATGATGTTGAACTATCGATTTCGATAAAAAAAAACAACAATCGATTATGGTGTGGGATACATTATTTTGGCGGTAATGGCTCGATATATCGGCATATTCATTTCCCGAGTGCTACTTGAATGTGTTTAATGCTTCAGACTTAAAGCGTTTAACTTCATTTGAATGCTTTAAATTACCACTTTAGAACACACTTGATATTGACTCATTCAAGATTTGCAATCGTTGTCACTATTGTATACAAACCATCTTATGATAATTCTCTATCATGAGTTCAGAGAGTGTTTTGTATTTCAACAATAATCAATAGTAATGTATGATTATTATTTAATTATTCTTAAACTAGTTCTATTAATTATATAAATATAATATTTTTTCTTGCGAATTTTATTTATTTAATTCGCGAAATGAAAATAAAAACGAAAACTCGCTTACGAAAGAATTTAATTTGGGTATTTATATTTAAATTAGCGAATTAATATGAGAAATTCAAATTACATTGTGTTACGAAATATTTAAATTTTACGATAATTTCATTTATTAAATTCGCGAATTAAAAAATAAAATTCGAAATAAATTTTATTACTAAAGAATTGAATTCAAGCATATACTTGTAAAATCAATCATAATCCTAAACAATGTTGCAAATGCCATGTTTATAGAGAAGATTTTACTAATAGTAATATTGATAAACACAATGTGTTTTAAAGACAGCTGTTACAATTACTTTGATTATTATGATTAAAATGAGAAATGCAAATTACATTCTGTTACGAAAGATTTCAATACAAGTATTTAAATTCCATGAGAATTTCATTTATTAAATTCGCGAATTAAAAAATAAAATTCGAATTTAATCATTGATATTTCTTTTATTTCGGCTCGAGTTCATTAAATTAAATTTTTCATTAAATTATTTTACTGCGGCGCCCGCTAGCAGAGGGTGAAAACGTAGAGAATTCTGATGAGAGAAAGTGGTGTTTCTCGAAACATATGTAAATTCAACCAACAACCCAGGTTCGAATCCTAAGCCAAGAAAAATTATCAATAAATTTTAATAATAATTTTCATGTAACAATTTCTACCTTCAGTAAAAATAATTTAATGAAAAATTAAATTTAATGAACTCGAGCCGAAATAAAAGAAATATCAGTGATTTAAAAGTAACAGTTCAAATAAAAATAATAATTATTCCATTCGAATTAAATTTTATTACTAAAGAATTGAATTCAAGCATATGCGTACTCTTCTATACAATACTTGTAAACTCAATCATAATCCTAAACAATGTGGCAAATGTCACGTTTATAGAGAAGATTTTACTAATAGTAATATTGATAAACACGATGTGTTTTAAAGACAGCTGTTACAATTACTTCAATTCAAAGTGATAATCAAATTTTGTAGCAATATTAAAATTTTTGTGTGTAACCGTTTTCTAATTGCTGTGGATATTTGCAACACATGTTTTCGACTTATAAAACAAAATGATAAAAATTAAAAGCACACAAGATAATTAGCAGCTGTATTAAAATATTAATTTATATTTACACCCCACACCACCATAGCGGGCAGGATATATTGGAATTGTGCTGATTTTTGTAATGCCCATAAATATTTGTCTAACACCCACCTTAAAATATACCGATCGACTCAAAATAATTACCTGCATCGATTTAACGATGTACATCCGTCTGGCTGGCTGGCTGACCATGTAAACTTTGGGATTGAAATTGAATTCAGCCTCCATACAAATGTCCTCTCAAAATAAGGGCTTATCGATTATAAATGTTTGATTTAGAGATCTATCCAAACAAATTTCGACACAATTAGGCTTCTACATGAAGCCTAATCCCATCAACAAATGTTATGTGGAAGGGCCCATAATGGACGATAGCTCTTATATCAGAAATATATATCATATATATACAAATTAAAACTCTTGTACCAGATTCCCTTTAAAATATATGCACAGAAGTCATGCCACTAAAATTGTTGATGATCGGTCCAAACTCTTTTTACACATATACTGGGTGTGGGTTATTAAATGGTCGGGCTAGAGCGGCTATAATTGCATACTTCTTTAATAATTCACTAGTTGAAAATTAGGTGCAGAAGTGTGCATGGTCGAAAAATATTATCATGTAATAAGTATTCCTGAGTCAAAGCTGTACGCTGTGAAAATTTAAGATCGGTTAACAAGTCCAGTCTCCAATATATCGCAAACAATGGGGCGTGCTCCTCCCACTTTTCTTTTGATACATATTTCTACTCATGCCCATACCATATACAGCAAATACTCCCGCTGTTGGTCAAAAAATGCCCAAAATATAACGATTTTAAATTTTAGGTTATATGGGCGAAGACACGCCCCTTTACCCACTCACAACTATGTACCAAATACCATCGACGTAGGTAAAAAAATGCACAAAATATGGCAATTTAATTTTTTGGTAGGCGGTCGAAAGAAGTATTCTTATGCTTGGTTTTCACTATGTCAGTTTTGTTGTCAAATTGTCCAAATTGTTGGTAATTTCATAACAATTTAGACAATTTGACAACAAAACTGACATAGTGAAAACCAAGCATTAGTCATGCCGGAGTCTTAGTTATATTCCGTCAAATTTTTAGTAAGATTGGTCCAGCGGCCTTCCCAGCAGGCGATGCCCTGCAAGAGATGGGGCGTGGAGTATGAATCTAAATTTTCACATTAACAAATGATCAACGTGCACAAATTTCTAAGACTCTGGCTATTATAGAACTGTAGATATATGATATTAAATATTTACTTTCTATGGGAGCTGACACGCATACTGGTCCGATCACTCCAATTTTTCCCATGATTATTCCAATTAACAAAAAATCAACGTGCACAAATTTCTAAGACTCTGGCTATTATAGAACTGTAGATATATAATATTAAATATTTACTTTCTATGGGAGCTGACATCCCCACGAGTCCGATCCCGCCCATTTTTCCCATGATTATTCACATTAACGAATAATTAACCTGTACAAATTTCTAAGACTCTGGCTATTATAGAACTGTAGATATATGACATTAAATATTTACTTTGTATTAGAGCTGCCACTCCCACTGGTCCGATCCCGCCCATTTTCAAAAAATTTCAAAACTCTTGCTATGACAATAGTCAGGATATATGATGTTATTCAATTTATGTGGGAGGGCCACGCCCACTTGAAATATATATAGCCGTAAACCTAATTGGGACTATAAACTTTCAAATGAAACCGGTTTGGGACAAATCGGTTGGATTGTTTTAGATTATATAGAGGACAAACATACAATTATTGTATTTAGTTGAAAAAAAGAATTATGACATTTTAAAACATAACATTTTTGTTAATCTTAATATTTGTAATTGTAATTAAGCAGGAAAATCTCTAAATTTTGTATTCAATATTTAACAAATCTTACTTTATCTTTTCCTATATAAGAAATTTTCTACTTAAATTATTTCTCATTTCTTCATTTTCATTATACCTAAATATCCCTTCTAACTCCTAAGGCCAGCATTAGAGAAAAAAACTAATTTGATTTCCAGGTTCATATTTAATTCATAATTTACTTAATAAATACACACACAAATCTTTTAATTTAATATTTGTTCATGCCTTTTCTTGATATTCTTAAATATTCTACCATTGCAGGTATCCTGGTATCAAAATTCATTTTTAATACAAACAACCGATAGACGTATAATGTCATCAAGAGGAAATCGTCATACCTTAACCATAAGACACATACAACAAGAAGATTTTGGCAACTATAGGTAAGTTAGAACATATTTCTTAAGGAAAAAATATCCCAAAAAAGAAAATGAAATTATTTAACATATCTAAAAATAAACTAAACTTCCTGGGACTAAGACTACGTTTTCTTGTGTTTGCCTTGATTTCTTTGATTTCTTGTAAATATGTCAGTCTTAGGGTAGCTGTGACAAACCTAATGGACTTAATTTTTAGTATTTTTTGTTTTGCTTACAAGACATTTCTGTCTTTACAAGTAGGAAGCTGTATGGTTTAAAAGGATTTCTGGGTATTTGTCGCTTATATTACCTTTTGTGCATTAGCTAATATGAGTTTATGCTTTTTATCGTTCGTTTAATTCTCAACAGTCTAAGCGTTAGAAAAAATTATAATTTTTTTTACCTTTATTTTTTAGTTTTTCTAATATTTTTTTGTCTTGCCAAACTCATGTAAAGTTAAAGTTTTATCTTTTATTTTTGTGGGGTATTCTAGTTTTTGTTTTTTGCTTCAACATTTTCTTTATAAACTAGAAGCCATGTTATTTGTAACATCAATGTCAATCTGCCGAAAACAACGGAAGTAGCCAAATATGTATGTTGTCTTGTAGGAAGGGTCAAATGACACTGCAAGAAATTAGTGGTATAAATTACTGAAAAGCAACTTAATGTAATATTAGTTGTTCATGTAAGGATAACATGTTTGGCCCACTGTTGTCACTGGTGTTCTAAAGTCTAACTGCTACTTTATTTCTATTAAAACTTGCAAAACAAATCGGATCAGTTATTTAGTAGTTCAATATTTATTGGCATATTTATGTATATATCGTCGTCGAAAATCCAAAAGTACTTATCATCAAAAAAAAATCAAAATCAAGTTTTTGATTGATTACACTGTGCTAGTTGAAAAACCAACAAGCGGGGCATTCAGTGGATAAAGCTAAATCGTGTGTGCTAACCGCTTTGTTTGTTTGCTCTAGTTTTCGAGATATAACGTTATTAGAAAAGGAGGAGGTTGCGCAATAAATATTCGCGTAAAATCAAAACTGTTTAGTACTTTATATAAAAAACCGAAAGTCGGCAACAAAATTATCCTTAAACTGAATTAGAGTCGTTTTGGAAATAATTTCATTAATGGGCTGAATTCTGGTAAACTATCAAATACTGAACATGAATAGAAATTTTTGTGATTTTGCAAAAAAAAAAAAAGAATATTTCCAAAACGATTGCTGCGGTTAAAAAAAATGTCAGTCCTGCTCAAAGATAATTGTATATCAATAATTCAAAATAACCTATCAACATGTGCATTATTTTCTATTGGGGTAAGGAATGAAAATAAAATATTGGAATTTTTAAATAAAAAAAAAAATTTATGATGATCCGTCATTTTATTTTAGAACACACAAATTCAAAAGAACGCATCAAATATAATTTAAAAAAATATTTCGAAAATATAGTTTTTTCGCTTGAATTCCATATCCCATCAATTGTTTCAATACCTGAAGTATTTTTTATCTATATATATATAAAAATGAATGTTTGTATGCATGTATGTCCTTTATAGAACCGTAAACTATGCATATGATCATGTGATGATGTTCGGCAAAGTTATTGTGCATGAGACCGGGAAGGTTTCTGAGTTGGTACGACCACGCCTACTCTAACGCCCACTTTTTTTAATTGTTTAATTGCTTCTGCTTGGGTTTTTACAGATTTACTTCAAAAAATTTGTATACACATCTTACTGAAGGCGAGGTAAAAATAAAAATTGTATGTGCTACGCCCACTTTCACGCCCCATTAGAAAAAATTAATGTTTGTATGTATATCTTTTATAGAACCGTAAACTATGCATTTGGTCATGTGGTGATTTTCGGCAAAGTTATTGTGCAAGAGTCCGGTAAAATTTCTCAGTTGGTATGACCACGCCTACTCTAACGCCCACTTTTTTTTAATTGGTTAATTGCTTCTGCATGGGGTTTTACAGATTTACTTCAAATAATTTGCATCCACATCTTACTGAAGGCGTGGTAAAAATAAAAATTTTATGTGCCAAAGCTTCTTATTTCTTTCGACCACTCCTAGTTTTTTTAAATATGTAATTGATTCTACTCGGATTTTAACATATTTACTTCAAATCGAATACATATGTTACTCAATTAACATAAATTATAAATACATACTCCACGCCCCCTTTCACGCCACATCTCTTGCAGAACAACGCCTGCCGGGAAGGCCAGACCGCTGGACCGATCTTACTAAAAATGTTACGGCATATAACTAAGACTCTGGCATGACTAAGAATACTTATTCCGACCGCCTACTTTTTTTCAAAACGAGAAAAATTAATAAAAGTTCTCAAAATAAATTGAATATTTGTGTAATGTCTATATTTTAAATTTATTTTAATTGGCGTAGCAACGTGCGCAGGGTACAGCTAGTTTCATAATATTTTTTGATTCTCCTGTAAAAATGGAAAAAGTGATTTGGATTTTCGTTTGAAGACTTTTTAGACTAACACAGTAAGAGAATAGTTGGATTTCAAAAACATTTTTAGTTTTCAATATAATCTCCTGAAACTTCAATACACTTAAAAAGAAGTGATTAAAATAGTTTTCCACAAGGCTTCCAAAATAGTGGCTTGCAACTGTAATTGCATCTTCATTTGTGGTAAAACGCTTGCCAGCCAGGAATTTTTTTAGTCACTGGGAGCTAAATCAGGATAATGAGGTGGGTGGTCAAGCAACTCGTACTTTAATTCGTTGATTTTAGCCATTGTTAAAACACTGTTGTGCGCTGGTGCGTTTTCTTGACTAAAAATTATTTTTTTGTGTTGTAAGCGTTTTTCTCAACTTTTGACATTTAATTGATCCAAAATGTAGCAAAGTACTCTGAATTTATTGTTTTTAACCCTTATGCAGTTAGTCAAACAGTAAAATACCTCTGAAGTTCCAAAAAACCGATTAAATTGTTTTTTGGGGCAATTCCTCCAGCATGATTCCATTGTTTGGATTGTTCTTTTGTCTCTGGAGTATAGTGGTGGATTCAAAACACTCATACGTACTTAAACATCAGTGAGCGGCATAAAAAGTCAAATTACTGCACAAAGGCTCTAAGTTATAGTGAAACATTTCTTAAAACTTATTAACAATTATGAAATTTCTGTTAAATTAATTACAATTTTTTCTAAGCGTAGCCAATTATATTTACCCACCTACATAGCTGGTGTTCTTTTATATATATTTCCCAAACTTTGGGTCCTTTCTATAGATATCTGTATGTATTTGCTGTGGCTGTTGCTGGCGTTTCTGTTGTTTTAATGTTAAATGGGGATTAGCAGAGTTTTTAGCAGATATGTACAAATATGGCTGTCGAAAAGCTGTTAGCAGTTTTTTAAGTAATTGTTTTTTGCCTCTCCCTCACTTTTCCCAGGCACTAGAAAGGATGTTCATTAGGATGGCCCTGATTTTAAATTTTCAGAATTTGAAAACTTTTAGGGCACTGCTACATACTACATACTAGAAATATCACGATATTTATTGAACGTGTAGCATGTAATATTGATGGATCGCGATCCATATCGCAGAATGACTTAAAATATGAAATCCAGATCGCGGATCGTGGATGTCGTGATAAATATTGAACGCGTAGCATTTTCAGTCAATCTATTTCTTTATAAAGAATAATTGTGTCCTTAAAACTTCAGTGCGTATATTTTTTCCGATCCTGCAACCACTTTTTGCTCCAAATTTTTCTTTCCACTTTTTTTCTTCAATGAAAAAGCAAGCAAAGTAGCTAAACAGACTTTCTTTTGATTTTCTCGCGACATTGATAAACGACCCGCACAGCACAAAAATAACATAAATACTGACGCGATAAATATTGAACATGTAGCATACGCTCGTGATCCATCAATACCTTAAAATGGATGGCGATCCAAATATCACGATATTTATTGAACGTGTAGCAGTGCCCTTAGAAAATCACACACATTTTTTTTTAGATTTTGAGGTTTAATTTGTAGAACATTTATAGAATATGCCTTTCTTATCCCAAAAAACGAACTAATTTCACTTCGGATACCTGTTTCTAAAGTAAAGTGTATCCTAGAGTAATCACACGGGGCAAGGTCTGGTCTATAAAGTGGGTGAGGCAACATGTACTAATCACTTATTTCAAAGTAGTTTTTAACAGGTATTGCAACATGAGTCCGAGCATTGTCATTCTGGTATACTAAACATGCTTACCTGGCCGCATATTCTGGGCGTTTTTTGGTCACTGCTCAATACAGTTTCCCTGTGATAGTCTACCTAGATTTCATAATAATAGATAGATTATATTTTTTTATAAGTTCAACAATACCTTCTCATCGACATGGATATTTCGCTTTGATGTCGATTCGGCTTCACATATGAGCTCCACGGGTTATCGCAAATAATGATTCGGTAGAAACTAATTCCTTTCACAGCTTTTAAGCAGCATTTCAGACATGTCTTTCAAGTTCCCTCGTCTTGAATTCATATGATACTCAATTATCTTTGCTGCTCGTAAATATTTTAAAATTGCTACTTTAGTAGTAACCAATGATTTTTAAAAGCTTCTGTTGGGTTTGACAACAATATTCATGAAGTAATACCTCCAATTCTTATCCATCAAACTTTTTTGGCTTTTCCTAGGTGATATTTTTGTCTTGCGTGCAAAAGTCACCACTATTTTTGGCAGCTATTGTAACATATTGCCGTTGTCATGATGGAATATTACGCTTTCATATTTTGTCGCATATTCTGGGTGGTTTTTGGCCAATGCCCACTTGAACGAATCAGTTCGCATTCGATACAGGTTCCTTGTGATGCTCTGTCAAATGTTCAGATGCTCATAACAAATAGGACTATTTTGGTCCAATCAAATACATACCTTTACATTAGAGCCATGGATATTTGTCATACATGTCAAAATCACATTTGAATAAATATAGACTCGTTATATTTTCTTTAAACTACTTGGTGGTTTTATTTTGCAATTAAGAGGTATTTATTTAAAGAAAATAAACCAGCGTTTTTGAAAGGTAAAAAACGCAACAATATACATACTTATATGTAAAATACATAAAAAATTTTGAAATTGGTGAATTTAAAAAGAAAATAAGAAATACTTTCATAAATAAGCCACCTGAACAAATAATCTGAAATGATATAATATAGAATAAGCTATAGAAAGTATTTTAAACAAATTTATAACCAAAAATTACATTTTCTCGAAATCTACCGCAATCTATTTAAATCGTTCTCCCGAGTTGTAATTCAGCTTTCGGTGGAGGAAGAACTCGCGCATCATTATCATTATCTCCTAGGTCCAATCGCTGCTTTCAAGAGATTTTGCGTCCCACTCTTGCCTTGGTTAATGCTTGCCGTCGTCTAACTGTACCGCGTTACGGTTTTTCGAAGTTGTGCACTAGTCACATGCTATAGTTTTTTTTAAACAAGATTTAAGCGTTCTAGTTTCCTATATGAAGGTATAGGAATAACCTGGTGATTTGAGGCATTAATTCTCCGCCAACCAAGTTTATATTAAAATAATACCAGGAACATTTGAATTTTAAAACCTGATTTGACATTTATAAGAATAGGAAATAGAATTTTTTAAATTTTAAAAATGTCTTTAAAAAAATATTGAAAATATTAGAAAGTGTCAGTATATTTATGTTCGATTTTTTTTAAGTTTGATATTGTTTAATTATTGCCGCTTCGTTCCAAAACTCCAAATATAATGTAAAACTTGTAAAAGTTATCGCAAAATGTAAGCATTTGGTGACCAATTTTTCTACCTTTACACTAAAAAAAAATTGAGTAATCCGTACTTAAATCAATCCGTAGCGGTGTCAATAGTAGGGTAAGTACGGATTTTCTTATACCGAATACAAAATACTTGATTCAAGTACGGATTTATCAAGTCAAAAAAATCTTAATTTTAGCTCTCCTTAAGAATGGCTGAGATTGAATTAATCCCTAAATAAGCTTGATTCAAGAATTATAAACTAGATTTAAGCACGAATTCGTACTTGATGTAAACCAAAAATGAGACTGATTTAAGTATGTCCGAGTTTGAATTAATCCCAAAATGAGCTTGGTTCAAGAATTTTGCACTAGATTTAAGCTCTAATTCATATTTGATGTAATCCTAAAATCGGATTGATTTAAGAATGCCCGAGATATAAGTAATCCCAGAATAAGCTAAATAATACGAGATAATTACTTCGGATCTCGGCTAACTACGGCTGCAATATTATGAAGTCAGAACCAAGGCCTTGTCTGGTTATATTTTGTTCGTTCGGAACAGTTTATAACTGGATCGGTACTCACAAGAATGATAAAATAAAGATTACGCCAACACGCGTAACATTTTAAAATGTTCTGCGCATTTTGGCCCTGTGACGTCACACATTCTGTGTTTCTATTGGCTAATTTTTTCTCACTTGTTTTTTTACTCATGTTTTGCTTGCATTTGCTCACTGCACTCTTCATGTTTATATTTTTTGTTGTTTTTTTTTTGTTTGTTTTTCTTTTTTAAACAGATTTTATTTTAGAACTCTCAGAGATTTCAATTGCAAGGTTGCCAACTATCACATAAGACATACATTTTTCGCAAGAAATTTTAATTCTAACACATGAAACATTCTTGGTAACCCTTAGAATGGCCCTTCTACGTCACATAACGGGAAATTATGCGCATGGCGTAATCTTTATTTTATCATTCTTGGGTACTCATATTCTTACTTGCTTTATTGTGATATTCTTATATATCTTATATTCAAATTCACATAGACTATTTGAGAATTATAATAGTGAATTGTAACAACACGTTATATTAGCATGAGGGTTGTTTTTATATTTAAACTATTATCATGTAGTTATATTATTGTGAGAGTTGTTTTTGTAACTACACGTTACAATATTGAGAGCAACTGAGAGAGTAAATTTTATTGCTCCAATTTTTTCTCAAAATATAAGTTTTTGTTGTCTTAATTCAAGTCAAAATAAGTCCTAATTTTCGCTTTAAGAGTTATCTCCTTGATTTAAGAGTAAATTGGACTTAAAGTAAGAATTTCTTACTCAATAAATTATAAAAAATTATTTTGAGAGCTGTTTAATTTTGAGAGTAAGTTTAACTTCGCTCATTTCTTCTTTGGTAATGATTTAAGATTTTTGTTCTTAATTTAAGAAAAATAAGTCTTAGTTTTTCGTTTTAGGATTTATCTTCTTGAGTTAAGAACAAATTGGACTTAATTTAAGAGTTTTTTACTTAAATCAAGAACAATATTATTGTTTTAAGAAAATCTGCGCTTGATTAGTCAAATCAATCCTGATTTTTACTTATTTTAAGTATGAACTAGTAAAAACGTACTTGAAAATTTCAGACTAAAATTGAGAAAAATAAACTTAATTTTAGAATCTCATTTTTCTTTCTGTGAACAGCATTGAAAAATTGCAAAATGAGGCCCACCCTAGTATACCTATGTATGAACGCTGTAGAAAAGCATACATGTTTCTATTTGTTTATCTATATTGACATGTTTTGACTTGTCCATCAGTTAAGTTTGAAATTAAAAGGAAATTAAGTGTATGAGTGAGTGAATAAAAGCATAAGAGTGCCTGTTTTAGTAGTTCTACACTGCTGTATTTTTCTCTAATATTTTGTTTTATATTTTTTGGTCTGTCTATCAATTTGGCATGCTAAGTTTATTTATTTAATATACGAAAAGAAAAAGCAGCTAAACAAATTAAGCAGAAGTTTTTTTCTGACAGATCATCAAAGTTTTTTGCAATAAAACCAAAAAAAAAACTAAAAAAAAAACAAACCAAATGTCTGGTTATTGAACTCTTCTGGCAAACATATTCACCAACATTTGTATGTACCCTGCCAGCAATTGGAAGTTTCTTTCATCGTCCATCGTCAAAGGCGTTACGTCTTACTCACTTCCAGACGTTAATTGGAAGATAACAATAACAATTTACATTGCATTCGTCTTTTAGTCATCCAGACGATGTTGGGAAGATTGTTGTTTACAACACCAGCCGAAAATGACATGTCCCATTATAAATGAAATGAAAAGAATGCAAAAAAAAATTTTTCGACATCATCGAAATTAGTTTTATTTTGTCATTTGCTCTGGTCGGTCAGTGGTAAAGTGTGGTTTCGATTTGTTATTGTTATTGTTGTAGTTTTTACATATTTGTTATCCCATAATCAATATGAGTGTATTATCTGTAAAGGCAAACAAAAAGCAAAAGCAAAAGAGAGGCGAAGAAAATAACTTCTGGAAGTTACGCTGAAGTGACCTCTGGAAGTTACTTCCGGGGGGTACAACTTCTCAATACGGAAGACACTTCTACGATCAGAAAATGGTATCGCAGAAGATGAGTTTCAACTTCTTAGCGTCACTTCTGAGTCACTTCCGCAATAGAAAATGTTGGCAGGGTACACATATGAATATATGTATGTGTGCAGAATATATGTACCAATGTATGTATTGTATGTATATTCAAAGGTTGTTTTTTGCAATTGACTAAAGTAATAATTTATTTTAGGTTTCTTGTGACACTTGAATTGACTAAAATAATAGTTTATTTAAGATTATTTCTGGCAGTTGAATAATTACAAAAGTTTTAATAAAGTCTGGTACATTTACGGTTATTTATGATTTCGTATACGTTGTTAAACTAAATTTATCATGTAATTGAGAGTAATGGCAAACATGTATAACTTTAGAATTTATATTTTTCCATGGCCTCTTTAAGAGACAAGCATCTGAAGTTTTGTAGGTGGTAGTAAACTTGCATTTAACTAGTTATGTGACTGTTTCTTCGAGCTAGTGCTAGCATTATTGATGTTGGCGATCTACAACAAGTAATAGATTTTACTGGACAGCTGTATGACAACTGCTTAGTTCATAACATTTGGGGACCGCTTTTTTCAACAAAAAACAAACAAAATAAAATAATGCTCGCCGATTCTACACGCAGAAAAAAACATGGCTGTGGTAAACAAAATCTAACAGCAACATATTATGATATGATATAGAACGCGACATCTTTAAAGTAAAAAAATAATTATATAATTTTATTGATTTGCATTTTTCGATATAATTCTAGTAGACCTATGATTTGTGCTAATAATTTGATATTTTTCCCTTTTTTCTATTGTTTTTACTAATTATAATAGAACACATGGCCGCTTTGTAGCAAGTTTTAGATTACATTTTTGCCCAGTTCCTATCTTCTTCCTACAGAAATTTTACAATGTTTTTGTTTTTTAAAAAAGATACACTATAACAAACGCGACACAACTTTAAAGTCAATATAAAAAAATTTATTTTAAAAAGCAACTTTTTTTAATTAATTCTTCTATACTTGAAAATAAAACTTTTTGTCAAAATTTAAACATTTTTAAAGTGTAAAAAAATCAATAGATTTTTTTAAATAAAATTAATTTCTTTTAATTTTTTTTTCAATAAAAATAACAGTTAAATATTAAACTAAACAATAATACTTCAATTTTTATCACATTTATTTGTTTATCAAATAGTACTTCAATACAAAATAGCCTTTATATTTCACAGTGACAAACACTTTTGTTTAAAATAAAATACTTTAGAAATTTGAGTAAAATAAACATGAATTCTTTTTTGTTTATTTCTCATAAATGTCCACTAAAAAATATAATATTGTTGTACACAAAGCAAATATCCATACATACATGTGTATGTATGTATGCACATTAGGATGGTCCCAAAATAAAGGTGCGGATGTTCCCGACTAATATGAAAATTTGATGAATTTTAAGACTACGTTTCTCAATTTTTTTGTCCTGGGTCAATATTTGGTGAGCTGGATCAAAGGATAAAAATGTCCTTCTTAGAGGTTTTTTTCATTTTTTTCACATTTCTTCCAAAGGAACTATATGTAAATTTGGTATCATATGAAAGGTCTTTGAGAGGCGCATTCAATGGGTTAAATTCAAAAATTTTGAAAATTCCAGAAAAATTTTTAGTTTTTTTTTATTTTTCATTGAATTTACTTAAATAAATAGGTAAAATTTATTGATTATAAACATCATGCAATTTAACCCAAATGGTTTGACCCCAGGACAAAAAAATTGAGAAACGTCGTCTTAAAATGAATCAAATATTTATATTAGTCGGGAACATCGATACCATACAAACGGGGCCACCCTAATGTACATACATAAATGGAAAACAATTTATCACATTTTTATCTGTAATAGACATCAATGTAATCTCTATAGAAAAATCCTTTAATTTTGTAACATTTTGTTATTTGTACGAAGCTAAAAAAACACGTATAAAAAGGGAGATGAAATTTAAAAAATAAAAGAGAAAAAAGTTTTACAAATGAAACTATAAAAATAAATATAAAATGACCCTTTACACATAAAATGAAAAAAGCACACAAATAAACAAAACAAGTAAGAAAGTATAGTCGGTCAAGCCCGACCATATATTACAGTACAGCCAGTATATGTATAAAATAGTTTTTCAGAATTGATCGATCATCCAAAAACTTAGTGTCATAATGTCTGTGAATATAAATATTATATGTGTTAAACTTTATCTCGATATAAATACTTTTAAAAAAATTTAGATTTATGGAGGTTAAAGTGAATTACGTAAAGGGTCTTATATGGGAGTTTCGACTATTTATGGACCGATCATTATAAAATTAGTTGTCAATATTTCTGTATATAAAAAGCTTATTTGTGTCAAATTTTATTTGGATACCAAAATTTTTAAAAAATTAATGATCGTTAAAGTGAATTTCGAAAGTGGGCCTAATATGGGAGCTACGACTAATTATGGACCGTTCATAATAAAATTAGACCGTATTATTTGTATAAATATGAAATATATTTCCGTTCAATAATGTTTGCATACCAACATTTTTGAGGGAGTTATGCTCTTTAAAGTAATTTTCAGAAATGTGCCTTAAATGGTAGCTATGATAAATTATGCACCGATCTGCACAAAATTTGTAGGTGTGATTTGGCTTTATTTACCACTCATTTGTATGAAATTTGTTTGGATACTTGCATAATTCAAACATTTATGATCGGTAAACCCCAATTTCGGAACGACATTTGTATGGGGGCAAGGTGAAATAATGAACCGATTTCCACCAGTTTCAATCCCGCCCATCCTTGGGCCGAGAAAATATCATGTACCAAATTTTATCGAAATATCTTCAAAATTTGCTCACAAGCTTTATATGGACATCGATCGGACGGACATCGATAAATCGACTCAGTCTGAGTCGATTGGTATACTTTAAGGTGGGTGTTGGACCAATATTTCTGGGCGTTACAAACAACAGCACACATCCAATATAGGCTCCCCACTATGGTGGTATAGGGTATAAATACTACAAGAGTAAATAGAAGTAAATATGGAACAGCTAGAGAGGCAGTGTACGAGTAGGAGTAACAGAATGAGAAAGATACATGCACGTAAATATTTATGTGTGAATGTAGGAATATGTAAACAAACCTCTGCGTTCAACTAACGAATGTAACGGAATTATTATGGGTGATAAAAAGAGTGGAAATAATAATAACAAGAACAATAACAAAACTATCGCCAATAAAGTTTATTCCATATGAGCGTAATAAAAATAAATGAAATCCAGCGCAAAGAACATGCAGTAAAGAGGCCTACCTAAAGGCCTTATTATGCTGGCGTATTACAAAATAGCATTAGTATACGTTTCCTAATTTTTACATGACTGATAGAAGAAGACCTGCCAAGTAATTCCTTATAGAATAAATGCAAGGTTTATGCGATGAAATTTATGACGTCTATTTTTATTAATTCTCTTTTGAAGATGCTACGATAATTTGTTTCATACGACGTTGTTTTTGGACATTATTTTTTTTTAGCAAATTTTAATTGTTGTTGTAGTCAGTGTTGATTTTCTTGTTGAATCTTCTTAAAGCTATGTATAGACGGCCGGCCGTCAGATATTACAACGTTGTCAGATCTAGCAATGTACTGACAGTGAAAAATTGTTAGCAAAAGGTAACTTGTCAATGCTTTTTCTTACAACGTTGGAAGACAAAAATTTCAAGTTTACATGGTTGTTAGACATTTTCTGAAAATTTTTCTGACAACGTTGTAAGATCTCACAACCGTGTATCTGTACCTTCACTTTATTGTTCGTATTAAAAAATTGTCTTTGTCTTTTAACAAATAATTTTAAATAATAAAAACATATAAACATATAAATAAATAATTACAGAAATCTAAACAATATAATTATTTTTCTTGTTTACAAAAATATTCATCTTATTTATTTATTTTATTTTCACTTATTGAATTTCTAAACGAACCTTTCAATTCAAAATAAGAACAAGAATAAAACAGAACAACAGAAACAGAAATGAGTGTAAAGGGAAATATGAAAAAAAACCATGAAAACAGAAATCGTGTCTATTTTTCTACCGCGTTCGCCCTCAAATGGAAAGTAACGTCTAAAATTAGACGTCATAAATTTCATCGTGTAAACCTACCCTTAGATGTATACAACTTTAAGTTGGCAACACTTTTTTAATTGGCAGCCATTTTGTCAGCTGTCAAGTGATATATGTTTAGTTTGGTTTAGCATTTCAACATTAATAAACTGACGCCTTTACAACGCTTCCAAATTGTGCAAATTTGTTGTGAAAATCATGGTTTTTGAATTCTTTTAAGTTGCTTAGCTTTTAGTCGCGTAGCATAGCTACTTTTTGTCACTGCATTAGTATTGTCTTCGAAGGCTCTTGACAGTTTCTTCATTATTATTATAATTTGATATTTTTTTTTTTTTTTGTAATTTGCAAAAAGTGTTTACCACAGGCAATTAAACTGTTTTATTTAAGTCTAACGGTAAACTTTTATTTTATTTTTATTTTTAAAGACACATTTGTTTAAAGTTGAATACATGCTAGTTTTTGTACTAATTGCTTATTGTTTGTTTAGCAACGGATTATTTAAAATAATTGACAAAAATCATTTCTAAATTTTCTTTATTAGTTTTATTTTTATGCCATAAAAATTAAATACGACACAAAAATATATTCATTTGTGCTCCCCAGTGTACATACATATATTCCAGTTGTAGTATGAAATCTGTTTTTCTTGTACATAACGAATTAAATTTCTGTTTTGAGTAAACACTCAAATACTTTGGTATTTAAACTTACAATATTTAAACTAAAAAACTAACTAAATCAAATAGCAATTAAAACTACTACTATTCTATGAAGCAAAACATTTGATAAAAAAAAAAAACAAATATATTTACCAACTTACAGCTGTGTTGCCGATAACACATTGGGTCGCTCACGCAAATACATGGAGCTATCTGGTCGTCCTGGTGCTGCAGAATTCTATTCACCCAAATGGGGTCGCTCATCGGACAGTTATAATCTTACATGGAAAATTGATAGTTATCCACCATTGGAGGAAGTACGTTTACTCTATAGACGTGTTTTGGTAAGTAACAACAAACTAATAAATTTTTTTAAATCACAAATATTAAAACAAAAACTATTGAATTTTATGAGGGCTAGCAAGTTTTTGCGCTGTATTATTAGTGCTACTACAATGGTCAGGTTATAGCAGCTTTATGCTGCTAGAACATCAATAAAATTTTGTTTATTTTTTTCGCTGTTGCACAAATACATTTACCATAAACATTTATTGCTGTACAACTAAATCCTGTGTTCGTTTTTATATTTTTCTATAAATTATTTGTGTTTTAAACCATTTTTGTATTATTTGTTTTTTTATTATTTTTTTTTTAGCTTTTTACAAAAATTGCTGCAATTGCAGCTGTGTGTTTTTTAAGTTTTCAACTGAAACCAAAAAGGATTTTGCAAATGAAAATACATAAATACATACATATTAATTGAGTTTTTGGGGTTTCATTTGTTTACAAGCTAGTACTTAAGAGCTGCTGGCAATTTTGGTGAAATTGAAATGATATTTGTAATTAAAAAAACATGTCTCTAAGTGAAAAAAAAAGGATGCCAATCCCGAAAGCCTGATCTTAAAAATCACGGGATTTGTTTTAAAAAACCCCAACACCAACAAAAATTTAAAAATTCTAAAAATATGTCGAAGATATAAAGGTGAATTTGTGCTAAAATTAGTGGTTACGCTTTTTTGAGTAAATATTTGCCAAGTGTGGCCGTACCTTTAGTATATGGTGAATTTCACGTCAAGTGGCCCAATGTTAAAAATCGATTAGGATGAAATTTGCACCAACGTTAGTACTATTAGATAGTAGGCCAGACACAAATTTTCAGCTCTATCAGTCCAGAAGTGTCGGAGTTAGAGGGGAAATAAAATGAATGTAATGGTCCTAGCAAAAATTGTCCAAAGGACTTTAGATAGATATTTCTTCAATTATTTCAAATATATATTTTTTTTAATTTAAAAAAAAAAAAAATTTTTAATTTTTTTTTTAAATTATTTTTTTTTTAATTTTTTTTTAAATTTGGGCCCTTTTTTCTCAAAACAAAGCTTATACAATTTACTTTAAGGCCTTTATAATCGCTTAATGGGATGCGAGTGGAATATCTATCAAAAAAATTATTTTTTTTAACTCAAGAATAGGATTTTTCAATATTGGGCACATGTATCATTTTCAATTTCCCCAATTTTTTATTTTTGAAAACACAAAAATTGAAGAGTGAATTTGATAATGAGATAAAAATGTTTGTTATTACACATGAATTTAAAATGATCACTGCGAAATGAATGAAATAATGAATGCAATTGAAATTTGTAAAAGCCCCCCACAACACCAAATAATGTCTGTAATAATATGTAATAAAATATTGAATAAGAATTATTTGTTTTGGAGGGTGAGAAAGTATTGTTTATGCAATCAGAAACGGCCAACAATTTATTGATAACAAAATTAAATCAACATTCTCTTTACTGTAGATACCTTAACATTTTTAAGAAGCTTTATCGATCGATAATATGTTGTTGTTTTTAAATTACTATAGAAATTAAAGGCAAAATCATGGTGTACAAAGTGAGTGCAAGTCGACAACAAATACAACACACTACAGAAAAAACAGGCATTTTATTTGTGTAAAATAATGTACTACTGTCAAAAACACTTGACAGTTAATTGTAAACAAAGTCAGTCAGCTGTGCTACTGCACTCACCTTGTATAGTTACACCATGGGCGAAATGACACATTAGTTTTGTCAATCCAACATTTCAATATATCGTCTCACCTATAATCCAAAAGGCAGTAACAATTAAAAATTCAAAATTGATTTTTTGATTGATTATTATGAAATTAACATATAATACATATTTCTTTAAAATTTTACTCTCATGTGCTGAAACACGTCGATTTTATTCATACATTTCAACAGGCTGCAGTTAAAATGTTAATAACTGTATAAACCAAAAAGTCGTAAATAAACTTTTAATTTAAAACAAACAAAAAAACGTAAAATATTAAAACAAAGTTTGCATTTGTTTAACTGTTATTTGAAAGTTAAATTGTTTTTCAGATTAGTAACAAGGACGCTGTGGATATTTTTGTTGTACCAGTTCGGTTACATGAAGAAAAATAAAAATATCCAAAAAGAAATGAAGACACCTCCGGGAACTTAAATGTTTACTTCCGGCTGATTAACACAGTTTTTATGATAATTTACCATACTCAGATTAGATTTATAAATTTTTGGGGAGTTAATAAAATCTCAGTTTAACATTTATTCCAACCCTTAAACGAGTTTTTCACATGCCAACCTTGTTTTCTAGCAACGTCAACAACTTTTGCTAGTTTTTCCAGTCGTCGACCGAATGTAGTTGGGTGAACAAGTTTTCGCAGTGCCATATTGTAAATTTTTTAATTTTTTTTGTAAGAGTGTAAGAAGTATTCAGTGATCGTTTTCTTTCGTGAAAGAAATTTATTGCAGTCCAAAATTCATTTCAAACAAAATTAATGTAAGTTATTTGATATTTATGTAAAAAAAAAAATATTTATTATAAATTTCCGTGAAATGGCAAGCCAGTTCAGGTTTGAACAAAGAAAAAGGGGGCACCTTTGAACATGTTAATTAATCAACCGAAGTACCAAACATTGTTGATTCTCTCTTATTTTCTGAAAATGACGAATCCAATGCTGATCATTATGCTTGAAAGGAAAATGTAATGTCACCTGAAATCGCAAGGCCTTTTCCTTCTTAATAATATAAAACTTATTTTTGATCTGATTTTTTTTTATTTTTTAATTGTTTATGTTTTTCTTAATAAATAAAACGAATATAGGATAGGAGGATTACTTTTGCGCCACCTTGTATATATAAAAAATATAACTGTTTATGTTATTTTTGGACATAAGCCCTACAAGAAAAAATTGCCATTCAAACCTGCCCCAGCTTAGTTTAAAGCTGCCCCGTATGGGGGCACATTTGAACACAATGACTTCAGCCATTAAAAAATAAAAAAATATAAATCGAAATAAATATAAGTTACTTGTAGACATAAGCTACAGTCTATTTCCATATATATATTAGTTAAATTATGTAAAAAGTCAATAATTCAAAAATATAAATTTGTATGTAGCTTGAAAGTAAAAAGTGTTCAAAGGTGCCCCCCCCCTCTCCACAACTTTTCTTTTCATATATACAATAATGAATTTTCGTTTTTTTTTTAGTTTTGTTTTCTTTTCTTAAATAAAGTATATTTTTCTTGAATTCATTAAACTCGTTGCAATGAGTTTTGTATCTTTAATATTCAAAACACAGAAAAAAAATAAAACATTTTTAATATGAGTGAAAAGCGGAATATTTTGATTCTAATTTTAACTTTTATTAAAAAGTTTTTGTTGTTACGGCTTTTTGGTTTCAGAAAAAACGATTACAAAAGTACAATTACTAATGATGTTTTCTTTTCTGAAATAAAATGTTACACCTTTATTATGTACATTTTTATAATGTTTACCCCACATTTTAAAGATGTCGCATTTTTAATGGTCAGAATAGAACATAAAATCACAACAGTGTAACACTTTTTTTTTCATGTACAGCTGTTTTTTGTTTTTTTTTGTTAAAAAAGAAGAAGCAGATATCTCCCTGGTAAGATCGCTTGAAATAAGACAATGAATATCTCTCAAAAAGACCAATGGCACCTTCCCGACTAATACGCAAATTCTTCTTAAACTATAAAAATTTTATATATGTACCTATAAACATACATTACATATACCTATAGGAAGTAGGAGATATTGTCCTATGAAATTGGACATACATTAACTTCAGAGTATTCATTAATTACGTTCTCTACAAAGCCCTTCACTCGCGGTTGTGGATTTCTTTCCATAGTCATATAAAATATTTTATTATCAGATGATGAAGATGAATCTAACAACATTCAAAAGTTTTTCAGCACATAAAAAGTAGTAATATTTTTAATTTTGTATATTTTTTTTTTGTTTCTTAACACAAATACACATTCATAAACAAAACAAATATCAGCTGTTTTATCGTGCGATTCTCCCCCTCTAAAAATACAGAGTGTGAAAGGTGTGCCATTTTTTAAATTTATAGTGTGACATTTATAGAAAAAAAACACACTACACTTTAGCAGTGTTGACATTTTTTCAGAAAAGAACACAAACAAATTAAAAAAGGTGCGAAATGGGAAAAACGTGTAACATTATTGCCAGAAAAGAAAACACCATAAAAAGCTCCTATTATTTTATATTTTTTTTTATTAAACCATATCCGCAATAGTTTTTACAGGTTAATTAAAAAATTTGGCCAATAACTATGAAATCGTCTTAAATTTATAAAGTTTTTTGCTTCTTCTGTAAAAAAGTAAAATGTTCAGTTACGGCCTTTTGGATTTTCGGTGACTATATGTACATGTTATTATGTTGTTTTATTTATTAATGGTATATAAACTTTTAATCAATTTACAAATCTTTGTTTTTTTTCATATTAATATTCAATATAAGTAACTGTTTTGCAAGAAATTGTTATTATTTATAAAACAAATTTGTTTTAATATGAAACAAAAATCCCGAAATTCCAAAAAATTTTATAAAATCCCAAATGCCAGGATTTGACCTCCCTAATACCTAATAATAAAATTGTCTTATAGGCAATAAAGTATGTAATATGAAATTTTGATCTGTTTTACTTGTTTTGTTTTCTACTCAAAACACAATTAGTAAGCCTGGTATAAGTAAAAAGAAAATTCTAATTATTTGATGTTCTGTCATCGAAAGCAACTACTCTTAGAATTACATTACAACATTTATGTGTATTTTTTGTAAGACAGAAAAGCGACAATAATGAGAAGAAAAGCTGCTTGAACACAAATTTCTTTTACAAATTTGCAACATTTTTACTTCATTAATTTACATAATTGTGCAGATACTTGGAAATGTGTACAATATACAAACATATATAAAATTCATACAATTCTAAAGGCAAATAAAGACAAATCTGAAAACTTGTTTGACAAGTACGCGTACTTGCATCATCATTATTATTATTTGAAAACTTGCTTTGATACAAGACATTAATTGCACAAACACTTTTAAAAAATCCTATTTATTGTTAATTAAAACGTTATTAATATTTTAAATAATTTTAACAGTGACTTGTTAAACAAAATGTAACCCTTAAAAAAAATTGGTTTTATTTCGTAACATCCTGTCTTCTTTGTAACTAACCGCCTAATGACATTTAAAATTGTTGTAATTTTTTGTAATTTTTTTGTCTCAATAGTTTGTGTGTGTGTGTGTGTTTTTTTTATAACATTTGTATCTATTAATTACTTACTGATGATATCAATCAATTAGTTTTACATCTGATTTGAGTTGGTTATTTTTTTTTTCTCTCTCTGGTTTTTATTTATTTATCCCATTTTAATGATTCTTTTTACAGTGTAGTTGGGTTTGAATTATTTGTATTTGTTTAATTCACCATTTCTGTTTTAATTGGTTTTGCATCTATGATTTAATACTAATGATTGGTTTACATTATTTTTTCGTAATTTATTTGTGCGTCCTCTCAATTGGTTGCGAGGAAAAAAAACTCGTATAAATGTTAATGACGTTTTTCAAACATGTTGAAAAACTTGTACTTAGTTGAAGGTTTGGGTAGAAAGAAGTGTTAGAGTAAATAAAAAATAATATTTAATCGTTTAATTAAATCTCAATCAGCAACATCACAGAATTATGGTGTATTAATTGGAAGGAGTTTATTTTATTTAATAATTGCAACATCCTTGTAATAAAGGTTGTTTGGTTTGAGTAGTATCTATAAATAATACCAGACTTTCCAAAGTTGAAGAATTATAATAATATCTATAAAATTGTATCAATGTGTAAATGGGAGTAACTCGCCCAGTGCTGTAAAAATAGCTAAAAATGTTACGAACAACACTGGAAGCTTCTAAACCAGAGGTCGGCATCCTATAGCACAATAGTGCAGAGAGCACTTCACACATACGCTTAATCTCTTTCATTCAGTCGTCATTCAGACAGCAATGTGTGCACATGCGGCGGATGCTTTTATATTTTTTTCAGAAATACTTCCCAACAAACATTTCAAATGAATAATAAATTACGAAAAATATTTTATGATTGATAATGCATTTGGTAACATGCATGTAATCAGCTTTTGAAGTATTAGAAGTTCCGTTTGTATATCAATCTCGTTGTTAATTTCTTATATGTTACGGAAAATACATTGTGAGTGTATGTTTCCTATCTAAGTTGTTTTGTATAATTTATATAATTATGTTTATGTTTGCTGGGTAGTTTGCTCACACACACAACCTCATTTTACGCTTTGCCGACCTCTGTTCTAAACGCAAGTACAATTAGAAGATTTTTGCACCACAATGGCCTACAAGGTAGAGTGCAACGTAAGAAGCACTTTATTTTAAAGAACTACCATTTATGCGCACAAGCTTTACATGGAGAGCCAGCCAGCCAGACGGATGGACGAACGGATGAACGGACATCGTTAAATCGACTCGTGTTACTCTCTTATTCGTATTACATATTTGTATAGAAATGTATGTACTCCAGTGTTGTCAGATAATTTTTTTTCTTCCACCCAAAAAAATTTAGAAACCCACTAGATTCTCCACGATATAAAGTGCAAGTTGTTCCACTCACTAAGAGTTGCCTCGATATCTTTACAAATGTTTTTGAAATGAACAGCGATACTGGTAATGTCTGGGTTTTTTATCTTTCTGTGCATTTTCGATAGAAAACAGTGGTAATTTTTCTATAAGATAAATATTATCTGGAAGTCGCTTTTTTATTTGGAAACATATTTCCAAAGTAAAAGTTTTGCAATATTCCTTAATGAGCATAATGTCTTCTATTTGCATGGAAAAATGTTTTAATGTTTGTAGTTGCCAGATTACTTTCTAAATCGTCATTTCGTTACAATATCTACGACATGCTCAGTTTTTAAATTATGTACTGTACCAAACTGTAAGTTCGAAAATCCCCTAAAAATCTTCTAAATAAAATTTTCTTACCCCCAAATTTCCCCCTAAATAATATTAACCCCTCAATCTGCCCCTAAATAGAAAAAACCTGTAAATCTTGGGGGAACCCCTCTAATCTGACAACACTGATGTACTCGTATACCCCTAATTATACTCCGAATTAAAAATACGAGGAAAAAATTGAATTTTACAATTTTTACGGAATTAAAGCTGTTACTGGGTTTCTTTTTCAAAACATTTGAATAAATTTATTTAAATTTTTTTACAAACAACTCGAAATAATATTTAAAATCATTCACATTTATCTAGCCAAAGAAGGCATAATGAACGGAATTATACTGAAATTTTCTGAGTTTTTTTTGAAAATATTTATACACCACACCACCATAGTGGGGAGGGTATATTGGATTTGTGCTGATGTTTGTAACGCTCAGAAATATTAGTCCAACACCCAGCTTTAAGTATACCAATCGACTCACACTTACTTTCTGACTCAAATTAACCATGTCCGTCCGTCCGTCCGTCCGTCTGGCTGGCTGGCTGTCCATGTAAAGCTTGGGCGCAGAGTACAGGTCGCAATTTTGAAGATATTTCGATAAAATTTGGTAAGTGACAGTTTTTTGGCCCAAGCATGGATGGGACTGAAACTGATGGAAATAATAAATGCTTGAATTATGCAAGTAACTAAACAAATTTCATCACAAAGGAATGGTAACTGAAGCCAAATCACATCTACAAATTTTGTGCAGATCGGTTCATAATTAGTCGTAGCTCCCATATAAGGCCCACTTCCGAAAATCACTTTAAAGAGCATAACTCCCTCAAAAATGTAGGTATACAAATAATATTGAACGCAAATATATTTCATATGTATACAAATAATACGTTGCAATTTTATTGCGATGGGTCCATAATTAGTCGTAGCTCCCATATAAGACCCACTTCCGAAAATCACTTTACCGATCATAAATTTCTTAAAAATAAAATTCTCCAAATAAAATTCGACACAAATAAGTTTCTTATATACAGAAATGATGACACCTAATTTAAAATGGTCGGTCCGTAATTAAAGTATTTAAGTATTTAAAAGTATTTATATCGAGATAAAGTTTAACGGACACAATATTTATATTCACAGACACTAAATTTTTGGATGATCGGTTCATAATAGGTCATATCTCCCATATAACGCCCATTTTTGAAAAACTGTTTTTTACATATACAGGGGTGTTCTGAAAATCGCGTGATTTGAAATCACGCACCGTTTTTAAATCACGCCGACGATTTGATGCTGTTCTGCAAATCACGTGATTTTACGGTTTTCGGCGTGGTTTTAATTTTTCGAAAACACGAGAAAACAGCTGACTTTTTAAATCTGTGCTTTGTTTGTTTATATTGATTATTATTAATGAAAATAAAAAGTGGACATTTAGTAAACAAAAATGCCGGGAGCTACTTTATTGGCAGTAATTAATTTAAGAAAACAGCATTAAAAAAATGAACGTGTTAAAAAACGTCATTTACGGGACTCATAAAATCCTATATATACAAGTGAAACCTAGTAAGTAAGCACTATTTAAAATAATATAAAAATAACAAAGTTGCCACTGTTTTTATCGATGAAACTTGCTTACATTTGGCACTTAGCTATTTCTAAAAATGCACAAAAACAACTAAATTATTAAATATTTTTAAATTGTTTATCAAGAGTAATTAAATTTTGTCCTAAGTAAGGAACAGGATGGAATTAATTCAATAAATCTTATATGACATTTTACGATTGTGTTAATTTGGCAACCTTAAAAGTATCTTCGAAAAAACAAACCAGCTGACTCCTAATGAGAAAAAGTAAATCACGAACATTGGTAAACAAAGCAAAACAATTTCTGCAAAACAAGCAGTGTCTATAAAAGTTTGTAAATATTTATGTTTTTGTGTATATAAACCCTAATTTTATTACAAAAATCAATAAAAACACATCGTACTTAATACAAAATAACATTTAAAGTGAATTCTCTACAAATAACATAGACAAAATAGGCAAGTGATTTCAAATCGTCAGCGATTTAGCTGACCGGTTTTAAATCACGTGATTTCAATATTTTTTGTGCGCAGAACACCTTTTGCGTGATTTGAAATCACTTTGACAAAAAGTGATTTTCAGAACACCCCTGATAGTGGGTTTAGGGTATTAAATGGTCGGGCTTGACCGACTATACTTTCTTACTTGTTATTTTTTATTTGTTTTTATTTTTAGTTGTTTTAAATTGTCATCATTATAAACATGGTTCGCTTAAGTTGGTCATCTCCTGTGCGCAAATACTGCCAACATTCTCCATATTAAAGAATCACTCACAGCAATTGTGTATCAGACAAAAGTTATTTATATATTTTTTTTGTTGTATAATTCCGGCTACCTTCCTGCAACAGCTACATTTTCTTTGGAATTGTTCGATATTTGTATTTGTTTAAGCATCATAATAATCATGTTGATACTTTCTGCTTTTTTTTTTTTTTTTGTGTTATTTTTCAACATTCATATTATTTTATTTTTTGTATTACTTGTTGAAAGGAAACATATTTTTATATGTATTCATGTGTATTGTTATTGTTTTTTTGTAAATATTTCCAGATGAATGATACATTCCAACATCCAGGTAGATGGCATGATTTTATACTTACACCAGAACATCGTCCAGCCTCGGAACCGCTAACACACATTATGTCATACACACTAAAGAATCTTGTACCCGGAGCGTATTATGAAGCCATTGTGCAGGCAAAAAATCGCTATGGTTGGAATGAGGTATGTGGAATATTATTGTTGATTTTTTACTGCTTTTTTTTTTTGTCACTGATGATAAAGAAAATAACTGAATACTCGTATCATAACAGCGACAAGGTATGAATGTATAGAAATATTTAATACGAGTATGTATGAAGTCGAAGTGTTGGAGGAGTGCTTTAAAAAAACAGCTTTTTGCAGATATTTTCTTGATTAATTGTAACTAAACAGAATGACTTTTCTTACAGTTTTCTAATTAAATAGTCGCCATATATAAAAATATCAAACATCAACAAGGATTAGAACATTTAGTTGATTTACATGCCTTATTTATTGCCTTATTGTTGAATACATTTATTATACAATATATAAAGATTTATTTTCCTTTTCCTACTCGCTTACAGGTCAGTGATATATTTCAATTTATCGTGGCCAGCAACAGCATGGACATACCACCCGAAGAATCCGAGGTTGTAGCAAGCTCTAAATCACGCAGTAATGCTGCATCATCCTCGCCACTGCATACATACACATTGAAACATTTACAACTAATATTGTATGCATTTGGAGCAACTTCCTGCTTCAGCAGTTTATGTCAACGCAGACGTCAATTTTTGGGTTTGGGGTAAGTCAGCTTGATTCACAACTGCAAACTCATTCACTCTTCCCTATAATTTATATTTAGACATACATACATAAATAGAGCTTTGCGTTAATTGATATTAATTTTATAGTTCTTTAACAAAAAATACATTTTCTAAAACAACACGAAATAGTTGTTAAATTGTTTGTTTCCACTATATGTTTTTGAGTTAAATTTTCTTACTTCTACTGGGGAAGATAATTTAAAAACAGAATACACAGATTTATTTTTGTAAAAAAAAAAGTATCTAATGAAAAAATCCTACAAAAAATACTTGATTTTTATATATTGTAAAATAACAGTTGAAACAGCAAAACAATGAATATAAAAAAAGCAAAAAACACAACGTTTATTATTAAACCCTTAATTTAACAAGTAGTTATTGTAATTATTGAAAATAAATGAAAACAAAACTAATTTTAGGAAACAAATATTGAAAATTTTAAGTTTTTTTTTCTTTTTTTTTTTTTTGTTATAATTTCATTTATTTCCTTTTTATTTATTTTTTGGTTTAAAGTGTTTCTTTTATATAATAAACAGCGAGTTAATAGAAACTTTTTCATTGCAAAGCAAAGTTAAAAGTAATTTTTACTTTTAAAACTTTTTTTATTAAACCCTTTTAAGTGAATATTTTTAATGCACATCAAAGTTTAATTAATTTTTCACTAGCATTATGAAATGCTATACAAAGCAATAATTCGCAATTTCGAGTATTCAAAACCAGCGAAAATTTTAATTGGCAAGTAATGAGCAAAAATACAGAATTCTGGTACAGTAGAATCTCAGAAATTAGAACCACTTTGTACATCGGGTAGTACTAATATCTAGAAATTTTTCTTTTTCAGAAAATTATAATAAAACTATTTTTATTTAATACATTATATTTACTTAATTTAATTAATTCTTTGATAAATATCTTGTGAAACCAATGATGACTAAAAATCATAATGAAGTGGGTTATTAAATCCTCTCTTGGCTTCTTAGCTTTTACAATAACCAATAGTTTTAATTTGTGTGAGAAATCAGAATATGCGCCTAGCATCACTCCAAAGTATTTCACCACCAATTTTTAAAAACCGTATTTCATGAGGGGTTTTAAATTTGGGAAACCATCCATCACTTGCAGTAAATGCGTTTTCAACTTTTTCGAGGTACACTTCACTAAAAATGTCAGTGTGTTCTTTTTTCACGTTGATTTAAAAACCACTTATAAACACACTTTTCCATTTCCTCGTGATAGGTGCAGCCAAGAATAATAAAATAAAGATTACGCCATGCGCATGATTTCCCGTTATGTGACGTAGAAGTTCCATTCTAAGGGTTGCCAAGTATGTTTCATGTGTTAGAATTAAAATTTCTTGCGAAAAATGTATGTTTTATGTGATAGTTGGCAACCTTGCAATTGAAATCTCTGAGAGTTCTAAAATAAAATATGTTTAAAAAAGAAAAACAAACAAACAAAAAACAACAAAAAATATAAACATGAAGAGTGCAGTGAGCAAATGCAAGCAAAACATGAGTAAAAAAAACAAGTGAGAAAAAATTAGCCAATAGAAACACAGAATGTGTGACGTCACAGTTCCAAAATGCGCAGAACATTTTAAAATTTTACGCGCGTTGGCGTAATCTTTATTTTATCATTCTTGGGTGCAGCTACATATTGCATTGCTTGTTTTTTGATTTTATGGCAGATTTTGCAACATTAAAATCTTAAGCTAAACGATTTCCACTTACACCTTCATTAAGTCTTTTTAATATTTTAACATTAGTATCCAAAGATAAGGTGTTTTTTTCAGTTATTAACTAACCCAAATATGTACAAGCATATCAATTGTACTCACCACGAATATCTCGGGGATTCCCCGTTTTATTTTACTTTATTATTTATTACATTATATTTACTTTATTTAATTAATTCTTTGATAAATATCTTGTGAAACCAATGATGACTAAAAATCATAATGAAGTGGGTTATTAAATCCTCTCTTGGCTTCTTAGCTTTTACAATAACCAATAGTTTTAATTTGTGTGAGAAATCAGAATATGCGCCTAGCATCACTCCAAAGTATTTCACCACCAATTTTTAAAAACCGTATTTCATGACGGGTTTTAAATTTGGGAAACCATCCATCACTTGCAGTAAATGCGTTTTCAACTTTTTCGAGGTACACTTCACTAAAAATGTCAGTGTGTTCTTTTTTCACGTTGATTTAAAAACCAGTTATAAACACACTTTTCCATTTCCTCGTGATAGGTGCAGCTACATATTGCATTGCTTGTTTTTTGATTTTATGGCAGATTTTGCAACATTAAAATCTTAAGCTAAACGATTTCCACTTACACCTTCATTAAGTCTTTTTAATATTTTAACATTAGTATCCAAAGATAAGGTGTTTTTTTTCAGTCATTAACTAACCCAAATATGTACAAGCATATCAATTGTACTCACCACGAATATCTCGGGGATTCCCCGTTTTATTTTTACTTTAATGAACAAACAAATAACTTGTAGTGAAAATACAAAACAAAATAAAAAAAACTTCCAGAAATTAGAATCACCGGTTCTAATACAATATTGGAATGGCCGGTTTCTAATTTGTTAAATTCTACTGTACTTCACTTCTGGTACTACTTGCAGTATTTAATGTATACGTCATCCCTAAAACTAGTTACAAGTAATGACTTAAATAACATAAAAACAGAATGTGCTCAGGCAAATGACTAGAGAGATGTTATATAACAGTTAGTAAATAAGTCATTATACGATTACTGCCAAGTAATGCAGACGGTATATAGTAATCTATGAAAAGTAAAGTAAGTTATTGAGTAATGACAAATTTTTGCTGTATATTGAAATATTTGCTGTCATAATGTTGTTCTTGCTTTTATAAAGCAAACAAACAAAATGCCCATAAAAAATCAAACTTTGGCAAATACACATACATACATACTTAGATTTCTTAAATTTTAGTGACACCTCTGTGCTGTTTGAAGTTGATTTGTCGTTTTGCTAACAAAATAACTCTGAAATTTATGAACCGATTTTTTAAAGATCATGTCTGTAAGATATCTGTAGTCTCTAGATATAAGTACAAAATTTACAAAATTTACTCTTCTACCTACAAGGACACTCCAGGAGAAAGGGTACTAACATAATACTTTACATGTGTAAAATGCCAATATTTTTAAACGGCGACATTCTTAAGTATTTTAAAACATGTTTTCAAAAAGAAGAGTGTTAAGAGTTTTCCAAAAAAAAAAGTACTTGGTCATTTTAAAAGGGGGCTTGTGAATGATTTTCAAAAGTGCTTTAATTAAAAAGTTTTTTTTCCAAAAAGCACAACTTTGGAAATTGTTTAGAAAAACTAACTAATTATTGAAAAGTACCTACTATGTTTTTTATAAGTAATTTCTAATTTCCTTAGTATTTAAATAACCCAGTAAAAAAAATTCGTGTTTTTTGAAGCACTTGAGAGAAAAAGCTCATAATCGAACACTTCAAGAAAAGCGCACTTTTGAAGCAGTAAATGCTTACGAATAAAATATACAAAAAGATGATTTTTTAGTGCTGACAACGAAGAAGGTTTTAAAGCGAAAAAACAAAAATGAAATTATAACCTACAGATTTACGTATGACAACGAAAGTCAATTACAAAACGAATATCGCGCTTCTCAGTTACTATGAATTTTTCTTAAGCAAAAACATTCAGATAGAATTAAAAAAACACTTTTGGAAAGTGCTTTATTTGCATGTTTGATTAGGTTAAAAGAAGCGCTTATTGTCAGCAGAAAGTAGTCCTCCAAACCGGGAACACCTCATACAAAAATCTTGCATCCCATCAGCAGGTTTGAAGCGATTTGAGGTATGAATTTATCCTGCTCCTTTTGGAGCACATTTTTTACTGGAAAGTACTATTAATACGGAACTTTTACAAGAATTTCTCAGAAAGTACTTAACATATTCTGATTTTAAAAAAATACGTTTTTGGATATACATTTTGTTAAGCTAACTTTATGTTTGTTTTTCAAGTGATAGTATAGTTCAAAGGTCTTCAGTAAGTGTTTTTTTATGATATTTATAGAACTTTTTCAATAAGTACTTTTTTAAAAATGTTTTCAACTAGTGCATAATTTTCAAATCTAGTGTAGTGCATTTTAGTAAAACCCGTTTTAGATTTAAAATTGGGTAATTTATATCAAAAAATACTATGTCTGAACAGTTACTTTTATAAAGGTACGATTACATTTGGCAAATATGTACTCAAAGAAGTGTAACCACTTGTTTTAGCACTAATTTGTTTGACGTTGTTTACTCTTACAAGAGTTTTGCAAGACCAAACATCATCAAATAATTTAAAACTAAATATTTGTTGTGTCTTGTCTTAAATAAAAGAAGTTTTTTTTTTCAAATAAATAAACGAATTCAAATATATTTTATTTAGTGATTATGTCTTTTTCGGCAAATATTTGCCAAGTGTGACCATACCTTCAGTACAATTTCAAATACATATTTGCTTTTTAGAAAAGTAGTAGTTTTTAATGATTCAATACGTTCCCAAAAATGTTTTTCAGAAAATTCCTCTTAGTCTTAAAAGTACTATTTATTAAAAAAAACTATTGAGTAATGCCCATATTATGGGAACCGTTTCTTGTTTATCATATAAAACAAAAGAGGGAATAAATTTTCACTTTTAGCCAGTCTACAACAGGTCGTGGAACTAATCACTTAAACTGTTTTACAATCGATCAACAAATTTCAATAAGAATTTTTTGATTATACTGTTACCAGCTCTGTTCAAAATTCATTGATAAATTGTCAACTTTATGGCACAATCGTGCGAAAAGGGTTTTTCGAAATATATTTCTCTATGAAAAAATCGGTTGGATTTGGTTAATTTTGTATATTTTGTTTGAAAAAATTGCAAAATCAAAAATCTTGCTTACAATGTAAACAAATTGGTTTGACAGATTTAAAATAGGATTCTAACAAGTTAAACTAAATAACATCAAGTTCCATGACAAGGGCGTTTGCAGAGCAAAGCATGACTTGATTATATTCGCTGTGGCAATTGTTGTCATATTAAATAGTTTAACATTTCCAACTAAACTCAATTGTTCCGGCACACAATATTAATGATTATGAAAACATGTGTCACTATGAAAAGCATGTGTCATGGCGAACATTGCATGACAGCACAACTTGACTTGTACATAACTATTCACTGTGACTAACACTGTCTTGCTATGTTAAACAGTTTAACATTTGCTGGTATTTCAAGAATTATTTTGCAGCAATCATCATCACTCTTCACTACTAAATATTAAACTTGACAACATTATGTCTTTTCAAACCTGTTAGCTTAATTTTCAAAATTCCTAATACTAACGAATGTTTACATTTTTAAAATCACATTTTTCCTCTTAACTAAAAAAAAACTGCCGAACAACAAAGCAATTTATAAATATTTTGTTTATTTATTAATTTTAATTTTGTGCTTGACATTTTAATTAGAAATTTAATACTGTTACTATGCAGATGATTTCTAATAACACAGTATTGTTTATTACATTATTTTTTATTAACAAATTTTATTCTTGGTTTTCTTTTTTTTTGTGTTTGTGTATCTTGTTTTTCTTTTGTATTTTATGTTTATTTTAAGTGTGTTTTTCATTTAACCTAAAGAAAATATAATAAATTTTCAAACATACCAAAGAATACGTGAACAAAATTTAATTTAATATTTAGCAATGTAAATATTTTTTTTTATTAGAAACTAATAACATGAAAATAACAGTTTGAAATATAAAATATTAAGAAAAATCTTAGATATTAATAAAACGAAAACTGCATGTAAATATTTAATAAAATAAAATAATAAAACCATAAAATAATTAAAACATAAACATTAATACATACATACATTTTTATAAAAGTAAACTAGTCTAGTTTACTAATTGTAAATTTTAATAAAACTGCCCAAAAACCCAAAAAATTCAACACATTTTTAAGCGCACCATTAAATAAAACTCTTAACAAGCAATGATAGCTAAGAAATTTATATAGTAGATTCATGGGAAATTGTGGATATTCTAGAGGAAACATTAGAAAATTTAAAAATTTTCCTATTGAATCTTAATAAAATTAAAACACAAAAATCAAGTATAAATTTGTACCACCTAAATTATTGAAATTAGTTATACAAAAGTTTATTCAAGAAAACAACAAACTATAATAATAAATATTTCTACAGTTTTGTAAATAATTGATTTTCCTTTTAAACTTAAGTTACACATACATGCATACATAAATAATAAAGTAATTATTGACAAACAAACATAGTTTATAAATGTTGGTAGTAAATAGCTTAAATAATAAATGAGTAAATTGGTAAAATGTTTGTTTAAATTAAATATACTAAAACGAAAAATAATAACCAAAAGTTTTTAAACTGCCTGCCACATATACTTATATATAATAAAATACGCTAAAGACACAATAGATTTTTCAAAAAAAATTTTTTTTTATTAAATTATATTTTACACTTTATATTTTTGAAAAAGATAATCACTCTGACAGTACATTTATATCTACTTCTCAATGACTTAAATACTTAAAAAAAATACTTTTATGGCTACTTTTTTAAGAAGCGGACCCTATATTGTCACAGTTATTGAGCATTTTTTATAGATACATTTATGAGTACTTTTCAAAAGGCGACATTATTAAGTATTTGAAAACATTTTTTCTAAAAAACACTTTTTTTAAAGTTTTCCAAAAAGTACTTCTTTTAAATATTAGGTACTTTTTCCAAAAAAGTACTTGGGCATTTAAAAAGGGACTTGTGAATAATTTCCAAAAGTGCTTTAACTAAAAAGTTTTTTTCAAAACCACCAACTAACTTATTTCTAAAAAGCACTCTATTTTTACTAAGTGACTGCTAATTTCCTCAGTATTTAAAAGAGTACGGGACTTTTACAAGAATTTCCCAAAAAGTACTTTACTTATTTTGATTTTCAAAAAATACGTTTTTAGAAATACATTTTGTTAAACTAATTTTATGTTTATTTTCAAAGCGTCCCTTTATTTTGGCTTAATTTTCGAAAAGTAATTTTTAAGACGTCACCTTAGTTCAATAAGTACCTTTTTAAAAATGTTTTCAACTGGTTTATAATTTTCAAATCTAGTGTAGTACATTTGAGTAAAACCGTTTTAGATTTAAAATTGAGTAATTTATATCAAAATATAATATATTTGAAAACTTACTTTTATAAGTACATTTTTAAATATAATTTTAAGTGTTGGCTTTTTAAGGAAAATAGTACTTTTTAATAATTCAATAATTTCCCACAAATGCTTTGAAAAAAATTCCTCTTACTCTTAAAAGTACTATTTATTTAACAGACAAATATTATTTCAGAAAAAGTACTTTTCATCAAATAAATAGCTAATTTCCATTTTGTTAAATTTCAAAAAGTACTTCATATATGTATGTGTTTCAGAAAAAATAACCATTTGCCGAAAAGATGATTTTTTCACTGAAACAGTTTTTCAAAAAGTACTATTTTTCTACAAAAGTACTATTTTCAATAAAGTACTATTTTAGAAAAAGTACTTGTTATCAAATAATTAGCTAATTTTCAGTTTGTTAAATTTCAAAAAGTAATTCATTTACATATTTTAGAAAATACTAATTTATTAAATGAACTGTTTCTCTATTTAACAAAAAACACGGAAACAGTTTTTCAAAAAGCACTATTTCACAACATGAACTATTTATCAAAATAAAACAATTTTTTAGTACTACTTATAAAAATTGTAATATTATTAAAAAAAATACAATTTTTCTTTTAGAAAAGTTAATTGAAAAGTGAAAATTTCCAATATTTAAGTCAATAATTTGTGTCGAGTCTTGAGCTTTTAACTATGAACTTAGAAAAGAGTTAATTTTTGGTTCCTATCATAAATTAGTTTCTATGGACATTTTCAAATAAGTTGAAATTAAATTATGTCGTTTATTATTTTACTCTTTAAACATTTTTTCATATTTTCAACTGGTAAATAACTAAATAATGTTCTAAAATACACACAACACACACACAAAAAAAATAATATTTAGTTAAATAAAAATTGTTAACTTGCAAAAAATTAAAAAAAAACCTTGATATTGAATTAACATCCACACAGTTGTCATTAAAGTAACACAATTTAATAAAAAACAAACCTAAAAAATTAACAAAAAAAAAACAAACAAACAAAATCGTAATAAAATAACACAGAAAAAAATTAAAAAAATAACAATAAACTGCAAATGTTTAATCCTATTACCGACCACATTTACCAAACATGATCATGAAAAAACAGAATTAATGTGTAATTAACTGCAATTATATATATGAGACAACAGCAACATAAATAACAATTAAAAAAATTATATATATTAAAAAAAAATAAAAAATAATTTAAATAAACTCTAGAAAAAAACACGAAATCAGTAAGGTTAATTTTTAAAACCACTAATGAACATTATTTAAATATTTATTAATTATATTATAAATAATAATTATTATTAAAATATTAAATATATACTTATGTATGCATTTAATATTTATATTAAACAAAAAAAAAACTTAATTATATGATATATACATACATAAAAATAGTAATAATACAGAAGAAAAACACAAAAGCATTACAATTATTGTATTAAATATATTAAATATAAATGTGTAAGTAAATCTACAAAAAAAAAAGTATTTAATTACAAAAACAAAACCAAGAATAAAATTGTGAAATAATATGAATAATTGAAAAAAAATACTTTAAAATAAAAAACCCCCAAAAACATTAGATGTAACAAAAATAATTAAAGAATAATTGTTTTATTTTTATGGGCATCTGTTTTATAAAGATTTTAGTCCGGCATCTTTGATATTTGTTTGCTGATTACAGTAAAAATAGGTAAGTGTCTTGGTTAAAATTGTCTCCGCTATTCAGCACACTAGTGTTACCAACTTAATGTTAGCAGCTGTTTGATCTTTACACAAATATGTTTACTGGCGACTTACTTAATGATTAGTGTCTCTGATAAAAAGAGTTGATGTTTCTTCGAGTTTCTTCTTAAAAGTTTTATTATATAGCAATGATTGACTTTTTTAGTTAATAACAAGCAGTGTGATCATTCATTTGCGGTGAAATTTAGCTTACTTTATTTTGATTTAGCTGCAAAATTTTAAATTTACCATTTGGCATTTTATTTAGCCTTCTAAAATTTAAGCAAGTAAGAATTTATATTCGCCTTTGCCGAATCTTACATATATACTATATTATATTATATATCCACCAGAGAACAGAATGAAAGCATTTGCTTTCATTGCATATTCACACCATTCGTTGCTTTTGTCATGCACAGCGTGGCCATATCAGTTTTTTTCGAGCTAAATTTAGCTTTATTTTTTAACGTTTAGCTCGAAATATTTCATTTAGCTTTTAGCTTTTTTAAAAAATGCATTTAGCTTTTTTTTAATTAATTTATATTTCAAACGTTTGCCAAATAATTGTTTAACTTTGCAAAACACCCAATTCTTTTTATTACAAAATAGTCTGAGCACTACAAAATGTAAATTGTATCAAAATTTTAAAGAAGAAATGTCAAGTTTTAGCATAGCTGATATTACTCTTTTGGAATTACAGTCACCCCTATTCTGAATTTCGATTCGAATCGAAATTTTCTCCGTTTGGCAAATTTGGTATTCAAAGTTTCGATTCCTCTACGTTTCTTTCGATTGTAGGTATTCTGAATTACGATCGTAGTTACTTTTTTCTACGCTTATATTTTAGCAACGGAATTTTTTCGATTGCTCTTTTTATAAACTTCAAAAGTGTTTAATTTAATTAAAATTTCAGGTAGTTTTTCATTACTATGTAATATATTTTTATTTTGGCCGAGAATGCTTAATATTACAAATAAATGAATAAATAAAAATGTAAGTATAAAATGTTATTTATATTAATTTTTGTTGTACGGCCAAGCAAGAGGGTCCTTCTATAATAAAAATAAAGTGTGCAAAATGCAAAAAATCATGATATTACAAGCATTATATTTGAAGATAATAGCAATAAATATATAAAAAAAATAGCGAGGATTTCTCAAACTTTGGTCTATAACTCGGATACTACTGGACCGATGTTTCCCATTACCAATACCAAGCATTGCTGAAACAAAGAATGTTGGTACAAATTTCATTGTTCTAAGTCTTTATTCAAACAGACAGATGGACAGGGCTAAATCGTCTTCGAATATGATTAGTAATAAATATTTCGATGTGTTATAAATAAAATGACAAACTTAATATACTCCCCATTTGATTTAATATGTGTATATTTTTGTTTGATTAAACATTTTATATCAGAAAAAATCTTAAAGTGTGTTAAACTGTGACGTCATCAGAGGGAGAGTTATTGTTACGTATTGTTATACCTTACACAACTATAGTGGGGAGGGTATATTGGATTTGTGCTGATGTTTGTAACACCCAGAAATATTGGTCCAGCACCCACCTTAAAGTATACCGATCGACTCAGAATCACTTTCTGAGTCGATTTAAATATGTCCGTCTGTCCGTCCGTTCGTATGGCTGGCTGGCTGTCCATGTAAAGCTTCTGCGCAGAGTTCAGGTCGCAATTTTCAAGATATGTATTTTAGTGGGAAGGGTATATTGGATTTGTGCTGATGTTTGTAACGTCCATAAATATTGGTTATAGTACAGCTCACAATTTGTAAGAGCTTTCAATAAAACTCTGAATAAAAATTCCACATGAAATTTGTTCCCTTTTCACATTTTCCTATTAAAATTCAATGTTAAAAAAATAAAAGGGAAAAATTTCATGTGGAATTTTTATTCACGATAGGGGTGGATATTTTTTCGGCCCAGGGACAGACGGGATTGAAACTGGTGGAAATGGGTCCATTATTTCACCTAGCCTCTATACAAATTTTCTCCCGAAATAGGGGTTTAACGATAATAAATAATTGAATTATGCAAGTATCCAAACAAATTTTACCAGAAATGACAAATAATATCTACAAATTTTGTGAAGATCGGTCAATAATTGATTATAGCGCCCATATAAGCCCTTATAAAATTCTGAAAATCCCTTTAAAGTGCATAACTCTATTGAAAATGTCGGTATCCAAATAATATGGATAATAAATAAGTTTCATATAACAGAAATTATGACACCTAATTGTATAATGGTCGGTACATAATTAGTCAAAACTCCCAGATAAGACCCTCTTCGACCCTCCCTCTATAAATCGTTTAAAAGTATTTATATCGACATAAAGTATACATAATATCTACCTTCAGCATTTCTATACGTGGTCTGACGATACAAATTTTCGCAAAAGGCATCATCGTTAGACAGTTTTTTCGTCTTTGGGACTTCCTCTATTTCACAAAATCTAGCAATGCTATCATTTAGATCCAGCTGATTGAAAAATGAGACAACAGAGCTCATAGGGTGTGGGTGAGGGATTCTTTCGGTAAGTATCCAGCCGAAAACTGTCTTCTGAGCTATTAAATAACCTTTAGGGTGTTTTTGGGCATCATCAAGCATTATCTGAGGGTACACATCACCACCTAAGAGCAAGTCCATGTGTGAGCATTTTAAGTCTGTCATTGGTAGTTCAGACAGATCAAAATCTACAAAATTGGACATTGAACAAGTAGGTAATCGACCAGTCAGTTTTTCAACAACATATGCTTCGGTTTCTAACTTGAATTCGGGATCTTCCGAAGATCCTATTGAAATAATGCAAACCTTAGTCGAATTTCCTGCGACAGCGCCGTTAAGACCAAAAATAGTAGCGTAACTTTTTAGAAATAAAAGTGGCTCTGTAACTTTTTAGAAATAAAAGTGGCTTGTGAGGCAGGGTCAATCAAAGCTCTAGCACTACATCTTACATCATTAAATAAGATATTTACTACGGTTGTCATTTTATTTAGATAATTCATTACTATTTTTAATTATTTTTTTAAAAATAAATATTATGTATACTTTAATATCTATATTCTCGAAAGTAATGGCACTAAATTTTTGGACAATCGGTCCATAATAATAATAATAATAATAATAATAAGGTAATATTTCCCATATAGCGCCAATTTGTGAAAAACTGTTTTATACATATACTGGGTGTAGGTTATTATTTAGTCGGGCTTGACCGACTGTACTTTCTTACTAAAAATAAATAAATTTTCTATCAATACTTTATATTTGAACTTCAACCATTTTATATACAACATTACCCCTTTCCCTTACCAATAATTACCTATAAATAAATAAAGCACACAAGTTTCCAGCCCAACCTACATCTAGGTTTAAATTGAAAACAAACATAAATGTAGTATAATTATCTAAAAAATTCAAAGTCATTTATAAATTATAAATAGAGAACAGAGACAGATATTTTGTTTAAACAAACAAAAACAACAATTATGACAACCAGCGTTGCCGTTTTTGGTTATTTCTAACCAAAATTGGTTATTTTTTTTCTCAATGTGTACATGTGTAGATTTTTTTTGTTTTGGTTATTTTTTTTTACTGAAAATTTGTACTATGTGAATTTACAAACATTTTTTTTTTCTAATTAAAAAAGTAAAAAGTCCAATCAGCAAAATTGTTGCATTGGCAACACCCATTAAATTACTTTAATATAACATAATCAACTCTGAGTGTAAAAAATTACAGTGCTGTGTAATGGCGGCATTTCATAAAGGAATTTAGTTACATACAAGGTGAATTTAAATACTAGGTGACAGCGTAGCGCCAGCTGATTATTCATGGTGAATTTGAAAATGTCAAAAAGTTATATAAAAAAAAAACTTTTTGACAGTGACGAAAGTTTTTCATATAGAAAAATGCCTGTTGTTCTTGCCTTGTTGTAATTGTTGTAGCAATGCTGTCACCTGGTATTTAATTTCACCATGGTTACATATATGGTTTTGTTTAGTTTTGTTTGTGCTCGAAGTAAATGTAGTGAATTTTTGAAAATTATTTTTTAGTATTAGGAGTTGTGTTGTAAAATACGTTGTTTTATGTTTTTTTTTTTTTTGTTACCTTAAAGTACAAATTATAGTTAAAATTACAAAAGATAAATAAATAGTACATGCATTTAAATTTGGTTATTTTTTTCATAAATGTTGGTTACAAAAATTTTTTTTTCGTGGCAACACTGATGACAACATCTCATTAGCTTCTCTTTAAGAAGTCTGAAAAAAACTAACAACTTTGACATTCAAATACAATTATTTAAGTGTCTACTGATAACAAACAATACCAACATGAATTTGTATTTATATATTGCCTCTGAAATTGTGGTCTAAATGCAAAATCTTTTATTTTCATTGAGTACACACGAGTTTTTTTTTTAAACACCCTGACATTCCCACTGATTTATAGCAGCACACTCATGTCGAATAGGTGACACATGTTAGCTTTTAAAATAGATTGAACAAAAAAAAAAAAAAAACGAAAGACTGAAATACAAAGAAGCTCAACAAAAAATAGAAAGGTATACAGGTAAAAATGAAAATCAATTTATTAGACATTTTTTTTGTTTAATTTTTTATTTTACACCTTTTTGACTTGAGTTCAATTCAATTCAGTTTTTTGGCAAAATTGATTATTTCATATCAGACACCCAACATATCACAAAACAACAGCAAAGTTTTGCGTACCTTTTTGGCCACTAATATCCTACTACCAAACTTCACGACAGCGCCCACGACTGTCGGGCAAGTAGCCCGGCTGACAAGGAAAATCAATCATGGCCACTGGCACAATGTGGATGGGGGTGTTAGCACCTTCATCCTTGTCCTTTTTACAATCATTGTATTCTTGGGCCACCATTTCTTCATTCAGTTCTACACATTGACCTGGCGCACCAATGGTTTTCTTTCCATTCTCACATTGAATGTGTTGGACGCAGAATTTTATGCAGGGTTTGGGGTTTTCGGCGGCCTTAAGTTTCTTCTTGCATTCGAAAGTTATACTGCAACCCTCGTCCACTTTGGGCACATTGTTCGATTTATAATAGGCAGGTGACACTCGATCGCTGGCTGTAGCAGTTGTAGTTTCAGGTTGTTCGGTTGTAGTTTTACGATGAAAAACAGTTGATAAACCACATTCTGCCATGGCCAGTATAACAACACACACAGCCAGCCATAAAACAGTTTTCGTTTTAAACATTTTGCTTTACTTTCTCTCTTGTTTTTGTTAAATTCAATTCAAAATTTTCCTTATGCCAAAGAAAAAATAAAATTTAAACAAATAAATAAATAAATGAAATCACGAAAACTGCTGAACGTTAAAGGTGTGTTTTAAAACTGCCAAAGGCAGACTCTTCTGAAATATTGAGAGCGTTTAATTTCGCTTTAAGCTACAAATATTTTTAATTTATTGATAATCTTTTGAACTATATATTTATATTTTGTATATGTGCTTGTTATGTTAACTTAATATTTTGTGTGATTTTAATAAAAATTGTGAATTGTTTAAAAATTTTTGTTTTTTTTTTATTTAATTTGAGTTCGCTGTATTTGCACACATTACTAGTTTGTATATTCAACGTTTATGTTTAATTTTATGTTAAATATAATGTTTACCTTTATTATATATAGTAACTTGCTAAATAATTATTTTGATTGGAAATTTATTAAAAGTTAAATTTAATAAAAAAATGTTATTATACCCTTCACCTTCATGAGAAGGGTATATATAAGTTTGTCATTTCATTTGTAATTTCCACAATATAATTTTCCGACCATAAAAAGTATATATATTCTGGATCCTTATAGATAGCGGAGTCTATTAAGCCATGCCCGTCTGTCTGTATGTCTGTTGAAATCAATTTTCTGAAGTCCCCAGATATTTTCGGGATCCAAATCTTCAATAATTCTGTCAGACATGCTTTCGAGAAGTTTGCTATTTAAAATCAGCAAAATCCAATCATAAATAACGGAGATATGAGCAAAAATCCGAGACAACCTCTGAAAATTTCATCAAGAAAACTATCAAACAAAGTATATTAATATAATATATAAATATATGTATGTATATAATATAATTATGCATCCACAACAAAGGTGAAGGGTATATAAGATTCGGCATAGCCGAATATAGCCTCTCACTTGTTTTTCGTTAACCTACTCAAATTTATAAAAAAAAAACATATCAAATTTTATATAAAGCATTGTTTATGTTAAATTCGGTCGCATAAATGTTTTAATATTTTGGCAACCAAAATGTCAATTAATAATTTACAAGAGGCTAAAAGAAGAAACCAAAATTTATTTCCAATTATGATAGTCCGTATTTTTGTTTTGATGAAATGATTTAATAAGTGCACAATATTTCGATCGAACAGCCATGCTTACTTACTGCAAATAGCTTTAATAGCTTTAACTGACCTTTGACAGCTTTAGAATAATTTCAGTTAGCTAAATAGAGACAAAGGCCCATAATCATAGTCATAGAAAAAGCATACTTTAAGTAAAAGTAGACTTTTAAATAACAAAAACATATAAATTTTGTTCTGAATTTAAAACAAAAGCACGCTTTTGCTTAAAGTATGCTTTTTCTATGACTATGATTATGGGCCAAAACTTTACTGCACATAAAATCAGGGTTTAAAAATGCTTAACTATTTTCAAGCACTACGTAAGCACATACGTCATATGGCGTCATCTATGAGGATTGCAAACATAGATGACGCCATATGACAACCCGTTTTCATACAATTGCCAACAATTTGGACAATTTGACAACAAAAATGACATAGTGAAAACATAGTGTTAGTTTTTGAATTTTTCTTTTATGCTTTTGCTGAGCTAAAAACTGTGAACGTTTGCTGTGCTGAAGTTAAGCAAGTTTTATTTTCGTTATAGTGCTTGCTTGTATTACAGTTCTCTTTAGTGTATCGTAGATATGTATGTAGTATGTGTTTACACTATAAAAAAGCACAAGAACTACAACGAAAATAAGACTTGCTTAACTTCAGCACAGCAAACGTACACAGTTTTTAGGTCAATCACCGTGGATCTGTTTTTGTTTGTTTATGACTTTGATATTAATTAAGGTGTGTTCACATTATGTGTATTTGTCATGTGGACTGTCACTTTTTCGCATGTCAAATTTGTACATATAGTCTGAACACCTTCAAACAATATCATGTGTTATTTCTATGTGTGCAATACACATGACATTTTTTATTTAGAACGAATTCTATTTTCAAGTGACAAACCATCTGACATCAGCTGTTTTTTATAACAAAAATTTTGTGGCGCCAAAAATTAATTGAAATTTTAATAAATATAATTTATAAATAGTAAAACAAAAATACAAAAAAAAAACTATACAAATTTATTATTGAAAATGGAGGGAAAAATTGAAAAGTAGTTAACAAAAGTAAGTACATATGAATTTTTTTATTGCAATTTTTATAGTTATTTTTATGTTGTTAAAGTATGACTGGTGCAAAGAAGCGGTTCTACAGTTGATCGAAATGTGGCAAGAGAAGGAATACTTGTATAACCCGGAATAAGTTTTACCATATCAGCTGTTTTAAGATTTCTTTTTTTGATAGGTTATGTCAAATGTAATTGACATACCAACATTTGAACATGTAAATTATAAACCGTATGTGAAACTCAATTTTTGACATACACATGAAAACACATGTGGATAGAAAAGTGACATTCCATATGACAAATACACACAATGTGAACACAGCTTTATTTGGTAAAATGCATGGTGAAATTAAATACCAGGTGACCGCATTGCTACAACAATTACAACAAGGCAAGAACAACAGGCATTTTTCTATATGAAAAACTTTCGTCACTGTCAAAAAGTTTTTTTTTTATATAACTTTTTGGCATTTTCAAATTCACCATGAATAATCAGCTGACGCTACGCTATCACCTAGTATTTAAATTCACCTTGGTAAAATGTGTTAAATATTTTTTGTAAATTATCCAACACAAATCAATTTATAATACAAATTATAACAAATAATGAAATTAACTGTCAATGACCATTGAGGATAATATTCTAGCAATGAACTACTCATTGACTTAGTGATTGCAAGTGACCAAAAAAGGCATTCTATTGACATCAAACCATAAATCATAGGCCGCAAAATTTTATTGACGAATGCGTACGCACGTCTCCTGATAACACAAATGAATAGCAAGAAGAGCTCATCGCAATATTGGTTACATCACAACAGTGAAAAAATTAAAACCTGCATTGCCAGAGAGTACAGATATTATACAACTTTGTTCAAGATTAACGTGAATGCCTAATCTTCACGGCGCACTCAAACACAGGACGAACTCTGCTCGCCACCGCATTTTATGTCCTGCAAGAACATAGAGACTATGTCTTACAAAGAGCTTACTTGTATGAACATACAATTTGCAATTTCTCAATACATGACTGCAAGATCAATGTAAAGAGCAGCTTGGTCAAAGACACCATGTTAAGGAAAACCTGCAGTCGGGTAAGAGGAACGTCATGCAAACTCATCTTACCGATTTTATAGATAAGAGCGTATATCATGGGAATAAAGTTACTTTTCAGCTGGATGGTGACACAAAGCATACTTCCAAAATCATGACAGAATGGTTTAGCGAGCAGAATTTCCTATTGACCAGCAAAAGTCCTGAACTCAATCCGATTGAGAATTTGTTGTCAAATTTGAAGAGACATTGGGAGGTGGAACAATACCGATTAACACCAAACAATTGGGACAAGATTTGGCATCGGGTTTGTCTTGATTAGAAGAGTATTTGAAATTAAATAATTGAAAAATTGTTGGAGAGTATGTCAAAACGTAAAAAAAATGTTTTATGAAAAATATGTATCCACGATGGTCAGATATTACAACGTTGTCCGAAAAATGTTCAGAAAATGTCTAACAACCATGTAAACTTAAAATGTTTGCCATCCAACGTTGTAAGAAAAAGCATTTTCAGTACATTGAAAGACACAAATATTGTCAGACATCTAACAATCGTGTAAACACACAATTTTGTCATTGTCATTGTTTTAAGACAATTGTCAAACACGTTTTATTTCATATGTGCAAAGTTTATGCATCTGCCAATGGCAGTATTGTCATAGAAATTATATCTAAATGCAACCCTGTATATACAAAAATAATAAACAATCAAGTGTGCATTGATAAAATTTTTGAAAAAGTAGAAGAAAATTAAAGAATTAAATTAAAGTGTGCATTAGGACATTAGCAGATAAAATGGTTCCAATTGCTCTTTTTTGTTCCATAACAATATTTACAATTTTTAAACACACACCACACACAGAGCTGCAAAACGAATTTGACAATGCCACACAACAGTCTGACAACCGTGTGAACTGACAATTTCGGCTGGCAGATAAGTTTATTGTGTGACAATTGTGTGCAAATGAAATTGTTGATTTTCTTACAGTCGTGTAAACTGACAATTTACCTTTTGCTAAAAATTTTTCAATGTCAGTACATTGCTAGCACATTGCTAGATATGGCAACGTTGTAATATCTGACGATCGTGGACACATAGCTTTAAAGTTGTGACATGGTGCAAAATTGAGTACATGCGGGTTGTTTGGATTTATAAATGACAAAAACCATTTTTCAATTTATTTCATTCGCTTTAGTTTTATGCAATAACAAGCGTTCAAGGTACAAATGTGTACTTATTTGTGATCCCCACTGTCTGTATATAAACAGTAGCTAAACTTCTTATTTGAGAAATCTGCAAATAAGTTTCAAATATTAATTATTTTGGCTTATCAACTGTTTACTAGGAGTCAATTTGTCTTCTTTTAATGTAGGACAAACAAATATTATAGGCAATTCTATAACAAATTTATTAGCTACAAATATGCATAAATCGTTTTGTTCTCAAAAATTTTCAATTATTCAAATTGTAAAACACAATTTAAATACGAGTACAATAGAAAAATGTATGCATAAATTTAAAACATTTAAACACACTTTAATCTCCAAATTATTATTATTATTATTATTTTGCATATTTGCGTGTAGAATGGCAAACAATTGCTTGATTACTTTGTTGTTATAATTTGTTGGCTAATTTTATTAAAATAAATAATATCTAATATAAAACCAACCAAAATAATGTACAGTCATGTGAATAATGAATTACACTTATTTAAAATTAATTCAAACAGATTATATTTATATAAAATAAATGAAATTATGCTAAATAGGCAAATTTAATTAAAATATTTTTGTTTTTAGCCTTTTGGCAAAATATTAAATAAAAAAATTATAGTAAATTTAAATATTACTGCCAAATGGCATCATGTTAACCTATTACCTACCATTGTCCTCTTTTTGGGACGCATTTTAAAAAATGAATATTTTAATAACTGCAACGTTTAGGTTACATGTATTTGCTAAAATAGGAAGTAAACAAAGCAGGCTTTTAGAAAATATTTACTTTTTTTGATACTTTATTACCATTGATTGCCAACTTCAAGCTGAAACTTACTATCTCAACCTGTCATGTGTGCGTTTGTATATTTGACATTGAAAAATATAAAAAAAGGGGAATAACAAATTATTTTTCTGTAAAACTTGTTTTGTTTGTTTTGTTTTATGTATTCAATAAGCAGTTTTGCGTTAAAAGTGTATGAGGTAAGAGTGTTCGTCTTCTAAATGTAAAGTCCTATTTTTGGGACATTGGCGTAAAGTGAAAAATATATTTATATAAATAATTTCTTTTAGAAATGGCTTCAAAAAAATGTTTAACCATTCTTGCGCTTACTGCTTTGATGGAAGATGAGGAATTTTTATCTAGCATAGAAAATGTTGATCATAGCCACATAAATCTTACCATTATACCACCAGATGCAGTTGAGCTAACCACCTGATAATTAAATTCTAATGGTACGATGGAAAGCCAACAAAACTGCAACAATGACCACAAATTACAGTGACGCATTACCGGTAGGAAGTGTTAAACGTTTCTCAACAAAAGATAAATAATATGTAACTGTCCCAATAACTCCGCTGTTTAGTCAATATAATAAAAATATGGGCGGTGTCGACTTGCTAGATAAGCAAATATCCTTATATAGGACCAGAATTCGTTCTGAACAAAATCTTTGTTTGGACAAAGTTTTTTTTTCATATGAAGATTGACGTCTCTCGTTTTAAGAGAGAGAAAATATTCATAAGAAAAAAACTTTGTCCAAACAAATATTTTGTTCAGTACGAATGGGTGAATTCTACCTTTAGTTTATTATTTGGAATTACATAAAAAGTTAACACACTTAGCAAAGACAAACACCTAGAGTGTTGTTGCTGGGGGAAAAAGGTAGAAAGTAGAAGGAAACATCTTGCCTGAGGCAATGCCGTTAGTCTTAATTTACACGAAGCAATTTTTGTTCAAAATATTGATACAATTTTTTCTTTGAAATTTCTTCGGTATTTACACAGCACCATATAATTGCTTAAATCACTTGTATTTTTATTTGAGAATATACACACATTTGTAGACACTTATTTAATACAAATAACAGGGTAACACGAATTACTGGTACACTCAAGTGTGTTCTCTTTTTATTTTCCCCTCACTCCGATGTCTAAGCTTGTAGAATTGCTTCGTGTTAATTGGGTCTTAGTAGATAGATATACCAATTCCAAAAACCCGATTTGACAAAATTTATTTTAAAAGATCTTTTACACAATTACTAATTTTCGGGATTTATTAATCCCGGGAAAAATTTATAATCGTGGAGAATATCAGAGAAGTATAATTGTTTTTATCTGTTTTTTGGCATACACAAATACAAAATATTTTCACTTAACTTAAATCAATGCTTTTTTTAGCATTTTTAATAAGAGAAATTAAAGGAGATCTAACGACAGATACCACATTAAATCAGTAATTGAAAAGGTCAGGAACATTTCATAATTATTTACAAAGACACCAAGAAAAATTAAAATTTTACAAAAGTATGTTGAAGAAATGAAGGTGAAAGAATAAAAATTAATTTTGGATTGCCAAATTCGAACGCACTATTTGATGTGTCTGCGGTTTTTCGAATTGGAAATTCATATAAAAAGCTTTAATTGAAGCTTAACAGATGACAGATGAAGAAATTGTTTTACTTAAACAAATAGTTGTAATTTTAAATCCGCTTAGAATAACAGTGAAGGCGTATGTTACACTTTTATTTAAGCTCAAAGAGATAACAAAAAGTGATTGCATATTAAGCGATGAACTGGTGAAACCAGATATCAAGAAAGAGATTTACACAAAACTTTTAAAGTTTTTGAAAAAAATAAATCCAAAATTGAAGAGTGAATTTGATAATGAAATAGAAATGTTTGTTATTAGAATGAAAAAGCCCCCCACAACACCTTATATGTCTGTAATGATATGTAATCAAATATAAGCAATAAGAAATATGTATAATTAATTGTTTCAGAGGGTGTGAAATGCAATGAGCTTACAATAATTTGCCCACAAGCGTTGATTTTGAACGATATTTTCCGTCAACGTCATATATTGGTAACAAAATTAAACCAAGATTCTCTTTGCTTTAGATGCCTTAATATTTTTTAAAAGCTTTTTTAAGACCGAACGATACAGGTACATGAAGCAAATCGATCGGTTTTAAAATAAAATCGAAAATTAAAAATGAACATTTTATTTCCATTTTTGTTTCTTTTGAAATTGTTTCAAGTGAAAATACCAACTTTTGTTAAAAAATTAAAGTTGTTAAAAAAATATATAACAAGGTCTTTTTTTTGTGTGTTATAGAGCTTAAATTTCCTTTTTTTTTTTCTTTAAAACGTGCACAATTATCTTCTCGGTTTAAAAACAGTTTAAACAGTGAATTTTTAGTTTTTTTATAGTTATTAAATAAATAAATTTTGAAGGAATTTTGCTGTTTACACCAGCATTTTATAGAGCAATTTTGAAGAAAATTTCAATCGTGTAAATCTAGCTGAAGGTGGCTATACACTACGTGTTTTTGCTTATGTATTTTTAAGTTTACAACACACATTATTTTCTTTATGTCTGTCAAAGTTGTTTATTTTACATAAGGGTTTTAATTTGTGGTCACCAACTTGTATGTACAATTACACGTGACATCGCCATGATTGAAAAATGCGTTAAAGCCGCTGCAAAAAATTTTTTTTTTTCAAAAATATTGATTTAAGGTTTTTCGTCTTTTAATATACAATATGTGGACCTTGTATCAAAAATTTATAAACAATTTATATCATTGTTATAAAATTAACAAAATGAGATAAAAAAATATTTAATTTATCACTCATGCAAATTCTTCATATGGCCGGCTAATGATAGCGCAGATATTTAATCGTCAACAAATCTTTTCGCATGGCATATACATTTGAAAACATGTGTTTGAACATAGGAAAATAGAGCGTGTTCTAATCGAAAAAATTACATATGTATTTCCACATGTATTTTACATAAGCAAAGTTTATAAGGTCACCAACTACATGTTTTGACTCCGTTATGTAAAATTTGACATATACAATGTAAAAAACACGTAGTGTATAGCCACCTTTAAGAACTGCCTCTCCAAACACGTGCATATTCGTATTCTTTAACACTTATTGTATTTATTTAGTACAAAGACAATATTTATTGTGTTTGTATTTTACTTAATAAAGAGAAGATCGAATAAAGCAAGTAAACGAAAAAAAGTAAATGTATTTATGTATTTGTTTTTTGTACTTTTGCAACAGCCTAATATACTCTTATAGGAAACGAAGTTCCAAACAAAACAAGCGCTAAATTTTAGTCATAATTAAAGATAATTTTATTGGCGAATTTCGATTTTTTTATTTAATTCAATAAACTAAACAGAGTTACGCGAATATTTATGGCGCAAGCTCCTCCATTTATTAAATAACGTTATATCTCCAAAACTAGATTTAACCTAAGAAACGGTTATCACCACTGGATTCAGCGTCAGCGCTTGTTGGTTTTTTCAAGTAGCACAGTGTTATTTTTTTTATCTTATTTTCAATGTAATGTTTTTAAATTATTTATGTGTTTTAATAAGAAACAAATATTCCGAAATCCCGAAAACTCAAAAAATTCCTGGATTTATATTTTTATATCCAGTCCTGTTTATCATCCCTAATAGTAGATTAAACATTTTGTTAGCAATTTTTAGAAAATTATTTTATTTATTAAACCCTTCAAAACTTCAAGTTATTTATTAAATAAAAACTATTGTAAATGTTAATAAATGGTAAAGTAATTACGATGAGAGTAATTACTTTAACATGCACTCGTTAATAAATTTTCGTTAAAGTGTGACATGTCACAACCTGTATTTGCCACAACTACCTACAATTCTTGTAAATATCCTGTAATGCCAACGTTACGTTTTCAATAGTAAAAAATCTAAAATATATACATATACATACATACATATGTATATATTGTTTTATTCTAATTACCCCTGTAGTCATTGTGTGTAAGTAATTTATATAATTTTTCATTAGTGCAACATTATAAACATTTGCTAATAACAACTTGTAACGCAAAACTATTATTGCATAGAACATATACACACACTCTCTAAACATTCGTCCGTCCGCATGTACTAGTTATTACAAGTATTAAGATTATTTTCAACCAGATTAGATATTTTTAGCTTGACCGGTCATACAAAACCACAAATTAAAAATCCTGTACACCTGTATACCGTTCCTGACATGCCATGAAGGAACATTGTGTGAAATAACATGCATGAAATGCAATGAAACAAGTACATTGTGTATCTGACACGACATTGTCGTTTTCCCATATTCTATAGTTTGTGTTACGGTGGTTACAGGGAATAAAGGAACATAGGATTTCAAATTAAAGCCATACTATATAACACATGATATTACACGATCATTTCCTTTGATGGTTTCTTTTTTTTTCATTCACTGAATTCGTCTGTGAGACATCAATTTTTAATAAAAGCCTTAGGGTTTGTGAAGAATTTATCACCTTTTCTTGCTCAATTTTCATTTGAAGTGTGCATATGAAGGTGCCTTCTTACTCGTATTTCAAACATTTCGGTGTGAGTCTTAATAGTTTAGTGCTTGTTATATTTGTTGTTTTTAATACGTTTTTGGTTTTTGGAGTCGGTAGGTATACTTTAAGGTGAGTGTTGGACCAATATTTCTGGGCGTTACAAACATCAGCACACATCCAATATACGCACCCCACTATGGTGGTGTAGAGTATAATATGATTGACGTTGTTTACTCTTACAAGAGTTTTGCAAGAGCAAATAGCAGCAAATGAAATAAGAATAAATATTGTTTGTGTCTTGTCCTAAATAAACGTAGTTTTTTTTTTTAATATAAACGAGTTCAAAAATATTTTATTTAGTGAGTACATCTTTTTCGGCAAATATTTGCCAAGTGTAACTGTACTTTAAGACATAGTACTTTAAATAAATGGGCAAACGATTTTCTATAACAATACTGACCTCAAACTTAAATGAAAGTGTTAGGATAGCTTAATATTTGTCATAATTAACTTAAGCTAGATTTACACGATTGAAATTTTCTTCAAAATTGCTCTTCAAAATGCTTCAAACTCGTGTAAACAGCAAAATTTTTTCAAAATTTATTTATTTAATAACTATTAATAACTATTAAATAAATAAATTTTGAAAAAATTTTGCTGTTTACAAGAGTTTGAAGCATTTTGAGGAGCAATTTTGAAGAAAATTTCAATCGTGTAAATCGGGCTTTAGAAAATGTAATTTTCAAATTAAATCTGGCCGAAATATTTTAACAAATTATAAAGAATACAACATTTAAGTTTCTCTTTGCCATTTGAGTGTTAAAATAATGCATTATTTGCATGTTGTGTTATCCCTCTTACTTAATAGGTGGTATAACCCGCAAAATTTAGCCTAAATATAGGTACAATGTATGTATGTATGTCTAAGGTAATTTTGTAATTTCCTACTACGTGAAATTTTAAGCAGAAACCAAGTTTTTTCTTGTAATTGTTTTTTTTTTTTTTTTTTTTTGTTTACCAACGGTCATTCTTTGATGGTCTTTCATTATATTTCCCATCATCCCGGTAAAGACTTTGTGATTGTTGTTTGAAGGAAAAATGTTTTAAGGTGCAATATGAAATTAATGCCCCTATTGCCGTTCTCAACTCAACTAAGTTTGGTCGTCTGTCAGTCAACCCAACTTTAACTCAACCAAATTATTTTTTGGTATTGTGTAGCACAACGATTTTTAGTTGTAATTGTTATGGCGTTGCCGACATGAAATATCGATTTCATGTTGGCAACACCATGCATTTTATTTGTAAAGTGAAGAAAAAAAAACGCAAAAAAATCAAGTTTTTATAAAATAAAAAGAATGGATTTAAGTGTGGATTATTTTTTGAAGACGAAAATCATGACGCTAATACAAATGTTCTACGTATACGTAGAAAAATACGCGATGATTCTAATCCTCTTGAGCTACCCAGTGCGAAGTAAGAAATTTCCAAAATAAGTAACAAATATGTTTGTATAATAAGTATTATTTTTCATAGAGGCAATTTTCTTTTGCTTAATTTGTAAAAGCTGCTTGTTTATTTCATAATTTTTATAACTGTTTTTCTCCAAATCCTTAATACGTTTTTAAAGTTTAGCTTGTGTCTCGCATTGTTTTCTCAGAAGTTCCAGACGCTCTTGTTCTGGTGATTTTTTTCTTTTCTTGGCTGATGTGTTTATTATCTCAGTTTCATTTGTAAAGATTTGTTCCATGTCGAGATTTTGAGGAGTTTCTAAAGCCGGATTTGTTGACGGACCAACGTTTTCAACGCCGAAAGTGTGTCCAGATGGTGCTACTTGGTCATTTAGTGATAACAGCTGGGACACGCAATCCTCAAGTACATTAAGCGGAATTTCTTGTGAAGGAACACCACCTGCTGCTTGTTGGTTTTATTTATTATTAGCAAGTTTTTTTTAATACTTGCTTTGTAATGAATCCAAACCTATATGAAGTAAAAATTCTAATAAAATGTCTGTTTACAATAATTAAGATGTCATATACTTACACGTTGCCATTCGAAGGATGTTCTTGTAGGTGGGCCCAAGCTATTCAATTCTATTGTAAATCCTTCCCACGCTTCCTTACACTGAGTTTTAGTCATCTCAAATCTTTGCTTTCCTTTAGCAAGTTCTGGATTTTTTTTCCATCAGCTGCACAAGTCGCTCAAATTGGGCTTTGGTTGTTATTTTGACTGTCCTGCGTATGTGTATTAATCATTTAATTAATTATATTAAGATCAAAAAACACCTATACTTACGATTTTTCCATTTTTTTTGTCTTTTTGTATTATTTTTTTAAAGGAAATGTATTAAAAATTTTATTTAAATCTATAACCGACAAAGACTCAACTGCTAATAAGCAGTTGTGTATATTTATCGTTTTTGTCAACCAAACTCATCCAAAATGGTGAACCGCAATACTATTAAACACAACCAAAAAATCAGCAGCACAACCAAAAAGTCAACTACATTTAAGTTGTGAATGGCAATACCGATTTATGAAAGACGACCAAATTATTAAAAAAGTTGTGAACCGCAATAGGGGCAATAATGAAATTGAGCAATTTGTAATTTAAATTTCTAAATCTCAATTTCAATTGCAATATTCCCAATTTCAAAAATAAAAATTTGCAGTTTCACTTTGGTCTAGTAGGTTCTGAGTCGATATTTTTCAGATATTTTTTGCTATTTGCTTCAAATATAATGCAGATACTATCATGAAATTTTGCACACTTTATTTATTAAGGTATTATATTAAAGAGGGGCATGTTCTGTTGAAAATGGTAAGAATTGATCAGCGATTTCTCATAGCCCCCATATAAATGTCTTCCCGAAATACGAGCCGATGCCTTTAGAAAAGCAATATCCATACAATATTTATCAAATATTAATTTTACGTAAAGATAAATCACAAAACTGTATTTTGTTTAAATCGATTCATATTTGACCATAGCCCCCATTAAAACACCACCACCAAAAATAACATAAATGTGCTTAAATCTCTTGAAAAAATCAATATCAAGAAATAAGAAGTAATTCGTATATGAGTCATTCCATGTCAGACCGAACACCTTTTTTACTACACCTCATCCGATTTACTTTAAATTTTGCAGACATATTCTTCATTAAAAAATATTTTACACGTATTTCCAGAAAAAAAAGAAAATTTTTTTTCAACAAGTTATGTGCATTTGAAAATCGTCAAAATCATGAAAAATCTTCCGACATGACAACTTTTGAACTAATATTTCGCAAAAACTTGTGGATGGATTTTAAAGACCAATACCTTTTTTAAAGGTATTTGAACCTCCTTTTTAAAAATTATTATTTAATTTTTTTTATAATTTTTTTTATAATTTTTTTTATTTATTTTCTGTTTTCCACCACCTTCGAACAAGTCAAAAAATCTAAAAAAAATATTTTCTTAAAGCTCAATATCACCTTAATATTCCCTGTAAATTTCAAAATGGAAGTCGAATGAATTCTATTTTTTTTTTTCGATTTTTTTCCATTGTAGTACCATGAAAAATTACATTTTGCATTATAAAAACATTATAAAAACACTCGCTGAAAAATTCAAATTTTTTTAGAGCATGCTTTGTTTTCTTTTTTCTATGTGCCGTTAGAATTTTGTATAAAAAAAATCAATGTAAAGAAAGATTGAGTTGACATGGAATAAGTCATATATATGTACATAAATCAGCTTACCGTATTTTATGACGATGGGTCCATATTTGATCATAGCCCTCATATAAAGTTCATTTCCGAAAATCACTTTTAATAATTCTTTTATAAACCTCACTAACAAGTTGAAATTGGAAATAAATAACACTGTAGAACAATTTCAAATTTTTTCCAAAATTACGGGGTTTCGACGATTGATTGTTGTTAAGGAGACCAAAAAAAATATACGTGTTTCGGCGTTTTGATAGATCACATCAGAATTTCATTTAAGAAGCGGTTAAAAATTCCCAGCTCTGGCCTGTTCTTGCAGCATATCGGTATATAAAACTATGTTTTCTTTATGTCTGAGGTGTAGGGTATGTTGAGCATTTTTGTAGATAATTTTATGGCAAATATTTTTTTAGAACATATTTAGAGGGCATTTTTAGCGTTATTCTAAGAAATTGTAAAAAACATCCCGAAAAAGGGGAAGGGCGAGGATGAAATGTTCTACAAAAATGTTGGCCATAAAATTTTACTGTATATGTCAGAACACACCAAAACCCAAAAGTTAATTGTTGTACTATGTAATTTGCATATAAATCAACATACTGAATTCTGTGATCATCGATTCATATTTGACCATAGCCCGCTCAGAATTTATCATAGCTTTAATATGCGGATCGAAACACACATTAACCTTCGTAGATCTTTATATATATAATTATACTGTACGTGTGTTGTGACTGAACTGCTCCTAAACGGCTGGACCGATTTGCATAAATTTTTTTGTATGCATTTGGGTGGCGCCCCGGGTGGTCTAGATTTACAATTCGGTCCAATTGGGCAAAGGGGCGTGGTACCTCCCATACAAACTACAAATTAAAAATCTATTATTTCTGCTCCTGATAACGGTATTTGAACAAAATTTGGTACGTCGGTTTGGTGTGCATTTTTGAAGGACTGCTGCAAATATGGGAGGGATTTGATAAAGCCGCGTGGTACCTCCCCTGCAAATATTCTTTATGTATGTACATACTTCTACTGTACGTGTGTATGTCACTGAATAAATTTTTTTTGCATGCGTTTGGGTGCCACCTTGGATGGTTTGCATTCACAAACCAGCCCGGCAGATCGGTATTTAGGTTATTCAATTACACTGCAACTACACGACTGGATCGACTTGAATGAATTTTTGTGTATTCATTCATTCAATGCATTTAATTTTAGGCAATGTCACGCCCCTTTTCAAAAATGGCACTGGTGGCCTTTCTTATTATAATAGACCGATTGGCACGCAACCTTTTCAATAAAAATAAAATCTGAAGGCAAAGCAACGTTTGCCGGGTCAGTTAGTATCTTATAAAAATCGATATCGAACTGAAATTTTTTACCCATCAGTCCTCTATTTATTATATGATATATAACTGTCAGTCATTTGTATGAAATTATGCTTTTTTATAGATAATGAGTTATTAAATTTATTGCCTGTAATTTATGTTATATTATTTATAAATCATTGTGACACTTTATTAAAAGAAGTGTAACCCATTACTTGGTAATTAAAGTTTCTGTTGAGAAGTTAATGTTTTTCTAGAAACAACATAATATTTGATATGTTAATGTCATGTCATGAATAAATTAGAAACTCTTTATTTAATTAAATTTTCACTTAATAATTCATTTGGTATTTAAAAACCAATTCATTTATTTGGTTAGCTCAAACTCATATAAAAATATTTCATTTTAATTTTAAATCTAAACAATTTCTCAAATATAGTTTCGGCCGAAAAGCTCATTACAAAATACAATGGGGGTTTGGGTTTTAGTCATAAAAAAATAAATTTAAAACAAATGACAAAAGGGGACAATAGCCAAACAATAGAAAAATCTATTGACAAAAAAGTGGAACTAAGCTTGTACTCGTATAAATGTTAAATATTTTCAAAAAAAAAAAAAAAAATGAATAAACATACAATAAATCTTGTTTATAAAAACATACTGTTTTATTCCCCCATTCTGGCATTCTGGATTTAAATGTAGAAAATTTTGTGTTGCATTTCGACCATAAATTTCAATTGCTTTAACATATATGTACATATAAATTTATAGTTGCAGGATACCCTATAGCGGGTGGAAGTCTAAAAGTACTAAAATATAATTGCTGGGTCTCACACAAACCGCTAAATGAAAATAAACTGGTCAGGCAAAATTCTATAAGGTAAATAGTTACTTAATAGATAATAAATATGTCATTATACGACTACTTCTAAGTAATGCAGCCGGTATTAAGTAGTCATCGAAAAATAAATTATTGTGTAATTGCGAGTCATTTTCAATTCCTGCTTTGCGGTTTTGTATTAAAATAAATAAAGTCTATTTCCCAATAAATGGTGAGTTAAATAGATGATATTTACAAGTAGATCTTGGACAATAAACATTGCTGATGACGCCCTAGGCAGGGTAGAAAATGCATTTCAGTGTGCTATTTGTATAGAAAAATGGGTCTATGAAATAACTCCCACGAAATAAGTCCCACTTTTAAAAACGAAATAAGTCCCACCAAAAATTGCTGTTTCGAAAGTGGGAGTTATTTCGTTTTTAAAAGTGGGACTTAATTCATCAATTGATGGGACTTATTTCGTTACGCGTTTTTATTTTAACCCATTATTGGCCGCTACCCTAAAGCGCAGGAATTTTTTGAAACCCTGGCAGAGGGTTGCTTTAGATACTCCAATTAAGGATATTTTTCACAAAATTTTCCTTCCCGATATGTAGTTTTGTAAATATGGACTGGTCGAAAAATCGACCACTGGCCAAAAGCAGTTATAATAAAAAATATGATTTTTTTGTAAAAAGAAATATTTCCTTAGGCTTTAATTATGTTAAATAAATAAAAAAATTATTTCATAAGTTTTTCTTATAAATCTTTATGGTACTCATCAAAACAGTTTGTATATAAATATATATTATACTTCTTGCAGGTAAAAATTGTATGTTTTTTGCACAATTTGCAGCGCCGATATTTATCTTCAGGACTTCTAATAATTGAGTGTACATTTTTGTTGGTCCTGGAATCATTTGGAAATGAATTAATATCCTCACTGTTGATCTCCATGTCATATTTTAACAAATGTGTTGTTACTTCGGAACGAAAATCTATTTGTGAACGCGGTTTTGCCTTTTGGAGCTTTGCCAATATACAGTGAATCTTCCATGCATTCACCATTGCGTTACCTAAAGCACTAGTTCATATTGGCCACCACCACTTCTTACCCTTAATGCAGATGCGATAATTGGCCACGGCATTGTCATGGATGTCAACACCTCCCATTCCGTTGTTATACTCTTGGATTACTTTTGGATGTGGAATATTGATAATCTTCTTTTGTTTTCGGCAATACCGTTTAGCATTTGCCATTCGTTCAACTGTGGAATTATTCGTGATAACATTAACAACCGAATTGTCGTTCCAACGCACTAATATTATTTCTTGCTAATCATCGAGCAACTGATCAAATTCTCCGCGCTTGCTTTTTTTAGATTTTTTAACGGAATTTTTGACATTCTGTTTTCTCGTATTATAACGGTAGCATAAAATTTTCGGTCATTCAATAAGGTGATAGGATGAAAAAAAATTGTCAAAAAAACTATATGACAATCGGGGTCTGACACGTTAGCCAATAAATCCAGAACAGTTTGAGCCCCAATACCAATGTCCTTATCGCCATTTAGGTGTATCATAATCCGATTTTTTTTGGGTCTTTCCTTTTCGTAACGTTATTGTAGAATAACGATATTGAGGACTCTTCAGTTGCATTTCTGTACTTATCATTTAAATTCTGTACATTGTCTGTTTCTACAGAATATTGTAATTCTACACTACCAGCAATTTCTTTCAGGGTCCTCATTCTTGTCATTTTGATTTATTTCGTTGTCGTCAAAATCTTCTTCATCAGTTATAGAGCCCATATTTGGTGGTGGTATATAAACTATATCCACATATTTGGCTGCCGCAATAGCTGCCTCTTGTTCGTCATCTGAATCTAGCTCGTTTAAAATACTAATAATTTCCGATATTTTTACTGATTTATGAATCGGCATACTGATCAACAAAAAAACTATTCACTTTCACTGTCATGTACATACTGATATTTTACCTAAAATATTTCAATAACAAAAGAAAATCAAAATATTCGGGAATTCCCCTGATTAAAAAACACAATGTAATAGTTAGTAAGCGTAAACTTCCGGGTGACACATAGAAAACTATTGTCAGGTATAAAATAAAACATTAAAATTTAAAAAGTTTTCTGAATGCGACTGTATGACTTACGGCCAGTGGTCGATTTTTCGACCACTAAAGTTTGTGGGAATTTAAAAGTGAGAAATCTTATAACTCACAAATTGGTTTTCTTCGATTCTTAAAATATATTATTTAGGCTTTAAAAAAAAATAAAAATAAAAAACAAAATTTTTGAATTTTTCATATATTTTTAAATTTGAAAAAAATGTGAAAAATATGCTTTTTTTTGCTGTTATACCAAAAAGTTTTGGAAATTCTTCAGAAAACCAATTCAATGCAAATATTTTAAACACCATTACAAATTTTATATTTTTGAAAACCGATCTAAAAAATCATAGTTAACTTTGGCAATAAACAACAATAAAATAGGTGGTCGAAAAATCGACCAGTGGCAAAAAATGGGTTAAGTGAGACTTATTTCGTTTTGAGTGGGAATAAATTCGTTTTGTGAAGTGGGAGTTATTTCATACCAGTAAACTAGTATGTCTATTCTGTCGTGCAGAAGTTCATGAAACCCTTCAAATATTTGTCTGATAAATAAATGATTTTTTTATGGAGGAGTGCGATAGAGCAATGAAATATAAGGCCATTATGGCTTTATTTCTCATTTTTTTTTTTCTTATGGAAAAAGTTATATATTGGAAATATATATACATTGGGACAACCATAATTTTTTGTCCTTATCTCTCATGGCTCTCCTTTTTTTGTTATTAATTACTTTATACTTACTATAATAAAAAAACTTTAAAGAAATGTGTACAAATAGGTACCGAACTTAACTACTGGAAAAACAATAATAAAAAAAATTGTTGACGTAATTACGTATGTATGTGTTTTATTATATTTTTAGTAGGAAATTGGAATTCGTGTTCCATGTTTTCTAATATCACCATTACAAAACACAACTAATCCCAATGCCACGTTAAAACTATAATACCGTCTACCATGCACTGGATCTTCAAGCCATTTATAAAGGTCGATAATTTTAATGTGATGGTCCTTCCGAAACAGTTTCCATCTTAATAATAAGAACAATTGATCTGTACTTAATCCTTTTACGAATCCAAACGTTGTTACTAGTAGGCGTTCTCTATACGTTCCTTGACCGAAAAAAGAATTAATTATAAAATCTGGAACTCTATCAAAATTCGTAATATCCATTCCATTAAGAAGCCTTCTGCAAGCTTGCAAACGATTTTTCTTTAATATTCCTCTGCTTTGATTATTCATATTATTCGACGTGTGTTTTTTTTCGAAGAGCCAAATACTTCTTATTTAAATCGCATTAAACAGTGAAAAAGTGGGACTTATTTCGTTTATGAAAGTGGGACTTAATTCATTTCAGAAATATATTATTCAAGGGGGAGTTATTTCATTTTGAGTGGGAGTTATTTCATTTCAAGTAAATTTTTAAATCATTTCATTATGGTGGGACTTATGTCGCTTTTAAAAGTGGGACTTATTTCGTGGGAGTTATTTCATTTTATTAAGCAATTTTTGGTGGGACTTATTTCGTTTTTAAAAGTGGGACTTATTTCGTGGGAGTTATTTCATAGACCCTAGAAAAATATAGTTTCGCAATGGTGTTCTTAGAGTTATTAATGAAAAATATGAACTCAAGTCAAATGGAAAATGTTCTCTAATAATATAAATAAAACACTTAAAATTGCCATCAACTTGTAATAAAGACAAGCAAGAAAAATTCATTAGATTCTAAGCAAGAATCATTCATTTAATTCCAGCCTAATAAAAACTTTGACTGAACAAGCCATGAGTTGTAATTTCAAGTTCTGGCACTTCACTATCTACACAATTGCAGTATTTTAATACTGTGGTGTCATTGAAGGCACAGTACTTAACCATAACTGCTTAGAAATGTGTCATTACTGCAATATCACTAAAACTAGTTACTAGTAATGGCTTAAATAAAATATTGATAATTAGGTCTCTTAGTAGTAAAAATAGCACTTGTAGCTAAGAAAATTCATTATACTACTACTTCTAAGTAATGTAGTTGTTATTGAGTAATTGCAAGGCATTATCGAGAATTAGCTGGGTACTTTTATATTAAAACAAAAGATAAGCCTAAAATTGTCAACTCTTGAAGAGAAGCGAAATTTTAGAACTAATTTGATCTTAACTATAGTTAAGTGGTATAGATCAAGAATGATAAAATAAAGATTACGCCAACGCGCGTAAATTTTTAAAATGTTCTGCGCATTTTGGAACTGTGACGTCACACATTCTGTGTTTCTATTGGCTAATTTTTTCTCACTTGTTTTTTTTTACTCATGTTTTGCTTGCATTTGCTCACTGCACTCTTCATGTTAATATTTTTTGTTGTTTTTTTTTTTTTTGTTTGTTGTTCTTTTTTAAACAGATTTTATTTTAAAACTCTCAGTGATTTCAATTGCTATGTTGCCAATTATCACATAAAACATACATTTTTCGCAAGAAATTTTAATTCTCACACATGAAACATTCTTGGTAACCCTTAGAATGGCCCTTCTACGTCACATAACGGGAAATCATGCGCATGGCGTAATCTTTATTTTATCATTCTTGGTTTGCAGTTACATAGAATCTCATCTGTTTGTATCTATCAGTGATCGGCACAATTAGAATAAGTCACATTCGTAAATATATTGTAATATTACATAAAACGAATTTTTTGCTAGTCTCTTTAATAAACAATCTACTGTTCTTATAATTTTAAAGATTTATTTACATTTTTGTTTAACAACATCTACATAGTAGAGAGCATTTTGCCCCTGGTGATTGTAAGAGCCTACCACTAGTCTCGATATTATAAACTTTTCATTGCAACTAATCATCTCGTTTCACTTGCTTTCGAACTTTTACTACATAGAGTACCACCTACACAATTCGTTAGAAACTCTTATAAAACTGCGTGCATATCAACATATTTTGTATATGTGTCACAAAACATATTTAATATGGTCAGTGTTAGTTAGTCGCTGGTAGTGTTGTACTATTTGGCAAGGATTTTCTAATTTTAATTCAAATGCAAATGCGTAAAATACTGTGTCATGCACATAAACCCTTGTTAAAGGCTTCAAATGCAGCCAGCTAAAGTGAACTAAACTCAACACGCATTATAATGATAACAATTGACATTAATACACAAATTTGTTTTTAAAACGATAACTATAGTCACACAGACACACACACACACACACTCATACACATTCACACACTTTCAAACATCTATACCTATGCATAAATTTGCCTGTATGTACGAGTAGTGTCATTTATTGTATAAGCAATAAATATCTATGAACAATAGAGTGGTGTAATGTTAGATGAAGGTCCTTTTGAAATTCCAACTCTTATTCGCTCATAGTAATGCAGCTTCTGATCTCAAGTTAGCATGAAGTGAATTTTTTGAATTTAGGTCATAGTGTGACCACCTCAATTTTGAGCGAAACCGGAACATTTTTCGAAAAAAGTACTAAAATCCGAAACATTCAAACTTAAAACCGGGCCATTTTTATGGGAAAAAAACTTTATTATTCAAGTTAAATTTAGACAATTATAATGTTATAAATAATTTAAATCTAATTTTCTGTCGCTTTTTGTTCAAAATCGTATTTATCCTGTGATGAAATTTGCTTCAGCAATGTTGGGGATTCTTTAAAAAAAATTATAAAATTCAACGCATTCGTACTTTAAATTATATTTGAGAAATAGCATATGTTTCAAAGTATCTAGCTTGAGTTGCGGTTTTTCTTTTGTCCATAATTTTGCGATCATCGAAAATATACGCTCTACACTTGCAGATGTTGCTGGCAAACAAAACATTGTTACTGTACATTGTTACTTTAAACATTTTTAAAACATTCCACCCAACGTTGATGTGGGTTAGTAGAACGTGATTTAGCAGGAGGATTATTTTTATTCCATTCGCTAATTTTGTCTGGGGTACTAAATTTCAATATATAACCAAACTCGTCAAACAATTCTACATTGTTGTCTTCAGGTTTTAACCAATTCTTTTCAACCATAAATTTTATCGTTGTTTCTACATCTTTCCAATTCGGTGCAATAGCGAGTCTCTTTTTGTGTAAGTAAAAATAATTTAAAAAAATTAATAAATTCGACCTTTAAATTTGTTGTATTTAAAATTGCAATGACTCTTTTTTGGCATGATGTAAGAGCTCTTTCTGAGCCCAAAAAACCATCATAAAACTCTCTTTTCTGACATTACCTAAGAGCTCTTTCTGACGGACCATTTTCGAAGGTTTTCGGACAATAATGATTGTTTTTTGAGCTCATAAAGAGAACGAACGCTCCCGAAAAGGTGTCAGAAGACAGTCTTTTCGGACTCATATGGCTTGCCGGGGATATGCATAGACACATGATTTTAAAATGAATTATTCAAAAGAATTAATTTCCATTAAAATATGATGCGATTGTGCGGAATTTCAATGAAATAGACTGTTTTGTTGTTCAAGTCCACATATTTTTTATTTAATTAAACTCAAAATAAAAATCTGGGCCATCCGGAGGATGTCGCCGGGACACCGGGACATTGGTTCCAAAACTGGGCCATGTCCTGTTTTTTCCGGACCAGTTGGTCGCACTATTCATTATGCATATTTTAAACAGCAAAAATTTTTTGATTTGATGATTTTATTGATTATATTAAATTTTTATGATTTGATTGATTATATTAAATCGCATAAAAGTATGTGTATTCAAAACGACATATAATATTGTGGAAAAAACAATATAAGTACCATCACTATTGGTTGCTATTATGTTGTAATGTCGCATTCTTGTGCTTAAATCATTGTTTCTTAACAATATTCTGGGATCGCTGTAACCTAGAGACTGAATTAAAATCAAAATTTAGAAGCTTTAACTAGAATGTACACTAGTCATATTATTTTGATTTTCCAAATGTGTCTCGTTCGCTATCGTAAGCAAGATAAGATTTTTGTTATCATGCTTTTTTAATTTGTAAAACTGGTGCCGAAAAAAGAGAAACAACAATGAGGATCTGGGAAATACTTAAAAGTAATAATAATGCACCAAGGTTAGTACTATTGCCTAGTAGGTCAGACAGTAGTAGTGTAACTGTTCACCTATTGGTGTTAGCAAAAATTGTCCAAAGGACTTTAGATAGCTATTTCTTCAATCATTCCAAAAAAAATTTTTTTACTTTTTAAATTTAAAATTTTAATTTAATTTTTAAATTTAAAATTTTAATTTAATTTTTAATTTTAAAATTTTTTTTTTTATTTTGTTTTTAATTTTTTTAAATTTGGGCAATTTTTTTTTGTCTCAAAAAAAGCTTATATAATTGACTTTAAGGCCTTTATAATCGCTTAATGGGATGCGAGTGGGATATCTATCAAACAAATTATTTTTTAACTCAAGAATAGGATTTTTCAAACTCGTATGAATGTTGATTATAAATAACAAAACCTTTTGCACCTACTACTAAAATGCTATCGAAATGCGTTGAAATAAGAAAGTAATTGTTAAGATTTCTGTTTTTTTTCGCTTCAACCTCCCATAAGTGTCGCGTTCTTAACAGTGTAAATGTTCATATAAGTTTTTCACCGCTTTAAAACATAAAGTTCCAATTCACAGTCTTTATGTGTTTTACTACAATAAATGAAATCAATAACGAATTAATTTTCCTTTGTCCCGTTTGAACTCACGTTACTGCTAATAAGTGTATTAGACATGACAAAACCTTTCTTTGGCACTAACTACTACAGAGGTTGCAATTTTGACATTCCGATAAGCCAAAATCAGGGGGGTTATTGTGTATTTCGATTCGAAAAGAAAATCGTTCGAAGTTGTATACTTTTTCCATTGTATTTCGAAAGCTTTTACTTTCGAATCGAAATATATAATAACATCCCAGATTCCTAGGGCACTTCTCATAGAAAGATAAAGGTATATAACTTTTTGGTGCCTAATTTATTGTGTATTAATGTGTCTCGCTTAACGTAAAAGCATGTACGTCTCGTGACACCTCTGCATACTTTGTGCTAACTAAATAGCTATCAAAGAGTGTAATAAAGATAAAAAGTAAAGATTTATTTTTTTGCTTTAAACTCGTACGAATGTCGCGTTCTTAAACGTGGAAATTTTCATATAAGTTTTTCTTTCCATTTGTTCTGACTGCAATATTCAGTTCCGAATCCTATTGAGCAAGACTTAAGACAACTTTAGCATTTGCTACTTTTCATTAGCAAACCGGTATAAGCTCTCAAACTTATTTTAAATGTTATAATATTTCAAACAGCCATGGTCATGTGCCTACCTAATCTACACAATGTTCACCTTTACATATATTAGAGGAATAAAATTTAAAACCAATATATAGATAATTCATAATACCAAAATATAACTAAAGTATGCATATTTAGCATAACACCAATTAATATTATCATTTTAAATGGAGTCTTTTTTAATTTTATTTATTGAAAATATTTTTTATTGCCAAACAGCTCTGCCTCCAGTTTGGCATCATCCTCACTCTGAGTATGTTAATGAGTGCATAGTATTTTTGCACTCAGATTGACGTTGAGCTGTTTTTGCCATTTTTAGCTGTAAAGGTTACACTCGGCTAATATTTGCCGAAAAAGATAAATATTTGCCACTAAATTAAATATATTTGAACTCATTTATTTATTACAACTTTGTTTATTTAGGACAGGACACAACAAATATTAGTTTTATTTTATTTGATGCTGTTTGATCTTGCAAAACTCTTGTAAGAGTAAACAACGTCGACAAGTGGTTGCACTTTTTTAAGTAAATATTTGCCAAGTGTGACCGACCGTACCTTAAGACGCTGATATCAAGCTAGTTGTTGATTTCTTACTCCTTTTTACTAGATCGATTTGCAGGAGCTTTAGATGTTAATGGGAGTATATCAAGGCTATTTAAGCAGGTGATTGTGTCGATCCAGTGCTGACAAGGGACACTGAGGTAGTCGGATTGACATGACCACTCTAGCTTTATTCAGTGTTTTTTCTTTTGGTTTTCCTGACCTTCAAAAAAGCCGTAGGAATTTTGGCATTTTAATCGCTTAAATCTTGCAGTTAAGATCGCTAGATGTCATGAGTTCCGCGGAAAGTGCTTTATTATTTCTAACTGCCTTTACTGTTTGTTTTATTTTGATTTCTGCATTTAGTAGATTGAGTAGATCCTCATCTTGGTAGTAGTTACTAAATACTTTTAATATACCCACTGTATCTGCATTAGTATTAAATCTATATAACCATTTAAATTAAGTTCACCATTTGCTTATTTAAATTTGTTTTCACTCACTCATGTTGTATATTTCTCTTGGCCAAGTATTTGTTTTAAAGTAGTAAATTGTAAAATTATGCAAATGTACCAATTGTTTGTTTAATAAAATCATAAATTATTATTTCAGATAACACTGCTATACAAAAAAAATAAAAAAATCTGCGGCAGGGATTTTGTTAATGGTTTTTGTTAATACTCATATTAGACCTTCACGCTGCATGCTTATTTATTTTTGATTCACTCTGTTTATTGAGATAAACGGAACTAAGAAATAATTGAAAATTTCAAACTACCCGGTATGAACGGGTACAAAAAACCTACTTGGGTTTACCCGAGTGTGAAATCGGTTACAACTCCAGTATCTCACAGTGATGATTTGCCAATTCCAGTGTTTTCAAGACCATCTACATCAAATGGTGATGATTTTGAAATGTTAGAAGGATCAGTTTGCGTGGACTTGAAAATGGTAAATTTTTTACTAGGCCAGCAAGGAGGGTATACTAAGTACCATTGTTTCATATGTTTATGGGATAGCCGTGCAAGAAACCAACACTGGATTACAAAGATCTGGCCTTTGAGAGAAAATATGGAGGTTGGAAAAGCAAATGTGATAAATGAACCGTTGATAAGCCGAGATAACATCCTTCTTCCACCCCTTCACATTAAGCTTGGGCTAATGAAGCAGTTTATTAAAGCCCTTGATAAAAATGGTGTCTGTTTCAAATATGTGTGCCAAAAATTTCCAGCCCTTAGCATGGAAAAATTAAAAGCAGGCATCTTTGATGGACCGCAAATACGTACACTGATAAAAGACATTGAGTTTATAGCCCATATGACACAGATTGAATCTGAAGCATGGTTAAGCTTTGTGTTGGTAGTAAAAAACTTTTTGGGGAATCACAAAGCGCCGGAATATCAAGAACTAGTTGCAAAAATGCTACAAAATTTTAACAGAGTAGGAGTCAACATGAGCATAAAATTGCATTTCTTGATTCCCGCAGAACCTAGGTGATTACAGTGAGGAACAAGGAGAAAGGTTCCATCAGGATATCAGGATAATGGAAGAAAGATATCAAGGTCGATGGGACAGCCATATGATGGCTGACTATTGCTGGACCTTGAAAAGAGATTGTCCTGACAAAGTAAATAAGAGAAAATCCCAAAGAAAAAGTTTTTTATGATCTTCATTTACTTATTCTAGTTAAAGGTACCCCAAACTATTATTTTTGTGTATTTTTGTAAAGACAAACAATAAAAATAAATTTTAAATACATCTTTTGGCCCATTTATTGAAGCATTTTATGGAAAATGTTAGAAGCGTTTATCTCAAAAACTGGAGTCAAATTGACAATTCTGGTATTTTTCCCGTTATCAGCACACTCGTCTTATACAAAATCGACTTCAAATATGCCTGCCGCAAAATGACTGTATAACAGTGTAATAAATGTTTGCTTTATTACAGAATGTTATTATTTGTTTGTTTTGGTTTTGTTACCAATAATTTTCCATTAGATTTATTTATAACCCAGGGCACATTTTAAAAGGTTCTTAAATAATATAAACAGTGACCATGTTCCGTAAATCGCGCATCGAGAAACTATTCGATTTAGTGTGTGGAATGAAACAGAAATGCTATAAATTGAAACAAACAGCAGTTTTTCTCACAAAACTGTGTCTGTAACTTTTTTTTGGCGAGTCCAGTAAGAAAAATATGCATCAGTTTACCGAAAAAGTGTGTCTGTAAAATTTTTGTGGACAAATTCCCGCTTTGAACTGTCAAATATACTCACAAATAAATTATTATGTGTCAACATATAATTTTAAAAATAAAAAAATATTTAAATTACGCATTACTGTGTCCAATTATTCATTCCGTTCCGCGATTGCGGAAATAATTTTTTTGTGCGCAAGCATAATTTGAAATTATTCATTTGGTTGCTGCGGAATTTTTCCTTTTTGCGTTATCGTCTCTACACAGACAGTATTGCGGCATGCCGCAATTGCGCAGGAATGAATAATTGCATTTTGCATATCGATCGAAAGTTTTCTTTTTACCACGAAACTATTTTTATTTTATTGCAAATTATTTTGTAAACAACAAACATTAAAGTTGTACTATAGATTATTTTGTATAGCCGACGATTGTATTTTTGTCGGCGTCTTTCAAAAATTTTAAATTTTAGCATATTTTCTAAAAATGATGGATTATTTTGTTTCTCGTCTTTTCTATGCATGACGTTTTCATTAAAGTTACAGAACATGGCCACATATATACGAGTACAGACATATATTGAATGAATTCTGCTCTTATCTGTTTGCTGGGAAATTCAGAATTTTTTTATTACTCTACCAAATGTGGTAAATTTGTTTTGTCGCTGCTGTTGTTTTTATTAGTAATATTATTTAACGTACATTTGTTTATATTTTGATTTTATTTTTTGATTAACACTTTTTACAAATATCCATGTAAATGAGAATACAAAACCATATTTGTACGTATTTATAATTATTACACACAACAACAATGAACATTAAAACAAGTCGGACAAGCCCGATCATATAATACCCTACACCCAGTATATGTATAAAATAGTTTTTCAGAAATGGGCGTTATATGGGAGATATAACTTATTGTGGACCGATCATCCAATGTCTTGATGTCTGTGAATATATATATTATATGTGTTAAACTTTATCTCGTTATAAATAGTTTTAAAAGATTTATGGAGCTTAAATTCAATTACGGAGAGGGTCTTATATGGGAGTTTCGAATACTTATGGACCGACCATTATAAAATTAGGTGTTATTATTTCTGTATATAAGAAACTTATTTGTGTCAAATTTTATTTGAATACCAAAATTTTTGAGCGAGTTAAAAGTGTCTTTAAAGTGATTTTCGGAAGTGGGCCTTAAAGGGAGCTACGACTAATTATGGACCGATCATAATAAAATTGGACCGTATTATTTTTAGACATATGAAATATATTTTCGTTCAATATTATTTGAATACCAACATTTTTGAGCGAGTTATGCTCTTTAAAGTGATTTTCGGAAATGGGCCTTATATGGGTGCTACGAGTAATTATGGACCAATCTGCACAAAATTTGTAGATGCGATTTGGCTTAATTTACTACTCATTTTTGATGAAATTTGTGTGGATGCTTACATAATTCAAACATTTATGATCGGTAAACCCCAATTTCGGGAGGACATTTCCATGGGGGCCGGGTGAAATAATGGACCGCTTTTCACCAGTTTTAGGCCCATCCATCTTAGGGTCAAAAAAGTATTAAGTACCAAATTTTATCGAAATATCTTTAAAATTGCGACCTGTACTCTGCGCACAAGCTTTACATGGACAGCCAGCCAGCCAGACGGACGGACGGACTGACGGACATTGTTAAATCGACTCAGAATCACTTTCGGTATACTTTAAGGTGGCTGTTGGACCAATATTTCTGGGCGTTACAAACATCGGCACATACCAAATATACACTCCCCACTATGGTGGTGTAGGGTATAACTATACACAGCTTTCTCTCATTTTAAATTGTACTGATAATTACAATGGGAAGCAAAACTGCGCGTCTGTTTTGCATTAAGGCAGGTGTTTTTGGATGCGCTCATGCGGCCTATGTCAATAGTATTCTTTTCGCTCAGATTAGTATCGGCTGACTTTCATTTCGTAGCTCCAAATAACCCGTTTTTAGTCATCTACTGTCTAATTTTTGTGGGTTTTACATTTTTTTACATTACTATCGAAATGTGCTGTTTTTTTTACGCTGGCTACTAAACTAATTATATTTAATGCGCCTCTATCCGTCCAGGAACTGGCATCATTACCAATACTTTTTGCAGCATTTTTCGAGGTCTTGATGCCCATATTATGCAGCAAACGTTCAATCTGATAATATACCTTTTTCATTACCTTACTTCCCTAATGTAAAACATCCGGACAGTTTTGCTTCCCACTGTATATTGACCAGCAAATTCACATTTGCCTTAACTTTTGCAGGAATAGGCCTTAGGTTTTGTACAAAACATTAGGAAGTTTTATACAGAAATTATATGGTGAATTTCACGTCAAGTGACTCAATTATAAAAATCGATGTCTTCCGATTTAGATGAAATTTACACCAAGGTTAGTACTATTGGATAGTAGGCCAGATACAAATTTTCAGCTCTATCAGTCAAGAAGTGCCGGAGTGAGAGGGGGTCACCTATTGGTCCTAGCAAAAATTGTCCAAAGGACTTTAGATAGCTATTTCTTCAATCATTTCAAAAATATTTTTTTTTAATTTAAAAAAAATTATTTTTTTTTTTCAATTTGGGTCTTTTTTTCTCAAAAGAAAGATTATACAATTTACTTTAAGGCCTTTATAATCGCTTAATGGGATGCGAGTGGGATATCTTTAAAAAAATAATTTTTTAACTCAAGAATAGGATGTTTTAATATTTGGCACATGTATCATTTGAAAAATCCTATTCTTGAGTTAAAAAATAATTTTTCCCACTCGCATCCCATTAAGCGATTATAAAGGCCTTAAAGTAAATTGTATAAGCTTTCTTTTGAGAAAAAAAGGCCCAAATTGAAAAAAAATAAAAAAAATTAAAAAAAAATTTTTTTTTTCTAAATTAAAAAAAAAAAACTATTTTTGAAATGATTGAAGAAATAGCTATCTAAAGTCCTTTCGACAATTTTTGCTAGGACCAATAGGTGAAAAGTTACACTCATTTAAAAAAAAACCCTGTATGACCAAAATTGATCAAAATGTCCAACTTTGACCCATTGTAACTCCGGCACTTCTGGACTGATAGAGCTAAAAATGTATTTCTGCCCTACTATCCAATAGTACTAACCTTGGTGCAAATTTCATCCAAATCGGAAAACATCGATTTTTATAATTGAGTCACTTGACGTGAAATTCACCATATGTATATGTTTAAAAATATTTGTATTGATCTAGCAATTAGTATTTTTTTTTATTTATTAAAAAAAAAATTATAACACTTAACCTAAATTTATCACACAATTTACAGAGTTTTAGTTATTATATTAACTTTTCATCTATAAAATCATACTAAGTTTATAGAAGGAGTTTGATAATAAAGAAATATTTTTTTTCAGAGGAAAGTAGTATTTTTATAAAAACCTCTGATTTTATTCTAGCAATTAGTTTATTTTAAGAAATTCGAAATATTCAATGCATGGTGTATACAAGGTGAGTGCAAATCGGCAAAAAAAAAAAAACACTTGACAGTAAATTGTAAACAAAGTCAGTCAGCTGTGCTACTGCACTCACCTTGTATAGTTACACCTTGATTCAATGTGCATATTATTCCTGACATTAATAATTCCATGATTCCAAAAATAAACACATTCATAATTTCAGCTGATTTTTGCTCGTAATAAGCATTTATTAGTTTTATTGCTTTACACACTTGGGAGTACCTTGTGGATTCAATTTTTCACATGGCGGAGGAGCCAAAAACTTATTACATGTCGTACAGTCTTGGGCATAGTAGTTAAAATAAGTGTTAGTTGGACAATTCTGTAATACAGGTTTATACTCGGCTTTGCATCTATAGTATTTTGTACCTTTACTTTTGTTGTCATAATCTGGCCATAGTCTGTAAACATCATTACCAACACACGCTGGCTCGTACCTTGTAGTGTAGTACCAATCGACAACATGCATACATACTGGTGGAACAGTCACTTCGGGTGCATTGGTTATGGCTGTACAAGACGTTTTAACCGATTTTGTAGGCAATAAACTGCATTCTGGAGGTGGGATAAAATCTTTACATCTCGTACATCTTTGTAAGGCAAAGGAGAAATAGGAGTTATAGGGACAATCCTCTAGTTGTGGGTTTCCAGCTCCCAAACATAAGTAGAATTGACCGAAGTTTTCATAGTTTGGCCAAAGGACGTCTATATCACTGGCATCACAAGTTGCTGTGAATTTCTGTTTATACACCTTGTTTACAGGGCATTCCAAAGCCAATGCACTATGGAGCACTGCCAGTACAGTTATAAGTACTAAAAATTTACAAACAAAACAAAATTTAATTAAATATTTTTTTAGTGCCATAGAAATTGTTTACCGATTTTCATGATTTTTCAAATATGTTTCCTAAAGGCGTTTGAAAGAATCACTGAATACTTTTCGTGAGATCTGCTTGGGTTTTATGCTGTTTTCTTTAACAAACTAGAGTGAAGTGAAATAATAAAATCAAGATAATCATGACATATATTCTATGGTACGCTACTAGACAACACAACTCTTTGTTATCAGGTACGAAACATAACTTAACATTAATATATTAGCGGTATTCACACCGAGCTTGTTAGTTTGTTAGTCGGTAGTTTGTTAATTTGTTAAAGTTACCAACTGTGATCGACCCCCTTTTTAAAACTTTGTTAGTCTGGTAACTTTCGTAGTAAAACAGCTGATTTATTGTTTTGACACAATTTATTATTCTGGAAAAAATAAAACATGCCATGAGAAAGTGTAAAAAAACAATTGTAAACCATTTAATTACTCATTTTTTCTTTTGGTTATCCACTACGAGAACAGTTTATGATTTATTAAAATAAAATAAAAAATCATTTATTTAACATACTTACTCTCAATGTACACAAATATTTTTTTAGAAATGTATCACAAATGATTTTTTAAATATATTTATTTAGAAACTGCAACAGCTGATTGTGAGTTACCAACTAACAACTATTTTATCAGGGGTGCCGTGTCGTTAATTTGTTAAATGTTTATCCGTTAGCGCGTTAAATATACAAAAACAAAATGCGTGTAAAAAAGTAACGATTAACGACTAACAAACTAACAAGCTCGGTGTGAATACCGCTATTGTTTTTACGCTTGATGTAATTATCTAATCTAATGTAATAGACTTTAACAGGATAACAGCCATAGGTTGGTAGTAATACTTAAATTTTTATAGTAAAAACGATTGAGTCTTATCGACATTTTGAAATTGACTATTTTTGTCATTTTACTATGTCTGAACGCAGTACATTGGACAAGTTTAACCAGGAAAAGAATGGAATATAACTAAGATTTGTTTAGATTTACTTATTAGTTTGTAATATGTCTTAAAAACTCAGGCTTAACTAGAATATGAAGCACGATTAATTCCAAGGTCTTCGCCAAACTTCAACTCTAGGCTCGATCAACAAAACTCAAAACAGACTTTGTTGTTACAGATAACTATTTTAACCAATAACAATATGCAACACAAAGTAGAGTACGGGAAAAGTGATTCGCGAATATTTTTAATCATTGCATGTCGATTTTATTGTTACTACAGAATTAATTTTTTTAATCAATGCCAAACTAATTACGCTTAACAACTAAAGGAACGAAAACATTTTTAAATTTTTGGATTTTGTCTATGTACAGAGAACTAAAAGACTGAAATCAGAAAAATATCTTGTTCGGACTAAAATGTTGACCTAAAAAAAATATAATAGATACGATTCAATATTTTCATTCAATATTTTTAAAAGTTTTTTTCTTTTTGCAAGAAAATTTATTAATATAATTGCGGCAACCAAAAATTGTTAAAATTACTATTCACATAACTAGGCGCCGAAGCACACAAATAATATGAATTGTAATTATTTAAACAATGAAAAAAATAATAATAAACAAATAAAAAAAAGTAGCGGAGAGGGGGCCATGTTTGAACACGGGGCACTATGTTGATAAAATCTCAGTTTAAGATTTTTTCCGACCCTTAACCGAGTTTTTGACATGGCAACCTTGATTTCTAGCAACGTCACAAATTTTGGGGGAACAAGTTTTCGCAGTGCCATTGTAAATTTTTTTATTTTTTTTTTTTTCTAAGAGTGTAAGAAGTATTCAGTGATCGTTTTCTTTCGTGAAAGAAATTTATTGCAGTCCAAAATTCATTTCAAACAAAATTAAGTTAAGTTATTTGATATTTATGTCAAAAAAAATATATTTATTATAAATTTCCGTGAAATGACATGCCAGTTCAGGTTTGAACAAAGAAAAAGGGGGCACCTTTGAACATGTTAAGTTATCAACCGAAGTACCAAACATTGTTGATTCTCTCTTATTTTCTGAAAATGACGAATCGAATGCTGATCATGATGCTTTAAAGGAAAATTTAATGCCACCTGAAATCGCAAAGCCTTTTCCGTCTTAATAATATAAAACTTATTTTTGATCTGATTTTTTTTTTTTAATATAAATTTTTATATGGCTTGAAAGCAAAAAGTGTTTAAAGGTGCCCCCTCTCCTCCATATGTTTGTGGAAATAATTTTTAAGATTGCTGTAAACATATACTTAATTACCACAATCATATAAAATATTGCTACGATTATTTGAATCATAACATATTGTTATTGCCCCAATCATTTATATAATTATATAATATATTTAAAAATTTTAAAATTATTGCCGTAATCATGTATAACTATATTTATTCTTTGCGTAAGTCCATCACTAATAATTATGAGCCAAGAAATAAGTTAGAAAGTTATATACAGAGTAACTATTTATTTTTTTTTAATAAAATTCGAGTTATAAAATATTTTTTATTGTAGTGTAGTTTCTATCGCCCAAAAGTATTAGTCTAATATCAACTTTAAATTAGAATTACTTTCTGAGTCGATTAAACGATGCCCGTCGTTCTGTCCATCTGGCAGGCTGTCCATGTAAATTTAATCGCAGATTATATGTCGCAGTTTTGAAGATATTTCGTTAAAATTTAGGTTTGTTTGGCGGTTAAAATTGGTCCATTATTTCACCTAGCCCCCGTCAAATGTCATAAATGTTTAACAAATTTATACACATATTCAACAAAGTTCATCACAAATAAGTTGCATATGAAAACTAAGCACACTTAAAAAATGTTTGCAGATCGGTTGATAATTGACTATAGCTTTTATATAGGGCCAACTTCTGGAAATCACTTAAATGAACATTATCTTAAATATATAAAATGTAGGTATTCAAATAATAATAAACATAAAAATGTTTTATATATACATAAAACATTCATTTGCTGATGATCGCTTCAACTTTTAATTATATTAATCAGCATAACTCTCTTAAAAATATTTTATTCAAGTAAAATTTGACACAAATATGTCTCATGTATACAGATATCATGACACTAAATTTTTTTCTTGCTATAATCGGTCCATAATTATAGTTGCCATGGAAGCTCCATTTCGAAAATCCCTTTAACATGCATAAATCTTTTAAAAGCATAAATCGGGGCAAAATTTAACACAAACAATATTTATATGCATACAAGTCATACCACCAAATTTTTGAATGGTCGCTCCAGAATCGCCCATTGCTGATGAACTGTTTTTACATTTATACTGGGGGTAGGGTATGATCGGGCTTAACCGACTTGACTTTCTTACTTGTTATTATTGGATTTAAAATGTACATCTGTGGAAATGCCTTTGGAATACTTTTCAGTTTGTAAAGAGCTTTTGCTTGTATCTCAGCCATTTATGAACCGATTCTTAATATTTCAAACTACACATGCATTCGTATGAGCCAAATCTTAAAATTACCGTTTTAAGATTTCTGAAAGCTCGTTTTGATCTTGTTTATTTTAAGCTCTTTGTTGAAAGTTTTGTTGGCATTCGTACAGAGAATAATTATACATTCATATCAAACTGCAAAACAAATTTCATATCGAATATTTCCGCCTATTGAAACAATCGTATAGTTAAACGAATAAGTATAATAAAATCACTACTTACCTGCTCTGAAAGATCACACACCTTCTAGTCTTTGTAGATAAAAAATTAATATAAATCGTTGTTAGTTTTTAAATGTTATCACAGAAAAAATATTAAAAAAAAAACAATACAACAATTCTAATATTTTATTATATGTACTCGTTACTCATTTTTTGATAAATAAAACAAGTAAGAAAGTTTAGTCGGTCATGCCCAATCATATAATACCCTACACCAATATATGTGTAACAACAATTTATATTTATATGGAAGTTTTAAAAAATTAAGTGTCATGATAAAACGTATTTGTGTTGAATTATATTTGGGTAAAAGTATTTTCAAAAAATGTATTGCTTGAATAAAAGGAATTATAGAATATTAAAAAAAGGTCGAATAAAAGAACTAAATAATTAAAAGTTATGGTCGTTAAAATGATTTTCAGAAAAGCTCATATATCAGAGCCCATCATCATAAATTTAGGCCATATGATTTTTTTTTATTTATATGCGACATTTTTGTGTTGTTTATTATTTGGATACCAAAATTTTTAAAAGAGTTATGCTCTTTAATGCGATTTTCGGAAGTAGGATTTATATGGGATCTATAGTCAATTATGTACCGATCTACACAAAATTTGTAGATGTGATTACGTACTTCATATACAACTAATTAATTTGTGGGGAAATTTGTTTCGATACGTGCATAAATCAAACATTTGTGACCTATTTCGGGAGGACATTTGTATGGGGCTAGGTAAAATAATGACCGATTTCAACCAATTTTAATTCTAAACGTCCTTTAGCCAAGAAATTCTCATGCACCAAATTTTATCAAAATATCTTCAAAATTGCAATCTGTACTTTGCTCAAATGCTTTACAGGAAGAGCCAGCCAGCGAGGACGTACGGATATCGTTAAGTCGATCGGTATACTTTAAGGTGGGAGTTAGACCAATATTTATGGGCATTACAAACATCAGCACAAATCCAATTTATTATCCCCACTATGGCAGTGTAGGGCATAAATAGTTATTTTCAATTATAGGCACAACTCGGTATCAAGAGCAATGACCTTGTAAACTAGTACAATGTAATCTAAAATTGATGATTAATAGTTATAGCTAATCAAAATTTTAGTATTATTAGAAAAGAGAGATTAAATAATTTTGTATTACAATTTTTCCATTGTAATAAAATTGGTTGCGACTTTTGGCGTTAAAGTCTAAATATTTTTCCAATAGTCGTCCTAAAATACCTTTAGGATTTTTACGTATTTGGTCTAGTTTATTAAATATTGTGATATACTATAAACAAGATTATAATGAGATGGCAATTTTGAAGTTTCGAAAAGCCAAAATCAGTTTCATAGAGCTCCTTGTTAATTAATTTATTGTGTCTTAAAGTAAATAAATTTATGCAAAAATATAAACAAAATGTGTAGTTTTCAAAGAAAGAAACAAATATAAATTTTTGATTTAATTTAAAATAAATTTTTGATTTGATGTTATTAAGATGAAATTCAATAAAAATAACTTAAAATAAAAGGAAATTACGGTGTAATATTAGAAGACGATCACCGATTTGGTGATGGGTATATAAGATTCGGCACAGCCGAATATAATCTCTTACTTGTTATATAGAAAATTATGAAAATAATTTTTCGAATTATTCGTTATTTCTAAATTGTCATTATGAAATTCTGCAAATAATTATTCATAAGAAATTGTTCGATTATTGTAACGATCGTTATTCGAATGGATTCCCTAATACTAAATGTCAGTGTAGCCGGCTGGGAAAATGAAAATGTTTGTGAGGCAGAAATACAGAAGGACTCTGCAGGTTATTCTTAACGGAGCGTAGATCCAGTTTATTGTGCCTCTAAACGTCAAAGGGATACAGAATCGCGCTATTTACGTGCAGAAAATCATCTTTATAGGAACGAAATACATTCGCAAAGACATGAAGATCCCAACTATCGGGAATTGGAAAGAAGACGGGATGCTATTGCCCATTCACAACATCGTGCAATATCTGCTTAGCGACAAATGGAACGAGAAAGGCACAGCATTACTCATATTAATATTAATCCAATTTAACGTGCTTCAGAAAACAGACGCAATTCCAAAAGATCATCTAGATTATTATAGTGCATTTTCACTTGTAATTTTCAAACTAGTTTATGATCAAAGCTAGTTTCATAAACCATACCGTTTACAGCAGCATTTTTGACAGTTAAGTGGTTTATCTTTGACAAGTCATAAAACAGCTGACATTTTGTTTGTGTAAAATAATGTACTATTGTCAAAAATACTTGAAAAAATATTACTTTTGACATAAGTAAATTGTAAACAAAGTCAGTCAGCTGGGCTGGGTTTTTATTTTTGAGCAAATGTCAAATGTGCCCAGCATTGCCAGAAAAATGTTGAAAAAAATAGAGTTGCATTAGCAAATACTGGTTGTTTGTAACTAGTATATCTCAAAAGCTAGTTACAAAACCTGTTTTTGATTTGTATGGATAAACAAGTTTCTCAAACTAATTTATCACCATAAACAACTTATAACTAGTTTATGGCGTATGTGTAAATTCTTAATAGTGCAACTTAATATGGAGATGTCGAACAAAATGCGTAAAGGCATGTACGATTACATAGGATAAATCCATTGAATCATTCCATTCGGAATGAATGACGAGCGCAGAAAAACAGAGAAAATAGGCAACACTTTTCGCCCGAATCCTAAATAGAAATTTTATCTACTGATGTGCAGATAATGTTGATGTGCAGGCAGAATGTTATCTGAATTCAATAATAACAATTGTTCTTATTGGACTCGTACTATTCGTGATATTCTGTCTTCTAAGTAATATTATGAATGTTTTAATTCATTGTGCCTTAGTTTTTCCCCTTAAACTTTTACTTATAAAACTGTCCATTCAGCCGATATGTATTAAGAATTATTGTTTGATTAAAACGTTTCAAGAGACCTTAAAAGAAATGTAAGTTGTTAGGCATAATATCAACCATTAAATTTATTCAAGTAAATATTTTTGATTAATTTATATTTAAAGTTTTTTATAACAAAAACATTGGTATTCAAATGAACATTATATTAATATAATAAATGTATTTTTTAAACACAATTGAGGAGGTCCATAACAAAACGCAATAATTACACCATCACATTTTTTTGGATAAACGACAAAATGTAATTTAAGTTAGTAGCACATAATTTTTTTAAAAAACAATTATTGAGGTATTATTGTCTACAAAAAATAATATTAATCACAAATTAATTATTTTATCTGTCAGTTTGTTTTAAAGTTATTTAGATAACAACTTTGGAATTATTGCGTTTTGGTCCGAACCATAGTATTTATTTCATTTTGCTTTGAACTGTATGAAAATATTGCGTTCTGATCTGAACTAGGGCTGGAATTTCTGCTTTTTGCTTTGAATAGATTTGTATTATATCATTTTGATTTAAATTGCAACCACTTGTAGAAAAATGAAAACACTTTTTTATGTTAAACACGTTTATTAAATTAAATTTATTTAATCCAAATTCATACAATTCATTAAGAAATATTTTTATTTGTAAATATTTAAATTTATAAATTACTTTATTCACAATTAACTAGGCTTGTGTCGTTAATTCACATAAATGAAAGATTTTGTCCAATACATACTACAATTATCTAACAAAAGCAAAATGTATTAACTAAACAAAAATTCCTTACGTCTTACAGTTATCTAAGAGTTACCACCAGAGCATAATTTATTTATAAAGTTGACTTTTTTAAAATTTCTTGTAGCGATTTGTTGCAAAGATGTGTAATTATTGCATTTTGCTCTGAACCATTATATTTGATATTGAATTGCAGTGTAGTTATTGAGTTTTGGAATGCTTTATAATAAAGGTAATATAGATTTCAATGTGTAAAATATGATTCAATCAAAAAATCAAAAAACTTGAAAAATGTAATTATTGCGTTTTGTTATGGACCTCCTCAATTTATTTACTAAATGACCACTTATTTGTTGTCACTTTTTTTTTGAAAAACAATTGTTAGTTGACCGCACTTTAAAAAAAAATAGAAATTTTAATTATGTATAAAACAAAGTAGAATATTATTGGCGGTACAGTAAAGATCTCTATTTTACTTTTTACTGTCAAAAAGTGTTGTAATTATTACAAACTGCATTTTAATACAGCCTGAGGTTTGTTTTTGATGATATATTTTGCTTCCAAAGCTGAAGTAACTTACTTATCTACTTCTTGGCCGGGTTTCTGTGAAATTTTATTGTGAATGGTTATTGTTGAAATAAGGGTTTTAAATAAATGAAGAGACTTGTGAGCTTTTTACGACTTTCTACATGGAAATTTCCATTGAAATCGTGTTGAACTTTTTGAGAGGTTTCAGCGAGTATTTAAAATAATTTTTCTATTTGCTTTTACGTAGCTCTAGTTTTAATTAGATATTTTACCAGTAGCTTTTTTATTATAAAAAACTTCATTGTGCATATAAGGATGATTCATTAAAAGTTTTTTTTTTACTGACAGCTTATTTTTTTCAGTATTGTTTGGCATTGTTCCCTCTGTTCATAATAACGGCCGACAACCAATTCTATTTGTTGTGTTTTATTTAAAATCAAAATAAACTGTAAATGAAGCACCCTTTATAAATAAACATTTGTTTTGTTTAATAAAAATAAACCAATATTGCAACTAAATTAATTATCTAATTTATGCAAGTAAATTCTGTTCCAGCACAATAATGTTAATTACCAATAAATTATGTACGCAGACAAACAGAAGTTAATTAATTAAGCTGGTGGGTGTATTAATTTTGTCACTTTGTTTGTGACTTAAAATATTGGCTAAAATTGGTTATTTTAATATTTCCGGGTTTCAAGATGAGGTAATGCATAGTCCGTCGAGCATACTTTACATATCTAAAGTCATTTGAAAGTCCAAATATTTTAGCATGAATAGTGAATTGTTAATGTCCTGTAACCACAGTTGTAAAGTTGCTTATTCTAAGTCCGGTTCATCCTTAAGTACACTAATCTTGCTATTAAGCCTCTTCGGAGAAAAAAATATGGATGCATAAATTCTAGACTATCAGGCTATCAGACCATCCGCCATTTCTTTACTAATGGCCTCGGATCTTATTGCAGCTTAACAGTCGATAAATATTCGAATATCACTATTCAATATCATGTAATATCTCTTTCCTTTTGGAGTATTTTTAATAGCCGCCAATTCGGCTTAAAGAATAAAACATTTATTCGAGAGTCCGTATGAAATTCTGATGCCGAATTTTTCAATGCATAAACCAATACCGTCCGCTTCTTTCCTTGGTATGTTTAGGTTTTCCAGTTTCAATGTAATGTAACTTTAAGTCATAGTTGAAGACGTGACAAAAATGATACTCTTCACTGCTTTTCATTACTTTTTTGTGCTCTAAATATTCACTTGTTAGTTTTGCTGTTTCTACGAAGACAATTTGATTATTACATATTTAATATTGCAAGAAATCTATATGTATATCTTGAGCGGTATAAGTCAAAATGTTTAGCTACTACTAGAAATGCCAAACGGTACTGGCTTTTCAAATCCCGGGATTCGGGATTTTATAAATGTAAATTTCGGGATTTTCATTATTTCGGGATTTTTATTTAATTTTAAAACAAATCGGTTTCTTGATAATAGAAACTATTTACATGTATTTAACAACAGTAGCTTACATTAAATATAAAAATATGTTTCAAAACCAGAGACCGAAAATATACCCATCCATATAATCAAAAATCAAAATTGTGATTTATATTCACCCCTATCGTGAATAAAAATTCCACTTGAAATTTTTTCCCTTTTCACATTTTTCCTATTAAATTTCAATGTTAAAAAAATAAGAGGAAACAAAATTCATGTGGAATTTTTATTTACGATAGGGATGAATTTGTTTCAAAAAATAAATCGCTCATAATATTTGCTATTAAAAGATTTTTGTTTTGATATGACATTTATTAGTTTTTGTTGTTTTTTTAATGCTTTGGTGAAAGATAAACCATTTCAATTGTGGTTGTACATACTATAGCTTATTTTTGATAAATTTTTAACAAATTGTAAATTGAATATGTTGAATATAAACTAAAGCATTGCCGATATTGGGCAAGAAATAAAAAAGCGAATTTTATATTCTAGTTTCATTGGTTTGCATTAAATGAACTTTTGCCATTTATTTTAAAAGTTCGAATTTAATTATGAATTACTCATCTAGATTATTGCCGGTGTTTTCTTTATGTGTGATATAGCTTAATTGGTTAGCTCATTTGATCATTAAACATGAGTTGATATTTGTAGACCGGGTTCGATTCCCAGCCTAACAACATCAGTTTCTGATAATTATTAGTTTTCTTTCTATCCATCATAACTTATATTTATCACAGCGCCCTCCTTCGGTGGTATAGCATTCAAACGCCACCGAAGTAAAATAATTAACAGCTCAATTATGAATAAAAAATCCGCGGAAGTTTTTTCCTTTCTTTTTTTTTAACATTGAATTTGAATAGGAAAAATGAGAAAAAGGAAAAAACTCCCGCGGAATTTTTTATTCATAATTGGGCTGTAAATAAAGGCTATAAAATCAAGCTATAACATTAATGCGCCTACTCGTCACCAGAGGCGCTGCAATTTTGCACTAAAAACAAACATAATGCGCAATTGCAGAGTTGTAATAAAAAAAAAAAGATTTCTTCTTCCCCTTTCCAAAGAAAGTAACGCATGTATATATATAGGCATATTAATTACCTGAGTGTTACTTCTCTTTAAAAAAAAAACAAATTAAACGGTAAATGGTGCCAATTAACCAATAAAATTAAAGTGGACCCGTTATATTCGGTATCTGTTAATAACAAAGATGTTTATGTCATTATCAAATTCAATTTTCAATTTTAGGCTTTTTTTTTTCAAAAAATATAAAATTGTTGAATAAATCGTCCTTTTTCTTGATTTCTTTTAAAGAGAGATTTCACCGCTTAATATGCAATTACTTTTTGATATCTCTTTGAGCCTTAAAACAAGAGTGCAACATCAGCAGATATTCATATCACTTTACTTTAACCGGATTTAAAATGACAACTAGTTGCTTAAAGGAGGATTCACCTATTTGTACCGCAACAAAACTTCATTCGATTCATCCATTTGAAACGATTTTTCTGGAAAATCAAAGCTGCCATTTGTAAACGAATTGTATTAGTTTTGCAAGTGTGGCCACTGATTTATTTTGCTTTGTTTTTTAAGTGTCCAAAAACAATCATTTAATGATTTTAAAATATTGTGTATTCAAAATTAATAAAAAAAGAAAGATGCTTTTGCTGGTGGCCATGGAAATACATAAGGCATTATTAGTTGTATGAAAAAATGTAACCTATTGGCAACTCAGTTCATTTTTATCGAGATAAAATATAAAATTAAACCAATTCAAGCTGAGAGTTGTTCGTAAAAAATATTTTCTCTTTCACAAAAACTTTATATGAAAAAAACTTTGTTCGAACAAATATTTTGTTTAGAACGAATGTTTCAAATGACATTAAGTTTGTGTTTTGATTCTCAAATGTCATATATGAACATGCACATATGTACATACTTATTTTTAGGTCAAATGTGTTGCTGTTGTAAAATGGTCAACAACATAAAACTCTAATCACTAGAACAACCAATAATGGTCACAAACTTACTACAAATGTGGCCTTTAAAACAATTGCAGTGTAAAGAGAAAAGGGTGTTGGATTTGTCAAACAGCAGCAGCAAACAAAATAATAAACAATTTTAACAATGTTTTCTAGTGTATGTATTGCTTTTTTTTTTTGCCTCTTTTGTACACTCTGTAGAAAATATTATGTTTAAAACCATAAGGCTGGTCTCTATAGTGGACGTAAAGTTACTTCTTTCTTCCCCGTCATCTCTTCCTTATGGAACTTGAAAATTTGTATTGAAAAAGAAAAATCATGTGGAACACAATTTTTATGGGTACTTTTTCATTGTACATTTTGTTTTCGTTGTTATTGTTGTTATTGCCGTTTGTAAGTTGGTATTTCTTTGGTGGTCGTACTGCAATGAAAGTACGAATGATACTTGGACGGATGTGGGAGTAGGTTTAGCAGTATTTGGTTGTTTGGCTGAGAATGAGTCTAATATAGGTTTATATTTGTTTGAGTTGTTGCTGTTAGTGTTTTTGTTGTTGTTGCTGCAAGTTAAAGCAATAAATAATTTTTATTGTTGTGCATTTAAAATGTCTTATGAACAAGAGGACCGCTGGAAATTGCTACAATTTATTTGTTATCGTACACCATTTCACAATAGTTTGAAAACAAGTTGTAAAGAAAATGTTACGACACTACATCAACTCATTGAATGCTATGAGTAGGTGTCGAAAAATCTGCTGAATATAATTGGGAAAATATGTGAACCAAGGTGGTTACTCTCTATTGCGTTGCGAAAGCAAATTCAATGCGATAAGCGTACAAATTGATACTCTTACGCATCGAATTTGCTTTCGCAGCGCAATAGAGAGTAACCCCTCAATTATCAATTGAATTTCGTGATATAATGATATCGGTAAATTTGGTCTGTCATAAATTCATTGTTTCGGCTGCACCGTCCATCCTTCAGCATTATCCATATCATCAATAACAGATCAACATTTTGTTTTTAACATCTCTCGATTGGATTTTCAAAAGTCCAAATATGACATTTTTATAGAGCAAATTCTTAATAACCGTGTAATATGGGCGATTATGTTAAGTAAAAATATCACGAATTTTAAGAAATGTTGATTTTACGCATTTATTCCAAAATTACCCTCTTGGCAAACAAAGTATTCTTTCTTGCGATTTAAATATAAGCATTTGGTTTCGAGTTTCTGCTCGGCAGTATTTAAACATTGATAATTGTTTTTACTTGTGGGGCACCATAACATTACGTTTGGTTCATTCCTCGGCACCAGTTCTGCTTACCAAACAACCTTCATACTAAGAAAGATGAGGTTCTTAAACATTTAAAGTTTGAGAATAGGCTAAAATCGTTTCAACTCTAAGGCCTCTAAGCATTCGCTTTGCCAGCTAATGCTATGCTGAGGGAAACCTCGAAGGAAACCAGCTACTAGGTGAAAGAAAATATATTTTTTTATGGTTGCACCTGGAAAACATGGGTCACTATTGATGTTTAAGTTGTAATAAGTGAAGCCTTGATATATGTTTAATGAACTATTTTTTTTATACCCACCGCCAAAAAGTTGGCGGGTATATTAAGTTTGTCATTCAGTTTGTAACACATGAAAATAATGGTCGTAGAAACAAAAAGTCTGTACATATATTTTGGGTCCTTATAAGATTCTAAGACGATTTAGTCATGTCCGTCCGTCTGTTGAAATCATGATAGAGCTTTGAAAAAAAGACATAGAACAATAAAATTTTTATCAAACATTCTTTGATTTATCGAAATGTTTGGCATTGCAAATGATCTGGGTTATAGATCAAAGTTTAAGACTAACTTGATATTTTTCAAATATTTTTTGCTATTTTCTTCAAATATAATGCGATTTTGCACACTTTTTTTAAAGTTCAGTGCCAGAAATCACTTAAAGGGGCATAAATCTCTTATAAAAAAATTCAACACAAATACTCAATACATATATATGAGAAGGTGAGAAGCAAAACTCGTTCGTTCCCTGTTTACAAAATTTTGGTAAAAAGCTAAAAACTTGCTACAGCTTAGTAAATGAACCGAACAAGTTGAAACCTACTAATTCTTAAATATTAGAATATTTTTTATTAAAACATTAAAATTTACAAAATCAATACTCCTTAACTAAAGAAAAATTAAGTTTTGAAGTTTGGAAGGAACAAGTTTTGCTACGAATTTTCGAAACAAACGAGTTTTGCTACATTCCATATTGGAACGAACGAGTCTTGCAACCCAAAAGGTAAAATAAATTATTTAGCTTCACTATATTTTAAAAGTTATATTAATTTATTAAAACTAAGGAAATTTGTTAAAAAATTAAAATAAAATATATAAACTTTTAAACAGACACGTCATGACCAGCATTGTCGTTGTCCAAAATAGAAACATGAAATTCCAAGGTTTTGTTTTGTCTCCAATTGTCTTCAAAGTGATTGGACAAAATTAATCTCCCCTTGGAAAGTTATCGGACCATTTTAATGGTTAACAAATCACAATAATGATCTTAATAATTTCGAGTAATAATCTTAGCACTTAAGGAACATATAAGGAAAACTTAATGCATAAAAATATTTGGAATTTCACCACACACGATGGCACTTTAATTTACTTCAAATAGGGAACCAACCAAAATCTTTGGAATTTAACCACACGTTGGCACTTTGGTTTACTTCAAACAGGGAACCAACGAGTTTTGCTACGGAATATTCAACGAGACAGTTTTGAAAATGATTGTTAATTGGAACGAAACAGTTTTGCTACGAACTGCAATTTTAGGATACAAAAAAACATAATAAAGGACATGAATTGATATAATCAGTATATTTATCAGCATCCATTGTTATTTCATTTTTTAAATTTTTGGAACGAACGAGTTTTGGAACTCACAGGCTCATATATAAAAAATCGTCCACCTCAATATATAAAGCCTACTTTCGGAAATCAATAAAACTCGAATTAATTTCTTATAAAAACAACTTAGAAGACGAAATTCTACACAAGTAATCCGTATATACATGTAAATCATCTTACTAGATTTCATAGTAATAGGACAATATTTGACCGTAGCCCCAATATAAAGTCCACTTCCAAAAATCTCTAAAATTCGCATAAATCTCTTATCAAAATGACTATCAAGCTGAAATTTGACAAGCATAATCAGAATATACATTTAAATTGTCGGGCCAAATTTCACTATGATCGGTACATATTTGACCATAGCCCCCATATAAAGTCGAATTCCGCAAATCAATTAAATGCGCATAAATTCATTATAAAAGCAATATCAAGTTGGAGTTCAACACAAATAGTACATCCATATATAAAACTCGTCGATCTCAGATTTATGATGATCGCTTAATATATGACAGTAGCCCCCATATAAAGTTCACTTCTAGAAATCACTTAAATGCGCATAAAGTTGTTATTAGCATCAGCAGCAAGTTTAAATTCGACAGAAATAGTTAATACAGACGGGTCTCGATTATCCGTCATTCAGTTAACCGGTAACTCCGATTAACCGCGATGGAAAAATATAAGTCTATTGTTTTTTGTTTGCACTGTTTTCAAATTGTTTGCTTCGATGACCGTGATTACCTCTATTATCCATGATGGCAGAATTTTTTTTATTATGTAACAACAAATTCATACATACAATATAATACACATGAAAACGGGGAATTCCCTTGTTTGCATACCATGCCTCAGAAGCATTTAAAAGTGATTAAGAGTAATTTTGAAATTTGGGAAGTGAGGGTCATTAGAACTAAATATATTTAGTATAGCATCGTTACCAGTGGTAAAAAGGCAAAGAAACGTTTTAAATATTAAAGATAAAGTTGAAATAATTAACGAGCATTCACAAAAAATTTTGAGTGTTAAAATGCTAGCTTAAAAATACGAAGTTTTAAAAAGAATTAATTTTTTTGATATAAATATTTATGTACACCAATATTCACTTGTTAAATAATAAAAGTATTTAAAAACTTTATATCAAAATTGTTATTCGATTAACCGTGAAAATCGATTATCCGTAATGCTGCTGGTCCCGACTATCACGAATAATCGAGGCCCGACTGTACATACAAATATAGTATATAATTCGTCCCTCTCAATATGATGGCGATGGGTGCATATTTGATTGTAACCCCCATATAAAGTCTACTTCCGGAAATCACTTAAGCGCCTAAATCTCATATAATTCTCCATAATAGGTGATTTGGTGGTGGGTATATAAAATTCGGCATAGCCGAATATAAGCTTTTACTTTTTAGTTTAGGCGAAAATAATTGAAATTAAGTTAGTTTGTTTTATAGCTAAAGAACTGGCAATGGTGTAATGTTGTACATTTTACATGATACTCTCTAAACAAGCAACTACCAAATGTTTCTTCATGTTTTGTTGAGCAACAAGGAGTGAAATAAAAAAGGTGTTTGAACAATTTTGTTAAAATTGCAAAAAATATAACAAAAAAAAAAAAAATCAAGACAAAAAAAAAAAGAATTTGTTCTAATTGATTCCCCCCAGGAATATTGTTTTATAGCAGTTGCTGTTTTTGGTCATGATTTTCTTATTCTTTTTTTTGTGCTTAATATTATTTTGGGTCTTTTGTTTTAATTTTTTAATTTTAGTTTAAGTGAATTTTTTTTTTTTTTGTTGTCTTGTTTTTTAGTATTTCAAATTTGGCCATTATATTTATTTGGCTTGTTGTGTTATCTTGTGTCCCACCATCTAGTTAAACATGGCACAATAACACATCAAGGACATACATACATACAACAGCAACATGAAGCAGAAACCCATAGCCATCAAGCGGCACATTATTTTAAATGTTTGCGCTAATGCGCCTAACATTATGCTTTAATATATTGTTTATATTCTCTGATGACTTTAATATTATTATTGTTGCTATTGTTGCCTCAGAGTAAAATAAACTTAATTTCATTGTAACGTTGCCACATTTTTAGTGATTAATTACTTGTTCTTTAAATGTTGGCATGTTTGCATGATCGCATGTTATCCTTTGTACATATTTAAATATTCTAATTTTTGAGTTTTTTTTTGGTGATTTTTATTTTTATTTTAGAATTTGTTTTTTTTTTTCTGTTCATTTATGTTTGCAAAGAATGATAGAACCTGACTGAGACCATGCATAAATAGATATTTTTCAATGTTTTTCTATTTTTTTCTCTTTTAAAAGAACCTTTCTTTTGCTTATTTCATTGTTAAACTTCCCTACATTAAATTGAGATATTGAAAATAAAATGTTACATTCACCAAAAATTTCGTTGTTTGGAAGACACATTGTTTTCCATTAGTTTAAAATATGTCTATGGTTTATTTACTATCTGTCAAATAGATGGACAGGAACTTTAATATTTATTAAACACACTTTAATATAAAAATATCACTATTACAATTGAATCAAATTACAAGTTCGGTAAATTGGAGATGTATTGTCAAGACTTTACAATCAAATTGATTTTTTTTAATAATACTCTTTAGAGTCAGTTCCATTTTATTTTAATTTTTGGAATATATATATTTTCACAATTCCCTAACATCTATTTGCTTTTTAAGATTCTGACCTCACTTAGGAAATTAGTAAAATCGAAATATTGGTTACTAAAATGTTTCTTGGTTAATGGATTTAAAAACACTTGAAAGAACAATCAGAACGAAAAGAAACATTGAGTGCACCCCTTGAATTGTTCTATGGATTGTAGAATCTGTGTTCAATTCTGCATTATTTTTTATGATTTTTAAAGTTTAGGAACATTTTGGCCCCAAGCTCGTGTAAGGGTTACTTTAGTTTCGAGTGTTGTTATTGGAAATTTTGGACTTTAGAATATATTTTGCTCAAGTTTCATAGAAGTCGGCTGAAAAATGTATAATATTTTGCTATCCTTCCATTAGAACTTCCAAATATAACAAAATTTGAAAAACAAAATTTTTAAAAAAATTTAAAAAAAATTTTTCCCAAAATCCGCCAAATTAAAATTTTGTTCCCTTATTTATCCTTAATTAATTCCAAAGAGATGTTTTAAAAATCCTAAATTTTGTGTAACAACATTTACAAGAATTGAAAATGAATTTTTAAAATGGCCGCTAAAAGAATCAACATTTTTGACCATACTAGATAAAAACTCATATAACGGGTGATTCAAGTAGAGATACTTTTTTCAAAGGTCTTTTTTTTTTTTTGATAGATCATGTGTGAGTCGTGTCATGTGTCGTGTTATTTTTGTTTAGTAGTTTAGAAATGGAAAGACTTACGCCTGAACAATGTTTACAAATCGTTCAACTTAATTACGAAAATTCACGTTCTGTGGAGAATGTGTTTCGTGCACTTTGCTCAACTTATGGTCAACATAATCGTCCTACTGAGCATACGATTCGCAACACCATCACCCATTTTGAACCTAGCATTTATTATTGGATAATATTCGACCGAATAGAGCACGTCCAGCACGCTGTGAAGACGTATTATCATCGATCCATATTTTTTTAAAACTGATGCTGGTGCGAACGTAACCGTCAATGGCGACCGTTATCGTGCCATGACAACCGACTATTTGATGACTGAAATTGAGGCTCGTGATTTCAGCGACATTTGGTTTAAGCAAGACGGCGTCACTTCCCACCGCAACACATCGCATCAATAAATGGACTTATTGAGAGAAAACTTCGGTGAGCTCATAATTTCACGTTTTGGGCCGGTCGATGAGCCACCAAGATCGTGTGATATCACACAGTTAGACTGTGGGGATATGTAAAGTCTCAAATTTATGCCGATAAACCCGCTTCAATTCAGCCCTTGAAGGAGAACATCACGCATGTCATTTGCCAGTTACCAGTCGAAATGCTCCAACAAGTCTTCGAAAATTGGTCTCAACGGATAGACCATCTTTGACGTAGTGAAACATTTGATAGACATAAGCATCAAAAAATAAATGCCAAAGAATGTTCTTTCAAATGATAATAAACACTCCCCATTAAATTTGAGTTTTCTGTGTTTTTTTCTTGAAAAAATTAGGGAACCTCGAAATGGATCACGCTTTAGAAATAAATACGTGTATATATTTAAAGTAAAAATATGATTTTATTCCAATATTTCACAAAATTTATTTGGTTTTTTTCTTACATTTCTTACACGTTAAAGGTTGAGGGAATACTAAATAACTTTAAAATTTGTTAACCAATTTTTATCTTTTATATTGGCGCCACTTAACATTATCCTAACATTTTTCAACTCTACAATTCATAGAATAATTCTAGGGGTGGGGATGGCCTGTAGCTTAAATTTAAAATTTTCGTCCATATAATCTTAAGCAGGGAATGAATGTACACAAATACAGTCACTCCTTTAAATGTTGCCTGTCAATTATTCTTTTTTGTTTCGTTTTTTAATTAACCTCTTAAGTTAACTACTTATTTAGCAAGTTAGAGGGCTATATTCGGCTGTGCCGAAACTTAAATACCCTCCACATAAATATAATAAGAAATACAAAAACTACCCTTATACGGTTTTTACAAGAGTTTTATGGTTGTTATAGTGACTTTTTTTGGGAGCTATTACCACCGCAACAAATTACAGTAGAATAATTGCCGTATAACCGATGTTAGTATGGTTCTGTGTTAAAATTACTGATCTGTCAAATATGTTGGCTCGATGTCGATATATATTAGACATTTTTGTATTTTAACTTGTTTTTCGGAAGTGGTCCTTATATGGAGGCAGTGACCAATTTTGAGCCGATCTTAACTAAATTCGGTAAAGAGGGATATATGTATGTGTGAGTGTTTAAGAGATTTTTGGTGATGGACCTTATATGGTGGAAAATATGGGCAGAAACTCACAAAATTCTGTAGTACGATTTTTGTGTACATGTAAATGATCTATGTAATATTTTGGGTCGGTACCGATATTTAGTTATACATATATAAAGATAATCACCTTATTATATTTGGCGACACAAGACGACATCGTTTGTTGTAAATCTGTATTCTCGTTGTCAATATTGCCATTTATCGATGACTGTCGACATTGGTTGGTATTCTGTAACTTGAATTGACGTCGATGTTGCCTTTCATTTTGTCGACGGTCTTTTTATTATCGTGTTGTGTTGTGTAGTGTTGTATTCTTTTGTGTACAAAGAAGAATTTGAAAAAGAATTTATAGAACCATAATAAAAAGTAAAAATTTATAATAAAAAAATGTGGGTAAAAATTCTAATTACAAACACAAATCAATTTGAAAAGCTGATGGCAGAACTGAAAAAAAAAATCTGCCTTAAGTCGGTTTTACTGTCATTTTTCAAATCATTTCCAAAATTTTATCACTAATACCGTAGACAGACGACAGAGTTAATGCGCATTAAAAACTCACTAATGTGAATTAAGATTTTACCGTGACAGACGACAGTTTCTGCATTTAAACTGCATTTAGGTAACAGCTGTTTGTTTGTCAACAACTATTTAATTATGAAAAAATTTGTTTGGCATTTGCTGAAAAAACAGTATTTCTTTGAAAAAAAAGCTGAAATTACTTTTACTGAAACTGTTTCATAATGCAAAACTTGTTCATGCACTAGCAACCATCAACCTGAACGTGTTGCTACATGTGGGGACCGCAGTGGGACACTTTGAAATAAGAGAAAGGCAATTGTGGAAATCTATTTTTATTATTTTAATTTTACAATTGTCTTCTTCTTATTTTAGAATAGTAAACAATTTGATAACATTTTATTGATTTTCGACGATGTTGCCATATTGAAATAGCTAAATGCAGAATAAATTCAGTTTGATTTTGTGTATTTACGTCTAACTTAATGCGCATTAAAAATGGATAATTCACAAGTTAATTTGAATTAAGACTGTTAATGCAAATTAACTGTGTCGTCTGTCTACGCTATAATAGAGTTTTAAATTTTAATTCAAATAAAAAAAAATTTCTTGTCGGTCACGCCCATTTTCGTGTGGGCGGGGCTCCAAAGTTTGTAATATATTTAAAACTACATTTATTTATTTACTAGACGGTATATACATCAAATGATAGGTATTTTAAAAGTCTTTCCAACGATGTATAACATGACCTAATTATGTGAACCATTTATAGGTCAATTTCCAAAAATAATTTTTTGATCCCATATTTTTGTAAAAAATCTAAATAATCCGGGAAAAACCATATATGTCAGTAATTAAATAAGTCACAAAATTTAAAAGAAATAAAGATTGATTTTAAATATAATATAACCGTGTAAGTAATATATGTAGTACCAAAGATATTAAAGATAGATTATGACATTTCAACATTAAAATACAAGAAATTTTTACTGTGTGAAGCCGGAGTTTTGTATATCATAGAAAAGAAAATCATTTTATTTTAATAATATACATATTAAAAAGTTTTTTTAAAATTTTGTTTGTACCCAAAAAATAAATTAAACGAATCAGCTGACTCAAATATTAAATATGTGTGTTTTATGTATCGATAAACAAAAAATATGAGATACATAAATTTAAATATGATCATTTGTGTCGAATTTTAACCTCTTAATAATTCTTATACAATTCTTAACGCATGTAAATTAATTTTCGAAAGTAAAGTTTATATGGGGTCTATGGTCAAACATGGATCGAACTAAACAAAATTTCATTTTGCGATTTCTTTTTACATGAAACTTATTTTTGCTGAATTTTTAATTGATATTGCAACATTATAGGCATTTATATATCATTGAGCCTTATTTCGGCAAGAAATTTGTATGGGGGATATGAGAAATCATAGGCCGATTTTTACTATTTTCATCACGGTTTTTTCTTTTATCATAGATTTAACGTGCACAAAATTTCATAGTATTATCTATAATATACTTAAACAAAAAAGCAAAAAACTGGTGAAAATATCATATTGTGATAGAGGTAGACACATATTTTGGTCCATAACTCTTGTTTTACAATACCTACTTTGTCGATTTACAATACCAAACTGTTTAGGAGAATAATAAATAGTTTTTTGTAAACTTTGCTGATTTGGTTTACGTATTATGGACGTGATAGTGTTTTACACAGACAGACAGACGGACATGGCTCAATCGACTTAGAATTTCGCTAGGACCAAGAATATATATACTTTGTTGGGTCTCAGATGAGTATTTCTCAACGTTACACACGACATGACAGACTTATATATACCCTCATTCGTCACTTGTGGTGGTGGAGGGTATAATAATACAAAGGCCATTCTAAAGTTTATATTTGAGTTGCTGAAGTAATTCTAGGCTATTTTATGCCGCTTGATATCTTGTGTAATTCTTAAATAGATGCAAATAAAAAATGAACACTACAACTTTTAAAATCAAGTTTTAGCAATAACTAATGAGTCAGTCACTTTGTACATTCGTATTTATCTTTTCAGTTTACATCTAGTCCCTTTCATATTATAAATCTTTTGCTTCTTTATATTTATAAACCTATAAAGTGCTCTGTAGGGTATGTAACTTAATTTAACAAAATATGACCTATTATATTTGTAGTCTACAGCAATTACACATTTCTTCTGTTATTATTCGTCTAGTTAATTTTTCACAATTCTGTTACTTGAATATTTCATTTTACACACATTTTTATAGTTGTTTACATTAAACAAATTGCTGCCATTAAATTGAAAATGTCTTGTTATTTGTAAAAATGTTAATTTCATGTTTTATAACAAAAAAAAAAACACACACACACACAACAATAAAATAATAACAATAGTTGAAGTAACAAACAAGAAATATTCATACCAAAATACTTTGTAATATTTATGTACTATTACTTAAACCACTGCGGCTCTTAACAATCTTGTTGCTAGACACTCACCCCCCCCCCACCAGCGACCTTTAGTTCTTGTTTTTATTCTCGTCTTAAATGAAAAATTGAAATTATAAAATTATTTCCAGAAACTTGGGAAAAACATGAAGACTACCAACAAGCACTACAAACACTGCAAAAATTGCATGTTGTCAACGATTCTGCCCAAAGAGGCGTATAAATAATAGAGGACTACAACAATATTTTGTGCCGCAACGAGGAAGAAAAAATATTTCTACTGCAAGTCGTTGCCGAAAATAGGAAAAATATCCTCTTTATTACAAAAATTATTTAATAAATTAAAATAAAATACTTACATACATACATATCGCACTCAAACTTTTAATTGAACTCAATTTAATACAAATATCAAAGATACATAAAACTGGGTTTTTGTATTGGAACCACTTAGAACAATAGGAACAAAATTTGTATATTTGAGGTACCTTAAAGAGCAGAGAAACAGGTTTGGAATATACATTTGACTCCTTCAGAGGCACCCTGAAAGTAGTTAGGACGAGGAGGCAAATTTATAAAACCTTATTTGAAGGGAAGTATTCTAAGAACCAGATATAGAAGGTGGGTGTCTTTCACAAAAATGTTGCGTGAGAAAAATCAATTGACTCCTCCAAAGGTGCAATTAAAATAGTTAGGTCAAGAGGGCAAAATTATAAATCAGTATTTGAAGGGAAAGTACCCTAAGGAGCAGAGATAGGGTATAAGTATGTTCTACAAAAATGTTGGGGAGGAAAAATCAATGGGGGTTGGTCATACATTTGAATCCTCCAGAGGCGCAATTAAAATAGTTAGATCAGAGGGCAAAATTATAAATCAGTATTTGAAGGGAAAGTACCCTAAGGAGCAGAGATATGGTACAAGTATGTTCTACAAAAATGTTGGGGAGGAAAAATTATTGGGGGTTGGTCATACATTTGAATTCTCCAGAGGCGCCCTGAAACTTGTTAGGTCGATGGGGGTAAAATTTATAAAACTCTAACTTTTGTAGGGCAAGTCCCTTAAGGAGCGAAGATAGGGTGTAAGTATGTTCTACAAAAATGTTGGGGAGGAAAAATTAATGGGGGTCACTCTGACATTTTACTACTCTAGGGGCGACTCCGCGGCAGTTATTGGACATTTTATTAATTTTTTCACTCTTACCTTGAACTTTGACCTCGATGAGGCGCCATTTATCCTCAATCAAAGTCCCCCATTTTTTGTCCCGTCTATTTTTTTTCCAAGCCTAACAAAATAAAAGGCGATAGCGATTCGAAATCGAAAAATCGTTCACTATGTCATACCTATTACACATGTAAGAATTTCTTTGATTTTGTTTTAAGTGTCAACACAATGTATTTGTATTGTTACGAAATTGTATTTCAATTTAATTTAACAGCCGGTATCAACATACCGCATATGTATTAACATACAACATGTTTGTTAGCATTTGCATTAGTAGAATTTCCTATTTACAAACCTTGTTGATAACATATTATATTAACATGCACTAAGGCAACATTAAGGCCCCGATTACCGTTCACAACACTAAATATTTTGATGTTGTATGTTGTAAACTGTGATTACGATTGACAACACTTATCGGCTTAATCGTATGAAAAATGCATATTGTGTTGTAGACGACACAACACAACATTTTAGTGTTGTGAACGATAATCGGGCCCTAAGTTTTAACAGCCATAGAAAGGAACTTTCGATTGTTTTCTCTAGATGCTGCCAGAAATTACTAGAAAATGGCGCTATTGTACAAATAAAACAAACAGGGTCACTCAAAGTTAGTTTATTGTGAGTCATCGTTGAGTTAAAATCTCAGCGTTCTCAAACTGTAATTTAATGACGTTTTCTTTTCTGGCAAAAATGTTACATGTTTTTCCCATTTCGCATCTTTTTTTATTTTTTTGTGTTCTTTTCTGAAAATATGTCAACACTGCTAAAGTGTAGTGTGTTCTTTTCTATAAATGTCACACTATAAATTTAAAAAATGGTGCACCTTTCACACTCTGTATTTTTAGAGGGGGAGAATCGCACGATAAAACAGCTGACCAGTGATGCCAACTTTTGAGACTCAAAACGCGTAAACATTTTTGAAAAAATGGCTAAATGGAAAAAAATCCATATAAAACCACACCCAAATTTCTTTTTTTCGCCTTTTGAGTGACTAAAATCCGGCTACATCTAGCCCGAAAAGGGCTAAGTTGGCATCGCTGCAGCTGACATTTGTTTTGTTTATGAATGTGTATTTGTGTTAAAAAACAAAACAGATATATACAAAATGGAAAATATTACTACATTTTTATGTACTGAAAAAATTTTGGATGACTTGTTGGATTCATGTTCATCATCTGATGATGATAAAATATTTTATATGATTATGGAAAGAAATCTACAACCGCGAGTGAAAGGCTTTGTAGAGAACGTAATTAATGAAAATTTTGAAATTGATGTATGTCAAATTTCATAGGACAATATCTCCTACTTCTTATATATGTAATGTATGTTTATATATATAATTTTTATAGTTTAAGAAGAATTTGCGTATTGGTCGGGAAGGTGCCATTGGCCTTATTTCAAGCGATCTTACCAGGGAGCTGTCTGCTTCTTCTATTTTAACAAAAAAAAAAAAAAAAAAAAACAGCTGTACATAAAAAAAAGTGTTACACTGTTGTAATTTTATGTTCTATTCTGACCATTAAAAATGCGACATCTTTAAAATGTGGGGTAAACATTATAAAAATGTACATAATAAAAGTGTAGCATTTTATTTCAGAAAAGAAAACACCATAAGTGTGTTAAAGTAATGTATATTTGCATTAATAAAGACTCGTTATGCATTCTTTAAACTACTTGAGGCGTTTATTTTACAATAAAAAACAATCCGGTTTATTTAAAGGAAGCAAACACGTAACACTATGATAAGCGCAATTCACAATCTTGTGCAAATGGTATTGCTTTATTGCATTTGCAAAAAGGGTTAGCATATTTTCGTTCTACACTAACAAAATACACAGCAAAAGCAAAAATGTGCTTAACCTTTTAGCAAATTCAATGATGCAATACCATTTGCACAAGATTGTGAATTGCGCTAATGATTTTTCATTCCTTTGCATTTGAAGTTCTTAATCTATAATATGCCTTGTTGCAATTAAATTAATTAACCTTATTCGTTTAACTAATTGCTTCTAGTATGTGTAAAATAGCAAGGTCAGCTCAGAACTGACTATTTCTTAGCACAATAATTTATTTACAATAATTTTGCTGTATTACTTACAATGACGTCATACTTTTAATGATATTTTTTTTGTTTAGCCTGGCACTCAGGGATAAGTTCCATGAGTACGATGTTAATTTCATGTTACTCATGCAATGCATTGTGTTGGAACTAGAAAAATAGGTTATGGGAAGAAGGATAGATGGAATAGTATTTGTGAACATTTAATTTAAAATTTCCTATATTGAAAGTGACAGCGAAAACTTCTGCAGGAAGTTTATTTCACATAGCGACAGTACACCGCTAAAGAACGAATTTTCTCTGTAATGTGTGGTGCGATTCACTGTCCAGTTGACCATGAATGGATGAGCCCTGACTTAAGAACGTGTATTAGGCAAAAATTACGGATATCAGGAACAAGTTTCCTAATTTCAGCAGAGCACATTTATAATGGTATAGCTAGAACAGTGAATCGCAACCCATATTGAGGCGATGCTCAAAGAGTTGGATACCCTACTGTCACCGATAAGCACCATCGGCCTCTCCTATACGCGGTCGAGTAACTACAAAATTAAACTTCGCAGCATCGTCCCATACATGATAGTTGTATTTTATTCTCAGTCGATTATAGGTGTTGTAAGTAGTAAGAAGATCGAGTGAAGTATCTCCTAAACAGTTTTAAAAAACAAAGGCACTTGAATGCTTAATTTGCCACTTGAAAAATGTGTTTAGTCCAGGGGAAATCACACTAAATTCTCGTGCCTGGAACATCAGGAGCGTCTGATTCCTTAATATTTACACCGCCTTAAAAAAACAGATGAAGCAATATGATCTGTCAAGCGTTTGTATGTTAATAAACAACATTGAATCTTAAGTTACGGTCACACTTGACAAATATTTACTCAAAAAAGCGTAACCACTTGTTTAAGCACATATTTGTTTCACGTTGTTTACTCATACAAGAGTTTTGCAAAATAAAACGAAATATTTGTTGTGTCCTGCCCTAAATAAACGAAGTTTTTTTTTAAATAAATAAACGTGTTCAAATATATTTTATTTAGTGGTTACGTCTTTTTCGGCAAATATTTGCCAAGTGTGACCGTATCTTTACGTGTAGTAAAATCGACTTTATTCGCGCGACCCTATTCGTAGGTTGTCTTAAGATCTTGGTTAGGTGTATAATTCATGTTTTGCCTCATTTCCCCAATCTCCAAAGGGTTTGGTCTATGGTTGAATGAATATGAATGGCAAATGATGCTATCATCTTAGATTGCAAAAGAGGTTTGACGTAGAAGATCATTTAGAAAGATAAAAAATAAAGTAGAAGAAAGAACAGAGCCTTGCGTTACCCCTCATTCAAACTTGAACTCGTCTGATGAGATGTCATCTAGAACAACTCTGAGGCAACTCAACATAAATCGAGTTATCACCAACAACAAAAGCAGTAATAGCCTGTTCAGCGATCTCGAACGATAGCGTTCGCTTAGATAAGACTTAAGACACAAACTTTTTATCGTATCTATTTTTTACTCAATCAAGTTTGTTTATTCCACAATCAAGTTTGTGTCTTAAGTCTTATCTAAGCGAACGTTATCGTTCGAGATCGCTGAACAGGCTATAAGTTTCGATAAAAGAGTACCATTCCAGACTCTGTCGAACGCTTTGGAAATATCTAGAGCCACCACTTTACTTTCGCCAAAACGATGTATTGAACGACACCATTCTCCGATAGGAAAGCTAGAAAGTCTCTCGTAGATCGTCCCCTACGAATTTTGGACTTTAGATATTCCACAAGATGGTAATTTACCATACATTCCATAACTTTAGAAACTGCAAAGCAAATTCCTATTGGGCGTTAATTATCAGGGTTGGTAGCCTCTCCCTTTTGAGGAATCGGCGTTACATTAGCAACCTTCCAACACATAGCAAATTCAACGCCACGGTATAAGGTGCTGAAAAGATTAGCTAATGCACGAGCTAGCGTCGAAGAATATTTTTCAAGACCAGAGCTGGTATACCATCCAGCCCAGAAGACTAATTTTGATAAGATCTGCATAAAACTCTTTGAACTGCGCTCGCATGAAAGAATATATCTCGCATAGTTACTGACACCCTTTCGAGCTCGGGAGAGCTTAATTGCTTTCCGCTGAGTTTGAATTTTTAGCCAAAATAATTTACCCAATATGTTAGCTATAGCTATTACTATATACAGTTTGAGATGGTGGCAAGTGTCACACCAGACATTATCAAGTCATGTCGTGCTCTTAATATTAGTTTGTGGTACGATGACATAACATAACAATGATCACTTCATGATAATGAATCACTTCATTTTAGATATTAAAAATATGTATTAATAAATCCGTTGTCAGAGTAAGTTTTCATATTTATTTCTTAAAGTGCTTTGCAACGCTAAGTTTTATTATGGACTATCTTCTGTAACTGAAATTTTCTGAAATATATGTTTCTAGCAGACAATTTATTTTAAAATCTTGCCATTAATTTAAATATTATTATTCAGATTTCTCCTTTAAATTGCAACGTATAAACACAACTATTCTGTCACATTCATCTACATACATACATATTTACCTTTGCATATCAATAACTTGTAATGGCTGCAGATTCTTTGCTTTATAAATTTGAGCAGCATTAAATTAAGAAAACCCAAAATTAATTTTGACATACATACAATGTATATTTCTGGCAGTATGTATGCAAAATGAAATGAATGAAAGAATGAATGAAGGAATGTATGAAATGTATGGAAAAAAATTGCTTAATACTACCTTTTCACAAGGAATAAAATACACATTGTAACACATCCTCATTTATTATGGTAAAGAGGCAGTCATCACAATCATCGTCCTTAGCGTCATTTTACAATAATTTTCTTTTTCTTGTTGTCTTGTTAATTTTATTGTGAAATAAAGCAACGCAACGAATATTTACGTTTGAATGAGAAGTAAAAAATAGAGATGCCAAATGACTGTGGTTTTTCAAACCCGGGATTTTTCCGGATTTTTATTTTATATTAAAACAAATTTGTTTTCTTAATAATAGAAACTGTTTGTTTTCTTAATAATAGAAACTGTTTATTGCAAAAAAGTAACTTATTTAAAAATGTTCAAAAGTAAATATTTTCTGTCCTCATAGCGAATTTTTTTAAATTTATTAAAAGTTTATAAACCATTAAAAATTTAAAAACATATATTCAATTCACAAGTGATGTTGTATGTTGTATGATACAACTATTTCATTGTGAACACAATTTTGAGCAACGTCGTCTGTTTATGTTGTCAAACATTCAAAATGACAAAAGAAAAATATTTTAAAAACAAATAGCTATACAAAACATGGAATTGGAATATTTTCCAAAAAAAAACAGCAATATCCATTATTAAAATTAAAAATTATAAAGGTATTGTAAACAATATTTATATACACAGAAATTAACAGTAACATTTGTTCAACTATTGTAAATTCAGACGACATACAACTCCTACGACACTACAACTTCACTTATCAATCACTTATGAACAATAATAACATTAAATTGAAAGACAACATTTCATTAACCGTAGATCGAGCCTTAAAAAAAATTCACAATTATTCCTTTGTATCATATTTGATACATACTTCTTTTTATTGAGGCTTTGTTTAAATAATAGATTATATGTATAAATAAATATCAATTTATGGCTTACTAATGCAATCTACGCAAATACTTTTAGAGTGTTTATCATTGCAGCATGGCTTTTTACACAAGCAGCAAAAAAAAAGACGTCCATTTGTTCTTGTTTTCACCCAAATTATAACATTTTTGACATCTTGCACGTTTCTTCGTCGAATAATTATCAACTTTTTTTCTTTTTGATGGACCGGCTTTACTATCATTAGACTCATCTAAATTTTGACTTGACAATTTTGAGTATATCGCCAAAGAAAGTTCACTTCGAGGAAGGTTTTTACGTTTGTCCATATATGGCTTTGCAAGTGATATTGCCAACTCATGAAGAAAACACTTACGTTTTGTATGTTTCTGAGTGGTTTTCCAATTGGTGTCTATTTCGTTGTAAATAATATAGGCGTTCAAGGCAGAAACATCAATTATGTTGGAAAAAACAGCCATAGTCCAGCGATTGTTTTTACGTTTACAGCTGTAACTACCCAACATTTTGTCAACAGTGTCAACTCCTCCTTTGGTGGAGTTATAAAACGATATTATTTCTGGTAATTTTTTTGGTCCATCCAAAACTTTTGGTTCATGATGCATTGTGCTCATGACAATTGTGCATTTGTCTTTGTGACTTATATAACTAACGACAGTTGTATCAGGGGTAAAAGCAAATGATGACTCATATCGAGGAATTGATCTTTTGTTTTTCCGCATTGTTCCAACCATTGTTAAATTTCGTTTCAAAAGTTTTTGACCAAGAGTGTGTGACGAAAAAAAGTTATCCATTGTAACATTATGCCCCTTAAGTCCATCAACTAAGTCAAGGACGACCCGTTCTCCCTGATTTCGCTCTGGAATTCCAGATACATCTTTGCCCAAATATGGCTGTATTTTCCACACATAACAAGAACGCGAATCTACAAGCAGCCAAAACTTTAGACCATATCTCTCTGGTTTCGACGGTATATACTGTCGGAATTTACAGCGGCCATGAAAACCTAACAGTTGCTCGTCCACAGTAACACAGTCATTTGGGTTATAAAATTGTGAAAGACTGTCAGACCATTTGTCCCATAGGTCTCTTATTGGCGCGAACTTGTCCACACTTTTCTGAGCCCGCCTGGCTAAAACGTCGTCAAACCGTATAATTTTGTGAATATTTAGAAATGTTTTTTCAGACATTATTGACCGAAATATGGGCCGTCCATAATATTCATCAAACAGATCGATAAAAAACACTTGTTCTATCACAAAATTCACCAAACTGCAGTATGTATCAAATATGATACAAAGACAATATTGTAAACTTTTTCAATTTCTCATAGCCTACTTACATTTATTTTTTCAAACGATGATTTAAATACGGGGAATAACGATATTAACAAATTGTGAAAACATGTTATACCTACAGTGTTGCCATTCACAGAAATATTTGAAATAAAAACTAAATGTATCACATTTGATACAAAGCTCGATTAACGGTTAAATGAAACCAGAATTCTACAAAGAAAATACTACTTTCAATGAAGCAAAATTCGGGCTTCTTCGGCAGTGCCGGTCATGTATTAAAATTGGTAAATTTAAAAAGGCAATATTTTGACAAGTAATTTCCAGTTAAGGCCTGAAGCATCCCCTTTTGTCAGCTCTTCAACTTAGACTTTGAATATTTATATAACAGAATTGTTGTAGAAACGCCACAGCAATTTTTATTACGCGAACCTAGTGGCGGCAGTTTTAATTTACCTTTTAGCATTGACATTTTCTAGTGATAGCTTCTGGCTTTTTTATTTTTAAAACAGCCTTTTAAAGGCTATTTTTTATTTTAAGCTAATACTTTACATACAATTGCGTATTTTATCATTATTTCTGGACCAACAAAGCCATTTACTTTTACCATTGATACTAAACTGTCAACTCGTTATCATCCCCATTTGAAAAAATGTTTAATGTCATTTGGCACAGTTTTCACATAAATTTTAACAATAATTGAGAGATAAAATAAAGAGCGTAATAGTATGTTAAATTGCTGAAAAATAGTACGCCAAATGTGTAAACTTTTTTAATGAAACTAATAGAATAATTGAGGTCACGATTGCCAGCATTGATAATTCAGTAAAAATAGTAAAACCATTTACATATGTACATTTATTCTCTCATATTAAAAATGAAAACTTTAGCTAAACCGCTGATGACAAAACCATGACTGCAAGTTAATGGCACAACCTTTTAAATTATAAATAGACAAATGTGGAACCAACAGTTGACTTTTGGGTGAATGCATTAGAGTTTAAAAGTGCTCCACAATAAAAACCATTTCTTGAGTTGCTACATTTATGGCCGAATTCACAGTCTTTAGTTAGCTAATGACAAAGGCTTAACTAATGATTCTTTATTCGCAATGCTTAGTTTGCCATAAGAATAACAAGTATTAGTTAAAGAACAGTTAGTATATTAGTTTACCAATGGTTAACTAATGACTGAGAATTCGGCCATTAGAGTCAGTTTTTAGGATGTAGTTCAACCATGTTTATTGTTTTAACTCAGTTTAAACTTCAAATTAAGTTTTTAGGATATAGTTTACTTTGTTTTAATTGGCGTTTAACCCCTCAATGGGCGTTTAAACTCGATTCATATTTGTCAAAACATATCAGCTGTTTAAAATGTACTATAAAATAAAAGAGCTGATTGTGTTAAGTTTTAGCTTATAACATAAAATAAATTATAATAAAATGTATTCTTCGAAGTAAAATTGGTTGAACGTTTTAAACTATTTGTATCGACCTTCTTCATTTTTATGATTTTTTATTGTTTTTTTGCTGCTTTGATTTTCCAATGTTTTTTTTTTTTGCCGCTTTTATTTGTTTATGTTTTAGAGAAATTTTATAATGCTACCACATTTATATAAGAAATTTTTAACGATGCCATATTTTTATTATGTGTAAAATATGGTAACATCAAATAATTTGACGTTTCTTAAACTACCACTGAAAAACGACTAGGTGGATTAAAAAAAGTTTGAATGTTATTAAAGTTTAACTAAACCACTAACAAACCAAGTTTAATCCTTCTCCTAAAAACTGGCCCTTAGTATTTAGCTTTTCAGTACTAACTTTTAACAATGCAGAGGTTATTTATGGCTATATTCACAACCTTTAGTTAGCTAATGGCAAAGGCTTAGCTTATGATGCTTTATTCGCAATGCTTAGTTTGCCATAAGAATAACAAGTAATAGTTAAACAATAGTTAGTATTTTAGTTTACCACTAGTTAACTAATGACCGAGAATTCGACCATTAGTCTTTTAAAATTGTTAAAACAAAACAATGAAATCGTCTTATAGTTTTCATAAAGTCTTTCTAGACAATTGTGGTATTTATGCAAATCCTAGTTACAACTCTTCTAAGTATTGTATATTTTGTAATTATTATTTGAAAAAAAATGTGCATTACTACTCTCCAAACTCAGATTTGTGGAGTGAAAATTATTTATTTCTTTATCCTCTTAAACTAACCAATGCAAAATTTTAGGTTGATCAGATGGCGAGAATTCATGACAGAAATGAGAATTCATGACAGAAACAACAAACTTTATTTTTCTGTAAATAGTCGTTAATGGTAAATCGGTTGTTAGATCATACAAAGTTGTCAGATCTGGCAATGTGCTAGCAACTGACATTGAAAAATTGTTAGCTAAAGGTAAATTCACAGTGCAGACGACTGTAGGAAAACCTTACAATTTCATTAACACACAATTGTCACACAATAAATTTATCTGCCAACAGAAATTGTCAGTTCACACTATTGTCAGATTGTCAGAATTGTGTGTGTGTTTAAAAATGTTAAATATTGTCATGAAACAAAAAGAAGATTGAGAGTCGAGTACACAAAAATAACGAAATTTTACATCATTTGTGTAGAGCGCTTAATAAAGTCTATGCGAACTTCGTTCTCGTGGCTATTAATATGATTTATGAAAAATTGCCAGATTAACATTTTCAACAGTTCAACAGTTTATTGCAAATACGTTAAAAAATATCTTGGAATGATTCAAGTGACGATAGCTGTCAAACAGACATACATATGTATTCGTATATGGACCGACCAACATTCTTTGGCAAGAAAGAAAATGCCTATAAGCATTCAGACACATGTATAGGTACATATCGATGGTCTCATGTAGAAAGGCCCTAACTCGCATATTTGAAACTTTACAGGAGAAGGTAAAAACATAATAGAAATTGTAATATTCAACATGTAACTTTTTTTGTACAACTGCTATTAAAAGCGTTATTGTTTACACTATTGCAATACATTTTTGTGAGGAAGTGCATTTGCGTTAAATGCATTGGAATCGCAAAAAAAACAAATTTGGAAAAAATAGCGAGTTAGGGCCTTTCTACATGATACCAACGATATGCACCTACATTAGGTTAGTAGCAATTTAAAGTTATTGATTGATATGCCAAACTAAAAATACACTTTACTTCATTTGCAAAAGTATTCATTTTCTGCAATAAGTACTTTTTTTTACGTATTTATTAAATTTAATATTTATCATATATTTTGTTTGTAAAACAGTTAACAAATTTATATTTCTATGTCTGATTTGTAATAGAAATAAATTTTTCGTTAAATTAAAGAAAGTTTTCAAAATAACTTTTTTAAATCCCTACAAACACAGCTACCCTAATAAACAAACCCCTTAATGTCTACGATAATTTGTGTAAGGTATTATAAAAATTACATTTACTTTTTTGTCTCATATTTGCATACAGTATTTTTTTATACTGTCAATGTTAATATATAAATCTGTACATAACTATTTATATATGCTTAAACTATGTACTACATTTGTAAAGTTCTTAAAAAAAACCAATGTGTAAAACGAAGTTTGAGGATTATTGTTGCTGTTGTTAATGTAAGTATTATGCCAGTTCGGAAATTGTGGCAGTTTTGCCTGCCTTTTTAAATGTTGTATTCAGCCAAATGCACACACAAACCCAAATAAAAGACCATGAAACACATGAAAAGGACAAACAGAAAATGACATATCCTTAAATATGAACAGAACAAATTTATGTAATGATATACATACACATTTACCTACATTTCATTTGCCAACTCACTTAACATTGTGACATGTACAAATTTGTACATAATTGAGGTAAGACCGTTGAGTTTGTGTTGTGAAACGGACATTTGTGGTTTAAGGATTTTCTAACAACTAACAGGGATTATCCCTTAGCTTTCAGTTTATTGTTGCTGAGCAATATAAGTGCTCACAGATTATGCTATTTTTTTTAAACCAGTATTAAATTATTTACAGCCTATTTAATAATCTTGTATAAAAATCGAATTTTATTCAGAAACATATTGATCTCCAATTAATCTTTATTTTTAAATTATACCGCTCGTTTTTTTGGTGGGAGATATACTGTGAGCGTCAAAATAAAGTCAACACCACATAAAAAGAAATGCTAGAAAATAATATTGCATATTTATATAGTCATTTAAGTAGAATAGAATTCTCAAGGAAAAAAAACAAACACAAAAGTGTATTCAAATTTAACCGATTTATTGTTAAAATGGAACAAATTTTACGCGTCAAAATAGAGTAAACAGTGTCATCATTCTTATTCAAAAAACAACCCCTGTCATTATGCAATTAGTGGCAATTATTTTAATGTTCCTTTGTTTGAAAATAACCAACATTCAAAATACTTGAAAAGGTACGGTCACACAATACAAATATTTGATAAATAAGACGCAACCACTAAGTAAAATATATTTAAATTATTTTATTTACTTAGGACAATTCACACAAATAAATTAAGTTTTATTTTATTTGATGCTGTTTGATCTTACCAAACACTTGTAAGGTCAAAAAGCGTGAAAAAAAATTAATAAAAGTTATTATTTTTTGAGTGAATATTTGTCGTGTGTGACTATACCTTAAGTTTCAGGATCATTAAAAAGTTTAAGATGTGACATTAAATAGTGAAAATTTTCAGTAGGAAAACAAACATCAATTAAAACTCGGCAGATCATAATAGACTTACATAGCAAAATTAAACCTATGCGCGAAATAAGTAAAATCCTTGGAAGGCATCACTATACAATAAAATAAAAATTATAGACAAGTAAAGTATACCCATATACATTTACAATACAGTAGCAAATTTGTCTGGTGTAAAAAGACAAACGCGTCAAAAACTGATGCAAGAGCGAACATCTAGTGCTGTAAAAATAACTGAAAATGTTACGAAAATTTTAGAAAAATCTTTAAGTGGGTTCGATTAGAAGATCCTTGTATCAAAATGGCCCACATGGTAAAGCGCAACAAGGCCTTCATATCAAAGAACAATCAAACCAAACGTTTGAATTTCGCAAAAAATTATATCATCCTATATCCTCAAATTTTTTTCTGAATAATATTCTTTTCACCGATGATAGATAGTTTGAGATATTTGAAGTCAAAAACCTCTCAAAAATATGGCGAAACAAGAACGATGCCTTTCGTAATAAATATGCTAACAAGACTGCAAAACATGAAGGCAGCTCAGAAATGGTAATATGCCGGCATCAGGGGTCGGTAACCTTACATTTATAAAAGGAAGATTGACTCGACACACACTGGGTTGAAATACTCAGTTTTCGAGCATTAATTCAAAAAAGAAATTTAAAGTATCGTCAAAACTCATTGCAGTTGCTGAAAAAATAAATATCTAAAGTGCTCTGGTATGTTTGCAGTGAGAGATCAAAATCAAAATTTTGTGAATTTTTATTTCGTAAAAAGACAGAAAAACTGAAAATTTACTCTGTTAAAAATCTAATTTTTTTTTTACAAATTTATCAATTTAGCTATGGAACCATCTAGTTCAGGTAGTATTGCGAATATCTTGGTAAAGTTTGTATAACAAATTTGGTGTGGAAGTGGTTTTGTTTTTGTGATTTATATTAGAAGTCCAAAAAAAATTTTAATTTTCATAGTTTAAGTGGACATATAGTTATTATTCGTGTACATTCATGTCGAGATTTATAGTTTATATTACAAAATAAATATACAGTAAACTCTCGATAATGTGAACTAATTAATGTCGGGGTAGTTCATATTTTCGAATTTGTCTACATTTTCGATTGTGATTTTTTTATATATATTACTAAGTTATTCTTTCTAAAAATCATTTCTGCAAGGAATGAAAATGCAAAGATTACTAAAAAAACTTTTTGTAATTTATTTGGAACATAAAAAGTTTTTAAAAATCCATTTTATAAAGAGTACATACGTAGTATGTACATAAAAAACAAACAAAATATTACGACAAAAAAATAAATAAAATTTACAATGAAAAAAGATAGGTACATACATATATAATTAAATATGGAAATAATCGGTTATTATTTTCTGTTTTTTCTTTTGTTCGACCAGCTTATTTACCGCCAATTCCCTGATTTTTTTCAGTTTGATCGACCATTTGAAATTCAGCCCATTGGACAGCTTTGTTAAAAATTTCGACAGCTTCTTTAGCTTTAATGTTGTTTTCAGGCGCTTCAATAAAACAGTCGGCATCATCGTCGGACTCTTCAATTAAATCATTTTCATCAAATGGCGTGACGTCCTCACAAGGATTATTGATCCAATCTCTAATGTTTACAGCAGTAAATACTTCATGAGGGCACAATGTCTGTAGAAAATCTGCAGCAGTATTTTCTAAAGATCTAACCTCTCATTGCCACTTTTCTTTTAAAACGCTCAAAGGAACACTAAATTGAGGATCGTCTTCATCTTTTACTATAGTCAAAATATTTTTCCAACAGTTAGATAAAGTTTCTTTACCAACTCATTAAATACCTTTAAAATAATGGCATACTATGGTATTTATTAATTCGGGGATTCCCAACATTAAAAATAAATGCTTCTACAAATTAAAAAATCCCCAAAAATTAAAAAAAAAATTGTTCACTATTTAGAGCCATTAAACTTTGTTCACTATTTAGAGCGCCCATATAAAAAACTGAGTGTTCACATTAGCGGATAGTTCATTATATTGGATGTTCACATTACCGCGAGTTCACTGTATATCTAATATGTTACAAAAATGTAGACTGCATTTTTGTGCATTTTAGAAGTTATTCATTTCTTTGTAAAACGTGTCGTTGCTCTAATTTACCAACAAAACATATGATCTGGCGATTGCTGCTGTTATTATTACTGTTTTTGTATATTAATTGTTGTTGTTCATGTTTTTAATAATATTCTTTATGTTGTTGTTGTTATACCCTCCACCACCAAGAGTGGTGAATGAGGGTATATTACGTTTGTCATTCCGTGTGAAACTTTTTTAATATTCATCTGAGACCCAACAAAGTATATATTTTCTTCCATAATTGGTCCACTTCTTCTATGCCACCCATAAATCTTTTCTAAATAATGTTATTGAGATCAAAATCAAACGAAAAAGCCTCACCTTATATCTTATCCTTTTCTATACTCTGTTCTTAACTTTTTGTGAATATGGAAAAATGTTCTTTTAATTTTGTAAATTGTTAAATTACAATCAAGATTATTATGAAAATTAAACAAACTCTGTAAATTACAGCAAGAATCGGTAATTACATCAATTATAAATGGTCGAAATTAGATAAAATTTCAAAATATTTAACATAAATTATGTTGGTCGTTAAGTTGTCTTTCAAACAATATATCAAATACTAATAAAATTTGCACTAAGTCTGAATAGAAAACACAGACTAAGAATATTCTAGTCCTATAACCAGTGTAGTTTCGGTATTTCTTATTATGTTTAGGTAAAGGGTATTTAAGATTCAACACAGCCGAATATAGCACTCTTACTTGTTCATTTACCTTTTTAATAATATATTCAATATATTTTAATTTTAAATTTTATTTAATCATTTATAGCTTTCTATTTTAAATTTACAATAAAATTTGTAAATTAAGCTCATTTTTCACAAAATTGAAAAAACGTTCCCAAACAGACAAAATACATTTTTTTTTTAATTTTTTTTTGTTTAAATGGTTTCTATTTAGGTGTATGACAATTATTGATAAACAAAAAAAAAATATAAAAATTTATTTCATTGCATTTTTAAAAAATTTGTAAAATTCTCGAAATCCTTCAAAACCCAAATTCAGACTTTAAATTAAACTTATGTTTATATTTATGCAAAATATATATTTATTTTTTTTTAGAAAGAAGACAATATAAGCTTTCGTTTGTTTCTGATTTTTTAAAAAAACAATTCTGAAACAAACTATAATTTTCCGAAAAATAAAAATGTCTATAAAATCGTAAAAATTTTTTTTTTCAGTGTATGTTTTTTTAGAATATGCCTTTTGATGCATATTTAACGATTTGAAAAAAAAAAATTCAAAAAAATTTAAATTACGGCTCCCATGAATTAATCGCCACTTTCGGTGTCATCGAACCCACTGTGCGACAGTTGGAAAAACAATGTAGCCCCTCGCGTAGAGAAATTAGAACCACCAACAATGATCTTCAGCATACGAGTACTTCCAAAATTGTGAAGCAGTGGTTGCTCAATCATTGTTCAAAAACTTTAGATCACACTCGCAGTCTGCATGTCTTATACAATTAAGCACCTGTGGTAATATCTGGACAAAAACAAATTGGTCTTGTACGGATAACCTAAAGACAATGATGAGGAACAGCACGAATGGAACATAATTTCGATTTATTTCACCAGAAAACTCGTTGAATCTATGTCTAGACGATTGTCTGCTGTGATAAATGTAAAAGGACAGAAATTTGAGCCAAGTCGTATGTTTATGTTGTCAAACCTTCAAAATAACAAAAGACAAATATTTTAAAAATAATTTTGCAAAACAAATCCAATATACCCTACCCACTATTGTGGTGTAGGGTATAAAAAGCAATTAAATAGTGATGTGTTCAAACATAAAAATTCAAAAAGGGACGGAAAGTTTAATATGTTGTCGAAGAAAGGCACAATAAAATAATCCCAAAAGTAACTTAAATTCAACGAACACGCTTGTGATATAAAACAAGCCAAAGAAAGTTTATTAATGATTTCTTGAAATTTCAGTACAAGCTCCCAGCGGACCTTTTCACACGTTCCCGTACTAAACACCTTTAGATCTCAATAGAAACTAAACTACTGGTCGGATGGCCTTGCATTTTTTTTTACTTCCCATGCACCACTAGGGAATAACTTTAGTTTTAAAATGAAATAGGTCCTCAGGCACCTTCTCAACCAATGAAGGGTTAAACAAATTATAAGATTTCCATGACATTTGCCTATGATGTGTGTAAGCATCGTATATCAAATGGCCTATAACTATTAATTCTTTAACTGACCTCAATTTTTTACAATAATATGAATTGTTCAACCTTTTCTTTGTAACTTGTTTCTATTATTTGTTATTCTTTGCATGTTTTTCTTATTTCTTTATTTTATTTAACTCTTGTCAAGTTAATAATTGTTTCATTTAGGGACAACAACTTTTATATTTATATTTTATTGTTCATGATAGCAGTATATTTTGTGGTATTTGGTTTATTTTGCTCATTTTTGTTTTTTACATACAAAAATATATTTTCTTTTGTCGAAATATGAAAATGTTTTATCAAGTTTGGAAACTAAAAACACTAACAAAGCAATGAAAATTTTGCTCAGAATTTTACATGTATTTTATTTTGGTTGTAAAAACAAAATAGATATTAGTGCAATTCACAATTTTGTGCAAATAGTATTGCAGCATTGCATTTGCAAAAAGGTTTAGCATATTTGTGCACTACACTGCTAAACCTTTTTGCAAATTCAATGATGCAATACCATTTGGCACAAGACTGTGAATTGCGTTATTATATTTTAATTATTATTATTCACATTATTTTCAATTGGCGATGACATTAAAACACGTAAGATATTCTTTATAATTATTCTTAAAATTTCAAATATACAAGTAGTAGTGGTTCTATAAAGCATCTCACAAATAGCACAAGATTTTGCTGACTAAAGTTAAGCTATCTAAATATCCCAATCGTTAAATTGCTGACTTTAATTCTTAACAACAACGTGTCCTTCAAACCACTTCATTTGTATATTTTACAACTATCAGAATTAATAAAATTAACCTTAATTCTTTGACGAAACAATTCGAATAACTTCCTCTTTTTTTATCTACAGATTTACTTGATGGTGATGATACCAACACCGACACCAACACAAAGGTAAAAGACAATAAACACTATTCAAATAAATAGATAATTTGCCAATTCAGCTTCCAATAGTCATGTAATTACCCTGCAGTTTTACAGCAGTTCTTGACTTTACCCACAATTTACTCAGGATTTTAAATATTTAAATAGAAAACTTGGTTTTTTTTTGTAAAGTTTAGGCTGCAGAAATTTCACATGAAGTATTTCATATAAACGAGGCTGAATTTCCTTTTAAATGAGCGTGTGATTTTGGGCTTGTTGAGGCAATATACCACTACAGCTTTAATTATTGCAACAGCTGTTTGTGATATATTTGTTGAGGCCACACTGTACTTATTGCCAACATCACGTGCGGTTGATTTCAACTAGCATTGTTACTCACATTAGCAAGTATATATGTTGCGTGTGCTATTGTGATTGACAGACTCGTTGGTTTTATCTGTCACTTAGCTTGCGCCATTGCATTTTAAAACATCATAAGCAACACATTGTGGAACAAGTTAAAAGTATTTTTTAAATTAAAACCTATCAAAATTAAAAACAATAAAAAACTCAAACAACAAAAAAAAGGTGAAACAAATAACTAAAGTGTTTCATTTCAATTCCCAACAACCCAATTGGAATCTGCAGCATCAAAGGGTCGCCAGCGGACGGACAGACAACTTACATACATCAGTGAGCCCCAAACATTGGTCCTTCGAGCCGGATATAGAAGTTTTTCGTGGTGATTATGCTTCATGGCCCACATTTAGAGATTTATTTACCACAATTTATATAAATAATGATCGTTTAGGCCCTGTTGAAAAATTGTGTTACCTTTATCAAAAAACAGAAGGGGACGCAAGGGAAGTAAATAGAAATATTACCGTGACTGCTGATAATTTTGAGGTTGCCTGGGAAAATTTAAAAGCAACCTATGAGAATAAAAGGGTATTATTTAATAGTCAGATGAATTTGTTATACAATTTGGCTCCGTGTCAAGGGGAATCATCTGCTGAAATTAAAAGGCTCCAGAGGGAAATAAATAATTGCATATCGACTTTAAAACTGTATAAAGTTGATGTGGAGGCTTGGGAACCACTTTTTGTTTTCCATTGCTCAATTAGATTACCTGAGCAAACACTGAATTTATGGGAACAATCTGTAAAAAATAAATCAGAAATTCCAAAGCGGAAAGAAATTAATGATTTTTTGACCGACAGATTTCGGGCGCTAGAAAGCGTTTCCAACATTCGTGCCAGTGGTTCTCAAACTATTTTCAATAATACCCAAAACCAAAATAAGCCTAAACAATTTAAAACACATCACACTAAAGCTAATATGGCCCAATGCAAATTATGCAAGCAACCACATGAAATAAGTCAATGTGGTAAATTTTTGAACATGGACTACAAGAGTCGTATTTCCACTTTGCGAAAATTTAAATATTGTTTTAACTGTTTGAAAGTAGGACATATGTTTGGCGATTGTCCTAATAACAATGGTTGCTCTAAATGTAAAAGAAAACATCACAATCTTTTACATAGGGATTTTGTTCCAAAACCAGTTACGGGTAATAGCACAATTGTTGAGGCCCAAAATAAGGAACAGACGACCACTCAGTCTGTACCAGTTGCTTCATCTTCTAATGTAGTTCAGAATCATCATCACTCGGCTTCGAAAAGGGTTTTATTAGCTACTGCATGGATAAATATAGAAAATAATGGCTCAAGTTATAAAGTAAGAGCGTTAATTGATCCGTGCTCAGATGAGAGCTTTATTTCTGAAAAAATTTGTAGATTATTAAATCTGGCTACATTACCGACATCGGCTGAAATAGCAGGTTTGGGCGGTGAAATAATAAGCCATGTTGATAAAATGGCTTCGTTTACTGTAACTTCGTTGATCAATCCGAACTTGTCACTAAAAGTTACAGCTTTAGTAGTATCCCAAGTAACTGGAGATGTTCCAACACATTCCTTTAGCCCTGATAAAAATATTATGCTGCCAGGGTTAGAGTTTGCAGATCCAACATTTTATAATAGTGGCTCTGTAGATATATTGTTAGGAGGTGATGTTTATCCCTCAATACTACGAGGTGGTGTGAAGCATGGTATTTTTGATTCCCTAGTGGCTCAAGAAACCATATTTGGTTGGGTGGTAACAGGTCCAACGAATCCACAGCGTACAGTAAGAAGGTCTTATTTAACCAAAGTTTCAATTGATGAGCAATTAGCAAAATTTTGGGAGCTTGAGGAAATTTCTCAGAAACCAGTAGTCTCAGAAGGAGACAAGTTATGTGAAGAAATATTTAGATCAACATTTAGGAGAAATTCAGAGGGAAGATACATAGTTAATTTGCCATTTAAATCAGATTTCTCAGCTCTTGGTCCAAATAGAAACATAGCTCTGAGTCAATTTTTGAGAAATGAAAATTCATTGATGCGTAGACCACAAAACAAGATTTTATATGATGAGGTCATTAAAGAATATTTGACATTGGGACATATGGAGAAAATTGAATATCCTGAAATTGGCCCAAGCTATTACTTACCTCATCATGGCGTTTTTAAGCCAGAAAGCACTACAACAAAATTGAGGGTAGTGTTTAATGCCTCCAGTGTTACAACTAGTGGCAAAAGTCTGAACGACATTTTGCACGTTGGGCCTGTACTTCAAAATGATTTAGTTTATTTGATTCTTAAATGGAGGTTTTATAAGCTGGTGTTTAACGCGGATATAACAAAAATGTACAGGCAGATTCTAGTTAACCCTGAGCATGCTCGTTTTCAACAGATAGTTGATTGTTCTCCAGATGAAGAGATAACAGATTACAAATTAAAAACTGTCACCTTTGGGATCAATTGTGCTCCATATTTGGCACTTAGAACACTGTTACAACTGGCAAGTGACGAGGAACGTTATTACCCATTAGGGGCAGAAATATTGCGGAACTTTATGTATGTAGATGACGCTCTGGTGGGTGCACACAGTTTACCCGATATTTTAGAGGCCCGAAATCAGTTAATAGCAATATTGAAGTCTGGTGGGTTTGATTTAAGAAAGTGGACCTCGAACAATAAAGAAGTATTAGAAGGGCTGCCCTCTGAGTATTTAATAAATCAGGATTTTTTACGGTTTGACGATAAAAGTAATGCAAAGACTCTAGGTGTTCGATGGAATGCTTCAGCGGATTATTTTTATTTTACAACGGAAAAAATTCCACTTAAATCTACCTATACCAAGAGGGAAGTGTTATCCGTGATTGCTAGGCTCTTTGATCCAGCGGGTTGGCTCGCTCCTGTAATAATCATAGCGAAGATCTTAATGCAGCAGATGTGGCTCGATAAGATCGATTGGGACGACAATATTAAACCCATAGCCTTTCAAAGTTGGCAAGCTTTTATTAGTAGATATAACGATATCAATGAAATCACGGTTCCACGGTGGATTATGTACACGCCTGGCTCAATTATAGAATTTCATGGCTTCTGTGATTCTTCAGAGTTAGCTTATGCAGCGGCTTTGTATGTCAGAGTTAAAACGGGAGATAATATATATTCTAACTTATTGGTTGCAAAATCAAAAGTGGCTCCAGTTAAAAAACCTTCAATACCACGGTTAGAGTTATGTGGAGCAGTGTTATTAGCAAAGTTAGTAAATAGTGTTGCGCCCCAATTTTCAATAAAAAATTATGCGTTGTATTTATGGTCCGATTCAACCATAGTGCTGGCTTGGTTAAAAAAACCACCATGCAGCTGGAAAACTTTTGTGGCCAACAGGGTAGCAACCATTTTAGAAAAAGTGGGCAATAAAAACTGGAATCATGTAGTTTCCCAAGAAAATCCTGCAGATCTAGCAACCCGGGGGCTGACTCCTGTGGAGTTAAAGAACTGTAGGCTGTGGTGGAATGGTCCACATTGGCTCACATTAGAGAAAAGTTCGTGGCCTTCATTACCAGCAGAATTTGAAACGACTGAAGAAATAAAAAGCGTTCAGGTACATGTTGCTAGATCTGCTGTTAAGGAGGATGTTTTAGAACGGTTTTCAAGTTTGCCCAGAGCTATACACGTTATTGCCTACATCTTTCGTTTCTTTTTCGCGGTTAAATCTGACTCCACGAAAAAATCACGACATATCTCTTTGATTGTAACGGCTGAAGAGTTAACCTTTGTAAGAAATCGTCTGTTTTTGCTCTCCCAGGAGATATATTTTGTCAATGACTACCAGAAACTGCTTACCAAGGGACAACTTGAGAAAAGTAGCCCGTTGTTGACTCTCACGCCATTTCTTGATGAACATAAAATTATTCGAGCTAACGGCCGCCTCAGTGCATCTATGAATTTGTCCTACAGTGAACGCCATCCAATAATATTAGCTTATAAAAGTAGATTGGCTCGTTTGTATGTTGAGTTTATACATAAAATGGCACATCATGGAGGTTTAAAGTTAGTTCACAGCGTGGTTCGACATGAATGTTGGATACTTAAAGCTAAGAATTTAATAAAGGTCTGCATCAATAACTGCAAAGATTGTGTTTTACACCGAAAAGTGCGCCAAGGGCAGATTATGGCAGCGTTGCCCATAGAAAGAACGACCTTGAGTAGGCCCTTTACAAATACGGGAGTGGACTTTGCTGGCCCTTTTGAAATTAAAAGCTTTACCGGCCGATATTGTCGAATTACAAAGGGTTATGTTTGCCTCTTCGTCTGCTTCGCGACGAAAGCCATTCATCTTGAAGCTGTTAGTGACCTAACCACCTCTGGTTTCTTAGCTGCGTTGGCCCGTTTTATTGCGCGTCGAGGTTGCCCAGATTGCGTATATTCAGATAATGGCCGTAATTTCGTTGGCGCGGCCAAAGAAATAGCTGCTAATTTCGATAAACATTTGGCTACTATCCGAGATGCCGCGCTAGATAAATATGGACATCAACACTTAAAATGGCACTTTATTCCCGCTGCAGCGCCTCATATGGGAGGACTGTGGGAGGCAGGAGTTAAGAGTTTTAAGACGCACTTTAAAAAGGTAGCTGGTCAGGTAAAATATACATTTGAGGAGTTTTCTACGCTTCTGGCCACCATAGAAGCATGTCTCAACTCCAGACCTTTAGGACCTTTATCTGATAACATTGAGGATCTCACTGCGCTTACGCCTGGTCATTTTCTAATTGGCTCTGCGATGTTGACTCCAGCTGAACCTGAAGAACTTAGCTCTGCCTTGAGCGTGATAAATCGCTGGAGAAAAGTCAAAGCTATGCAACACGACATATGTCGCCGATGGAAGGCAGAATACCTGACGGAATTGTATAAGCGTTATAAATGGAAATCGCCGCAACCTAATCTTAAAGAAAATGATTTAGTAGTCCTTAGAAATGAACCCCTTTGCCCTACTGAATGGCGTTTAGGCCGTATTGTAAAAATTTACCCAGGTAGGGATGGAAAAGTGCGGGTAGTTGATATAAAAACGCAAAATGGTGTTATTAATAGGCCCATTCATAAATTGGTCCTTTTACCCAACTCCGCTGAGCAATAAAATTCATCGCTTGATACACGTATTCATTTAGTTTGGTCCAATTGATTAACATTCGCCTTTAATTCGATTTCTTCATACTTTCATTTCTTATAGTGCAACATGACAGACGCGTGGTTCAACACTGATTACGGCTGCCCGTTATGCAATCGCCTCCATGCTATTCGGCAGTGTTCAAAATTCCTGACTATGAGAGTGGAATTGAAGCGACGAACCGTCATTAGCTATGGGTTATGCAAAAGTTGCTTGGCCCAATCGCACGAGCTGCGCGACTGCAATAGTCTTGACCGTTGCAAAAGATGCCATCGGCAACACAACACTCTGCTGCATCCCGTAGACCCTGCCAACGTGTGGTTCCCGATGACGGTCGAGATGAAGCTATATCCGCATCAGGGGTCCTCACGATATATGGAAGTTCGAGCAAGAATAAACCCAAACTTCGCCCGCACTTCAATCCACAAAATGTTTGCCATTTCCGCAGGCTGCAATATTCTACAAAATCGAGCTTGGATAACCGTGGCACATCGCTTATACAGCCATAGGAAAATTGTGGTCCAATGCGCTGTTGAAGAACACTTTTTCCTCACTACGCCATCGGTCGATTTAAATCAGGAGTGGGTTAGTCGTAGAAAACGAGGTGTTGTCCTAGCCGACCCTGACTGGTTCCGCTCAGCACCAGCCTATATTGTTCTGGGGGCTGATGTAACCGCCAAGCTGTTAGAAGGGCCTGCAGATGGAAGACCAGGTAAAATTTATTGCCAAAAGACCCTGTTCGGAGAGGCTTTCTTCGGGGAAGGCATCAAGTGTGAGCAGTAAAGGGCCTGGAGCCAAACTAAAATGAAGTCTGCTGTATCACTCATCACTTGTGATCATCATCATATAAGTTTTTTATTTAATTATGAATTAATATTAATTTTAAACTTTAAACCCCTTTCCTTAAGAAAAATGAATTAAAATATGTACCTTTGTGAATTTCATTAATTAAATTTATATTTTATTTAATCTTTAATAACTTTATTTGTTTCATGGCTCATTGGTGTTGGCTCTATGATATGTTGCGCTACTGCCGCAAGGTGGGCGGTATGTTGAGGCCACACTGTACTTATTGCCAACATCACGTGCGGTTGATTTCAACTAGCATTGTTACTCACATTAGCAAGTATATATGTTGCGTGTGCTATTGTGATTGACAGACTCGTTGGTTTTATCTGTCACTTAGCTTGCGCCATTGCATTTTAAAACATCATAAGCAACACATTGTGGAACAAGTTAAAAGTATTTTTTAAATTAAAACCTATCAAAATTAAAAACAATAAAAAACTCAAACAACAAAAAAAAGGTGAAACAAATAACTAAAGTGTTTCATTTCAATTCCCAACAACCCAATTGGAATCTGCAGCATCAAAGGGTCGCCAGCGGACGGACAGACAACTTACATACATCAGTGAGCCCCAAACAATATTAAATCGAAAGAGCTAATGTCTATAACTTAAAGTCCTCACCATAATAAGACTCTGGATTATGAACTCCAAATACGACAATTTTAATAACTTAAATGCATACAAAAACCATGATCGGCTAGGAAAACCTTAGTTTGCTCAATGAAACTTCTTAGTGATTTACAATCGGATACTAGCTTTGACATCTAAAGGGTGATTTTTTAGAAACTTTAATTTTGGCAATACTGTTTTTTGACAGCTTAGTTGCTTTTCTATAACATTTTACTGTTAAATATGTTCAGTTTGGTCTATAATTTAATCATGAATCTACTTGCAAGGAAACAACGCTTGCAGATTATTGAATTTTATTAGCAACCATTTGTAACTAAATTTTGCTTCACATTTACATTATTGAACATTAAACCAGCAACACGCATACGTAAAGTGAGGACAAAGGAGCCAGTGTTATTGATGACCGTAAATTTTTCATCCCTATCGTGAATAAAAATTTCACATGAAATTCCCTTTTCACAATTTTCCTATTAAAATTCAATGTTAAAAAAATAAAAGGGAACAAATTTCATGTGGAATTTTTATTCACGATAGGGGTGATTGACTCGGAGCCGTTCACAGCAATTGGGAAGGATTTAGTTGTAAAACCTTTTAAAATACAACTGGTGCATAATTGAAGCCACACGTCCAAACACAACGGCTAACTTTTGGTGAACGAGTGCTGTTGGATGCAGAATTTCTTTTTTAGCGGAAAATTGTGTTCAGCGACGAAGATCATTTATGGAATGTATGCGTTGTCTTATTTCGTGTAAAGAGCAGACAGAAAAATGTACTGTTTGATGGTGATTATTAGCTGGACCGTACTTTCACAAAGACGTGGAAGACGTGAAAGCGCTACGTGTGATGATTACAAATATTGTTTTTTGCTGGAGCTGGCTTTGGCTTTGAATATGTGCCACATGCCGAAGAGTACGCAAAACAATGACCCAATTGAGAGGCGAGTTCGGTGAACAGTTCATTTCACGTTTGGGTTTGATCAATTGGCCGCCTAGATCGTGCGATTTAATTATCATATCTATAGCGAAAAGCCCGCAACGGTTGACGCATTGGAAGCTAATATTGAAGAATTTATACGTTAGATACCGGCCGATATGTTGGAGAGAGCATGAGCAAATTTGACCTTACGTATGAACTATAATATTAACGGGTAGACCGATACGGTTCAAATGGACTTTAAGCTATAGTCTTCCGAGTATTGCGCAGAATCCACTTGTTTTCTTTAGGTTTGGATTTACCCAAAGGTAATCATCAAGTCTCTGACATGTTCGTTTATTGCTCAGTCGTTTAGCTCATCCTAAAAGCATAGGAAAGGTTTGACATATTCGTGATGATAGACTGGATAACTTGTTTTCGATATTACCTTAATGGCTTGGGACTATTTCGCGATGATTTCTTGCACTGCAAAATGTTCGAATATTTAACATTTATCGTTCCTTCGAGTTAAAATACAAGCTATTTGACAATTTAGTTCTTTCTGTAATCGTTTCCGTGCTTATTACTTATTCTTACCCTAATCTGTTGGCTATCAAAATGTGTGCTTTTCTGTTGACAACACTGTACTGCTTAAATGGCTGAAAATGTAAAATTTACATCGCTGTTTATTTTTTGTACGTACTCGGCTCGGAATGCTCCAATAGACTAGCCAATAGAGGCTTGCGGATTCGATTACGGATGTTTCCTGCAGAAAAGCAATAAAAAACCACGTTGTATGATCGTTTTAAATATAAAACAATAAAGAGAATGTCAACTGGTTTCTTCTGCATTACCTTTCGCCAATAAAATCGCTAGTACGATATATTAATGAAGTTCCAACAACTTGATGTAAATAACAAAATTTAGAATAACAACAAATACAAATGTAGCTATGAACAATATGATTACGAGAAGAGCTGCGGAATAACTAATAAAATAGTGTTTATTTTGCAGACACCCTTCAAGTGCTGCAGGGTATTTTCGGGTTTTTTGAGTGTATTTACTTAAATGTGTGCTGCTGTGAATTTTATGAACGCAACAACAATTGGTGAATGGCACAATAAACGTGTCAACTTTTCATTTATGTCATTCGTGCGTAAGTCCACATGTTGGATGGCTCTTTAAGCTCCTATAAATATGCTACAATATTTTATTCCAACTTTTTTCATGGTCATGACTCATGAGAAATGTGTTAGTGTGTGCGTGTTTGTGACAGTAATTTTTCTAGAAAAATATGAAATAATGTTAAATTCGTAGTTTCGTAAATGTATGAATGTATTTATTGCAATCTCTAGTCGAAGTGATATCGGTAAAATAAAAATTTATTTAAAAGTAAAATTCACATGTCGTTATATTGTCTGTCTGTTTTTGTAATAAAATAAATTCATTGTTATTTCGTTTTTGTGGCTGCCGTTGTAGTTGTTATTTGTTAAAAATTATTTGCTTTTATTTTCGTTCGTTCGTTCATTTATTTATTTTTTGGCATTTTTCTTTATTCTTTATTTGTTTAACCAATGATTGTATTTGTTGTAGTCTTGTCATTCCTGCTGTTTTTCTTGTTAACGTGTTGTATGATGTTTTTGTGTGTTACACAATAAAATGCAAATAAGTTTGATTAAAATGAAATGGGTACCTATCAAGACCAAAATTTTTTCTTCAACTCTTACTGTGTGCATATATTTAAAATTAAATGATATTCACAGTGCTTTCAGTTTAGTTTATGTTTTTATTTATGTTTTTTTGCACAAACTATATAAATATTTTCATTATGGGAAGTAAACCTTTTTATAAAGAAAATTCTTGAAAAAATTTTGTTTAAAATTCTGCCTTGGTTTTCTAAATCGAAAGCAGCCTGTTCTTACAGTTAATTTCACCGACACTTTACTGACCCCACCACCTACCTGGACGCTGCCTTGTAAATATTTAAACTATTCCTTAAACAAATATTTATTGAAGGTAAATTTATGCAGGTTTTAGGTTTTCTTTCCTATTAAATGTACCTACACATTTGGTTTTTATTTACTTAATCTTATTAAATTTTGTTCTCCTTCTTAAATTATATTGTAAATTTAATTTAAGTTTTCTTTTTCTTGCAGTAAATATTTCTGCTAATTGCTTCAATTTTCATTCATTCAAACTCATAGTTGTAGTAGAACAAGTACATCGTAGTTACATCCTTAGGTAGTTTTGTGCTCAATATAATTTGCATAACAGACATAATGTGCATAAAAACAAGAAGAATATAAATCAGGAAAAAAAACTTTAATTATTACTTGAAACTTTAAAGTTTTTCTCTTTTCTTCTTTTAAGTTTTTTTTTTCTTTAGTTTTTGCCTCATACTCATTTGTTTTTTTTTTCTTTATCATAAGAAATAAGAAATGAAAAACCGCAGAAAATTTCATCTTGAATTACAATTATGTAGGGTTTTCCTTCGCTTTCTTCTGTGTTTTTTTCCTGTTTATTTGTGTGTGTATTTTTCTCATTTCTTTGTCAGTTAATCTTTCGTGCATCTTTGCTTACTTTGTTTAAAGTGTGTGCTGGGAAAAGTATTAATGGAATATTATTAATGATTTCTAATGTAATAGAAGTAGTTACTTATTTATGTATTAGACAATTACATGAGTAACTCAGCTCAATCTAATAAATATACTTAGACGCTTATTTAGCAATTCTATCCCTTGATTAAAATACAGCCCAATCATGAATAAAAAATTCGCGGGAGTTTTTTCCCTTTTTATTTTTCTTAACATTGAATTTGAATTGGAAAAATGAGAAAAGGGAAAAAACTCCCGCGGAATTTTTATTCATGATTGGCCTGATAGTTTTCCTCAAGGCCTTCAAAATATTGGTTTACAACTGTAATTGCATCTTCATTTGCCAGCTAGGAATTTTTTTTAGATTTGGGAACAGGTAAAAGTCACTGGCAGCTAAATCAAGAGAATAAGGTCAAGCGACTCGTACTTTACTTCGTTAAGTTTAGCCATTGCTAAAACACTCTTAAGGTGGCTTCACCCATTTGTCCTTAACAAAAATTTTTTCCGGAGAAAAATATTTTTACTGAGAGTTTTTTGCAGCACGATTCACCCATTTCGAACGATTTTGCTGAAAAATCAAAGCTGCCATATGTAAACAAAATCTATTAGTTTTACAAATGCGGCCATTAATTTATTTTGCTTTGTGTTTTAAGTGTAAAAATACAAATATTAAATTATTTTAAAGTATTGTGTATTCAAAATTACAGATATAAATTCAAAATGAATGCATAAAGAAAGTTGATTTTGCTGATGGCCATAGAAATACTTAAGGCATTGTTATGTGTATAAAAAATGCAACCTATTGGCAATTCAATTCATTTTTGTCCAGAAAAAATATAAAATTAAACCAATTCAAGTTCGGAAAAAATATTTTCTCTCTCTCTCTCTCTTAAAAAGAGAGACGTCAAACTTCATATAAAAAAAAAATTGTTCGAACAGAATTGTTGTTAAGAATGAATGGGTGAATTCACCTTTATGCGCAGGTGCGTTGTCTTGATAAAAAATAATTTTTTTTTTTGTTGTAAGCTAGAACGTTTTTCTCGACCTTTTACATTTAATTGATCCAAAATGTTGCAATAGAACTGTGAATTTATTGTTTTTCCCTTTGTCAATTAATAAAATGCCTTTGAAGTCCAAAAAAAACCGTTGCCATAAACTTACCAGCCGATTGAATTGTTTTTGCTTTCTTTGGGGCCCTTCCTCTAGGTTCAGTCCATTGCTTGGACTGTTCTTTTGACTCATCAACAGTTATTAAACGACGCTTAAAATCCAATTTATTTTTCTTAAAACGATCCCAAACAAGTTTGAAAATTTTTCAATCTTATTCGTTTTTGGTCGACTGTTAACAAATGCGGCGCCCATTTTGCTGAAAACTTTTTCATCTGTAGTTCTTCATGCAAAATTAAATGGACTCGATCCATTTTCCATTGTAAAAAAATCGCGGATGCCTCTTTTTTGAACACCTGTTTCTATATGAAGGAGTTTCCAGATCGAAAAGAAATTTAACACGTGTTCATAGCACAGATGGAGGTTTCCAAAATACTTAAATTTTTCTGTTTATACCGCGCATTCTGTGCTAGGCTATGAAGTTTTCGAACCGCCCTTGTAACACTTAAATGAATACTATCCTTTTCAAAAAAATACACTTAAAAAGTAAATATAATTTAAATTTTAAAATCAGCCAATTTTATAATATGTACGATCTGTTCTCCTTTATCTCTATGCACTCTACTATTGCTTTCTTGTCTTTTACTTTCGCTTTTATTTCACCTTCTTTCTCACTTCTCTTCCTATCTAAGGCGTCACAATGGACCATATTGGTCTTTGGGTGAGGGTGTGAGGATGACTCACAGCAGCCTTCTTACGAACCTACCTACCATAATATGTACGATTTCTGTTCACAATAAAATTTCTCAATAAAAGTAATTATAAACTATTGTATGATAATATTCGCAATGTATCCTGAACTTGCATTCTAAGCCTCTCCGATATATTTTTTTTTAAATTTTGCGTTTCTTACGAAATTGTTTCTTGTTTTAATTTTGAAAAAAAGAAAAAACTATTTTGAGTTTTGTCTTTCAATTCATTGGATTTAATATCTACAGTCAAGGTCATTCGAGTAGCATGTTTTAAATTAATAATTTTTATAAATACTGTTCTTTTACATATCTTTACGATATTTGCAATGAAATAATGTTCTTTAATATAATCTATTGCCTGTAATAATCTATAAAATAGACTTGGAACAAATAATTATTATTCGAAATAGCAGAACATATACCACAGAAAGCGAGTGATATAAAGATATATATTTCCATCGCTACACTGTGGTTAATATACTGTGTCATAAGAAATGTGCTCTCCTTTTCGTTGACATATCCAAAGTAGCTATGGATTATTATATTACACGTCCAGTTTAGAAGCAATACTTATGCTGTTTCACTATTTTGTCAAAATCTTCCAAGACCAGTTTGTACAATTGTGACTGAATTGTAGTGATGGATACAGCTTTAAATTTCCTTCTTTTATGGCTGTTGGATTGTTTGTTAACTTTGACTTCAAATAAACCCATAACAAGAATGGCAAATGCTTAAATCACACCATTCAAGAGGCTGATCATCAAAGGCGAAGCCAGCAAGAGTCGAATGCAGGAAATTGAACACATGTTATCGACCACATCATCGAACTTAGGCTTTCATATCGCACCAGTAAAAAATATACCTCATTTTCGTATAAGTACGAGCAATGAAAATCCGCCAGCACTTCCTTTATGTGAGATATTTGTTGTGTGGATTTTTCCAGTAAAAGTTACTATTAAAATAAATCTTCAGCTCAGCTATAGTAAACATAACACAACGTTGATTTAAATTAACGTAACCGATACTTTTTCAACCATGTCTGAATTGTTAGCTTGCCGTTGTAGTTTTAATAAATCAGCAATTAATAGATTGTTGGCTTGGGAGTCTGCAAAATTGATATCATTTGAGACATTTGCAGTACAAACGTGTGTAAATATATTGTGGTGTTTTTTGGGAGAAGTCTTAGAAGTTGTACTCTATAATTTATAGCGGAGCTCAATATTAGTTGCTTACGGTTACACAAAACCTAAAAGTTCCAATGTATATCTTAGGAACAGTGCCATCATCATGTGCTTATTTTTTCCAAAGTATTAACCCAACGTTTCCATTTCTATTTACTTATAATGACTTCTACCTATATAAGTCCTTGATGTGAATTACTTTTGTTGCTTTAGACAAATAAACAAAAGTGTGCATTAATAACATTTTGGAAAAAATTTAAAGAAAATTAAAGAATTAAAGAAAGAAAATAAAAAGAAGCGGTGTGTTTTTTTTTTGTTATTTTGTCCTCATCCTCGCTACTTTCTAGGACATACGCAGATAAAATCGTTTCATGACAATATTTAAAATTTTCAAACACACACACAATGCCTCACAACGAATATGACAATCTTTGCCACACAACAATCTGACAACCGTGTGAACTGACAATTTCGGTCGACAGATAAATTCGTTGTGTGGCAATTGTGTGCCAATGAAATTGTAAGGTCAGTGTCAGTACATTGCTAGATCTGACAAGATTCCAGAGATTTGTGTTTTAAAAGAGAAAGACCTGTTTCACACTCATCAGTTCTGACTTCTCAAGTCAAGTATTTTTCAATGAAATTAGGGCGCGTTTTCACTATGTCATTTTTGTTGTCAAATTTTCCAAATTGTTGGCAATTTTATGAAAACGGGTTGTCATATGACGTCATCTATGTTTGCAATCATGATATATGACATAGATGACTCCATATGACAACCCGTTATCATAAAATTGCCAACAATTTGGAAAATTTGACAACAAAAATGACATAGTGAAAACGCGCCCTAATTTTATTGAAAAATACTTGACTTGAGAAGTCAGAACTGATGAGTGTGAAACAGGTCTTTCTCTTTTAAAACACAAATCTCTCTGCTGCTTAATTAACACAAATATAAATATCATAGTATGTGTTTGCCCACCTCTACTTTAGAGGCATCAAGTTATTTAAGTACCATCACTTAGAATTAAAGATTTAACATATCATGTTTTAACCGGAAAGTCAACAAAGTAAACAAGAGCTGTGCCAGTTACGTGGCCATAACTGTACAATTATTTTAAATACGTGTACATATTTATATTATATTTTTGTATTGTTTTACTGATAATGTTTATGATGTTTTCTGTTTTGCCGAGTTCGTCTGTTCTATGCCACTTTCCATTCATTCTTTCTTTCATGCATTCATAATCGTGCTTATTATTGTATTGTTCAGTGCGAACACACAAGTTAATTGAGTAATCACTGCAAAAATATTAAAGGAACTGCAGATCTACAAAGAAAAGACCGTATTTATAAATATTACAAGCAATGGTTAAAAACGAAACGACAAGTCGGTATAAGAAAAATAAAAGGGAAATAGTAAATTACAAGTTAGCCGTAGATTTGTTGCTTTAGATCAGTGATCAGCACTCATAGCCAACATGGGGCCGTACATGATTGATGATTTAAGAGTCAACGTGAAATGCCAACAAAGTTCAGAAATACATAACACAAACAATAGCTGGTGGGATTAAAACAGAGCATGTTATTTTAATTAATATTCTGTGTTCTCTCTATGCCGACCACTGCTTTAGTTAATATTTTTCACTACCTCTAAACACTTCTGCGGCGGTAAAGTGAGATTTTTTCCTTTTATAGGAAGAAAAAACATAAAAATTAATTTTAAGTTATTGCCAATTGTAGGGTATTAATAGTTGTAATATTTAGTTGTAAACAATGAATTGCATAATTCTGCATCTGGTCAAGATTTCTTAGTTAAAAGTTGTTGTTTTTTTTTTTTTTTTTTTTTTGCTTTTATGGTTTTTGTTTTATTTTTGCTTTTGTATTCGCAATTACTCATTTTCCTTCTGTTTTATCACATTTAGTTTTTCATTCTTTTGATGTTTTGTTTAAGTTTTATTATTAGATTTTTTTGCCTCCGTTTCTGTATCTCGTTTTGTTTTTCTCTATTGAGTGTATTTGATGCAGCAAAACATTAATTAACATTTGTTCTCAAAAGTTTTTAGTTTCGACCTTATTTAATATTGCTTTGTTTGAAGTTTTTTTTTTTTTTTTTTTTTGAATTTTCTATCAAAATAATAATGATTTATTAGCATTGTATACATTTTTTATGATATATTACAATTATAATCTGCTCTTCTGGTTGTATATGTTTTATTACACTTGGGCATTAACTGAGTTGTTAAACTGAAGCAAAAATAAATTTAGTTGTTTTCAGTATTTATTTCTGATATTTATGTTGGGCTTTAATTTTATCAAACATAATTACTATTAAAGTGTTCATCTTCATATGCATTGAAAAAAATATAATTTTTAATAATTTAAATCTGAAACTAACAATAGGTTATTTCTTACTTTGTCCTGTTTCACAGTCTTCAGTTTTAGCTGATTAGTTTTTGTTCAATTATCTTTCAAACTTGCCATTTCATTCACATGCGTCAATTATATTTTCGTACTTTTTAATGCAAATCAATATAAATGACAGAAAAAAACAAAGGAAAATAAAAAAATTGACTAGTACCATCAAGTTTGTGACCCTTTGAGTCTCTTTTTCCTTTTCATCCAAAAATACTGACGAGACAGAATTGCAGAGTGTGAAAGCGGACTTTGCTCATCTCAAGTTATCTACAGTATAGTCAATTGTATATGATGTTTTCCTTCATATTATAGCGGCACTTCTGGACTGATAGAGCTGAAAATTTGTGTCGGGCTTACTAATATTACCTTGGTGCAAATTTCATCCAAATCGGAAGACATCAATTTTTAAAATTGGCTCACTTGACGTGAAATTCACCATATACTTTTCATAAGGCTTAATTATGATATTCCTTCATAAAATGATATCCTTTCGTAATTTTTTTTTCACACTGTACTAGATAAACTTTTATTTTCACATACTACGCCAGTTAAAGTTTGCCAAGTGTGACCGTACTTTAAATAACATACAGAACAGCCAGTTAAACTTTCTTATATGGCTTGCGGTTCGTTGTATTACTGATCGGCACCCATAGTCAACATGATCAGTTATTAAGCTGTAAACACAACAAATGTCAATGTCAAAGTTCATACAGATTTAAAAAAATAAATCAAAATCAAAAACAATCTGAAAGAAAGTAAAGTTTTGTAGGGTTAGACTATTGATAACTTTTTTAAAATCTAGTTATATACAGTTAGCCAATTATCACTTAAGTACTCCTAAGTAAACAACACAGTAACCAGTTGCAACTTTTTTTAACCGCTTTCGGAATTAGTATTCTTAATAATCCCTTATTATTATATCGTCTAATGAATACAAATTTAGGTATATGTATATCAAATTTTGTATTTACTTTAAGAAAACTGGCTTTACTTAGGTGCCCCGATAGAATTCGATTCCCGCCAAAGACTCTGGGTGTTTTATGCAGATAAGCCAGAAAAGTTTCGCAGTTTGTGTTTGCTAATTATGTTATAAAAAAAATTTATTCTTCCTTAATTGTTATTACAATGTATCATTATTAACTTATGCCACTAAATTTTAAAATTTACCACCACTGAATAAAACAAAAAACTAAAATAAACTGAAAAAATTAAAAACTTTTACTTTATGTCTCCACTAACAACTTTCATACCAAAGTAACATTCCTTAGTTGTAGAAAACTTCCGAAAAATAAAAAGAGCAACAATTTTAAATTGAAAACTTTTGCATTTGTCTTACTGTTGTTGTTACAAAAATGAAATCTAAATAAAAATACGATGAAGGCATAAGAAATCCTAAAAAAATTGAACTAAAATAAAACAAGATTACACTGAATTAGTGGCAAGAAATACAAAACAGTTCAATTTGCAACACTAAGAATTAGATTTTCTAGATTGAAAATTTTAAATAAAGTTGAAAATTTAAAATGAAGTTAAGAATTTCAAATTAAAATTTAAAATATTCCAAAGGCAATTTAGAAAATTCAAAAGATATATTTCGAACAGTCTTAATTTCAATTGGAATTTTCTTAAAAGTAATGGGAAATAGTAAATTACACGTGAGTCTTAGATTTTTTGCTTCAGATCAGTGATCGGCATTCATAGCCATCATGGGGCGAACATGCTTAAGTGTAAATGCATAATATTGAAAAAGTTTAGAAATTCGAATATTGATTGTAATTCGAATTTCTAAACTGGTCAGACTAGAATATAAAAACTTAGCATAGCATGTTGTTTTAATCAATATTATGAGTTCTCTTTATGCCGACCACTGATTTAGTTGCTACTTTTGGTACTTTTTGTTACTACTTTATTGGGTCGTAAGTCTCAATTTACATGAAACAATTATTATTGATAAGATTGATACAATTTTTGCTTGAAATGTCTGCGGTGTTCACACAGTAGAATTCTTATTGCTTAAATCGCTAGTATTTTTATTTTTTTTTTTCAAGAATAGTAGAAATAGAAGGGTTAACTTCTCACGATTTTGAAATCCTGATTAACTACATTTTAAGCTTTAGTTTTTTGATTCAGCCTCAAAATCGTTTAATGTGAATTAATGTATCAGAAACTATAGGGTGTTTTTTTGAGAGGTATAGAACTTCGAATTGAAATAAAACACAAGAAAATCGTTTTAATGACCATCAATTTGGCTTTATTGGAAGGATAATTTTATGCCATTAATGTCTAAATATGATTTCAGGCATGTGGCCGCCGCGGCTGGCTCGAATAAAGCCAATTCTACAGGTCCAATTTTCAACCACTTTTTCGAGCATATGGGGCCGTATGTCGGCAATAACGTCACGAATGTTGGCTTCCAATTCCCCTAACGTTTCTGGTTTGTTGGCGTAGACGAGCGACTTCACATATCCCCAAAGAAAATAATCCAATGGTGTCAAATCACACGATCTTGGGGGCCAATTGACAGGTCCATTCCGCGAAATTATGCGCTCATCGAATGTTTCCTTCAATAAATCGATTGTGGCGTGCGCTGTGTGGCATGTAGCGCCGTCTTGTTGGAGCCACAACTCATCCACATTCATGCCATCCAATTCGGGAACAAAATAGTCGGTTATCATGGCTCTATACCGGTCTCCATTAACGGTAACTGCCTCTTCAACACTTTGCTCTACAGCGGCAATTGTTTCTTCGGTGCGCACTGTTCGACGTCTCTGCGGATGCGTATTATCACATAGAGTAAACGTAGTGTGAAAACGATCCATGGTTAACCGAATTAATTGCTCTGATGGACGATTATGTCGACCATAAAATGGACGGAGCTTGCGGTAAACTTCGCGAACTGAACCGTTTCGAAATAAATTTGCACGATTTGCAAGCGTTGTTCTTTTGTCAATCTGTTCATGATGAAATGGCAAACTAAACTGAACATAAATGACATTAGAGTTGCCAGATTTGACCACAAAATGCCAGTTTTATCTCTTTTCGAAAAACAAACCTGTAAAAAAAACACCCTTTACTATTGTTCGATAATTCAACCAAAAATTTGTTGTCGTAGTAATCATCTTATAGATGCATATTCAAAGATCAAATTGATATCAGTATCATAAAATTTAATAAAATCGCATTGAACTATTACACAAATAGTAACTTAAATGATAAATTTATCTACATATTTTATTTTATGAAATACCAAATTTTGATACAACAGTATTTTGAAATTGTACCAAATGACCGTGGTAGCACTACGGTATCCACTGTGCCTAAAATTTACCAAAAAAAAGTACAATTGTATCATGTTTGCCAACATTGGTGTCCACATATATAATACGAATAAGGGAGTAACACGAATTGCTAGTACAATCAAGAGTGTGCTAGTCTAATCTTCCTCTCACACCTATGTCTAAAAGCCTTTTAGTAAAAGGTAATCAGCTTAACTTAAACAATTGCTTCTTGTAAATTTGGACTAATATGAAAATAAATGATGTTTACAGATTGATAATGGACAATTAAGAATGCTGATGACGCCCTTGGCCGAGTAGAAAATGCATTCCAATTTGCCAATTGCTCCAGTACTTTACAATAGTATTCTTGACAATTCGAACTATTAGCCTGAATAAAAAAAACTTTTCTCTTAAAAAGATAAATATTAGTTCAATTCCTTCTCTAATTAATAGTGAAAATTTTTATTTTTATAGTAAAAAAAACATGTAAATAATAATAAAGCCAGCAGTATGTGTTCAGTTTTAAAAACAATAAAATTCCCCCAACAAAGTAGAAAATCCAAATGTTGTCAATATCGTGTAAAATATTCACAATTTTAATGAAAAATGGCCTAAATAGAATGAAAAGATAAATTGTATTTTAATTTAAATTAGTCAAAACAGGATTCTTTTGCAATTAATTAAATATTTTTATTAATTTCCCACGACTAAAATGAAAACATTCAGCGTTGATTAAATATTCCTTCCTTGGGGTTGTATCGTCAAAAATTGCCTGCATTTGTCAACAATATGATTTAGTTAATGAGAACATAAATAATATTTTCTTGACAAGTGCCGATCACTGATCTGAGTACAGTGATTCTCTTAGACTCGTTCAAACCCCAATGGTGTTTAGCTCTATTTAAAGCATAACAGCAGTTCTTGCTAAGTGCCCGAGCTGGCGATTTTTGCCATTATTGAGACCACCACCATTTATAGAATTATTTATGTGAATAGTTATTTGAGTTTCGCTTTATAGTGATTATACACTTGATTACTTAGAGACACTAAAGTGACAACCAAATTCCAACTAGATTAGGTGGGTTGTATAAAACATAAAGTATTGTTAACATAAAATCCGATTGAATATTTTTAAACCATAATAAATTGACACTAATTTATTAATATTTAAAAAATGCTTAAAGCAGAAATTCATATTGATTTCCTCTTATAAAAAAATCGTTGCACAACATTTCGATCGCCTTACGCTGCTTATTTTAAATTAATAAAATTATTTTACTGTATGGAATAGCAGTTTCACAACGCTTTACCTTTACTTTGGCAATATTGTTCCAAAAGCTGAGAATAATTAGGAGTATTTTTTCATTGCGTTGACCAGATTTCTTCGATACTAAATTGAATCCTAAGATTAATTAAGAGTAATTGCGTTTAATATAGGCAGGCATTCTTTGGAGCTTTACCTTATTCTCTGCTTATCAAATTTATTCAATTTTATAGAATACAGAACTTCTGGGATGATTCAATTTATTCCAGTAAAACAATACTACTGAAATTCAATAGTTTCGTCAAATACAAATATTTGCTTATCGTAATATTAAATTTCAAAGGTCATGAAAATAATCATGTCTGAAAAATGTTCTCTGACTTAACCCCTATTGCCAGTAATCAACGTTAACATTCATACAATTGTTTTATCCATAATTTAAAAAATATTTTCTTAATTAAAGTTTTTTCATTTAAAAATTTGTTTAATTTCTTAAAGAATTATTTAAACTCTTCTCGTTTTTTTTTTACTGCCAAACTAATTTATTTGCCAAGAAGTTTTTCTCTGCATAATTGTTTTCTTTAAAGAATATAAAACAGAAACTTTCTTTAATGAAATTAGTTAAATTCATACTCGTGCATGCCAGAGCAAGTTAAAATAATTAAAATAATAACATTGAGTAAAAAAAATTCACAACACAACGTGACCAACATTTTTTTTTATACGAATAATCAAAACATATTTTTGTTCTGCAATAATTAAAAATATTTCTTAATTGTGAGGAAACAAATTAATAAGTATTTTTTTAGCTAAATAGTTTGTGGTTTTTTAAGTTGTTCAATTACAAATTCCACTTAATTGAATATTTATCATACGTTAGAGTGCAAGTGATTTTGTTTTTGTTACTACAAAATATTGCTCAGCAGGTAGTTGAAATTTAATTAAATTTCAACTTACATACAAATACAGTTGTGGACAGAAAAATAGCACACTTTACTGTTTTAGTAATGTAACAGGGTTTGAAATAATGGGTTTTATTTTTCTTGATGTAGAAACGTTTTAGCGTCAGGAGCATTAATTAAGATTAATTTTGGTTTCATCTGTGTAAAGCACTCTTTTCCAGAATTTAATATTATTGTTCCGGTGCAGTTTTGCTTTAGTTTTTAGACAATTGTGTCTTTATATTTTGTTTTAACAGAAGTGTTTGTTTTTTTTACTTACAAGGCCATAAAAATGATTTTCATTTTTCTTTCAGGCGTCTTCATACAAGTCTACTGAAAAGGTTTATTCCAAATTCCTTTTTTTATTTCAGTCCTTATTATTCTCGATGACTTGAAAGGATTTAGCTTACTTTTTCTAATTATTGCCTTGTCCTCACGAACTATTTGTTGTCTTTAGCTTGGTGGCTTCTTTTGGACTTTCTTTGTCATAATACATAATACATTGTCATAATACATGACATTCTAAACCAACTTTCGAGAACATTCAGTTATTTCAATTCTTTTTGTTTATTTTGTATCCTTTTTGCCTATTTTTCTCAAGTGAGCAGTGTTGTTCTCTTCCCATTTTGATTGACAAAATTAATATTAAACAAGATTTTTGTTAAATTACACAAGAATTTACCACCGAAATTATCATCAACTATTTTTATTGTCTAGCCAAAAAAAAAACTTTAATTTTTAACATAATATTTTTTTTATAAAGAACGTGCAAAAGTTAACAAAACACATCCAGCAAATTTTTGAAAAAGCAGACTAGAGTAAAAGAATAGCATAGAATTGCATGTTGCTATCATTGCAATTTTCCAATATAATACGTTTGAATACTGGTGTGCTATTTCTTTGTCCATAGCTGTATAATTACTTATCACTCCAAAACTCATTCAATGTTTGTTTCACTTTAAGTCTCTTTATCCTTTTGTCCTTTTAACAAATATCATATTAATTTAATAGCGGTTTTTTGCATTTCTATACTTTTGTTTGTGAATACAAACATTCAGTTCTCTTCAGTCGCCTTTGTGGCAGTCTGTGTCTGTTTTTGTCATCTTCATTGTAGAGTTAATTATGTTGAAAACAACATTAAATGCAGCAATTAAACCAAAAATGGAATTAAAAATGTAAATAAAATAAAACAATTATGAAGCACGCCATAAAAAAGTCTACAGAACCATGTTTTAGTGATACATATGCAGAATCTCATAAAACTCTTTAATATGCCTGGCATATCCTGAAAATCATACGATTACCTGTTAGGTTTGACTTCGTTTTCAAGCAAACATAAAACTAAAGATTTGGTTGGAGAAAAGTTGAACAATACAATAATGATAACTCCGAAAAGCTGACAATTGTATCAGATAAAACTGCAGGGTTAGTTACTTAGTTAATGCTGCATTATGCATTTATAACAATTTATTTATATTGTAGCTTTTGCATACTTTATTCATGGGTATGAATTCTACGCTTTTATTTATGTTTCATATTAAAAACCTTAATTATGTCGTTTAATACGATTAAAGAGAAGGAATAAATAAATTAGTAACTAAAAATTTTACATGTTTCAAGAAATTTTCAAATGCTAAAATATTGATGATGTACAATAGGAAAATGGATGTACATGTTAATTTCCCTTTTCAATAATTTTGTAATTATAGAAACACCCCGTTTGTTCTTAATGACCAGTCAAAAAAGTTTGAAGACCAAGAATTGGAGGCATTACTATATTAGTAGACAACAAATTAAACTTTGTTTCGCACATTACCATGATGAAAAATAAAGTTCAGCTAGATTTACACGATTAAAATTTTCTTCAAAATTGCTCTTCAAAATGCTTTAAACTCGTGTAAACAGCAAAAATTCTTCAAAATTTATTTATTAAATAGTTATTAATAGTTTCTAAATAAATACATTTTGAAAAAATTTTGCTGTTTACACGAGTTTAAAGCATTTTGAAGAGCAATTTTGAAGAATATTTCAATCGTGTAAATCTTGCTTTAGAAGTGTAGTTGCATTTATAAAGCGATGGGCTAAGGAATTTGATGATCCCTAAGTCACAAAACAACTTTACATTTCCTTAGTAAGACCTATATTGGAATATGGCTCTATTATCTGGGATCCTTATTATAATATTCATATTAAGCGTATAGAGTGTGTACAGAAACAATTCTTACTCTTTTGTCTACGTGGGTTACTTTGGAATCCTGATATTAACCTTCCATCATACATTGTTAGACTTAGATTAATAAAATTACCAACTCTATGCTCGTATAAGAGAAGAACTATGCTTAATGTTATATTTATGATCAATATAATTAATGGTGAAGTCTGCTCCGAGTTCCTTGTAAACAATGTTACTTTTAATGTTCCTCAACGATTTTCACGCCATTTCAAGCCACTGTATGTCAAACATGTTAGTGCTAATTATGCTCGAGCTGACCCATTAAGAAGAACTGACATTAGGGGATTCGCAAAATTTATAGCATTTTCTGATAGGAGGATTACTTTTGCGCCACCTTGTATAAAAACTATAATGTTTATGCTATTTTTGGACATAAGCGCTACAACAAAAATTGCCGTTTAAAACTGAACCAGCCTAGTTCAAAGCTGCCTCGTATGGGGGGCACATTTGAACACAATGGCTTCATCCATTAAAAAAAGAAGTCAATAATTCAAAAATATAAATTTGTATGTGGCTTGAAAGCAAATAGTGTTCTAAGGTGCCCCCCTCTGCCCTACCATATGAATTAAAGCCGAAAGAAATTAAATCTGTTTTGCAACGACTCATTACTGGTGTAAGAGATGTGTGTGTGAAGCCCAACCAACCAGTCCAATCGATACCATGGCGCTAAGAAAATTTAGTGGGAACAAAAAACTTTCAACATTCTGGTACGAGTTGCTGAAATCTGACCATCCCAGGGAAACTGTCCCCAATTGAACTGATTCATTTGAAGCAAGCATTGACCGAACAACGTCTAGAATATGCGGCCAGGCATGAAAGCATAATATTCCGTCGGTCACATGTCGCAATACCAGTTGAAAACTATTTAAAAGAAGGGGTTGCAAAGTTTTGCTTCATCCGTCTTATAGTCCAGACCAGAGATCAGTTACGAGTACTGAAAAAGTGAGTTTACTCGAATCATGACTTATAATTTGTTATACTTATACGTACTCATACTTGTCTCAATATCATCAAACCAATATTCATCTTTAAAGTTTGAAGTACTCATTATATTCATACTTAATCTCATGTATGATGTTGTTTATTCAGACTCTCCTTAACTCAATGTACGTAGACGATAAAAAAAATAAGTATGACTCGCATACACTCATGCGAGTGTCGTTCATTTTTACAGTCCGCTTATAAAAATTATATTATATTTCCTATAAACTTACTTGTATGTTTTTATATTTCTTTTTTACTTATTTTGTATAAATACCTAACGGAATAAGCTAAAATTTTTTTAATGACTTAACTGAGTTGAATACTTTATGAGTATGTGAGTATTTTTCTGAAAATGTAAATCTAAATGCCGCGGTTTATGAATCAAACATATTGGGAATGGTATGAGCTCGATGTCGGCGTTGTACTCATACTTATATCCACCCGCACATTGTTGTGAGTTTGAGTAACTCAAAGAAGTTAAATTTCAATGATGTAAAACCACTTAAACTTAAAATGTTATGAGTAGTTGTGAATCGTAAAAAAACGATTCATTGCCGATCTCTAGTCCAGACCTCACCCCGTGCTATTAATATTTGTTTGGGATACGCTTCACTTCAGAACAGGGTAGCCAAAATTTACGAATCAATTCTTGAACTGAAAAAATGTTTCTGGCATGTTAAAACATGAAGTACGAATGCGGTTCGGAAACTTCTTCGCCTAGAACAGAAAGCAGGATTACATACAGAAAAAAGTTAGTAGGTACATCTGTGCCATGAAGACCTATTAAATTTCTCATTCATATAGAAGACGGATCCGCGATTTGTTTACAATGGAGAAATTAGAAATTCGTGGTGTCATTAAATATTTAAATAAAAAAGGTTTATCGGGACAAGAAATTCAAAATAATATGGTAAAAGCGTTAGGTGAAAGCGCTCCTTTATATGCAACAATAAAAAATTGGTTTGCTTAATTTAAACGTGGTCGTACAAGCATTGAGGATGGACCACGTAATGGACGTCCAAAAACAGCAACAACAGAAATTGCAGCCAAAGAGCATGAGCAGGTATTAAATGATCGACGTATAAAAGTTCGTGAAATAGCCAATATCATGGGCATCTCAAATTATCGAGTCCATTTAAATTTGCATGAAAAACTACAGATGAAAAAACTTTACGCTAGATGGGTGCCGAAAAACTGTTGATGAGACATGGATGCATCACTTCACGCCAGAGACAAAAGAACAATCCCAACAATGGACTGAAGCTGTAAGAAGTGCACCAAGGAAGGCAAAAACAATTCAATCGGCTGGTAAAGTTATGGCAATGTTTTTTTTTTTGGGGCTTAAAAGGTATTTTATTGATTGACGATCTGCAAAAGGGTAAAACAATAAATTAAGAGTACTATTACAACATTTTGGATCAATTCAATGTAAAAATTCGAGAAAAACGCTTACAACACAAAAAAATAATTTTACATCAAAACGCACCACCAGCGCACAAGCGTTATTTAACAATGGCTAAAATCAATGAATTAGAGTACGAGTTGCTTGACCACTCATCTTATAGTGTTTTCTTTTCTGGCAAAAATGTTACACTTTTTTCCTTTTTGATATGGGAAATGGGTAAAAAGTGTAACATATATGTAACATTTTTGCCAGAAAAGAAAACGCCATTATTCCGCTGATTTAGCTCCCAGTTCCCAAATCTAAAAAAATTCCTAGCTGGCAAGCGTTTTACCTCAAATGAAGATGCAATTACAGTTTTAAACCACTATTTTAAAGGATTTGAGGAAAACTATTTTAATTAAGGAATATAATTGTGTATTGAAGTTTCAGGAGATTGTATTGAAAAATGAAAATGTTTTTGAAAAACTAACTAATTAGTTTCTGTGTTAGGCTAATGGCCAGTTTTTAAATTAAAAATTAAAGTGTGTTTAAACTTAAGTTCTGTTTAAATACCAAATTAATTTTTATAAATCATATTTAAATATAACTTAAATCACTGACTACGTCCATTTAAATACAACTTCAGTTTTTCATACTACCATATAATTGTGACAGTTCTGCAAATTATGAAAATTGCGCATTGAAGTTTTTTTTTTTATTATTTGATAAATATAATCAATAAATAAACTCGCCGCGAATAAAAACATTGTGCTTATTATTATCAATATCAACTAATATCAACTAAAACAATGAATTTAGATGAAGAGGATATGAATGATGCAGCTTTTGTCCATTTAGTTTACAACAATTTGTAAAGTAAATAATAAATCAGCTGTTAAATGAAGAAGTTGTTTATATTTTTAAGTTTAAGGAAAAATTAACTTATTTCGTATTAAAATATCAAGTTAAAAACTGGCCATAAGAAGTTTCCGAACCGCCCTCGTAACATTGTGCTCCTGTTAAATAAAATTTTTCAATTCCAGATACTAACAACAACGAATATTTTAAAAGTAGTTTAACTAAACTTAAATTTTAAATTGTTCAGAAAAAACTCCAATTGAGTACTGAATGGTTTCCGATATCCAAAGATGTTAACAATAAAATTGTCTGAAAAATCTTTATTAAAAGAAAAATCTCAAATTTCACATTAATAGATATATACATAAGTATTTATACTTAATATACATATACCACTCTTAGCAATAATTGCGAAGGCTAAACAATTCTACTAAATAAAAACCATTACTTAAAAAAGGAACAATAAAAAAAGCACAACGCTTACTTTTCTACACCTTGCATGTCATTTAACAATTTCTTTGAAAATATGTCTTAAGTTTCATGCAGGTAACAAACATCACATCAAAATAAACCTCAAAATAACAAAGAAAGCAAAAACTATTGTAAATAAATAAAAGTAAAATTGCAAATAGTTTTAAGTTTCTTTTTCATTTGCATGGAAAATTGCAGACATTTTTGTTTATACTTAGTGGTACTTGTGACTTTTTTATTTCTTATTATTACAACCAGTGTTGCCAGGACCAGAAGTGAAAAAAGGCTAAATGGGCTTTAAAAAAGGCTACATTATTGCAATTCAAATGTCATTTATTTATTAACAAATACATGAAGGCTAAACTTAAAATATAACTTTTATTTAAGTAACAATAAACTTCACCGTTAATAATGTTTTATAAGTACATATAAACATTTTTTTATTAAAAACAAAAATTATTTTAAAAAAAATCGAAAACAAAGAAATTGAGTAAAATACTAAAAATAATGTAAATGTTTATGAAATGTAATAGCTGCCGGAATTGGCCCTGCATTTGAACTACCCACGATTGTTGGTGATAGTTCTTATTCCAACAGCTATTGGATTTAATTACCACCTGAATCTTTTTTCTTTTTAATTCAAATAAGGCTAAATATATTTAGGACAAACTATACATATGTATGTACATTTTTTTAATGTAAAAATTCAAGTTTTTTTAATGACTTAAAATAGCTATATATAGAAATGTATATACTTAGGATTTATATTCTTTACTTTTATTTCATTTATATCAAAAATATTGTCATGATTTAAAAATCAACTACGATCTACTAAAACTATTGAAGATTAATTCATTCAGATGGCCATTTTCTCGGCATCTGAATCAGAAATAACATTACAATATATATCGCGAGAGTGTAAAAGTTTTTAAATACCTTGAAAGATTTATTTGTTGTTTTTGTTCGGCTGCAGGTCGTTGAATAAATAAAAACTTTTGATTTTTATTTTAAATATTTTTATTATTATTTCCAATATTTCAATTAGCGTCGCTATTCATCTTCGGGGGTCTAAATAAATACATAGAACAATTTTTTTTATTATTATTAAACAAAAAACGAACATAATATATTGACGATAATTACATTTAAAATAATAAATAACACAAAAATTTTTCTTTTTTACACTTATTGTCCCTCTGCTTGGATTTTTGTTACTAAACTAATTTGACGATCGGCTGTGTTTCTTAATTAATTGTCTATATATGTATGTGTGCACAATTTTCTGTGTCTTGTCTGTAGTTGAGACGAAGCTCCGGTCTTACATTTATTATATGTAGCATCTCTAATGTATATCTCCTTGAGTAATTTCTCTATTGTAATATTTTTTTTTTATTTAATTTATTACAAATTCATTTGACAAAATTTAAAATTTTGCCTCAGTGCCCATTATGGCTTTATAGAGGCTAAAAAAGTAGGCAACAATAAATATATAACACTGTATAATTTAAATTAAAATTTAACAATATATTACATATGATTCATATGTGTAATAAATAAATTTAATAAACAATAATAAATAATAAACCATTTTTGTAACACTCGTAATCTTCGAGAAATCTTCTTCGCGAGCATTTTTGTACACAAAAACCACCGGTCCCTAACAATACATTCTGCTGCTTTTCTCTTCTCGACCTCCCAGTCCTCCCTCGTCAGTCACCTTTCCCCACCATATTCTATACTTGCTACTACACACACACACACGCACACACAAATTGGCAAAAACGAACAGTTTATATTTTCCACTGTATGAGAAAGACTGAAAGAGTACACGGCAAGAGTATAATCTGCTCGATTTCGAGTGTATTTTACTCGCACTCGAAATCGAGCGAAGCATATGCGCTCTTATTCGAGTGGCATAGAAAAATAGAGTATACTCGATATTTTTTTTCACTCGCAGGAGTACTCGCGGTCGAATTCGAGCGAGTTTCACTCTCTACTCGAATTCGAGCGAAGATTTCGGAGCTCTGCATATGAATATAAAAGAGTAAGAAGAGAAAAAAAATATATATAAAATAAAATAAAAATATGTACATATTTACATTTTTAGGTTAATTTGTAAGAAGTATTTCGACGTTATTAGCAAGTACTGTTTTAAACTTACTGACAGTATAAAAATATTTTTAAGGTTGTCAGGTAATTGGTTATACTCATTAGCACCAGCGAAAGTAACTCGTTGTTTAGTCAACTCGAGGTGACATCTCGCTACATTCAGATCCATCGCCTGTCTTGTTATTCTCTGACTGTGTATGATCTTTTGATGATATCCTTTAATACATTTAAAAACATAAATTAAAATGTTTATATAACCCTCGTATTGGAAGTATAGTTTTTGCAAAATTTCTAAAAAAGTTAATTGTACTTGTATCTTAACGGCAGATTAAACAAGATTTTTAAAGCTTTATTCTGTGCTGATTGAATCGATTTTATTACTGCACTAGATTTAGAGGCATAGATCATTGGGAGATATGTTAAGTGTGAGTGAATTAAAGAATTGTAGAGTAAAATTTTCGTTTCAGGATTCAATTTGTTTCTAAATTTATACAAAATACCAATTCCAGATGATATTTTAGATTTCAGCTGATTAATGTGATTGTCCCATATAAGATTGTGATAGTTTTTACCTCTTCAAATTTTGGTTTGTGGTTTGTTTGTGCACAATGGGCTGCTAATGCAGTTTTTTTGGTCAATTGGTTTGTCAGTTGTCCTCTGGTCAGCTTTGTGAGATGATAGTCTAGTTTTTAGTTTTGTTTTTGTCGTGCCAACGTATACTTTCTCACATATATTGGGCCCGTCACCATTGCACGGAATTTGATACACAACATTTGATTTTGCCTCTTTTTTTTAGTCTAGATTTTGTTTTGCTAAACAGCCGATTCACAGTATTGTCCGACCTAAATGCTAATTCAAACTCTTCGGCGTTATAAATATCGGTGTTCTTCCATCTTTCAGAAAGTCCAGAAATATAAGTTATGCTTTTGTATCGTTTTGGTTCTCTTTCCTCCTGTCGTTTTGATGTCGAACAAAAACAACAAATAATTAACCATCATCTACTAAAAACATACTTGAAAGATTTCCTCTACTTTTTTATATGAAATTATATGTATCCACAAATGTTTTCATACCTTTCCATATTTATATCGAATCAAGTCACATATTTAAACACAAAAATACATAAAATAACATTAAGTAGCAGGCGATTAACTTTTTGTTTGTTTTTTAATCTGCTTGCAAAAAAGCCGGTATTTGTTTTTGTTTTAAAATGTCATTTACAAGCGGAGATTAATGTCGGTCGGAACAAAGTCGGCTTACAGCCGCCGCTGAAAATTTTAAAAACACTTATATTTACTAAACTTCTTTTACTTCGAGTCACCACCAGAAGCTTTTCGTCAGGCGTAGCCAAACTTTTCAATCGACTTGTTTAACAGCTTGTAAGTAATCAATTTACACTGAACATACTACTTCTGTAGTTAAAAAAATGATGCCAGATTATGGTTTTTATATACTAATGAGTCAAACTTGCGAATTTGAGGGCAATAAAAGTACGTATTGTAATTTTTTTTACCCTAAAAAAGGCTAAAATGAAATTGAAAAAGTCTAAAAAAAAAGGCTAGAAGCTAAAAAGAAAAAGCAAAATTTGGGGCTAAGTGACGAAAAAAGGCTAGATCTAGCCTCAAAAATGCTAAAATGGCAACACTGATTACAACTATTATTACTATTTATAGTGTTTTGTTTTTTGTCATTTTATAAACAATAAAAGGAAATTGCATATGAAACACTTTCTTTACATTGCCCATAAACGAATATATAAAAAACAAATAATATGTATTTCAATTGTTTAGCAATAAAAAAAAAAAAACTAGATAAATAAATTGCAATATATAGAACGAGGATACAAATAAATATTGAATTGTTGTCACACATTTAGACAAATGAACAATAAATAAGTAAGTAAATAAATATATGTGTATAAATATAAATATATTTATTATGAGGTCATATTACACTATAAAAGTATAGAATAAAATAAAAAAGAACTCAGAAATTGTTACCAATTTGATACCAGTCAATAAACTACATATGCAACACTCATTTGTCATGTTAAACGAAAGTCTATTGTTTTTTCTGACTGCAATTGATTTTAGTTTTTATTATGACAGTTAATGTTTCTAGTTTTTTTTTTATTTTTCTGTTTGATTCAATATTTAAATTCATTCTATCAAATGTGGACATGTAAATTAGGATTGCTCATAAATTGGATTTCGAATGTCGATGGTGATCATCTAAAAGCCTATTGCTCAAAATTACAGAGAAATCACGCATAATAAGGGCCTCCCTTGCAAACATATATGTACATATAGATGTATGTTATACAAGTACATATATAAAAAGTTAGGTTGCTAGGTCTTCGCAAAACTCTTGATTTCCCATATAAATACATTACAAGCAATTTGCCATATATACATATTTGTATATATACAAGGGTTTGAAGTCAAGCAAACTACTATATGAAGAATTCACTGAAGTTTTTGATCTTATTTATGGAATGTTAGACATTCTTATTAAAGTTGGCAGAAATTATTAGTCATTAAAAGAATTTATTTTTCTTGTTACAAAATCTTAAAAACAGATCTAGTTTGATCACTTTCAGTATTTTCAACTTTTTTTCTATGGATCATAAATATCTCCAACACAAATATACATTAACATCAGAGATCGGCAATGAATCGTTTTTTTACGATTCACAACTACTCATAACATTTTAAGTATAAGTGGCTTTACATCATTGAAATTTAACTACTCTGAGTTACTCAAACTCACAACAACGTTGACTTATAAATGCGGGTGGACAGCGATGATGCCAACTTAGCCCTTTTCGGGCTAGATTTAGCTCGATTTTAGTCACTCAAAATGCGAAAAAGCCCGAAAAAAAGAAAATTTGATGTGGCTTTATATGGATTTTTTTCCATTTAGCCCTTTTTCAAAAACGTTTACGCGTTTTGAGTCTCAAAAGCATCACTGCGGGTGGATATAAGTATGAGTACAACGCCGACAACGAGCTCATACCATTCCCAATATGTTTGATTCATAAACCGCGGTATTTAGATTTACATTTTAAGAAAAATACTCACATACTCAAAACGTATTCAACTCAGTTAAGTCATTAAAAACATTTCAGCTTATTCCGTTAGGTATTTATACAAAATAAGTAAAAAAGAAATATAAAAACATACAAGTAAGTTTATAGGAAAACATATTGGGGAAAATATAATATTTGAACGACACTCGCATGAGTGTATGCGAGTCATACTTATTTTTTTTATCGTCTACGTACATTGAGTTAAGGAGAGTCTAAATAAACAACATCATTCATGAGATTAAGTATGAATATAATGAGTACTTCAAACTTTAAAGATGAGTAGTGGTTTGATGATATTGAGACAAGTATGAGTACGTATAAGTATAACAAATTATAAGTCATGATTCGAGTATACTCACTTTTTCAGTACTCATAACTGATCTCTGATTAGCATCCCTACATGTGCTATGATTTTTCCTGTAAAAAAATGCTGTGACTAGCTTGTGTTATTGGCGTTCGTTTAATTTTATTTTATATTAAAACAAGTCAAATAATACTTTTAATTGACTTCATTGTATGTGTGTGCTATTTACAATTGCGTTTGTACCCGGCGGGGAAAATTTTAAAGGAATTTAATTTTTAGGCCTTCTCAAAGGACGGTATAATTTAAAAATCAAACATTAATTGTTATTTAATGTGTGTCTTAATATTTCAAAAACAACACAACAAAAAAAACCTGCTGCTTTAAATTTTGTATTTTATAAAAATTTTCCTGCACGTTAAATAATTTCTTATATATTAAAAAAATATCCCTTGCCTTTGCTAGTAGATCTCTTAAAATTCTTCATTCGGCGGACCTTCAATTAGGTTTTCTTTTCGGTTATTTTAATATAAGTAACTAGGCACATCATGTCTACACAATAAATCCTTTAGGAAGGCCTTATTACTGCATCTTTTTCCCGGGTACTCGCTTTTTCCATACTCGCTGGTTATGTATATACATTTATATGTATATTTGTGCATCTAGCCGTTCACATACAGTGGGGAGCACAATTGAGTACATCACAGTTGGTTTGTCAGTTGTCCTCTGGTCAGCTTTGTGAGATGATAGTCTAGTTTTTAGTTTTGTTTTTGTCGTGCCAACGTATACTTTCTCACATATATTGGGCCCGTCACCATTGCACGGAATTTGATACACAACATTTGATTTTGCCTCTTTTTTTTAGTCTAGATTTTGTTTTGCTAAACAGCCGATTCACAGTATTGTCCGACCTAAATGCTAATTCAAACTCTTCGGCGTTATAAATATCGGTGTTCTTCCATCTTTCAGAAAGTCCAGAAATATAAGTTATGCTTTTGTATCGTTTTGGTTCTCTTTCCTCCTGTCGTTTTGATGTCGAACAAAAACAACAAATAATTAACCATCATCTACTAAAAACATACTTGAAAGATTTCCTCTACTTTTTTATATGAAATTATATGTATCCACAAATGTTTTCATACCTTTCCATATTTATATCGAATCAAGTCACATATTTAAACACAAAAATACATAAAATAACATTAAGTAGCAGGCGATTAACTTTTTGTTTGTTTTTTAATCTGCTTGCAAAAAAGCCGGTATTTGTTTTTGTTTTAAAATGTCATTTACAAGCGGAGATTAATGTCGGTCGGAACAAAGTCGGCTTACAGCCGCCGCTGAAAATTTTAAAAACACTTATATTTACTAAACTTCTTTTACTTCGAGTCACCACCAGAAGCTTTTCGTCAGGCGTAGCCAAACTTTTCAATCGACTTGTTTAACAGCTTGTAAGTAATCAATTTACACTGAACATACTACTTCTGTAGTTAAAAAAATGATGCCAGATTATGGTTTTTATATACTAATGAGTCAAACTTGCGAATTTGAGGGCAATAAAAGTACGTATTGTAATTTTTTTTACCCTAAAAAAGGCTAAAATGAAATTGAAAAAGTCTAAAAAAAAAGGCTAGAAGCTAAAAAGAAAAAGCAAAATTTGGGGCTAAGTGACGAAAAAAGGCTAGATCTAGCCTCAAAAATGCTAAAATGGCAACACTGATTACAACTATTATTACTATTTATAGTGTTTTGTTTTTTGTCATTTTATAAACAATAAAAGGAAATTGCATATGAAACACTTTCTTTACATTGCCCATAAACGAATATATAAAAAACAAATAATATGTATTTCAATTGTTTAGCAATAAAAAAAAAAAAAACTAGATAAATAAATTGCAATATATAGAACGAGGATACAAATAAATATTGAATTGTTGTCACACATTTAGACAAATGAACAATAAATAAGTAAGTAAATAAATATATGTGTATAAATATAAATATATTTATTATGAGGTCATATTACACTATAAAAGTATAGAATAAAATAAAAAAGAACTCAGAAATTGTTACCAATTTGATACCAGTCAATAAACTACATATGCAACACTCATTTGTCATGTTAAACGAAAGTCTATTGTTTTTTCTGACTGCAATTGATTTTAGTTTTTATTATGACAGTTAATGTTTCTAGTTTTTTTTTTATTTTTCTGTTTGATTCAATATTTAAATTCATTCTATCAAATGTGGACATGTAAATTAGGATTGCTCATAAATTGGATTTCGAATGTCGATGGTGATCATCTAAAAGCCTATTGCTCAAAATTACAGAGAAATCACGCATAATAAGGGCCTCCCTTGCAAACATATATGTACATATAGATGTATGTTATACAAGTACATATATAAAAAGTTAGGTTGCTAGGTCTTCGCAAAACTCTTGATTTCCCATATAAATACATTACAAGCAATTTGCCATATATACATATTTGTATATATACAAGGGTTTGAAGTCAAGCAAACTACTATATGAAGAATTCACTGAAGTTTTTGATCTTATTTATGGAATGTTAGACATTCTTATTAAAGTTGGCAGAAATTATTAGTCATTAAAAGAATTTATTTTTCTTGTTACAAAATCTTAAAAACAGATCTAGTTTGATCACTTTCAGTATTTTCAACTTTTTTTCTATGGATCATAAATATCTCCAACACAAATATACATTAACATCAGAGATCGGCAATGAATCGTTTTTTTACGATTCACAACTACTCATAACATTTTAAGTATAAGTGGCTTTACATCATTGAAATTTAACTACTCTGAGTTACTCAAACTCACAACAACGTTGACTTATAAATGCGGGTGGACAGCGATGATGCCAACTTAGCCCTTTTCGGGCTAGATTTAGCTCGATTTTAGTCACTCAAAATGCGAAAAAGCCCGAAAAAAAGAAAATTTGATGTGGCTTTATATGGATTTTTTTCCATTTAGCCCTTTTTCAAAAACGTTTACGCGTTTTGAGTCTCAAAAGCATCACTGCGGGTGGATATAAGTATGAGTACAACGCCGACAACGAGCTCATACCATTCCCAATATGTTTGATTCATAAACCGCGGTATTTAGATTTACATTTTAAGAAAAATACTCACATACTCAAAACGTATTCAACTCAGTTAAGTCATTAAAAACATTTCAGCTTATTCCGTTAGGTATTTATACAAAATAAGTAAAAAAGAAATATAAAAACATACAAGTAAGTTTATAGGAAAACATATTGGGGAAAATATAATATTTGAACGACACTCGCATGAGTGTATGCGAGTCATACTTATTTTTTTTATCGTCTACGTACATTGAGTTAAGGAGAGTCTAAATAAACAACATCATTCATGAGATTAAGTATGAATATAATGAGTACTTCAAACTTTAAAGATGAGTAGTGGTTTGATGATATTGAGACAAGTATGAGTACGTATAAGTATAACAAATTATAAGTCATGATTCGAGTATACTCACTTTTTCAGTACTCATAACTGATCTCTGATTAGCATCCCTACATGTGCTATGATTTTTCCTGTAAAAAAATGCTGTGACTAGCTTGTGTTATTGGCGTTCGTTTAATTTTATTTTATATTAAAACAAGTCAAATAATACTTTTAATTGACTTCATTGTATGTGTGTGCTATTTACAATTGCGTTTGTACCCGGCGGGGAAAATTTTAAAGGAATTTAATTTTTAGGCCTTCTCAAAGGACGGTATAATTTAAAAATCAAACATTAATTGTTATTTAATGTGTGTCTTAATATTTCAAAAACAACACAACAAAAAAAACCTGCTGCTTTAAATTTTGTATTTTATAAAAATTTTCCTGCACGTTAAATAATTTCTTATATATTAAAAAAATATCCCTTGCCTTTGCTAGTAGATCTCTTAAAATTCTTCATTCGGCGGACCTTCAATTAGGTTTTCTTTTCGGTTATTTTAATATAAGTAACTAGGCACATCATGTCTACACAATAAATCCTTTAGGAAGGCCTTATTACTGCATCTTTTTCCCGGGTACTCGCTTTTTCCATACTCGCTGGTTATGTATATACATTTATATGTATATTTGTGCATCTAGCCGTTCACATACAGTGGGGAGCACAATTGAGTACATCACAGTGCTTTCTGTATGTAAAAATGAAACTCCCCCTGAGGGGTTCCCCATACAAACATTTAAAAAAAATCACCATTTTGTCACTTTATTTTATTATTTTTTATTTATTTTTATTTCTAAAGAGAAAAAATAAATAAAATAATAAAATTTCTAAAGAGAAAAAAAAAAAATAAAATAATAAAAATAAATAAAAAATAATAAAATAAAGTGACAAAATGGTGATTTTTTTAAATGTTTGTATGGGGAACCCCTCAGGGGAGTTCCAGGGGGTGTGCCACTGGCATGGGTGGATCTGCCCTCCAAAGTTAGTTGGGGTCGGTCATACATTTGGACTCGATTGGGGCACTCTAAATGGGTCAAAGTGGGATTTTTCAAAACTTGACCCTATGGGACAAAAGTCAACAGTTGGGGGGTAGTAAAATTCGTTTTAGAGGTATGGTTCCTTCGGCAAAGTTTCTTATTTTGATCCCTAGAATACGATTTTCACTGAGCCATGGGCGATTTTTTGCCTCCCCACAAATCGACCCGGCCTAACCTACATACATAGATAATTATGTCATATCCTTTTTGCCCCAAGAAATCAATAATAATAGTTTTTTAATTTGTTTCTAAAATTTTAGAATCATGTTACAAATTTAGTTCAACGCAACAAAGTACAGTAAACTAGTGGTAGTAGCGAAAAATTAAAAAAAACTAAAAATGGCCAACAAAAACAATTTTTGTAAACGCCTACAAGTTTAAAAATCTAGCAAATAAAGCTTAAACGTATAGTACATTAGGGTGGTTTAATAAAATAGCCAACTAACATCACTGGAATATTTTTGTAATTTTTTAACAATAAGATGTCGTATATAAAACATATATGTACATACTTTTCATAGGTCATTATTGTTATTTATAATTGTGTACATTATTGTCTAGCTAAAAACCATGTGTGAAACAGATTTTGTAAAAATATTTATGCTCAATTCCCAAGTGGTGTTATAGTGTTGTAGGAGTTGTATGTCGTCTGAATTTACAATAGTTGTACAAAAGTTATTGCTAATATACTATATAAAAATTTGAACTACACCTACGACATATTTACATATCGTCACCGAAAATCAAGATTTTACTTTTTTGCAGGCGAAGCAAACATTTTTATAAATTTAAGAATATTTCATTCTTAGTCGCCAAGTTTCAAAATTAACCTTAAAACCCTATTGTGGATTTGGTCTAATTAAAAAAGTATAAAATAATAGGAGTTTTTTTAGGAACTTTTGGAATCGTACTTTGTGAAACCAAAAAGCCGTAACAACAAGAAATTTTTAAATAAAAGTTTAAATTAGGATGAAAAAATTCTGCTTTTCACTCTTATTAAATATTTTTAACTTTTTGTTTTCTGTGTTTTGAATATAAAAGAAACAAAACTCATTACAACGATTTTAATGAATTCGAGAAAAATATACTTTATTTAAGAATAGAAAACAAAATTAAAAAAAAAAAAAACGAAAATTCATTATTTTATATATGAAAAGAAAAGGAGTTCACATTGAGAAATTATCGTAAAAAATGTGGCAATCATCAGGATGTAAACATTTAAGTTTCCGGAGGTGGCTTCATTTCTTTTTGGATATTTATACCCTACACCACAATAGTGGCAAGGGTATATTGGATTTGTGCTGATGTTTGTAACGCCCATAAAAATTGGTCCAATACCCACCTTAAAGTATACCGACCGATTCAGAATCACTTCTTGAGTCCATTTAACGATGTCTGTCCGTCTGGTTGGCTGGCTGTCTATGTAAAGTTTGTGCGCAGAGTACAGCTCGCAATTTTGAAGATATTTTAATAAAATTTCGACGGGATTGAAACTGGTGGAAATCGGTCCATTATTTCACCTGACCCCCATACAAATGTCCTCCCAAAATAGGAGTTTAACGATAATAAATGTTTGAATTATGAAAGTATCCAAACAAGTTTCACTACAAATCGCATCTATAAATTTTTTGCAGATTGGTCCATAATTACTCGTAGCTCCCATATAAAGCCCACTCTCGAAAATCACTTTAAAGAGCATAACTCTCTCAAATATATTAGTATCCAGTTAATATTTAACGCAAATATATTTCATATGTATGCAAATAATACGGTACAATTTTATAATGGTCGGTCCATAATTAGTAAAAACTCCCATATAAGACTCTCTCCGTAATTCACTGTAACCTCCATAAAAATTTTAATAGTATTTAAATCGAGATAAAGCTTAAAATACATAATATTTATATGCATAGACAACATGACACTAAATTTTTAGATGATCGGTCTACAATAAGACAAAGTTGAATATATATTGAAACCCGTATAAGAAGCTAGTTGTCTCTCTGGTACATCACAATAGTTGCATCGTGTTGCAATAACCTAACAGACAATGTATTTGAGTTGGCATAGATAGATGCACAAACAACCTGATTAGTAAAACTGAATGTTTATAGAACGTTTGTAACCACCAAATAACATATGTAAATATATTTGAACTCGTATATTTATTTAAAAAAACTTTTCTTATTTAGGCCAAAGCACAACAAATATTTAGTTTTAATTTATTTGATGCTGTTTGATATTGCAAAACTCTTGTAAGAGTAAACAACGTCAAACAAATTTATGCTAAAACAAGTGACTAAATAGTTGCCAAATTTGCCTTTAGTTTTACATTTTTTTTTTTGATTAATTTTGATTTTGATTGATTTTGATTTTACAAACTTTCTTTAAGTTTTACTGAATCTGGCCTTAAATATTTTTATATATTTGATTGGATTTGTGCAAAATCAAAATAAAAATATAATAACGTTTCACAAAACCATGATACCAATATTGAGAAAGTCGTAAGAAATTTAAAATTACCGCCCTAATTTACTTACACTAGGAATACACTAGGAATTGTATGTCAATGTATCTATGTGTTATTGTTCACATACATACGTATATTTTTAACTACATGGGTTGATTTTGTAAAATAAAATTCTGTTTTATTTATGCAAAAAATAAAAGCAAATAAACACACATAAAAACCGTATAAAAACAAGTGATGTTAGCTTTAGGCTGGGTTTGTTTTTGCAAAATCAACAAAAACAAAAATATGTTAACAATAATAAAAACACACACACTAAACTAAAGTAAATTATGTAAATTTCCGTTATTTCACCACCCACACACTTACGTATATAACAGTAAATATGTATATAAATTAAGGTGGCACTTATTTTGCACTTTTATGATATTCGATGCTTTCAAATACTAAGAATTTGTGACCAGTTGAACTTTTAGAGGTGGCAAACTTGAAAGCTGCAAAAATTCAAAAAAATTCAAAATAAGTGCCGCCCTAATGTACAAGCTTATATTAACATAACCAGAAAACAGAAAGAAATGTTTTGACATAAACAAAGATTGGCCTTTAGTAATGGTCAATATTTACAATAATTACATACACACACACATATATATATATCGATGGTCTCATGTAGAAAGGCCCTAACTCGCATATTTGAAACTTAACAGGAGAAGGTAAAAACATATGTAATAGAAACTGTAATATTCAACATGTAACTTTTTTTGTACAACTGCTTATAAAAGCGTTATTTTTTACACTATTGCAATAAATTTTTGTGAGGAGGTGTATTTGCGTTAAATGCATTGGAATCGCAAAAAAAAATAAATTTCGAAAAAATAGCGAGTTAGGGCCTTTCTACATGAGACCATTGATATTCTAATTTATACATGTGTAGCTGAAGTATATATTTACGTATTTATATTGCATAAAACATTATTTATTTATGTCAAAAAAACATTTTATACATACAAACTATTTACAACTTTAATATCCTTGTATTTAGGTAATATACACCAATTGACAACTTATGAAATTTTCATAAGTTTGCAAAATAATAACTACAGACAATTAGCTGTTTGTATACCCGTCACCACCAAAAGTGGTGAATAAGGTTACATACATATACAATGGGGAGCACAAATGAGTAACTGTTACTACTTTGAGCACTTTCTAATTCCATAAGAATAAAACTACTAAAAAGAATTCGAAGAAAAAATAAAATTAACTTTCTTAGCAAAAAATACAAACTAAATGAAAATAACCAGTTCAATTTTGCAACATATAAAAACTTTGGGGTATGATTGTATGTTTAATATTTAATCCAAAGCCCGCCATTTCGTAAACACTTTTAATACGTTTTGGCTTACTCGCAACCAATGCAATTAATTCATTTGGAATAGTCTCTCATTCCAGCTTAGCCCTTTGCTAAAGCTCGTCAAAATGTGGCGGAGTTAATCGGTTTTGCCCCAACTGTTCACGATTGGAAATTCTGCTCGCTAAGCCATTCTTTCACGATTTTGGATGGTGACACAAAGCAAAACATCCAGCTGAAAAATAACTTCATTCACGCTCTTATCTACAAAATTGGGAACATGAGTTTGCAAATATAGTCTTCTTTCCCCGTTATTTCTTCGATTCTTTGCAGTGATCTTTGGGGCCACAATGTTAAGTAACCCCTTATCAGTGCGTTCCTCATAGTTTTCTTAAAATAGTGTCTTAAAATTCTGTAGGCTAATGTTCCCTTCGAAATTAAAACGATAAAATTCAGATTCGGCTGACCAAATTACAGGTTTTTATGTATTTACCCCCTTATTCAAAAACGATTATTAAATTTAACAAACGTTTATTAAGACAGATTTCCATATAAAATTTGCCTTAATAAACGTTTGTTAAATTTAATAATCGTTTCTGAATAAGGAGGTTAGTGTCCAATTTCTGTATTCTCTGGCAAGTTTTCACCGTGCCTTAACATTTTTTTTTTTACCGACAAGGCAGTTTTTAATTCTTTACTGCTGACATGTCACCAAATATAGAGAAGGGTTCGTTTTGCTGTCCATCGAATAACTGATTTGCCTATTGTTGTAGCAGAATTTTTTGAGTCACTTTGCGTTATCATGAGACGTACTTAACAGTTTATCTTTCATTACTTGTTATTATTATTGTCCTCAATGGCTCTTGACAGTTTATTCATTATTTTTTTATAATTTGATTTCTATTGGATAATTTGCAAAAAGTGTTTAACACATAAAATGAAAGTACTATCAAACTAATGTTTTTTAAGTCATAAACAAAGTAAAAACATACAAATTCTTTATATAATTGTGCAAATATTTCAAAAGACACCCGCAGTTTTTTAGATTATTATTAAGAGATTATTTAGAGTTTTCTAAGATTATTGTTATCCATTTTGTATTGTAAATTATTTTGTTTAGCATTATATGTCAAATAAATAACAAAATAAATTTTTAAATTTATTTTATTAGTTTTGCTTTTATGTAATAAAAATGACATAAGGCACAAACATGTATCATTTGTGTTCCCCGCTGTACATAAGCTTGCCAGTACAATATTACACACACATTGAGAAATATTGACTTTGATCCTTATGATCTTACCTGGATCTTAAAACGAATTTTGATTAGAGTAAATGAAAGTTAGTTTTTCTTAAACATTAATAAATGACAATAACAATTTGTGAACAAAAACTATTACAGGATTTTATTCAATAGCATTTTATATTGGAGAAATATTAAAATATTTGCACCACCGAATTTTATGTGAACAAAGATTTATGCATTTTATGTATTCACCCCATTAAAATATATAAAATTAAAAATCTTTCTATTTTATTAGTTCGGCTTGAGGTCCCTTTTATTTAAAATATAAAAATATAAAAATATAAACACTGACAGTGAAAGAAACTTAAGATATTAATATTTCTTCCCTGAAGATGATCAACAAAGTTGGTCGAAATATTGGAAATAAATAAAATATAATAAAAATTAAAAGCGAACAAGAGTTTTTATATTTTAAATAAAAGGGGCCTCAAGCCGAACTAATAAAATAGAAAGATTTTTAACAATATAAAAGGTCTACATAGCACATAAAAAACAATAATATATAAAATTATAATGTTTTCTCTGCATCTATAATCCTGGAATTTGAATCTTTTAAGAAACATACACCAATTTTTAAAACGATTTATTTAGCAATACAAGAAATTTATAAGAATAATCGATATATTTGTAGTGTGAAACTCTTAAGGTACGGTCACACTTGGCAAATATTGGGCGAAAAAGACATAATCACTAAATAACATATATTTAAACTTGTTTATTTAAAAACCTGTTCTTATTAAGGCCAAATCACAACAAATATTTAAAGTTTTAATTTAAATAATGCTGTTTCATCTTGCAAAACTCTTGTAAGAGTAAACAATGTCAAACAAATTTAAGCCAAAACAAGTGGTTACGCTTTTTTGAGTAAATATTTGCCAAATGTGACCATACCTTTACATTTGTTGTAGTCTCAATGGATGACATTTGAAATACAAAAATCCGCTAATTTGCATTTTTATTGGGTTTTTTGTAAAATCTCTTTACATTTAGCGTATTGTTAAAAACGCAAAGTGACAATTGTCAGGTTTTAAGCAGGATTATACAACAATTGTTTTATTTTTCGTTTAAAAATGTAAATGCTTGACAGTTAATAGCAACCAATTTGTACATAAGGAGGTTTACTTTAATTTATATAAATATGTATAAACGATTTAAAGAGTTTATAAAAAAAATTATTTAGTTTTTCAATTATGCAAGACATTTTTTTCATTACAGCTGCCTTTACTTCTTTCCAACAATTAGCATTAAATTAATTTATAAAATAAATTTCTTAGAAGCAATTTATATTTCTTTTAAAATTAATATTACTGCAAAATCATAATGATAAATTCAATATTATTCGTATATTAAAATTATTTTTCCAAAAAAACAAAAACAAAAATATGCACTTCAATTTATTGCCTTGAAAAGGCTAAATAAAAGAGAAGCACTACTTGCAACACAACTTATTAATTTATTAAAATGCCTGGGGCAACAATTTGCATGAAATGAACATTTATATTGCAAATAAGCAGAAATAAAAAAAAATAATTTAAAAGAAAAATCAAATTGAATGCAAAAACTATAACAAAAAAAGTCATAAAAAAGTGACAGTACAATAAGAAACACCCAACTACTTTTTGTGTTTTTTGTAGAAAGATTTTCAACTGAAATTATTGAATACTTTTTGATGATTTTTTAAATGAATTCTATTTAACTTAACTTTGCTGGGTTGTTTATAAGTAAAAGAAAAATAATAATGAGAATATTATTTTAATTATAAAAAAAGTTTCAAGGCTCTTCACTCTGCTACTTGTAACACTTTCTTTTGTAATAATAAATTTTGTTTTTTGTGTTTTTTTTTATAAACTTTAGAAGTGAAAAGCAATGAAGCTTTCACACGATTTGTTATTATTAGTTTTTTGCAACTACTCTTAAATAAGTCCCTTATGGGAATGACATAAGTTGATAGTGGTTTCGTCTCTTAACAATTTAGCTCTTTGAAAAAAAGAAATCTTAACTTCACCAAAATTTTTAACCACTGCTCCCTGTCTATACCTAAGCAGAGGTAAAGCCTATTTTTTCCTGGAATCCTTATTAAGTATTTCAATATTCTGTCATATCCAGTCCATAACGTCCGTGAATCCTAAACAAGCAGTGATTTCGCAATTTAATTCCTCGGTATTCCGATAAATCAATAAATTTTACATATTTTGTTGATATTCGCGATATGAATAAACCTTGCACATTGCTAATAAGATATTACAGGATTTAGCAGGATCTTTCCAAAGTTCCTACCAGCAGAATTCACACTAACTCCTAACGCCACATAGAAAGAAAATTTCGCACTTGAAATCATTACGATATCTTATGTTCGTAAGATACGCTTAACATCTACATGTGTTATAATTACAATCTAAACTAATTTCTCCTTAGACCCATATCTCTAAATAATTGACCAAACAGTTGTCCTTTCGTGCCACTGTTTTAGTACTAAATAAAATGTTCAAGTCAAATTTTTAGTAATTTCAATTTATTAATAATGGGTGGTATTAAGCACATTCATTTGCCACTGTTTTGGGTGGTATTAGTTCCTGTCAGATACAGGGACTTTCAATATAAGCTGTTATTGTTAAATAACTATTTAATATATAAATTTACTGCTGGTTATCGGGTTGTCTACTAAAGTAGAAAGAAAGTATTATATGTAATTACTTCGCTGACTCTAATCTGTAAGTTATTAAGTCTTAAATGCAAAGGAAAGATAATTACTTTTTACATCGCAAGTAACCTAGTGTGGAGTCAGTTGTCACTTTATTGCCTCTAAACAATGTATTTTGTGGGCCCTTTATTTTAGAATCGTGGTTAAAAATTCCACATAAAATTTGTGCCCTTTTCACATTTTCCTATTAAAATGCAATGTTAAAAAAGGAAGGGAAATTTTTATTCACGATAGGGGTGATTATTTATTTCTCCTATTATCTATACTAGAGCTAATTGTCACTAAATATCTATTTATTACTCTTTATTTAGTTCCCTACTATGAGCTGCATTCGACAATCGATATTCGCTGGCTATTGAAAATCGACTATCGAATATAAAATTTGTATTATGCGTTGGCATCACTGTCGAAAATTTCGTTGTTCAACGAATTTTTTATCGAACACAAATTTGCTGTCGACAAAACTTATTTAAAATGTAAGAATTAGTTTTTGTTTTTTGGTTTTGGTCAACCAAATACTACTTGTAAATTACTTTTGCTAATATCCTGCAGGTCGTAAGTAGAAAACAGCAATTGTAGAAGCTCGTTTCTCTCATGAAAGAAGATTCACTGTTGGCAAAATGTATTTGCTTTTGGGCATTACACAGAAGCTTAATTATATTCATCAGACGAATCATTAAACCATAATTCCGTGATTGTCATTTCAAATTTAATTTATTTTTCTTTAAGAATTTCTAAATATAGCGCCAGCTGACAGATATGTACTATTGTGAATAACTCAATAAGAGTGATTTTCACAATAGCGTTTCTGCATTGAATGTTTATGGTGCACATTCGTATGATAAGTATTTTAGAGCACAGTTGAAAATCGAATATTGCTAATAAGAGGCACCTTAGTCATCGTTTTTTATGTCAATTCAGTAACCGGTATTGGCACTAACGAAGGCTAAAATCGTTAGTTCGGTACAGTCGCTCAGAAATCTTCGGTGTACGCTTAATTGTTTGTATAGATTTTACATGATATTTTAAGTATTTATGAATATTATACTGTTTAATTTATCATATGATTTTCCATTTGTTGAGAAACCATTTATTTATATTACTTATGCAAACAGTAACTGTGCAGTACGTAGAATAACTTTGGTTTTTCCCTCATCTTTCACGCTCTGAGAATTTGATTTCATGATTATAAACGATGCTAACGTTAATATAAGTAATATTGTTTTGGTCAAATGCTTGTTACACTTATGGCCGAATTCATAGTCTTTAGTTAGCTAATGACAAAGGCTTAACTAATGATTCTTTATTCGCAATGCTTAGTTTGCCATAAGAATGACAAGTAATAGTTAAACATTAGTTAGTATTTTAGTTTACCAATGGTTAACTAATGACCGAGAATTCGGCCATTAATGAATGTTGTAAACGTAGTAGACATAGCAAATTCTGATCAATTCCACTAATTGTGATAAAAATACATATTTAAAAGCTTTTCTTCAGCAGTATTACAGCAGTATCAAAATTTCAAATGCTCATTAACAAATTTAATACAAACTGTCTGAATATTTATAATATAGGGTAATTCAGTGAGATCTTCTTTTAATTTTAAATAAAACACTTAACATAATTATAACCGCATGTTGAAATCTTTATTATTGAACATTATTTGGACTGCGGTCCAATTGGATATTGTAATTTTTGACTACTCTCTCTAGAATTTCTACCGGTTCCTCACAAATAACGACTTTTGACTTCACATAACCTCAAAGAAATTTTTTTAAGCTTAAGAAGTAAAACAAAGTTGGAAAATTGCATATTTCTCATTAGATATTGGTAATGTTCTCATGTCGCGTTCTTGTAGCTAATTCAGTGACTTTTGGTTCACATAACCTTAAACCAAATAACGTGTGTTATATTTTTTAAGCTTCAGAAGTCAAACAAAGTTGATAAATTGTAAATGTTCTCATGTCGCGTTCTTGTAGCTTAATTAACCTCAAAACATATAACAAAATGTATTTTATTTTTTAACCTAAAAAAGTCAAAGAATGTTAGAAAATCGTAAATTTTCCATTAGATATTGTTAATGTCCTCATGTAGCATTCTTGTACCTAATTCAGTGTTTGTTATCAGTACTCCGCAATTTTTCTAATGTCCAAAGTTATTTTTGATTTAGAGTGTCAGGTTCTCTGTCGTAAGTTTATTTATTTTCAAAAACTTTTGGTATTTTGTTCCGTAAGCAGAAAGGAAGCAATATTCGGGCATTGGGACTACTTCAAAAAAAGACAAAGTATAAAGAATTCTGAAATACAGTCGTTGCAAGACTAACGAAAATGGCAAAAACAAATGGAAAAAAAAACCAAAAGAAAACATTATAGTATATATAGAAGAATATAAAAAGTGGGGGGAAAGAAAGAAAACTTTTGATAAACAAAAAGATAAAAAGAGTTTGACAATAAGAAATTAATTTATTACTAAACCAAAAAAATACTATTTCGAACTAATAAATATGAATCCTTAAATTCCTTAAGCTAATCCCTATTGCAAACGTGACGGGAAAATATGTCGCGTGCTCAATCTATGCCTACATGACAACTATCAACAAAAAGACACATTGTTGTAAATTAGTTAAAGAATCGTTCTATTAAATTAACAGATATTTAAAATTTTCTTAACCCGGCGCCAGGGGGTGGATTTAAGCTACACGGACATGGGGGTTGGATCATAATGACCCACTTATTAAACTCGGGTTTTTTGTTGTATTTATGAATAAAAAAAACAATTTAGATTGAATCTAACCTTATTAAAAAAATAAAACATGACTTTGTTAAAAAATAACGTATTTATTTTTAATTTTAAACAAAAAACATTTCATATTAAAAAAGTTAACAAAGGAGGCTTCTTCTAGCTTAAATATAATAAACACTTATTGTCATATGAATGGGTGGGTCATATTTACCTTTTTTAATTTTAAGCGCGTGTTACTCGAAGTACAATCGCTATGTGACTGATTTGAAATTTATAACATTCAGAGAGATTCAACATCTCCAGCTATTGAGAAGAGCGTAGAGAAGAGAAGTACAGTTTTAAAACTACAATCAATTTAAAAAGTGACGAGTAATTATGATCCATCCCCTCCGGCGCCGGGTTAAAAGAAGAATTTTATTTTTTGTCACGTTCTTGTGCACAGGTATATTGCTAATTCATTGGCAACTAAAATACAACCAAAACTATATTTTGCACTGAACATAGTTCTATTAAAATACTAACGAAAAATTAAAACAAAAAATGAATTGTTAAGATTTCTTTATTTTTGTCACGTTCTTCATCAGGTAAATGCCCACATATGGAAATGTACAGCATTAAAAATATAAAATCATATGTTAAAACTTCTTATTTAACAATTACTTACATACTACTGAATTTGTTTTGAAATCAAAATTGGCATTAGCAATATCTGCTGAGCAAAACTTTTAAATCTTGCGATAACTGTGGAATCAATTCAGGTAGTCTGCTATACATATATATATTGGGAAACTAATTGATTCCGACGTACACTAGTATTAGCACTAGTCTTTGTTTTCACAACTTTCTGTTCAAAAAAAAGGCATTACAAAGAATTTTTAGTGTAGGGAAAATTTAAATTCCGAATGAATAGTTTTTTTTTTTCATTACAAACGTAGTGGTATTTGCTGTATAGTGTTGAATGTCCATTTTTCCATTCAACAAAATTGCAGCTGAAATTTTCTCAATATTAATTGTGTAATTGTTGCAAAGTTTTTGCCGTCTATTATTTTTGCTCTGTTTTTTGTTTTTTGTTTGTTCATTTTTGCTGCTAGTTATTGGTAGTGATTTCTACTGACTTTATTTCATTTTGTTTTTCTTCTTTTATTACTGTCATAAATTTCCATTTTTTTTTTTCGATCGCCAAACTTATTTAAAATTCTATGTTTTCCAGGCATTAGTTTGCTGTTATTAGTGTGCTGTTGCTCTGCTTTTGCCAACATTTAACGAATTTTAGCATTTCAGATATTCTGTGTGTTTTTTTTTTTTTTTGACGTAATTTTACCATTAAAATTATCAAAATTTATACCATTGTAATCTTACATTCAATTACAAATTTACAATTTCCAGTTTAAGTGTGTGTGTAATTGTGTGTTTGTTATAATTGCATGTGCAAGTTCATTGTTGTTCTTGTTACTTTTTGTACTAGAGGCCAATGATGGGGAAAATTTAATTAATTTCTAGTTACAAAATTTTACAGATGTTAATAAAAGTTTGTATATATGTATGTATGCATGTATTGTTGGTGTAATTTTATTTAAAAAATTTAGTTTCCATTGTTTTACTAGAGATTTTAACAAAATATAATTGTAATTGATTGTTTGGAATATTTAAACAAATTAATTGATTTACAATAACAATGGCGGTAGATTGTAGGCATACATGAACAGAATAGAGGAATAAACATTTATTTTAGCAAATACTAATTAGATAAATTCAAAAATTAAAACGCTAAGTCAACAAATTTTCTATTTATTTATTATTTTTTTATATCTTAAATTTAATAAATTTTGTAAAGACTTCTGACTTCAATTACGGTTAGCTTATTAATGCCGTCTGCACTTCTTATGAACTATTTATTATCTTAGGTACATTTCATTTTCAATTGTCGCGTTCTTGTATCCAAATCCTCATTTATTATCAATAATGCGCTATAATTCTATATCAGACATTTTAATTCCAAACAAGATTTTCTTGCTTTAATTTAACTTAAAGTTACTGCGTATAATAATCTTAATAAAAATAAAACCAGATACAAGAGGCTGGATACAGAAAAATAAAAATAACGACACGGTTTGATACATTTTTAAAATGTAAAAACTTTATCATACTTAAAAATAAGCTTCAGGAAGCTGGACTAAAATACAGTATTCTTAATAAAGTTATTGATTATTATTATGATCGATCAAGCCCGATTATAAAATACCCTAGTATACTCTAGTATAAAAAACCATTTTTTCAGAAATGAGCGTTATATGGGATTTATAATTTATTAAGAAGCGATCATCCAAAAATTTGGCTTCATGACTTCTGTATGGATAAATAGTTTTTGTGTTAAATTTTATATTAAAATATTTATTAATATTAAAATGATGATCGATAAACCTCTATTTCGAGACGACTTTTGTTTGGAGGCCGATTTCAATCAATTTTAATCCCAATAGTTTTTGGGCCAAAACATATTACGGATCAAATTTTAGCGAAATATCTTCAAAATTGCGACCTGTACTCTGCGCTAAAGCTTTACATGGACAGCCAGCCAGACGGATATCGTTAAATCGACTCAGAAAGTGGACCAATATTTCTGGGCGTTACAAACATCAGCATAAATCCAATATACCCTCCCCACTATAGTAAGAAAACTATATTTTTATTTTTCTTCATTTAAAGGTATACAAATGTCGCATTCTTGACAATTTTCATGGCGCAACAACTACTACAAAGTAATTGTTAATTTCTACGTAGTTGTGACCATAAATCTATTGACATTCCCTTATAAAAACTATTGTGTAATTAATGAAAAGTCAGAATATCATAATTTTTACACATTACTAGCTATTGAGGAATCATACATTGTTGATACTAACCTGCAATATTTGTAGTGAAACTTGAAAAATAATCAGTAATTTAGTTTGTTTTATTAAACACATTTTTTTGCACATTTTATTAAGCTATAATTTTGAATAAATAATAATACTCGTACTTTGAAATACTAAAAAAAAGTTTTTTTATTCGCAATAAAGAATAAAATGCCATAAGCTTGCCTAAGGGTTATAATCATAAATTGTTGCAATACTCGTATCTTATAAAAAGAAAGTTGACTACACTGACAAGTACAAACCCTATAAGCCTGTATTATAACAACACAATTTTGGGGGGAATAATACCTTCTAAGTACTAACAATAAATAACAAATACATTCATATAACTCTGTGCAATTTGTAAAATTGTATTCGTTCGTTTATCGCTAATACATATTTGCAACAGGAAGCGCAACATTTTATTTTATCTTTATGACAATATTTTTTTCATTTCTATGGAAAACTAAGAAGGTATATTATTTTCCTTGTTAATGCTTTATGATGCCTTCTTAATATTATTTACAGCTGTTGTCTTTTCTCTCAGAAACCATGCGTCTCGGCGCTTTGGTTTCTTGTTGGCAGCAAGGTGATGTATTGATGTGAAATACGACTCATGTTGAACTGACATTAAGAAAATATAGCGACACATCTACAGTAGACTAAATTTAAGTATAAAGTCTTTGACAATAACGTTATTATCATAAATAGCATCTCGTACTCCTTATGATCAATATTTATTTATATCTGTTTTGTATTGTAGATATTGTTATATTGTTATAACAAGTAAATATTAAACTTAAGTTTATTGTACCTTGAAGGCTTAATTCTTCAATAAGGATTATATTTTATAGAAAAGCTACAAAAGTGAAGTGCTTTATAATTTGTCTGCAAATTCTTGCATTACCACGCAATGAGCTAATATTTTGACACTTTACAATACAAGTCATTATTTTAACATAAATTCAGGAATAGGATGTCCTCGGTCCTCAAAGCCACATTCGTATGCATTTGCAGGTACTCTGAACCTTAGAAAGACTCCAGGTATGGATAAAATCAGCAATAAAATGCTTGTGGAGTTACCTCGTGTAGCAAGAAGAATTATCCTCTTTATCTTCAACGCTATTTTACGCCTAGAATACTATCCTGCAGATTGGAAGGTGTCTATGATCACTATGATTCCTAAGTCAGGGATGGACCACACCAAAGTAGAGTCATATAGGCCAATTAGTCTACTGCCGACAATTTCAAAACTGTTTGAAAAATTGTTAATGACTAAGTTGACTCCAATTCTGAATGACACTGAATGTATTCCTAATCATCAACGCCTAGAATACTATCCTGCAGATTGGAAGGTGTCTATGATCACTATGATTCCTAAGTCAGGGAAGGACCACACCAAAGTGGAGTCATATAGGCCAATTAGTCTACTGCCGACAATTTCAAAACTGTTTGAAAAATTGTTAATGACTAAGTTGACTCCAATTCTGAATGACACTGAATGTATTCCTAATCATCAATTCGGGTTCAGAGCTAAACACAGTACCATCGAACAAACACACAGATTGGTAACTGTGATAAGAGGGTCGTTTGAAGATAAAAAATACTGCTCCGCCCTTTTCATTGATGTGTCCCAAGCGTTCGACAAAGTTTGGCATGACGGTTTAATGCACAAAATTAAATTAACTCTGCCTGCTAACACCCATAAACTCATGGAAAGTTATTTATACGGTCGCAAATTTAAAATCAAAGAAGGTGATTTTTTAAGTACCGCTCAGCCAATTGAATCAGGTGTGCCACAGGGTAGCATACTGGGTCCTACTTTATATTTGATATATGCCTCCGACATGCCGTCACCCCAAAATCCACACGTCAACTTTTGCAGACGATACAGCCTTTATCAGCGTTCATAAGGACCATCAAATAGCATCACAGAATTTGCAGAATTATGTTTATAAACTAGAGAATTGGCTAGAGCTTTGGAAAATCAGGGTAAATGAACAAAAATGTATTCATATCACTTTCACATTGCGAAAAGATACCTGCTCGTCCATCAGAATAAATAATCAAATTATTCCTCAACATAATGAAGTCAAATACCTCGGCATTCACCTCGACCGCCGTTTAACTTGGAAGTCTCATATTGAAGCGAAACTTACACAAATGAGATTAAAAGCAGTGCAACTTAATTGGCTAATCGGCAGAAACTCTACATTGAAATTGGATTGCAAACTTTTGTTGTACAATGCAATTCTAAAGCTGGTGTTATGGAATTCAATTATGGGGTACGGTCTCAGCATCAAACATTGAAAAAATTCAAAGGGGTCAAAATAAAATTCTACGTATTATTACTGCAGCTCCATGGTACGTTAAAAATTCTCGAATCCACAAAGATCTAGGCGTGCCATTAGTAAAAGTCGAATTTACAAAATATGCGTCAAAGTATGTCAGCAAACTTGAAAACCATCCAAACCCACTTGCAAGAGACATCCTTAACTTTAGTGGCCACAATCGGTTGAGAAGGAGGGATACCCTTGCTTTAACTCAAGCGCAAAACAGATGACTGGATCAGTTGATGTGATAAAAATAAAAAAAAAATTTTTTGTCTAGCACTGGCTGGCTTATTATTTTCTTTTTAGTATTAAGATTTGAAAACTTATTGTCATTTCAAGATATGAAGATTCAGTAAATAAATAAAAGCTAAAAAAAAAAAAAATATTATATCAATAAACAAGGGACTAAGAACGCGACAAGAAATAACTCGTTTTAAAGTGTAAATGCATGAATCAGTGAAAATAATACATACATTTGTTTTATATTAAACTGAAGTATAATAAATTGACTTTCTGTTGTTAGTAGTTATGCTGAATTATTTCTGTTTTTTTTTTTTTGACAGCGAAATTATTTAGTACGCGACATCTATTCTCCTTACAAAATTTTCTGATTTTTTATTTATTGGTAGGACAAAGCAAAGACATTTCCACAGTCCTACATGAGGAATTAATAAGCATTAGAAGTTAAAAAATTTATTTGTTGCTGATATCAGTTGAGTTTGGCAGCATCTAGAAAATTGCCAAAAATCCATGAACTAGAACTAAGTTGCTAAATAGCCTGAATGTTGAATTATTTCTTTAAAATTTTTACATTTATATGGCATAACATGTTTTCCTGTCACGTTCGTTATAAGTATCAATTTAAGTAATAAAATAACCTTTGTATTTATAATTATTTATTATTGTTATGTAGCGGTCTAAAAACTTAAAATCTTTAATAAAGCCAACGGAAACTGAATTGTCTGTCCCCTTTACTATTTTACCCAATGTTTGTTAACAGTTATACCGCTCAGAATTCTTAATTCCTCTAGCATAATTTTCGTTCTACTTTTGCCTGCCTTAAACGATATTTTCCATATTATTTTTCACAAAATTTAATAGATCCTTTAATTGCTTTATTGAAAATTTCTTTAGACATTAGAAGATCTCTTTTTATTTTTTCCAAGTGCTAAATGTAAAAAAAAGTAAAATAATTTGTTTTAAAAAATTGTTCCCATTACTATAGCAAACGCGACACAATTTGACAATCAATATCATATATTTTGTGTGATTTTTATAAATATCAGCCCGTTGATTAAAACAATCATGTGCGCTCTTAACAAACGATAATTTAAGCAAAGAACGTGACAAAGTATTTACTCATTGTTGCAAGTTGCTAAACTGACTGTTTTTAAATGAAATCTGTCTGGTAATTTTCATTTATGTGAGTTTATGTAACAATTGTTTTTAACAAACTGAAATTTTTTAACAAAATATCTAACAAGCCCAGCAGAACATCAATACACTATGTATTTGTAGTTATATGTATTTAAGCAGTTACTCATGTACCCTGCGGTAAATATTTACACCGAAAACAATATTGAGTTGAGTTAAAAGTAAAGAAAACGCAATATACCTTTTAAAAGTAAGAAATGTCATTCTAATACAGTGGTTAAATAGCTTGAAAAATTTATTAAATTATACACTCACATCAAAATAATGATTTATATACATATGTATGTGGGTAAATTTAAAAAAAACGTACACAACGAGTTTTGTTTTGCATATTTTAAAAGTTTTTTCAATTCGCCGATAAGAGTGGCCAATTTCTGTAGAAATTGATGAAGAATCCGGTGGTACGTTTAGGCTCTCAAAAAAATCAATATTTTTGGATTTTTTTTTTAGGTTTCCTATGATTTCTATCTTGAGCGTCACACACCAAATATGTATAAAAAAAAATCGCTAAAAATGCAAAAATATCTGAAATTCAAGCTTACTACGATGTTCTTTTGTTTCTCAGGATTGACTTTTGTGAAAATCACCTTTTCGATTATAAACACAAAATCACGATTCACCTTGATTTTTAATTTTTTTTTTTTAAGTGAAATATGTAAATTTTTGTTAAAAAAATACTTGAACTTAGAGGTTACTTTCAAAGTAATAGGCTTGTAACAATGTATTTAAAAAACTGCAATTATAAGCGTTTTAAGGAAGAAAAGATAATTGTGACGCTCAAGGTATTTTGTGACGATCAAGGGATTTTGTTGCACGTAAACAAGAAATAATGCCAAATCTAAAGTTTAACGAAAAAAAGTTTATGCTTTTACAAAAAAATAAAAAAAAACAAAAATTCTTGAAAAATCAAAAATTTTCATACAAAACTAAACATTTATATATTCTTTGATGCCTTTAACAAAAATTAAAAAAGGAAGTAATTCCTGAAGAAACTTATACACATATGTAAATATTTGACACAAAACAATAACTCAACTTAATTTAATTTATAAATTTTCATTCGAATTTCTATTCTGAATTGGTATAAACCACAAAGTACTTTGTGATATAAACTTCATGAAATGACAAGCGGCTTGGTTTTTTTCATTCTCATTCATTTTTACTAATTTCGAATTAAGTTTGTGGCAAAAACAGAATCAGCCAGTAACAATAAAAACTAAACTCAAATATACCACGATTATACCTTGCTTTCTTCTTTTTTTATATTCGTCATTACGCGCTTTATCGAGCTTTATTTTCTCTCGATTTCTCCGTGCTCTTTCAGACGCCGTTAATTTTGTTGTTTTACTCTTGAAAATTAAAAAATAAAATCAAAGTTAAGCATTTTAAGCTATGAAGCAATATATTCCGAAAGTGATGCTCATGAAATATTTGCCTATTTTGTTTTTTTTTTCTTAGACAATTTATTTCTCAAATTCACAAATTATAAAAAAATGAGTTGAAACCATATAAACAATGATTGTCAACTTAAATTTTTTACATTTAAATATTCACTTTTAAAAAAATTAGCGTGACGCTCCCTTACCATGGTGTTCACAAAAACTACGTAAATGCACACTTTTTTAAATAGATTTTTTTCGCTTTTTCACTTTTGTAATAATTAAAGTTTGTACTTTCCTTATAACGTGTTCATATATGAACCTTAATGCAATAATCACAATTAACGCCATTATTGAGCTCAATATTCCATATAAAATCTCAATTAATTATTGCGCAATAAGTACGAAATTGTTATAATATTGAGTAAGATTTCGAATGCAACACTGTTCACAACTGTGTTTAGTGAACACAATTGTATAAAATGGCAAATGTCAACAAAAGAAATCATTAAAAAATCAATGTGAAGGTAAGTGTGTTTACGTAGAAACACAACAACCATATAGAGTATTTTTTGTATTGTTTTCCAACTGTCAAATGATTATTGAGTAAGCTGAAAATTGCGTATGCCTGAACACTTAAAATAATATTGTCAATTAACCGAATATTGCCTCAATTAAGTTTCATATCTGAACACAGTATTACGTTATTTACTTTATTTAAACTTGAAATTGAAAACTAATAATATTACTTGATTTATAAAAAAGTGACGCTCAATGCAAATTATGGGGGACAACCTTTCTTTGCAATGCCAAATTTGCACTGATTAAGTTTTGACGACTATAACAAATCAAAACACAAGAAAGAAACGCAATAATTCAAAAACTATTATTAAATGTTGCATATCTACTTTTTTCTTGATTTTATTTTGTTTACTAAAAACTCTAATGGGGGACATATGCTTTTGTATGGAAGCAGTCAAAAGGATAAACAAAACACCATTCTGAATAAACAAAAAAACAAACATACACATTTGAGAATTAGGTTTTTTTGTTACATATTCCTCGCTGATCATTCTCACATTTTTGTTTTTTTTACCTAAAATAGTAGTGTAAAGTGCGGGGAAACAAAAAATACGTTTTTTTTAAATTGACCCATGTATTAAAATCTTCTGGTTCCTACTTGTTTACGGCTAAGCAGACTTGATTTCCTACTCAATCCCACTGTATCGTACCTATATCCTGTATCGAATGGAAAGAAAAAAGCTTTGAAAAAAATCAACAAATAAATACAAAAACTGTGCGATATAATATCAAGTGAAAGAAAACAAAATATAAATACAAATAAATAAGAAACCAACAAAATAAGCAAAATACAAATATTAGTAACTTGAAACAGGATAAGAAAACAATAGGAAATGGCAATGCAGAACAAAGCTAAATGGAAAAAACTAAACACAAAAAAAAAAAAATATAAAAAAACAACGAATAATACAATATAATAATAATAATACACTACAAAAGTACAGAGAACTACCACAAGTACTAAAGGAAACTGATAGTAAACCAAGTTATATGAATAAGAAAGAAGAAAAAAAATTTACAAAAATCTACTAAATAAAATCAAATAAAATAAACCAACAATAGCAACACACACACTCCACAGCAACAGCAGAAAATAACTACGAAAAAAAATAAATAAAAAGAAACAAGGAAACAAAAAAAAAAGCAAAAGAATAAATATTAGGATTAGCACAGAGGGGAAGTTCATAAAAATAAACTACCAATATTATTTAAGAAACTTAGCGATTTTATCAATCTGTAAATGCTTCGATTAAGCCACAGCAAGCAAGCAAACAAACAAGCAAGCAACCTTCATAAGCAGCAGCTATTGAAACACTTGTACTTTTACGTTCGAGTGCTACAGTGCTACTTAGCAAACTGGTTCAAAGTTTTTCAGATGAAATCCTTAAGATTTATTCACTCACATGTGTTGCTGTGTATATGTTGGCATATTTTCTCTTTTCTTAGGCGGCTAGGACGTTTTGTTAGTTTGTATTTAAATATTATTTACTTTGGCAACTTTACTATACTTTTGAGAAATGTGGCTTAGTGTGCTAGACAACATATGCCTATGTTAAAGGAGTAGTTTCAATATTGGTGGGGGAAGAAAATCTATTCCTGTATAGTGTTTGAATTAGACTTTAATGAAAATCTGGTAGCACAAATGTTACCTTGCAAGCGTTTGATAAAAAATGCTACACAAAAATGAATTTCTTCTTGTCTAAATTTTACGCAATATTTCGATGCAACTGCGCTATAAAAAAGAAGCTAAATGGGAAAAACTAAATCCGTTTTAAAAAAACAGGCGAAAAAAACAACATAATTTTTACTCGAATTTTCTAGTTTTTCGAATTAAAAGTAAAAGTAACATGAAGTAATAAATAAATACATATTCATGAAGTAATAAAATTAAAAACTACTTCATATAAAAAATATTTAACAGTGTTAAGCTATATACAGAAGGTTTTCAGATCTTACAACATTGTCAGAAATATATTTACAAAATGTCTAGCAATCGCATAACAATTTTGGTCTTTTTTTGCTCAACGTTGTCAGAAAAAGCATTTTCAGTAAATTGTTAGAAAAAATATTGTAATTTTATGATTGTTGTAAGATAATTGTCAAACACTTTTTATTGTCAAATGAATAAACAAAACAAAGTGTGTTTCAATAATATTTCAAAAATGTGAAAGAAATTTTAAGAAAATAATACACAGGGGAGAGGGAACACTTTTTGCTTTCAAGCCACATAAAAATTTACATTTTTGAATTATTGGTTTTTTACATAATTTAACTAATATGTGTAGAAATAAACTTTAGTTTAATCCTACAAGTAACATATTTTTAGTTCGATTTATATTTATTTTTATTTTTTTAATGGATGAAGTCATTGTGTTCAAATGTGCCCCCATACGGAGCAGCTTTGAACGACAATTTTTTCTTGTAGCGTTTATGTCCAAAAATAAACAGTTATATTTTTTATATATACAAGGTGGCGCAAAAGTAATCCTCCTATCCTATATTCGTTTTATTTGTTAAGAAAAACATAAACATTAACAATTAAAAAATAAAAAAAATTCTGATCAAAAATAAGTTTTATATTATATTTTTTTGTAAGAGTGTAAGAAGTATTCAGTGATCGTTTTCTTTCGTGAAAGAAATTTATTGCATTCCAAAATTCACTTCAAACAAAATTAAGTTAAATTATTTGATATTTATGTAAAAAAAAATATTTATTATAAATTTCCGTGAAATGGCAGGCCAGTTCAGGTTTGAACAAAGAAAAAGGGTGCACCTTTGAACATGTTAATTTATCAACCGAAGTACCAAACATTGTTGATTCTCTCTTATTTTTAGAAAATGACGAATCCAATGCTGATCATGATGCTTTAAAGGAAAATGTAATGTCACCTGAAATTGAAAGGCCTTTTCCGTCTTAATAATATAAAACTTATTTTTGACTGAATAATTTTTTTTTTATTTTGTAATTGTTAATGTTCATATTTTTTCTTAATAAATAAAACGAATGTTGTGTTCAAAGCTGCCCCAGCCTAGTTCAATGCTGCCCCGTATCCCTCATACGGGGATACTTCAGCCATTAAAAAAATAAAAAAAAATATAAATCGAACTAAAAATAAGTTACTTGTAGACTTAAATTAAAGTTTATTTCCATACATATTAGTTAAATTATGTAAAAAGTCAATAATTCCAAAATATAAATTTGTATGTGGCTTGAAAGCAAAAAATGTTCAAAAGTGCCCCCCTCTCCCCTACATATCAGTTGCCAAATTTGTCTAAATTCGAAAAAGATGGCCTTATAATTGAATAAATCTTTTTCCTTTACCCAATATGTAAATTTCTCAACTACATATTATGTAAACAGCTTCAAATAAACTTTGTGCGTTTACATTAAATTAAACAATAAAGAATAAGTTCCTTAAAAAAGTTTAAAACATACATTTTCTAAACGAGTAACTTAAGCAAGGAAACAATACTAAGCCAGGCACCCTGGTTGTTGTTGAAAAAGTAATATTGAAAAAAGAAAACTTGTAGGTTTATACTTAGCGTAACAATGATGCATCCATCTATCTATGTACTATATATGGCACATACGATGTATGTAAAATACAAACTGCAGCAGGAAGTTTAAACGACTGTAGAAATTCTCAAGTATTAATCAAAAACATTTAAAGAAAAGTTTGTTTTTTTTTTCCTAAGAACTGCGTTTTTTATTTAGTATTTTATTTTTTGTTACTTTCGCCGACAGAAAGATGAAGTGTGAATTATTAAGTTGAAAGAAAACATTGTTAACAAATACGATTACATTGTTTTTTTATTTTCTTTTGTATTTAAAAACTCCTTTTTTGGTAACTATTCAAAAAAGAATTTAGTTGCAAAATCATTTTTTCTTTCTTGTGGAGAATACCCTACAGTAGGCAGAATTATAAATGTGAGTGAAGATAAATTTAAAATTTAACTCCCTAAGCAAAAAACATTTATGGTAACAGAGTCATGTTAACTATTTAACAGAGACAATGTTAAAGTTTAAAAATTTGATGTATAAGTTTACTAAAATGATATTTTAACACAAAAACTCTCAAAGAATTGTGAGAAAAGGACCAAAGTCCTTTTACAAATTTAAAAAGTGATTTTTTGAAAAAATAGTTAAAAAACTGTTTTTAGTGTAATAGTTTTACTTATTTAAATTTTCTAAAACATTTTTTATAGATTCTGATTTTTTTGAATTTTTTCGTACTGTTTTTGTGTTCAAATATCATTTTAGTAAAGTTATATATCGAATTTTTAAACTTTAACATTGCCACTGTTAAATAAATAAATAGTTAACATGACTCTGTTAACATAAATGGTTTGTGTCTAGGGAGTTTAATTTCAAATTTATCTTCACGCACATGAATTATAGTAACTAACCGTTTTGATATATCACTATTTCGATTTCGATTTCATGGGAATCATTCATATATTCGCAAGGAATTCTATTTACTCACACTGGCCAAAGTCGACTTTACATCATCATTGTGTCGATTAATCGACAATTTGATATATCTACACAGAACAAATTTCAGGCATAAATCGAGCAATAAACCCAATTATTGAAATTAAAAATAAAATGATGTATTTTTTAGTTGATTAAATTAAACTTTTTAATCAAAACTCAATAATATAAAGATTATAGACTCAAAATTATTAACAATTTTAATTTTTTTTAAGTTTTCAAACATTAGTCGATTTATGGCTGAAATTTTTTTCTGTGTATTTTATCTCAAAATTGTATTGTAATATTGTGTTATTGTAAGAGTTATAAAATTACATTTTTATTACTCGTAAGTTTATTTTTAAATGAATTAATCTACTTTGTTCTATTTTAATATTACTATTATAGGGTTGACGAAAGTCTCTTTAGTTTTATAGCAATAATTTTACCATTTTTAACATTTTTTTTGTCATATTCTCTCAAATCTTAGTGTGAGAAAGTCAACTGAATGTTGTTCTTCTCAATTTATATACATACATACATATATTTTTTTTATTTTCTTGTAGTTGCCATAAACTTGGCATTGTCCAACCAAGAAAATATTACAAAAATAATAATAAAAAAAAAAACGGAAAATAATGTTGCTGGGTTAGTGTTTATGGCGCCAAAAAGTTTAACTCTTTCGTTTAGCTGTGTAAGTTCAAATATGTATATACATACATACTCGTACATATGTATAAGCGGCTGCTCTTGGGACTAGTTAGATGTATAGAATTGGTTACCAGTCAAGCTGCTTTAAAAGCTTGCAGGCGTGACACGATCTATTGATAATATCCACAGAACGTGTATCTAGCTAGTTCAATTAAGAAAGAAAATTGTTAAATTTTTTTTTTTTAATTTTTCATGTCAACTCAAAAATTGCCCATTATATTGGGTGTATAACTTAAAAATGCTGGATTCTTAGAAAAATTTGTAACATTTATTTTGAAACATTTGTGCAATATAAATTTATGCAAATTATTGGTCTTTAACCTTTTGCCATCATTCTGGCAGCATATATATACGTATATTAGATTCCTCTTCAAAAGAACTGCTCATGTTTTAAGATGAAGAACTAATTAAACATTTAAAGCATAGATGTGCAGCTAGTACTCTTTTGAGTCATCGTGTTTTCACACCGATAGTAGCTTGATCGTTTTTTCACACCAAAATGTCCGAAAGCTTGCTGCTTGTTTACCGATTCAAAGTCAGTTGCTATTCTGCATTTGACAAAGAAACACCGTATCGCTCTGCAAGCAAAATTATTTGTAATAAAAAACACTACACTAAAAAAAAAAATTTTAATTGCCATGGACGAATATAAAGAAATTTTTATGTTTGTAAATGGCAAAAATAATGCCCAATGCCTGATTTTTTTTTTTAAGATTTAGTTTTAATTTTTAATTTTTTTAATTTTAATTTTTTACTCAGTGTACTACTTTTGTTTTCTCTGCTTTTGTTCTGCTTGCTCCGTTCAACTTAACACAGTCGCAAAATTCGTAAAACTGATTTGAAATGCGTTTGTGTCAGTTTGCACATGTCTGATTTAAAGTGAAGCTTATTTCCTAAGAGAGCATTCTGCTTCAGTCGAAACAAATAGTAGCCTGTGCCCATGTTCTGTAACTGTTAACGATTAAAATAATGTGTGGAATAACACAGAAATGCCATAAATTGAAACAAACAGCTGTTTTTCACACAAAAATGTGTCTGTAACTTTTTTTTTTGGCGAATAATCGCTGACCAAATAAGAAAATTACTCGTCAGTATACAGAAAAAGCGTGTCTGTAAAATTTTTCTTAAAAATATTTCCGCTTTGAACTGTCAAATATACTCACAAATAAAAATGCGGCGAGATATAATTATAAAAATAAAAAAACATTCAAATCGCACTGAATAATAACACATTACTATATATTTTATGCATTATATATTATGTAACATTTTAACAATTTTCTTTTAGCAAAACAAAGTTTTCTTCTTTTTTTCATCACGAAACTATTTTTATTTTATTGCAAAGTATTTTGTAAACAACAAACATTAAAGTTTTACTATAGATTGTTTTGTATAGCCGATGATTGTATTTTTGCCGCCGTCGTTGAAAATTTTTCAATTTTAGTAAATTTTGTTCGCCATCAACAATATCTGTGATTAGCGGTTTCAAACACTGAAATTTCATATCGACTTTGAGTTGTAGTATATTTTGGTATTTCTAATGTAACGGCATAATCCCTTTTGATAGTTTTCAACATATATTTCTCTCTTTTAGAAAAGCGATGGAATATTTTGTTTCACATTTTTACAACGTCAGAAGTTTTCACTTAATTTACAAAACCTGGGCACTGGACTGTAAGCCGGGAGAGGCAAAACTTTTCCAACCACTTTTTTCTTAAAAATTTTAAAAAAGTATTCCAAAATTATACAGCAATCTTATGTCCAGCCGCATATTAGGTCAGGTCATGGATGGTGTGGATCAAATTTCATCAGTTCATTATAGATAAGACCCTACAAATATAGAGCTATAGCTTAGTGTCATGGATATTTGCTATCGATTTGATTGGTTGGCCAAGCTTCACATACACAATAGCGGTATTCACACCGAGCTTGTTAGTTTGTTAGTCGGTAGTTTGTTAATTTGTTAAAGTTACCAACTGTGAACGACCCCCTTTTTAAAACTTTGTTAGTCTAGTAACTTTCGTAGTAAAACAGCTGATTTATTGTTTTGACACAATTTATTATTCTGGAAAAAATAAAACATATACAAAATTGGGCTACATTACTTCAATGTCCACATTTTCCAACACAAAATCTAACAGCAATTTATGCTCCGCTTCACTCCACTTTTTTTGCATTTTTGTTCGAATGCGCTTTATCTTTTGGTTATCCACTACGAGAACAGTTTATGATTTATTAAAATAAAATAAAAAATCATTTATTTAACATACTTACTCTCAATGTACACAAATATTTTTTTAGAAATGTATCACAAATGATTTTTTAAATATATTTATTTAGAAACTGCAACAGCTGATTGTGAGTTACCAACTAACAACTATTTTATCAGGGGTGCCGTATCGTTAATTTGTTAAATGTTTATCCGTTAGCGCGTTAAATATACAAAAACAAAATGCGTGTAAAAAAGTAACGATTAACGACTAACAAACTAACAAGCTCGGTGTGAATACCGCTAATGTATCTTAGTGTTGGGGTTATCGTAATGTATCCATTTTTTTTATCACAAATAATGATTCGGAGCAAAAATAATTTCCTTTTATATTATTTAAACATTAATTATGGATGACTCCTACTGATCATAAACATTTTGAAATTGCTGCTCGATTTTGCAAGCTCTTGATGAGTTTGACAACAGTCTTCATATTTGAAACTTTTTTTTTTTTGGCTGGCCTGAGTGATCTTTGTTTCCGAGTTAAAATCATGAAGTTGCTGTTTCTCTTGTTGAGTTTGCCAACTATTTTCATCGTTTAATGTCTTCAATTCTTAAGTACGGTCAGACGTAACCACTAAATAAAATATATTTCAATTCGCTGATTTATTTGAAATAAAAATATTCAGGTATGTGATGGAAATCGAACACGAAAACGAGTGAGTTTTTGAAGTCCATTTTAAAGTATTTCTAATCAAATTTATAAAATTTTTGTTGTAAGATTCTCTTTAATAGCAAATTATCTTTATATTTTGTGGGATAAAAATGTTTCCATACAGAAATATTACGAAAAAATTAACTTCTAAAACTCACTAGTTTTCGTTTTCGATTGCCATCACATACCTGGGGCCAAATTACCGCATTCGATATCGTGTAAAATTGATCGTAATTTTCTTATTTGAGATTATGGCATTCGATATCGAGCAAGAAATTTAGTACATTTTATCATAATTTCGCTATCGAAATCATTTTTCGATACGATAGCTCATTCGATCACCAATGCGGTAATTTGGCCCCTGATTAAGTTCTATTTGATTTGCTGATTCTTGATCTTGCAAAACATTTGTAACAGTAAACAACGTCAAACAAATTTGTGCTAAAACAAGTGGTTATGATTTTTTTAATAAATATTTGCCAAGTGTGACCATAAATTTAGTGTTTCAACTTTTTTGAGTGGCCTAAGCAATCTTTGTGTTTCGTGTTACACTATAATGTTAAATAAATAAGTAAAGAATAAAGGACAGACGTATACCTCCTTCAAAATGACAATAAATTGAAAAGATACGCCCTATGCAATTGATATTAAACTAACGATTTTGTTGGAGAAAGGTAATGCAGAGGTAACCAATTGGTAACCTCTGTATTACATTAAATTTTCAAAGTAATTAATAACAGCTATTACATACGAGTATATTAAGTGTCACATAAAAACTGGCCAAGTAGCCATTTAGCTAGAGCAAAGTAAACATTGCTACTTATAAAACTGCAGGTTTTGTAAAGTATTTATATATGTGCATATGTTTGTAAGAACATTGTTTAAATGTCACATTACTGTGTGAAAGTGCTTGTAAGCAAATAAATATGAGTCTGAGTCTGTGCGTCTCTGAATTCACCAACGAACCAACAACCATTTAAAGAGTAAATCATTTATATGAAGTCATTTTGCAAATGGTGCGTAAACAAATAAAATATAAAAAAAACTAATAAAAAAAAATAAAAAAATTTTACACTCGTATCTTTGAATGCAGTTTAAGCTTATACGACTTTAACTTTAGCTGTCATATTTCTTTGGCTTTTATTATCAAAACGTTTTACTTACATATAGTATAGTATATTAGTTTTGCAAGCATTGTTATTCCTTTAGCCATCGTGTGAAAAAAATACGAATGCCTTTGCTGAATATTTATTTTATAAAGAAAATTTTTGTAAATTTAAGGGTTTGTTTGTACTAAAATAAAGTCGTTTGGCTGAGACTAAGAAATGATTTTAATTGCAATAATTGTTTTGCTTGTATTAACAAACATTTAAGCTAGAAATCATTAATAGGTGCGATAAAAAAAAAGTATTTTAAATTTATTTAAATTTGACACTTCTTCTAATATAGTTTCAAGGAAACTTTGAAAAGTATTTTGTATGTTAATTTTCCACTTTATTGTTCTGAACAGAAATAATTTAAAAGTTTTTATTTGTTATGTTTCAACTATTTATAAATTCAAATTGATTTTAAAATTTCTGCTATTATTTTATTAAATTTATAAATAAATTTAATACAAATCAATTAAAACTAAAAACATCATGCACACATTTATTCAAATCTATTAGAAACAACATACAAAATCCAAACAACAAACAACCTTTCAAATAAATTGTATAAATTCAAAAAAAGAAAAGAAAAACTCTGAAATAATAATAAAAGTAGCAAACTTTTTTTTACTTATTTATTTCAATTTGCAAGCAAACTTGAATAATACTTAAATATAATAAGCCCACTTTGCTACAAAAAAAAAAAAAAAAAAAACAAGGAGAATTGTATCTGAAAGAAAGCTTTATGTTGCAGCAAAAAAAAATCCCAAAAAGAAATCAACTACAACAACAACCCTGCATACCATTCTAGGAGCGCTCCGAAAAAGGAGTCAGAAAAGAGTCCAACTAAAGAGCATTTTCGAAGCAAAGAAAAAATTTGCTTGTTACTGTCCTGAGTCGGCACGAAGTATGACTCAGAAATTCCACTTAATTTTGTGTGTATAGAAGCACTGTTGTCCTGTTATTTGTGCTTTGAACAAAAAAAAGAACATAGCTGTAACACAAAGAATGATAAAAACAAGATTACACAGAGCCCAAGAAAAACCTCATAAAAGACTCTTTTCTGACATTATCTAAGAGCTCTTTCTGACGGACCATTTTCGAATGTAATGACCCTCTTCTGAAGGTTTTCGGAGCAATTATGATTGTTTTTTGGGCTCATAAAGAGCGTTAACGCTCCGAAAAAGGTGTCAGAAAAGACTCTTTTCGGACTCATATGGCTTGCTGGGAATAAACTGCTACAAATGTATGTATATGGAAAACGAGACTCCTCTTGCGAAACTACATATAACTCTATTCTAACATAACTATAAATTTAAGAAACAGAGATATTCAAGAAAAAGCAGCTCTTAAACTTCCACTCGTACTGCAATTGCTATATGCAACACTCTCAACCGTGTGCTACTGCAACATTTACAGAGGTATGTTGTATACGTATGAACAATATTTGTATCAGGGTTGGAAAATTCAGTATTATTGTAAATATTAATAATTGTATATGTGGTCCATATTAACATTTCAATTCGCAAGTATTTTAAAATCTAAATTATCCATGTCTGATTTGTACTCAAGTGTATAAGTTGTAGTTGTTATTATTGTATATAAAGATGAGGAAAAATAACAACATGAAGTGGATTTAGAAAAACTATTTGCAATTTTGTGCAATGAAAGAGGTTGTCAAAAACTGGACTGAACTCAGTTTTTCTATTTAGGAATGTTGAGAATAAAAAAAAAAAACTCTTCTAAAGGACGAAATAACCTTCATTCCAACATGTTTTAAATACATATGCCAGGATTATTTGTAAATATACATGTGTATATATATATACTTGATGATATATACCTGACCCTGCAGTTACTTAGTACTAATTCTGCATTGTCTACAAAAATACAGCCATTTTGTTACTAAAGGTAGAGTCACACTTGGCAAATATTTATTCAAAAAAGCATTACCACTTGTTTTAGCACACATTTTTTTAATATTGTTTACTCTTACAAGAGTTTGGCAAGATCAAACATCATCTTGTGTTTTGTTCTAAATAAACAAATGTTTTTTAAATAAATAAACGAATTCAAATATATTTTATTTAGTGCTTAAGTCTTTTTCGCCAAATATTTGCCAAGTGTGACCGTACCTTAAGCAACTTGCATGGTTTCTAACTTACGAAGGTAATACGTGGTGATCATCGTCTTTATTAGCAATTTACAATTGATTAATGAATTTTAAATAAATGTTGTAAAAAATATAAATAATTTATCATATTTTGCATATACATAGATATGGGCAATTTCACGTCAAGTGACTCAATTTTTACAATCGATGTGGACTTTGTAGGCCTTAGTAGCAATTTTAACTCAAAAAAACACAGTTTTTGAATTTTACCATTTGTGACTACAAAGCTCTTAAAGGAAATGGTCTAAAGTTTCTTTTGAGGAAAAACAAAACTCCATTTTGAAAAAAAAAAAATAAAAAAAAATGGGGGAAAATGATACATGTGCCAAATATTGAAAAATCCTATTCTTGAGTTAATTATAAAGGCATTAAAGAAAATTGTATAACTGTATAAAAAAAGGGCCCAAATTGAAAAAAAAAAATAAAAAAAAATTATTTAAAAAAAAAAAATTAAAACATATTTTTTTAAAAAAATTAAAAAAAAAATATTTAAAAAAAACCCTGTATGACCAATATGTCCAACTTTGACCCCCTCTAACTCCGGCAGTTCTTGAATGATAGAGCTGAAAATTTGGGTCTGGCCTACTATCCAACCGTACTAACCTTGGTGCAAATTTCATCCAAATCGAAAAACATCGATTTTAAAAATTGGGTCACTTGACGTGAAATTGCCCATATATGTATATATTTTAAATAGAGCAATTGCTTCTGGACTAATTCTGCGACCAATCACAAAGTACCAAAAACTTGTCATTCTGCTAGCTTCTGGGGAATCGCCATCTTACAGTGACAAGATCCTAAAGTATCAGAACTGGAACCGTTATTATATTGTGTACGACATGAAGATCTGCCTAAACAATGAAACTGCTGGGAAATGTCTGTTGTACATATAGAACATAACTGTTCGTGCAATTCATGTGTTGTAGGTATATGGATAAAATGATGCATGCCACAACAACAATAAAGTTTAAAAATTAACAAAAGCAAAACATGAAATATACACGTATTTACATTAGAGTGGTACGTATACATACAGAAAAGTCTACATACTTTAAATAAAAAAATTATTTGGGCTAGAAGTAAATAACAAAAAAAAAAAACAACAAAATTAATACTTAGTGGGTCCGTCTTGGCTTTGTAGAACAGCATTTAGTCTATTTTTCATAGAATTTGTTAATACTTATGTGCAATTATTTGAAATTAAATTCCATTCTTCAAGTAGAGCGTTTTTAAGATCCTGTTTATTTTTCATCGTCCTTTTTCTAACTTGGCAGCCTAATTCATCCCATAAATTCTCTATAGGGTTTAAATCCGGTGACTGAGGTGGCGAATGAAGTTGATGAGACACGTTATACAGTGGTCATTCTTTAACAACACCAGCGGTATGCTTTGGGTCGTTGTCTTGCTGAAAGTACCAACCTTCTGCAAGACCCAATTTATTCGCAGATTGCCTCAGATTATCTTTGAGAATATTTAAGTATATCGATAAATACTAAATTACCCACCCCAGCCGCCGACATGCAACCCCATCCCACACGATAATGGAGCCACCACCGTGTTTCACTGTAGGAAGCAAGTTTTAGGCAATAATGCTTTATTTCTGAAGCAATATGCTGGCATTCTAAAGTCTTTGCAATTTCTACTGTCGTAATTTTAGGTTTTTCTTGAACATTCAACAAAATTTTCCGCTTTGCACGTGGAGTCAGTTTAGGTGGGCGACCGAAGTGGTCGGTCGGTTGGTTTGTTTTCTACACTTTTTGTTTCATTATATTTCCGAATTATTGTCTGAATGCTTGATTTTGGATGCCCAACTAGTTTTTTAATCTCTATTAAAGATTTTTTTTCTTTATGGAACCTTACAATAAGCTCACGCACTTTTACACAAATTTCTTTACTCATTTTCGTTAAATAACAAAATTAACTGCAAAATTAACAACAATTAAACTTTTTTCTAAATAACAGTATCTCGAAAAGATGCCTGAAGTGTGTGGTAGTACTGCTTAAGTACGAAGTTCCATTTTATTTACTTTTCCACATAGCCGTATGCAGACTTTTCTGTGTTTGAAAAATGAATTTAATATATTTTTGTTAATAAAGATTGTGTGGAAAAAAATGTTGGTCAAAATTTATTGTTTGTTGTTCGATTGAATTTGTTTGAAATGAACTTTATTGCTAAATTGTTCATAGATAACCCAAAACCCCGTTTTTCAAGGGGGTATGTATACTTTACTGTGCCACTGTACATATAATGTTTAAGCGCTACAATTTAATATACATACAATTTTTTGGGCCAAATTTCAGTATTCTGTGATTATTTGACTAATGCATGTAATTGGTCAGACATTTTTAAGATTAATTCAAAAGATGTTGATGTTATAATTTCTAGTTGCAAATATTATATTTTACTTTTTCTTACATTGATGAACCACTCTAATGTACATATTAACATTCCAATGAACTCTACTATGCTGACTTCTTATTATCGATAAGATATACTCGTACAGTTGTATTGATACATGGGTACTAACTAACAGGGCATTTTTTTTTTAATTATTTATTGGGAATCTAAAATTAGAGTTTGTTACAAAGAAATGGCTCTAATGTCTAAACTGTAATATGCTACATAATTAAAAATGTCATATTAAACTTTTTATGTGCCAGAGCATCTGTGCATATATTGAGGGACTACTGTACAATTTAAACATTCATACATGCCCAAATGAATGACCAAAGTATATACAAAACTTGAGACGCAATACATTTCAATATACCAACTCAACATCTCTACTCGTAGATGCTTCCGCCTGCACGCTTCCTATTTTCATCTTTTATTCACTTGACTTTTAATATTTTTTGTATTTATTTATGTACAAGTTTTTTTTTACGGTAAAGTAGAAAAAAGAGAACATTTTCAGAAGTTGCAATTTGTATTTGCTAAAATTTATTTCACCAATGAAAAACATGAAATCAAATTCACATTATTTGTTGAATTTTTAAGGAAACCTAAAATACCCTAATTGGAAAATATAAGAATAGAATTCTTAAATAAAAAATTAATTTTGGTGATTTTTTGCTAAAGGCAAAGATATTGAGGTTGCTTTCCGTATTAAATAAAATTTATGTATTTGGTGAAAATTTATATTGCATTGTTCACATAAAATGTAGAATCACTGTAGAAGTTACTGCTTTAAAACCTGGTGGTTAAACTTTCTTTTTTCCAGTGATTTAATTTGAAAATCAAAAAATCCTGTAAAAATTACTTAAAAATCCGGCATTGTTGGTTTTAATGATTGCAAAAATACTTAATATTTTAAAACACACTTTAAATGATGTTAAACATTGGTAAACATACAAAAATAAGCAAACCTTACTTGCAGATTCTAAACCAAAAGAAACCTGTAGTTGTATGAAAAGGAACCAAAAACTTACAAATCAAAGGCTGGGCCTCTAGAAGAATGTCAATAAAAATACATCACCGCTGTAAATACTACAAAATGAATACCTTAAACATCCAATAAAACAAATCCTGCAAAGCCGTTGATATAAAATGGGTTTGCCTTCTGTATGACAAAATTTTAATAAGAGTTATTGATGATGAAATATATGTAGAATGGACTATAAATTGCCACCAGGACCCAAATATATGAAGAGCAGCAATTTTTAGTTTTGTTGTGAAAAGCACTCCTCTTTTCAATTAATACGAATATTTATATAAAAATATGTCTGTAGCATATTGCCGCAGAGCAAATAAACTTATAAAACATATTATAAGTAGTTTAACAATACCATAGTGACTGTAATTATTTAGATGATTGCGGCAACCATAATATGATTATTGTATTAATTATCAAAGAGTATGTGTGTGTCTTCGTTCATCAAAATGTTTATCACAATGATATAAATATAGTAAAGGGTGTCCCAACTAAAACGCAATTTTTAAATTTTAAATAAAACACAGATATTTAAAAAAAAAATCGTGAATCTTTATTATATCGTAAAGTCGACAGAATGAGGTTATGTATGGAACAAGATATCGTGCAGATGGCCGCCTGGCTGTATGACATGTGGCGCCGTCTTGTTGAAACCACATGCCCTCCACATTCATTTCTTCAATTCTAGAAGAAAAAACTGGTTATCATTTCACGATACCGAACACATCGAAGACATCGATTTTTAAAATTGGGTCACTTGACGTCAAATTCACCATATATGTTTAAATTGTAAGGGCCGATGTTGAATGTGAACCACACCTAAACGCCAAGCTTTTTTCCGAATTTTATTTGACATTTCTCTATTTCAGACTTACTCAATTTGAACCATGGAGAGATACACAATCCAACAACGTGTTAAAGTTATCCAGACTTATTATGAAAATGGGCGTTCAAATCAAAATGCATATCGTGCACTTCGTGATTTTGCGCAACAAATTCAATGATCGTGTTATCTCACGTAATGACGATGTCAATTGGCCGCCAAGATCATGTGATTTGACACAGTTGGACTTTTTTCGTTGGAGTTATTTGAAAGAAAAGGTGTACGTCGATAAGCCAGCAACAATTCAAGAGCTAAAGGATGAGATAATTCGGCACATTAACGGCATAGAACCTCCATTATGCCTCAGGGTCATCGAAAATTTGGACCATCGGATGGAGGTGTGCCGCCGTAGTCGCGGCGCCCATTTGGCCGATATTTTGTTCCATACATAATTGAGTAATACCAATATATCCTAATAAAATAAAATTACAATAATTTCCTAAATAGTTTGTGTTTTATTCAAAATCAACATCGGCCCTTGAAATTTAACTTCTTAGTTGTTCGGTGTTTTTGTTTAACTTTCATTTGATGGCAGATAGATGTACATATATGTTTCAAAATAACATCGACAATAATTGTCCACACAAAGAGAATTTCCTGTGCGAACCAATTAATGGCTTAGCAAGACAGAGGTTTAGATGACATTTGCAGATATTCACAACAATGCAGTTGGTTCCATAAAGAATCAACCAGGTATTCTTTATTTAAGGTACGCTTACACTTGGCAAATATTTGCCGAAAAAGACGTAACCGCTAAATAACATATATTTGAACTCGTTTATTTATTAAAAAAAATTTTCTTATTTTTTTATTTTTTGGCCAAGATATTATGTTTGAAGTTTTCCTATTTAGGCCAAAGCAAAACAAATATTTAGTTTTAATTTATTTAACGATATTTGCCAAATGTGACCGTACCTTTAGTTTTAGAATTTTATTTGTAACTTTATTTTTTGGAATTAATACATCTTAAAAGTTTAAATTTCCTAATAGAGTTTAGTAATTTACAATTGATTTCTCGATTAAAGTTCTTCAAGCTTAAAGCCTACCATTAAATATTAAATCTAAAATTTCGTCTTGACAGACACAAACATATTTCTGTCTGCTTAAGTGTTTTCTGTTGCCCTTTAGTTTTTCGATTTTATTTGCCAAATAAACATGTCTAGTAAATTTGATGATAAAATTGTTTTATTGTTTATATTTTACTTAATTTAAAGATGAAAGTAAAGAGATTTTATTTTTATTATTATACGAGTGTATGTATTAAAAATAAAAAAAAATTTCCAAAAAGATGTCTTCCTTTCTTATAAATATTTCTTGATTACTATTTCATAAATAGTTACAAATATTGCATAAATAAAACTTTAGCTTGATAGCATTGAAATACATAATGATTTGTACATGCACTGAGATTAGACATGATATATTTATAAATTTGATTTAAGTTTTTAAATGAATGTCCTTTGGGGTAGTGAAAGCAGAACAACCAAAGCAAAACTGAGGGAAGACTTCAATATCATAATTTATGTGAATTTCAGGATTTTGTAATATATGATTGTATTTATGTCTTCTTTTGCTGCATACAAAGTAATTTATAATGCAATAAATTTAAATATTGATTGCAATATCAAGCAAAAGCCACATCATCAGTATTAAATTTAACATGGTTGTGTTTTTTTTTTTTTGTAATCTTCAATTGAAATGCATATAAATAAGTTTTGTAATTATTATGAACTGTTTTAGAGATTGTTTCTAAAATTTGGGGAGCTAAAATTTACTAAAATTATTCTTTAAACTTTAAATATAGATTTTACAATTTATATTTATTTTACGATTTTTTTTAATAATTTAAATTTTGAATTATCATCTTTGTAGTAAAGGTATTAGAGCTCTGTATTTCCTGGGTTTTTCTTGTTTTTCCTTTCTAAATTTATTTTAAAGTCCAGCAATAATTAATTTCTTTTACTTGCAACTAGAAGTTTTGCTGAAATCAGCAACAAATTATATTTCTTATGTTTAAGACACTTGCTGTGAAAATTAAATAACAAAAATTTTATGCATGTTGTGTTTATGATTTGTTTAAGTTATTATAAAATTAGTTACAACCATTAGATGATTAAAAAACTTGGTTGTGTAGATTACCCAGCAAAAAGCGACCTCACTGCTTCTTATGCAGCCTTACTTGGCTAATATTTACTCAAAAAAGCGTAACCGCTTGTTTTACCACAAATTTGTTTGTCGTTGTTTACCCCTACAACAGTTTTGCAAGATCAAACAGCATCAAATAAATTAAAACTAAATATTTGTTGTGTCCTGTCCTAAATAAACAAAGTTTTTGCAAATAAATAAATGAGTTAGTGGTTACATCTTTTCCGGCAAATATTTGCCAAGTGTGACCGTACTTTAAGAAGAATTAAATAAGCGAATACCATTGAAATGATTAGTGTGTCAATGTAATCAAAAATAAATGAAAACCTGTCTGCAATCTCTTGCCAGGTTGTAAGCAAAAAAAAAATAAAGAATTATTCCACTTACTTTGATCCCTTACGAAGAATCATATTGTCTTGCAGAGTCATTGAATCACACATGACAAATATTTACTCAAAATAGTGTAAACTTTTATTTTATCACAAATTTGTTTGATGTCGTTTACTCTTACAAGGGTTTTGCAAAATTAAATACCATGAAATAAAATAAGAATAAATAGTGTCTTGTCCTAAATAAACGAAGTTAATAAATAAACGAATTCAAAAATATTTTATTTACGTCTTTTTGGGCAATTATTTACCAAGTGTGGCCGTGCGTTTAGACACATATAATCATCACTTAGTGAACAAAGTTATATTACACCTGAATGTTTTTTTTTTTTTTTTTTTTTTTTTTTTTTTTTTTTTTTTTTTTTTTGCATTTAATTATTTATTGAATCTTCAAAATGAAATGACAATAAGTATTCAAATCTTAATACTAAAAAGAAAATAATAAGCCCAGCCAGTGCTAGACAAAAATTTTTATGATACTAAAAAAATTTCACATCAACTGATCCAGTCATCTATTTTGCGCTTGAGTTAAAGCAAGGGTATCCCTCCTTCTCAACCGATTGTGGCCACTAAAGTTAAGGATGTCTCGTGCAAGGGGGTTTGGATGGTGTTCAAGTTTGCTGACATACTTTGACGCATATTTTGTAAATTCGACTTTTACTAATGGCACGCCTAGATCTTTGTGGATTCGAGAATTTTTAACATACCATGGTGCTGCAGTAATTATACGTAGAATTTTATTTTGACCCCTTTGAATTTTTTCAATGTTGGATGCTGAGGCAGAACCCCATAATTGAATTCCATAGCACCAGATTGGCTTTAGTATTGCATTGTACAACAAAAGTTTGCAATCCAATTTCAATGTAGAGTTTCTGCCGATTAGCCAATTAAGTTGCACTGCTTTTAATCTCATTTGTGTAAGTTTCGCTTCAATATGAGACTTCCAAGTTAAACGGCGGTCGAGGTGAATGCCGAGGTATTTGACTTCATTGTGTTGCGGGATAATTTGATTATTTATTCTGATGAACGAGCAGGTATCTTTTCGCAATGTGAAAGTTATATGAATACATTTCTGTTCGTTAACCCTGATTTTCCAAAGCTCTAGCCAATTCTCTAGTTTATAAATATAATTCTGCAAATTCTGTGATGCAACTTGGTGGTCCTGATGGACGCTGATAAAGGCTGTATCGTCTGCAAAAGTTGACGTATGGATTTTAGGGTCTGACGGCATGTCGGAGGCATATATCAAATATAAAGTAGGACCCAGTATGCTACCCTGTGGCACACCTGATTCAATTGGCTGAGCGGTACTTAAAAAATCACCTTCTTTGATTTTAAATTTGCGACCGTATAAATAACTTTCCATGAGTTTATGGGAGTTAGCAGGCAGAGTTAATTTTATTTTGTGCATTAAACCGTCATGCCAAACTTTGTCGAACGCTTGCGACACATCAATGAAAAGGGCGGAGCAGTATTTTTTGTCTTCAAACGACCCTCTTATCACATTTACCAATCTGTGTGTTTGCTCGATGGTGCTGTGTTTAGCTCTGAAGCCGAATTGATGATTAGGAATACATTCAGTGTCATTCAGAATTGGAGTCAATTTAGTCATTAACAATTTTTCAAACAGTTTTGAAATTGTCGGCAGTAGACTAATTGGCCTATATGACTCCACTTTGGTATGGTCCTTCCCTGGCTTAGGAATCATAGTGATCATAGACACCTTCCAATCTGCAGGATAGTATTCTAGGCGTAAAATAGCGTTGAAGATAAAGAGGATAATTCTTCTTGCTACACGAGGTAACTCCACAAGCATTTTATTGCTGATTTTATCCATACCTGGAGCCTTTCTAAGGTTCAGAGTACCAATAGCGTTTTGGACATCACGAAAGTTTAGTCTTAGAGGTACAGGAGGCCTTATAACAAGTGGTGGCAAATCAGATTCGTTATTATTTGAGTTGTTTATAGTAAACACATTTCTCAAATGATTAACAAATAATGTCCCTTTCTCGGAATCATTTCTAGCCCAGTCACCAGTCGGATTTCGCAAAGGAGGTTTTCCTCTTACTGGTCTTTTTAAACCTCTTGCCGCCCTCCATAACGAGTAGTCAGATTGTGGGGTACTATCAAGACCTTCCAAGTAAGATCTAAGTGAGGCCGTTCTTTGGGTTTCTAAGAAATGTCTTAGTATATCTCTGCATTCCCGTAGCCTAGCTTTCAGTTCAGGAGACCTGTGAATTTGCCACTCTCTTCTCATTCTTCTTTTTTCTGATAGGAGATGTTCGAGTTCAGAGAAATAAGTTCTGTTTGTCCTATTTCTACATTCAACGTGATAAGTGGAAGCGTGATGTACAGCTCGTCGAAGGTCCTCGGTAAAGTTGCCAATCGACTCATCAATATCGTCGGTAGTTCTCAACACAACATTTTCCGTGCAATGAGAACTTAAATACTTTTTGTATTTTATCCAACTTACTCGGGTCTTAATCATGTTCATAAATGGAGAACCACACACTTGAGGCAAATGCATTGAAATGATAGTAGGAGAGTGATCTGAGGACAAGTCCAGTGAAGGATCCACTTGCATCCATTCTACAGGGATATTTTTCATTACCCCAAAGTCAATAACATCGGGAATCTTCCGTCGGTCCGTCGGCCAATAGGTGGGATGTCCACTTGAGAGTACATCTAAGCCCATTTTAGCAATGGTGTTGAAGAGTACGCGACCCTTTGGGGTTACCAGACGTGAACCCCAAAATGTGTGTTTGGCATTAAAGTCACCAGCAACTAAAAATCTAGCTCCAAGGGATTTAAAGAAGTTATGGTATTGGTGTTCTTTTATTGAAAATCGAGGCGGAGAATAAATCGATGATAAAACAAATTTGTATTGACAGAATTCAATGCAAATGTTTGTTGCTTGGAGGTAATCCTCACTTATGTTATTCATTAGATAATGCTTTATTCTGTTCTTTATAAGAATTGCCGAACCTCCACAAGCTCTTCCGCGGGGGTCTTTAGTATCGTAGAACTCGTAGCCATTAATTTTGAAGTACCCTGTCGACGTCAAGTGAGTTTCAGCAATCATCATAACATCAATCTGCTTATCCATCAGGAAGTATTCCAGTTCATTTTTATGTTGGCGGAGGCCGTTCGCGTTCCAGAAACAAATTTTTAAATAAATCATTTCTTTAAAATGGCTTGCAAGATAGTGGATTGCATTTTCAGCATTTCCTGCATCATGGATGTCATGGTGGTCGTGAAAGTGTTCATAGTTTGGACAAGTGTCTGCAATGTTGTCTCTAGATTGTTGATATGCGGCTCAGAATATTGGGGTTTAGGTTCCTGCTCCAGACCTGGCATATTACATTTAACGACGTTTGCGTAAGAAACTTGTCTAGAACTTGGCGCGTTTACATGACTAGTGGACCGTAATACTTGAGGGAAATTGTCACTCGATGCTAAATTTGGCTGTTGAGGGCGATTAGGCAATACTGACGTCTTGTTGGTTCTTATGCCTTTCAAATGAGTGTAAATTGGACAACCTCTATAATTTGCGGTATGATTACCTCCGCAGTTACTGCATTTTTTGATTTTTGAGTCAGTTCTCGACTTATCGCATTGAGCAGTTGCATGTAGCTCCCCACACGCAACACAAACTGTCGGCAATTTACAATACGCCTTGGTGTGACCAAATTCTTGACAGTTGAGACACTGGACGGGTCCCTGACGCTTATGTGGTTCTTCCACGGTGATTCTACGATGCAGAAGGTACATCAGATTGTAGATGGGATGGGACTCATTTTTCTTTAAGACAACATCTCCAGGTTCCAATTCTACCCTGAACATGGGCTGAGGGATCTTTTCACGGTTTCTAATATTCACTACGCTCTTGATTTTGAACCCTTTGTCCATTAAACCGGTTTTTATCTCCGCGGGATCAACACATGGGTCTATACCCTTTAGAACGACCTGAATGTAATGAGGAAAAGGAAAAATGCGTTTCTTTCATGTATTCAGGGAGAATTTAGCTTCTCTCCCTAACAAATCTGCTTAGGCCTTTATGACACTACATTTTTTGTTCATTGAATTGATATAGAATTGATAGAAAGAAACAGAAAATGTTAGAAAAAGCAAACTATAAAAAATGTAAACAAAAAAGCTTTTTAGTTTTTTTTTATTATATCTTGTCAACTTTTTGTTTATGAGAAACATAAAAACAAAACGAACAAAAAAAAAACGGTTAATCGCCAAATTTGCCCATAAACCGCTGATTCAGCACCACTTTTAATATTTCAAGCTTGAAATGGCAATTTTAAGTTGAACAATTTTACATTTTTTTTTTGACATAACTTCATTTTTTATCGATAACTTAAGTAAAATGTTTGACAGTTTGCCATTTATCTTAATACTGCTGAACTCTTTGCACTTGGTAAATTTTTCTATTACATTATATTTGTACTGTTCACCAAAACTTGAACAATGCATTAAAAATGTAGTGTCATAAGGCCTTTATACTATGTTTCCACGGTACATGCTTCGCTCTCTATTCATGCTTCACACCCCAATAATGTGCGAAACAACTTGCTTCACCATACACAATTTCAAGAGCGAATCAAGTAGATTCATATTGAATCAACTTTCGAAGCACGAATAATTGCACTCTTCTCTAATTTTTATCGCAAGTTTATCTGCACTAGCTGTAAAAATTTAATATTATTGTAAACAAAGCAAATTATTTACTTGTTGCTGGAAGTAAAGAAAGTAAATACGTACGAATATATGTTTTTTTTTCAAATAAGCTAACTAATTTTCACTCAGTTTTTTTGTCCATTAAAAAAAATTATTTTCCACAAATTGTAAATTCTGTTTTTTTTATTCTGTTTGTTTATTAAAGACAACTGTCAAATCGAATCAAGTTTATTAGTCATGTAAACAGCATGATTCATAAACATGATTCAGAAGGCGAACCAGGTGATTCAAGTCGTCGTGGAAACATAGTATTACATTGGTAAGCTCTCATTTTTGCTGGGTTATGTACTGTGTGTATGCATTAAATTTCTTTCTTTTTTCATTATTACAAATTAATTGTTTATATGTATTAAATTTATGAATACAACTGTGTGGCATAATTTAGTCAGTTCCTGGTGATTGTATTCTTTTATTAATTTCTATCATCAGTCTTTGATAATCTTTAATATTTATAATTATTAATTAGAAAATGTTGTTTTTAGATTACGTTTAAATAATTTACAGTATAAAACTGTAAAATATATTTTTTATTGACTTAAGGTACGGTCACACTTGGCAAATATTTACTTAATTACACTAATATTACAGCGTAACCACTTGTTTTACCACAAATTTGTTTGTCGTTATTTACACTTACAAGACTCTTGCAAGATCAAACAGCATCAAATAAAATAGAACAAAATATTTTTTGTGTCTTGTTCTAAATAAACGAAGTTTTTTTAAGTAAATAAACCAATTCAAATATATTTTATTTAGTAGTTACGTCTTTTTCGCAAATATTTGCCAAGTGTGACCGTACCTTTAGCATTCTAATAAGCATTTACTACTACACTGCTGTTAAATATCAAAAAGCCTTTTAAGTTAATTTTATTTGTATTTCAGACAAAAGCAAAAAAGCTTATTTGATGACATGAAAAGTAAAGCATTATCCAACGATAATGCTAGTGGTAATAATACAGACAATTGCTACAACGAAAAATTTTTTTACGTTGAAAAAAAAGCTATTCAGCAAAAATTTGTAAAAGAAAGCCGACGATTTAGTATTTTCGTAAACCTAGACCCTATATTCGATCTGGGGCCAAATTACCGCATTCGATATCGAGTAAAATTGATCGTAATTTTCTTATTTGAGATTATGGCATTCGATATCGAGCAAGAAATTTAGTACATTTTATCATAATTTCGATATAGAAATCATTTTTCGATACGATAGCTCATTCGATCACGAATGCGGTAATTTGGCCCCTGGTTTGCTATAGAAAATCTTAATTCACTTTGCGTCGTTTCAATTTGCGTCATGTTTTTTTTTTTTTTGGAACGTAACCCCGACGCAAAGTGAGGTATTGGTGTAAAACCCGCCAAGGGCTTTGAATATTTCAAATATACGTTCATGCATTCAAATCTAAATAAAAATATACAATCGATCAAATTTAAAGTTCTAAAAATAATAATATATACTCTATAGACATTTTAATATATTTAATTTTTAGGGAAATTTGTACATGTGAGCTGGCATCTAAATTATCATGGATTATAAACTAATCAACAACTATCACAATTACAAAATACCTTGATCACTTTTCAGACACACACGTTTATTCATCTCCGTACAGTATTCAAACTATGCATAATAAAACAAAAACCATGTGTGTGTTTAAAAATATAGCGAAATAAATCTATTTACTAAGCAGCAGTAAAAATATGAAAAAATAATCGGATATTTATTGCTAACAATTTACATGACAATTCAGCGATATGTCTTCAGCTCTAATCTAATTAATTTTGTTGCTTTCTTATTATACAGAAAGAGTTGAATGTATTAAGAACTTTTCTCACAATTATTCATACGATTAAGTAATTTTTTAAATTTGGGTGAGGCATCACGAATTCTGCTGATAGCATAAAGGTGTCATTTTGAAATGAACACAACAGTTGTTTAGAGCAGTGTTAGGCACGAGTAGAAGCTGCCACATTTTTAACTATATTGTAATAACGAATTTTCTCATTGTACAATCTGCCATATATTTTGCTTTTGATAGTTTTAACGATTTTACTCAATTTCTATGACTTTCCTGACTCTGGTCGCTATAATTGCCTACTACTAGTCCCGATTTAAACAGTAATTTCCATTTGTATTTTTGTATGTAAATTCTAGTTCTTAGTCATTACTGTACAACTAACAACAACTGTATATGTACATTAATATGTGAATTCAAAATGCATGCATTCGACATGACATGGCAATCTTGGCTTGCCAGACGTATTGCATTTAGAAGTACGCGTACTTGTTTTACTAATTGTACTTCTGTCTGCATCTTTTTGTACTTTTTTTATTTTTTTTAAGGAACAATTTCTTATTTGATAGCAAATATTTTGCTTAGTGTATAAAAGAAGCAACTTCAAGTTATTTGAAATGATTTCATTTCACGACTTCGTAGAAGTAATTGAATTATTTAAAATCAAAAAAAAATTGACTTGGAACAACTGGTTGACGAATTTATATCTTTAAAGACTTTTGCTCAAAATATTTCGGAAGAAAATTCTATTGAAGAAAAATGGAAAACATTCCTAAAAAGAGGATCATATCCCAATTTCGAAAAAATTTGTATTCAATTCCTCATTCTAATGCGGCAACCGAGAGAATTTTTAGTTTGATGTGAATATGTAGAAAGTGAATTAATAATAAAAACAAATTTTGAGTACACTTGTAATGAATTTTGCAATTTTTAAAAACGGAAGATGGTGAAAATGGAATAGTTAACCAAGTCCAAAAAAGCGATAAATATATATAATTTTTTCAAGTTGTCAAAAAACAAGTTGTATTAAAACATTTAATATAGAATAGAAAAAAATTATTATATTTTTTAAAAATAAAATCTAATACACCAGACTAATTTTAAGCTATTTTTTATTACACAAAAATATATAAGATCTCTTATTTTGTTTTTATTATTTGTTATTTTTTTCGTTGAATTGTTATTGTTAATACTGAATTTTCTAGTTCTTAGTTACATCAATTATTTCTTTTATATACTGAATTTGATGTTTTTTTTAAAATAAAAAGTGTACTTTTTTTCTTATTTGTACTGCTGTTTTTACTTCGATTGGATATCTGTACTTTTTTTTATATCTGGCTACCCTATGACAATCCCAGTGGAAAACACGCTAGGGTTTTAATTTGCAGGCCTTCTAAAAAACATGTTTACATATACTCAATTATTCTATACTCATTCCACAATGCCTTCTCTCAAAAAATGTTTTAGAAGGACTTTGCCACTCCTTCTAAAAAATTCATTATTTAGAAATTAAACGTAATGATTTTACAATTATTCCAATTTGAATCATTTAAACCTTCTTTAATTTGAAATAAAACACTTAAAATAGAACATGAGGTCGGAGTATTTATTTATTAGCGCTTAAAAGAAGAATATTTGGCACATTCTTCTTTAAAATACTTTCTTTCAAATTTTGTCCGCTACTACGCTGTTCATGATTCATTCAGAAGGTCGAATTAATATTTCCAATTGCTACTCAAAAATCTCTCAAAAGTCTTGAGCAGACCTTCAATTCAGCTTTCTCTTTCAAGCATTTTAATGCGTACCTGCTTAAACATTTATAATGCAATACTTGGCAGGTCTCCTTACATGTTTTAAGGACAGGTATTTAAATAGCAGAGTTTAACTAAGAATATTATTACTTACAGACCTTTTAAAATTTTGATTAAGTAGTTCTTCAATTGGCTTTTTAGGATTTTGTGATGCAATACTTTGCAATTGTTCAGTTGTAGATATTCAAAAAGCGCCTTTTAAATTTAGCGATTAGAAAAAAAATTGAAACGATTTTGCATTCAGCTCGGGTGTTCTTTTGTCTGATACACAAAGCCTTTAGAAATGCCTCTTTACAGCATATTTCTCCGTTGGAATGTTAAAACAGGACTTGCACATCTGTATTAGTATTTATGCATGTTAATAAAGAAATGTAACTTTTACATACATGTGTATACTCAAATGAAAACATGCATGCAAAAGTTCATGTTTACTAACACTCCTGACCTGTTTCGATTACATAACCAGCAGTACTAGCAAAGTGCTTGAAATAGTGACTTTATCCATGTGACTAATTTTTTTATGTACGTCAGCTAGGCGGAAATTAATAGACCGCTACATAAATAAAACATAGTAAACTCCTCATAACAAAAAGCACTTTGTTACAATTGACTTTTAAGTAACTACAACATTGATTACTTAGAGACACTTAAGTGTTGAGTCACCCAAACTTATACATATTGAAGTTTAACAAGTAAAAAGGCATTAGGGGAGTTTGCTGTCTATTAGGGATACAGTGACTTATTTTTTACCTAATTTAGAACTGCTGGGATATGCATAATCATACATATAGAGATAGGTATTAACAAACATACAGGGATTAACGCATAACATGTCAATAAATGTCATCAAGTATGAATAATATCAATTTACATATATTTTCGATTACATGCATGAATGCATGAATTAAAAAAAATATTTTGTATTGAAATTCTCATGTTCTTGTTATTAGAAATTAATTAAAATACTCCACTAGTGCCTTTAAAATAATTGATAAACTATTTTCGGGTAGAAATAGAAATTTTAAATATTTATGTTCGTCTGTCTGTCTGCGGCGGTTACAATTTTAAACTATTTCGATGTTCGTTGTTCCAAATTAAATACCGAAATTTTGAAGCAAAAGAACATTTTACTGCGGTGCCACGTGACGGAAAAATGTGTCGCGTTATAAATGACTTTATCAATAATTTAATTTAACTGAAAACGTTTCAAAATGTCCTTAAATGCTTTACCAAATATTGTTTGTTTCTGTAATGCATTGACTTTTAACCTCATCCAAAAGCTAAATATTCCTCTACTACCCATTCATTATTCTACCTATACATATATATGTACATATGTGTATTTTGATAGACATATGTACATCATATGGGATTTACTAAAAATACATAAGATGTGCCTTAATAACTGGCTCTAAATATGCTTCAACCTTTTAAGTGATAAACAAAAGTTTTATTATCCAACTATTTGCCAGTATTAATTTGTTATATTTTCACTTTTTCATGGGAAATGTTATTTAATCTAATGCCAATAAATAAAACTTTATGAACTAGTCTTCATTCATATTCATTATGAGAAATGATCATCATGGCATTTAATCGTTCACAAGGAATTAACTTGGAAATTAAATTTTTTTTCCCAACTCATCAAATCGTCATCAACTAATTTCGATTTCTTTTTCTTTCACTCGCACAATAATAAATAGCCATCAGAACGAAATAAGAAAACTACAATGAATTGTTTTCAACAATTTTGGCTAATTTTCATTATGACAAATTCTTAGATCATCAACGTCATTATTAACATTATTATTATCATTATAATGATTATCTACACTATCCCTAAGTAAGAAAATAAAGTTTCTCTTTTTGCCTGCTTCCCTCCCTGCCAATAACTTTAGCATCAGCGATTAATATCAATTAATGTTAAATACTAATCGACATGTGTCAGTGATGACTGTTTGTTTTTCTCTTTCTTTAGTTTTTTGTTTCATTCTTTTTTTTGTTTTCTTTTGTCGGAAAAACTACGCAATATAAACAAATATGTAAGTAATATTATTGGGTGCATGTGTACGAGTACGAGTATGTCAAACAATAAAAATATGTTTCTGTTTGTTTCAATTTATTGTTATTCCGTATTATTTACAGTGGGAATAATACATTTTGTGTGTGAAAAAGTATTACTTTCACAACTAGTTCCAGAACGCATTGATACAGTCTGTATTCGTTCTTGTTTGTGATCTCCACAACCGGAAAGAATTTCAGAAACATTTTCTGTTAATCGAATCGTATTTATTTAAATGCATTAAGCTTTTAGTTTAAGAGTTAACGAAATATGTATCTTACAAAAGATTTTTCTCAATAAGTTCGCTTTTACACTCTTCAATGCTGACTCGTCAAGGCAAGTATTTCTGAATGAGAGGGGAAAAGAGAAGGTACAAACTTGACGGTTCTAGTCAATTTTCTTATTTCCTTTTGTTTTTTTTTCTTTCATGCATGTTGATTTGCATTAAAAAGTACGAACATTGGATTGACGTGTGTGAATGAAATGGCAAGTTTAAAAGAAAATTGAACAAAAATAAGTCCGCTAAAACTGAAGAGTGTGAAACAGGACTTAGTTCGAATTTACCTTGAGGGGGAAGATAAGATAAGTGCACACTAGATTATAGCAATTCGTGTTACTCTCTTATTCGTATTACATATGGGCATTTCCATGGTTACGTACGGGACATTTGTACGTTTTAGAAGTTCAATAGATTTTGCAGCAAAAGAAAGAAGTGAGAAATATTTTTGGAAATTTATTCAAAATAGGGAGTACTATTCTTGGAAAAAACAAAAAGTTAACTATCATGAGTATTTTTGGAAATATAGATTAAAATATTGGCTGCTCGTACGGGACAAAAAACGGAAGTGATTTTGAGGTATATGCAAAAATATGTACAAGTCTGCGAATTATGAGGAGTATTTTATGATTTCTTAATTTCTCATACTAAACAAGATATTTTACGTTAAATATTCGTAAGTTTTGAATAAAAACAATTTGCGGTTTATTTCATAATGAATTTAATTTATTGCCGTACGGGACATTACGTACGGGACAGTTTCTTCTCTTATATATATTTTTTAAATATATGTATGTACATAGAAAAAATTATTGCTGTACTACGCGTGTTCAGGGTGCAAAAAACCAAACGCAAATTCAGTTTTTCACTGCTTTTGTATGTTTTTTTTTTAATTAGTAAAAAACTAATAGCCTGTTCGCCGATCTCGAACGTTAACGTTCGCTTAGATAAGACTTAAGACATAAACCTGATTGTGGAATAAACAATCTTGATTGAGTAAAAAAATAGATACGATAAAAAGTTTGTGTCTTAAGTCTTATCTAAGCGAACGTTAACGTTCGAGATCGGTGAACAGGCTATAAATGTGCGTTTATTTCCATATTTCTTATATAATGCGTGAATTACTTCCGTTTTTCTTTTTGTATCCAATGGCAGTGCCCTCGCTGCCTTTCGAACAGCTTTTCCTAACGTTTGCCTGCATTGATAGGGAGATTCAGGGCTATCTTTATTGATATTTTCCATTAGTTTTTTTCTGTATTTTTGCTTTGGAATGCGGTCCTTTTTTTTCTTTTTTCCATAAGGAATCTTTCTTTACTGCCTTTGCCATCTTTTCTCTATAGGCACGCATTCTTTCAGCCTCTTTTTTTCGATATTTCTTTAATTTCTCATCATTCTTTTTCAACTCTCCTCTCCAAATCTTTATTCGGCTATTACTCATTTTAATAAAATCGTGATTTCTAATGCATTTAATCACATTTATATTATTTTTGTTACGTACGGGACAAATTTTAAAAGTTTATAAAATTTTTACTACATAAATTTGAGACAAAGCTTTGATCGATATTTTTTTGCGAGTAAAATTTATCTTTGAATTTTGATTTTGAAAGAGTTGCGACCGACTTGGTTTGAATAATATAAACAACTAATGTTTTTGCGTTACGTACGGGACATTAAAACAGCACCGAAAAAAAATTCAAAAAAATACCGCTAGTCATGAACAATCATCTCTTTTCTCTCATGTACTTAGTTCTTAGTTGTTGTAATTTTAATTTAAAATATCAAAAATCGAAATACAATTTATTTCTTTAAAACTCTTATTGAAACAAAAAGATGACCCAATGCGAAATATTGCATTTGATTGACTTTGCATTTGGATACATTCGGATATCTTGAAATGGGTAACGAATAAATAGTTTCTTTCTTTAGATTAGTTAAATTTTATTGTTTTTCTACCCAAATAACGTAAAATTAACTATTTTGTAAACCTTTTGAAATTTACGACTCGGTTTACATTTTCATGGAAATGCCCATATGTTACTCTTAAATAGAAATACAATCGATTTAAGCAATAAAAATTGTGCTGTGTGAACACAGAAGAAATTTTAAGCAAAAAAAAATGTATCAATTTTTTCAATAAGAATTGCTACGTGTAAATTAGGACTAAAAGAGGTCAAACAATGCTCGATTATCGGTACAGTGTTCATATCCTCATTATTGTTTTTTATTGGCACCGCCATAAATATTACAATGTTTTCCCTAAACGAAACATAATGCTGCATATATACTGATATTAATTACGCAAAACATTTTATTTTATATTGTAATGTGTGTCGCGTTCCCTATCGTAAGTGTATCATTTTCAAAAACACATTCGTATTATTTTTAAAAGCTTAGTATGTTGGCCTGCCACCTAAAAACCAAATTTATTGTGTCGCGTTCGCTATTGTAATTGTAAGTTCTTCAAAAACATATATTTCTCAATTTTTTTTTTGTTAGGCTCGAGTTCATTAAATTTAATTTTCATTAAATTATTATTTTACTGAAGGTAGGAATTGTTTTTACAACATGAAATCTTATTAAAATGGTATTGATAATTTTTCTTGGCTGAGCTGGGGATCCAACCTGGGTTGAATTTACATGTTTCAAGAACTCGAGTCTAACAAAAATTTAAAAATTAACTAACAGTTCAACTAAAAATAAACATATAATTTTGTTATTTTAAAATGCATAATATTTTACACATATGGAATCAAAGTTTACATGTGTAATGTGTAATAAACGAAAACTAAATTATTTTGGAATTTGTAACATATTTGTTAAATTTACTTTCAAGCTAAACCAGTTTTCTTGGGTAGATAAGTTACGATTTTGTAATTTAAAATAAAGGTCTAAATCATTCAGAAGATTATAAATAAAACGTATGCAAATATTATTCCAACATTACTACAGTAAAAGCCACATTATTATAGTTTAGTTAAAATAAAATCAGTTTAAAGAATTATGTTCCAATATGCAGGTTTTCTAATTTCTTCTCAATGCGAGTTCTCACTTTTTGGTCGCAAGTTTTTATTACAATAAACAAATGGACAAAACCTAAATTTTCACTCAATGTCGCGTTCTTGAAAATGCACATATCGGATCTCTAAAGTTTATGAAATGTTTCGTTTTAATAATGACTAAATTTCTTTAGTTTTCTAATTGAGCAAGATCTCATTAACTAAAATGTGTGCCATATTTTTCTGTGTATTCACGCGCATTGACTACAATGTAGAGTGGATCGCTTGTGTATGGGAAAAATAAAAGTTAATTAATAAAGTGCTAATAGTAATATTTTGCTGTGTTAGATTTTAAAAGGTAATACTTGAAAAAAATATTCAATTAAGTGATATCTTTGGCCCGCGTATGTGTCATAAAATTTTTGGAATTTTCATAAAAACATTTCTCATTTAAACTTCAATATTATCGCAGTTGTGTTTTATGTAAATGTATTAATTTTTAGTAACAAAATAATAAAATATTTAAAATATTGAAGTTTAAATGAAAAGTGCTTTTATGAAAATTCCAAAAATTTTAAGACGCATGCGCGGGCTAAAGATACCACTTAACTGAATATTTTTTTTAAGTATTACCTTTTTAAGTCTAAGACAGCAAAATATTACTATTAGAACTTTATTAATTAACTTTAATTTTTTCCCATACAAAAATGCCCCACCCTAGTATTCATTCACCCCAGTTCATTTTATGAATACACACACATATCTATGCCCACTGTCTTTTCCATCATCATCTTTATCAGAATACAGAAATATGTTGCTGCTATTTGGATGTAGGAAGCTCTTCCTTTTCATCCATCTATTCATTCATTTATTAATTTATTCTACATTCATTTGCTCAAACGTTCATTTCATTCATTCATATTTGATTGCTTAATCATTTTCATTTGGTAAAGTTGTTTGTTTGTTTATTTGGTTTCTTCGAACTTTGTATTGTTCTTGCCGCTGATTAATGCTTTCGTTGTTGTTGTTGTTTGTGTAACAAATTAAATAGATTTTTATGTAAAATCTTTGTACCACAGCCCATCATTCCGCTTACAAATAAGAAAAGTGTTAAAAAGATTTATAAATAGTTATGGCCAGGATTAAAAGTGTCGCATTAAGTGAAGTAATTAATTATAACCAAATTATAGACATTAATTTTTCAAAGGATTAGTTTCTATAATTCCTTAGGAACTTAAAATGACTTAAAATGTATTAAAAGCATGTAAATATAAATAATTTCTTTATTTATTTAGGATCTATTTTTTCATTTTGTATTTTAAAGAACTTGAATAAAATCAAAGCTTATTATTGAAAAATATATTTTAAGCGAAATTAAACCCACTATTTAGCGCATTGGATATGCTACAATCTAAAATAATTAAATAAAAAAATAAACAATAATACTTCTATTAATGGTCTAAAGTTTAGACTCTAAACTAAAAAAAATATTAAAGTTTATTTTACACTCATTTCACTTTGGTATATTTCATTTATAAATTTAGTACAACACATTAGACAAACTTCCCCGCAAAAAACGCGAGTAATCCATACACGCATGTATGGACTACTACACAATGTACCAGGAGTACTCGAAACATCCCAGCATACCATTCTAGGAGAGCTCCGAAAAAGGAGTCAAAAAAGAGTCCAACAAAAGAGCATTTTCGGAGCGCTCCGAAAAAAGGAGTCAGAAAAGAGTCTAACTAAAGAGCATTTTCGGAGCGAAAGAAAAATTTGCTTGTTACTGTCCTGAGTCGGCACGCAGTATGACTCAGAAATTCCACTTAATTATTTGTGTACCAAAGCTTTGTTGTCTTGTTATTTGTGCTTTGAACAAAAAAAAAAAAAACATAGCTGTACCACACAAGAATGATAAAAACAAGATTACACAGAGCCCAAGAAAAACCTCATAAAAGACTCTTTTCTGACATTATCTAAGAGCTCTTTCTGACGGACCATTTTCGAATGTAATGACCCTCTTCTGAAGGTTTTCGGAGCAATTATGATTGTTTTTTGGGCTCATAAAGAGCGTTAACGCTCCGAAAAAGGTGTCAGAAAAGACTCTTTTCGGACTCATATGGCTTGCTGGGTTAATTTAAACAACTAGTCCATTTAACATTACGATGTCCTAGGTCTAGACCATGTAATCCAGCTTTGCATAACACTGGACCAGTCCCAAAACTACTCCATGTAACTACATACTTCAAATGTTTTAAAACAACGATTACGATCGTTAAAGCACGAATAATTGTCGTGTAACAAGAATTTCTGCTTTAAAAATTAAATGATCTATGACAGCATTACATAGGACCATGATGTAGTCACTACATTTTAGCTACAATCGACCATGTACTCCACAGATGTTTGCAGGGTTAAAGTTTCGACATTAACAAAACTACATACGCAATAAAAAGGTAAAATATGCCAGTGTGGTTTAGAGTTTTTGCGGCTAAATTTAGCTTATTTTTGGCATTTTATTCTTGGCTTTACCATTTTTATACCCACCAACAAAAAAGGGGGTATATTACGTTTGTCATTCCGTTTGTAACACATCGAATTAATAGTCGTAGAACCAAAAAGTCTATATATTCTAGTTCCTTATAACATGCTAAGACGATCTAACCATGTCCGCCCTTCTGTTCGTCTGTTGAAGGCACGATAGAGCTTCGAAAAAAAGCCATAGAACATTGAAATGGTAAAAATCGGTCCACGACTTTAGCATGAATTCTATAAAAACCAAGTAAAAAACTATAATCGGTCAATCCTGCTATATAATACCCTACACCCAGTATATATGCAATAACAGTTTTTTTATCGTTCAAAAATTTGTGCCATGACTCCTGAGAATATTAGTATGTATGTGTTAAATTGTATCTCTATATAAACACTTTTAAAAGATTTATGCATGTTTTTTTAAACAAACACAAACTGCGAACTTTTGGCTTGTTTGCAGAAAACACCCAGAGTCTTTGGCGGGAATCGAACCCGCAACCCTCTGACTGATAGTCCGGTACACCATCGGGGGCACCCGGATTGAGAAATTAGGTGTCATGATTTCTATCTACATAGTATATGAAACTTATTCATGTTGAATTGTGAAATATTTGTATGAGATTTATTAAGTGATTTTCGGCTATGACTAATTACACTAGTCAACAAATTTGGAAAAATTTTGCGATCCACGACATTTAACATTCGTTTTTCATGTAAAATCGCGCGCTGAATCCAAAAATTAAGTCTAAAATTACTAAAGTAGAACAGGTTGTGGAAATATAGCCAAATTTTTAAAAAGTGTTGAGAAGGCTATCGGCCGAGCCAGCAATTTCCTCGGGATTTTGAATAAATAACACAGCGCAACAAGGGGTTTCAATTCTTACGCAATATTATTTTATTAAAATTCCTTTATAAAAAAATAGTACATAAATTTTCAATATTTACATATATAAGCTTAAAATATATTCATACATACTTTTTGGTAAGGAAACTTCTGGAAAATTCAAGTGTATATATGTATGTATTCTGTTCTAATATTAAAAGGCTATCACGTCTGAGCCGCTTTATGATTATTATAAAAATGGCGGAGGCGGTAAGACGCTTTTTGACAATTAATTTTTTCGTTAAGTCAGTATAATAATGATTAGTTATATTTCGAAATTAAATTGGTGATGCCAGACAAAAGGAATCATGGGGATTTTGGAGGTCGCGCTAACAAAAAGTATTGGTTGCACCTAAATTGAATTATCACCGAACCATGTCTTCTCTTCTGATTTATGCTTTAATATATCTGTAGCTTGCCGTCTTCTTTCGGCATTTGCTTTCGTAAAAAACACCTTCGATAGCGAACGCTACAGAGTTTGAAAATAAAAATAGAAAATATATGTGTATGCTTCTAAAATATTAAAAATATGCTCTAAAACATAATTTTATTTGGATTAAAAATCTAATACAATTTCTTTAATATCAAATTTGCATATTTAAATAATTATAAAAACAATGAATTTTTTCAAGAAATTAAGTTGATTTCATAAAATTTCTTTATTGTCCTTGTGTTTAAGTACTGAATGAATGGTTTTATCCAGCACATTATGGAAGGTAATACCTATACAAAGTTATCAATAAAATTGGCTTAAAATATTTTTTAGAAAATTGTCGAATTTTCTACAAATATTCGAAAATTTCTATGATAACTAAATTTTAAATTTAAACATCTTGATTTCTAATATTATTGGCGATGACTTTAGCGACTTCAGTGACCTGTTGTAAAGACAATAAAATTTTCAAGAAGTACAAAATAATTTGAGGTACTGTCACACTTGGCAAATATTTACTCACAAAAGCGTAACCACTTGTTTTAGCACAAATTTGCTTGACGTTGCTTACTCTTACAATAGTTTTGCAATTTCAAACAGCATCAAATAAAATAAAACTAATTATTTGTTGTGTCCTGTCCTAAATATAATTTAATATAAATTTTTTAATAAGTATTTTTGGGAAATATTTGACAAGTGTGACCGTGCGTTTACTTTTTAGCGAAACAAATTTTGTTAAAAAATTTACATAATACCGTTTTCTCTGTTGATTTGTATTAGCCATGATTGCAATTAAAAACAAAGGTAGGTAGAAGACGACATTATAGTAAATAATTTATGGCTGACATTAGAACATGAACAAAATATAAATTAATAAATTTTCTTAGTTTAATTTTTCAATTTAAATTTTGTATGTGCTTAATAAATAAAAATCTCCCACAACACAAAAATTCAAATAAGTCACAAGCTTTTTTTTGCCACAAAAATTATATTAAATAAGATTAAAGCTTCTGAATTCCGAACTAAACAAATAATACAAAAAAAATATAAAACTTGTGAAACTTAAAAGAACTATAATTATGTTTTCTTGCTGTGTTTGTGTATGTTGTATCCGCCAGCATAAGAGTCATTAAAAAACATTTCAAACTCGTATCCGCAGGAAGTTAAAATATTTATTTAATTTCCACTTTAATCATTAACAAAACATTAAATGTTTTTTTTTTTTTGTTGCTGCTTTGGCTTTATCTGTCTCTCTATGTATTTGGGTGTAGGTTTGGTAAGATTATTACAGGCTTATTTTAATATTTTCCAAGGTTTTTTTGTTGGCTGGTTACAAAATGCCCAAAAGCTGGCTCGTAAAAAAATAAGAGAAAAACTAAAAATTATTTTGAAATTTTTTACTTTCAAAGGACATGGAATGAAAAAGAAACAGCCATAATTTATTTACTATGAAATTCTAATTAATTTTTCAATAATATTAAATCAACTAAGCAGATTTTATTAGTAGAAATGTCCTACATATGTATGTATATTTAAGGTCTTTTGGCAGGCTATTAAATAAAGAAGTCATGCTGTTACTTTAATGCGTATTAATCTACAGGTAGTCCATTGAAATTGATTTCAACAGACTTCGATTCGTTTTCTTTAACATGGAAATCTTTAAATTTTCTTTAAGCCAAATCTGGTGTTATAGTTTTTGTTATTAAACTGTAAATATGTAACACACTTGGCTTTAATGGAAAGATTAAAAAACTAATTGAGTTTTTATAAGCAAAAGCTAAAAGTCTGCAAAAAAGAAAACAGGAAAAGTGTTTTAGTAGTTTATGCTTTTAATTCTTTAATATTAAAAACTTTCGCAAAATATGCAAAAATGTTTTAGTTTTAATAATATTTTATTTTTATTTCTGTTTCTATTTCTATTTTAATAACAAAAAAACCGACTATAAAAACTCAATTAGTTTTTTACAGTTTATTGCAAAGTTTTAGGGGACTTTAGCAAATACTAACATAGAAATATATTAAAATACATGAAAATTGCTAGCATACTTTTAGGCTGACATTAGAAAATATAATATACTGCATAATATTTGCTGGCAAGTCAAATTTAATGAACATTTCATTTTTAAATACCACACAGCAAAGTGTTTATGCATATTTAGGTATTTAGAAGAACTATTTAATAAGGAATTAAGTTATATTGCTTTTATAGAAATTTATTATTAAAAAGGAAACCTTAAAAACCAGCCATTTATTTTGAGAGTATTAAAATGCTTTCTTTTGTTTTCGAAAATTAGTATATATATAAGTTTTTTATTAACAGAAATATTTCTCTACCAAGCACAATTACGTTTTTTTCCTATAACTTTGCAAAAAAAAAAAACAGGCTGAAATTAACGGATTTTGAGCTACTTTTTTTAAGCGAATAAATTATTGTTAATTATTGCTTAAATATGTATTTATTATCATAAAAAGGTAAAAGCTGTACTAATAAATTCTTAGTTTCTTCATTAAATGCGCTATAACTCAAACTTACACTTGATACTTGTTTAAAGGTTGTGTAATTACTAAATTAGAGTTTTAGATTATTTCTAAAATTTAATTGAAAAATACTAAAAACATTTATTGTTAAAAAGCCCTACACTGTGGTAGTGAACGCGACATGATTTCCAAATCAAAATTAGAGGTTTAGTGTGACTTTTATAAATTAAGTTTTGTTTTTTGTTAAAGAAAATTCATTTTGATTTTGTTTTTTGTGTGCAAACAATGATTTGGGCACAAGAACGCGGCTTTAAAAATTAACAAAATCAAATAAAAACTTTACAATTAATCAACAAATTCTCTGCTGATCTCTCGAGGCTCAAGTTTATATCCCCCACATTTAACATGTTAAATACAAATAAAGGCGAGCAAAATATGAATGTAACTCATTCATATAATTATTTGGCAGGCTAAAGAGGAGGGAAAATATAACGCGTTTTTATGTAAATTATCAAAAAAAAAAAAAAAAAACTACCAGTTAAAAAGAAAATACATAAAACGAAATCAACTTTAAGCACGTTATGCGTTTGAGGTGATAGTTTGAGGCAAAAAATGAAAACCATTTTTATAACTATTGTGGCCAAATTCCTTAGTTAAAGACTTTTTGATTATGTTCATTTGTTCGTTACTGTGTGTAACTATCAGTCATGTTTTTGTCATGCCTTTAACTTTAATTTGAACATGATAACAACACAAACGTTTCGTGTAAATTACACAAACGTTTGCTATACATTTTTTTTATAGCCGCGCAGTTGTTGGTTGTTATTGATGTTAAGTGTCAAAGGTAATTAAGTGATAGAGAAAACCGCAAACAAATTACTAAATATACAAGTAATAAAGTCATTGAGTGGCAGGAGACAAGGAGTGTTTATAATTATTGCTAGCAGAAGCAAATATTCATAAGTTATTAAAACAAATTTTGGAAACTTTTAAAAAAAAAAAAAAAAAAAAAAACTCTTAATATTTCCATTTACATTTGTTTCACATTTCACTAGGGCCACTCATTGGCTTTGCTTAGTTTCTTCAAGCAATAAAACAATTGCTTGAGTAAAAAACTAATTTTGCTAATAAATTATTAGTGGTTCTTGTTTCTATGTTGTGTGCATTTAACCATGCAATCTCAATGACCCCAGGCTGATAAACATTTCCTTTCAAGAGGAACAGAGATGGCCTCTTAGTTGTTAGATGTCATGTTGTCATTTTATGGTGTTTACTTGACTTGTAGTGCTCTTTGTACATTTACCATTATGAGTTGCAGAAGTTAAAGCAGCACGAGCCAACAGAAAGAAATGAAGAGAATTGAAATAATAATAAGTAAAATGAAATGCGTTTAAGCGTAAACGTATTAAAGGTGGCCAAGTTAAGTTGCTAAAGAATAGTATAAACAGCATACTTTAAGGAGTAGCTAATAAAGTAAATAACAGCATAACGTTGAGGCCTAATAATTTGAAAAAAAAAATTAATTTTATTTGTATATTTCAGTTAAATGGCCACCTTTCTACATATTTTACTATTTATTACGGTCACTATGCAACCCGTTCTACTATGCACAAAATAAACGGTTGGTAACATGAATTGAGTACATTAAAATAACGTTTTTCTTTTTAATTTTTTATGTTAAATTCCCCACATTTTCCTGATTTCATCAGTTTATTTTTTCTATTATTAAAAATACCGTATTTTGCAGTTAATGTCACACAGCATAAACATTTCATTAAATATTATTATTTTTTACTCTTTGGGTTTTTTTAATTCCAAAGAAAAAGCCTTTTAGCCAAAAGCTTTTGTTTTTTTCCTATTTTTTAAATATTTTTGTTTGTACATAAGTACATACATATATTTAAGGCTTAAAGCGTTGATGAGTGTATCAATTGGTAGAGTCAACCTTTAAGTATGCTATACATAATATTCATTATGAAAATATATATATTTATGTGAAACTGGGTCCGATGTTAACACCTCCTCAATTCTAAGCATTATAAATAACCATTTATTTTCAGTTATAAAATATGTACGCCTAAAAGGAGTTTTGTTTAATAAAATGTCTTTAAATTAAATAAAATTTAAAATAATGTAATCAAATTGAAATCAGTACTTGGAGGGTTATTTTCAAATCCTTTTTAATGAAACGCATTAAATACAGTTGTAGAGTACTTCAAAATATTGAAGCTTTTAGACCTTTAGATTTTTACGCAATTCAGTGTATATTCATTAGGAGGGCTCATATGTTATAGCTGTAAATTAAACTCTTTCTCATTAAATTGAAATGGCGAGTACCAAAAGGAACGCAAGTCTTTTGCACAGAGTACAGTTGCATGAGAGCTATTAGAAATAATGAACCGATTCTAGCCATATTTGGTTTGTCACAATTAAGAAGTGACTATATATATAACTTGTTATTCTAAGCCCATCTAATGTTCGTACTGTATATGTGTGTCTGTGATTGCCTGTACCCAGCCAGCATTTGGATGATTGGATTTTCAGCAGTCATCTAACTGGCTCATTTTTGACTACTTTCGGTGATTGAAAACTAAGTTTTCATGTATTTAAACAAAAGAAACAGTCAAATATGACTATTCTTTATGATTGAAAACTGAAGATATTTTTTTAATCATTTTCTGAGTCATTATAGATTACACTAGATGACCAAAAAATGATAATAACAAAAATGTATTCTTGGTTAAAAAAAATAAATAAATATAAATCATTTTTTACTCATTATATGTTTAAAATATGATCTATGTGCAGGTGCTATCATTTTTTGGTAATTATATGATTGAAAACTGATGTTTGTGTTTTATTAAAACAGTTATACCGGGACTTTTATATCAAGTTGAAAATTTGAGAAGTTGAAATAAAATTTATATTCATTTAGTTTAGTTTAGCATCACAATTCAATAGCCTTTAAGAACAACCCGAAATTTGACAAACTGCCTTTTATGTTGAAGGATGATTTGAACGCTTTCAATAGTGAATTGGAGAAAGACAAAGAATTCTTGGATGATTTTGTAAGTATATTGAAACGATGTATTCCTTCCCATATTTTTATGTTACTTTTTCTTTTGATTGTTTTTTGTCATAGAAAAATTTTATTGGAAATATTGGTGGCGATGGACAGACGCAGTTCCTTAGAAGTTCCATAAGGAAAGTATTTTCTGATGAATTGGCTTCTCAATTCAGTTGGAAGGGAACCAACGAAAAACCAAGCGCTGAGAAGTTGCTTATTACAACCATAGTCATAAGTAAGATTTATATGAATTTAAATAACAATATGATTTTGTATTTAATATGTTTTGTTACAGATATTTGCTACCAGAAGTAGAAAGCTGAAACGAAAGAAATTAATGGAATTCTCCAACAACACTTTGTGCATGCTAAAGAGCGCCTGCAAAAACGTAAACGCCAATGTAAAAATTAGTTATAGTTTGTATACATTAAGTTTTTATTTTCTGTTTTGCTTTTTTAACTTAAATTCTATTTAACTTTTTTTTTACTTAAATTTAATTAACTTTAATAAATGTAATTAAAATGGAATAGAAATAAATTAATATTACAAAAAAAATTCATTTTAAAATTATTTCACATTCAATCATAAAATGAATTATAATTATAGTAATATCTGACTATAAAATTGGGGCGAAAATGATTTTAAATATAATCAAAAAATGATTGTATATGATTTCAAATATGATCATAAAATGATTTCAAATATTACCACAAAACGATTGCCAAATTAAGTAAAAAGTTATATCAAATACTCGTAAAAACTGATTTAAAGCATAAATCATAAACTATTCTGTAGGAATAGTCATTGCAGGGTACCGTTTCCTCACGACTGGAGAGTAACTTACGACTAAATAATGAGCGCATATTCGATTGTTTTAATCATCTAGAAGAGTCATATGTTACTCATTTTTGTTTAAAATTTTCACGAAATGCTGGCTGGGAAGTACTCGTATATACTCGTACCCAGCTGGCATTTCGTGAAAATTTTAAACAAAAATGAGTAACATATGACTCTTCTAGATGATTAAAACAATCGAATATGCGCTCATTATTTAGTCGTAAGTTACTCTCCAGTCGTGAGGAAACGGTACCCTGCAATGACTATTCCTACAGAATAGTTTATGATTTATGCTTTAAATCAGTTTTTACGAGTATTTGATATAACTTTTTACTTAATTTGGAAATCGTTTTGTGGTAATATTTGAAATCATTTTATGATCATATTTGAAATCATATACAATCATTTTTTGATTATATTTAAAATCATTTTCGCCCCAATTTTATAGTCAGATATTATAATAATTATAATTCATTTTATGATTGAATGTGAAATAATTTTAAAATCAATTTTTTTTTGTAATATTAATTTATTTCTATTCCATTTTAATTACATTTATTAAAGTTAATTAAATTTAAGTAAAAAAAAAGTTAAATAGAATTTAAGTTAAAAAAGCAAAACAGAAAATAAAAACTTAATGTATACAAACTATAACTAATTTTTACATTGGCGTTTACGTTTTTGCAGGCGCTCTTTAGCATGCACAAAGTGTTGTTGGAGAATTCCATTAATTTCTTTCGCTTCAGCTTTATACTTCTGGTGGCAAATATCTGTAACAAAACATATTAAATACAAAATCATATTGTTATTTAAATTCATATAAATCTTACTTATGACTATGGTTGTAATAAGCAACTTCTCAGCGCTTGGTTTTTCGTTGGTTCCCTTCCAACTGAATTGAGAAGCCAATTCATCAGAAAATACTTTCCTTATGGAACTTCTAAGGAACTGCGTCTGTCCATCGCCACCAATATTTCCAATAAAATTTTTCTATGACAAAAAACAATCAAAAGAAAAAGTAACATAAAAATATGGGAAGGAATACATCGTTTCAATATACTTACAAAATCATCCAAGAATTCTTTGTCTTTCTCCAATTCACTATATCAAATTTTAGACCCCAACTTCTCACTATGAATCACAAAACTAAATGAATATAAATTTTATTTCAACTTCTCAAATTTTCAACTTGATATAAAAGTCCCGGTATAACTGTTTTAATAAAACACAAACATCAGTTTTCAATCATATAATTACCAAAAAATGATAGCACCTGCACGTAGATCATATTTTAAACATATAATGAGTAAAAAATGATTTATATTTATTTATTTTTTTTAACCAAGAATACATTTTTGTTATTATCATTTTTTGGTCATCTAGTGTAATCTATAATGACTCAGAAAATTATTAAAAAAATATCTTCAGTTTTCAATCATAAAGAATAGTCATATTTGACTGTTTCTTTTGTTTAAATACATGAAAACTTAGTTTTCAATCACCGAAAGTAGTCAAAAATGAGCCAGTTAGATGACTGCTGAAAATTCAATCATCCAAATGCTGGCTGGGTTATGTTTAACTGCAAATGTCGGTGTGTTAGTAAATATAGGATTTAATTGAAAACTGATTGTGGCACATGGTATTTCCAGAAAATATTCCAACTATTTTTACTGCCTTTTAGTATGTTTTTATTCTTGTGCATTTACTATTTTTTTTTCTTTCTTCACATTTCACCTGAAACTGGCGTCATTTCAAAAAAAAGGACACAACCGTAGAATACTCAAATACAAGGGGCAAATATATTTTTTTGTTGTTGGTAGGCCATTGGATTGCATGAATGCATTTTCTCAAAAGTATTATCACCGACATTCTTACTATGGATGGCTGGCTGGCTGATTGTTGTTGTTTTCTTTCCTTCTTTTCTCCCAAAGATTTTTTTTACCATTTTCTTCAGTTTATTTTCATTATTTTATATTTTGTTTTTTGTTGCATTTTATGGCCAGGTGAATGGAAAATGCTTATTGTTGTATAAGGTGATTCAGTTAGATCTTTTTTTATTTAGAATTTAAACTCTTAATATAGAACTGGATATCGAAATCATTAGAATTTCCCGAAAGTACTGTGAAATTTTATTTTATTGATATATTGGGTAAAATAACTCTATTGGTTGTCCATTTGGAAGCTCTTATTTTCGGTGTTCTGCATTGCTCAAAGTGTCTTGTGAATTAGAACTCTTTCTAGTAAGCTACCGGTATTTTGCCAATTCCAACTTTGCAAATAACCCCAATAAAAAGGCGTAGAGGCGTGACATCACATGATGTGGTCATGCACATTGCATACCCGGAATGCAAAAATTATTTCTTAAGGTACGGTCACACTTGGCAAATATTTGACGAAAAAGACGTAACTTAATAACATATATTTGAACTCGTTTATTTATTTCAAAACACTTTTCTTATTAAGGCCAAAGCACAACAAATATTTAAAGTTTTAATTTATATGATGCTGTTTGATCTTGCAAAACTCTTGTAAGAGTAAACAATGTCAAACAAATTTGTGCTAAAACAAGTAGTTACTCTTTTTTGAGTAAATATTTGCCAAATGTGACCGTACCTTTAGTGAAGCTATTGTACACAAAAAATATTTCGCACATGACGCTGTTTTTTGTATAATATAGAGACTTCCACAATGAATTATCAAACTATAATTAATGAAATTATGATGACAATCTGTGAAAAATTTAGCAAATAAATAAGCTCTAAATAAATCACCCCATATAATATGGTTTTTTGTTTGTTAGAGAAATTAAGAGATTGCCGGCAAGTTATTAAAGTTAAAAAAGTTCAAATGGGCACAAAACACTGTTAATGTTTGCTGCGACCAATTTAGTGTTTCTCTTTATGTGTTTTTGTTAAATTAATGTAGAATAATAGTTATTAAAATAGCTGCATAAATGTATGTAATAGATTTTACTATATTTTTTTTACCAATCCATTTCTTCGAATGAACTTGGAATGAATAAGTATATTTCTTGTATATGAAAACTCCTAATCTAACTGCATTAGCCTCAAATATATAAATTCTTTAAGGCTAATTATACAAACGTATGCTTCTATAAACTTGAAAATTTACTCTAAAACAGTGGTCGACACAATGAGAACATGCAAAATGGATTATAATAATAACATTGGAACTTTCTGTGTTTGAATCTGATTAGCTATTGATTGTTTTTTTTTTACTTATTTAATAATAACTAAATATGTTTTTGTTTCGACCTTTTAAATTCTAAATAAATTAGGTAAATAATCAGGCTCGAGGTCTGTATTTAATAATATTTATAAACTTTGTTAAAACTCAAGTTGTTTACAGCTAAATAACCGCTTAGTTTCATCACTTGTTGGATGGCTATGAATAACGATCACAGATAAAAAACCATCATGATTTCGTATGATTTCTTTAATAGTTTTACTCAACAATCGTGTGCTGATCCAATTTGTTGGCTAATGTTTTCGGATATAAATTCTTAGTTAGCGCGTAGCTCTGTTTATTTTCCACTCAAAATATAATTTTGCAAAGGTCGTTGCGAATTGGTTATTTAGCTGAAAGTTGGTCGATTTATTGTAATCTAAAAATAGACGGTTATCAGATAATACAACCCAGTAAAAAATGTGCACCAAAAGGAGCAGGTTTTATGTATGAATTCATTCCACAAATCGCTTCAAACCTGCTGATGGGATGCATGATTTTTGTATGAGGTGTTCCCGGTTTGGAGGACTACTTTCTGCTGAAAATAAGGACTTCTTTTAACCTAATCAAACATACAAATAAAGGATTTTCCTAAAGTGTTTTAATTCACTTTGCGCACACCAATCAAATAACAAATTCTATCTGAATGTTTTTGCTTAAGAAAAATTCATAGTAACTGAGAAGCGTGATATTCGTTTTGTAATTGACTTTCGTTGTCGTACGTAAATCTGTAGGTTATAATTTCATTTTTGCTTTTTCGCTTTAAAACCTTCTTCGTTGTCAGCACTAAAAAAACATATATTTTGTATATTTTATTCGTAAGCATTTACTGCTTCAAAAGAGCTTTATGAGCTTTTTCTCTCAAGTGCTTCAAAAAACACGAATTTGTTTTACTGGGAATATTGTCAGATCTAGCAATGTGCTAGCAATGTACTGACATTGAAAAATTATTAGCAAAAGGCAAATTGTTAGTACAGACGATTGTAAAAAAACCTTACAATTTCATTGGCACACAATTGTCACACAACGAATTTATCTGTCGACCGAAATTGTCAGTTCACACGGTTGTTAGATTGTTGGGTGGCAAAGATTGTTATATTCCTTGTAAGGCATTGTGTGTGTGTTTGAAAATTTTAAATATTGACATGAAACGATTTTATCTGCGTGTGTCCTAGAAAGTAGCGAGGATGAAGACAAAAAAAAAAAAAAAAAAAAAAAAAAAACACCGCTACTTTTTATTTTCTTTTATTTAATTCTTTAATTTTTTTACTTTTTCCAAAATGTTATTAATGCACACTTTTGTTTATATATTTATTTTTTTCCATTTGTATATACACAATTGCGTTTAGAAAAGATTTCTCTGAAAATGCTGTCATTGACAAGTGCATAAACTTTGTACATATGACAATTAAAAGTGTTCGACAATTGTCTGAAAACAATCTTACAATGACAAGAAATGTGTTCACATTATTGTTAGATGTCTGACAATATCTTTGTCTTACAATGTACTGAAAATGCTTTTTCTTACAACGTTGGAAGATAAACATTTTAAGTTCTCACTGTTGTTAGACATTTTCTGAACATTTTTCGGACAACGTTAAAAGATCTGACAACCGTCTGCACAAAGCTTAATATAGAACTAGTTATGCAATTAGCTGTGCGATATGGTAAAACCTATTCTTACTATTCATATGAAAGGTTATTTGGGAGAAGAAATTTATGATTTTTAAATACTAGCCTGAAAATTCTATGACTACGACATTTTGCAAACAATTAAAATATGTGCAAAATTTTTAATTTAGTTAAAATGTTTTCAAATTTAGTTTTTTCGTCCACGAACACATAAAAGGTGTTTTTAAAGCAAAGCTGTCTGTCATATGCATTTGCTGTGGTACATTGTTATTTTTGCGATTTTTAAAACATGTAATAAACATGTCCGCACAACATGATGTGACAATTGTTAGTACAATACAAGACTATAAACGATTTTCTTTTAGGGCTTTACAGCATATTTTTTGTTTTTATTTGTGGAAAATCTCTCAATATTGACTGGCGTAACAAGCTTGAATACAAATTTTTTGTTTGTTTTATAAACATTTTTGATTGATGTTTATGACATTTTTATTTTGTACAAACTAATGTAAAACTTAACACTACCGCCATAACCAACCACATCGTCACACATCATCATCTCACCATCACAACATCATAATTCTTGTTGTCGCCGTTGGAATTATTATGCCTCATCCTGGTTGTCATCATTGTATAGAAAATAAAATTCAGACATGTTCATGTTGTTTATGATTTTCAAGATTTTTGTGAAAATATTTTGTTAATTAGGATCAACAATGTTGTGTGTGTGTGTGTGTGTGGGAGGAGGAGAAGGTTGATGTGAATTTCTCTGTAATTGTTTTTGTTATTTTTAGTGATTTTTTTTGACATATTTCAGTGGCTATATAGTGAGAATTTTGTTGTTAACAAATTTAAGGAGTTATTGATTTGTTTAACAATCTAATCAAAAGCTTGCATCATATTTGGCAAATAAATGCAGGGCTAATATAATAGTTTACCTTGACAATGACAAATAAAATAATAACAATCTGTAAATGTTTTTTTTGAAGTGATTTGAAAAAGTCACTAGTTTTTTTTTGTTTTTTTTTTTTACTTTTCATAAACTCTTTTTGAGTTGAACAAATGTTTGACAAATGCTTTCCAGATGTGGAGTTATATTCAATTTAAAAGTTTAAATAGTAAAAATTGTTATATATTATTATTCAATTCAATTCACAACTGATATCGTAGGAGTTGTATGTCGTCTAAATTTACAATATATAGGTTGTAAAGCACCTACGTCAGTTTTACATATGTTTTTCAAAAGTTGTATAAAAATTAAAGTTTAGCCAAAAGTTCATATCTTTATATTAAACCAAAATTAACTTAAGCTCCATGGCTTGCTGATCCTTTGCAGACTAAAGGACTATATTCAATCGCCTTTAATTGCATGCAGCCATATCAATTAGATGCAATCATACCATTTGAGCGATGGTCAGCTAAATTTTTAATTTTATTTTACTTCATTTCGCAAATTTTGACTATCCTAGATGAATGTTAGAGCGGCGTAACAACAAGAATCCCCTACTTATTCTACCTTATTGACACTTTACTTTTGGTGTCAAAGCTCGGTATAACGAACGATATATTGTCAGGCCCTTTCGTTATAAAGAAAAATTCGTTATATCGCAAAGTTTTTTTTTTTTTATTATCAAAATATGTTAAAAATTATTTAAGTTGGTGGAAAAAAATCATTTATAGACGTGTGTTTACAAGTAACTTGAAGACTCATTTGAAGAACTTCTTCCTGTATTTCTCGAAGTACTAATATAATTTTGGGAACCCCATTGTATACATTTATCAACACATATTATTACTTCAGAATGCTTTATTTTCGTTTAATTATTAGAAAATTGGTCAACAATTTCAATATTTTCCTCATTTTCGTCATCTCCATCCAAAGCATTTTCCAAAACAAACCTATTTCATCAGCATTAAATATAGAATCATGTGATAAACCTTCCTCTCGAATAACTCTCTGCAACTTCCTCTTAATCGGATGTACCAATTCTTCTCTTGATGACAATTTTTCTCCAGATTCCTTCAAAAGTCGTACATCATACCTTTTCTTAAATCTGGATAGCCAGCCATCACTATCATGAAAACCACCAGTGCAGAACTGGTTTTAAATTTCCATGACCTTCAATTTTAATGTTGTCCCATTGACCGGAATAAAAATCTTCCTTTGATTAAGAAACCACTGATAGAGCTTTTCTTCCATTACGAGATATTCTCCCTTTCTGAGGGATCGACGGTTTATTGATCCATTGTTTTTAGTTTCAAGATTTGAAACGATTTTACTTTTCATTTTCTTTAATGTATAGTACATACCATTTTTACTCAATCGTTATACTTAGCTTGAAAATTATACAAACATTCGTTGTATAAGGTAGTCAATGTAAGAAATTTACTCATTCGTTATATCCCGAATTCGTTAAAGTGAGTATTTGTTATACCGGGCTTTGACTGTAGTTGTGTAATACTTTCATAGAGCATCAGTTTCTATTGTCCTTAACTCAGCCACATAATAGTTATGATCCTGGGCTCACTGAAATCTAGATAAGGGTTTATTTTCCTCTCATTTACTTTATCTGATAAGATAAAGATAATCTAAAATGGCCTATAAATCATTAATTAAGTTTTTAATAATGAAAATAACGAACAAATGTTTTTGAATTGGTACATGAAGGTTGTTTTACTTTTAAACTATTAATTCAAAATTGTGTTCAAATTTGACTTTGTCTACCTGGTACCAGCTATCCGGTTCTTTCTCTCCATTTGGAATCGCAGATAGTACAATTTTTTCCACTTCTATTTGAGTATGTGTTTAACACATACTTTCCGAATCATGTCTTTTAAACATTCCGACACTTGGATTATAATTTGTTATTTGTTATATCAAATCAAATCAAAATTGGATGGTTTTAACTAAATAACAGTAACCATACTAATAATGTTATACTGACCTTCAAAGTGTGTCACGTTCGCTATCGTAAGTAAATCAACAATATAAATATATATTATTAGAGAAACTTGATTTGGCTTGAGTTCATTTTAATTATTAATTTAAATTAACAGTCAAAATTTCACATGCTCATACATTTTGTATGGAGCATACCGAAACAACGCGTCGGCAACGCTTTGTATTGGAAAATCCGATTTTGACAAGTCGTTTCACAGTGAAGTTAAGCTAGATTTACACGATTGAAGGTATTTTGAAGTCTTATACAAATTTTTAAAATTTATTTTGATGTTCTATTTACACGTTTCAAAAATTTGTTAAAAATATTCTTTCAATATATTTCAAAATCTTTTGATAAAATTTTGATCAAAATTTGTTGAAGCTAATTTACACTATTGGTAAACTTTTTATATTGAAAATATTGACTTTGATCAGCTGTTTTACTTCTTTTGTGAAATAATTTATTATTATAAAAAAAACAATTAATAAGTATGGACGACGACACAATCATCATAGCATCAACATTTTTACTATTGGAGGAAGAAGTACCTGATAATAATGCAAAAAAAAGAAGAAAACAAAAGGAACATAGGGTTCGACCTTTTCTTTTTGAAGGTATGTCTCTTTTAGGAAGCGAATTTCACCATACGATATTGATTATTTGCTCAATCTCGTCACCCCATCAATAGAAAAGGCTAATACTAATATGCGGGAATCTTTATGCCCCGGAAAACGCCTGGAAATTACTTTGAGATTTTTAGCGACTGGGGACAGTTACCCAAGTTATGCAATATTGTGCCTGATGTCTGCGCTGCATTATATAAAGTATTAAAAGATGAATTTTTAAAGGTAAAACCTAATTTATTAAATAAAAAACATACCTATTAGTACAGATGTGGAATTTTCCCAATTCAATAGGGGCATTAGATGGAAAACACATCAATATTATAGCACCAGCACATGTATATGTATTGATATGGTTTTGAATCAAAAGAATGAGCATGCTGTCAAATTATTATTGTTATGTATCAATATTGCCAGATGCGATTTTGATGCTCATTTACACGCCATCAATAAAATCTTCAAAAGTTTTGTTCAATAAATTTCGATCAATAAATTTTGAAGAAATTTTGCTGTTTACACGAGTTTGAACCATTTTGAAGAGAAATTTTGAAGAAATTTCAATCGTGTAAATCTAGCTTTAGTTGCAAAAGAAAACAAAACAAAAAAAAAAACGAAAAATAAAACAACAATGTCTAGCTGTGACAATAAACAGGGTCGTTTTATTTATTCGTTTGATAACCCTGTTTTGTATCGTTTTGACATAACGTTGCCGCTTTTGTTTAGGGATGGGGTATCAGCGTTAATGCTCAATGTTACCGCCGGTATTTAGGGATGGCTCTAATGAACATTGCTAATGACGGCCTTGGCAGGGCAGAAAATGCATTCCAATCTGCCAATTGTCTAAAAATATTATTTTACAATGGTATTCTTTGTATTATTAATTAAAACGAACTCAAGCCAAATAAAATTTCTCTAATAATAAATATCAAAAGTTCAAAAATTTTTCATTGAGAAAAAACAGAAAACCGCTAACGAATCTAAATATATTAATATGATACTTATGAGCAGAAAGCCACATTATACTTCTTTAGTTTAAAAAAGTCACCATAAATTATTGTCTTGCAGTTTGCAGATTTTTAAATTTTACTAAATGCAATCGAAATATAGTTCTTTATTGTTTATACAATAAAATTATAGAATGTCGCGTTCCACACATCCATATAATAGTTCTTAGCTTTATTGTTTGGGTACTTTTTGATTCTTCTAACTCTATCGTCATAGAAAATATCAGTTAGATCAACTTTTGAATGCCCTTTTCTAAATATCTTTATATAAATTATGCAAATGCTGCATTTTGCAAATACTTAATTAAATGTATAAAACAAGGCCATAAGCAGCATTGTCTGTAGCAAAACGAAACTGCTGCGTAGTTTAGTGGAAATAAACTAATTTTTAGGGACATTTAACAGAGACATTAAAGCAAACACCATTACGAAAAAAATTTTATTAGAAAATCAAGAACAAAGAAAATAACCATACAAACAGCTCAATTATGTTGTAAATTCAAGCGTAAAATATTCTAGAAATTTCACAAGAAAAACTCATATTAATTAAAAGTTTTTAATAGCGTTCAATAACGTTTCCCTTTTTAAAAGAATCATAATCATTAGTAGCAAAAATTTTGTTGCTGTTGAAATGTATACTTTCTAGCATCTTTGGCTGGTTATTGATATTTTAATTTTGCCATTACTTTTTTTTAGTTTAACTCTTTTCAAATACAAGTAAATACCAAGCAGTACGTACATACATAAATTAAAAGTTTTTAATCCTTCAAATTTAGTCTCATGGTTGAAATGAAAGCGCACACAGCCCTTAAGACATTTAGGAGAATTTAAAACTTAAACTTCCGCTAAACAACAATTATCGTAAACACTAGTTAAACCTCTGCTTAACTAAAATGTTTTTGTTGTCTGTCTGTAGCTTTTTTTACTTTTTCGTACTTTGTTGTTGCTTTTACTATTTTTCGTAATTTTTTGTTATTGTTTTGTTTAGCCATAAATTTTAAATTGTTCTTGTTGAGTTGTTGTTTTTTTTTGGAGCTACTATTATTGTTTCCAATTTTTGTTTTACATCAACAGCTGTCAAAAAGTTAGATATTTTCCTGCTTTCAAGAAAATATAAATTTTGTACACATTTTAATATAAATCTAAAAACATTTTGTTGGGTGAAGTTTGGATTTTTTATAGCTGAGAATGAAAATAGTAGAGGGGGAATATAAGTAAGTTCTAATTGATAAAAGTTTAGTTTGATGCATTAATAATTTTGTTGATCAAATTAGAAAATTGGGTTGTCGTAATGGAACTGTTTTATACAAAAATATACCTGTAAAAAGGAGCATAAGTAAACTTGTCAACAGGGTAACTATATTGCTGATGATTTAGCCAAGGAAGGTACAATGCTGGCTGATGAGGAGATTGACTCCTTCACTGGCATTAACATGAAAAGTCTGAAATCACTGATTCAAGATGAGATGTTCAGACTTGCTCAGGTAAGGTGGACGAACGAAATCACCTGCTCTATTTCTAGGTCCACTTGGCCCTTATTTGATATGGGAAAGACGAAATCTTTACTTAGTTTTCGTCGCGACCTAATTAGGCTTATTGTCTCTCTACTTACAGGTCACTATACTTTTGGGACACACGCCAGAAGGCTTGGTCTACAATATAACGACTTTTGTAGAAGCTGTCATAACGAGGAGGAGAAGGAGACTTTCATCCACTTCCTCTGTGAATGCCCGCCCTATCGATGAAGAGGAAACGGATACTCGGGCACCCTTTATTCCATGTTTGGGTGCACTATCCAGGATTAGTCCAAAATGCATCGGCACCTTTGCTAAGAAGTCTGGATGGTTCGACAGGGAAGCACCCGATACGGTTTGAAATCGAGAGGTTGCCCACCAATGGGTATCACAATGGGACCAATATAATGGACCCAAGTGAGCTGTTTCAGAAAACGGCTACCCATATAACCTAACCTAACCTATACTTGTCAAATTCAACATTATACTGATACTCAAAAGAATACAAGTGACAAAATGGGAACCTTTATGTACGGATTTATTATTGTAGTTCTAAATCCCTTAATAATTCATAATAGTTTTTGAGCAATTGTAGATTCTTTTGAAAAACTCATATAAAAAACTATTTTCGTCAAACATATAGATATACAAGATTCTAGAATATATACTTCAAAAAGGAAAACCTATTGCCTATGCATCTGTTTCATTGACTGATACCCAAAAGAATTATGCCAAAATTGGAAAAAAAATTGTTGGCCATTCTTTTTGGTTGCACGAAATTCCATCAATATGTTTATGGCTCTAAGGTGATGGTGTAAATAGATCACCAACCGTTAGTTAGTCTTTTTAAACGACCGCTATATAAGATTCCACCAAGATTTCAACGAATTATGTTGCGCTTACAGAGCTATGAATTAATAGTGAGGTACAAGCCAGGAAAGGATTTAAAGATAGCAGATACACTTTCAGGAGCCCCATTGGGCCATACAACATTGTCTGAGGTTGATAAGGAGGTAACTCTCCACTGTAATTTTACGGCTTCAAATATGGAAATTCCATTTGAAGATATTGAGATAGTAAAGGAAAGTAAAGGAAGGATGAGACGATTTTGAAAATTATGTCTTACGTTCAGAATGGTTGGCCTAACAAACGAAAGGAGATTGAGAAGGATATTGCACCTTATTACAACATTAAGGATGATATAAGGATGATTTGCACAATGTTCTTCTAAAAAACCATCAGATTATTGATGTTTGGTCATTGAAAATAAGCTCCCTAAACATGTGAATACCCCTAACATCCATATAAACGTTTTTGCTAATTTAGCTCTCAATTTCAATATGTACATTTGTTTGTATTTACCCAGTCTACATACACAAGAACTTTATACGTTCAGCCATTAATTCCGAACAATTTGTGTCATTCTTGTTGTTGCTGCTGTTTTTATTGTTGTTCCTTTTTTGTTTTGTTTTCTTATGTTAATCCTTTCCTTGTATGTGTTGTTATATTTGTTGCTCTGATATTGCTGTTAGTTGTTGTTTCGATTTGTTCTTCTTTGCTCATCTGCAAGTGTTACAAATTAATGAAATATAAACAAAATGAAGTGTGCAACATCAATAGAAAAAGTATCAAGTAGGCGGGCGGGGGTCGGTAAAAAGAAAAAAGTCGTAAAAGTTTTCTGGCTACACTACTACGCCTAATTCTTGTAAATATAAATAAAATTCATAAAATTTTATTTCAATATTTGTTTGTATTGTTACAGGAAGTTTTGTTATGTTTTAGCTGAGTTTCGTATAAAGCTTACAGTAGTATCAGGATTATAGGCAGAAGTAAATGTAAGAAGTTGCACCAAGAGAATGCTTAACAGTTGAACTCCACTAATATATACATATGTATTATTTGATTTTAGTATTTATATTCTTTGATCTTATACGTAATTATATGTATCATTAGCTAATCCAGATTCTACTGTTTTGGCTGTATTTTTTGTTATTGTATTGCAAGTATTTCCCAGCAAGCCATATGAGTCCGAAAAGAGTCTTTTCTGACACCATTTTCGAAGCGTTAAAGATCTTTATGAGCCCAAAAAACAATCATAATTGTTTCGAAAACCTTCAGAAAAGAAGGACATTACATTCGAAAATGGTCCGTCAGAAAGAGCTCTTACATAATGTAAGAAAAGAGTCTTTTATGAGGGGTTTTAGGCTCTTAAAGGGCTCTTAGATAATGTCAGAAAAGAGTCTTTTATGAGGTTTTTTGGGGCTCTGTGTAATCTTGTTTTTATCATTCTCGTGTGGTACAGCCAGCGTTGCCAAATGTGCAGATTTCTCTGTTTTTTGCAGTTTTTTGAAGTACAAAACAAGCTTGCAGATTTTTACTCTAAAAACAGTTTTATTAAATCAGTGCAGATTTTTCAATTTTATTTAAATAAAACAAATTATTATAATTCCCACTCTATGTGGAATTTTGCGGACCAAAGATTAAAAAAAAAAAAATTTCAATTGCACAAATTTTGTACAAACAAAAGAAATAGAACTAAATTTAATAAGAATATGTACAACTAATACATACAAAAGTATGTCTAATTAATTTTCTATGATCTCTATACATATGTATGTGATAATTTAAATGAAGTATTATTCGTTATGTTTTTACTGTTACCCCCTGGTTCATGATGTCGAACGATAACGTTCGCTTAGATAAGACTTAAGACACAAACTTTTTATCGTATCTATTTTTAATATAAGTCTTTCTGTATATTTCATTTTGTATAAAGTTGCACTTTAATAGTGATTTATTTTTAGTTGTGTCATATAATAAAAATTTTGAATTGAGTCACTTTTGAAGAATGTGTACGATATTATTTAATTTTGTTTTGAAGGTGCAGATTTTTTTCGAAAAAAAAAACAGATTTTTTTTTTGGGAATTGTCAGATTTTGTAAAAAAAATATGGCAACACTGGGTACCGCTATGTTTTTTTTTGTTCAAAGCACAAATAACAGGACAACAACGCTTTGGTACACACATAATTAAGTGGAATTTCTGAGTCATACTGCGTGCCGACTCAGGACAGTAACAAGCAAAATTTTCTTTCGCTCCGCAAATGCTCTTTTGTTGGACTCTTTTCTGATTCCTTTTTCGGAGCGCTCCTAGAATGGTATGCTGGGTTGTTATTATCATTTACAAATGTAGATCTTAATATCTTTTATGCTCTGGCATATACATACATATTTACATAGATACACCAATGTTACTTACATACGAATTTACTGTTGCTATTACTTTAATTTGTCATTTGTGTTTGTATGTAGAATTTTCACAAAATATAAATAAAATAGAACAATGTATCTATCTATAGATTTAATTTTTTTTTTTGCAATTTCTGACATACTTAAATATTGATCTGTATTTGTTGAATTTTATTTTTATTTACAGACAACTGAACAGCCTTGAAGGATGGTCAATAATTGCAGGATGATGGTAAGTTTTACTTTTCTTCATATTCTATGAAAATCTTCTTGCTCTATGTAAAAAGTTAAATACATGTAATACGTACAACAACTGCAACTATGGATAGTAAATCTATCAAAGAATGTAATATCAGAATAAATATATTTATACAGATAGATAGCAAATCATTTAATGCATATTCCAAGTAAATATAAATATTTACATTAAACCCAACATTGGGCTGTGGTAAGAAGGAGCATAAATGTTTTTATATGTATATAAATATAGGTACATATTTTATGGTACTTTTAAATTAAGGTTATATACAGTTTTTTATATTAAGAGAAATAATAAAAAATTCTTTAGACAAAAATCGATCCTTATTTAAATATTTCAAAAGAAAAAAATTTTTTTTATAAATAGTTAACTGAAGAGGGCCTTAGAGCGGAAATAACGAAAATCTCTAATCTAACTCGTCCATATAATCAAAAATTAATATAGTGGTTTATATTTTGTTTTAAAAAAGAAATCACTGAAAATAGCTGTTATAAAATGATTTTTGTTTACATGGTTTGGTATGACCTTTATAGTTTTTTGTTGTTTGTTAATGCCTTGGTGAGAGACAAACTATGTCAATTATGGTTGACCGGTGAGCATAATAACCAGAGTTGTCAACTTTGAAATTTCAAAACGCACCAAAATGGAGAAAAAAACGCAAAAAGTTTAGAATTTATTTTTTGATTAAAATGTTACATTTTTTTTTTAATTTTGTAAATTCTATATAAAACTTTTTAAAAAGAGATCAACGATTAATAATGAGAGTAAAAATAGTAAAAAGTTTTTTTTAAATAAACGAGTTAATAAAGATAAAATAAGCATTTAACCACTCAAAATTTAACTCACAATATGATATTCGCAACTGAAGTACTAATTGGTAAAAAAAAGTTGTAATTTCAGTACATATTTGGTATTTTTTAAAATTATTTTTGTTTTCTATTTTAAGTACTTCTATTTGAATGTTTTCAATAAAAGTTGTTGTTGGTTAGTAGACGAAACCATCAGGCTATACAAACATTTTTATTTCCTGTTTAAACTGTTAATTTTATTTTCAAAAAGTAGCTATTTATTTATCATACATTCGTATTTAAAATAAATTTAATTGGGTCCTTTTTCATCTTATAGATTTTATGATAATGAATTATTAAAAAACTGCAGGAATTTTTCGCACAAGAAATAAAAAAAAAGCACCAAAAAGGGTACAAAACGCACCAAGTTAACAACGCTGATAATAACTGTTAACATCATTTCTCTTGTATGTATGTATTTATTTGCATACTATACGAACACTTTTTTAAATTTCAATTGTGAACCTAATGAATGTTGAATTTTTTTTTAAATTTATGATCTGTAAAATTTTAATTTTTTTGAAAAATTTAGAATTTTGTCTTTTGGGTTTTTTTTTTGCAATATTTATGTTTTTTTTAATTATGTAATTTTCTTTATATTTTTTTCTAAAATTGAAGATTTTTTTTAAAGTTTTAAATTTTTTTGTAAAGTTTTTGTAATAATTTGGAGACAATCTGTCTACAAATAAGTTTTAAATATATAAGACGGCATTATTGCAATTACGAAAATGTTCAGAAAATGTCTAACAACCGTGTGAACTTAAAATTTTTGTCTTCCGGCGTTGTAAGAAAAAGCAATGGCAATTTACCTTTTGCTAACAATTTTTCAATGTGAGTACATTGCTAGATCTCACAACATTGTATGATCTGACAACCGTTGTTTAATAATGTTTAATAATTTTTACACTTGGCTGTATGATGTATTATTCATCATCAGCCAGTATGGTAGTTTCATCGGCATATGTTATATTATTGAGGAAGTATTTCATTATACCCTACACCACCATAGTGGGGAGGGTATATTGAATTTGTGCATATGTTTGTAACGCCCAGAAATATTGGTCGCACACCCACCTTAAAGTATACCGATCGACTCAGAATCACTTTTTGAGTCGATTTAACGATGTCCGTCCGTCTGGCTTTCCATGTAAAGCTTGTGCGCAGAGTACAGGTCGCACTTTTGAAGATATTTCGTTAAAATTTGATACGTGATATTTTTTCGGCCCAAGGATGGATGGGATTGAAACTAGTGTAAATCGGTCCATTATTTCACCTGGCCCCCATACAAAAGTCCTCCCGAAATTGGTGTTTACCGATCATAAATGTTTGAATTATGCAAGGAACAAAACAAATTGCATCACAAATGAGACGTAAATGAAGCCAAATCACATCTACAAATTTTGTGCAGATTGGTTCATAATTAGTCGTAGCACCCATATAAAGCCCACTTCCGAAAATCACTTTAACGATCATAAATTTCTTAGGAATGTTGTTAATCAAATAAAATTTGACACAAATAAGTTTTTTATATACAGAAATAATGACACCTAATTTTATAATGGTCGGTCCATAATTAATCGAAACTCCCATATAAGACCCTCCCCGTATTCAACTTTAACCTCCATAAATCTTTTAAAGTATTTTTATCGAGATAAAGTTTAATATACACAATATTTATATTCACAGAAGTCATGACACTAAATTTTTGGATGATCGGTCCATAATAGGTCATATCTCCCATATAGCGCACATTTCTGAAAATCTGTTTTATACATATACTGGGTGTAGGGTATTATATGGTCGGGTTTGACCGACTATACTTTCTTACTTGTTTTTATATGCTTTTTCCTTGAAATATTTTTCCAAGTAAATGTTAAGTAACAACGGGGACAGAATTCACTCTTATCTGAACACCTTTGGATAAAAATCTGTTTTCAGTCAGGTCTCTACAGATGTCGATTTGAAGTGTTTGTTGCCAATACAGGTTCTTAATACATTGGATTTCCTTGTGGTCTATATCTATGGATGTCCATATATGTACTATCATTCTCCATCGTATTAAAAGTTTTCTAATAATCGACAAACTATTCTTTTACGATATTACCCAACCAAGTCTCTCTCGACTACATATACATTCTTTGAAAGCAAACTCTGATGTATCCTTTACCTTTTTGCATATATTCTGGAGTAATTTATTCGTCTATAATCATTGTAATATTTTGGATTACTTGTTTTGAGATTAGTTATGAATATCGTTTTAAGACTCTTTTGTTCTTTTGGGTATGTGTCTGTAACATAGAAGAAGTGCTTCCACAGTCCTGTAAGAAAATCCATATTAACTGTAATCTCTATCTGTACTACAAGCTTGCTGTGGATGCGGTGTAAAAATTAATCTCTTGCTATCAGTAAATAGTTGCTTTTAATATGCATATTCCTTTCGGCTACGTTTCTTTTCTTCAATGTCGAACACAACTTCTTTACTATTGTTGTATAAAACCTTTGGGGTAGTTTTGCGATATACTCCCGCCGTTTCTTCTTGCTTTTTATGGAGATTAAAATCGTCATGCAAATTTGTTTAAAATTGCTTATAAATTGTTAATTAAGGGATTATAAAACGAAAATAAGAGATCAAATATATTTCTGAAATAAAATCGATTTTTATATAAACAATTTAAAACAGTCTTAGAAAGATTGAGCGAAAATTAGAAATCCAATAATAAACCGATTTATTGTAAATTTTATTAAAACAGCAATATTTTTTATTTTATTTACAAAAACATTATACTTAATATTATATATTGTTTTGGCTATTTTACTTTTTCAACCTTTTATTATATTTTTTTTTTTAGCTAATTGTTCTATTTTATGTCAAATACAAATCCTGGGCTGTAAAACAATTGAATTATTAATGTGTAAAAAACATGGAATAATGAAATGCAAGTCAGTAAATATAAAAATATTTAGAAGAGGCTTATCAGAGTATCTGATACATACGAGTACGAGTATATTTAAAAAATAACTCTTAAAAAAATTCTCAGTAATTAGAATGATTTACTTGTTAAGCTGATTGTCTTAAAAATTGTTAATTCATTCTCTGACATAACTGTGATTAGCCCAAATAATTTTCTTTGTCTTTAAATACTTATTTAGTTTATGCTAATATAAGCTTTAAAATGATTGTGTCTCCTTAGTTTCCTCCACATCCTGCTAAACTTTTTGTTGTTCCTATTACAAATGACTTGCCTTTTCTATTTTATTATTATTGGTTTTAAACTGACTTTTGATTGCGGTCTAAATTGTCATTAGCCGCTGACTCTATAGTGTTGGGGTTGTTTGTGCTGCCGTTGTGGTAGTCAGCCGTATCTATACTTCCCCTTCGATTGTCATCAGCCATATTAGCAGCGTTTGTGGGTGTGTGTTTTAGCCAAATTGGTGCTAAACGTAACATTAAAATAGCACCCAATGGTGCAGTGAACATAATGGCCAAAACGGATATGATTAGAACGTTACTGGCCAACGATATGTTCTCTGCATCAGCATTCAAAGAGCGAGCCATATCTAAGGCTATGGGACCTAAGGCGGCCTGAAAAGACAGCAAAAGTAAAGTTAATGAAGTAAAATTGTAACAAATTGGTTTTTCATTTTAATGTTATTACTAAAAATTATGTGCTAATTTGCTTTGTTTTTACAGTTTTTTTACGATGTTATTTGTTTTTATATTTAGTTTATTTTTTAATGTAAAATCACATATTCCAGGATATTCGCGCATGTTATTGAGCATAGTTCATGAGCCAGTAATTTAACCAATGATTTTTGTTTGTAATTGTTAACTTCTGCATTAATTCTAGGGAAGCTTTGCGGAGTAAATACACATTCTTAGTAACCGTTCTTGAACTAGTTTTTCAATCAGTGATTTTTTTGTTTGAAATTGTCGTGCTTGAAACTATGCTTGAATACTTACACAAAAGTTGCGTTATAGATTTTGGATGCTAAAAACTTACATTAAAAAAATTATATTAAAGTGTTTTTGGAAAAGAATATGTTTTCCATATAACTATTACAATAGAAAGGAATTTGTTTTATTTAAAAATTGCTTAGAATTTATTAGGGAATAACTAGTAGGGGAGAGGGGGCACCTTAGAACACTTTTTGCTTTGAAGGCACATAAAAATTTATATTTTAGAATTATTGACTTTTTACATAATTTAACTAATATATATGGAAATAAACTTTAGCTTAAGTCTACAAGTAACTTAGTTTTAGTTCGATTTTTTTTAATGGATGAAGTCATTGTGTTCAAATGTGCTGGGGCAGTTTTGAACGGCAATTTTTTCTTGTAGCGCTTATGTCCAAAAATAACATAAACAGTTATATATTTTATATATATAACAAATTTGATTTATTTATTAAGGAAAACATAAACATTAACAATTAAAAATAAAAAAAAAAATTCATATCAAAAATAAGTATTTAGTTCTTTTATTCGACCTTTATTCAAAAGAAATTATAGAATTTTTATATTCAAGCAATAAGGTCACTTAGTATTTATATAAAAATGTTCTTTTTATTATATAAATATAATTGCTTGAATAAAAGAAATTACAGAATCAAAAATAAGTTTTATATTATTAAAACGGAAAAGGCCTTGCGATTTCAGGTGACATTACATTTTTCTTTAAAGCATCATGATCAGCATTGGATACGTCATTTTCAGAAAATAAGAGAGAATCAACAATGTTTGGTACTTCGGTTGATAAATTAACATGTTCAACGGTGCCCCCTTTGTCTTTGTTCAAACCTGAACTGGCATGCCATTTCACGGAAATTTATAATAAATATTTTTTTTACATAAATATCAAATAACTTAACTTAATTTTGTTTGAAATGAATTTTGGAGTGCAATAAATTTCTTTCACGAAAGAAAACAATCACTGAATACTTCTTACACTCTTACAAAAAAAATAAAAAAATTTACAATGGCACTGAGAAAACTTGTTCACCCTACTACATTGGGTCGACGACTGAAAAACTAGCAAAAGTTCTTCCAGAACTAGTTCCAAGGCTGCCATTAAAGAATCTGGTTATATACGTTTTAGAACTAGTTCTTTTAGAAAAAGTTCTGAAAATATTACTGGGTTTAATATATTATCAGTAACTGTTACAAGTTTTGCCTTCAACCAGTTCTTCTAATTTAATTTGGCAGCAATAACTATTCATCTTAAGAAGAACTTATAAAAATTTGTTTCCTTATAGACAACATTTTTAATCTTAAAATTTGCTTATAATGGTTAATTTTATTTTGTTCTTTGAAAAATTTATACAAATTTTGTAGCCACAGTTATTCAATTTCAATACAATTTTTTCCATATTGAGCAATTACAATGTGACTTTTACACACATTTACGAGTATGTAGATATTTTCTTATTTCTTATCTTCATTTTATTTGTATGTTAAGCATTGAGAAAGCAAAAGAAATTCCTGAACCTATTGTGTGTCCAAGAGTTTTATTGTTTCCGTAAGATAATCACAAGCACTACTTTTGCAAAACACTTTTAAGACAGTCCGAAATAACACATTTCCCATTAGCCATATTTTTTAGAGTTTCAACTTTATCATCTTTTAAAGCCATTAATTTATTCCCTCATTCACTCGTAACGCTTTGTTATTGTCATATTCATACAATTCGATTCAAAATGAATTCACATACACTCTTGTACATATGGCCTTCATGTCCTTTTCATATTACTTATAACATATTTCTTGTATTCCTTTTTATCCTTGTGCTCCCATTTCTCCACTAAAACCATCATCAACAGTTTTGCGTAGCCACCCACTATACAAAAATTTCACTATATACAAATATACTTGTTTTTTTTTTGCTTTTTGCTTCCTATTTTTTTTTTATCTTTCTTTTGAAGTGTGTTGGTGGCACATTGGCTGTTTTATCATGGAAAAGCAAACTTCAAATGGAAATTCAAATGGAAAAAAACTGACCAGATTCCATTCATTCATTAAAATAATAACAAAAAATTAAGTTTTACATATTATTTTTGCTGTTGTTGAAGACGTTGTTTGTGCTCATTACCGTACGTTGTCTTTTACTTAAAATTGTAAGAGACATGGCAGGAGGAGGGACAGACAGATAGCATTTGTTGCTTAAGAAATGTGTTTTTAATGACAAGTCATTGCAAAAATATCATAGCATACCAAAAGGAAAATGTGTATAAATGAATGAATAAATAAATGAAATGCTCTTCTGCTCTTCTTTTACACACACATACATAACACAAATTGGTGGCGTAACCCAGTGAACATTTTTAAGTTGATGATGAAACACAGAAAAAAATTAAATTGTATATTGGTGTGTCAAATGATGTTTTCATGTTGTTCAGTGTCATAAAGATATTAAAGGGGAACAACAATAAAAATATTTAAAATAAAAATCAAAAGTTTTTTTTTATTCAACGACCTGTAGCCGAACAAAACCAACAAATAAGATATTAAGTAATGATCAGCGTTGTCAACTTGGTGCATTTCGCACCATTTTTGGTGCTTTTTTAAATTGTTTGTTCGAAAAATTCCTTGGTGGGCTTTTTTTTATTTTCGGTGCGTTTTTTAATTTTTCCGAAAATGTGATGATATCATTAGTTTTATGTATTATCAAATTATTGCTAAAGGTGAATAGGGTGAAAATTTTTGTTAGAAAATAATAATAATTAGAAAAAAAATTATAAGCACAGCTGCGTTTTCAAATTTTTTATGCCGTTTTAAAAAACAACATTTTCGAAATTTTGCTAAAAAACTATTTTTTTTCGTCAAAAAAAAATTATGTTTCTACAACGACTGCGCATATTGGAAAAAGTTAACCTTGACAAAACTATTTATCATTCTTGTGGGTACGAATCGAGTTTTTAAAAGTCATGACTAGAATTTGACGTGGTAGTAAAAAAAATTATTAGGGGCAGAAATGTAGCCCTTACATAGCCATGAACACCAATATTTAAAATTTTATGATCGGACTAAAAATAGCGACATAGTAAAAAAATACTAAAAGAGCGGTATTCGTAGGCGTGGCAATTTCTAGAATTATTTTTTAATCATAGGGGATAAACATAAGTTTTTTTTCGAACCACTCAACTGTACATTAAAGATATGGCCCGGGGGACCAGGTGTAGGTGTAAAATCACCTAGACCACACCCCCATGGCGGGCTAGAAATGGTTACTAGTTCCAGGAATTTGCAAGGATTCGAAACTAGGTAGAGTGGAATCTGGTTTACCAGAGGAATCTCGCAGCCGACTAGAGTCTCATCTAGTACTGCGGGATCAGTTATTGCCCGGGGACATATCCCTAGTTTAATTATTAGGGTGACTGTCCCTTAACTGATGATTGGTTGAAGTCACTAAGGTGTCCACGCAGTGGCTGTGGTTATTACCCAAAGCGGGGAGAATGGCATTTGATTAAAGGTCCGATGTAGGCTTGCGTAAGTAAGCATACTTCAGACTATCAATTTGTCCTAGGTGCTGTTGCCGATCTCAAACAGAGCCGTTGAAAGTGAAGGAGGCTCTTAACTCTGTGCTCAGGAAGTTATGGAAGGCTGGGCTTTCGTGGCAGTTGTGGTGGTCGGTCTTTGGACTTGGTTCGATGCTTAGCAGATCATAGTCCTTGACCTCAGTTAGTACTATGCTTTTCGTTGTCCAGGGCTATGTTAATTGTACTGCAGCCACGGACGGCAGGGATTAAATAGCCCAATCTCTTAAGCAAGGTGATCTTTACATTGATCTTGCAGTCATGTATCGAGAAATTGCTAATTGTGTGACCCCTGGTAAGGCACACAAAGTATTTTCTCTGTGAGGCTACTCCTGTGTCTTGCAGGGGCATACATTGCGGTTGACGAGCCGAATCCGTCCTGCGTTTGAGTGCTCTGTGAAGATAAGCCATCATGGCAGGTGCTTCACATTAAACTTAAACACATTTGTACATTAAAGATCTATAAGATTTTTTCAAGTCAGCCGATTTTGCTTATTATAAAGACAATACTGTGGTTTTTGACTGAATGAAATTAAATCTGTTAAGTATTTCGATTTTTTCACACACACAAAATTACACATACTTACAACTTATAGTTTATACTCTCATTCACCACAAGTAGGAAAAAAAAAACCTTCAGAAAAGAGGGTCATTACATTCGAAAATGGTCCGTCAGAAAGAGCTGTTAGATAATGTCAGAAAAGAGTCTTTTATGAGGGGTTTTTGGCTCAGAAAGAGCTCTTACATCATGTCTGAAAAGAGTCATTGCAATTTTAAATACAAAAAATTAAAAGTTCACATTTATTTTTTTTTTAATTGTTTTTACTTAAGCAAAAAGGAAATTCTTTAACAAATAAACTAAATTAGAATTGGAAAAAAATTAAATAAATTGTATTTCCAGTAACAAAATAAAATGGAATTCATTTAAAAAAATATATAAAAATGGAAAAAAATTAATGTTTTAAGCAAAATTTTATTTCGCTCCGAAAATGCTTATTAGTTGGACTCTTTTCTGACTGCTTTTTCGGAGCGCTCCTAGAATGGTATGCTGGGTATACATGGTGAGTGCAGTAGCACAGCTGACTGACTTTGTTTACAATTTACTTATGTCAAAAGTAATACTTTTTCAAGTGTTTTTGACAGTAGTACATTATTTTACACAAACAAAATAGGTACCTGCTGTTTCTGTACTGTATTGTATTTGTTGCCGATTTGCACTCACCTTGTATAGTTACACCATGGTCCAATGTTTGTTGGTTTATTTAATTTCCGTTAGCATGAACTTAAAAAAATTCTTTATTCATTTTTATTTTTGCTAAAATTGTTTTTGTTTATTTTGTTTTGTTTGCTGTTTTTTTTCAACTTTCTATCTCAATGTTTGTATGCGGTTGTCTTAATGGTTTGTTGTTTCGTTCATTCATTCTTTAGTTTTTGTCCATCTTGTTCTCATACATTTCCAAGGTTCAAATATTTAAATGTCTTCTGTAGGTTTTCCTTGTAAATACATATTTTCATTTGTTTCCTACACGTTTTGTTTGGCTGTATATTAAATAATCTTGGCAACATCATTGTATGTATGTTGTTCTATTGTGGTGCTGGCTGTTTGGCCTGTGTATATATGGTTTCCCTTGTTTTGTCTTCTTGTCGTGCTTGCTGCCTTTAAGTTTGTGTATTCCAATTTATTTGACTTTTTCTTCGAAATTCATGTATTTTTTTTACTAAATACTTAGCAAAAGAAAATCTAAGGTAAATTTTCATGTTCCTATGGCTTTATATTTTTCTTTTTTTGGTTGAATATTTATGTTTGTATGTATGTGTTTCGTTAAGTGATATTCTTGTTATTCTAATTTTTGTTATTGCTTTAAATATGTTACCTAGTTTTTGTGTCAGCTTGTTTTGTCTTCCAACTAAATTGAATTTTGAGGTTAAATTAAATTTAGTCAATTCAATATTTTGAAAAATTAAGATAGTTTCTTGGATAATTTAATTTAATTTTGCTAAGGTTGTAATTTAGAAAGACTCTTGCACAAAGGTATGTTCTTGAACTCTAGAAATGCAGTTAAATCAATGAGAACAGTTTTATAGAACCAATAGTCACTACCATATACATATGTATGTATGTATGACCAAAGACTATAAATATATAAAGATGTTGCACTGCCATACATTGTTCTGCCACTGCTAAATTATTGATGGGATTTTGTGAAAATCCCCTTGTGTATGACTAATGAGAGAATTTTACACACATCTGTTATGCTCTTTTCAAAACATTCATTCAGTCGTCGTTGAGCAAGCGATGAGAACGCATGCGGATGGTTATTGTCATTTTTTTTCCAAAATTTATTAAGCATTGTTGTTGCTTCTTGTTGGACGAAGCATAGCAAACACATGCGATTCAATTACAATTGGACACAAAAATAAAAAACTGTTTAAGATGGACTTATTTTTGTTTTTTCTAAAAATAACTGTTTTACAATTGTTTTTTGATATTGATAATTGTTATTTATGGTCCCTGATATTTTTTTTGAAGGTGTTTCTATCTGGCTAAAACTCTTTCTTTTTTTTTCTTATTTTAAGCGTTTGACAATATGTTTGCTGGGAAAATTCTCTCACCAAAACATAAAATTTTATAGTCTTTGGTATGACAAATAATTTTGAAACAATATTTGCGTAATATATGTATGTATACTTATTTAGATGGCTTAGTCCAAACAGAAACGTTTGTTTATTCAATTTAAAATAAAAATTAAGCCTGCTTTAAATTTAGATATTCCTGAAATTCTTTTTATATATAAAAAAAAGTTTCCCTTGCAATTAATTTCAAAGTCTGTGCAAAACTTTGACCAATAAATTATGCAACACAATTCATTTTGTGTCTGCAAACATTTGGTTGCTTCGTCGGTTGGTTGGTTTCTAAATAAAAGCAAATATTTACTAAATATTCAAGCACTTGTATTCGACACATACGAAAAGGCCACAAGCTAATCCAAAGAAAACAAATTTCAAACTTTAACAAAAACCAGCACAAAAAAAAAACAAATGTTACTCAATTCTGTGAAAACATTTAGACTAAATAGCCCCCCAAAAAACGAAAAAAAAATTAAAGAAAAAATCGACCAGGAACCAAAACAGCAGCAGCACTAGCACCAGTGGCTGAAATAAATGTTACAAGTGACAACCACATATTTAACCTAACATAACCACAGTTAACCGCAATGCAGCATAACATATGAGTAGCTGTGCCACATGGCTACTTAGGACAACAGGAATCAAAAACTAAAAAAAAAAAAAAAACATATAAAATCCAAACTAGAAAACATACATATTTAGTTGAGTGAGAAAACTAAATACAAACAAAAAAAAATGCAAGCAAATGAATATAATTTTTTGGTTGGAAGTTGTTAAACTAAAACATTTGATTTCACATTATACTCGGGGAGTTGAGAATAAGGTAATATACACGCCAATAGTAGGTATTCATAAATTCCCGTCCTGACAACATCCATTTCGCTTCTGATTATGTCTCGTGTGGACATGTTATGTTCTAGTCTGCCTTCAAATCCAATTTTCACACCAAAAGCCTGTCATTTTAATAAATTACAAAGAAAAATATAAACATGGTTATCGACAGATTTTCCAACACTATGCACAAATTTGAGTCAGTATTTCTGCGGATCTTTTTTAGTGCGCTACTAATTGCCCTTCAAGACGTAGAGTAATTACTAAAATACGAAGCTGATAAAAAACTCGTATATGAACGAAACTTTAAGAAACAAATCTAGTGCTTATTTTTGTAAATCAAATAATTTTTAGAATTTTATAAAAAAAAGCAAATTTACATTCACGTTCATTCATGTCGTCTTATTTATAATTTCTTTCGGCTTAATATGTTTATTATTTAAATGCAAAGACTCTCCTTTTTCTTCTATTGAAAATTGTTTTGTCTATAGGACATTTGTTGTATTACACATTTTTCTACAGGAAATTCTTTGTCTGTATAACAGTTTTTTTTTATAGAAAATTGTGTGTATAACAGTTTTTTTCTATTGGAAATTTTGTGTATAATAGTTTTTTCTATTCAAAATTGTTTGCATAGCAGTATATTTATTGCAAATTGTCAGTACAACAGTTTTTCTATTGAAAATTGTCTGTATAACAGTTTTTTTTCTATAGAAAATTTGTTTTATGACACTTCTTTCTAAAGAAAATTTTGTGTTTAGCAGTTTTTTTCCATTCAAAATTGTGTGTAACAGATTTTTCTACTGAAAATTGTCCGTATAATAGTTTTTCTGTTCAAAATTGACTGTATAACAGTTTATCTATTGAAGGTTGTCAGTAGAACAGTTTTTCTTTTGAAAATTGACTGTATAACAATTTTTTCTATAGAAAATGTTGTGTATAACAGTTTTTTCTATTGAAAATTTTGTGTATAATAGTTTTTTCTATTCAAAATTGTTTGCATAGCAGTATATTTATTGCAAACTGTCTGTAGAACATTTGTAGAAAATTTGTTTTATGGTACCTCTTTCTAAAGAAATTTTTGTGTTTAACAGTTTTTTATATGGAAAGAATTTTTATAATAGTTTTTGCTATTCAAAATTGTCTGTATAACAGTTTATCTATTGATAATTGTCATTAGAACAGTTTTTCTATTGAAAATTTACTGTATGACAGTTTTTTCTATAAAAAATTTGTTTTAGTACACCTCTTTCTAAAGAAAATTTTGTGTTTAACAGTTTTTTAGGTAGACAGAATTTTTATAATAGTTTTTTTTTTCTATTTAAAATTGTCTGTATAACAGTTTTTCCATTGAAAATTGTGTGTGTAAAAGAGTTTTGTCTATAGAAAATTTTACGTATGACATTTTTTTCCATTGGAAATTGTGTGTAACAGATTTTTGTAATGAATATTGTCTGTATCATAATTTTTTCTATTCAAAATTGAAAAACTGTTTTTCTATTGAAAATTGATTGTATGACAGTTTTTCTATTTAAAATTGTGTGTAGAAGAGTTTTTTTATAGAAAACTTTGCGTATAATAGTTTTTTTCCATTATAAATTGTGTGTAACAGATTTTTCTACTCAAAATTGTCTGTATAATAGTTTTTTCTATTCAAAATTGTCTGTATAACAGTTTATCTATTGATAGTTGTCAGTAGAAAAGTTTTTCTATAGAAAATTTACTATATGACAGTTTGTTTTAGTACACCTCTTTCTTAAGAAAATTTTGTGTTTAACAGTATTTTATGTAGACAGAATTTTGATAATAGTTTTTTTCTATTTAAAAATGTCTGTATAACAGTTTTTCCATTGAAAATTGTGTGTGTAAAAGAGTTTTGTCTATAGAAAATTTTACGTATGACATTTTTTTTCCATTGGAAATTGTGTGTAACAGATTTTTCTACTGAAAATTGTCTGTATAATAGTTTTTTCTATTCAAAATTGAAAAACTGTTTTTCTATTGAAAATTGATTGTATGACAGTTTTTTCTATAGAAAATTTGTTTGAGTACAACTCTTTTTAAAGAAAATTTTGTGTTTAACAGTTATTTATATTGAAAGTTTTGTGTGTAAAAGTTTTTCCTATTGAAATTTGTCTGTATAACAGTTTTCTAACGAGAATTGTCTATTTAACAGTCGAAGTTGAAATTAAAAATATTTCTGTTTTGCTATTATTTGCTTAAGGATTTTTCTATATTGCAATCAATAAATCCTGTTGCCTTATATGCCTGAATTGTAATATAAACGAACAAAATGTCTGTTCTATCCTATTTTGTGCTTGTTATGAAAAAACAAAAATATAAAGGGACTTTAGCTACAGAGGTTGTAACCACTGACATGCCTCAAAAACTAACGCAAGTGGCAACACTTTTCTGCGGTTTCAACTTAAATAACATATAAATAACAAATATGCTTTTTTCCTATTTCTAAAATGCTTTTGGGGCTGCTACTCTAATGGCATGTTGTTACTCCCTACAATAAATGTTGCGCTTTTTTGTAGGGCTTTGAAAATATAACACACAAAAAAAACATTTGCAAATAGAAACCTTCAAACTTGAAACATGTCTATAGGATGGAGTATAAATTGTATAAATACATACGGAAAAACATCAAAAAGCAAAATTTCAAATATTTACCACCAAAAGTAATAAAATATGTAATTGCATTTCTTTTGTTTTAAATATGTAAGTAATTGAAGTTCAAAGATTTTTCTAATTAGAGGAAGAGTAAAAGTAATTAAATTGTAAAAATATAAAAGTATTATACATTTTAAAATAATATCACACCCTTAAAGTATTTAATATTCTATTCAGAAATGTATTCAACTTACTTGTACAGTGGCCTTGGGAAAACTTGAAATTGTTATATAGGCACGTTCTTTTCTCGTCAGATTTCCGCCATAGGTTGATAAATAAGCAAACGCCAAACGAAACTATAAAATAAACACAAACAGTAATGATTTTATTTAATAATAGTAAGTTGAAAGTAATTTCAATTAAGAAGTTTCCAAAAGATTCTATTCATAGTAAATAGTTCCGGGAAATTGTTATTTTTCAAAGCAGGTTAAAATAGATATTTTGTGTTTATGCCTACAGTAGCCTAAATAAATATTTATTGTGAGTATTTCCTGTTTGAAAATTCAAACAAACCACATATTTTGTATTTATGTATGTATCTAAAAAGGCAAGCATTTTAGACCTCAAACGAAACCACGGGTCAACTATTGTTTTTTTTTTTTTTTTAGAAAATGTAAAATATTTATAAAATACGGAAAAGTACTCACCACACTGCCTAACACAACCAGCAAAACTCCATAACCCACAACTTTACCATCCAAAACGGTGAAATGTATTTCCTTGCCAATGAGTGCGAAAGAGACAGGTTTTAAAAATTTCCACAACAAATCAAGACGTTTGCCTACATTAGCCTGAAACATAGAAATGAATTAAATCAGGAAATAGTTTTATATATTTAGCTGTAAAGAGTTTGCAATGAATATTACGTTACAAACATCAAGATGAATACACAAATGTTTTGTTATTTAAATCTATCCTGAATTTTTTGTTTTCTAATAAATAAAACATATTTAACAGCCATGTCATAGTACTTAATTCCGTTCGGAAGCGGAATTAATTCCGTACTTTGCTCCTATAGAAAATGTAAAACGAAAATTTTTTTTTAAAACTACAATTCCACGTAGCAAATTCAAAGTGTTTTCATTCCAAAAAAAATTTTCGTTTTACTTTTTCTATAGGAGCAAAGTACGGAATTAATTCCACTTTCGAACGGAATTCAATTCTCTGACATGGCTGTAAACCTGGGTATTTTTCAATTAGATCTTTTAAAGTAAGCTAAAAATTTTGTCAGTAATAACGAAAAAGTAGACAACAGTAATGTCAAAACAACACTTAGCGAATGTCCTTATTTTCCCTACAATTCTCATTTTCCTGAATGTATATATTGCAGTATACTTTCACTTGTCACAAAGTGCTAAATAAAAACGGCAATGTTCTAAAAGCATCGTAAATACTTATTTTCGGCTAGATACAAACTAACCGTTCAACTGTTCACTTCATTCTCTTCTACTGGTAAGAAATCATTTGTTTAAATAATTTAATAAATAATAGGAACAAATTCCTAATTTTTTTGTTTCATTCTTTTCTTTTCATAATTTTTGATTAAATTGTTTTGAGTATCAAATTCTAAACGATTTCGGCTCAGAGATTTTGATGATATCTTCCAATTGTCCATCCACTTTCAAGAGCTTTTCAGCTAAACAAGTAATTTGAAATTATTTATTAAATTTTATTAAAATTAAATTCTTTATAAAAATGTTAGTAACTTTAACTCAAAAATTTAGAAAAATTCTAAAATAAATAATATTTACTTTTGTGTTAATGGCCTTTGAACTTAATTGATTTTGCACTTAAGGTACGGTCACACTTGGCAAACATTTGCCGAAAGAGATGTAACCACTATATAAAATATACTCGTATTTGAATTCGTTTATTTATTTAAAAACAACCTCATTTATTTAAAAGAAAACACAACAAATATTGAGTTCTATTTTATTTGATGAGGTTTGATCATGCTAAACTCTTGTAAGAGTGGTTACGCTTTTTTAATAAATATTTGCCAATTGTGACCGTACCTTTAGGAATGTCCTTTTTTTGAAAGTATACATATCTAATGATTTATTTGCAAGAGTTTCACTTTTTTTAAAGAGAAGTAACACTCAGGCAATTAATATGTCTGCATTACTTTCTTTGGAAAGAGGTAGTTGAAGAAGTAAAGGTGGTGAAAAAAGAAATCTTTTTATATCACAACTCTGCAATTGCGCATTATGTTTGTTTTTAGTGCAGCATTTCAGCGCCTCTGATGGTGAGTACGCGTATTATTTTTAAAGCTTAATTTTATACCACCGAAGGAGGGCATTGTAATCAATATTAGTTATGATAGATAGAAGAAAACTAATACAGTGAAAGCTCCCATAGGCGGACACCGACCGTCAAGGCATTTTTGTCCGCCTAGGGGAGATGTCCAAGGGATAGTTCGTTAAAATACTCCGCGATAAAATTAATAAATACATATTTAACTGTTTATTATTTAGTGACTACGATAACTGTGATAAAAAACAAACTTCAAAAATATTTTCATTAAACTTTTATGTTTCCCCTATTCATATACAACATACATATACCAATACATATGTACATATGCGATTTTGAAACAAACTAACTTTTAACTTTGACATCATATGTATTTAATGACCATCCATCAATTATTTTATAAACCAGAATAAAAAAGGGAAATCACAATTTAGATTTTGTCTATGAACATCTCATCAAATTACATACATAAAACAATAAATCGGGGAATTACAGCACTACGGAATGTTAATCTGATTAAGATTAAAAATACACACTCAATAAAGTCAAATGTAATGTTTCCTTAATTTTTTTTTTGCGCATAGAATGAAAAGGGGATGAACCAAAATACAAAAATTTGCTCATCTTTGCCTTTTGTAATATATGTATATATGTCCCTCTATGGAGATGTTTTTGGAAAACAGGTGTCCGCGTCCGTGCAAGGGAGCGTCCGTCCAGGGGAGATGAATTTGTTCTAAAAATACGACATAATTCATGGGACCTAGAAAATCGTCCGTCTAGAAGAGATGTCCGCCAGTGCTTTTACTGTAATTTTCAGGAACTGATGTTGTTTAGGTGGCAGCGGCTGAGAATCGAACATAGGCTTCAAATACCAACACTTTCTTAATGATCAATTGGCAATTGCGCTCACCAATTAAGCTACAGTACCCTCAAATTCACTTAAAATGTAGGCAACAGAATATGTTTAAATTCTACTTTAACGAATAATTGTTGCCTGCTTTAAGGTTAAAATAACAAATCAATCATTCTATTTAGTTTAACCTTTATGGAAACAAGAAGTTCTTTTTAAATTCAATCGCCTTAAGGGTATTATTATAATCATTCGTTACATTAAACACCTTTTCTACTTGCTTATTTACTCTTATCCTTAAACTATTAAAAGCTCTTACATACTTATATGTATGTTACAAAGAAAGCATTTTACTTTTTTAAATTGTTGTATTTTAGAGGAATTTAAAATACTAAAGGGTAAAGCATATCAGCAAATGTCTTAGTAATCGATTTAAATCTATGTTAATTTCAAATATTCTTTTAATGTTCTTTTAAATACCGAAATGGATTTCGAATTTTTAACAGATATTGGCAGTTTATTATATTGTAAACTACCGTTGTATTCAATCCTTTGCTTAGTAGATTCTAGGCGGCATCTGACTGTTTGTAAATTAGATCTTTGCCTTGTATGAACATTATGTTGATTAAACTGCAATATGATCGTATGGTGTCCAATGTTGTGCAAAACCAACCTTATATACAAAAAAACCTTAATGCTTTATCTTTATATAATGATGAATTAGAGAATAAATTAGGCAGTTTATAACTATTTTTCAGTGCATTGCTTTGCAAAATCTGCAAACATTTTAAATCAGCATTTCTCTTGTGTCCATAAATAAGTAACAAATATGCCCCTATTGCCGTTCTCAACTCAACTAAGTTTGGTCGTCTGTCAGTCAACCCGACTTTAACTCAACCAAATTATTTTTTGGTATTGTGTAACACAACGATTTTTAGTTGTAATTGTTATGGCATTGCCGACATGAAATATCGATTTCATGTTGGCAACACCATGCATTTTATTTGTAAAGTGAAGAAAAAAACGCAAAAAAATCAAGTTTTTATAAAATAAAAAGAATGGATTTAAGTGTGGATTTATTTTTTGAAGACGAAAATCATGACGCTAATACAAATGTTCTACGTATACGTAGAAAAATACGCGATGATTCCAATCCTCTTGAACTACCCAGTGCAAAGTAAGAAATTTCCAAAATAAGTAACAAATATGTTTGTATAATAAGTATTATTTTTCATAGAGGCAATTTTCTTTTGTTTAATTTGTAAAAGCTGCTTGTTTATTTCATAATTTTTATAACTATTGTTCTCCAAATCCTTAATACTTTTTTAAAGTTTAGCTTGTGTTTCGCATTGTTTTCTCAGAAGTTCCAGACGCCCTTATTCTGGTGATTTTTTTCTTTTCTTGGCTGATGTGTTTATTATCTCAGGTTCATTTGTAACGATTTGTTCCATGTCGAGATTTTGAGGAGTTTCTAAAGCCGGACTTGTTGACGGACCATCGTTTTCAACGCCGAAAGTGTGTCCAGATGGTGCTACTTGGTCATTTAGTGATAACAGATGGGACACGCAATCCTCAAGTACATTAAGCGGAATTTCTTGTGAAGGACCACCACCTGCTGCTTGTTGGTTTTATTTATTATTAGCAAGTTTTTTTAATAATTGCTTTGTAATGAATCCAAACCTATATGAAGTAAAAATTCTAATAAAATGTCTGTTTACAATAATTAAGATGGCATATACTTACACGTTGCAATTCGAAGGATGTTCTTGTAGGTGGGCCCAAGCTATTCAATTCTATTGTAAATCCTTTCCACGCTTCCTTACACTGAGTTTTAGTCATCTCAAATTTTTGCTTTCCTTTAGCAAGTTCTGGATTTTTTCTCCATCAGCTGCACAAGTCGCTCAAATTGGGCTTTGGTTGTTATTTTGACTGTCCTGCGTATGTGTATTAATCATTTAATTAATTATATTAAGATCAAAAAACACCTATACTTACGATTTTTCCATTTTTTTATCTTTTTGTATTATTTTTTTAAAGGAAATGTATTAAAAATTTTATTTAAATCTATAACCGACAAAGACTCAACTGCTAATAAGCAGTTGTGTATATTTATCATTTTTGTCAACCAAACTCATCCAAAATGGTGAACCGCAATACTATTAAACACAACCAAAAAGTCAACTACATTTAAGTTGTGAATGGCAATACCGATTTATGAAAGACGACCAAATTATTAAAAAAGTTGTGAACCGCAATAGGGGCAGTAGATTTTGTTTTTGTTTAACGTATGATACCGTTTAAAAAAGTGTGTTGTTTCTTTGTATGTATTGGCTTTTACAACAAACAACACTGAATAAAAATTAGTTTTTATTTAAATGTATTGGTGTTTGCTCTTACATAAGCAACTTTTGGGCACTCCTGAATTAGGCAGTTTATAACTATTTTTCAGTGCCTTGCTTTGCAAAATCTGCAAACACTTTAAATCAGCATTTCTCTTGTGTCCATAAATAAATAACAAATAGTTAATATTGCTCTGTATTCAAATATCATTAGTTTGGATCTCACATCGAGTTTATGTCAAAGATTTCAACTACTGGAGCTATTTTCGATTTAACGTATTGTATATGGGAATTTCATGCAAGATTACTTTGAAGGTGCACACCTAAATATTTTATGACATTTACTTCCATTATTTGTTTGCCATTTATTTCCAACACGCAAACATTATTTTGACTACTATGTGGTCTAAACCTTATGAGCTTAGTTTTATTTGCATTTAAAATTTATTTTTTTGATTCTTGAGAACTTTGAAATTAATTCCGCATCATGCCCAAGGGTGGATTTAAGTCAAAGGTAGGCATCTTATAGCTCAATTGTGCAGAGATCACTTCACACATACACTTAATCTCTTTCATTAATTAATAATGAATTACGAAAAATATTTTATGATTGATAACACTGGTTTACAGCCAAAAAATACCAAGAACGCCACTTATCTAGATAAGTTAATTGGGACCTCCTAAACACGAAAAACGCTGTAATTTTTTTTTTCTAAGTACCGTTTTTTAGATAACGGTACTTTTGTGTTTTTCGGTGTATGGTCCCATTCAAACCCTTGTGGAGCCCAACCGAAGAGCCCGATCGAGATGAATGGCATATCGTTGGAAAGGTAATCGAATGCCTTTTTCGCCGATATGCTGCAAATTTCTATCTGATAAGAAATAGCTGAGTTATGGCACCTCAAAGTTCGAAATTTGCCTATTTTTTACGTTTTTTTCAAAATTTTTCTTTTTTATTTAATTTTTTTTCTACGTTACAGTTAATATCTGGAATGTTTTATTTTTTATCCAAATAGTTTATTTAATTACCAACATTTTAAGCGTAATTTGAAAAAAATCGGATGAAAAATATAGTTTTTATTAAGGATTTTGTGGAACGACAATATTTTCATCTTCATTGCTTACACACTATATTCGGCGTAAATTCAAAAAATTTAAATTAAAATGGCGAGCGACTTGAACTCTTACGTTTTTTTCGGATGGATCTTCGCGAATGAGGAACCAACAATAGTCCGCCATCATTTTTTCGTCCCACCAGCCTTTGTAACGTCTCTCGATTTCTTCCATTTCTTGGTGAAATCTTTCACCTTGTTCATCACTTTCGGAGCCCAAGTTGGTGGGGAAAATATCCAAATGACTGAATAAGAAGTGTAATTTAGGTGTCATATTTGAACCTAAAGGTTAAAAAGAATAAATTTTAAATCATAACGGCCTTTTTGATATACATGTTTTCCCTCAACGCTTACCAATGGCATTGAATTTTTGCAGTAATGTATTGATCTTCTCTGCGTAATCAGGACTTCTGTAGTTTCCCAAAAAGTTGTGAACGATGTACTGGAATGCTTCCCATGCCTCCAAAAGAGCTGGACCTTAACACTCATTAAATGATTGGTCACCGTACAGAGCCCGAATTTGGAATACGAAACCATCAATTCCAATCGGATATGGAAAATACATAAAGGAAAGATATGAAACAATGAAAGAACTTCTCGATCTCATACATTATGACCAACATCAATTGAAAGTTTGCTCTGATTTTAAATTAGTTGCCATACTATCTGGATTGCAAGGGGGCAATACGAAGTTTCCCTGTTTTCTATGTCTATGGGACAGCCGTGACCGTCAGAATCACTACACCCGAAAAGTTTGGCCCGAGCGAAGTGAACGTACGCAGGGAGTGTACAATATCAAAAATGACCCACTCATTCCTCTGGAGAAGATAATACTTCCTCAATTACATATTAAGCTTGGGTTATTTACAAAGATTGTGAAAACGTTGCCAAATGACAGTCTTGCCATGAATTACCTTAAACAAAAATTTCCAAGAGCCACAGCGAGCAAAATTGAAGCTGGTATATTTGATGGCCCTCAAATTCGCGCTCTGTACGGTGACCAAGCATTTAATGAGTGTTAAGGTCCAGCTCATTTGGAGGCATGGGAAGCATTCCAGGACATCGTTCACAACTTTTTGGGAAACTACAGAATTTAAAGAGAAATGTATTGTTTACATGCTTAAAATTTGTGTCGCGGTAAATAAGTTTTAATTTGAAGCATATTCCATATACATTTTTTTTAAATTGTGACCAGGGCTTTAATTTTCGAATTGTTTGCATACTGTAAATAATGGTAACAAAGTAATTTCTAGAGATATATATTGTTTAGATAAGTAAAATTTATGTATACTTAATCATTTTATACTAGAAATTATATTTTATAATAATCTTGTTAAAATTATGATCAGGGTTGGCAAATTTGAATTGTTTACATTTTGTAAATAATGTAAACAATGTTATTTCTACTGGAAATATATCTATTGTTTATAGGGGTAAATTTGTGTATCATTAAATAATTTTTTATAAGAAGTTATATTTTATATAACTGATTACGCAGAGAAGATCAATACATTACTGCAAAAATTCAATGCCATTGGTAAGCGTTGAGTGAAAACATGTATATCAAAAAGGCCGTTATGATTTAAAATTTATTCTTTTTAACCTTTAGGTTCAAATATGACACCTAAATTACACTTCTTATTCAGTCATTTGGATATTTTCCCCACCAACTTGGGCTCCGAAAGTGATGAACAAGGTGAAAGATTTCACCAAGAAATGGAAGAAATCGAGAGACGTTACAAAGGCTGGTGGGACGAACAAATGATGGCGAACTATTGTTGGTTCCTCATTCGCGAAGATCCATCCGAAAAAAACGTAAGAGTTCAAGTCGCTCGCCATTTTAATTTAAATTTTTTGAATTTACGCCGAATATAGTGTGTAAGCAATGAAGATGAAAATATTGTCGTTCCACAAAATCCTTAATAAAAACTATATTTTTCATCCGATTTTTTTCAAATTACGCTTAAAATGTTGGTAATTAAGTAAACTATTTGGATAAAAAATAAAACATTCCAGATATTAACTGTAACGTAGAAAAAAAATTAAATAAAAAAGAAAAATTTTGAAAAAAACGTAAAAAATAGGCAAATTTCGAACTTTGAGGTGCCATAACTCAGCTATTTCTTATCAGATAGAAATTTGCAGCATATCGGCGAAAAAGGCATTCGATTACCTTTCCAACGATATGCCATTCATCTCGATCGGGCTCTTCGTTTGGGCTCCACAAGGGTTTGAATGGGACCATACACCGAAAAACACAAAAGTACCGTTATCTAAAAAACGGTACTTAGAAAAAAAAAATTACAGCGTTTTTCGTGTTCAGGAGGTCCCAATTAACTTATCTAGGCAAGTGGCGTTCTTGGTATTTTTCCAAATTAAAAATTTGTAAACCAGTGTAATGCATTTGGTAATATGCATGTAATCCGCTTATGATGTATTAGAAGTTCGGTTCGTTGTTAATTTCGTATATGCTACGGAAAATGTATTGTGTATGTTTCCTATCTAAGTTGTTTTGTATAATTAATACAATTACCCAGCAGTCGGGGTAGGTTGTGAATGATTTGTGATTTGACTACTTACCAATAATCACCAGTACTTACAGGCCATACCACTGGCAATGTTATTGAGTGACGAGTTTAACATGGGGATGTCATAGGAGGTAGTCACTTGTTACCAAAGTCATTACCTCTCAGCAGTCATTTTGTTTGTGGCATAGCCGCAACTAGAATTTATGTGGGATAACGGCACATTTTTGCATTCTCTCTCTTAAGAGAGACTATAGTAACAACATGTTGTTGTTAGCAACAAACACCTCAAAGCAAAGAAGAAACACAGCAAATTAGTAGTTTTTTGGATTTTTGCAATTATGTTCTTTTTTCATAGAAAAGTGGAACTTTGGCATTACCAGTGGTGTCAAAAGTAAGTACTCATGCTTTTCGTATACTATTTAAGTACTTACTTGCGATCACTGGTTACTGCCGCCGCTGCAGTGTATGTTTATGTTTGCTGGGTAGTTCGCTCACAGACACAACCTCATTTTACGCTTTGCCTACCTCTGATTAAAGTACTTCTACTTGCTTGTATGGATAAAAAAATGCACAGATTATATGCGTAGATAAAAACTTTTCCTTTCAGTCCGATATTCTGAAAATCGTTAATATAAATTTCAAAAAGCTGGCCTGAGGTACCTTATACTTTATGTATTCCATTGAACTATTTTTTGAATTTATATCAACATACTGTTTTCTATTGGAGAGGTTACTTAAAATACGCCAGTTCACGTCCTATATGGCCATAAAAGGTAATTTTGTTCTATTAAAATTTAATGTTTTACCAAATCAAACGCTTTAGAAAAGTGATAGAAATTTTTCCCGGATTTAGATCTTTAAACGCTTTTGCACTGGAGTTTCAAATAACAGCTTGTTAGTTAATTTTTGTGTGACTTCAACAATCAGTTTTTCAAATGTTAAAAATAGTTGGAATTTTAAAATTAAGATGCATTCATTATAAATGTGTTTTGCATCAAACGTTTCTTCCGAAATATTTCATGGTTTCGTTCTCTGCATTTGTGCAATGCTAAGATTAACCTATTTTCATAATTTCATAAAATTCACTTCCATTAACTATTGACCCTTTTACGAGTATTTGTTGTATTTTCTTGTCTTCAAGCAGTTCAATAATGTGCGCAGCATTTCCGAGTATAATATTTCAATACACTTGTTGTTGTTGATATTTCTGTTGTTTGATTTCTTCCAATAAATACAAACAACAACAGCCCATATACATTAGCAACAACAACAATAATCAGGTATTGTTTAGAGTGTAGTTTTTAATTTGCTTTTCGTTTTCCCATACAGCTTTCAATGCATTCGTGTATGATAGAGAATGTGTGTGTGTTGTTTATATTTCTTTTTTCTTCAATTCTCTCTTTTTTTGTAATTGCACACACTTCTATGCTTTTTATTAAACTTTTTTCCAACACATACTTGTTTTGTTTTGTATTGTGTTTATTTGTTTTTGTTGTTCGTTCTTGTTTCCTCTTTCCTGGAGCTGAGTGTGTGCGTTCGTGCTTGTGTATTTTCCTTGCGCCTAAATTCATACTCAGATAAACAAACATACAGAAATAAAACATGTGCAGAGTATAAAATATTCTTTGTAGATGTTGTTTTATTGAACTTGTATTTGCTGTTTTTGTAAATAAAAAGCCAATAAAGAGATTTTTTTTTTACCTCAAGCTGCATAGTATAGCGAGGGTAAATTGAAAAGCATTGAAGCATGATGATTTTTTTTGCACAATTTTGCAAATAATAGACGTTTCTGCCGTGAATTAACAGCGAAAAAGCTAATTCTTAAACCAAAAGTCGTCGACAGTCAGGCGGCACTCAAGTCACACAAATTCCATATTCTAGTCAGGCAATTCAAAGAAGAGCTGTCAAGGCTAGGTCTTCTAGCTGACATTACTCTAGTTTCGGTCGCTGAGCAGAGGGACTACTACGATAATGAGAGGGCGGACGAACTGGCCAAAGAAGGATCCATTTTAAATGTCTCAAGTGGTGTATCAGTCAGTCGCAATACTACTTGGGACTATTAAAAGTGAAATCATCAGACACTGGCTGGAATTAGGTGGCGAAATCTGGACACCTGCAGGACCACTTGAAATATGTAAACAAAGGACGTCTAGAAAATTATAGCGCTGCTAACCGGTCATAATTACTGCCGCAGTTGCCAGGACTGGGAGAAAGAAGAAACAGTGTTTCATCTCTGCGAATATCCGGTCCTCAAAACTCTAGACTCAAATTTTTCAACAATCATATACTAACAACCTAGCGGAGACATAAAAATGGTGCGATTTCATCGGATACCTGAATGCAACAGGCTGTATATATTCAGCCTAGCATCTGGTAGAGCTCTAGTCCTATCATCATCTGTTTAACGAGTGGTGTGGTCGTTTTCAAAACAAAATCAAACGATTCCACTTGAATGCTTGTAGGCAGCAGGCAACTACAGTGGGTGGACAAATTATTAGTTACACTATTTTAATTAAGATTCAACCGTATATAAATTTATTTCTTGTACCAGATGTTTTCGTATTTTAATTCTGGTAATACTGTTAAATATTTTGTGCACTGTCAACAATAATTGGTGACATAGAGTGCAGTTGTAGATCATTATCTGTCATTCTGCTCTGTAGTTTGAAATATGCAATTTTGATTAAATTGCTTGAAGTCTGGCATCACGATGAAGAACTAAAAGAAAATGTTCAAAAATGCATTCAGAGCATGCCAAAAAGGGTGCAAGCTGTAATTGATGCCAAAGAAGGTTCTACGAAATATTAAGATTTTTTTTTCAAAAAATTTTGTAATATTTCTTTTCCTCAAATATATATTTTTAAAACAAAAGAATTTATTTTTAATTGAATTAGAAACACTTAATTTACCTAAAAGAACAAATAAAAGGATAAATTTCCACTATTTTAAAATGTTATACGGCTTCAAACTAAACAATTTTGCATGTGTAACTAATAAAATGGCCACCCACTGTACGTAAACCAAACCTAAACCAAAAATCAGCATTGTGCAGTTTTTTTTTTTACTAAAACTTGATTTCTGGAAAATACGGATTTTTCTGCATAATTTTAATTTGTACCAGTTCAATTTAAATAATTGAAAACTGATAATACCGGCCACTTGAAAATAATAAATATTTTGAAAGCAAATAACTGACTTTCCTGACACTTCTCTTTTACCTGCAAATATACTATATTGGGAAGTGCTATAGGCCCTCATCATGAGCTCATATTCGTATTAAGTTTTATATTTTCCATTTTCTAATTTCTTAAGAAAAACTAAAATTTTTCCTGTTTTTAAAAATTGTTTTTTTTTCTTCTTATGTTTGTATTCTTTCATTATTTTTTTCGTATTTTCTTGTTCTCATTGAACTCTACTTGATTATACATGTCTCAGTGTTGATTTTGTTGCAGTACTTTGTCACAAACATCCTACTGGGTCAGTTAAGCAACAAGAAGACAAAAAACGAACAACAGAAAAATTTTATATACAAAAAAGTGAAAAAGCAAAATAAAGCAGAGAAGAAAAGCTAAATGGAAAAGATTTAAAAAAAAACAAATAAAAAATAAAACAAAATGAAATGAAATCAAATGTCATAAGCTGTCTTTGCAATTAAATGTGTCAACAAGATTGACTTTTTGATAAGATTTCTGGTAGTTGACTTGACTTTAAAGTGTGAAATGCTCTTAATATTTTTTCATCTCTACTTACTGTACTAACACAAACAGCCAACACTATTACACAAATTCATGTACTATAATATCAAGTAAAATAAAGAAGAAAATACTTGAACAAAAAAAAAAAAAGAGACTTTGCATACAAGTCCTTGTATATATTGCATGCGAGTTTGTCTGTAGGTACGAATATTAAGTTTAAAACTTTATATTTTCTATTTATTGTTGTTTGTATGCTAACTGGTGATAAAACCATTTTAAATGCACTTAAAATTCTGATAAAGTGTTAATAAAGTCATCCAAGAACAAAAAAAAAAAAAAAAATAACAAAATGTTCTTAATTCCTAGAACTCTTTGGTAATAGTTTGTGTTCTTGTTACAGTATGAGTAGTTGATGAATTTATGGGAAAATAATTTAAAATTATATTAAAAAATTGTTTCAACACTTGTCATTTGTGTGCATCTGTAAACTTTTTAATAATGAACTTTATATGCTTATTTTTTTAGATAGAAAGAAATTGGCATAATTTAGGGTAGATTTTATGTGAAGGCTAACTGAAATATGAACTATATTAGGCAAATGGTATTGATTTCAATACGTATTCATAAAAGATAACTCATGACTATGACTAGAAGACTACGACTTGAAGACTATTACTGTGACGAAAAGACTTTGACTATATAAGCTTCTTAAAAAGTTCAATAACAGATTTGAAAGACCGTACACCACCGTAGTGGAGGGGGTATATTAAATTACCAACGCATACACCAATACCTCACTTTGCGTCGGGGTTACGTCCCAAAAAAAAAAAACGACACAAATCGAAACGACCCAAAGTGAATTAAGATTTTCTATAGCAAACCATGTAAAGGTCGAAGATTGGTGCTAAAGTTACGAAAATACTAAGACGTCGGCTTTCTTTAACAAAAATTAGTCCAATCTTTGCTGAACAGCTTTTTTTTTTTTGTCAAACATAAAATAAATTTCCTTGTAGCAATTGTCTGTATTACTACCACTAGCATTATCGTTGGATAATGCTTTACCTTTTATGTCATCAATTAAGCTTTTTTCTTTTGTCTGAATTATTTTTTTACTTAATACTGCGCAAAAATTTCAAAAAGAAAAAAATTAAACAACGCAACCTCGAAAATCTAACGACGCACAATGAAAATTAGTACTAATTAATCAGCAGGCCCAACATCGAGGTATTGGTGTAGAAGGATATATTGGTTAATTAATCTTAAGTATAATATGCAATTTTTTAAAACGGGGTTCCTTCGACTCTACTTAAGTGTTCGCACGTAGTGAACTACCACGTAAACCAACCAAACATAATATGTAATTTCTCCCTTGAGAGTCTAAGCAGGTTTCTATAGCAATATTTTAGTATAACTTTATTTTAAACTGTATGATATAAAGCATTCCCAATCCACTTAAAGAGGACTATATATTTTCAGTAGTTCTATATATGTAATTGTCGACAACTGAAGAGAAACCAGAGTTTTTTACTCCATCTTTTCTTTAAACTTCCGGACCCGACATCTTCATCTTCTCTTGACATCTTTTCTACTACCTATCCACATATACTCTCTTCCTACCTCTACAACATCTATCGCCTTTCCATTGTCTTCCATTCATTTCTTTTCGGGCAACACAAAAGGACCAATGCTTGGACCTAAGTGGGCTATTCTAGATATGGGTGCCTGCTGACCTAACTTAACCTATATATGTAATTACTTTTTCGATTTGTGATACAAATGTGTCACGACTGTACAAAAGGTCAAGCTGGCCGAGCGGTCTAAGGCGCCAGATTTAAGCTGCTCTGGTTCCCGAGAAATTTTGTTCAGTTTATCTTGGTTTTTTAAAGTTTTTTTTTATAAATTATTTATATTAAATCACTGTTGTTAAAAATTAGAAAATTGTAATTTATGTTAAAAAGGTTTGACTATTAGAAGAAGGGCATTCTTTATATTTAATGGTATTCTCTGCGCAACTTGATTTTCAATCCAAATAGAAAGCAAGTCTCCATTTTGATCATCAAAGCAATTCTTGTACGAGTCATCGTTTTAGCATTTAATGATTTTACAAATTTTGCAAAAATTTAAAGACTCGAACCCAAAACAGCGAGGTATTGATGTACAAATATTAGTTGTCCATCCGTCTGGCTGGCTGGCTGTATATGTGAGCCTTGTGCGCCAAGTACAGGTCGCAATATTGAAAATATTTCCGTAAATGTTCTTTCTTAATACTTTTTTTGGCCCAAGGACAATTGCGATTGAAAATCCATTTATTATTTCAACTAGACCCCATGCAAATGTTCTTCCAAAATTGGCGTTTATCCGTAACATATGTTTGATTTATGGACGTATCCATACAAAAATTTCACCACAGATAAGTTTTGCATTACATCTAATCACATCTACAAATTTTAGGTAGATTGGTCCTATTCTGCAGAATAACACCCAGAGTCTTTGGCAGGAATCGAACCCGCAACCGTTTGACTGATAGTCCGGCACTATATCGCCTAGTCTATCGGGTTCCATTCTTCCAGTAACGCAGCTCTGAGCTGGTCTTTACTGGTAGATAATTTATTTTGCATCCGATATCCGAGCTCATCCCATAAATGCTCGATTACGTTAAGGTCTGGGAGGTTGCTCTCTATTGCGATGCGAAAGCAAATTCGATGCGATAAGCGTACAAATTGATACTCTTACGCATCGAATTTGCTTTCTCATCGCAATAGAGAGTAACCCCTCTGGACTTTACGTAGGTGTTTAGAGGACATTAACACAATTATACAACAACCAGTTCTTCGCTATCAGCGATGTGTGCTTCGGGTCATTGTCCTGGTAAAATTTAAAGTTATTGACAATATGTGAGCACTTGGTTTAACATATACCTTATCCATTATGCCTTCTATAAAATGAAGATTTCCGACTCCGGAAGCAGCCAAGCAACCCTACACCATCACTGACAAGCCACCGTGCTTTACAGTTTACTTAGTATTTTTAGGGCAAAACTTCTCATAAGGTTTGCGCCACACATAACGCCGGCCATCGAACCCAAATAAATTGAATTTGCTTTCGTCCTTTAAAGTGCTGATAGATAAAGTTCACAAGTGTTCATTAAAAATAAATTTTCAAAATCATCTTGCCCGACTTTGAATGTGAGCCACTTTATATACTATTAGAGAAATTTTATTTGGCTTGAGTTCATCTTAATTATTAATTCAGAGAATACCTTTGTAAATTAATATTTTCATACAATTGGCACATTGGAATGCATTTTCTGCCCTGCCAAGGGCGTCATGAGCAATGTTTAATGACCAAGATATACAGTTGTTTAACACACTATTATTAAGAAATAGTTTCATATATACACAAATCATTTGGCTCAATTTTATGATGATTGGTACATAATTAGTCATAGCTCCCATTTAAGGCCAACTTCCAAAAATCACTTTAACCACCATAAATCTCTTAAAAATTTTGGTATCCGAATAAAATTCAACCCAAATAAGTTTCAAATAAACGGTCATATAACGGTCTGTCCATAATTATTCAAAATTCGAAAATCACTTTAACACGTATAAATATTTTGAAAGTGTTTACATTGAATTAAATTTAACACAAAAAGTATTTATATGCACAGAAGTCATGTAGGATGTTTGGAGGATTGATCCATAATAGGCTATAGCTCCCATATAGAGACCGACTCAACATCCCATCTTGTTTTATTTAAATACATATGTCGTTTTACCACATTTTATAAAATGTATTTATTTAAGTTTATTCTTTAAAAAAAAATAATAATGTAAGCATATCATGCATGCAAATAAAGATCTCTTGTTTTTTCAAGCTGTCCTCCTTTTGCTGGAAAACATCAACAGCATCAAAACAAAGCCAATGGAGTATAAATTCACATGGTTTTATGCCATCACTCACACATATTTTTTTTTTAATATATACTTTCATACATACTATACATACATATGTATGTATATAGAAAATGCAAATGTATTCAAAACACTGTAACAAACTGTCCATGAGTTTACACATTTTAACATACTATCACATTGCTAGCAGAGATATACATATAATCACAGAAAAGAGAAAACATATAGTGTAAATAGAAAACAAAAACAAATAAAATTCGAGTGCATTCAAATGGTGTAACAAACAAACAGATACACTGTTGCTGAGAAATATATATACATACATACATACATATTAAAAAAAAAAATAAAAACATAATAAAAAGAAAAACTTAAACTTACATTTTCATATGCTTGTAGTTGTTGTGAGGTGAGTTTTTTCTCTTGACGCTTCCAACCAATGCCAGCTATGAAAGCAACTGTTACACAGCCCAAGGCGCCAGCCGATGGATAACCGATAGCTTTACTGCCCATCTCCGCAATGGTACCGCCCAAGACGGTCAAAACAAAACGTAAGCCATTTACATAGGTCTGAAAAGAATAAAGAAAAAAATCACAATATAAATACGAGAAAAAAAATTTAAAGTTTGAAAAGAGTTTAGCAAAATACATTTGAAAAGAGTGGATCTACGTTTAGCTACATCTGTATATATGTACTACACATACAGCTTAAATAAAAGAAACCCAATGTTGTTGCTAGCAGTAATTTACAAACTGAATCGAAGAATGTTGGTTTGAAATTTTTGCTAAAGGATTTTGCACTGTGGTTTTGTGGTATGCCAGATGTCCACTTTGAAGTTTTCTTTGAATGCTCAAAATAATTTACATTTTACTTTTTCCAACATTAATGGCATACAATTCCATCACTAACCTTAAATTGGGTTTTTTGTATTCTTTTTATAACTATTTCTTTTTTTTTTTTTTTTTTTTTTTTTTTGCATATTCTTTTTTATTGTATCTTCATTTTAAATGAACTAACAATAGGTATTCAAATCTTAAAACTAAAGTTAATTAAGATAAGTCCAGCCAATGCTAGGCAAAATCTAGTTTTCAAATTCGATAGGATATAATGAGCAACTTGTATTTATTTATCTGAGAGCGGTGGTGTCCCTCCTTCTCAAACGGCTATGACCGGGATGTTGTAAGATGTCTCGAGCGAGGGGATTTGGATGAGTTTCCAGCTTACCCAAATAAAGGGCCACGTGTTTAGTTATTTCCCATTTGACAAGTGGAACATCAAGATCGTTGTGTATGTTGTTGTTTTTAATATACCAAGGAGCGGTAGTTATCATTCGTAGAATTTTGTTTTGACGGCGTTGAATTTTCTCAATATTGGAGTTGGAGGCAGTGCCCCATAACTGGATACCATAGCACCAAATTGGCTTTAAGATTGAGTTGTAGAGTAGAAGCTTACAATCGAGCCGAAGGACGGAGTTTCTGCCGATGAGCCAATGAATTTGGGCTGCTTTCAGTTTCATTTGAGTCAGCTTAGCATCTATATGTGGTTTCCATGTGAGGCGACGGTCCAGATGAATACCAAGATATTTCACGTGTGAGTTTTGAGGCACTATATAGTCATTAATACGAATAGGGGGACATGATTCCCTACGTAGAGTAAATGTTACGTGGGTGCATTTCTGTTCATTTATTTTTATTCCCCATTGTCTTGCCCATTTCTCCACTTGCGTTACGTGGTGCTGTAATTGAATCGAGGCATCTTTTGGATCTTTGTGAGTACTGAGAAATGCCGTATCATCAGCAAATGTTGATGTGTGAATTTCATTGTTTGTTGGCATGTCTGCTGTGTACAGCAAGTATAGAATTGGTCCTAAGATACTACCTTGAGGGACGCCAGCACCTATAGGTTGAGGACGGCTTAAATAATCACCTTCTTTAATCATAAACTGACGGTCGATTAAGTATTTCCATAGTAGGTGTTGAAGATTCACCGGCAAGTTCTGCTTTAATTTAGATATCAGGCCTTCATGCCATACTTTGTCGAAAGCTTGAGAGACGTCAATAAAGAGTGCCGAACAGTATCTCTTTTCCTCAAAGGTTTTTCTTATGACTTGTACCAATCTATGTGTTTGTTCTATTGTACTGTGTTGACGTACCAAACTGGTGATTGGGAATGCAGTTGTTTTCATTCAAAATCGGAGTCAGCTTGGTTATAAGCAATTTCTCTCCACTGTGGCAAAATAGAAAAATAACACTGTTAAATAGGCTCTGCCTGAATAGCAGCTGTATAAATGTTATTTTTTGGTAATAAAAGAGTTTCTCGAAATGTAACATACGAGTATTTTAGATGAACTTACTAAGATTCCACTATAAACGGCCAGCCAATTCTATCAACAAAAGCAACAAAAACAAAAAAATGGTTTACACAAATTCTTTTTTATAACCAAATTTTTTATTACAGATTTTTAATTTTACTAAGCAAGAGATTGTGTGTGTGTGTCTAGATTTTTTTTTATGTTTTTTTGGCAAAAATTTTACAAGTTATTTATGTGCAAGGAAGTGTGTGTTTGCAGGAACCGAAATTTCGATTCAATTTATATTTTTTTTTCTGATTTTTTTTTAACATGCACATGCTGTACGTTTTTCTAAGGATTTTTTTTGAGTAGTAAGTGGCAGCAACAGCCACACAAAATGATACGTTGTGGCTAGATATTCTTTTTTTGTTTTTGTTTTTTGTTTTGTTTGTGCCAATTTTTGTAATTTCAACGCTTGTTAGTAGTTTAAAAAAGAAACCCTTTAGGCTTTGTTAAAATTACATGATGTATATCAGTGGCAAGAAAAAAATACTATAAAAACACAAAATATAGGAAAATGAAATGTGTATTTTCTAAAGAGAATTGTGTGCAACAGTGGCAAATAGTAGTAAAAATCAAAAATTAATGGAATTTTATTCTGATTTTTTGTTAACCATCATTTTGGTTGCTGTATTATATTTTAGTGGATTAAAGGCATGAGCTTTTCTTGTAAGTTTTGATTTCAAATTTTACTGCATAGATAGAACACATGAAATATGGAAGTAACATACTTTTTTTTTTATTAAAATGTTGCCTACACATTAACAAAGTTCTTAAAAATAGAGTATTATAGAAATTTCACAATATTATGATCGCTGTATTTATAGTGGCAACTAAAAATGTTTAAACCTACGATTGTAATAATCAGTATATGTTTGAGGCAATGATTTCCTATATAAAGGGTGTCCCAACTAAAACGCAATTTTTAAATTTTAAATAAAACACAGATATTTCAAAAAAAAAAAAAAAAAAAACGTGAAACTTTATTTTATCGTAAAGTAGACAGAATGAGGTTATGTATGGAACAATAGATCGTGCAGATGGCCGCCGCGGCTTTGCTGGCACACACGCGATCTTTTAATGAAATTTTCAATGACTTTTTTGCATAAATGCTGCGGTATTTCATTAATGCAGCGTCCAATTTCCTCTTTTAAGGCTTGAGTCGTCGTCGGCTTATTCGCGTAAACCATCGACTTTAAAAAACTCCAAAGAAAAAAAATCTAAAGGCGTCAAATCGCACGATCTAGGCGGCCATAACTGGTCTCCAAAACGAAAAATAACACGACCGGGAAATGACTGACTGACAGCAATTGAATTGTTTCTGTGGCTGTATGACACGTGTCATTGTTGAAACCACATGCCCTCCACATTCATTTCTTCAATTTTAGGCAAGAAGAAACTGGTTATCATTTCACGAGACCGAACACCATTGACTGTTTGCGCTTGACCTGCCTCATTTTCATAAAAGAAGGTCCAATGATTCCTCCAGCCCAAAAACCACACAGTGACACGTTGAGGATGCATTTCTTCTCATGAATCACTCGAGAATTTTCCTCACCCTAAATGTGACAATTCTGCCTATTGACGAAGCCATCAAGATGGAAATGGGCCTCCTCACTAAAGATGATTATATCGGCAAAATCAGCATTTTCATGTTGTCTCTCCAACACCCAATTAACAAACTCCCTTCGCTGTCTATGGTCAGCTGGCTTCAGTTCCTGAGTCAATTGAACTTTGTATGCATGAAGATGCAAATCTTTCGTCAAAATTCGCTGCATAGTCGATTTGGAGACACCAATTTGCTGAGCTCGGTGTCGAATTGAGGTGGATGGAGTTTGAGCGTCATCATCACGTACAGCTGCGATATTTTCGGTCGATCGACCTGGTCGAAGGCGCGTTGTTGTATTTACATCACTAACAGACCCAGTTTCGGCAAATTTATCCATTAATCTCTTTACAGTTGACTCTTTTGGAGCATTATTGTGACCCCAAATTGATCGCAATTTGCGAACTGCAGCCGCAAAACTTTCACCATTTTGGTAAAAAAATTTCACAATGAGAATGCGTTGTTCATTCGTTTAGCGCTCCATTTTTACTAACCTCTTACCTTCTACTAGCAAACAACAATAATTGTTCAAATGTCAAACAATGACACTTCGAATGGCGCCAAATTTAAAAATTGCGTTCTAGTTGGGACACCCTTTATAAGATATGGAGTGTTTGAGGAAAATTTAACAATATTATGGTCACTGTAATTATTGCGGCAATCAAAAATGTTAAAGCTACGATTGTAGCAATCAATATATGTTTCAGGCAATCAATATCTTCACATATATTAGATATGGGGTGTTGGAAGAAAACCTGTGTAAAATTTGTGACAAAACAGATTTTTATGACTGTTATGAAGCTTGTGAGTAAAGTTTTTTTTTCTCTATTTTTGTTCTTTAGTTCAATGCATGGTGAAACTATACAAGGTGAGTGCAAATCGACAACAAATACAACACAAACCAGAAACAACAGGCATTTGGTTTGTGTAGAATAATGTACTACTGTCAAAAATACTTGAATACGTATTACTTTTGACACAAGTAAATTGTAAACAAAGTCAGTCAGCTGGGCTACTGCACTCACCGTGTATATTTGCACCATGGTTCAATACCTACAGAAAGTTGACAGAAACCAACAGACAAACCTAAAACATATAATCTTCTTTAAATTAAATTCAGACATTTTGTAAAGTAACAAAAAATTCAAAACAATTACAAACTATTTCCTTGTAAATTCTCTGATGTTATTTGATTTATTTATCTAGTATCATGCCAAAAGCACATAAAACACAAAGCCCTGCCAATATCTTGCCGGTTTCCCTTACTTTTTTTGCATCAACCATTTTAACCAAAAAGAACAGAAGAAAATGCAATTGTTGAAAGATTTACAATTTGATTTACAAAATTCAAAGACAATTTGTTCCAGTTTTTCTTTTATTTTCTGCAATATATATTTAACAAGAAAAGGATTTCTTTTTTCAGCGAATTGTATAGTAAAAATGCATTTGTATAAATTACGCACATTTTTTGCAGCAGTAAAACACATATGTATTTATTTTAGGGATGCCAAATTCGAAAATCCCGGGGTTTTTTGGGATTAATAAATAAATTAGTATTTGTATAAAAGATCCAGTTAAGTATAATTCTTTTTATCTACTTTTTTGGTATATCAATGTTTTTTTTAGCATTTTTAATAAAAGAAAATAAACAGACTCCACATTAAATCACAAATTGAAAAGCTCAGAAACGTTTTAAAATTATTTACAAAGTCACCAACAAAAACTGAAATTTTACAAAAGTATGTTGAAGAAATGAAGTTGAAAGAATTGAAATTAATTTTGGAATTACGAGGGCGGTTCTGAAACTGCGTAGCCTAAAACAAAAAGCGCTTTATAAACAGAAAAAAGTTCAGTGTTTTGGAAACTTCCATCTGTGCTGTGATCACATGTTAAATTTCTTTTCGATCTGGCAACTCCTTCATACAGCAACAGAGGCCAAATTACCGCATTCGTGATCGAATGAGCTATCGTATCCAAAAATGATTTCGATATCGAAATTATGATAAAATGTACTAAATTTCTTGCTCCATATCGATTGCCATAATCTCAAATAAAAAAATTACGATAAATTTTACTCGATATCGAATGCGGTAATTTGGCCCCAGGTGTTCAAAAAACACGCATCTGCGATTTTTTTACAATGGAAAAAATTAGAAATTCGTGGTTTCATTAAATGTTTAAATCAAAAAGGTTTATCGGGACAAGTAATTCAAAATGATGTGGTGAATGTGTCAGGTGAAAGTGCTGCTCCAAATGCAACAGTAAAAAATTGGGTTGCTGAATTTTAACGTGGTCGTACAAGCATTGAGGATGAAAAAAGGAAGTGGACGCCCAAAAACAGCAACAACAACAGAACTTGTAACCAAAGTGCATGATATGGTATTAAATAATCGACGAATAAAAGTGCGTGAAATAGCTAATATCATGGGTATGATGATATGATTGAGTCCATTTAATTTTGCATGAAGAACTATAGATGAAAGAGCTTTCTGAAAGATGGGCGCCGCATTTGTTAACAGTCGACAAAAAAACGCATAAGAATGAAAATTTCTCAAACTTGTTTGGATCGTTTTAAGAAAAATAAAATGGATTTTAAGCGTCGTTTCATAACTGTCGAAGAGCCATGCATCCAGCACCATACTCCAAAGACAAAATAACAATCTAAGCAATGGACTGAAGCCGGAGGAAGTGCCCCAAAGAAGGCAAAAGCAATTCAATCGTTTTGTAAGTTTATACCAACGTTTTTTGGGACTTCAGAGGTATTTTATTGATTGACTATCTGCAAAAAGGTAAAACAATATATTCAAAAAACTATTGCAACATTTTGGATCCTGGCTTACAACACAAAAAAATAATAACAATTATTATTTTTATTTGAAATGTGTATTCAGGTTTTCGAGACGAAGTCTTGACATGAATACGAAAACAACTGAAGAAAAAGGAGGCAACATGTAAAATAAATGAAAAATGATAATTACAGCAAATTTCGAACCACCGGTAATACTGGTTAAAGAATTGATGTTTGACTGTGGGCTAGCGGGCGCCGCAGTGGTGCAGAGGGTCAGAACGTAAAGAATTCTGATGAGAGAAAGTGGTGTTTCTCGAAACATATGTAAATTCAACCAAGAACTCAGGTTCGAATCCTAAGCCAAGAAAAATTATCAATAAATTTTAATAATAATTTTCATGTAACAATTCCTACCTTCAGTAAAAATAATTTAATGAAAAATTAAATTTAATGAACTCGAGCCGAAATAAAAGAAATATCAATGATACAAAAAAATAATTTTTCATCAACACAACGCAGCAGCGCACAAAGCGTTTCAAGAAATCAACGAATTAAAGTACGAGTTGCTGGACCACCCACCTTATTCTCCTGATTTAGCTCCCAGTGACTTTTACCTGTTCCCAAATCTAAAAAAATTCCTAGCTGGCAAGCGTTTTACCTCAAATGAAGATGCAATTACAGTTGTAAACCAATATTTTTAAGGCCTTGAGGAAAACTATTTTCATCAAGGGAAATAATTGCTAAATAAACATTGGACTAAGTGTATTGAAGTTTTAGAAGATTATATTGAAAAATAAAATGTCTTTAAAAAACTAACTACTATTCTCTTTCTGTGCTAGGCTAAGAAGTTTCCGAACCATAATCGTAGTTGTCATTTTAAATCCGGTTAAACTAACAGTGAAAGCGTTTGTCGCAGTGATATGAATCTCTGCCAATGTTACACTTTTATTTAAGCTCAAAGAGATAACAAAAAGTGATTGTATATTAAGCGATGAACTGGTGAAACCAGAAATCAAGATTTATTTAAATCTTTTAAATTTTTTGAAGAAAATCCAAAACTGAAGAGTGAATTTCATAAGGAAATAGAAATGTTTATTATTAGAAATTAATTAAACACGTTGATTGCGAATGAAATAATAAATGTAAGTGAAACATAATAATAACTTATAATGTCTGTAATGATATGGAATCAAATATTAAATGAGAAATATGTATAATTATTTGTTTCGGAGATTGAGCAATGCAATCCGCATACAATAATTTGTTAACAATTTTGCCCACAACCGTTGATTGTGGATGATGTTTTTCGTCAGTGTCATATATTGGTAACAAAATTAAATTAAAATTGCCTTGATATTTTAAAGAAGGTTTTTTAAGGTCGAACGATAGTATTATATTGTTTTTAAATTAATATACGCAGAAAGAAAAAAGCACTTTTAAATTTAGGTTTATTTTATTTTAGAACATGTTTAAAAGGGATTGATCAAGAAAATCAAGCGGAGATTTTCTTAAAACAGGAATGAAATTATTGAATTAAGTAAGAAAATCTTGTTTGTTGAAACAAGCTCATTTTGGGATTATTTATATCATGGACAATCTAAAATGAATTCGATTTTAGGATTACATCAAGTATGAATACGAGCTTAAAGCTAGTTCAAAATTCTTGAACCAAGCTCATTTTTGGTTTAATTCAGACTCGGACATACTTAAATCAGTCTCATTTTTGGATTACATCCAGTACGAATTCGTGCTTAAATCTAGTTTATAATTCTTGAATCAAGCTTATTTAGGGATTAATTCAATCTCAGCCATTCTTAAGGAGAGCTAAAATTAGGATTTTTTGACTTGATGAATCCGTACTTGAATCAAGTATTTTGTACTCGGTATAAGAAAATCCGTACTTACCCTACTATTGACATCGCTACGGATTGTAAGTACGGATTACTCAATTTTTGTTGAGTGTAGAAATTAAAGGCGACGTGACATGTTATTCTTTTATTTTCCAATATAATGTTATTACGTATTTTAATTATTAATGGTTTATAAAATTTTGTTTATAAAATATAAAATTTGCTTTTAGTAAATTTAAAAATTATAGCTATGAGGACAGAAAATATGACCTACATTTTTTAATAAACCAATTTGTTTTAATAAGAAACAAAAATCCCGGAATCCCGGGATTATAATTCCAGTCCCGTTTGGCATCCTTAATTTATATGGGAAAAAAACTAAAAACATTGTTACTAAAATACTTTGCGTTTTTTGTGTTTTCAAATAGATGAGTTTTCCAAGAATTTTTATGGATTTCTTGGTATTGCAAATGAAAAGAACTGTTTGTAAAAGTTTTATATTCTTGCAGTTGGAAATAAAAATGTCATGAGCATGATTGTATTTGCTGTAATAGCTGCAAGTTATTAAGAACATCTAAGAAATAATGTATTTATGTGGAAAAATATCATGTAGAACTTGTACAAGGCTTAAATAAAATTATTTCCGTATACCTGGAATTTCTTAAAAATTATGCGATTATAAATTGTAGGTAGTTTAATATTAAGACAGATTAAATACGAGTACATTTCTAGTTATTTTTTTTTTTGTCATAAAGACAATGAAATTGACAGTTTCTATGCAAATATTATATACATACGTTATGCCAAACAAATGTCACTACATGAAGACAAATCCGTTAATAATAAAATATTAGAAGAAAATCGAAGCATAACATTTGTGGTTGATAATTGAAAAATTGATAACATACTTCTAGGCTTATATACTTAAATAAAATGTTAAAAAATTATTATTTACCAGTATTATTTAAACAAAAATTTTTCCTTTCAGTGATTTCAAAAAAAAAACTATTTTATATTTATTATTTGAAAAAAAAACACAGACCAACAATAATTTCCATAAAACAATCCGCAACAATTTATATGCGTATTTCGGAGTGAGTATCCATATAACAGAATGTTCGTACTACTTTTAACATTTCATACTGATTGAATTGTATGAATATTTAAATATGTCTGACTGCATAATAAATTCAATTTTCAAATATTTGTTGTGTAGTTTATTGAGTTGAATTAAATCAAACAGTAGTAGCAGGAACAGCAACACAATATTCTAAATAAAATTTATGTTTTTGAGTTGGTTGAACTTTTTTCTTGATTTGCTGCTCTTTTATGCAAATTGTGTGTTTTTAATTTAGAAACTTTCTTGTTTTTGCATTTTGTCGAAGCACAAAGTTACAACTCAGTTTGTTTTTTTTTTAATTTGTGTAATTTTTTGCTCTCGTTTTAGAAATATTTAAACTGTTTAAAAAGATTGGCAGACAGGTTAATTTAGACTGCTAAACAAATGCACAAAAATTGTATTTTATTTTTGTGCACATTTAAGTATGCTTCAGTTGTATTTGTGTTTGAAGTTCGAAAAGACAAATAATTAAAGAAAGTTTAATGCTTAGCAAAAATTGTTAACTGTCTGATGATATAGTGTAAAGCAGGAGTGCCCAAGCCATATACTCTTGGTGCTCTTTTGTATTTGTAAAAACTCTTAGATGTAGGCTGTGTGTTTTGTATACTCATTACAGCACTCAGCACTACCCTGCAAATAATATTGGACTACGTGATCCATTTTAGATGAAATGGACTACTCACAACATGGTCCAATGTAATGCAGTCATGGACCATGTCATAGTTAAACAAGAGTTTGTAGTTAAACGACATGGTTTCGTGTTAACACGATTGCATATTGAGTTGTTGTTGTTGTTTAAAACTAACTCTCGTGAGTACTCCATTGAGTAGTTTTGGGACTACTCCGATGGGTTATATGGTCCAGTCCTAGGACATCGCAATGTTAAATGGGCCACCTTTTTTCATATATTTGGAGTAGTTTTGGAGTACTCCTACTCCTCTTTGGACTAGTCTTTACATGCATGTATGGACCAGTCGCGTTATTTGCAGGGTAGCAATAAGAAATACATAAACAACTTTGCCTTTTTTGTTTTTTTTGTCGTACTTCACTCTATACACGCAAGCGCAAAGCAACAACACTTTCGTATGCTCTACTGGTAAACATTGGTGACTGCGATCGTCGATGTAGATTTTGTTTTTGTTTAACGTATGATACCGTTTAAAAAAGTGTGTTGTTTCTTTGTATGTATTGGCTTTTACAACAAAAAATACTGAATAAAAATTAGTTTTTATTTAAATGTATTGGTGTTTGCTCTTGCATAAGCAACTTTTGGGCACTCCTGGTGTAAAGAATAATATATATTTGTTTTAATTAATATTGGGTATCATTAAAAAAAACTTTTTTTAATTAACATAATATTTTCAGTTTAATGACTATCGTAAACCTTTCAAAAAATATCCATCTGCTGGTCAGTTTATCGCAACAAAGTCTTAATTTTCAAAGGTTCAAGAACTACACAATAACAAATCATTAGCAATATCGATCGAGATTTGTTTACTATTAAAAAGCTTCGTTATTTTAAGAATTCCCTACAATCAAAAATGAAATAGAATACAATGTTATTTAAGCTATTTTCGCGGTCATGGCTCGTTATGTATGTTTCTTAGTTGCAGCATCTAAGTATAGAACGTATATTACATAAACTACATATGTATGTCCTGCTGCTGTACCCTTTAGAATTGTGCTTGTGTTTTGTACGCGTAAAAGGATTTGTTTGAGTTACATTATTTTCTTGTACATTTGATTATGCACAACATTAAGAACTAGCACTGCTGCAGAGGCAGCGCGTAATAAACATAAAATTTCTTTGCCTCATAAAAAAATATGTATGTACAACGAAACAACTTTAACGCTAAAACCAACACAATAACGAAGGAGCATCGTTAAAGTTTCCAATGTTGAAAATGTGTGAACACTAGACAACCAACCCCAGCAGCAGTCATGTTAACAAAACTATTGAAATAGATACTTAAAATAATCAATTCATTCATTCATACACATATTTTTAACAAAGTGACAAATAAAACCTTGTAATTTTATTTTCGTTTTATTTTATCAGAGATAATGAATTGGTTCAAAGATTGTTTTTGAAATCGATAAACATACATCACAACTTTGCAAACTTATCATTTGAAATTGATAGGTTTCAAGCAACTTCCTGTCAGTAATTTTTCGTTTAGAATTTTTTTTTTGGCTTGAGTTTAATTAATTATATTTTAATTAATTAATTCAAAAATACCATTGTAAAGTAATATTGAATATTGACACATTGAAATGCATCTTCTGTCCTGCCAAGGGCGTCATCAGCAAGGTTCATTGCCAAGATCTACTTGTAAACACACAGCATTATTGAGAAATGGATTTTGGGAATTAAACATACGAGGTCTGATCAAAAATTACCATTATTTTCAAATTTCGTGAGTTACGTATGTTCGATTTTTGCATTTTTTTCTGTTATGTTGGTACACATGTCTGTTATATATGGTGGCAATATCAGCCATTTTGGATTGTCAGTTTGCTTTTGTTTTTGACAGATAAAAAGGTTAGTCGTGGTTTGGTGTGGTCTTCGATGTTTAACTATTCGAAAAAATGGATCAAAGAAACTGTTTTAAGTTTTTTGTAAAAAATGAAATTAAATGCGAAAGAACATTTGAAATGTTGACTGTGGCGTTTGGCGAGTCTACTATGAGCAGAACACAAGTTCAATTGTGGCATAACCGGTTTAAGAAAGCCCTAAAAGATGTCAATGACAATGCTCGTCCCGGTCGCCCGAGCACGTCAACAACAGATGAAAACATTCAAGCAGTGAAGAAAATGATTTTGGATAATCGTCGAATCACTATCAGAGACGTTGCTGATAATGTTGGCATATCGTTCGGCTCATGCCAACCAATTTTTACGGATGTTTTAGGCATGAAACGTGCGGTGGCGATGATTGTTCCATTATTGCTAAATTGTGAGCAAAAACAACGTCGAATGGACATCGCTCAGGAGCTGTTTAACATCGTTAAAGACGTTCCAGATTTCCTCTAAAAGGTCATAACTGGTGACGAATCATGGATGTATGGCTATGACATTGAAACCAAAGCCCAATCATCCCAATGGAAACGTCCAGAACGTCAAGTTCGGTCAAATGTGAAGATTTTGCTCACTATTTTCTTCGAATGAAATGGCGTGGTGCATAATGAATTCTTGCCACAAGGTCGTACGGTCAATAAGGAATACTATCTTGACGTTATGCGCCGTTTGCGCGAAGCAATTCGTCAGAAACGCACAGAATTGTGTGAAAAACCAGTCACATCGATGCTTGTGCGTGAGTTTTTGGCCAAAAACAAAACCGTTATCATGCCTCAAACACCGTATTCACCGGACTTGGTCCCCGTTGACTTTTTCCTCTTCCCAAAACTTAAGACACCGATGAAAGGAAAGCGTTTTGCTACGATTGAGGAGATAAAAGAAAACTCGAAACAGTAGCTGTTGGCGATACCAAAAAGTGCGTTTCAGAAGTGTTTCGAGGATTGGAAAAAAATGCTGGCATAAGTGTATTATATCTAAGGGGGATTACTTTGAAGGGGACAAGATAGTTATTGATGAAGAAATAAATACTTTTTGTAAAAATTTAAAATAACGCTTATTTTTTGATCAGACCTCGTATTTCTTTTACATGCCATGAGTTAAGGTACGGTCACATTTGGCAAATATTTACTCAAAAAAGCGTTACCACTTGTTTTAGAACAGATTTGTTTGACGTTGTTTACTCTTACAAGAGTTTTGCAAGATTAAACAGCATTTAATAAAATAACATTAAATATTTGTTGAGTCTTGTTCTAAATAAAAGAAGTTTTTTTTTAATAAATAAACGAGTTCAAAAATATTTTACTTAGTGGTTACGTCTTTTTCGGTAAATATTTCTCAAGTGTGACCATACTTTTAGAACGAAATTTATATACGTTTACAATGTGTGTGTATTCTTCTTATTATTATCAATCTGTATTATTAAAAATTTGTTGTATTTTATTATTGTGATTTTCCTTTATGGTAGATTCTTTTTTTGCAACTACGAAAAACGGGAGATGGGACGAAAACTTTTTACAACCTGCCTTATGTGTTTTGTTAATTGTTAGAGTTTTCTATTTTTTTTTTTTTAAATTAAAACTTTTTTTGCGATATATATCTCCAGAATGAATTAATACTTTTAAATCGCTTGCACAAATCAGCATATGCAAAGAATATCTTTATCTTGTATAAAATACGCTTTTCAAATATTTCAACAAAAGGCAAAATTGTGCGAGTACAAGAACAAGTCTTACTCAATTTTTATAAACGAACATGTTGAAACTACAACTTACTACATTTGTAAACATAAATTTGCAATATACTCTACTCCGTACACACATAGTTTTAGTACTAAAATCTGTGAACATTTATGACCAAAAATATGACCTATAAAAATGAATTTTATAACTCAATTCCTTAACAAAACAAAATACCCGCACACATATGTAGAACACACATCCTTAAAAAGCTACAGCTAAAAAATGCAGTTAAAAGAAAACATATTGATTACTTACCGCATTACGCGAGGGTACAAGTTGCAACATTATACCATATACGTAGCCAAACACAATGCCAATACCAATGCCGATGGGTCCCTGTAGAATATGCTGAGTTAAAGAATCTTAAAGAAAGACAAAAAGTGTTATAAAGTTTTATAGGTTTTTAGTTGTTAGAGATTTTCGTACAATATTTACCCGTTGAGAATATGACGCCGCAAAATACGCCAAACAAAAATATGGCCACCACATCATTGCAAGTAGTCATGGCATAGATGAGGGTGTGGATGCCACTGTTTAGACCCAAACGTTCTTCTTTTAATTTTAGCATGACGGTAACAACGACATTGGGGGAGACGGCGGTAATGACAAGACTGCAAGAAAAAATTTTTCAAAATATCACTCAAACCAGTTGTAATACTTTTATTTCTATTACTCCCTATAAATTGCCATTTTTAACCCTAGAACACTAACGTTAGTCGATTCGACTAACATCACTTACGTTTTCGCTCACATTTTTATATTTTTTTTTTACCGATCACTCTCAACTCTCTTGTATACTTAGCATTGTAAGTGTTGCAACTTTTTGTGTTATATACCTCGTGTTAGTCGCATCGACTAATGAAGTTTGCAACAAATGTTTTAAAAATCAAAAAAATTAAATTTTGTTTGCATTTAATTTTTATATAATTTAAGTTTTATTGTTTGTAATGAATTCTGTGATTTTATTTTTTGTTTTTGTTATTTTTTTTTTATTATTTTTAACAACTGATCTCAAAAGTGTGTAATTTTTGTTGATGGAAAAGAACTAGAAGAGGTTTCTGTCATTAAATATCTTGGGATCCATATACAGAACAACCTATCCTGGAAGTCTCATATAGATCAACTAAAACGCAAATTATCATCGGCCATTGGATATTTATATAAGATGAGAAACAAACTCGATAGACATACAAAGCTGCTTATCTATCAATCTTTAATTCCAAGCCATCTGAATTACCTTGTACTTATATATGGACATAAAAGGAACTCCGATATAAAATATTTGCAAGTATTCCAAAATAAGGCATTGAAGCTGATATATAACCTTCCCAGATCATACCCTACTTTGGACTTATATAAAAACATTGCTAAAGGTATTATGCCTATTTTCGGCCTTCATAGATTGCAGTTACTAATTTATGTTTATAAAGTATTGCATAACATAGGATATCACAGTATCCGATTGGAAACCGGTCATCATAATTTCAATACAAGACACCGTACTGATCTCAGTGTAGTAAGATGTCGCTTAGAAACTACAAAACAGCGAATTCAATACTTGGGTAGTGTGGAATATAACAAATTACCACAATTTGTTAAAGAGGCTGAAACAATCTCAATTTACAAAAAGAGATTAAAAGAATATTTATATGAAAACTTGGAAATGCTTCTGCTATAAATGCTATTAAGTTAGAATGATCTCATTTTTTATATAATTTAATTAAAAATCAATGAATATGTAAAAAATTTTGTAAAATAGTTTCTAGCTTGCCTGTATGTCATAGTGGCGCTGAGGCACCTACTCCCAATATAAAATAAATATTTTGAATAATAAAAAAAAAAAAAAAAGTATTTTTATTAAATATATTTTATTGTAAATGAATTGTTTTATAAAAACTAAAATTTGTTATTTTACAAAGTGGCGCAAAAGTAAACTTCCGATGTTTTTTGGCTGTCACCGACCGATTATTGGTCAAATAAATAGTCAGCAATATTCCGCGTTCTGGAGCAGTGTAGCGTAACATTGTTTATTAGCGTGTATTTCGCATGTGTTTACTACACAAATGTCAAAACAGAACTGACATTAGGGGCCTCACAAAATGTATAGCATTTTCTGATAGGAGGATTACTTTTGCACCACCTTGTATTTACATTTATACTAAATCAGATATCAACCTTTATTAGATGTGCCAATCGGTTATATATGTATATATATATGGTAGTTAGGGCGGGTCGATTTAATAATCGCCCATGGCTCAGTGAAAATCGTATTCTAGGGATCAAAATAAGAAACTTTGCTGAAGGAACCATACCTCTAAAACGAATTCTACTACCCCCCAACTGTTGACTTTTGACCCGTAGAATACGATTTTCACTGAGCCATGGGCGATTTTTTTGCCTCCCCACAAATCGACCCGGCCTAATATTAGTCGATTGGACTAATGATTAGTGTTAACGTATAAAAAATAAGGTTAGTGTTCTGGGGTTAAACTCCCCACAAAAACAAATATTTGTATTTAAAATTTCGTTATACAAACAAATTAATGGCGCTAATAAACTGTTAATCTTTTAAAATTGTATCAAACAAATTACAATTTTCCTTCTCAATAATTTTTGTATAACAATTTAATTACATGTTTGGCAACTTTTTGATTGGATTTTAATAAAGTTATGAGAAAAAAATTTCACAAACTCAACATAAAAAATATTATAGCACAACATACTCAAACGCTAATTTTAACCACTAATTTCCTGAAAAAAAACACTCTTACAAAAAACTAGCAAACAAATTTGCTTTTTTTAATTGTTTATGCTGGAGTTACAAGTTCAAACAGAAGGCGCTTCCGAAAGCCTTATTTGGAAAATAATGCAATATGTTTGTTTGTTCATATTGATATTAACATCTAAAGAAAGGGGAATACAAGTTGTCAACACTCAGCTTAAGACAATGACTTGTGGAAGGTCTGCAGATCTTGATTAATTATGAAGACAAATTCTTTTTAGTAGATAAAGACAATTATTGGTATAAAGGAAACTGCAATGATAATGCTGGTTTAAAAAGGCCTACAAACCAAAAGCCTAGAATACATTTTTCATACAATATGTGTGTAACTATATATGAAATTGTAACATAGTTTATACATACAAAAAAAGCTCACTCACAGCCATTTAAATGAACGTCAACGACCATCATTAAATAAATGAGAAAAGCAAAAAGAAAAAACTTATGATGATGATGACGGCAAAGATGAGTTAGTTCTACACAAGCCACCAACGAACGAACGAACTACTTGCACTTGTAACTAAAATGTTGTGGCTGTTATAGTCAACCTAAAGCCTGGAAAATTAAAAATTCTAGTGTCATTAGCGTAAGACCTCTCCAAAAAATAGCATGCAACAACAAAAAAAAAACAAGACAGCTATAAAGAGAAACGACATGGAAACACCCAACAGTTGACAGTCGGAATGGGGCAGAATACATGCATAAATGCCAGAGATGAAGCATGTTTGTGTGTATGTATCTATGTGGAAACCATCATGCATAATAAAAAAAATGTTAATATTGTGTAAGTGAAAGGTTTAACATGAATATTTTCTTGTAAAACTGATGTAGCAAGTCCTCCAAATAAGTGTACGAGAAATTTAGTGTTTCACTTGTTCGTTCACGAACAAAAAAACAATCTTAATAACACTGATACATTCGCATAAACACACACACATACGAGTACTCTAACAAACTAAGTAAATTTCATAATTTTGTTTATTATTAAATTGCATGTGTATGTGATTATGCCGGTTCTTTTTTTTTTTTTTATTAAATTTTTACTGCATACAAGTGCAAAAAATGGAAAAGTATTACTCCACATGCAGAGTAATTTTTACTTATTAGGAAAATCAACAGCTGCACAGTGGGGTAGTACTAGGTAGTACCTTGTATGTTAGTTCAAATTATTTAATAATACTGACTTTAGTTTGTTGCTTAACCAGGAGAATTTAATTTTCTTTTGTATGACAATACATTTGTGGGAGTGAAGCCATAAATCTGCAATAACATGCATAAATGTATATTACGGTGTATATTACTTACTGTTTTCTTAGAATTCAACTAGTAAAAGTCGGATAAATGTGCAACTCAAAAACACTTGCATAAATAAACTGACTAAATTTTGATAAATTTCTATTATGTTTTTTATTTATAAATAAATTAGGTAAATAATCAGGCTCGAGGTCTGTGTTATAATCAATCGTTCTATTTATTTATTTCAATATTTCGCCTACCATCGGTAAGCATCATCAGGAAAATAACAACAATGAGTTACAATAATCAAAAATTAGTCCTTACAGTTAAACATTTAATATTGTACTCTATTAAATGTTTAACTGTAAGGACTAATTTTTGATTATTGTAACTCATTGTTGTTATTTTCCTGATGATGCTTACCGATGGTAGGCGAAATATTGAAATAAATAAATAGAACGATTGATTATAACACAGACCTCGAGCCTGATTATTTACCTAATTTATTTGGAATTTAAAAGGTCGAAACAAAAACATATTTAGTTTTTTATTTATTTTATAATAACAAATTTTTAAAAATATCTATTTCCTCGTTATTAATAAGTTATACTGAGTTTCAATTTGTATTTTCTAAATCTTAAGCCTCAGTTAGCCGACTGTAACGGAATGTAGTGTAATGATGTAAAAATGTAAGGAAATTCTATTTCTTACAGATTCATACATTACGGTGTTGCGTTACTTTACATCTCCATAACCATTTGCATTACTTTACACATAATAATATCCATCAGCTGTTTCTTACTGTTGCAGTTACATTCCATTACAGTCGGCTAACTGAGCCTTTACTTTCCATTTTTAAAACTTCCATTTTTTCCTAATATTTGTTTGCTTTTCTGAATAACTACTTGTACTTTTTCATTATTAATTAGAATTTTATTTTGTATTTTGTTTTTAAGCTGAAAGTCCACACCAAGCGTTTACGCGTTTCTCGCGTTCTAAACAATTGTTAAAAAAAATAAATAGAATCAATGCTTTTAAAAGCGTCGCAAACGTCGAGCAGCTGACATTGACAAAAATGCCAGCTGAAAAAACATTTTTTTATAAGAAATTGACAAACAAACCGTTAAAAAAAACTTCATATAAAAAATCAGCTCGACTTACGACATCACCTCCGAAAGTACATACAATGTCTATATAAAACAAAAATGATTGCCGCGAAATATCTTCACATGTAACTTGAAATACTTGACGCTAAAAACGTTTAGAAAACTATAAATACGTTGAGGCTAAAAAGCGAGATGTGGACCTTCAGCTTTAGAGTTTTTCAATTTCAACTTTAAGATATGGAAAGAAATTCAACGTATGTATTACTAAATGTATTACAATACAAAATGTAGAATTTTAAAATAATTTACTTTTGAACCCGGAGAATAAATCGTCAGATTTTTTAGATTTGTTAGTCAAATGTTTGTATTTTTAATCATTATTACGAAATAGATTTTCGTTATCTATATGATTGCGGCAATTATAATATGATAAACGATCTGAGATGAAAAATTATGATTTTTTACCTAATTACTACAATCATATGAATCATAACTTACATATTACAGTGGCCAATATTATGGTTGGAAAATATTTAAAAATGTAATGATTACGGTGATTATGTGAAACTATTGCTAAGTTATTGGCTATAATAAAGTATATTAAAAAAAAACAAATGATAATTTTTGTAATTTCTTTAACAAATTTTATATTGAAGTTTTAGAAATAAAATAAATTTAAATCCATTCTATTTCTTAATTTGTTGTAATTTGTAATTTGAGTTTTATATTTATTTTATGATCGCAAAATAAATAGTAATAAATATATAACTTCTAAACTAATGCTCAGACTTCTTGAAACATCAATAAAGAAAAATTGGATTTCAGAATATAATCTTCTAAAGTCTTAATTTACACGAAGCAATTCGTATTAAAAAGATTGATATGATTTTTTCCTTGAAATTTCTTTTGTGTTCACATAGCACAATTCTTATTGTTTAAATTGATTGTATTTCTATTTGAGTATATACACATATTTGTAAGGTTAGGTTTCATGGGTAGCCGTTTTTTGAAACAGCTCACTTGGGTCCATTGTATTGGTCCCATTGTGATACCCGTTGGTGGGCGACCTATCGATTTCAAACCGTATTGGTTGCTTCCCTATCGAACCATCCAGACTCCTTAGCAAAGGTGCTGATGCATCTTGGATTAATCCTAGATAGTGCACGCAAACATGGAAGAAAGGGTGCCCCGAGTATCCGTTCCCTCTTCATCGATAGGGCTGGGCATTCGCAGAGGAAGTGGATGACATATGTAATATGAATAATGAAGTAACACGAATTGCTAGTGCAATCAAAAGTGTACTCGCCTTATCTTCCCCTCCCCCTGATATCTTAAAGGTAATCAGCTTAGATTAAAGAATTGTTTTGTGTAAATTGGGACTTACTTAGTTCAGCCAGTGTGCATTAATTTTTCATACTTCCTTCTTGTATTTAGCTCAGATCCGCTGTATCTCGTCTTCTTATTCATTAATATGTTGCGGGCTAATTAATGTGTCTGCATATTTTATGGATCTCAGTTTATACCAAAGGCCGTTTCAGGAAGCAATTGTGGTCATTCCTGGCAATTTGCTTTCGGCTTATTTGAATTCTGTCTGCATTTGAGGCTGAGGCCGTTCCCCACACACAGAGAAAAAATATAGTTGTACTTGTTTACCGCAAAAATTTCAACATTTTTACAAGTTTTTTAACAATGTTATCATCACTGTAATTGTTTATATGATTGCGATAATCACAATAATATTATATTAAGTTATGATTCAGATGATTACTACAATCATAAAATCTTTAATCATAAAACTGATTACCATAAACATTACATAATTGCTGTAATCATATTGCTACAATTATATGAATCGTAACCTAACCATATTATGGTTGCCGAAATCATGTAAATAATTACAGTGATCATAATATTATTAAAAACAAATTTTTTAAATATTGAAATCGTTGTGGTAAACATGCACAAATATAGTATATATTTTTCTGCTTGCATAGCTGTATTCCATAACATGATCGAGTTTTTAAGTAGAAGTTTAAAATCTAAACTAAGCTTAGAGTTTCTGCCAATGAGCCAATTAATTTGGATTATATGGGATATGGATAAAATGGGATTACCATTTAAGGCGAAGATCGAGACGTTTACCGAGGTATTTAACTAACTTTGGATTGTTGTGTTATTGCTTGATTGTTAATATAAATAGGAGAGCATGATTCTCTACGCAATGTAAAGGTTATTACCTTTATTCCATTGCTTTAACCAATTTTCTATTTCACGTCAAGTGACCTAATTTTAATAATCGATGTTTTCCGATTTGGATGAAATTTTCACCAAGGTTAGTACCATTGAATAGTAGGCCAGACAAAAATTTTCAGCTATATCAGTCCAGAAGTACCGGAGTTAGAGGGGCTCAAATTTGGACATTTTGGTCATACAGGGTTTTTTTTAAATGAGTGTAACTTTTCATCTATTGGTCCTAGCAAAAATTGTTCAAAGGATTTCAGATAGCTATTTCTTCATTTTTTTTTATTTTTTTCAATTTGGGTCTTTTGTTCTTAAAAGAAAGCTTATACAATTTACTTTAAGGGCTTTATAATCGCTTAATGGGATGCGAGTGGGATATCTATCAAAAAAATTATTTTTTAACTCAAGTATCGGAAGAGCTGAAAATTTGTCTCTAGCCTACTATCCAATAGTGCTAACCTTGGTGCAAATTTCATCCAAATCGGAAGACATCGATTTTTAAAATTGGGTCACTTGACGTGAAATTTACCATATGTATAGACGCTTCTTAAGGGTTTTCATGGATGCTTAGAATAGTAGTATGATCCTTAAATGTTGATGTGAGAGTACGTTCGTCTCTTGGCATATCAGATATATATATCCAGAATAAGATGCGATACTCCTCTATATTAATACAAATTAAATAATGACATCAATTTCAATTGACTACAACTTTTAGCACTGCTATAATATCCTGCTGTTAAATTAGTGCTAACAGTTACGTTTTGCCTCACTTACTCTTTCAACAACTTATTAAAACGGTGAAGTGTACTATCTCTACATACTCTAGACATTTTTAAGTTAAAGTGTGTGTATCTTCTACGGTCTGTTTTGTTAAAGTATGTACTCATAAAGAGTATGCAGCAACTAATTATAAAATTGTGCATTTAGTTGTTTAAGTCTTGCTTATTTTTTTTTCAGCTACTCTGGTAGCTGTTGCTGAAGTACATACTTAGTAGGAGTTGGTGTTTGTGTGTCTTCTTCCTAAAAACTTGTTTTCTAAAGAGTGCAGTTAAAAAGAGTTGCATAATACACCGAACACTGCAATATATATTTAGATGTTAATTTCAAAAACAAATGTTCCGTTTCCCTGTGTTTTTATGCGAAAAAATGTTTTTGCTGGTCTTAAAGTCTGTGGGTTAGAAGGAGTAATATTTTAAGGGAAGTTTGACAGATGAAAATACTGGGAAATTTTGTTCATAAGTAATAAAATGATAACCATATAATACAGCCATCGGTACATCGCAGCTAGCATTTTCAATCGTGCACGACTCTTTCACGATCGGAGCCGACGATTAAAGTAATCGTGCGCGATGTCATATTCCAATCGCGCACGTTCAAAGCAACTGAAGTAACTGTGTCAAGACGGCGACTCTTCCTTTCCAATCGTCGACGATGAGCAAAGAATACTTCAACGACGATTGTTTGGTAACATAAAAAACACTGGTCCGACAAACATCAAAATGACTCGTGAAAGTATCATTTTGAAGAGCTAAATACAATCGTTGACTGCAAACAATTTTCCAATGCTCGCCAAAATGCGTAAACGACGATTCACTCGTCGAACAAACGTCGAAATGACTCGCAAAAGCACCGTTTGGAAGCGAAAAATATAAATCTGTTTTTATTTGGATGATTTTTATTACGTTTATCATAAAATGTAATTATAGTTATGAAACACTATTAAAATATTAATGCACAACTTCTTTCTTAAATTAATGAAGTAGACAAAAAGAGACAATACTCTTAAAAAGTTTACATGTTTTAAAAATACTGTAACTTGACAACAACATCAAGTGTAATTATAGCAATGCAACACAATGTGTGATTATTAGAACAGTAATTTTTGTTTGTTTTGGGTACAAGAACGTGACATCAGAGCATATATAAAATTATATGAAAAAATCGAAGTTATTTTGACTTTTTTTAACTGTTAGTATCTATTCATTTGTCGTAAATCGTATATAATTTTTTCCAAGTACCTCAATGTTTTCTCCTTTCTACTTTTACCCATCTAAATAACATTGGCCCTTGTTGGCTGATAGTGCCAACATCTTAAGGTCTATGATTTTACAAGTGCATAAAAGCAATAGCTGCATATTTTCTATTTTTATTTTAAAGTTTAACAATATAAGCGATTTTAATTTTTCTGAATATGGATCTAGTTGTTCGGCCAAGTTGTAATCTTAACGTACTTCCCCGAGTCCCCTGCAACATCAATATTAATGTTATTTCCCAATGACAATTTCTTTTTTGTTATTTTTAGTTATGAACCACTGCCTCAACTTGCGTCAAGTGTACAAATGTTAGTATGAATGTATGTATGTGCAAATGAGGTGAAATGGCACAGTTTTTTTTTTCTACTTCTTTTTTTCATTTTAAACTTCCGCCAACAGGCCAACCGTATGATGGTCGTTTTTAATAACATGCTGTGAAGCAGCAAAAGAAAAGTAACATTTCCACATTTGTGCTAATGAAATTGTAGAGTTGCCAAGTGTCAAATTAAGTGGGTAGAGACGAAACTCCAAACAATCACACACTCTCTCATGAGCACATTCGTTTAGTTCCACTTAAAAGCGTGCACACGGTGAACAAGCATTTAAAGTTTACCGCCTTTTAATAAATTTTACATACATATTTAATAATTGTGCGAAATAATGCAGTGTTAGTTGCCTGTATGGTGTTTTGACTGCTGCACTATAATTATTATTATTATAAATTTATTTATGTATATGCAATTTTATATTTAACTAGAAAGCCACTTTGGTATAAATTTACTTTTCATTACTAAGTTAGAAGGAATTTAAATAAAATACCAAAAAAAAAACATAAATATACACATTTCTCACTTACCCCAGCAGAATGCCCCATAACCAGGACATATTTAGCAGGAAATGAGCTAAAACTGTTATAATGACCACTTCAGCTATGGTAGGTATTAGAGTTAAACGTAAAATCATAAACCATAATTTCTTAAAAGTGTTGGCATCCAAACCCAAACCAGCCAATAACATTATATTAATTAAGGCCATTTCTCTAAAAAGTATTTAAGATTATTAAAATTATACTTGAAAGAATATACTTATTTATGATAAACATTTTGCTCACCTTAAGAAAGACTCCAATCTTTGGTAGCCACTAAAATCGGCCCATCCCAGATTTGTATAAATGACACCAAAGAACAGCATACCCAACATGTCGGGCATTTTAACGAAGGTCACTAATATGCCCGCCACTTGGGCACCCACAATTAAAAGTATTAAACGCATGATGGCTGTATTTGGCACGGCATAGTCGGGAAAAAGTACGTAGCCTAAAATCCATAGTACTATAAAGGTGATCAATATGGCCAGGGGCTGCGAGGTTACGGAATAGTGTTTAACTAAATACTGCCAGCTGTAAATGAATTTAATTTATATTAATTGTAATACATAACATGTAGAGAAATATACACCTGCGTCCAATTAATTAAGGACAGTAGTAATCAATATTTAAATCGTTATGTTAAAGGTAATATTTATTAAGTAAAAATTTAACTGATTGAGAATTTTCCCTCTTGCGAGTATTATTGTAATATTTTTTTTTTTCGAAGGTTTACTTCTAGTTAAATATAAAAATTTGTATTTGAAATTAATTTTTGTATATACTATATGTAGAACATATAACAGAGGTATACAAAAATAAATTTCAAATAAAAATTTTTATATTTAACTAGAAGTAAACCTTCGAATAAAAAAATTTTGTAAAAATTTAACATTTTTATTTTTTTCTTTATGGTGTTTTTATAATTTGTAAAAAAAATTAAGCGTGCACTAAATTAAGGACAGTGATAAATTTATTAACATTTTCAAATTCAGGTAATTTTTAAAAGTTAGATTTAATTAATTAGGATTATGCAAAGTGTTTTTAAGTATATGAAAAGTTCTTAATACTTGATTAACATGGGTAAAAGCAAATCCTGTGATGTCAGTACTCTAAAGATTTTTGTAGAAATGCATGGAAACTCTTATAGGGAAATCGCTACAGCCTTGAATGTTTTAAAAACAATTATTTCAGTAAGCATGCGTCTACAGAAAAGGTGGCCTATAAAAAAGAAGCCGTATTACAACAATTCGTACAGATGTACGTACAGTGTGCGAGAGTAGAAAAAACTCCGCAGAAATCAGCAAATGAGATTCGGATTTGGAGAGGCAAAGCCGTGGATACAATAAAACCTCGATTGCGAGAAGTTGTACTGGTTGGAAGAATTTTACAAAGAAGCCATTATTGTCTAAACGTAACCCAAAGAAGAGACTCGAAAGAAGTACCTCCTCTTTACGGATGCAGAATGAAAAAGAATATTATTTTCGGTCGAAAGAAAATTTAATAGGGTCTCTCAAGATGGAAAAAATATGTTCGCCGGCCAAAGTTCCAATAATTTGACCCGCTTCATTTTGAACCATGTAGTAGGTTCTATAATGTTTTGCGATGCTATGTCGCCACCTGGTGTTGGATCGCTGCACAAAATAAAGAGCAATATGAATATGTTTCAGTATGCAAAAATTCTAAGCGATACAATGATACCGTATGCTGATGAGAACATGCCAGCAACATGGATGTTTCAAAAAAATAACAATCCGAAGCAAACGGCTTATCACGTCAAGCAATGATTTTCTAACAATTCGGTTACTGTTCTTGACTGGCCTTCATGCAGTCCTGATCTCAACCCGATTGAAAACTTATAGCAAATTGTAAAAACCAAAGTAAGTTCTGTCAAAATAAGCAATTCTAATGATCTCTTTGCCGAAACAAGAAAAGCTTGGGAAGCCATTCCAAGTAGAGTATGTAAAAATTTGGTGATCTCTGTGCCTAGCAGATGTGAAGCTGTTATCGATAACAATGAATTTGCTACAAAATATTGATTTATTTTTAAATAGAAACTTTTCTTTGCAATATTTGTGGTATGTCCTTCATTATATGCACGACTGATATCAATCTTATTTGAAAATAATAATAATTAATTTGACATAATATGAGGTTATATTCTAAAGCTGGATTCAACCATTTGTGCTTAAGAAAAATTTTTTCCGGAGAAAAATTTATTTACTGAGAGTTTTTTGTAGCATGATTCACCCATTTCGAACGATTTTGCTGAAAAGTCAAAGCTGCCATATGTAAACATAATCTATTAGTTTTACAACTGCGGCCATTAATTTATTTTGCTTTGGGTTTTAAGTGTCAAAATACAAATATTAAATTATTTTAAAGCATTGTGTATTCAAAATCACAGATATAAATTCAAAATGAATGAAAAAAGAAAGTTGTTTTTGCTGATGGCCATGGAAATACATAAAATGCAACCTGTTGGCAACTCAATTTATTTTTATCCAGAAAAAATATAAAATTAAACCAATTCAAGTTCGTAAAAAATATTTTCTCTCTCTCAAAAAGAGAGACGTCAAACTTCAAATAAAAAAAATTGTTCGAACAAATTTTTTGTTAAGAACGAATGGCTGAATCCACCTTAAGAGTAAGAGTTAAAGTGACTAAAATACGAACAATTTTTTAAATATTATAAAACCTTTCGTATTATTTGCTTCAAGCTCACATTTCTCATTATTTTCCCTACAAGTCCTATTTTTCTTAATGTATATATTGCAGTATACTTCCACTTGTCATAAAGTGCTCAATAAAATGGCAAGGTTCTAAAAAGATCCTAAATACTTATTTTCGGCTAGATACAAACTAACCGTTCACCTGTTCACTTCAATCTCCGCTACTGGTAATAAAGCCTTCGTCCAAAAAATTTAATACATGATAAGAAAAAATTCCTTATTCCTATGTTTCATTCCTTTCTTTTCATAATTTTTGATTAAATTGTTTTGAGTATCAAAATCTAAACAATTTGATTTTGTCTCAGAGAGTTTGATAATCTCTTCCAATTGTCCAGTAAATTTCAAGTGTTTTTCAGCTAAACAGTGTCCTTAATTAATTGCACGTAGCTGTAGGTATGATTTCGTCCCAAAATTCTATTGCCCAATAATGGCGAGTGAAATAGATGCTGTTTATGATTGATCTTGAACATGTAGAACTACTGATGACGCCCACAACATAACCACACACAACTTAAAGATTACTGAAGATTTGCCTAATTTGGATGATATTTATGATTTCATAAAGCCCGTAAAACCATTCAAATACTATGTAAAATATTTTCGGGCAAAGGGAGAGCGGGAGAGAAATGGTTTGAAGGATAGCCAACAAAAATATGGAAACGCAATATACAAACCTTGAATAATGATAGGAGAAATATTTCGAAGGTAATGGTTAATTAATGGTGTTAACAGGCCAATGGGCGATGCAAGCAAACCTGAACCCTTTTAATATTCAATATATGTATAAATGAAATCGCGTTTATCCTAGATTTATAGTAACTCTAATATTTTTAGTTTTACCAATAATAAAATTATACAAAAAGTACAACTTTCCACTTTGAGTTTATGAGCTTTTAAATAACATTTAACATGTTAGTGGGTGTATGTTTGCTTTAGTTATAATTGAATTAAATATTTCGTTACAAAATTTAATACTTTAGATCTCTTGAACATTTTCAAAATTCAAAATATTCCTTTGAATTGTAAAGAACAACAATTATTTATAATTACTTTGAAATTAATCCTTGTTGTTTTAATTATTGTGTTTTGCTTTTGTTAAACGAAAAAAAAAAGTTTATATATGGTTGGTTAGAATTTAATTGTTTATATAATAAATAACGACAACAGCAACAGCAACAACAACAACGCTATATATAAAAATAAACATACAGATGTTACACTCTCACTTACTTGGCCATGCAAACATTATTCAGAAAGGATTTTTATTTATTTGTTTGTTTGATTGTGTGTAACATAAATAACAACAACTATAACAATTATGAAACAACACCATTCGATGGCAGTAGAAACAACAAAAGCAGCAGCAAAGTGTGTAGGTATGTTTGTATGAATGTTTGTACATAATAGTGAAACCAATGAAATGTAATTAACATTATTAGAAAAGCAATTAATAGTAATTATAATTATTATTATTATTTGTAATAAAACATCCAACAAAAACAACAACAACCGCACTTAACTTACATAAGAATCATAAATATTTTGTACCAACAATAAATATTTATAAACACTGTTCACTTAAAATCCGCTAGAATAAATGTTTTAATATTTCTGTAACAGAAAAACCCGATTGCATTCATTTGAACTACACATTGATACTCATTAATGGCTGTTTGATCTAAAAGAAGAAACTAAACTGTTTTCATATCGTACCACCTAAAGCCCTTCTTATTTAAAAATTGTTAACATTTTTGTATTGTACGCTTAGACCATCCTTTGACAGTAGCTCTATATTGATTATGGGCATGTTTGCATAGCAATCTATTGCAGCTTTTGTAAAATGACGGGGGTAACGTGTAATAAGAGTCGGCAAAAGTTTCAAAGTTTTTAAAAGTGGTTACAAAAGATATTCTTTAGACAACAACCGGATTTTACGTGCACAATATTCTTGACAACAACAATAAATAATAATGTAGGTAGTGTATGTTAAACATACAAAGGAATATTAATTAGAATGCAACAAAGTTGAATTGAAAGAAGGGTATACATTCAAATAACAATCGTTCGAGTAATCGAACAATTTCTGACGACAAACTATTCAAAGAATCTCGAAATAACCAATTTCGAAAAACGAATAATTCGATTAATTTTATTAAGAATAATCGAATAAAACGAATAAATATTTTTGTGTTAATTTATTCGACCCAATCATGAATAAAAAATCCGCGGGAGTTTTTTCATTTTTTATTTTTTTTTTTAACATTGAATTTGAATAGGAAAAATGGGAAAAGGGAAAAAACTCCCACGAATTTTTATTCATGAGGTAACTTCTGGTTAACTGAAAATTATGTATAGTAAGTGAGTACTGTAATCCAGAAATCACACTAATGTCGGTTTTGCAGCAAATTATTGATTACGGGCCCGATTATCGTTCACCACACTAAAATATTGTGTTGTCTTCACTACAACACAAAATGCATTTCTTTCCGATTAAGACGATAAGTGTTGTGAATCGTAATCGCAGTCAAAATATTTAGTGTTGTGAACGGTAATCAGGGCCTACATTTGTTTATTAATTATAAATTGAAGAAAATTTATTTAAATTTGGAATTTTGTATGGAAATTTGCTTTAAAAACCTTGTTGTAAGTTTTTATGAATAAGAGGGTTAAAATATAATTAAGTTTGAATAATATCTTGTTTAATTAAGTGAATAAAATACTTAAAAATATGATAAGAACTAAAATGTTTTGGACATTACTTTTATGGGTTGCTCAAATTTTGAGCAAGCTATAAGTTTTAAAGTGTAAGCAGAAGAGTTAAGTTGGCGCTCAACACCCTGGGTAGATTTAATCTTAATGTTAGTTTAGTGTTATAGGATTTAGTTTTATATTTTTGTTTGTGAATATTTGCCATAAATAATTACTAATTATTTTCTTTTTTTTTCTTTACTTTCAGGTAAGTTATAAAACATTTTAGTTTTTACCATAACTTATATTTTGGGTAAGTGATCTCAAAATAACTATTCACCACATACTATTTATACACATTAGGAATATTACACATTATTTATTTATTTATTTATTTTAAACATTAGGAGATAATTATAAATTACAAACTTATGGAATACGAAAGGCCCTGAAAACTTGGTCTTAGGCGCAATATTTTTATAATTATAATTAACAATTTTGCAAGATTACATTTCTTTTATTTTTTATTTTTTTTTATTTTATTTTTTTTATTATATTAATTGGTATATATGAATTTCTTTTAAAAATGATATGATATGGAGGAGGTTGTTTTTGTTAGGGATGCCAAATTTCTCAAATTATCTTAGATAATATATGTATATATCAATCGAAAGATCTCAGTTTTTTTCTTTCCAAATCTAGTAAGAAATTGATAATCGGGTCATTATCAACAAAATTACAGGCTTATAGTGCGCAAAGGTACAAAAACCGGTTTTTTAACCGTAAAACCGGATTTTGGAGCTTTCCGTAATATTTCACTATTGGAATCTTGTTTTACTCGACAAGCCCTACAAGAAAAATAATATCGGGTCCCAGGTATTTTGGACTGTCGCACCGTGTAATAAGTACATAAAATATAATCTAACCTTAAATTATAAAAGCACAACATCTGCGTAGAAAAATAAACTTTTGAAAAATTGAGCAAAACTCTTTTTCCCCCCAAAACCAAAAACTTTCAAACTGAATAATATATACATAATAAAAAATTAAAGATGTTCAGTACAACTGAACACAACGCACAAATTTTGTAAATTATGTTGAGAATTGGTAATTACATCAATTTGAAATGGTCGAAATTAGATAAAATTTCTAAACATTTGAAATAAATTATGTTGTTCGTAAAATTGCCTTTCAAACAATATCGACAGTTCAATTCCAAACCATGCTATGTCGACTTAGCATGTTTTTAATTTTTTTGCGTTTTTGAATTTAGATTTTTTCAACTTAAATTCTGTAAAATTTTGGTTGTGAAAGTAAGAAACAACAAAGTTCTACCTCATATGGTTTTTTAGATATCGCCTGTAAACTTTAGGAGCTTTTCCTGCAAAACTCACTTTTTCGACTTAGCATGTTTTGGAATTGAGCTGTCGATATATAAAATACTAAGCTCCTATATCCAGTGCAGTTTTTGTATTCCTTACTATATTTAGGTGCAGGAATAGATTTGTTCGTAAATCAGCAGGTTGGCCACGCTGAAAGTCACGCCCCTACTAGTGCTTGGCCCACTCTGTCATTAGTCGGCTGCCGCAAGCATTAAATGGTGTTCTTTGATTTATCACGCTTGTGGACAATTTAAAAAAAGTTAGTGAGTAAAATTTACTTTCGGTACCCTTTACGTGAGGCATATTTACTTATCAGTAACTTACTAAGTGTCTAAAAAATATATTTTGTGCTGAATTATGACAAATGGCAGGTCGCGGGTTATCAGAACAAAATATTTTGGATGCTATACTTGAACTAGAATCTGAGGAAGAAGACAATTTGGAGTTGGAGCTTTGTAACTTTGATGAGGATTCTTGGGACAGTGCTGCAGATCCGGAATATCAACCTGAAACGGAAGAATAAAATGATGTCGAAGAAAATTTGACACACGGAATCATAAATGCAGAAGAAGATGAAAGGGAAGAAAGGGAGGAAGCACCTGGCAAACGTAAAAACAGAAACTTAGTGAGGGGAGAAGACATGAAATATCAGCTGCTCAAGAAATGCGTGAAACAGAAACAGAAGAGGTAAGTACAATTATTACAGTACCAACAATCTGATCGGAGAAGATGGAAATTTTATATGAAGTAAGGAACCTTTTGCTGCGCTAGTTTAAAAACTCCCTCAAAAAATATTGTTCACATTCGCCCTGGCCCAACAGCAAATGCAAAAAATTCGTTGTGTCCTGCCAGCTGCTTCAAACTGTTTTTTTACCACAGACATAGTGGAAGAGATTTTGATTTAAACAAATAAAGAAATAAACATTCAAAGGGAGAACTATAACGATAAATCTCACGTGGTTTTGGCAAATTTGGAAATGGACAAACTTGAAGCATTTCTTGGTTTGTTAGTCTTGTCCGCTGCTCTCAAAGAAAATTACATGTCCACACATATCGATGGTCTCATGTAGAAAGGCCCTAACTCGCATATTTGAAATTTTACAGGAGAAGGTAAAAACATAATAGAAACTGTAATCTTCAACATGTAACTTTTTTTGTACAACTGCTTATAAAAGCGTTATTTTTTTACACTATTGCAATAAATTTTTGTGAGGAGGTGTATTTGTGTTAAATGCATTGGAATCGCAAAAAAAAACAAATTTCGAAAAAATAGCGAGTTAGGGCCTTTCTACATGAGACCAACGATATGATGTTTGACACTACCTACTGTGGGGAAAGGTACAAGGCAACCATGCCTGAGGGAAGATTCAAATTTATCCAATTTGCGATGAACATGCACAAAAAAAGTGCCCTGACTGTGCTTGAAAAACAATTTTTCTGTATTAATAAACGTCAAAAATTAATAATAAAGTATTATTTTTGCTTATTTTTTATATATTTTAATAAAAAATTACACTTATATTATATTTTTTTTCATTTAAAACTACTAATTTACAAAATAAATCAGATAATAACGTAAAAATTCTGCAGTGAGTAAAATTTACTCATCGGTACCTATAAGCGCCTACAATTTAACCGTACCCTTCTAGGGTTAAAATTCAGCTAGTCGAATATTGCACTCTAACTTGTTTATTTCTTCTCTTTGTAAAAGTTTTTTTTTATTAAGTTTCGGTTTGTTTGGACATTCAATCATTATAAAATATTCATAATTTTCAGTAATTAATCCATTTATCACATTAATTACGAAATACATGCAATGAAAATCAAACTATAAGTATAAATACCGCCTACTTGAAATCAACACAAATCAAATAATCCAACAATCACAACCTAAACAAAACACATCGAAAAGAAAGCGACACCCACTCGTTTGAATATCAACATTGGCCAAATAAAAGATATAAAGAAAAGTTGGAAGAGACAAATTCAAGGAATAATAAACATGATTAAAAAGCAAAATCCTTTAGAAAACTCCGTCGTAGAACAATGCGATAAAATCTTTGCTGTCCGCAGTTTACTCAAACTAATGAAAATCCTGGGTATTTGGCAGTGGAAAAAGGAATACTCTAGTGAAAGGGAGTTCCGTAATTATCAAAGATTACAGTACATACAAAGATTCTGCATACACATTCCCATCACGTTTACCTTCATCACGCTAATGTGGCTTGAGGTGTTCCTAGCACCTGATTTCGATCAGGTGGCCGATGTTCTCTACATGTCCATCGCCGAGCTGGCTGTAACTGTGAAAATTCTCAACATTTTTCACTATTCGATGAAGGCTTTTAATTTTATCGATGAAGTGGACAATGCCGAACACTTTAAACTAATCACAGCAGAAGAAGCGAAGCTGTGGCAACGCAAACAAAATCAATTTCGTTATATAATAATAGTTTTTCTAACCACCAGTATCATCACAATCATGGTCAGTTCATTGAGTGTGCTATTTAGTGATCACTATCAGTTGCCCTTTGCCTATTGGGTTCCATTTGAGTGGCACATGAACAATAGAAATTATTGGATTGCATATGTTTATAGTGATGTTGGTATTGTGATAACTGCTGTAACAAACGTTTGTATAGACATGATAGGCAACTATTTTCTATTTCACACAGCGTTGTTGTATCAGATATTGGGTTTGCGTTTGTTGCATCTCAAGGCTGCTGCAGAAAAAGATGTACTTAAGGAATTGCGGATAATTTTTAAATTCCACGAACATGTTAGGAGGTGAGTGATAAATGAAAGTTTTTTTTGCTGATAAAAGTAATAACGAGGACAAACAATGATTCTGTATTTATTAGTGCTAATTGGACGCAAGTTTGGAATATATATTTTGGATAAATTTTAGTTTAAAACTAATGTCTCTTAAAAGACAGAGTCCACTCTTATTTAAAATGTTTAACTTTTCTTCAAGCGACTTGATTTTCTTACAAGTAACCAGATTTGCTTTTCTTTTTAAGCTGCAAAGTGCATATTTTTTTATTAAATTAAATTCTATTTGGTGAGAACTTTAAGACAGAAAGCAGCAGTATTTTAATCAGCACCCTAAACATTAACAATAACTTTTAATACTATTATTAATGTTTTTTTTTTTCATTCATTGCAATTCATAGAATAACCCGCGAATGTGAGACACTGGTATCAACGTATGTCCTGTCACAAGTTGTTTTGAGTGCCTTTATTTTATGTTTCAGCGGTTATCGGATGCAAAAGGTTTTTCTTACTTTATACTTAATTTCCTATTTGTTTTGCCTTCAACATTAACCAAAATTCAACACATTTCAATTTTTATTTCTTTTGGGTTTCTTCTACCAGATCAACATTATGGACAATCTTGGCCAATTCTGTACGATGTTACAGTTTCTACTTCTTATGGTTTTAGAAATTTATCTGCCCTGCTATTTTGGCAACGAAATAACTTGGAATTCCTCACAACTATGCACACAAGTTTACAGCTCTGAGTGGTTAAATTTTTCCGTACCCACTCGTAAACTTGTGTATTTGTACATGGAGTTTGTGAAGCACCCGGAGAAAGTAAAAGCTGGTAATTACTTTGATATCAGTCTGCCAATATTTACAAAGGATTGTTGTTAGAGAAATATCCTTTCTTTTATGGCTGTTGTTATAATTTCAAAGTTGACTTTTCTTTTAATATTTGTTGTAGTGGTTTTTGGTATTTGAGGAAATATTGATTTAATTATTGTCTTCTTGTTTATTTTTCCTTATTTTTTTTTTGTAGGTGATGAATAATGCTTATTCGTTTTTTGCTGTCATAATGAATGTTGAGAAATAAAACTAAGTGGCTGCGTATATTTTTTTATGTTAACTTTGAACGTTAAGAAAGTTTATTCAGTAATATGTCTAATAAAAAATGTTTGTATTTCAAAAAGAAACATTTAAAATTAAAAATATATTTTTAATTATTTAAAATAAATTGTATGCCCCATATAAAGGTAACTATGAATACTTTAATTAATTGTGTTTTCTTTAAATACTCTTTATGGAATCTATCTATTCTCAGCAAAAGTTAAATTTTAATTCAGTTTTCTGCACTTTCAAAAATGAAGTTTTAAATTTGTTGACAATTTTATCCACGTTTAATAAAAAGGCTTGGTTTTAGCTGAAATTTTCACAAAATAAAATTCTTGGAATTGCTTCAACATTTCCAACAATCCTTATATTTCTTTTCCTTCAGTCGCTTATCTTTAAGCCTAAATATTGGTATAAATCAGAACCAAGAATAAATGGAGTAAAGTAGGTTAACCGGTAGATATCGGATATTAGATATTAGAGTTGAGAAATTGAAAGACAGACATTTTTCTCATTCTACTTTGAACTTGCCTAAACCTTTGAGAGTTGCGAAATTAATAGACAGACAGAAATTGTTTGTTTATTTTTTCGTTCTTCTTCTATGTTGATTGTTGTGGAAATTTTTAATTTAAAAACGCATTGAGAATAAAAGAAATTAAAAAAACATATGCAAACAACTGTTAATTATAAAGCTTTTGTTATTAATAAATCTATTTGGTTAATAAATTTAATTATTTTTGCAATACGCGCGAGCGTTAAAGTGAGAAAAATTATGTGAAGCAACAACATGAAAAATGCGAAGAGTGGAAACTGTAAATGAAAAATGTTTTAAAATGTCCAATACAGTAGAGGAGGAGTGCCCAAGCCCTATACTCTTGGTGTTTGCTCTTACATAAGCAACTTTTGGGCACTCCTGCTCTAATGACTTAAGCTAGATTTACACGATTGAAATTTTCTTCAAAATTGCTCTTCAAAATGCTTCAAACTCGTGTAAACAGCAAAAATTCTTCAAAATTTATTTATAGTTATTAGTAGTTATTAATAGTTATTAAATAAATCAATTTTAAAGAAATTTTGCTGTTTACACGAGTTTGAACATTTTGAAGAGCAATTTTGAAGAAAATTTCAATCGTGTAAATCTAGCTTTATATCTTCATAAATATCGATATTGAAATAACTACAGTGGGCTCTTGATCTAAATTTCAAATGCTGTAAGCAAAAAAGGCTAAGAATTAACGCAACCAAATATTTACTTGTACCATTTACAAGTTTCAGGTTTCTCAGACTTACTAACACGATAATTGAATTTTCTGCAAAAATATTAGCTTGACAATGCAATTGGAATGTACTCATGTGCCGTAATATCTGAAAGGCTATAAGGTCTATGTATGCCTGTTCATGCCTTATTTGGAATATCCATCAGTATTTATTCTGTAATTCACTTACCAAGAAAATATATAAAATTTTTGTATTGGGATTCCCCTAATGACTGAAAATGGAGGATAGGTATGTTGTGAAAAAATCTTGAGCTAACAAAAATATTGAAGTCGGTCATACATTTTCATCCTCTAGATGCAATCTGGGACTAGTTAGGGCTGGTGAGAGCTAATTTTATAAAAAAATAATATTTTGTATGGGAACCCCCTTAAGGAGGACAGATAGGGGGTAAGTATGTCCATAAAAAATGTAGGAGGGGAAATATTAGTGAGGGTCGCTCTGACATTTTAACCCTGTAATTGAGACTCAGGGACAGTTATGAAGCTTTAAGTGGATTTTGTCTCGTTTTCTCCTACTTTTGACCCCGATGAGGGGTCATTTACCTCCATCCCACTCCCATAATTTTTTGGCTCATACATTTTTCTTGCCAAACTCCATAGAATAAGGGGTTCTAACATATCGAAATCAATCAAAAAGTCGTTCACTATTCCACCCCTAATGTACATACATATGTATATGCGTTTATATTTATGAGTATCCAATCACAAACCTACGAAGTTTTTAGTAATTAAAAAAGACGTAAAACAAAGATTTAATTTCTTAAAATCATTTACGAGGGTTGTTCACAAATGCTGCAGAAACTTGTGTATATGCAAGTATGTATAGGACAACACTTTTTTAACTGGCGGCTATTTTCTCAGCTTGACGATTTACATATGTACATACATATATTGTGGTTTGGCATTTTAACATGAATTTTTTAAAAATTTTAAAAAACATGGTTCTGTTCGTAATATCACTTTTGGTTGCATGGATACGTCAACAAACAAAATTGCCATATTTGGAGTGATGATAATCCTCAAGGGTGTCTTAACATGACCGTTGCTTTAAAAATCTGGCCTCCAAGATCGTGCGATTTACCGTCGCTTGACTATTTTCTGTGGGGATATGTGAAGTCGCTAGTCTACGCCGATAATCCCGAAACGATTGACCACTTAAAGGACAACATTTGCCGCGTTATAGCCGATATACGTCTACAAATGTTGTAAAAAGCCATCGGAAATTGGACCAGAAGCCATATTTAAATTATAGTGCCAAAAGAATATCTTTTGAATAAAGTAAATATCATGTTAATATAAAAACCCATTCTTGTTTTATTCTATTTCAAAGTAATATACATTTAAAAAAAACACACAATTCTAACAAAGGGTTATCGATAAAACAAATATTGAGCAGGAAGACTGAAAATTTAAGTGTAAAATGTTTTAAAATAAATAATCATTTGCATCTGTTTAAAACCAAACATTAAGTTGAATTTCTCGTATATAATACTTGAATGCGAAGAAGTATTTATAATTCTATTATATCTCTCCAGAAAAGTAAACAGTAGTAAGTACAGTTAAAATAGTTTATATTATAATTATAGTTGTCATTGAAGGTTTTCAAAAAATATCTTTAAATTATTTAAACAATGACTGTTCAGTTCACCCTACCCTTCTTAGGTGCAGTTGGCTTTTGTTTTAAATCGCTACAAACGTTTTATTTTATATTCGTTAAATATTGCGTGTAACCCTTTTTTATTTGACATTCAAACATCATAAACTATTCATAATTTTCAGTAATTAAACTATTAGTCACATTAATTACGAAATAAATCAAAGGAAACTCAAACTATAAGTACATATAATAAACAATCACAATCTAAACGAAACACATCGAAAAGAAAGCGACACCCACTAGTTTGAAAATCAACGTACACCCAACATCAGTTATAATCAGCCAACATAACCGTCACATTGTTCAAATAAGAAATAAAGAAAAGTTTAAAGAAACAAATTCAAGGAATAATAAACATGATTAAAAAGCAAAATCCTTTAGAAAACTCTGTCGTAGAACAATGCGATAGAATCTTTGCTGTCCGCAGTTTACTCAAACTAATGAAAATCCTGGGTATTTGGCAGTGGAAAAAGGAATACTCTAGTGAAAAGGAGTTCCGAAATTATCAAAGATTACAGTACATACAAAGATTCTGCATACACACTCCCATCACATTCACCTTCATCACTGAGTGCCTTTATTTTATGTTTCTGCGGTTATCGGATGCAAAAGGTTTTTCTTACTTCATACACTCAAAAAAAAAAAAATCGAGTAATCCGTACTTAAATCAATCCATAGCGGTGTCAATAGTAGGGTAAGTACGGATTTTCTTATACCGAGTACAAAATACTTGATTCAAGTACGGATTCATCAAGTCAAAAAATCTTAATTTTAGCTTTCCTTAAGAATCCTAAATAAGCTTGATTCAAGAATTATAAAGTAGATTTAAGCACGATTTCGTACTTGATGTAATCTAAAAATGAGACTGATTTAAGTATGTCCGAGTTTGAATTAATCCCAAAATGAGCTTGGTTCAAGAATTTTAAACTAGATTTAAGCTCTAATTCATATTTGATGTAATCCTAAAATCGGATTGATTTAAGAAGTGTGTGTTTTGTAACAACACGTTATATTAGTATGAGGGTTGTTTTTGTAACTACACGTTACAATATTTGTCTTAATTCAAGTAAAAATAAGTCTTAATTTTCGCTTTAAGAGTTATCTTCTTGATTTAAGAGCAAATTGGACTTAAAGTAAGAATTCCTTACTCAATAAATTATAAAAAATGATTTTGAGAGCTTCTGAGAGAGTAAGTTTAACTTTGCTCATTTCTTCTCTGGGATTGATTTAAGATTTTTGTTCTTAATTTAAGTAAAATAAGTCTTAGTTTTCGTTTTAAGATTTATCTTCTTGATTTAAGAACAAATTGGACTTAATTTAAGAGTTTTTTACTTAATTCAAGAACACTATTCTTGTTTTAAGAAAATCTGCGCTTGATTTGTCAAGTCAATCTCGATTTTTACTTATTTTAAGTATGAACTAGTAAAAACGTACTTGAAAATTTCAGGCTAAAACTGAGAAAAATAAACTTAATTTTAGAATTCCATTTTTCTTTCTGTGTACGTTATTTTCTTCTTCAACTAAATTCAACACATTTCCATTTTTTGGGTTTTTTTTCTACCAGATCAAAATTGTGGAAAATCTTGGCCAATTCTGCTCGATGTTCCCGATTCTGTTTTTTATGTCTTTAGAAATTCATCTGCTCTGTTATTTTGGCAATAACTTGGAATTCCTCACAACTATGCACACAAGTTTACAGCTCTGAGTGGTTAAATTTTTCCGTACCCACTCGTAAACTTGTTTATTTGTACATGGAGTTTGTAAAGCACTCGGAGAAAGTAAAAGCTGGTAATTACTGTGATATCGGTCTGCCTATATTTACAAAGGTTTGTTGCTTCCTTTTATAGCTGTTTTTATAGTTTATATATGCTCTTCAAAGCTAATTTTTCTTCTTATATTTTTTATAGCAGTTTTTGAGGATTTAATTAATGTCTTCTTGTTTATTTTTCCTTATTTTTTTGTAGATTATGAATAATGATTATTCGTTTTTTATTGTCATAATGAATGTCGAGAAATCAAAATATGTGGCTGCGTATATTTTTTTTATTAACTTTGAACTTTAAGAAAAAGTTTGTATTTCAAAAAGAAAGTCCGCTTTCACGCTTTTGAATTCTGGCTCGTCAAAAACAAACTTAAATAAGATAATTGACTAGTATGTACTGTCAAGTTTGTATCCCTTTTATTCTCTTTTCCGTTTAAGAATACTTGCCTTGACGTTCCAAAATTGAAGAGCGTGACAGCGGACACACATTTAAAATTGAGAATATATTTTTTATTATTTTATTATTATCGTGAACAAACGCATTTCGGGAACACACTCTAACCTAAGTACAGTGGGTGGCCAAATTATTAGTTACACATGCAAAATTGTTTAGTTTGAAGCCGTATAACATTTTAAATTAGTGTGAAATTTATCCTTTTATTTGTTCTTTTAGGTAAATAAAGTGTTTCTAGTTCAATTAAAAATAAATGCTTTTGTTTTAAAAATATATATTTGAGGAAAAGAAATATTACAAAATTTTTTAAAAAAAAAAAAATCTTAATCATTTACAGCTTGCACCCTTTTTGGCATGCTCTGAATGCATTTTTGAACATTTTCTTTTAGTTCTTCATCGTGATGCCAGACTTTAAGCAATTTAATCAAAATTGCATATTTCACACTTCAGAGCAGAATGACAGATAATGATCTACAACTGCACTCTAATGTCACCAATCATTGTTGACACTGCACAAAATATTTAACAGTATTACCAGAATTAAAATACGAAAACATCTGGTACAAGAAATAAATTTATATACGTATTAAAAGTGGTTGAATCTTAATTAATATAGAGTAACTAATAATTTGTAAACACGGTAAATTTAATAACATTTAATTATGCGTATACAGGTATTTCTATTAAAATAAAGTTAAATAGTTTGATTATTATCTTTATCACTAAAACACATGTTTAACTATTTATATTATAATGGAAGAAACTTATTAAATAATTACAATGTCATGTAATAATCCAATTATTGTAATAATTACACAAAGTTATCTTAAACATAATAACGTTTTTACCTATAGGTAAATGTAAAAATAACAACTTAAAACCACAGCCAACATTGAGTGTCAATCAGATATAATATAAACGTTAATAAGTACAAACACTTTATTTACACTTTAATTAGTCCCAATATACACGAAGCAATTCTTTAAGCTAAGCTGATTACCTTTTAGACTTTGCGATGAGGGGAAGATAAAACGAGTACATACTTGTTGATACTAGCAATTCGTGTTACTCTCTTATTTGTATTACATATGTGTATACAAATGTGTGTATACTCTCAAATAAAAATACAAGTGATTTAAGCATTTATATTGTGCTGTGTGAACACCGAAGAAATTTCAAGGAAAACATATCAATTTTCTCAATAAAAATTGCTTCGTGTGTATTGGGACCTATGAATAAAATTGCACCAAAAAAATGTTTGACAATACAAGATTGCGACAAACTATAAAGAGCTCGAGTCATATTACAAATTATAAGATACGTTGTCTTATGGCCTTGTCAGTGTAAATATGAGTATACAACTAAATTGATAATATGTAATAGAAAAAATACAACTTGTACAGTGTTTTATTAGACATGTACCGGCTATCCTGATCTTTTGCTTGTTAATGTGGATGGAAGTTTTTTCTTCATTGGACTTGGACTAGGCTGGTAATAAGCTGTACATGCCTTTGGCTTTAAGTTTATATTCAATAAAATTGGTAAATATGAGAATGTTATTGAAGAAACCCAGTTCATTTATTCAAGAATTGGAACACAATATAGTGTAGGGTTTTCTAACGGCCTAAGAAACGGAAAAGTAGTCGAAACTACAGAAAAGTTTTCGCTATGTAGTGATAATTTTCACTAGTGAAAGCGTCTTTGCTTTTGTGGGTGAGCTGTTTGCCTGCGAATATCGTTTGGGCTTTCCCTATTGATTGCCGTTTGAATGGCGCTATCCAGAGCGTTATTATACCTTCACCACAAGGGTATATATAAGTTTGCCATTCCGTTTGTAATTTCCACAATATAATTTTCCGACCCTGTAAAGTATATATATATTCTGGATCCTTATAGATAGCGGAGTCTATTAAGCCATGTCTGTCTGTATGTTGAAATCAATTTTCTGAAGTCCCCAGATAACTTCGGGGTCCAAATCTTCAATAATTCTGTCAGACATGCTTTCGAAAAGTTTGCTATTTAAACTCAGCAAAATTCGTTCATAAATAACGGAGATATAAGGAAAAATCCGAGACAACCTCTGAAAATTTCATAAAAAAAAACTATCAAACAAAGTGTATTAATATTGTTACGAACAAAATCATCAATAGATGGCGTGTTTATCAACATAATTATGTATCCACAACAAAGGTGAAGGGTATATAAGATTCGGCATAGCCGAATATATCACTCTTACTTGTTGGTATTCATATTCTTTTAATAAATTTAATTCGGTTGTTATATCATTTTTCACATCGGTCTACTGTACAAATTGCTGGGAATGCATTATGCTAGCACAAAATTGCTTTAGGAAGTGTATGCCATCAAAAAGCTGAGGTAGTTATATCTTTGCATGCGAGTATAAAGAGGTGATTTGAGTGATTGTTATATTGACTTTGAAATAATTGTTTCAATTTCATAATGACTAAGGAATGCATATCATTAATATCTTATTATGTGTTGGCTGAAATAATTTTTCATCTGTTTCTGTGGTTACCGGCTGCAAATGGTTTATAATTCTAAAAACATATAGTTGAAACTGCATAATTTTAAGCACAAATAGAATGAATATATTGGGAGTGTCTAAATATTTCTATTCAACACAAATTGTCGTTGCCAAGTAATGAGTTTGAATGTAAAATTCTCAAACCTCACATTTTAAAACCCTATTACATAATACAAGAAAACCTAATTAATATCGTTAATCCAAATGTCTATACTTTAATATCACCAAAACTAGTTATAAGTAATGAGTTAAATAACTGCTTCATAGTTCGGTCTCACAGAAGTTGTTACCAGTTGTGCAAACGACTGACTGCTTCTATGTAATGCAGACGGTATGTAATAGGCCTTGAAAAGTAAGGTAATCTTATATTACTATAATCTTACTCCTACAATATTCATTTTATTTTATTCCAAAATTGCTGAGAAGCAGTTTTATAACTGAATTTTCTGTTTTAGATTAATGGCATGTTTCTAAATAACGAGTGACTCAAATGTTTCGCCCAAATGAGTACAAAAATTAGTTTTGGGGTATCAATTCTCTTGAGTAAAAACGTAAGACTATCTTTTTTTTATGGTTTCTACCAAGGTGAATTTATACTAGGTGACAGCGTAGCGCCAGCTGATTATTCATGGTGAAATTGAAAATGTCAAAAAGTTGTTTACAAATAGTCAAAGTTTATATAAAAAAAAAACTTTTTGACAGTGACGAAAGTTTTTACACATAGAAAAATGCCTGTTGTTCTTGCCTTGTTGTAATTGTTGTAGCAATGCTGTCACCTAGTATTTAATTTCACCATGGTTTCTACATTGAAATTTCAATTGTCCTACTGTCAAAAACAGACGAGTAGAAATAAGTGCTTGTGTGCATCACAAAACAATATTTTATATATTATTTCGTATATTTCTACAGCATAAACTGTTCTCCACTACCTTAACTTTCAATTTCAATGTTAATTGCGATAAATTAAAACATTTTTCATTCAATTTATTACAAAATTAAAAAATTCATAGCAATTTTAATTCACATAAATTATTTTTGTATTGTAAATAAAACACAGTTGTTTTTATTTTGGTTTCTAGGGTTGCTCCTAAAATATTAAAATATTGAATAATAACATGGAAAAAAGTAAACAAAATACATAATTAAATAATTTGGCAGTAATGCAATATAACAACTCAATATTACCAAGGTAACTAACGTAAGTCAGAGTAGTGTATTATAGAAACTCATTTGTTTACGTACTCGCCCGTGTACCACTCGTTCGCCTGAGAATACACTCGTTATACAGAACTATTCTGTAATATTTTAGCCGATTTAAGTCAATTCTTTGCCATGTTGCAATTTCTCAGTGCCATGATTTTGGAAATATACTTACCCTTCAATTTGGCAATTAAATTACTGTAAATTCTGAGGAAATACCTAACAACATCTATGACTGTGAAGGGTTACAGTTTTCCTCCGCAAATCACAAATTTCTGGAATATTTTAAATATCCTAAAAGTCTTTGAAGTTGGCTTGCCTATATTTTCGCAAATTTGTTGAAGAGTGATAAAAACCTTGGATATATTGGGTTGTTTAATCTTTTGTTATAAAAATTATTTATGCAATTTGTTTTCTTTTTAGGTAACGAACAATTCCTATTTTCTATTTTTATGCAGCTTCGCAAACGATAACCGCTTTTCTCTGTTGACATCAGATATGAAAAGTTTTTTCCTAGCCACTCGGCCATGAATGTCATTGGCTCTTACAACTCTACGTGTTGTTTCGTCACTTACACTTGTTCTTTGCGTCGCCTTAAGATTTTCATTAATTTTTGGAGCTGATAAATGTGGATTTTCCCGATTTTCTTTAAGAATTTTCCTCTTATTTCGATATGTTAACAATTTCCGACCACCTTTTCTTTTAATTATTTCAATACTACCACGCTCTTTTGATCCTATAATTATGTTTTCTATTGTCTGCCGACATCCATCAAACATCTCACAAATATATTTCGTAGATTAACTTGATTACGAAGGTATAATATAAATTTTAATTGGTTTAAAATTGTTTTATTTTCAAGTAGAGAAAAAAACATATGTTCAATACACAACTGATGATGTAGTGTCGTATGTTATACCTCATTCGAATTTACAATAGTTGTACAAATGTTGTTGGTTATTTCTATATACATAAATATTTTGTACAACACCTACATACGTAATTTTTACACATGTATTTTGAATATTATACAAAGATTTAAGTGTTGCTGACTGACAAATTTTAAACAAGAAAAACAAATTAATAAACAAAAAATTTCAATAATGGATATTGTTGAAAATTTCACGGTATGTTTTAATTTTGGAAAATTTTCATATTTTATGTTTGTTTTTAAAATATTTTCCTTTTATCACTTTGAAGGTTTGACAGCATAAACTTACGATTTTGCTGACAATTTTGTTCACAACAAGATAGTTGTAACATACAATGTACAACACACAAAGTAAAATCTGCTATTTGAAAAACTTAAACTCAACTCCTTGTATGCAATTACAAAAAGTGCGCATATTTAGCCGGAAAACAAACTGCACGGTTGCAATTGTTGCTATTTTTAACCAGGATTTTTGCGTCTAATGACAAACAAGCACATAACAATAACAATAGAAAATTTCACAAAAATAAAAGTGAACAAGATTGTGCATTATGTCGCCGTTAATTGTTTTCTATGCTGGAAGTCTATTCTAACAAATTGCACGTTTTAATTTTGTATGTGCATGTAACTGCACACACAAACACATTTATACGTATTTCTATAAAACCTGCAGTTTTAAAACTTATTGGTGGCAAACTTTGCACTAGTTACTACGCTAGCTACAGCGGTCTTGAGTGTACTCGAACTACAGGCAGTAATAATTGATTAAATTTCGGTAATAGAATCGCAAGAAATTTCTACTAAAAATCAAATTATATGAGACCATTAATGTGTGTACATTGTACATGTGTTTAAGGTCCTTGAAAGGTCCTCGAAGACTTAGCGGAAAGAAGTTATTCCCAAATGTTCTTAGTTTATCAGAAATGTTTGGTATGTTAATGTCAAATCAAGTAGAATAAGAATTATGAATCTAAATATCAGACAACCTCAATAATACAAATATTTAACAAATATCTTTCCGTAATATGAGAAGAAAAGCGATATTTTGTTAGCATCGGTCCATATTACGCATACATCTATTATAAATATTACTATCAAGTTCAAAGTAGACTCAAATAATCTTCATATACATATACACTAGAGCCCCGATTTGCGTCGTTAATAGGGACCGGTGAAATGCGACACAAAACGTAACGACGCATATCGAATCACTTTTTTCTATACAAATGTACTGACTTTTTGTTGAATCGGTCCAAAATTTAAAAATTTACCAAGCAAAATCATATTTTTATTAAAAAAAAACCTGTTATGATGCGTTTTATTATACTATTTCAGCAGGTCTTTGTTAGGATTATAAAGAAATATGGGCAGTTGTTAATTTTTTTTATTTTTTGTTGCAGCATTAGTAATTTCTTCCTCCAATGCATGCTGAACATTAACTGCAAACAAATTTTCATTTCTTCGTAAAATAACGGTTCCTTAAGCTATGTATTGACGGTTGTTAGATATTACAACGTTGTCCGAAAAATGTTCAGAAAATGTCTAACAACCGTGTGAACTTAAAATTTTTGTCTTCCAATATTGTAAGAAAAAGCATTTTCAGTACATTGCAAAACAAAAATATTGTCAGACAATGTCATTGTTTTAAGACAATTGTCAAACACTTTTCATTGTCATATGTGCAAAGTTTATGCATCTGCCAATGGCAGCTTTGTCATAGAAATTATTTATAAATGCAAGTCTGTATATACATAAATAAACAAACAAGTGTGCATTAATAACAAAAAAAAAAACAATTTCGGTTGACAGATAAATTCATTGTGTGACAATTGTGTGCCAATGAAATTGTTAGTTTTCTTACAGTCGTCTGAACTAGTGCTGGCATTTGGGTACTAAATACTATTCGATACTTTTAACGGATTTTTTTAAATTGTCACGCATAGTTTTTATCTGCAAATTGAAGTAGTTTCTTCAAAAAATAAAAATAGATCTTCAACTATTATTGGTTTTGTATGTCTTTTATTATTAAACCAAAAATAAATGTAAAGCTAACTTTTAGTTCAACGTTAACAACAACTTAAGAAATAATAGAAAGCTTTATTTCGGCGGTTGGTTTAATTTTATAGCATACAGATTGTTGTCTTTTTATACAGTGATGTATTTTTATGCACTATTTTACCCACTCAACTTGCCTTAAAGTACAACTCAGAAAGTATCGAGTAAATACTTTTGAGTATTGAGTACCCAAAAAAAGGGCAAATACTCGATACTCGGTACCCATTACTCAATACTTTGCCAGCACTAGTTTGAACTTACAGTTTACCTTTTGCTAACAATTTTTCAATGTCAGTACATTGCTAGTACATTGCTAGATCAGACAACGTTGCAATATCTGACAACCGTCTATAGATATCTTTAATATCATCTTCCGCCGTTCCATCAAATTCAGCTTCTCTAGTAAAACCAGCCAATTCTCTACAAATGCTTGAAATTTCATTATCATCATATCAATGCATTCTAGCCATAACTGCCGCCAACTTCCTTTCATGCTTTAATTGATGCTTTAACTTCTTCTCAAGATAATTTTATGTTTGCAATATCCATCACAATGTTGTAGTTTTTCCACTACATTTTGAAGTTGGATCCATAGGTTATATAAGGGATGTTGTGTTAGGCGGCATAAAAACAAATTTGTCCTAGTGCGTTGTCGACAACTAAAATCATTTTAAACTCAATGTTTTGGTTGGTCGTTATGCATGGCAAGTGCTTTGGTTTTAATCACATCCTTGCATTCTTCGCTTGTTTTGATTTTGTATCCAAATAGGAAGAAATAAGTCCATTTTAACCATTAAAGAATTTTTTACTTTAGTTACTTTTTTACATTGGAGTGATGTAGCGATATTAGCAAATTGAGTTATAAATAAAAATGCTTTTGTTTCAAGCTCAAGGCCAGTATTGAAAATAAATTTTATTTTACTACTTGAATCAAATTGAGTTATTTTAACTTTATCTCTGTTGCAAATTGTTTTTACGCTGACGAAGGTCAATCCTAGGGCCCTTCAAAGCCGAGGCAAATCGGAATCAAAATGAGGCAAAGCGGATTAAACCACATTTTGAAAGGCGACGCAAATCGAAACGACACAAATAGGATACACACAAATCGGGGCTCTAGTGTACATTAATCATCGACTCACAACTCCCATTTAAGATCACATCCGAGAAACACATTAACCTAAATAAATCTTATAAATATAGATATTGAAGCAATATTTTACACAGTTACATGTATGCAAAAATCATACTATTGGAGATTGTAAAAAATATAGCTCCAATATATGGAACAGTTCTAAGAATATCGGAAGTGGATCTATCAAAACTCATCCCGATATTATTATTGAAATGAAATTAAAAAGCAATCAATTGCTCTTTTTTTTACATTAATGTTAAAACATTTATTCGACGAGATTTTATTGTAACAAATAGGTTACTAGAGTAGTAACATGAACAACATGGTAGACATTTCGATTTTATTTAATTTTCTCTTTTCATTTTATATATCTGTTTTAAGTTTTTTAAACAGCTGCTAAGCCAGAGGTGGGTTATTTTGTCCATTTCAGCCTTAGTTCACTCATAGCAAACATAATAATGGGGTGTAATTTGTATTTTACTATTCCAAGCGCTGACCCATACAGTCACAGACATATTAAGGTTTCTTAAAGTATGCGATCATTGAATTAGTACCGCTAACCATTTTTAATTCCACCAATTATTTAAAGAAAAGAAGCATTTTTAAGAAATTTTCTAATTACGTTTTTTTCTTATTGAATCGTGTGAGATATGTATCTCTTAGAAATCGGTTATAATTCTCAGACTCTTTACTGTAGAGCTGATTATTGCATGTATGTGTATGTCAACCTGTCACTAGTTAAAAGACATTTTTAAACCACAAACATTGTGTTTGTAGTAGATTATCTATGTGTGTGTGTGTTTTTGAAGGAGTAACATAATTACAATACAAACATGCTAAAATATACCCAAACAATTGTATGTATAGTTGACACAGTGTTGATCTTTTATGGGGGCTTTCTATACGAACACTAAGATTTTAAGTATTGAACACAAATTAGAAAACAAGTAAGAAATCTCTTAAGTCCTTGGTCTATCTCTAATACAAGTACAAGTTTATTATTTGAAAATGTCAATTTGTTTTTATTTTTGTAATAAATGTAATAATATAACCTATATTTTTAACTTGTATGACAATTGCCCCAATGTGCCATTCACTTACCTTGCACAACACTTATCCCAACACACACATAAGTGCATTAATTTTAAAACTTTAATTACTTACATTTTTGGTCCCTTATAGACATCATCATGGAATGCGGCAAAATTTGTAGCACCATCTCCACCAGCGCCACCTACTCCAACTCCTCCAGCTGCAGCAACATTTGTGCCATTTTGACCGTCTGTGGTTGGAGTTAGAATTATAGTTGAACCGTTTTGTTCATTAATGTTGTTTTCAGATTGCGTCATCTCCTTGGGGAATTTGTGCAATTCTAATTTGCAATGTGTTTTCAAATCTATGTCTCCTGCTGCTACAGCTCTAGTGCTGTTAAAAGCATGCGGAATAATAACGCTTTGGCTGCTGCCTAAAGGGTGTACAGTATGCTTGTTGGGGTTATCAGCTGTAAATAAATGTACACACATATATTTAAAGTCAGTGGGTGCAAGAAAGATGCAATTTTTAAAATTGTACGAGTACACATATAAATTTAAAATGTTTTTTTTTTTCAGGACATTCATGCTTATTGTCATGTTGCTGTCATCTGGTAGTTTAGTTAGTCAAACTGTTAAGCTGCTAAGAAGCAGTAATTGCAGCAGAAATAACAAAGATTTCTAATTAAAAAAAAGATTAAATAGTTTAAGGTTTCAAAGTAGACAACTAAGCTAATAAATTTTTTTGATTTTTCTTAAGTTGAGCGAGAACCAGTTGGAAATTCCTGTTCCTTGCAGAAACTTTCAAATGAGTTTAATACTTCAATTCACTAGTATACGAGGGCGGTTCGGAATCTTCTTAACCTAGCACAGAAAGAGAATAGTTAGTGTTTCAAAAACATATTTATTTTTCATTATAATCTCCTGAAACTTCAATACACTTAGTCCAACGTTTATCTAGCAATTCTATCCCTTGATTAAAATAGTTTTCCTCAAGGCTTTCAAAATAGTGGTTTACAACTGTAATTGCATCTTCATTTGAGGTAAAAGGAATTTTTTTAGATTTGGGAACAGGTAAAAGACACTGGGAGCTAAATTAGAAAAATAAGGTGGGTGGTCAAGCAATTCGTACTTTAATACGTTGATTTGTTAAAACACTTTTGTACGCTGGTGCGTTGTGTTGATGAAAAAAATGTTGCAATAGTACTCTGAATATATTGTAAATCAATAAAATAACTTTGACGTCCCAAAAAACCGTTGGCATAACCTTACCAAACGATTAAATTGCTTTTGCCTTCTTTGGGGCACTTCCTCCGGCTTCAGTCCATTGCTTGGATTGTTCTTTTATCTTTGGAGTATGGTCATGGATCCATGTCTCATCGACAGTTATGAAACGATGCTTAAAATCCATTTTATTTTTCTTAAAACGATCCAAACAAGTTTGAGAAATTTTCATTCTTATTCGTTTTTGGTCGACTGTTAACAAATGCGGTGCCCATCTTTCAGAAAGCTCTTTCATCTGTAGTTCTTCATGCAAAATTAAATGGACTCGATCATTTGAGATGCCCATGATATTAGCTATTTCACGCACTTTTATTCGTCGATTATTTAATACCTTCTCATGTACTTTGGTTACAATTTCTGCTGTTGTTGCTGTTTTTGGACGTCCAGTACGTGGTTCATCCTCAATGCTTGTACGATCACGTTTCAATTCACCAATCCAATTTTTTACTGTTGCATATGAAGGACCACTTTCACCTAACACATTCACCACATCATTTTGAATTACTTGTCCCGATAAACCTTTTTTATTTAAATATTTAATGACGTGGTGTCATTTTCTAATTTTTCCATTGTAAAAAAATCGCGGATGCGTCTTTTTTGAACACCTGTTTCTAATTGCAGGACTTGCCAGATCAAAAAGAAATTTAACGTGTGTTCATAGCAGAGATGGAAGTTTCTAAAACACGTTTTTCTGTTTATACCGCGCTTTCTGTTCTAGGCTAATAAGTTTCCGAAACTCCCTCGTATTTATTTTTAGAATAGTAGTGTTTTCAAAAAAAAAACGTTTTTAAATGAAATCGTTTGCAATAAAATTGTTTCCCATTTAAACGTTTTGGCTAAAGTTGGACGAGATGAGAAGGCATTTTAGTTGAACTAAAGCCCTATTTTTATATTGAAAAGTTATTATTGATTTCCTTATATCACCTAATAATATTTTTGTTTATAAGTTTTATAATCTAACGATCTTATAATAATCTCCTGACCCGGCTACTTGCTTTGCTTTTATTTTGTAATGCCACAAAAACGAAGACACCAAGTAGAAAGCGTCAGGCATTTATTAAAATTGCCTTCATTTTCAAATACAAACTATAAGCACAGCATTAACAATAGCAAGTTGATGGCAGGACAATTTTTTAATAACGCTGCTACTTAGATGTCATTTTAAAAATATGTGGGGGTTTTTTTTTTGTATGGTTCATGGTGCTTCATTATGAATCTTAAATGCAAACACCCCCTATCCTTAAATTCACTTGCATTTGCAAAAAGGAAATAAGGAAAGGCACAAAATGAAGTGCCACAAGTCTTTTTCTTTAGAATAAGAAATGTTTTTGTCTCTTGTTTTATAATAATATAGTAGTAATCCAGGCAGCGTATAAGAATGGAGCTAAAACATCTAGGAACAATAATATTATAATCGTCATCATCATCAGCATCATCACCTCCAACAAAACTAACAACAACATTTTTTCAACTATCTAGTCAGTCAGTCATACTCAGGGCTGCCAGATGAATTTCGGAAAAAATCGTCAAAATCCCGATAAAAAAGAAAAAATCGTCATTTCGAATTTTAAAAATCGTCAAAAAAATCGGAAAAATAAAAAGTCACTATTTCTCATAGTATTTTGAAATTTTTATTTAAACGAAATTATACATATACAATTTCATATAGTCTCTTGTACAATACGTATCAAAATACATAAATTTTAACTTTTTACATAACAAATCACAAAAAATATAATGTTAAACACAACTTGTGTAATATTCAAGAAATTGTGTAATATTTTTATAATATCTTAGTCCGCTTTCACTCTCTTCAATTCTGACTCGTCAAGGCAAGTATTTTTTGTATGAGAAGGAAATTAAGAACAAAAGGGGTACAAACTTGACGGTACTGTCAATTTTCTTATTTCTTTTGGTTTTTTTTCCATGCATGTTGATTTACATTAAAAAGTACGAAAATTGATTTGACGTATGTAAATGAAATGGCTAGTTCAAAAGAGAATTAAACAAAAACTGGCCTGCTAAAACTGACGAGTGTGAAACAAGACTTACAGTATTTTATAAATAAATATCTGAATTTAGCACATTTAATTAATTCAGGTTAAATTAAAATGTCAAGACAATTTATTTTAAATATCATTTTGAGTATAGAATTCAATTCATCCATCGTATACGAGTACAGGTACTTATTTTCAAAGAATTCCGTATTTTTGTTATTTAAATTTATTTGGCTGAATATGCTTTCGACGTTTTGTTAAAATAGGAAAAGTTTTTGTAGAAGAATTTCCCCGTGGAAATTCAGAAATTGTTTCCGCTTAAAATTTTAGTTCATGGAATTCAGTATTTAAAATTGATTTTTATGTTTACAGATAAATAAGTAATCTCGACTATCCTGTCTCAATATTATTTTACTTGAACTTAACAACAATAATTAAGAAAACACTACTATCATTTAGTTTTGTTTTTGAAATATGTCATGTTCTTCTTAATATTTACGATATTAAATAAGAAAAATAGTTGTTGTCTCAAAAAAGAGAGAATTTGGCAACCAAAACATTAATAAAACTAACAAATGATAGAAATTTTTAATAATTTAGAAAATCGTCACTTTCAATGAAAAAATCGTCAAATCGTCATTTTGCTATTTTTGAAACCAAAAATCGTCAAATCTGGCAGCTATGGTTATACTACAAGCAGTTTTCAAATAGTAGTTTTATTGGACTCTGCTGCTGCTGCTGATGCTTGTTTTAGTTTTGACATTGATGGCGTTGATGATGTTAATGATAATGATGTTGCCTGGCTAACAATGATTATGTTCTTCCTGTTCTACATAAATATTTTGTTATAGTTGTTGTTGTTGTCGCTCAGTTGTTGTTGGAGTAGTTAGTTCTCCTTTTAACGGAATGTTGCTGCTGTAATTTCTAATGAAACTCGGTTAGAGTGGTATTAGCCTTTGGCCACTAAAATGAATAGATTGGCTTGACTTGGTTTTGGCTGTGTAAACGATTATGAGCTTATGAAAAGTAGAAAACCAGTTACTAATTAAATCTATTGTTTGAAAACTTTCAGCTATGGCGATGCAAAATTAAATTTTTATTATTATTATTATCATTAATTTTAATAATGTGAAAATAGTATGCGTTTGAATTTAAAGAAAATTGTGTTGAACATAAATATTGGTTTTTATTCAGAATTTCAGAGAATAAATCTTTTAAATTTTGTATTTATTATTTAATTATTTGTGCTGAAATTATTATTAATTATGCTATTGTGAACTTTATTTATGTTAAATATTGTTTGGATTACGATTTTTACATACATATAACTTCATAACAGATTTTTTTTAATAGATTTCTTCTTATTGAGAATATTTTCGAAAATATATTATTATTATTATTGGTGAATTCTATAGGAATGCTGCTATTCTACGAGGGCGGTTTGGTAACTTCTTAGCCTGGAACAGAAAGCGCAGTAGAAACAGAAAAATTCAAGTGTTTTGGAAACTTCCATCTGTGCTATGAACATATTGCACCCTAAATACAATAGGATCACAACTCAAAATACTAAAATGTTCAGGAGAGACAAAAAAAGTTCATCGTGCACAAGCGACACACTTAACATAAAAATATAGTAGACATAAATGTATTTTTCCAGTTAAAGAAGATAGTGATGTGAAAGAAATTTGTGCAGTAGTTAGAGATGTGTACTCTAAATTAATTGATTTTACATCAAGACGCACCAGCGCACATGAGTGTTTTAACAATGGCTAAAATCAACAAATTAAAGTACGAATTGCTTGACCACCCACCTTATTTTCCTAATTTAGCTCCCAGTGACTTTTACCTGTTCCCAAATCTAAAAAAAATTACTTTACCTCAAATGAAGATGGAATTACAGTTGTAAACCACTATTTTGAAGGCCTTGAGAAAAACTATTTTAATCGAGGGATAGAAATGCTAGATAAGCGTTACACTAAGTGTATTGAAGTTTCAGGAGATTATATTGAAAAATAAATATATTTTTGAAAAACTAACTATTCTTTTTCTGTGCTAGGCTAAGAAGTTTTCGAAGCACCCTCGTAGATGCATTTTTCAGCTCAATATTTCGAGCTGAAATTTATATGGGGACTAAGAGAAATCATGCACGGATTCATAAAGTTTTTACTTTTTTCATAAGAAAAAACGAGTGAAAAATTATCTCAGTAAATTTAAAAAAAGCAGAACATTTTTGAAAAATAAATTTTTTAAATTATCTCATGTATTCGTTCATCCGTTGCTACTGAATCTATTTTGCTGATATGCAATACCCAACAGTATAGCAAATGTGTAAACAGTTCGTTGCAAATTGATTTAATTTCGGTTGTTTACTTTGGATGGGAGAGTGTTTTACACAGACACAACTTGTTTAGAATTTTGTAAAAATATATATATATTCACATTTAGCAAATATTTACTTAAAAAAAGCGTAAGCACTTTTTTTAGCACAAATTTGTTTGATGTTGTTTACTTTTGCAAGAGTTTTGCAAAATCAAACAAATTAACTTTAAATAGTTGTTGTGATTTGGCCTAAATAAGAAATAGTTTTTTTTTAAATAAATAAACGAGTTTAAATATATAAAGGTAAGGGCCCATGCGATGCGTTAGGGGGAACCCTAAAACGCATGGCGACTAAGGCAAGTTTGCAAAGGCCATATACTGACCAGATCTTAAATGTACAACATTTGTTTTCGTGGATTCAAAGCAAGGAAATTGCCATTAACACAGTTTTATGCACTCAAAAAGAACACGATGCCATGGAGCGACGAATTCAAAACAGATATAATAATGTCAAAACTATAACTGAAACGCAAAAGTTTCATATGTCAATTAATGTAAAGCGGTACTCTTCGTCTGCCGACGTGCTAAATTTAAAGTTACTTTAATTTTATAATGATGCCAAGACAATTGAAATTTTTAATAAATATTGTAATTAAGTATAAGCAGCAAAATAAGAAAGATTTTTTCTTCACAAATGTATTTTTAACTGTAAAATAATTTTTAAAATGTATTTTTAACAAGGTGGTCTCTTAAATGCTCTTCTCCTGTCCAAACAAGGAGTCGGGCCCATTTTTTTATTGCTGATTCTTAAAGCAAAAATTATGAGGAATCCAAAAAAAAAAAATTAGCCGGAAAATTTAGGAGCTTCTGTGGAAAATCGGAAAATTTAATTTTCATGGGAAAATTTAAAGGTAAATTTCTAAGAAAAGTTAGGAAAATTTTATTTTTCAATTAAAGCCTTCAATACCTTTCCAACGAGCTATCACTCGTTGCGATCGCTTTAGTAGTTTTTTTTTAAACAACTTTCAATGAGGTCCCTTATGAAGAATTCTTCAATTTTGTCACAGACAGTGGTGTACACCACCACTAAACCAGTCACTATATAAAAAAAAAAAAAAATATGTAGGTACATTATTTTTTGTTGGGCAATCGATTGAGACTATTTATTTTAAAATCGGAGAGGGGTCGTCCAAAAATTTGCCAATTTTGATCGTTTTCATATGGAATTGCTCTATATTTATTTTGTTTGGTCATAAATGAATTTTTCTCATTGTTAAAATATGGTATGACAAACCCAGATATAAACTCATTCAACACTTTTAGTGGTGTATGAGCAATTGTGTTCATTTGCTCATATCTCATAAATTTTTGCACCCATCTTGCTAGTTTTCACAATGATTTGCTGGCTAGATTTCTTATGATTATATTTAGTTTTAGATGGAGTTTACCACCCACTTAGTAGTAAACTATCAAGTAACACGACTCTTTGGAAATGCCATCTAGTAATCATTAACGTGATATGGGGCTGGCACTCTCTTGGGGTAATCTCTGACCTTCTGAACGTGTATTGCAACTAACATAAGTTCAACAATATTGGGCTATGTCAAAGGAAAGTTAAAGCGTAGGGTACTGTAGTTTTTGACAATAAAAAAATGTTAGGGATTTATCATGTAATGGGTTACATAAAAACAAAAATACGATTTTTTATAAGATGTTATTAAACTTCGTTTATCATCGTTTAGCTTTTCTTAGATATTATCAAATGTGTATCGAAAGCTGTTTTTGTTCCATTTAAAACATTTATGCGAGCATATTTTGTGTGAATAATGGTATTCACATGGTCTGAGTCGTGTTGCATATTCAAGCTTGAAGTACAACCAAACCCATTAGCCCGCAACATATTAAATAATAGTGGCTATATTCGACTAGGAAGAAGGGATACAGCGGATCTGAGCCGAAGACAAGAAGGAAGAATGCCAACTTAATAAATAAAATAAATAATGGTTAAACAATTTTCGTCCGGCTGGACTAATAATTGAAATTTCTTAGATATAAGATTTAAAAAACTTATTGTTAGTTAATTTTTAATAAAGATACAATAAATAAATAAATGTACAAAAAAAAAGTGTTGCATATTTTCGGATGTTGTAAAATATAAAAGCTTCAAAACTTAAATTGATTGGACAATACACTCGTATGTGGCTTTTGGAAATATGATTAAAACTAACATGCGCAGACGGACAGATATTGTGCATACACTGGATCATCTAATAGTTTTGGAAATGCTTTACTTTATTTTAATAATTCTAATAATTTCAGTAGTTTAAATATTTGTTAGAAAGTAAAAAAAACTTTGTTTGTCAATAATCAACTTATTTGTTGATGTGCCTGCTATCTAACAGTAAATGTCAACAAATGTTTTAATAGAGCATAGTATTAATTTATTTGATCAACAGAAAAGCATAATAACAAACAACCTTCACAACTTAAAACACACAACCAGGGCTGCCAGATAAATTTCGAAAAAATCGTCAAATTCCCAAAAAAAAAAAAAAAAAAAGAAAAAAAAACCTCATTTCCATCCACCTAAACGTAATTAAAAAACAAAAACTACACTGGACTAGTGTAGTGTGTTTTCTATTCAGTCTTAGTGCAAATTTTATTAGTATTTTATATATTGTTTGAAAGACAATATTACCTGTTGGTCGTAATTCACTAATTTGATTTTATTTTAAATGTTTAGAAACTTTATCTAATTTTGACCATTTATAATTGACGTAATTAGCGATTCTTACTGTCGTTTACAGAGTTTGCCTGATTTTAATTTAACAATTTATTAAGTTAAAAAAACATTTTTCCTTATTCACCACATGTTAAGAAACAGGATAAGATATTAGGTGAGGCTTTTTTGTTTGTAATTGATTTCAATGATATTATTTACAAAATATTTATGGGTGGCATAGTAGAAGTGGACCAGTTATGGACTGATAGCTTCTAAATCTAATATCCACTACTGTGGCTTCTACGTATTTGAGTTTTATTTTGGTTGAATTTCATCTCAATAACGTTATTTACAAGAGTTATATGGTTGTTTAGTATTCTCGGAAGTGGATTTAATTCGGGAGCTTTTGCCAATTATTGACTGACAGCTAAATAATCCAGTTGCTTAATTGGCCTATTATTATATTAATATGATTTCTGGATTAAAATTACTGATCTAAATAAATGTTAGTTCGATATCGATATTTATTAGACATTTTTGTGGGTTAAATTGTTTTTCGGAAATGGTTCTTATATGGCAGCAATGACAAATTATGGTCCGATCTTCTTTAATTTTGGAACAGTCATTTTTATGCATATAAGGATATTTCATGTCGACAGATTTCGGAAGTGGACCTTATATAAAATCCAGCATTTTGATTTTGACATGTATGTTAATGATCCGTGTAAAATTTTGGATCGGTACCGTTATTTATAAGAGATTTATGAGTATTAGAGTGATTTTCGGAAGAGGGCTTTATATGGGGCATACGGTTAAAATGAACCGAAATTCACAAAATTATGTGGGATGATTTTTGTAGATATGTTAATGATCTGTGCAAAGTTTTCAATCGGTACCGATATTTATACAATATATATAGGGAAAAATGTATTTTTCAGATGTGGTCCTTGTATGGGAGCTATGACCAGTTCTGGGCCGACTACCATAAAATTTAGTACAATAATTTATTTGCCTATAAAGAGTATTTATGTCAAATTTTAGCCGTTTAACATTATTTATATCTCTTTTATACGTATTTAAGTGAATTTTGGAAGTGGACTTTATATGAGTCTATAATCAAACATGGACCGAACTAAAAAAATTTCGTTTTGCGATTTCTTTTTGCATAAAACTTATTTTTGCTGAATTTTGTCTTGATATTCCAATTTTAAAGGCATTTATGTATAATTGAGCAATATTTCGGGAAGATTTATGTATGGGGGCTATAAGAAATCATGGACCTATTCTTACTATTTTCCTCATATGTACTTTCTTCTTTTATCAGGGCATTATCTGCAATATATTTAAGAATATAGCAAGAAAAATTTTTAAAAATATCAATTTTTTGAGGTTGTCTTACATTTTGAACCATAACTCTGGTTTTACTGTACCGATTTTGCTGATTTTCAATACCAAATTGCTTAGGAGAATTATAAACGTTTTTTTTTTTTGCTTTTTAAATATGTCATGTTCTTCTTAATATTTATGATATTAAATGAGAAAAATAGTTGTTGTCTCAAAAAAAAGAGAGAATTTAATAACAAAAACATTAATAAAACTAACAAATGATAGAAATTTTTAAAAATTTAGAAAATCCTCACTTGCAATGTAAAAATTGTCAAATCGTCACTTTTCTATTTTTGAAACAAAAATTCGTCAAATCTGGCACCTATGCACATAACACATAAATAACCAAATTTAAGAGAAAACAGCTCTCACGTGCTGCTTTTCTTGCAAAAAGAAATTTCAAATATATTGAAGATGTCATTTCATGGATGACACCCACACATAATTTAAATAACAAGTCAGCAGATTGAAATCAGCTATTTATCATTATAAAACAATACAATATTCTTACACGCTAATTCTTTACACAATTGGCTAATCTCGTAATATATTTTGGGTCCTAAGAAACAAATCTTAACTGCATAAAAAAAATTAACTTTGCAATTAATGTATTTTCTGCACTTAAGCAAAAATTTAATATTATATTGTTAGCAGTCGATGTGTATCGCAATTTCTTAACAATATTTTTCTTTATGCAACAAACCCAAATAACTGATTTTACTTACTTAATTCAACTTTGCAATGTATCAATATGTACTTGTTTTTATTAACCAACTAAACACATTTTAACAAACATTTATCGATTTACTTTCAAACGAAATAGATTTGTCAGCAATTAACACTTTTAATTCATACAGCACACATCAAATGCTGACATGTTGTCAAGATGTTTAATTCTCTAAATATTCGAGAAAAAGGTGTGATGATCTTCATTGATAATATACAGTGAACTCGCAGAAACGTGAACTAATTTTCACCGAGAGTGTTCACGTCTTTGTTATTGTTCACGTTTTAGATTGCATTTTTTTCTATAACATATTTTAGTCTTTTATCTTTTATTTAATTTAAAATAAAGTATGTACGTGATTTTTCGCCTATGAAACATGTTTTGATGCTACTTTTTGTAAGTTCCTGCCATATTTTTATATACTACATATGTAGCTACTAGGGTCTGCAAAAGACACTAATTTCTAAATTAAGTTATTGAATTCATAAAAAATAGAGGTTAGCTGAATTTAAACTACGATAATTATAAAATTGTTTATTTAGTTTTTATTGAAAAGGAGCAACTTTAAAAGAATCTACTTATCATTTAGCAAAAGTTGTTTACAACAAACAAACTACGAAATTCTTCTGCGGGGAATCCCAAAATGTTTAAATAAGCTTACAAAATTCAATTTTAACGTTCGATAAAAAGTTCACGTTTTACAGCTTTCAGCCTACGTTCACGTTTTAGAATAGTCTATGTTAAAAAGTTATTATGTTTTTCATGTTCATGCTACTGGATGCTCACGTTTCTGCGAGTTCACTGTACGACTATGCAGTAACAATGTAATACATATAAGAAGCAATATTTAATATTTTAACATAATAGTTTTTATTAGTTTATAGTTATAGTTTCGTTTAGATGTATAAGTATTTAATTTAGTTTATTTTGTTGTTTATTACTCGTAATAGCTAATAAGTATTATGAGGTGTGATCAAAACCTAATTGAGTGGAAATTTAAAAATCGATAATTAGTTTTGTATATCGCACCTGTTCAGCAAAAGGGTATTAACTCAAAATTTTGAAATTTTCACTTTTTATTAAAAAACGATACATAATCTACCCACTGTAAAAATCTCCCATTATTTTGTCTACACTTTCGTCAAAGAATACCCTTTATGTCACTCTTCATATCTTCAGAGTTAGGTACTATTTGTATATCAACAGTTTTTTGCCTCTACTGAAAAATAGAAAATTTTGAGTTACTACCCTTTTGTTGAACAGGTGCGATATATTAACAGAAAGTTATTGCTTTAAGACCAACCCGAGTACTAAAATTTTATTAATTTTTTTTTTCAAAATTAGTAGGAGTTGGCCAATTCTTTTAAATTTTTAATTGCAATCAATCAATTATAAAACAAACAACAATCAACTGATCGTCAGTAGAACTGCAAGATCATGTACGTTACTGTTGCTGTTTAGGTCGAAATTTATATGAATTATGTTATTTTTTTATTTTATTTATTTATTTATTTCAAATTTATTATAATTTAAATTACAATAAATAATATACAAAACCACTAGCTACGACAGGCTATCGGCTTTATGTATTATGTTTTTTTTTTTTAAATTTTTTTAGTAACATAGTTTATTTTTTTTTAGATTTTATACATTGTTGGTAAGTTTTTTTATTTTAAATACATTTATTCCTAAAACTATATTTTATTATTTCAAAACATTCACCTTTTTTTATCTAAATATATCTATCACTTGTTGCTCTCGTCCATAATACAAATAAACCACACACAAATATTTTATCACAGACACTTTGATGTTAAATCTTTTATCGCTAAAATAGAACTGATCTTGCTCTCACCTGGAATATATCTTAATAATTATTATTTGGTTAGAAAACAAAAGTCACACACTGATAAAGATATCAAACAATGTGCTAAACAGATCGTTTTTGTTAATATGTTTTTCAAACATATACCACAAATAAACAAAAACTTTTAACCCACTAATGCCAACAAATTTAGTTTTGCCAATATTTTTTTAAGTGCTTTAAATTTGATTACAAATTTTTAAGATCGTTTTTTTTTTTGTTGAAAAGTTATTGCATTATTTCAGTAACAGTGAATTAGCGGTAACATTTTTTTAATTTCGATCTGTCATAAATTGTTAATAAAATTTAAAAACATTTAATTACATAATTTAACTAATTTCGTAATTTTTTAATTTTATGAAAAATTTTTATTAACTTAAAATGAAATTACCGGTATTTAAATATTGTTACCGCAAAGTAGCTATTTAGTTTTTACATTTTAACTTCTGCAGACTTCGTTCGATAAACTTGAGTAAAAAAAACTTTGATATTTTTCGGTAATGGTAATTCGAGTTATTTCAGCAAAGATATTTCAGCGGTATTATTAGTCGAGATAAATATTAATTTTTGGTATAACAGTAGCCAACCTTGTTATTCCTTATAAAAGTTCTAATATTTACTTCATCTACACCCTTTTGATAACAATGTTTAACTTAATAGTTTTGCCAGAGCCCTTTGATCTCACAATGGGTTAAATGCGAGCACGCAAGAGTTAATGAAAACATCATGATAACAAGTATGAACAAAAACAAATAAAAATTTGCATTTTGTTTCCTTGCTTACATTCGTAAAAGAAAACTATATAATCAAAAATATTAACAGAGAATTTTCTTTGTACACGATTTACTTAAGAGAGAACTTTCTTTAAAAGAGTATAATGAAAACATATAAAGAGCTTTAGAATTTTTGAAAATACATATTTCCAGCGTTGTCAACTTGGTGCGCTTCGCATCATTTTTGGTGCTTTTTTAAATTTTTTGTGTGAAAAATTCCTAAGTTGGTGCGCGGTGCGCTTTTCTGTTAATTTCGGTGCGTATTTTAATTTTTCTGAAAATGTGATAAAATCTTTCCCCCTTATTCAAAAACAATTATTAAATTCAACAAACGTTTATTATGACAGATTTTCATATAAAATTTGCTTTAATAAACGTTTGTTAATAAGGGGGTTTATCTTTATTATAACTAATTTTGAATTGGAGTTTTTTAATAATTCATTATAATGAAATCTATACGATGAAAAAGGACCCCATTAAATGTATTTTAAATACAAATGTAATTTAAATGAATACATACATACTATCAAATTCGTCACTTGATGGTTTTTGCTAAAGGTGAATAGAACAAAAATGGTCTACTGTACTGCGATTCACTAACTTTTTTAACGATAATCGTATCGTTAAAATAAATATAACGAAAATTTATCGAATTTGCAATTCAGTAACATTTTTAACGATATTTGCTGTCGGCTGAAGTCAGCTGTTACTCTTAACAAGTTTTTCTCTCGTTATATTAGCGACAAAAATTTTAGTTGTGTTTATTTTATCGATAAAGTGTATTTATTATATAAAGTGTGTATATAAGTTTATAAAATGGCTTTTGAGTATTTGGCATACGAATTAGCAAGGGATGACCAAATCTATGACGTTCCAGCAGTTAATCGTCGCATACTTCGGGATTTGGACAATCCTTTTGAAGGAATTTCAAAAGTTATACCGACTCACTCCGGACTTGGCTGAAAATTTAATTTTTGAGTTAGATGATCAACTAAGAGGATCTAGAATAACATTTATATCGACAGAAAAGCAGGTAAGACATGCCAGCTTCAAGTTAAAATGAAATTTTAAGTATTTTATTTTGCTAGGTGCTTTCGTCTTTACGTTTTTATGCAACTGGATGCTATCAGCGGCTCCTTTTAGAATTTGAATTGGTCGTCATTCTGTTAAATGCACTTAAAATGTATGTATATAAATGTAAATAAAATAATAAAATAAAAAGATAATTAAATCATACATTTTTTTACTTACCTTACTTAAGTCAAAATTTACAAAAATAAACAAAACTCCCAAATTATGCACAATTCTGTTTTTTTTCCATTCTCTTTTGTGCTTTTCGCTTATTTTGACACTTTGTACACAGAGGTGCCACATTTTATTAAATTAAATGAGTACAAAAAAACAGCTGTATACTATCGTTAAAAAAAAGTTACAGAATCACACAATCGTTACTGCAAACGACTATTTATGTCGACAAATGTTACGATTGTCGGATCGTTAAAAGTTAGTGAATCGCAGTACTGAACTGTAAACGAACAAACAGAGTGGAGCCCTAAAAAATGTTATTGAAAAATTCAAACAGAAGTGCATACTTATGCTCTTATTCACAAAAAATTAAAGTAAACTTCAAGTGTACTTTAAGAAAATTTTGTATGAAAATTTTGTCTAAAAGCACAAAATAGAAAACAAAAATAATTAAAAAACGTACTAATATGTACTGAAACTAGCTCTTTTTTTGCCAATTAGTACTTCAGTTCCGAATAGCATATTGGGAGTTAAATTTTGAGTGGTTAAATGCTTATTTTATATTTCTTAGCTCGTTAATTCAAAAAAAGGCTTTTATTGTTATTACTTTTACTATTAATCGTTGATAAACAGTTTTATATAGAATTTATGAAAATAAGAAAATGTAAAATTAATTCAATAAGCATTTCAAGCAAAAAAGAATTTCTAAACTTGGTTCGTTTTTTAAATGGCGCGTTTTGAAATTTTAAAGTTGACGACGCTGCATATTTCGAAAAAGAGAAATAGAAGAAAGCAATTTTTACTAAACATTCTTCAATCCACCGAAATATTTCGTATTGCAAATGGACAAAATTGGGAAAAATTTTTTTATACTTTTTTTTATTAATTATTGAATCTGCCTTATTTCCTTAGGCCTAACAATAAGTATTCAAATCTTAAAACTAAAATTAAATCTAATTACTCTCTAACAGAGCATTAATTTATTATTGGCTGATAAGCTCTACGAAGCCTCGACTGCGTCTGACACTGAGCTAGAATTCTAGCAAGCGGATTCGGGTGGGTTTGTAGGTTTTTGCTGTAGTTCTCTTGCAATTGATTTCAATTTTACAACGGCACAATTTTATAAACTATTTCATCAATTTGACACATAAACTCATTTAAATTAGTAACTGAACACTAATCAATCAAGTCACAATTGATTATTTTAAAAAAGTTTTGTTATCCAAACAATATTTGTAGATTATTTTGAAAAGTCTAGCAAACACAACAAACAGCGCACAGTAAATATAAAGCTTTAATTAACAGCTGACAAAATGGCTGCCAATTAAAAAAGAGTTGCCAAGTTCAATACATCTAAAAAACACCCTGATCATTGATCCTGACAGTGCATCAACAGCATTGAGATCAAAAACTCAAATTTAGAAATATACTAAAATTAATTTGAATTTTATTTTTCCTAAACATTCTTCAATCCACCGAAATATTTGGTATTGCAAATGGGCAAAATCGGTCCAGTAGGATCTGAGTTATAGATCAAAATTTCAGGCTATCTCGATATTTTTCAGATATTTTTTTGCTGTTTTCTGCAAATATAATGCAGATAATATTATGAAATTTTGCACACTTTATTTTTATTATAGAAGTTGATAATAAAAATGGTTGCAATCGGTGCACGATTTTTTATAGGCCCCATACAAATGTCTTCCCGAAATGTCTATAGAAAAGCCTTATTTAATCAAAATTCTGCATTAATAAGTTTCAAGCAAAGTGAAATCTCAAACCAATATTTTGTTTGCATCGGTCCATAATTTTGACATAGCTCCATACAAAGACCACTTCCGAAATTCACTTAATTGAATATAAATCTTTTATAAAAAAGACTATCAAGTTAAAATTCGACAAGCATTATCAAAATATACATTTAAAACTTCGTACAAAATTGCATGATGATCGGTTCATATTTGACCGTAGGCCCCATATAAAGTCCAGTTCCGAAAATCACTATTATTAAGTTGAAATTTTTCTTCTTCTCGTAAATTGCGGTAGGTATATGTGTGATTTGTTTTCCTTATCTCTCTGTATTTACTACATAAGATTCGCTAAGAGAACACTTTTTTATAAAACACAATTAAATTGGTACCCTCAACAAATAAATGACGTCTACTGATTGTTATATATACCCTACACTACCATTTCGGTAAGGTTTTTATGTTTATTTCGCTTTGCTTCTGTAATTAATTTAAGACTACATAAATAATGTTCTGGCATGCGACAATATCTATTCAAATATTTGTTAATAAATATTTGTCTTATTATTATAAAGCAATTACAAATTTCGTTTTGAGCGGCTTTATTAATTCAGTAAGATAAAATTAAATTGTTTTTGTTTTAATTTAATGTTTGCTTAAAAACGTGTAAGTCAACATAAAACCGGCAGTAGTATATTAAAAATTGTTTATATTAAGCTAAAAAAATAAATATTTGATTTTTAAAAGCACAAAACGGAAATTATTTTCAAAAATAATGTAAATAAAAAATTTGCATTGCAGCAGAAGAATACTGATTCTGGAGTTATTACGTAAAAATTCTAAGGTAGAATTTGAATATGTATATTAAAAATAAATTTGCCATTTCTAACCAGCAGATTCGAACAACATGAAATTACAAATAGCCGTAGCAAGGGAATATTGGTGTTTAATTTTAATTATTCGACTTTTCTTTTGTTTAAATAAAACGAATAATTCGAATATAAAGAGAATAGTTCAAATAAGTCGATTAAACATATAAAATTAATGGAATTACAGTGAAGGCAATGGTGGCCTATTACACCTGTCGTAAGATGTTTGGTAGAAAATGGGGACTTAGTCCCAGCATAGTTAAATGGATGTATACGGCTATAGTACGTCCAATTCTTACTTACGGATCTCTTGTATGGTGGACTGCAACTAGAAGAAAGTATGTCGTAGACCAACTATACAAAGTCCAGAGATCAGCCTGCATTGACATAACTGGCGCACTAAGGACTAGTCCTTCAGAGGCACTGAACACTATATTGCACCTTATGCCAATTGACTTTCACATAATGGCCACTTCTGCCTGCAGCGCAGCGAGGCTTCAAGAGTCCGGTTGTTGGAGATCGAGAATATATGGCCACGCGGGGATTCTTGGCCAGTTGCTCCTTCAAACGTTCTCCAACCATCTGACTATATTACTCCATACACGGATTTTAATAGGGTATTCAAAGTCTTAATTCCCTCCAGGAGTGAGTGGAATAGGGGTAATCTCGTTCACAAATATGACACTAGGATATACACAGACGGTTCTAAGATGAGCTGACTCAATATTGACTCAATAAAGTTGCATATCTGAACACAGTATTAAAGTGTATATTTTTTTTCTTTCATAATTATGTTTGTGTAAAAACACATTGCATATATGATTTTATATTATAAACCTGAACAGTATTCTTAAAAAATCCTTGTTTTTCACTAATTTTAATAGGTTTTTAGAGATACGGAACCAATCACATATTTTGCATACGATCAATGTCTTTTTTACACGGTTTTTTTTTTAAACGAAGTTTTTCAAAACCACATACAGTGTAATAACATAATTAGGTGCGTTAATATATTTTAGTAACGTTCAAGTGTTTAAGCTTTTTCTAAGCTAAAATTTTCAGTAGTATTCCTTATTTTAACATAAAGATAATTAATAACAGAAAATTATGGCGATATTTTCACATTATGGCCGCCAGTCTTGCGTAGACCTTACAATTTCTGTCCGTTCTCAAATCTTTCAGTCTTTTTTACTAAATAACAAAGAATTATTTTTAGAATAATAAGTTATTGTAGTGACATTTACATTGTTGTAGCACGAGCTGTGGGAGCACTCATTTATACGGATAAAAAAAAACTTACTTTAACTTTCATATTGTTGTAAAGATCTCATACAAATATATTTATTCGGTTTTATTCGATTACACCAGTACCTCACTTTGCGTCGGGGTTACGTTCCAAAAAAACACGACAAATTGAAACGATACAAAGTGAATTAAGATTTTCTATAGCAAATCATGTAAAGATCGAAGATTGGTTATAGGGTTACGAAAATACTTTCGACTTTCTTTCACAATAAATTTGTCCAATGTTTGCTGAACGTTTGTAGCAATTGTCTGTATTACTACCACAAGCATTATCGTTGGATAATGCTTTTTACTTAATGGTATTCTCTGCGCAGCTTGATTTTTACTCCAAATAGAAAGCAAGGACTCTATTTTAATCATTAAAGAACTTCTTGTACGGGTCATCGTGTTAGCCTCTAATGATGTTGCATATTTTGCAAAAATTTCAACAAAAAAGTTAAACCCAAATCAACGCAACCTTGAAAATCTAACGACGCATAATAAAAATTAATACTAATTAAGCAGCTACCCAACTTCGGAAAAAAAACGCAAAACGTAACGACTCAAAGCTAGGTATTGGTGTACTATATTCTATACAACATTATTCGCATTATTCATTATTCAAAAATGCTAAATTAGAAATTCTTCGAATAATTATGCGTAAGAAATTGTTCGAATAATCGAATGATCATTATTGAATGATTACTCTAGAGTTTAAGTTCTGACGTTGGGTCCCACAGAACGGTCATAATTTATGACCAATTCAAATTTTCTCTATTTATCTAAATTTATCAATTTTTTTTATCGAAATTTTTAGGTTTTCTGAAATCCCAAAGTATTATTTGCTGTGATATACTCAAAGCAAATTTGGCTACCGATTAAATTGAATTCGTATGTCATGCCTACAATGGCATGACGTGGCAATGTTTGTTGTGAATTTCAATTTGTGACTCTTGTTGCCGTGGCAAACTCAACATTTGCTGGCCTTACATACAAATTTTGTAATGAGCATAATTTATTATTATTACACTTCTTTAATTACTATTTCGATTAAAATAATAACTTATTTCTTGGCTACTTAAAAAATCTCTGAATTTTTATACATATTTTACTTAAAAAAATATATGACTGTAATTTATTTGCAAAGTTTTGTCCGAAAAAAGGTATTTGCAGAAAAATAACTTAAAATTATGAAGTAAAATAAAACTTTGCTGAATGTTTTCTTTTTCACTCCAAAATATTAGTATGATAAGTGCAAAATGGCACACATAATTTATTAAATTAACACCTGCAACCAACCGTATCAAAGAAGTTTTTCTTTACAAATATAGTTTTTTGAGGTTGAGTTCCTCTCCACTCACACCTAGAGTACATAACTTCACTGATATTGACTAGAACAACTGCCGAAATTGTATGACTTTTTTTTTGCTAGTTTTTTGATGTTGCTGTTGCATAAGTTCAATTTACTACATATAAAGTTTTGTTTGCAAACGAAAATTATTAAAGAAAAAAGTAATGAAAAAACATAACAAGAAGTTTGAGGCCAATGCGCTCAATTGAATTGTAGATGAAGAAATAAGAACAGGAACAGGAGCAGAACATCAGAAAATAACTAACAAAAATATGTATGACTACGAATAAAAACTCTGGTCATTTATTTTATTTTTATTTCGTTATTTTACTGAAGCAATCTTGTCGGAAAAACTTTTGCAATTTACACAACATAGTGTGTAAGGGAGTGTGTGAGAGATTTTTTTCATCAAACCTTAAAAGAAAAAATTTTAAAATAGTAATAAAAAAGCAACTGAAACTTGAGAAAAATAGAAATTGTTAATATGACATGATAAAGTAAATTTTCTTCTCTCCTTCTCTTACAAATTCTAAGAAACTATGAAGCAAAAGAAAATAACGGAAAAACTCAACATAATTTACAATATGAAATATACATTTTCCTTAATGTATGCTACAATAATTTCTTATGGTTTTGCTATGCTTTGCTTTTTAGTACAGGTACAATAATAGACCGTTGTGCAACACAATACAGTGCGTTAGATAATTGACAAATTGAAGTTTTTAATCAAATTTTAGTTCTCAAAAAAAAAAAAAACTATTTAACAACATATCATTACATTTTTCAATACTTGGTAATGAGAGTTTTTATATTGATGCTGTATAACAGTCTTATTCCGAAAAAGATAATTTAGGTTTACTATCCACTATTAAGAAAAATTCGTTAAAGTATTATTCACAAACGATTATTAGCTTAATTTGTAGACTTTAACGCTTTGTTTGTTAAAAGTTATAATTTTAAAGTACGTCAGCCCCTACTTCTGTGTTGACTTTTCATTTATTTACATGTTCATAGAAACATTTAAAAGAATTTGTGAAAAAATAATAAATTTTTGTGGTTTATTGTGTAAAATATGGAAACAATAAATTTTATTAGCAGAATTGGTAAGATAATTTGTAACGTGATTTTTTTATTTTAACTGTTGCACTTAAACAGAATACATCACAGAAATTTCCAACTCCAGTCACCAGGGAATATATAAGGAAAGATTCAACCCATTCACTCTTCCTGATACGAAATTTAAAAAAAAATATCGTTTCATGAAATATATAGTAGGGGAAAGGGGGGCACCATAGAACTTTTTGCTTTCAAGCCACATAAAAATTTATATTTTTGAATTATTGACTTTTTAGATAATTTAACTAATATATATGGAAATAAACTTTAGCTTATGTCTACAAGAAACTTATTTTTAGTTCGATTTATATATATTTTTTTATTTTTTTAATAGATAAAGTCATTATGTTCAAATGTGCCCCTCATACGGGGCAGCTTTAAACTAGGCTAGGGCAGTTTTGAACGGCAATTTTTTCTTGTAACGCTTATGTCCAAAAATAACATAAACAGTTATATATTTTATATATATAACAAATTCGATTTATTTATTAAGAAAAACATAAACATTAACAATTAAAAAATAAAAAAAAAATTCATATCAAAAATAAGTTTTATAATATTAAAACTGAAAAGGCCTTGCGATTTCAGGTGACATTACATTTTCCTTTAAAGCATCATGATCAGCATTGGATTCGTCATTTTAAGAAAATCAGAGAGAATCAATAATGTTTGGTACTTCGGTTGATAAATTAACATGTTCAAAGGTGCCCCTTTTAATAAATATTTTTTTTCTACATAAATATCAAATAATAATACCTTAATTTTGTTTGAAATGAATTTTGGACTGTAATAAATTTCTTTCACGTAAGAAAACGATCACTGAATACTGCTTACACTGTTACAAAAAAAATAAAAAAATTTACAATGGCACTGAGAAAACTTGTTCACTCAACTACATTCGGTCGAAGACTGAAAAAACTAGCAAAAGTTGTTGACGTTGCTAGAATACAAGGTTGTCTTGTGAAAAACTCGGTTAAGGGTCGAAAAAAATTTTAAACTGAGATTTTATCAACATTGTTCAAAGGTGCCCCGTGTTCACACGTGCCCCCCCTACCCTACATGTAATTAATTTTTAAAAATCTTTTACTAAAAAACTATTGCAAAATATTTTCTTATTCAAAAACATTTCATACTTATTTAAAAGTAAAACAACTGACGAGTTGCGGTTACTGATAAAAAATTATTCAACCCTGTTTCACCATTAGAACTTAAGTGACAGTCAAATGAAATAGTTTTTTCAGTCTTAAATTAAAATTACTCCTAAATTACTAATTAGTGAATACGCATTTTTGAATAAGACATTTTAATTACCATTTATTTAGCGAAAATCTCAAATTTACTAATTTGCAGAGAAAATTTTCAGAAAAAAAATTTAATATCGGTATAAAATTTTTTTTCTGAATAAGACTGTAAAACTTTAGTGGGGCACCACCATAAATAAGTGTACCAAGAACTTTAAGAAGCTTTTCGAAAAGATATGATGTTGTCTCTTTTATTACCCACAGTACTTATGTATTCTCGTATTTTAATGATACGTGTATGTACATGTTTGAAATCTTAACGAAATGAATTCTTTACTTTTTGCGAATTTCTCTTGACCACGTCTGACAGGGTGGGAGGGTGTATGTTTTCTATACATATGTTTCTTTTGCATAAAATTGAAACTTTTAACTTTTCAAATATTTTGTAGTTTATGCTGTCACTCTAGAGCAAGCAAAGCAGCCAACCTGTTCGATTGGCAAAGAAACTACTGCACATTGGGTGAGAATCTAAAATTCCGGACATAGCCAGGGAGTATACGAATTAAAGTTCCTTTTTTTATCTGTTCAAGTAGTGCACTTTGTACATGTAAATTTTTAAAGGCGTGTGAATTCTTCATCGGACCATACCCACTGTTTTGACTGTAGATTTGAATGTAAATAAAATCTTTAAATAAGAACACGTCGGTGTTTTCCTCATATAAAGCAGCCTTTTTATTACTTTAACAAAATAGTATTGTTTACATAAAATCCGGTAGCACAAATGTGTTAATATTAGTAATATAAACTTAAATTCATATCCTCTAATTAAGATCTGTACTCTACATAAACGTTTGCTCAACATTTCGGTGCATAGTGTTCTTCTAGAAAGTAATCAGTTCTAGAACAGATAAGAAATACGTCATTATACTCGTGTGACTATTGTAGTAGTCCTTGAAATTTCAAGACATTGTCAAAATTTTCCTGGAAAGGTTTGCTTGTATTTATAACAACATATACAGGGTGGGCCAAGTTTGACTGAATGATTTGAACTCTATTGGCATATTGTAGCCGTTGTGGTGCATCCCTCGGCAATAATTCTTGGGCCAATTGAATTTTATATGGAAACTTCTTCAGATCAACTTTTAGAATACGTCGTAGCGATGTTCTGGAGATGTTCAATTGAATATTAAATTAAAAATGCAAAAGTTATAAGCATTTCAAATCAGTCAGTCCAAGTTGACCCACCCTGTACGTACAATACATTTTTCGAAGCCTTAGCTTTTTTACAATCATTGAACACAACTTAGCACCATTTTCTTTCTATTCTATTTTTCAATTGCTCAGCTCTCGTACAAATATATGCCGAATGTTTGCTTGCCTGAATATTGATCGGGGTTGTTGTGGAATCTGATTGTTATCGGAAGCTGAATTAAAATCGAAAAAAAAAAATGATTTTGGTGTCATAGAAACCAATATTATCAGTTTTATTTTCGAATTAGATTTGTTGTCAGAATTTGGTGTCATAGAATCCAATGTAATGTTTTTTTTTTTTTGTAAGAAACAATCCGATTAGCTGGTAGCTGGCAGATTTGTATTGTTTATTTTGTTTGTTTTTAGACGGTAAAGTATTGAAGCACAATGTAAGTAAAAATAAACACAATGGACAATTGACACAGTACTCCTACCCAAACTTACTGTTGAATCATTTCTAACTGCTCTTTGGTAAGAGCTTTTTGCCAAAAATCTTAATGTCGCAATTGAATTTTGGACGGAATATTTTATGGTGGCAAGTACATTTTAATAATGTCTAACAAAATTCGCAAATACTCTTTATTTAGACGATACTGTCCAACAAATCTGAGAACCATTAATGTAGATTATATTAATAAAAAATACGCCAAATCACAACATCTACTAACGCTGATTCTGGCAGTTCCAACGGATTGCTGTGATCCCTCAATATTTTTCGTTTTACTTCTTCACTACACTCTTCCTCCATCAATAAAAAAGGTTACTACAGTCTCTACTATTTTAAATTCGTTTAAACTCGTATACACCACCAAATTGTTAAAAAATTTACTACAAAATGCAAACAAATCAAATCAGCTGATTCAAATATGGGTTTTGCTTAAACTCGATCCAAGACAGATTCATGGCACCAATTGAAATCAGAATTGATTTTCAATTCTGATAAATGACAATTCTGACTTGGATTTTATAACAGCCGTGAATGTTTAAACAACAAATCACTGAGTAAAAATTTTCGCCAGCAGCGTTTAAAAAAAGCTTCTGTAGTGTGGCCGGATTTTATGTGCACAAAGCTTTACATGTTGCCACGTTATTTAGTTGCAACATCATATACTTATTCTTACAAGTTATACAAGCTGAATAAACTAAAAGTTTTCCTGTACTGTCTCTGTGTGTTTTATTTCATTTTAAGTTTTACTATTTCATTTGTATCTGTACAAGAGTAGTAAATGTGTGAGTTGTTTTTTTTTTGCAAGGAAAAAAAATCGCAATATATTTCATGCCAGTTTGACTGCAGTCATAAATGTTGTCTTTATTTTGCTTATAAGTGCAACTATGCGTATGAGTATCGTAGATATATATTTTTACCTCAACTTTTCTTCATCATACTGGGTTAAAAATGCTCGCACACACCTTCACTTATACTCAGTTCTAGCCACTTAATATTTTAAACTATTTATATACCCCGCCAACTCACAGCTTTCTCATAACACTTTGATTTTATTCCCCTTTAATGCACAGGTTGGTGCCAGCATGAAGGTTAAATGAAATATGTAAAAAGCTTATTTCTTAGTTTTGTTTAAGTGATACAAATAATTTATTATGTTTTATAACTGATAATAAGGTTGTAAGAATACGAAACTAAATAAGGAATATTACTCAGACAGAACGTGAAATTAATTGAAAAAATGTTTAGTTTTTTGTAATTGACACACAGGAGTTTGAGTAATTTAGAAAGAAGGGCAAACACTAACCCAGCAAAGTTTTGTTAATGACTTGGAATTACTCAATAACATACTTTACAATGTCTACAACATACCATTAGCATTACTTAGAAGTAGTCGTATAATGTCTTATTTTGTAATTATATATGCGTTATAGAGGCTTGTTGGCAAAATTGACAAATTCGATTTTAATATTTAAAATAAATTTATATAATATTTAATATACATTGTATACATACAATGAATTTTAATTAATTGAATAACATTAAAATAATATAAATCAAAATTTCTAGTTTTTAGTTAAGTTGTAGTTAAATCAGACACACATCGACATTTTGAAGTAAAAAATTTTTCATATAAGACTTAAACTGCAAAAGTCTTGAGACTCTTTTAAAATTATGTGGCAAGATATTAAGTTCTCTACAACCAGAGTGTTCAATTTGCTGCTTTGATATTTCAGATTAGCAGAACGCAATTCTTAAGTTTTCACTATTTCTCGTATTGAAAGTATTTTGATTCCGTGATAATTGGCAAGTGTCATATTATTATTTACAAACTAAAAAAAAAAATAAAAGGAAATTATTTATTTACTTGGTTGATTTTGCCAGTATTGTTTTTATATTTTCTAGACAAATAATTGGATACTTGGACCTAACCATTGTTACATTTGTATATAACCATATCGGTGTTTTTTTTTTAGTAATTCTTGACAGTAAACAAGTTAGTGTAAAAAAACTACACTGGTTATACGACTAGAATATCATTCGTCAGTGTTTTTAATTTAGTCTTATAGCAAATTTTATTATTACTTCATATATTGCTTGAAAGGCAATTTTACGAACAACAAACGTTATTTTAAATGTTTAGAAATTTTATCTAATTTTAAACATTTAAAATTGCTGTAATTACCAATTCTCACCATAATTTACAGAGTTTGCCTGATATTCACAACAATCTTGTGTGTAATTTAACAATTTATACAATTAAAAAAAAACATTTTACCATATTTATCACAAGTTAAGAAACTATACCGTGTTTAAGATTATAAGATGAGGCTGGTTTTAATTGAATTTACAAGAGATATATGGGTGGCATCGAAAAAGTGACCCATTTGGGGACTTGCAGCTTCTAAATCCAGTATGTATCTAGTAATGTGATTTGGTTGAAATTCAACTCAAAAATATTATTTACAAGGTTGTTATGCTCGGAAGTACACTTAATTTGGAAGCAATGCCAAATATGGACTAAGAGCTACAAAATTCCTTATAATATACATATGGTGAATTTCACGTCAAGTGACCCAATGTAAAAAATCGATTTGGATGAAATTTGCACCAAGCTTAGTACAATTGGATTGTAGGCCAGACACGAATTTTCAGCTCTATCAGTCCAGAAGTGCCGGAGTTAGAGGGGGTCAAAGTTGGCCATTTTGGTCATACAGGGTTTTTTTAAAATGAGTGTAACTTTTCACCTATTGGTCCTAGAAAAAATTGTCCAAAGGATTTTAGATAGCTATTTCTTCAGTAATTTCAAAAATATTTTTTTTTTTAATTTAAAAAAAAAAAAATTTTTGGGTCCTTTTTTTTCTCCAAAGAAAGCTTATACAATTTACTTTAAGGTCTTTATAATCGCTTAATGGGATGAGAGTGGGATATCTCTCAAAAAAATTATTTTTTAACTCAAGAATAGGATTTTTCAATATTTGGCACCCCCTCTAACTTTGTATCTGGCCTACTATCCAATAGTACTAACCTTGGTGCAAATTTCATCCAAATCGGTAGACATCGATTTTTAAAATTGGGTCACTTGACGTGAAATTCACCATATGTATATTGTTTGAAACACAATTTCATGCATTTAACGAATTTTATTTGATCTCAATAACTTTATTTTGTTATTGTTTTTCGTTTTTAAACATAGTGATTTTAGGAAGAGCGCTTCTATTCAATTCAAATACAAAAATTTTTGCAGAATGATTATTGTGCAAAGTTTTGAGTCGTTATTGATATTTATAAAATATATATAAAGATTAATGACTTTTTCGGATGTGGTACTTATATGGGAGCTATGACCAATTATGGACCGACCATCATAAAATTTAGTACAATATTTTTTGTATCTATAAGATAAGTAAATTTTAGATGTGGATTTTAAATGGGGTCTATGGACAAACGTGGACCGAACAAAACAAAATTTCGTTTTGCGATTTCTTTTTACATGACACTTATTTCTGCTGAATTTTGTATTAATATTCCAATTTTAAAGGCATTTATTTATCATTAAGCCATATTTCGGAAAGATTTTTGTATAGGTGCAATGAGAAATCATGGACCGATTCTTACTACTTTCTTCACACTTTCTTCTTTTATCATAAAAATAACGTATACAAAATTGCATTGTAATATTTGTATTATATTTAAAAAAAATTGCAAGAAAATTTTTTAAAAATATCAAATTTTTATGGAAGTTGTCTCACATTTTGGTCCATAACTCTGGTTCTACTGTACCGATTTTGCTGATTTTCAATACCAAACTGCTTAGGAGAATTGTTAAATGTTTTTTGTAAACTTTGTTGATTTCGGTAGTGTCCTTTGGACGTGAGAGTGTTTTACACAGACAGACAGACGGACATAGCTCAATCGACTTTGTTGGATCTCAGATGAATATTTCTCAGCCTTACATACGGAATGGCAGACTTATACTAGACCCTCATTCAGCACTTACGGTGGTGGAAGATATAAAAATGTTACCGATTTGAAATAAATGTGCAGCGCGGTTTCATTAAAATGTTGTGCAACAGTTAATGCGATCAAAACAAAAAAAAAACGGATTTTTTTTAACTGGAAATTCCTTTCAGTTTATTCGTTTGATTTACTTAAATATAGAGTGATGTTTTTAGGACTTTTTTACAGAACACGCATGACCGGTGTTCTACTTAGTCAACAGTATTATGATTATACACAATGGCTAAATTGAGAAATCACTTTGGCAAGCAGCTAAATTTAGTTTCCAGGCCAGTGATCTGGTCAACCAGACCATGTGTTGTTACACCTCCATATTTATACATTTATCAAACCTCCAACTTTTTGAACAGTCATACATATCAAGCTAGAATAAGCTATACATTGGATAATCTATATTTATAGACGGGCACCGAGTTTTGTACATTATAAATTATTAGTAAAATTTACAAAAATTAAAAATTAATTGAATTTCTCATAATTTCAATAAATTAAATTATGAGATTCTGTAACTGTTACCGTGTTAAATGTTTAGAATAGATATAGGTAGTCGAGCTGAAACAGTATTTTAGTGATAACTGTAGCTTTGCAGTAACGTTAGTCAACCTCTATTTAATGTCATAAAAACCTTAAAGGTTTGTATGCAAAATTATTTACATTTCTATGTTTGTATATTTGCACCTCTTATTAAAAAATAAATAAAAATTGAAATAACATTTTTTATAAATTTCTATAAAAAAAAAAATTACAAAAATATTATGCTTATTGAAGCTGATGCACTTCACAATTCGTTTTATATTTTTCATTCCATTTTCTTTCTAATATTCATAAATGAATTGTAAATATTCTGCATGTGTGAGCGTTTTTATGCATAAATGTGTGTGCGTTTAAATCGTGTATATGTGAATTTACATGTTTAGTATGCGTTTATTTATGTGTGCAACTGTACGTATGTGAAATACTAAGAAAAAATACTAGTTCATGTAGTTTTTAAGGAAAAAATATTTTTTTTTCCTACAATATTTTCTACTAACACGTTACGCATACACTGTGAAATGAATTATGTTGGGTAAGGTATGCTGGTCGTACAATGCCCAGATCACTTAGGTCCATATGAGTGGTCCTTTTGTGTTAATGGATTGGGTTAAACAATTCCAATAAATGCCAGACTACTATTCAATGACATGTTCAGAAACCAGCAGAGGGTTCTTAAATAAACTTGTAATATTTTAAAGCAGTCTCGGGCGCTTGCTATACACGCGTGAGTGAGTATGTGTGTGCCCGAGACTGTTTTAAAGCGATTTTCGATCGATATTTTATATATTGTCAGTTACTAATACTACAAGTAAACTGTGAAGGTTTTCATGTTATTTCAATATGACCTGTTCGAAAACAAACTTCTTGTTGCAAAAACCGCTATATGAACTTTTATGGGATCTGTCTAATATTATGTTTTAATTATGTATGTTATGAATTTCTTGCCGTGTATTTTTTTTTTTACATACTATAATTTTAATATTCTTGGCTGCAATTCGTGTGAATCAGAATGTTTGTTATTTTATGTAAACGAGACATAACAGTTGTGCCAGTGATTTCTGTTTATTATATGAACTTTTTTATTATTTTCTATTTTTATTTATTTAAGTTCTATTTTTTCATATTTGCTTTTCTTAGCAAAAAACACGAGTTAGTTGGAACGAATCATGTATGCCTGTCTTTCATTTCACTATATACTTATATCAAATTTTTCTGTGGCTTTAAGATAAAAACTTTGATACAAATCATTATAATTGGTATTATTTTATAAATCCAATAAAGATCCAGCAAAAACTTGTTAATGAAAATAAAAATTTTTCAAATAACATCTGCATTACTTGGAAGTAGTCGTATAATGACTTTTAATAGAACTGCTTGTTTTTTAAGTCATTATTTTTAGCTAATTTTTCAATTATATTAAAATAATCAGAACATTAATTAATACTGATATTATAAGATATTCTTTGTGTAGCAAACGTAACGTATGCTAGAAATGTATTTAAAAACAAACTCCTCCATAAAACTAGTAATATTTATCATGTTTAACTGAAATGTAAAAAGAAACTTGTAACCCCAAAATTAAAAACCTGGTATATGAAAATAAAAACTAAATAAACAAGAGCAAAATTTTTTGTCAACACACACACTGCAATACTTATGTATGTATGTATATAAATAAACACAACATTGCACTCATCTAAATTGTAGTTTCAACGTCATCAACTCCTGCAACTAACTGTGTGGCAGCAACAAATTCATCATTAAATGTAACCAAAACATTTTAAATACATTTTTGTAGACATGCATCCTTTTCTACTATTTTGTATTTTTTGTTTTTTTTTTTTTTTTTATTTTCAGTTAAAAAATATTTTATTTTCAAAAGAATTTATTATTTGTTATATTTTTTTTTCTTGTCAGAAAGAAAAAAACAAGGTCTTTATTTTCTAAAGAATTTAGTTCATTTTAATGTACATATTTCATAGTTTTGTTGGCGCACGTTTTTGTTTTAATATGATGACATCAAATCTAAAAGTCTTGCAAAAAATCGACTACTAGAACATTTTAAGAACTAAGCTTTTATATAGTAGACAATTTTTGTATTTAACTTATTTATACCTCCTACATAGTATGTTTATTGGGGGTTACAAAATGAAATGTTAAATGTTCCCAGCTAAAATTAAAGACAGTCGGTTATATTTGTGTGTACCCACCACTAATTTGTAAAAATTTTAATTCAAAATTGTTAGCCGGTTCAATATATTTTGCTATTGAAATTGTGAACACAAAAGTTAGCTGGTATCAAAATATATTTGTTTCTAGTTTCGAACTCTCAATTTAGAGCATAAACTATTACACCTATATCAGATTTTGTACTCTTATATGTTTAATACAAAACAATTCTGATCTACAAAGAATATTTGGGGCATATTTCAGGGACGGATTTAACTAGAACGTATCACAATTTTACAAGATCACTGAATTATAAACAAATTTCTTAAAATTTACATTAGTTTTAAAGCTTTAAAGTAGTATCCAATCCAAATACTGTCCTAAATCTTTTTTAATATTATCGCTATAATATATAAATTTTCCAAAAAATGGGAGGAATATTCCAAAAAAGTGATTTTTAAAATTTTGTTCATAAGGTCCATATGTATTTCTATTGAGGCTATTTCTATAGAAAAAGCAAAACGAAAAATTTGTTCAGAATGAAACCAATTGTTCGTTTTACTTTTTCTTTAGAAGCAAAATACGGAAATAATTCCACTTCTGAACGGAATTAAATTCTGTGACATGGCTGATATTTATCTGTTTCATCTGAAATACAGGTAAACCTCCTACAACGCGGTGAATAGGTTCCTGAAAAACTCCGCGTTATAGGAAATCGCGTTGTAGGAGACTCTAACTCCATACAAAAATCAGAGTTTGGTTCCAAAGTAAAAAAAAGTTCAATAAAATATCGGAATTTGTATAGTAAAAATATAATTTTGTGTACTTATTTGTTGAGTCATAAGAACATACATATTATGTAATTTAATAACACTCCATTTATTTAAAGAAAAACAAAATAAAATTTCAATTCTACGTAAAATATTCAAGTTCAAAAAATCGTGCATTGAAGTTTGTTTGCTCTTATTTCGCAAATCTTTATAAACTTCTTGATAGGGAGCTAAATTGTTTTGAAGATTTCGTTTAAATATTTCTGCTCTGTCACTTAAAGGGTCGTTCTCCAAAATGTATTCTTCCAACTGCTTTGCCATATTTAAAGCTTTCTCGATATTTTTTAGTGAAAAGTTTTTATTGTCAATATCGGGAAGATCGTCAGAGCTATCTCCAACTGATTCTTCATTTGTCATTGCCACTAAATCTGCGTCGTTTATTTCGTCGTCCGCAATTAATTCTTGAATATCAGCCATTGTTATGTCATCAAATCCATCAACTTCTACTGCATGCGCCAATCTCACTATGTTCCTTTCATCTTCTATTGGTGTAGAAACAGTGCCCTGAACGTCTATTTCCGGTATTAGTGCTTTCCAGCAAGCTTTTAGTGTTGAAAGACGAATTTCTTTAAGTGACGCATCAACAATTTCAACGAAATTTAAAATTGTAAATTGTTTCCGGACTTCTGAATGCTGCTATTCTAAAGGCTGTAATAGTAAATATTTGAAAAAAATGTTCGTAAAAATCGCGTTGTAAGAGTAGCGTTGTAAGAAAATGCCCGCATTTTGGGAACCGCGTTGTAGCGAAAACGCGTTACAGGAAACCGCGTTGTAGAGGGTTTACCTGCAAATTTGTATGCAACAGTATTTTGAAATTGTACCATATGACTCGTGGTAGTACCACGGTACCTACTGTGTTTGAAATGTATCAAAAAAACTACAATTGTACCATGTTTGCCATTAGTGTTGTCATATGAAAAGCTTGTCTCAACTTTCACCACCTATTCTTCTTCTTCCTATCCCTTTCCAAAGAAAGTAACACAATAATTGCCTGAGTGTTACTTCTCTTAAAAAAAATAAATAAATAAAAAAATAAATTTGAGGTAATTTTGAAAGTTGGACCAATTTAAAAAAAACCGGACCATGGTTTGTCAAATTGTTCATACTTCAATTTTCGAATGCGTATAACTTGAAATTGTAATTAAATGTGGTTTCAATTTACAATAGAATAATTTAGGCCCAATTAGCTTATACAGGAAATAAATATCAAAAACTTCAAATATAACATCTTGGTCAAAATATAAATAAATAAGATTCCACAAGAGTGAATGTTTTTTTACAATCTCACTAATCTTTAAAAAAAATTGCATCTCAAAGATGATCTATTTTGGTCCCTCACAGCGTGGCCCCTGTAGAATTTGTGGGGTCCATCAAGTTTAAACTCGAGTTCTCTTTGTCTCTTTGTTTAGAAATGTTAGATTTATTTTCAAAAAATTTCGATGCTGCCCCACTGTATGTTGCTTTAAAGCAAAATTTTATTTTAATACATAAAACATTAGCTTGGATTTTAGTTTTCATATAAATGGCGCCCATCTAATGTAAATGCTAGAGCAATTTAAAACGATATTTTATAATTTTTAATTTTAAGCTAGATTTACACGATTGAAATTTTCTTCAAAATTGCTCTTCAAAGTGCTTCAAACTCGTGGAAACAGCAAAATTTCTTAAAAAAAAAGCTTCAGCCAACAAGATTTTTTTTCTCAGAAAACTGATTTCTGTTACATATTCTTTTCAATCTAAATACCAGCTTTCCGAATTAAGTTTCAATGAATCCAAAAATGTGTAAACATCCTCGTATATCATAACCAGTACATTTTATTATTTGGAACTGCACTTATTTAGAAATATTACATTTGCATTAATCTTAACTAAAAACTAGCGAAATAAGTTTAGTTGGAAACGTTAGAAAATATCAGTAATTCAAAATTTATTAATGGTGTCATTCAGTAATTTCATAATGTTGGCAATTTGCCATATTACTCTGATTCTTTGAATTGACAAAACATCAGCAGTTAGAAACAACAAACATTCATTCATTTAGCTGAATATACAAAAATAAAACGAAAATGTACATCAATTTAAAAAAAAAATCAACTTGCATGAGCATAAATAATCACTTTCAGTTAAACATACAAATAAATGTTAACAAGATTGTTGTTCCACAAAATAACAGTTTGCTAACTCAAATACTAAACAAAATAATTCAGAAAAAAGCAACCACCCTCACTCATTCATTTACTATAAATTTTTCATAATTTCTAACTAAACTAAAGAGCTTTAGTTCTTGTGTTTGAATTTATTAATGTAGCAAAAGTAACTAAGATACATCTAATATACAGTGTTGGAAAAGTAATAAGAACATCTACTTTGTTTTTTCATACAGGGAAGAAAAAACACTTAAAAACTTACCCCCTTATTCAAAAACGATTATTAAATTTAACAAACGTTTATTAAGACAGATTTCCATATAAAACTTGCCTTAATAAACGTTTGTTAAATTTAATAATCGTTTTTTAATAAGGGGGATACTACTTTGTAAATTATTTCAATGAATCTATTTAAAGGTCACAAGTTAATTGCCTAAATTTTATAGAAATTTTGTTTTAAATCGAGTTTTTAAGAATAATTGAATTTTATTTGAACTCAAAAACAATAGAATCATTGCTTAAAACCAGGGACCGAAAATAACAGGTCCACTTTAATTTTAAGCGTTAATTTTCACCATTTACCATTTAGAAATCGTTTTTTCTTTTCTATCACTGAGAGAGTAATTTATATAAGAACATTTTAGGTTAGTGGTTGAGCGAAACAAAAAAGAAAATAACAGAAATGATCAAGATGAGTTAATTATAATAAATATTTTTCGCAAAGTTCAAGTTATAACATTTACATATTTTCGAACTTTAACAATAAATAGCAAAAGTTTATTTAATGCAAATTAACTAAGCTTGCTTATAAAATTCACTGTCTTGCTACTTTTTCACCAATATCGGCACTCCTTTAGTTCATGTTGATAATATGGTTATATTATGCAATAAAAGATAAATAATGTTAACAGTTATCAATATATAATAAGATATATTCTAAGATCAAACACAATTGAAATATTTTGTCTCTCAAAAAAGCTTTAAAAAAGCAATCAAAACACTGATAAGCCCAGCTTAAACTTCACTTACAAATTAAGTTTACAAGTAATAGGAAACTGTCGACCAGACTACTTACAAATCTACTAGAACAAGTCCGCTTGCAATAGCCTATTTTTTTTTTTTAAAAATCACATGTGAGACGTGTCATGCTGTCATGTGATTTTTGTTTAGTATTGTTTGACATTTCATAATGGGAAGCCTTACGCCTAAACAACGTTTACAAATCGTTTAACTTCTGTGAGTTCAACATCATCGGTCCACTGACCTCAATGGTTACGTAAACAAACAAAATTGCCGCATTTGGGACGAAGAGCAAACTGGAGAGATTCAAGAACTGTCATTTCATACAGAAAAAACAACGGATTGGTGTGGCTTGTGGGCCGGTAAAATCATCGGTCCATATTTCTTTAAAAATTATGCCAGTGCGAACATAACCGTCAATGACGATCGTTATCGTGCTATGATAACCGACTATTTGATGCCTGAAATTGAGGCTCGTGAGCTCGGCGACATTTGGTATCAACAAGACGGTGCCACTTTCCACACATCGCATCAATCAATAGAAATATTGAGAGAACACTTCGGTGAGCACATAATTTCACGTTTTAAACCGGTCGATTGTCCACCAAGATCGTGTGATATCACACCGTTAGACTTTTTCCTGTGGGGATATGTAAAGTCTAAAGTGTTTGCGGACAAACCCGCTTCATTCAGACCTTGGAGGAGAAAACATCACGCGCGTCATTCGCCAGTTACCAGTCGAAATGCTCGAACGAGTCATCGAAAATTGGACTCAACGGATAGACCATCTGCGACGTAGTAACGGCGAAGTTAAATTTATTTTGTTCTGATGAAAAAAGCTTCGGTCGAAGGCTACAAAATAAGGAATTTGTCCCTAAAACCCATGAATATGGCGGAGGTACATTAAGGATATAGGGTTAATTTTCTTCAGCTAGTGTTGGTTCAATTTATTGGATAGATGAAAAAATGTATCCAGTGTGATACATAGAAATATTGCAAAATCAATGGAAATTCAGGAAGGAAAAGAATCTCAAACACACATCCAAACTAGTTAATTCTAGGTTTCAGCAAAACAAAGTTCATGTTATGGAGTGGTCTCCATAATTCCCGCGCTAAAACCCTCTTGATACCTTGGAGGAGTTATAAAAAAATAAAAATAAAAACGATATGTGAAAAAAAAATTAAATTAATTCCATAAAGCCGGAAATGTGTTCAAAATTTTATAGGTAGGTAGGTAAGTGCTGCAAATGATTGGTTCAATATGGTTCATTAAAACATTAATATTATTTGATATATAAAGGCAGTTTAGTAACAACTTATAAACAATTCTAAAGAAAATATATTTATTAATCTTATTATTAATTCCAACATACTTTGTAAAATTATTGGTAATGTTTTTCCTTAACCGTTTCACCTCGGAGTTTTTTCTTGAAGTCTAGTGCTTTTTTAAAATTTTAACAAACAATTATGCTATAAAGCAAAAATATAAGTTGTTTGTGATATATGAGAAGTCTAGAATCCTTGCTGTTATCCAGGGACATATAGGTCCCAATAAGCTTTTACGGTGGGACAATATGTCCCAATAAAACTAAGCTGCATAAAAATTGACCTTGCACATTGCCGCTTTGTAATATTATAAACACTGTTCCCTTACTTACCTTTTGTAATTATATAGATTTGTACATAGACTTGCACACACACAAATAATATATCGCACCCTAAATACAAAAGGGGCACAACTCAAAATTTTCCAAAACTGACGTTTTTCCATAAATTAATTCTGAGTGCACATCTCTAACTACTGCAAAAATTTCTTTCACATCACTCTCTTGAAAATTTTAGTATTTTGAGTTGTGAACCTTTTGTATTTAACGTGCGATATCGCTTTAATTTAACACAGCTGTTTTTAATTACGACACGGATAACACCTCAAACTTTATTGGGACACATTAGATATTAAAATATAAAAGGTAAAACAAAAGTTATAGTGTAGCGAGCTTTGCTGGGACATATGATCCCAGTAGGGGAGAAAGGGTTAACCAGACTGAAATGCTCTAATTTGACACAATTTTTTATTATGAATGAATGAATTTAAAAATATCGTTCTTATAATTTCTTTCAACACTGTATGTATGCATGTTCATAAATATGTACGTATGTATAAGTAAGTACACACATACTTACACATAGTAAAATAATTATTACATGTAAGTAAGAGTACACATTAACTTTGAATATGGTAAATCATTTAGATCTCTTTTAGAATTTGAAATATAACACTTAAAATAGAACTGGATTTTAATGCGTCTACGCTGTTGCTGGTCCATTCAGAAAGTCCAATTTTCCAGCATTGATACCGGATACTTCCGAACTGCGTTCCGGTATCTCGCGAATGACGTACATATGCCTTTTGTAATACAGCAAAATAATTTGGAGACGTTGTTAAAGTGTGATAAATTATCGAACAATATTGAGTAAAAATAAGATGACAGTTGACTGGCTTAGTCAAGCATAATTTGTGAAAAAGACAAATGAATCAATATCTAAATGGATCACCTTATATCTGCATATTAGCATGGCCCTTATTTTTTACTTTATCGATACTCCATAGCTCCAACATTGTTCTGTGTTATCCAAAATCTAAATTTTCGCAAAATCGTATGCACTTTTCATTTGAAGTTTCGAGATTTGTTCTTTACATGCATGACAGAGTCTTTGGAGCATCGAAAATCTAAAAATGCAAAATAAGGTCCACCCTATGTTTTTTCAAAGAAGTCTGTAACAGCACACAACTTGCACATATGTACTACACACAACAAACTTAATAAACAAACATTTAAAAGCTTTATGTTTTCAACTAATGATAATCTTTATAGCTTTGATCAAATAACTAAAAACACAAACATATATGTATGTAGAAGCGTACCTACTTCTTAGAAGCGTACTTCCTTTAATATACGAATATTGATGTAATATTAATATACTTTACTTAGCGTCAGCTGATATGCAATGCGACATCTAACAGCAACAGGACTAAGATGTGTGAAAAATGCTTGGCAAAAAACAAATAAATATTCTTCAGTCGTTTTGAAATGTACTTGTACGAGTACTGTTGAATTATTGGTGGCGATATGCATATGAAAACATATTTTTACACCACAAATGTATCTTAGTTGGTAATTTTGGGTTTGAATGTCGGTAATTGGTTTTAAGTGATATTCAAACAGATAAGAAGCATCTTAGATAAAGTCATTAGCAAAGAGTTTGCGAATATAATATTAACACTTTTCGGCTAATGGCCGAATTCACAGTCTTTAGTTAGCTAATGACAAAGGCTTAACTAATGATTCTTTATTCGCAATGCTTAGTTTGCCATAAGAATAACAAGTATTAGTTAAAGAACAGTTAGTATATTAGTTTACCAATGGTTAACTAATGACTGAGAATTCGGCCATAAGTGTCACAATTTTTTTTAAGTATCTTTCTTTAATTTTAAGTTTTAATTTTTCTTTAAACTTAAGTTGTATTTAAATACGGTTTCATTTTTTCAGTCTCAAATAAAGTTTGTTATTTAATTATGATAAAAGTATGGTAGCACTCTTAAATGTAAAAAAAAAAAAATTTAACAACTTCTTCATTTAACAGCTGATTTTATATTTAGTTTACAAATTGTTGTAAATTAAATGGAGAAAAGCTGCATCATGCATGTCCTCTTCATCTAAATTCATTGCACAATGTTTTTATTCGCAGCGAGTTTATTTATTGAATATATTTATCAAATAATAAAAAAAAAAACTTCCATGAGCAATTTTCGTAATTTGCAGAACTGTCAAAATCAAATGGTAGTCTGAAAAACTTAAGTTGTATTTAAATGGACGTAGTCAGTGATTAAAGTTATATTTAAATATGATTTATAAAAATTAATTTGGTATTTAAACAGAACTTAAGTTTAAACACACTTTAAGTTTTAAGTTAAAAACTGTCCATTTGTGTATGTAAAGGTACAATCACATTTAGCAAATATTTGCCATAATAGACGTAACCACTAAATAAAATATATTTGAACTCCTCTATTTATTAAAAAATTCTTCGTTTATTTATGCCAAATCACAACAAATATTTAGTTTTAATTTATTTGATGCTGTTTGATCTTGCAAAACTGTTGTAGGGGTAAACAACGCCAAACAAATTTGTGCTAAAACATGTGATTACGCTTTTTTGAGTAAATATTTGTCAAGTGTAACCACCGTACCTTTAGAAGCTCATTTATTAAACTTTATTAATTGTTCTAGTGTATTGATTAACTTAGAATCTTTACAATCTACTATGCTTGTTTTTATTTATTTTTGTTTTTTAATTTCAAGTTTTGAGATTAAATGCCAATTTATAATTTAACTTGAAATATTCTACAGTTTTCATTAAACAGCACCTTAGGCTAACATCAAATTGTATAATTTTTCCTGGTATCCTGGAAATAATATTGGAATAAAAAAAATGCATAAAAAAGTTGTTAATTCCATTATAGTTATACCAGAGTTACACATTTTAATGATAGCAAAATATGTTGTGGAAATATATTCTTTGTTGCCTGTGATTCAGGTAATGTTTTTCATTCATCCAATATTTTGTTAAGCTTTCAGGAAAAAAATTAATAAAAAAAAAAACACAAATTTATGCTTGTATTTATAGTGTGCTTGTGAAAATTGCATTATGACGCAATTACAGCTTGAAAAAATATATTATTGCAGGATTGTTTCTTTTCATGGATTTTCTTTTTTGTGCCAGTTTTTTATTTTTATATCAAAATAATTGCAAATCAAATGTAAATATTATTTCACCAACTTTTTGTTGGTAAAAACTTAGTTTTTTTATATGTGTATGTGTGTGTACAATAATTTGCTGCACAATGGGACAGAATCGAAATTTGTTTGAAATAGATCTGGCTTTTCTTAGCGGCTGGCTTAATCGGCATAAAATCCTGGCTGGCTCCTAAACCAAAAACATTAAACGTTTATTAAGGCAAATTTTATATGCAAATCTGTCATAATAAACGTTTGTTAAATTTAATAATTGTTTTTGAATAAGGGGGTTAGATTAATCTTTTGAATCTAATAAAAATCAAATCCCTTTAAAAGCTTTTTATGAGAAATTAGATAAAACAAATAATGTCACATTTGGCAAATATTTACTCAAAAAAGCGTACCCACTTGTTTTAGCACAGATTTATTTGACATTGTTTACAGTTACAATAGTTTTGCAAGATCTCTGCTTTGACCTAAATAAGTAAAGTTTTTTAAAAAAAATAAACGAGTTGAAATATACGTTATTTAGTGGTTAGGTCGTTTTCAGCAAATATTTGTCAAGTGTGACCGTCTCTTTAGAGATTCAACTATCAGCTAATATGAAATAAAATCATTATTTCTTAATAGTATAATGCAATGAATGGATGGTGTAGAGTCCCTTAAACAACCTTAAACTCAAATATTCCTTCGCATTATGCAGATCTAACCAGCTGATTTATAAAAACAATTCGATTTTGCCCCACTGTGTGCTGTGCTTATGTGTGTAGTTATATTTGTTTGAATAAAGTTATGCACTGAAATAAATCTACACATGCCTTCCAGTCATCAACAATAACTACAGCCAACATCATAATCATCATCAGCAACATTGCTTTTATTATAATCGTATGTGTATACAGCAGTTGCTGGTAACTCTAAAACTGAGTTTTTTGTTAAAAAAAAAAAAAGCTAAAAATAGTTTCAACTTCAAAAAATATAATAAAGTAAAAAAATTATCCTTTTTATACTCGTAAGCAGTAATAAAAATGTAAAAAAAATGTTTTATAAATAATAAATATCAGAGAGAAACAATGGAATTTTAACATTCGTATGATGCCAAATGTCACATGGTGGAATAAAAGATTGATCGCATTTAAACTTTAGTTTTTACAAAAATAAAACCCGAATTTTCCTCGAAATATTCACCCCTGTCGTGAATAAAAATTCCACATGAAATTTGTTTCCTTTTCAAAATTTTTCCTATTAAAATTCAATGTTAAAAAAGTAAAAGGGAACAAATTTTATGTGGAATTTGTATTCACTATAGGGGCGAGAAAAATCACTAATGAAAGAACTGGTTCTGTTACGAAGAATGTGTGTTACTAGTCCAGAGGCTGACAAAAACCATTGCTCCAAACTAGAACTCCAAACTAGAACACAGCTTCGTATGGCTCAAGTTTCAGGAATACAAATATGTAAATAATTTTAACATTTACCACATTTAAATAAATTTTACACAAAGTCCCTAAGGCACGGCTACACTTGGCAAATATTTACTCAAAAAAGCGTAACCACTTACTTTAGCACAAATTTGTTTGACGTTGTTTACTCTTACAAGATCTGCATCACCAAATAAAACTAAATATTTATTGTGTCTAGCTCTAAATAGACGAAGTTTTTTTTAATAAATAAATGAGTTCATATATGGTGAATTTCACGTCAATTGACCCAATTTTCAAAACCGATGTCTTCTGATTTGGATGAAATTTGCACCAAGATTATTACTATTAGATAGTAGGCCAGACACAAATTTTCAGCTCTATCAGTCCAGAAGTGCCGGAGTTAAAGGGGGTCAAAGTTGGAAATTTTGGTCAATTTTGGTCATAGGGGTTTTTTTTTAATGAGTGTAACTTTTCATCTATTTGTCCTAGCAAAAATTGTCCAAAGGACTTTAGATAGCTATTTCTTCAGTCATTTCAAAAATATTATTTTTTTAATTTTTAAAAAATTTTTTTTTTAATTTTTTTAAAAAAAATTTGTTTTTTCAATTTGGGCCATTTTTTTTTTTTTTTTTTTTTAAAGAAAGCTTATACAATTTACTTTAAGGCCTTTATAATCGCTTAATGGGATGCGAGTGGGATATCTATCAAAAAAATTATTTTTTAACTCAAGAATAGGATTTTTCAATATTTGGCACATTTATCTGATAGTAATCAAAATAAGACATCAGGAAGCCAAACAAAGAACGAATTAAGCTGAAAGTTTAAATTTTAAAACTCCTAAAAAATTCTGTTAAAATGTTTGTAACAGTTTATAATAATGAGATTGATTATGCTGAATATAACACTATGACACCTTTCTCAAATGTACATACCTCAAAAGTGTCAATTAATTTATTTCCATTCTATATAAACAGTTAGAATTACAATTTTTACACATAATTTTGTAAAAATATTCACTGTTACACTGTAATGTATTTTCGAAAAACCTTAAAATATTCATAAAAAGTAGATACAGGCGGAAATCATTTACACACGAAAAAAAATATTATTCACAAAACTCTTTGCCTGTGTATATTTGTGGTATATTTTTCCTGTTTGTTTTTTGTTGAAATGTAAATTTTTTTAAATCAACTTAAAAATATCTGCAGACTTCACGTCATACATGTGTATTATTTGAGGTAGTTTTTATCGCATTTTACAATGTAAATTTTAGGTTTTTTGTGGTTTTTATCTATATTTATGCATATTTAATAAAAGTGCAAAGAAAACTACATTGTATTTATAATAAATAAACCTATTTCGAAAGCCTTTGTTTATAAAATGGAACAAATTTGTTTGTGGCATCCAGTTCTCGTTAATTTCTTCTAATACCATCTAAGAAATTTGTGAACTTGGATGTACAAATTGTTTTGGCTTTTCAAAGATGATAGCTTCATTACACACACTAGCTAACATCTATATTTATACAAACTTTTAATTTTGTAAAACTAATCCTTTTATTAAAAATGTGACGATCGGACAAATATTTTTTGTTACAAGTGTCGCGTGCTAAATCGTACTAAATGTTGTAAAAACGGAATGCAAATGTTTTATTATCATAAGATAGCCACATTATTTTACTTAAAACCATTATAAACTTAATTAGCTGATTTTTTGAAATGCTTTTTATTCTTGGTCGCGTTCTTGATGTCATAGCGAAAAATAGAAAATGAAACAAAATTTTAAAGCTTTCATTATATTTTAATTTCGGACAAATATTTTGTTACAAATGTCGCGTGCTAAATCATACTAAATGTTGTAAAAAAGGAATGCAAATGTTTTATTATCATAAGATAGCCACATTATTTTACTTAAAAACATTATAAACTTAATTAGCTGATTTTTTGAAATGCTTTTTATTCTTGGTCGCGTTCTTGATGCCATAGCGAAAAATAGAAAATGAAACAAAATTTTAAAGCTTTCATTATATTTTAATTTCGGACAAATATTTTGTTACAAATGTCGCGTGCTAAATCATACTAAATGTTGTAAAAAAGGAATGCAAATGTTTTATTATCATAAGAGAGCCACATTATTTTACTTAAAAACATTATAAACTTAATTAGCTGATTTTTTGAAATGCTTTTTATTCTTGGTCGCGTTCTTGATGTCATATCGAAAAATAGAAAATGAAACAAAATTTTAAAGCTTTCATTATATTTTAATTTCAAAATCTTACGAATGTCGCGTTATTGACAATATTCAATGCTTAACGTGAATACCTGCCCTGAAGACTTAAATTCACGGCGATCGTAACCCTGATGAGCTTACGGGCCACCTCCACATTGTATGTCGTGCAATAAAACACTTGTATGAACTTGCCATGAACATATAATTTGCAATTTTTCGATACATGACTGCAACGATTAATGTAAAGAGCACCTTGCTAAAGAGCTTAGGCTATCTAATCCCAGCCCTCCAAAGCTCAGGACAATTATTAGACACACAGCAAATGTTTCAGCTACAAACTTGGATATTGCACTGCGCAACCACTACTGCCAAGGATGAGAAATTAGTGCGGCCCTATCAAACCGCTTTTTGTTACTCTCTCTAGGACGGGTTGCAACACACATGTCACGCATGCCACCACTCAACTACATTTCCTGAGCACATATTCAATTACTATTACTACTTTCAATTGCTCTGTTGATTCGGCAACAGCACCTAAAGATAATTTGGTGACTCGTAATTTCTCCTAGGACACTCATGTGTCTTTTAACGAACTATCTTCTTCCTGCGCTTTTAGGTTTAAACTATAGCCACCACGTGTACCCCGAAGGGACCTATAATCAATTATCAGTGGCACTAGATGAGACCTTAGTCAGCTGCAAGTTTAATTGCGGTTTTTAACTCTTTACAATTTCGAGCTGGTGCAAGCTCATGGCCATTTTTTCCCAAGGTGATAACAGCGTCAAGGTGATGGAATTATACCAGGACATATTACCCCCTGGGCGTTCGCGTTATTGACCGTGGAAACGACTACACATTATTTAAAATTCTTATTTATATCTTATCACATATTTTTAAAAATTTGAGTTCTAGTTTGATATGACCGCCATAATATATATCTATTTTTAGGTAGAACTACAAATTATATGAAAAAAAAATTCAGACGTAGAACATTTAAGTTCTCTAGTCCTACACCCTAAATTGAGTTGTTTAGCGATTAATTTTATATATTGATTATTACTACGATTTTATATTAAAGTTAAACTTAAACTTAGATTTTATATTAAAGTTAAACTTTAATATAAAAATAGAAATTTCTTTTAAATATGTCAGTTCCATTTCCTCTGGTACGCACTTTAAAGATGTTTTTCTATGCATTTTCACATTTGTTTTTCTTCCGCTGAAAGAAAAACAAACACTTATACTCGCCAAAAAAAAAACAAACTAAAAATCACAGCTCCAATTTCATACGATTATTATGGTTATATCTGTTCGTTTTCTTTACTTTACGCTCAAATAATTGCATAAAATGTTGTTGCATAAGTGTGAGTAAATATGTTTCTATAACAATTACTTGCATTCCCAGCTGTTCTGGTAATTTTTCTTATTTACAGAATTAACTACGTGACTACATTTTAAACACACCAGTTACATAGAGCTAGTTACCTAACTGGTTACTTGAACTAGTTATTTTAACATGTCCGTGTACAGTTATTTGTCCAACTGTATAGAGATAGTCTCATCGTCTGTTATTGGTATTTGAATCACTTTCAGAGGATTGAGGTATTAATTACAAAGAGACAATCTACTAACCGGGTTTTCTATAAACCAATCAACCTATGTCTAATAGAGGCTCATTTCAATAAAATCGACTATCGAAAAAATTTGGAAATTGGCGGGTTTTTTTCTTTTAATTTTTTCTTTACATCAATGAAAAATCAATGCTGTGTGATCGGTTGTTGATATATTGCAAAATCTTATGAAAATCTATAGAATTCATTTAAACGACAGTTAGATTTTAAGTTTCAGTGTTAATTGGTTTCATTAAAATTTATATCAATTTAATGCTGCACAGTCATTCTGTGTTCTACATAGGGGAGAGGGGGACACGTTTATACCCGGGGCACCTTTGAACTATGTTGATAAAATCTTAGTTTAACATTTTTTCCGACCCTTTACCGAGTTTTTCACATGGCAACCTTGTTTTCTAGCACCGTTAACAACTTTTGCTAGTTTTTTCAGTCGTCGACCGAATGTAAGAGTGTAAGAAGTATTCAGTGATCGTTTTCTTCCGTGAAAGAAATTTATTGCAGTTCAAAATTCATTTCAAACACAATAAAGTTAAGTTATTTGATATTTATGCAGAAAAAAAATATTTATTATAAATTTCCGTGAAATTGCAAGACAGTTCAGGTTTGGGCAAAGAAAAAGGGGGCACCTTTGAACATATTAATTTATCAACATTGTTGATTCTCTCTTATTTTCAGAAAATGACCATTCCAATGCTGATCATGATGCTTTAAAGGAAAATGTAATTTCACCTGAAATCGCAAGGCCTTTTCCGTCTTAATAATATAAAACTTATTTTTGATCTGAATTTTTTTTATTTTTTAATTGTTAATGTTTATGTTTTTCTTAATAAATAAATCGAATTTGTTATATATATAAAATATATAACTGTTTATGTTATTTTTCGACATAAGCGTTACAAGAAAAAATTGCCGTTCAAAACTGCCCCAGCTGGCCCGTATGGGGGCACGTTTGAACACAATGACTTCATCCATTAAAAAAATAAAAAAAAAAATAAATCGAACTAAAAATAAGTTACTTGTAGACATAAGCTAAAGTTTATTAGTTAAATTATGTAAAAAGTCAATAATTCAAAAATATAAATTTATATGTGGCTTGAAAGCAAAAAGCGTTCAAAGGTGCCCCCTCTCCACTACTAAGAAAACGTTTCCAAGAATTTTAGTACTTTGCTGATTGAGAGCTAAACAATTTGTCTCCTGAAATTGTATTCATAATTGTATTCATAATAATAGACTAACTAACTTGAAGTTAACACTAACCGCAAGTAGTAAAATTTAAGCACATTATTTATTATTGTTAAATTTTTAACAAAGAATTATTAAAATTGAGACTATCTTCAATTTAAGCTGGAGGCAAGAGTTGAAGTTATAATCTCGTCGGATCTCATCGAGTTTTCCGTTTATTTACAAAATATTTACATCATTTGATAAAGCAAGATTTATTTTAATATTTTATGTTAAAGTCTGGCCTTTGCAATTACTATCAATAAAGCACGAAGCCAATCATTGAATATTGCTGGCTTAATTCATGTTTTGAGTTGGCACGCCAAAATATGTATACGTTGTTACATCAAATAAAAAAACAATAAACATTGTCTATCCGCTGGCCTTAAGATGAAGTAATAAATAAATATAATTTCCAATTTGCCTTAAATACATGCGTTTCTTTTTTGATTGAGCCCATATCTACACCATATGTAAGTTATTTAAAAAAAAAACTTTATGATAGGTATTCCATGGATTTTTATTTAAAGGCAATTTAAATCGTGTGGTAATACAACGTGGACCGGGTCAGCTAGTTAAATATAAATATAAAAATATAAATTGGAGTCAGCCAAGTGCCGACACATTGACTACTTATAAAACTGTTGGGTGATTTTAGATATTTTGAATTAAATACATTGAAACAAAAATCTCTCACATATAACAACATTTTATACAAGGATATGCAGTGCAATAGCCATACATGCATATTTCAATGTATGTGTGCTACATTTTCAACATTCCTTTTGTAAATATTTTTTTGAATTGTGTCTTAAATTTGCGTTTTTTTCCAAAGAAAATAGTGAAATGTGTCTGCTTTTATTGAAGCATTAATAATAATGTTGCACTGGGATTTTATTATGTATTTTAAATGCTGCCGTTACTGTTGGTGGTGTGGGGAAATTCGTTGTATTCTTCTTTACAATACCTCCTCTATATAAATATTCGTATATGTGCTCAATTTTCTGTATAAAAAGTCTTGTATGCATGATTTTTTTTTATTTCCTACAACGAGGATTAGTTGTTGCACATAATCAGCTCTATGGTATTTGCAATTTTTAAATGTTTTCCTTCTAGCAACCCTCGTTAGATATACAGAATTTTATTTTTATTTGCTGTGTCGAAATATGTCTGGTTTTTTTTTTTTGCGTTGGCGCCTGATTTTCACAGCAGACTCTTAGCAGTTGCACTGTTTTTGGTGTTTTCTACAAATTGTACTTTTTATTTAAAATTTCCGCTTAAACTCAATATTCTTCATGTGCTATATTTTGGTTTTATTTTAGTTTCTGTTCTGCTGCTAATATTATACTTAGGAAATGCATACATATCAACTCAAAGACATCCTCCATATGTGCATTTAATTGTATATTTAATAATAAAAAATATTCTAAAATGAAGGCGATACAGTAATTATACAAAACTGTAACCATATTTCAAAAAACAACTGAATAAATAAACAATGAAAACAAAAACTTACCCCCTGGCCCACGATGTCGAAAGATAACGTTCGCTTAGATAAGACTTAAGACACAAACTTGATTGAGTAAAAAATAGATACGATAAAAAGTTTGTGTCTTAAGTCTTTTTTAAGCGAACGTTATCGTTCGACATCGTTGGCCAGGGGGTTAAATTGATTTAGTGACAAATTATTAATCTTTTAAGAATTCTAAAAACAATTGTTTTTTTTTTTGCTCTAAATCCTGGCTGGCGTGTAAAATGCAACATTTTTACATAAAAAATTTAAAAACATCATTATAGGGAGTTGAACACTCACAACTACAGTAGTGACAAAAGATCCTTGTTAACATTAGAACAGACAGTTTGAATTTTATTTAAATATGTACATACAACTCCTTTAACAGACATTTTCAACAAAAATTGTAAAATTTCTTCCGAGACATATCCAGAAAAAAAAGAAACAACAAATAAACGGAAGTTGCAATACATATAGCATGTAGACTGTTGTAAAGAAAAAGAAAAATAAAATTGAACTTAATATTTGTGTTTTCCTTACTAGAGCGCTAGCAGCAGAAGTAGCAGGAGGGCTTACAGTTACAACATAGATTGGTACTGTTGTGTTGCATATTTTCGGGCGCAAATACTTTTACAACTTCAACTATGCAATTTAACCTACCCTGCAAATAATATTGGACTACGTGATCCATTTTAGATGATATGGACTACTCACAACATGGTCCAATGTAATGCAGTCATGGACCATGTCATAGTTAAACAAGAGTTTATACCCTGCAAATAATATTGGACTACGTGATCCATTTTAGATGATATGGACTACTCACAACATGGTCCAATGTAATGCAGTCATGGACCATGTCATAGTTAAACAAGAGTTTGTAGTTAAACGACATGGTTTCGTGTTAACACGATTGCATATTGAGTTGTTGTTGTTGTTTAAAACTAACCCTCGTGAGTACTCCATGGAGTAGTTTTGGGACTACTCCGATGGATTATATGGTCCAGTCCTAGGACATCGCAATGTTAAATGGACCACCTTTTTTTTCATATATTTGGAGTAGTTTTGGAGTACTCCTACTCCTCTTTGGACTAGTCTTTACATGCATGTATGGACTAGTCGCGTTATTTGCAAGGTATGTACATGTGTGCATACATGGGGATGATGGTTCAATAAAACGCAGCAGTTTTACAAGTACATACATAGTTAATATATGATTTTATGACAGTCATATTACTTAACCGACTAAAATTCTGTTTGCAATGCCAAGAGAAGTCAATTGGTTACTTTATACATTCCGTGTAATTTTTTTACTTAGAAATGTAATCTGAAGTGCAGTTACTATACTTTTGAAATTTATACTCACTTATTGTTATTACGAAAGCTCAAAAAAGGAACTCCACAAACATATTCTCACTGATAAAATTTTTTTTTACATATATGTATATATGTTTAAAAACAAATCATAGAAAGAACTAAAGCCTGTCACCAGATTTTAAAACAAATCTTCATTTGTGTGGCCGAATTTTATTTATATAACCAGGCGGTATGTGTTCTTCGAAAAGTCAATTGACATAATACTATCTCTTAGTATTCTGGAATCTACTATAAACTTATTAGTTACTTAACATGTCATAAGTAAACTATTGCAGAGTCAATTGTCACTTAGTGCCCCTTTGTACTCCGCCCACTACTAATTATACACTTTATCAATTTAAGCAACAATTATAGAGAGAAAATTAGGTTCAAATATAAGTGAACATTATTTTTTTGGAGCAGTCTAAGATACACACACAGAAAGCTGGATAAGCACAAAGAGAGTAAAAGTATCAATAACAAGTGCTGGAGACAGTTTTCAACATATATAATGCAAAATTTCATGAAAATCTAAACGATATATTGAATTGCATATTAGAATTGGTAGATTTTAAATATCAGGCAATTTAACCTACATTAAAATTAAAAAAAAATTAAAAATCTTTCTATTTTATTAGTTCGGCTTGAGGTCCTTTTATTAAAAAAAAAGAAAAAAGAAACTTAAGATATTAACATCGAACAACACTGTATTAGACATTAAATTATATTTCTTCCCTGAAGATGATCAACAAAGTTGGTCGAAATATTGGAAATAAATAAAATATAATAAAAATTAAAAACGAACAAGAGTTTTTATATTTTTACTAAAAGGGACCTCAAGCCGAACTAATAAGATAGAAGGATTTTTAACAATATAAAAGGTCTATATAGCACATAAAAAACCATCAAAAAAATTTATATTTAAAAAAATATACACTTGCGCTAGCGAACGTGACTTTTTTTTTTGAAAATCAAAATAAAATATGTAGTGTGATTATTATATGCAGTAAAGTTAAAGTTACTAAATTATAATTTAAATTAAAATTTTCAGACAATTGATCAAGATACAAGCACGCGACGTTTGATAACAAACAAAATCAAATGAAAAAGTTGTCGAGTTTTGTCTGTCCACCTTAATTTTGTTTTAACTAATAGAAAGAATAATAATGTAAACAATAATTGTGTACCTCACTTTGCGTCGGAGTTGAGTTCCAAAAAAACATGACGCAAATTGAAACGACGCAAAGTGAATTAAGATTTTTTATGGCATACCATTTTAAGATAGACAATCGGTTCTAGGGTTACAAAAATACTAGAGGTATAGTCACACTTGGCAAATATTTGCCGCAAAAGACGTAATCACTAAATGGCATACATATATTTGAACTCGCTTATTTATTTAAAAAACCTTTTCTTATTTAGGCCAAATCACAACAAATATTTAGTTTTAATTTATTTGACGTTGTTTAGTCTTACAATAGAATTTGTAAATTTGTGCTCAAACAAGTGGTTACGCTTTTTTGAGTAAATATTTGGCAAATGTAACCGTAGTCGTCGGCTTTCTTTCACAAAAAATTGGTTCAATGTTTGCTGAACAGCTTTTTATTCAACGTAGTATAATAAATTTCCTTGTAGCAATATTATTACCACTAGTAATATCGTTTGCTAATGCTTTACTTTTTATGTCTTCTAATAAGCTTTTTGCTTTTGTCTGAAATTTTTACATATTGGTATTCCCTGCGCAACTTGATTTTCAATCCAAATAGAAAGCAAGGACTCCATTTTGATCTTCAAAGTACTTCTTGTGCGGGTCGTTGAAAATCCTTCAGAAAAATCGGTCAAACTTATATCCGATTTTAGTATCATTTATTTAAGAAATGAGAAATTAAAGACAAATACTTATACCTATAGAAACCACTGTGCCCAACTGTCTCGACTTGTGCAACATTTAGCATCGTGTTAGTAGCGTTAAAACTATAAAGCAGGAAAAAAAAACAACAACAAAAACACCAACTTTATCGTTATTTTTTTGGTGAAGAAAAATGCGTACAAACGAAAACATTTCTTTGGAGAACTTTATTTCATTTTATGCTTTTGAACAATGTTGTTTTTGGCTGCTATACTGCTTGCTTGCTGCTTGGTCTTAAAGTTGTTGCTATTGTTAATGTTTTTTATTGTTGCATAAATTAAAGAGAGCAACTTTTCTTAAATTTGCATTTTAAATTGTTTTTCAGACAGACATATTTACTTCTGGTTCTGTTATATTCTTTTATTATTTAATTTAACTCTTTTTGAAGAGACTATAAAAATAAATTTAGCAGAATTGAACAAGTGTTGCATGCAACAAAAGCACATAAGACTTTAAGTCAAGCAGTATGTCTGTCTATCTATCTGACAGTTACTGTTAATGGTAACTGTGTAAGTGTTTATTTAAGTGGAAGTGTGTGTATGTTTGTGTAGATCAAATAGATTTTCTTTATTTTTAATTTCATTTAAACTCGTGCCACATGCACTTGCTACTGTAAATGTGCATGTATTTATGTGACCGGCTCTGTGCAAGTTTCTAAATTGTAGACCACGTAAAAGTACTTCAAGTCAAAAACTCAAATTCTACAACTAGAAATAAATAATAAAGTTTATGCTTGTTTAACAACCAAACAAAAAACAAAACACCCGCCGAATTTATATGTACATAAGTGCAACACACATTTACAGTAGCTATTTGAACTCGTCTTTAAACTCTTTTCATGATGAAATTTCTTGGCTTGAAATGTCTTCAAGTCCTTGAAAATCTGTATCTAGTAACAGTGTGTTGATTTTCTTTAACCCGAAAGCCACACACTTTATTGTTCTGATAACCAGCATCTCTCACTTACTTACCTTGTGCATCTTCACGATACCGGTTGTATTTACCTCTATCTGAAGTTGCTGCTGATGTTGCTTGTTTGAAATTATCACGTGCTGCTGTTGCTATTGCAATCGCAGCCTGCTGTTGCTCTTGACCGCCAAGCAGGTGTTCATTTTCATTTGATTCATCACAGTCAGCATCATCATCTTGGTGGATTTTCTTGTTTGCGCCTGTTGCTTTTGTTGTTCTTGGTGGCTGTTGCTGTTCGTTTTTAATTTGTTGGAGTGTAATTTGATTTGCTTGTTGAGCTTTAGAGTACTCGTCATCATTCTTGTTGTTGTGTAATTCCCAATCTGTTGTTGCTCTTTGGGAGTTGTAGGCCTTTTGCAAATTTAAATCTTTTTCATTTGCAGCATCTAAGTATGTCACAGCTTTTGTGGCTGTGGTTGATGGTATGTCAAAAGCTGAAAATGGAAATGGAAAATGGAAAAAAATATAAATACATTTCATATGATAGATGAGGTTGTTGTCAACTGTCTTGGCTAATTGACTGAAACTGGCGACGTTAAAGATGTTTTGTAAAGAGTTTTTTCTGTAAGAGTTGTCGAGAGCTGTTTAACTAATACATGTAATTAAAATGTTGATTCATTCTAATTGACACTGACAGTAATTTTAAAAAATTGTAATTATATAAAGAATGCACTGCACATCGGACAGGTGAATGTGTTGTTTCTGTCTTTAATGCTTTTTTATTTGAGAAATATGAAAAGTGTACATGCAAAATGATATTCAAATCTATTTATTAGAGTTTGGAGTGGAAAACTCATTTAATTATAGAGTTACAAGCTAATTTTGCATACAAATGTCCGTCATCTAAAAATCAATTGTTAAAAATTTCTTAAAACAATTAAAAAAATGTTGAATTTGAATATAGTTTTGAAAAAAATTTTAAAAAGTTTTTGAGATATAAGAATTTTTTAATGAAGTCTTATTTAATTTGCCACCAAAAAGGGTTTCTCTTGATTCAAAAAGTTTATGATTTAATAATACTTGCAATGTAAATATTATGTACACTATAGACTATAGTAGATATCGCTTGTAAATTATAAATGACAGATCTGAATTGTCGGTTATCTGTCCAATTAGCAATGGATTCTGAAGCAATTTGCACATTTTAAATAAATGAAGAGATATTTCAGAACGTACATATATAGTCTAGTCTAGGCAAATTAGAGTTGTATTGTAAAACTGAAATAGACCTCCTTTCAAATAATTTATGTATATGGTGAATTTCACGTCAAGTGACCCAATTTTAAAAATCGATGTCTTTCGATTTGGATGAAATTTGCACCAAGGTTAGTACTATTGGATAGTAAGCCAGATACAAATTTTCTGCTCTATCAGTCAAGAACTACCGGAGTTAGAGGGGGTCAAAGTTGGACATTTTGATCCATTTTTGTCATACAGGGTTTTTTTTAAAATGAGTGTAACTTTTCACCTATTGCTCCAACTCTTTCTTCAATCATTCCAAAAATATTTTTTTTAATTTTTAAACAAATTTTTTTTTAATTTTTTTTTTTAATTATATTTTTTAATTTTCTTTCAATTTGGGCCCTTTTTTCGCAATAGAAAGCTTATACAATTTACTTTAAGGCTTTTATAATCGCTTAATGGGATGCGAGTGAGATATCTATCAAAAAAAATATTTTTTAACTCAAGAATAGGATTTTTCAATACTTGGCACATGTATCATTTTCATTTTCCCCCATTTTTTTATTTTTTTTTTTCAAAATGGAGTTTTTTTTTTATTTTTCAAAAGTAAATATTGCTCTTTTGAACAATAATAAAGTCCGGCATCCAGTTATATTTGAAATGTTTTATTTAAATCATAGATGTGCAGCTAGTACTCTTTTGAGTCATCGTGTTTTCACACCGATAGTAGCTTGATCGTTTTTTCACACCAACATGTCCGAAAGCTTGCTGCTTGTTTACCGATTCAAAGTCAGTTGCTATTCTGCATTTGACAAAGAAACACCGTATCGCTCTGCAAGCAAAATTATTTGTAATAAAAAACACTACACTAAAAAAAAAAATTTTAATTGCCATGGACGAATATAAAGAAATTTTTATGTTTGTAAATGGCAAAAATAATGCCCAATTGGAGATGTTGATATTTGATTTTTTTTTAAGATTTAGTTTTAATTTTTAATTTTTTTAATTTTAATTTTTTACTCAGTGTACTACTTTTGTTTTCTCTGCTTTTGTTCTGCTTGCTCCGTTCAACTTAACACAGTCGCAAAATTCGTAAAACTGATTTGAAATGCGTTTGTGTCAGTTTGCACATGTCTGATTTAAATACATACATATGTACGAGTATGTAAGTATTTTATCAATAATAATTTGTTTTTCTCTATATAAATTAGCAAGAATTTTTCAAAAAACAATATTAAATAATTGAAAAATTTAATTGTAGTTATAATGAACATGTTTTATTTTTTAATAAATAACTAAAAAAGGTTTGTCGAACTCCCACCACCAGGGCTGTCAGATATGGCGATTTCTCGCCAAACGTGGCGATTTTGAAACGTGTTTGGCGTCGAGATTTTCCGTTTGGCGACATGGCGATTTTTTGGCGATTTTTGATATCACTGGCGATTTTCTTGGCGATTTTCACCAAAACATCTATAATGAATTATGTGATGAAAAAAATCGTCTTTTTTGGTTTTTATAAATCCAATTGTCAACGAAATGAATAATCTGAATTTGGAATCGGACAGCATGGATGCAGGAAGCATGCATGAAAAAATGTATTGTACACTTCTTATGTTTTCAACAAAAGTTTTCAAACCTTCTGTTTTATATAATACTGAAAACAATGAAAAATTTTTCAATGATTTACATGCAGCTATTGATTCTTCAAATTCATTTTTGCCTCTAGATGCAATTGATTTTGCAGAGTTTGAAACAGAATTAAGAAATGCGAAATTGAGCGAAGTAGAAATAATCCTACTTAAAGAAAACTGTTTTGTGTATTTAAAAAAACTTTTAAAAGAGATGATAAGCAGCTTACCAGAAAATATGAACTTTTTTAAAGCTTTTGGACAATTTTCTATTTCAAAGTGTGCGAATACATTATCTCAAACTAAATTTGGCGTTGTTCAAGAAACATTAAGACCATCAATGGGGAAAACTTCCGTTCATAAATTGGAATAATTATTTTAATAACGAAATTCCAACAAATTTACTTGAATTTTTGCCAAAAGTGTTTGATTATCACGATACAGTAATGTCTGCGTTGAAAGTGTATTTTCAATAATGAATTGTACAAAAACTCGACTAAGTAATAAAATTCAATATGAGCTTTTAGACGCTCTATTGAGAATAATTAATCATATGAACGTAAACAAATTATGCTGCAATTTGTTTAGACCGACTAATGAAATGATAAAAAAATTCAACTCAACTATGTATGAAAGTCAAGACTCTAGTAATAAAATCGCTGAGAATGAAGTTTACGAACTTTTGACTTATCTACTTAATTTTACTTTTTTTTAAATATGATCTCCATTTTTATGTAATTTAAAACTCTCTTTTAACAAAGTTTTAAAATTTTTTAAATAGTAAAAAATACAAAAACGGATATAAATGTGTATATGTTTTACTAAAATATTGTTTAATAAGTAACAATTAATGTATTAAATAAAAAAACTTTAACAAAAACTAAAAAAAAATTATTTTTGGCGATTTTTTTGGTTTTTTCTTAATTTTTGGCGATTTTTGACTTAAAAATTGAACTAGGTTTTTTTGTGTAAACAAAATTTATTTCTTTTAAATAATAAAAAAAAAATTAAAAACTGAACAAAATCGGATTTTGGCGAATTTTGGCGATTTTTTACATCCGTTTTGGCGACGGAGCTCAAAAAAATCTGACAACCCTGCCCACCACTGGCCACTGACACATAGCTGATGAATGCAAATTAAGGAGAATAATAAATACCGTTATAAAAGAGCGTTTGTTTAGTACGTCTCTTCTCTCATTACTTACGTATGTATGCATAATGCATGTAATATTTACTACATATTGTTGCTTTTGCATTTAGTTAATAACAGTTGTTATTGTAACTACTATGGTTTGCAAAAGGGTTTCTAAGATACTAATTTCTAAATTATGTTATTGAATTCATCAATAATAGAGGTTAGCTGAAATTAAACTACGATAATTATAAAATTCTTTATTTAGGTTTTATTGAAAAGGAGCAACTATAAAAGAATCTACTTATCATTCAGCAAAACAAACAAACTACGAAGTTCTTCTGCAGGGAATCCAAAAATGTTTAAATAAGCTTAAAAAATTGATCTAAACTTTCGATAAAAAGTTGACGTTTTTAGAGCATGCGGCATACGTTCATGTTTTAGAGTAGTCAATGTAAAAAAAATGTTAATGTTTTTGGGTGTTCATGTTACGTGAACATTCACGTTTCTGCGAGTTCACTGTATTTTAAAATTTAATGTATAAAATTTGTCAATTGTTAAATATATAACATATAACAGAAATATACAAAAATAAATAGTAGTGTAGTATACAATTTATTTTCAAATAAATTGTATATTTAACTTGAAGTGAACTTCGATTAAAAATTTTTGTAAAAAATTTCTCAATTTGTGTAACTATACAATGTTTGTGTAAATAAAGTATTATTGTCAAAAACAGTTGAAAACGTATTACATTTAACATAAATAAATTGTAAACAAAGACAGTTAGCTGTGCTACAGTACTCACCTTGTATAGTGACACCATAAAATACTTAATATATTAAATTAATACTTATGATTATTCATAACGCCGAACAGTTTCAGTTTTCTTTAACATAAACGAAAATACGTATAACACTCAAAATTTACTCTATAAAGAACGTATGTTAATATACCAACGCGTTAAGATTCGTTAACTGACAGCAACATGTACATACACATGTATTTCATTCTCTTTAACAAAGAGTTTATTTTTCTTAATGTTTCTTATTTTTTAACTTAAACAGCTGATTTTCTATAAGCACAATCAAAGACTCTCACAAGTACTAAAATATATTAACAAAACGGCAGCACAACACTTTCTGGAATTTTTAATAAAATATCACGTTTTTCTTGGTAAATTCCAAGTTTTTTTCCACCTCTTGTTTGACATAAAAAACGTAAAATTTTTTCATTAATTTTAATTACTTTGCGAGCATTTTGTAGCTGCTTATGCTTTTTTCTTTTATTTTAATAAACGCGTTCGCATTTTAATTAAAACTAATTGCTCAGGGACAGAAAACAAAACTATTTGTACTCTTTACGCAAATTCTTTTGCTACAATTTTCTAATTTATATAAATGATTTTGTTGTTTCTTTTTGTTTTTATGTTTTTTGTTCTTTAGCATTTTGTTGCTATTTAATTGCTTTGTTTTACTCTTGAGCAGACTGTTAAATGGTTGATTAGAAATGCCACTCAATGTGCAGTGAGTGAAATAAAACAAAAAAACACTCAATTTGATTTTTACAACTCAATATATTTATTGCTTATCTTGCTACAACTACAAAGTTTATATGAATAAAACAAAAATAGTAGCATACCTTAGGGATTGTATTAAATTTTACTAGTCTAGATTATAAAATATGTAGACATGTGTTTAACTTATTTATATACCCCAACAGACCAAAAAATAAGTAAAGTGTAATAGTACTTTATGCTACGTTTCCACGATGCATGCTTCGCTCTCTATTCATGCTTCACACCCCAATCATGAGTGAAACAACTTGCTTCACCATACAAAATTTTAAGAGCGCATCAAGTAGATTCATATTGAATCAACTTGCCAAGCACGAAAAATTGCACTCTTCTCTAATTTTTATCGCAAGTTTATCTGCACTAGCTGTAAAAATTTTATATTATTGTAAACAAAGCAAATTATTTTCTTGTTGCTGGAAGTAAAGAAAGTAAATACGTACGAATGTATGTTTTTTTCTTCAAATAAGCTAACTAATTTTCACTCAGTTTTTTTGTCCATTAAAAAAAAATATTTTCCACAAATTGTACATTCTGTTTTTTTTTATTCTGTTTGTTTATTAAAAACAACTGTCAAATCGAATCAAGTTTTTTGGTCATGTAAACAGCATGATTCATAAACATGATTCATAGAGCGAAGCAGGTGTTTCAAGTCGTCGTGGAAACATAGTATTAGAAGAAGCTTTTTAAAAAAAAACCTTAAGTTTTTAATCATGTTTGAGAAACTATTATCATTCACAATATGTTTTTAAACATAGTATATAATCAATAGTATACAATAAATATATATTAAACATGCTTGTCATATTTTGTCATTGTTAATTTTGATTTAAAATAAACAATTATATTTGTAAAAATGTTTTGTTTATCCGAAAAGTTTTGATTTTTTTTGGAAAAATTTTAACTTTTTCCTTTTTTTAATTATGAATGCCATTAAAGGTTTTTTTTATTTATTTTTTTAAGGAGTTTTGTAAAAAAAATTTTGGCGGAAGCTTTTTAATGTTGTTTTCAAATCACATCGAATTCCCGAAAATGAGAATTTCTTATTTGCAAGCATAACCAAATTCTACAATTGTTGAAATAAGCTTATTCTACAATTGTAGGTATAAGCTTATTTTTATTTAGTTTAATAAAATATTATTTGGAGAAGCTTTTTCTAAAATTGAGAATATAAGCTTATTAAATAATTATTTCAGTATTTATAATTTAAAAGTGTTTTTCTATAGTTTCTCAAGTTTTTTTTTAAAGCTTAAGTCCTGTTTCACACTCATCAGTTTTCTGACTGTCAAGTATTTTCAATGAGAAGGAAAGAGAAAATTATCTTTTATCTTTTTCCTTCTCATTAAAAAATACTTGACCTGACAGTCAGAACTGATGAGTGTGAAACAGGTCTAAGGCTTATGCTCGCAAGATTTATTATAATATTTTTCTAAAGGGTTTTGGTATATTGGGTAGTATACATATTTTGATACAAGCTTTTTGTATTTCATTTAATTTTTCTTTTAATTTTGTTCTTTTAATATTTTATTAATGAATATACATATTTACGAGTATATGTATATTTATCCGGGATTGTATTTATTTTATATTTTAAAATAACCTGTCGTTGGCAGATTTTTAAATTAATTTCCTGTTATTATTATTATTTTTTCTATCCTGTTTTTCAACAAATTTTCATTTCACATCAGCATCATCATTTCGTATTTACTGAGTGCCTACAATGCTGATTTTTTTGTACATAGCACCTACATACATATACATACATATATAGTAGCTATGAATGGGGCATGCAAATCCCAAAAGAGCTATAAGCGTAACTGCAATAAAATACGTACATACATACGTTTTAAATACTTGATGTTCTTTCTATTGTAGGCGTAAAAAATATTAAAAAAAAATAATAAATATTTATTTAGCTAAAAATTAATATGTGTGGTATATTCACATTTTTAATGTTTTGCAAATATTTAGATTGAGTTTACAGGAAACGAATTGAATATGAGACAACAAAAATATGAAGACAGCAAAAACAATTTGTAGGCTGGAAGTAGGACTGAGTATAAAATTATGTATAATCTCTCTGAAGGACACGTATTCTTACAGCATATTTAAAAAATTTAATTATAAAACAGGCTCTGAAAAAGTACTGAGCAGCAGTTTTATCTAGCTGATATAAATAATAAAATACATAAGTACAACAGATGTAAAAATGTAAATCCGAGACAAAAATCCAAAATATGGAATTTTTACAATTTCGCCTTTATAGTCCATATATCTATAGGATCATTGTATGGCACAATCTTTAGATTCGGACGAAAAAAAAAACAAAAATATCGCACGTTTAAAAATTTACTTTTAAAAGTATGTAAATATATCAATACCCACTGTGCCTTTACGGTGTGCAGTATCTATTTACAAAACACAACCTCGTTACTCCTTGACTACGTCCATTTACAATTTTATACCGATTGGATCAGTCGTTTATAGATGGTAGATTTATTATCAAAACTTTTAATTTATTCTTTATACAATTTATAAAAATATACATACATATGTACATACATACGGTTTGAAAAAGTCTCGTTTGACGAAAAATGCAAAAAATATTTTTAAACTAAAATAGAATAAAGTGCATGGTGTAATTAGACAAGGTGCGTGCAAATCGACAACAAATACAACACAATACAGAAACAACAGGCATTTTGTTTGTGTAAAATAATGTACTACATACTGTCAAAAACACTTGAAAAAGTATTATTTTTGACATAAGTGAATTGCAACCAAAGCCAGTCAGCTATGCTACTGCACTCACCTTGTATAGTTACACCATGATAAAGTGTCTGACTATCTGTTGAAATGTATCGTGTTCAAATATATGGTGTTTTTTTAAATGTATTTAACTTTAAGTTTACTTTGGTTTGGTATATGAACATGAATAGACTTACACCTGAAAAACGCTTCCAAATTGTTCAAATTTATTTTGAATATTATGGTTCTGGGTTTTTTTAAATGCATATATGTAATTTTAAAATGGAATAAAACAAAGATGATTTTTTTTTAAAATGACATGAAATTGACTTTATTGGAAAGAAAATATTACGGCATTATAATTTGAATATGACTTCCAACTAACTGGCTCGGACGTAGTCTAATCTGGAGTTCTAATTTCTGTTGACTTGTTCTAACATTGTCGACAATAATGCTGCGAATGGTGTCCTCCAAGTAGTGAATCGTTTCTTACTTATCGGTGTAGACTTGTCAGCCGACAAAATGGCCGCCAGTTAAGAAAGTGTTGCCAAGTTCTACACATAAAAAACACCCTATATGTGCATTCGTTTTATTACAACTTTTAGTATGATTTTTAAAGCAGCCTATTATTCCGTCACATTTGTAATATTAGACATTATTTCACACACATCCCACAAGTAATTGGCAGAAACCACCTTGCAGTAGGAGAAATCGCTTTACGCATGTTAGTATTTTATCTTGAAATGATCGCGGATATTTTTTCAAGCAACTCACAAAACGTCTTTTAATATATGCGTGAAAAGTTTTGGAACGCTTTCGCATCTTCCAAGCGCAGCTCGTCCATAACCATTGAAACGCAGCCAAGTTCATGCCTCTTCTCAGCAACCATTTTTGGCTCCATATGGCTCGATTTCTCTTTAACTTTTCTTGCTTAATGATTTTTGTTTTTATATTTTATAAAAGCTGGTATTACCAGAATAACAATTATTAAATTTTCGGAATCCATTATTTAAAACTTTATTTGCAAGAACACAAAACTTCCGCGAATATAATCAAAACAAAAACAGCTGTTGTCTTCTATAGTAGATTATGTCATATGAAACTAAAAACCGACGTGTAAAAGCAAATTATTATAAACTGCCTGTAAATTTCCGATTTTGAAAGACATGCACAATTAAATATGTATGTATAGCTATGTATGGACAGTCGTCAGATCGAGCAATGTGCTGGCAATGTACTGACATTGAAAAATTGTTAGCAAAAGGTAAATTGTCAGTTCAGACGACTGTAAGAAAACTAACAATTTCATTGACACACAATTGTCACACAATGAATTTATCTGTCAACCGTAATTGTTTTTCCAAAATGTTATTAATGTACACTTGTCTGTTTATTTATGTATATACAGAGTTGCATTTATAAATAATTTCTATGACAAGCTGCCATTGGCAGATGCATAAACTTTGCACATATGACAATGAAAAGTGTTTGACAATTGTCTGAAAACAATGACAATGACAAAATTGTGTGTTTACACGATTGTTAGATGTCTGACAATATTTTTGTCTTCCAATGTACTGAAAATGAATTTTCTTACAATGTTGGTAGACAAAAATTTTAAGTTCACACGGTTGTTAGACATTTTCTGAACATTTTTCGGACAACGTTGTAATATCTGACCACCGTCTGTACATATTTTACGTATTGTACAACTGACAGGTACTCCTACACTGCAAAATACATACCGTCTAAAATTAGCATTTTCTATCGTCTTAACGAATTTTAACAATGTTTTCTTGCAGTTATTATTCTTATTTTTACCCAATAAGGCGAAATAACCTTATACGATATTAGTTATTTTATTTTTTTAGCAGTTTGCTATATGTATTTGCCAATTCTGGTAATTCTTAATGGTACTTTGAAAAGTCTCAGCTATTTTATTGAAATAGAGGAGAATAACTTTCGTTTTCTCCCAATATACGTTTTTGCTTTTTGTAAAAATATTCTCTTACGATAGCGAACACGACACAAATAAAATATTTATTGTTTAGTGGGATTATTATATATTTACAATAATTTTTGTTTATTTGAAGGCTCTGAGTTTAATTTGTCTTAAAATTGTACGTCATCTGATTATCGAAATACGGACAATAAGCCAAAATTTAGGAATAAGAACGCGAACATGAACAATATAAACTTACCGAGACTTGATTTTTTTTTAAGATTTTTTGTAAGAAAAAATATACAATATTTAAAATTTTTACAACAATTTTCTCATATTATAAATTAAGAATTGCAGCAAATACTTTATATTATAAATATTTTAATTTTATTTTATACAATGTTGGAAAAAATCAATTATTTATTTTATTAAATCAAAAATTGCTGGTTCACTAAATGCTGGTATTTTACAATATATAAAAGCATGTGAAATTTGTACAGAAACTTCTAGTTTTATTTTTAACAGAACATATATTTATGTAAAAAATCAATTTATAATTTTTAGTTTTATCCTTATTGTATTAATTTCAAACAACAAACAAACAAGTAACATAGTATTATATTGAATTATTTACATTATCCGTTTAACCTAAATTGCTGTTGAATCTATTTAATTATTAAATTTTAACATTTAAACATTTAAAATTTTTTTAAAAATATGCAGTTAATCAAATTGCATAAAAATGTTTAATAATAATAAAATAACAATAAATTACAAAATAAATTAAGAAACATACGCAATAGGGGGGCTCAAGTGAATATTAAAACTTTATATAGTTTGGGAAAGCATTCCCAAAAAAAAAAAATTAAATTTCTCACAAATTGTTTCTTAAGTCACTAAATGAAGTTAAATTTATTTATACTACATTTAAGGTTTTGAAAGGCTCTTCATGTAATGGACATACAAAAATTATTGTTTAAACATGGCCACCGTAATACTTGTGATTATTTTGATTGTAAAGGGTGTCCCAACTAGAACGCAATTTTTAAATTTTAAATACAACAGATATTTAAAAACAATTCGTGAAACTTTATTATTTCGTAAAGTAGACAGAATGAGGTTATGTATGGCACACCGCGTCTTTGCTGGCACACACGCGATCTTTTAATGAAATTTTCAATGACCTTTTTGCATAAATGCTGTGGCACTTCATTAATGCAGCGTCCAATTGCCTCTTTTAACGCTTGAGTCGTCGTCGGCTTATTCGCGTAAACCATCGACTTTAAAAAACCCCAAAGAAAAAAAATCTAAAGGTGTTAAATCGTACGACCTAGGCGGCCAATTCTGGTCTCCAAAACGCGAAATAACACGACCGGGAAATGACTGACTGACAGCAATTGAATTGTTTCTCTGGCTGTATGACATGTGGCGCCATCTTGTTGAAACCACATGCCCTCCACATTCATTTCTTCAATTATAGGCAAGAAAAAACTGGTTATCATTTCACGAGATCGAACACCATTGACTGTTTACGCTTGACCTGCCTCATTTTCATAAAAAAGGTTCAATGATTCCTCCAGCCCAAAAACCACACAGTGACACGTTGAGGATGCATTTGATTCTCGTGAATCACTCGAGGATTTTCCTCACCCCAAATGCGACAATTCTGTCTATTGAGGAAGCCATCAAGATGGAAATGGGCCTCGTCACTAAAGATGATTTTGTCGGCAAAATCAGCATTTTCATGTTGTCTCTCCAATACCCAATGTCAGCTAGCTAGTTCCTGAGTCAATTGAATTTTGTATGCATGAAGATGCAAATCTTTCGTCAAAATACGCTGCATAGTGGATTTGGAGACACCAATTTGCTGAGCTCGGTGTCGAATTGAGGCGGATGGAGTTTGAGCGACATCATCACGTACAGCTGCGACATTTTCGGTCGATCGACCTGGTCGAAGGCGCGTTGTTGTCTTTACATCACTAACAGACCCAGTTTCGGCAAAATTATCCATTAATCTCTTTACAGTTGACTCTTTTAGAGCATTATTGTGACCCCAAATTGATCGCAATTTGCGATCTGTAGCCACAAAACTTTCACCATTTTGGTAAAACAATTTTACAAAGAGAATGCGTTGTTCATTCGTGTAAGCCCGTACCTTCTACTAGCAAACAATAACAATTGTTCAAATGTCAAACAATGACACTTCGAATGGCGCCAAATTTAAAAATTGCGTTCTAGTTGGGACACTTTACGTACATATTTACTTTTTTCGTTTTCTTTTTATTAATATTTATGAAATCACATCATATTAATTAAATATCAACAGATTTTTTAAACACAGTTATTATGCTTATGTGTATTTATAACATTTGAATTTATTTATTTTTGAAATTTTTTTTCGTGATTTTTTTTCCAATTAACACAAATTATTGCAATATATTTTCATTACAAGATAATTGACATTTAATATCCATTTGACAGGAATGCGTCACTGGTAAATGCTACATTTATTTAAAACTATGTTGTGTCTGTTTAATATTTATTATTGTTATTACTTATTCACATTATTGAAAATCATAATTGTATGATTTTTTTACAGTCAGCGGGATTTGAATAGTTGTGTAATTATGTAGACTTAAAAGTATGTGAACCTTTAGTAAAGCTGTGCATTTTATTTAAATTCTTAAATTCTTTATGTTGTCGAAAACTATAGCCAAATATTGTTCAGTTGGACGCAGATTTTGCTTTATTGAACGTAGTTGTTGGTTTCTTTTAATAACAATTTGCCTCTTTTTTGTTTACAATCTATACTTAAGGTTATATAGTTTTATAACACAATTCGCAGTATTTTTTTTAAGTTTCAGCTTTTTTGCTGCCATCGAATCGTACAATGTCAGTTTTTAAAGGAATTTGTTCACGAATTTTTGATTTATCAATCGCGTTCTTGTACATACATATGTAGATCATAGTTTGTTAATATTACTGCGCGATCATTTTAACCACCATTTTGATTATAATCCAAATCAAATTTTAGGCACTGCATATACATAATAACAATATTCAACTCTTCCAATGGTGTCACGTTCGCTGTCGTTAGTGCACATCATACATATATAGTTGGCTGTATGCCAAAATGCGAGAGCGAATCGCTGTATAACAACTGAAATTATATTATACTATGTTTCTGAATCATGTTTATGAATCATGCTGTTTACATGACTAATAAACTTGATTCGATTTGACAGTTGTTTTTAATAAACAAACAGAATAAAAAAAACAGCATTTACAATTTGTGGAAAATAATTTTTTTTAATGGACAAACAAAAGTGAGTGGGTATTAGTTAGCTTATTTGAAAAAAAAACATACATTCGTACGTATTTACTTTCTTTACTTCCAGCAACAAGAAAATAATTTGCTTTGTTTACAATAATATTAAATTTTTACAGCTAGTGCAGATAAACTTGCGATAAAAATTAGAGAAGAGTGCAATTTTTCGTGCTTCGCAAGATGATTCAATATGAATCTACTTGATTCGCTCTTAAAATTTTGTATGGTGAAGCAAGTTGTTTCACTCATGATTCGGGTGTGAAGCATGAATAGAGAGCGAAGCATGTACCGTGGAAACGTAGTATAAGGAAACTTTAATTATTTTGAACACAACTATAATTTGTATTCGGACAGTAAATATTTAAATGTGGCTTTGTGAATCTAATAAACGGTGAAAAGATGCTGTAGAGGGACCTTAATATAGGCACAAGGATGTAGGCACATACAAGCACAAGTCTATTCAAGGAAATTCCTTGAGCCATGATTAAAAACATGGCTGACAAAAGACCTACTTAAGAAGTACCATTTAAATATCTTCCTTTGAAGGACATCTGCCTAGTAATACCTCATAGATTGACTACATAGGTACTCCTGTTAAAATTCCTGATAATAAAGCCTGCTGGCCAATTGAATCAATTCTTTTATTAGGTCTATTACATATAATAACCAAATAACCAAATTCATTATAATACCTTAAAGTGTATTTTTAAATTATAAAAAAATACTTCATGTGTATTTAAACGCGTAAAAGTACGTTCTCTTGACTTTATGCAACGGTTTATTTATTTATTAATTTTTTACTCGTGTTATAAAGATAGCAAAATAAATTGTGTTGTAGAATATAGAATGTAGACTATACACCTAATTCTGTTTTTACGCGGTAATTGGTTCCAGAAAAACCCCGTGTAAAAAAAGACATTGATCGTATACGAAATAGGTAATTGGTTCCTTATCACTAAAACCTATTGAAATTTCAGGTTAAAGCTTAAAAGTAATGTAAAAAAATGTATGACAAGTTCATTTGATTGTATTCACTAAAAGGGAATTCCCCCAAAGTTTTGCTATTTACAGTTGTTATGACCAGTAAATTTGCTTGTATCCACAAAAAGGGAATTCTCCAAATTAGTATTATAAACATATTTAGTAGAACTCAAATTTAACCAAAAAAGTGTAAGCCCAAAAGATTTTAAATTGTGCTAAATAGAATAAACTCGTGTAAAAAAATTTAAAATTTTTTTATTTTCAAACCGTGTAAAGACAGAATTAGGTGTATATGTACTATGTACATTAAAATAATTGTTTGATTTAAATATATTAAAATTGTTTAAAAGTCCTTCTAAAACATCTTCTGGCAGTGTGAAATAAACACACATAAAATCTTTTAGAATATGAAACATGTCATTTAGAAGGCCTACAAAATGAAGCCCTAACAAATTTTCCAGCTGGGTTCATAAAGTATATTTGTATATTATGTATGAATTTTTAAGTAAATTTGATGTTAAACAATACACTCACGCGTTTTTAATACACAAACACAAAAAAACTAGTAAGAAAGTATAGTCGGTCAAGCCCGACCATATAATACCCTACAGCCAGTATATGTATAAAACAGTTTTTCAGAAATGGTCGTTATATGGCAGATATAACCTATTGTGGACCGATCATCCTGAAATTTAGTGTCTGTTAATATAAATATTATATGTGTTAAGCTTTAATTTTATAAATATTATTAAACGATTTATGGAGCTTAAAGTGAATCACGGAGATGGTCTTATATGGGAGTTTCGACTAATTATGGACCGACCATTATAAAATTAGGTGTCATTATTTCTGTACCTATACAAGAAACTTAATTGTGTCAAATTTTATTTGGATACTAACATTTTTAAGAAATTTATGATCGTTAAAGTGAATTTCGAAAGTGGGCCTTATATGGGAGCTACGACTAATTATGGACCGATCATAATAAAATTATATCGTATTATTTGTATACATATTAGGGGATTCAATTAATCGGGGTTTTAGTTTAATCGGTTAATCGAGCAAATAATTAATCGGGTTGAGATTTAATCGGTTAATAATCGGTTAATTAAGAATTATTCGGTTAACCGAACAATTTAAATTTAAATAAATCGATTGGTTAATATTAAAATAAACACTTATTTTTTTTTATGTTTAGAATTTATATTTTAAATAAAAAATTAAAGTAAATGAGATCCTTCTTTGTACATATGTATAGGGTGTTTTTTTTACAGGTTTGTTTTTCGAAAAGAGATAAAACTGGCATTTTGTGGTCAAATCTGGCAACTCTAATGCCATTTATGTTCAGTTTGGTTTGCCATTTCATCATGAACAGGTTGACAAAAGAACAACGCTTGCAAATCGTGCAAATTTATTTCGAAAATAACGGTTCAGTTCGCGAAGTTTACCGCAAGCTCCGTCCATTTTATGGTCGACATAATCGTCCATCAGAGCAATTAATTCGGTTAACCATGGATCGTTTTCGCACTACGTTTACTCTATGTGATAATACGCATCCGCAGCGACGTCGAACAGTGCGCACCGAAGAAACAATTGCCGCTGTAGAGCAAAGTGTTGAAGAGGACCCGAATTAATGGAGACCGGTATAGAGCCATGATAACGGACTATTTTGTTCCCGAATTGGATGGCATGAATGTGGATGAATTGTGGTTCCACACAGCGCACGCCACAATCGATTTATTGAAGGAAACATTCGATGAGCGCATAATTTCGCGGAATGGACCTGTCAATTGGCCACCAAGATCGTGTGATTTGACACCATTGGATTATTTTCTTTGGGGATATGTGAAGTCGCTCGTCTACGCCAACAAACCAGAAACGTTAGGGGAATTGGAAGCCAACATTCGTGGCGCTATTGCCGACATACGGCTCCATATGCTTGAAAAAGTGGTTGAAAATTAGACCTGTAGAATTGGCTTTATTCGAGCCAGCCGCGGCGGCCACATGCCTGAAATCATATTTAAACATTAATGGCATAAAATTATCCTTCCAATAAAGCCAAACTGATGGTCATTAAAACGATTTTCTTGTGTTTTATTTCAATTCGAAGTTGTATACCTCTCAAAAAAACACCCTATATATGAGTTAAACTAAGGTTTTAAAGGGATCTTGTGAAATAATCTTTTAAAAAAAGAATATTATTCAAATGTATAGCTTTTAAAGGGTTTTTTTTTTCTTTATTTTTTATAATACTTGACTTGGAAAAAACTCTCTCGCTGATTGTGGATGTTGGAGAAATCGAAAGTAAGGCATTATAAAGAATATCCAATTTATCAGTTCTGTTCTTTGTTTTTTCTAAGCATACAAAATCATCCATTATACCATTGAAGTCCTTTTTAGAATTTTTTACATTTTTAATACTATTAATAGTTTGGTTAGTTCTAAAAAAAGACTATTTTCATTAATGTCGGACGTCATCCGAGTCATTATGACAAAGTTCATCATGGAACATTCTAGAAAAAATTTCATTTCCAAATTCCTTAGTTTCAGTTTTAGAGCTATATTTCAAAAAACTATTGCTAGAAGGAAATGTTCGGTTAATCGGCACAAATTAACCGATTTATTTGTTATTTGAAAATCGCCAATATCAAATTATTCGAACAGTTAATCGACCCAAATTAACCGGTTAACCGATTAACGGTTAACCAATTGAATACCCTAATACATATGAAATATATTTGCGTTAAATATTATTTGTATACCAACATTTTTGAGAGAGTAATTCTCTTTAAAATGATTTTCGGAAGTGGGCCTTATATGGGAGCTACGAGTAATTATAGACCGATCTACACAAAATTTGTTGATGTGATTTGGCTTCATTTACCACTCATTTATGATGAAATTTGTTTTGATACTTGCATAATTCAAACATTTATGATCGGTAAATCCCAATTTCGGAAGAACTTTTCTATGGGGACCAGGTGAAATAACGGACCGATTTCCACCAGTTTCAATCCCATCCGTCCTTTGGCCGAAAAATAGCACGTACTAAATTTTATCGAAATATCTTAAAAATTGCGACCTGTACCCTGCGCACAAGCTTTACATGGACAGCCAGCCAGACGGGCAGACGGACATCGTTAAATCGACTCAGAAAATGATTCTGAGTCGATCGGTATACTTTAAGTTGGGTGTTGGACCAATATTTCTGGGCGTTACAAACATCAGCACAAATCCGATATACCCTCTCCACTATGTGGTGTAGGGTATAAAAAGGAACCAATAAAACAACAACAAACTCAACATATGTAATTTCAAAAAAAAAAACACGATGTTGCTAAAAAAAATTCAATTTGCATAATTTAAAAAATGCTACATTTTCATTATTATTTAATGGTCTTACTTGTGCAGCTTTAATAAAAAACAAGCAAGTGGAAAGATAAAAAATATTTTAATTTTATTTTCAATACACTATCGAACACAATTCCACTCATGTACATACATACATACGCATTTAACCAGCAATACCATACAAAAACGACAAACACGCTCTTCAAATAAATCTTAAGCCTATACAAAAACCATATTTTGTTATTATTATTATTTTAAAATATAATACGTATGCACGTGTATTTGTAAAATAATTAATATATGTACATATGTATGTATGTTCATTTATTGTCTATAGAGTTTTAATTTTTTATTTAAATATGGCTGCTTTTAAAAATGATTAAAAACACATGTGGAGAGGTTTTAATCAAAAATAATTTGGTTAGACATCTACTATAAGAAGGCCTACAATTTGTTGAATGATATAAATATTTTAATTTAATTTTTTAAGGTATTATTAGATATTTTGTTGTTTCCATTATATTAGCAATAAACAAGGGCTTTCGTCTGCAACTAGAAAAAGCACAATTTTTTAAGCAAATTTTTTAATAGAATGATGTGGCTTTCTCTTGATAGTTGTCTTGTTAATATATCGATCTGCATTCATTATTTTGGAACCTTTAATATGATATATAATGCGACATAATCCTGCTGTCAGTTGAACTAATCAAGTAATGTCAACAAAAGCATCTTAAGCTCAAACAAAAGCTCTTTTGTATTATTTAATTTTGCTATGACGCAACTAGTTTTATTACTACGAGGGCGGTCCGGAACGGAAAGCGCGGTATAAACAGAAAAAAGTTAAGTGTTTTGGAAACTTCCATCTCTGCTATGAACACATGTTAAATTTCTTTTCGATTAGAAATTCATGGTGTTATTAAATATTTAAATAAAAAAGGTTTATCGGGACAAGAAATTCAAAATGATATGGTGAATATGTTAGGTGAAAGTGCTCCTTCAAATGCAACAGTAAAAAATTGGGTTGCTGAATTTAAACGTGGTCGTACAAGCAATGAGAATGAAGAAAGGAAGTGGACGTCCAAAAACAGCAACAACAACAGAAATTGCTGCCAAAATGCATGATATGGTATTAAATGATCGACGAATAAAAGTGCGTGAAATAGCCATTTAATTTTGCATGAAGAACTACAGATGAAAAGGCTTTCTGCAAGATGGGTCCGCACTGAAAATTTCTCAAGCTTGTTTGGATCGTTTTAAGGAAAAAAAAAAGATTTTAAGCGTCGTTTCATAACTGTTGATGAGACATGACAAACAATGGACAGAAGCTGGAGGAAGTGCCCCAAAGAAGGCAAAAACAATTCAATCGTTTGTTAAGGTTATGCCAACGTTTTTTTGGACTTCAGAGATATTTTATTGATTGACTATCTGCAAAAAGGTAAAACAATATATTCAAAATACTATTGCAACATTTTGGATCCTGGCTTACAACACAAAAAAAAATTTTTTTCATCACGACAACGCACCAGCGCATAAGAGTGTTTTAATAAATCAACGAATTAAAGTACGAGTTGCTTGACCACCCACCTTATTCTCCTGATTTAGCTTCCTAGGTGGCAAACGTTTTACCTCAAATGAAGTTGTAAACCTCTATTTTAAAGGCCTTGGAGAAAACTATTTTAATCAAGGGCTATAATTACTAGATAAGCGTTGGACTAAGTATATTAAAGTTTCAGAAGATTATATTGAACAATAAAAATTTTTTTGAAAAACTAATTATTTTCTTTATGTGCTAGCCTAAGAAGTTTCCGAAGCGCCCTCATATATGTACATGCAGTGACTTTTTCAGTTAAAGACACTGCATTTCATTTTGAATTAAAATATTCAGTCTCAAATAAATGTGAAAATTTTACAAACTTTTGTAAAAAAGTCTAAATCTTTTAGTAATAAGAATAAATTGTTAATGTGGTTTTTCACACATTCATTAGTCTAAGGGCACTGCTACACGTTCAATAAATATCGTGATATTTGGATCGCGATCCATTTTAAAGTATTGATGGATCACGAGCGTATTTATGTTATTTTTATGCTGTGCGGGTCATGTAACAATGTCGCGAGAAAACCAAAAGACAGCCCTTAGAATTTTAAATTGAAATTGGTAAAATTACAAATAATTTAAAGCATTTCAATTTGAAAATGCGAGAATTGGAAATAAAATAGACAATTACAAATTGAAATTAAGCAATTAAGTTTAAAATTGAGATTATACAAAATGTAATAGCGAATTTCAATATTGGATTGGAAAATTTCTAATTAAAATTGCGATGTATCAAATGCCTCAGACCTTAATTGCAATGTACTTTACACAAATAAAGCTGTCCATGGTGCAAAACAGTGCCAAACCACACATCGGGATAAGCAACATCATTTTATAAATATCTGTTTATCCAGAAAAAAATCGCTTGAATTACTATAATGCCAATAAAATTCCTGTTTTAATGGTTTGTTTTAAATTAACATAAAACAATAATTTTGTGTGGTTTACCACACAATGGGCAATGGAAGTTAAAATGTATGAAACAACAATATTTTACATTGACCAGTTAAAAGGGAATTTTGGGAAGTTAGAACTAGTTTCTGGGATAACGATAATCTACATTTTTCGCTTAAACCTAGATTAAACTAAAAATTGTGTTGCTCAGTTATTATTTATTTGCTATAAAATCTAGGTTTAACTGAGCATCATTGGTGCGTTAAACCTAGATATAAAATTAAAAATAAAATAAACAATTCAACAATTGAAAAGAAATTTACATTTTAACAAAAATTAAAAAAAATGGATTAATCTAGTGATGATGAGGATTTAAGTGATTCAAACACATATAATAACTTAAATATGTCAATTGTTAGAAAGATACAAACAATAAGGACACGTCCAAATCATTTCTGCATTTATACCGACGCCGAATTCTTTCAAAGACTTCGCTTAACAAAACAATCCGCATATAATGTTTTAGAACTAATTGGACCACACATTAAATCCATTTCTTTAATTTTTTTCAAAGTTAAAGTTGACAAATACTGTTATTGACGCGGTTGCTTTTTGCGAAAATTTAAGATATTGCCATATTTATATAAAAAATTAGGAGAAATGTCATATGTATTTTGACTGAACAGTACGGCCAAGGTGAATTTAAATACAAGGTGACAGCGTAGCGCCAGCTGATTATTCATGGTGAAATTGAAAATGTCAAAAAGTTATATAAAAAAAAACTTTTTGACAGTGACGAAGGTTTTTACATATAGAAAAATGCCTGTTGTTCTTGCCGTGTTGTAATTGTTGTATCAATGCTGTCACCTAGTATTTAATTTCACCATGAGTACGGCAATGCTAACAAAATTTACAGGAGGTAATCCACTACTGAGAAACACAATCAGTAGTTAAATCCCGGCAAAATATATTTGAGGTTTAATATAACAGTGTGTTAAGCTGAGTTTAACTGACAAGTAAAAAACTAGCTCTTAGGCTTAGAGATGACATGAAATTATAAATTTTTGGTACACAAACTATAACTAAACTAAATATACTTTCCCAATAGCTGTAGGCTGTTTTTATATATTTTTATATATTTATTGTTGTATTGCATATTTAACAGTTTTTATTTCTATTTGTGGGTGTTTAAGTGATGATTCCTGGCTGTTCTTCATACAATTTTCACTATAGCTATATACCTACATACGTATACATTAAACATACTATAGTAAAAACCTATTAAGAATGGTTTTTTGGGTTGGTAGTTTTTTGTTAGTGGGTTAATAAGTAGTAAGTATTGGGTTCTGTGAACCTGTTGTGCTGAAGTCAGTTATTTATGCTGCTTTTGGCATATTTTTCAATCAATGGTGGCAGTTTATATAGTTTTTTCCAGTTTGAATCCTTCTATAAGGTTCATGTTTTTGTTTTTATTTTATATGTGCATATGTATATTGTTCATATCTAGCTTGGTGCTTTCAAAAAAACATGCGTGCTTGTGTTTGAGTGAATGGCAACATTTTTTCGTTACTGTATATTCTGGCCGTAAAAATACCAGTTTTTTCCAGGCTCTGGTCTCAAAAAGAACATTTGTGCTTTTTCAGCATAAAACCGTCTTCCCTGTTATAAATACAATTTTATTTAATACTTTTTTCTTGTTTGTTTATCGCTTGCTTACTGATGTCGGCGATGGTGTTGAAACAATTTTCAATTAAATATATGAGAAAAAGCAACATACAAACATAAACGGATCAGGATATGTACATACATGTACTTACGAGTATGCAAGTATGTACAAATGTATGTGTTGTTTGTGTAAATATGTTTGTGGTTTTTAATTGTTATTGGTTGGTTGGTAAGATATTAAATGATGACCATTTTAACAAAATAAAAAAAAATATTAAAATAACCAGATGAATGTATGAATTGTGTATGAAGATCATCATTGTCATCATCAAATATATCGCACACATGGCAGCCAACAGACATGTATAAATTGTCCACATAAAAAACTGTTGAAGTGGAAATTAATTATATTATTTGTATGTACATACATATTTATTATTGAATTACCATAAATATGTATTCATATCAATAAATCGAAACAACAATTAAACAATTTTATAGCTATTTCTTTTTTCTTCTTTGAATGAAATGTGTAAGAAGAGTAATTTAATATTTCATAAAAACATTACTGCGATAAATGTTTATATTTGCTGAAATCACACTTATATTTTTTGACTACATAGCTTTAACGATCGCTTCAATTTTAAGATTAATTTTAATTATTATTTTTTTTTCGCAATATTTGTGTAAATACTACAAATATATTAGTTTTATTTTTAAACAAGCAATATTTTATATTCGGCTGTAACAAATCTTATATACCCACCACCAAATACCAGTAGTGTAATCTATGAATACTTGAAACAAATTTTTGCTACGTTTTGTATAGATAACAATAATAATTAGAGATGTGACGGATATCCGGCCTAAATTTACTATTCGGACGGATATCGGATAATGAGCTACTATCCGGTATCTGGCCGGCCGGATATTTTCTTAGAATTATTTTAAGCAAATACATTTTTAACAAATAAAATAGCTTTTAACAATAAAATAGCTTTTATTTAAAGCTAAAAAAGTAACAAAAAATTACAAACTATCTTTCAAAAACTTAAAATACTTTACTGAAAAATGTATGTATAAAGTAACTAAAAACTTAAAAAACGTCCAATTAATAAAACGACTGACATTAATACTCAAAATTAAGAAGAGGTAGATTATGGTGAATAAAAACTAAATTTTCACCGTTCGCAGACACTAAACGATTTTGCTTGTTTTCGTAAACCAAGCCAGTTTCCGAAAAAAGTCTTTCGCTATAAACGCTGCTTCAATGAGCTTCAAGGAACGTTTTGACAAGCTTTTTAAAAATTAGATATTTTTTGACTGCGATCAATTCGAACTTCCTTCACGAAAAATTCAATCTCGGTAGCTATTGGGTTCTTCTCATGATCCCGAGACTTAATGTTGTTTTCATCTGCCACTTGATTAAAACAATCCCAAAATGTTTCGTGAGATTCACGAGCTACATTGGAATCGGTACCCGGTTATCCGGCCATTCCACTATCCCTCACATCTGTAATAATTATACTGGTTATTTTATTTTGCGGCCTCCTTACATGAGTGCTATCAACCATTATGGGTCATAATCCTCATAAAATAATGTACCGTAATTTATATTTATTTGAACTTTATTCTGTTTAAATATCATCTCAATAGCAACGTTTACAAGAATTTCATTCCAGTTATTCCACAAAGTAAACAGAAGTGTCACGAGACGGAAGATAGTCAAATCTTATACTTATCTCCTTCTTTCAGAACTGCCCTTTGTTTGAAACGTCAAAATGTGGAATTTTTATTCACGATAGGGGTGAATAATAATTAAAATTTATCACAACAAAAAGTTTAATAGCTCAATCAAATGCTTGCAAAAATTATAAAAAATTTTAAAGAAATACTATCAAAATATATACAAACTTTTAACTGATTTCAACCCTTCAATAATTACCAGTGGCTGCAAAGTATTTTTCATCAATGTGCGCTTTTCTATCAATTGTTCGATTTTTAATTCTATGTTGTTACAATAAGAAATTGTTGAGCATTCAAAACCGTAAACTCCTTACCTCCAAATCCGATATGTAACAGCAACGCATTTAACAAAACGCTGTTTTGACAATCTGGAAATAAGAAATCAATAATTAAAAACTTAGCTTAACCCAATCGCTGCGAAGGTATTTTTTATCGAATTTTTTTAATCACTTTGTGCGTGCTTTTAGAACGGCATATGTAACTCGAATGACCAAAACAAAAGACACACATGATTTTGTGGCATTCATTTACCGTTAGAAAAAAATGGGATTAATATCAGAATGTTACAGTGTTGCATTTTAATCGCTCAAAGCGCAAAGGGCTAAGGGTGGTTCCATATGGAACTGTCGCAGCAAGTGGGTTAATTATCTAAATTTTAACACAATATTACCTTGATTATTTTTTCACCTAGCCTCTATACATATATCCTCCCGAAATATGACTTTATTGCTCACCACAAATATGTTGAATATAAAACATAAGCACACCTAAATATGTTGTGCATGTTAGTTATTAATTAAACATAATCCCCATATATGGTCTGCCTCCAAAAATCACAATATTGGTATCTATATCAACTAAAATAAGTTTTATATATGCAAAAGTTATGTAGCGAAATTTTGTAACGATTGGTCCATAATTAGTCATAGCTACGAAATGAACCCCTCTTCTGAAAGTTACTTTAACATGCATAAGTCATGCTACTAGATTTTATGATGATCGGCCCAAAATTCTGGAAAATTGGTTTTGCTCACATACTTGGTATAGGGTCTATACATGGTCTATTTTAACCATCAATACTTTCCTGTTTATGTATAAATATTAGGGTTTCCCCAAAATAAAATTGCGAATGTTCCCGACTAATATGAAAATTTCATTCATTTTAAGACTACGTTTCTCAATTTTTTTTTGTCCTAGAGTCAATATTTGCTGAGCTTGATCAAAGGATAAAAGGACCTTTTTAGAGGTTTTTAGATTTTTTTCACATTTCTTCCAAAGGAACTATATGTAAATTTGGTATCATATGAAAGGTATTTAAAAGGTGCATTCAATGGGTTATCAAAAATTAAAAAAAAAAAAAATTTAATTCAAAAATTTTGAAAATTTCAGACAAAATTTTAGTGTTTTTTTTATTTTTCATAGAATTTACTTAACTAAATAGTTGAAATTGCTTGATTATAAACATCATGCAATTTAACCCAAATGGTTTTTCCCGTTTTTTTAGCTTATAAAATTTACGTTATTTTAATACCAATTACATTAACGAATTGAGTTAAAAGAGATTGTCAGATAGGGAAGAATTAAGGTTAAAAAAAATATAAAAATTTAAATAGGTAGAATTTTAAAAAAACGGGAAAAACCATTTCGGTTAAATTGCAAGATGTTTTTAATCAAGAAATTTCAACTATTTAGTTAAGTAAATTCTATAAAAAAATAAAAAAACACTAAAATTTTGTCTGAAATTTTCAAAATTTTTGAATTAAAATTTTTTTTTTTTAATTTTTGATAACCCATTGAATCTTAAAATGAATCAAATTTTCATATTAGTCGGGAACATCGATACCTTATTTTTTTCTCCATACAAATGGGGCCCCCTAATAAATATACATTAATTGTATATGTATATAAATAATTAAAATTCAATAAGTTAAAATTTTTATAATATTTTATTAAATCAGACTTAATATGTAAATATGTAAAGACAAAAATATCAATTCGTTTAAAAAATAAAACTGTAAATTAATAAACTACAACAAACGTTTAGAGTGTACTCTAATTTATATGAAACGATAATTGAATTTAATTATTAATAATAAATGATTTGCAATGTTTTCATTTATATAAAAAAGTGATGAATATGATTAATAAACAAATATGAAAACATTTTTTTTTTTAATTACAAATTTAAAATGTTAAAATATTAAAAGGTTCTAAATAATTTGGAAATTTTTTAATTTAACTTATTAAAATAAAAACATAACTAGATATTCACTTTATTTGACTACGTAGGTATGTAACAGGTGCTGAGAGAGTGATGCTTTTGGAAAAATATTTGTATTCAATAGTTATAAGGTTTGCAATTATTGTATACATTTAAGCAAACTTTTTTTAAAGTTTAGATTAAAATAAAACTGTTTCAAATTAATTGCTCATGTCTGACTACGTGATTTTAAAACGTTAACTACTACGTAAGTTTAATTTCAAATTTTATTTCAGTTTTAAAACAAAAATCTCTTCTGGTGTACTCGTATGTATCTAAATAAAGCTATCTCGTAACCCAATTTATACAGTGACGCAGTTAATTTTAAATTAGCTCTAGTTTTGCTATAAAATCGCAAGCACGTAGCAAGCAACACAAGCCATCAATTTTGTTACATTTTTTTGGCTAAAACGTATATTTACTTGCAACATGCACCTTTTTACACTTATATAAATATTTATACTCGTATGTGCGTATGAACGACATAGAATGGAATCTAGTTTTGTCTTTATTCATCTGAACGTTTGATTTGTCTTTTTTTTTTTTTGGTCTCGCTTAGATGTTTGTTTTCATTCCTCATTTTCTTTTAACAGCAATCACAAATGCATCAGCACTACTCATGCCTGTGTCACCCTTACAGAAAGCATAAAAACGATTGCTCATCACGTCGTGGCATAGATACTGTTGTTTTTCATGTATTTGTAACCAGGGGGTGGTTAAGGGATGAGCCCGTCCAAACCATTTAATACCTGTTAAGGGATTTTCTATAATCGTTTCAAAATTGCTGACCTCATCATCTAAGGAAGTCGAGGCGGATGTGATTGTTGTGTTGACGTTAGCCAGAGAATTCAAGTGATACATAAATATGGCCACTTTTACGACTGTTCCCTTAGAGGTCAGTTCTAAAGGTATGCAGGTTATAAAGAACTTTTCCACTGTCGGTTCATTCTTATCCGATCCCATGATGTTAAGACAGATTTGCGAGTGTTGCTGCATAAGACACTGCACTTGTAGGCGTTGGCCATATTTAGCATAATACTGATTAATTGGTAATTGATGATCTTCGCTAAGATGAGCTAAAATGTCCCATTCATGTTTAAGGGTTTTATGGAAATTATAAGCATTAACCTGATGTGTCTGTTGCTGTCCTGCCATTAAAGCAGATTGTGTTGCTGTTGTTGTTGTTGTTGAGAATTTGTTATTTGTGTTTGGAGGATGAAGGATAGTGTTAGTAGTAGTTGTTGCCGTACTCGACATCACGTTTACATTAAAGAAACATAATTTCCCAGTTGGACACTGATAACTCTGATATTTTTCTTCTAGTAACTGTTGTTGTACCTGACTTGGTATCGGTAATATATATTTATTTTGGGATGCTGCTGTTGTAACATTATTTACAATTGCAACTTTATCTGGCTTATAACACGTTATACAATTACATTGTTTTATTGTTGGTGTTTGTACAGGCAATTCGTTGTAGCGATTGGTTGCAACATCGCCCTCACTATTATAAAATGGTGATGACTTTCTTTTAATACTCCTTGTACTGCCACTGGCAACAACAACATTTGTATCATACATGGCCTGCTTTTGCATTGACGGATGTTTATTTTGCTCCTTCGCCTCACCTGCAACGCCTTGGCCATTGTTGTCGTTGTCGTGGCTCGTCTTAGAGCTGGATATTTTTCTTCGACGGTTTCTTAAGGATGTGAATAGAAAATCTTTTTCCTGTTGCTGCTGCTGATGGTGCTTCTGCACAATGGCCATCTTTGGCTGATTATGAAATTCCGTAATACATTTCCGTCTATCTTTTGGTGAATTTTTGTTACTGCACACTATTTAGTTGTTGTAGTTGCAGATTATTGTAGCATGTAAAATGGCATAAAAGAAAAATATTTTGTTAATAAATTTTCATGAGAAACACAAAACATTATAGAAAATTAGTTTTCCTAGAATACAACGGGCCGGGCCCTCTCACACACACAGTCTTATATATTATACAAGCATTAATAAAAGGCATTATGAATGAGCTAAAAGTAATGAACAAAGTTAAATTTCTTAACAAAAATAAGTTTATGTTTGTATTTTATAATAAGAAAGAGCTAATTTAAGTAATTGCAAAATAACGCACTGTCTGCAGAATGAATTTGCAAAGACTGTAACTTTTTATATTAAATATCTCATTGAGTTGTTTTTTGCTGCGAGTTTAAGACAATTTAAGGGGAATAACGTATTTTAAAGTTTTAGTTAGTGTAATTCGAAACTTGTTTTTTATTTCGGAGAGTTCTTATAGATATGTATATTAGGGCGGGCCAAATTTTTTGTTGATTAGACCCGCCCCCTAGGATGATTCTATGGACAATTCTAAGCAACTTTGGTGAAGGAACCATGGGTCTAACTCGATTTTCGAGTCTCCCACTTTTCAAAAAAAGATTTTTTTTCCCTATAACATCATTTTGATTCGAAATTCGATTTTTTATTCATCGTTATATTATCTTTTTTATGTGTACATGGGGGGTTTTTGGGGTCGAGAAATTCATTTTTGATCTTTATTTTTACCTATGAACACCACCAGATGGCGTTTCATGCATATTTGCAATATTTTTCGTCTATTTTCCGAGAAAAAATGTTCGTTAAAATTGATATTTATTTTATTTTTTTCAACAGAAATTCAACCTAAAAAATAAGAACATGTGTAAAAAAAATTAATTTAGTGGAAGAAAAGCGGAATAAGTTATTTTTGAAAGTCTTTCTTGCTTTCAAGTCATTCATTTTTTGAAAAGTGGGAGACTCGAAAATCGAGATAGACGCATGGTTCCTTCACCAAAGTTGCTTAGAATTGTCCATAGAATCATCCTAGGGGGCGGCTCTAATCGATTTTTTCGGCTCCATACAAATTGGCCCGGCCTAATGTATATGTATTAGTTATTAGGATTAACTTGTGATTGAAGATCTTCTTTTTAAGGGGAAATCAGTATTTAGTCAATGTAATTAAAATAATGTTATTATTTCAAAAAAAAAAAAATTAAATATATAAGTTATTAGCCTGAATATTGTGTAACTGAAACACTCCCAAACATTTGAAAAAATGATACAAATTGTATGATTATCCTTAAAATAAAGATACTTTTAGAAACCACACGGTAAAAGTTTAACGAAGCAAGTTAGAATACAGTGTTCGGCTGTGCTGAATCTTACATAGCCTTCACTTTAATCAAAAATATTATTTCGAGTTGCAAACAGCTTGATATGGCATGTTTTATTTATGTTGTTAAAATTCTAGATGAATGAAACTGTCATAGAACTAGTTTCTTAAGTGGTTCCTTGGTAACTGGAATTGTCAATTGAACGCTGCACAGTAGGGGAATTTGGGAAAAAAATTAAATAAATCTGTAATTTCTAAACAGTATGTCCAATTGCAATAAAATTGCACATGCCTAGAGAGAAAGTTTTCGAGTTTCAGTTTTGAATTTGGATCTCATAAACCGATCAGGAGCGGTGACAGGGGGCACGCTCGGGAATGTGAGAAATTGAAAACGTTACCAATTCTTCCTTTGTGATACAATTTCAAAGATTATACTATATATGTAATCTATTACTTTAGTTAGGTTTTAAGTTCATTGAATTTAATTTTTATTAAATTATTTTTACTGAAGTAGGAATTGTTTTACAACTTGAAAAATTTTATTTTTGATAATTTTTCTTGACTGGGTTTCGAACCTGGGTTGTTGGTTGAATTTACATATGTTTCGAGAAACACCAATTTCTCTCATCAGAATTCTTTTTGCGTTCTGACCCTTTGCACCATTACGGTGCCTGCTAGTCAACAGACAACATCAATCCTTTAACCAGTGACTGGTGGTTCGAATCCCAGTCAAGAAAAATTATCAAAAATAAAATTTTTCAAGTTGTAAAACAATTCCTACTGCAGTAAAAATAATTTAATGAATATTAAATTTAATGAACTCAAAGCCTAACTAAAGAAATATCAAAATTAAATATTAACAGTTCAACTAAAAATACTAATTATTCTGTAATCTATTACTTTATCTATTTTAAATCCTTCGCCTTAGCTTTAATAGTTTACGATATATTTGCATATGAAAATTGAATTCTTAACTTTTGTAGCCACCCTAGTCAGGTTTTTGCTACTAGCGGATCCAAGCAGCGTTGTCAACTTTGAAATTTCAAAACGCACCAAAATGGAGAAAAAAGCGCACCATTTACAAAAAAAAATCGCACCAAGTTAAGAATTTCGTTTTTGTTTCGAATATTTATTGAATTAATTTGACATTTCTTAATATCATAAATTCTATAAAAAACTGATTGTTCGACCTTTTTATTTATTAAACAATTATATTTTATTTTTCGTAATTAAAGTCTAATATTGTTTTTATTTTTATTTTTTATTTCTTCCGATATTTCGCTACAACAATGTGTAGCATCTTCAGGGAAACAATGAAACAATCAGGGAAACAATGTTGAAGATGCTACACATTGTTGTAGCGAAATATCGGAAGAAATAAAAAATAAAAATAAAAACAATCTTAAACCTTAATTCCGAAAAATAAAATATAATTGTTCTACAAAAAAACTTTTTATCGACGATTATTAGTAAAAGCAATAATAGTAAAAGCCTTTCTTTAATAAACGAGCTAATAAAGATAAAATAAGCATTTAACCACTCAAAATTTTACTCACAATATGATATTCGGAACTAAAGTACTAATTGGTAAAAAAGCTAATTTCAGTACATATTTGGTACTTTTTTTTACATATTTTTGTTTTCTAGTTAAAGCACTTCTATTTAATTTTTTCCAATAAAATTTGTTAGGATTCCACTGGTACTCTAAACATGGTTGTTCGTCTACAGTTCAGTAGACCAAACCATCAAAATATACAAGAATTTTTATTTACATGTTTAAAATGTTAATTTGATTTTCAAACAAAGATTTTTGAAGAATTTGATTTCAGGTGTATTTTATTGTAGAAAGATTTTTTCTCACACTGAAACAAAAAGTTGTGTTGAATTTGCTTTGGTGCCACCAAAATTTAAAAAAGCACCAAAAATGGTGCGAAACGCAACAAGTTGACAATGCTGGATCCATGTATTTCCCAATTTTCTCTAAACTTTAAAACACTATTTAATAAATAAACAAAAACCCTTTTGTATATAATAATACTTGTCTCTAAAATTGGATTTAAATTGTAAATGAACTGAAGAGAATTTAGAGATACTTGCGTTGATTCACACGGATCTTATGCTTCCCTCGAAAAGCATAAACTTTGATAAGTACAAACTTCTTATTACTTTCAGATGGGAATGAAGGAGATAGTTTTTGGTAATATGATAAATGAATATATCTTACTGATGTTTTCAGTATGACTGTAAACTGCTTTTAATGTGTAACTGGAGCTAAAGTTCTAGATACGTGTTGCGGATAATACTAGTATCTTTCATTCGAAGAGATTGCCGATAAGGGATTGTACTAAAGTCATAGGTAAAAATAATATTCGTGTGTTATTTACCGCAACACCGCTTGCGGCAATTAAGCGTGAGCGTACGGTTTAGTTTGGTTAAAAATGGATCTTTGAAACCTCCTACATGCCAGATTGAATTTGAATTTCATAAGAGCATACTTTGATGAGGTTTTTACATTAATATCTCTAGGTGATGCTGATAGAATGCGAGAGGTGGTAGGAGGCTATACAGACAATGCTTAAAGCAATAAACAGTAGAAAAAACAGTATGCTTTGCTATGAAAAAGAAACATATTGGTCGTTTTATTTGCTGTTAAATTGTTTTGTTTTTTACAAGAAATTAAGTAAATAAACAAAAGTTTTATCTAAGAAAAATAAATAAGAGAAAAACAGAAGAAGATGGGGAAAAATGCAAGCTAAAACTTTATTAAACAATACAACCACTCTGTGTTAAGTTAAAACTAATAGAAGACGATCTGAAAAGTCTAACAATGATCGAATACTGTTTTTCTCAAAATAGGACAATCTTGCTGTTCTTTTTAATTAAAACCTTTTCTTTACCTTCACTTCGGAAAATCAAATTTTGTAACGTTAATTTAACCGCCTTTTACTCAATGCAAATGGATGAAACTTTGCAGGCAGACATATTCCCGATGACAATACACGAATACATGGGCGTAGCCAGGATGAAATCTAGGTGCCTTTGACTGCCTCTACTCAATGCAAATGGATAAAACTTTGCAGGCATTCACCAGGATCAAATCCGTTACAAGATTTACTTTTCCGAAGTGAAGCTAAATAAAAGCATTTAAAAACAACGATTGTGCATGTTTTTAACGGGTTCCGATCGCAAAAAAAAAATTCTTAAATATCTAAAGGTGATCTTTAATATTTGCATTAGACTTTGAGACATTTTTTTGGACATATGCGGTCGACCCGGTTTAATAAACATTCTTCCATTCCGATTCATACACTTAATCATATTGCCTTCCTACTTTACTAAAGAAAACAACATACCTGGAATAGAATTTATCAAATTTTAATATTTTCAAGTAGTCTTCGAAAAACTACGAACGTTGTAACGTTAACAAATAAAATGCAATTTGAATGGCATTTGTTAAAGCATTGGAAGAGATGGAGAGACTGCGAAATTTATCATAACATTAAATACTAATCCACAAGTGTAAAGTTTTATTATATGAATATAAATTTTTTTTATTATATGAATATAAAAACATGTAACAATTTTTTCTTATTTAGCATGGAAATTTTATTTGTATTAATTAATTAATTCGTTACTAAAAAGTAAAAAATAAATTAAAAAAATTTAAGAAACGCTTTTCTTTACCTTAATATATTGATCAGTTGTGAACACAAAATAAATATGAATACTAAAAAAATGGACTAAAAATCAAAAAATAAGAGTATTTCAAACAACATAAACTTTCAAAATCAAAATGGAAAAAATCTTACACATCCCTTAAAGAAAAGCGTATATTAGTATAGGATCCAGATCATATAGAAATATGCCAAATTCTGCGATTTGGAATATATGTTTTTAAAACTAATGTTTTTACTAAAATAGAATATGGCGATTTTGCATTGATAGTTGTTATGTCTAAATGTTTCCTTAAGATTTTGATAAGCTTTACTGTATTTGAGCACGCGACACATTTTCCCGTCACGTTTGCAATACGTATTACATTAAGTTAATTCCATTAACTAGTTATTTTCTCTGTGTTACCTTAGGATAATTTTTTTTATTTAGCTCAATTTATGTTGCCTTGTTATATACAATAGCGAACGAGACACAATTTGACAATCTAAATCAAATATTCCCTACAGAAGAAGGTGGAGGTATTGACGCCTGGCGAGTGGTGCTGTACTGCAGTAAAAGTCAATAGTGGCAATGGATACGATTTATAGACGGGCGGCGAGTACAGGTAGACTACTCGCATATATTATACTCGTTTTTTTAATTTGGCAAAGCTGTTAAAAGCTGTCAACAATTGTTTTATGTTAATGTAAAAAAAAATGTGTAGGAAATTTCTTTATTAAAAGAAATATAAAGTACAACAAAACTCTTTTCGACAACTGGTGAGTTAATACGACTGTAAACATTTTTTTAAAGCTTATACTAATAATTTTGCATTTGCATTTTAGGTGGTTCAAAGTGTGATGGCTATGCAGCGCTTAATAAAAAACTGGACGATGTGAAAGATAAGTTTTTACAACAGATTAATTCTCAAATTATATGCAATCTCAAACCTTTAACAGAAACGCTTGAACAACAACAACAACGAACACATAAGCAAAATATAAAAATATGCGAGATCCTTGCCGAACATAAAGTGCTGCTGAATCAACTTGTGGATAAAAACAAGGCCATCGACACAGTTATGCAGATTTTCATTTTAACTTCAGAGAGCCAACTTCATGAGCTTGACAATCTACTTGCAAGCCAGAAGGATTTGTATGTAAGTAATTATCACATTATAGAGAATATAAAATTTAATATAACCTAAACTCTTGCAGGTTTGCTACATAAAATCGCTGATAAAAGGCTATATATGCAAAAATCTTGGTCGAGAAATTGTCATGTCCTTTAACGTTAAAGGCGTTCAGGGTAAAAAGAGTTTGAAAGATTTTAAAAATTTGTACGATGCTATAACTGGTATGTATTGGTAAGCTTCCAATAGACTTTCATTGACTTCATTTTTGTTTTTTAGATGGAATCTCTGATGAACGACCAGAAGAAAAATTAAAAGCCGCACTCCACCACGAAAAGAATAAAAACCACAAACTAAAGAGCAAGGTCAAGCAAAAGTTCAAAGAAAATCGCGCTCAGTTAAGTGCAAGAATAAATTAGATTTTATTTTATAAGTTTTTTTGTTGTGATCTTTCATATTTTAATACCTCATTAAATAAATAATTGAAAATAAACGTAACACATATTAAACTGAAAATCTGTATTCTTTAATTTTTCTCAATACCAATTTACCAACAAGCTCCCTACTCGTGGATTGCTTCAAAGGCGAGTGGTGGAAAGGTGCTCCCAAAGTCTTTACTCGTGGACTTCTCTGAAAGCGATAGAAAGGCGAGTGCTGGTTTTCGTATGACAGTCCAATGTTAAAATTAGCACTTGAAAGCATTAACTGGGAAATGAAGAGAAAGTAGTCGCTATCGCTTGGCGAGTAGTCGAACAGTAGTCCTGCACTACTAATTTTTTCTGAAGGGTTTGTTGTGTTTATTATATGCAGCCCATATGTTTTTGTTTAAGAATCCTTTTCTAACTGCCCGCGTATAAATAACAACACAATCTCAGTGCTTTTTATACTCGTACAAAAACAACTCTCATACGGACACACACAGACCCAAGACAAGCACGGTCGTGGAAAAGGAAAATGAACCAAAATAAAATACAATGCAACCAAATGATGGCAGTGTGACATTTTCCGCAGGCCAGCAAACTTACTACATAAATAACTTGCTGCAAGTGACTGATGCAACAGCATAATCAAACCAATACACACGACAAGTTCTCTCGTATAAAATATAAAGTTTTATTTTGTGTTCTTTATACACAAGTTTAAAGAGCTAATACTTTTTGCAATTTTTATATTTCGTTTTTTATTTGTTACTTTTCAAATGTAACGGATATTGCTTAGATTACAACAACAATAACTTAGAAAAAGCTTAAGGAATACAAAAAATAAAAATAAAAAACAAAGTGAAGAATAGAAATACATACAGCAAAAACTAAAAGGGAGCAAATGTTTACACAATTTAAACTTTATTACTGTTGTTTTAGTTGTTTTGCTTGTTGTTGTCTTATTTTTTTTCGTTTTTTATTATTATTATTATTATTCTTATTTTTTTTTTTAGAAATTGTCCTTTTGCTCTCTTTGTACTTTAGTTGGAATTATTGTTGTTGTTGTTGGGTTTTGTTTTACTTGTGCTCTACTGTTTTGAGTACATTATTAGTAACATGTAATAGAAACAAAACGAATGTCGTAGTACTTTATAAGTGCCTTGGATGTCGAAGTTTATATCGCTGAGGGGCAAAATTGTATTATCAAACAGCATAGCAGGACAGGGTAAATAAAACGGAGAAGGCAACCCTGTATGGAAAATTCGAAATTTTTTAATGCAGTTTTTTCGCAGATAAAGCTAAATGTTTCATTTTCCAGCTGAATAACCTTCTGAAATCATCAGGACTTTATTAATTCTAAAATAAATCGGCATATCTACATTGCCGCTCTAATATTTATTTCACACTGCTAATCAGTTATTACAACTATTTACATATGTATCTCCAAACAGGCTAAAAAGCAATGAAAATATTGAATATATAACACAGAACAGAAAGAGACCATTTACATTTGCAAACCATTCGCAAATTCATTGCTTTTGCATTGCTTTACTCGACAATAATAAAAATGTGCATTGCTGTTTTTTAACTCATTCCTTATTACTGTTTGCTATTTTACATTCCCTTTTTGTTATGCGGTTATATATCAAGCAACGAAATAATTCAATGTCACATGAAAAAACTAAAAACATTCACACCATTCGTCCAGTATTCGTTGCTTTCAGTGAATGAAAACTTAAAGAAAGAGCAAAAACAATACAAAACCTAATGAGAAAATAAATATTTTTTGGTTGTTGCTTTATGTGCGATTTGTTGACAGTAAACTAGTAAAGTTTGATATTTTTTGTTAGTATGTACAACTTATACAATCAGCATTGAAACCATTCATACCAATCGTTAACCATTCGTACCAATCGTTAAGTATTCGTTGCTTTTGGGAGTATACGTTTACATTTGTACAAGACATGCAATGCAAGCATCATTTTTCGTTACACTCCGCTTTGTGAATAATGACATGTATTGCTTTACAGAATTGATTTATGTTGTCAACATGAGGGTCGTTTTTTGTGATTGTATTCAAAATCTAAAATTAACCAATCAATCCGTTCTCTGATATGTAATATATTCGCCCTTGTGTGGTAAAACACACAAAATTAATTTTTTATAAATTTTTTAATGAAAATTGTTTAGCGATTCTGGACTTTTCCCTTTCCCAATTAAGCACAGAAAACACATAATTTGATTCAAAATTATGTTTTATAAACCTGCGTTGATTTCCCTTATGTGTGGTTTTCCACACATACATATGTAAGTATTTAACATTAGGAGTATACAGCGAGTCGTCAAATATTATGTTTATAGCAATAAGGTAACAAATTATAAAATAAATATGTTATTGATGATAAATCGTGATTTTGTCACCAACAAATATATAGGTATGTCTCTCTCTCTCTCTTTCAGACATTGTTCCACTTAAGACATTTGAAAAAAGTTTTAAAGAAATGACCAAGAATTCTAGTTAAATTTCTTTCTGAGAAATGGCAAAATAATTAAATTAAATAAATAATTAAATAATTTTCTTAAAGGCAAATTGAACCAACCTTAATGAAAGAGGACAGAACTAGTCACGTAATCGGTGTATTGGGGATAGAGATAGGAAATAATAATTCTACAATTAATTGATATGCACATTTTCTTTATATTTAGATTCTAATTAATTTTAAGTTTTATATATTTTTGGAAACATTTTAGGTGATATTATATTCTATGAACAAGTCACTTGTGTAACATATAGGAAACATATGAACCCTTCGCCCTTACAAATGAGTCTGGCCAGAGCTTTTTCAATGTTATTATAATATATTTAACAATTGGTTAGAGAATTGAAATTTCAGGTACCGTTCTACAATTTAGTTTGCTATAAATATTTAAAAAGCAAATCCTGGAAAGGATATAGAAGAACACTTATTCGAATATTTTACTGCACACATCACATTTGTAACACATGGGTCTGGTCTGACCCATGTATGTATGTATGTATATTTTGTATTGTAAATGCTGTTTTTGATATTTTTCTTGCTGTTTTTAATTATTTTTTATCCAGTTATCTATTATTAACAAGTAACTGCATCTAGGTGATTCAAAAGATAAACGTTTTATTGAAACTTTCGTTATACTTTTCACCACCTCTGCTTTATGTTTGTGTTGATGATAATAAAAGTTGTGATTCCTCCTTTAACATATACTTCATCTAAAAATTATAATTGTATATACATACATATGTATGTATATTATTCACATTTAATTAAAAAAAAATATATTTTTTTTTAAGATTAAGTACATGAAAAACTGCGTGGGTCTAGCTAGACCTCATGCGTTACGAATGTGAAAATTAAAACATGTGTAAGACAGAGGGTTAAAAACTAACATTGAGTACATTTGGTAAGAGGTTACCTTCTCCTCCACTCACTATTACACTTAACCAAATACCGGAAGTTGGAAATGAAAAACGCAACATCATTTAATCTTAACTTGGCAACATTTAAGATTATGACTACAACACAGATTGAAAAATAACACCAGCAGAGTAAAAGCAGCAGAAATAACAACAATATTACGTTCTAAAGTTAAAAATAAAGCGACTATGAAAAAAAAAAACTAAATCTTATAAAACATACAATTTCTTAAAGTAATAGAAAAATATTTATGAAAGAATAAGAAAAATTACACGTATAACAGCGACAACATGGGCAAAAACTTTAGTAATTTATGTTACATAATTAAGCCATAAAAAATAATAACATCAACAACATGAAGACGAAAAACAGCCAAGAAAAAGTTTAAAATAAATCAGTTTAAAGTTTAAGTTTCTGCTAAGGATGACTTGAAGCAAAATTAAAGAGTACTAAAACATATACGAGTATATTTTTCTGTTTTAATTTAACGCCTCTTAATTAAGAATTTTAGATAGTTGACTTTTCGACTTCAATCATAAATCATTCTTTAATAAAATTACACTTTGCTGAAAACTTATAAATAAATGTAATCCAACCTCTTTTCAATGTCGCATAATAAATTACAGCCCAAAAGTATGCTAATTATTTTGACTAATTTACGTAATATAGCAAATTTTTAAATATACTCAAATTTATAAATTTCATTTGCATTCACCCCAAATGAGAAAATGAAACCTGAATGCTGTCCTGTCATTAACTAAAGTAAACTCATTATAAAACATAAAATATTAAACTAATTTAATGAGATAAATAAATGTACTACATCATTTAGCACACTACACTACATACTTACAGCGACACACACACACAAAACCAAACCAAAACCATCTTAAAAATGTTAATCTCATAGTAACTTATGAAAACAAACACACACACAGACACACAAACTGCCATAAACATACAAATATTCACCCCTTTTATCAGTTCATCTCTTACTCTAGCCCATTACTTACCGCCTCTACAGGGAAAACTATCAGCCAACACAGAATATAATTTATCCGACAGCAAACATCTACCACGTGGTCCCAACGGTACACGGCATACAGGACATTTTTCAGAACGACTGCGACAATTCTTACAGAGAACATGACCATTGCAGCACTGAAATCCTGGTGGTTTTATAACCTAGTTTTCGAAGATTATACATAAAACGAAAAGGCAAAAAATGAAAATAAACGGTTAAATTCTGATAAGTATTTTAAATATGAGTGAAATTATTTCTATGTACTAGTTTTTTGGAGGGCATATTTTTTTTGATTACAACATTAAATGTATTTATGATGTACATTTTGCGCAGAAAAAGTTTAAATTTTTAAGTGTGTAATGAGTTTTTGCAAAACAGGTTGTTTTTCATGAAATTTATAGCCAAATTAAAGCGAAAATATGAAAGTTAAATAAATCTCAATGTTTTTTTATGTACCTAAACCAAATCATTTTGAGTGATCATGAAATGTCGTCCTTTTCTAATTTATAATTATCAGCCATGCACAGAATTTAATTCTGTTCGGAAGTGGAATTAATTCCGTTTTTTGCTGCTACAGAAAAAGCAAAATGAAAATGTTTTCGGCATGAAACCATCTTTAATTTCCTATGTGTAATTGTAATTTTAAGCATTTCTAGGTGTCAGTCCGAAAAAAATTTTCGTTTTATCTATTCTATAGAAGCAAAGTTACAGAATTAATTCCACTTTCTAACGTAATTAAGTTCTGTGGCATGACTGTATATTTACAAAACTTTTGATATGATTTCTTAAATTTAAATATAAAAAAAAACGAACGTTATGTGAAATGTAAGTGGTATTGGAAAAATATTATTGATAATCGCAATTCAAAATCTAAATTTAGCGATAGTTTGGGCGCTTATTTAAAAAGTTACTGTAGTTAAATGGATCGTTGCATTACATATTTTGGAATTGAAAATATTACCTGTGGAACTGCTTCAAGGTTTCAAATCAAAAAGTACTTTTCAGGCCTTAATTTTTGTGTTTGCTTTGGGGAAACAAATGTACCAAATTTCAAAATCTTATGTACCATTACAGAATTAAAAAAGTACAAAAAATAAATGCTTTATAAACAGGGACCGTAACAGTTATGACTTTTATCGAAAAAGTCTAGAGAAAAAACATATTTTTTACCTTTTAGGCAAACATAAAAGTCTTGAATTAAATATTGCATAGTAATACGCTAGTTTTATGCCTAGAAAAATCTAGTTTTCACAATGGTATTCTTCGAGTTATTAATTAAAAACGAACTCAAGCCTAATTAAGAATTTTCTCTAATTAAAAAATAAAAGTCAAAATTAAAAGTTATTTTTTGACTTTTATCAAAAAAGGCACAAATTTAAAAGTTATACAAAAATTTGCATCTACATCACCTACATATGTATCATAATGATAAGAACCAAAATTTGCTACAATCATTTTTTATATGTGATTTTTTTATGTAAATTTTTAAAAATACCAGTATTTTCTGTCCCTGTTTATAAATTATTTTTTCAACCAATCAAAAACTTTAATTTGTAAATGTTTGTAATGCTCATACAAACATATACAAATTATAAAACGCGACAATGTCCGTCCGTCTGGCTGTCCAAGAAAATTTGTGCACAAAGTACAGATCACAATTTAAAAGATATTTTGATAATATTCGAACACTTTTGGCGTCAATATTCAAATTGTTTGAAATCATTGAATTACTTTTCCTAGACCTCATACACGACTTTTTCGTTCCCGAAATAAGACTTTATCGGTTACAAATAATACATATAATAATAATACACTTGTTCGAACAAATTTCGTCATAAATAAATTATATATTAAACTATATATAACAGTTACAAATGGTGTGCAGATCGGTCCATAATTGAACATAGCTCCCATATAAGGACCACTTCCGAAAATTCCTTTAAACTATAAATTTTTAATTTTTTTTTAACTTTTTGGTGCCCATAAAATATTCAACAAAAATAAGTTTCATAAATACAAAAGTTATTTCACCTAATTTTGTAATGATCGGTCCATAATTACTTATAGCTCCCATATAAGGCCCTCCTATACCTCCGTTATAACTCTCATTTGTGTTAAACTTTTTTTTTCGTATACTCGGTGTACTTGTTTTATTGTGGAAACTTCTGCTTAATGACATATTTCTAGACTTATAGCCAATTTCTATCTACATTCATACATATATTACAGACTTTTAGTGAAAATGTAACATGTGTTTTAAGCTGAAAATATTCACTTACAAAAGGTGTCCTACAATTTACGCAAGCATAGACTTTACCGCTCTTTGTTCAATAATATTTCAAAAAGATTTAACAGTGGTCTGCCTAAGTTTAATTATATATATAATAATGGGGGATTCAAGTAGAGATACTGTTTTCAATAGATTTTTTTTTGACATATCACGTGTGAGTCGTGTCATGCTGTCATGTTATTTTTGTTTAGTATTATTTGGCATTTCACAATGGAAAGACTTACGCCTGAACAACGTTTACAAATCGTTCAACTTTATTACGAAAATTCATGTTCTGTGAGGAATGTGTTTCGTTCACTTCGCTCAACTTATGGTCAACATAAACGGCCTACTGTGCGTCTTTTTCACAACACCATCACACGTTTTGAGAACCAGCATTCGTTATATTATTATGTTCGACCACGTAGCTGAGAGTGTACACGAAGACCGTGGAGAGTCAATTCATCAATGGCGACCGTTATCGTGCCATGATAACCGACTATTTGATGCCTGAAATTTAAGCGTGATCTTGGCGAAATTTGGTTTCAGCAAGACATCGCCACTTCCCACACATCGCATCAATCAATGGATTCATTGAGAGAACACTTCGATGAGCACATAATTTCCCGTTTTGGGCCGGTCGATTGGCCACCAAGATCGTATGATATCACACCGTTAGATTTTTTCTTGTGGGGATGTGTAAAGTCTAAAGTTTATGCGCTTCGATTCAGGCCTTGGAAGAAAACATCGCGCGTGACATTCGCCAGTTACCAGTCGAAATGTCCGAACGAGTCATCGAAAATTGGACTCAACATTTGATAGACATAATCATCAAAAAATAAATGCCAAAGAATGTGCTTTCAAATGATTATAAATATTTCCCATTAAATATGAATTTTCTGTGTTTTTTTTTTTCTTTAAAAAAAGTAGGGAATCTCGAAATGGATCACGCTTTATAAATAATAACTTTCTGTGCTCTCTCGTTTCGGTGATGAAAATTTTAGTCATTGAGTCAAAGACCTGAGAAGTAGGAATTTAAACACTGGATCAACGAAATTCAGAGATTTCTATACATGTAAATACTTTGTAAAACACCTACGACAGTTTTTCATATATTTTTGGAATGTTGTATGAAAGTTTAAGTGTTGCCAAAAGATTACTTATTTTTGTTTAATAAACAAAATTAGAACAAGAAAATTAATAAACAACAAATTTATATATATAATGACATTTTACTCTTGATATTTTGAAGGCTTAACAACATAAACGTACGACTTTGCTCAAAATTCTGTTCACAATTAGATAGTTGTATTATAACTACAATGTACAACATACAACATCGGTTGTGAATTCAACAATAAAATATTTTAGTTTTTTATAACATTATCAATTTGTAACTCTATCTGCCTTTAAGGTTATACTAGCATAAAATTGTTATATATTTTACTATGAAATATGTTTGTTGTTTCGTATTAAATTTATATAAACATAATTTAATTGAGCATTTCATAGTAAAAATTATAAATAAAGCATTTTTTTCTATTTCAAATGTATGAAAGTATATAAAGAATAATACTCAAATATATATATATAAGTTTACACAATAATTTTTACTTTATACTAAATATATTAGGGTGGCCTTATTTTACAGTCTAGCCGAAACACTTAAATTTTAAAATTGTATCCATCATATAAAGAACATAAAACCAAATGCTGAAATAAATTTTAAAACTAGTATTTCAGCACTAAGAAAGATTTATATACTTAAATTTGATCATATCAATCATTAAAATATTAAATAAAGAGCATGCAAGTAAATGTTTCACCAAAATTTAAGGGCCCGATTACGTTCACAACACTAAAATGTTGTATTGTCTCGACAACAACACAAGTTGAATTTTTCATACGATTAAACCGTGTGTGAATCGTAATCGCAACATACTTATGGCCGAATTCACAGTCTTTAGTTAGCTAATGACAAAGGCTTAACTAATGATTCTTTATTCGCAATGCTTAGTTTGCCATAATAATAACAAGTATTAGTTAAAGAACAGTTAGTATATTAGTTTACCAATGGTTAACTAATGACTGAGAATTCGGCCATTAGTGTTGTTAACGGTAATCGGTGCCTAAGTTTTTCCTTAAATTAATAATACAACAAAATAGATTACAATATAAAGTAGTCATATTATGCTGTAAAAAATTTATCTGAAAATCCTGAAAAATTCTTAAAAAAGAAAAGAGGAAAATATGTTGCGTACATTACAGTGATGAAAAATTCAATACTATTGTACTATTTTCAGTACTTTTTCACAACAAAAATACCACAGTACCCCCACATCATATTTAGTACTCTTTGTTTGTTTTGCTTTATTCCCTGTTTAGAAATCCAGCGTTACTATTTTTATAATCATTGACAACATTGGCTTTAAAACAAGAACATAAGGCAGGCCCAAATTCGTTATTTATGTTACTTATTTCATATGGGATCAGTTAATCTACAAAAGTAAACAGATGCATAAATAATTAAAGTTGTTTGTGGTACTATTTTTAAAATTTTTTTAAATTTCTTATGTTTTGTACATTTTTGTAATTCTCATTACTTGTTTGAGATTTTTGTGTATCATATGAGTTTGAAAATTTCAAACTTATTGGTGAAATATCTATTAATGATATGGCATTAACACTAACAAACTGCAGGTATGTTCACATGTTTATTATCTTAACCCACAACAAATAAAAATTTTTGAAACATATATTTTTACATAAAAATTAATTAATATTTGGTTTGTTGTTATAATAGTTTTTTTTTTTTATTAAACTGAATTAATTTTATTTTTGAATAAAAATATATGTTTCCTAAAAAGTACCGAAATGTTGAAAAAAGTACTCTTTTTGTTGACGGTCAGTACCATTACAAATTTTTCATTTTTCCATCACTGGTACATTATATTCTAATTCTAATACTGCTAAAAATTTATTTAATTGGAATTTTTATTTTTAACATTTATTTTTTTTTTTTTGTAAATGTTGCTACTTTGACCTAAAACGAAAAATTTCAATCAAAATGAACATTCCCTAAACGTTTTGCTTAAAGTTTTAGTATTTGGTTTTTAGATGACATGAGGGCCACCCTAATATTTATCTATTGTAAATTTTTAAGCACATACATACACAGAGGTACTATGTACATACCATTCATATTTCAGATATTCTGCAGCATAAACCATGCTTCAATATTTTTCAGTAATTTTAGGTTGAAATTATTTTAAATAAAAGCATGCAAGTGTGTTTGTGTCAAGGATATTGCTGTTTATACTTGATTTAGTATGTGTGTTATTAGTAAATGTAGAAAGAAATTACATAGATATATAAACGCACATATAAATACATACATACATACATAAATATATATATATATATAATTTAGGGTGCTCGTCATTTATGTATAGGCAACAATAAGTTCAATTTTAAAATCCAAAGGAAATTTTCAAATCTTGATTTATCAAAATGATCCTAATAACATTAAGTAAAATTTCATTTCAATTTAGATCTATAGGTATGCACTCAATTATTTCTTCAGGACCTTACTAATATGTATATTTATTATGTGCATACATATTTATATTTCTAAAACATAAAAAACTGCATAACAGTATTTTGTTTTATTTTTTAATAAAATACATGTGTATATTCGAGTTTTGCATATGTTTTATGTGGCTTTATATTTTAGGAATATTTGTTACCTTTTGTTTGGTAGTCTTACGATAAATTTCTATTTAAAATTAAAAAAATCTCTCTCAATTATTTTGCTAATAAATTTATATAATATAAGGATTAAAGAGTTTTCATAGAGTTTATTTTCTTAAATAAAAGTAATTGGTCTATACAATTCTTTGAAAGCTTTAATAAAGGATGACCGAAGATAAGGACATTTTTTTCTACTTATATTGTTTATTGTTACACAAAAATCGAGTTTTTAATCCATAAAGTGCACAATAGATTTTACTAAATATTTTTAAATGTTGCATGAGAAACTAAAGCAAAATTTACTGAAATAACAGGAATCACTTAAATTTAAAATTTATATTGATTATTACAAAAAAAGAAGAAAACCCTTATGGGATTACTATTGAAAAAGATTGCACTTTTTACTTTACATACAATCAACAAACACTTTAAGACGATTAAATTTAACGGATGTTGCTTATTCATATGTAGGGGAGAGGGGGGCACCTTTGAACACTTTTTGCTTTCAAGCCACATAAAAATTTATATTTTTGAATTATTGACTTTTTACATAATTTAACTAATATGTATGAAAATAAACTTTAGTTTAAGTCTACAAGTAACTTATTTTTAGTTCGATTTATATTTTTTTTAATGGATCAAGTCATTGTGTTCAATTGTACCCCCCATACGGGGCAGCTTTGAACGACAATTTTTTCTTGTAGCGCTTATGTCCAAAAATAACATAAACAGTTATATTTTTTATATATAGAATAAATTCGTTTTATTTATCAAGAAAAACATAAACATTAACAATTAAAAAATAAAAAAATTCAGATCAAAAATAAGTTTTATATTATTACGACGGAAAAGGCCTTACGATTTCAGGTGACATTACATTTTCCTTTAAAACATCATGATCAGCATTGGATTCGTCATTTTCGGAAAATAAGAGAGAATCAACAATGTTTGGCACTTCGTTTGATAAATTAACATGTTCAAAGGTGCCCCCTTTTTCTTTGTTCAAACCTGGACTGGCTTGCCTATTCACGGAAATTTATAATAAATATTTTTTCCTACATAAATGAATTTGGGACTGCAATAAATTTCTTTCGCGAAAAATAACGATCACTGAATACTTCTTACACTCTTACAAAAATAAAAAAATTTACAATGGCACGGCGAAAACTTGTTCACCCAACTACATTCGGTCGACGACTGAAAAAACTAGCAAAAATTTGTTGACGTTGCTAGATTACAAGGTTTACATGTGAAAAACTCGGTTAAGGGTCGAAAAAAATGTTAAACTGAGATTTTATCAACATTGTTCAAAGGTTCCCCGTGGTCAAACTTTCCCCCCTTTCCCCTACATTAGGGTGGCCCCAAAATAAAGTTGCGGATGTTTCCGACTAATATGAAAATTTGATTCATTTTAAGACCACGTTTCTCAATTTTTTGTCCTGGGGTCAATATTTAGTGAGCTGGATCAAAGGATAAAAAGGTCCTTTTTAGAGGTTTTTTAATTTTTTTTCACATTTCCCCCAAGGGAACTATGTATATGTAAATTTGGTATCATATGAAAGGTCTTTAAGAGGTGCATTCAATGGGTTATCAAAAATTAAAAAAACATTTTTTTTTAATTCAAAAATTTTGAGAATTTCAGACAAAATTTTAGTGTTTTTTTATTTTTTCGTAGAATTTACTTAAATAAATAGTTGAAATTTCTTGATTATAAACATCATGCAATTTAACCCAAATGGTTTTTCCCGGTTTTTTAAAAAAAATTGAGAAACGTAGTCTTAAAATGAATCAAATTTTGATATTAGTCGGGAACGTCGATACCTTATTTCTTCTCCATACAAATGTACATATGTAGTAAATGCTGATTATTATTATCTTTCAAACTGACACTGTAACTATACAGGTAGCTACTAAAAAGGTTTTTATTCTTTTGTTTGATGTGTATTTTTGTTTTTTCCTTCTTCTCGAATAAATCTCATTTGTATTTATTTTTAAAACCACAAATCAATTATTTTTTATTGTTTTTACTCAAAGAGTGAAAATAATATATGCATTTGTAATATCTAGATATATTTTCAATATCTAATGATGAAAAATGTATTGTATATAAATGTGCACGTGCATTAGGGTGGGCCTTATTTTACACAATTTATTTTCCTTTATTCTAATTGTGGAAAATTTCAGCAACATTAGATAACTTTTAGAAGTTTTACAACTTATTTGTCCAGATCATAAGGTTCTAGTTCTGCATTAAAGTAGCAATATTTTCGAAAATTTGTTCGATTCCAATAAATAATAATGAAGATTAAAAATACAAAACCTAGTTTTTGGTCACAAATTTGTTAAAATTTTTTAAAAATAAATTTCTAAGCCCATTACCTAATATTTAATTTTAGTTTGTCCTATTAGTTGTAAATTTACTTTGGCTGGCTAACTGGCCAGGCCTACTGCCGAAAATCACATTAAAAAGCATATTTTTCTTAAAAATGTTGGTATCCAAATAATATTCAACGCAAATATGTTTTATATGTGCAGAAATTATTCGGCCTAATTTTATGATGATCGCTCCATAATTAGTCATAGCTTTCATATAAGGCTCATTTCCGAAAATCACTTTAGCATGTATAAAAATTTTAAAAATGTTTATATCGAAATAAAATGAAACACAAACAATATTTATATGCACAGATGTCATGCCACTAAATTTTTGGATGAGCTGTTCACAAGTAACTGTGCACCGCCGGCAGTACACACTTAACTTTGATTAGCCCTAGGATGTTAAACTGGGGTTTTCGAGGCCCATTTTGATTTTGAGCAGTCTCCAAGTTTTTACCTTTGTTCTGAGCGAAGAAATATTTTATGTCAACTACCGCTAATGCCGTCTGAAAATAATGAATTCAGTAAAATATTGTTACTATTGATTTCGTAGAACAACCTTGGCTGTTTATGTAAAAATGTGAAGCCCATAAGGAAAATTAATGACAGCTGATCTACATTCAACACAGTTGATCTTCTGATTGACGTTAAGTTGCAAAAATGTGAGTAAAAAATATTTTTAAGGCATCATGACGGCCTCAACGTGTTAAACCATGTTAAGCCGAAGTTATAACAAGTACGAAAATATAATAAGTCAAGACCAAGCAAATTTTACCCTACAGTTATACAGTTTTTCTTAACTAGGTGCTGTAGGAGGTATGACTAATTATGGACCGTTCATTACAAAATTACGTGAACTCAATGACTACATATTTCATCGACGAAACGAGAGAGTATACGAACTTATATGATATTCTTATTGAAACCTTCACAGTTAAATATTTTTCAAATATTATTGAATAAAAAGAGCTGCAAAGTCTAATCTTGCGTAAATTGTATTTATGAAACTTTTTGTTGTTGAATATTATTTAGATACGAAAATGTTTAAGAACTTTATGGTCTTTAAAGGGATTTTCGGAAGTAGTTCTTATATGGGAGCTATGGTCAATTACGGAACGAATTGCACACCATTTGAGGAGGTCCATAACAAAACGCAATAATTACACCACAACATTTTTTTGGATAAACGACAAAATGTAATTTAAGTTAGTAGCACATAATTTTTTTAAAAAACAATTATTGAGGTATTATTGTCTACAAAAAATAATATTAATCACAAATTAATTATTTTATCTGTCAGTTTGTTTTAAAGTTATTTAGATAACAACTTTGGAATTATTGCGTTTTGGTCCGAACCATAGTATTTATTTCATTTTGCTTTGAACTGTATGAAAATATTGCGTTCTGATCTGAACTAGGGCTGGAATTTCTGCTTTTTGCTTTGAATAGATTTGTATTATATCATTTTGATTTAAATTGCAACCACTTGTAGAAAAATGAAAACACTTTTTTATGTTAAACACGTTTATTAAATTAAATTTATTTAATCCAAATTCATACAATTCATTAAGAAATATTTTTATTTGTAAATATTTAAATTTATAAATTACTTTATTCACAATTAACTAGGCTTGTGTCGTTAATTCACATAAATGAAAGATTTTGTCCAATACATACTACAATTAACTTAACAAAAGCAAAATGTATTAACTAAACAAAAATTCCTTACGTCTTACAGTTATCTAAGAGTTACCACCAGAGCATAATTTATTTATAAAGTTGACTTTTTTAAAATTTCTTGTAGCGATTTGTTGCAAAGATGTGTAATTATTGCATTTTGCTCTGAACCATTATATTTGATATTGAATTGCAGTGTAGTTATTGAGTTTTGGAATGCTTTATAATAAAGGTAATATAGATTTCAATGTGTAAAATATGATTCAATCAAAAAATCAAAAAACTTGAAAAATGTAATTATTGCGTTTTGTTATGGACCTCCTCATTTGTAGCTGTGATTTAGTTTTATATATAAGTTATTTGTTTGGATAAGAGTATTAAGAGTATTAATCAAACAATTATGACCGATAAAGTCTAAAGAAATGAATGTATGTAAATACTTATTAGTATTGGAGAAAATTGTTTGTTTAAACAATTTTTTGGGTTGTCAATTTAATAGTTTACCATTATTGTTGGTCTAATGAATAGGCGAAATTGTTTTGAAAACAGTATTTTGGACTTTAGGTTACCATGAACAACATGACAATGCAGTTGGGTATTAACCCTTAAGCAAACACCAAATTGTGTTCATATAAGCGAACCCCAGGGCCTAGCTGGAACTTTTTATAATTTGTGTGGCTTTAAATTAAAACTCTTCAATTTCATTATCAATTTCTAACTCGTTTCCAATATCAGAAGCATTGTCTTCATTTCCATCAACCGCATTCTGAATTTCCTTTGCCAATCTATCAGATTTTGAAACTGTTTTAAAGATTTTGTCTAATTTAGTACTCATTGTAACACTATTAACACTTGTTAACTGCCAACACAACAATAAAAAAAACTAATTTCTGAAACGTTCAAGCACATTGATTCTGCTTTTTATCGGTTTAATCTCTTTCTTTTTTGTTTTGATTTTATTTGGTGCATTTTCTACATTATAGGGGCTGGCTGGGCCCTGGTGTTACAAACATGTTGAGAGTAATTTATACGCCTAGAGGTAAAAAAATTTATTTTTTTTTTTAATTTTTTTGTACAAAACACCTTTATTGAGGAATTCATAAAAACTTAAGGGGCTCCGCCTAAGTTATCTAAGTAAAAAACTATAAAAATTTTCAAAAATGCCTGGCCAAGCCCTGGTGTTAGCTTAAGGGTTAAAAACCATAAAAAATTGTTGGGAATAAAAAATTGTATAAACCATTTTTGTTTCAATATTGTTTGGATTTGTATTAATTGTTGTTAAAATTAACAATAATTTACACTTAATAAAGTGTGAATAGTTTTAAAAAAATAGCTTTAATTACATACAAAATATATAAAATAGTAGAAATAGTATCACAAATTGAAGTAATCTTTTACTGGTAGCCTTTCTAAAATATTTTCTGTCTGTCTGTGTTTTTTCCTTAACATTAGTTCATATGCCTGACATAAGCAATTACATATTAAACAATAATCTCAATCCTTTGGAATTTCTAAACAAAAAAAAAGAATTTTAAACTATGAAGACCTAGAAAATTTACATTTACTAGAAAATCTGTATGTACTAATAAGTGTGTTCATGTGTATAGTAGGTAACTCAAACCGTTGAGATCATTGATGGACAGCAAAAATTTTGTAAATCTTTTATAAAATCCCTTAATAACTTAATGGAATTACGTGAGTTGCATTCATGCTCCTATCTATGAATACGAAATGTTGTGAGAAAATATATACAATACAGTAGAGAAGCATGAACTAGCAGTGGTGTGGAAAATTAAATTTGTCATTTGGAATAGATTTAATCTATTACGAAACATTTATAAATACATATTACAAATTCGTCAAACTTTATAGACGTCTTTTCAGAACATACAGAGAGAAAAGTGAAGGGTTTTATTATATACAAATATTAATTTTCTTATAGCATAATTTTAATAGTGCTATAATTAATACATACACTAAGCCAATTTTGTTAAATTTCATTGTGGTGAGAAAAGCCCGGTAGACTGTGTTTATTTCATTTGAACGAAATTTGTTAAGTTTTTTGTTGGCTCTGCCTGAATTTGCTTACACTAACTCTTAAATAATATTACGAACTTGTTCTGGACAAATTATGGTAATTTAAGGTTTGCAATGTTACCTATATTATTGCTGTTAGAAGAAAATCGTAATGGTATTTGAACTTAATAACAACAAAGTCAATAATTTTGACATGAAAACCAAAGATGTTGGTGTTTGGAAATTGTACAAGATATTATCTACTTTTTCTTATGATTTTCTATTATGTTGCTTTATAATGAAAAATCTCTTAAACACACTAGCAATTTGAGTCATGGGAAATATAGTAGCGCAATTCACAGTCTTGTGCAAATGGTATTGCATAATTGCATTTGCAAAAAGGTTTATCATATTTTTGCTCTTGCTGTGTAGTTTGTTAGTGTACAGCAAAAATATGCTAAATCTTTTTGCAAATGCAATTATGCAATACCATTTGCATAAGATTGTGAATTGCTCTAGTGTGATTAACTTTAAAATGTTGTTTTGTGTTTTAAAATTAAATATACTTTTAAGGATGAATTATATATGCCACAAGCCAAGAATTCTGTTAAATACTTAAATATTTTAATTGCAGTTTGATTAATGACACAAATTTTTAATTTGTACCTACTATAAATAAATATTTTTATTTTTTTTTTTTTTATTTTATTTATTAACAAGTTATGTAATAGGAAAGCATTCAATGGCCAATTAAATATTACAATTGACGATAATAGAATAGTAAAAAAAAATTTACTTTAATTTACTTAATATTAATGTTTAATTACCAACAGCCTCAAATTTGTAACAGAGAGAAACATTTAATTAGTTAAAATGAATATATGCCGAAGTTAGCAATGGAATGTCAAATATCAAATCAGTTGTGATTCCTATTAAAATATTCGGTTAACTTTCTGAGATAATTGGTATAAGAAAATGACCGTAAATCATTCGGTAAGTGATTCCAAGTTCGCGCAACAGTTATAAGGAATGATTTTTCAAAAACTGTGTTATTTATTCTGGAAATACAAATCTGTACATTCCTAGTTGAATGTATAAAATTGAATAATTGTACCAAAAATTGTGGTGTGTTACTTTTAATAATTTTATAAAATATTAATAGGTATTAATTTTCCAAAAAAAAATAAATAAAAAATTAAAAAATAAAAATAAAAACTGACTTTAATCTCGAAAAATAAAATTGTTTAATTAATAAAAAGGTCGAACAATCAGTTAAATTATTAATAGGTATCTTAAAATTACAAAATTCTTAAAAGAGCACTTTAGAAAACGCTCGACATAGGGTGATATATGGTTATAATTTCTCTGATTATTTCATTGATAAATATTATGATTGTAGAATTACTTCGATTTAACAATGTCCGTCCTTCCGTCTGGCTGGCTGTCTATGTAGAGCTTGTGCGCAGAGTACAGATCACAATTTTAAAAATATTTCGATAAAATTACGCAAGGACTTCTGTTCGGCCCAAAGACGGTTGGGATTGAATTTGCTTTAATTCGGTCATTAGTTCACCTGGCTCCCATACATATGTCCTCCCGAAATTGAGGTTTAACGATCATAAATGTTTGAATTATGCAAGTACCCACACAAATTTCATCACAAACGAGTGGTAAATAAAGCCAAATCTCATTTTAAAATTTTGTGCAGATCGGTTCATAAATTATCATAGCTCCCATATAAGGTCCACTTTCGAAAATGACTTTAAAGATGATAACTCTCTTAAAAATGTCGGTATCCAAATAATATTGAACAGAAATATGTTTCATATACGAGTATATACAAATCAGTTGGTATAATTTTATGATGATCGGTCCATAAGTAGTCGTAGCTCTTTCACTTTCGAAAATCACTTAAGGACCATAAATCTCTTAAAAGTTTTGGTGTCCAAATAAAATTCAAGACAAATATTATTATTATATATCATAATGTTGATATATTTAGATTAGGATATGATTTCTTTAGATCATAATATGATTACTTTACTATAATATGATTACCTTGGGTCATAATATGATCATATATGACAATTTTATGATTATATTATTATATAATATGATGTTGTAATATCAAATTATGAATAACAAGAAAATATTATGATGATCATAATATGATATTTTATGGCACTTATATTCATCATAATATGTTGATCTTACATTATGTTTACCGTAACCAAGTTTTTCCTCGGCGTGTAGGCAACACTTTTTCTTAAATTTTCCCGCTTAATTTTATTATTTTGCCGATTTTTGTTTTTTTTTTCAATTTTCAATGACAGCTGTTTAAAGCTGTCACTTGCTTATTTTTCTTTACAGTTTGTATGGTTTAACTTAAACCGGTCTTAAATTTTGACTATAGTTACAAAATCATTAAAAGTAGGTTTTAAGTTTAAAGTTGTTTTTAAAAAGCACCGACTTTAGTGCTTGTCTATGGTTATGGGCCCATTGTATTTGCCGTACACTCAAATTATGTTTTACTAGGTAATTGCGATTATTTATTTTGTTGTTGTTGTTTGCGTTGGCAAATTGTTAAACATAAATTAAAATCATATTCATACTACAAAATAAAACAAACTTGTACATACATAACAACTTCTAATACCCCTGCAAACAAAAATGCAAGCATGCATTTGCATACAACAAACAATACTTAGACTAGCATTTCCCAATTGTGGTTTTATTGTAAAGCACTTACGTACACATCTACACATCGACACACAGATACACAGGCACACACACACATGCATACATATGTACCTACATGTGAACATAAATACTTATGTATGTATTTATATTCCTATGAATTGTATGAATACTTCTATACATTTCGGCTAGAATGAGTACGAACAAGTAGTTTTGGTTTATTTTATGAAATATTTTTCATTTCTGTTTTTAACAGCATTTTATTGTTAACATATAATTCAAATATTATACGACTACGAGTATGTGTAATAGATACCAACAAACACAAATAATACAAACGACAACAACCAACAATAACAGCAACCAAATCCCATAAAACACATGCAAATACGACAAACAGTAGAGGGCAAAATAAAACGACAATTTTCAATTATTAAACATTTTAAAGCCAAAGATATGTAGTAGGTATAACTTCTTTTCTCGTTTATTAAATAAGCGAAAATTGCAATTTTGATTTTCCTCAAGGTTTTACTTTGTTTCGCCTGCGAGTGTTTAAACATAAATGCACACAAAACAATAAGAACCAGACATGACTGCAAAACAAAAGTTTATTTGTTTTCCCATAAACATTTATGGGAAATTTTCGTGTTAAAATAATTTCTATGTTCATTTGGTTTTTAACTAATACTACAAAAGAGGATATACATACCTATAACTCGTACTAACCAGTAATACAACTAAAGAAATTATACAATTTTATGCAATGATATTGATAATTAAAATATTCAAGCTCTTGTTTAACAAAATTTCATACTTACTAGAGTATTTTGATAACATTGCATTCACAATTTGAATATCCTTAATACATTTGCGTTTTCATACATATGTACGAGTACGTGTAAGCAAAAAAGTTATTTTGAATCAAAATTTAATATACAATTTATATTTATTTATCTCGCCTACAATCTCTTTATAAAATTACATTTTATTTTAACAAAAATTGTTTTATTTAAATATATTTTGCTGGTATTGTAAATACTTGAGGTACGGTCACACATGGCAAATATTTGATATTTATATAATTTGATGCTTTATGCTCTTACAAAACATCATCAAACAAATTTGTGTTTCTTTGAGTAAATACTTGTCATGTGTGTCATACTTAGGCCCGTTTTCTCAATGTGTCGACAAACTGCCTGTTACTAAATGTCGACATATATTTATTAGACTGATAATATGTCCGTTAGCAATTTTAGTTTTCTCAATATACCGACAGAAACATTATTTTCATTTGGCAATACCTCTCAAAATGTATGTGAAAATTGGGAACTCTGTCTTCAAGTGACAAGTTGTTGACATAAATCAGCTGTTTTCCAAATGCGAAAAAATAACAAAAAATAAAATCAAAAAAACAAATATTTTAGAAAATAAATAATATCCTTGTCTGCCAGGTAGTTAGGTCTTGCATGATAAACTCTTTCAACATTCACTTGGAATTCATGTTCTTCGAGTTCATCCTCCATCAAATTAATGTTCATTCCTCTATTAAACATTTTTTCTAAAATCTATTTAATTTTTTTTACAAAAAATTAAATTTATTTGTACAACAAATTAATAATCGGCAAAAGAGGGCTGGTTAGTTTTGCGACAGAATAGAAGGAAATGAGACATTGAGAAAACCAAATTTCTTTAAACCTGAATTTCGAATCAACAACCCAGGTTCGAATCCTAGGGCAAGAAAAATTATCAATAAATTTTAATAATAATTTTCATGTAACAATTCCTACCTTTAGTAATAATAATTTAATGTAAATTAAATTTAATGAACTCGAGCCTAAATAAAGAAATATCAAAGATTTAAAATTAATAGTTGAAAAAAAAATAATAATTCTTAAAAAAGAGATTTCTTATTGACTGTTCGATTACCCAACTGTTACACCCAAAAATTTAATGTTTTTCAAGACCCTTCAAATTTTATGCATTTCTAAAGTGCTAAAATGTCCTAACATTTTTAAATTAAAATCAAAAATAAGTTCGAACGAAAGTGCAAGAATGTGATGAATACAACATAGTTTTGATTTACTTGTTTAATTTGTAAATCAAAACTTCGCCATTGCATAAATTCTAAACATATGTATGTATGTAAAAGAGAATTCATTGAAGAGATATTGGAAGAAATATACATACTCGTACGTATCCTATGTTTTGCCGCGGGATGCAATATTGTATTATTTACAACATTTCCAGTAGATTAGTTCATTGATTCATTATACGTATTACAAATAAAATTTTCAAGCAGTTGCAAAAGGTATGGGCGGATTCTATTCTAGACAACTTTTAACATCAATTTTCAAATCACACTATTTGATACTTTTTTTGATGCAAATTTAAAGTAAAATATCTATATTTTTTTATAATAATATAATTTTTTTAGACGTAAGCTTAAATATAAATTTGTTGTGCACTTCGAAACATTAAGATTCATAGATTTGACGCGAACAGAAAATTCATTCATGTTGCACCCGTCATGGCTTAAAGAGCAAATTTCTTATTATTGCATTATATTTCTCCACGATGTTTGATTTGATAATCATCGTCAGATATCTCATATTTCACAATAAAAAAGAATAATACAATAAAAGTTTAAAAATTAACAGAGTTTTGTGTTGTTGTGGTATGATCTTATGAAAGTTGGCCAATTTCGTTGCACCCGTCATGCACTTTAAAGCTCTCTCGTGGCTATTTGGTCGTTTCATATAAATTCTTGTAAATAAATAACAATAGTATATAGACAAATATTACCTCTTCTAGAAATAACTGAATTGAAAATGTGTTTCTTTCTATTACTAAAAGACGTTTAAAGCGTCTAATGGCCGAATTCCCGGTCATTAGTTAACCATTGGTAAACTAAAATACTAACTATTGTTTAACTATTACTTGGTATTCTTATGGCAAACTAAGCATTGCGAATAAAGAATGATTAGTTAAGCCTTTGTCATTAGCTAACTAAAGACTGTGAATTCGGCCATAAATGTTGCAGCCGTCGGAATAGAATTGCCCCTAATTTAGGAAAAGAGTGTACTATAGAACTAGTCCGTACCCAGTGTATAAGAATATTTTAGATTCAAAATAGCTTCCGATTAACTTCTAAGGCTATCATTAAATAATCTAAAGTGATGAAATTCTTTCTCGAACAAGTTGTGATAATTTTATGTTTTGACCATAAACAAAATTAGCTTGAATTTCGTTCGTTAACTTTTTGAATTTTTTCACTAGAAATACACTCGAATCAAAGCTGTTAATGGGAGACATTCAAATATAATTTCATTAGTTAATTAAATATGTGCAATGAAAATAATCGAATTTTTTAAAATGAAGATGTAGCAATATACTCGTATGTGAGTCATTCCATGTCAGACCGAACACCTTTTTAACAACACCTCATCCGATTTACTTTAAATTTTGCAGACATATTCTTCATTAAAAAACATTTTACACGTATTTCCAGAAAAAAAAAGAAAATTTTTTTTCAACAAGTTATGTGCATTTGAAAATCGTCAAAATCATAAAAAATCTTCCGACATGACAACTTTTGAACTAATATTTTGCAAAAACTTGTGAATGGATTTTAAAGACCAATGTTTTATTTTAAAGGTATTTGAACCTCCTTTTTAAAAATTATTATTTAAATTTTTTTTATAATTTTTTTATTTTTAAAATTTGCTTTTTTTTTATTTTCTCTTTTCCACCACCTTCGAACAAGTCAAAAAATCTAAAAAAAAATATTTTCTTAAAGCTCAATATAACCTTAATATTCCCTGTAAATTTCAGAATGGAAGTCGAATGAATTCTATTTTTTCCCCGATTTTTTTCATTGTAGTACCATGAAAAATTACATTTTCAATTCGACTTCGGCGACATCAAAGTCAATTTTTAGCAAAAATCGTTCGGTCTGACATGGAATGACTCATGTATAGGTAATAGTTAATTCGAATTGTAGTAGAAATTTGTTAAAATTTTAAAGATTATTAAAACATTTTGTTTTTGTTTTCTATTAACTATATTTTGATTTTTATTTCCAGATAAAAACACTCTTAACGGTGAGTAAATTTTTTTATTAAACAAAAATTATTTACAAAATATATTATTATTTTTAAATATACATATGTACGAGTATGTATACATACATATAGCTATTTATATATTTCCTAAAAAAATATTTTTAAAATTTAAAGTTTATTTCAATTAATTTTAAAGCTTGTCGGATATTTTTTTTATAAACATACATATGTATGTATATGTGTATGTGTGTTAATAAATCATAAAAACTATAACAAAATAACAAATACTCCACTAAAATTAAACACAAATTGAATGCAATAAATGCAGAGAAAACGTGCAAGTGCTCTTAGAACACGCGCTACAATTGCACAAAACTCGAAACGATTTTTTTTTATGAACATAAAAATAAAACACTAAATTCTATGGCAGACATACAAACAAGGCGAAACTGCTAAACAACAACATACAGCTCAACATATTTAGCTTAAATTTCCGTTTCCGTTATAGACACTACGCTTTTAAAAAGCATCTGTATGTATGTGTCTTTATATAAAAGTATATTTCTACAATAAAGTTAGTTAATATACCCTGCAAATAACGCGACTAGTCCATACATGCATGTAAAGACTAGTCCAAAGAGGAGTAGGAGTACTCCAAAACTACTCCAAATATATGAAAAAAAAGGTGGTCCATTTAACATTGCGATGTCCTAGGACTGGACCATATAACCCATCGGAGTAGTCCCAAAACTACTCCATGGAGTACTCACGAGGGTTAGTTTTAAACAACAACAACAACTCAATATGCAATCGTGTTAACACGAAACCATGTCGTTTAACTACAAACTCTTGTTTAGCTATGACATAGTCCATGACTGCATTACATTGGACCATGTTGTGAGTAGTCCATATCATCTAAAATGGATCACGTAGTCCAATATTATTTGCAGGGTATACACACACTAAAATAGTCTTTTTTACCCTACACAAACATATTGGGGAGGGTATATTGGATTTGTGCTGATGTTTGTAACGCGCAGAAATATTGGTCCAACACCCACCTTAAAGTCTACCGATCGACTCAGAATCGCTTCCGTCCGAATTGCTGGCAGGCAGTCAATGTAAAACTTGTGCGATAGAATTGAATATGCGACTTTTGTTTGACCCAATGACGGTTGAGCTTGAATTTACTTGAAATCGGTCCATTACACCCATACAAATGTCCTCCCGAAATGGGACTTTATCGTGTGATTTATAAACGTATCCAAACAAAGTTTGCCACAAATAAGCCGTATATGAAACCTAATCACATCTAAAAATTTTATGCAGATCGGTCAATAATTTGGCATAGCTCCCATATAAGGCCCACTTCCGTAAATCACTTTAACGAGCATAACTCTCTTAAAAATGTTGGTAACCAAATATTATTTAACACAAATATGTTTCATATACATATCCACAAATTATTCGGCCCAATTGTATAATAGTCGGTCCATAATTTGTCATAGCTTCCATATAAAGCCCAATTTAAAAATTCACTTTAAAGAACACAAATCTCTTAAAAATAAAATTCATCATAAATGTGTTTTATATACATAAATAGAAATCATGAGATTTAATTGGTCCATAATTGGTCATGTCGCCTTATATAAATCCTACTTTTAAAAATCACTTTAACATGCATATATCTTTTAAAAGTGTTTATTCGAGATACAATTTAACATAAACAATCAGGTATGTGATGGAAAACGATAACGATAACGAGTGAGTTTTAGAAGTTAATTTTTTCGTAATATTTCTCTATTAAAACAAAATATAAAGATAATTTGCTATTAAAGAGAATCTTAAAACAAAAATTTTAAAAATTTAATTAGAAATACTTTAAAATGGACTTCAAAAACTCACTCGTTATCGTTATCGTTTTCCATCACATACCTGAATATTTAAAACTCGGCAGTCATGCTACACAATTTTTTGATGATCGGTATATAATAGGCCATAGCGCACATTTCTGGAAAACTTTTTTTGCACATACACTTGGTGTAGCGTATTATATGGTCGGGCTTGACCAACTATAGTTTCTTACTTGTTTGTTTTTCATTTAGTGCCTGTATATTTGGCAGCAGTTTCTCTAGATTATACATGTATAGTGAAAAACAATGCACTGAAACTCACTCACTTAAATTTATATTGAACACCTTTTTAAATTGTATTTTTTTTTAGTTTTTTTTTTTTAAACTTTTCATGCTTGCCTGGCTTTGCGTTCCAACGTACACTTGCCGTACGCATAAAGATTTTTAAGTTACTTAATTTTTTCTATCGAGAATTTTCTTTTAGTTCACATTTTTTGAATATTATATGGATTTTAGTAGACTGTTTTATGTTGACAACACGTTTTTTCTATGTTTGTTTCCTTCCATTTCGACAAGTTTTCAACTAAACAAGTTGTGTTTTAAGGAAACTTATGTAGAGCAGTTAGTTTTTGTGGCTAGTGATTAGTAGTGAGTGATATAGTCAAGGTACCTAATATGAATGATGAATAGTTTATCAGGGGAAAACATTTTTGTAAGCACTCTTTTGGCACTAAATGTATTAATACTTATGTAACAACAAATTGATACTGCTAAAAGAAGGGACCAAAATAAATTTCCTAAAATCCATCATTTTAATGGCTGCCATTAACTGTTGCACAAAATTTTCAATCACCCGAGTTGCATACTTATTCCAAATCTTTAACTTGTGTTTATTAACAAGAACTATAGTCTTTAAAGTCTTCTTTAAATTTCTTTTGTCAATTTGAGTTTCATATATTTTACTGTTACGCCAACCTGATTTCTACAATATCAATCGATTGAAACTTTTGAATAATCGCAGGCTAAATCGGGTCAAAAATTTACTACAGTTCAATGACGTCTAATTAGAGGCTTGCTCTGCTTTATTGAACTTAATATTTTCTTTGCTAGTTCCTGAGGTTTTCTAATAAAATTTGAATTAGACAATGTCGGATATATATACTATATATCTTTCTATATTGCTATTCAATTGCACACTACTCGTACAAATAAATATATTCCGAAAAAAAAAACTAATGTCGCATTTTATGTGAACAATGCTTTCTTTAGCAAATTTTTAGTTATCTGACTTAATACTCCAGAAACTCATCGATATTCCTGACAAGTTTTTGAGACTTGCTTTAACTACAAAATTTCAAGTATTCATTCGACCAAATGATAAAAGTAGATTTTTTGTTGCTTTTTTTTACCTTCCAGGAAAATTGTCTAAAGTTTATTAAATATACTATGTAAGTACAACTAGAACTTATATAAAAATAGAACAATAAAAGAAAAACAAATAATAAAACAAAACCAAAACTTACCTCTAGGCAAACAGGACATTCCAATAATTGGCCAATATTTTTCAGGCAAGTTGCAAACTTTTGCAACGATTGCCGAGTAATGTTGTGCTGCAAGTTTGTAAAAAAAAAAGAAAAATAAAATATAAAATAAGAAATAACAACAAATTTAGAACAACTTTAATTAGCTCTGGTTAGTAATATGCGTATGTATATGTTTATATTTATATAAACAACATTTTTCACCTCCCAGCGTAAAATATGTTGGATAGCAATATGTAGCAATCCAATAGCATTTGTTATATTTTCACTAATATCAGTAAATTATAAAGCAATTCTGTCAGTATAGTCCCTTGAAATAATTATACACCAGTACCTCACTTTGCGTCGTGGTTACGTTCCAAAAAAAAAAAAAAACACGACGCAAAAATGAATTAAGATTTTCTATAGCAAACCATTTAAAGATCGAAGATCGGTTCCCAAAGTTACGCAAAACCTAAGTAGTCCGCTTTCTTTCACAATAAATTGGTCCAATATTTGCTGAACAGTTTTTTTTTTCAACGTAAAATAAATTTTCGTTGTAACAATTGTCTGTATTACTGTCACTAGCATTATCGTTGGCTAATGCTGTGCTTTTTGTGTCATCAAATAAGCTTTTTGCTTTTGTCTGAAATAACATTTTACTTCAAGGTGTTCGCTGTGCAACTTTTCATTTCGATCATGAAAGCACTTCTTGTACTGGGGCCAAATTACCGCATTCGTGATCGAATGAGCTATCGTATCGAAAAATGATTTCGATATCGAAATTATGATAAAATGTACTAAATTTCTTGCTCGATATCGAATGCCATAATCTCAAATAAGAAAATTGCGATCAATTTTACTCGATATCGAATGCGGTAATTTGGCCCCTGATCATCGTTTTAACACATAATGATGGTGCAGATTTTGCAAGATTTAAAAACAAAATTAAAGACTCGTACCCAAAATAACGCAACCTTGAACATCTAACGACGCACGGTGAAAATTAGTACTAATGAAGCAGCGAAGCAATTTTGTAAAAACGCAAAGCGAGGTATTGTTGTATTCTACAGAAAATGTTCACCAATTAAGAGTTTTAATTGATATATTTTAGCAAACAAAAAAGAACTTTTAAAGCTAAACTTTAAAATAAGCTACTTTATGGTTTAAGATTTCTCGCCAGTTTAGGTTGCTGCTTAATTGACAGCATTTTGTGTTGGGATATATAGTTCTCCTATATTGATATTGATTTTATCCCCTCAACAACAACTATAAATAAATAAAGTTAACCTTAGAGAAAATTAAGTGAAAAAAAGTTGTTGGTTTTTCAATTTATTTCTACACTGTTACTTCTATATGTTTTATTTACTTTACTTTACTTATTTTATTTAATTTATCTTTGAAAAATACTTTAATTAGCTCACATACACACAAATATGTTGTAATATCCATTTAATGTAATTTTTACATACATACGTTTGTTCATTGAGTTGGCTAAAAGTATATCGCAGTTTGAATAAATTAAGGCTAAGTAAATTTTCTTAATTGTCATTTTAAGCATTAAACACATTCGTGACTTAATTATTCCAAAAATATTTTTTTTTTAATTTTTTTTTAATTTTTTTTTCAATTTGGGCTTTTTTTTCCTTAAAAGAAAACTTATACAATTTTCTTTAATGCCTTTATAATCCCTTAATGGGATTCGAGTGGGATATCTATCAAAAAAATTATTTTTTAACTCAAGAATAAGATTTTTCAATATTTGGCACATGCATCATTTTAATTTTCCCCCAGTTTTTATTATTTTTTTTTTTTCAATATGAAGTTTTTTTATTTTTCCTGAAAAGAAACTTTAGAACATTTTCTTAAAGAAAAAAGGCCCTAATTGAAAAAAAATAAAATGAATTTTTTTTAAATTAAAAAAAATATTTTTGGAATGATTGCTGAAATAACTATCTAAAGTCCTTTGGACAATTTTGTCTAGGACCAATAGGTGAAAAGTTACACTCATTTTAAAAAAAACCCTGTATGATTAATATGTCCACCTTTGACCCTCTCTAACTCCGTCAGTTCTTGAATGATAGAGCTGAAAATTTGGGTCTGGCTATATTCATGTCTGAAGGATGGTATTGGTGTTCCCATCTCTGTCCTGTTGGGAGATGATGTTACCATCAACAATATAACGACAAAACATAGAGCGCTGCTATTATATATACTATAGCTTAAGTTAGTTTTTCGTTAAATTTCATTTTAACATTATGTTAGATGTTCGAGCCATTTTGTTTATTATTCGTTGCTTAGACTTTGAAGAATTAAGTATCTACTTTTGATTTGTATCGAGCCCTTCATTTAATTGTTAAATAAAACATCAGTTTGTACCACTACAATATTGGAACGAATTTAAAGGAAAGTGTTTTTCATTTTAAATAAAATCAGAATTTCCAGTAATTATAAACAATCCCTTTTTTTATTAACACAAACCAAGTTGTTTTGAAACTTGGTTAGCAAATTTACAGGTCCCACAAAACCATTTAAACACACACTTGGTGAATCAACATTTGGTCCAGACGAACCGGATTCTTTGGTGGGACAAATTTTGCAAATAATTAATAAAAGCTCAACAACACTGTCTTCGTATGACAGCTGTCAATACTTGACAGTTTTATTTTTGTATATACATACATATAAATAAACAAAACAGGCTACTATCCAATAGTACTAACGTTGGTGCAAATTTCATCCAAATCGGAAGACATCGATTTTAAAAATTGGGTCACTAGACGTGAAATTGCCCATATGTATATTCATGTTTGGACATGTCTGTTTTTATTTTTAATGTGGCCCATCAATGTCTGTTTGGGAAAAAAAAAATACTGAAATTATCTGGCCCTGTATTCCCTGCCTGTATTGTCTGCCTGTCTCTACGTAAATATGACAAAATGTCAAAAAATTTAAAATGTTTATAATTCTTGTAAATTCATAATACTTTACACATGATGTGGTTTTACTATATTTGTAGCAACAACAATAATAACTATCAATTTCGATATGCAACATACTACTACTGATGTGAGCTGCAGCAACAAAATAAATATGATTGAATATGTATGCCCTGCAGTTTTAAAAGTAGCAAATTGTTCAACATTTCACTTGACTTAAAGTTACTTTAACAATGCAATGGTTGCGTTTGTGAACACTTGTATCCTTGAAATAGTCTACTTGAAGAGTTTTGTCGAAGACTTTGGTTAACTTTTCTAACATATTAGGGTCGCAAAGTTACTACCCCAAATCTGTAAAGTTCCAAAGAATACTATTTAGGTTAGAGTTCCAATAATAACCAACGGTAGTACAGAGGATGACAATGGAATGTGTGTGAAGTTACATACAAAACTGTTGGATTAACATAGTTCAGTTTGATTTTTATTATAGCACTGTTAGCTATCAGAATTTATAGTATGTATGACCATATTTTCGAACCAAATGGACTAGAGTTTTTATCGCCAAATTGGAATTTTCTCAGTTCTATAAGGATTGACTTAGGGTTTTCATAACACGCAAATCATGTGAATTTTTAAGCAATATTAACATATTTATATAAGGCTTTATAATTAATGATAGGGCCATTTTCAGAGAAAGTTGAACTTAATGTAGGGTTAATTATATTTGGCTCAACAACAATATGTTTGTGCTACAATCATAATTTGTTCAAAGTCGTTTTACATAATCATATTACTATTATTATAATATGATCGTTGAATTATAACATGATAACACATGATTATATTATGTCTACCAATATAGGTAACCATTTCTTAAGGAAATAGCTTTAATCTGCGACAATTTATATTTTCAGAAATTTCTTTTTAGATTTTTTAATTATTAGAGAAATTTTATTTGGCTTGAGTTATTGTAGGGTCCAGGCATAACGCAAGAGGTCAAGCTTTATGAAAAATGTCTAGTGTTATTGAAATCTATGGGTATAATTTTGAACCAAACTAGCTTGGAATGAGTTACTGAGATTTTCCATGTTTTAAAAGATTGAATTTTACGAAAACTAGAGTCAACATCGGTGGGCAAGTGTTAATTGAATTTGTGTACCAAGTCCCCGTTAGTTGAGACGATTAAGACGAGTTAGTAATAAATTGAAGTATTTTAAAATAGTATAGTAGGTACCTGTGCTGTTAATTTGGATTTTTAAACAAAATGCCTCTCTATTATAATCTTTTGTTAGAATCTTTAACAAAATGACTTGTAACGAGTTAGTCCCCCAGAACAATTTTGCAGGGAATTTTAAAATCCTAACGTACTTCAATATAAAGTTGCCGGCTAATATATTCAATGGTCAACGATTTTTTCCATAGTCTACACCTTCTTATTGTTATCTAATAAAAGCCTTAGTCTTAATTTACACGAAGCAATTCTTTAAGCTTAGCTGTTTACCTTTTAGTCATCGTGGTGAGAGGAAGATAAGACGAGTGCACACTTGATTGTACTAGCAATTCGTGTCACTCTCTTATTTGTATTACATATGTATGTGTCACACAAATGTGTGTATACTCTCAAATTAAAATACGATTGATTTAAGCAATTATTTTATGCTTTGTAAACACCGTAGAAAAAATTGTATCAATATATTCAACAAAAATTGCTTCGTGTAAATTGAGACTTATTGAGGTGATGAAACTAGTTTCATGGACTGCCGGATACATTTAAACATTAATAAAGATTACTTTATGAACGTGTGCTGGCGTATTTGTGTAAGCAAAAAAAAAAATGGGAATATATTTTAATATTAAATTATCCTTAAAAGTGATGTGTGAGTTTGAAAGAAAGCAATCATTTTAAAACAAGTAATACCTTATATGTAGTATGTATTTATATATACACACAAGCATGTGCATAAATCTGTGATGTTATCAGTACAATTTAAGTAACCTAAATTAAAAGCCAAACCAAACAAAGCATATTGAAGGTAAACAGAATACAGGCAAATATCCTTATTAGTAAGGATTTCACTACATGGAAGATAGAGATTTCCGATTAGCAAGAGAAACCAATTCTTAAAAAACTGTTGAAGTGGAATTAATTCGTATTTTGCTTTTATAGAAAAAGCAAAACGAAAATTTTTTTCGGAACGAAACAACTTTAAATTTTCTAGGTTCCATTCCGATAAAATTTTTCCTTGTACTTTTTCTATAGAAAGCAAGATACGAATTAATTCCACTTCCGAACGGAATTAAATTCTGTGACATGGCTGCTAGATTAATTTTAGCCAAACAATAAATTTTTTTAGAAAATGTTAATTGCTCGGACAAACTAACGATAATCATCGCATTATTAAAAACTAAAATAAAGAAGTCATTCTTAATTTTTGTTCCAATACTGTAAGTACATGAGAAACAGTTTAAAACTGTAATATAAATTTTGCTCAACCAAAAATCACATCATGTTTTTATACATAATCGTATTTATTTGACCATGAAAATTATACAATTAGGAAACATGTTTTCGATATCTGTTAATGCCTTAAATACTGCTATTTTTCGCTAAACTCTTCCATTAAACCCTGTGCAAACCTTGACTCACTTGGAATACAAGAAATTGTCAACTATTGTTTGTGTTTTATTTTTTTCGCTAAATAATTTTGTATGTATTTTTATTTACATGCTAAATAATTAGTTGGTTAAAAAACAAGACACAACACCACATTACAATGACCTACATTTAGTAGCGTAATGATAACTTGAAAAGCTAAATAACATGTACACAAAAAAAATATAAACAAACTATAAAAATACAACAACAACTACAAAAGCAATTAAATAAATAAACAAACAAAGAAACAGCAACAAACGCCACACATACAATGATTACATGTTACAATCAAACCTCACAACAACAAAAAAATCATTATAATTAGCCATTATAAACTTAATAAGCAGCAAGACATGCCATTTTAACCAGGCAGACAGACAATAAATAAAATAAATTTTATAAATACTTACTGCATTATTTTCCTCATCTTCGTCATCTTCATCATTAGTTGTTGCATCTTCATTGTTAGCATTACTGTTGTTGCATTTATTACGCCATATAACAATGTTGACATAATTGCTGCTCCCATTAAGGGAATAATTTTTCAAAAGATCTGCAATCTCAGAGATTTTCATGCCCAAAACATCTTGGCCATTTAATTCGAGCAGACAGTCACTGATGCGCAGACCCGCCTGATAGGAAGTACCATCTTTTTGTATACTGCTCACCCAGGGATACGGATCCCAAGGTGCCCGACTCAAGTGCAGACCCAACACACCATTGGTGGAAGTGTAAACGTTGTAGGATTTCAACATGTTGACATAAGTTTTGCTGAAATATTAACACAAAAAAAAACGTTAGATTTCAATTACAATTTCAAGGTCTCACGCCTGCAATTAAAAAGCCTTAACTTTAAAAATTTTAAAATTATATTGACTTTTGCTGGTTTCTTAAAACAATTTTTGGCCAAAAAGGAAAAGTGAAAAAAGTTTAAATCATAATAGCTTTCATACATTTGTACGCACACATTCTTTGTTGAGTTTTTACATCAAACCACATACATCACGATCATAGATACGTTTTAATCGCACATGACGTGTGTTTAATTACACAGTCAGCGTAGAATCCTTCACCTAGAAACACTCACTAGCACACACATGATTTAGGGTGCCCCTTATTTTCAACTTTTTTTGGATTTTCGATGTGGCTAAATCTAATAATGTTCCACGTCATAATGCTAATAATTTAAGTAAAATTGAATAATGTTTAGAGTTGTGTTTATCAAGTTTTGGCTTGAAGTAGCAAAATTTAAAACAACATTTTATTTTAATGCTTCAATGTAAAATATTAAAAAATTTCTTACACCATAAAATTTTGTGCGATTTCATTCCAAATTTTACATTTTCAATTTTGGTTAACGAAAAAAAAAATTATACATTTTTCGATTTAGTAAAAAAGTATAGATACTTTTTTCCATAGCCTTTGTTTTGACAATTCAGGTGTGAGTCGCTGTCATGCTGTCATGTTATTTTTGTTCAGTATTGTTTACCATTTCATAATAGGAAGACTTACGCCTGAACAATATTTATAAATCGTTTAACTTTATTACGAAAATTCACATTTGTGAGGAATGTGTTTCGTGCACTTCGCTCAACTTATGGTCAATATAATCGGCAACACCATCACCCATTTTATACTGTAGAGTGTACACGAAGACCGTGGAGAGTAGATTTAAATTGAAAGCGTAAAGACGGGGCCACTTCCCACACATCGCATCAATCATAATTTTAACGTTTTGGGCCGGTCGATTGGTCACCAAGATCGTGTGATATCATACCGTTAGACTTTTTCCTGTGGGGATATGTAAAGTCTAAAGTTAATGCACACAAACTCGCTTCGATTCAGGCCTTGGAGGAAAACATCACGTGTGTCATTCGCCAGTTACCAGTCAAAATGCTCGAATTTTTTTTTTTTTTTTTTAAATTAATTAACAAACACAAACTGCGAAGCTTTTGGCTTGTCTGCAGAAAACACCCAGAGTCTTTGGCGGGAATCGAACCCGCAACCCTCTGATTGATAGTCTGGCACACTAACGCCTAGTCCATCGGGGCACCCCCAAAAAGAATGCCAAAGAATGTTCTTTAAAATGATAATAAACATTCCCCATTAAATTTAAATTTTCTGTGTTTTTTTTTTCTTTAAAAAAGTAGGGAACCTCGAAATGGATCACACTTTTAAATGCCAAATGAAGAATAAAAATGCAAATTTTAACAGTTTTGGTTTTTATAGGTTAGTGTCGCGACCGAATTGAAGTTGGAGAGTTTTAAGGAAGTTTCGTTTTTTGCCTCTTGTTAATAAAAAATATTTCATTGTCTATTTTAAAATAGCTTCAAATCTAACCCATAATATGTACAAAATTTTTGTTTTTAATCAAAAACAACTGCTTTAGTTAATTGAAATTTCGTTTAAAAAAATTTTTTGAAAATTATTTTTCTTTTTTTTTATACCAAATTATAATAGATTATCGATGTCAGTAAAGTTGTATATTAAGATTTTATTAATTATTTACAGCCGTATTCATAAAAAATAAAGTAGGTTTTAAAGTACATTTAAAGTCTACTTTAATTTTTTATGAATAAGGGCATTAAGCTTTAGGTGCTTTTTATAAAAAATTTAAATTTTATTTCAATATTTCGCTCTGTCTTTGTGTAGCTTCTTCAATGTACGACAGGCGAATGTTGGGAAAAATTAATTGGCACAAAAACACCCAATACACACGCACAATTTCACAAGGAAAGAAATACTGGCAAAGGGCTTCATAGCTATCTCAAACATATGACTTAACTGATAAATGTTCTGAGTTGCCGTCTTCATAACAAGTTTCACTTTGTAGTTTTAAACAAATATTTTGCAATTTTACAAAATAAATCATCAACAAATCATCGAAAATATATATTCACCAAAATTTGTCCACTTTTAGAAGATTATATAATAATTTATATAATTTATATTTTAATATAAGACACTACCCAGCATACCATTTTAGGAGCGCTCCGAAAAAAGGAGTCAGAAAAGAGTCCAACTAAAGAGCATTTTCGGAGCGAAAGAAAAATTTGCTTGTTACTGTCCTGAGTCGGCACGCAGTATGACTCAGAAATTCCACTTAATTATGTGTGTACCAAAGCGTTGTTCTCCTGCTATTTGTGCTTTGAACAAAAAAAACAAAAAAGCTTTACAACACAAGAACGATAAAAACAAGATTACACAGAGCCCAAGAAAAACTTCATAAAAGACTCTTTTCTGGCATTATCTAAGAGCTCTTTCTCACGGACCATTTTCGAATGTAATGACCCTCTTTTCTGAAGGTTTTCGGAGCAATTATGATTGTTTTTTGGGCTCATAAAGAGCGTTAACGCTCCGAAAAAGGTGTCAGAAAAGACTCTTTTCGGACTCATATGGCTTGCTGGGTAATACTTGTTTTCTTTGTAAATAAACACCTTGGTAACACTTGCCACTTCTACCCCTCCCCCACCCCATTCAAGACATCAAAAAACAAATAACATATTCTACTCTAAATCACATACAAACACTTTAAGTGTTATTTTAACGGTCGCGTGCTGTAAAAGTTCTTTTTGCTCTTTTTTCCACTAACTCCCTTCTTCTTCACTCCGCTTCGTTCTGACATTTCTATAATTTCAGCTTTATTTCATTTCTTGGGAATCTGTCATTACGCGTAACGTAACAGTTTTATTTTGTCTTTGAGTTGGTCTCTTAGCCCCATAGTCAGGCAGTTAGTCATCTATGTAGTAGTCGTCGTAAATTTACCTTGAGTCAGCAATATTTTGGGGTTTCTCGTTGGATTTAATGTGCGTGAGTATGAGTCTGTACTTTCGGCAAAATCATGTATATTTTACAAAAGACTTTCCTAAGTTGTTGTTGTTATTGTTGTTGTTGATTTGTTTTTAACGAAAACATGTCACGTCTTTGGTGTTGTGCACGCATTTTTAATGCATTAACGCCGTCAACACCAAACCATAGTCACCGCCAACCACCACTTACCAAACATCTTTACTGGCACTAAAATAACGTTATTGAACTTTTGTCTAAGACATATGTGTGTATGTGTATGAAAGTATGTTTATGCAGGTATTTTTAGATGGTTGATTCTCATCAACCCCTACACATTTGCAAGGACAGATATTAGCTCAAGTGGAGCACAAAACAACAATTTTGTAGAGAGTTTTTGAACTTTTTGTTGTAAGCAAACAATTTGCAATATTTTTTTTTTTTTTTTTTTTTTTTTTTTTTTTTTTTTGCATTTAATTATTTATTGAATCTTCAAAATGAAATGACAATAAGTATTCAAATCTTAATACTAAAAAGAAAATAATAAGCCCAGCCAGTGCTAGACAAAAATTTTTATGATACTAAAAAAATTTCACATCAACTGATCCAGTCATCTATTTTGCGCTTGAGTTAAAGCAAGGGTATCCCTCCTTCTCAACCGATTGTGGCCACTAAAGTTAAGGATGTCTCGTGCAAGGGGGTTTGGATGGTGTTCAAGTTTGCTGACATACTTTGACGCATATTTGGTAAATTCGACTTTTACTAATGGCACGCCTAGATCTTTGTGGATTCGAGAATTTTTAACATACCATGGTGCTGCAGTAATTATACGTAGAATTTTATTTTGACCCCTTTGAATTTTTTCAATGTTGGATGCTGAGGCAGTACCCCATAATTGAATTCCATAGCACCAGATTGGCTTTAGTATTGCATTGTACAACAAAAGTTTGCAATCCAATTTCAATGTAGAGTTTCTGCCGATTAGCCAATTAAGTTGCACTGCTTTTAATCTCATTTGTGTAAGTTTCGCTTCAATATGAGACTTCCAAGTTAAACGGCGGTCGAGGTGAATGCCGAGGTATTTGACTTCATTGTGTTGCGGGATAATTTGATTATTTATTCTGATGAACGAGCAGGTATCTTTTCGCAATGTGAAAGTTATATGAATACATTTCTGTTCGTTAACCCTGATTTTCCAAAGCTCTAGCCAATTCTCTAGTTTATAAACATAATTCTGCAAATTCTGTGATGCAACTTGGTGGTCCTGATGGACGCTGATAAAGGCTGTATCGTCTGCAAAAGTTGACGTATGGATTTTAGGGTCTGACGGCATGTCGGAGGCATATATCAAATATAAAGTAGGACCCAGTATGCTACCCTGTGGCACACCTGATTCAATTGGCTGAGCGGTACTTAAAAAATCACCTTCTTTGATTTTAAATTTGCGACCGTATAAATAACTTTCCATGAGTTTATGGGTGTTAGCAGGCAGAGTTAATTTTATTTTGTGCATTAAACCGTCATGCCAAACTTTGTCGAACGCTTGCGACACATCAATGAAAAGGGCGGAGCAGTATTTTTTGTCTTCAAACGACCCTCTTATCACATTTACCAATCTGTGTGTTTGCTCGATGGTGCTGTGTTTAGCTCTGAAGCCGAATTGATGATTAGGAATACATTCAGTGTCACTCAGAATTTGCAATATAATTCTTTAAAATCTTTGCCCTAGTTTATTTAATCACAGCCCTTGCTTACTTATATATTGATAATAAATCCTCCTGTTTGTATTTTATTTTAAAGGTGTTTGACTTTATTTGCCGACAAGGCTTTTGCTTGATTCGTTTTGCCGTTTTTTTTTTTTGGTCTTAGGATTTTCACAAAATGGTGTTCAGGTGTAAAGTTTTCTAATTAGTTTACAAACTTATAAAAATAAATGTGATTTTTTTTTTATTTTTTTCTATTTAGAGCTGAAAAATACAAAACTTTTGCCGGTAGACAACAAAAAGTTTAAAATTTATATTCATTTCCACAAAAATGTTGTTGGCTTTTTTCGATTTAAAGTCGTGGAAATTGATTTTGTTTCAAATGAATTATTTCGATATCATTGGATTTGATGGCATTTTGTTGTCTGTTTTATTTTTTGTATTCATAATAAATTTGTCTCAGTGTTTGTGGAATTTAAGGAAATATATATTTTTTCCAGTAAATTCAATACAAGTGCCATTGAACAGTTTCTGTTTAAAACTCAAATATTTCAAAGGAACTCTTTAAAATCGATCTCAATTATAACAAATTTTATAAGAAATCAAAATGTATTTTATTTAGGATTTTCCTAACCGTTTTGAACTTTTTTGTTAAAGTTAATTTAACAACAATTTCTTACATCCGGGAACCGAAAGTTCAAGTCACTTGCTCACACACACCTCTCATACAATTTGTTTTGAACAGTCATGTTTAATTACGTCAAAAGTATTTTTTTTTTTTGTTGTTATATTTTAAAAACCCCAGCATCTGTTATTGCTAAATACATGTTTTCTCTGTTTCTATGTAGATTTTTTTAAGAAGTTGTAAATAATTCATTATAACAAATTTAAATATACACACTCATGGGGAAGGTATGCCAAGTTTAAGAGGGGAAAAAACACCTAAAATAGAGGTATAACGTGGCGGATTTTGTTATTTATTACTATTATTTAAGGGTTTGCAATATACATACATATGTATATAGTTGCAATAGTTGTATGCAAGGTAACAATAACATATACCCCTTGTAATACTATAATTACAGCGACCATAATATTATTGAACAACATGTAATAATTTTAAAAATGGACATGATCTTCTGCGTGTTGTGAAATCAACTTTGACAGATACCAGCTGATTTCTGTAAATTTGAAAAGCCAAGTATAAAGTCGTTATATTTATACTTAGTATACCTTCTCTCAATTATGATATATTTAAATAAATATTGTATTTCACAAGTACAACATATAACAAATCATTAATGAACTGGAAAAAATTAGTTCCTGTTTGAAGTGTGTTTTGTACTCGTATGTGGATTTTATTCTTACAAATAAAAAAAAAACTTTTATACTTTCTAAAAATACAACAACTTGGAAATAATACAGAAGGTGTTTGAGAAACAACAAAACGTTTTTAAATTAAAAGAAAAAAACATAAATTATAAAAATTATCGTTGAAAAAACAACAAACTGGTTTGATATTTAATTTTTGGTCCACAATGTGAATTAATGAATGTGTTATGTACTAATACGTCGCACAGTGGCATTTTGGCGGAAAAATAGGGTTTTTCAACTTTCCAATTTTAAAATTTTAATGATTTGGTTTTGTAAAAAAATATTTGAATAAGTAAAATTCAACAAGGTTTTTTATAAAAAGTGAAATTTTGTAGTTAAAAAAACTAACAGAAGTCAAGGGAAATTTATTCAATGAAATTAGATTAAAATTATTGTTCAAATAAAGAACTTTTTTTGTGTGTAAGTTTATAGCTATGGCTTTTGTTTTCTTTTTTAGTGAAAATATAGCACTTACTTTTTTATAAAAAAAAATTATTGAAATTGGAAAAGTAAACTAATTATTATAATTTATCAAAAATTATACTAAAAAATATCAACTTTTCACTTTTTGATGGAAAAAACTTTATGTGCTTTGCCTTGCTTAGCCCTTTAACTATAAAAAAATTAAAGGTCCGAGTCGATACTTTCAATTGAGAAACAAATACCCAAATACCGTCCCTTTTAGTAACAACGATTTTAATTTCATAAGTCACTTCCAATATTTCATACAAATGGTCAATAAGACAAAAAATTGAGTTTACTTTCAGGCTGTCGGGAATTAAAGCTTAAAACGATTTATAAGTAAAACATTATTTTTGTTTACGAATATGTAAGCGTAACGAAATTGAATGACATTTCAATCGAAATAAAAACATATACATATGTAGTGTGCACGGCTTAAAATATATTAAATTTCATTCATATACAGACTTATATGAACAGACGAAACTGTTCGTACAAAAATATAGTTGGTTTCATATTCCCGTTACTGTGCACAAAGTACTAATGCATGATAAGGATATAATGGTTGCTGCCGTCTTACCAATAGGAATGCTTTCAGAGGAAGCCGAGGAAGCCATAAACAAAGATTACAAGAAGTATCGATTGATGTTTTCGAGAAAGTGTGATCGAATTTCCACAAATACTGATGTATTCAACAGACTTCTTATAACTTCGAATCCTTACATAAGTAGCATAAGGCGTCATTCGAACAAAATTTCCTTAGAACTATATCCCATTGTTAAAGATATGGTTTATAACTGTATTTTATTTCAAGTAGTTTTAAGAGTTTAAAGTGTGTAACACACACTTTAACTTGGCATACTTGACTAAAAAAGCGGCATGCATTTGTGCGATATTTTCGGTGTATTTGAAAGGTAATATCTTTCGCGAAGGGTTGTTTGGGATATTTTCTTCTTTTGTATGGAGAAAACACATGCTTAACTTTTTAATAAAAAAATTAACATTTTTCAACTTATATGAAATTTTCATATGATTCTAGACAGAGAAGAAAAACACCTAAAATCTACAACTTTTAATGGGCGTAAAATCTAAAATAGGCGTGGAATCCCCAATACGTTTAAATTTTAAATTAGAAAATTAAAAGATACTTAAATATTTTATATGTATAAACACAGAGTTGCTTTTTAGCCTCTACAAAGCCTTTATGGCGCTGAGGCGTTGAAAATATTATTGTATAACTATTATATTGAATAAAAGAAATAAATAAAAAAAAACTCAATTAAGAAGTGTCCCCAATTTCAAGTCCCTAGGTCCAAAAATAAAAATTTTGACAGGTGCAGTTATATGGGAGGTGGGTGTGGCAGTGGGCGGTTTTTTAAGATTTTTTTAAAATTTCTTAATTTAGCCAGAGAATTGTTTCTGCAAAATTTCATTGCTGTACGAACACTCCTTCTATTTTTTTCCAAGAAATGTATGGAGCGGTGGCCACTGTGCGTCGTGTACGTGCGTATTGCATACACACACTAAAATCATGAATACATGGATAAATACATGTACTCGTATGACGTTTCTAAGTTGAGTTAATTGCTCTTCAACATAAATTCAATTCAGTTGAATTGAATTGAATTGTATTAAGTTTTTGACATTGACCATGAAAACAAAAGTTTAAATTTAATTTTATTGTCTGATTTTAAGTAAGTTGAACGTAATGACATTTAAATAGAAACATTTAAAGTGATACTTAAGAAGTTGTTGAGACTAGAATTACTGCTTTGATTTTATCATCATGATAGGTCGATATTAAATTTTTAACACAGGTTCTTTGAATTAGTTTTTGTTAAATCTTGTAATTTATTCTCTGTAAGGTGTTATGACAAAAATTATAATATTGTATAATTTGTTGGTGTTTTAGGGTGTTTTAATGGCTGTTTAAATTGGTTATTTTTTAAAGTTTTTTTTTTGTAAAAAATCCCAGGTGAATTAGTGTTTAATTTTATATTTCTATTATGGGATTTAGATTTATTGCCTTCAGGAAAGTTATTAAACACTTTATATTAAAATATAATTAATAATTTTGTTTTTAATTTAATTTTAAGCTGAAATATAGTTATAATGTTCTAGAGTTGAATGATGAAAATAGTTAATTGAAAAATTGTTTCTTTTTAACTGTAATTTCATTAATAAAACTTGTAGTATCTTTAACAAAAACGCTATTTTCAGCTATTGCTGGGGTAGATTACAGGCCAAGATTTACTTTAAATTGAATTAAGTAAAACCTAGTTAACATTTTAAAATATGTCAACAAAATTAAGTTTTATACTTTACAAAATTAATTGTATTTTCCCAACTGAACTCCTAGATAATGCGGCATCAGAAGAAGGCCTACCACTGAACATTAAGAGGTTATCTGTTTATACGGATGGCTCTAAAAAAGGGGAGAGAGTTGGCGGCGGTGTCTACATTCAAGACTTTGGAAATAGAATGTTGTTTAGAATTCCAAATGAATGCAGCATTCTTCAGTCCGAGATATCGGATATAAATAGAACAGCTAACTGGATCAGTTATAACAAAATATCAGGCAGAGATATTCGTATACATATATACCGATAGCCAAGCTGCAATAAAGTATCTTTTTGAATATTTTTTTAATGTAACCGAACTGGTTCGATATCTTCAAACTTTTTTGTTTGGTTTTTAATATTGGTTTTATAGAAAATTGTCCTAGAAGTATCATATGTATATTTTATTTTCATATTTTTTTTAACTTTCTGATGAGAACAATGTTCATCCATTTTTTTTATTTGGAAAGACACAAATATTCACAGCGTCCATTTTACTAATTTGAAAAAAATTAACTTTCAACCAAGAATTATGAAATAAAGATTACGCCAACGCGCGTAAAATTTTAAAATATTCTGCGCATATTGGGAACTGTGACGTCACACGTTCTGTGTTTTTATTGGCTAATTTTTTCTAACTTGTTTTAAAAAATGAATCAAACGGAAATGAATTTCAGTTTCGTTTAGTTTTTCTAAATGATTAAAAAGTATTAAAAGTATTTTTTTATTACATACATACATATTAAAGTATTTATACAAACGAATTTAATGTGACGAACAATTTAATAAGGAGAATATTATACACATAAAAAACACCTTGACAAATAACAATTTTCCAACAAAATTAACTAACACACTTATAGACGAAATTATTACTAAATTAAAGAACGTAAATAACATTACGGATAACTTGAACAATAATAAAGAACAAAAAATTGTCTTCAGTGTACCATACATTCCTGAACTTAAATAAATATAATAACAGTTATTTTCTGTCCCTGCATTAAACACAATATTTACAAAAACAAAAACTATCATTAAGAAACAACAGCAAAACAATGTAGTACCTATTAGTGCTGGCAAAGTATTGAGTAATGGGTACCGAGTATCGAGTATTTGCCCTTTTTTTGGGTACTCAATACTCAAAAGTAGTTACTCGATACTTTCTGAGTTGTACTTTAAGGCAAGTTGAGTGGGTAAAATAGTGCATAAAAATACATCACTGTATAAAAAGACTACAATCTGTAAACTAGAAAATTAAACCAACCGCCGAAATAAAGCTGTCTATTATTTCTCAAGTTGTTGTTAACGTTGAACTAAAAGTTAGCTTTACATTTATTTTTGAATTAATAATAAAAGACATACAAAACCAATAATAGTTGAAGATCTATTTTTATTTTTTGAAGAAACTGCTTCAATTTGCAGATAAAAACTATGCGTTATAATTTCAAAAAATCCGTTAAAAGTATCGAGTAGTAATGGAAAGTACAGGGTGGGCCAACTTGGACTGACTGATTTGAAATGCTTATAACTTTTGCATTTTTAATTTAATACTCAATTGAACATCTCCAGAACATCGCTACGACGTATTCTAAAAGTTGATCTGAAGATGTTTCCATATAAAATTCAATTGGCCCAAGAATTATTGCCGAGGGATGCACCACAACGGCTACAATATGCCAATAGAGTTCAAATCATTCAGTCAAACTTGGCCCACCCTGTAGTAGAATTTGCCAGCACTAGTACCTATACGAAATAAAATGTAACGGAAATGAGAACAACAAATGTGATAAGATTTACATAGGAACAACAAAACGAAATTTGGAAACCAGAATAAGTGATTAGTGTTCATTAACATTGAAAAACCAGGGACAGAAAATAACAGTTGTTTTTAAAAATGTACATCAAAAAATCACACTTAAAAAATGATCGTAGAAAATTTTGGTTCTTATCATTGTCCTGTTTCACACTCATCAGTTCTGACTGTCAAGTCAAGTATTTTTCAATGAGAAAGAAAAATATAAAAGATAATTTTCTCTTTCCTTCTCATTGAAAAATACTTGACTTGACGAGACAGAACTGATGAGTGTGAAACAGGACATTATGATACATATATGTAGGTGATGTACAGCAAATTTTTGTACATTTATTTATTTATTTATTTATTTATTTCCAATTCTATACACAAGACTTAAAGTCTCTTATTGCAGTATAGAACATTGTTTTAGCAGAAACATTAAAAAGAAAAAAAAAATTAAAAATTATAATTCTTAAAGATAAAGTGATTAAACTAATTAATTAATTAATTAATTTATAAATTTATAAAAGAAAACAAAAAAGAAAAAGAAAAGTGTTTATTTAACAAATTAACATGTAAAAAAATTAATAATGCATTTTTTAAATCTCAGTGCGTTACTTATTATTTGTATGTTGTGCGGGAGTAGATTCCAAAGCCTGATTGCATTAAAACAAATTGTCAATCAGAAGTTAAACTATGATGTCTAAACAATCAGATTCGCTTTCCTCTATTAGAACTCAATAGGGTTAAGCGGTTATAGAGATGTTGTGGTTGTTGGGTATACACGATTTTGTGCATGAACAGGAGTACTCTTGTTTTGAGTATGGCATCAAACTGAATACCATATAGTTTTGCCGTAAAAGGCGAAACAGAATCAAACCATTTCACGCCATATACATAGCGCACAATACTTTTGTAAACTGAGTTTAGTTTTCCTGTACTTGCGGTATCGCATTTGGCAAATAATTCGCATCCATACATCAGAACTGGCAATAAATAGGTTTTTGCAAGAAGTACTCTTATTTTGAGAGGTGTGCAATACTGCGTTTGCCAGAGAGTTCTAAGCATGGAATACGTACGGCCACATGCATAATTAATATGATTGCTCCATGTCATGCTCTTATTAAAAATAATTCCAAGATTTTTTGCTGAGTTTACCCTTTCTATACGTGTGTCATTAAGAAAAATATCCGGTATATGATCACTTATAGTAGTCCGTTTTTGGATTAGAAGATATTTAGACTTTTTTGGATTGATACTAAGACCATTAGCAGTAGCCCATTTATAAATATGTTTTAACTCGGTATTTAGAGTTAAGACACACTGTTCAATCTATATATATAAAATTCAATGTATGTATGTATGTATGTATGTATGTATGTATGTAACGTATAGACTCCAAAACGGCTGAGCCGATTTTGATGAAATTTTCACAGCATGTTACTGTGACTCTGGAAGGAATAATAGGGTACTTTTTTTTTTGCCACGCCCACTTTTACGCCCACTTTTTTAAAATATTGTAATTGGAGACCAAACCTCTGGACCGATATTTTTGAAATTTTCACAGCATGTTACTGTGACTCTGGAAGGAATAATAGGGTACTTTTTTTTACCACGCCCACTTTTACGCCCACTTTTTTAAAATATTGTAATTGGAGACCAAACCTCTGGACCGATATTCTTGAAATTTTCACAGCATTTAACTGGGACTCTGGTATGATTAATAGTTTACTTTTTTTGACCACGCCCATTTTTACGCCCACTTTTTAAAAATTATGTAATTGCTCCCATATAGTTTTTAACAGATTTACTTCAAATTGTATACACATTATATACTCCAGGCGAGGTAAAAATAAAGATTTCTTAAGCCACGCCCCTTTTCACGCCAAATTTTTGAAAGTTTTATACTTTTTGTTCTCTATACAAATTTGTTCATTCCAACGTATTTTTTTGATTTGGTAGTATATTGCTCTTAATACTGTTAACGTTGCCATATAACTATTAACCACACCTACTTGATCGCCCCTTTTTTTTAATTCAGATAATTACTTATACCACTAACAATGTTTGCTATACAAAATACTTTTTTTGTAATATGTATTTACCTAAAGTTTTATATACTTTTTAACTACATACATTTTTTTTATTACCAAATCCCCATTTTTCGCCCCATTTACCTTAAATTATATTGCTTTTAATCTATCTATATATAAATGAATGTGTGTCTGTATGTTTGTGCTTAATAGGAGGCCAAACCCTTGGACCAATCTGGCTGAAATTTTTACAGCACGTTACTGTGACTCTGGAAGGAATAATAGGCTATATGAAGTTTTGATTGTACAAACGGGGGTGGCACCGCCCATATAACCCACAAATTTAACCCACCATATTTTGGGCATTTTTTGACGTACATCGGTGATATTTGCTACATATGGTATTGTAATTAGGAATTCATACCAGGAGAAAAGTGAGTGGGACCACGCCCCTTTTTAGGAAAATTAAACATCGTAATACAGTCTTAACTACTGGACCGATCGTCATTAAATTTTCACAACAGGATATTCTTACGAAATAATAAATTCTTGACTATGTAAGTGGACAAAGGGGCATGGTCTCGCCTAAAGCATTGCAATAAATACATTAAAATTAAATAAATAAATGTTTGTAAATATATAAATACGTTTTATTTTATTTTATGACGAGGGGGGGGGGGTAGCAAAGCACACCGGGTGTAGCTAGTTTTAGATAAATCACAACTGATGTAAATTTGTATATCGTCAGCATACATTCTGATTTTACAGTGCGTAAGTTGACACGGCAGGTCGTTAGCATAAAGCGAGAATAGTAGAGGCCCAACAATTGACATACTATAACTTTTAAATTTGTGACTTTTTTGATAAAAGTCCAAAAATAACTTTTAATTTTGTCTTTTATTTTTCAAGGCAAAAATTAAAAGTTATTTTTGACTTTTATTATTTTACTCAAAAAATAAAAGTTATTTTTTAACCTTTAATATTTTAAGGCAAAAATAAAAGTCATGAATTAAATATTGCATAAAACTAGCGTATTACTATGCAATATTTAATTCAAGACTTTTATTTTTGCCTTAAAAAAATGTTCTTATTTCTTAAAATATTTTTTATACTATTTCGAATAAGAAACCCTTAAAACATATTTAATTTGTACCAAAAATTTCAAAATCTCATAATATTTGCTGCTAGATTTAGTAATGGATATTCGATTATTTGGGATGAATGTGTATATAAGTATAAATAAATGTATAATATTAATAGCAGTATTGCAACAAATAGATGGTTAAATAATCGAATGCAATTAAATTGTATTTAATAAGTTGAAGTAATTTTAAAGTAAGTAATACCTGTATAATGTATATTACCTTGAAAGTGTTGCAAGATACAAATTGTATGTAGATAAGTAAATAATTTTGTGATGTATGTAAATGTGTTTATATATTGTATGTATAAATATTATTATGTATATATTTTCATAAGTATATTGGTTGTTGCTGAGCCAGTAGTAGTGATAATTTGATTGTGGTATTTTACACTTTTGTCTATTTAATAGTGAACCACACACGCCGCACTCACCGCATGCAAGTCTATTTACACAAATTAAACATTTACCGGATATTCTTTAGCAATACTCAATCATTCATTCACTATCTCACAGGTGGCCAGTCAGAAAGTCAGTCTGTTCGTTGTTTTAGGCCAAAACTAATCATTGAACCATAAACTTGAAAATTTACAATTAATTAATTTTATTTGCGCAAAACGAATGTAAGGCAATACTGATTCATTTACAATAATTAAGACACTTATAATTATAATACTTTAAAAGCAGTATTTTTAATATTATTATGCTGGTAATTAATTAATGGTACGTTCATAAAATTATTTGAAGCCGTTTTAATTGCAAAAGATTTCTTTTGTTTAGTTGGAGTTACTTATTTATCACAACAACCTCTTGATACACTGCTTATCATATTTATTCTTCTCGTTTATTATAATGATAATTAAAATTATTTATTATTTATTGTATTCTTTTTTTATTTGCTTTTCTAAGTTTTATTGCAGCATATAATGATGAATTTTAACTATTTATGCTCCAATTATTTTACCAACATTTAAAAATTATTAACACAAAAAAATATCGCTTGTTATTGAATTATTTGTTTCCTAATTTACACGAAATCTTAGTATTTAACGTTTGTTTGTTTGTTTGCTTGTATGTATATATTTTTTAACCGTTTCTGTAAATCGTTCAAATGCAACTGACGGTGTTTGTTGGTTGAAAAATTTTAGTTTTACTTAGAGAACAACACAAATGTGCTCATAAACATTTAACGGTATTTATGCAGTTGTTGATTTTGTAATTATTTTTAAAACAACAACAAAAAAAAACATATTTTTTGCATTCGACTTCAACAAACGCTGAACGAAAAATAACAGCTTTCATTTTCAACGAGTATTTTGTATTGCATCATAAACACAAAACGCATTTACTCTCTTCAGTATTACAGGCAGGGCTGCCAGATGATTTTCGGAAAAAATCGTCAAAAAGAAAAAAATCGTCATTTCGAAATTTAAAAATCGTCAACAAAATCGGAAAAACATAAAGTCACTATTTCTAATAGTATTTCAAAATTTTAATTGAAACGAAAACAAAAAATTCAAATTTATTCATTATTTTGTATAATACATATCAGAATACATAAAAAAGAAATCACAAAAAATATAATGTTAAACACAACGTGTGCAATATTTTTATAATATCTTAGTCCGCTTTCACACTTTTCAATTCGTACTCGTCAAGGCAAGTATTTTTGGATGAGAAGGGAAAATAGAACAAAGTTGACGGTACTAGTTAATTTTCTTATTTAAAAAAAAAATGTAATTGATGTCTGCAAATGAAATGGCAAGTTCAAAAGAGAATTGAACAAAAACTGGCCAGCTCAAACTGAAGAGTGTGAAATAAGACTTATAGCCTGTTCGCCGATCTCGAACGTTAACGTTCGCTTAGATAAGACTTAAGACACAAACTTTTTATCGTATCTATTTTTTTACTCAATCAAGTTTGTTTATTCCACAATCAAGTTTATGTCTTAAGTCTTATCTAAGCGAACGTTAACGTTCGAGATCGGCGAACAGGCTATTACAGTATTTAATAAATAAATATCTGAATTTAGCATATTTTATTCATTCAGGTTAAATTATAATGCCAAAACAATTTAGTTTATTAAGTTTTAAATGACATTTTGAGTATAGAATCCAATTCATCCATCATATACTCATACAGGTACTTATTTTCAAAGAATTATGAATTTTCGTATTTTTATTTAAATTTATTTGGCTGTCTATTCTTTCGAAGTTTTGTTAAAATAGATAAAGTTTTTGTAGAACTTCCCCTTTCAAATTCAGAAATTGTTTACTCTAAAAATTCAGTATTTAAAATATATTTTTATGTTTACAGATAAATAAGTAATTTCTAATATTATTTGGAATTATTATGCATAAAACTTACAATTGTCAATAATTAACAAATTGTCTCAAAAAAAAAGAGAGAGAATTTGGTAACAAAAACATTAATAAAACAAACAAATGATAGAAAATTTTAATAATTCTGAAAATCGTCACTTTCAATGAAAAAAACGTCAAATAGTCACTTTGCTATTTTTTTAAACAAAAAATCGTCAAATCTGGCAGCTATGATAACAGGGAATTTTGCAGAGTAATATTGTGAACAGTGGGACTGAGGAGAAAAGAAATTGCATAAAGATAATTGATATTCGCTGGCTATAGAAAATCGACTATCGAATATACAATTTGTATTATGAGTTGACATCGCTGTCGAAAATTTCGTTGTTTAACGAATTTTTTATCGAACACAAATTTGCTGTCTGTGAACAATTTATTTAAAATGTAAGAATTTGTTTGTTTTTTGGTTTTGGTCAACCAAATACTACTTGTAAATTAATTTCGTTAATATCCTGCAGGTCGTAAGTAGAAAACAGCAAGCTCGTTTACATATCTCATGGAAGAAGTTCCACTGTTGGCAAAATGTATTTGCTCTAAAGTTCAGGCAGCCAAAAAATGGGAGGGCATTACACAGAAGCTTAATTCTATTCATCAGACGAATCATTAAACCATAATTCCGTGGTGGTCATTTCAAATTTAATTTATTTTTCTTTAAGAATTTGTAAACAAATATAGCGCCAGCTGATAAAAATGTACTATTGTGAATAACCCAAAAAGAGTGATTTTCACAATAGCGTTTTTTCATCGACTGTGCACCATAATACCAAATGAAAATTCGTTCGATAAGCATTTTTGACCACAGTCGAAAATCGAATTTTGCTCATAATAGGCACCTTAATTCACATTAGTGAGATTTTAATGCTACGCTATTACACGGTCTGCTTTTACACGGTTTTGATTTAACACGGTTTGAAAATGAACAAATTAAAATTTACACGATTACACGATTTTATTCCATTTAACACGATTCAAAATCTTTTGGGCTTAAATTTTTTTTGTTAAATTTAATTTTTGTGTGATATGTTCATATAACAAATATTCCCCTATATTTCCCTTTTAGTGCATACAATCAAATTAACTCGTCATACATTTTTTTTCTTAAAAATTATCCTTGTGAAAAAACACATTGTATATGTGATTTAATATTAGTACATATAAACACGAATAGTTGTTCTTAAAAAATCCTTGTTTTTCACTAATTTTAATAGGTTTTAAGGAACCAATCACAATAGGATTAATATCTTATCAATATCTTATATCTATTTTACACGTTTTTTTTTTACCCGAAGTTTCCTGGAACCAATTACCGTGTAAAAACAGAATTATGTGGTGTAGTGCATAAATTCTTTGGCAATTCTACATTAATTGTATAATTGTAATTGTATTAATTGTATATTGTACTATTTTAGTAACGGTTTGGCGACATTATCAACAGCATTGTCACTATGGTTATTATTATGCAATTATTTTTTTCAATTGTGAGCCCCGAGTTCGATTCCCGCCAAAGACTCTGGGTGTTTTCGAATTTATTTTTAATTAAATATTTTTTTGTATTTTATTTTTTTTTTATAAAACTCCAAAAATTAGCAAAAAATGCATTTTTATTTTCTATTTCAGAAAAGTACCAAAAGTGTTAGTCCCAAAAGAACTACTTAGTCTGTATTGACGCAGTCTATTGGTAGATTTCGTAAGACAAGCCTGTGCTGAATGTCAAAAGTAGAAAGCATTAGTAAGGGTATAATTCGTCAATAGTAATGGTGACATCGTCAAAAGGCAATCAGTATAATTTTACTTCTGACATTTCCTGCAGGGCATTGATAAGTACTGTAAATGCTATTTTAAACCAAACATATCCAAATCGTGTTGAACAGGCGAATTGTGTTGCTATAAAATGGTCGCGAATTCTAATTCGTACCGATTAGAATCAAGTCATTGATTCAATCAATATTTAACTAAACAAGATTTAACTAAATAAGAGTTATACGAACCAAATATTTATATTTATCCCACTGTCTTGCGTGTGAGTAAGAAATTAGAGCCCAGTTTATGTTTATAAAGTTTATATTATAAACACACTTGGTCATAATGCGAGCTAATGTGTAAAGTCTAACTTACACCCAAAGAGAGTTTATTTTTTGTTTATTTCCCACAATTTTAATTTTCTTGATAATAGCGATTAGTTTTGTTGATGCTTTTTTGTGGCAATGGAGAGTCAGTCACACCAGGTCACATTGTCTGAGAGTTTTTGTATTTACAGGCAAAAACATCTCGATTGTCTGTAACCCATTTCTGATCACTGTTACCTGGTTTTGAGGTTGTATTACATTCATAGTTGTTTAGTTTTCAAAGCTTCCAGTAGTATTAAAGTTTTGTTTTTCAATATTGTGTTACAACTGGTTTTTGCTGACAATAATTGTTTGCATTTTTTTTATATTTTGCTTTTGTTTAGTTTTTTTTTCAAAAACGTTTTTGTTTAACATTAAATCAATGTCCGCATTCATTATGTACATATGTACAATAATAATGTTTATTTTTATTTTAGTTTCTGTTTTTTGAGTCACTTGATTAATGATTTAGCTGGGTTGTCTAACACCCCTTTATGTTTATTTTGACTTATTGTTATAATTTATGTTTCTATATTTTTGATGCTTGAGGAACAGATTTTTAGATCTAAGTTTTTTTTTTAGTTTTTAAAGTTTAAAAACAGGAAATTTGTTCTTTGTTTTTTTTTAGAAATTAACGGTTTAAACGCAAATTGTAAATCACAAATTTTGCCATCTTACCATATTTAAAGTAAAAATTAAATCAGTTTTTAAAATTTAAATGTGTAATATCAATTGAAATGTACTCTCTGATATTTTGAATAAAGATAACAAAACAAAGGTTGACAACCCGAAATAGATTTGAATGTTAATATTGTTTGGTGGGTTTTTTTGAATAGCCACAAAGTAGTTATTTGCATTTTATAACAATTTGTTCTTTTGTTCTAAATTTGTTTTTATGTTTTTACTAACCGGTTTTTGTGATGATGATTATCCAAAATCAAAGTTATCAAAGTATCTTAATAGGAGCTGCATATAACAAGAGAATCCATTATCTTAAAAGATTTTTACCAATTACTGCTATTATTTACTGTATTATTATTTCTGTATGAAAACAAAAAGAACACAAATCAACTTTTAGACAACTCGTTTAAAATATTCCAACATCATTTATTTAGTTAAAATTAGCGCTGATAGCAAAAATACACACATCTTGCTATAATTAAAATATTGTTTTCTATACCCCCCTCTAAATCACAATTTACACGAAGCAATTCCTTAAGCTAAGCTGATTACCAGGGAAACCGGAAATATGCTCAAAAAAAAAGCATTTTAAGCGCTTTAAATATGCAGTGAAAACTTTAAAATATGCTCTTAAAAAACAAACTTTTTCATTATTTTTAACCAAAAAATATACTTTTAATTAAAAAATCAATACAATTCATTTCTAAAAGGGTAAAGTAACATAAAATAAACAAAATAAATAAGAACTAAAACAAGTATATCAAAAAATAAATACAACATAAAAAAACAATACGAACTTAAGTTATGAAAAGGCCTCGAGCGGTATTTTTTGATGATATGCTGATTACCTTTTAGAGATCGGGGTGAGGGGACAATAAGACGGATACACACTTGATTATATATACTAGCAATTCCTGTATTACATATGTATATGTATGTGTCATACAAATGTGTGTATACTCTCAAAGAACAATACGAGAGATTTATGCAATAAAAATTGTGCTGTGTGAGCACCGAAGAAATTTCAAGGAAAAAATTGCTTCAATCTTTTCAATAAAAATTGCTTCGTGTAAAATTTTCCCATCACTGACATTTTCGTTAGTTTAATTTCGTTTATTGGCCCAAAGTACCTTTTTATACAACGTTGTAAGAATTTGATTCAGGCACCTGTTAACTTCGTGCTTGTTATTTGTTTTCACATTTCTGATTTATTTCCATTTATTTTCCATTTGCATAAATAAAGTTGTCATAGACAAAATAAAAAATACTTCCAACGAAATTACATTTTACCAGAGAATATTTTGAACTTATTTGAAAATGATTTTGTAAAAGACAAGTCAGGAAAAATTCTGTTTTTTTATACATTAATATAAATGCGTCCCGATCCTCAATGAATAGTTATTATAAAAAAAAGAAAATTCACCCTATGATAATTCAGTGCTTTGGAAGCTGTTTTTAATTACTTCCGTATAATTAATGTTAGTATCTGTCTTGCTTCTTTTGAATTTCCTTTTTTCCTCACCGGGATAAATGGTGCAGAAGCATTTGTTCAATACATGTGAAAAATACTTTTCAAAGATGTATCATTCCGACTTGACTATTATTGATATTATAAAAAAGCCACATCTTGAATTTAGGTAGTTCTGAACAAAAATTTAGCTTACGGTAGATGTAGATTATCGTAACGAAAATAATTTGTCCCATGTTTATTAAAGCATAATGTTTTCCACATTTCGCATAAAATAGTGAAATATTGGAATTCACATCATATGTTCATATCTAATTGTAATCATTCTACAATTTTCAACAGATTAAACAAGCGGGGGGGGGGGGGGGGGGGGAGTTTGTGTGAGTGTGAGTTTGGTTACTCGTGATAGAAGTCAATTATATAAAAAAAGATAAACATTTATCATGATAAACATTGATCAATTAGTACGTTCAAAATAATTGACATACATGTTCAATAGGACCTTAATTTTTAAGTGGCTACATTAGGCAATTAAAGAAACCAAAATGTACCTGTTGTTTTACAATATAACCGCAATCATTTCAACAGGAGGACAAGCTTTTTATCATTATTATGATCATTGTAATTATTTCTATGATTGCAGCAACCAAAATAAGTTAAAATTACCATGCACAGGATTTTATCAACTATTATTTTCATGATGACCAAAGCATTGTTAAACAAACAAAAGACTTGTAAACATTCTGAAAAGATAGCGGTGATCATGTAGAACCATATTAGGTCTCAACCTGTAGATTCATAAATCTAGAAAAACCTAAAATTACTGTAAGAAAAGCTAAATTATGGCATTAGGTTCACTCTTGTTTGAATATGTAAATTAAAGAATAAATTTTTAAAAAAACCAAAGTTACTATTTGCTAAAAAAAAAGTAAGAAAATCTTTGCCAAAATATATTTAGCAACCTTCCTTATTCTTGGCCGTTAATGTCTTGGCTTCTTAGCACTAGTACACTTGTACAGATAAATTTATAATTAATTACATTTATTTTTATTTTTTATTTATCATTAATATGAATTTATTTCGCTTGTTGCAAAATAACTTGTTTTTGATTTGTTTGGTTTTTTTTACATAATACAACTTTTCTGGCTTAAAGATTTTCTTTTCCGCAAAAAAAAAAACACCTAAAAGTGACAAAAAACTTAAGCAAAATATCAATATCTACAATATAATAGCAAACATTTTAAACACTCCTTGCTGAAGATTAAGTGCTGCAGCAAAAAGTTGCACAAATATTACTAAACAAAAATAAACATTGACTCACATTTTTCTTCACTTAAAAACTTTTAAACTTTTTTTCAACTTATTGCAAAATTAACACAATTTTTGTATGCTTTTAAAATTTTTGTATTTGTTTTTTATTAAACGCTTTTACACCAATCAACACACGGCGTGAGATTTTATTTTTTTGTATAATATGTATGAAAAAAATTATTAACAAAATTATGTGTTTTTAACACCAACAAATAAAAAAGATCACACGAAATAACTATTTTTTACAACTTAATTTCGCAATATTTTTTTTTTGGTTTTCACAACATTTATTTTGATTTTGAATTTCGTTTCGGTTTGGGTTTCTTTTGAAAACGCATACAGAGCGCGTGCGCAGGAGTTTTACGATGCGCACCTCGCAAAGAGCTAAACAAATCTAAAGAAACTATTTTGATTGTTGTGTTTAAGAAATTAGTTTTAAACACCACTGCTAGACGAAAGCTTTTTCTGCTGTGTGTCTTTAACAATTAAAGCTTTTGCAAACAGTTAAGCTTTAGTTTCTTGGTTTCGGCTGATGGTTAATTGAGGAATTTGAAAACGGCTAATTCTTTTTTAAAACATTTAGATTGCTTTGGTACTTGAAATGGTCATTAAACTGTTGTGATCTTATTCGTTTAGGAGTGTTTTAACAAAAATGATTGATAATAGTTTTAAATATTTCCTAAGGTTGTAGCGAATTTTATACGCCCGCCAACGAAACATTTTCTATAGAGTGCCTGGGAATTGTTCACATAAAATCCGATCGCAAAAATGTTTTAATATTAAATATTTATATATCAGAAAAAAAAAAGTACTAGTACTAGTTTAATTAATTAGCACTAGTAAAATGTTAAAAAAAAGAAATTAATACAGACTAATTTTTAAATGTGGTGTGAGGAACCAAAATTCTGGGAATTTTAGCCCACGCAAATGTGTATTTTTTCTTTTATAACGAATCAGACAAATAAAAATACAATTATGTATTTGTTTTACGGTGTAGAGGACGGATTGCGGGTTACATCAGTTAAAGCAGGTTTATTTTATTACAGATTAACCGGAGGCCGAATTAATGGAAACCCACTAAAAATTATATCGTTTTATCGGTCTCAAAAATGTGATGTCAATTATTTTTACAGTCTTCTAGAAAACTTAATGAAGACATGTGGTAGAAGCTATTGTATTTTTGTTGGAGATTCAAATATTGATTTCTTAATTGAAGCGTCGAATACGTTGCTGAACTTACTTAAAAGTTATGATTTTGAAAATTGTCATACATTAGTTACACGTCCAATATCTGGTACATCAATAGACAATGTTGAAAGTAAATTTTCTGATCATAATATGATCTCTTGTAAAATTAAAAAGAAAACACAAAATTGTGATTACACAGAATTTGTGCAAAAAACAAAACAAAATTAAAGAAAGCTTCTTAAATAATAGTTCGAATTGTTTGGTGGGAAATTCGTCAATTGATGCGCGCCAATTTGATAAAATGTTTGTCAAATGCAAATCAAAATTCTACGTCTGTTAAATCAGGAAAAAAAACTATTAAAAGAACAAATAGCACCATGGATTAATGAAGATTTATGTAATCTAATTTTGGTACTTAAAAAAAGAATTTTAAAACAAAGAAGAAGGAACCCAAATGATGCTAATGTACTGAACTGTCTAAAAAGAATAAGCAAACTTATTAAGGTCGCTTATAAGGAATCTATGAACAAGTATTATCATGATAACTTACACAACATTCAGCAAGATCCTAAAAAGTGTTGGAGATTTTTAAATGAAAGTCTAAGAAGAAATGTTAAAACTCAAATAAACTTAAAAAACCCGAATGGTGAATTGATAATGTAATAAAATGTGAATGTGTAAAGAAATACTTTTTACAAATTCCAAAAACCATGAAAGAAGGAATTAATTACTCCTCCAGTGATTCATGTAATGGACTCCGCACTTTAAGAGATTGTAATAAAACTTTTAATTTTAGAATCGCAACAAATGATGAAATATTTCAAATCATACATAAACTTTCAGACAGTAAATCCTCTGGTCATGACAACCTATCGCCGAAAATATTTATAAACTTAAATCAAGAAACCACTCCATTTTTATTATATATATTCAACAACGTCATTTCAACATCTGAATACCCAGATATTTTTAAGATATCAAAAATAGAGCCAATACTAAAAATTGTAAATGCGCATAAAGAAGATACGTATATAGGACCTATTGCTTTACTACCTATAATGGATAACATTTTTGAAAAACTAATTCATCAACAGTTTACGACATATCTGGATAAAAACAAGTTACTTCACGATTGCCAGTATGGATTTAGAAAGGGTAGCGGTACTGAAAATTCTGTAATTAATGTAGTAAATTCTATATCCCGAGGATTGGCTGAAGGATATAATGCTGTTTGTGGTATTTTCTACGATATTTCAAAAGCCTTTGATCTTGTTGATCATGATATAATGTTTGAAAAGCTTCAGTACTATGGAGTTCGAGGTGCCGAACTAAATCTGATCAAAAGTTATTTGAAGAACCGATAGCAGTACGTTGAAATAAATAACAGTAAGAGTTGTCTTGGAAATGTTGAACACGGTGTACGACAAGGGAGTGTGTTGGGCCCACTTTTATTTACAATTTACACAAATGACATCAAAAACCTTGAACTTTCGGGAAATCTTTATATGTATGCTAATGACATATCATTGTTCTGCCCCTTTAAACTTGAGACCGAATTAAAAGCGTATATGGAAAAAGATGCAGCCCTAATTTTTTAATACATGAGGTTGAACAAATTAGTTCTTAATTCATCTAAAACCAAAAAGTCATAAGATTTAAACCATACTTGAACATTAATGGGCCAAAGTTTAGTCTTTTCGTAAATGGAGAAGAAATTTTTGAAACATATTCAATAAAATATTTGGATGTGACTTTGCAAAGCAATTTGTAATGGAATTTGCATATTGAAGATATTAAATCAAAAATATCTCTAGTAATTGGGATATTGTACAAATTTAAATACAAATTCAATGAAAGAACAAAACTTATTCTATATAAAGCATTAATTCAAAGCCATTTAAATTACTTGGATTCTGTGTACGCCTATAAATATAGTGTAGAATTACAATCTCTTCAAAAAACACAAAACCATTAGGTACCCCACGTTAGGGATGGACAAAAAAGACCGATGTTTTAAAAACACTCAATGTATTGTGTCGAAACATCGATATAATCCGATGTTTTTTTTTTTGCAATAAACAATTGGAAAACATCGATGTTTTCTTTCGATGCATCGAAATGATAAATTGTATACAGAACGTATTGGTATATAAACGTGACCCTCGATTCAAAAAAATGCACTTTAATGATGCAATAGCCGTTGCCAATGTTGTATCAAAGATCAAGGAATTAATTAAAAATTCTCTTTTGCAAAATGAAGATATTAAATCTGACTCAGAAAAATCCGATAAAAGTGAGGATACTTTTTCATTATTGACTAGCCATTATAAACTGGTTAATAGAAATTGGAAAAGCAACAAGACTGAAGATATATTGTCTGATGAACGTTCAGTTTAGTTGAGGACTCCTGTTGGAAGACTGAACAAAAATCCGTTGGATATTTGGAAAGATTATAAATCACAGTTGCGCAAGCTTTACAAGATCGCTTTTAAATACCTTACAATGATGGAAACATCGGTTCCGGTGGGAGCATCGGACTCAACAAAGAAACAGATTGAGTGGAGAAAGACTTGGTAAACTTTTATTTCTAAACAGTATTGAAAAAAAGTATTGCAAGATGTAAAATAAATTTAAGATTTTTCGAAAATACAATAAAAACAATCGGTGTATAAAAATCATCGATGTATTTTATGAAATATTGATGCAACATCGATGTATGTTTGTGATGCATCGCATCGAAAAAAACATCGATGTTTTTTTACAGTGTGCAAAAATATTTTACCTATAAAAGGAATATAAAAGAAACAATTATTTCTTTTCGTATTTAAATTGTTACAATAAAATTTACGCGTAATCAAACAGCTATTAGTACCAGAAACTATTCAAAATAAAAAAAAAATAAATATATTGGCTGTGTGGAATATAACAATTTGCCACAAAACTTAAAAAATATTAATGAAATTTCAACTTTTAAATCTAATATTAAAAATTTTTTATTAAATAATTTAGAAATGTGTCTATATATACATACTCTATTTATACATAATTTATAGACATGAACTTTTGTAAATACAATTTTATATTTTTTTAGTTTAAAAACTATAATTTAAATATATAAATAATTAATTTATTTTAAGTGTAGTATGCCAACTCGCCTCAAAAATGTCGTTAAGACGCTGAAGCTATCATACATTGTTACCCCCTTATTCATAAAAACTTACAACAGGTTTATAACAGGTTTATAACAGGTTTATAAAGCAAATTTCCATACAAAATTTGTTTTATAAACCTGTTGTAAGTTTTATGAATAAGGGCATTAATCTTTCTTGAATAAATTAATATTTTTCAAATTAAAAAAAAAACTAGAAAACAACATCATTTAATTCTGATAATATGATTATACTTGTTGTCTTCAACAGAACAGCTTGTTAAAATATGAATAATTAATATATTACAAACTAAATACCAACATCAATATAACTCTTATGTTAAAAAGTATGCTCAATAAAATGTTTATTGTCTTGTCTAATTACTATTATTCAATTGTCATAAATTATTTAATACATATACAATTCGCTTTATATCGACTAATTATTTTATGGGTGTTTTTGTGGTTTAATTGATTTGATTTGATAATTTATAATGACCATAAAGTATTCTTCTTAGACCACTACCTCGTTTCGACGGCATCTCTTAACAGGACACAAGTAGCTGTAGGCTAATTTATACAGTGTTTTCTACAACACTGTCAGTTCTATTTTTGACACGTTTTATTTAAATATAAATATGTACATACATACGTATGAGCATTTGCATATGTATGAGTTGGTATCAGCTTTCCCTGCTGTTCATGGAACTAGTCCCGCCTTCACGATTTAATATGAATGTAAGAACATAATTTTCTACGAGTTAATTACCTTAAAATATAGGAACTTATAGATACAATACAGTGTTTCGCCTTCCATACAAAGAAAAAGTTGTATCAGTCACCCCCTAGGATTAAAGATAATATAAAAACAATTCCAGTAATATTTTTTTTGCCACGCCTTTTAAGTATTTTGTTCACTGTGTCGCTATATTTAGACCAATCATAACATTTTGTATAAGGGTGTTAATGGCTTTGTAAGGGCTAATTTTCTGTCCTTAATCATATTTTACTACTACGTCAAATTCTTGTCATGACTTTGAAAAATAATATAAAATATTTAGCATTTTATCGTTAATAGCGACACAGTGAACAAAATACTAAATGGGCGATATGTGTAGGCGTGGCAAAAAAATAAAAAAATATTTCTGGAATTTCTGAACTCGTTTAATTATTTAAAAAAAAGCTTCGTTTATTTAGGAAAGAAACAACAAGTAATTAGTTTTATTTTATTGGACTCTGTTTGATCTTGCAAAACTATTGTTAGAGTAAACAAAGTCAAATAAATTTGTGCTAAAACAAGTGGTTACGCCTTTTTGTGTAAATATTTGCCTTTAGTCATTTAAATTATTTTATATCAATTTGTGGTTTCTAAGCAGCGTTGTCAGTTTAGGGGATTTATCCCCAAATTGAGGATTTTTTTTTTCGTGACTTGGGATAAAAATTTCATATTGGGGATCCGAGGATTTGTTGGGGATGGCAACACAGTTTTAGGGGATTTTTTTGGAGATTTCTTTTATAACTGATTTGTGAGCTAAAAAATGTGCGTCTGGCAAGTCTAAAAATGTGTGTTATTATTTATAGTGCATGGTTTCTAATAAAGAAGAACTATGTAAATATTTAAAAAAAAACTATATTTTTTACCGTTTAAAATGGCTGCAAAAACTAATTTTATTTAAAAAAATCATAATGCTTCTTAGGAACGCGAGTATATTTTTAAATGGTTTTAACATGTTTTGTTTTTGGGTGGCTAAAATGTGTTTCTTGCGCACCAAAGTCGTTTCAAGACACTAGTAATCGAACAAATTATTCTTGGTGTGTTGCATGCAAGACATCTTTGAAATCACAAAAAAGGATCTCAACGGTCAAACACAAAAATAATGTCGAATCTCTTTATGCAAGAAATACTTTAGAGAATTATTCCAGGAAATATTTTTTTTTTCAATTACAGTCATAAAAGTATGTTAATGTATTTTTCATTTAGGTACTATCCCTGTCACAACAGAATCCAAAGTTATGGATATTAAGATTGCCATTTTCACAGCAAAACATACCTTTATTTCTTCTGTGGAACATCTTAATGAAATAAAAATTAAAAAAAAAAATTAATCAATAAAAAATCAGTTTAGGGATTTTTGGGGATGACATATCATGACAATCATAAATTGGGGATAAGCTCTAAAAAATACTGGCAGCACTGTTTCTAAGGTAACTAAAGAGTTGAATAAGTATTGTAGCTGTTTGCAGCTGGTGAATAGTTGTTAAATGTTTTTTTAACTGCTGTTATAATCAATCTACGTACAATTATTTTGTCGCACTGTTTACTTTTCAAGCGACTATATGTACATATGTATGTATACATTAGTACAAACAAAGAAATGTGTTAGGAGAGATGTATCAGATAGTAATTTCAAATTTAGTTTTCAGAAAAAGTAAAATCATTTGTAATAAAATTACAAATTTTAAAATTTGCAATTTTCAATTTATTATGAAACATACGAGGTCTGATCAAAAAATAACCGTTATTTTAAATTTTTCAGAAAGTATTAACTATCTTGTCCCCTTCAAAGTAATCCCTCTCAGATATAAGACAATTTTTCCAGCGTTTTTTCCAATCCTCGATACACTTCTGAAATGCGCTTTTTGGTATCGCTAACAGCTCCTGTTTCGATTTTTCTTTTATCTCCTCAATCGTAGCACAACGCTTTCCTTTCATCGGTGTCTTCAGTTTTGTCAAAAGGAAAAATTCTGCGGGTTTTAAGTCCGTCAATTACGGTGGTTGAGGCATGATAACGGTTTTGTTTTTGGCCAAAAACTAACGCACAAGCATCGTTGTGTGAGCTGGTGCGTTGTCATGATGCAAAATCCATGATTGGTTTTTCGACAATTCTGTGCTTTTCTGACGAATTGCTTCGCGCAAACGACGCATAACTTCAAGGTAGTATTCCTTATTGACCGTACGACCTTGTGGCAAGAATTCAGGATGCACCACGCTATTGCAGTCGAAGAAGAGTGAGCAAAACCTTCACATTTGACCGAACTTGACGTGCTTTTTTTTTTTGGGATGATTGGGCTTTGGTTTCAATGTCATAGCCATACATCCATGATTCGTCACCAGTTATGACCTTTTTGAGGAAATCTGGAACGTCGTTAACGATGTTAAACAGCTCCTGAGCGATGTCCATGCGACGTTGTTTTTGCTCAAAATTTAGCAATTTTGGAACAATCTTCGCTGCCGCACGTTTCCTGCCTAAAACATCCGTAAAAGTTGCTTAGCAATAGCCGAACTATAGCCAGCATCATCACCAACCTCTGTGATAGTGATTCGATGATTATCCAAAATCATTTTCTTCACTGCTTCAATCGGTTGTTAAAGTGCTCGGGCGACCAGGGGCCAAATTACCGCATTCGATATCGAGTAAAATTTATCGTAATTTTTTTATTTGAGATTATGGCAATCGATATGGAGCAAGAAATTTAGTACATTTTATCATAATTTTGATATCGAAATCATTTTTCGATACGATAGCTCATTCGATCACGAATGCGGTAATTTGGCCCCAGGACGAGCATCGAAATTGAAATCTTTTCGGCCTTTCATAAACCGGTTATACCGCTTATACATGTGTTCTGCTCATAGTAGACTCGCCAAACGCCACAGTCAACATATCAAATGTTACAGTCTCTTGATCCATTTTTTTGAATAGTTAAAAATCGAAGAGCACACCAAAACACGACTAACCTTTTTATCTGTCAAAAACAAACTGGCAATCCAAAATGGCTGATATTACCAACATATATAACAGACATGTGTACCAACATAACAGAAAAAAAATGCGAAAATCGAACATACGTAACTCACGAAATTTGAAAATAACGGTTATTTTTTGACCAGACCTCGTATATTAAATATAAGTATTAACAGTTTTATATTTCAACTTATTAACATGTTTATATTTATAGATAGGTATTTGCAAGAAATAACCAAATTTTTCCCAGTGTAGTTTGATTTTTCTAAACATTTAACTCTTGCTATTTATTTGTCATCCAAGCGTTAATATTATTTGCTTGTTTGTTTTTTCTTGGGCAACTGTATACTCGTCGTACTCATATTTGTGAGTATTGGCGACGATTGAAAATGAAAGTCAATAGCATTTTTGTATTTTTGGTAGCAGTGAACTTTTTGTTGGCTTGTTTTATTTTCTTAATTTCGTTTTATGGTCCAAGTCAGAAATTTATGTATGTATGTCGTTCATTGCCAAAATATAAAAAAAAATCGGTTTAATCAACTTGCTAAATACAAACAATGCTGGCAGAGAGACGTGGGCGATTTGAACGCTTATTATGATTTAAATAAATATTAAATTGATATCAAATGTCAAATACCTAACTAGTATAATAAAAATGAGAAATAGTTAATGTAATTGTAATTGTATTACATTAATATACTAGAGGCAATTAATGGGTATAAATGTCAGAAGATAATAAAGAAAGTAATTTAATATTCAAATAATTAATTGTATGTTTAGCTTGAATATTTTAAATAACTATGAATATTTGTATTGTCTTTTTTTAAATAGAAATATTCAAAATTTTAAAAAATAATAATAAATTACATAAAATATATTCCAAATTACTCAGAATTTAGGAGACTTTTATTCATGTAGCAAATTCCTAAGTCAACACTAACTTCCTATTGAAAACAAATCAGCTACTAAAGAGTTTTCAACTCTAACTATCTTTATGTATTATCTCAAAATCATTGAAACGTTGATATATATATTGATTGCCAATAATTTACTCACGGCAATTTATTACTGGATATTCAATTATAATCGTTCATACTGCTTATTAAGAACAAGTTTTCAATTGGTTGCCAAAAAAAAAAACAAACAAACAAAACAACTCAAAGTTCATTAAACTAAACGACTAAATTGACGAACAAAAATACATTTTTTTCCAAAATCAAAACAAAAATATGTCTGCCATTTAATTATGCAAAAATCGAAATGTTTATAAATATAATATGCAAAAATATTAAATTCATTTTATAAATTATGTATATCTAACAAATTAAGTAATACCGGCGAGTGTTTGGGTTTGTGCTGATGTTTATAACGCTCCAAAATATTAGTCTAACACACAACTTAAAGTATACCCATCGATTCAGAATCACTTTCTGAAAATTGAAAATTGAAAGCAGTACAAACGAATATAATTGTATTTCCAGTAATAAATTGCCGTGAGTAAATTACTGACAATCAATATATCAACGTTTTAATTCACTGATTTTGAGATCGACTCCGGATCACTTTCTGAGTCGATTAAACAATGTCCGTCCGTCCGTCTGGCTGGCTGGATGGGTGATTGTCCATGTAAATCTTGTGGGCAGAGTACAGGTCGTAATTTGAAAAATATTTCGATAAAATTTAGCTTGGACTCTTGATCGGCCCAAAGAATGTTGGGATTGAATTTGGTTTAAATCGGTCCATTATTTCACCTAGCCCCCATACAAATGTCGTTCCGAAATAAGAGTTTATCGGTTAGAAATGTTTGATTTATGTATGCACGTATCTAAACAAATTTTGCCCCAAATAAGTTTGTGCTGAAAACCTACAAATTTTGTGCTAATCGGTGTATAATTGATCATAGCTCCCCATAGCTGATAGGGCTCACTTCCAAAAATAACTTTAAAAAGCACAACTCTTTTAAAAATTTTGGTATCCGTATAATATTAAACGCAAATATGTTTTATATATCGACGTAATCCGCCAAAATACAATTTTTCAGAAGAGAAAAAAAAACTGTTTCTTTCCAAAATTCTTAAATTTCATACAATTAATCTTTCTTCTATAATATTTTTTAAATATGACTACTGAGTCACCCTTATAAAAAAATTAGAACTTTTTACTCTATTCGTAGCGAGTATTACAACTGAAATCTTCAAATATTTTTATGGCATATAGCGGTTATTGCGCAGTAATAAAAATATGTTTTTTTGCTTTAATATTTAATTTTATTAAATGAAGCATTTGTTTAACGTTTTTTCTAAAATAAGAGAATTCAATAACAAAACAATAACAAAAAATTAACATAATTAAAAAAAGGTAATTTAAATTGGACATTGTCACATTGCTTCTTATTACTTTGATGCCATCTGAACTAAATTATCAAACAATGAATGATATTCTAGTGGTATAACCGGTTTCAAATCGTGAAGATGTTTCCATTTACTAGGCTGGATTGGAAGCTGAGCAGTATGCAAAGGCTTTGGTTCAGTATATCCTGTGTAATTATACCCTTCACCTTCATGGGAAGGGTATATATAAGTTTGTCATTCCGTTTGTAATTTCCACTATATAATTTTCCGACCCTATAAATTATATATATTCTGGATCCTTATAGATAGCGGAGTCGATTAAGTCATGTCCGTCTGTCTGTCTGTCTGAGTGTTGAAATCAATTTTTTGAAGTCCCCAGATATCCTTGGGATCCAAGTCTTCAATAATTCTGTCAGACATGCTTTCGAGAAGTTTGCTATTTAAAATCAGCAAAATTCGTTCATAAATAACGGTGAAATGAGCAAGAATCCGAGACAACCTCTGAAAATTTCATCAAAAAAACTTAGTATATAAAACAAAGTGTTCGAAATCTTTAAGTCTGTTCTTAAACCGTTATATAAGTGTGTAAAAAGTGTTCGAAAACTTTAAGTGTGTTCTTAAACCGTAATATAAGTGTGCAAAAAGACAGTGTGCTCATTATACCCTTTATTTAAATAAATAAAGACTCGTTATATATATTTTCTTCAAACTACTTGACGCTTTTATTTTGCAATTAAAAAGAATCCGGTTTATTTAAAGGAAATAAACCACTGTTTTTAAAAGGTAAAAACGTAACAATATAATATATATGTATATGTATGTATGTATGTATCTCTATATATATGTATAACAATTACGTGTATGATCGTGACCGCTAAACTACTGGACCGATTTTGACCAAATTTTATATGCATGCTCTATGGGCCGTAAGTAGAGTTTCTGTGTAGTTTGACAGATGGCGCAATATTTTTTTTTTTTGTGTTTTTGCACCGTAACTCAATAAAATAACGCGATAACCCTATGTTATGTGCTTAATCGGCGTGTGGCGGCGTTAAGTATCCAAAAAGAGGACCACGAGGGGACAATTTTTGCCTCCCTGAAACTATCTGCTCAATTTTAATAAATTTTAAGGTTATATATTTTTTCAAGAATATCACCACGAGGGCGGTAAAGGGCAATTTTTTCCTCTCTGTAACTATATGCCTAATTCTAATCAAATTTAAAACATAGAAGGAGTAATAATATTATAAATGTGAAAGTTTGTATGTTTGTGACGCAATCGCGCTAAAATCGCTTAACGGATTTGGATGAAATTTAGTAGACCAATAGCATATGGCCCAGATTAAAAAATAGGGTCAATGTAAGGGGTAAAAACGGGTAAAAATTGGTACTTTTTATTTATTTTTATTAAGGGATAAAAACAGACTTTGTAACGGAACCAGACTTTCAATGAAAATTAAATTTGAAGGCAAAACAACGTTTGTCGGGTCAGGTAGTATAATATAATTATGCATCCACAAGGGTATATAAGATTCGGCATAGCCGAATATAGCACTCTTACTTGTTTTTAATTCTGTTGGGTAAGTTATTGTATTCTTCATTAAAGTTAACTTTAAATTGAACTTCTCCACTTGGCAAATACTTTAGTGATCTTAATTAAGAAAATGTTGGATCATTTTTGGTTCGACCAGGTCTAATGCTCGAAAAGCGAATAAGTTTGGCATCATTGAAGTTTTAAAAAAAAGCATTAATGTAAATACATGGATGGCATCGATTGGTTTAATAATTACTGTGTCATTAATTTTTACTATTTTTCGTGATTCTTTGGTTATTCGGATAAAGTCTATTGGCAAGTATATTGATTGATTTTTAAGTTTGGTTTCTATTTTAGCATGTGTACTGTCACATTCCTTTCTCCAAGTACTTTTGTTCGATTATTTTATTATTTTCTATAGCGAAAATAGATACAGCATTTGATAAAAACTGGTTATGGCTTTGGTAACCGCAACCATCCGAATAAATTTTTTAACTGCAAATGCATTTAATTTAACTGTTCTGTAACCAACATTCTTTAACACGAAAGCAAAAGAAAATCAAAAACACAACTAAAACAACTAAAAAAAACTAGCTCTCATATAAGACCCCCTCCGTAATTCACTTTAAACCCCAATACATCTTTTGAAAGTGTTTATATGGATGTAAAATTTAACACATAAAATATTTGTAGGTATATGCACATAAATCAAGCTACTCCCATAGAACGCCTATTTCTGAAAAACTCTTTTTGCACATATACTGGGTGTAGGGCAGTATATGGTCGGGCTTGACTGACTATAATTATCTACTTGTTTCAGTGATTAATTTGTTTAAAATTTGCCGATGACAATGACGTTCTTTAAAAATACTACGTTAATAAGAAAACAGAACAAATACAACAGAAACGTAAAGGTAAACACATCTGTTTGTTATTAAATCGGTTTATGAAAAAAAAATACAACCGTAGAAGCCAGAGATAAATTTATGTATTTTATAAATTTATTATTTGTTGTTGCTGTCTAAACTAAACCTTATGTTCAGCATCAGTAATAAAATAAACATATAGATAAATAAATAATATTAATAAACAGTTTTTAAAATTTAGGTTGATCACATAGTACCCTACCTTATGTGCAGAGTGGGGGAGATAGCAAAACTGTACGGACTGTATTCACTTGCATTAAACTAATGGGTTAAAATTGTTCAAGAAATTAAAATTCAATTCCATTATAATACATAAAGAAAGCCCTAAGTTACAAAAAAATTCAAAATCTATTGATTATAATGCTACGTATATCAAAATACATGTTTGTAATAAATCTTCATATTACGATGAAATGCCATAACAAATTTACTTGTTTTGCGAACTTTTATTATGTAAGATTATTTTTAATTTCTTTAATCAATAATAACTAATTTGATATGATTTTATTCGGATACAGATTACCTTTATCTGTTTCAAGACGAAAAAACAAAAATATTTTTAAAAGAAAGAAATGCTCACAATTAAAACTTTATTTTATGGAGCTGTATTAAGGAGTTACTTTAGCAACTCTTATAATTTAGCAGCGATTCTCAGTTGAAGAATTTTGGGAAAATTGCAATTGTTGGGAAAGACCAATAATTTTCGCTTTGTCACAATTTTGATGAAAAAATATTAAAATATTGTACAAGCTAAATAAAGACAAATTTTCAATATTTTCATCGGTTGGGTCATAGGTTAAATTTTGTAAGATTTGCGATTTTCTATTTTATTTATTATTTTTTAACGTTTATGGCCGAATTGTCGGTAATTAGTTAACCATTTGTAAACTAAAATACTAACTATTGTTTAACTATTACTATTAAGAATGTGAATTTAGCCATTATTTATTTATTATTATTATATTTACAATTTGTCGCTGAAAACAATTGTAAACTTTATTTTCATAGCAACAGCTGTTATTTGACTAATAGTTAACCAACGACGTTTGGGGGTTTAACTAATGGCAAACTAAGCATTGCGAATAAAGAATCATTAGTTAAGCCTTTGTCATTAGCTAACTAAAGACTGTGAATTTAGCCATTAATGCATAAAGTTTAACTAGCACTACCGCCACCTTAAATACAACATTTACCGTTATCGAAACAAATGAAAATACCGTTATTATAAAAATTACAAGTTTTCCTTTTTCCCCATTCGTTTAGAAGATAAACTCGCTACTAGATAAAAGAGATTTTTTTTTAGTTTTATAGAACTCTTTCTCAAGTTTGTTGAGAAAATTATTATACTTAATTAATTATTATAGAAAATTTCTTATTATTTCGGCTTGAGTTCATTTCGGTACATGCTTCGCTCTCTATTCATGCTTCACACCCCAATCATTAGTGAAACAACTTGCTTCACCATACAAAATTTTAAGAGCAAATCAAGTAGATTCATATTGAATCTACTTGCGAAGCACGAAAAATTGCACTCTTCTCTAATTTGTATCGCAAGTTTATCTGCACTAGTTGTAAAAATTTAATATTATTGTAAACAAAGCAAATTATTTTCTTGTTGCTGGAAGTAAAGAAAGTAAATACGTACGAATGTATGTTTTTTTTTCAAATAAGCTAACTAATTTTCACTCAGTTTTTTTGTCCATTAAAAAAATTATTTTCCACAAATTGTAAATTCTGTTTTTTTTATTCTGTTTGTTTATCAAAAACAACTGTCAAATCGAATCAAGTTTTTTGGTCATGTTATCAGCATGATTCATAAACATGATTCAGAGAGCGAAGCAGGTGATTCAAGTCGTCGTGGAAACATAGTATCAAAGAAGACCATTGTAAAGTTATATTTTTCTAGACAATTGGCACACTGGAATGCATTTTCTACCCTGCCAAGGCCGTCATCAGCAATGTTTATTGGCCAAGATCTACTTGTAAACATCATAGCCCATAATCATAGTCATAAAAAAAGCATATTTTAAGCAAAAGCATGCTTTTGTTTTAAATTCAGAACAAAATTTATATGTTTTTGTTGTTTAAAAGTCTACTTTTACTTAAGATATGCTTTTTCTATGGCTATGATTATGGGCCCATCTATTTAACTCACCATTTATTGAGAAATAGAATTTGGGAATTAAACATATTTCTTATTACATGTTATGAGTTATTCTTCTTTGTTATTATTATTACAAATTTTGTTGTTACTTTTGCTGCGTCTACCGTTGGTTGATAATATCAGCAAAGTATGTTGTTGTTGTCATTTCTCCTTTATGGTAGATTTCTGTTTTTTTGTAACTATGAAAACACCGGAGCTGGGATGATAAGTTTTTACACCGTGCCTTGTGTGTTTTGTTAATTGTTAGAAACTAACTGCATTAGAGAATTGCATTCCAGTGTGTCAATTGTCTAGAAAAATATAACTTTACAATGGTATTCTATGAGTTATTCACCCCTATTCTGACTTTCGATTCGAATTGAAATTTTCTCCGTTTGGCAAATTTGGTATTCAGAGTTTCGATTCCGCTAGGTTTCTTTCGATTGTAGGTATTCTGAATTACGATCGTAGTTACGTTTTTCTACGCTTATATTTTAGCAACGGAATTTTTTCGATTACTCTTTTTATAAACTTAAGTGTTTAATTTAATTAAAATTTCAGATAGTTTTTTATTACTATGAAATATATTTTTATTTTGGCCGAGAAGGCTTAATATTACAAATAAATGAATAAATAAATAAATAAAAATGTAAGTATAAAATGTTTAAAAAGTGATTTATACAAATGTTTGTTGTACGGCCAATCAAGAGGTGATATGCAGCAACAAAGGACATGGTTAAACAAATGTGTAATGGTAGAACGAAGGAGTTTTGAATTACTGTCACTACAAACACGAAAGCAGCCTATTTATTTATTTTTCCAGGTCAAAAACAACGACATCAGAGCAATACGAAAAGCTGACAAGTTTAATGTCAACAAAACAGGTTATTGCTTGCGGCTACCATAAAGGAGGAAGTTCAGGGGCCAAATTACCGCATTCGTGATCGAATGAGCTATCGTATCGGAAAATTATTTCGATATCGAAATTATGATAAAAATGTACTAAATCTCTTGCTCGATATCGCATGCCATAATTTCAAATAAGAAAATTAAGATAAATTTTACTCGATATCGAATGCGATAATTTGGCCCCAGGTATTTTCTTTTCAAGCCTTACCTCTGTGTTCTGAGTCACCTCTTCCACCAATAAAGCCACTGCTATGGATTCCATTTCTCCTTCAAATACAAAAATTAAAAATACCACCTCCGGCTTGATAGGATTCTTAGCACTTAAATATTTTGCAAGCAAAAATTATTACCATTTTATTATTATTAATTCACAAGTCTTTTGTATTATTTTATTTTTATTTTATTAATTGCACAATTTTTTTATTTTCCTATTTTTATTGTTTGTTGTGACTTTTGTTTATTAAAATAGTAACAAACTTGCTCATTTCTTTGTTTCTATTCCACATTTCATAGTAACAAATTGGTTTTGTAAACATTATTGTCTTCTTCTTGTTCTTTCGATTCAGTTTTTGTTTGAAATACCAATTTTCGATCGTAGCCTAACTGAATGCGGAGACGTAATCAAAACTCAGAATAGGAGTGATTAATTAAATGAACTCAAGCCGAAATAATAAGAAATTTTCTCTAATATTTAATATAAAATGTTCCACCATTTTTCATTAAGAAATAAAGTCTCTAAAAATTAATTATAATTAATTTGCACACAACAATCTTGAATTTCCTTCTTTAAGATATTTTGGACTTGAAATTCTATTTAAAAATGCAAGCATATTGAGCCCATCTTTGTAATATGGGTAGCAGTCACTAAAATCACGAATGTGACACTGTTAGTCTCATTCAGTCGTGTACGTGTTCGAATATACATATAACAATATTTGTCAATACTGTAATTTTTTTCACATTTAGATTTCTATCGAACAAAAACTTCGAGTATACAAAAACATGATGAATTTTTAGACAGCTTTCCAAAATCACCAACTTCAAATGCGTATAAAAATATATCTCACTAAACTAAAAAAAAACCTTGAAAGTTTTGATATGGATAATGTCAACTTTCATTTGCAATTGGTCTCATCGCATTCCGATTCGGAAAATATAAATGTGTGTGTATTTTATTTTTAACGAATGTGTTTAATGCTTCACTGTATGTTATTTACCAAATAATCTTTTATTTAAATTTATATCTATTATTTGTATGCTACAACTTCAAATGCCCTTTTTCCAAAGCGTAGGGCACACAGAGTAGGCAATTTACAAATGTGAAGTCAAAGAAGAAGAAGAAGAAACAAGCAGGTAGTAATACAATTGAAAGTTAAAGATTTAACAATACAATATGAGAGAAGTAACAATAAAAAACAAAAAAAAAATAAAACAAAAAAAAAGAAACCTAGATAATAAATGAACAAAACACGATTTTTAGTATAATTCCAAAACGCGTCACTATAACACACGTCTTGACTCGGCTCCAAGCGTCTCGGATATTTTACGTTTATTTGTTTTTTAACATCTTGTATTGAAATTAAATAAATAATAAAAATTTCTGCAATTAATTTTTGAAATTAATAGAAAACAATTACTAAGTGCATAACAATGAAAACAGAACAGAATGATGTGGAATTAGTAGCATTTAAAACTAAATCGCTGCAAGATTTAGACAATGAAACATGTAACAATTCGTATGCAGCTAAAGTTAATGATATTAAACAGTTTAACACAAATAATAATAGTAAATTAAATAATTTTACAAATGATAAAGCCAGTGAATTTTTAAATGAAACTGAAGATCAGGAGGATGATTTGGACAGTGATCATTATGAGTCTTCAGTGCGTTTTGTTAAGATCGATAAGTCTCCTAATGGAGTCTGTGGTTTTCACTTGACACGCTCCAAATGGGATCCATATCCTTGGGTATAAGTTTGTTATTGTTGTGTTATACAGTTTTTTTTTTATTGATTTTATAACTTTTTGTTTAGGTGAGTGCTGTGGATAATTTTACACCTGCCGCCAAAAGTGATGTAAAAGCCGGCGATTGTGTTTTAGAGGTCAGTATACGTACATTTATGAATGAGTATCGCGGTCTATTGGCTATTGTTTGCAAAATCTTTATGAGCTTTGAAAAAATGTAATTTATTGTATCTGCTTTGCCATAATGGTTTGCTATTTGTAAATGCAAATTCGCATTCAGTTTGCATCTGCATACTCGTATTTTGGCACAATTTTTTTGTTTGTTTTGATTTTGGCTTTTTGTCAGTCTATTTGTATCGCGTTGAAGTATTAATTTTGGAAACAATAAATTCTCTATACTTGTTCAATTGTTAAGCATTAAACACATTCGCTTCAGCATGTGTTTACTTTATTTATGCATTCGTGCTATTTGTAATAGGAATTCAGAATTAAAAAAAAAAAAAAAAGATGTATGTATTCAAAATGATAGAAAATTAAGAATTAAATGTAACGTCTGAGGTAAAGAATAAAAGGAGATACAAAAAAAACAGTTAGTTCCTGAAAACAAAAGTTTTTAATGACGAAAATTTAACTTTTAGGCACATGATGGTCATATGTATAGCAGAGATCAGTTATGAGTACTGAAAAAGTGAGTTTACTCGAATCATGACTTATAATTTGTTATACTTATACGTACTCATACTTGTCTCAATATCATCAAACCACTACTCATCTTTAAAGTTTGAAGTACTCATTGTATTCATACTTAATCTCATGTATGATGTTGTTTATTTAGACTCTCCTTAACTCAATGTACGTAGACGATAAAAAAAAAATAAGTATGACTCACATACACTCATGCGAGTGTCGTTCATTTTTACAGTTCGCTTATAAAAATTATATAAAATAACAAATGTTATATTTTCCCCAATATGTTTTCCTATAAACTTACTTGTATGTTTTTATATTTCTTTTTTACTTATCTATATATATAAAAATAAGTGTACATTTTGATTGTCACTCCATAACTCGAGAACGGCTCGACCGATTGCCATAAAATTTTTAGGGAAGGTACAGGGAGGAGTGATGATGGTTAGTTGATTTTGAAATCCAAAATCGGTCTAGCCATTCTCCAGTTATGATTTTTTTCCTGAAAAAATTCAACATTTGAAAAAGTATGCTGTACAAATTTGCAAATAAATAAGAGCAGGCAGGTTGTGAATACATCTTATTCTATGAAATACAAATCAATAGTAAATACCGAGCGAAGCCGGGGCGGTCAGCTAGTTTTGTATAAATACCTAACGGAATAAGCTGAAATTTTTTTTAATGACTTAACTTAAAATGTAAATCTAAATACCGCGGTTTATGGATCAAACATATTGGGAATGGTATGAGCTCAATGTCGGCGTAGTACTCATACTTATATCCACTTGCATTTATAAGTCAACGTTGTTGTGAGTTTGAGTAACTCAGAGTAGTTAAATTGCAATGATGTATAACCACTTATACATACTTAAAATATTATGAGTAGTTGTGAATCGTAAAAAAACGATTCATTGCTTGATCAATGTTTATAATAGCAAACCAGAAAATTTAAAAATAATGATGTAAATTATGAAATGATCTTTCCAAGTGTTTGTTTTTTTAAAGCAGTGTAGGGCGTTTGCTATACACATATACTATAACCTGTTTCGCTGTCTGATCTCGCTGCGTATTTTTTTGAGTACACTCAAAGCAAAATGTTTAATGAAGAATGGGAAAATGATTTTTTTTTTATAGAAAACATTGATGGCGATGCACAATGCTTGATTTGTCATAATATTTAATTATAAATTATGTTTATGTACATATGATCATATATTATTTTATTATTTAATATTATTTGTATATATTTACTTTCGTTGTTAATTATTAATATTAAAATTTAATGACAAACAAATTAACAACGAAAAAAAATATATACAAATAAAAAAGTGTCATTGAAAAAAAACTCAAATCAAATAAAAATACAAAAATCCAAAAAAGTCTTTAATTTTGGCAACTGAAAAATTATTTGAGTGTACAATTATTGTATTTGTAACAGGAGGACAAAAAACATACACGCAACAGAGAAAATAAATGCGCAACGAACAATCTGATGTGCATAAAGGCCCAACTATAATATGCATAATAAGCAAGCTTAAGCAAATTGCAAAAGTTAACGAAAAGGCTGTCAAATGCATAAGAAATTCCGAGTTAACTTTCAGTTGGCTACAATGTACTTACGTGACTTTGAAACTTTTTGTTCACAGTTGCACATTTATGTTTAAAAATATGTTTTTATTTTAACAAAAAGCAATTAAATAACTATATTTTATAAATATTATTATATTATTGTAAAAAAATTTTTAAAAAAATTTTATTTATTCGAAGGTTTACTTCACAGTTAAATAGAAAAAATTTGAAATAACAGAGGTATACAAAAATAAATTTCAAATTTTTTTTTTTATACAAAAATAAATTTCAAATTTTTTCTATTTAACTTTGAAGTAAACCTTCGAATAAATAAAAATTTTTTAAAAATTTTTTTACAATAACATAATACTCGCAAGAGGAATAATTCTCATATAGTATTATTATATTATTTTATAATTAAAAGAAAACTTCGTACCCGAAGCGCATACTTTTTCCTTTTTTTTTTTAAATTTATCGGCAAAAGTACTAAAATGTACAGCTGTGGCAGCACTAAATTGTAAATAATAATAGACGTTTACATATGTTTTGTTAATGATGGAGCTTCCATTCGCTTTACCTCCTTACAAAATCGTTCGCGGAGTAGTTTCCATCTGTGTTTACATGTCAGCTTCTATTAATTCATGGCAATATCAAAAATTAATACAACAAAAACAAAAACATTTTATGTATTGCATATTACCACTTTTGTTACACTTTTCTCCAACTTCTTGCCATGCCCTTTCCTTTAGACCTGTTGCACACTCAGCAGTTCTGACTCAAGTCAAGTATTTTTCAATGAGAATTTTTTCTCTATTGTTTATTATGCGCTCTTGTTACAAATTTTACTGTTGGATACATTATATGTTTTATTGTTGTTGCATTTTGCATTTCTTTTCCCAGCGAGAAAAATTGCTAGGGCCTCCTATAAGATTTTATACTCAGTCCCCTATGGCTTAATAAAATCATAAATTTAGCAGATCTTTAATTGTTGAGTGTGTACATACATACATTTCTCTTTTATATTAAAACAAAAACTAAATCGTACCTTTCAAACAATTTTCCGTGTTATTTCCTATTACAGAAAGTTATTTCCTATTACAGCTGTGCTTCCTTCCACCATTTATAAAGTTTTTTCAATAAACTCATATAATTATGAGAAAAATTTATTTTCAAACAATGTCGAATATTATTTTGAATATCACTGGACCCGTTATTTTTGGTCTACGACTAAAAACTTTGATTGCAATTATTAAGTCCACTTTCTGGCAAATTATATAAATTTTCCTGTTCACTGTCTTTAATTAACAAGACACATGACTAAAACATTTTGTGCAAATGCAAAAATATTTACTTATGCAAAATATTAAAATCAATTTAATTTGTTACAAATGTAACATCACCAGAGACTGACACACAATGACACACGGTAAACGAAAAAAAAAAACAATTTATTTACTATTTATATATTATAAGTTTGCTAATGTGGAAAATTATGAATATTTAAACAAATAAATATTCATTATAAGCAGAATCACCAGCAGCAGCTGAATAAAATTATGTGAATATGTGAAAGTATTAGTATTTAAATTATAACCCAGTCGGAAAATATGCAGTAAATAGGCCTTCGTAAAGGCCTTATTTTGCTGACACAATTTTTTAACACATGTTACTTTTATTGTAAAAAAAGTAACACCGAAATATAAAAAAAAATTCCAGTGTTGAATGAAATAATGGTACTCAAACTGGTGTATTTTATTGTAGAAAGATTTTTTCTCACAATGAAACAAAAATTTGTGTTAAATTTGCTTTGGTGCCACCAAAAATTAAAAAGCGCACCAAAATTTAAAAAAAAAAACGCACCGCGCACCAACTAAAGAATTTTTCGCACCAAAAATTTGAAAAAGCACCAAAAATGGTTCGAAACGCACCAAGTCGACAACGCTGTCTTTCATAGAAGATTACATTTATAGACGCTCTATTTATTAATTTTTATTACTCGTATAATACTATGTTTCCACGACGACTTGAATCACCTGCTTCGCCTTCTGAATCTTGGTTATGAATCATGCTGTTTACATGACTAATAAACTTGATTCGATTTGACAGTTGACAGAATAAAAAAAAAAGAATTTACAATTTGTGGAAAATAATTTTTTTTAATGGACAAACAAAAGTGAGTGGATGTTAGATAGCTTATTTGAAAAAAACATACATTCGTACATATTTACTTTCTTTACTTCCAGCAACAAGAAAATAATTTGCTTTGTTTACAATAATATTAAATTTTTACAGCTAGTGCAGATAAACTTGCGATAAAAATTAGAGAAGAGTGCAATTTTTCGTGCTTCGCAAGTAGATTCAATATGAATCTACTTGATTCGCTCTTAAAATTTTGTATGGTGAAGCAAGTTGTTTCGAACATGATTGGGGTGTGAAGCATGAATAGAGAGCGAAGCATGTACCGTGGAAACATTGTATAACAAAGAGAGTAACATAATATTTGTTGTTGCAGTGATGATATACAGGAATAGTAATCAGCGTTGCCACGACCAAAAAATTTTTGTAACCAAAATGTAAAAAAAGTAACCAAAATTTGTATATATTTAAAATTTTATTTTATTTATACTTCAGCTAAAAAATATATATGTAAAATATAAAGTAACCATTGCATTTCAGTTTGTAGTTCAGTCTTATATTTAGGTACAATTGAAAGAAAAAAATAATTCAGCAATAACAATATTAATAAAAACCAAATTGAATTAATTTCATTACATTTGTTACAAAACACTAGTAGATAAAGTTTAAGTAGATGAGGCTAAAAATCTGTCTTGAATGTTCTTAGATGATTTATACATATAGCGAACGACTAGAACTAGTGATTTCTGTGGATACGTCTGTTGTTTCGTCTACTATTAACGAAAACTTTGTCGTTTTTAGTTTGGAAATTAAATTTGCTTTAAATTTACTTCCTAAAGGTACGGTCACATTTGACAAATATTTCCTCAAAAAAGCGTAACCACTTGTTTTAGCACAAATTTGTTTGACGTTGTTTGCTCTTACAAGAGTTTTGCAAGATCAAACAGCATCAAATAAATTAAAACTAAATATTTGTTGTGCTTTGACCTAAATAAGAAAAGTTTTTTTAAGTAAACAAATGAGTTCAAATAAATGTTATTTAGTGGTTACGTCATTTTCGGCAAATATTTGTCAAATGTGACCGTACCTTAACATTTCTGTTAATTGAGTTGCTGTACCTGCCACATTTAATGTGTTTCGCAATTTGAGAGTCGGGACAGCGCACCTCTAATAAGCCTGGTAGATAGTCCATTAATAAAAAAAAAAGGCAAGTTGTGGGAAATAAGAAACATTACTAATGTTAGCTCTGTTTGGTGCACTTGCTTCTTAAGAGTTTCTTTTTGAGAACTTGCAAATGTTATTTTTATTTTCCACATTTGGCTTATGAACACTTTTTTAGTGCGCTTTCATAAATGACTTACGTGATTTGCAATTATTTTTTTTCACAGGCAGCGCAGAAACAACATCCTTCTTTGTTTCTTAGCCACGGAAACTCATCCAACCACAATACACGGAATTTTCTTTTCGGGCTGTTTTTAATATCATTAAACAACAAAATATTATTTAAAAAAAGTTATTGAAATTGAATGAAAATATACCTATTCTCATCATCACTTCCAGAAGATAACTCGACATTATTAGTTTTACTTTGAGCAGCCTTTTTAAATAAAAATCTAAAAAAAAATAAAAATTTTGCTTAAAACCAATATTATTATATTTTAATTCGAAGTACATACTTATCCATTTTTTACGAAAGAAACCCAATCTTAACTATTTAAAAAACACTTTATTAAAAAAAAATTAAATAGCACGCTAATTTGTAAAAAGCTTTTTTTGGTTTTCTGGTAAAAAACATAATTTATAAATGTTTATTAAGGTCCGTTCATGTCTAAAACAAAAGAAAAATTAACTTGTTCCGATGTCAAACATTAATATGAAAATGTATTTAGTAGCATGTTTTTAGATGGTTTTTGTGAAGAACCTTTTACTCGTTCAACAATATTTTCACGTGTTTGTTATGTTTGGAGACAGGCATGTATTTTTTTTGTAATCCTGTGTTTAGTGTTTTATTTTTAAAAAAACCTTTAAATTGTGGTAGTTTAGTTTATCACCAAAATAAGTGGTGTAAATTAAGTCAAAGTAAAAACAATGTAAAAAATGGTTGCTTTTGTGTTACAAAAAAGTAACCAAAACGGAAAAAAGTACACAAGTACACATTGGAAAAAAATTAACCAATTTTGGTTAAAAGTAACCAAAACGGCAACGCTGATAGTAATTGCAAAACTACTCATGTTTGATATTTGTTGATGATTTGTTGACATGCTGCTAGAACACCTTCTGAGAGAAGGCATACTATAATGAATATCGAATCTTTTAGAATGTGTAATCACGTCTTCCATAAGGCCTACAAATAAAAGCCCCAGCAATTTTTCCCGCGGTTTAACTATCATTGTAGACTAAGCAGCGAAGCGTTATGGTGTTAAAATTAATAATCATATGAAGATTTATTTATTTATATATGTGTGTGTGTGTACAGTGTTTTAGGAAAGTAACACGTTAATGCAGGCACACATTCACACTTACGCACTCAATTGAACATGAAGAGATATAAATAAGTAGTTATGCAATGCAATGTGCAACAAATCAATCAATATAATTACATACATATGTGAATATTTATGTATATTTGTGTTTCATAAATTTTAATTATTTATTATTTTGTACAAATGCCCTGCAGTTTAAATACTTTTTAATCCACTTGTATCCTTTTAAATTGTTGTAATAATAAAAAACGTTACCACCAGTTTCTTACATAATAGAGCCAATTTAACTCCACATAATGATAATTTCATATTTATTATAATAATGGTTAACTAGAGAGGCTAACAAATTCGTAATAATGAAACTCTGGTTACAGGAATTGCAGGATGTATGTTTTCACATACATATACTTATGTATGTATTATACATACATATGTAACTATAAATAAAATTAACATATTTATTAATTAATTTGATGTGTATGTATGTGTGTGCGTAAAAGTGATAATTATTTTTAATTAATAATTATACATGGATGTCATATTTTAGTGAGATGCAAAAATAATGAATATTAAATGAGGTCATGTCACAAAAAAGTTGTATACATTAATGTTTTTTTATTTTTTTAATTTTTATTATCACATGGTGCTAATTTTCTGCTTAAATTTATTTTTATTTAAATACAGCAAAATAAATGATAAAAAAAATTCAATTGAATTCTTAACGAAGCCTTTCAGACTTAGCGCGTGTAAATATTTATATACATATTTATATAGATGTTCTGTTTTAGAAACTAATAGTTCAATAATATAAACTCCCAAGGAACGCAATTAGAGGATTTAAAATGTATTAGTTCTAAAGCGTAAGTACCAAAGTGTTCATGGTATTGGTTCTTAGGAACTGAAAATTGTTTCTAAGATCGTAGCTAAACCTGACATTAAAAAGTAATAAGTTAAAATGCTTAACTGATTTGTTTAACGCAGTAGTGTCATTGATAGCAAATACTAACCACAAACGCTTATCAATTCAATTGCTAATACACTCGTAGTAATATTACAACTATTATAAATTATTCTTCATTTATTTTCTAAGAGATTACAAAAATGTATTTTGGTAAAAATAGTCTAAATTAATTGCCATTACATATAAATGTATTTTCTTATGAATTACTATTGCAAATTGCAACAAGTACTTGATCAGTAATTGCCAAGTGTTGGCGTGGATAATTTGATTGACGTATGCACATTAATTTTGAAGCTTTAAAATGCTATATTCTTGAATCTTATCGAGATATTGACTTTGTTTTGGGTCTGAACTATTTAGTTCAGGAAAAATATTTGTCAGATTGTAATTTTATCAAAATTTTGATATTTATTTTTTACAGATTCAACAAATTTATACAAAATATAAATCATAATTTAACTTAGACCTGTTTCACACTCATCAGTTCTGACTCGTCAAGTCAAGTATTATTCAATGAGAAGGAAAGAGAAAATTAACTTTTTCCTTTTCATTGAAAAATAGCGCTTATATAGGGGTTCTATTCGTGGCGCTCTTAACGTTGATGAACATACGGGCCACCTCCACATTGTATGTCCTGCAAGAACATACATTAAAGTATGACTCACAAGACCATATTTGTATGAACTTGCCAGTGACATACAATTTGCAACTTCTCGTACATGACTGCAATGATCAATGCTTAAGAGCTTGGGCTATCTAATACCTGCCATCCATAGCTTAGTCAAACAACAAAGACCAGGACAATTATTGGACACATAGCAATCGCTATAGCTAAAAAAAACAGGTAGCATGGCACTGTTGATTCGGCAACAGCACCTAGAGATAATATTTTGTCCCTAAATTTGTCATTAGGACAAACATCAGTCTTTTAACCAACTATCTTCTTTCTGCGTTTTTAGTTTTAAACCACAGCCACTACGTGTAATCGAAGGGACCACAACCAATTATCAGTTAGAGTGGTACAAATCCCCGGGCTTCTAACTGATCGCGTAATTATAGATAAGACTCTAATCACCTGCAAGTTTGAAAAGGTGAACAATTAAACTCTTACCAGTTTCGAGCCTATGCAAGCTCATGGCACCCGTGTCGCCATATCTCTCCCTAAGATGGTAAAAGCATCAAGGTGATGAAATTACAACAGGACATATAACCCCTGAAAGTTAATAAAAAAAGAGGCGTTTTAACAATTTCAATGTCAAAGCTACCCTCTTTTGAGCATCCTCAGATTCGCCCTTGGTTTCGATTTAACCTTGAAAGGTTTTGCTTGAACATTGGCTTCGCCTATGAACCATTTTATTTAATCTGATCTGATCTAATCTAATCAGCGTTTTAAAAATGTCAGATTCCTGTCCAATAAATTTCGATTCTGTCACACTGTGCATGTTCAGACAAATGGTAAACGAAAATCTATTTACTTCGTAAGTAAATTTACAAATTTAATACCGCATGTGTTAAAATTATATATCGACTATTTAACTGTTTTAATTCGAAGTAAATGTGTTTATTTTATTATTATTATGTTCTAAAATGCACGTCTTTTATTATTGACAACTAAACTGCTATGAACAGTCGCCATATTAATATCATTAAAGAGAATAATAGAAATAATTGCAAAAGTACTTTGATGATATTAAAATTAACGGATAAATATGTGACACAAAACTAGTCACGTAATTGGTATTTTAGGTATTAATTTTAGGAATATACATATTTATATACATATGTATGTATATGAAAGGAGAAATTTTTTCAGTTATTATTTTTTCCCAAATAAAGAACTCTATATGGCACTGAACCCTTGCAAACTTAATACCTAGGCATAATTAAAGCAAATGTCAGACAAGTGTTTTAATCTAAAGCTACCCCATTACTCACTGTTTTGCTTATACATACACTTATACACACTCAATAAAAAATCAAAATACATTTGAAAAAACGTTTACATTCTTAACATATTTCTAAAGGAAATGTCAAAAATGCAACTGCACATTTAAAAAAGCGTTTATTTAATTTTCCGTATCTACTAAATTCTTTGCTAATGACTTCCACCACATGTTTTTTGTTAAACAAATGTAAACAGAAAAAAAAACAAGGTCAAGTTCAAAATGAAATAAATGTTAATAACTAAAACCTATGGATACAAAATGTATGTAGATGACATCAATATGGAAAAGTACCCCCCTATATGAAACTCACAGTTGAATATCCAGTTTTAATATACATTCTTACTAAATGTAGGTACATAGGTATGTTTATCAAGATATTGAAAATAAATTTAGTTGACCATTAATAGGTTTAATAACCTCTAGATTTTATAGAAAAATTGCAAACTTTGTAACGTCGTAAAGTGAAAAATTCGTTAGAGGATTGTTAATGTAACGATTTTAGCTTGAAGACCTACCAGTTTTCTTGATAAATAAACCAAGAGTAAAATATGTATAGTTTCGCTGAAGTGACCCAACAACAAACTATGTTCACTTAACAGACAATAAATAACATTAGAAGTTGATTTAAAACCTGGTCGGTAATGCGGTTAACTGTGGATAATAGTGTTTCCCAATTGTATTGATAATGTTAAAGTAACAGTGAACATTGTATTTTGGTAACATAACAAAATTTCAGCCAGTCTGAGTTTGTGTGCATTTGTGTTTGAATGTTGTTACAAATAGTATACTACCATAGCTGCCAGATTTGACAATTTGTCGTCATTTTGACGATTTTTTGTTTCAAAAATAGAAAAGTGACGATTTGACGATTTTTTCATTGAAAGTGAGAATTTTCTGAATTATTAAAATTTTCAATCATTTGTTTGTTTTATTGATGTTTTTGTTACCAAATTCTCCCTTTTTTTTTAAACAACAAGTATTTTTCTCATTTAATATCATAAATTTTAAGAAGAAAATGTGTGTTTTCTTAATTATTGAAAATTGTTAAGTTTAAGTATAATAATTCCCAATAATATTGAGTCAGGATAGTAGAAATTACTTATTTATTGGTAAACATGAAAAGCAATTTTAAATACTGAATTCCATGAACTAAAATTTTTAGAGGAAACAATTTCTGAATTTTAACAGGGAAATTCTATATAAGCTTCTACTATTTTAACAAAACGTCGAAAGAATATTCAGCCAAACAAATTTAATTACCAAAAATACGGAAATCTTTCAAAATAGGTACCTGATGGATGAATTGGATTCTATACCCAAAATGTTATTTAAAACTTATTAAACTAAATTGTTTTGACTTAGTAATTTAACCTGATTGAATAAGTCTTGTTTCCCTCTCTTAGCTGACCAGTTTTTGTTCAATTCTCTTTTGAACTTGCCATTTCATTTACACACGTCAGTTTAATTTTCGTACTTTTTAATTAAAATCAACATGCATGAAAAAAAAACAAACGTAAAAGAGAAAATTGACTATTACCGTCAAGTTTGTTCCCCTTTTGTTCTCTTTTCCCTTCCCATCCAAAAATACTTGCCTTGGCGAGTCAGAATTGAAGAGTGTGAAAGCGTACTAAGATACTATAAAAATATTACACAATTTGTTTATAACATTATATTTTTTGTGATTTCTTATTTAAAAAGTTAAAATTTATGTATTTTGATATGTATAGTTCAAGAGAATATATAAATTTGAATTCTTATGTTTTGGTTGAAATAAAAATTTCAAAATACTATTAGAAATAGTGACTTTTTATTTTTCCGATTTTTTGACGATTTTTTTCCGAAATTCATCTGGCACTACATAAGTATTATTCTATATGTAGTTGGATTGATGATGTTTAACGTTTTTAGTGGTTTATAATTTATTGACAACTTTTCAATATGTTTTCTGTTTTTTAGATTTTTTTATACAGAAACTTACATTTAGCTAAAAAAAATGTTGTGGTGCACGTCATTTTGTGATTCCTTTTTGGATTTTTTTTGTTGAGGGCACAAATGCATTAACTACTACTACTACTAACAACAATATTTTTACTTTTTCGTTTTCCGTTGCATTTTAAAAAGTTCACTTATTCTTGTATGTTTATACCCTCCACCCCCAAGAGTGGTGAATGAGGGTATATTACATTTGTCACTCCGTGTGAAACGTTTTTAATATTCATCGGAGACCTAACAAAGAATATTATGAAATTCTAAGTCGATTGAGGCATGTTCGTCTGTCGGTCCGTCTGTGTAAAATACTCTCACGTCCAAACTATACAACATAACTAAACGAAATTTCCAGAAAAATATTTCTCATTTTGCAGGTAACTTTGTTATTGAAAATTAGCAAAATCGATTTAAGTCAATCAGAGGTATGGACCAATATGTGAGACAACCTCCATAAAAATTTGATATATTTTGTCAATTTTATTGCAATACTATTTTGAAATATATTGCAGATAATACTATGAAATTTTGTATACGTTGTTTTTATGATAAAAGAAGAAAGTGTGCGCAAAATAGTACGAATCGGTCCGTGATTTCTCATAGCCCCCATCCAAAAATCTTCCCGAAATATTGCTCAATTATACATAAATGCCTTTAAAATTGGAATATCAATACAAAATTCAGCAAAAGTAAGTTTCATGCAAAAAGAAATCGCAAAACGAAATTTTTTTTTAGGTCGGTCCATGTTTGACCATGGATCCCATATAAATTCCACTTCCAAAATTCACTTAAATATGTATAAAACTGGTATAAATAATGATAAAAAGTTAAAATTTTAGATAAATAATTTATAGTGGTCGCCCATAATTGGTCTTAGCTTCCATAGAGGGACCACATCCGAAAAAGCCATTTATCTTTATATATGTATATATGTTATAAATATCGGTACCGACTCAAAACTTTACATATACACAAAAACTACTCCCTCTATCCTCCCTTCCATAAGTAGGGGTCATCCCCTGAGTGCTGGTCCAAGAAAAAAAAAGCATTCTGCAGAATTTTGTGAATTTCGGTCCATATTTGACCGTATAAGGTCATATAAGGTCCACTTCCGAAATCCACGTTAATACTAATATATAATATATTACGCTGAAATTTGACGTGAGATATTCTCATATGCATTTAATTTACTGTGTCAAAATTTAAAAAGAATGAATTGTTATAGCTGCCATATATTAACCATTTCCGAAAAACAATTTAACGCACAAAAATGTCTAATAAATATTGATATTTATACTGATCAGAAATTTTAATCCAGAAACCATACTAATATCGGTTATACGGCAATTATGCTACTGGATTTTGTAGGTGTCTGTCAATAATGGGCAATAGCTCCCGAATTAAGTCCATTTACGCGCACACCAACCAACAATACAACTCTTGTAAAGAACGTTATTGAGATGGATTTCAATCAAATCACATTACTGGATACTGGATTTAGAAGCTATCAGTCCACAACTGGTCCACTTCTTCTATGCCACCCATAAATATTTTGTAAATAATATTATTGAGATCAAATTAAAAAAAAAGTCTCACCTTATATCTTATCCTTTTCTATACTCTGTTTCTGAACCTGTTGTGAATATGGAAAGATGTTCTTTTAATTTTAGAAATTGTTAAACTACACTCAAGACTATTATGAAAATCATCAGACAAACTCTGTAAATTACAGTAAGAATCGGTAATTACATCAATTATAAATGGTCAAAATTAGATAAAATAAATATATTCAGGAAAGCGAAAACGAAAACTAATGAGTTTTAGAAGTCATTTTTCTTTTGTAATATTTCTGTATTGAAAAACTTTTATCACATAAAATATAAAGATATTGGATTACTAAATAGAATCTTAAAAGAAAAATTTACAAAATTAGATTAGAAATGCATTAAAATGTACTTTCAAAACACATTCGTTTTCGATTTCCATCACATGCCTGATTTTGTTGGTTGTAAAATTGTCTTTCAAACAATATTTAAAATACTAATAAAATTTGCACTGAGACTTAATAAAAAACATGGAATAAGGATATTGTAGGCCTATAACCAGTGTAGTTTTTGTATTTCTTATAACGTTCAGGTGGAGGGTATTAAAGATTCGGCAAAGCCGAATATTGCACTCTAACTTGTTTAATACCACTTTTGACAGGACATGTTTTTGATACTTTTACTTACCTGTTTTATTTTTCTTGTTATTTTTTTCTATATATAGTTTTGAAAAGAACTTTTTTTTCTTGTTATTTTGTTTTTGTGATTTTCATTTCATTTTTATATACTTACACATGTATACGTAGGTTTTTTTTATTATTGTGCATCTTTCCTTGACAGGTTAATGGCTGTGATGTATTGGGTTTGCGTATCACGGAAATTGCAAAATTGGTAAAATCCTCACAACATCAAGTCACGTTATTACTCTGGAGTACCAACTGCAATACTAAATGTGATGAAGAGGTAAGAAAAAAAAGAATGTTTTATATAATAAAATAAACTAATATTTCTTTTATTATAAGTATACATACAATATGTGTATGTCAAGACCGATCTGGGAGAGAGCCTACATCAAATGTTGGCCTGAATAAAGTATTTGTTTGATTTCCTCATCTCACAACTGACAATTATTACAAACAGACAATTTTAGTGTGATTGAGGTTGGACTGGTTTGACATCATTAACTTGTTTCGATAAAACATTGTACGTTCTTTTAATCTGTGATCATTGATATTAATTTAATCTTATGACAAACTCATTTCACTTTTCCTCCAAGTGTAGCCTACACAAAATTGAGCAAAATGTAAAAATGAACATTCTTTCCTGTTCTTATATTTGTTTTTAAAATCTATGTATGTAGATGACAAAAAGCCATAAACTATTATGATTATTTTTTCTTCTACCTCCCCAAAAAATTTCTTTAGAGTTTATGTGCGTCACCCATGCCACGTTCGTTGCAAAGACTATCGCTAGTGGTGCAAACGGTTTTGAGTTTAATCGAATGCCCCGTTTGTCTGGACACGATAACACCACCCGCAATGCAATGTCAAAATGGTCATTTGCTGTGTGTCAATTGCCGTATACGTGCTGAAAAGTGTCCAGTGTGCCGGGATCGTTATTTTCCAAGACCGGCTTTAATTGCTGAACAAATACAGTCGGCCATTACAAGTGCTTTCAGTTTATGTCGCAATGAAGATAAAGTGCGTCAGAAAATCTTTGGACGGCACAACAGACAACGACAGATGGTTAAGACAACATTGGAATGTTTGCAGCAAAAACAGCAGCAACAACAACAACAACAACTTGAAGTACATAAATCCTTAACGGCAGACACACAACAACATGTAAATGAAAAAACTTTAGAGGCAAAAACTACAACAATGACGACAACAACAATCAATAGAAAATGTGATAGAAAAGTAACAGACAAGTTTTTCAAATGTAGCAGTGGCAACAGAACAACATGCAATAAATTTTTAGCAAAACTTTTAAACGCCAAAGCATATTCAATGGAAAATCTAACAAATGGCCATAATAATAACACTACTAGACATAACAACAATTTCAACACTTGCCATACAACGATAACGTCTGCCATATCTCAACCTCAATTGTCTGCCATGCAACAACAGGCACACAGCTCACACAAACACAAGGGTGAACACAAAGCTGCACTACAACAGCAGACATCATCACCATTATCATCATCAGTAACAAACACAAATCAATTTAACGATTTTCCCAGAAACATTGCAAGAAACCATCACTACTTGTTGACAAACAAACCCAACCTTAATAGTAGCGAAAATGATTTGAACATAAATTCAAAACTCTGTTGCAAGCAAATGTCCAGTAATAAAATGAAACATTTTTCAATATCTTCGAATACAGATTTAACAAGAACCAAAGAAAGTATAACATGTATTTTGGAATCACCCAGCTTATTTATGAATGGTTCAAATAAAAGGCCCTGTGCACCAGCAGCATGCGAAACATCATATGCCACAATAGCAAGAGGCATAAAAGTGAGGGAGAAACATTTTACACAACGGAACATGTCTCAAAATGATGTACAAGCAACCAACAAGGATACGTCTTCGGTGTTGGCAACAAATTTTCCCAAATCACACAGTTCATCAATGACATCTTTAAATTTAAGTTTAACAATGTCTTCATCAGTTACTCCTTCTACTTGTTGTTGTTCTTATTGCTGTAGTTGTTCGGCTTCATTGTCTTCTTCAGTTACTCAAAACTGTCAGTCTTCATTGTCAGCATCAACATCATCGCAATAAAGCAGCTTCTTGTACATCATCTTTATACGTTTAATCATCATCATCATCATCATTATCAATGATGGAAATGGCTGCAAGCAGCATCATTTCTACAAGAAAATCTCACTAATTCTCTTCATCACCTGTTGCTTGCTGTTGCTGGTTGTTTATCTTACCATCATCACTGGCAACAACACCAGTTTATACGTACGTATAGTACTTGTAATAGCATCTTTATTACTCAAATTCAAATCTTGGACTTTATTGTATCAACGAAATGTCATATAAAAATCATTGTAAGATTAATAAGGGTACTTAACGCTTCATCGTGTAAGGAGACAAACACAAGATTTGGTAAGTTTTGTTAATACAGTATTTGTTATATGTTGTACATTATTTTAACATTTCATTAATTTTCCATATTTTCATGCAATTAATTTATTAATAACAAGTAATAGTTCTTTAATTTAAATAATGCTTATATAAAAGTTTACATTATTGTATGTACATGCTTCAGGCTAAAATTGTATGATTTGATTTCCAAGTCGATTTCAAAACGAATAACTTTCGATTCTACTTGATTGTTTTCGCATTGTAAACTAACACGTTAACCATCTAAATAAGAAACGATATTGATATGCATATCAATTGTATTTATTGCCTTTTATCTTTGTACACTAGAGCTCCGATTTGCGTCTATCCTATTTGCGTCGTTTCGATTTCCGTCGCCTTTCTAAATGTGGTTTAATCCGCTTTGCGTCGTTTTGATCCGATTTGCGTCGACTTTAAAATTTTGTATCAATCTGCTTTGCGACGTTTTTTTAATTTTTAATTTTTTATTTACATGTGAATATATTTTGTAAAAAGGAAAATTCCCATTTTATTTAGACTTACCTTATAAAGATACTATACTGCTATGCTTTTATGTATGTATGTATGTAAATAACTTTTTTTCTTAAATATTGTTTAAAAATACCCAATAAGCAGTTTGGCTGGAATTCAAGTGAAATTACATTTGAAATCCAGTCACAATTTCCAATTTCCAGTGTTGAATAACAGTTGAAACACAGTTGAATTCAATAGCGAATCCAGCAAAATTAACCATTGAATTACAGTCGAACAAAACAGTACATTGACAGTGTAATTCCAGCCTTAAATAACAGTGTGATGCCAGTTGAACCGAACCTGTTCTCTAAAAATTTAATTATAAAATCATCATCATCACCAACTCTGTGTCATTATTAGCATATGCTTAAAACAAATTTGATGTTGTTTTTTCTACAAACTTCAAACAGACTGGAAAAAGGATGGATTTCAAATGTAATTCAAGCTTGGATTCACACTGGAATTCCAACATTGGAATTCACAAAAAATGTGTGCCAATAAATTGGGTATATTTTCAATTATTTCTTTATAATAATAACAAATGCCTGCTGAAATAAATCTAATAAAACGCACCATAATACGTTTTTTAATAAAAATATGATTTTGCTTGATAAATTATTAAATTTGGGACCCATTCAACAAAAAGTAGAAAAAAGTGATTCGATTTGCGGCGTTTCGGTGTGGGTCGCGTTTCCCTGGTCTCTATTAACGACGCAAATTAAAGAATTAGTGATTTTTAAATAAATAGTTTTCTTATTGAAAATTCCACAAACAATTTATCAACTTTTCACTTCGTACTTATAAAATTACATTTTTTTTTTTGCAAAAAGATAATTGTTTCTGTTTCACAATATTCTTTGCAAATCTTTGCACTAAGATAATTTTTGCAAAGACTTTGCTTTCCTTGCTAAGACTTTGCCCTCTTTGGAAAGTATTTGCGGTCTCCTGCAAAGTAATTGTGCAAAGTGTTCCACACAGCATTTAGTCATCTTTGCATTTCTGTATTATCACTTTTCGCTTTGCGTTGCTAAATACAACTTACATATTAAACGAATCGCAAAATAAAATTGCAAAAAAAAAACTTGTAGTGTTGCATGTTATTAAAGGGGAAAAAAAGATCATTTATTTGCTAGTTTTCAATACAATAGAGTATGTGGTACTTTTTATAAAATGATTTTAAATAGTTATAAATGCCAAACTATTTTCAATTATGCACAGTGTTTTTGGTAGCAGCAATTGAAAACCCCTTCAGCAGGCTTATCGATATTTTGGCGTAATGGTGGTATCAATTATTTGTTTACACTGTCACCTAAAACAACAACATTCGCAAATGAACTCCATACATTGTTAAATTTTCGACTTACAGCCAAATTCCGTAATACGTATTTAAAATGTGTAGTCTGACCCGCATATCATCATTGCATTCAATTAGCGGTGTTACTTTAAGGCTTTTATAATCGCTTAATGGGATGCGAGTGGGATATCTATCAAAAAAAATATTTTTTTACTCAAGAATATGATTTTTCAATGACTGATAGAGCTGAAAATTTGTGTCTGGTCTACTATCCAATAGTACTTACCTTGGTGCAAATGTTATCCAAATCGGAAGATATCGATTTTTAAAATTGGGTCACTTGACGTGAAATTCACCACATACATATAGAATATAAATAATATAAAAACTCCAACAAACTTCAACGTTTAAAAAAATTTAACAATTAAAAATATAAAAAAAATCAGTTTAAAAATCAGCAAACAAATTTTTATACAAAAAAAAAGAAAAAGTCATTTAATTTAATTTATTTGTATAATAGTAATGAAAACAAGCCTTGTACTTCTGTAGAAAATTTTAAAATTTTTATTTTAATTAACACAAATAGCCTTTTTCATATAAAACAAAATCTTTTTAAAACAGTTTGATGGAGAAATAGTAAAAATTGTAAATACTCCAAATTAAATTTGTAAATGCATTACACTCAAAGGACATTCAGTTAGCTATTTGTACATTAATGTTACATTAATTTAATAAATGGAAAGCAAAAAGTAACACAAGTAAAACATGTTTGCGAAAAAATACTTAAAAAAATCACTTCTCTTTTGCAATAATAAAGGGTGTTTTTTTTTAAGTATATCACTTTGCAATTGGATAAAATAAAAAAGATTTTTTTCAAATTGACATGCAATTTATTTTATACAAAAGATAATCAATCTTCTTGCATTATAATTTAAATATGACTTCTGGCATATGACCGCCATCGCTGGCGATGATTTTTTTCCAACATTTGTGGCCGTATATCGTCACTAACGCGGCGAACGTGTCCTCCAAGTTTTCAATCCATTCGTGCTTATTATGGTTTTAACAAGACATGTCACATAGCTCGTGAGCAGAAAGATGCTTTTCAAAATGAATTTGCAAAAAGCATTGTTCAGGCATCAGCCTATTCATGTTGAAATGCCAAGCCAAACTAAACATAAATCACTTGACAACTGTATTGTCAACTTAAAGTTCTATACGAGTACATCTAAAATAAACACCCTATATATCAGCAAATAAATTACTTTGCCACTATTTCATATTAAAATCTACTTCCACGACTCATTTGACACATTGTACTTTATCACTGTATATCGTAGTTTTTTTTATAGAAAACCTTCTATATAGCAGAGTTTTCTATAGAAAATCTTCATTATAGCAGAGTTTTCTGTAGAAAATCCACTGTATAGATTTTTTAATAGTAAATCTTGTGTATAATAATGATAATATTATACATTACAGTGTTTTCTATAGAAAAACTTTTGTATATAAAGGGTGATTTATTTCGAAGTTTCCTACTTTTTTAAATATGGTCTATCCGTACAGTCCAATTTTCGATGACTCGTTTCAGCATTTCGACTGGTAACTGGCGAACGACACGCGTGATGTTTTATTCCAAGGCCTGAATCGAAACGGGTTTGTGCGCATTAACTTTAGACTTTACACATCCCCACAGTAAAAAGTCTAACGATGTGATATCACACGATCTTGGTGGCCAATCGACCGGCCCAAAACGTGAAATTATGTGCTCATCGAAGTGTTCTCTCAATGAATCCATTGATTGATGCGATGTGTGGGAAGTGGCGCAATCTTGCTAAAACCAAATTTCGCCGAGATCACGAGCTTCAATTTCAGGCATCAAAAATTTCAGGTTATCATGGCACGATAACGGTCGCCATTGATGAATTGACTCTAAACGGTCTTCGTGTACCCTCTCAGCTACATGGTCGAACAATAACGAATGCTGGTTCTCAAAATGGGTGATGGTGTTGTGAAAAAGACGCTCAGTAGGCCGTTTATGTTGACCATAAGTTGAGCGAAGTGCACGAAAGACATTCCTCACAGAACGTGAATTCTCGTAATAAAGTTGAACGATTTGTAAACGTTGTTCAGTCGTAAGTCTTTCCATTATGAAATGCCAAACAGTACTAAACAAAAATAACATGACAGCCTGAAACGTCACATGTTTCGGAGAATTAAAAATACGATATTTAACAACTAAAGACGTCTGTGGGAATCTGTAGGGGGTCGGAAAATTTAATCTAGGCTGCTGAGTGTGTATTTTTAACTTTTCCAAGTGCCATAATATCATGTAAAAGTCTTTAAAACAAAAACTATTAAATATTAATTGAAAACTTTATAATTCATTTTTATCTCTGGCATTTCGTTTGCTTTGAATACTTAACCATTCACTCCTTCTTTTGATAAATTTTGCCAACTTTGCAAAATCTTTATAGCAACCAAACCAAACACACAATGGCTGGCCGGCCAGTGTACAAAAAGACCTTCTTTGTCAGATCAGAGTGATTATTATAATGAATAATGCTAAGAATGATTAGAATTTGAATGATTTTCCAGTGAACAAGAAATACTAATGATAGTGATGAGAATGATGATGATGTTGCTGTCAGAGCACTTCAAGACAGAGAAAAAAAGAAAAATTCAATACGCCAGCAAACACTAAAGAAGTTGGTGGCACAGAACAGAAAGGAAAACCTCTTCTGTTTGTACTAAGATTCACATAAATAGTTGGGGATGTCTTTTGCTTTAGTTTTATCATAACCATTGTTTTCTTTTTCTTTATATTTGCAGCAAAACTACTTAATGACGCTTAACTTGCATAAATTTCATTTTAATATATTTCTCATTTTTCATATTTTTACTACTTATTATCCAATCTCTGCCTTCCACACCTCCATTCACTCATTTGACTGCCATATTTATTTTAATGAAATTTCAAACGCTTCTTTTTTATATTTCGCTTTTTTTTCTTCATAATTTATATATATTTTTTTTTTAATGAAATTCTTCGATTTTTTAGTTTTTTATTATTTCTCTTCTATTTCCTTAGTGTTATTAGTGAGCGTGTGTGTGTAGGTAGATGTTGCTGCTGTTTTCCTTGTACAGCTGCAGTACAAGTGGCCGCCACACAGCATTTGCTTTGCAACTGGCATCAAATATTGAAAGTGTTGATTACATGTTGGAAACTCGATTAAGTGGTAGTAATAGCTGTAATAGATGCTGTCACGGAAACGGAAATGCAAATGTCACATAATAACGATGTCTATAAACGAAATATACCCAACTGCCTTACCGTCCTCCCCTTGTCATGTGCTTTAACTAATTTCATATTTTAAATATGGATGTATGTATGTATGTATAACGCGCAATACAGCAACAAAAACCATCGTCATCATCATAATCGCTATCGTCGTTCCATTCAGGTCAATTGTGCAATCTTAAGAGATGACAGCAATGCAAACATCACTTTGCAAATATTTTCAACATCTGGAAGGAGGTACGACTGCTTGCAACGAAAAACATTTAAAAAAGAAGAATAAAAATTGTTCACAAAGACTTTATCAGCCATGCCGATGAAAATGAATTTGATGACAATAACAATTGCGACTACTAGGAGTACGTACTCGTAGTAGTGCTACAACATGCCTGTGCAACATTAGAAAAGCTTTTGATTATAACAAAAAAAAAGCCATCCATCCATTCGTTGAGCATTACTAGTGGCAACTGCCACCGCAACCTCATTAAAGTTTAAGAGCTGAAAATCGAGTTTTAAATTTAGAAACAAAAAATAATATTATCTTTAAGAAATCTGAAATTTATAGAATTTTTTAATGTCATTTAATAAATATTTGTTAAAATAGCTGCATTTATTCATTGACATTGAATGAAACACTATAATCATTGTGCGTTCATAGTTTTTGAAAGCAACGTTGATGACGCTGACACCAAACAGTGGGAGAATTATGAAAAAATGTGGAAATAAATCTGTAATTTTCAAACGGATAGTTGATAACCCAATATTGTTAAGGGGTTCATATAAGTTAACTTTTCACCTCTTTTCTATTTAAGTAAGGTTCGTGGTAAAAATAAATTTTATTAATTTTAAGTCTTATTATTATTTTAATTCGAGTACCTTACTATGAGGATAGCTTGTGCGACAGAATCTATTTTTATAATTTCTATAAATTTCTTTTAGTTATTTATTGTTTTAAATTGCGTTCCCTACTATGAGGATTGCTTACTCCAAACAAACTGCAAAAAAAGCTTTTTAGTAATGTTCAGTGATGGAAAAATGAAAAATTTAAATGTTACTGGCCGTCAGCAAAAAGAGTATTTTTTCAACATTTTGGTACTTTTTAGGAAACATATATTTTAATTCAAAAATAAAATTAAAAATCCATTTAAAAATAATTCAAAAATAACATTAATTCAGTTTAATAAAAAAAAACTATTATAACAACAAACTAAAAATTAATTCATTTTTATGTAAAAATATATGTTTCAAAAATGTTTATTTGTTGTGGGTTAAGATAATAAACATATGAGCATGCCTGCAGTTTGTTAGTGTTAATGCCATATCATTAATAGATCGTTTACCAATAAGTTTGAAGTTTTAAAACTCATATGATACATAAAAAATCTCAAAAAAGAAATGATAATTACAAAAATTTACGAAACATAAGAAATTTAAAAAAATTATCAAAATAGTACCACAAACAACTTTAATCTTTAGGCATCTTTTGTAAAGATGAGAATAACATGAATAACGAATTTGTGCATTCCTTATGTTCTTGTTTTGAATCCAATGTGGCCAATAATTATGAAAATAGTAACGCTGGATTTCTGTTTCTAAACAGGGAATAAAGCAAAACAAACAAAGAGTACTAAATATGATGTGGGGGTACTGTGGTATTTTTGTTGTGAAAAAGTACTGAAAATAGTACAATAGTATTGAATTTTCCATCACTGGTAACGTTTCAATTTGAGTGACAATTCGAGAGACTCGTATAGCTCTCTTCTCCAGTTCTCTTTTATGACTAAAAATAAATGATAAAGCAGTGTGGTAAATTTTAATAGCGTAATAATAACAAAAATTATGAACAAGTCAAGAAAAAATGTAATTGAAAAAATTCAAAAAATAGAATAATAACAATGATTGCTTTAACTTACATATATGTATGTATGTACATATGTATATGTTTAATAATATACAGCTTTTGAATAATTCTGGTATCTAAATCGGGCAAAACTTTATTAAAGACTTGTGATGTCGAATAAGAGCCAATAGTCGACCTCAAAATATAACCCCAAATTCCGCATCGTAAGTCATACGTGTCTCTAGAAGGCAAATTTTATTCCAATACAAATGAACCTCTTTCCCTATGAATGCCTTTTTCAAAGAAAAAATATAGATGTGCATGTTTACCACAACTATTTCAACATTTTTAAATATTATGGTCACTGTAATTATTTATATGATTTCTGCAAACATGATATGGTAAAGGTATCATTCACATGATTATAGCAATCATATATATGATTATGGCAATTATGTAATGGTTAGGGTAATCAGTTTTATGATGAAAAATTATACCATATCAAATAACATTAAATTATGATAAATGGATTCATCATAAACATGATTGCAACAAATATATACATAGTTACTACAATCATATATATAATTGTAGTAAATATCTGAACCATATTATGGTTACCACAATCATATAATTAATTATAGTGACCATAACATTGTTGAAAAACTTCTAAAAAATATTGACTTATTGATTGTAGTAAACATCTGCAACTTTATTTTTTCTCTGTGTGTACAAAGCGAGACAACTCCATTTTTGAAAACTAAAACTACAAAAGTAATTTGTGTGCTTACCAATTAGAATATTAAATTACTAATTTTACTATTTTTGTTTTGTTGAAAAACATGATGATTTCTTATTTAACATATTTAACCTAGAAATTGTCACTACTGTAGTTAGTGAAAAATACTAGCAATCTTGACTTGTCTATTTTCCAATAAAGACAACAATTTTCTTTCATTACTTATTTACCAGCTGCAATTATCCTTGGAATATATACTACCATTCGTACTAAATATTACAACTAAACTATACTTTTCGTTTGCAAACTATTTTAACTTTGCTACGGGGTTTTAATGGAAAATGGACACAAAAAAACTGAAATGTCAATTTTAATTTCAAATGTTTCTCTTTTTTTCCATTTGGCACAATCGCGTTAATTGAATTTGATTTCAATAACTTTTTTTACACTCTTACAACTCTTTAGGTTTTCAGCACACCTCTTACACTGTCCCATTCTCTAGTATTTTTTTTATTTATTACTCCGGTTACCACAAATCTAGCTATGTATGTATGTATGTATGTATATTAGTTACAGTGTTTGTGTGGGACAATAAAACAGCCTTTATAGTTCATACCGGATTGATTTGTCATTGTAGCCAACATTTTCAACCATATTGACTTTTTAGTTGTAACTGGTTGTTACAGTAGCAACCATTCATTCATTTTCATTAATTTTCTTTCGTTTTTTATTGAAAATTTTGCATTCATTATTGCAAAATATTGTGATTTTTCATTTTTTTTATTGCTGTTCACACAATTTGCGCATTGTTTAATAAAATTGCTTTTTATTATGTAAAAGTTCTTTATTTATATCTCTCATTTATTCATTCATATAACAGTTCTTTACACTTTATTCGAGCAGAAGTTATAGATACAGTCAGTTTGGTTTCCTGTGTGTTTATTCCTGCCGTCATTATTACGCAAATGCAATTCTAATTCATCTTGATTTAGTTCGTGGTTGAAAACGAAGTATTTTTTTTCATGAAATTTACTTTTAATTTAATTTTAATTGATCTATTGACATTGTATTGATTGCATTTGTTTGTGTGGTTGGTGTGAGGATGTTTTCAATGATGTTGATGAGGATAATGATTGCTGTTGGTTGCGGCTATGTTGGTGATGGGACTCTGTAAATGATTGTATTTGTGATGATTTTACGAAGGTTAATGTTAATTGATGGCAAGATAATAAATTAATGTAAATTAAATAACATTTAATGACGCGAGAAATAAATGTAAATTATATATCTTCGTTAAAAATAAAATAACACAAAAAATGCATTGGTGTTGTTGATTCCTTGTATTACATTAAAGTAGCGGTCGGCACTTCACATCAGGAGCAGAAAGCGATCGACTATATAAATTCGTGTTGGCCGTCATACTTGACAACTGAAAATGGTTTGCCAAGCCATTGACTGTTTACCAAATTTAGCGATTTTCGAATATGTATTTTAGCATCCCCGCATTTCATTGCAACATAAAATGTTGGTCACGTTAGTCCTTTAAGGAGCATTTTTAATATAGGTTACATCATTTTTATTAAGGCAGTTATTGAATTATGTTAAAACTTTTGAAAACCAGCATGCACAAGTTTTTGTTGTGGAGATCTGGATTTTGCTTTGCTGGTTCCTTTTAACAACAATTTTTACTTTATCAAATAATTTTTAGCACTTTTTGTGTAATTTAACTTGAATCCTAGAATCTCGAAGTTTCAAGAAATTTGTGCATGTTAGCAGTCGAACAAATATATTAGGACTGATTAAATTTTTGACAATTTGCCACACAAATAAATATTCTGTAATACTGCCGGATTTTACATGAAATATATATCAATAGGTATATCATATTGATATCCGACTTTAGTTTTATAAGAATTCACGAATACAATTTAGAGTTGTTAAGCTACGGTCACACTTGGCACAGTAGTGGCGCCCGTAGAGCAAACGAGATTGCAAAAATCAAAATTTTCATGAGCGCCGACGAAGTTTTGAAAAAACCCATGTTATAGGAAACTTTTTACCGATTTCAAATATGCCACTCTTAATAATATCACATTTTTAGTTTAGAAGATATAACCGTTCAAAGTTGACCGACTTTCGGTTTTTAAAAAAACACACAATTTTTAGTCAATTTGTTGCGATTTCAGGTGTAATATCACGAAAAATAGGTAACGAATCGCCATATTTTTTCTTTGTATTGATTGATGTATTTATTAAATGTATAATGATAAAAAAAATTACCTGTGTGCTTTGTGTTTCTCCTGGTAAATCACTATTTAAAAACTATCCGTTTTTTCACTATTTTTCAACTTTGACGAAAAATAAAAAAAAATTATATTTTTGTATATTTACCATATTTGCAAAACCTGTTCTTTGATTATTTCTTTACATAATTCAAAAGGTTTTATCTGCCTGTACGTGCCCGTTTGGTTCTAGAGGTAAAAAAGGTTAAAAAGACATGGTTGCAGAAATTGTATGGCGCACATTGGCGCCATTTGCGTTTTTTCGTTGCAAAAATCATATCTTTTGAACCGAATAAGATAATTGAACAGTTTAAACAGCATATGTTAGATAGCTGTTCAGCCTATAAAATGAGCATTTGCTACGCTTTGTAGGGGCCTTCTTATGGGTTATCAAAGTTAAAATTAGTAGAAAAATCAATTTTATGGCAATGGATGAATATTTTACAGAAAATTTAAAAAATAAATTTAAAAAAAAATTATTTTTTAGTTACCATAAAATTGATTTTTCTGTGGGGTTATTTTATTTATTAGAGAAGGAATTGAACTAATATTTATTTTTAAGAGAAAAGTTTTTTTATTCAGGCTAGTAGTTCGAATTTTCAAGAATACTATTGTAACGTCCTGGAAAAATTGGCAAATTGGAATGCATTTTTTACCCGGCCAATGGTGTCATCAGCAATCTTCATTGTCCATTATCAATCTGTAAACATCATCTATTTAGCTCACCGTTTTTTGAGAAATAGAATACGAGTATTATCATATTTCTTTTTTACGTGTTGTGAGTTAGAACGAAATTTATTTATTTTATTGATGTGTTAACTTATAATTACAAATTATTAACTAACATTATTATAAGCAATAGCGTTTATGACCTTCAGCTTCAACATATTGTCAATGGAAGGGTAGTAAGTGGATTTGAGTTATTAAATGTTGATGTACGGCTGTTTTTAGTTTTTGGACAATCACAAAGGAAATGTAAAGGATTTGTGGGATATGAAATGTTGCAGCTGCAGAAAGGTGTGGTGTTGTCATTGTGATTCTGGTGTGTCCTAGCCGAATACATATAAATTTTGTGCAGTGTAATCTGCTGACAATAGTCGTGTTGTCCTTCATAAGGTTGTTAAGGTTTAGCCTGTTCCGATTAATATTTCTCTACCAGGTTGATGTTGATTTAAACATTGAGTCCTGCTCCGTTTGGAGGTATTTGCTTTCAATTAATGATTGTATGTTGAGTGTAATGGGTATTTTGTGGCGTTCCGGGCTTCGAAAACTGCATATTACCTTACCTTTTATTCCATTGTGACCAGGTAAACAAGAATGTTTCTAATATTGGAAATGTAATATTCATTATTAGAAACATTCTGCATTGCTTGAACTGAAGACAGAGAGTCTGAGCATATTGCGAATTTTCCTTGTTTGTTTTTCACGTATGTTATTTCTTCATGAATAGCTATCAATTCCACGGAAAATATTGAACTGTGGAGTGGTAGATAGGAAATACGTATGTATAGTACTGTTATCTGTTGTAACACTAAACGTTACTGAACAATCAGTGTTGGATCCGTCAGTATATAAAAATTGAAAGTCCCTTAATTTATTATTGGATGATTTAAAAAGAAATGTATTCCATTTATTTCTTGCAATAGTTTTGTGATCTTGCCAATTGTAGTATTTATGAATCATACGCCTCGGAGATAATTTAAATATTTTATATATAAATAAACCAATTCAAAAAACATTTATTATAAAACATTTAAATAACTTTTATTTAACACTGCTTAATTGAAACTCTATCATTTATTTGAGATTTAAATGTTTAATAATAATAATAATAATAATATTAATTACATTTACATAAGTAAGAGTAAATAAATAATGCACACATCATTGATAAATTTGCTGAAGCATTATGAAGCAGTATGTTTGTCATTATTTGAACTGTGTTTCACCATAATTTATGTACTATATACATATTTAACTATGGCCTTTCACTATTGGAATTTCAATTTCAAATATAAATACATACACAATTTGTTTCTATAAAATGTTGTTCGATATTTATATAAATTGTATTTATATAGTTAGTACTTGTGCAACATATATATAGAATATTGAGGATAAATTATATAAATTTTAATGTGTATGACAAACACTTGTATAGGAGTGTAGTAGAATGCAGTGTTAAGGGGCAAGCATGAGTGTTGTGTGTGTTGGTATATCATGCTGACAAAATATAAACGGAAATGATATTGTTGGAGCAAATAGTATTTTAATATTTATTGTCTTAAAACTGCTTATGGCTACAACAAGCAAACAATATCGTTTCTGTTCTGTTTTTTTTTTTTTTTTTTTTTTTTTTTTTTTTTTTTTTGTTGTGTTTTCTGCATTGAACAAGTTTTTTTTCATTAACATAGGAGGGCAATCCACAAATATTTTATTTCTAAATATGATTTTAAGTGTTTTAGATTTAAATGAAATCCTTTTATTAGAAAATGCTTTGATTAGAAAATTAAGTTTTAGTTTTTACCAGATAGCTTAATATTTAAAGTTTTCAAAGATTTTTTAGATTGTGCTCGTATATACATATCCACATGGACAATTAAAACATCCAATACACTTTCATAATAACAAATAAAAACAAACGCACTAGTTCGTATAGAAAAAGTTAACACAATAGTCCTGCATATATATGTGTATGTATGTATGTATATGTATAGTAGTTGAGTGCGTAGTTTACAGTTTCAGCATGTAAAGGAGTTTAGGTGTTTGCATTAGGGGGTTTCAAACACAATTCTTAAATTTAATAATATTAATTTTTAGAGACTTTTGTGTTTTCTTAATGAAAAATTGTTGAACTTTTGATGTTTATTATTAGAGAAAATTTTTCATTTCGGCTTGTGTTTAGTAATTTTAATACTTCAAAGAATACCTTGGAATGCATTTTCTTCCTTGACAAGGGCGTCAATGTTTGTTGTCCAAGATCTATTTGAAAACATCATCTATTTAACTCAACATTATTGAGAAATAGATTTCGGAAATTAATCATATTTCTTATTGCATGTTATGAGTTAGTACATAATTTACATACGTTTAACCCTTTGACTGTCCCCATATACATTTTTTTTATAGCTTACGTCCACAGTAATAATTTGGTAAAAATAGTGTGCATTACATGTGATACACGGAGCAATAATTAAACTATTTTTTCTGTGCATCACATATGATTCGTGTAATTTTTATTCGTTATTATTTATTTATTTTGCCGTATAGTGTTAGCAACACTGAAATAAGTACGTGTGTCGAGTAAAATAAAGGGAAATACCATTTTTTTCAATTGTCGTTGGTTTCTCCGCTTTCACACTTTTTAATTCTGACCCGTCAAGGCAAGCTTTTAGCTGTCAGTATCAATTTTATGAAATTCATAAAAATTTTCCTTCCTAATTTCTTTTATAACTATGTATATAATATAAGGTATTATGAAATTATTTCTATTTTTATTAATCTTATTATTTTTTCTTTTGTATTTTTTTCATATTTTTCAACATGAATAAAGTGTTTTGTTTTGTTAAAAAAATAATTTTTGTCGTTTTAAATGCTGGAAATTTGCAGTTTTTTCTTATACAAATGTTCATGTCTTATTTAAAAAAAAAAAACATTCTCTACACGCTCAGACTATTAGATCACTTTATTTTTCATCAGTTCATATGAAATTTTGTTAAAAGAAATAAGACAAATTGTGTATCACATATGATGCACAAGCGTATCAATCATAACCTCTGTGGTTAAAATGTGTGTGTATTACTCTTATTATTATTAAAAATTTTCTATTACTACAAATAATAATATTTAATTTAAGTTGTCTTAGCCATAGCCTATGTGAAGGCTTCGATATGGAAACCTAAAAAAACTAAAATCAGTAAAATAAGTGGGTGAAAGTGGGTTTGGATGGTGTTCAAGTTTGCTGACGTACTTTGAAGTAAATTGGACTTTTACTAATGGCACGCCTAGATCGTTGTGGATTCGAGAATTTTTAACATACCATGGAGCTGCAGTAATTATACGTAGAATTTTATTTTGACCCCTTTGAATTTTTTCAATGTTGGATGTTGAGGCAGAACCCCATAATTGAATTCCATAACACCAGATTGGCTTTAGAATTGCATTGTACAACAATAGTTTGCAATCCAACTTTAGTGTAGAATTTCTGCCAATTAGCCAATTAAGTTGCACTGCTTTAAATCTCATATGTGTAAGTTTTGCGTCGATATGAGACTTTCAAGTTAAACGGCGGTCTAGGTGAATGCCGAGGTATTTGACTTCATTATGTTGAGGAATAATTTGATTATTTATTTTGATGAACGAGCAAGTTTCTTTTCGCAATGTGAAAGTTAAAATAATATTAAACTTACATTACATACATAGTAATGAGTTAAAATGCTAATGCAAATAATATGCTCTACTTATACTACATTGGCATTTTAAATCATTATTTCAACACTGTTTTGTCATTTGAGACAATAACTTCCCAGCGGGAAAAATTGCAAGTGCTTCCATTTGTAGGCCTTACAGGCCTGTTTACACATTCTAAAATATTCGATACTCATTCCACTATGCCTTCATACAACGAATAGCAAACACGAATAGTTTTGCAATTATTCCTGTATATCGTCACTACAACAACAAACATTATTTTGCTCTCTTTATTATACGAGTAATAAAAATTTATAAGGAGAGTGTCTACAAATTTAGTCTTTTATGAAAGTTTGTTGTGTAAAGTACGCATGAAGCAGTAATTTATATACATGTGATTTTTTTAATTAATTTAAAATCCTTTTATTTAAAACCCCTTTTTTCACTTTCCTCAATGTAATTATTAAGTTAACAGAACCTTAATTACGCCTTATATAAGGCATTAGTTGATAGACCTTCCAATTGACCTTCTTAAGTAAACCTTCTAGCGAGTAGGCAAGGCCTTGACTAACAATGACACGCTTTGGCAATGTGGCTGGAAGTATTTGTGACTGCCAAAGAAGGCCTGGGGGGTTACTCTCTATTGCGATGCGAAAGCAAATGCGATGCGATAACCATACAAAATGTACGCTTATCGCATCGCATTTGCTTTCGCATCGCAATAGAGAGTAACCCCTGTATCTTTTTCCCGCTTCATATTTAATCTATTACAAACTATTTTCAAAAATTATTCTTCATATATTTTCTAAGAGGTTAAAATATTAAGAGATTATTTAATGAAGAGAAAATATTTTAAATCCATTTGGAACAAAATTTATTATGAATTATGAAACTAACTAAGTTTAGGTAAATCAGATGATATGAAGTAGTAATTCAAAAGTAAGTTCTGGGTAATTGCAAGTTTTTGGTGGGAAGATTTAGTAAAAGTATTTTAAGTTCGGGACAATGCACGCTTTAGTTAAAGTGGTTTTCGCAAGAGATGCAATTTAAGCTGACTGTTTAAGCTTTTAAGCTGGCACAAACTATTGTATACTATTTATTATAAAATAAAAAATATCAAGTACTCCTCAAGAACGTGTGAAGCGGTCCTGGTGATTATTTTTAATAGTCAGAGGCCCCATGAAACCACGTGTCATGCACAAAAACTCGCTGTATCCACTAAATTTTGTATTAAATAAAGGAAGTAACATTTTAACACTTTGTGTTGATGGATCCATAATCTTCTTGTATATAAAAAGAGGCTTCATTTGTCATGTTTTATTGTCACGTTCAAACTAATATGAGAAAAATCTGAAGATCTCTGATAATTTAAAAAAAAACTTTCAATTTATTTAATAACTTTTGTTGGTCCTCTCAAATGAAACCCTTCTAAAGAGTATGTGTGTGTGTGTGTGTTAATAGTTTGCATTCATTTGTTATTGTTTCCTACAAACAAATATAATAAATAAAGCAACTTCATTACACGCACTAGCAAACCAATGCATGACAACAGCAACATAAACAATTGCACTTACTCGCTCGCTCTCTTAAATAAAAATACTACAAATGTACACTAACTATGGGCATAAAGAACAATAACAACAGCAAAGCAATTAACACCAAAAATATAACAGAAATTGCATTTCAATAAATAAACATTTAAAAAAGAATAACGAGATCCTTTTTGTTCTCTCACACTCCAACTCTGTTCGTTTCATAGAAGTGTGTCCTCTTCAAAGCGTGTTAAATTAATATAAAAAGCAATGAATATATTTTTAAGCCTTTTTGTTGTCGTTGTTTCAACCATAAAAGTTCGACATTAAAAACAATGAAACATTTTTGTGGGTCACAAATTAAACACACTCACATTCACATCCATAGACTTTATTACAAGCAGCCATTTTTAAAAGCTCAAGGTGAAAAACAAAAACTATTAAAAAAAAATTAAATAGAATAATAAAATAAATACGAGTTCTAATGATTCAATAAAATCATGTGCCAGTTATTTGTGTTCATACAACTAAGGACTAAGAACAACTAAACTAGGCCTTATTTTTTAATTTACTAATTTATTATTGAACAATTATGAATGCCCAGGAAAAAATGTATTTGTTCTGCATATATAGGCATATTAATTGTCTGAGTGTTACTTCTCTTAAAAAAAAAGTAGATAAGAAATTTGTTTTGTACTTTACTTTCATACATTTACAATAACCTTAGAAAAAAATTTAATTTAACTCATAAACGTACTTAGAGCCAAAATGCACCTACATAAACTTTTTAGAACCATGAAAAACACTGTCATCAAAGCGTGTTTGTACAGTCCATAGAATAATTCTAAAGGTGGCATAGATATATTTATATAAACACTTACACCAATATAATATAAGCTTCGTCTATCATATTTTAATAATCTCTGAACTAAATCATGGTAATCATTGTTTAGCTTTAAAAGGCTTTCAGGAAAAACTTTTCATTCTCTCCCCCATCTCAAAGTGCGATTTGAACACTTTTATTCATTATTTCTTTCATTTTATTAATTTCACTGCATTTTAATTAACATTTAACATTTTACGTGTTAATAAGTTTTGTGTTTCATTTGTTCTCTGGTTTCTTAGCACTCAATAAAGTGAATGTTTTTGGCTTTTAAACTTTTGTTCAATTTTATTTGAGTTCGAAATATAAACAAACAATAACACTCATACGCTCCTTAACACCAATTAAAATCATTAAACCAAATAAACAATCGAATGAACATAAAAATGCATTCAGCCATACAAGGTAAAATGCTGCTTAGTTCAGTAATTCAATATGAGTAATAGAATTAATTGTGTTTTAATAGAACAAAAGTTATTGAATTTACACATTAACTGTGCATTGCTACGAAATACGAAATTGTATGGGGAAATTTTCTTAAAGCGATCAAGGCCATGTATAGAGAACTCATTTCGATTTCGTTTATAGCATGATTGGAAAAGCATTCACTAAAATAATTGCCAGTTGACTGATTTTAAAAAAGCAAGATTGCTGTACTTGATTTTCAGGTTAAACTGTTCATTTATACAAGCGATTTTTACGAGCGATCGATTTCCAGTTCTAGTTTATTAATAATTCTGATGGATTTTGTTATTATATTTTGATAGATCCTATTCCAAACTGTGTTGCTGGTTGTAGATAGTTTCAATATTTATATTAACCCATTACCGCCCTCTGTCCCCATATGAGTACACATGTTCAAAAGCTGGAAACTCTAACTTAAACCGATATTTTAGTTAATGTAAACATATATACCGCTTCTTTAGGCTTAGTTGAACTTATAATCAGAGACACGTGTTATAAAATAAGAAGTATTTGCAGTATTTAGTATTTCTAATATTGTATTTTGTTCGGGTGTATTTTGTTGATCATCTTCCAGTTTTTTTTCAATACTATTGATTTAAAAATTCGTTTTTATCGACAAAATATTTTGTTTAGAGTGTTAACAATCTTTAAATTCCATTTGTTTGACAATAAAGTAAAAAAGTGATTTAGGAGGGATAGTTTTATTCGACTGTCCCCAATTGGGGCGAAAGTATTAATAAATTCTACAATTTCACAGGCTTTTTGATTTTCTTCAATATGACGCACAGAAATCTTTTTAGAGCTCGGAACAGCTTTTTACGACTTGAAGATGCTGTTAATTACATAATTGAAAATGATTATGATGATACATATGATATTTTAGTCATGCCACCAGATGCTGCTGCTGTAAGTGATGTCGATAAAGGTGATGAACAAGATTTACTTTGTACAAATATGACAAATTATGTACCGGGAGAAATAGAAACTGCTTTGAAACAACAAAATGATAATTCTACGTCAGATTGGAGTGATAGTGATGATGAGCCACTCTTAAGTTTTCTAAGAAAATAGAATCAAAATAACCAACAAAATCCTAGATGGAGACGTGGAGAACCAACTTATAGCACAACATATAATAGGAATGATGCAATGAGTAGTAGAGTTGATGATTTCGTTAAAAATGTGAACGGCCACAGCCCTTGAGTTTTGGTTAAAAACATATTTGACCAGTGTTCTTCATTTGGTAGTCGAAAACCAAGTCGAAAACATAGTCAAAAATCATGAGAGGCAAAAATAGTGGTGGCTAATATTTGAATATATTTTAGATTTGGCAGTAAGTAACGCTTGGCGATTGCACGTTGCACGCTGAAAATACCACTCTGATGGACCAACTATCATTCAGACGGAGTATTGCGCGGTCCTATTTGCAGCCCAAAGTATTAAAGTTGCGTCAAATATCATACACTATAGTGGATCCTAATCTTAAAAACAACGGTCGTAATCCGTAACGGATTGTAAACCAATTGCGATGTGTTGTTTGTGATAGTAAATGTCGCTGGAGATGTGTATTATGTACAAAAACGCTTTGCGTTGAAAAACACTGTTTTGGGCATTTTCATACTTAGTACGCCCAATGTCCCCATATGAGGACACCCAGTTTTCTAAAAAGTGAATACAAATTTTTAAGTTTTTTTTTATTATTCCATTTATTTAGTTAACATTGAATTAATAAATAACAACAAAAACATTTTTTCACCTACAGTTGCCTTTTGGGCGTTAATGGGTTAAATATAAAGATTTTTAAAATTTACAATAAAATACGCTTCTTATTAACTACAATTTTTTTGGTGTATATTAAAACGCTGAGGACAAGTGCCATATCAAAAATGATCAAGTAATGTTATGTCGTGATCTTCTTAATTTCTCCACATGACATTTAAAGCCAACTTATTAATTTGCTCATAAAAAATAATATGAACGATATTTAAATTTTTGTATTTAGTAAATAGTTTTTTATTTCATTAAAATAACAAAGTGGCTAAATTAAAAAAAAAAAAAAAAAAAAAAAAAAACACTTTCAAAACGTTTGTGGGGGTGATATAATCGATATAGTACATGGCGTTCGAAAAGCCTAGTGCCGATATATTCAACAGTTCGATTGATATACTATCATGAGTTTCGAAAAAAAAGGTTTTTGTTCCTATCGTTTACCCCTTTAGCCCTTCGTCTTACACAGAAGTCTGGCCAGAGCTATTTTAATTTGAAATTTTATTATAATATTTTTTTTTATTATAACTTTTTATTATTTATTGAATCTGCCTTATTTCATTAGGCCTAACAATAAGTATTCAAATCTTAAAACTAAAATAAATCTAATTACTCTCTAACAGAGCATTAATTTCTTATTGGCTGTTAAGCTCTACGAAGCCTCGAGTCCGTCTGGATCTGAGCTAGAATTCTAGCAAGCGGATTCGGGTGGATTTGTAGCTTTTGATGTAGTTCTCGCGGACCCTTCTGAAGTCATCCTTTATCATTGGTACTTCTAGATCTCTGTGCATGTGTTCATTTCTTATGTACCATGATGCACCCGTTATGGTCCTAAGAATTTTTGGTTGGGCGCTCTATATAAGTTCAATACTGGTATTACTAGCAATTCCCCACAATTGGTTTACATATGTCCAAATTGTTTTTAAAACGGTTTTATACAGAGTGACTAGATGCTTTTAACGTCATGTGAAGTCTCTTGGTTTCTATATGACGACGCCAAGTAAGTCCTCTATCTAAGTGTAACATAATCGGACTGAGGTATATTTAAATTTTTAAGTGTGACAGGTGGACAGCATCCCCTCCTCAATGTGAACGTAACATGTTTGCTTTTTAACTCATTTACTCGTATTCTCAATTTGTTTAATCATGGTTTCACACATCTTAGATAGCTATCTAGTATACTAGATGCTATATATGGGTTTTCATGCGAGCTAATAATTGTCATCAGAAAATGTAGAAATAGTTAATATATCGTTCGTAGGCAAATCAGAGGTGTAAATCAAATAGAGGGTAGGTCCAAGAACACTTCCTTGTGGTACTCCTGCTCCAATCCTATATTCTCTTTTCACGTAATCGTTGTACTTATCTGTAAATAATCGGTCCGATAGATAAGATTGCAATAGTTTATGGGTACATGGCGGTAGTAAGCATTTTATTTTATATACCAGTCCTTTGTGCCATACTTTATCGAAGGCTTGAGCGACATCCAAAACTATTGCTGAACAATATTTCTTTAATTCAAAGAATTTTATAATTTCTCCGGTTATACGATTAACTTGTTCAATTGTTCCGTGGCGTTCCCGGAAACCAAATTGATGAACTGGCATTATATTTTTCTCATTTAAAAATGGTATGATTTTCTTCTGGAACACCTTTTCGAATAGCTTAGATAAGCAAGGAAGTAAGCTTATTGGTCTATAGGAGGATGGTACGGTCAAATCTTTACCTGGCTTTGGTATCATTATTATCTGCGAAGTTTTCCAATTTGTCGGAAAAGATCGCATTAAATATTATAGACAACACAATTATTGCCACACTCGTTAGGTTTTTAATCATAGTAGGTGTAACTGAATCATTTCCAGGTGATTTTCTTAATATTATATTATCCTTGATTACTTCTTTAATATTATAGTATATTTAACACTTAGTTAGAGAATTGAAATTTCAGTTCGCTATAAATATTAAAAAACTAAATCCTGGAAAGGTTATTGAAGCCCACTTATTCGAATATTTTACTGCACACATGCTGTTCTTTTATATATTTTTTTTTGCTGGTTTTAATTATTTTTTGTCCAGTTATCTATTATTATTTATTTATATGTATTAAACAAGGTTGGGTTAGTTTAATTCGGGGAAACAACTACTAAACATACTAACAAGCAACTCCATCTAGTTTTATTGAAACTGTCGTTACACTTTTCATCATCTCTACTTTATGTTTGTGTTGATGATGATATGAATTTCTCATTTATTCATAATTTATTTAAAAATTATAACACATATATTATACACATTTAATTAAAAAATTGTTTTTGTTTTTCGAATTAAGTACATGAAAAACTGAGTGGGTCTGGCTAGACTCATGCATTACTAATGTGAAAACCAAAACGTGTGTAAGACGGAGGGTTAGTGAAGAGTTAACACTAATGAATAAAACAAAAACAATTGACTTTTAATTATGAATGAGTTTATGTTCGTATAAATTATATATTTTTATGTTTCTAATTATAATATAGTAAATATGTGACTACTCACAAAGATATTTAATTGCAAATATCGTATATGGAATTTATATTTATTATAATAAATTCAAAGCTGATCATATTCTAAACAATAAAAAATATTTTTCAAAAACACAATATAAATTAGTTACTTGTGCCACACTTCGAAAATAAAAAGGTATTTAGAAATGATTCCATAAACATTTCATTTGAATTGAATGTTAAAATAATAAAACTCAAAACATCTGCATTTACAAAGAGCCTCGTCTTAGTTGTCCCATACAAAGAAGATTTCATATATTTAGGGTGAAAATAGCTTCATAAACATTGTATTGTTTTATTATATAATTCTATCAGCTTTTTAAGAACTAAGTACAATCTTAACATTCATTTCTCTAGATGTATTTTAATGCAACACCAATTCATACACATATTTATAAAATTACAAAACACCTACAGTGTTGGAAAAAATAATAAGAACGATACTTTTCCATAAATCTTTTGTTAATATTTCAATAATAAAAAATGTGCTTATGTCAAATTAAAAAACTACAGTCTGGCATGGGAAAAACATTTGAATTTTTTCCATAGCAAGCTGGAAAAATATTCCTTCAGAATTATTTAAAACTTCCTAACATCCTACCTTTATGTTTTAGATAATATAATTATTTAGTTGATCCATCCATCCATTTTTAACAATTCGTCAGCATCATAAATTCCTAGATGCCACAATTTTTGGACATATTTTTTAGAAGAATTCCATTAACTCTTGAATGATTTCCCACATATCGAAAAAAAATAATTTTTTTAAATTTTATTTTTTAGGATTTCGCAAAGGAGTTTATTGGGTTTAATTCTGGTAATTGTGATGGACACTTCATAACATTAACTTTGTTTTGCTAAAACCAGGACTTAACAAGTTTGGTTGCCTTTATTCTCTGGCATTCACGGCGCATATTTTTCTCTTAACGAACCTCCTGCTTTATGGTTTTTTTTATATACCTGGTGTCAAATTCTTTATTTTGTTGCATTCAAACGAGGATTTTATTATCAGAACCAAATTGTCTTTGTTGCATCTGACCAAATCCTTTTTTTAACATTCTGTTTGCTACTACAGACTGCGGGCTTTTAATCCAATTATTGCCACTTTTGAGCTCTTCAGTTGACCAAAATGAATTTATTTTGATTTCACTTAATAAACATTGATCAAACCTGTCGTTTTTAGGGCTTTCTGTCTCTTGTCTCTGCTTTTACATTACTGTGAATTGCTTGAAAAACCTTTGTACTCTAAGTCGCAATTTCTTATTCGCAAATGTCAGAAATCAAAATTGTGTGTATACTGTCCAATAAAAATAAGAGCGATTTAAGCAATGTGCTGTGTGAACATCAAAGGAATTTCAAGAACAAATTTTATCAATTTTTTCAGTAAGAGTTGCTTCGTGTTGCTTTTTCCATGGTTTCAACTTTTATACCCTACACCACCATAGTAAGTAAGATATATTGAATTGTAAAGCTCAAAAATATTAGTCTAACATCCACCTTAAAGTATACCTATCGACTCTATCACTCTATGAGTCGATTAAACGATGTCCGTCCATTCGTCTGGCTGGCTGTCTGGCTGTCTATGTTAACTTTGTGCAGATCGTAATTTTGAAGATAAGTAGATAAAATTTAGTAGATTCATAATAGTTTTTCGATAAGAATGGTTGGGATTGAATTTTGTTGCAATCAGTTCATTATTTCACCTAGCCCCACACAAATGTTCCTACGAAATTCCAGTCTATCGGTCATAAATGAATGTTTTATGCTCGTATCCAAACAAATTTCGTGACAAATAAGTTGTACATGACGCCTAATATCTGGAAATTTTGTTCAAATCCATCCATAATTGACTATAGCTCCCATGCAAGTCCCACTGCCAAAAATCACTTTAACGGCCATAAATCTCTAAAACAAAGTTGGTATGCAAATAAAATTCGAAACAAAAAAGTTTTATAAGTATAGAAATGATGGCATCTAATTTTATAGCGATCATTTCATAATAAGTCATAGCTCCCATATAAGACCCTCTTCTAAAAATTACTTTAACATGGATAAATCCTTTACAAGTATCGATATCGAGGTAAAATTTAACGCAAATATTTTGTAAATTGTCAGAAGTCACGCTTCTATGAGCACTCACATTTCTGAACAACTATTTTGTCTCGCATACCCGATGTAGGGTGTTATCTAGTTGGGCTTGTCTGACGATACTTTCTTACTTGTTTAAACTAATTTATTTTTAAGACAAAGTGCAATGCTTTGCAAGACCCATTATTAAGACTTTACTGAACTAAAGACAATTTACACGAAGCAATTCTTTATGCTAAGCTAATTACATTTTAGACCTCGCAGTGGGGGGGAAGCTAAAACGAGTGCACACTTTTTTTTACATAATTAACAAACACATTGTATTGTATTAGCAATTCTTGTAACTCTCTTATTTGTATTACATACTACATATTACACATGTGTATACAAACGTGTGTATACTCTAAAATAAAAATTCGAGCAATTTAAGCAATAAGAATTGTGCTGTATGAACACCGAAGTAATTTCAAGGAAATTAATGTATCAATATTTTCAATAAAAATTGCTTCGTGTAAATTGAACTAAGTGAACATAGATAAATAAATAGTTTTATCTACTTATTGATTCTTAAAATAAAATTCAATGTTCGTTTTTAAGTTTTTCTTCTTTGGATCATTGAAAATGAAGAACCCTATTCGTATTATATTGCTCAACTCTGTACCAACACTGTAATATATGTATACGAATATAATACTGCACACTACAACACTCTTACATCAGTTATAAATTTATGCAAATTAAAGATTGTGGCTTTTGATTTTTTTTGTCCTCCTTTTTGAAAATTTTAATATCCTTCCTACCAAACACTGTTAGAATTGAAAATATATACTTCTGAATGTATTTGTAGGTACTCTTATGATTCAACCAATTTTAAAAATTTCCCAATAAGCATTTTGGCTGGAATTCAAGTGGAATTACATTTGAAATCCAGTCACAATTTCCAATTTCCACTGTTGAATTACAGTTGAAACACAGTTGAATTCAATAACGAATCCAGCAAAATTAACTACTGAATTACAGTCGAATAAAACAGTACATTTACAGTGTAATTCCAGCCTTAAATAACAGTGTGATTCCAGTTGAACCGAACCTATTCTCTGAAAATTTAATTATAAAATCATCATCATCACCACCGCCAATGATTTGCATCAACTCTGTGTCATTATTAGCATATGCTTAAAACAAATTTGATGTTGTTTTTTAACAAACTTCAAACAGACTGGAAAGAGGATGGATTTCAAATGTAATTCAAGCTTGGATTCACACTGGAATTCCAACATTGGAATTCACAAAAATGTTGTGCTTTTTGGGTTGTTTCCTTTTTGTACAAGTATATACGTATGTACATATCTCGTACTCTGGCAAATTCATATTTGTGTGCAATTGTATGTTTGTGTGTGCGTTTGTGTACGTGTAAATACCCAGCAAGCCATATGAGTCCGAAAAGAGTCTTTTCTGACACCTTTTTCGGAGCGTTAACGCTCTTTATGAGCCCAAAAAACAATCATAATTGCTCCGAAAACCTTCAGAAAAGAGCGTCATTACGTTCGAAAATGGTCCGTCAGAAAGAGCTCTTAGATAATGTCAGAAAAGAGTCTTTTATGAGGGTTTTTTTGGGCTCTTAAAGAGCTCTTAGATAATGCCAGAAAAGAGTCTTTTATGAGGTTTTTCTTGGGCTCTGTGTAATCTTGTTTTTATTATTCTTGTGTGGTACAGCTATGTTTTTTTTTGTTCAAAGCACAAATAGCAGGAGAACAACGCTTTGGTACACACATAATTAAGTGGAATTTCTGAGTCATACTGCGTGCCGACTCAGGACAGTAACAAGCAAATTTTTCTTTCGCTCCGAAAATGCTCTTTTGTTGGACTCTTTTCTGACTCCTTTTTCGGAGCGCTCCTAAAATGGTATGCTGGGTAAATACAAGTTCAACTACAACCACACTTTAGCCACAGTAAAATTCAATGCATTAACAATTTTCTAATCAATAGAATTTTAAGTTTTATTTATAAACATGACTTCCGTTCGCTGGCTGGCAACGGTAACACTAATACTAACACTTCATTTATACATATTATGTTTGTGTGTGTGTGTGTATCTCATTGTAACTGTATAAGTTTGCTATATTTTTTGGCTTGTAAATTTCCAAATACTCGTAAAACCACGTTTTTTATTGAAATTATTGTGTGTTGTTACTTTTTCTTTCAAATTATTGTTGTCGATGCTCGAGTGTGTGTGTGTGTATAGAACTGCAGAAGTGTAGAAGCAGAGATTGTGAACGTGTTACAATGCTGTTAAACAAATGTTGTTGGTATTTTTGTGTTGCTTTTTTATTGGTTTGTAATTTGTATTGGAATTATATTTTGTTTGTTTAGTGTGGTTTGACTATTCGCGTGCATTTGTAAAAATCTCTGTGTGTGCTGGTTATTTGGTGTGTATTTTGTAAATGTGTAATTATAAAGTTCCGTGATACGATTGAATTTAGATTGTAACAGATTTCCAATTTTATTATTTGTTGTTGAGATTGTGTGTGTGCGTCTGAAATTAAGTATTTGAAAGTGTGGCAATTTGTTGTATATTTGTTGTTTGCGGTTAATAAATAGGTAATTTAAATTCAATTGTTAATATCTGAATTATTTGATGTGCGTTAATGTTGGATGTCATGCATGACAAGTGTGCGTGCAGACAACAAGAAATTAAAATATTTTGTTAAATATTAAATGATAAGAATGATAAGTACTGTGATAATAATTTACTTCTTTATTTGTTTTTTTTACAGATATCTCTACAAATTGGGGTAAGTGAATATAAACACATTTGTAAAATATCAAAATAATATAATCAACTGGATTCGACATTTGTAACATGAAGTGGAAATGAAATTAAAATTATTTCATTAAGTTTGTATTCTGAGTTTTGTGAAAATGATTTGAAAAGGAAAATATCACTTTTAGTTTGGTTCATCGTAGACTAAATGTTTCATTCGTTTTCTATAACGCCGTGATATTGCCTATGTGGAATTGAAAACGAATTTAGTTTCACTTCGTAGTGGAATGTAGAACATATGTGTATGAGTTTAAAATAGAAACCAAGATTGAAAATTTTTAGTGAAATAAGGTCTTTAAAACATATATGTATGTATATGTACTATTTGATATAGTATAATGTTTAAATCTATGTCTTAAAATTCAAAAACTACTGATGCATGATATTATGGTATAAGCTGTCTATGAATCATATTAATGGTAACAAGTTAATTACTTGAATTTTGTGGAAACTTTTAATTACGCATTACAAATGTTTCCCTATGGCAGAGATTGATCCTTATGGAATTCTAAGTCGATTTAATTATGTCTGTGTAAAACACTCTCACGTTCAAAAGACACAACCAAAATCAATGTCAAATGTTTTCATAAAAACAAACCTGTACAAACGTTTACTACCCCATTTTAAAAGTCATCACTCTAGAATAAAAATTTGGCTCGGCTTAACTCTCTGTTATAAAAAAACTTAAAATCTCAATGTCAAAAAATTAAAGAAAGCAAATCAATATTATAGAAAAATATACGAACGTCTTTAATCGTGCCAAGTTTCGACCAACTGAAATATTGGAATATATCCTATCCATTAACTTAATAACGTTTTCGTTTTATGTTATTCGACGTAATTTTAAAACCCTCAAGCTACTTTTATGTTTTTATTATTTATCAAAATCTCTATTTTATTTAAAATATCAAATGTCAGTTAAATGTAAAAGCATAACTGTTTCAAAAGAACTGAAATTGTTTTATTAAATCTCAATATTTTAAAATTAATATTTAAAGTAATCAGTATTTACTTTGCGGCTTAATAAAATTTTACTTTAAATCTATCAATAAAATATTATCAATAGTTAATAGCGTTTTTGCAAACACCCACATGTATATATAGTGAAAAGTTTATTCAAAATTGAAAAATATATACGACATTATTACGAATTAATGACTATTTATTTATGAATATAATAATGGACTTTCTTTTTAAGTTGTATTATTATAAATATGTAAATATAAATAAACGAGCGATATTTATTTAAATAATTTTATGGTTTTTAATTAATTACTGTTGCTTAAAAATACCCTATGATGCATACATATTACTTACGATACATTTTACTTACTTAAGTTTGTCATTATTTACAAATTTCACAAATTTCAGCAGCTGCTGACGTATGAGTATTACTATTGCCCACTGCCTTTTAAAGTATCGAGTATACGCAACCGTATACTAAAATACAGGAGTATTTAATGTTTTTAGAAAAGTACTTTTGTCTTAGTTTATTTAAAGAAGTTGTTTCTAAATTTGTTTAGCATCTTAAAATTAATTTCGATTAAAGTTTGGTTACAGTGTCTTGGAAAATACATTGCTTTATAATTGAAAATAGTTATGTATACTTATTAATAGTTTTATGAGTTAATAGTCAGGTGTACTTATCGATAAATTGATTTCGTTGTCCATAAATCACATAGAAGTGTATTCGATGGGTCTATAGTAAAGTTGTATCAACATTTTGTTTGTTTATTTGTATATGCACTTTAAAAAAAAATGCACTTGTTTTAAAATCGTACATATTGAATAAACTGCAGTAAATTATATTTAAAACATATTAAATATATAGACATAAATAAATGTAAAAAAAAAATGAATACGTAAAAAACAATTTACACAAATTGTTTACCACTTGTTATGCCCTACATCATGACACTGTTAGTCTACTAAGAGTAGTCAACGACGCAGCAGAAAGATGAGTAAAGTTAATGGAAGAATACAACTCAGCACTAACTAAAGCTGAACAACAGAAGCAATACATTTTGCAAGTTGTTCGGGATTACAGGAAAAAGTACCCCGGTTATGTAAAAGAAAAAATAATTAAATGATATGAGCAGTATCTTAATTTAATATTTATATTTAAAAAATAGAAATATTGAAAGAAAAAAATTTTTTTTTTATTTAATACAAATTTTAATAGCGGTTGATTTTATTCAATTTTTTTCAATTAAGTTTTTATATATAAGACCAGGAGAAAACTTGTTCAAGTAACATGTGTTGGAAACTTCATGGCTAATAATTCTTTCTTACATTGTTTTGTTGTAATATTTATAGCCTTTTCGTAACATTACTTCAAAATCAGATTTTCTGTAAAATTATGATTTTTTCCGAAATTTGAGCGGGCTTGCGGCACGTTTTAACCCCAACCTATTAATCTGAAATTTTTTCAAAATAATTTTTTTATTAAAAGTCACCAAACTGTGGCATGAGAGTGGAAAAAATAAATAAAAAAAATTTCCCATATAGCTAAGGGCCACCCTAGTATACATATATAAGTTTGTTATTCCGTGTGTAACACTAAGAAATATTCATCTAAGATTCAACAAAGTATATATATTATTGATCCTTGGGAATTATAATAGCTAAATTCACAGTCTTTAGTTAGCTAATGGCAAAGGCTTAACTAATGATTCTTTATTCGCAATGCTTAACTTGCCATAAGAATACCCAGTAATAGTTAAACAATAGTTAGTATTTTAGTTTACCAATGGTTAACTAATGACCGAGAATTCGGCCATAAGTCGATTGAGCTATGTCCGTCCGCGTGTCGGTCTCTATAAAACACTTTTACGACCAATAGACACAACCAAAATGAACTGGGTTTACAAAAACCTGTTTGTAATTCTCCTAAGCAGATTGGTATTGCAAATCAGCAAAATCCATAGAGCAGAACCAGAGTTATGGACCGAAATATGAGACAACCTCTATAAAAATTTGATATTGTTAAATATTTTTCATTAAATTTTTTCAAATATATATATATTCAAATATATAGATATTGCCCTGAAATTTTGTACACGTTATTTCTATGATAAAAAAAAGAAAGTGTGAAGAATATAGTAAAAACCGGTACATAATTTCTCATAGCGCCCATACAAATATCTTCCCGAAATATGGCTTAATAATAAATAAATGCCTGTAAAATTGGAATATTAATACAAAATTCGGCAGAAATAAGTGTCATATAAAACGAAATTTTGTTTTGTTCGCTCCATGCTTGACCATAGACCCCATATAAAGTCCACATATAAAACTCCCTCAAATACGTATAAATCTGATACAAATATAGTTACCAGGTTAAAATTCGACACAAATAATTCCTGTAGATATATAAATTGTTGTACTAAATTTTATGATGGTCGGTCCATATTTGGTCATAGCTCTCATATAAGGCCCACATTTGAAAAAGTCATGAATCTTTATATATATATTATAAATATCGGTACCGACTCAAAACTTTATATATGTCATTTAAATATACACAAAAATTATTCCACAAAATTTTGTAAATTTCGGTCCATATTTGACCGTATCCCCCATTTAAAACCTCTTCCGATCATCACTTCATGCTCATAAATATCTTATAAATAACGGTACCAATCCAAAATTTTACACGGCTCATTAACATACATGCCAAAATCAAAAAGCTGAATTTTGAATATATCGGTCTATATTTGACCATATCCCCCATATAAGGTACACTTCCGAAATCCACGTTGATACTGATATGTATCTTAAATATACCGTTATTATATTGAAATTCGACGTTAAATATCCTCATATGCATAAAAATAACTGTTCCAATATTTAAGAAGTTCGACCAGTTGATTTGTCAAAGCTGCCATATAAGGACCATTTCCGAAAAATAATTTAACCCACAAAAATTTCTTATAAATATCGATATCGAACCAACTTTTATATGGATCAGAAATTTTAATCCAGAAATCATATTAGTATCGAATATACGGCAGTTATGCTACTGGATTTTTTAGCTGTCCGTCAAAAAATGGGCAATAGCTTTCGAATTAAGTCCATTTCCGAGGATACTTAACAACCATATAACTCTTGAGATGAGATTCAACCAATATAAGCCTCAAATACATAGAAACCACATTAGGGAATATTGGATATGGAAGCTATCAGTCCATAATTGGTCCAATTCGACTATGCCACCCATAAATATTTTATAAATAATGTTATTGAGATCAAGTTCAAACAAAAAAGCCTCACCTCATATCCTACCATTTTGTATACTCTGTTTTAGCACTAAAACTGAATAGAAAACACAGAATAAGATATTCATGTCCTAAAATCAATGTAATTTTTGTATCTCTTATTACGTTAAGATTCGGCACAGCCGAATATTGCACTCTAACGTGTTTAATACTCCAATTTTGGTTCCATATTTTAACGCTTTATGTTTCATGTTGCTAGAAATAGTTCTGCCATTTCTACTTACAATTCAGTCTCTCGTCTGTAGACGTTGTGTAAATAGTTTTCAAATTCTGAAATCTCAAATCTGCTAGAAATTGTTTGAAGAATATGTTTAGAAATCCATTCATAAACGAGATATAAATAATAACAGCACAGAGGAGTTACCTCCCAGCATACCATTCTAGAAGCGCTTCGAAAAATGAGTTAGAAAAGAGTCCAACTAAAAAGCATTTTCGGAGCGAAAGAAAAATTTGCTTCAAAAATTAATTTTTTCCCACTTTTATATATTTTATTTACTGTAAATACAATTTATTTAATTTTTTCCATTTCTAATTTAGTTTATTTGTAAATGAATTCGCTAAAAAAATAAATAAAAACAATTTAAAAAAAATAATAAATGTTAACTTTTAATTTTTGTATTTAAAATTGCAATGACTCTTTTCTGAGATTATCTAAGACCTCTTTCTGACGGATTATTTTCGAAGGTTTTTGGGATCAATTATGATTGTTTGTTGGGCTCATAAAGAGCATGAACGCTCCAGAAAAGGTGTCAGACTCTTTTCAGACGCATATGGCTTACTGGGCTTTATTCATGCAGTGCATTGCGTTGGAACTATGAAAATAGATTATTTGTTTACCCTTTTACTTAATATGCAACAGGATTGTTCTGTGTTGTATCGTGTTGGAAGTTTGATGTAGGAAAAAGAGCGGAGCTTTTGCCAAACTGATTCATTACAAGTCGCCATATTGCAATCTATGAAAAACATTAACACTGAGAGAAAATATGTCTATTACTAAAAGCAATAAAGTTCCATAAAAATGCCGTGAAAATACGCCCTTTTTCCGATACTATATGATTGACTTTTATTTAATTAATTATATTACAAAAGATAATCTTAAATGAAGGGTATAAAAAAATTCGGCTTTCCTCCTATTAATTTATATTTGTTGTTGCCAGTCTGTCCGTGCACTTTTAGCAATATGTTTACGGCATTTAACATGTTCTTTAGCAGAAACAGTTGTCATTGTTTCATTTGATGGCCATACAACTGACTGTATTGATTATTTGTTGCAGCTAATGTTGCTGCTGTACTTGCTGTTCATGTCGTTTAAAATTGGTTATTTTTTCATTAATAAAAAAGTTTACATAATTTGTTGTCTTTCTACTTAACCTTAATGAAATATATTATTTTTATAGTTGTTGTTCAATAAAAAAAAATCTGTTAAATAAATTGTAAATATAATTAAAGAAGCAAAATAAAACGTGTTATTATATTATATTCGAATTTGTATAGTCTCATACCAAAATGTGCGTTAAAAATTTATTTATTTAACTCATTTTTAAGTTCCTTCAGATATGTCAGTTTATAGTAGTGATTCAAAATTTTAGTTATGTATAAAAATCAATAGTAATTGTTTTAGAGGAATATTGGACTTCCTTCCAAATGTTTTCGAACGATTAATAAATTGCTGTGTTATTAATTGTCAGTTTTTAATTGGGATATAACTTAAAATTGGACAGTATATTCGAATTGTAAATGAGCCATTTGGCAAGAACATTTTTAAGGCTGGTTTACTTTAATAAATTTTAATTAAAGTTATTTGTTGCAATATTTTATAATTTTATTTTGTTTTTTTTTTTTTTTAATTGTGATAATTTTAACAAATACTATAAATTCTGCAAACATTTCTAACATTAAATTTTCATAATATGATTTTGCTAAAGAAAAATTAAGGAAAAATATTTATATTTTTGTACAAAATCTTAACTAATTCTGAACGCATTATTTTGTAACACATGTGTCACACACCATACACATACAAATGCATACATTTTCATAGAGTTTATAGCTAAATAGCAACAAAGTTGTTTGTAGGTAAAGTTAAGTAAAAAACTAACAACATGCAACATGCATGCAACCGACCATATAAAAACCCTACACACAAACTAAAAGAGAAGAGAATAGCAACAACAGCAACATCGACTTTAAATATAAAATGTTACAAATTTATGTAAACCGCACATGTTAGGGGGTTGACATCGACAATCACACACACAAACACCTAAATAGAACGAGTTCATGTACATATATGTATGTATAACTTTGTGTAAAAACTAAAGCACTGCAGTAGCAGTTACAACTACTAATACACAATTTCTAAGGTCAATAAGCATATACAACAGATGTGTCTAGTGGCAACATAAAGAAAAACTAAATATTAACAAAAACAACTGCAAAAAAACTCTTCAAGATGATATTTTGTAAGCATGGCTATGAGCACCTAAAACTATGCAACGCAAGATATAAATTTTAAAACTTGTTACCAACATAGCCAAGCAAAAGTGCTAACATGCATGACTTTCAAATTTAAGCAACACAGCAGAGTAAAATAGAAAAGTTGGAAAGAACTGAAACTAAGCAAACAGTTTAGTGGCAGCAATTAAAAAATATTATAGTAGCAGCAGCCTATAACTAGGACAGACTTTTAAAGTTTCGTTTTTTGTTTTTCATACAACGTTTGTGCGATTTTTATGTTTCTAATAAAACAATAAAATTAAGGCAATAAATAACTTTAAAAAATTAATGTACTTTCTACCCTTCTCCACTACAGGAATGAGTTTATTTATGATATTCAATATTTAATTTCATGATTTGCACCATGGTTCACATGGTTCAAAAATGTTAAAATAATGATAAACAAATGTTATAAAAAATTGCAGCACCTAAAATTTATTTTAAAATTATATGCATAATTTTATAATATAGTGCAAACATCTAAAAACTATTTTGCAACCCATAGTGCTATATAAACAACAGCTTCATTTCTAAAGGAAGAATATTGCAACAGCAATAACAAAGAAGACAGAAAAAACACAGAACTTTGAAACTTAATTTGCACATGAATTATGTGTGTTTATATTAGTTTTAGTTTGTTGTGACTATGAACACTACTGCATGCAACCACCACATCAACAACTCGTACAAAAACAATGTCTACTTTAACTAACACTAATGCATTCAAATTCATACTTTATGACTTTACATTAGTCTGCTTTAAAATTGTGGGGAGAAATTCCCCTGGGTTTGGCTTTCCTAGACGTATGAAATTGGGCATAAAAATTTACTATTTAATTAAAGTATGCACTTTTATTAGAGATCAAACTATCGTACTTGTCAAGGACTCTTTTATATAACAAGAAGTTTAGAAATATAAAATTTCAAACCTAGTCCTAATAATAGTTATGAATACGACAATAAATCTCAGCACTAACAGCTTACCCAAAAACTTGCATAAAATATAAGTATTTATCTTATCCTTGAGTATACTTACGAGGACGATTCGGAAACTTCTTAGCCTAGAACAGAAAGCGCGGTATAAACAGAAAAAAGTTAAGTGTTTTGGAAACTTCCATCTCTGCGATGAACACATATTAAATTTTTTTTCGATCTGGCAACTCCTTCATATAGAAAAAGACGCATTCGCGATTTTTTTACAATGGAAAAATTATAAATTCGTGATGTCATTAAATATTTCAATAAAAAAGGTTTATCGGTACAAGAAATTCATAATAATATGGTGAATGTGTTAGGTGAATGTGCGCCTTCATTTGAAAAAGTAAAAAATTGGGTTGCTGAATTTAGACGTGGTCGTACAAGCAGTGAGGATGCACCACGTAGTGGACGTTCAAACAACAACAGAAATTGCAGCCGAAGTACATGATAGGTATTAAATGATCGACGAATAAAAATACGTGAAATAGCCAATATCATGGGCATCTCAAATGATCGAGTCCATGTAATTTTGCGTGCAGAACTACAGATGAAAAAGCTTTCTGCAAGATATGTGCCGCATTTGTTTATTTATTTATTGTCTATGGACAATAAAGACATTTACGGACATTTACAAAAATTTTAAAATTAACAAACTTAAAACATATAAACCAGAACACTATCTGCCGTATTTATAAAAAACTAGCTAAACCCGGTGTGCTTCGCTACCCCCTCGTTATAAAATAAACTAAAACGTATTTATATATTTACAAACATTTATTTATTTAGCTTTAATGTTTTTTTTGCAATGCTTTAGATATACAATATTTTTATTTTGTCCATCAGGAGCAATCACATATACACGGGATATCAGCCTTGAGCTATGTTAACAGTCATCGTAAACGCTAACCGAACAGGAAAAAATTGATAATAATCGAATGGTAAATCTGTTGGTAGCATTGGAATGCGTAGCAAAAGTACATCTGTGCCTTTATATTTTCCTGTTATAATGGTGGTTTCTACTAAATTATTTTGAGTGCCATTGCAAAGCCGTAATGATCGAAATTACGCAGTAAAATAATTGGCACTCCAATTTTAAGTTGTAGCACATGTGGTGGAAAGCCTGGCACATCGAGTGAATTTAAGAACTCAACAGGATAATTAACGGCCTTACGGGTTGCGTGATTGATTTAATGCATTTTAAAGTGATATCCATCTTCTCCATATGGAAAAATAATAGGATACTGAAGCGCGTCATATGAGCGATGCATTTCAGTGGGCGAGGCCATGTCCCTTTGTCCACTTACATAGTCAAGAATTTATTATTTCGTAAGAATATCCTATTGTGAAAATTTAATGACGATCGGTCCAGTAGTTAAGACTATATTACGATTTTTTATTTTCCTAAAAAGGGGCGTGGTCCCACACACTTTTCTCCTGGTACGTATTCCTAATTATGCCAATACCATATGTACCACATATCATTCACGTATGTAGGTCAAAAAATGCCCAAAATATGGCGATTTAAATTTTTGGGTTATATGGGCGGTGCGTTCTACCTCAAATGAAGATGCAATTACAGTTGTAAACCACTATTTTGAAGGCCATGAGGAAAACTATTTTAATCAAGGGATAGAATAAGCGCTAGATAAGCGTTAGACTAAGTGTATTGAAGTGGAGATTTTATTTATTTTTCTGTGCTAGGCTAAGAAATTTCCGAACCGCCATCGTATTATAGTTGATTAAATATTACTGATAAGCAAACTTTGTTCTTACGAAAACCAAGAACAGGCCCATCTCCAGTATGAGTTAAAGACATTATTTAAAATTAGTCTTTATTCTCCATAACAAACTGATGCACTCTAGTACACATATTCTCATTTGTGTTTTGGTATATAACAATATATTGCTATACAAACTTATCAGTTTGTATATATGTATGTATGTATGCATACATAGTTATATTCACGTATATATGTATGAATGTACATATATACATAGTACATATGTAAAAAAAAAATTGCTCTAACCACTAAGCCTTTATATCACTTTACTGCACATACAAAACCAACAATAACAAAAATAGTGTTGGTGGCAATACTAATATTGTTGCTAGTCGGTCTCCAACTCATAAGTGCTTGTGAATGTGAATTTGTTTGTATGGTTTAATTTTTTTTATTTTTCGTTTATTTTTCTGGTTAATTAAATTTTAACAAATTATTTGATAGCATTTTGCTCTTTGGTCGGTTGCTCGCCCTTTACTTTAGTTCTGCTATTCTCTGTATATGAATATGATGTGTGGGAATGTGTGCGTTTGTAAATTAGTTTTTATTTAATATTTAACAACATAAAATTGGTTGTAAAATCCTGCTCAAAATCTATAGTTTATAGTTGTTTTAGTTTCAGTATCATGGCCAGTAATAAACTGTTGTTGGTTTAGAAAATGAAAATAGAAATTAAAGGATTTCAAATGCTTGATTTATTGAAAGTTTATAAAAGTTCTTTAATAAATTGTTTTTATGAAGTTTGTGTATCATTTAATATTTATTAGTTATACTTAAGTTTATAATTTGTGTGATAATAATCACAAAAAACAGATTTTAACTTCAGTGAATTTGAAAACAAAGAATCAATCAGAGAAATAATCACGTGTGAGTCGTATCATGATGTCATGTTATTTTTGTTTAGTATTATTTGGCATTTCATAATGGAAAGACTTGCGTCTGAACAACGTTTACAAATCGTTCAACTTTATTGCGAAAATTCACGTTTTATGAGGAGCACTTCGATTAACATATGGTCAACATAATATACATATGGCACACCATCACCCATTTTAAGACCCAGCATTCATTATTGGATAATATTCGATCGAATAGACCACGTCCAGTATGCTGTGAAAAAAATAAAGCGCCTGCCATGATAACCGACTATTTGATGCCTGAAATTGAAGCTCATGATCTCGGCAACATTTGGTTTCAGCAAGATTGCGCCACTTCCCACACATCGCATCAATCAATGGATTTATTGAGAGAACACTTCGGTGAGCACATAATATCACATTTTGGGCTGGTCGATTGGTCACCAAAATCGTGTGGTATCACACCGTTAGACTTTTTACTGTGGGGATAATGTAAAGTCTAGAGTTTATGCGGACAAACCCGCTTCGATTGAGGCCTTGGAGGAAAACATCACGTGTGTCATTCGCCACTTACTAGTCGAAATGCTCAAACGAGTCATCGAAAATTGGACTCTACGGATAAACCATCTGCGACGTAGAAACGGCCAACATTTGATAGACATAATCTTCAAAAAATAAATGCCAAGAAATATTCTTTCAAATGATAATAAACACTCCCTATTAAATTTGAATTTTCTGTGTTTTTTCTTTAAAAAAAAAGTAGGAAACCTCGAAATGGATCACGCTATATTTTCCAAGGCTTGTTAAGTTCATGTAATTCTGGAAATGAGAAATATTTTCTTTGCGGTATTTTTTTATTCTTCATTTTATTTCAATTATTTGTTTTTACTTGGTATTGGCTTTTTCACTTTTTGTACGAGTATTGTTGCCATAATTGTAGAAATGTCGCTTGGTTTAATTTACTTAAACGTAATCAATTAATGAATGTATGTAATACAGACAGTTTGTGTGTATGTGTGTGTGTGAAAGGAATATACTTCCTTTCATATTAATTTATGTACTCGTACGTATGTATGATTAACAATTAAGGAAGCTCAAATATTTATATGGAAAATCATATCTGGATTAAATTTAATTGTTAAATGCAAAACATTAATCGATTGCAACTTTCTTAAACATTGGAATCAAATAAATTCCCTTGTATTAAAATAAATCCAACTAAAATAAAAACTAAAGAAAAAAACCTTCCTAATGTGTGAAATGTGTACGGAAAAGTATGACTGACTGATCGTTTTGAATTCAATGTTTGGCCGTCGAGATTGCTTGTAATTTTATGTAATACATATGTACATGCACATAGCCACACACCAATACCAACATATTGAATATGTATAATAAGAGGGATAATTGTATAACATTGTTGTTGTATGGTTTACATGTATAAAATGTAAACATGTAAATATACATATGTATATGTTAACTAGACTGCTGCATAAAAATTTTATATTTTGTCATTTAAAACTAGAAATATTATTGTTGAAAGTTTTGACTTTATACTTAATTAGTATAAATTCTCTTTACCTGAATGGCCAATGACTAATATGCGCACAAGAAATTTGTAAATATTTTTAATTTTAAGAACAACCTTTAATAAGAAATTCTGCCTAAGATAAATAATATATTAATAGATAATAAGAGATAGAAATTGTTTCTTTACTGTATATGTCGAAATAACTAGATTCATAAATGACCTAAATATAAGCAAAAGACGTTTTTTCAGTTGAATGACATTTGATATACATATTTAATCTCAAAAATATTGAAATATTCGTGTCTATATCTCGGTTACTAAGAAAATATCTATATACGAAATGAAAGACATTGCTGTAAAATGAGCATTTCTAAGCGAAATTAATTGATTTCTTAGCAGCAGACTAATGAACAGTAGCAAGTATATGTAAAAGATTCTTTAAGAAGAACTTTGTTTCCCAACAATGAATTCATTTTTGCTCGAAAATTTACTATGCAAATGTTGGCTATGTGATATTTTCTGTCAATAAAATCGTTTCTGTGAGACTGCTATTAAGAATTCGGTAGATAAACTTGCCGCATTTGGCAATCTACTCTTTCCGAAACATTACAATACAAATTTGAATGGGTTTTATATAAATTCTTTGTTTTATTTAATTTTTAAAAACAAAGTTCTCTTTGCAACACCCTTTATGCATGTTCATGTGTGTATGAACATGTATTACGTGTTAATGTACGAGTATAATAGCATTACGTTGCTGCTGTTATTATTGCACATGATTAAATTGCATATAAGAATATGAATAAATGAAATATAGTTGGTTCTGTTCTGCTCAGTTCGGCTCGGTTCAGTTCAATTCAATTCAAATTAATTCAATTCAATGCAATTCAACCCGATACCGTGCGATTCAAGTCAAGTCAATTGAATTCGATTTGTTTGCTGTTCTTCCTTTTTTTTTTAATTGTAATTATTGTTTTTTTTTTTTGTACTTTTACTAACGCGTAATTTACTCTTATTATGTGGTGCAGTGGTTTTGTTGTTGCATTTTACAATCACCGCCATGTAATGATAAAACAAAAAAGCCAAAATGTATTTTACATATGTTTTAATAAATAAGTTTTCTGATTTTTACTTCTGTTCTTTTTTTAAATCTTTTATTACATTTATTTTGTTGTTGTTGTTGTTGTTTGTGTTTTTCCCGGGTTTGTTGCGACAGGTAATTTATGATATTTTACTTTTGACTTAATTAAAGAATACATTATTGGTTTGGTTGCAATACATTCATTGTGCATTTGTACTTGTACATTGTGTACATTTTGTTTGTGCAATTATACATTCACACAAATAGTTGCATGCACTTTAAAATATAAAAAATTAATTTACTACGATTTTCAATCAGTTGTGTATATGTATGTATGTACCATAGATGGATGGGTGTTTCTTTGAACATGATTACTTAAAAATAAATCTGTTTAAATATGTATGTGTATATGTATGTATTTATAATGTATGGAATGATTTAATTAAGATTCATCGCTAAGGGTTCACACAATTCAGAACTGTAAATTTTTAACATAACATTATTAAATTACAAAAAGGACAGCATTATGACAGGGGCATGTGATGATTGTGGAAAATTGTACTGAAACAGGAAACTGGAAATGATATTAATTGCAAAATTGTAACTGTGCTGGATATACAGATAAAATATACTTTTAAGTTTACATTCGAGTGTCCCATGAAAGTGAAATTAGAAACTTTGACCCGCCCTCACTGGAATTTTGCTATGAGAGATTATGAGAAATTAATATTTTTTAAAAATTTGTCTATCTTATATCACGTTCGAAGGATAATCGCACTGCGATTCTTTTAAATTAAAATGCAAAAATAATTATTTAAGGACAAATTTTTCTCAATTTCCAATTAAGTAATTAAGAAAGTGATATTAGTTTTGACCCGCCGCCCTCACTGAAATTTTGCTATGCATGGCTGAGAAATTAAAATGTTTCTCTCTTATATCACGTTCGAAGGATACTTACGTTTGCACTGTGATTCTTTTAAATTAAAATGCAAAAATAATTATTTAATGAAAAATATTTTTTTTTAATTTGTAATTAACCCATATCGGACTGCACTAAGATTCCATCGAGTTACAATGAAGAGAGTTTTAGTGTTTATTTATGTCCTAGTAAGAAAAAAAATTTTGGTCCAAATTAAATCACTGGGCGTGGCGCCAGCCCTTGTTTAGGACTAGCGTTGCGTTTTTGCAATACCCACATTATCCTGTACCAGGACAATAGGCGTTGTGTTTTTTGGTTCCAAATCTTATATAAATGCATAGATATATGTATAATCTTCATACTATCACAGCTATCGTCGATATATTAAATATTATTACTAATTTTATAACAATTCATAAAAAATCGAAAAAAGTTGGAAAAATCCTTTTTTTTTGTGATCTGATTTCAATATGAAAAAATCATTTCTGGGGAAAATCTCAATTCATGCTGCTTAGATATTTAACCAAATTTACATATTGCATATCGGGTTTAAGAAAAAGATAGCCAAACTGAGAATCACACATCCCTAAAGTGAGTGTTGCGTTTTCGCAACCATAGTTCGATATGGGTTAAGCCCACTTTGCCCTTAAAACAATAAGAAAATATTTGAAAATATTAATATCACATTAATATTTTAATATAACGTTCAAAAAAGCGACATTAAGAATTTGTTTTCTTGTTTCCTTTTTTCCATAGCACTATGTTGATGCAAAAGGCTGATTTTTTCTTTTGTTTTCAAAATATTAGCAGAAGCCATGTTCACAAACGTGACCAAAAATAGTAATCGTTTTCGACTGTTTATACAAAAATTTAAAAAAGTCTATATAATTTTCTGAAGGGAATTTTTAACTAAAGTAAAATAAGCACTAATTTGCTTTACATATTTTGTTATATGGTCAACACTGTTTATGTTTTCTCGCCAACAAAAAGAGAAATTAGTTTAATTTGACAGCAACGAAAAAATCAACATGGACAACACACTGCAATCGCTGTGCCTGCTGTCGTGAAATAATCATTCATAGTCGATAGCCTGCTGTCTCGAATGTGTTTAATGCTTTATCAGGATTAGTTCTAGTAATTTTAACAAATGCTTCGTATTTATTATATAATGGTTCAACATACTTTTAACATAGTGCTTCAATAATTTTAACTGATTAATTAACGAATGCAATGCTCTTTCTGGTTTTCATATTTTATATACATATGTATGTATGTAGCTAAAAATTAGAACTTCTTCGTGACACATTTTTTCTTTAAGCTTCACGGGGTCTTCTCAGCTTATTTATTGTAATATTCTTCTGATTTTGTTAGTTCACTTTATCTTTCGACACGTGTTGTACCCATTTAAATTTACATACATACATATGTATGTTTATGTTAAAATAGTAGCTAGTTTTTATTTGAATTAAAATTTTGTGATTAGAACGATAGCCGAGTATAAATAGCAAACAATGATTTACATAAGTATATATCGATGGTCTTATGTAGAAAGACCCTAACTCGCATATTTGAAACTTTACAGGAGGAGGTAAAAACATAAGAGAAACTGTAATATTCAACATGTAAATTTGTTTGTACAACTGCTTATAAAAGCGTTATTTTTTACACTATTGCAATAAATTTTTGTGCATTGGAATCGCAAAAAAACTAATTTCGAAAGTTAGGGCCTTTCTACATGAGACCAAATTATATGATAAATTTACCGTTAGTCCTTTTTTATTTTTCTGGTATTAAAAAAGATTTCATAAGATTTGTTTGTACGTGGAATCATGATATAAATAAGTAATCAAATAGAAGATGACATTAAAAGAAAAATAAATTTCCTACTTCCAGGCCAATTTTGACAAACAATATAAACAAAATAATTTCTTAATTTGAAAACGCCCAGAGTTGAAGTTATTTCGGTGTCGATATTTTAGAAGTAACTTTAATGCATAACAATATGAAATAATAATCATATTCAGAATTATGAAATTATAATTTCTACGATTTGAAGACATTTGTGATGATTGTGAAAAAAGATATTCAAAATTAAAAATAAGCAACTAGTTATTATTTGAATAAATTTTGTTTAAGAAAATTCTAAAAAAATGTATACATTTGGATAGAGTTTTAATAATGTCAAATTAGATCATTAATTGTATGTAGTCAGAATTTTTCCTTCATCAAATAACGAAAGTTTGATTATGCCATTGTTTGGCTGCCCTAAATCAACTTTTTAACTACTACCTCTTAGGCAACTCTGTCTTTGCAAAAACAATATGTAAAACAGTTACATATAAACAACAACAAAATATTTTCTCATTACAAAGGTAAAAATGTAAAACAAAAAGAAAGTAAGTAAAAGAGCATATTTACAATGAAAACAAACTCGTTTTTAGTCATTTGCATTTGTTTACATTCTTAATTTAACTGTTATACCTACTATTGTTGTTGTTCATATTGTTTTCTTTCCAATGACACTCTCTCTCTCTACTAGTGCCATTGAAACTGATCTCTTTATTTAGTCTTGTTTAGGTTTTTGCAAAGTGTAATTGTTTTTAATGCATTTTATTAAATGTTTTAAGTGAATAAATAATAGTTTAATTAAATTTAATTTGAGAAAACATTTGTATAAATATGTATGTATGTATGTATATATGTACATATGCAATTAAATGAAGAACTAAAAGTAAAATTCTTAGCATTACATATTAAATGAGTTAATTGTGCTACAATTAAATGTAAGATATGATGTAGAAAAGTATTTGCTAAAATGTTTGCTAATAAATTTGAAAACAAAATGGTCGCCATTAAGGGGTAAGTCTCTTGTGCTGTTTTAAGCAAAAGATAAATGATAAAAAAACTAAAATAAATTAAAAAAACGATTTTTACGACTATACACAACGAATAAAAACTGGACTTTATGTACACACATTTTCAAACAAATTATACAATAGTCCTTAAGATTGTCGATTGTGATTTAGAATGACTGCTATGGAAATATCTTTTGTAAGTGTTTAAATGAGCTACTCATTTCGTAATCATCGTTTTTTATAATATATTTTAATTTATAATATAATTTAATGAATATAATTAAATAAATATGAGCACTTTACAATGCTCCAAATTTTTTGATTTCGGAATTATAAAAATGAATATTCAATAAATATGAAGGCGGTTCGGAAACTTCTTAACATAGAACAGAATGGGCGATATAAACAGAAGTTAAGTGTCGTGGAAACTTCCATCTGTGGTGTGAACACATGTTAAATTTATTTTTCTCCTTAATACAGAAACAGGTGTTCAAAAAAAGACTCATTCGCGATTTTTTTACAATGAAAAAATTATAAATTCGTGGTGTCATTAAAGATTTAAATATAAACGTTTTATCGGGACAAGAAATTCATAATGATATGGTGTATGTGTTAGGATGTAAGATTTAATGGCTGACATCACAATTGTGGTTTTTGGTCTTCGTCGCTTTAAAATTCCTTTTCACCTTTCGGTCTGAACTGGAGTATTCAATAATTAAACGATTTTTCTATTTAGAATAATTTTTTAAATTTTTGACAAAATATAAAAAAATATTTTTTCAAATACTTACACACAAACATACATATGTATATGTATATACTTCATGGTCTCCAAAAACATAAATTTGTATATTTGGAAATCGATTTTCTAAGAAATATGTATGTATGTGTTAAAATAAAACGAAATAATAATTATTTTAAATAAGAAGTAAAGTTTATTATACCCATACTACAAATAAAAGAACTAAAAATAAAGTACAAATATCTACATAAATTGTAAAGAAAAACTATTAACAATTTTGCTAAAAATCTACTTAAATATTTAATTCAAATTTAATAAAACTTATAAAACATTTGTATAAAAATATAAATAATTCATAATTCTATTCGTTTTTAAAGCATTTAAGATTTCAATAGTTGTTTTTCGTTTTTTGTTAAAGTTGCTTAAATCTATTCTTAAAAAACTAATATCAAAGTTTCTATAAAAACTGGGTTTGGGGAAGACTCATGACATCACTAAATGGTGGGGTTTTGTATAAAAGCAAAAAAATTCTTTAAAATTCTTTAAATTTTTTTGTTTTAGGAACGATTTTTTTGTTAATTAACTTAAAAAAGAAAGTATTTAATTAAATTATCATACTAAAATATATATTTTAACTACTCAAACTTGTAGAGGTTTAGAGATCAGTAAAAATATTTGTTTTTTTATTAAGATTAAAAAATAATTATCAGTGTCTTTGGTGGAATCTTTTGAGAGATATTGATTAAATAAGTGGCTTATAAACTAGGAGGCATATATAATTTCAAATTATTTTGGTTAATGTCTTTGGTAGGTTTGTTTCTTTACTTAAATTCTATAAGTATGTACACGTATGTATACATTTTGTAAAGTAAAAAATAGTTAATAAAAATTTAATTTTATATACAATTTTCAATATCAATACTTTTAAAAGTGTATGTGTGTTTTTTGTTTGGTCTACATAAAACTTTCTAAATAATCCATGTCAAAATTATTGGCAAATTCTTGTTCAACATTTTCATTATGCAAATTTTTATTAGACACATTAGCAACAATTTCATTTGCTGTCACTAATGCTGGCCTTATTGTTGTTGATCCTGTTGACAATGGCAATGATGATGTTGCTGTTGCTGTGGGCTTAAGTTTATCCGCACTAATGACACCAATACCACTACTGGCCACAGCAGCAGCAAGTACATCAACACATGTTGTTGATGATGATGATGATGATGATGCTGCTGCTGAAGCCGAGGAGGTTCCTGTAATATTGGTATTTTGAACATTATTATCAAAACAACTATCATTATTATCCTCATCCATATAATCGAATGTTTCGGACAGCAGCTTTTTAACATACTCGAATGAAACAAATTCATTTGTATTATTGTCATTGTCAGTTGTATTCGTCGTTGCTGGAATTGGGCTGTTGCTGGTGCTGGTAGTGTGGGTTGGATTGTTGATGTTATTGTGGCATTGTGTGCTAATCGAATTTGTGGTAATGCCATTTGTTGTTGTTGCTGCTGTTGTATTGGCCATTACATATTTTGCATTGTTATTGTTGTTAGTGATGGTGGTGCTGCTGCTGTAATTCAAAACATTAGATATTAATGCCGTTGAGCCACTGCTAGTATTGCTGGCATTCGTTTGTTGGTGGCATTTGGTTGATGATGTTTTTACATGTAACAATTGTTGAAATTCATTTAATTGATTAATATTTTCATTGATATTGCTGTTACTGTTGCCAGTTTTGTTTGTCATTGTTGTTGTTGTTGTTGTTGCTGTTGTTGTTGTTGCTGCATTGTTACCCAAATTATATGCGGCTAGAGCAGTGGTTACAGTGGTTGTATTTTGATGACTAAAACTCTTGTCAATGTCATTGTTGTAACAATTTTCTAGTTGATTGTTTTTGATGCTGCTGTTGTTATTGTATTGCTCGATGGTAACAATACAATTTGACAACTCATTAAAGTTCATTGAATTGTGATTAGCTGTGGATAATAATGATGATGAGGTTTCAGTTGAGTCAGTTTTTGTTGTTGCCAACAACATATGCTTGTGATTATTATTATTATTATTATTATTCTGTTGTTGCAGTTGTTTATTGTTTGGCATATTGTAATTCACATTTGTTAATTTTTGTTTATTTTCATAATTGTTATTTACCATTGCAATGCTGGCTAATGATGATGATGATGACTTTTCACTGAAGCTATTACTGCGCTCTTTGTTGTTGTGGCTACCATGTTGCACTTGCACGACAATTTCTTGTGGCTGCATGTTATTGTTATTATTGGTGTTATTTTTATTTTTACTAGCTTGCAAAACTGCGGATTCCGAATGTCTGCGTGTTTTAGCATTAGTTTTTTTGTTGGTCGTTGTTGTGGCAGTACTTGATGATTTTCTGCGTCCCAAATGGCCGTTGGCATTGCGTAAAGCATGATTTTTCACATGTTTTCGCAAGCTAGAGGGATCAGTGTAACGTTTGGTGCAGTCCGGCAACTGGCAGGCATAAGGTTTCTAAAAATACAAAAAACAAAACAATCGAAATTTAATTTTAATTTATGAAATCTTTGATAGCTATAAGTTTAATTAGCATTATATGATATAATTAGTGGCATCTATTAATCAATTTTGATAAATATGTACATATGTATCAGAGAACGGATTGATTGGTTAATTTTAGATTTTGAATACAATCACAAAAAACGACCCTCATTTTGACAACATAAATCAATTCCGTAAAGCAATACATGTCATTATTCACAAAACGGTGTGTAACGAAAAATGATGCTTGCATTGCATGTCTTGTACAAATGTAAACGTATACTCCCAAAAGCAACGAATACTTAACGATTGGTACGAATGGTTAACGATTGGTATGAATGGTTTCAATGCTGATTGTATAAGTTGTACAATGTACATACTAACAAAAAATATCAAACTTTACTAGTTTACTGTCAACAAATCGCACATTTTTTTTCTTTTTTTTTATTTATTATTTATTTATTTATTTTCTCATTAGGTTTTGTATTGTTTTTGCTCTTTCTTTATGTTTTCATTCACTGAAAGCAACGAATACTGGACGAATGGTGTGAATGTTTTTAGTTTTTTCATGTGGCATTGAATTATTTCGTTGCTTGATGTATAACGGCATAACAAAAAGGGAATGTAAAATAGCAAACAGTAATAAGGAGTGAGTAAACAAACAGCAACGCAATCTTTTATTATTGTCGAGTAAAAGCAATGGAATAGCAATGAATTTGCTAATGGTTAGCAAAAGTGAATGGTCTCTATCTGTTCTCTGATATGTATGCAAAAGCAAGTTGATTTTTAGGGAAAATTATTTAATAAAAGCTATTTAAATCAGCGTAAATTAATATTTAATATGTAAATTTATGATACTTCAAAAAATTTAAGCGATTTAAATATGTACAAGCTTGTTTTTAAAAAAATTTTACAAAAACTCAAAATAAATTAATGCCTTTGTTATATAACATTAATTTTGTAACAATTTCTAAACATGCCACATTTTGTGGCAAGTTAAAATTTTTCAACATTATACAAAATTGTTGTGTTGCACTTAATAATTTGTTGAATTTACACATTAAAACTTACACACCACAACATATGGCCGACCAAACAGCAAAAACTGTTTAAATTTTCAAAAAAAAAAAAAAAAACTGAAAATAAAATCCATTTTAACCGTTTTATTTTTGGCTAAAACCCCGAAAGAAATGTGTCATTATTTTTTAGTACATGATGTTTTCAGTGGAATGTTTGCAAAAATGTTTTGTTGGTCAGCTAACAACGAATGCAAACATTTTATTAACTTTTATAAGCCTTTCAAAACATGGTCGTAGTTGGACTACACATTTAATATTGATATTGGCAACAGCAAGTTAAAGGCATTGTTGTTGCAGACGACGCACCTGTTTCAAAATTTAGGCCTTATAACTGTCAAATGTCATTGTGTATATGTAATGAAAGCATGCACTTCATGCATCCGTGAAAAACAGCAACATATTTTGTACTTGTGCGTAACGCATCAAACACTTTTAATTGTACATACATTCAAAACAAATGCAACCAACAAGCAGTTCTCGAATCAGTTTGAATTCACAATTTTTGTTATTAGGGATTTTGCAATAGCAGTAAAAACTCCAGCAAGGAAAATAACACAATTTTTAGACATTTTTAAAGGCTCGTTCACTGACAACAATATGTTGCATGCATGTACATATGTATGTATTATGGCATGTTATTTTGCAACTGCATACACAAATAATAAATCACTCACATGTAACATGCCTAAATACATTCAACAAAACGAACTGAAAATATGATGACTGACTGTCTATTTTATTGCCACACAACTTAAGTACATATTTTTGAATTTTCATTGAAACTCACAGAATTTTAGGCACAAAATTATTACAGAGAATTCCTCAAAAAAAGTGGCCATTATAAAATTTGATTCTTTAAATTATTTTTCATGTATTTGCATTTGTGTTTCCTTTCAATTTCTCGCTGCTGTTGAAACATAATTGTATTAGCATATTTATGACACTTACCGTATCATAGTGGGTCCTTTGATGTTTTGCACGATCTGAGCTATTGCTGAATGCTTTTAGACAGCCTTTGTATTGACAACCATACGGACGTTCGCCGGTATGTGAACGTTGATGAATTTTTAAGTTTTCCAAACGCGAAAATGCCTTATTACAATCAGGAAACTGTAAAATAAAAGATAAAATTATGAAACAAAGTTAGATTATGATGGCATACGTAAAGGGAGGGAGAAGAACGCCCTAGTTTTGAAATGCAAATTTTGGTTTGTTGAACAAAACATTAAGGTAAATACAAAATGGGATGGATGAGAGAAAAAATTAAAATGACATTAAAAATTTAACATTTTTCTTAAATTTCGTTTCCTTTATTATTACCAAAATTTAAATTTTCAATAATGTAGGGGAGAGGGGGGCACCTTAGAACACTTTTTGCTTTCAAGCCACATAAAAATTTATATTTTTAAATTATTGACTTTTTATATAATTTAACTAATATATATGGAAATAAACTTTAGCTTAAGTCTGCAAGTAGCTTATTTTTAGTTCGATTTATATTTTTTTTTATTTTTTTAATGGATGAAGTCATTGTGTTCAAATGTGCCCCCCATACGGGGCAAGTTTGAACTAGGCTAGGGCAGCTTTAAACGGCAATTTTGTATATATATAATAAATTCGATTTATTTATTAAGAAAAACATAAACATTAACAATTAAAAAAATTGAGATCAAAAATAAGTTTTATATTATTAAGACGGAAAAGGCCCTGCGATTTCAGGTGACATTACATTTTCCTTTAAAGCATCATGATCAGCATTGGATTCGTCTTTTTCAGAAAATAAGAGAGAATCAACAATGTTTGGTACTTCGGTTGCTAAATTAACATGTTCAAAGGTGCCCCCTTTTTCTTTCTTCAAACCTGAACTGGCATGCCATTTCACGGAAATTTATAATAAATATTTTTTTTTACATAAATATCAAATAACTTAACTTCATTTTGTTTGAAATGAATTTTGGACTGCAATAAATTTTTTTCACGAAAGAAAACGATCACTGAATACTTTTTACACTCTTACAAAAAAATAAAAAAGTTTACAATGGCACTGCGAAAATTTGTTCACCCAACTACATTCGGTCGACGACTGAAAAAACTAGCAAAAGTTGTTAACGTTGCTAGAAAACAAGGTTGCCATGTGAAAAACTCGGTTAAGGGTCGGAAAAAATGTTAAACTGAGATTTTATCAACATAGTTCAAAGGTGTCCCGGGTATAAACGTGCCCCCCTCTCCCCTACTTAAAAATAAACCTATTTACAACTTATAACGTTTTGTGCGCCAAGTTTCACTTTTAATATTAAATTTATGCGTTTTTTAAAAAATTTCGACTTGCAACATTTTGTAGCAAGTTTAAAAATTTTCCTTATTTTCATTATTTCATTAATTTAAAATAGCTTTAAAACTATTTTTTACTTATTTTATGTAATTTCATTACTAAATTCAATAAAATTTGTCTAAGAAATGATTTTTTCCTTTAACTAATAAATTTTATACAACAAAACTTTGTCTTCATATAATTTCTGTTGTCTATATTTTTACTTATTATACAACATTTGGCAGTAACATAAGTTCAAGTAATGGAGTATAATAAACTTTTTATGAAAACATATGGAAAAAAGAAAATTTTCAACAACAAAAAGCAAACAAATAAAAAAAATTATAAAATATTAAATATCTTTATTAAACCATTTTAAATAGCATCACGTGCTACTTTTTGGACACATTTCATTTAAAATAAATCTACAATTGTATACAATATACATATTTATAAGGAAGTCATGTACTCATGTACTACAACTTAAACCTCAACCCTTTCTTTCACTTTTTCTAAATAAACATTAAAATTTGTTGTTTTTTCCATGTATGCATGAGTGTGTGTCTGGTTTTGTTAAACAAAACAAAATATAAAGTTTGTTTTTGGGAAAAAAGTAGAAATGAAAAACATTTAAATCATTTTCATCATCATTTATTTACAACAAGTGAAAGACTAATGTAATGAAATGTTATCTGTGACAGCTGTTCACGTGCAGCATAAACACATAAACGTGCAACATACATACGCACAAGCTTCGGGAAAACATAGAAATAAAATAATGAAAATAATGAAAATTATTTTATTTAGAAACAAAAATTTGTTTTATTTTTATATTCTAAACAAAAAGGAACTGTAAGCAAACGAACGCTTTTGTAGATTTTATCTCAAATTACATTTAAAAAAAAAAAGCAAAATTGTTTAGTGTTTGACTATTAATGATGCATGTTGCACAGGTTATTGGTGTACATGTGTTTATATACATACTCGTATATATGTACGTATGTGGCCATATTGATTTTAACAATTTTGTTCTTTGAATTTAAAACATATTTTTAATTAATATTATGAGATTCCGAAGAATTTTTATTGAAAAGCTTTTAGTTTAAATAAACAATTATACTGAATTTTGTTGCATGCTTCCAGTGTGGTTTATTTAACATAAAGTTTGTTAAGAACACTATTTTGAAAAATTAAATATTTGCATAAATTTTTAAATAATAGACATTTTTTCCACAAATTCTTTATGCTTCAATTTTATTTGCTAACTATAAAAATTCTTAATAGAAAAATAATTTGTCTAATTTAAATATTCTTTAACTTGATTTTAAATTTCAAAAGATAGTATTTAATAAAAAAAAAAAAGAAACACCACTCACCGGACATTTATTTGGCTTTTCGCCACTGTGCACCCTCATGTGTATTAACAATTTGTAGCGAGCATTGAAGGGCTTGTAACGTCTGGGGCATTCATGCCAGAAGCAAGAAAAATCTTCTCCTCTCTTAACATCAACGTGTCTCTTTTCGATATGGGCCACAAAATCCACTTGGTTGGAAAAACTTTCATTGCAGTCGGTCCAGCAACAAATCATGGGCTCCTGTGTTGGCTGTTCCACAGCGGATAGGGCAGTAGCAGTGGATGAGGCATTCGAGGTTTGTGAAGTGCAACGTTTTCTTCGCTGTTTACTAGTTTTAGATTTTTCTACTATAAAGACCTCATCGTTCTCCTCTTCAACATCTTCCGACTCTAATTCCTCGGGTAATGTTCCAATTTTTTCGATAAGTTCCAAATTATTTTCTTCATCCTCATCGGTGTTGATGGAATTATCATTGCTACAGAAGTACTGATGACTGTCATAACCACAGTTATTTTGTGCTGGTTGTTTGCAAAACTCACTCATTATTTCCTCATTTATTTCGTCCAATTCATTAATGGTCCATATTATTTTATGTTCTCTATTTGGCTTTTCCATATTCAACATGTTGCAGTTTTCAAAATCATCAGCCAAAACGGGAAATGAATTTAAATTGTGTGAATACTGAGCCGAAGTGTTGGCGTTTGACTGAGAAGGAGGACTGTAAACATGAGTTCTTTGCTGACCGTAATCACCATAATCCGTATAGGAATAGCCATTTAAGGGTTCATATTTCGGAGTGCCAAAGGTAGACATCATTGAGGGTAATTTGGTTTTTGAGACATTTTCTTGTTTTACACTGGGCTCATAGTTGATCTGTTGTGGAGGTGTAAAGCCAGCATAGCTGGTGTTTATTATTTTGGGTGATTCTTGTCTGGGTGGTTGTTGCATGGAATCGCATAATGTCAAAGACAACCAAGGATCTAAAGGAGGCGAAGAGCAGGGTGATTGCTCCTTGGATTGGCAATTAATTTCATCGTAATTGTAATATTCTATATCTAAATTCAAACAGTCATTGCTGTTGCCATTTAACGTTTGGCAATCTTGCATGGCCGTTGGCATCACCATTTGCTGGCTGTTATAGGTCATATCATAGTCATTATGTTGTTGCTGTTGTTGTGGCTGGGGTGCAGTTGTAGGTGTAAATGACATGTAGTTGGAGGGATATGGTGTATAAGGTGTTTGGGGAGTAAATGGTGTCTGGGGCATTGCAGGCACACCATTGATATCCTCAAATTGACAGGTTTCGGTTAAGCGAGCAATATCTTCAGGCTCAAATCGAAAGACACCTTGTTGTGACTGTTCTTGCGTTTGCATCGTTTCACATTTTACATCACCATCCAATAAATGGCCAAATTCTTCCTCCTCACCACCGGAGTAGCACATGGAATGATGGCGTTTATGCAGAAAATCCGTACCATCCATGGCTGTGTTGGCACCACCGCAGCTTATGCCAGTGCCGCTATAAATTGAATTTGGTGTTTCAACAGCTGCAAATGTTAATTGTGAAAAATCTGGAAAATGAGCATCGGCTGTGGCAAAATCGTTATAATTACTGCCACTGTTGAATGATTTCAAATTGCAGAGGGAAGCGCGAAAATGTTCGCTTATTGGTGTTGCACTCAATGGTGGAGACATTAAATTAAAATTTACTGGAGCTGGCATTAGTGGCGAGAGTGTAGACGTGGCTGTGTAATTCTCAACTTGTTGTCCGTTGCACTCCGAAACAGCGGAGTTTGCAAATGTAAGTGTGTAAGGTGGCGTCGACGGTTGTGCCATTTCTTGATACATATTCAATGCTGATGATTTTTGAATGGAAATGCTTAGATTTTGGCTATTCATAGTAGTATTAATTTTTAAAGTGGAAGACATTTTTATGGGATTTATTTTTCTTATTTTTTTTTTAATTATTTTTCAATTTCACATAAACATTATTTTATTATTTTATTATTTTTTTAATCAATCATAACACAATATATAGAGTCACTAAATCGCGTGTATAATGTCAATTTGCCACACTTTTTGCTATAATGTGTTCACTTTATTCAGTATTTTTATTTATTTTTTATTTTGAAATAAAATTTTCTTGGCTCATTTGCCAAAAAATAATATTCTGTATTTGCTCTTATTTTCTTTAAATTTTCTTGGGAAAACCCCATGTAAATATATATAAAAGAAATGTTTTTTTTTTAACAACAAACGCCTTAAGGTGGTGCGTCAAATATTTAAATACACGTCTTTTTTATTTTGTTTGTCTTTTTTTTAATTATACCGATCTTCTCTCTAACGAGTTCTTGATCGCACCACGTTTCGTTTGAGAATAAACCATTAAACTAAAAGATGTTCATTATTTAAACACACGTCTAAGGATCATTTTGTATTCTTCTTACCCTGACAACCATAAACGTCACGGCTGCTGCAGCAGTGACTTTAGTATTTAATGTTTTCAATGAGCATCGTGCATAAGATTGTCGATTGTCGCCTTTAGGTTTCCTCAGTCAACATTAGCTGGTTGCATGTAACGCTGTTGCTGCTTAAGTACTTTATGGATTTTTCCTTTGTTATGTTGCACAGATATTTATGTGCATGAGTGCTGTATGCTGCACGTTCACTTTTCTTATTTGTTTTACATACATGTGTGCTTTAAGATTTTGGGTTTTTTTTTCTATATTTTCACTCTTTCTTATTGGGTGTTTTTTTATATTTTCTATTTTTTTTTTTTTTTTTTTTTTATTTTTTTTATATAAAATTTTTTTTTTATTATTGCGTATATTTGTTGTTATTAATTTATGTGTAAGTTTTTTTTTTTTTGTTGTTGCAGTTGCTGTTGACTGCAACTCATCCAAATTTTTTAATTTTCTTAAAAACAAAAAAGTTTATTTTGACTTTTTTGTATTGATTGTAGTTTGTATTCATAGTAGAAAAATAGTGCGTGAATACAACTTAATGAACCCCATTGGAATTGCTTAATAAAATAAGAATTGAGATTTATTGCACATAATAAAATAAAGCACTTAAAAATGTTGTAGAAATATTGCAAGAATTTGTTACTAAAGTTTTATAAAAATGATTTTTTATGGTTTCGTAAAAACTTTATATTAATTAAATTGCTAAAAAAAAAAGTAACCTATTTTACAAAAATATATTATATTTAAATGTGCATAGTTAACCACCGTTAATTTTAACAATCGTTTATGAATATAAATAAAGCATAAATAAATTCAATGCAAACAAATGCTGTCAATTTTTGTAAAAATCTGTCCATAAATGAGCATAGGTCTCATAAAAATACCGCACCTAAGAATTACTTTAACGTACAAACATGCTCGTACATATACGAGTATGTTGCTATTGAGATGATTATCAATTCGAATTTGTTTTATGTTAATAGAAACTGTTTATTAAGTTCGACTCGTATAAGGATCGTTTCACAATTGACCCAAGACCAATTGGATTTCCTTGCTAATTTTCATCATCATACCACTGTTTTAAAACTCTTTTTTATATTATTATTTTTTTACGTTCTACTTTCCTAATAAAGTTTGTCTAATAATCATCTCCTACTGTTTTGAGTATTAAAGTAAAAATCTATATAGGTTACCTCTGAAATTGCTTTGGAATGGTAATTATACATCGATATTTTTTCAAGCCTGAAACTAGGCTCAAATTCGTGCGACAACTTAAATCTTTTTTAGCGCATTATACTGTAGAACAATTTCAAACTTTTTCAGTATTGGAGTGTCAAACCTTCCCGCCAGAGATGGGATGACCCACATATGTGAACAATAACTAAATTAACCTTTAATGGACAATCTTGCATTTGATTGGTTTTTAGTGTTTGTGTTAAGTTTTGGGTTTTGGTGTGTTCTGACATATATAGTAAAATTTTATGGCCAACATTTTTGTAGAACATTTCATCCCCGGGGAAGCCCTTTTTTTAGGGTGTTTTTTTACAATTTATTAGAATAAAGCCAAACATGCCGTTATGAGGGGGGAGTTAGAGGGTTAATATGTTCTAAAAAAATATTTGCCATACCATTATCTACAAAAATGCTGAACATACCCTACACCTCAGACGTAAAGAAAACATAGTTTTATATACCGATATTCTGCAAGAACAGGCCAGAGCTGGGAATTTTTAACCGCTTCTTAAATGAAATTCTGACGTGATCTATCAAAACGCCGACACACGTATATTTTTTTTGTCTCCTTAACAACAATCAATCGTCGGAACCCCGTATTTTTTTTTTTTTTTTTTTTTTTTTGTTGTACTGTGTTATTTGCGTTTAAGTAACTTAATCAAACTGATCAATATTTAAGTTATTTACAACGTTATTACAACGTTGTCCGAAGAATGTTCAGAAAATGTCTAACACCCGTGTGAACTTAAAATTTTTGTCTTCCAACGTTGTAAGAAAAAAGCATTTTCAGTACATTGCAAGACAAAAATATTGTCAGACATCTAACAATCGTGTAAACAGTAATTTTTATCATTGTCATTGTTTTAAGACAATTGTCAAACACTTTTCATTGTCATATGTGCAAAGTTTATGCATCTGCCAATGGCAGCATTGTCATAAAAATTATTTCCAAATACAACTCTGTATATACACAAATAAACAGTCAAGTATGCATTAATAATATATTGGAAAAACAATTTCGGTTGATAGATAAATTCATTGTCTGACAAAGAAATTGTTATTTTTCTTACAGTCATCTGAACTGACAATTTACCTTTTGCTAACAATTTTTTAATGTCAGTACATTGCTAGCACATTGCTAGATCTGACAACGTTGTAATATCTGACGACCGTCTATACATAGATTTAGTCCCCATTTACACGACGAAAATATTGCAGCAATATTGTTTATCGTTTAGACTTTGGAGTGAAGGGAAGATAGGACGAGTACACTCTAGAGTCTAGATTGTACTAGCAATACTTGTACTTCTTACATACGAATGAGAGAGTAACACATACATATGCGTATCGAAATGTGTGCCTACTCTCACTCATATAAAAATACGAGTGATTTAAGAAAAAATTTGTACTGTGTAAAGATAAAAGAAATCTTAAGGAAATAATTGCAACAATTATTTTTTTCGTGTAAATCGGGACTTAGAGAATTATATAACTAGTAATATGGACAAATCCCGTTATAACGAACGAGACCTCTTTTGTAAATAAGTTTTGAGCGCTCTACTTCAACAAAAAAATTATTTACAGGCTGAACTTTCTTACGACACGGGGTTTATTTATTTGCCTTTCCAAGAAGATTAATTTTCATTATTCTAGATGAAATAGATGAATGGTAATTTTCTGCTAGCATTTTCCATTAGAAACCAGTTTCGTGCGCATCAGGAGTTGGATTGTGGTCACGTACTTCTTCCCTACAAATAACTTCTCTTGCAACAAATTTATCAATATAGAGTCTTTATTGTTTAGGCTTTACTTCCTTTTCCTTCAAGGGGGAATGCTCAAACATTCTTTTAAAATCGATGTATTTGCTATTCTTAATAACTGAACATAACAAATGTTTGGCTGCACCTTATTACAGATTTTTATTAAAATGATATTCGTCATAGCGGGCTTTTACTGTAGTTGCTATTTGAATTTTAAAGTAGATCTATCGTTTTTGTTATTTCTATAGTGAATTTTAAATAATCAACTGAATATTTAAGTATTACTTTGTTGTTCGTAGGATAAAATGAATACATTCAAGTTAAGTCCAGTTATTGCAATGAAGGAAACAGATGATGATTTCCCAGGGTAAATAAAATAATTTAAAGTAAATACTTTTCTATTTTCACAGTCCTAAACCGCAATGACGCTTTCTTTTGAAAATAATGTTTATTTAAATCTATTAAAAGCTATATACTTTCTCTAAATAAACCAATAATATCAAATATAATACGGGAAAGGCCTGCTTTATTTAGTCGTGCATAAGTAAACACTTGCCAATAGAAACTGGATTTTTCCAATTGACCCTTTTCGTGCGCTTGCAGCAGCAACATCAACAATATAAATTAAACAACGTGTACACTCAGTTTAGCTAAACAAATGACAGCAAGCGATCTTGGCACACATGGTACATGTGTTTATTTCTTTTTTTAATTTTTTCCTCTTATTTTACATCTTTCCTTTTCTGAAACGCACAAATAATCATTCGAAAAAAATAGTTGACGATTTCTTTTGTTTTTTATTTTTTTGTCATATTGCCTTATTGTTGTTGTTACGAGTGTGTAACGTTAATGCTGTCGAACTTTAGCACTATTTACATGTTTTATTATTGCTGCAGATCAGAACCGTTGCGCATTAAAACAGATTAATTAAAGGATTCATTCACAAATCAAACAGTGGATTTAAAAAACTGGCTAATGATTTTTCTTTATTTTAGGCTGTAAACGTAGTATATTTATAATTTTATTTCGATGTTCTCTATTTTTTTACTTGAAAAGTTGCTACAGATAGAATAGAAATGAGGCAGAAGATGTCACTTGAATGTATCCTTATGAATAGCAACAGGTTCTTTGACATAATCTTACCATTGAAAGATAGAAAATTTAAGCCTGTAGAAAGTTTTTGGAATACAATAAATTTACAAAGCTTTATACACATTTCCATTGGTTATGTGATGTATTCATGTTTCAAAAGGAACCAAAATGTTTAGGACAATTGTCGCAAATTTCCCGCAGATCAGTTCAGCACAGTAACATTTGATTAAATAACATCTTGTTGGATTAGTTTTATTCATCATTCAATCTAACGTGATATCAAAACTAATATACTAAGTGGGGATGCCAATCCCGGAATTTTTCGGGAAAAGATCCAGAGAAGCATAATTGTTTTTATCTGCTTTTTTGGCATACACAAATAAAAAACATCTTCACTTAACATAAATCAATGCTTTTTTAGCATTTTTGATAAGAGAAAATGAAAGAGATGTAATAAGAGATTCCACATTAAATCACTAATTGTAAAGGTCAGAAACATTTTAAAATTATTTACAAAGTCAACAACAAAAATTAAAATTTTACAAAAGTATGTTTAAGAAATAAAGGTGAAAGAATAAAAATAAATTTTGGATTCCCAAACTCGAATGCACTATTACTATTGGATGTGTCTCCAGTTTTTGGGATTGAAAATTCCTATAAAAATGCTCTAATTGATTTTGAAGCTCAACATATAACAAATGAAGAATTTGTTTAAGTAAAACAAATAGTTGTCATATCAAATCCGGTTAAAGTTTAAGAATATCTGCGAAAGTTGCGCTTTTATTTAAGTTCAATGAGATATCTAAAATTAATTGCAAATTAAGCGATGAAGCCAGAAATTAAGAAATTTTTGTAAAAAAGCTCATGTTAATAGAAATTAAAATAAAAGGTTGATTATGAATGTAACTAAAACATGTAAAAGCCCCCCTGAAATGATATAGAATCATACAATGTATGATTATTTGTTTCGGAGAGTGAGAAATGCAATCAGCATACAATAATTTGATAACATTTTTGCCCACAAGTGTTGACTGTGAACGATGTTTTTCGTCAGCGTCATATATTGGTAGCAAAATTTAACTAAGATTCTCTTTACTTTAGATCAGTGTCGGGCACATACATACTCACTCATATGTGCTAGTGTTGGAAGCAGCAAAAACAGAACGACCGACAATAATTGTACACTTAAATAATTTTTAAGTTGCCAAAATTAAAGACTTTTCTTGGATTTTAGTATTTTTATATATACAAATATATAAACATGATATTAAATAATAAAATAATATATGTATGTACATAAACATAATGTATAATTAAATATTTTTGACTTCCAATGCGATGACAAAGCATTGTGTATCGCCATCCATGTTTTCTATAAAAAAAAATCATTTCTCATGCTTCATTTTACATTTTGGTTTGAGTTTACTCAAAAAAACACAGAATTTTGTTCCTATACACGCGTGTATAGCATTTAAAAAAAACGCCCTTCACTGCCTTAGATGCCTTTTTTAAGATCGAACGATTATATTATATTGCTTTCAAATTAATATTGATATTAAAAGCGAAACAACATGTTAGTTTTCTCTATATAATTTTCAATATAATGGCTATTATGTTTTTTTAATTATTAACCCCCTGGCCCACGATGTCGAACGATAACGTTCGCTTACATAAGACTTAAGACACAAACTTTTTATCATATCTATTTTTTTACTCAATCAAGTTTGTTTATTCCACAATCAAGTTTGTGTCTTAAGTCTTATCTAAGCGAACGTTATCGTTCGACATCGTTGACCAGGGGGTAATATTTAGTTTATAAAATGTTGTTTATATTTTAAAAAAATTTGCTTAAAAAACGTTTAGTAATTTTAAAAATTATAGTTATGAGGACATGAAATGTTTGATTTCAAACATATTTACATATATATAATACAAGTAACTTTTTTGAAAATTCCCGAAAAATCTTGGGATTTCGAGATTTACATTTTGAAAATTCTGAATCCCGGGATTTAAAAAGCCAGTCCCGTTTGGAATCCCTAATACATAATAAGCTAAACAAAAACTAAGAGCATCTGAAAAATATAAGATTTTCATTAATAAAAATTTTTAAACTTTAATAAACTCTTTTAAACACTGACACAAATTTCGTATAAAAATTTGCTAAAAAATAGTTTAATGTGGAATACAAAAAAAAAATAATATTTTATAAATATAATAAAAATAATGGCTTTACTTTTAGCATATCTGCCTCAACTTCTCTTGTTGTTGCAATTGTATACAAACTTCATTTGTTGGTGTTGTTGCAAAAACAATTTATTAATATGCAAAAAGTTAATGAACGCCAAAGTACACATGTGGCGAAAAATAAAATAGGAAAATGTTATAAAATAAACAACAAACAGCAGCACTACCACCACCACCACCACCACCAACAACAACAACAACAACTACAAAAAACATATAGCAACAAACTAAATGCTGTTTTAGGCTAAAAAAAATTATATATTAAAATAAAAAGAAAAGAATTATAAAAACAAAATATTAAGATTGAGAACAGTGTGCTTAAATATGAAGAGGAGGATATTTTTAGTAAATTTTTTGTTTTAATTTGACTGTTGCTTAAGTTGTTGTTGTTTATCTGATCCTAGCGTGTTGTTGTAGTGTTAATGCAACATTGCATAGAAATGAAATGAAAAATAACACACATGACAATATGTTTTTAATTTGCAACAACACTTCTTGTTTGCAAATAGTTCTATTTTTTTTTTCATTTGTTGGTGTTTGTTGTTGAACTTCATCATCATTCTGGAGTGGAACTATTTTTATTTTAAAACTCTTCATAGTTTTAATTTTTTGCATGTTTTTGTGTTGTGTGGTTGCAGCAACAGCATTTTTCTCCAAAAAGGATTTTCAATTTTATGGATTGGTTTTTTGAAGAAGAAAATGTACTTGATGTTGTTGATTTTTACCAGAAATTTTCAATGTTGAATCATTGAAGGGGTTAAAATGTTTTTCCGTTAAAAATTGCACACACACTTTCAGCATGTTATTTTAGTGTTAAAGAAATGAACAGTGGTTTTGGAGAAACAACTATGTAAATTCAAATTGAACAAATAGATTCAATAATTCCAAATATTGTTCTATTTAACTTGACAAGTAAAATTAAAGTGTTTTGTTGTAATCTTAAAAACCATCTTTGGAGTAATGCGTTTTATTAAACGTTTACCACTTACACCACTGTCCACGAAGAATCCTGATGACGGCTGTAGTCAATAAAGTTATGATATTTTTATAGAAGTATTTTTAATAAATTTTTTATGTAGCAAACTAAACTTGAGACTAAACTATATAATATTTAATAAAAACATAATTAAATTTTTTTTAATTTTGTTTAATAAATAATAAGTGTCACGTGCTTTAATGTTTTATTGGGTAAGTGAGTCTCATTTTGAATATAAAAGTTAAAGAAGTTATAATAAGTTTATTCTGTTATTTAAAACAGGAATTTTACATTGTTTATTTTTAGTAATTGATGTTGATAATAGAAACTAGGCTCGAACTTGTGTGGCTTTTTAAATTTTATTTTTTAAAGTATTACTAGCCGGCCCGTTGCCTGCTTCTCACGGCAAAACAAAATAAGAAAAGAAACACACTTGTTTTTAATAAAGTTGGTTTTGTTCCCTATTATTCAACTTTTAAGAAACTAATATTTTCAAAAATCGATTATGATAAGATCAATCACCAATGACGTCCAAAGAGAAATGATAACAAATTGCTATTTGCATCACTCCGTGCAATGCTCTCCAATACACAAACGACCAAAATGTATTCAATACTAATGAATGCTGTATGCGGTACAAAAAATGCCTGCGGCAAAAACACACTCACTTCACATACGCACCACACACACATGCGTTATCGGATTTCAACCAAACTTCCTACTTCCAACCTACGTAGTGTATAAGTTTGGTTGAAATCGCCCGACGCGTTTATGATTAGTTCGGCGACGTACATATACGGACTTATTTTTATATATATAGATGACAAAATGTAACGTAATTGAAAATGAGTCCTGAAAAACCTTTAACTCAAGTATTTTTTATTTGCCAATTGTTAAAAAAGTTTTTAAATTTGTATTCCCGCATACATAATACCTCTGGCAATTATGGATTCTTTAACACATACAATTCATAATGTATGTATTTCTGTCAGATTTGAGTGTTTTGTGAATTGTGAAAGACAATGGGGGTTATTCATATGCATAATTGGTTTACGTGGTTGCCTGCTGCATGCAAGCATTCAAGTGAAATCTTTTAATTCCGTTTTGAAAAAGGACACACCACTTGTTAAAATTAATGATAAGACTAGACCTTGGATACGGTCTAGTATCCTACTACTATGTTAGGAGTACTATCTAGCCTGTCATCAATCACACCATCTAACAATTGATATCTCCGCTAGACAGTTCAGTATATGAGTGTTGAAAAATTTGAGCCTAGAGTTTTGAAGAGCCGCATATTCACAGAGAAGATGAAATACTATTTCCTCTTTCTCACGGTCCTGGTAACTGTGACAGTGATTATTTAAAGGAAGTCCGAGACTGCATCGCAGATTGCGCCACCTATTTTCAGCCTTTTGAAAGTAGTGTCTGAAGATTTCACTTTTAATGGCTCAAAGTGGTTCATATGCATAATAATTTTTTGTGGTTATCTTATATTGGATATTCAATGAGAAAATATACATACATACTTATTTCATTTGCTTTTGAAAGCATACCGGCAAATAATATTCAGCCTTATTATGAGTGTCGTTTTCTTTTTACGACAACGACTCTTTCGTAATAGATTAAAGATAAAATTAAGTTTGTTTCTTTAATCTATTACGAAACAGTCGTTGCCGTAAAAAGAAAACGGCACTCATAATAAGGCTGATTATAATATAAATGCCAAATTTGTAATTTATACAAATTTGCTCTGTGTGAAATATATTATTATTAAGGATTGGATCCCATTACCAAGTTGACATTTTTGATAAATTTTGTTCAAACTATGAGGGAAATCTTAAAATTCGTGACTTTTTGTATAGAATATATTTTTTCGACGCAGAAAAAGCCTCATATTTCTCATTATAGAATTTTAAAAATTTGTTGCATTTCTTCCAAAAGTAAGATGACTTTATTCTTCCCAAATCTCATACTGCCGAGCCATTTCCAATTTATAGTTGTTTGACATGTTTGTGGGCATTGTCATGGTAAAAGAACTCGTTTTGGCTTTAAATTAATTTCGAATATATTCTGTCCGCAGAATTGTGCTGAAAAAACAACACTTAGGGCTGTTTTCTCATTAGACGATTATCTTTTTTTCCAACGAAAAACTGCCGATTAATGAAATTTGGTTTTCTCAATGTCTCATTTGCTTCTATTCTGTCACAAAACTAACCACCGCTCATCTGCCGATTATTTAAGCTGGAGGTCCACACCAAGCGTTTACGCGTTTCACGCGTTCTAAGCAACTGTCTAAAAAGTAGAATCAATGTAGTTGTATGAGTTAAGTTACACACTCAAAAGCGTAGGACGCGCTGACGCTTGAAACGCGAAAAGTTCGTTTACTTTCTACTTTTGACTTAAAGATGATGTCACCAAAAAAAATTACAGTTGAAAATGCATTTTTTATATGAGTTTGACAAACAAACCGATAAAAAACTTCGTATAAAAAAAAATCAGCTGGGCATACGGCATCACCTCCAAAAGTACATACATAAAAAAAAATATTGACGCGAAAAATCTTCGCATGTAACTTGAAATGCCTGACACTTAAAACGTTTAGAAAGCTTAAACGCGAGTTGTGGACCTCCAGCTTTATTTGTTGTACAGATAAATTCAATCAGCTGACTGCTGTTCAAATTTTTGATGTGGCAATACCTTGAGTTTTTGTAAAAAAATTAAAAAGCTTTTAGAAAAAATTTTTAATAGAGGAATAAACATTAATTTGATGGAGGATGAACTCGAAGAACATGAATTTCAAGTGAATGTTGAAAGAGTTTATCATGCCAGACCTAACTACCTGGCAGACATGGATATTATTTATTTTCTAAAATATTTGTTTTTTTTTTTATTTTATTTTTTGTTATTTTGTACATTTGGAAAACAGCTGATTTATGTCAACAACCTGTCACTTGAAGACAGAGTTCCCAATTTTCACATAAATTTTGAGAGGTATTGCCAAATGAAAATAATGTTTCTGTCGGTATATTGCGAAAACCAAAATTGTTAACGGAATTTATGTCGACATTTAGTAACAGGCAGTTTGTCGACGCATTGAGATAACGGACCTAAGTACTTAAAACCACAGTGCAGTTTCATTAAATTCATGGAGTAGCAGTATGAGTATTTTAGCATAGAAGTCACAACATAGAGTAGAGGATGTTTATTTCGGATGTATGAGTCAGGTGTTGGAAAATTTTAATACGCTACTACTACACTTTAGGTTCTTGTTTTTCTTTTCATATACATAGGTACATACAAGAATGATAAAAAATCATTCTTGGGTAAATATATAAATACAATCATATACATATAATGTTGCTTTTGCTATTGTATTAAATTTTCTGCGTAAATAAAAGCGTGTATATGAAATGGTCATATAATACGTTTATATGACTGTACGAATATGTGTTTAAGTGTTAATTTTTTTGCTTCTACATACAATTATTTTTCTCGTTTTCAGTTTTATATTTTTTTGGCAAACATTTAAATTTGGCGTACGTCTGCCTTAAGTATCATTATTGTGTGGCAACGTGTCATGACAGGCAACTTAATTCAGAAAAACGTTTAACAGTAGCTAAAACAACAACTACTGCTAAAACACAAATCCAATTTTTTTAAACATGATGCTGTTTTGGCCACGCGCCCAATTTATAGTGACGCTTTTCCGTTTTTGTAAAAATTTTGTTTTCATTTTGTGCATCTTTTTTGTTGTATGCTTGGTTTTCTTGCCACAACATTTCGTTTTTTTTTCAACTTTTTTGAGGGGCTATTCTTTGGAGTGTGGTTGGTTGTTTGTGTGTTTTGCGACAAGTTACATCATTGTTAAAATTAGTAAACACACAATTTAGTGTCGTATATGTCTTGGATGTGTTTAAGAAAAAAAAGACTTTTTTTTATTTTTTATTTTTGTTTGTATTTTAGCCAAGATCGCCAATAGTCAGTATAGTGGCATCATTATTATTTTCTTTTTAGCCATCCGCATCAACAACACTGTCATCATCTGTACGAAAGAATAAAATACACATCCATTGACTAAAATTCTAAATTGTGGTATTATGTGAAAAATTAACAAATTATTTGCAAAACACGAAAAGAAGACATGACAATAAGAAAATACGATTTATTTGTTCTTGGCTCTTAATAATTTCCTTTGAATTGTAAGGTGACAAATGTTGCCCAAATGATTTCAATTGCTCTTACACGTGATACATTTAGCAATTATTTATTTAGTTTTTAAATCTTTTAATGACAATTTACGCAGTATTTTTCGTGTTATTTATTTATGTATACTAATTAAATAAAAACTTTATATGACTTTCAGTGACAAAAAGAGTGGGATCTTATAATTTACATATGTATGTCATATTCGCACTCATTTATTTATTTCTAAGAAGTTTACTTTTGAATGTGTATACATATGTGTATGATTAAACTTCTGGATGAATTCCAAAATAAGATTATTATTAATTTGTTTAATGCTTTTATTGTATTTATGTACATACGATCAGACCTCGTATTGCACATATTTAACACGTGTTAAAGAATCGGTGAAAAAAATAGTAAACCCGTCATCCAATTTATAATACAATGTACATTAGTTCGCCTTCCATATAAAAAAAGTTGTCTCATTAATGATAATGTAAAAACAATTCCAGAAATAATTTGTTTATTTTTTTGCCACACCTACAAATACCCTTTTAGTATTTTGTTTGCTATTTTTAGTCCGATCATAACATTTTGTACACCGGTGTTCATAGCTCGGTACTCTCTTTCTGTTCTTTCTCCTACTTTATTTCTTGTATTTATAAATGACCTTCTATTTCAAACTTCGACTCCTATCTATTCTTTTGCAGATGATAGCAACAATTTACCATACATATTCTTTCACCGATAGACCAAATCTTTTGGAAATTGGGGAAATAAGACAGAACATGATTTTTTTTTTTTAGCTTTTATTTATCATCTTGAAATGACAATAAGTTTTCAAATATTAATACTAAAAAGAAAATAATAAGCCCAGCCCGTGCTAGACAAAAAATGAATGACACGAAAATAGCCGATTCTAACGCACGTAAAACTCAATGTTTACACATAAACGCACGATAGATCATGTTGCTTCATCTGTTTTTATGAGCGGTGTATATATTTTCTAGGCATGAGAATCCAATGTGATGTCCGCTGGACCAAACAAATTTTTATTTATTTATTTATTTATTTATTCAGTAATAAAAAGCCAATTAGGCTAAAATAATATTACATAGCAATACAATAAACCTAAGTATAAAAGCAAGGTTAAATATTCAATAAATTTCATGTTACAATACTATCAAATGGGCTCCCCAGCCGTGATAAAAAAAAGTGTAGATAAGTATGTCAAGATTTAATAAATAAAAAGAGACAAATTAAAAAAATTGATTTTTCTACTAATTTTAACTTTGATAACCCATAAGTAGGCCCCTAAAAAGCGTAGCACCCTTTCCAAACGCTAATTTCATAGGCTGAACAGTTATCTATCATATGCTGTTTAAGCTGTTCAATTATCTTAGTCGGTTCAAAAGATATGATTTTTGAAACGAAAAAACTCAAATGGCGCCACTGTGCGTCGTTACGTTAAACCGTTATAAATAAAAGCAAATTTTAATATTACAGGCAATTTCCGTAACGTAATGCCATTCCGTAACGAATGGCGCTTTTGTTTTTAACATTAACTATCTTATATGATGAATGTTTTATTCGTATAATGAACGTTGAGAAAATAAAACTAAAATCGAATGAACAACCAGTATCCCCTGATGGAATAGGAACTTTATCAGAGTAAAACCCCCATTCTAGTTAATTTTTTATGGTATAATCTTTAGAACCCAAATACTCCCAATGAAGACTTTGTTAATCCATTATAATGTTCCAAGACACACACTCTAACAATTAACAATTAGTAAGAACCACAAAAGATTAACAAATTATAACGATAATTAGGCCTCAAAACAGATGAATATAATATACTGCACTGCTAAATAATAATAAACCTACAGATTTTAAAATTATAAGAACGAAGTGCCTTTTATTTTCCATTTGTTCTGTAAAGCAATGCTTTTTAAATTGCAAATTAACAATATGCATAAAAGTCCACAATGTGACAAAATTAAAATATTTCGAATATAAATCTTCCATTTCTAACTAGCTAAACGACAGACATGGAATTTTACTTTATGTTGTGTACCTAAACGTTTCCCACAGACCTCCCAGAAGTGGGGTCTCAAAGTAGGGCGCCTTAAACATGGATCATTTTCAATATTTTATTTAATATTATTTATTGATGATTTCGCCAATTTTAAAATATGTAAATATCGAAGGCAATTTTACCTTGTCTACCACTAAAATTATAAGTTTTGTTTAGAAAATCCTCTTTAACCAATTTTGTATTTCGCAATTTCCAAATGTTCTGAATTCTCAATTTACAGCATGGATTTTTAAGAGAGAACCTTAATAATTTGCCTTAATATAAATCATAAGAATTTTAAAATAAAGTCAAAACTATTACAAATAAATCCACCCTATTCCATGTAGTGTGGGCAGGACATTTAAAAATGCCATAAAATTAATCAACAATTAAATTAAAACCATTAAAATTTCCATTTAACTACTTGTTTAAAACACATTTATCAATATCAAATTAAACACGAACTCAACTCACAGTCTAACACGTAGTCGACGTATCACACACATGAATGCACTTTAAATGGGAAAATTTCCCCTTAAAATACCAAAAACAAAAAAAAAACGAACTGGAAAAATCAAACAACAAAAAAATAATTGCATTAGCTATGAACAAACAATAATAACAACATCGAAAATAAACAAAAACAAACACATACAAAAACTAAAATTCACAGCATCATTCGCACCTAATAATCATAATGTTTACAATTACGGCTACATGACATACACTCTCTCACTCTCGCCCTCTCGCACTCCTTTTTTACACATGTGCTCCTCGCTTATTTAAAGTTTCTCAGGGCCAGTGTTTATTACATTTATTACGCTGGTGCGCGTTTATTAGATGTTTGTGTTTATGTCTACTATAGACGATATTAAAAAAATGGAAAGTATTTCTCTCTATTCCACAAGTATCGAAAAGTATTTTGAAGTAATAATAACAACAATAAATTGACGCCGCTTTTTTCTATTTTATTATTTATTGCATGAATGGATGCATATTTGAAATAAACAATCAAATCAATAGTTTCGTATTGAAGAAAAGGGTTGAGAAATAACAAAATTAGATTGTTTTCTAGTTGGCAGTATTTAAGAACGAGGCCAATTGAAAATGTCTTAAGTTTTTAAAGGTATTAAACTTTTAAACAAAGTTTGTATTTGACAACTCTATGAAATCTTTATTTGCTTTGCCGGTTTCTTTTAATAATATTTTCTCTTTTTTTGTTTGATGCAGTTCACACGATGCAACTTTTACCTGCAACTCGAGTTTATAGATGAAGTACGTAGTGAAGAGTACTGGGTAGCTAGTGACGCAGGTTTTGTGAAACGAAGCGCCAATTTTAACATTTCTTCTTTTTTCTTGCATTATTTGTATTTCATTTACCAGCAGTGTTGCCACGATGAAATTTCATTTTATGGGATTACAGAAAATTTCTGGCAACACTGCGAATAAATAACTGTAAATTAAAAAGAAAACAAATTGTTCTATAAATATTAAATAAATAAATACTATGTGGTCAAAATATTTAATAGAAAATTTAAAAGTGAAATATCAGCAATATGAATACCTGGGGGTTACTCTCTATTGCGATGCGTAAGAGTATCAATTTGTACGTTTATCGCATCGAATTTGCTTTCGCATCGCAATAGAGAGTAACCCCTCTGTAATCTAACCTGTTCCCATATGGCAACACATCTGCGAATGAGCGAAATAGGAGAAATGAACATTTTAATGTCAAAATGTCGCAAGAAATGACACCAAAAGAGAACGTCAGCAGAGTCGCAGCGACAAATCGCAATATTGTGCAATCTTTGCACAAGGTTTACAACATAATTTATAAGTCCCAATTTACACGAAGCAATTCTTTAAGCTAAGCTGATTATCTTGTAGACATCGCGGTGAGTCTCTTATTCGTATTATATCTGTGTATACAAATGTGTGTATACTCTCAAATAAAAATACGAGCAATTTAAGCAATAAGAATTGTGCTGTGTGAACAAGGAAGAAATCTCAATGAAAACATTGTATCAATCTTTTTAATAAAAATTGCTTCATATAAATTGGGACTAACATTATATAAAATACTTTTGGGAAAAATAACGCTTTTTAAAAAGCGTCTGTACTTTGGATGGATTTTTTCTGATCAGTTGTCACAAAATGAGATTAAAGTGATTACATATGTTTTGTCAAATAATATAATTGAATATTATAATCCAAAATAACTATCTCTAAAATTAAATTTTTAAAGATAATTCCAATCAAAAGTTTTAACAACATTAATGTGATAGAATTTGTATTTTTATAAAATATATGTAATTGAATATCGGAATCTTTATTATGACTTAAATGACATTTACTTTTTTAATAATAATTTCAATCAAATATTGGCCTCGACCTCGCCGTAGATGGTATAATCTGAATTTTGACAATTTTAACAATATTTCCAGTATTGCTTCTTTTATCGCACGATTTACATACCTATACTTACATACGAGAGTAATGTTAAGCTAGATTTACACGATTGAAATTTTCTTCAAAATTGGTTTAGTTTGCAAGTCTTGAATCATAGCAGGCATATCAACAAAGACATTTGTATTAGCATAACCCCAAAGAAAATAAACCAAAGTTGTAATATCAGACGATCTATGAAGACAGTTGACAGATACGGAACATGAAATTATAGAAGATTCGATGACGTATATTATGTTGCTAAACATTTTCTTTCAAAACGATGATTATCGCAATACAGCAGAATAATTTGAAGTCTAGGTGCAAGTCTTTATTTGATGCGTTTTCAAACAATACTGAATAAAAATAAGATGACATTAACGAGACTGGCACTTAAAAGGACAGAAATATTTCTAATAACCCTCTAAATGGATTTCAAGAATTGAAAATCTTGTTTTTTTTTGAGTGCTATTATAGACCATCCTCACATTGTGTATATTCAAACAAACCAAATACATACATGATATTTATTTGTTTTAGTTTAAACATTTTTGTATTATTTTTTGTAAAAAGATTTTTGATTTTTTTATTTCAAATTGTTATTATAGTATTATTTAATTTATACATCCAAACAAACACACAAATCTATGTCATCTTTGGTCTAATCTGTCTAAAATACTTATGTTTGTTTTTATATTATTTTCCAAACTCTAATATTTGAATGTTTATGATGTGGATGTCATCTTCTAATTAAAGCAAGGTGTTTTTTCTGAGAATTGTATCTGAATGTGGGCATAATACTTGTATACATAAAAATCTATGCGTACATAGATAAATATTTATGTGTATTTTAATACAGTTGTGTTAGTCTTTATAGCACAATCAAGAATATTGTATTGAGCCAACTGAAAATGTATTCAATAGAAAACCATGATTTTTAGGCTCTTTTGACAGGATTTTGTAATTTCTTTATAAAGAAAGAATAAACAGATATATATATAAATAACTTCAAGCTGAATACTCTCTAACTAACTCTACATGATCTCTAATCAAATCAAAAAATTATATTTTTACCTCTCTTCCCTCACTTGACTGATTTAACAACGTGTCAACATTTAAAAATTTCCTTCCATATTTATCTTTAAATAATATCTGCTCTATTTTTTTCCTCTTCCCTGTACACATTTACTGTATTCTTATGTTTATTATGAATGATTTTTTATAAATTAATGGCAATATATTGTCTAATTTATGACTCTTAGACAAAAACATTTTTAAATCAAATATTATTTAGGTAATAAACACACTGTATATTTTTCATTATTACTTATTCATTTATTTATTTATTTATTAATTTTTATTTTACCATATTAAATTTTCAACATTAATATTAAAAGTCTAAAAAATCTACTTTGAACGCCATAAAATGTCATGGCAAGTTTTCTACACATGTTAATCTTAATTATCAAAATTCAACTAATATAACACCACTTTAATTTCCATGGTCCACTCCACTCGAAACATTTTCTATTATTTCAAAATCAAGACCAAAAGCAAAAGAATCAGAGTGACAGAAAGAAAAAAGGTCAAGGTACACAATTTAAATTTAAACACCCACAAATGAGATGACACTTGAAAACCATAAAATGTCAACATTCAAATTGTGCACTTTTCAAAACTAAAGACAAAAAAGGAGAAAAAATAATCCTAAAACAACAACATTTGACTAAAATCCATATAAGAAATATAGCTTTACTGTTAAGAATGGTACAAAAAAAAATTAAAAACAGCTGTCAGAACTAATTTATATTACTACAGTTGCATGAATGTAAGAAAAACAACAAAACTAAATAAAAATGCACTTTACTACAAGTTCACTAAATAAATGAGCAACTTGCAACTTGTAATTTTCATTTGTAAAAATAGACCATGACTAGAGGGCCCTTCTTTTTTTTTTTGCTTTGGTTATAGAAAAAAATATGTAATATAAACACTTGCAAGACGCTGGCATTAATTATTGTATTGAGTATGAAGTATTTTTTACAAGTTTCATTTATTTTAGCTCAAGTGTAAACGGTCAAGAGCATTTTTGGGACAACCTACACTTGATTTGATTATGACATGTTTATGACAAAGCATGTATTTCAAATAGTCATTTAGGGAGCATCTTCTTTCATACTCTGTGTGTTTGCAAGATATCCTTGAATTGCTATTGATATAAACACATAGTGTAGACTATTATTAATCATTATAGATATGGGATTTAAGTTTTGTATTTTTTTAATTAAGGTTTCGAACAATAGAGGAAAATTGAATTTGAATTGAATTTTAAGAAGAAAAAAAAACAACTTGTTTTGCTTGATACATATATTATAAAAGTGGTTACAAGATGAGAATTTTAAATGTGTTGATAAATCATACCTATATAAATTTTCAACTTATTGACACATTTGCTTGAGTTAGATTAATTTTTGAAAGTCAAGGGACGAGTAAGTTTAATGTAATTACAAATAGATACATACGTTTTTAAAATATTAATTGCCCAACCCCAGCTATAGGGTGCCTACAACAAATTTCAATTGTGCAAAATTTATACGCACTTTGTACTAATTTTTTGTATGTCTTTTTTTTTTTTTTTGTAAGTACTTTTCAAGTGAGAGAATCAACAGTTTATTAAAAAACACTCAACGAACATATTTTCTTCATACACGAGCCCAGTCATCAAGATAAAACTATTTTGTAATGAAACTTGTAAATGAAAAATTATTATCTCTTTAAAAGATACAATAAACATATTTTTGAAAATTTGCCAAATTTACTGCCAAAACCAAGAAAGAAAAGGAAAAAAACCAAAACTACAAACAACCATTTAAACTGCGAAGCAGTTGTTGAGTTGTTGTATTTTTTTGTTGCTGCTGTTCGTTCTCCTGCGATACGAGGAATGCTGCTTAAATGGTGTGGAATTAACCTTAAAAAAGTTTACTGGTGTAAAAGTGTTTACAGTTTTGATACAACTCTTCCAAAGCTAAACAAAAACACACACGTATTCACAAGCCCAACAGAAATGGTCAATATAAGGCGCATTGCATACAAATACACACATCAAAAACAAAACAATTTGATAAGAATTTCAATATTTCTTTTCTTTTTGAAGAAAGAAAGACATTTTCTAGCACTGCATTCTTGGAACTTATTCATTCAATTTCATGTTCTAATTTTTTTGTTGTTGTCTGTACAAATAACAAAAACATAAGGGAATTTAAATTTATCATGCATAATACTAATTTAAACACAAACATTTTTACAACATCATTATTCAAATAAGTTTGTATAAACAAAAAAAAACGAACCAAATGTCAAAAAGTTGAGAAATGGGGAAAAAATTAGAATCAAATCAAATTGACATAATGTCAAAAAATACCAGCAACATGCTGCACACACACACAAAACTGTCATTGGAAAATAGGGAAAGGAGATTAAAATTTAAAATACGAGGTCAGCCTATAAAGTATTGTCATTTATAAAGGCATCATTTTAGAAGAATCAACTTCCATTTCCATATATGTAGCTCTAATATATCCACAGATTTTATATAGATATTTATTATATCATTATTTATATCAGATTAGCGCCGGAGTGTGACATTTTAGCATGTGTCTTGTTATTTTACACAGTCAAATTACTCTTAAATAGATTCCTTCTAGTGTGTAAAATACCTAGTTTCTAAATTTCAGTAGAAAGACTTTTAATTGACTACACCCTGGATTACCTGGAATGTATAAAATAAACAACTGAGTTCTCTTTCGTTAATGTATATAACATAAGTGATCCAAAGTATATGAAGACGATCAAGCAATTAAACATTAGGGAAAGGGATAGTCTGAAAAGGATATATATGAACAATTTCGAGTTGTAAAACTGCTACGATATTATGTCCGCCTTGAAGTTGTCCAAATTGGCTAAAATCGATGATTTTGCTGACTGAACTTGTGCTCCAATTCCAACCACTCTTACGTATGATTTTCGTTGAGTTGAGATTTGTAGTCTCTTCTGAATTTTTTCTGAGAGAGAGAAAATCAGAGTTAACAGAAATATTAGCTTGGACATAACAATTGCGTGCTTGCTCTATAGTAGTTGGAAGAACTTAATTTTTTTGAGATATTTTAATAAAGTGATTTTTTGGATTGATTTAAATAATTTGGTGGCAACTTAAGATTTTTGTTATCTGGGGAGTTTAGGAAATTTTGATGTTTCGGTAGATGAAGTATATGAAGACTAAAGCTTAATACGTAGTACCTAGGGATGTCAATCCCAAAATCCTAATATGACAAATTCCTATAAAAAAAAATTTTAATTGATTTAAAAGCTCACCAAATGACAGATGAAGAATTAGTTTCACTTAAGGTGGATTCACCCATTCGTTCTGAACAAAATATTTGTTCAAACAAAGTTTGTCATCTCTCTATTTGAGAGAGAGAGAGAAAATATTTTTTACGAACAACTCTCAGCTTGAATTGGTTTAATTTTATATTTTGTCTGGACAAAAATAACGTTTACAAATAGCAGCTTTGATTTTCCAAAAAAATCGTTTCAAATAGGTGAATCGAATGAATTGTTGTGCGGAACATATAGGCATAGCTGCCAGATTTGAACATTTATCGTCATTTTGACGATTTTTTGCTTCAAAAATAGCAAAGTGACGATTTGACGATTTTTTCATAGATAGCGACGATTTTCTGAATTATTAAAATTTTCTATCATTTATTTGTTTTATTAATATTTTTGTTACCAAATTCTCTCTTTTTTTAAACAACAACTATTTTCAAAAACAAAACGAAGTAATAATAGTGTTTTCTTAACTATTGACATTGTTAAGTTTAAGTATAATAATAGTAGAAATTACTTATTTATCTAGAAACATAAAAAGCAATTTTAAATGCTGAATTCCATGAACTAAAATTTTTAGAGGAAACAATTTCTGAATTTCAATAGGGAAATTTTACAAAAACATCTCCTATTTTAACAAAACGTGGAAAGAATTTTCAGCCAAATAAATTGAAATAAAACAAAAATACGGAATTCTGTGAAAATAAGTACCTGAATATGATGGATGAATTGGATTCTATATAAATTGAGTTGACATTGTAGTTTAACCTGAATTAATAAAATATGCTAAATTCGGATATTTATTTATAAAATACTGTAAGTCCTGTTTCACACTCTTCAGTTTTAGCTGACCAGTTTTTGTTCAATTCTCTTTTGAAGTTGCCATTTCATTTACACATCAATTTTCGTACTTTTTAATGCAAATCAACATGCAGGAAGAAAAAAAGAAAAGGAAATAAGAAAATTGACTAGTCGTCAAGTTTGTACCCCTTTTGTTCTCTTTCCCCTTATCATCAAAAAATACTTGCCTTGACGAGTCAGAATTGAAGAGTGTGACAGCAGACTAGGATATTATAAAAAATTGTGTTTAACATTATATTTTTGTGATTTCTTATTAGAAATTAGAAATTAAAATACATATGTATGTATGTATTTTATAAAAGACTATATAAACTAGAATTTTTATGTTTTCGTTTAAATAATAATTCCAAAATACTATTAGAAATAGTGACTCTTTATTTTTCCGATTTTTTTGACGATTTTTAAAATTCGAAATGACGATTTTTTTCTTTTTTGTAGGGATTTTGACGATATATTCCGAAATTCATCTGGCAGCCCTGCATATAGGTGAATCCACATCTAATCAACTAGTTGTCATTTTAAATCCGGTTAAAGTAAAGTGAGTTGAATATTTGCTGATGTTGTACTCTTATTAAGGCTCACAGAGATATCAAAAACTAATTGCATATTAAGCGCTGAACTGGTGAAATCTCTCTTTAAAAAAAATCAAGAAAAAGAACGATTTATTCAACACTTTTATATTTTTTGAAAAAAAAAAACTAAAATTGAAAAGGGAATTTGATAATGAGATAAATATGTTTGTTATTAACAGAGGCCGAAAATAACGGGTCCACTTTAATTTTAGTGATTAATTGGCACCATTTAAAATTATTTTTTTTTTTTTTGGTTTTATATCACTAGGGCCCATTATTACAACTTAACAATAGTTATAGGCATGATGTTATCGGACAGATAAGAAGTATTTGGTTATTATAAGTTTACTTTAATCTACACCGATAGATAAGCTAAAGGAAAGATCATCTTGCCTTTAAATTTTATAGTGATTTAAGATGAGTAATTTATAATTAAATTCGAACTTTTAAAATAAATGGCAAAAGTTCATTTAATGCAAATCAATGAAACAGGAATATAAAATTCGCTTTCTTTATTTCTTGCCCAATATCGGCAATGCTTTAATTCATATTCAACATATTCAATTTATAATTTGTCATACCAAAACAAAAATCGTTTAATAGCTGTTATTATGAGCGATTTAATTTTAAGAATAGAAATCACAATTTTGATTTTGACTATATGGACTATATTTTTATATTTAATGTAAGCTACTGTTTTTAAATACACGTAAATAGTTTCTATTATCAATAAACTAATTTGTTTTAAAATTAAACAAAAATACCGAAATACCGAAATTTCCGAGATTTAAATTTATAAAATCCCGTATCCTAGGATTTGAAAAACCAGAGCCGTTTAGCATTTCTAGTAGTAGCTAAACATTCTGACTCATATCGCTCAAGATATACATATTGTTTTCTTGCAATAGTATTTACTAATCAAATTGCCCTCGTAGAAACAGCAAAACTAACAAGTGAATATTTAGAACACAAAAAAGCGAATGTATGTATGTACAACATGTATAACTCATATATAAAAAATAAAAAATATACGAAATACACGCATGACATTGACTGCAAGACATCAGAGACAAAATGTCAAGTAGATCAAATTACAAATGAAACAAATGCATCAAGAAAAAGGCAAAAAACTAACATACATTCATTCACTAACACACATAATAAACTGCACAGTGCAACGAATCTAAGTACCCTGCAGTTTTATACAATTGCCTACTTTCAATATGTACATAGTTACAAAAGAAGGACTTTGTGTCGAACTAACTATGATAGTTGTTACTTTTCTATAGTAAAGTTGTAAAATTGGTTTCAATTGTGGTCAAATTCTCGACAGATAGACAAAACTGAAGCAGCAGGGTACCATTTCTTCCTTTTCACATACGCACCTAAAGCAAGTAAAGTATAAAAAATACATACAATGACAAATTTAACTGTTGAGTTTTGATAGTTTAAAAGTAGTTTTATTTATTTATAATTTTTTTATTTGCTTTCTTCCCAACTTTTCAAGTGACTGTTTATGTTATGTTCATTTAAGGGTTTCTTCCTGAGTTTTTTTTTAGTGTTTTACGTTTTGCTGTTGTTGCTTTTAAAAATAAATACACTTGAAATGCAAATAAAATAAAAATATTTAAAATATTAAGAGGATTTAGGAGTTGTAACTAACATCTGCAGTACAGGAATAAAAACTGTGTTTTTGAATGTACATATTCATTTTTATGATATGTAAATAATTTTATTGTAGCAAAAGAAATAAAGTAGTTTCTATATAAACTGGGCACTGGGCAACAAATTTCGGTTTATATATATGAGGATGTACCTCAAAAACATGGCGGTGAATATATTTGAAATAAATACATATTTACACTGGTGATTCTAAGCTGACGCAGGAATAAGTCTTCCAGATACAACTGACATTAGGGGCCTCGCAAAATTTATAGCATTTTCTGATAGGAGGATTACTTTTGCGCCACCTTGTAGAGCTAGTCTTTTCCAGTCAGACCTATTGCCGATTAGAGAAGATGAAAACAGCTTCTCTGTGAATAGCTAGCACTTTATTTATTAAAACATAAATTTCTAAATAAACATAAGATTCAGATTGAGCATCTTTATGAGTCAGGTCGTAACGGAATCACATACACGCAAAGACTCAGATATGATCACAAGCTTTTTAGCATTATTACAAGTTAACCAGGGCCATATACATATATTGAAGACATCAAGTATAGGTATAGGTATGTTACTGGGAAGCTGCTACATTACATTTTAAATACTATTTTAGCATAATTATCGTTACCGTAATAACTGCTATTACCGTTACCGCTAAAAAATCGTTATCAAAATAATTGAAAATTATTATTTCTATATATGATTATAATTTTAAAATTTCCCTACACGAGTTTATACAATTTAAAATCACATTTATTCATCAGATCAGTCAGATGAGAATTAATGTTATTATTAAAATCCGTTTCCGTAATAACAGTAGAAACCGTAACCGCTATACCAACTTTGCCGAAATAAAACAGATTTGTGTTTATTGCCTTTTAAATGTTTCGAATTGGTAACCAATTTGATTTTTCGAATAATTAGCAGCAAATCAAGAGATTAGTATTGTAATCAACAAAAAATGTCATAAAATGCTTAAAATATCTAAATTTGAAGTTTAAGTTTTAAACCTTTTGCATTATAAGATTAAAGGTACGGTCAGGTCACACTTCGCAAATATTTACAAAAAAAAGCCTAATCACTTGTTTTAGCACAAATTTGTTTGACGCATCAAATAAAATAAAACTAAATATTTGTTGTGTTCTGTCCTAAATAAATAAAGCAACCAGTTCAAAAATATTTTATTTAGTCGTCACGTCTTTTTCAATAAATATTTTACAAGTGTAATCGTACCTTAAGTTGATACCTGCATATACACCTAATTCTGTTTTTACACGGTAATTGGTTCCAGGATGAAAAGTAATGTAAAAAAAATTTATAAAAAGTTCATTTGATTGTATGAACTAAAAGGCTAATTTGTACTATTTACAATTGTTCTGATCAGTAAATTTGTTTGTATCCACAAAAAGGCAATTCCTCTAAATTTGTGATATGAACATATTACGCAAAAAAAAATTTAACCAAAAAAATTCAAGCTCAAGAGATTTTGAATCGGGCGAAATGGAATTAAATCGTTTAAAAAAAATTAAAATTTGTTTATTTTCAAACCGTGTTAAATCAAAACCGTGTTAAAACAGAATTAGGTGTATTTTTGTAAAATTTACGAGCTGTAACAAATACATATATTACACTTGAGAATGTCAACTATCATACAAAGTAACAACATAAGTCTTTATGTTAGAGGTCAAATCAATCCTTACTGCTGTCTTTTATTAGTCGTGTCAAGATATATCATAACACGAATATAGAGAATATATTCCCTGAGTTAGTTGAGGCACTCTTCTTCAGTGAATATCCATATTTTTTAAGGTACCTTTGTGTACATAAAATATGTAATATTTATAAGGATACATTACAGTATTTTCTCATATATATTGCTTTAATAAATCCTGTCAGGTTTAGGTTATACATGTATACATTCATACATAAGTGCAGTTGTTATGATTTTATACAGCACCAAAAGTGCTTGGCAACACAATAATACGGATTTGTTAAATTTATAACATTTAATGACAAGCACTTAAAACTACTATAAAATTAAGATAATAAAATTGCATATCATATTAAGAAAGCAGAACAAAAAATGGAAAAGTAAAAGAAGAATTTCTTAAAGCATAATTTAAAATTCAAATTTCCACTTTCTGGGAAATGATTTTGTGGATTAATTAAAAACTCATTAAAATAATCATTGAACCCCTCTCAAACCTCCCATTCCCTTTCATAACAATTAAAACTCAATAATTATAATCAGCATTTCTCTTATCAGCAACATCCGCTGCTGCTGGTTATGAAAGCTATTCAACAACATACAATAAAATAGAAACCAACCAACTTTATTGGATTTCCTTCTTTGTTCTCAATACATATTGGAGTAATAATAATATTTATGATTGCAATACCTGTGAGAATTATCTCAAGTAAAAAGTACAAGTATTGCTTATTATGAGTTTTACTCCATTTATATTATTATACTTATGTGTGTGTGTATGTGTTGTATATTGTGTCGTATTCCCCCGAATCATTCGATTGATGCTGGATTCTCACGATTTTCAATCACACGCGTTAATTAACTCCTTCGCGTTTGAATGACAACATTTCAACTCCGGAAATCTCTTGTTTGTCTTCACACACAAAATCCTAAATCTATTGTTGTCGCTGTAACTAAGTACGTAAATAACTAAGTGTACAAAATGTATTGTACGAGTATGCACAGTTTGAATATGTATTGTTGCAAGTACAGGAACAAAGACGAAGAAAGTGACAGCAAAAGGAAAATTCAAATGCACATCAGTCACAAGAAAACTGAACTAAACTACTCGTAGTTCATAGTTCGTTGTTGTTTGGTTTGCTGCTGTATGAAATTTATGTGACATAAAAACATGCCAACATTTCACTCAGCGAATAAGTCATGCGTTAACTTGAACATGATTTTTCCAGAGGATTTTTAATTTCTTTTCACATTTTCCTCTTCAGCTTCTTCTGGTTTACGAGTATGTGTATGTATGTATTAATTTTTTATTTAAAGTCTTGCTGGTCTTGTTCTGATTTTGATGTTTCTTCTTTGACTTTTTATTTATTATTGTTTTCATGATTGTAAAAGAGTTTATAAGATTTTTCTTTTCAAGCGTTATTAAGTATGAAAGTGATTATTGGCCTCATAAATGCGAGGGGAAACTGAACTGATGATGACGATTGAGGGGTGGTTGTGAGTCGGATGTTTAAATCTTAGTATAGCTGCATGCATCATGAGCTAATCAATGTTTTGTGTGAAGTTAAATCAATGGGTCTTTAAATACACAAGAAATATGTTTTATTAACATGCAGTTTGTATTAGGACGGAATTTGTTTTTCATGTAATATATTTAATACAAATTGAGCTTTTATTATTCCCAGCAGTCTAAACAGTAGAACTTTTACGAAACTCAATCGTTTGTAAGAGAAATGTTCGCTAAATTTTATTTTATAAAATATCGTCATAGTATTCAAAGTTTTGTTTAATTTGGTATATTATTTATTAAATGTTTGTATAAATATTATAAAACTTTATTCTTAAAATGTTTAAATTGTATACCTAAACAATAAACTGTCAGCAATAATTTCAATTTTTTTTTTAAATATAACCACACGTCCTTGAATATTAACTATAACATCCATATTTATTCCTGTCTATGTTTATTAACTATTTATAAAGTAAATCTCTACTTTAGAAATCAAACGTCTAAAATTTTATTTACAAAATTAAATTTTCTATTTATGTATATATGTCTAAACACACACTGACGAACACTAGTTATGCACATTAAGGTGGAACAAAAAAAGCTGGGAACAAAATTAAAACTTCTCGAAGGCATTTTTGTAAAGTTTTTATTCAAATTTCTTGCAAAGGAAATATATGAATCATGAAAGATCCTTGAGAGTTGTTTTCACTAAAAATATTCGAACTTTGTAATTTTGTAGAAAAATTTTAGTTTTTGACATTTAGATTTTTACAATATAAACAAAGGATTTATTAAGATGTTTAACATACCAACTTTTAATGAAATTCAGATTTAGAGAAAAACAAGTAAGAAAGTATAGTCGGCCCAGCTCGACCATATAATACCCTACACCCTGTATATGTATAAAACAGTTTTTCAGAAATGGGCTCTATATGGGAGATATAACCTATTGTGGACCGATGGAGCTTAAAGTGAGTGGGCCTTATATGGGAGCTTCGAGTAATTATGGACCGATCTGCACAAAATTTGTAGATGTGATTTGGCTTTATTTACCACTCACTCGTGATGAAATTTGTTTGGTTACTTGCATAATTCAAACATTTCTGATCGTTAAACTCCTATTTCGGGAGGACATTTGTATGGGGGCCAGGTGAAATAATGAACCGATTTCCACCAGGTTCAATCCGATCACTTACCAAATTTTATCGAAATATCTTCAAAATTGCGACCTGTACTCTGCGCACAAGCTTTACATGGACAGCCAGCCAGCCAGCCAGCCGGACGGACGGATGGACATCGTTAAATCGACTCCGGAAGTGATTCTGGGCGTTACAAACATCAGCACAACTTCAATATACCCTCTCCACTAAGGTGATGTAGGGTATAAAAAAAAACAGCGGATTGTTCTTAAACGAATTCTACAAATCTTTACCGAAACTGAAATCAATTGTCAAAGCTTCTACTTGTTGACATACTGATATACTGATATGTCAACAAGTATATGGTGAATTTCACGTCAAGTGGCCCAATGTTAAAAATCGATTTGGATGAAATTTGCACCAAGGTTAGTACTATTGGATAGTAGGCGAGACACAAATTTTCAGCTCTATCAGTCCAGAAGTGCCGGAGTTAGAGGGGGTCAAAGTTGGACATTTTGGTCAATTTTGGTCATACAGGGTTTTTTTTAAATTGAGTGTAACTTTTCCCATATTGGTCCTAGCAAAAATTGTCCACAGGACTTTAGATGGCTATTTCTTCAGTCATTTCAAAAATATTTTTTTTTTAATTTTAAAAAAAAAAATTTTTTACAATTTACTTTAAGGCCATTATAATCGCTTAATGGGATGCGAGTGGGATATCTATCAAAAAAAATATTTTTTAACTCAAGAATAGGATTTTTCAATATTTGGCACATGTGTCCGAGACATTAGTGACCTTATTTTAGCACAAATTTGTTTGACGTTGTTTACTCTTACAAGAGTTTTGCAAAATCAAACAGCATCAAATAAAATAAAACTAAATATTTGTTGTGTCTTGTCCTAAATAAACGAAGTTTTTTTAAATAAATAGACTAGTTAAAATATATCTTCTTTAGTGGTTACGTCTTTTTCGGCAAATATTTGCAAGTGACCGTACCTTTAGTTGCACGGTTGCTTAAAGAAATTTGTTTTAAATAAAAGTTAGTAAACTTTAATTTAATTTGAGAGCAGCGACATTTGCATTCGCTCTTACAAACGTAATCATGCTAATTATCATAGATACATGACGGGTGTGTAGAGACATACATAGCGGAAAGAATTGCTAGGGCTTTACTTTGTAGGCCTTCTAAAAGACATCTTCACACATTCTACAAAGTAAGTGACAAAGTAAGGTCTGATAAACATTTATTTAAAAATCAAATACGTATGGTTTTGTATTTATTCCTATATGTGTTTGTCTCTACGAGTATATTCTATTAAATTCTTTAAAAATATTTTCATAAAGAGATCTCTACAAAAGCTGAACTTCTATTAGGCTTTCCTTTTCTGTTTCTGTTTAATATGGGGACTTATATAGATATTCTGTGAATCATTATTTGGCAGCCCTTCTTACTTTCTAAAAGCCCATCTGCCAGGCATCTATGTAGTAGCAAGTCGGCAAGGCCTGGCTTTTAATGATACGTGTAAAATAATATAAAATTATATATTGCAAAGCATTTAGGTTGGCCACATTACTGCAGCATTTTCCCGCTGGGTATTTATCATATATTAATTGTCGCAACTTAATTATGTTTTTGGTGGTGATTATATTACAATTAAACATTAATTTTGTATCAATACCAAACTAATCGATGGTCATAAATTTGTTGCAGCAAACTTGAAAACAACCACAACATCAATACAAAACAAGTACGAAAGTATAGTCGATCAAGCCCGACCCTACACCCAGTATATGTATAAAACAGTTTATCAGAAATGGGCGTTATACGGGAGATATAACCTATTGTGGACCGATCATCCAAAAATTTACTGTCATGATGTCTGTGATTATAAATATTATATGTGTTAAACTTTAACTCGATATAAATACTTTTAAAATATTTATGGAGCTTAAATTGAATTAACAACGAGGGTCTTATATGGGAGTTTTGACTAATTATGGACCGACGATTATAAAATTAGGTGTCGTTATTTCTGTATATAAACCAGCCAATATTATACTTCTGAGCGTTACAAACATCAGCACACATCCAATATACCCTCTCCACTATGGTGGTATAGGGTATAAATACATAACAAAAATTTAATTTACATTCAACTAATTTACAATCATATTTACACATACATACAACATATGTATGTGTGTATGTATAATTAGAGTAAATAGCTTATTTTTCTAACAAAATAAATAATTTCATTTAGTAGACACCAACTATAGTACATTGACACTTGATAACACCAGCACACAGACACACTAATACATTTATTCAATATACATACATACATACATATATTTCTATGCGAACATTTTATTAAATAACTTTGTAATTTTGCAATAATATAATAAACAAAAAAAAAGAGGAGAAGATAAAATAAATGTACAAAATATAATTACTGTGTTCTTTATTACATTTGATATTTATGTTTATAAAAACAAACACACGTTACTAATTTGTAAATGAAATTATGTCAGAATATACAAATAAACATATGTACATATTTAGCAAATATTTGCCCAATATTTGTTATTAAATATAATATACAACATTTCATTTTACAAATACACTCTGGCGTTTGTAATTGCATAAATTTGAATTTATTTGCATTAAAGCAATATTACATTAATTTATAGAAAGTAGCGTTACTAAGTGACTGGCTGATTCATCATCGAACGCCTAAAAGCCTGCAGGTGCTTTTTGCTTTGCTTGAAAATACAAGTGAACACAAATTGTGCTTCGACTTATTCGACTATTTATTGGGCTATTTTCTCATTAGGTGATTATCTTTTTTCCCAACGAAAAACTGCCGATTAAAGAAATTTGGTTTTCTCAATGTCTCATTTGCTTCTATTCTGACGCAAAAATAACCAGCCCTCATCTGCAGGTTATTTATTTGTTGTACAGATAAATTCAATTAGCTGACTGCTGTTCATATTTTTTATGTGGCAATACCTTGAGTTTTTGTAAAAAAAATTAAAAAGATTTTAGAAAAAAAAGTTTAATAGAGGAATAAACATTAATTTGATGGAGGATAAACTCGAAGAATATGAATTTCAAGTGAATGTTGAAAGAGTTTATCATGCCAGACCTAAATACCTGGCAGACATGGATATTATTTATTTTTTAAAATATTTGTTTTTTTATTTTATTTTTTGTTATTTTTTCACATTTGGTAAACAGCTGATTTATGTCAACAACTTGTCACTTGTCCCAGAGTTCCCAATTTTCACATAAATTTTGAGAGGTATTGCCAAATGAAAATAATATTTCTGTCGGAATATTGAGAAAACCAAAATTGTTAACGGACATATTATCAGTCTAATAAATTTATGTCGACATTTAGTAACAGGCAGTTTGTCGACACATTGAGAAAACGGGTAATTCACTTTTTCACTTTTTTTGGACAAAAAAAAATCCCTTTCTGTTGCCAAAATTTATTTATTTATTACGATTGTATTAGCGATTCGCACCGGGTTACATATTATAACAAAATGTTATTTGTATTGAAACTAATATTTAAATGTTAATTTTCTCGTAATATTAAGTAATGACTTAAGAAAATTATGTATCTGTAATGGTTTATTGAACAAATACTCGTACATCGTAATTCGCAAAGAAATTAATTTGGGTTGGTCATGATGCTTTGTTAGAGTAAAAACCTCGAAACTAGGTAGTTTCCTGTCTATCCTGATAATCCTCCCTAAACTCAGTAACGTATAAAACAATGTGTTGAAAGTCAAATATCCTGTAACTCATCATAAGTCCCAATTTAGACAACGCAATTCTTTTAGAAAAATTTTTTACTTTGTTGACAACGGGGTAAGGGAAAGATAAGACGAGTACACACTAGATTGTATAAGCAATTCTTTAGCATTTTTAAGCCCTTTTAAAATTTTAAAAATACAAATTTATTTTCTGTTGAAAAAAGCTTGAAAATAAAAAAAAGTAAATTATATAAACATTTTAAAAAATAAATTATAAATTTAGCAACATATGAAATGGCAAAAATTAACGACATATGAGTGAGAAAATCACAACTCAACTGTAGAATTTTGGATGCAAGTTTGTGAATTTTGTATTAAATCATATTTTGTTATGAATATGTTTTGCGATTTAGTAATTCAGAAGTTAAACGTATATTTAGTGGAATGAACCACGTAAGAAAGTATAGTTGGTCAATACCGAGTATATAATAGTTTTTTAGAAATGGGCTCTATATGAGATCAATGATATGGGCCGATCATTAAAAAAATTGTGGCATGACTTCTGACAATATAAATATGGTTTGTGTTAAATTGTATCTCGATTGAAACACTTAAAAAAATGTATGTATGCATTTTTAAGTGATTTACAGAAGTGGTTCTTATATGGGAGCTATGACTAATTATCGACCAATAGTTATAAAATAATTTCTAATTCTTAATTGCATTTGTATACCAACGTTTTTAGAAGATTTAAGATCGTTGAAGTGAGTTTCGGAATTGAGCTTTATAATTATCTTATTTGTATTGAATATTATTAATTTTAAGAGAGTTATGCCCGTAAAGTGGTTTTCGGAAGTGAACCCAATATGCGAGCTATGACTAATTATTGGCCGATCTACACAACATTTGTAGGTGTGATTAGGTTTCATATACAACTAATTTGTGGCAAAATTTATATGGATACGTTTATAAATCACACGTTTATGATCGATAAAGCCCTATTTCGAGAGGACATTTGTATGAAGACCTGTTTTAACAATCGAAATTTTAAGGAAAAATTGCTTCAATTTTTTTCAATAAAAATTGCGTCGTCTAAATTGGGACTAAAGGAAACGCGTGTCTTTTTTCTTGCTTTTAAGGCAAGTCTGCGTTTAGCATTTCCAGTTGACCAGATATTGGCAAACCAATTTCTTAATTTTAAGATAAAACCTCTATAAACATCTCTTTAAATGCATTTCATACGATGCAAATTAAACTTATAAATTAAGGTGCTAAATGTAAGAAAAACCTGCAAAGTCAATATTTGAGTGGCATTATTGAGGAATTTTAAATGTTCTGCAACCGTGTTTTCTAAATTGTTTAGCTTCATAGAATTCTCTATTAGCTATAAAATCGTACAGACATGTCCTTTAATAAAATAATTACAATTGACCATGTCTCAACTAAAATTAAACTTAAAGTACAACATTTTTATTTAATGATTAAATGGATTATTTTTATACATTTTCTACTTTGTAGTTGTACACTAGTGACTGTAAAAAAGTGAATTTCTTTCTATTTCAGCTATTAAATCAATACATATTAAATACACGAATTTTAAACTTTTATACATACTTAACAATTTAATGACTTTTGTCAAAATAATAGTCAAGAAATCTGAGTGCTCCTTAAATTTTCTCCTACATCTCTGGCTTACACTTGTAAATATTATTATTGTTGTGATTTTTATTGTTGTTGGTATGTGTTTGATTCTTCGTTCGTTCATTATTTTTCAATATAGTCAATTTAATGTCAACTCTCTTGAACTCAGACATGTGGAAACATTTTTATATTGTACGTACAGACATAGCATTGTTAAACGTATCAAAAGGTCATTGAAAGGCATAATGGAGAAGCGACGGACGGACGAACAGACAAGCATACCGACATGCAGGAGGAGTCGACAGACATTCAATTCATGTTTTTCAATTTCGAGCATGTAATAAAATTTTGCAATTAAAAATTAAAGAATGTTTCCACTATTTTTCTGAGAACGAGTGTAAATGACTTTTGCTTTATAGTGAATTTTAATTGAATTTAATTTATTTTAACAATTCAATAGATTAAAACTCGTATGTATGACTTTTGATTTAAAAGGAAAATAATATTTTAGTTGTTAATATTTTGCAATGTAAAAATTTTTTGTGGATTACAACTGCTGTTTTTGTTAAATTTGTAATGTTTAAGCGTTTACTGGCATATTTGTTTTTTTGTTTAAACAAAACAAGCTTCTGTTACATTCGTAGGTGTAACATAACAAATTAATAATTTTTTTATCTCCTTGACAACTTATTCAATTGTACTAAACCGTTTCAGCCCTCCTCTGATTAACATTTAACGTTTACAAGTTTATATAAACTTTTTTTTGTTATCCACTGTAGCTACTTACATGCTGAACTGTCGATTTCACACTTTAACTGTCATTATTTCAATATTTCTTTAAAAATTATTAAAAACAAACTAAATTGAATAATAAAATGTTTAAACGCATACGTTTGTACATAACTACTACGTTTCCTTTAATGCACATACAATAATTGAATGTTGCAAAGGCGTGTAAAGTCGTCGAAGTATACAAGTGCGGAAGATGATATTTACATCCTTATCGTCGGCGTCATCGCCAGCAACATCATTATCTTTATTATTGTTATTATTATTATTACTGTGTGTGGTAGAAGTAACTGCTTTTTCTCTCATAATTAAATACTACATGCAACATCTGCCCGAATATCCTGTACGTCAGCCAGTCTGTTTCAGTTTGTTGCATTCATAAAGCCATTTGTTGCCTCTAAGTTTATACTCGTCGTAGCATAAATATTTAAGAATGAAATGAATGTTTGTAAAATGGTTTGAGTCCATTGAGTTGTGTTGAGTTGAGTTTAATATTGTTATTTTTGCTGCTCATTATAAAAACTTTTATGAGGTCATTTCAGATGTGATTTATATATTTTGTAAAATTAAAAAAAAAATTCGCCGCTTGTTGGGGCACTTAACAAAGGATTTACTTTGTATTTTTGCCATTTAATATTTTTCTCCTTGCTCTCCCACAATCTCACAAACACACACATACATACTAACATATTTATATACATACATGTACATACGTGTGCGCTAACAAGGATACATATACATACATATGTATGTATGTATATGTACGTGTTTATTAAAACACACACACACACATAGTATAGCATAAGTTAAGGCGCATAGCAGCATAAAAATTAAAAACCAAAATAATGAAAACAATATACCGTTAAATTACAAAAGTAGCAGTAGTTATTGTTGTAGTTGTCGTAATTGTAATAAAATATAAAAGAAACGCCAACAAAAACGCTCCAACAAAATTAAAAACTTTAATAATAAAGAGCAATTCGCTTGGCTGTTTGGGGTGCTACTGAGGACGTGTGTGTGCATGCATTGCATTGCATTTATTTTCGTGTTTTAAGGTTGCTCTTATTTTTTTCATCCGGCTATTTAAATGACTTTACCACAATATACTTGTAGTTATTTTAATACTTTTTCCAGGAAATTATGGTAATTTTTCTGTTTGTTATGTACATTTACATATTTTTATTTTATTTGTTTTATTGTAATGACCTTAATTTTATTTATTTTACATACATATACATACATAGTTTATTTAAAGTAGTGCTATTTAATTCGTTTGTCCAATCATTATTATTTAAATATGTTTTGTTAAGTCTTGAAATAAATAATACACTTTATATGCATAGTTATTAAATGATAAAGGGCACACTAATAATTATTTTATACTACCACTGATATGCAACTATATAAATACATATGTATGTATGTATGGTTGTATGTATGTCCATCTTTGTTAATGCCTTAACAGATGATTTTATACTAAAAAAGAAATTATGCCAATATCAGAAGTAATTGTTCAGCCCAATCATGAATAAAAATTTCGAGGGAGTTTTTTTCCCTTCTCCCATTTTTCCTATTCAAATTTGTATTCATGATTGGGCCGATTATCATACTGAAGAAATGGATGAATGCTAGTATTACATCAATACCTCGCTTTGCGTATTTTCGTTTTGCGTTTTCGTTTTTTTTTTTTCAAAGTTACTGTGGGTTATATTATTTTATATTAAATAATTTGAATTAATATTTCAATTTTATAAATAATATTTTTAATGTTATGTATTTGAGGAATTATTTTTGAATGAAAATTTTTACATATTTATATGACAAATAAATAAATAACAAAATTCATAATATCAATGAGTATTAAATTGAAAGAAACAAAGTTTATAATAATAATTGGAAATATATATGTACATGTAAAGCTCTACTACAGTTGCGTTGCTGCTTAATTAGTACTAATTTTCACTGTGCGTCGTTAGATTCTAATAAGTGTAAAGATCATATAAAATTTTAATTTTTTATTTAAAGTTAAAGTTTAAATTTACATACATATGTATGTATGGATACCTACATGAAGTAAATAATTTATGAAAACAATAGCAAAATATATGTAAGTGCGCCTTTACACTCTTCAATTCTGACTCGTCAACGCAGGTATTTTTGGATGAGAAGGGAAAGGAGTATTAAAGGGGTACAAACTTGACGGTATTGTCAATTGTCCTATTTCCTTTTGTTTTTTTCTTTCAGGCATGTTGATTTGCACTAATAATACAAAAATAAAATTGACGTGTGTAAATGAGATGGCAAGTTCATAAGAGAATTGAACAAAACCTGGTCAGCTAAAACTGAAGAGTGTGAAATAGGACTAAGAGAAAGCATTTAAATAAAAGTTATTAAAAAACGCAACAAAATTTATAGATTGGAATGTCAACAAAAACAATACAGAAGCTTGTAAATCACTGTTGCCATTTCAGAAATAAAGAAAAGCGTCAAGTGTATAGTAAAAACGGGTAAAAAGGTTAAAAAATTACAAAAAAGGGTAAAAAGCGCCAAAAAAAATTTAACAAAAATTTTCGTATCGTGTAAACACTTGAAGGTAATTTGTAATTGCAACAACAAACTTTTGGCTGAGTTTAAAGAAAGTCGGTTTCTGATCTTTAGTTTAAAAAAAATTCATTGAACTAAACGTTCTTTCTACTTCGGCATTTGAGTAAGCAAAAGAAAGTATACGAATAACAAAGTCAGCTAGTTCATGAAAAGGATTTTCTCCCAAATAATTTTTAAAATTGTAGACTTCAATCTAAAATTCATCAGTTCTTTAAATTTTTTTCCATTTTTATAACGTTAGATTCTTTAGGGAAATTTCTATTTTATTTATTAGAGACGAATCATCAATGAAGTTTTGTATGAAATCAATAATATCCGCTTCGCTATTTTTAAAAATATTGTCAACACTAAATAACGATATTTTTGAAGCAATATAAAATTTGAAGGAAGACTACGTCTTAGTTCGAGTACGTGATATTTTGTAAATTCTATTAAATTGTTCAATTATTTTATAATCTCTGCAAGACTTTTTTAAATGATAGCCAAGATAACAAAATTCGTTAACGCTTTCATTTAAATTACCTTCTAGATAATCAAAGTTTATAATACTTTTAATCAGGTAATACAAATCGCTGTATAGCTTAACATGGTCCGCATTGGCTGACTCGAAAACTAGATTTACTTTTTGGACTTCTTCCAAAACTGCACCAAAAAAAATAGTAAAAACGTCTAAAAATACCCTTTTTTAAAAAAGGGTATTTGAGAAAAATAAAAGGGTAACGAGACCAAAAAAGCGCCATAAAATACCCGAAAAGCGTCAAAATGGCAACACTATTGGAAATAATACACAAAGAAACAAAAAACCTTAGTAAGAGCATGCAGAGAGCTTAGCTTAAAGCAAATCTCTCCTATATTTACTCTCCCCGTACATCTCACAAACAGCGTTGCCGTTTTTGGTTATTTCTAACCAAAATTGGTTATTTTTTTTCGCAATGTGTACATGTGTAGATTTTTTCTGTTTTGGTTATTTTTTTTACTGAAAATATTTACTATGTGAATTTAAATTTTGGGATAAAATTTCAACATACAAAAATGGCCTAAACGAAAATTGTTTTAAAGAACTTGTAAATTTCGTACAAAATTTATTGACATTACCCCACAGTTCCGCTGCAGCTGAAAGAACAGTTTCTCAGCTTAGTTTGATAAAAACAAAATTTAGGACAAAACAAATAAAGACAATTAGTAATATATTGCAAGCAAAAGAATTGTGCAAAAATCAACAAAATGCCCATTTTGTTTGGTCTGCCAAAGACAAATTTTAAAACTCAAGCTGTGACATTTTAAGTAAAAGTGATCTCCATATTTATTGTATTATAATTACATGTTTTTTAGTATTTAAGAGAGTAACTTTCTAGTTCCCTATTTTATTGGCAATGAAAAATTTTTTGTTTTTATTATATACTTTTTATATTTGTTTAAGACATTAAAAATTAATAATTAAACTTGCAAAACTTAATGTAAAGTATTGGAATTTTAAATTTTACAAATTGTAGCATTAGCTTATGTTTCTTTGCATTACTTTTTGCAAAATATGACGCTTAGTTTTTTAAAAAAATTATTTTTTAGTATTAGGAGTTGTGTTGTAAAATACGTTGTTTTATGTTTTGTTTTGTTACCTTAAAGTACAAATTATAGTTAAAATTACAAAAAATAAATAAATAGTACATGCATTTAAATTTGGTTATTTTTTTGTTAATTTGGTTATTTTTTTCATAAATGTTGGTTACAAAAAATTTTTTTTCGTGGCAACACTGCTCACAAAATATGTACATACTTATTTTTGTAAACAAAACAAATAGTATGGGTAGACAACAATGTAAAACAAAGCCCTACATGTTAATGTAATAAATGCATTGAGAAAACATTTATTTTATTTACATACATACATACATACATACATACATACATAGGGATAATAAATTAGTAAACATTTTTGTATTATCATGAAACTATTATTCAGTAATGTCTGTACAAAAATTGGTTGATATACATACATATGTATGTATGTACATTAGGGTGGCCCAAAATTTTCAAATTCACTTTATACACCTGGGCACCCACTAGTTTTTTTACTGTAGTTGATAGTAGTGTAGTGTAAAAATTGCAATGCCCTACGTGGGATAGAAGGCAGTGCTCAACGCTTATAAACTGTTTAAAATTTTGATACCTGTTTGTTTTTAATTTTTCGCTCTTCAGCGTCACATACACATTGTGTATGTAACATAGGATTTTTCGCAGATACTTATGCTACATATATGTGTCTCATTTGTATTGAAATTTATTTAGTTTTAGTTTCGCAAAAGTTTTTGTAGGAGGTATTTTTCTTGTATTGTTTACTCTCTGTCAGTCTGTCCGATATATATGAGTGCTGCGTGTTGTGTATACGTTGAGCAGTTATTTCAAAACTTCGTTTTTTTTTGGGTTATTCCCCGAAATATTTCTGTGAGTTTATCTCTATGAAAACTAACTTTAAAAGAGTTTGTAATATTTCATTAGTATCATAATAGTAATAGAGAAAGGTTCTAATTTGAAAGTGTGAATATTTTGTTTAGAAACTGTTTTTATCAAGAAAATAAAAAGTAAAAACACACAAAAAATAAAAATTGCAAATATGTCTTTGTCATCAAGTTTAACACGTCAAGCAGGCACTGTATTTTTGATAGGTGTAAAAGATTTGGAGCCAATATCTAGGTGTAATCAACTACCAACTCTAAGACAAGTTCTTCTTAGATTTCACTTTTTCCTACAAGAAAAAAAATCAGTTCGAAATGCAAGTCATAGCACTGTAGAGGAATTAATTTTAGTGTGGCAAAAAGCCACTATTCCGATTAGACTTCCGAAGCATTGTATTGCTAAGCTCGAAAAACAACATTCTGAATGGCTGCTCTTAAAGAAAAATAAAGGAAGAATATCTGATGTTCAAAAAAATCGTAACTCAAAATTTCAAGAGCAGTTGGATATGGTTTTTGACATCGCTCATAATGATGCACTTACCATGTGCGAAGTAGACGAAGACAGAGAGTTTTTAATTGATCAGAGAACGGAACGCAAAATGATTATTTCATTAGCAGACAAGAAGTACAACAAAAAGCAAGAAAGAATTTCTCAAAGAAAAAAAAAAGAACACGAACGACTTGAAAAATGGAAAAAACTAGACTCAGCATCCATGATATCTCTAGATGTGACTTCTTCAAGTTCAGACGCAGAAGATGAAGCACTTGAGTGTTCTGATTCTCCTGAAATTAAATCAAAGGAGCTGTATAAGCCATCAACATCCCTAAAAAAAAGGAAATTCCACACAGACATTCAAACTGAAACAACTACAAAGAAATTATTATTCTCCAAACACGTTACTAGTGCATTAGATCGCAATAAGGTTTCTGATAGGGAAGCCCTAAGAATAATAGTCCCTATTGCAGCAGCATTGGGACATGAACCTAATTCATTGCCAATATCAAGAAGTACCATTCAACGCAAAAGAAAAGAAGGAAGAAAACGTGTGTTTGAAGAAATAAAGCAGTCTGTTTCTTTTGATCATCCAATAATTGTTCATTGGGACGGAAAAATTCTGCATGATATTTTGGGCAGTGAAAAAGTAGATCGATTGCCAATTTTAGTATCAGCAAATGGTAAGGAGAAGTTACTCAGAGTGCCAAAACTTGTAAGTGGTACTGGCGCAAACACTTCTAAAGCTGTTTATAATGCACTTACTGAATGGGGTTTGGAGAAGAAAATAGTTGGAATGTGTTTTGACACTACATCCGTTAATACTGGATTAAAAAATGGAGCTTGTGTAATGCTGGAGCAAAAAACAGGACAAGAATTCTTATGGCTAGCATGTAGACATCACATTTTAGAAATTGTTCTGAGTAAAGTTTTTGTTCTTTGCTTCGGACCATCCAGTTCTCCTGATATTTCCTTATTCAAAAGATTCAAAGCATCATGGGCATCTATACGTAAAGAAAACTATAAACCATTAGAAGAAGCTGCAGGTAGAGAATTTTTAAAACTTGATGCGGTAAAAGTTTTATTAGTTGCCTTAAAAAGCAAAAAGCAGCCCAGGGATGATTACATGGAGCTAATAGAATTGTCACTACTTGCTTTGGGTCATACTCCTGATAAAATTCATTGGAGAGCTCCTGGTGCAGTACATCATGCTCGTTGGATGTCAAAGCTGATATATACCATAAAAATTCACTTATTTCGTGACGAAGGCGGTTTCAAAACTACACAAAAAGAAAAGTCTCAGGTAGAACGCTTTGTAAACTTTGGACTCCTAGTGTATGTTAAATATTGGTTTGAAGCTCCTATGGCTACAAATGCGGCTTGGTCAGACCTATCTCTGTGGAAAGATATGACTAATTATGAAGTGAGTGATCGTCAAGTTAGTGAAGTGGTCAAAAATACAATAAAATCTCATATGTGGTACCTCTCAGATGAATTAGTTGGATTAAGCTTATTCTCAGAAAAAATATCAAATGAGGAGAAGGAGGCAATTGTTAAAAAAACAGAGTGTGAGCCACTTGGCCGAAAAATAAGAGGAGATTCGTTACTTTTAACTGACCAAGCCGTTTTGGCTGACTTTGCCAATAAAAGATCACTGCAGCTGTTTGAAAAATTAGAAATAAATTCAGATTTCTTGACCATAAACCCAAATGAATGGCACATTAATGAACATTACATTAATGGTACAATAATCGCAAAAAATTTAAAAGTTATAAATGATGTAGCTGAACGTGGTGTTAAACTATTTGAAGAATTCAATAAGCTGCTGACAAACGACGAAGAAGAGAAACAATTGATTTTGCAAGTGGTTGAAGCTAACAGAAAGTCTATTCCGACCAAAACGACAAAACAAGCCTTAATTGAAAGTTTAAAGCTGTCATCTTTGAAAAACTAAACCTGTTTTTTTAATTAACTTACCACTTTTTAACAAATTCTTTTATATTATTTATCTATTTTCTACTGTAAAATAAATTATTTTTCTACTATTCAGCTAATTGTACTTTATTTAAAATAACCTAATTTTTTTAATTTCGTTATTAATGTTATATTGGTTTGAGCACAGTCTTTCTATTGGAATTTTATATTCAAACTTTGCATAAATACTAGTTTTAGTACTAGTAAAAAAATTAAGGGATGCCCAGATGTCCAAGGTCATTTTGAAATTTTTACTTGAAAATATGGGCCACCCTAATGTACATACATACATACATTATATGTACATATGTATGTAACTTAAAATTAAGATTTTATTTTTATTATTATTATTATAATAAAAATATTTAAACATTTTTATATGAAAAGTATAATTTTGTCATTGGCATAAAGTTATGAATGTCTGATAAATAAAAATAAATAAATAATGTATGAATGACATTATTTATGTACTTGACCTAAGGTAGGGCATATTACATACGAATGCAAAAGTTCCGTTAGGAAGTTTTATTATTTATTTAGCCCTTTTTTACTGAGTATTTTATTGTATTTATTATATTTATTTGTCACACAGCAATAAGATTTTGTAAATTTCAATTATTTTCTTTCTCTTTCAGAAATTTCTGTGCGCCTGGTAGTGTTTGCAGATTTTAATGATATTTCTCGAACAGAAAAGAGGACAAAGGAGAATGAGAGAAAAAAACTTATTTTACGAGTACCTACATAATGTTCTGCATCTTTCTCAAAACTCTGTTCGCCTGGTAATATAATGAATTTTCTTGGTTCAAATAAATAAATTTAAAAAAAAAATAATTAATTTAATCATATAACATATATATATATATATATTTTAGTTAATACACATACATACATACATACATATATTCTTATTTCATATACATACATACATATGTATATAATTGTTAATAAAAAGAAGAAAAAAATAAATTTTAAAAAAAACTTTCAAAAAAGTCTCTTGCTATTTTGCTGTACACCTAGTCTAAAGGGTTTTTGTCTTTTAAAGTAAAGTAAGTATGTGATGATGTGTGTGTTTGCTTTCCATTTCATTCCTGAAGGAAACCTGTGGACAAGTGTCTCCAAGTCACGACTTTGTCTACTATTTTGGTGACTGTTTGGCGACATTGTCAACAAACTCGGCACAATGGTTATTATAAAACAATTATTCTTTCAATTGTGTATCCCGATAAAGTAGGCGATAGTGTGCCGGACTATCATTCAGAGGATGCGAGTTCGATTCCCGGCAAAGACTTTGGGTGTTTTATAATTTATTTTTAATTTTTTTTTTTTTAACAAAACTCCAAAAGTTAGCAGAAAATGCAGTTTCATTTTCTATTTCAAAAGAACTACTTAGTCAGTATTGACGCAGTCTACTGGTAGATTTTCAATGACAATCTAATGTTAAATGTCAATAGTAGATTACATTAGCTGGGTACACCTGGTCAATAGTACTACTGACAATGTCAATAGTTAATCACTGCATTTTCACTATTGGCATTCCCTACAGGGATATTACAACTTGCTAATTTTTCTGTGATTCTTATACATACATATTATGAAATATAAACACACACAAAGCCAAGTGGAACAAAAATTTATTTCATTTTAATCAACCTGTTAAAAATCATGAACTCCTGGTAGTAGACAAAAGTTTTGTAGTTGAAGAAAACCGAAAACAAAAAATTAAAAAAAATATTTATTATTAAAAACAAATTAAGTCTACTTTTTAATACCGAAATGTTTTTTCGCTTTTTACTATAAATTAAAAGAGATCCTTCCAATACATGTAATTTTCTTCGTGGAAATTAAAAGATATCCTTCCAATACAACTAATTCTCTTATTGGAATTCTTATTCTCTTATTAATTGAAAGAGAATTTAATAAAAAATTGTAAGACACTAACTAAAGTTTGCTGCTCGCCTGGTAATTTACTTGAAATTGTAAAGAACATGAAATTTTTTTTAGTTGATTGATGTAGGTAGGTAGTAGGTAGGGTTAATTATAACAATATTTTTTTTTAATAATACATATTTTATTGATATTTTTATTAACATAAATAAATACAAATTTACAAATTCACCATATTTAGATATTTTCTTACACTGTGTTGAAAAACTTAAATATTTTGATCTTTTTTTACACCTTAGTATGATGACTAGAAATAAATAAATAAAGCTTATTTTAATTAAAAATTAATTTTTTTAAATCTTGTTTGATGTTAAAAGCGTTTTCTCAAATACTCGTATATGTAGGTAAATAAATTTGTATTCATACGCCATCTGAAAAAAATTTAAGATGTAAATTGAATTGTCATTAAATAAATATTGTATAAGGTATGTATTTTATTTTCTATGTTTTAGTTAAATATTTATTTCATTTAAATGAATATTTTAAATTCGTGGTAATACTATATACATATCGCACCTCTTCAAGAAAAGGGTAAACTCAAAATTTTTAAATTTTCACTTTTTATTAAAAAACGATTCATAATGATCTACTCTACCCACTGTAAAAAACTCCCATTATTTTATCTACTCTTTCGTCAAAAAAAATACCGTTATAATTTTTTTGTATAATATACCTTTAACATTAACACAGTGCTACCAGTATTTTTTTAGAGCTTATCTTAATTTTTGATTTGTCATCCCCAAAAATCCACAAACTGATTTTTTTTTTTGATTCAAAATTTTTTTTTGCAAAATTTTTATTTTATTTAAAAAATAATATAAAAATAATAATAAAAATTAATTTTTATCGATAGCTACATATATTAGTAATCAAACTAATTAGATTTGTAATTATAAATCCTGTAAAGAAAAAATTACACATAATTTAATATATAGAATAAAAAATTATTTACCAGAGTTTAGCATTTCAAAAACTTCAGAATTAAAATCTTCTGATTCATCAGCCTCAGAAATGTTGTTGTACATATTGCTTGTATTAAAAAGCTTTAGCATTACAGCAGATTGAATAATTTTGAAAGTATGTGTTTATTCTGAGAAATGCTTCCAATAATTCATATTGCATTTTGTTACGTATTTTTATTTTGGTAGTATTCATTATTGAAAAAACGCGTTCAACGCAAGCGTTACCCTTTAAAAATATACTCATATATGTATATTTCAAACCAAGGCAATTAATATGCCTATATATATTTGCGTTACTTTCTTTGGAAAGGGGATAGTTGAAGAAGTAAGAAGTGGTGAAAGATTAAAGCTTTTTTTATATCACAATCTTCGCGTTCCCAAGAAGCATTATGATTTTTGTTAATAAAATTAGTATTTGCAGCCATTTTTAACGGTAAAAAATATACTTTTTTAAATATTTACATACTTCTTTTTTATTAGAAACCATACACTATAAATAATAACACACATTTTTAGACTTGCCAGACGCACATTGTTTAGCTCCCAAAACATTCTTGTTACCATCACTTTTAAAAAAATATCCTCAAAAATTCCTTAAAATTGTGTTATCATCCCCAACAAATTCCCGGATCCCCAAGATGAAATTTTTGTCCCAAATCACGAAAAAAGAATCCTCAATTTGGGGATAAATCCCCTAAACTGACAACGCTGCATTAACATAAACATTTTTTTGCCTCTACTGAAAAATAGAAATTTTTGAGTTACTACCCTCTTGTTGAACAGGTGCGATATATTTTAATATAGTACATGTAAATAATATGACTCATTAGTTTACTTTTCCCTACTGATATGAATTTTCCGCCCTTTTTAGATTATTTGTAATACCTCAATAATGCCTATTCTTAAAAAAAATATATACAAGGACATTTTATGCAGAATTTTATATTTAATTTTATCAAATTTTTTTTCACATTAAATTCATTTCGTGTTTCTTTTTAATTTTGCAAGGCAATAATATGGTTCATAATAATAATTTCTTCAAGTGTATGCTTTTATTTATTTTTTTCACAAACGCTCTATTTGAAGAGTTTAAAGTAAAACCACAAAAAAGTAATACTCGTACGCGTATTTATTATTAACAAACACACAAGTAAACAAATACACTCATATACTCGTACTTAAGCATGCATACACAAATCCTTGCACCATAAGTGCAAGAAAGGTGACGTTTTTCCAGTTCAATGCAAATGAAGTATTAATAAAACATTCATTTCGTATCGCTCGATAACAATATTTAAAATTTAATGTTTTATGAATATGAAAATGTATATATATGTACATTTAATGCACATACACACACACACACATACATCCCTCCGTATAAAATATTGGGGCACGCCTAAAGTCCTACAACACAAGTGCATTTATGATGCTGAACAATTGTATTTTGATGTTGCCTGCTATTGCTCATGTTGTTGTTGATGCTTTTTTATTTATTTGTTGTTATTGTTATGTTGCTATTCAAGTGTTTTGGAATTTTTGTTTTTGTTTTTTTTTTTTATTGAATAAAAAAATGTTGCTCCCGTGAAGATTTTTTTGTCAAATAAAAAAGATCGTGACAGATTTTATTATAGGTTTGTGTTTTTTTTTTTTTTTTTGTTGCTGTTCTTTAATATGAATTATGAGCTTTAGGATAAAATTGATTTTAAACGGAGATGTATGCATATAAAAAATTGGAAAATTTTTGAAGTTTTTTTTTTATTATTAAATATTGGTTTGTATTTAAAAGGAATATGTAGAAGGAAAAAAAGAGAAACAGAACGCAAAATGAATAAGAGACGTGACACACTTCTTGCACGTGTTGGTTTAAAGAAAAAAACTGCAGTTAAAGTGACAGCAACCAAAACAAAAACTGCAAGAATTTATACCAAAAAATATTTAAAGAATTATATTTTTATATATAAATAAATACAGCAGAAAAAAATCAATGATTTTGTACGTTTCTTCTTTATTTATTATAAAATACATTTTGTTTTTTGCTAAGATTTCAAGTTGTAAGAAATTAGAAGCTGTGTGTGTCCTGGAGATAATGTCAAATAAGCGTTTTTAGGGTTTACTTTGACATTAAGAACATTTTTATGATCAGTTGCTACGCAGAAACTTTTCTTTAGGAAAAACTGTATAATTATGCACAAACTTAACTTTAATAAAGACTGTTATACATAAACTTTTCTAGAAGAGAAAGAGAAGATCTTTCTAAAGAAAAAACTGTTATACACAAACTTTGGTCGTAATTAGCCCATTTGCTGTTGAAAGTATAAAATGTTTGAAGAATATTTTAATAGAATTTCTAAATATGAACCTGATGATGATGTTAAGTATGTATTAATAGCACAACTTAAGTATCCATATGTACGCATACGTTCTAACTCTTCTAAAATTTTACTTCAACTACATACAAAAAAAAATCTAAAAATCACACACTTAATGTCTCGTTTTGAAGTATATAATTTTCACTTATAATTAAATCAAGGACATGTGTTTTAAATCAAAAAATTAAAAAAAAAACATGTTAAAACAACATGTATATATAGGTAAATACACATGCATTAATTGTATGTAGTAGTTGTGCAACCATATGGTTATAATAAAATACACCTTGACTTTTCATTTACTTGTTACTAACATAAAACTTCTTACTAACCCTATTATCCTTAAGTAAAGGACTAGACTAAAAGGGCCACTTAAAAATTCCCACAGTAGTTAAATGTTACATGTACAAGCATTAGGATTTAAATATTGCCGCTCGTTTCAGTTCCTATTTAGTTCATTTGCAATTGCTTTAAGTTGGGGAGAAGCACTTCAAATTAGTGTTGACAGTTTATTTTATTTTTTTTTTTTTTTTTGGTTGTTGCTGACTTCTAAGAGCATGTAGCTGCTGATGGCAAAGGTTTCATATTTATATTTTATGTGAATATTTATTTTCGATTTTCAACTCTAGACAACCATAAAAAATTACAAGTAGCTACCCAGCAGAAAAGTAATTATGAATTTTGTAAATAATGTTAAAAAATAAAAACAGGAGTTGTGACTTAATGTTTCCTTTTTTTTATTTTAGAAAAGATGCACTTGAACTAAAGGATTTGAGTAACAATTGTCTTGTTTAACTTCGAAATGATTTATTTCATTTTAATGCAATTAATGCGAGCATGTAAATTTATATACGTTTCTATACAAATTTATTAATAATAACTTTTATTTTTAGTTAAAATTAAATGTTTCTCTTAAAAAACAAAGACAAAAAACTGAAATATAGAAATTGAAATAATCACCTCCTGCACAGATTCATTGGAAAACATATAAAATATAAACAGAGAGACAGAGAGGCGGACGAACGGATAGGTACACTAACAATCGGCTGTTCAATATTTAAAATTGAGTATGAGCTGTTCAATGGATGGATGGGTTGTGTATGAGCAAAGAATATACACTATACATAACTCTATATATATATGTATGTATGTTTGTACATAATCTTTGGTATGAGCTAAATGTAGAAACAACAGCAGCAACAATATACAATATTAATAATAACAACATCATTGATGTACAGCAACAACGCACTAGTGACAACTATTTCTAATACTGTGAAGAATATGAACAAGGCAACAATTATTAGTTGCTTTTTTTGCTTACATGCATGCACAAGCAATTTGTGCTACCAATATTTTGATATAAAAACAAGTTAGAGTTATATATTCGGCTGTGCCGAATCTTTAATACCCTCCACCTTAATGTAATAAAAAATACAGAAACTAGGACTACAATATCCTAATACTGTGTTTTCTATTCAGTCTTAGTGCAAATTTTATTAGTATTTTATATATTATTTCAAAGACAATATTAACTGTTGGTCGTAATGCAATAATGTGATTTTATTTTAAATGTTTTGAAACTTTATCTAATTTTGACAATTTATAACTGACGTAATTAGCGATTCTTACTGTCGTTTACAGAGTTTGGCTGATTTTAATTTAACAATTTATTAAGTTAAAAACACATTTTCCCTTATTCACCACAAGTTAAGAAACAGAGTGTAAAAATAGGATAAGATATAAGGTGAGGCCTTTTTGTTTGTATTTGATTTCAATGATATTATTTACAAAATATTTATGGGTGGCATAGTAGAAGTGGACCAGTTATGGACTGATAGCTTCTAAATCTAATATCCACTATTGTGGTTTCTACGTATTTGAGTTTTATTTTGGTTGAATTTCATCTCAATAACGTTTTTTACAAGAGTTATATGGTTGTTGAGTATGTTCGGAAGTGGACTTAATTCGGGAGCTATTGCCCATTATTGACAGACAGTTACAAAATCCAGTAGCATAATTGCCGTATAACCGATATTAGTATGATGTCTGGATTAAAATTACTGATCTATATAAAAGTTGGTTAGATATCGGTATTTATTAGACATTTTGTGGGTCGGAAATGGTTCTTATATGGCAGCTATGACAAATCATGGGCCGATATTTTTTAATTTTGGAACAGTCATTTTTATGCATATGAGGATATTTCACGTCGAATTTCAACATAATACAGTATATTTAAGATATATATTAGTATTAGTATTAAGATTTTAAAAGTGGAACTTATATGGGGGATATAGTCAAATATGGACCGATATTCTCAAAATGCAGCAGTTTGCTTTTGGCATGTATGTAAATGAGTTTAAAGTGATTTTTGAAAGAGGACTTCATATGGGGAATACGGTAAAAAATGGACAAAAATTCACAAAATTTTGTGGGATGATTTTTGTATATGTATGTATATGTAAATGATATGTGCAAAGTTTTGAGTCGGTACCGATATTTATACAATATATATCAAGATAAATGGCTTTTCCGGATGTGGTCCTTGTAATAGAGCTATGACTAATTCTGGGCCGACCACCATAAAATTTAGTACAACAATTGATTTACCTATAAGGATTATTTGTGTTAAATTTTATCCGCTTAACATTATTTATAGAAGTTTTATACCTATTTAAGTGAATTTTGGAAGTGGACTTTATATGGAATCCATATTCAAACATGGACCGAACTAAAAAAAATTTCGTTTTGCTATTTATTTTTGAATGAGACTTATTCCTGCTGAATTTTGTATTGATATTCCAATTTTATAGGCATTTATGTATAATTGAGCAATATTTCGGGAAGATTTTTGCATGGGGGCTATGAGAAATCATTCTTACTATTTTCCTCACACTTTCTTCTTTTATCATTAAAAAAAATTGCGAAAAAATTTATAAAAAATATCAAATTTTTATAGAGGTTATCTTACATTTTGATCCATAACTCTTGTTCTACTATACCAATTTTGCTGATTTTCAATACCAAACTGCTTAGGAGAACTGTAAGCGGTTTTTTGTAAACTATGTTGATTTCGGTTTTGGCCTTTGGACGTGAGAATGTTTTACACAGACAGACGGACGGATATGGCTCAATCGACTTAGAATTTTGTAAGGACCAAAGACCAAATACTGGGTCTCAGATGAGTATTTCTCAGTGTTACACACGGAATGACAAACTTATACATACCCTCATTGACCACTTATGGTGGTGGAGGGTATAACAACCAAAAACAAAAAGTATGAAATATTGCATTACAAACCACCCAATTTGCCATTTTAGTGCAATAGGCGCAACTTCTGGGCTATTTAGGCAAAGTAAAGTAAAATTGTTAAGGATTTTCGTCACGTTTAATTAACACAATTATACTCATTACTTTAATTTTATGGTATTCTTACGCCTTGGAAACATCAGCCATGTCACAGAATTTAATTCCGTTCGGAAGTAGCATTAATTCCGTTGTTTGCTTCTATAGAAAAAGCAAAACGAAAAATGTTTTCGGAATGAAAAAACTTTTAATTTGCTGTGTGGAATTATAATTTTAAGCATTTCTAGGTTTCATTCCGAAAAATTGTTTGCTTTACTTTTTCTATACAAGCAAAAAACGTAATTAATTCCACTTCCGAATAGAATTAAATTCTGTGACATTGCTGTATATTTGACAATGAAAAGGTCAAGTTGCTTTCAAATAGTCAAATACAAAAAACATTTTCTTTGTAGATATGTTTATAATTTTTTAGGACTTTTAGCTTAAGGCTAATTTTATTATGTGAGCGTTGCCTTTATCGCCACATTCAAAAACTCACAGTGTAAGCAATTATAGCATTGAAATACTAAATATATGTATGTATATAAAAAAATACAGTAATAAATTACAACCAAAAATATTTAATAAACAAAACATAATTTCAAATGCGAAGAATCCAAAAGGGTTGACAAATAATATATTGAAACAAAATAACAAATTATTGAAAGGTTGTTTTCTATAAAGAGCTCTACAATTATTAGTTATGAAACCATTTTAAAAATTTGGTGTTTTAGTAACAAAATTGTTTGAGAATTTGACGACTTTGTGTCAGATTATTGAAACACTTGCTTGATGTAATGTGCAACTGTCAAAATTCAAGGCCCCTATTATGATCTGCATTCGGCAATCGATATTCGCTGGCTATCGTAAATCGACTTTCGAATGTAACATTCGTATTATGATTTGGCATTACTATCGAAAGTTTCGTTGTTCAAAGAATTTTTATCGAACACAAATTTGCTGTCGACGCTGTATAAAACTGTACAAAATTTATTTAAAATGTAAGTATTTGTTTTTTTTTATTTTGGTCAAATTCTACTTTTAAATTCCTTTTTTTAATATCCGGCAAGTCTAAGGTCGTATGTAATTAGAAACGTAGAAAAAGTCCACAAACGCCTCTTTACAGAGTCGAAAATTTTTTATAAATGTGTAAATATAATTTATAACATCCTTATCAAAACCTCATCAAAAAATGTACTCAAGTGATGGAATCCATTTCTAAAATGTTGGAAGCATCCCTCAGCATTTTTCTGCTTCTGGCCAGTTTAAGTAAGGATTAAACTTTACCACAAGAATTATCCAACCATAATTCCGTGGTCATTTCAAATTTAATTTATTATTATTTTTTAACCAATATGTATAGCGCCATAATACCAAATGAAAATTCGTTCGATAAACATTTTCGACCACAGTCGAAAATCGAATTTTGCTTATAATAGGCACCTAATACTATGTTTCCACGACGACTTGAATCACCTGCTTCGCCTTCTGAATCATGTTTATGAATCATGCTGTTTACATGACTAATAAACTTGATTCCATTTGACAGTTGTCTTTAATAAACAAACAGAATAAAAAAACAGAATTTACAATTTGTGGAAAATAATTTTTTCAAACAAAAGTGAGTGGAAATTAGTTAGCTTATTTGAAAAAAAAAACATACATTCGTACGTATTTACTTTCTTTACTTCCAGCAACAATAAAATAATTTACTTTGTTTACAATAATATTAAATTTTTACAGCTAGTGCAGATAAACTTGCGAAAAAATTAGAGAAGAGTGCAATTTTTCGTGCTTCGCAAGTAGATTCAATATGAATCTACTTGCTTCGCTCTTAAAATTTTGTATGGTGAAGCAAGTTGTTTCGCACATGATTGGGGTGTGAAGCATGAATAGAGAGCGAAGCATGTACCGTGGAAACATAGTATAACTCAAATAATAAAAAATAACTCGTGTCTTGTCAAATTTAAAGTGTTTTTCAATATTTGCAAATAATTAGTTATTAAATATTATTGTTTACATTTATTTATAACGCGATATATATGTATATTAAAAGTATCAATTTGTTAAAAAATTTCGCCGTAGGGCTGCCAAATGAATTTCGAAAAAAATTATCAAAATGCGAATAAAAGATAAAAAAAAATCGGAAATATAAAAAGCCAATAATATTTATAATAGTAGTTTAAACGAAAACATAAAAATTCACGTTGATAGTTTTATGTGTGTTTTATTAAATCAAATCCGAAAGGTCTTAAAAAATCACTCTTTACATTGTAAACGTATGTAAATTTCGTTCTAACTTATAACATGCAAAAGAAATGTGATTAATTCCTGAATTCTATTTCTCAATAATGACGAGTTAAATAAATGATGTTTACAAGTACATATATATTGGACAAGCGAACATTGCTGACGACCTTGAAAACATTCCAAATTTTAAAAATTTTAACTAAATAAAAATAAAAAAAAGTCGAAGAAATCAAAAATTAATTTAATTAAAAATTAAATAAATTGTACATATTTGTATTAGATTACGTTGCATTAATTTAAATTGTAAAACTGCTTGTAACATCATAATTACTGAGTTATTCCAAAAATTATAAATTTACGGACAAATTTAATACGCTATTACGCTAATTTCTTTTCTTTTACTTTTACGATATTCATAATTTTTTTAAAAGATTTACAATATTCTTATTTTTCTATAGAAAAATGTACAATTTCTATAAATAAATAATTTACTAAAACAAAATTTTCATAGTAATTATTTTGTACTTAAAAAATTTTAATTTCAATTTATACTCCTAATTAATCATTTAAACAATCCCAAAAAGTTTCATTAGAAACGTGACCATTATAAAATTAATATGAAATTTTCCATTAAATTTTCGCTTTTTCATTTTTATCAGGACAGAGAAATTATCATATTCACAATAATGAAATCAAAAGCCGAGTTCTGCTTCATTTAAATGGTCATTTATAAAAGAATTCTAGAGAATAAAGTAATTTTTCTACACACGCCCAATGTAAAACAAAATCTCGCTCACACTATTTAACATATTCTTAAAATTAAAATAATTATTTCAAATTTTAAAGAAATATAATTTCATGTTTAAAAAATTATTCATGCATATGATACAGACTTTTTTACATTTGCTTGCACAAACCATGCATAAATATGTCAATAGGATTATCCCACTTTTTACACTTTTCACACACTACACTGAAACTCCAAAACACTTTAGAATTGACGAAGAATGAAAAAGCAAATGCAACAAAAATTTAAATGAAAAAAAAAAGGAAAAGAAATCCCATCAAGAACCAAAACCTCAATTTAAATACACAAATAAACAAAAGACCAGTGGCAAACTGCTCCAATTACAATATTTACAGCTACTACTCGTACTTTACCTTTTACTTTACTTCAAATACTGTGTGTAAATTGTAGTAGTTGTTGTTATTGTGGATGTTGAAGTTGTTAAAAAGAAAAAGAAAGTGAAAATGTAAAGAGCTGATAAGGAACGACTAAAAAATATCCTTTAATATAGCAGGGATTTAAAAGAATTACTTGGAAAAACTCTAGACTAGTTAACAATACAAAAATTGAGATTAATATACCTATTAGGAAATTCTTAACTACTGGTTAAGTTTGTACAAAACGTAGAAAAATAATACAGTAAATCGATAAATCGGGTGCAAAAAATTTACTGATGATAGGTATAATAAAGATTTGTTTATTTCTACTAAAGGTCTTGCAAAGTAATACGAATGCATTAATCAACATGACAAACTATAGGGTGCACACGAAATAATATAAAAATCACACAAAGATGCACGCTTGTTTAATAAACATTTTTCCTGTATGTTGTTTTAAGATTCATTTTTCATACACTTGATATTTTCAAATGTAAAAATATTGTTGTTATTATTGTTATGTTCATACTGTATGCTTTTGTTGTTACATCAACCATTTCAAGCTGTTAAATTATGACATTCAACTGTCAAGTGAACGTTACTACTGCACGCACAACAACACAACTTCCCAGCGGGAAAAAGATGCTGTAAAAAGGCCTTCTAGAAGGCCTTCTTTGGCAGTCAACTCTCTACTACCCGCTAGAAGGCCTACTTGAGAAGAGCTATTAGAAGGTATACATATTAACTTATGCCTGATACGAGGCGTAATTAAAGGTCTGCTAAATTAATAATTTCATTGAGGAAAGTAAAAGAATAGGTTTTAAATAAAATAAGGGGTTCAAATTAATTTTGAATTTATTTTAAAATCACATATGTAGTATGTATATGTACATACGAGCAGCGTTGACAACTTTGAAATTTTAAAACGCACCAAAATGGAGAAAAAATCGCACCATTTACAAAAAAAGCACCAAGTTAAGAATTTCGTTTTTGTTTCAAATATTTATTGAATTAAATTGAAATTTTTTAATATCATAAATTGTATAAAAAACTTTTTATCAACGATTATTAGTAAAACTAATAATAGTAAAAGCCTTTTTTTATATATGAGCTAATAAAGATAAAATAAGCATTTAACCACTCAAAATTTAACTCACAATATGATAGTCGGAACTAAAGTACTAATTGGTTAAAAAGCTAATTTCAGTACATATTTGGTACTTTTTTTATATATTTTTGTTTTCTAGTTAAAGTACTTCTATTTGATTTTTTCCAATGAAATTTGTTAGGATTCCACTGGTACTCTAACCCTGGTTGTTCGTCTACAGTTCAGTAGACCAAACCATCAAAATATACAAGAATTTTTATTTACATGTTTAAAATGTTAATTTGATTTTCAAACAAAGATTTTTGAAGAATTTGATTTCAGGTGTATTTTATTGTAGAAAGATTTTTTCTCACACTGAAACAAAAAGTTGTGTTGAATTTGCTTTGGTGCCACCAAAAATTAAAAAGCGCACCAAAAATTAAAAAAAGCGCACCGCGCACCAAGTTGACAACGCTGCATACGAGTATATAAAGTACTGCTTCATGCGTACTTTACACCACAAACTTTCATAAAAGACCAAATTTATACTCGTAAACATCATCTATTTAACTCACCATTTTTTCAGAAATATAATTTGGGAATTAACATATTTCTTATTACATGTTATGAGTTAGAACGAAATTTACTTTATGTTTTACAAATGTGTGTATATTCTTATTTGTTATTATTATTAAATAAAAAATATTCTTTTCGGATTTAACCCACATTCGGTCCATATTTTATAATCATGATATATATCGTTGGTATTTTTAATATTTAATGTATTACAAATTAAATCGAAAATAGGCGTGACCGCCAACAAATTGTTTTTTTGCTGGCATCTCCTCTAAAAGGCCTATTTGATGAATTTTTTTTTTAGCAAAGTCACTAAAACCAACTTGTTCCTATCGTGAAGCATTTTCCAATAGAGTTAGCTTGTGATTCATTGAAGAAGTCTTACACCGTATTCCTTTTTATCATAAAATCAATACCCAAAAAATCGACTATTTTTTGAGACATTCTTGTTATAAATGTCAATGTTAAAAATTTGGTCATTCAAGTATAAAATTGATTAAACATTCGTTATATAAGATAATGTTAAAAAATTTGCCGTAAGTGAGTGACTATATCGAATTTTAGTTAAAGTGAGTTTGTGATTAAGGGCCCGATTATCGTTCACAACACTAAAATGCTGTATTGTCTCGACTACAACACAACATGTATTTTTCATACGATTAAGCTGATAAATGTTGTGAATCGTAATCGCAGTTTACAACATACAACATCAAAATATTTAGTGTTGTGAACGGTAATTGGTAATTATTTACAAATATTAAAAATTGTACTAAAAAGTACATTTGATTTATATACTTGGTACAAAATCCAAAAAACCATTTTCGATCACTGATATGAAACGCCTACTGAGACAATGCACAGTACAATGAGTATCAAATATTTTAGAATGTATAAGCAGGTTTCTATAAGGCCTACAACAGGAAGCACTTGCAATTTTTCCCGCTGCATTCATGTAAATATATAAATACACATAGAAATGTATGCATGTACAACAGATTCAGTAGCATTCAAATATACAAAACGCAAATGATATCGTATACTCTAAATTCTGTTAGCGATTACACCTCATCCTTTGACATTTAAAAAAAAAGGATCCAACAAAAGAAAACAACAACATTGTTTTTCAAGCGTGAGAAATGGAGACATTGCTATCCTTTGCACCACCTAAATAAACACATTTATTTTGTATTTTTGTTTCTATTTAGTTCTTTAAACATTTTTATTTACTATGCAGTTTACTACATATTTAGGATGCATGCACAGTACTTACATGTAAAGCAATGTTTATGGTATTTATTGTAAAAGACATTTTAAATTACAAATGGGTGTTAATTTTTCCTTTACACTTTTACGATTTTTAAATATTTACTCGTCATCAACTGTTTTTATGTGTATGTGTGTGTTAGAATAGAAAGGAGGAGAAACTGTTAAACAAAATTTGATCCTTACAACAAACTACTAGAAATACGAGCATAAATTAGACTACTTGTTTATGTTACAGTTTCGGATTTTATTTTACATGTGAGAAATAAAGAAATCCATCATTTTAAAATTTGACTTTTTAAAAAATGTTAATAATCAAAACAATTTTTATAAATTAGTTTCAAATTTTAAATCGCTTACTTTTTGATATGAAATGTGATATGAAAAGAAGGATAGTCTGTGATTATCGAAATTCTGGTATGTAAGTTTGTAAAAATCTAAAATCGCTTATACTAATTAGATTAATATTGATTTTATGTAGTTTATGTAGAAAAGCACTGTTGTTAAACAATATTTCAAAATTAATGAACATTTTGTAGACGTTGTAGAAAACAGAGTTGGTATTAATACTTAGAAATTATTAATCAGAAAGATTAACTCAATTGGTGATTGTAAACGCACTGGTCTTTCAAAAAACAATTTGTTTAAATATCACTTCATTGTATCACAATTTTTCAGATATAAGTCTAGTCAATCAGTGATTCTAAGTGCCATATCAGAGTCCGAAACTGTTGTAAAAACATGCTCGAAATATTAATTTAACTTCGCCAACTATGAAGAGAGTATTAAAAAAAACAGCAGCTTAAATATCGCTATAGAAACAGGATTGAAGGCAATATTAAATAATTCTGTTTCGAAATTTTGTCTCGCTGAGCGGTAACTGGCAAATATGTGCCGAAAAATAAAATATATTTGAATCCGGTTATTTATTAAAAAAAAAACTTCATTTATTTACGACAAGAAACTACAAATATTTGGTTTTATTTTATTTGATGCTGTTTGATCTTGCAAAACTTTTGTAAGAGTAAACAACGCCAAACAAATTTGTGCTAAAACAAGTGGTTACGCTTTTTTGACTAAATATTTGCGATGGAAATGTGTTTTTAACAAGATGTTGATCCATGACAGGCGGCCTTTGAAACAACTCAATTATTGCCAGAGAGAATTCCTCGCCCTTCATTTTTTAAAGAAATTATCTGTCGTCAAAGTGTTATACCAACAAACCAAACTAATCCAAGGCTGTATCAACGAATTTGGAAAATATTTATGTATTAAAAATGCTGAGGTAAATTTCGACAAAAATAACTGATTTGTAAAAACTATTTTAAGGCCGATTTTTCCGATGTTTCAAAGAAAAAAAATACAAGGGTCAAATTGCGGCATTTGATAGCGTTAGACTATCGTATCGATGCAGCTGACACACATACAACATAAAAGCAAGCATCACAAAAATTGCTGATTTAAGCATCAGCATCAGCTGATTTGTATCAGCATCGCAAACTAATCATAGATGCAACGCAGTGATGCATTTCCAAAAACGCCCGTACATACATATGTTTTCTTCATGTCAACAAATTATTGAATTGAAAGAGTTTTCGGAAAGATAAAAATAAATTTTAAATATAAAAATTAAATATGAAGCCTTCATTGCTGTTCTGTTAGGTTAGGTTAGCAGGCGGCCATACAGTGCATAGCTCACTTAGGTCCATATGATTGATTGGTGCTTTGGTGGAGCAGCTCATGACTAATTTGTGTAGAGGCATTCCGAGGAAAAAACATTGCTAGAAGAACTTTACGATCAGAAAAAATTAAATATTTATTGTACTTATTTACTTAAGCTAAATAAATCTAATAATAAAGAAAATTCAGGATACCCGCTAGAAATATGTACATATGAACAAACTAATAAAAATAAATGTGGAAACGTTATAAAGTAATACTTGTGTGTTTTGGCGGTAGAACAACTAAATTGTTGTGCATACGATAGCCATTGACGTATTGCATGACATCTCGAGTGATGTTACTTAGTTCATTAGTAGATATCGAACTCGAGTGATGTTACTTAGTTGATTAGTAGATATCGAATACCATCATCTCCAATTACGATACTTTTTATTTGCTATCGAATGTCATAATGCCTACATAAACAATTTAGATCTTTAATTCTAAAATCTTGCTTAAATTTTGCGAATTGATTTTTTATAATAAATTGTTATTAATCATATTTTTCTTAAAGAAAACGAAATTTAGTTTTTTAATAAAAATTCTACACTAATTTACTTAATTTTTACATATTGTACATTTTACTTGATTATTCTATAAGCCGTTGAAAAACTCAAAACCAATTTTAATTTTTTTTCCAATATTTTTATATGAACATTAAGTGTTGTGTACTTTACACAAGTACTTATTTCAGTTTCACTTTAAAATATACATTAAAACTTATGTACCTACATATGTATGTACATACAACCCCTCTTTAAACAACAACCAGGTGTTTGAATTAAAATTTCTTCAAAATTATTTTCCCAAAACTTTAACACAAACAAAAAAACATCCAAAGCAACAACAATAAAAATCGACAATAAATGAAAATTAAATAAAAGTGATCAAAATTTACATAAATTATCTAAAAGACACGGTTCGTTTAAAGAAGATGCTGCTGCAGCTAACAACGTACAAGTGTATTTGTTCTAATATAAACAAATTGCCTGCGTTTTTTATGATATTTTCCCAAACTCCGAAAGAAAAACCAATAAATTTTATTCAACTGAACACATGGTTGTTTCATTAGCAGACAACACAAGAATAATAACAAAAACACAAAAATCAATATGTTTTATTTTAAAAATAATTAGTTTGGGAAATTTTCCTTTAAAATACGTTACAAAATTAAAAGTGTAAAAGAAAATTTAACATTTTTTAAGATTGGGAAATTCCTTTAAGTTAAATCCTTAAAGAGAAGTTTTAATAAAATTTAAACAAACGGAAATGAAATCTTCAGTTTAGTTTTTTATGACAAAAATAAGCCAAGAATTTATAATACGAATGCATATGCATATACAAATACTTGAGGTTATGGTGTCAATGTTGGTTACATACACTAGAGTGTTGTTATTGGAGCAGTCTATTAGAGTGTGTATGTATGTGAAAATTAAGACTACAAACAATTAAAAAGTTGAAAGGATTTTATAACAAATAAAGTCACATAATAAACAAAACAAAAAGACACTTTTTTATGCACACAAAAGCAGGACCTCAACAACAGGCTTAAATATATAATAGCAACACATATAAACTTACAACTAAACTAAGTTGTAGATGTGTTCCACTCACATCTACATACGAGTATATAGACAACATACAGACGCAATAAACAATGCCAGAGTGTAGTCCAATAACAAAAGCAACTTTACCTACCCAGTCATTTAAAAGACAGTGGGGCCTATTAAATAATGTTTATCCTACTGAATAAACAATTGTTAAATATACAAATCAAAAAGGTGGAGTCAAGCTCTAATCAAGCTATTACATGTTCTTGGATAATCTAAAACTATGGTTATCAAATAGTTTGTATCTTATACTATGTTTCCACGGTACATGCTTCGCTCTCTATTCATGCTTCACACCCCAATCATGTTCGAAACAACTTGCTTCACCATACAAAATTTTAAGAGCGAATCAAGTAGATTCATATTGAATCTACTTGCGAAGCACGAAAAATTGCACTCTTCTCTAATTTTTATCGCAAGTTTATCTGCACTAGCTGTAAAAATTTTATATTATTGTAAACAAAGCAAATTATTTTCTTGTTGCTGGAAGTAAAGAAAGTAAATACGTACGAATGTATGTTTTTTTCAAATAAGCTAACTAATTTCCACTCACTTTTTTTGTCCATTAAAAAAAATTATTTTCCACAAATTGTAAATTCTGTTTTTTTATTCTATTTTTTTATTAAAAACAACTGTCAAATCGAATCAAGTTTATTAGTCATGTAAACAGCATGATTCATAAACATGATTCAGAAGGCGAAGCAAGTGATTCAAGTAGTCGTGGAAACATAGTATTAAAGTAGTTTTAGACGGTTTGTATTTTGCAGTGTGCAAAAATACATACACGTCGTGTAAAAGGAAAAAAAATGCTTCTGCAAATGTCAGCCTGCATTTACAGTGTACAATTTTCAATTAGAGCAACCAGCTGTTTTGCAAGTCAATTGTTTATGGCGCTAAGAACATAGTGTTTGTGATTTCAGCAAATTTATATAAAAAAAATTATATTAAAGAAAACAATAAATTTCTTTTAAAATATTTATTGAAAACACGTTTTTAATACATACTTATTTTTATTTAACGTAAATAAATATATACAATTACAAGTGAAGAGTGTGAGAAATCCGAAATCTGCACATAATTTGCTCCGGTAGCTAAAAACCGTAATGTTAAAAGTAATCTAAACAAAAGAAGACTATAAGACATTAATTTACACAAATCCCGCAAGTACTTGGCAGAAACCACCTTGCAGTGCAGAAGAAATCGCTTCACGCATGTTAGTATTTTATCTTGAAATAATTTTGTCGAGGATATTTTTTCAAGCAACTCACAAAACGTCTTGTAATTCATCATTATTTTTATATTTTCTAAAAGCTGCTATTGGTAATAATGCTGCTAGTAACAATTAAATATTTCATTTTCTGAATCCATTATTGCAAACTTTATTTGCAAGAACACAAAACTCCCGCGAAAATAATCATACCAAAAACAGCTGTTGTCTTCTATTGTAGATTATGTCACATGAAACTAAAAACCGACGTGTGAAAGCAAAAATTATAAACTGCCTATAAATTGCCAATTTTGACTGACATGCACATTTACATTCGTATGCATCGTACAACTGATAAGTACAATGCAAAATACATACCGTCTAAAACCAGGGGGGTTACTCTCTATTGCGATGTGAAAGCAAATTCGATGCGTAAGAGTATCAATTTGTACGCTTATCGCATCGAATTTGCTTTCGCATCGCAATAGAGAGTAACCCTCCAGGTTTACTTAACATGGTCTAGTAGAAGCAGAGTTTTCTATGGAGAAGTTTAATTGAACTTTCTGTAAATATATAGCAAACATATAATTTTCTTTTTTAAATTACCACTCCTGTAGTCCTTAATTGATCTATCATTTCTCCTAGCTCCCATGCAAATGTCGTCCCGGAATAGGGCTAATGGAACTTAAATGTCAAATTCCACAACGTTTCAATGAAATTTTCTAAAATAGTATAAACAATGTCAAACATTGTTTCTTTGGGCAATAATAAAGATCCAGTTCAATTTGAAGTGTTGCATTTCAAATAAAAATTATCTAAATTAATCATTATTTGCGAAATAATAATACTGAGGAAAATGTTGTAGCGAATCCTAAAAATACATTATATTTTGCTAAATGATTTTCCACATTTTCCTTGTGTTAGAATTATTACAATGTAAACTAAATGTTAATTTTTTGAATATACAATTTTAACAGCCCACTGTGCACTTAATACAGCCACATAACAGTCAGAGTCATGTTAATGACAACAATGACAATGTCTGGCTGCAATGACTTTAGGTGTTTGTTATTATATATTAAAATATCAACAACGGCAACAACAAAACAAAACAAAAAAACAACAAGTGAATGGCTAAACATACAATAACGACTAAAAAAAGCCCCTCTTGTTTTTATTTGCAGGTTCATAGAATAGAATAAAATGTTAAATAAAAACAATGAACATCAAAACAAAGAAAGCAAACACATAAACATAAACCCTTGTAAATAGAAAAAAGGAAAAATGCAACACGTGCGTTTTATAAAGAGGATTTTTTGAAGTGAATATTTTAATAAAACTCAACCTAAAAAAGGACTTCTTTCTCATTGTTTCCATATGCAAACCATAAAATACACTGTCAGTTTATAATAGTTTAGCTGGTATTTTTTTTTTTAAATCTAATTATAATAATAATTAAACATAATGATACAAAATGTTTTACTATTACATTGTACTGAAACAAACAACTATAAAGAAACTATTTCTTTCAGGATTTAACCCTTGCTATTTACTTTTCATAATTTTACTTTAATTCTTCTTTTACATATTTTTCTCAAATTACTTGTCTTGGCCCGTAGGATCAAAGATCCTTGTTGTTGCTGTTATTGTGTTTGTTAAAAAAATAAAATAAAATACATAGTGTAAAGTTATACATGGTTTGTTTATATCACTTCCTGTTATCCTCTACAGTGTAATATCACTACGCTGTAGTTTTGTTTTGTGTGTTTGTGTTTGTGTTTATGAATGAGATTGCGTGTAAATAATACTAAAGTATTTATATTCTTGTCCTGCTGTAGTTGTTAATGTTTTTGTTTAGTAAATAAAAGCTGTTAACTACTTTGGTATTATGCAAACAAGGCATAGTATATATTTGCTAGTTAGTAGCATTTCTTCTACTATTCTACTACACCCAGAGAATTGAAAAACAGAAAAATGCATACGAGTGTATATGTGTATGGACATCGATTTTTAATTTAGATGCTTAATATTAAAACTTGATTTCAATTTATTTTCATATACTCTGATTTAAAAAAAAAATCTTTTTAGAGAAGAATATTTACTCATGCTTTTCTGATTTAACTTAACAATTGTTTTTGTTTATGGCTTCATTTAATATTAATAAATTAAGCCAAATCATTATAAAAAAACTCATCTTCTTTTAGGAAGTGTAGTTTGCTCTTCAGCTACCTCCAATTTTATTTACTAGAAACATAATATTTTGCGTATTGAATTCCTACTTGCCGGCGCACAGTGGCTGAAAATCGTTTTTCGTTGGCCAAAATTCTGTAACTTTTGAACCGATCAAAATATTGAAGTAATTTTTTTTTTTTAATGGATAGATATTTAGTTCAGCTTGGCTCAGTTTTAATTACATTAAAATTGATTGATGACTTTTTAAGGACTTCTAGGTCAAAGTTGAACTTTTGATTTTTTTTAACTTTTGGAGTGAAATATGGGTTTATTTTTTTTATTTACATATTAAAAAATTTAATATTTGGAACTTAATAATAATTATAATTATTTTTTGTGATAATGGATTTTTTTTAATGTTACACTCAAAAAAATTTTTACACTCAAAAAAATGTTTACACTAAAAAATAGTAAAATTCACTGGAGATTTTGCTGTTACTACAGAAAAATTTATTCTTTTTTGCTGTCAGATTTGATAATTTTAAAAAACATTTTAAAAATAAAAACTGCAATAGATTTTATTAGCATTTGTAACAATAGTAGGTTATATTTATTATTATTTTTAACCGACTTCAAAAAGGAGGAGGTTATCAATTCGAATGGTGTTGCTTTTTTTATGTTTTTATGAAGATCGGACGGACATACGGTTTTTTATTTACCGTTATCTATATTTTTTCTGTGCTTCTTTTATAAATTGTTAAATAACTTCGTGATTTATGAATCAATTTTAAAAATAATTTTTTTATTTGGAAGATATGGCTTGCAGAAAAATATATTTAAGGTAAAAAAAATGAAAATTTCAGAAATTGATTGAGATATATCGGGGATATATAGCATAAACCGATTTTTAAGAATATATCGAATATGGGTGTCAAAATTTAGCTCTGTTAATGGGAAAACATTATAGATTTAGCATAAACCGATTTTTTAGAAGATTAACAAGATTTTCAAAATTCTTTCTTTCAATCAAAAAAGTGCAACAACATTAGTTATATTAAACATTTTTGAAAATTAATCCAACATTTTATTTGGCCGAAATTTTGAAGTCGGTTTTTTTAAAGAATTATTTACTAATACTATGTTTTTCGTACTTAAATAACAATGAAGGCAATTATAATTATTATTCATTTGAAACAAATATTGATTGCAAATATTCTATATTTTGTTCTGCGCTATTTCTGTTCTTTAGTAGTTTTTTGGCTTCTTCATCTAAATCCCGATGTTCCACTTTCCATTGATTTCGAATATTAGATATGAACGGATCTGATGTTGCCAATAATAAATTAAATAAATCTTCATTTGTGGAATTTCGTGAAATTTTTCTAGTATTTTGCTCTCTATAAAATCTGTAATCCTTGTTCCTTTTTTCCTGAGCCTCCTCTGATAGATCTCCAAGTGGCACCAAATGATATTTAATGATATCTTCTCCATGATAAAGGATTTTGTGAACTGTTGCAGACATATTTCTCTATGGGTAGTTGGTTGTATATATTTTTGCAGTTTCCTTAGCGTCAATTTCTTCATTGCACGCAAGTACTTCTAGGATTATTTTAAATCTGAAAATAAGGTTTAAATCCACTCCTGTTATTTGAGATGCTGTTTCTGGATCTGAAAAGAATCTTCGTGCGGTATTGTCATCATTTGTATTGCCTGACCCTTGTTTTGGCTGATCTATAATTAATCCAAATTTGCGATATATGTTCAAGATGAATATCGCAAATTTGGATTAATTATAGTTTCTTTTTTGAACTTCTTAACTCTTTGTTGGTTCCATTGTTTCTTATGGATCCTGAAGACCCGAAATCCAAATCATAACTGATTTTTAGTATATGTTCCATAAGTCGTCATTTGATCCACAGTAAAAAGTCATGAAAAAATATGTGATGCTCTTGGTAGTCACAGCTAAATTCAAGTGCGGCCGAAAGGGTTAATATCAGGTAAAACTAATTAGTATCTGGCCAATATTGGGTTTTTTTTTTCTTTAGTGGTTTAATGTCGCGATTATTATTATAAAATTGTTTATGACTTTGGTTGACCCTAACAGTTGATAACAGGTATATTAGAAAGAGATCATATGTTTACTGTAGAACCTATTGTGATATTTTTATGACTTATTGTTTTGCTAATCAAAACAAAGCCATAAAACCCTTTCGCAGGTATTATATTTAATTATTTTAGATTTACGTAGTCTAAAGTAAAAAAAACATAAACCTTTAGGCGTAAAAGTGAAAATTTAATACACCATTGTATACGAGTAACTATAGGGCTGTTTAAATTATCGTAATTTGAATTTTTTTAGAGCAATTTCATTAAAATTAAAAAAGTGTTCTACCGGCGGGTCGTGGCGGGTGCAAAAGTATATATAGGATTAAAGAAGACACTTTCACCTTTCTTCGGGTGGTACACGTTTCTTGTTCCCTTTTGTTCCCTAGAAGTTCTATTCCACTAAATTTTAAATTTCAGAAAAATATAGTAGTTTTATAAATATTTCAGAACGCCCCTAATATTAAACACTAGAGCGGTAACCACTTACAACAACTAAAGACTATAATCCTACCAACATTATAAAAAAGACCGCAGGCCATTATCGATGATAGCTTGCGAGTAGTAACCATTTATTTTTGACAAAAAACAAATAAAAAACACCTTTTTCTGAAATTAAAAATACAGTTGAGTTTGACAGCATGCCACGCCCACAATTATTAATATTTTAACCTAATATATCCTTAATATGGATATATTAGCTCCAAAAAGGTGTAAAAATTTTAAAAATCGGTGACAAAAAAAAATTCGACTTTTGGCCAATGAAAAACGATTTTCAGCCACTGTGCGTCGTTAGACTTCGAAGTCATGTTTTTTTGGATTCGAGTCTTTAATTTTTTTTAAAATTTTTGCAAAATCTGTATTAGATGCTAAAACGATGAACCGTATGAAATGGAGCCCTTGATTTCTATTTGGATTAAAAATCAAGTTGCGCACAGAATACTATTAAGTAAAATAGTAATTCAGACAAAAGCAAAAAGCTTATTTGATGACATAAAAAGTAAAGCATTATCCAACGATAATGATACAAAGAAAATTTGTTTAACGTTTAAAAAAAGTTGTTCCGCAAACATTTGATCAATTTTTTGTCCAAGAAAGCTGAGAACTTAGTATGTATTTTCGTAACCCTGGAATCTATCTTTGATTTTTACATGGTTTGATATAGAAAATCTTAATTTACTTTTCGTCGTTTTAATTTGTCAAACAATTTTCGTCCGGCATTGGCTGGACTAATAATTAAAATTTTTTAGATATAAGATTTCATATACTTATTGTTAGTTCATATTTAATTTCATCTGATTTAACACATTTTATAAGCCATTTTTCGAGAACATCCAATAATCTCATCTATTTTTAGTTTCTTTTGATGAAGTTCCCAAATAACTTTTTTTTTCTCAAGTGAGTAGTTAACAAAATTAACTAAAAGAAAGTGCAAAAAAAGTAAACAAACCATTTCCCACGAATTTTTCAAAAAGTCGAGTGGAGCAAAAGAATAGCATAGAATTTCATGTTATTATCATTCCATTTTTCAATATTATATGTTTGGCACTTTAAAGAACACTGGTGCGCTATTTCTCTGTCCATAGCTGCATATTATCACACATTACTTCCTACTACCATAATTAGCTTAAGTTCTTCAATGCACCAAATATTAGCAAATTTTGAAATTACATTTCTTCATTGTAATACACACATACATATTTATTTAAAGTCGTAATTTAAATTAACATTTAAAACTTTTAACCTAAACCTTTTTTAAAATTTAAGTAAAAATTTAAATGTTACTTTAATACAAACTTTGTTTATATTTAAATGAAACATATTTAGTACCATATTTTGAAAATACGACTGACAAGAACAACCAAGACGGGCACATAAATCAAGCATTTAGTAAATGTTTCAAGTATGTAATTGTACACAATAAGCAGCAGCAGCAACAACTCGAACAGGAATAGCAACATATTTTTATCATGTTTTTGCATAAATATGTTTATAAAATCTTTAAAAGTTGATATATTTAAAGCTTGTATTGCATATGTTGTTGTTGGTATGTACAATATGTGCTTTTAAACAACAACACTTGCTCATTTACATTTACACACATATACACGAACTCATACACAAAGGCATACAATAATAATTTAAAATCCATTTGACATCCGGTTGTCTTTTTCAATGAAAATTCATTATCATTAAACATGATCAACATGGCTCCTATTTATGTGGTCAACTGAAAATATAACAGCACCAACAAAAACAGGCTGACACGCACACACTTACACACACTCAACCAACAATAAATTGTTTTCCCCAAAAAAAAAAAATAAAACAAAAAAAAATAATAACAACAATAACAATGAAAGCAGCAACATCAGTAAAGTATGTGTCAGTATTTGTAAGTAAAAAGGACATCATCTGCATGTTTATACATACATACATAAACAGGCAACAACTACAACAAACAACAACACAAATAATAAACGCTAGTGAGGAGTATAATGACGAACCAAATTATACTTACAATACAAACAGTTTGCACAGTGGGGCTAATTGAAAAAAGTGGTAATGGCTCGTAGCATTACTAAAAACTCAAACTTCCAAACATTCAAAATATAAACATAATTGAAATAAAAGATTTATAAGAATTGATTTTCGTTTTAGCCCACTGTAAAGTAAATTGAAAGTAAATATGTGTAACTTTCTGCAGCAGTTTGTAAAAGTATGTATGTATTTGTATGTTTGGTTGTTGTTCGGTAGACTTTTTAACCTTTTGATGGGACTTCAATGCCAAGCATTCTGTTGTTGTTTGATAAATTTCCAATGCAGTTGAGTAAATAAGATTGTTGGGCTTTCGTGGGTGTGCTGGGTATCTGGCTAACTGCCCTCTGATGCAGTCCTTTAATTATTCGATATTTTCTCTTGTGTAAAATGAAAATATGTTGTTTACAAATCCCTGACGACCAAATTGTCGTAGATGCGATAGCCTTTAACAATTTATGTAAGACATTTATTGTATTGACACAATTCATGGCAAGAAAAGCGACAATGTCTTGAATGTTATCATATATTACATTTTGTTGACGACCGGTTAAGCGATATTGCCTTTAATGTGGCCTTCTGTCAACTTATAGTTGAAATTTTAATTGTTCTTTTAGTTATCCACTATTTTGCGACATTTGTTCTGGCTGTCTCTTATATTTCATTGAGTAATATGAGAATGTTCAGAAGACATGGCCAACTGGGATATATCTAGTCTTCCACACACACATGTACGCACACTAGGGTATAAAAGAATTTTTATTATAAATACTGCTGCAAGAACAGCAAGTATTTTGAGTTGACAACATTTATGCGTGTAAGTGTAAATAAAGGAAAGTGTGTATTTTTGTTAGTGTTTTGTTTTGTGTATGTGTCACACACACTCTTCCACACACTCAAAGTTAAAAAGGACTTTAATAATTCGTATTGGCATTGCTGTTATTTAAGGAAAATTGCTTTTTAATTGTTTATAAAATTTAATGAAACCAGGCAGTAAACAACATACTTATATATATATACATATGTATGTATTAAGTTCCACTGGCAGGGAATGTAATGACATTTACAAGTAAAAATTTTATAAAATAAATTTAATAGGAAACTCTAAAACATTTGTTTTGATTTTGAAATTGGTTGAAAATTAAATCCGAATTTTAAAAATTTGGATATTTGAATTTTAAAAATTTGGATATGAAATTTTTAAAATGATCGCAAAAAATATGTTCAATTGATTTAGTTCATATTCGTATGACTCGTTCTTGTTACAAAATCATCGTTTGTTATTAATACTCTGTGATCATTTTAATCAAGTAATTGACTATTAAAAATTAAATTATTGCATATAATGATCACACTTAGGCCCAATAAAACAGTGCGTATTTAAGTGTAATTTTAGTTAATTTTCATAAAAACTTAAGTTGCATTTAAATACAGATTCATTTTTTCAGTCATACTTAATTGCTGTTATGATTTTGTGGTAAAAATATGGTAGCACTTTGAAATGTCAACAAAATTATCGATATATTTCAGAAAACAGCTGATTTTTTTAATAAAATTTACCAACAATTTTGTGTTTCGGTTTTTGTGTTTACTTGTTGTATTGTTTTGTGTGTTTTATTGTTTTGTGTGTTTTATATATTAAATTTGGTGGCATAAATATGGATAAAAGAAGTCCCAACTTTTGACTTCTTGTTGGACGCTGTTAAAAAATACAGCAGCATGATTGAAAAGAAAAAAAAAACAAAAACAAATGTCAAAACCATATGTTCAATGTTTAAAACTTAAGTTGCACTTAAATGAACATCGTTGGCCATTTAAGTAGCATTTAAGTTTTCAGTGAAAAACAAAATTTTGTACTTAAATGCACTTTAAAAATAAATGGCACTTAAATACGCACTGTTTTATTGGGCCTTAATATTTTATTTTCATTTGCATAATGTGTCCCGTTTGCGATTGTAATTTTGTCTTTACTTTAAAATTAATGCTTTAAAAAGTATAAATGCAAACTTTTTGGTTTTTAATGCTATTTTGACTTGAAATATTATAAACGTGAAGAGAAGTTATGTCGCTTGCTAAATCATAAAGTTTGCAAAAAAAAAATGCAAATACATTTATTTTTTTACATACAGTGGGAAGCAAAACTGTCCGGATGGTGCTTTTAGATGCGCTCATGCAGCCTATGTCAATAGTATTATTTTCCAACAGACTGGTATCGGTTGACTTTTGTTTCGTTGCTCCATATTACCCATTTCCAGTCATCTACTGTTCAATTTTTGTGGATTTTACAGAAATTAAGGCGTTTTTTCACATTTCTATCGGAAATTGCTGACTTTTTCTTTTTCACACTAGCTACTAAACAAATTCTATTTAATGTGCTTCTAACCGTCCAGGAACTGACGTCCTTACCAATACTTTTTGCAGCATTTTTCGGCACCTAGCTGTTCTTATTATGTAGCAAACGTTCAATCTGACGGGCATCACCACCAGAAAGCAGTCTTGGTCGACCCTCTTGTTTATTATTGCAAGCTACATTACACCCGTTTTTTATATCATTTACCGTGGATTTACTTAAATTTAATTTCTCAGTTCAATTTCACGGCATGAATAATTATTTTGCAACAAATTTATCACATTGTTTTCAATATCTTTTATTTTTTTATTTAAAAATCAAGTTAATCACTTCACAGGTTAAACAATAATGCACAAATAGAGCAATAAAAGCTTAATAACGAGATCGCAACAAACAAAAAAAAACTACATTTTAACAGGACAATATCGTGATAATGATTATTTCTTGTACTGTGCAAAAGTGTCCGAATTTTTTTTTTATTTAAAACATCCGGGCAGTTTTGCTTCCCACTGTATATCAACATAACAATTATCAATACAAGGCCACATTATTATCAGGCATGTTCTAAAATAACGGTGATTTTAAATCACGAACGATTTTGAAATCATGGGAGAAATATTTTGGTGTTCTGAAAATCACGAGATTTTTAATTTTTAGTAGTGTTTTTGATTGTTCTAAATCACGAGCTAACAGCTAATTTTCTTTGTGTTGACTACTAAAAAGTAAAAGTAAATCACGAAAAATGTAAACAAATCTAAAAAAAATGGTCCGCAAAATAGACAACGTCTTACTAAATTACTTTAAGTTTTTTCTGTGTAAAATAGTTAGTTTTATTTCAAAAACAAATAAAGAACAAATTATTTTAAGTGTTTGTGTTAATTTTATTACAAGAGTTTAATGAAAAATGCTTGAAAAACTCTAAGTGATTTGAAATCATTAGGCTGTTAGGTGACCGGTTTTAAATCAAAAGATTTCAATAATTTTTGTTTACAGAAGAACACCTTTTCAGTAATTTCAAATCACTTTACGAAAAAGTGATTTTCAGAACATGCCTGTATATTTAAGTTTGAATAAAATCTTTTAAAAAAATTATGTTCAAATACGCAGATTTTTGCATTTTTCCCAAGGTTGGCTGCAGACACAACCCAGCATACCATTCTATGAGCGCTCTGAAAAAGGAGTCAGAAAAGAGTCCAAAAAAAGAGCATTTTCGGAGCGAAAGAAAAATTTGCTTGTTACTGTCCTGAGTCGGCACTCAGAAATTCCACTTAATTATGTGTGTACCAAAGCGTTGTTGTCTTGTTGTTTGTGCTTTGAACAACAAAAAAAAACATAGCTGTACCACACAAGGATGATAAAAACAAGATTACTCAGAGCTCAAAAAAAACCTCATAAAAGACTCTTTTCTGGCATTATCCAAGAGCTCTTTAAGAGCCCAAACAAACCCTCATAAAATACTCTTTTCTGACATTATCTAAGAGCTCTTTCTGACGGACCATTTTCGAATGTAATTACCCTCTTTTCTGAAGGTTTTCGGAGCAATTATGATTGTTTTTTGGGCTCATAAAGAGCGTTAACGCTCCTAAAAAGGTGCCAGAAAAGACTCTTTTCAGACTCATATGGCTTGCTGAGAAATGTTTAACGATAATGCCGATTATAAGTAGTTATTCGCGATATTTTAGCGGTAACAATATCTGCCTTTATTTCAGTAACTGAAGTTTAAAGATAAAGTAATTTCGACCTGATTTAAATTATGAATAAAATTTGTATATGTATATTACAAGTTAAATGCACAAAAATATTACGACTCAACTATGAAAAACAAAATTTTTTATTCTCATAATTTAATTTAACGATAACTGTACATATTTATTTCGGGAACAGTATATTAAGATGAAATGTGTTTTAGGATAGCCAACATTGATTTTTCTGGTTGCAGTAGAAAAAGAAGTCGTATGTTTATTGCAAAATACATTTTGAAAAAAAAGTTTACAAAATGTATGATATTTTATAAAAACAAAGTAAAAATGTTGTAAATGCGATCACAATTCCACAGGAAATATTTAATTGAATAGAAAAAATGCGCCAAAATCCAGCTTAATTTCTTTTATCAATAACTTTAACTAAACTTTTATTTGATACAATTATCAAACGCTATATTTTAAAACTATTGCTACTTAAAAAAAAAAAAAAAACGAAATTATAGCCACTTATATACAATACATTTATTACACAAAATACCCACTTGTGAATTACAATTGTAATGTAAAGTGAAGCAATTATTCATTGAATCATAATTATTGCATACTTGTGTACTTAAATTCTATTATAATTCTTGTCATTTTACGTTACATATTCAAAATTTTGAACAACATGAAGAAAATCGAAAAAAAAACATCATTATAACTTTGCACGTTCGAGTACACGTGTATTAGGGTATCTCGAATCTATCTACCTCACAAAATGTTTAGTCCCAATTTGCACGAAGCAATTTTTATTGAAAATACTGATACAAGTTTTTCCTTGAAATTTCTTTTCACAGCACAATTTTATTGCTCAAATCGCTCGTATTTTTATTTCAGAGTATACACAGATTTGTATGTAATACGAATAAGAGAGTAAAACGAATTGCTAGTACAATCAAGTGAGTACTCAAAGGTAACCACCAGCTTAGCTTAAGGAATTGTTTCGTTTAAATTGGGGCTTACCAAATGTTCTGAATACTTAGGAGAATGTTTTTGGAATAACCTAACTTCCATGCACAGGCACTAGGGATGCCAAACGGGACTGGTTTTGAAAATCCCGGAATTTTAAAATATAAATGCCGGGATTTTGTTAGTTCTAGATTTTTGTTTCATATTAAAACAATTTGGTTTATTAATAATAAAAACTATTAATTTCTAAAGAGTAACTGATATTAAATACTAGCTGACCTCGGTATTTACTAATGATTTGTATTTCATATAGAATGAAAAGGAGGCTTTGGTGTCAGTTCTTCAAGTTTTTTATAAAAAATGTCTCTTATTAAGAAAAATGAGAAATTTTAAGTTTTTAATATATTGCCTCCTTATATATTAAAAACTTAAAATTTCCGAGTTTTACCCGGAATTTTTTTTCTTTACAAACCATCTCCTGAGAATTTCGAATCAAATAAAAAAAAATCAGCCAACTCGCTCGAGGCGTTCTCACGTGATGCCATTACATACATGGACCATTTCATTTTTAATATATATATAAATAATATATGTATATAGATAGATAAATATGTTGAAAGCAAACATTTTTTGTCATCATGGCGATAATTTTGAAATTTATTAAAAGTTCATAAACCAAATTGTGTATTACGTAAACAAAATTGTATAAACCACTAATAATTTAAAAACATAATAACAAATACTAGATTGACAAAAATAATTCAAACATTTCGCCTTTAATTTCTATATGAAATTAAAAGCATAAAATATAATCGTTCGATCTTAAAAAAGCTTCTTAAAGCATATTAAGGCATATAAAGTAAAGAGAATGTTGATTTAATTTTGTTACCAAACATATGAAGCTGACGAAAACAAAATTTTTAGCAAATTGCTGTATTCTGATTGTATGTACTCGTATAAACAATACTTTCTCACCCTCCGAAACAAATACATAATTCTATTTCTTATTCAATATTTTTTTAATCCATATCATTACAGACATTATTAGGTATTGTGGAGGTATTTTACATATTTCAATTACATTCATTATTTCATTCGTTACATTTTTAATTTAATTTAAGGGCTTTAACCGAATTTAAAATGGCAACTATTTCTGTATCTGTCATCTGTTGAGCTTTTAAATCGGTTAAAGCTTTTTTATACGAATTTTCAATTCTAAAAAATGAAGCTAGACACATCAAATAGTAGTGTATTCGAGTTTGGCAATCCAAAATTAATTTTAAGTCTTTCACCTTTATTTCTTCGACAAACTTACTTTTGTAAAATTAAATTTTTGTTGATGACTTTGGAAATAATTTTTAAATGTGGAATTTTTGTGGAATCTGTCAGTAGATCTCTTTTATTAAAAATGCTAAAGAATGTGTGGGATTTCGGGATTGGCATCCCTAACACGCACATTTGAATAGAGGCGCATTATACAAGTATTAGTAACTATGTATGTATGCATGTATACAAATCATTTAAAGTACTAGATACAATTTAATTGAAATTGAGAAATTTTTGTGATTCAAAATTATGATGAAGAGTCGTGTGCTTTGGGGTGGGAGCATTGAGCGTAGCACAAGAACGCGTCTCAACCACGTATTGTGGCGACTTTGGATACATGAAACATGGACGAAAACTGTTTGAAAGACTAAAACAATAATAATTACAACGATGGTAACAACAGCACCAGCAGCAGCATATTTAATACGAAAAATCACTTTCTACACCCTACACCACCATAATGGGAAGGGTAAATTGGATATGTGCTGATGTTTGCAACGCTCAAAGATATTAGTCTAACATCTACCTTAAAGTATACCGATCTAATCAGAATCACTTTTTGAGTCGATTACACGATGTCCGTCTGTCCGTCCGTCTGTCTGGATAAATGGTGAAAGCTGTATAAATCGTGAAAAAATTTTAACGATCGGTGACTTATACCCAACATAAATTTAAGTCCAAATAAGTTGTTCATTCGGTCTAATTTTATGATGATCGGTACATATAGGACTTACTTCCGAAAATCTCTAAAAAAAAATGTTGTTTCTAAATAAAATTCAACATAAATAAGTTTCAGAAATACAGATATCATGACACCTTATTTTATAATGATCAGTCCATAATTAGTCATAGCTCCTCTTTCAAAAATAACTTTAACATGCATATATCTTTTAGAAGTATTGACACCGAGATAAAATTGAATGCAAATAATTTGTATATGCACAAAAGTCACGTTTTCCCCTAGTTTTCCCAAGTCTGAGAAACTATTTTTACTTGCATACTCAGTGTAGGGTATTATGTGGTCGGGCTTGACCGACTATACCTACTTACTTGTTTAATATTATTTTGACAGCGTTTCACAGGCAAGAGAAGAGAAACTGAACGGAGTTAATCTCTAAGTCAGCGAAAGGCAAAACATGGGCGCCGCGTTTTTCATTTACTCTTCTCTTACGTACGTGTGCACACGCATTGTAGAGAAATAAACAAAGTTTAATGAGCATTCAAACAGACAGGTTGTGTAATTTAAAAATCAGTGTTGCCAGAAAAAAAATTTTTCCCAACTTTTTTAAAAATGTGTGATGAATATGAAATGAATTTTTTATTTTCTTTAAATTATTATTATGAAAAAGTTCTTTCTTTTACTGATAAGAGTAAGCTTTCCTCTGTATGCACTGATGGTGCCAATGTAATGTTGGGTAAAAAAGAAGGTTTTGCTGGACATTTGAACATTTAATACGCATAAAATGTTGCCCATATGAAATAAATGTTGAAGATGTAATGCAATTTCCTGACTGATTTTCTAATTTTTCGCAAATAATAAAATAGATATTTTTGGAGATTTTAAATTTTTAATTGGGGATAAGTGACGAAAGTTTTCTGGCAATACCGATTTGTGTTGAGAGCGAAGAGAGTATATTACTAATACAATTGCAAAATGTAATAGTATAGGTTGCCTTTCCCTGCTCTAAGTACACGAGAAAACATTAAAAGTTGTGATGTAATGAAGCAAAAAAGAAAACATTTCGATTTTAATTCTACAATTTTTGGCTTCCTTTATATTCAAACAGCCAAAATGTTGGGATTTTACATCATGCATGTTAACGTAACTGGAACATGTTTTCAAAAGAAGAGAAAAGACAAAAAAATCTGTAAAAAAAAACATTTTCAGATCATTTGTATACAGCGAATAAAGTTGGAAAAGTTTTTGGAAAATGTTTACTCTGAACTGAAGTGCAGGCTTATACTTCTAAACACATGTGATACATACATATGGATGTACCATATATGTGGGGTATAATATGGGGATATGGGTATATTTCTATTTTTTTATATTTTTTTCTCTTGTGTCTTATGGAAGGTGGCGCGCGTATTAAAACGTAATTAATTGCATTTTAGAAGTTTTATATTTCCATTATTACTGGTACGTATACAAAGGAATTACTTTGTACGAGTATATGATGATAATGGATGCCATTATTATCATTACCATAGCAAGTAAATATCCATTGGAAACAGTAGTCAGGTTATACTTCCGTTTTCTCATAATATATATTTGCAATAAACAAATTATTATATTTAATACTTGTCTTAAGGCAGCAAATAATGAAAAGTTTGCTTTTACATTTTATAAATACTTTTTGTATGAATGTTTTAACTAATATGCTATTTTATACGACAGGTGATTAAAATAAATAGAAGATTTAATGAAAATATTACATTACATGTACATTATGTCGAAAGTGACCTAATGTCAATTATGCAAAATAAAATACTATTCTTGTATCTGATCTGCTGATCACAAGAACACGTCCATTTAAACCTTTTCTTTCATTTATTTTTTTCACAATAGTTTCTACGCAAACGCAAATGTATAAACTAGGCATTTTTAGTCATTGAAGTGCTTTGAAACGAGAACATTAAAAAAGACACATACAAATTACATATAAATATATGGGCATACATATTGTAAATATTGCCACTATTAAGAAAAACACACTATGTTTTGTTTACTGAGTTTAATATTAATTTCATATGAGTTTGACTTAATATGAGTTATTTAATAAATAAAAAGGACAAAAAAACATTTATTTTCACATTAATTGAAGCGCATTAGGAAAACTTCTAACGTGGTGTTTGTTTTAGCGTATAAATAAATCATGTTATAGCTTCATTCTTATGCCTTCAAGTTCCAATTTTATCTCCAATCTCAAGCCTTAAAGCTGTTTGATGTTTGCTTTAATAGTAGACCTTTTTATTGTCCAATTTTAACTCCAATAGTAGGTTTTGATGTTGTTTAATCGGATACTTTATTGTTGTCTATTTTTAGCTCCGGTCGCAGGCCTTTTTGTATTTCAATTATAATTTCAATCATAGATCTTTATATTGTCTATTTTAGCAACAATTACACAGTTCTCTGACTATTTGAGTCTCAGAGACTACTTATCACATTTTGTGGTAGTATTGTCATCGGTCTTGTGATCGCTGTACTGACAAAGTTTAATCATAGTAGTGTACAAGAATGATAAAATAAAGATTACGCCATGCGCATGATTTCTGGTTATGTGACGTAGAAGGGCCATTCTAAGGGTTACCAAGAATGTTTCATGTGTTAGAATTAAAATTTCTTGCGAAAAATTTATGTTTTATGTGATAGTTGGCAACCTTGCAATTGAAATCTCTGAGAGTTCTAAAATAAAATCTGTTTAAAAAAGAAAAAACAAACAAAAAAAAACAACAAAAAATATAAACATGAAGAGTGCAGTGAGCAAATGCAAGCAAAACATGAGTAAAAAAAACAAATTAGCCAATAGAAACACAGAATGTGTGACGTCACAGGGCCTAAATGCGCAGAACATTTTAAAATTTTACACGCGTTGGCGTAATCTTTATTTTATCATTCTTGGTAGTGTACATCGTACATCCATTGTCAACACACATTTTTCTTAAGGTTTTTTTACAAGTATAGAACATTTTAAGGGTCTTTCGCATACGACTTTAGTTTACATGAGGGTTTCGACTCTAAAGTTCTCCATGATTGTTGGCTTCTTTCAAGAATTCCTGAGTACTGTCATATATTTGAGGAAAATGAATGAGAGGAGTTTGTATTTTTGTAGCGGGTATTTTTACGCCTCCCGTCTCTTTAAGGATATATTTATATTATTATAGACACCTCTATATCCAAATTAAGCCATTATATTAACATTATTGTCGAGTGTTCTGGATTGTACAAGGTGGCGCAAAAGTAATCCTCCTGTCAGAAAATGCTATAAATTTTGCGAGGCCCCTAATGCCAGTTCTGTTAGCAATATTCTGCGTTCTGGAGCAGTGTCGCGTAACATTGTTTAATAACGTGTATTTCGCATGTGTTTACTACACAAATGTCAAAACAGAACTGACATTAGGGGCCTCGCAAAATTTATAGCATTTTCTGATAGGAGGATTACTTTTGCGCCACCTTGTACTAACAACACCATGCAAAGCTTCTTTATTGGAATTTTCATTAACTTATCATACAACCGGGAAAATCTATAAAATGTTCCAATAGAGCTGTAAAGCAGTAAACATTAAATATTAATAAGAAATTACAGCATATCATTGAATGGTCAGATATAAACTTTACAAAAACTCTAGCTATATTACATATTTCCAAATAATATTAATTTGAATGCAACATTTTCTCTGGGAGATAATAATATACAAATTGTGTCATACTTTAAATCTCTGGGCATATACTTGGATAATAAATTAGATCTTAGATGTCATATTAATCACGTTATTGCAAAAATATTTTCAATATTAAGGAAATTTTATTCACTAGAATGTTATTTGCCTTTTAATGTAAAAAACAATTAGTTTTTTCCGTATGTTTACCTATTTTTCTTTGTGTTGTGGAACGACACTACGCAACATGATGAACTTAGAACATTGGACTTATACCTAAATATGGACTTAAATATATAACACGAATTACATCATGTGAATAGTGTCATACTGGGGCAGAATCGATCATTAAACCATATGTGTAAATTTGCTATATATCTCTTATCGTTTTCTAGTTATAAGCATTTGAATATTTGTTGGATCTTTTACAAACAATATTTTTATTATGCCAAACATTTTATCAATACAAATAGTATTGAATTGAATTTAAAAATATAAGAAGAATCCCTTCCGACAATTAATTGAAAATTATTTCACCACAAAGAACTTATAAACCACTGTTGAAGGATTTCCGTGGCATAGAGAAAACAAACTTTTTGTATCTTCGCTATAAAATAGAATAGAATAGAATATTCAAATGTTGTAATTTGTGAATGTTTAAAAGTTTATACTCGTACAATAACAACAACAACAGCAGCAGCAGCAGCAATAACAATCACAACGAACCAAGTACAAGTTCTTTGGCTTTTGTTGTTATATTTCTATATACATATTATGTTTAATTGTTGCTATAGTGTTTTATTCAAATACCATACAACATTGTACAACAACTAACAGCCAACACACAAGAGGTTGTTAGTTTGCCATTGAGGTTCGTTTCATGGTTCGTTTTAACTGTTTATTCTGCTATTATTGTTGTACATTGATAAGGACGTCAATGATGATGATGATGATGATGTTCATAGTTGGTGGTAGCGCTGGTAGGCTGACGGACAAACTGGCTGTTGGTTGTTTGATTGCTTGGTTAGCTGGCTGTTTGATTGTGCTCGTACTTATACTCGAATACGCGTTCCTATTCATGCTTGAATTGAAGAATCCTTGTTTGCCAAAGAATGAAAGTCATTAAAAATCAATTTTAATTAATTTGAGTTTATTTTTCGCATAGAAAGAAACGTGAACATGAAAATTTACTACAAAAAGTTATATCCTCTTTTTTTATCTCTATCAAATTAATACTTGTATTTATACGATATTTTTAGTAGTTGCAAATTAAGAGCATTTATTATTGAGAATTGAGTATGAGGTGGAGTTGTAGAATGCACTCTACAGTTAAAAAGCTTTCTATTATATAATATAAGCAATGAACTAACTAAACTAACTAAACTTCCTAAACAAACAAAAAAGGTAACACCACTATAATACTGTAACTTCAAAATTATAAGTCCTGTTTTATCTTTTTCCTTCTCATTGAAAAATACTTGACTTGACGAGTCAGAACTGACGAGTGTGAAACAGGACTAACTCTTCCCAAATGTAGGCGTCAAATCAAAGAAGTACAAGAAACAACGATTTTGCTCAACTTGGTTGAGAGACGAGAAGCTGATGGGAAGGCTGGAGCCGTTCAAAGATGGCGACTTTAAATTTAGATGCAAGGCTTGGGGCAAAACTTTAAATTGCTCAAAATCAGATTTTAGTAATTTTGCTAATACCCAAATGCACAAAAACAAATATTTCAAAAACCAAAACAACAAACAAGTCCCGGAAAAAACAATGATGTGGCCAATTTTGAAATCCTTTTAAGCCTGTTTGTGCTGAGCCCAATTCAGTTGTCAAGTTATTGATCAGTTTTTATGTTATATAAGTTTTTATATATTCTTATGATATTCTTCTGTTACTTTTAATGTTAATTTTTATATTTTATTTTTTTGTATATAAACCTGAATTTATGTACATACCTGAATTGAACATGTGCAAATTAAATTTAAATTTTTGAAAAATTTAAAAAAAGGAGTATAGGGGAAAAAGCGTTGGGATTTCTAAAAAAATCTCCTGGCATCACTGCTACAACAACATAAAAGTACGTCTTTTTTGTAACACATTCAGTTGTTTTTATTTAACAATAATGTGACAACATTCTATATTTCTTGTTATTTAATAACACTGTGCAACAAACAAAATGGGAATGGGAGGAGACAAATTGCAAATGAAAGTTGCCTTTACCCATAACAAAACCTTCAAGAGTTGGTTTTAGTCCACCACTATAGTGGGATATTGGATTTGTACATATGTTTGTAACGCCCAGAAATATTGGTCCAACGCCCACCTTAAAGTATACCGATCGACTCAGAATCACTTTCTGAGTCGATTTAACGATGTCCGTCCGTCCATCCGTCTGGCTGTCCATGTAAAGCTTGTGCGCACAGCACAGGTCGCAATTTTGAAGATATTTCGATAAAATTTGGTACGTGATATTTGTTCGGCCCAAGGATAGATGGGATTGAAACTGGTGGAAATCGGTCCATTATTTCACCTGTCCCCCATACAAATGTCCTCCCGAAATTGGGGTTTACCGGTTATAAATCTTTAAATTATGCAAGTATGCAAACAAATTTCACAATAAATGAGTAATAACTGAAGCTAAATCACATTATTTCGTGAAGACCGGTCCATAATTAGTCGTAGCTCCCATATAAGGCCCACATCCGAAAATCACTTAAAAGAGCATAACTCTCTTAAAAATGTTGGTATCCAAATAATATTGAACACAAATATGTCTCGTAAATATACATATAATATGGTAGAATTTTATGACGATCGGTCCATAATTAGTCGTAGCTCCCATAAATGGCCCACTTCCGAAAATCACTTTAACGATCAAAAATTTCTTAAGAATGTTGGTAATCAAATAAAATTCGACACAAATATGATACATAAATGATGACACCTAATTTTATAATGGTCGGTCCATAATTAGTCGAAACTCCCATATAAGACCCTCCTCGTAATCAACTTTAACCTCCATAAATCTTTTAAAAGTATTTATATCGAGATAAAGTTTAACATACACAATATTTATATTCAAAGAAATCATGACACTAAATTTCAGGATGATCGGTCCACAAGAGGTTATATCTCCCATATAGCGCACCTTTCTGAAAAACTGTTTTTTACATATACTGGGTGTAGGGTATTATATGGTCGGGCTTGACCGACTATTCTTTCTTACTTATTTTATTATGCGCATTTGAAATTGGTGATTTTGCAACATTGTCTAACAAGGAATGACCAAATAATGCGTATTTATTTTTTTTATCCTGGAAAGGTGTCATATCTTTGAGTGAGTTCACATGCTGCGACTTGTCGGTCAAACTCTGCTGACGTTCTATTTTGGTGTCCCTACTAAATTCATCGTCTGTTCACATGATGAAACATTTGTTGCACCATTATTGCGACATTTTGACATTAAATTGTTCATACCACCTATTTCGCTCGTTCGCAGATGTGTTGCCATATATGACCGAGTTTTTATTTTTGGAAACTTATGAAAAATATTTGTAATAATATATTTTTGTACACAGCAGTTTATATTTTGTGGTCTAGGGGCTTTAAAAGGCGCATATTTGATGGTTTGTTATATGTATTTTATGTATATGGTATTCGTAAAGAAACAACACTGGCAACACTGCTGGTAAATTAAATGAAAATAATACAAGAGAAAAGAAGATACAAAAGAGAAATGTCAAATTTGTCGCTTTGTTTCGCAATACCTGCGACCCCGCTACCCCGTACTTACCACTACGTATTTCATCTATAAACTCGAGTCGCAGCCAAAAGTCGCATCTTACTGTTTTTTTTTTTTTTTTTTGTTAAAAAATTATTCATAAAATAAATTTAAAAAATGAAATGGATGAATGGTACCTTTACATTGCAACACCAAACCACATTGACTTCCTTGTCTTTTGTAACCACTTAATTGAAAACCGGGTACCAAATCTACATTCTCAATAAGCTCTACTCTAAAATACTTTAAATACATTACTTTAATACTCTCATATTTTGGCACCAAATTCTTTTGTCTATTATATTTTTCATAATTAGAACAAAAAAAAAGAGACCACACCTTTCCAGGATAATAAATATAAATAAACATTATTTTATCAAATTTTCCAGGATCATTCCTTGTTAGACAGCCTTCCAAAATCACCCACTTCAAATGCGTATAAAAAACTCTCTTATTGAACTAAAACCAAGCCTTGAAGGTTTTGTTATGGATAATGTCAACTTTAATTTGCAATTGTTCTCATCACATTACCATTCGGAAAGTTCGATTTTGCATCACCGTGTAATCATCTTTGGTGAGGAGATTCATGAAGGATTCTTATAACAAACTTAAAAAAGATTTCAAATTAATGTGAAATAAAATCAAGTTATTAAGTGAGAGTGTGTGTGCACGTGCATTTAAGAAAACAGAAAACGTTTATTCAAAAAATACAATTAAAAATTAAAATAAACATCATCAATACACTTGTACAATTAAATACGACCAGTATTCATTGAAATTTTGACCCCATACAAAGGTTTGTGATTTTTTCTGTCTTTAAATTTATTTTCTTAATTTTTTTATGGTATTTATTTATACATATTTATTTTTTACTATTGTATTATTTCACTAAATCACACAAATTGAAAGGTGCCGGTGTGTAGAAGAACTTAAAGCAGAGTTTTAAAAGAATTATTTGAAAAGAGAAACTAATGTACCCACAGCTTATAAGTGGTTAAAAGGTTTTTAGGCTAATTTCGGTAACGGTTAATTTTTAAACAAAATTATAAAAATTAAAAATAATTATTAAAGAAAAATTCTTATTATTTCGGCTTGAGTTCATTTTATAATTCATAATTAGAAGAATACCATTGTAAAGCTATAATTTAATTGGAATGCATTGAAAATAATACGACAAAGAAGATATGGTATCAATAAAATTAATTAACGAAAAGAAAAAATTAAATAAAAAAAAAGGAAACAACAGTTTGCATTTTCACTATTCGGTAACGATATTTTAAAGGTATTTTATGGTAGTCAACCTTTACTTTTACAGTAGCCACTAAAATTGTATTCCAATTTTGATTGGAATTTGCAGTGGTAGATAAATATCCCTCTGGTAGTTGACAAATTTTTCTAAAACCTGGTTTTAAGAAGTTTGACAATTTTACGGCCCTGATTGCCGTTCACAACACTAAATATTTTGATGTTGTATGTTGTAAACTACGATTACGACTCACAACACTTATCGGCTTAATTGTATGAAAAATACACAGTCGAACATTTGGAAGAAAAACATTTAGCTTGGTAGAAAATTACGGGTGGGGAAGAAAGAATCAATTTTGTGTTCGGTACTCGGTGAACATGCTTTGTTGACATTTTCTTTGCTGGAATTTACTACAAATTATTACACAGCACGAATAAGCGAAATGTGAAAAAAGCAAATAATAATGAAATGTGTTTGACAACATTGTTCGACAGTGTGACCGCGAATGAAAAAACCAAAGAGAATTCCAGATGTTTTTCTTCCAAATGTTTGACTGTGTAAATGGGGACTTAGTGTTGTGAACGATAAGCGGGGCCTTAATCTGGCATCTGTATCAATATTAGGACTAGCTAGTAAATCCATTGAATGCACTCTTTAAAATTCTGACTATAGTATAAACTTTTGTCTTTTTAATATCTTCAAAGAGTTGTAAACACACCAAGTATTGTTGCTAAGCAGTTTGTGTTTAAAAACATCATCTTAAATTGTCGTTTGTTTTTTTATTAAAACAAAAAACCGCTAAAAAAAAAAGACAAAATAAAAAGCAAAGAAAAACCCGCAATAGGAAAATGAATACCCGATTTATATTGTGTTTTTATACGATTGTTTATATTAATATTGTGTGTTTAACCAAAACAAAACGTTTTCCCAAAAAGAAATGAAAATTCCAAAAAGAAACAAAATGAACTGAACTGAATGAAACACTTGAAAAGTGTCACATGTGTCAATGGAAATTAATTGATGTTTAGTGCGATCGAACACGTTGATTTCAATTTTTTAAATAGAGTGGGAAAATGGAGTAATTTGAGGTAAACAAATTAGCTGGGTTTGTTATTGTTGTTTGTTATGTTCAAAACTAATTTTTATGATTTCCGGTTAAAATGTGAAAAATAACATAAATAATATAATGTGTCATAAATGGCCTCATTCAAATTATTTAATGCAGTGTTCACACAAAATATGGCCACTGTGGATGCTGGTTTTAAAACATATTTGTATAAAAGAAAGCCAAAAAATTGACAGCATCTTATTGGACGTCAGTATAGTTTTCTCCAGATTGAGCTCCCAGTCATTATTCACAAGCTGCAGTGGATGGAATGTAAGAACACTCTAATTTTCCACAGCTTCTGTCAATTCAACCATCTTGGGCTATTGCCAAAAGAAAAAAAAGAATGATACTTTACTTGTTGACATTAAACAAATCTTATAGATATGAAATGTTGTGTAAATATTAAAGCGTGCCACTAAAACAAAAATACAGAAATCTTTTAAGATAAAGCAAGTAAGAAAATATAGTCGGTCAAACCCGTCTTAAAATACCCTACACCCAGTGTATGTGTAACAACAGTTTTTCAGAAAAGGGCGCTATATGGCAGCTATGACCTACTATAGACCGATCATCCAAATATGTTGTGGCATGACTTCCCAGGGTGCTGTATCTTAATTGGTTAGCGCAGTTGCTCATTAAGCATGAGTTGGTATTTGTAGCCCGGGTTCGATTCCCAGCCGCTGCCACTCAAACACCATCAGTTTCTGATTATTATTAGTTTTCTTTCTATCCATCTTAACTCCTTCGGTGGTATAGCATTCAAACGCCACCGAAGTAAAATAATAAGATAAAGGCTATAAAATCAAGCTTTAAAAATAGTGCGCCTACTCACCACCAGAGGCGCTGCAATGCTGCACTAAAATAAACGTAATGCGCAATTGCAGAGTTGTGATATAAAGCTTTCTTCTACTTTCACCACCTTTACTTCTTCAATCTATCTAGCCCCCTTTCAAAGAAAGTAACGCAATTATATATATGTAGGCATATTAATTTTTTTGAGTGTTACTTCTCTTTAAAAAAAAAATATTGTTTGTGATAAATTTTATATCGATATAAACCATTTAAAATATTTATACATGTTAAAGTGATTTTCAAAGGGGGTCTTATATACGAGCTTTGACAAATTATGGACTGTCCGTCATAAAATAAGGTGTCATGATATCTGTATTTGCGAAACTTATTTGTGTTAAATTTTATTTCGATACCAACCGTGTCCGACGCCGATATTTATACCAAACATGAATCGATCTGTGATAACTGACAAAAAATCGATTTTTCATAACAAATCTTAAATCCTTCATAACTTTGTAAATAAGCGTCTAAATGTGCAAAGGGTCTTCATCTGTGATCATTCATATTTCTAACTCAAAATCGATTTTTCATATAAAAAATTAAAAAATCTTGAATCCCTTATAACAATAGGGCCTTGAATATTATTTGGTTACCAACATTTTTAAGTAAGTTATGCTCTTTCAGATGATTTTCAGCAGTATGCCTTATATGGGAGCAAAATTTGTAAGTGTGATTAGGCTTTTTATACAACTTATTTATGGCGAAATTTGGTTTAATACATTTATTAACAAACATTTATGACTGATAGACCCCTATTTCGGGATGAATTTGAATAGAGGCTAGGTAGAATAATGGACCGATTTCAACCAACTTCAATATCAACCGTCTTTGTGCCGAAAAATACCATGCACCATAATTACAACCTATACTCTACGCACAATGAACTTAGGAAGTGATTCTGAGTCTATTAGTATGGACGTTATCGGTCTATGAGCATTACGAACAGCAGCACACTATGATGGTGTAGGGAATATGTAAATAATTTAATTTCTCTTTTAGTTTTTCTTAAACGTTAATAATTGTTATTTAATTTTTCAAACTCGCTTTTGTTACATAAATATTAAAAGAATGCCTTAATGTAAATCCAAAATTAATAAATAATTATTAAAAAATTATAAAATTGGTTCAAAAAAAGTTTTACATTTCTATAATATTAATTTCTTAAAGTTATGATTTTTTAATTATCAATTTATAAATTTATAACAAGTTTATTTACTCTCCTTACTAAACCTTATTTAAATGTTTTTCTTTTGTTTAACTTTAATAAGTTTATCGAAAATAAGATTTTTGCACAAACTTTTCATATAACCCCTAAAAGTATACCACATGCGCTTCAAAATCTTTAACAACAACAAACCACCTATTTTTAATAACTTTAAAGCTTAATTTATTTCATAATCTCTAAAATATTCCTTTTCATTTTATAAAAATCCTTTGGCATACAAAATACTAATTTGCACAACAAACGAAAATCCTTTTTGTAACATGCCACAAAATATTGCTGATACCAAAAAAAAAAAAAAAAAAAACTCATACTCGTTTGCATGCACATAAAATCAAATCATCTGAATCCGAACAAAGTACAACAAATAGGTTCTTAAAGTAAAACCACAACAATAAAAAAAAAACACAAAAATACAACAGCGATACACAATCGTACAAGTGTTAGTGAATACGAATAAGAACAAGCATAAGCGCATTTAGTGGTGTTGCATGCAACATTAGCAACCGTTATAAGAATTATAGTTTTAAATTACATTCGTGATACAACAAAATAATCTAAAGTATTGCACTCAATATGAATACATTCAAAATTGTACAAAAAAAAAGCAAATTGAATTGAAAATAGACCCCATATGGCGTAATGATTTTGTATTTAAAATTAAAAAAAAACAACAACAACAAAAACTAAAGTTATATCAAAACGAAAGAAAAAAGTGAAGAAATAAAAATCTAAATAAATTTTCAAATGCACTTGTCATAGGGCAAACAACAAACATTAAAACACACAGTCACTCATTCGCTCACTTATGACACGTTGCACAGTGGAGTCGATCGTTAAAATAGTTATAAATATATTCTAGAATTAAAGAAATAATCCAAATGGAATCTATTAAGAGTGTTATATTCTATAAGTATATTCAGACTAATCTTTAACACTCTTCAATTCTAACTCTTCAAGCAAGTATTTTTGGGTAAGAAGTGAAAAGGAAATAAAAGGAGTACAAACTTGACGATACTAGTCAATTTTCTTATTTCCTTTTGTTTTTTTTTTTTTTTTTCTTTCATGCATGTTGATTTATATGAAAAAGTACGAAAATTGACGTGTGTGAATGAAATGACAAGTTCAAAAGAGAATTGAATAACAACTAGTCTGCTAAAATTGAAGAGTGTGAAACAGGACTTTAATACCCTACAAATTTCTAAACTTTTAGTATACCGTGTTAGACAATCGTTTGTACGCAACATGAATTCCCTTATTTTTAAAGAAATTGATTTTCGAAATACAGCTGAATAATTTAAAGGCGTTGTTGACGTGTGAGTAAAATCTAGGTGAAATTTTTTATAAGTTTTAATTTTTTTTTTAAACACTGTACAATGACAGCAATTGCAGTTTGTTTAAATAAAAATAAGATCAAATAGAAATTGAAATATACGCCCAAAACATTAAAACAAGACAAAAACCTGCGACAACAACAACAACACAATTAGGGTTTGCGATTTCCCGTACTATTTTTTTCCTGAAATCGGAAATGAAAAATTGCATTTCCCGGGAATTTAATTAATGCTTATTTGTTAAGTATAACTGTTAAGTATTTTATAAAATTGTAAAATTTTATTAAAGTAAAACAACCCATTAAGAGGGATACACATTTTAAGATGATTTCTTACTAAAAAAATTAAATCATATTTTATGGAAATAAAAAATCATTTTAAGTTCATCTAGCAAAATTGTTTTAATGCGCTTTTAAAATAACTAATCCAAATTTTATCGAAATATCTTCAGAATTGTGACCTGTACTCTGCGCACAAGATTTACATGGACAGCCAGCCATCCAGACGGACGGACGGACATCGTTAAATCGACTCAGAAAGTGATTCTGAGTCCATCGGCATACCAATATTTCTGGGCTTTACAAACATCAGCACAAATCCAATATACCCTCCCCACTATGGAAATGTAGGGTATAACAAACAAATGATAGAAAATTATAATAATTCAGAAAATCGTCACTTTCAATGAAAAAATCGTCAAATTGTCACTTTGCTATTTTTAAAACAAAACATTGCCAAAATCGCGATAAATTGTCAAATCTGACAGCTATGTTTACACCCAATACATAAACGAAAACTAAAAAATTGCAAATTAAAAAAAAAAATATTTAATTTTTTGTCAAAAATCGCAAATCTTTGGTAAAATTAATTTTAAGTTATTTAGTTAATTTAGTATAATTTATTATTAAAATATAACTACGTTAAATATTATTATTTTCCGGTAATTCCCGAACCTCAAACCCTAAACACAATACATTGGGTTGCGGTATCGTTAAGTACGAAGAAAATAAATGTGCATGTTTAAAAGGACGGACAACGAAGCAGTGGTGGAGAACTAAATCCCTTAAGAGAAGTTCTAATTACAATTATGACATTTGGGAGCTAGAGAGAACTACATACATACATTCATATGTACCCAACATAATACACTTCAATTACACACATTTATACACACACAACCAATAAATACACTTGTAAATAAATAAATATTAAAAAAAGACCCCCAGCACCTGATGATGACTTTCAACACACACACACACCCAAACACTCTTGCATAGACTACAAATGCAACAATACCATTAAATCTAGGCATACGAACTGCGCATGTGCAAACGTTTATTATTGGTTCACTTAAAATAGTTTCTAATTTTAAAACAACTAAATAATAAAATGTATTTTTTATTTATGTGCAACAATAGGGTGGCAGTTGCAGCAAGTAGTTGATGTCACTGATGAGTTTTTAGAGGCTTGTGTAAACTCTCTGTTTAATGCTAAAGTTGTTGTTGGCAGTGTTTTGTTTTACAATTTGACCCCAAATATATTTGTAAACAAATGTTGCCTGTACCATTCCTATGAATATAAAACAACAACAGAGTAGTCGTATATCTATGTTGCAAGTGAAATAGATAAATTTAACATTTGCAGCACATCATTAAATAGGCTTGTCGTTGCTTTTTTATTTATTTTTATGACATCAGCTCAAACTTGTGAAACCCCTTAGGTGGGGTAACAAATTAAAACTCTACTTCTAAACGTTTTTAATAGTTTTTCTTTCTACAGAATTTACAGTTTGTACTATTTTTAACAAAAAACTGTATATTTTTGTATAGTATAGTTTTTTTTTAGCAAACGTAAGTTTAACGATTGCAGAGTTTTCTGGAAAACATTTTAAAAATTGTTTCGATAATCTTAACATTAATATAATATTCAATATTAATAAAAAAAAACTCGTATTTATATCTGGAGGATTACACTGATTAGAAGTTAGATATGAAATTATTTTAACTACAAAATTTCAAAAAATACAGATATGTATCTTAAATAAAAAATTCTTTTTGCCGAGCTTATTAACATATTTTATAATATTTGATTAGTTTAATTAATAAAAATAATTTAAATAAAGCATCTTTTAATATCGTGTAGAAAAAGCAGAAAAAGCTTAAGTGCAAAAAGCACTTAAGCCTAGTTATTCTAGGGCTAAGATTTTCATGCACTAAAAAATCCAAAATATGCACTAAAAAATCAAAAATATGCAGTAAAACTTGAAAATTTCAATAAAAAAAACGTTTTTTTTTTTAATTTTTTTAAACATAAATCTTTTAAAAACTAAAATATGTAACTAATTTAAATTTTTGTTTATATAAACAAATAAATACTTTTTTATATTATCAAAAGTAAAACTCTGTCTGTTCGGACGCAAAAAAATTTTGTACATAGGAAATGACCTCTCAACGTCAACCGAAATTATAGGAGCATACTTGAAGGAAGCAAATTCATTTGGAGAATATTTTTGATAATGTTGCATGTCACCCTATTTCATGCAAAAAAAACAATTTTCTCCTTTATGGTATACAGAAAACCGGCTTCGCATTGCACAAATTTCTTGTATTACCGGCATATGGCCGGGCGGAAGGCTTTTCTCCTCCATGGTATCAGAACACCGGCAGAGTACTAAAAGAATTTATTGATTTTTTTTTTGTTTATTTGGAAATTTTTTGAAAAATCACTCAAAAATTCCAAAATATGCAAAAATATGTATTAATACATTTAAAATATGCATTTTAAACCAAAATATGCAAAAATATGCATTTTCATCAAAATATGCAAAAATATGCAAAAACAAATCGATGCCATTTTAACGCAAATTTCTTGATTCTGAAAGATAATTGGTCGACATCGCTCATAGACTATCGACAAAAAACATGCATTTGCATGGAAATCGCAGCCCTAGTTATTACATTCAAATTTTGTACATTAGCATTGTTTTGTCTGATAAATACAATTCTAGGTTTTTTATTTTAATATTAGCGAACCTTGTCGTTTTTGTCCCTTAAGCTTTGCTGTCACTCTGAAAGTCTACTCCTAAAATTTTTGTTGGTTTTTTTTTAGATAGATGGAAACGTAAATGAAAGTTATTTTTAAAAATGCTACAATTGGCAATATTCTTTCTTTATACTTTTAAGATGTTCAGTATAAACTTTATGCACTCCTTTTATATTTCCAAATGTAGAAGGTATAATTTATTACTTTGGTTCCGACAATAATGGGAGGGAACAGCCGGTAATTTTTCAATAAATGTCCTTACTAAAGAAACGGAAACTTCATCTGACTTATTATTTGGAGTAGATTTTCTAACATTTCCATTATATAAATATCTTGAACTATTATTTATTGTACTCTTTATAAATTATTGTGATATATCAAAAATTGTTGACATACTTTTAACTTTGTATATTAAAATTAATGACATAATTATAGCCTTTAACCAATCTCTTTGCATTTTTTTACTTATTCCCCAAAAATTTTCGTTTATTTGCTCCCTCTGAGATTCGGAAAACTTATCACCGCATGAATTTCCACATTTCTTATTTTTACATGGATTGGGTAGAACACATTTGTCCCGGATTTTTAACTTTTGTAATCTTTTTGGTAGCTTCTTTTGTTTGTTATAACCTCTTTGACCTACACATAGAACGAGCGCTTTCTAAATAGAATTTTTTAAGAAAACACCCAGTAAAAAATAAGATCATCCAAAGAGTAATCCTGGAGCGCTCCTTTGCGAGTAATGGATTACTCCATAAAACTCCGAACCTCATAGGATTTTTTAACACAGTATGTCCGCAGACATGAGTACTCCTTTTAAGCTCCTTATGGAGTACTCCCTTTGATCTTAAAAATGACGACAGAGGGAGTAATCGTTTTTGTCTACTAAAAGAACATAGCGGGAGTAATCGTTTTTGTCTCCTAAAAGAACATAAAGGGAGTAATCGTTTTTGTCTCCTAAAAGAGCATACAGGGAGTAATCATTTTTGTCTCCTAAAAGAGCATAAATACAAATTTGGTTATTTTTTACAAAAACAAGAAAGCCTCGAAAAATAGCAACGGCGGAAATGAATTTTGCAATCCCGTTTTCTTGAATTTGAGTGGCATCACCGGAAATGAATTGAGGGAATTGAGGAGATTTTTTTTAGAGATGGTCCAAATAATCCTAAAGCTATGTATAGACGATCGTCAGATATTACAACGTTGTCAGATCTACCAATGTTCTAGCAATGTACTAATATTTAAAAATTGTTAGCAAAAGGTAAATTGTCTGTTTAGACGACTGTAAGACATTGGCATACAATTGTCACACAATGAATTTATCTGTCAACCGAAATTGTTTTTCCAAAATCTTATTAATGCACACTTGTTTGTTTATTTGTGTATATGCAGAGTTGCATTTAGGAATAATTTTTATGACAATGCTGCCATTGGCAGATGCATAAACTTTGTACATATGACAATGAAAAGTGTTTGACAATTGTCTTAAAACAATGACAATGACAAAATTTTTAGATGACTGACAAAAATATTTGTCTTCCAATGTACTGAAAATGCTTTTTCTTATAACATTGAAGGACAAAAATTTTCGGTTCACACGGCTGTTAGACATTTTCTGAAAATTTTTCGGACAACGTTGTAATATCTGACGATCGTCTATACATAGCTTAAGCTATCATTTTTTGTAAAAAAAAACAAAACCATGAAAAATTGTCACTTGAGCTTTTTTGGCGGTTATGACACGATATGTTGGAATTTAAAGACAATTTAATTAATTAATTAAATTACGAAATATTTACATATGTACGTATGTATATACATTCATATGTAATTCAAAACTTTGACCTGTTTTATTGTAATTTTAATAGTCATAAATACCAATAAAGTATTATTTATTATTTGTTTACAGTAATTATTATGACAACCAGATGCTGGCACATTATAGCCACCAACAACTGATTACATATTTTTAACAATTAACATTTATTAATTACAATTAAATGTATATTTCTTTAGTGCATGAATTTTAATTGTGCCAAAGCACACTAGGTCCAATGACAGGTTCTGCAGACTAAAATTTATTAACGATTTAACATACTGTATTTTCAATTTAGAACTGTAGTGGAATAAAAGGCTTGTCAGATTATTTTAGTAGTACTTCTGAAAAACTCTAACATTTTTCATGAAAACAAAGTTTGTTTTTATGCATATCTGTGGAGTTTTGACAAAAGAACCTAACTCGAGATCGGACAATTTTCCACTTTTTAAACCATATGTATAAGTTTTAAAAGCGCATCTTTCTGTCTTTTCAGCGTATTTCTAGATAGTGTAGATCGGAAGATATAGGACCCCCCAAATCAACCTATCTCGCAATTTTTACAATCTGCTTTTGACAAAAGAACACATATCGAAATACGCTGCAGGGAACAAAGAGAAATATCATAACGTAATTTTTACAAAAGAACCTATTTGAATATGTGTTTCCAATAATTTACTGAAATTATTTTGACAAAACAACCTATTTGCAGTCATGTTCTTTTATCACATGCATAAACGAAAATAACACGTTCCCTTCTAAAGTTAAGTTCTTTTAATAGCCATTTGATCATTAGCATTCATTGTGACAAAACAACCTATGTGAACATGAGTGCTTTAGTGTAGTAGGAATTATCGAAATAAGAGGAACCTATATCAAATCAAGTGCTTTTGTCGTGTGCATATATAACAAATTAAGACGTTTTTAATGAAAATATGTTGTTTCCTAATATAGAAAAACATAAACAATGCACAGAGGAAGACAACAAAAATACAAAGGTTCCAAAGTTTTGGAGGAGCATTGACTCTCTCGCAAGTGAATACATTGACTACAAGAATATATATATACAAGATTACGACAATTATCAGCTGTTTTGAAGTTAACTACGTCACGGCTCCAAAGAGTTTGTCAATTTGTATGTAATTTTCAATGATTTTAGAATTTTCGACTTTTCTAGAGGGTGCCGTGTTTGTGCACCTTTGTTCAACTATTGATATTTATAAGATCATCATACTATAGACGTTTCTGGTTGTTGGACACACGCTTATGGAATGTGACACGGTTCACTCCCAAATAGAAAAAATGTGTGAATTACATACATCACCCATATGACTGGGCTACTTTAATAACAACTACAAATCACAAATACAATGCAATCGAGATGGTAGTATATTAAAGAACAAATACACGTGGAGAAATACTAATACATTAGGTGCGTGTAATACTACTTATGTTTGTATATTTTTAGTATAATTTTTATTTGTTGTTTTGTAAAGGTGATAAATTGTAAAGGTGACAAGATGCGATATGAGAAATCTAAGTCTGGAATTTTACAGTACAAGCTAAAGATATCAGCCGGACGAGGACTTCTAGGAACTAGACACAGCGACGACGGAAAATAACAAATTTAAAGTTTAATAAATGTTATTCTGATCTTTTGCCAATATCTTCTAATAAAAAACGTCCGTTCTGTCATTTATAAATGCAGAGTTTCATAATTTTTGCAATAACTTTCACGTTGAAGGTGAAGTACAATTGGAAGATGATTAGGATATTGACGAATATGATTAGCTGTAGACTGAATTATTATTTTTTTCTTCTGAATTATAAAAATTAAAGCAATTTAATATAAATGTGAACTACAATATATTATAATATATTTCTATTCTATTTCTTATTTGTATTTTTAATTCAATTAATTTCAACTTTTCTTTTTCATACCTAGAAATGCATGTAATTGGTCTTATAGAAAGCATAACTTTTTATAATATTCGTTTAAAATAAACTGAATTCTATTTAAGAAAACAACATATGTCACTGAATTTTTCATATTTCATTTTAATAAAAGCACTAGTCCCGAAAAAGGTTGCGAAATATTTGTTACTCTTCAGTATGAAAAAAGAGTTTATCTAGAGAAGGGTTGATTTTTCGATCAAAAATTATTTTGACAAAACAACACATCTCGGTTTTTGGCCATTTTCTCGGCAACAGTTGTATCTGGAAGAAAGATGCAAATTGTAAAATAAAGGTATTTAAATTCTCCACCATAAAAATAGGTTACATTTGCTTAGATATGTTCTGGGACGATTCTGTGACCCTATAAAAGTGTTTTTTGGCCCTCCTGTAAAATTCAGTTTTTCGACATTGGTTGTTTTGTCAAAATTCCACAGATATGTATTGCAATGTTTAAATTTGTACCTAAAAAACAGGTGCCATAAACCTATAGTGCATTTACCTAATAGAATTGTTTAAGTTCATGAGTACATGCACATGTATATTTATATAACCCATATTAATGCGATAAGGGTCATTTAAAATACAGTGGTAGACAATGGCTTGTATGCAAGATGTTATTTCTTTTTTTTAAAGAAGCTTATTAGCTTATTGGATCAATTTTTTTACTGCACGGTTTGTCTAAATCATAAATACTAAATACATAATAAAATAATATGGATAATACAGCGAGATATATTACAATATATATTTTAGTTATTCTCGGAAATGAAACATAGTATAAGGGAGCTAAGACCAATTCGGAAATGTGGTTCCTATATGGTAGCTATAACCAATTATGAGCCGATCATAATTGTTTATAAAGTTCGTTACGATGATTTATATATACATTTATGCCAACTATTTGTGTCGAATTTCAATTTGATAATGACGTTTAAAATCGATTTAGGTGATTTTCGAAAGTGGACTTTATGTGGGTGATATAGTCAAATATATACGGATTATCATAAAATTCGGTACGCTGATTAATATAAAATTTCTGACTATTTAAATTATTTTCGAAAGTGGACTTTATAAGGCGACTATGGTCAAATATGGACTGATGCAAACAAAATATGGTTTTATGAATTGCTGGAACTTATTTTTGCTGACTTTTGTATAAATAGTGCTTCTCTCTAGACATAAGCCATAATGCCGAGAAGACATTTGTATGGGGGCTATGATGAGATAGTTGAGTGATTCTTACCATTTTAAACTTGTCCTTCTATAATAAAAATAAACCCCCTGGCCCACGATGTCGAACAATAACGTTCGCTTAGATAAGACTTAAGGCACAAACTTTTTATCGTAACTATTTTTTACTCAATCAAGTGTGTTTATTCCACAATCAAGTTTGAGTCTTAAGTCTTATGTAAGCGAACGTTATCGTTCGACATCGTGGGCCAGGGGGAAAGTGTGCAAAATTTCACGTTGTTTTCCTGCATTTTATTGGAAGAAAATAGCAAAAAACATATCAAGGTTGTCTGAAACTTTGGTCTATAACTCTGATTCCACTAAAATTGCGATGTGTTATAATAAATGAAAAATTATATACACCAATACCTCACTTTGCGGGTTTACGTTCCAAAAAACACGACCCAAAGTGCATTAAGATTTTCTATAGCAAACCATTTAAATATCGAAGATGGGTTCTAGAGTTACGAAAATACTAAGTCGTCGGCTTGCTTTCACAAAAAAATTGGTCCAATGTTTGCTGAACAGCTTTTTTTTAAAGTAAAAAAATTTTCTGTATTACTGTCACTAGCATTATCGTTGGATAATGCTTTACTTTTTATGTCATCGAATAAGCTTTTTCTTTTGTCTGAAATACCATTCTCTGCGCAACTTGATTTTCAATCTAAATAGAAAGCAAGGACTCTATTTTCATCATCAAAGTACTTATTGCACTGGTCATCGTTTTAGCATCTAATAATGTTGTAGATTTTCCAAAAATTTAAAAAAAAATTAAAGACTCGAACCCAAAACAATACACTACATTTTAAACATGACAAATTCCAAATCAATACAGTTAATTTGATGAGTAAAATAACAAGTTTGTAAAAATAAAATTTGTACATAACTCTTTTTGTTGCATCAGCAAGGCTTTAATGTATCATCTATAAATCGCGGTGATTTTAAATCACGGGAGAAATATTTTGGTGTTCTGAAAATCACGAGATTTTTAGTTTTAAGTAGTGATTTTGTTCTAAATCACGACCTAACAACTGATTTTCTTTGTTTACAATAAAATTTTCACTTGTTTTTTACATTTGTATATTAAAATTAAACTTATCAAACTACATATTTATTTATTAATTTTATTTTGTTCAACAATTTTAATAAATTTTTAATTTTTATGTATAATTTAATTTAATAAATCAGTAATATGCCACACGACTTTAAAACTTTGTTACTCTGGCAACCAAAATGACGTATATTTTGATCAACAATATCAGCTGACTACTAAGAAGTAAATCACGAAAAATGTACACAAATCTAAAATAATGGTCAACAAAAAATACTACGTCTTACTAAATTTGTAAATTTTAAGTTTTTTCTGTGTAAAATAGTTAGTTTTATTTCCAAAACAAATAAAGAACAAATGCTTTTAAGTGTTTGTGATAATTTTATTACAAGAGTTTAATGAAAAATGCTTGAAAAACTCTAACAGCCTTATGCAAAAAACTTAAAACAGGCTGATAAACCTCTGTTAAGAAAAATTCCTTAAAGTATCATGCAAAAACAACTTTTAGCTTAACATACGTCTGGTAAAGCAATGATAAATCAAATAAATTAAAGTAGCTGCATACCTACTTTAAAGTGTAGTTACAATATTTTATTGTTTTAACAAATAAAGTTTTGTTAATTTTTGTGTAGATTTTTACATAAAAATTTGATACATGGATATATTTTTTAATGTAAAAATAAAATGTTTTGAAAGCATTCAATGAAAATAATTATAATTGTATGAATTTTTTACATAAAAACGCTCAAGTCGGTTTTAGTGAGTTTTAAATTCCGACTAAAATAAAAAAGAGTGGACGGGGATCCAAAGTTTGTAATATGTTTAGCTATATCTTGAAAACATTTTTTTAGGCGATATATATATCAAATGATAGGTATTTAGACCCTTGCAACAATATATAACATAAAGTACTTATATGAACCATCTACATAGAGGTCAATGTCGAGAAAATTATTTTTTGATCCGGAAAAATACATTTATCAGTATGTATATAAATTACAAAATGTAAAAGTCAAGAAACTAATGGTGTTTTCTTTTCTGAAATAAAATGTTACACCTTTATTATGTACATTTTTATAAAGTTTACCCCACATTTTAACGATGTCGCATTTTTATTGTTCAGAATAGAACATAAAATTACAACAGTGTAGCACTTTTTTCATGTACAGTAAAACCCGCTTTAGTACCTCCCCGCTTTACCACCTAACCCGTCTTAGTACCCAACATTTGTAGACACTATGGTTTTTTTGTAAAAAATCGAACAAATTTACCCTTTTAAGTACCTCCCCGTTTAAATACTCAACCCGCCTAAGTACCGTAATTTGTTGTGCATTAACTAAAATTTTATGTACATTTTCCCTCGCTTAAGTACCTTTTTGTATACAATTCTTTTTTTTAAACGGCAACTCTATAATCGATTGTTTATTTATACCATTACTAATTTATCGAAAAACTGACATACATATCTGTCAAAATAAATCATAATCAAGATATACATAAAAGATTCGTAAAAATGCCTGGCAAAGGGCGAAAACTTACAAGTTTGACAATTAAGCAAAAAATACAAACTCTTCATTTGATTGATCAGAAAGCAAAATCGAAAAATTAAATTGCGCAGCATTTTCGGTGCGACATATCAACTGTAAATAGAATTTGGAGAAACCGACAACAAGTCGAAGAGGCCGCAAACGCAACTTGTTTGCGACGTAAACGTTTACGTACGAGTCCGCACAATGACATTGAAAAAGCTCTTTTTCAATGGTTTGACCAGATAAGAGCTCTTAATACTGTGTTAACCGATGCTCAAATCCTCCAAAAAGCGAGAGACTTCGAAGAAAAATTGCATTCCGATTTTATGCCAACAAATGGCTGGCTATGGCGATGGAAACGTCGGGAAAATATTAAGTTCATAAAAATACATATGTACACAAAATGTTCCTTTTTTCAAACGATTTTTTTAAGCAATATGAAATACGTTTTTAATCAATATGTAATCAAAATATTTCTTGTTAAATAAATTTTTTGTTTGTCTTTAAATAAGTAATTTTCAATATTCTTAAAATTATTAAATGTTTAATTACCCAACAGAAGGTTCTAAAACGGGGTTGTTTAAGTACCCAACCTGAGGTACTAAAACGGGTCCTTATAAGTACACAACCCGCTTAAGTACCTAAAAATGCTGTCAATTTTAGTCAAGGCACTTATGCGGGTTTTACTGTACATCTGTTTTAGTTTTTTTTTTGTTTAAAAATGGCACCATCCCGACTAATACGCAAATTCTTTTTAAACTATAAAAATTATATATGTATATAAACATACATTACATATATAAGAAGTAGGAGATATTGTCCTATGCAATTTGACATACATCAACTTCAGAGTATTCATTAAATACGTTCTCTACAAAGACTTTCACTCGCGGATGTGGATATCTTTCCATAATCATATAAAATATTTCATCATCATTAGATGATAAAGATAACTCCCACAAGTCATCCAAAATTTTTTCAGCACATAAAAAATAGTAATATTTTTCATTTTGTATATTTTTTTTTGTTTCTTAACACAAATACACATTCATAAACAAATCAAATGTCAGCTGTTTTATCGTGCGATTCAGCCCCCTCTAAAAACACAGAGTGTGAAAGGTGCACCATTTTTTAAATTTATAGTGTGACATTTATAGAAAAGAACACACTACACTTCAGCAGTGTTGACATTTTTTCAGAAAAGAACACAAAAAAATTAAAAAAGGTGCGAAATGGGAAAAACGTGTAACATTTTTGCCAGAAAAGAAAACGCCATAAGCTTTAATTCAAGGTAAAATATAACCATGTAGGTAGTATATACCCAGTTGGCCAAATGGTCGTACACGACATTGTCTTTGACGATTTATGTAAGACATTTTTGAATTTGTCCCCTATCGCTAAAGTTGGCGTAAACGATGATGTGTAAGAAATCTTCGTTAATGACAAGATTAGTGACAAACACCTGAAAGTTGTCATCTTTTAAACCTTATTAAAGACAAAGTGAGCGACTACATCTGATATATTGTCTTGTATAGACTATTTTAAAGACAAGATGCACGATAATGTATTCAACGTTGTCTTCTGTCAAACACACTTGACGACAAGATGTGCAACAATGTCTTCAATGTTGTCATATCTCTAATATAATATATAATATATAGCCGAACTTTTCATTCTTATTGCGTGAATGACAAACTAAGTGACATTGTCTCTCTTTAAGTCGTCCACGATTTACGCGACATTTGTTCGAAAAAGTCGTTGACGATTTGTTCTGGCTGTCCTACATTTGTCTTCGAGGACTTTACACTATCATGCACCCATCATTGAGGGTGTCTTAAAGACATGGCCAACTATATATGAAAACATACAAAACATTATAGTGATGTACATACAATCAACCAAAGTAAATAAAGCTCGTTTTTAAAATAATCGCTTTTAAGTTAGGAACAAAAAAGAGTATTTATTATTTTAAATTATTATAAATGTGGTTAGTTTATATTTTTATGCAGTATAAATATTATTTGACATATTAAACTAAGAATAAAATTTCATTTTATATTGAAAATATACAAAACATTTTAACATATCCGACTATCCGAATGAACTAATAATCGTTGTTTTACATCATTAACTATAAAGAGACAAAAGAGAGTGATAGTGTTGCCAGTATCAACATATAAAATTAATTGATGAATACAATAGTTAACGTACTGTTTTTGCATATGAATTTTTAACATTGGTGTGTTAAGGCCCAACTATAATATGCATATGCTAGCTTAAGCAAACGTGCGAACACATATAAATTGTATGTGGCAAACTATAATGTACTTAACGAAACTTTTCGTTAAGTTTTTCAACTGTCATTTGCTTAAGCAAAAAGCGAAACTGATCGCACATTCTGTACGGAATCAGCTGTTTGTTGTTGTTTGTTTGTGTTTTGAACAAAATGGAAGAAAATATATTTATTTTAAATTTAATAGAAAATGCGGAAAAAAATAAGTGCCTTTACAATAAAGGGACCCTTTATATTTTAACAAAAATGTCTTTCTGTCGCGGTTTATTTCTCTGACAGAACAAGAGCGTCTTCTTCTTTTACAGTGTAGTTCACTTATTTATTTTAATGTGCACAGGCCTTCAAGCGCTAACTTTAATATTTTTATATTATTTAAATTTTTAAGTTTTTTCACCATTTTTGCAAACACAATACGAAAATTAACAAAACATATGTAAGCGTTTATTATTATTTACAATGTAGTGCTGCCACAGCTGTACATTTTAGTACTTTTGCCGATAAATTAAAAAAAAGGAAAAATTATGCGTTTCTGGTACGAAGTTTTCTTTTAATTATAAAATAATATAACAATATTTATAAAATATAGTCATTTAATGGCTTTTTGTTAAAATAAAAACATTTTTTTAAACATAAATGAGCAACTGTGGACAAAAAGTTTCAAAGTCATTGTAGCCACCTGAAAGTTAACTCTGAACTGGTTATGCATTTGACAGCCTTTTCGTTAACTTTTGCAATTTGCTTAATCTTGCTTATGCATATTATAGTTGGGCCTTTAGCCTTAAAGTGTCTTTTAACTAACGTGAACTACAAACCTCAAATAAGATTTTTTTTTTGCATAAGGCTGTAAGTGATTTGAAATCATTAGGCTGTTAGGTGACCAGTTTTAAATCACGAGATTTCAATAATTTTTGTGCACAGAACACCTTTTCAGTGATTTCAAATCACTTTACGAAAAAGTGATTTTCAGAACATGCCTGAATATAAATTAAAATGTTTACTACAAATTACGGCAGTTCACGGAGAAAATTATAACCCAGTCAAAACATTGGCAATACAATTTAACAAATTTGCAATAATTTAGCTACAACAAACTGTCTTCGAAAAGCTTCTATTTTCAGGCTAAATATTAATTTCCTGTTTCTTTCATATCACGGTTTAAAAGTTAAATTTAGTGAATATTTTTTTAAATTTAAAAGAAAACTCGTCGACATTTTTTCTTGAAATGTTCACTGGGAAATACCATAAGTAACATAATATTTAAATATAGAGTAGTATGGAGTAAAGTAATAAATATATGTATGTACTTATGTATGTACATATATGTACATACTTTAACAAATATTCACACAAATTAACTCTTAACTGAGTAGTAAACAAAAAAATTATGTTAATTAAAAGTTCATTTTTTAAAATCCCTGAAAAAATAATCAATAAATTATCATGCAATTTCAATATGACAGCAATGAAAGCAAATACGTATTACTTTGTAAAATTGTCTGGTAAAGTATTTTTTTATTTAATTTTGTAGTGAATCGTTTTTACAGTTAATATGTAATAAAAATTTAATTATTTTGTTTTTAAAAAGGTAATCGTAATGGATTAATATTATAATTTACGAAATATATTTTAAAAAAATCTAACTATTTTTCGAGTTAAAATATTTAATATTTAAATTGTTTCACAGTGATTCGAATAACCATTCAATTAAATTTAACGAATAAAATATTCAGTTATTACTCCTATCAATAAAATTAGCCGTTATTGATAGGAGTAATAACAGATCCTTAATAATTTTCAAAATCAAAAAAAAAAATTTTTTTTTTTTTTTCAAAATAATTGGAATAAATATTAATTTATTGAGTTTTACGATGTAGTCATGGATTTATTATCATATTTCTAAAATCCGATTAAAAACCGAATAATTGTTTAAACTCGAATAAGTTATTATTAGCTCTACAATTTTTCTTATTTTTGAGATCAAATAAAATTATTCGATAATAATAATAGTTTGCGAGGAATAATAATTTCCTTCTGATCAAATTTACAAAAATCAAATTTTTTCTAAAATACCGTAAAATATTTGTTTTTAACGGCATACCACGCCCAAAATTGCCAATATTTTGATCTATTTTTTTGGCTAACGTAGTTTTAACATGTTTACTATTAAATGCCATTACAATTTTAGAAATCAGTGACAACAAAAAATTTTACTTTTGACCGATGAAATTAAATTCTGAGCCACTGTACATCGGTGGTGGGTACACAAGATTTGGCACCCCCGAATATAGCCTATTATTTGTTAAAACCTAATAATACATACAAAAGATACTAATTGTTGATAAAAATAAAAATTCTTTATTTTTAAAAAAATTATTCGAATAATAACCCGAATAAAATATTCGACTAATTTTAATGATAATAAAAAAATATAGCAAAATACTACTTTCAATCATAATTGAAGTAGTAGTAAGTGAAATTTTATATTATTTTTAAATTTCTTTAATAAAAACAGCATATGTAATTAATCGTTTAAAATAATCGAATCGATTTTTTAAACTTGAATAAAACATAACTGTTCAATTCACAACTGATGTTGTTGTATTATAGGATTTGTACGTCGTCTAAATTTACAATAGTTGTAAAAATGTTATTGGTAATTTCTATATAAATATTTTGTACTGCACCTACGACATTTTTGCAAAGGTTTTTCAAATGTTGTATGAAATTAAAAGAAAATCATAAACTGTTTGACAAATTTAAAACAAGAATATAAAAATAATAAACAAAAAATTTTTGTCATTTTGAAAGTTTGAAAACATAAATATACGAATTTGCTCAGAATTGTGTTCACAATCAGATAGTTGTATCATACAATATACAACATACAACATCATTTGTGAATTGAACAAACATGTTTTATTTTTGTAATTTTAATTTACGCTTCCTCTAATTTCTTCTAAGAGTGACAATTACAAGCAAAAATCATTAATAAAAAATCTGGTTCCAAAGGAAGAATTATTGGCTACTTAAAGATACAAATAAGATTGTATGGCACAACACCACACTAGAACCATCTGGAACTAGTCGTTTTTTCCTGTAAAGATGCAAACATTCATTCAAATCGATCTACTGCGCATTGTTCTTTCGTATAAATAACAAATATTGTTTACGTTTATTAAAATTTACGTTTTATCAAAAAATAGTAACCAGCCAAAAAACTAGATACTTGCAAAACTCAAAAATAAGTTTTCTATAGCAAAACAAATATAACAAAAAAAAATTAAAACACAGACAGAACCGAGGTGCTTGTTTTTAATTATCATATTGATAGATAACAGATTTTTCAAAATAGCATTTCGATTTAGATTTGTGAACACAAGTACCACGCTCATAATGCCAGGTGAAATCATACGGACAACGCATAATCATTAAAGAGCCATTGAGGCAATAAAAATAGTATTCACAGCGATGAGGATGAGGCACAAAATCGTACACTCCCTTGTGGCAATTTAAACGCACCGAATATTTCAGCTGAAAAACAGACATCATGTTTTGTTTGTTAATGGCCAATTTAGTTTCTTAGCGAAGTAAGCAACTCACCTTGCAACTTTGGGGCATTTGTGGCTCACACTTGCCAGACCTTCCGTTGAAGTACATTTTACCCGGACACAGCATGGGTATGGCGTGACCGTTGTAGCAAGTGTAAAACGCCACACATGATGTGGGATTGGCAATATGTTTGATATTTTGAAAACCATTAATTTGCGGGCATTTTTGCGTTTCACTAGCTACATTATACTCATCCAAATCAGTTTCAGCAATTTCTTCTATTTCCGTATTCGATATATTTCCAGTATCTCCATTTTCAGCATCATTTTCACCATTGTCATCATCTTTATTGTTTGGAGTCTCGCTTTCGCTTTCATTGTGATTAAAATCCTCATCATAAATACTTTTAACATCGTCAGTTGGTTCAATATTACAAACAACATTTTTCGCATCATCACAATTGCCTGCTAATTCGTTAAAATAATTGCCAGCTAAACATTCACCTTCGTAGGAATTTTTACCATTACAAAATATATATTTGGCACAACTTCTTTTACTTGCCACCACAATGTCGGGTTTATCGATGCTCCGGCATTCCTCGTATTCACGACACCATATAGAATGTTGCACGAGTATTACTAAAGCGCAAAAAATCACTAAAAACGCCATTTTTAATTTTAAATTTATTTAAGATTTTTGTTATTCACTTATTGAACAGAATATAGCCCGTGTGAACAAGCCCCATTCGCGTTACCTCGGTAGTCTATATAATACTATTATTACATTTTTTGTTTTGATATTTTTTTTACTATAGGCATCAGATATGTACCTCCCACCATTTTAGGCAGCCGCACAAGAATTTGATAAATTTAACATGTTTCCTTCAAATTGTTATCAGTTCGCAATATGTTCAATAATAACTTAGAGTGGGACTATGGGAGTGTGGGAGGCATAATGTTGTAAAGCTTAGATGATAAATACTGCCATATTTTACCTATTAACTATCAAATTTCACGATCAAAAATGTCTACATATTTCTAATAACTTTCCAAGAATATGTTCAAGATAATAGTAACAGTTGGAGAGCAAACAAGTATGAAGTCACTGACAAAATGAAAGTTTTATTTTGCTGCATGAATTTTGGGAGGAGAATGGTTGTGTGTATCAAAAATTCGGTTAGTAGGCTAGTAATAAACTCAATGTTCCTAAATGGTTAACATGTTTACGATCCTGCTGATACTTAGTCCCAATTTACACGACGCAATTCTTATTGAAAAAATTGATACAATTCTTTCATTAAAATGTATTCGGTGTTTAGAAAACACAATACAATTTCTTAAATCACTTGTATTTTTATTAGTGATGGCACGATTAATCGAAAAACAAGTAATAATCGATTATTTTTCTTTAATTAACGATTTAATTGTATCGTGAATTCTCTTTCGATTAATTAAGTTAATCGATTATTCCAAAAAATAATCGATAGTCATCCAGAAACAAAAAGAAATAGAAAAAGAGAAGAGGAACAAACGCATGGTTGAGCGTTTTTCGTGACGGCCAGAAGAATTTCGGAAAAACTCATAATCATAATCATAAAAATTAAAAAAATTCATTTCTACTGGCAGCATCAACATTGCTAGACCCAAGATTTAAAAAAATTAATTTTGAAGATCCCATAGCTTTATCAACAGTCATGAGACATCTAAGAAATGAAATGGCAGAAATTGCTCATATAGATCACTGAATTGGAAGCGGTAGTGAAACGCCTTCTGTTGGTGTAGTGGAATTTGATTTATGGGCTCACCATAAATCTTTAGCCCACAAACGAAGAAGAAAGAACAATGACTCAACACTTCCTCAAGATGAACTATGCTTCTTTATCAATGCTCCAGTACTAAAATTAAAGCGCAACGTAATAGACGCAGGGGAAGAAATGAAATCGGTCTACCCTAAACTGTACTCTCTTGCACAAAAATATTGCTTTTTTATTGGTACATCTGTACCATCAGAGCGGCTTTTTTCCAAAGCAGGTGCAATAGTAACGCAAAAACGGAACAGATTAACCACGAAACGGCTATCAAAACTTCTATTTTGAAATTCTGTGCTAAATAAATAATTTTTTTTAATAAGTAATAATAAATTTTTTATTTATGATAATTTTCAATTTTACTTAAAAATATCGATTAATCGAATAAATCTTTCCAATTAATTGCAATCAATTATTTTTTCTTTTCGATTAATCATATAATCCATTAATCGGTTATTCTTTTTTTTTTGCCTTCACTAATTTTTATATTTATACAAATTTGTATACACCATGCCTCTAATAATAGAGACAAATAAGAAAGTATAGTCCATGGTGAAATTAAATACCAGGTGACCGCATTGCTACAACAATTACAACAAGGCAAGAACAACAGGCATTTTTCTATATGAAAAACTTTCGTCACTGTCAAAAAGTTTTTTTTTTTATATAACTTTTTGGCATTTTCAAATTCACCATGAATAATCAGCTGGCGCTACGCTATCACCTAGTATTTAAATTCACCTTGGTATAGTCGGTCAAGCCCGACCATAGAATACCCTACACCCAGTATATAAATAAAACAGTTTTTCAGCAATGGAAGATATTATCTATTATAGACCGATCATCAAAAAATTTAGTGCCATGACTTCTGTGAACATAAATATTATGTACATATGTTATACTTTATCTCGATATAAATACTTTTAAAAGATTTATGGAGGTTAAAGTGAATTATGAATAGGGTCCTCTATGGGAGTTTTGACTAATTACGGACCGACCGTTATAATATTAGGTGTCATCAAATTATTTTTGTGTAATTTTATTTGGATACCAAAATTTTTAAGAGATTTATGGTCGTTAAAGTGATTTTTGAAAGTGGGCCTTATATGGAAGCTACTATTAATTATGTACCGATCACCATAAAATTGTATCATATTATGTGAATATGTATATACAAAACATATTTGTATTCAATACTATTTGGATACCACATTTTTAAGAGTGTTGTGCTCTTTTAAGTGATTTTCGAAAGTGGGCCGTATATAGAAGCTACGACTAAATTTGTACCGATCACCATAAAGTTATACCATACTATTTCAATTCAATTCTATTTCAATTGGCCTTTGTGGCCAATTATACATGTATCGTAAGATCTATATTCATGTCGTTATATGTATTATTTAATTATATTTTAATTAATGTGATTATAATAAAAATTCAAATTTTATATAAGCGGCTCCCCAGCCCTATGTTTTTTTAAGTAATTACGATAGGCGGAATCTCTTTCGCTCATTATCGCTAGTTCCAGATTTAATTCTAACAACAGGTATTAAGAAGAATATTAATTAAATTGTCCAACGTTGATAGTTGTTGACAAATATCATTAATAGAAAAAATAGGGGCAACATCAAGTTTCTGGAAACATTGAACAATTTCATTATAATCCATACGATTGTAGTCCTTAAATTCAAGCCAATTGTCTCGTAATCTGGCGGAAAATCGAATAGATATAAATATGAAGCTGTGATGAGATGAGATGAAAAAAAGGGGAATTGAATCTGGTTATGAAAGTCAATCAATAATGGTCGACTCACAAGAAAGTAGTCGATTAAGGAAGTAGAATTATTGTGAATACTTAAATGTGTAGATATACTATTTTGTACATAACTGAGAGCACATCTCGAAATCATTGTACGAAATCTATTACTATTAAAAAGATTGCAGTTGAAATCGGCCATAATAATAATATTTGTTAATCTATCAAAGAGATCACTATGGAGTCTTTCAAATGCGTACATATCACCATGAGGAAGATAAACTACACCTATTAAAGCAGGAGACGTTCCAAAATCTTCGATAAACGGTGATTCATAAATTCCATATTGTTCACCTCGAAAAACTACTTTATAATGTAATTTGTCAGATATGTACAAGCAAACTCCACCTACTCTAGAAACATCTGGACGATCATTCCTGACAAGTTTGTAACCAGGAAGCATAACCGATTGAGATAATGCATTTGTGTTAAACCAAGATTCAGAAACACCAATAATATCAAGAGGGGAATTTCCAAATATTTGAGTTTGATGGATATAAGCTTTCTTGGAGCATTAATATGGCTAATGTTTAGATTTTTAGAATATAAAGAAAGGCAATCTTTTAATTCTGTAATATATCTGGCTATAGATGTATAATTATCACTTAAATAAATACGGGAAGAATCGTTCCCGCCTTCTATATCAAAATTAATCAGATTTTTTTAATTTGAAATATGCAGACATTATTTTATCGCGCAAACATGTCTTTATAAAATTCACCAGTATTGTATTCTGTTTTCTGATGTACATTACACTTTCAATATTATCATCCGAAATTTGTATTTTTAGAAGTGTACCTATAAACAGAATTTTTGCATTTAGGTTTTCAATATTCTTAGAGAGTCCGGTAATAATAATGTCAGACCTTGCATTTCAATTTCATACAATTTTTTCTTTGTAGTAATATCATTGGATTTAACTAATTTATTGCAATAATGGCATATGACGGATGTTATATGGGAGCTATGACCAATTATGGACCAACCGTCATAAAATTTAGTACAATAATTTATACTATATACTAGAGGTCTGCACAAATGTATTTGACAGCCAAATGAGTGTTGTGTGTGTATTTGATTTTCAATTCAAATGTGTAAAACAAATGAGAGCTAGTCATTCACGTTCAATCATTTTAAATGAAAGATCAACACAACACCGTTCATGAAAAAGTGAAACACATACACTAACACTAATTGTGTGTGCGTCACAATTATATTGTATTGCTTGATAAACTCAAATTCATACATCTCACAATAAAAAACACCTGTGTGAAGTTAAAAATCACACAATTCCTTCGTGTGTTTGTTGTCTTTCTTATTTTGTTAAAATTGGGTTTTCTTCTATTTAATAAATTTTCCTAACGTTCTTTGTTTTGATACGGGCGTTTACTAAGTTTTTGTGTTTCGGTTGCCCAGCAGTCTTGTTTTTTCTTTAGTTTGGATTTACATAAATGCAATTGTATTTACGCGTGTAAAACAGCATATTTGTTATTTACAGTTGAATCAAATATTTCTCTCACAACACGTACATAATGAATTGAACGCTTTGTCGTTTAATCGCACACATGCAGACCTATACTATATAAATATTTAAATTTTAGATGTGGACTTAATATAGGGCTATGAGAAATCATTGACCGATTTTTAATATTTTCCTCACACTTTCTTCTTTTATCATTAAAATAACGTACAAAATTTCAGGGCAGTATCTGTAATATATTTAAAATAATTGTAAGAAAAATGTTTAAAAATATAAAATTTTTATGGAGGTTGGCTCACATTTTGGTCCATAACTTAGAACCAGATTTATCGATTTTGCTGATTTTCAATACCAAATTACTTAGGAGAATTATAAACGGTTTTTTGAAAACTCTGTTGATCTTGGTTGTGTCTTTTGGACGTGAGTGTGTTTTACACAGACAGACAGATGGACATAGCTTATAGTTTGTCATTCCGTGTTACACAAAAAAAATAATAATAATAAATAATAAAATGTTTTATTATGATTCAAAAAATTATTTTTTTTGTCAATAAAAGTTATTTTTTACATGTTGATTATATGAAAAAAAAAATGTTACGTCATGCGCAGAGAGAGGAAATTTTGTTTACATTCTTTGCGCAATCTTTATTATTTGATTCATGTGTATACACATATGCAATACGAATAAGAGAGAAACAAGAATTGCTAGTACATTCTAGTGTGTACTCGTCTTATCTTCCCCTCACCACGATGTCTAAAAGGTAATCGGCTAAGCTTACAGAATTGCTTGGTATAAATTGGGACATACACTTTCAGTTTAGTTCATAGTTATCAAGTTTTATTTAATACTGAAAATTTGAATATTTTCCCGAACTTGTAAACATTTACCAACTGAGTCAATGTTTCTCGAACTTAAATAAAGATTTAAATTTCACAATTAATTATAATTTCAGCAAATTAGAGAAATGTTTGAAAAAACTTTAATTATTTCGAACAAAATGCTTTCATCATTTTAAAGACTCAAAGTGATATTATGCAAACAAATTAAAATGTATGTATATGTAATAGTTGTAAAACTTTATTATTAAATTAAACTTAATTTTAAATATAAATACAATACAGTTATTCATAAAAGTAAAAATAAAATAAAAACAAATAATATTTAATAAAAAAATAAACACACAGATATGTATAAGCAGTATTATGTATATGATTTTCTTAAAAAAAGAAGCCTTAGTGACCAGTAAATTTAAATTGGATTTAAATTTCAAATAGAGTTAATATGAATGAAACGTATCTATACATTTTTTGAAAAAATAATTCTTCTTTTTTTTAACTATTTAATAAGATTTGTAGTTTGGCACGTAAAATAATTGATGTGTTGGTGTTCTTTTTAATTCATTTCCAGTAAAACAAATGATGGCTGCGTACATCGAAACTGTAAAATCTTAATAGCATGTAATCCTGCCATTTGGTGGGCAATAAGCTGGAATTTAAAGATAGTATTTAAAAAACACACAAAATTATATGTAAATGTATATAATGCAATTTAAAAAATGTTCAACAAAAATACCATAAATGTATAATAAGCAAACAAAAAAACAAACACACTTTTTTGTATAATTTAATTAAGTTTTTCAAGCAAATATGTTTGCAAACAGTGTGTATTTAAAATACTATGCGGGCTAAATTACCAACTAACAAAGTTGTTGAGACTGCAAAGTTTATTAAAATGGCGTTAAGGAATAGTATTTGCAAAAAAGTACTTTTTTATTAAAAAGGTGTCGTGTTTTCATAACTATCGTAGAGTTGGACCATATATTCCTTAATGAGCTCTGATGGTTCAGATTTAGGTCAAATTAAATGTCCAATATTATTTCGGATAAATGTGGCAGAATTCTAGCAAAATAGCTACATATATAATACTTTAAAATATAAAATATTTAGGCCCTAATTTTGTAAAACGCAACGCCACAATTTTAAATTAAATTACATTTTGCAAATCACAGCGTTCAAACGAGTGATTCTTTGCGTTGTAACAGCTGATTCTTACGTTGTTGTTAATACAACTGTTTGAAATTGTGTATTTTGTAAAACGCAATGCTAAATTTTTTATCACTTGCGTTGTCAAATTTAACAGCTCCATTTTTTTGGCGTTAGTTTTAAAAGTTCGAATTAAAATATTATTAAAAAACAAAATTATTCATTTAATTTATTATTTTATAGGAACTTTATTAATACGATGTACATATGTAAATACAATATGTATAGTAATTCATCAAATGAGAACGGCTGGGCCGATTTCTATAAAACTTTTTGTCAGTTGTTCGTATTTTCGAGGAGAAGGTTCTTACGGAAGAAAATTTTGGAAAATCCCTCCGGAAAAGTCGGAAAATTGGAAAATCGAGTTTTTGACTTAATGACTTTTCAACTAAAAAAATAGAAATTTCTTAGTGTAAATCATGAAAAATGCGAAATGCGAAACGCGGAAAATTGGAAAATCTCTTCGCAAAAGTCGGAAAATGGGAAAAATTGGAAAATTGAATTTTTTGTACGAAATTTTGTGTGAAATTATTCCTGTTGTATTATATTATTACTCTAAAGTTTGTCTGAAGGCCTAAAATTGGGGCGAAGCAAAGTTCGCCGGGTCCGCTAGTTTAGTATAAAATACTACTAAAATTATTGAACAGCTGATAGGTTTGTAGCATTGCCAATGCAAAATATGTAAATTTTTATTTCAAATTTCAGTATCAACATTTACAATGGCAAAATTAACCACTCAATGATTTGACAGTATTGTAGCAACGTAATATTTTCGCGTTCGCTAAACGCAATGACGCTGTGATTTACAAAATTGTATCACCTCTATCGTGAATAAAAATTCCACATTAAATTTGTTGCCTTTTATTTTGTAACATTGAATTTTAATAGGAAAAATGTTAAAAGGGAACCAATTTCATTTGAAATTTTTATTAACGATAGGGGTGTATATTTTTGGTGATGCGTTCGCAAAATTAGGGCATTAATTATATAAGAAATTGATTCAGTCTAACTCTACAAATTAACACTTCCCAATTTTGAAATTACAAACAAGCAAGGCAAGTTGTATGTTGTACATTGTATGATACTACTAAACTATGTATGTGATTGTAAGCAAAATGTTGAGCAAAGTCCTACGTTTATGTTGTCAAGTCTTAAAAATGCCAAAATTAAAGTATCAGTAACTACATAAAATGAATAATACAAGCAAAAAAACTACACAAATTCTGAACTGGATAAAAAATGTCTCCTCTTTAATAACTGTCTGTTAAACATGGATTAAATTCGCAAATATTTTCTAATAAGTATGCTTCTCTTGTTGGTAAATAAACATAAAACTTGTTGCTAAATTAATATTACATAAAAAAGTTTTTTAGAAATAGTACAATTGCATCTTTTAGAATACATATCGTGTACATAATTAAAGACGACGCAGTTTTTAATACAGGATACTTTAAGACGCAACTTTTTCGCATTGGATCATTAACTACAACAATTCTAAATTTAGACGACTTACAACTCTTACGACTCTACAACATAAGTTGTGAATTGCAAAAATTGTTTTGTTTGGTATCCCTAAACAGGTCCTAATACGACATACTTATTTTTATTCACATATTAGAGACCATTTCTTAGTAATTGCACAAATATATGAATTTTACCACGAAAAAAGGTACTAAATGCATCAAAGTACTTAAATTAATTCAAGCAAAACTGCCTATGCCATTGTACAGCCAGCACGTGTTTCATGAGAACGTATTACGAGTATTTAGATATCAAATGTTGTTGTTCTTGCTTTTTATACATATTGTTATTATTGCTTAGAGCACAAATACGCTAAGTCCCACTTTAAATAATTTTACAAAAGAGACAACAAATTCTTTAAAACATATTTTGTTTGTATGGTGTATGATTTATTTATTTTTAACATCTCTTACCGTAATAATTTCAAAATAAAGTTAGCTATTTTAGACTCTAAGCCAACAACATGTGTGAGAAGTTTGTTGTTTGAGCAAAAAAGTATGTTTTGTTGTTGTTTATTCTTTCTTACACTAACAACTCGTTTAGTTGAATCAATTTTGTGTTTTATTTTGCAGTTTCTGTTTTTTCGTTATTAACTTACCTGAGTAACCAGACACTTAATGCAAATATTTTTGGCACGTACACCATACGCTCATTGAACAACATGCCACGGACAATTTTCTGTGCCACATATGCTGTTGGTAAACCTGGATAACTGCTCGAGATGCTGTTTAAGTGAAAAGAAAAACATGAAAACAAAAAACCAGAAATGAATACACGCATATAAAAAATAATTAAGATATCAATTATAGCAGCTTAAACTCAAACACATGATTATTGAAAGAAATACATATTTTATGTTATTTTTATATAAAGGAGTTTGTATATATTTATGGGTATTCTCAACATATATGTATGTAGATATAAAGAACAAAGGATAAGAATGAGGGATATAATCTTTTGTGTAAACATCAAGCAAATGTATGTAAGCACATGTAAAAAGCAATATGTTGCTTGCAAATTTGTATGTTAAGGTGGACTAACTTAAAAGCTGAGCTGAGAACAAATTTTCAAGTATTTGATGTTAGTATCAAATTTCATAGAAAACATTGCAAACGTGTGCTATTATCTAAACTGGTTAAACAGAATTCTAGACATTGATAAACGTAGGTACATACATATGTATGTATGTAGTTCATAAAAGTTTCATTAAACATTATTAGTTGTTTAAAAAGGCAAAATTTTTTATTTAAAAGCAAAATGTAACAAGGCAATCAAGTCTTTTATAGGGTAACATTTTGCAGAAAACGAATTTCTTGGCAGTTTTGCCTTCGTCTGATAAAGAATACTAAACAATAAACAACATTTTTGCCCGAAATTAAACGCCACTTGGCTTAATCAAATCGAAAAGTGAAACTGTGACAAATAAAATTAATGCCAAAATATGGGCCCCGAGTTTATAATACACCTAATTCTATTTTTACACGGTAGTTGGTGCCAGTAAAAACAAACCGTGTAAAAAAAACAGTGATCGTTTGCAAAATAGCTGATTGGTTCTTTATCTCTAAAATTAGTTTAAATTAGTTTCAAATTAATGAAAAACAAGGATTTTCACAAGGATTCAGGTTTATAATATTAAATCACACATGTATATCGCGTATGTACAGACAATGTATTTTTACACAAGCAAAGTTTAAAAAAAAAGAAGATATGCACTCTAAGCTTAAAAGTAATGTAAAATAATGTATGACAAGTTCATTTGATTGTATGCATTAAAAGGCAATTCCCCTAAATTTGTGCTATTTTGCTCTGACCAGTAAATTTGCTTGTCTCCACAAAAAAGGAATTCCCCTATATTTGTGATATAAACATATGTACATATTTCCCAAAAATTAAATTTTAATTCAATTAATCCTAAATGATTTTGAAACGTGCTAAATAGAATAAAATCGTGTAAAAAATTAAAATTTGTTTATTTTCAAACCGTGTTAAATCAAAACCGTGTGAAAAGAGAATTAGGTGTATAATAGTTTAATCGTACAATCTTATTAAACGTTAGATTATATAAAATTTTAAATGTAAACACAAAACCCTTTTATTTTTAAGAATTATGTATTTCCAAATTTGTTTACATCTGATAAAAAAAAAAAAAAAACTTACCCCGCATCACTGAGTAAATGCAAATCGCCACTTGTCTTCATAAAATACGTATTGGCCACTGTTGTGCGTACATAATCGCTACTGGATAAACGCAATTCACATCTCAATGCCTCCATAAAACCAAGAATACCATATTTGGTAGCAGTATAAATGCCAGCACCGGGTAGAGGGACAAGACCTAAAATTTTAAATTAAACAAAAATATGGAAATTTATTAAGATGTCTTACGAAATCGGTGTCAAATCTTAAAATAATACTAACCTGTTTGCTAAAAACATGCTTAACTTATTGAATGTGTTTTTTTATTTATGTTATTTACAATGACTTATTTACAAATGATATTTTTTTAAAGTAATGTTAGTATTTTTAAGCACTTATTTACAAAGTCACCAATTCGGTAAGATTAGATTGAGAGCAGCAAAATTCAAATATTTCAAATTAAAAATATGTACTAGTATTTAAGAATGCCACAATTTAACAAATTTGACTTTTAAAACACTAATATGTAGATTAGATATGACATAGTGATATATGAAAATTTTTGCAACAAGATTTTGAAGTGCTACCGCCTTTTATTTTGTTAGGCTTGGAAAAAAAATAGACGGGACAAAAAATGGGGGACTTTGGTTGAGGAAAAATGGCGCCTCATCGAGGTCAAAGTTCAAGGTAAGAGTGAAAAAATTAATAAAATGACCAATAACTACCGCGGAGTCGCCCCTAGAGTAGTAAAATGTCAGACTGACCCCCATTAATTTTTCCTCCCCAACATTTTTGTAGAACATACTTACACCCTATCTTCGCTCCTTAAGGGACTTGCCCTACAAAAGTTAGAGTTTTATAAATTTTACCCCCATCGACCTAACAAGTTTCAGGGCGCCTCTGGAGAATTCAAATGTATGACCAACCCCCATTGATTTTTCCTCCCCAACATTTTTGTAGAACATACTTGTACCATATCTCTGCTCCTTAGGGTACTTTCCCTTCAAATACTGATTTATAATTTTGCCCTCTGACCTAACTATTTTAATTGCGCCTCTGGAGGATTCAAATGTATGACCAACCCCCATTGATTTTTCCTCCCCAACATTTTTGTAGAACATACTTATACCCTATCTCTGCTCCTTAGGGTACTTTCCCTTCAAATACTGATTTATAATTTTGCCCACTCGACCTAACTATTTTAATTGCACCTTTGGAGGAGTCAATTGATTTTTCTCACGCAACATTTTTGTGAAAGACACCCACCTTCTATATCTGGTTCTTAGAATACTTCCCTTCAAATAAGGTTTTATAAATTTGCCTCCTCGTCCTAACTACTTTCAGGGTGCCTCTGAAGGAGTCAAATGTATATTCCAAACAAATTTTTTTTATATAAATTTTGTCCCTATTGTTCTAAGTGGTTCCAATACAAAAAACCAGTTTTATGTATATTTGATATTTGTATTAAATTGAGTTCAATTAAAAGTTTGAGTGCGATATGTATGTATGTAAGTATTTTATATTAATTTATTAAATAATTTTTGTAATAAAGAGGATATTTTTCCTATTTTCGGCAACGACTTGCAGTAGAAATATTTTTTCTTCCTCGTTGCGGCACAAAATATTGTTGTCGCTAAACACAATTTTCCGATAAAAAAAAAAGTGGATCTTCATCCAACTTTGGCAGCTCCCAAGAGTTAGCTGTAGGTTTCACACCCAAATCCTTCCGCAAAATTCATTACATAGTGGAGTAACCAAGACCCAATTGCTGCGAACGGCGCGTGGTTCGTTTGTAAGTCGAGTCATGGTTAAATTATAGACCAAACTGAACATGTTACACGAAAACAGTTGAGCTGCCAAAAATAGATTTACAAAAAGAAAATTGCTAAAAAAAATCACGCTTTAGCAGTCTACTGTTTTAATATCTAAAGATTTTCTTATACGAATTGCGCAAAAAACACTGCCATTATACCACACCACAATAGTCCATTAATATTAGTCCAACACCCTTAAAAAATTTAAAGTATACTGATCGACTCAGAATCACTTCCTGAGCCGGTTTAAAATATGAGTTTAACGATCATAAGTGTTTGAATTATGGAAGTATCCAAACAAATTTAACCACAATGAATAGTAAATGAAACCAAATCACATCTACAAATTTTGTAAAGATCGGTCCATAATTGAGCATAGCTCCCATATAAGCCCCACTTCTGAAAATCACTTTAAAGTGCATAACTCTCTTAAAAATGTCGGTATCCAAATAATATTGAACACAAATACTTATGTTTCGTATAAATACAAATAATATGGTAGAATTAAATCACTTTAAAGAGCATAACTTGTTTAAAAGTGTTGATATCCAAATAGAATTCAAAAAAATAAGTTTCATAAATACAGAAATGATGGCATGTAATTTTATAATGATCGTCAAATGATTAGTCAAAACTCCCATATAAGACCCTCTCCGTAATTCACTTTATTCTCCACAAATCTTTCAAAAGCATTTATATTGAGATAAGGTATAACATAAATAATATTTATATTCACTGAAGTCATGGCACTAAATTTTTTGATGATCGGTCTATAAAAGGTAATATCGCTCATATAATGCCCATTTCTGAAAAACTGTTTTATACATAGTATACAGGGTGACTGAATATGCTTTCTTAATTGTTGTTTTTTTTTAGAAAAACGAACTGCTACTTGGAACAATAATTTACTTCTGACAAGTTTTTGAACTTTGTGAACACTCGTCGAATTGATGGGTCGTTTTCTTCTTCGAAGTTGTAGCAATGCTTTGAAAGTTTTAATTAAAATGTACTTGAAAAATATAAATTTGCAGACATGACCCATAAAAATTAATTAATCTGAATTTGAGAATGTTTTTAAATTTAAGCCAATCTCAAATAAAAATCACTTAAGAACATTTTGATAAAGTTTTGAGTTTATTCAAAATTGCATATTATTCCCAAATGTATTTTTTATAAGGATTCCAATTTGCAAAAATTAATAATTTGTATTATTATATATTTGTGCATGTTCAGTATATGAAAGTAATAAAATCTAAATCTTTCTGTCTATATGATACGGTACATTTTCTTCGAATATATAGTAATAATTTGTTTTATCGTTAGGTTATTAGTAGGAAAGTTATACCTACATATACGAGTATACTCGTAAATAAATCTCGAAGAAAATGATATAGAATTTTCAATTTATTTATTTTATTTGTGTAAAATTTTACACCGATAACAACATTTGTATGAGAATTATAAACGACAAACCTATAACATGGACCAGTCTTTAAATCCACAAAATTTCACAAAGAGTTATAAGGTTTAAATTGGCTATCAAGAGATAGTATCTTAGAAAAACTTGGTTTAGTTTGATTAAGAGATTGCCGTTTATATAAATTGTATTTTCGGCGATTATTCCATTTATGAATTTTAAAGTAATTTAGACTATATTTAGAGATTTAGTAAGTTTAGTAGAGTAAATGAAACCTGCACCATTTGAAATAGATTAAATATTAACTGATGTACAGGCATGTTCTGAAATCACGGTGATTTTAAATCACGAACGATTTTGAAATCACGGAAGGAATATTTTGGTGTTCTGAAAATCACGAGATTTTTAATTTTAAGTAGTGATTTTGATTGTTCTAAATCACGAGCTAACAACTGATTTTCTTTGTTTACAATAAAATTTTCACTTGTTTTTTACATTTGTATAGTAAAATTTAATTTATGAAACTACATATTTATTGATTAATTTTATTTTGTTCAACAATTTTAATAAATTTTTAATTTTTATGTATAATTTAATTTAATAAATCAGTCATATGCCACACGACTTTAAAACTTTGTTACAAAATGACGTATATTTTGATCAACAATATCAGCTCACTACTAAAGGTGTCTACTGACTATCCTATTTAGTCGTACGATATGTCAAAAAAAATCGTGTGTGTTCTTAAAGTATGATAGTGTGGCCTAAAACCAGATTTTTTGACAAGTCTGTCCGACTTGGAAAAGTTTTCAAACATTTTTATAAAATAATAGTTTCTATGCGATCAAGTTTTATTTTCTAATACAGCTGAAAAGAAAACAACAATGTCTACTTCATTGATTTAAAAAATCAATTATAATTTTAAGGACAGAGGTTTAACATTTTTTAATTGTTTGTATAGTTTATACAATTTATTATTTTCACATATAACAACAAAATACAATGAATAAAAGTTAATTTAAAAGGCAGAAAACTGCGTTTGTTTACATTAGCAAAAACATATGATGCAAAAATCTTTTTTGTGTAATAGAGTGGCACCTATAATAGACTTTGTTGCGATTTGTTTTTGAGTGTTATAGAAATCGGTCAGATTTTCCAGTGAATGAATCGTACGATTGTGTAGGATAGTTTATCACGGCCTTAAGAAGTAAATCACGAAAAATGTAAACAAATCTAAAAAAATGGTCCTCAAAAAATACAACCCCTTACTAAATTTGTAAATTTTAAGTTTTTTCTGTGTAAAATAGTTAGTTTTATTTCAAAAACAAATAAAGAACAAAATATTTTAAATGTTTGTGATAATTTTATTATAAGAGTTCAATGAAAAATGCTTAAAAAACTCAAAGTGATTTGAAATCATTAGGCTGTTAGGTGACCGGTTTTAAATCATGAGATTTCAAGAGATAACCTTTTCAGTGATTTCAAATCACTTTACGAAAAACTGATTTTCAGAACATGCCTGATAATTTTTATTAGCTTTCAAGCGCTAATCTCTGCCCTCGACAATAAAAAAAAAATGTAAGAGATTTGAAATAAGTATGCAGCTCAGGTGGTGTGAAATGCTTTGCAACAGGTTCGTATTAACTGTGGCACAACGTTTCGGTAAAGACAAAAAATTGTATTTTTATAAAAAATTAGGGTCATAACAAAATTTACAATATCATCAATTATATAATAAAATAAATGTATTTTATTCATGTTCTTTTCGTGTATATTTCGCACTATACTTGCACAATCAAATCATTAGTAAGAAATATAATTCATTATAAAGTGACACATTCTTTCAATTTAAAAATCACACGATCTTATTATATCCATTCCCAATATTAAAAGCTACAATTATTGTTACTCATCTGTTCAACAATGTATGTACGTACATAGGTGCATATAATAAATATTAAATGTAAAATTTTTTTTAAAATTTCAACTCACCAGACAATGCTGCAACAGCAACTACATGTCCAGATTTACGTGTCACCATTTTTGGTAGAAATTCTTTAGTGGTCTGAGAGTTTCATAACAGGCAGGCAAACAAAATCAAATGAAACCGAATAAAAAATGGGCATACAAGAAAAAGAAAGACAATAAATAATAAAATACCTTATTAATTGCATTAAATATTTCAATAAATAAATGAATATACATTTAACTGAGAAATAGAAAACAGAAATTAAAAGAATTCGGAAAAAAAAATCACGTACCATGATGTACGATCCCAAATTAACGGTAATAATTTTTTCAATTTCATCATTTTTCAACTGTGGCGTCGATGTCATGGGCATTAGTGAGGCATTATTCACTAGAATCTCCACTGGACCCAATTCCTTTTCAATTTTAACAGCCATTAGTTGCAATTCACGTGGCGATGAGACATCTGTCTGTGTGAAAAAATTACAAGAAACAAATATATTTTTAGCAAATCAATAAACGAGTACATACATACATATAAATATTTTGACGTTACCTTATAAGCTTTGGCCACACTATGGGGAATTTTTGAAATCATATCAACGGTTTCATAACAGCCTTTGGAATTTACATCGACTACGGCAACTTTACAGCCTTTACGTGCCAATTCAAGAGCAATTTCACGACCCAAACCACTGCCACCACCTGTAACCTGAGGACAAAATATTAAAAAAATTAATTCTCATTTTTATGATTTGAATTAAGGCAAATTTTTATTAGTCCCAATTTACTCGAAGCAATTCTTTAAGCTAAGGTAATCAGCTTTTTGACAACGGGGTGAAGAGAAGATAAGACGAGTACACACATGATTGTACTAGCAATTCGTGTTACTCTCTTATTCATATTACATATGTATGTCTCATACAAATGTGCGTATATTCTCAAATTGAAATACGAGCGATTTACGAGGGCCGTTCGTTAACTTCTTAGCCTAGCACAGAAAGAGAATAGTAGTTAGTTTAAAAAAAAAAAACCTTCTCAAATTTCAATACACTTAGTCCAACGTTTATCTAGCAATTCTATCCCTTGATTAAAATAGTTTTCCTTAAGGCCTTCAAAATAGTGGTTTACAACTGTAATTGCATATTCATTTGAGGTAAAACGCTTGCCAGCTAGGAATTTTTTGATTTAAAGATTTGGAAACAGGTAAAAGTCACTGGGAGCTAAATCAGGAGAATAAGGTGGGTGGTCAAGCAACTCGTACTTTAATTCGGCGATTTTCGCCATTGTTAAAACACTCTTGTGCGCTGATGCGTTGTCTTGATAAAAAATTATTTTTATTTTGTGTTGTATGGACGTTTTTCTCGAATTTTTACATTTAATTGATCCAAAATGTCGCAATAGTAATCTGAATTTATTGTTTTACCCTTTTGCAGATAGTCAATCAATAAAAAAATCTTTGAAGTCCCAAAAATCTGTTGCCATAGCCTTATCAGCCGATTAAATGGTTTTTCCCTTCTTTGGGGCACTTTCTCCAGATTCAGTCCATTGTTTGAATTGTTCTGTTGTTCCTGGAGTATAGTGGTGGATCCATGTCGCATCCACAGTTATGAAAGGACGCTTAAAATCAATTTTATTTTTCTTCACAAGATCCAAACAAGCTTGAGACATTTTCATTCTTATGCGGCGAATTTATAATTTTTTCATTGTAAAAAAAATCGCGAATGCGTCTTTTTTGATCTCCTGTTTCTAAATGAAGGAGTTGCTGGATCGTAAAGAAATTTAACATGTGTTCATAGCACAGATGGAAGTTTCCAAAACACTTAACTTTTTGTTCTAGGCTAAGAAGTTTCCAAAACAATTAACTTTTTGTTCTAGGCTAAGAAGTTTCCGAACTTTAGCAATAAGAATTGCGCTGTGTGAACAACGAAGAAATTTCAAGGAAAAAAATTGTATCAATAATTTCAATAAAAATTGCTTCGTGTAAATTGGGACTTATATATAGGTAAATAAATAATGTAAAATTATAATATGTGCGTAATTTTATACATATGTATGTACATGTGTATTACATACATACGAGTACATCATATTACAGCTTCATTGAGATTGGTTTAGTGTTAATATTTAATGTTTATATTATTTTGTCTATTTATATTTTCATAGTTGTTGCTGTTTTAGAATTCCATTGTTATTTAATATTTGCCAAGTTAATTTGTAAACAATAAAACAATTTTTATATCTAGAAATATTTTTGCGTGTTGTATGTATGAGAAGTTCTCATACTTCTCAAATGTTTGTACGTGTATGAAGTGAATTATGTAGTTAGAAATAAATAAATGAATTAAGCACATGCATGCATTAACAGCTTTTAGTTCTCTTAATTGTTCTACCTTTTTTTCATTTATTGTTATTATTTTTTGAACAAAGTATTTCCCTACTCTCTTGTTTTCTTTAGTTACATTGTTTAAATGACAAAACAATAACAAACAAAAAAAAAATACAAATTTATTCACATTATTCTGTTACATCACATCTTTTAAATTGTTAACCCATTATGTAGATTTTTCTCAATATGGAAATTTTTAGTCTATGCCAATTTTCTGAATAAAAAAACGTTCCGGCTGAAATCTGAAAACATCCAAGAAGTTGTATTTTGCCTTTGATTGACTAAAATTTAGCGACTTGCACATTATACCCAATCTCAAGATAGTTTTAAATACACTTCCAAGACGTCAAGCATAGCCCAATAAAAAATAATTTAAAAGCGTTAAAGCGCACGATCTAGGAGGCCCCAAACGTGAGATAAACTGTTCACCGAAGTCGCCTCTCAATTGGACCATTGTTTCGTATGATGTGTGACATGTTACACCGACTTGTTAAAAAAAAACACATGTCAGCTAAGTTTAGCTCCATTTTAGACAAAAATTATTTGTAATCATTGCTCGTCATTCACACAATAATGTTCGTCATCTTTGAAAAAGTACGGTCCCATAATTTCGGGATGCATTGGCAGTTCTTGCAATGCTTTTGGCTGTTCTTCACACCAAAATTTAAAATGTTGCGTATCCATTCAACCAGAAATGAGCCTCGTCGCTGAATTTTGGATAGAATGTGGATTTTCATCGAATTGAATTTCGATAATAAAATTCAATAATCTGCAAGCGTTGTTTGTTTGTAAGTCAATTCATGTTTATATTATAGAGCAAACTGAACATTTGTAACACTAACATGTTACACGATAACAGCTGAGCTGCCAAAAACAGTTTTGCCAAAAAGTAAGTTGCTAAAAAATCACCCTTTGGAATAGCGACGACAACGGTAATTGCAGTTCTTTGGGTAACTGTTATTAATATTTAAGGAACAACGGTAGTTTAGCGAAAATGTCAGCCGCATTGCTGTTTTAAAGTTTTTTAAGTTATTAATTTGGACTGAGTGTTCTAATCCATAAACTAGGTTTCCCAGACGGTCATTGGTTTAGATGTTATGATTTATTTATGATATTTATTTACTCATTAAATGTCAGTTCCAAACTAAATGTGAACTTTATCTGTAAAAATAAAAATTGTTTGATTTTTTGTTTGTTTATTCTTAAATCAGGTGCACGACCCTACATATTTTGCGAGTAATTTAAAATTATTAAATTTAAGCTTAATTTACTAAAATCTTAAATTCTCCAGGAAAACTGTATTCTACAGTTCTACATCTACTCTTTCATTTTTAGGAACAGTTCTATCAAGAATTAGTTCTTTTATCAGACATTTTTGTTTGAAATTGTCATGTTTTGAACTAGTTTTATGAAGCAGATAGAATCAGAAACGAAAAATAAATACAATTATTTTTCAATAATTTAACCCCCTGGCCCACGATGTCGAACGATAACGTTCGCTTAGAAAAGACTTAAGACACAAACTTGTTAGCGTATCTATTTTTTTACTCAATCAAGTTCGTTTATTCCACAATCAAGTTTGTGTTTTAAGTCTTATCTAAGCGAACGTTATCGTTCGACATCGTGGGCCAGGGGGTAAATGTTCTGCAATTTGGTATTTTTCCATACAGTTGCTTCTAAACTAGTCGTCACCAATGTATAACAAAGAATTAGTTCCTTTATAAGTTTAATAAGAATTAGTTCTTTGTCATTTTAGTTTAGTAATTGCACAACACTAGTTCCAAGAATGTCATTGAAGAAATTTAAGTGGTTCTGACTACACTTATTCTAGAACTAGATTCAGAAATCCTGGGTCAATATATATTATAAAGCTAAATTGTAGTGGATTTGAATGATTAAATAAGCAATAAATTCTATAAATAATAAATTCTTAAAGGAATTAATTCACTACATTTGTACTAAGGATTTAAGCCTATAAATTAATTCGTAAAAAAAAACCGTAATATAAAGGTAAAATTATGTAGATTTTTTTTGGAAAATTTAATTAGAATTAATTCGAGTGTCAATTGTTTTAAATCAACTTATGCGCTCACATGTTAAAATGGACCTTATATAACACCTCACTTGTCTAATTATGAAAAAAAAATGTTGACAATTTATTAATGAATTTTAAACTCCTCTTTTAATATCGCCATGTCAAAGTGACAGGTCTACTTCAAGTGTTATAATTAGATTCGTTCCCTATTAAATAGGAACTCGTCTTCGCTCGTAGGGATGATTAAAATTTAAATGAAATTTGTTTCCCTAAATTTATACACTTATTAAAGCCCTCAATGGGTGAAACAAATTCATTCATTTGCTTGACTCATTCATATTTCAGTTAGAGCACCATAATGCTTTAATTTTGTTGTTGAATTTGTATGTGTGTATATTTTTGTTTAATTAAATGTTAACGACGACATTTGTAACCCTATAATTTGTGAAAACTGAAATCGTATACATACATTTAACGGCAAAAGCAGCATCAGCACGATTTATTTATTTGTCTCTCTTCCAAATACACACAATGATGAGGCTACGACCTGTTGAACTATATAAATTAATTACAACAATGATAATAATTTCAAAAAAATACTCAAGCGAATATACTTAACAAATGCAAATAATGAGTTTAAACATTATTTTCAATAAAAAAAAAACATATTTCGCATTTGTAATTTTTCAAAGAAATGAAAGGAAATGAAACGTTAAGTAATGTAGAAATTTGCATAAAAAAATAATTATATTTAAAATTTTTTTGAAGATTTATATTCCAGTCAGGTTTAAAAATTGCAGCGAAGAATTTAAAAAAGCATGCTTTGAATAAATTTAAATTCAAAGTCTTTTTTACAGGTGAAAAATTAAGATACAATCAAAACACCAACTATTAAGCAACAAAATCTGCTTCGTCGTATTGTCAATGTAATGAATATCATGAATGAATGACTCACAATACCTGTTTTCGGTATTTAATGGTAATCTATTTATTAGTGACAACTTACAATTTACTTATTTGAGTCTTTCAACTTAACCGCAAATGTAAACTCATGATTTAAGTATACGAGTAGAGACCACAATGTACTCACTATACATGTTTACTATAGTAAACATTTTTAAAGTATTGTTTATAAATAAATATTTTGTAAATAGAAATTAAATAGAGAATTATCGTCATATTTTTCTGTAAACTTGACTCTCCTTTGAAAATTATTGCCAAGATGTTATGCATTTTATTATGAATCTATAAGTTTTTTTCTATGTAATTTAAAATAATACTTCTAATACATAAAACCTAAGATTCAGAAACAAAAAATAAAAAATGAGTAACTACGAGTTCATCAGAACACATAAAATAATTTTAAAAATTAAAGCTGCCTCAAGGCTGAAAGAGAATTAGCTAAAAATTACACTACTCTAAAAATGTTTGTAAAATTTTTCCAAAGAAAATGTCTAGGTGGGCATCGATTTGAAGCGATTAAAATGTAACGCTAACTTATAATCTTTCGGTAACGGTATTTCTGTAACGTAATTTGCTTTTCTTTACATTATAACAGATTCGAATAAACTCAATCATGAAAAAATAAATTTTTGTATTTTATCCCAATAACCGTTAAAAAGCTAAAAATTAAAGCACTTCAACATTTTGTTGGAATATACAGGCATGTCGCATATGGGTAGTTCCATGAAAATGTCAACCACGACCAAAAAAAAGAGTACTTGAAAAATGTTTCTAATATGATTTAATAATAGAAAAATATTAGATTTTTCATAATATGGAAGCATTTACAGGTTATTGGAATTTTAAAACTCAAAAATGGAAGACAAAAACTGAATGTCTCTTCGACTCAGTTTATGCAAATAAAATAAATTATTTTCTCTTTGCTATTAACTAAATTAATAGATTTGAAACATTACAATTACATCTTAAAAATAAATTTGCAATAATAAATAACTATAATAATGAGAAAAACGAGAAGTTAGAGCTCGAATAACGGTATTTTTTTTTTTTTTTTGATTATTTAACTGATTGTTCGACCTTTTTATTAATTAAACAATTTTATTTTTCGAGATTAAGGTCAGTTTTTATTTTTATTTTTTATTTTTTCCAATATTTCGCTACACAATGTGTAGCATCTTCAGGGAAACAAAGAAGTATTTTTTTTATTTACTTTTGATGGTATTCTAATGTCACGTGCGTTATGCAAAAACATTGTTTAACTATGTCATTTGTATATGGGCAGTCGCAGGTAAAGAAGATTACAATTCTAAAATAAGAATTCTTCCAATTAAAGATATTAACTAAAATTTCCTTTTCAACCGAAATAAAAAAAAAAGTTATAACCTTTTAAAGTTTGTCGCATACGTTATTGTAAGTACGATAATTTAAATTAAATGCATCAAAATCAATGTTAAAATTGTGCAAATTTTCTATAAACATTTTATAAATTTGATATTATTTTTATTATCACACCGTTTTTTGAATAAGTAAACATTTTTATTTTCTTTCCCCAAATGTATGTCTAAAATTATCTACAAAATACACGTACGTTATGTCACATACGTTATTATGTTTTTCTTTTATATAAAACTAACCAAAGATGATTTCTCTTTAAATATTAGAGGATTGTAAAGGTACATTATTTAGCTTATTTTAGGAATTTTTAAAGAAAAGAAAAACTCCCATGATTCGCAGACTTTCGCATGTACGTACATAAATATGCCTTAAAACCAATTCCGTTTTTGTCACGTACGTTATCACCTTATTTTGATTGAATATTTTCGACACCAAAGTTTTAAGGCAGCCCATTTTTTTCTCAAACATAGGAGCTTTTGATTGAAACATAACTGTAATATTGTTTTTCATTAACTTCTATTTTTGTGAGATTTACATTACTCCATATGCGTACGAATGTCACGTACGGCTGTATGAAAATACCTATATGTAATTCGATCGGAATGGTTTCAATTCCGTATTTGCAAATCCATCGATTTTACTTTGCGTTCAGTATAAAATCATAAAAAACAATTCCACTTTAGAAATCTAAAGTAGTCTCATTCCGAAACAAAAATTAGTATTTCGTTTTCTAAAGACTCAATTTACGGAATAAAAACCACTTTCGATTGGAATTGAGTTCTGTGACATAGCTGATAATTAAAAAAAATTAGGTTTCCTTCGATACTAGTGATATAGTAATACAACTATATATTAATTGCTAGAAACTTGAAAAGTATTGTAATTGCAAGTAATTGATCAAATATTTTTGAGAGAAATGGTTGATGGATGCATTTTTCGATTTTTTATTTCAAGTGTTACGTTACCAACAAAATACTGAACTAATTATATAACCACTAATCTGTTTTCATCATTTACATGTATGAAAAGTATTTTGTTCGAAATATTTCTCTGTGAGTTTTGTTTTTTATTCGTTAAGAGGGCAACTTAAAAGTAAATTGTCTTAATGATGCTTGCAAGAAAAAAATCACTTAAGCGTGAAAGAAACATAAAAGTTTACAAAAAAAATTAAATAAAAATCTATAATTACGAAAACACAGATCGAGACTATTTTAATAAAAGTATGTACATAATTGAAAATTGTATATCATTAAAAAATGTTCATGAGAGATAAAATAATTTTAATGAAACTTAAGAGCTTAATAAACATTAATGTATGTATGTAAGTACATAAGAGTTTCCATATGGATATATATCTGAAATAGTTTCCAAACCAAACTATTATTTTTAAATTGACTTATGCGTAAAATAATTGCCTTGAAATAAAATATAATAAATAATAAACATATTTTAATTGAATATTCAATAGAGCAATAAGTTTCCCTGTTTATAACAAGAATGCATGAATCAAATAATAACGATTACGCATTGCGCAAATCTTCTTGTGACGTCACAAGTCAAAAATATTTTTATGTTTAATGCAAATAAAAGTTTTAAAATGTAGTGTTCCGCTTTTAATTGTGAAAATATTAAAAAAAAACATAGAATTTAATTTTATTTCGATTTCCAAAAGAAAATAAATTTAAAAAAACAATTGGCACAATTTTGCCACTTTGATGAAAAAAAAATTAAAACTGAACTTACAAAAAGAAGTATCAAAATATGTTTCATAGGTAAAAAATAACGTACATACTTTATATAAATTAGTGAAATAATCAGGCTCGAGGTATGTGTTATAATCAATTGATGGTAGGCGAAATATTGAAATAAATAAATAAAACAATTGATTATAACACAGACCTCGAGCCTGATTATTTAACTAATTTATTTAAAATTTAAAAGGTCGAAACAAAAACATATTTAGTACATACTTTATTTTAAATTAAATAAAAATGCAATCTAAAACGTGAACAATATCGAAAACGTGAACACCCTCGGTAAAAATTAGTTCACGATTCTGCGAGTTCACTGTATGTATATAAAATAGTAAAATATAGTTTACTACCATTTGGGTTAAATTGCATGATGTTTATAATCAAGAAATTTCAACTATTTATTTAATTAAATTCTATGAAAAAATAAAAAAAAATTTGTGTGAAATGTTCAAAATTTTTGAATTTAAAATTTTTTTTTTAATTTTTGATAACCCATTGAATGCGCCTCTCAAATACCTTTCATATGATACCAAATTTACATATAGTTCCTTTGGAAGAAATGTGAAAAAAATCAAAAAACCTCTAAAAAGGAAATTTTTATCCATTGATCCAGCTCACCAAAAATTGACCCCAGGAAAAAAAATTAGAAACGTAGTCTTAAAATGAATCAAATTTTCATATTAGTCGGGAACATCGATACCTTATTTTTTCTCCATACAAACGGTACCACCCTAATGTACATACATACATTTGACTACTTCCTCCTTAAAGCCATTCCTTAGCTGTAATTACCACGGAAATCATTTGCATTGTACCATTTAATCGCTTTGAACTTAGCCAAGTCTTTAACCCTACTCATAAAATCGAATACAAATTGCAATCTACATACATACATACATACATATATGTATATTTGCTTGCCTTTTTTAGACAAAACCACCATAATTATTAAGCAAACAACGCGAAGAAGAGAAAACAAAAACTTATAAATATTTATTTATGATTAACTAACTAGTAAACATAAATTATACAACAAACAAACGTAAAATTCTACTGACTATTATTGGAATTATATTAAACCACACCCAAACGGTTTGAAGCCTAGAAAATGCAAAAAAAATTTAAATATTTTATACAAACATAGACAACTACCACACCACAGTTTTTTAATAACTACCAATGTTGTTAAATTAAATTAAATTTATTTATGTACGTTTAACAAATAAATAAACAAAAAAAGATAATTATTTAATTTCAAATATATTTTATTATAAAAATAAACTTTAAGAGAAAATACAACAACAACTACAACAAAAACGTGAAACAAAAGTAAAATTACAATAACAACAACAACCAAAATAGGCTTTTATTTACAAAGTTTAAGTTCAAAAACTTGTTATTTCATTGATGACGTTATTGATAAGAGAACCAATATTAAGAGTAAAATACAAACACCAATACCAATACTACTAATAACAATAATGATAAATGGGAAAACACAAAATCAAAACACATTCTTTTTATAGGAATTTCTTTATTTTAAATTAATTTCTCTTGGTGTTTTAATATGAAGAAGAAGAAAAAAAACAAAAACTCGTCTTTAGAAATGAGACTGTGAAGTGAGTTTTTTCTTAATTGCAGTTGTCTTACAGTAGCGCCAATTTTAAAATGCTAGAAATAAATGCGTAATATTGTTAAACTATCGGTACAAAATCTTAAATAATAACAAGCTAGAAAGTATAGTTGGTCAAGCCCGACCATGTAAATACCCTACACCGACTATGCGAGTCAAAACAAGTTTTCAGAAATTTTCGCAAATGGAAGCGCCCATAGTAGCGTGCCTTTTTTATAGATAAAAATTATTTGCATTAAATTTTACCTCGCTATCAAAACTTGTCGTAAAGGTTTTATGCATGTTAAAGTGATTATCAGAAGAGGGTCGTACATGGGAGCTATAACTAATAATTAATCGCTATAAAATTATGTGTCATAATTTATACATACATATTTTTGTTGAATATTATTTGGATACCAACATTTTCCAAGAGAGTTATGCTTCTTAAAGTAATTTTCGAAAATGGTGCTTATATGACAGCTAGGTGAAATAAAGGACCGATTACATCCCAACAGTCCTTGGGGCAAACAAAGTTCTCATACTAAGTTTTATCGAAATATTTTTAACATTTCGACCTGTAATCTGCGAACAATGTTTACATGGACAGCCTGTAAGCCAGCCAGACGGACGGATGAGTAGATCGGTATACTTTAAGATGTTAGATTGGTAAGGCGTTGTTAGACTAATATTTTTGAGCGTTGGTGTAGGGTATAAAAAGAACATTTTAAATTATTGAGATTATTCATCAGAGGCTTAGGAGATACATATTATGGATTTCTTGGTGGACTTTTAAGAAACTTCAGGAAAGTATTTTTTAGTGATAATTAGCCCTTTTTTTAATTTTTGAATGCATTAGCTTTTTTTACCAAATTTCGTTTGGACCGTTGTTGTCCATTTTGAATAACTAACATTTCTAATCAATAGAATATTTTGGTATTTCCCTTTAGACTTTATAGTGTCTTCGTTTAGATAGACGGACATAGTCAGATTGTCTTAAAATTTTAAAAAGACCCAGAATACATACATATATTTTTATGGGTTAACGACCGATATTTCTACATGTTACAAACGAAATGACAAAAGCAATCAATGCTTATATTTTTGCTGCATGCATCATAAATCGCATAAATTAGGTATCAAACATGTTTATATCTTAATCTTTCAATAATAATCAAATTACCGCATTCGTGATCGAATGAGCTATCGTATCGAAAAATTATTTCAATATCGAAATTATGATAAAATGTACTCAATTTCTTGCTCAATATCGTATGCCATAAGAAAATTACGATTAATTTTACTCGATATCGAATGCGGTAATTTGGTCCCTGGTATTCTTTAAAATTCCGAACAATCTTTTCGCAGCATCCACAATAATAAATACTACTCTAATAAAATAAATTAACTTATTACCGATACCTGCTTATAAAAAAATCTATAACAAAATCTATACCCACACATTATACACAGTATTTAAGCCTTTTTTAATGATGTTTATATTTTCGTGATTAGATGATCATTTTTAAAAATATTTGAAATTTGAAACTTATTGAGTTTCAAGAATTATTTTGGAATTTCTTATAAAAACATTTTTTGTCATCGCAACAACTAATATTTCATAGTTCCACTTGAATATTAGTAAACACAAATAATTTCCATTTGTTCTACTGTGCAACGTCATAATAAATGTAGGCGGAATTTAAGAGTCATGACAAATAACACAACAACAACTTAAACAACTCTAAACTAAAAAACATGTCTTGACTTGTTTTGACGTACATATTTATTTTTTCTTATTAATTTAATATAACTTACCAAAGCCACTTTGCCAGCAACATCTTTCTCTTTGAGACCCAAACCGAATAAATAATCCAACAGATGTTTTAGGAACACCGCAAATAAAACCAGAGGAAGGATCAACAGGAATAAGATCATTTTCAAATTATAAATACCACGAGTAACTTCATCATTTTGTCTGGCACTAGCAGCGGTAGTCGCAGTAGTGGTAGTGGCCGTAGTGTTCATACTTATGGGTGCTGCAGGGGGTGCAGGAACTTGTATTTCCGTAGTGCGTGTTACAGTAGTGGCTTCCACCATTCTTGACACTTTTTCAATTAATTTTGTTTGTTAAATTTTATTTGTTTGTTTATTTGTTTTTCTTTTTCTTAAAATTTTAATTGCAATAATTAATTTTCACTTAAATACACACGCGCGCGTTTGCTTTAGTTGTTTCTTCTTATTTTGTTGTCTTCTTTACTTAACGACGCTTTAAACGCGTTTGTCTCTTGGTTGATTTTTTTCTAAAACACACAGCACAAATAAATATTTTTTATTCAAGTTTTAATAATGAGTTGGTTTGTTGTTGTTGCTTATTTATTTATTTGTTTGTTTGTTGTTTTTAACTCAACTTGGTGTGCTTGATCAGTCTCCCCAACTTTGTTATTATGGGCATCTTCAACTGTGTTACTCTCGTTTTGGATTCCTCCAATGCTGTATTACGCGCTTTGCCTTAAACTTTGTTGCTGTTATTAGCGTGTGTATTTCTCGTCTACTTATTTCAATGCAATTGCAAAGGTATCATATTTCGTATTGTTTTTATTGTAGTTATATATAATTCTCTCATTTTGGATACCTCTCTTGCACTCCACTTAAAAGTGTAGTTGTGGTTGTTTTGAGTGTTTTTTTTTTTTTTTTTTTTGCTTTATACAGACGAATTGTTGTCACTGTAGTTGTTAGCCCCACTCGATAAAAAATCATACATACACATACATACATACGTATTTATTATTATTATTGTTATTGTGAGTGATCGTTTTAAATACGAACACCTGCAATATTATTATAGAAGAGAATCGTTTACAAAAAAAACATCTTAATAAGAATATAAGATATTTAAAAAGCAAAACAAAGAATAAACATCACTTAAAGATCGTGTCTCTATTTGAAGTGGTTGACAGACAGACAGTTCTCTAGTGCCTTAAATGTTTAAAGTTGGCGATAATCGGCGTAATGTACATACATGTGTTGTTTGAAATTTGATTAGAGCACAGAAATTATAAAGAAATAGCACTTGTTGATAATCATCCGTTTAAGAAGAAGGGTATTCTGAATTTAAGGTAAATAACTTTTTTTTAAATATTATTATCTACTTGTAAAAACGTGTTTTTAATTAAATTCGAAACAGAAAAAAAATATTTCTGAAGAGTTTTGTTAAAAATCTGACAATTTTTACAACATTTTAATTGGTTGTTATTTTGTTTTAATTAAAATTCACACTCTCAGATGCATAAATTTAAGGTTAAGTCATTTTAAGTGTCAAAAAACACTAGTTATTTTAAGTAATGATTTAAAATTACTACATTATTTTCCGATTGCATTAAATAGTTAATTTTTGATTTGTCTGCTTTAGAGTATCAGAGTATAACAAATGTATATATGCACATATACTCATATTATGTGACCTTATATACATATTTCTAAGACGATATAACAATGTACAGTGGTGGCCATATAATTAAAACATAAAATTTCAAATCTTTAATATTTATTTTACAATTTTAATGGTACTTTTTATGTCTTAAGGTACGGTCACATTTGGCAAATATTTACTCAAAAAAACGTAACCACATATTTTAGCACAAATTTGTTTCATGTTGTTTACTCTTAAAAGAGTTTTGCAAGATCAAACAGCATCAAATAAATTGAAACTAAACATTTGTTGTTTAAATAATAAATAAATAAATAATAAATGTTTTTTTAAATAAATAAACGAGTTCAAGTATACATATCGTTGGTCTCATGTAGAAAGGCCCTAACTCGCTATTTTTTCGAAATTTGTTTTTTTTTTTGCGATTCCAATGCATTTAACACAAATACACCTCCTCACAAAAATTTATTGCAATAGTGTAAAAAATAACGCTTTTATAAGCAGTTGTACAAAAAAAGTTACATGTTGAATATTACAGTTTCTATTATGTTTTTACATTCTCCTGTAAAGTTTCAAATATGCGAGTTAGGGCCTTTCTACATGAGACCATCGATATGTATGTTATTTAGTGGTTACGTCTTTTTCAGCAAATATTTGCCAAATGTGACCCTACCTTTACGCTCTTAATTTCTTAGTTATTACTCTCTATCACTAATTAATTTTGTTAAATAATGCGTTATTTAGCGCAAATGCGTTTTTCGGGTTGGGCACATAATTAAAACATTTTCAATATTGTTTTAATATTAGTTTTATAATAACATATTATTAAATTATTCTCCAAAAATATTGTCGGTAAGTGTTAAAAAAGTGCAAATGCAAAATTATAAACTTTTACACCGAAAAAAAAAATAATTTCTTTTTGCTTTTTCTATAAAGCAAACTACGGAATTAAATCCACTTCCGGAAGGAATTATATTCTGTGGCATGGCTGTTAATTTGTATTTCTTAATTTCAATTTTTTAATTTTAATAATAATTTGATTTTCCAAATCTTTGGGAATTAAATTATTTAAAAATGAACTGAAACATCATAATATATTATCAAATTATTCCCCAAAAATATTGTCGGTATGTATTAAAAAAGTGTTTAAATGCAAAATTATAAAGTTTTACACTGTTAAGTATAAGTAAAGCACCAACTTGTTTCGAAAAAAAGAAAACTTATTAACAACCCAAAAACCTCTGGTAAAACCGTTTTACAAATTTCTAATTTGCTTGATTGCTGCAGAGAAAAAGTATACAACGTCATTAATCATTTAAATGCATATAGGATAACTACAAATGTTGCAAGAGCTCCCAAAGAGCGAAAAACATACAAAAGAGAAGATCAAATTATAAAAAGAATCTCTCAAACCGATCCATTTAGAAATGCCAGCCAAATACAGGTTGAAGTGCAGTCATCGCATGGGATTGAAGTTTCATCTAAAACAATAAGACAAAGGCGTAATGAAGTTTCTCTTCGAGGCTGCATCGCACAATGCAAACCTTTTGTTTTGAAAAAGAATTTAAAATTATGTACATATATGTATATATGTGAAGTTTTTGGAAAAACATACTTTGGATTGATGAATCAAAGTTATCCCGCTGAGGATCTGATGGAAATTTAATGGTTTGGGGTGCATTTTCTTGACACGGGATTAGACCAATAGCCAGAATTTCTTCAAAAATAGATCAAAATTTATATAAAAATATATTAGAAAATACGATAAAACAATTCGTTGAAGAAAATTTGCCGCTACTATGGCACGACAATGATCCAAAACACACTTCACGACTTGCGTTGTTTAGAGAAACAAAACATAAATGTTTTAAAATGGTTCGCACAATCTCCTGATCAAAATCCAATTGATAACTTGTGGAACGAAGTTGAGAAAAGTTTGAAAGGGAAAAACAGCAAAAATTTAGATGAATTGTGGGAAAACATTGGAGTGGCCTGGAAAGCGAAAGTATTCCAAATAAATATATTCAAGTGAAAAACACAGAAAGAGAAAATTTATACTAAAACTAAAAAATGGTAATTTGTATTTTTGAATATGTATTAAGAATATTATTCTTAATATTAATTTCCGTTTGTTTATTTTTTCTTCGTATTACAGCCATGTCACAGAATTTAATTCCGCTAGGAAGTGGAATTAATTCCGTATTTTGATTCTATAAAAAAAGTAAAACGAACAATTTTTTTCGAAATGAAACCTAGAAATGCTAAAAATTACAATTCCACATGGAAAATTGAAAGTGGTTTCATTCCGAAAAAAATTTTCCTTTTGCTTTTTTAAATCCATTCCGGACGGAATTAAACTCTTTGACATGGCTGTTAATTTGTATTTCTTAATTTAAATTTGTTAATTTTAATAATAATTTGATTTTCCAAATCTTTAGGAATTAAATTAAATGACTATTTAAAAGTTAACTGAAATATATATCGTTATCGAAGTGTTTCTAAATAGCCAGTGATCCAAACCGATATATGTATGTATATCGCTATCTATCAATACCTATCTATAACAAAAGTAATTTTTTTTATTACTTTCGAATGGTGAATTTCGGTTTAACTTTAAAATGGGCTCCAAAATATGTAATGAACAAAATTAGAAAAATTAACACGTTTCTACTATATAAAATTCAATAACGGGTTAAAAAGGAATAAAATATTTTGTTATTCTAATAGGCATTAATATTTAAAACTGGTAATGTACTTAGAATTTTGAAAACTCAACGTTTTATTAATAATAAATATAAATTAAACTCATTTAGTCAATAATTATTCATATTATTGTATGATACGTGATAATCTCTCAAAGAAAATTTTATAAATATTTAACAAGAAATTTCAGTTAAAATTAAATTAACTCAAAATATAATATATACTTTTAAAAGAAAAAAAAAAACAAAATATTTTTATTCCAATATTTAGTCATCAATAAGGATGATGATGTGTGACCACAAATCGGTGTTTCTCTTCAATCTTCCACTCAATCTATTATGAATACGAACAATTACTTTAGCGCGAGTATTGAAATGTAAATGTAAAATATTCTTTAACTTAATTTTAAAATGATTTTATTATCTCACAAGTTCAACAACTACTTCAAGATTACTAACGATAATAAAAATAACAACATGAAGAAAACAAATACATACATATATATACAATTTATAAAACAAACGAATTGCGTACAACAATACAAATGCTAATTTAATAAACATTACTATTATTATTGTGTACATTTTTTTTTTTGTAATTTTTTTCGAGCAACAACAACAAATACTAACAATAGCAATGAGTTACAAATTCTATCTTTACACATTATAGAATGCATCTTAACGATACCACTTATAATAAATTTGTCAACATCAAACAAATGGAATCCCCCTAGAAAAACTTAGAATAGAATATATAATAAAAATAGCTAAATAAACTAGCATACTATAAAACAAGTAAGAGTGCTATATTCGGCTATGCCGAATCTTATACACCCATCACCTTTGTTGTGGATGTTACGTTTTTACCTTTAAAAAACGGTGGTTTATTTACTTTAAATAAACCCGATTCTTTTTAATTGCAAAATAAAAGCGTGAAGTAGTTTGAAGAAAATGACCCATAATCATAGTCATAGAAAAAGCATACTTTAAGCAAAAGCATGCTTTTGTTTTAAATTCAGAACAAAATTGATATATGTTTTTGTTGTTTAAAAGTCTACTTTTACTTAAAGTATGCTTTTTCTATGACTATGATTATGGGCCATTATGTATAACGAATCTTTATTTACTATATGAGAATTTTTCCTCTTGCGAGTATTATTTTATTGTAAAAAATTTTTTAAAAAAATTTATTTATTCGAAGGTTTACTTCAAAGTTAAATACAAAAATTTATTTGAAATTTATTTTTGTATACCTCTGTTATATGTTCTACATAGCTACAATGCAAAAACATACAGAATTTATGTTTTCCAACGGAAAGCTATGTAGAACATATAACAGAGGTATACAAAAATAAATTTCAAATAAATTTTTGTATTTAACTTTGAAGTAAACCTTCGAATAAATAAATTTTTTTAAAAAATTTTTTACAATAGAATCTTTATTTATTTAAATGTACACAAACACAATTAAAAAAAGGATATAATGAACACAATGTCTTTGTACACACTTATATTACGGTTTAAGAACACACTTACAGTTTTCGAACACTTTGTTTGATCAACGTCATCTGTTGATGAACAATATTAATACACTAAGTTTTTTTTGATGAAATTTTCAGAGATTGTCTCGGAATTTTGCTCATATCTCCGTTATTAATGGACGGTTTTGCTGATTTTAAATAGCAAACTTCTCGAAAGCATGTCTGACAAAATTATTGAAGATTTGGATCACGAAGATATATGTAGCTTAATTGCGGTGTCACCGATACTAATATGATTTCTGGATTAAAATTTCATAAAAGTTGGTTTGATATCGATATTTATTAGAAATTTTTGTGGGTTTATTTGTTTTTTGGAAATGGTTCTTATACAGCACCTATGACAAATTATAGGCCGATCTTCTTAAATTTTGGAACAGTTATTTTCATGCATATGAGGATATTTCACGTCACTTCAACGTAATAGCGGTATATTTAAGATATATATTAATATTAACGTGGATTTCGGAAGTGGACCTTATGTGGGGGATATTGTCAAATATGGGCCGATGTTCTCAAAATACAGCAGTTTGATTTAGGCATGTATGTAAATGATCCGTGTAAAATTTTCGATTGGTACCCTTGTTTATAAGAGATTTATGAGTATTAAAGTGATTTTCGGAAGAGGGCTTTATATGGGGATATGGTTAAAAATAGACCGAAATTCACAAAATTTTGTGGGATGATTTTTGTGTATACGTAAATAATCTGTGCAAAGTTTTGAGATAAATGGCTTTTTCGAATATGGTCCTTGTATTGGACCTATGACTAATTCTGGGCCGACCACCATAAAATTTAGTACAACAATTTACTTGCCTATAAAGATTATTTATGTCAAATTTTAGCCGTTTATATCTGTTTTATACGTATTTAAGTCAATTTTAGAAGTGGACTTTATATGGGGTCTATGGTCAAACATGGACCGAACTAAAAAAAAATTCGTTTTGCGATTTCTTTTTGTATAAAACTTATTTTTGCTGAATTTTGTCTTGATATTCCAATTTTATAGGCATTTATGTATAATTGAGCAATATTTCGGGAAGATTTTTGTATGGGGGCTATCAGAAATCATAGACCGATTCTTACTATTTTCGGCACACTTTCTTCTTTTATCATAAAAACAACGTATACAAAATTTCATGATATTATCTGCAATATATTTCAAAATATTGCAATAAAATGGACAAAAAATATCAAATTTTTATGGAGGTTGTCTCACATATTGTTCCATAACTCTGGATGACCTAAACTGATTTTGCTGATTTTAAATAGCAAACTTTTCAAAAGTATGTCTGACAGAATTATTGAAGATTTGGATACCGAAGATATCTGGGGACTTCAGAAAATTGATTTCAACACTCAAAGAGACAAACGACATGGCTTAATAGACTCCGCTATCTATAAGAATCCAGAATATATATACTTTATAGGGTCGGAAAATTATATTGTGGAAATTACAAACGGAATGACAAACTTATATATACCCTTCTCATGAAGGTGAAGGGTATAACTAGCATTTTTATAAATAGAGGTATCTTTTATGGGACTTTTGACTAATTGACTAATTATGACACCTACTTTTATATTTGGAAACCTGAGACAGGAAATTCTCGGGCAAAAATAATTATCGACAAAATCATACCGTCATTAAGGGTTGAAAAACTCAGACATGGTACTTTTTTATATATATTTTTGGATGTACTAGGTACAAGAAGTACATTTCGGAATGAAGAAAAAACCAACAAATGGTATTAATTTTCTATGTTGAAACAAGATGATAAAATTCAAACAAAAGGAAATTAAAGGTACTTTTACAAAAGCGCAATTCACATACATACAATGTATGTATGCCTATATCTTATATAAATGCAAAGACTTTGTTCCTGATATGGTGAAGTAAAAATAAAGCAAAGAGTACTTTATGGTGATATTAATTTGGTCAACAGCCATTTTCTACAGCTGCTCAATTTAAACAAAACAAGATTACCAAAAAATACCCTAGTAAACATGCTTGCTAAAAGTACGTATTTAAATTTTCAGCCATTCATTTCCTTAAACCGCATATTTGTGGTGTGAAACTATTAGCTGAATTATTTTTAGTTCAAAGTTTTTATATTTTTTATTTATGATGTTTTTTTTTAAACAAACAAACAAACAAATATTTATTTAAAATACGTGTTAACATGAGATTTTAATAACTTTTTTTATAAAAGTCAACAACTTGACTAAATAATTACAACTACTAACGTGCAACTAATTATTAGAGAAACTCAAAATGTTTTGAGTCAATTTTTGTACAAGCAACAAACAGTGTGTGTTTTTCTTTCTTTTTAAACTCATTTACACAGAATTAACAAATTTATTCGAAGCACGTATTGAAAGAGAAGTTGGTATTTGAAAAAAAAAATAAAAAACCAAAAAATATTGTATGTAGTCGCATACTTATAAATACGAACAAAAATTTAAATTTTAACAATGAATTTTTTATTTAAAAAAAAATCATACACAAAAACAAAAAAAAGGAAAATATGTATAACTAAAAAAGGCAACAAGTGTCATTAAAAGTTTAGCGATGGTTTCCGTTCAGGGCTGTCACATGAATTTCGGAAAAAATCGTCAAAATCCCGATAAAAAAGAAAAAAATCGTCATTTTGAATTTTAAAAATCGTCAAAAAAATCGAAAAAATTAAAAGTAAATATTTCTCATAGTATTTTTAAATTTTTATTTATACGAAAACAAAAAAATTCAAGTTTATATGGTCTCTTGTACAATACATATCAAAATACATAAATTTTAACTTTTTAAATAAGAAATCACAAAAAATATAATGTTAAACAAAACTTGTGTAATATTTTTATAATATTTAGTCCGCTTTTACACTCTTCAATTCTGACTCGTCAAAGCAAGTATTTTTGGTTGAGAAGGGATAAGAGAACAGAAGGGAAACAAACTTGACGGTACTAGTCAATTTTCTTTTTTACTTTTGTTTTTTTTTCATGCAAGTTGATTTTCAATAAAAAGTACGAAAATTAAACTGACCTGTGTAAATGAAATGGCAAGTTCAAAAGAGAATTGAACACAATTGAGCTAAAACAAAAGAGTGTGAAACACAACTTACAGTATTTTATAAATAAATAACTGAATTTAGCATATTTTATTAATTCAGGTTAAATAACAATGTCAAAACAATTTAGTTTATTAAGTTTTAAATAATATTTTGAGTAAAGAACCCAATTCATCCATCATATACAGGTACCTACTTTCAAAAAATTCCGTATTTTTGTTATTTAAATTTGTTTGACTAAATATTCTTTTGACGTTTTGTTAAAATAGTAGAAGTTTTTGTAGAATTTTCCCCTTGAAATTTACAAATTGTTTCCTCTAAAAATTTTAGTTCATGGAATTTAAAATTGCTTTCTATGTTTACAGAAAAAGAAGTAATTTCTACTATCCTGACCCAATATTATTTGGAATTATTACACTTAAACTTAACAATTGTCAATAATTAAGAAAACACTACTATTACTTAGTTTTGTTCTTGAAATGCATATGTTATGTTCTTCTTAATATATATAATATTAAATGAGAATAATAGTTCTTGTTTAAAAAAAAGAGAGAATTTGGTAACAAAACATTAATAAAAAAAACAAATGCTAGAAAATTTTAATAATTCAGAAAATCGTCACTTTCCATGAAAAAATCGTCAATCGTCACTTTGCTATTTTTGAAACAAAAACCCATCAAAATGACGATAAATCGTCAAATCTGGCAGCTATGCTTCCGCTAGCTGTTGGTCTCTTGCCAGCAATTGAACAAAGTACAAAATACTTTTATTTTGGACAAACACTAAAACAGGTGGTTCGAAAAGAATCATTGAAAAAAAAAATAATTTTTGCAGAATTTTTTTTATACATAAAGTGTCACTTCAGTAGTAAAAAATTAAGAAAAAGAGTTCATTAACATTGCAAACATATGAAATTTTTAATACATAACAACATATAAATAAATAATATTCTTAACATATTTAATGTTTGGGTAGGTTTTTGTCATTACGTTACTTCATTAGTTTTAATTGGAAATGTGTCTTTAAAAGAGAACTAACAAGTTAGTTTGCCATGTGTTACACAAAATATTGGTTTGGCTAACAAGTGATTTCAGTTATAAATAACGTGACCACATTCCGCTTTTGGCGGGATTCATCGCTTTTTTTTTTGAACACTCATCCCGCTTAAATTTTATATTCCGATTTGCAAACCAAAATCCCGCTGTTTGCTAATTTGAAAAGAAAATATAAAAACTCAAAATTATGATCATTGGCCTCTTCTTTAAACATTTGAATTTAATTGTTGTAACAGATTTTAATGACCGTTAAAGTATTTTACCAGAAACGAATGAAAAGTAAAAAACCTAATTATTGGAATTTTCCTCTTATTTTCTGAGTATTGTGAGGATATTCATGTACTTGATTCAGATAGTCCCGATCGGGCCAGCCATTTAGAAATGGCAGACTTATTTCCAAAAATTTTTAGATTCTGACCATTTAGATTTAAAGAACAATTCAATTTTGAAAGATGTTCAGATTCATGTTTTTGTTTAAATTGTCACTGGCTTGTAAATCAATGTTTTTTGTTTCAAGAATTTGGTGAATTTTATAAGTTCTAAACAAAAATATAAATATATATATTAGTATTTTTTAACAGTTTTTAAAATATTAATTCGCTAGAATCCTTTTTATAAAATAAAGATAATTTAATATTTAGCAGTGATTCTGATTTTACAAAAAAATTACATTTTTAAAAATTTAAAAGTAATAAATATAAGATTATGTAAAAGGTCCTTCAAATAACTTTTTTTTTGAAAATGCTATAAAAAAACTACTGAATATTTTCTGAAATATCCTTTTTTATTTGAAAGTCCATACAATCCTTCCGGTTAATAATGGAAAATAATTTCATTCAAATGGCTGCCTCGGCTGGCCATGCAGTAGCCTACACGACCGGTCCAATTTTTAAGCACATAATCGATTGTGTGCAGCTGTATTTCACCAATGGCTTCACTAATATTGTCCTTTAAAGCGTCAATTGTCTCTGGCTTGTCGGCGTAACACTTAACTTTGACGGCACCCCACAAATAAGAGTCCAATGGTCTCAAAGCGCAGCTCCGAGGTGGCCAAACGACATCAGCTCTGCGGCTGATAATGCGATCTTCAAAAACAGGGCGCAAAACATCGAGTGTAGCTTCGGCTGTGGCACGTAGCGTCGTCCTATTGAAACCAAATGTTGCCAATATTCTCCTCTTCAATTTTTGTGAACAAAAATTCGTTCAACATGGCCCGATAACGAAGAAAAATGGCCCAATTATGCCTCTGGACCAAAATCCGCACCAAACAGTGACTCGTTTTGGGTGCATCGGCTTTTCAATGTATGCGTGCTGGTTTTCTGTGCCCTAAATGCGACAAATTTGCTTGTTTACATACCCGCAAAGTCGATTGCAGGCCCACTTAGCAAAGCGAAAACGCATTGGATGGTCAGTTGGCTTCAACTCCTGAACCAATTGGACTTTGTATGGCGTCATACCATACAAATTATTAATTATTTTTCATAATAATATATTTTTTTTTCTTACCCAATTATGTACTTACAATACAAAAACCAAATACTATAATTATAAGACGTGTGTCTTGTTGTATTGGAATCGAATGAATAAATAAATAAATAAATACCAAGGTCTTTATGCTAAATTCGTCTCAATGATGTCTCCGAAATGTTCAATTGTTAAGAACGACGGTGAATTGATGTTGATGGCGCTTCACGCACACTTTCTGCCACAGCACCAATATTCTCGGGTGTACGCACTGTTTTTGGCTTTTCACGCTTTGGTTTCTCGATGGGGATGCCAGTTTCTTTCACTTTTTTCACAAGATAACGAACATACGGAGCTGACGGTGCTTCTCTTCTTCCAAAATCCGTACGCAATTTTCGCACACATTCTGCAACATTACCATGATTTTCAAAGTAATGTCGCAATATTTCCCAGCGTTTTTAAAGCGTATACACAATCATATTCGTTCAGCGAAAGGATAAAACTAATTATCTGTCAAATCAGACATGAGCTAAGTGTTCATTCGTTCACGAAATAAGCACTAGTTGAAAAAAAAAACGTTAGATGTTATAAAACCAACTTTTTCATATCATTATTTTAAAGTTCCCGCCTTTTTTGATAAAAACTGTCTGGTCACGTTAGTTATAATACAACATTTTCAGTTTTGTTTAAATGCTTTAGAAATGGGAAATTACTTTCTCAACCGGCTTAATATTTTTATATATTTTTTTAAACACTAAAATTTATACTTCTTTTGTTAATACTTGTACAAAATCACATCTGTTAATCTTTTTTGCAATATTTGGCCCATGTGTTGTTTGCAACGCGTGCAAACCGCACCATCATCAACATCATAAATACAACAAAGTTGTCGTCATCGTCACCATCACCATCACCATCATCACCGGCCTTATCTGGCAGTCAAACAGTAAAAGTAATATCTATTAGCACGCATGCGTATGGATTTGTTTTTAAATACACAAAGCAAACAAATAATATTCAGTCATATTTTTGTGGTTTCTTCAAATGTAAACAGTCTACTAGATTTCTTTTTATGAAAAAAAAAAAACTAGATGACATTTTTTATAGTTTCGGTTCAATGTCCTAGACGTCAACATACGCTATAATTGAATTCATGATTTGAATTGCATACATGCTCGTACATATTTACATTAACTATTCCATGGAATGAGTTGCTGTTAACACCACATGTTGTTAAATTCTTATGAACGCAATGGAATGGAAGAAGTTGAAGTATTTTGAATAGTTGTCGCTTTGAAAAGGTACAGTTTGAATTCTACGAATGAGTAGAGGAAATTTATTTCATTAATGAATTATTACAGAATCAATTTTTTTATTTCAAATCATTAATTTATAACTAATAAGTTTAATTAATAACAATGTATTTAAAACGTTTTAGTAATCCTTTGCTTTAAATAATTATAAGATCTATTAATGCAGTTTTTATACCCTACACCACAATAGTCGGCAGGGTATATTGGATATTATGATTTGATGTTTGTAACGCCCAGAAATATTGGTCCAACACCCACCTTAAAGTATACCGATCGACTCAGAATCACTTCCGGAGTCGATCTAACGATGTCCGTCCGTCTGGCTGGCTGGCTGTCCATGTAAAGCTTGTGCGCAGAGTACAGGTCGCAATTTTGAAGATATTTCGATAAAATTTGGTACGTGATAATTTTTCGGCCCAAGGACGGATGGGATTGAAACTGGTGGAAATCGACCCATTATTTCACCTATCCCCAATACAAATGTCCTCCAGAAATTGGGGTTTATCGATCATAAATGTTTGAATTATGCAAGTATCCAAACAAAGTTCATCATAAATGAGTGGTAAATAAAGCCAAATCACATCTACGAATTTTGTGCAGATCGGTCCATAATTACTCGTAGCTCCCATATAAGGCCGACTTCCGAAAATCACTTTAAAGAGCATAACTCCCTCAAAAATTTTCGTATCCAAATAATATTAAACGCAAATATATTTCATATGTATACTAATAGCACGGTAGAATTTTATGATGATCGGATCATAATTAGTCGTAGCTCTCATGTAAGGTCCACTTCCGAAATTCACTTTAAAGATCACAAATTTCTTAAAAATATTGGTATCCAAATAAAATTTGACACAAATAAGTTTCTTATATACAGAAACAATGACCCTAATTTTATAACGATCGATCCATAATTAGTCGAAACTCCCATATAAGACCATCTCCGTAATTCACTTTATGCTCCATAAATCCTTTAAAAGTATTTATATCGAGATAAAGTTTAACATACACAATATATTCACAGAAGTCGTGGCACTAAATTTGTTGATGATTGGTCCACAATAGGTTATATCTCCCCATATAACGCCCATTTCTGATAATTATAAATTGACCGACTATACTTTCTTACTTGTTTTTTTTTTTATTTATTTGTATATGAGTTGTACTTAACGTTATCAAAAAGCAGGATGTTAAGGATGAAAAAGCGGAATTACGAAGTAAATATAATGAAAGAACGGGAAAATTGTGGTATGAAAAAGCTGGTCTTGATTTTAATTTTAATTTTAAACTTTTAAAACTGTTTATGTTTTTTGTAAAATCATTAATTCTAAAATTAGCAAAATTAGAATTATTGCTGAATATTAAATAAATCGAATTCTAATCAAATTCATAATTTAAAAACTGTTATAAAATTGTATATAGGAGGGCAGCTCGAAAACTTCTTAGCCTAGCACAGAAAGAGAACAGTTAGTTTTTCAAAAATATTTTATTTTTCAATATAATCTTCTGAAACTTCAATACACTTAGTCCAACGTTTATCTAGCAATTCTTTCCCTTGATTAAAATAGTTTTCCTTAAGGCCTTCAAAATAGTGGTTTACAACTGTAATTGCATATTCATTTGAGGTAAAACGCTTGCCAGCTAGGAATTTTTTGATTTAAAGATTTGGGAACAGGTAAAAGTCACTGGGAGCTAAATCAGGAGAATAAGGTGGGTGGTCAAGCAAGTGGTACTTTAATTCGTTGATTTTAGCCATTGTTAAAACACTCTTGTGCGCTGGTGCGTTGTCTTGATTAAAAATTATTTTGTTGTGTTGTAATCCAGGACGTTTTTCTCGAATTTTTACATTTAATTTATCCAAAATATTGCAATATTGTTTTACCCTTTTGCATAACCTTACCAAACGATTGCATTGTTTTTAACTTCTTTGGGGCACTTCCTTCAGCCTCAGTCCATTACTTGGATTGTAAGTTTGTCTATGGAGTATAGTGGTGGATTCATGTCTCATCCACAGTTATGAAAAGACGCTTAAATTCCATTTTATTTTTCTTAACACGATCCAAACAAGCTTGAGAAATTTTCATTCTTATGTGTTTCTGGTCGACTGTTAAAAAATGCGGCACCCATCTTGCAGAAAGCTTTTTCATCTGTAGTTCTTCATGCAAAATTAAGTGGACTCGATCATTTGAGATGCCCATGATATTAGCTATTTCGTGCATTTTATTCGTCGATCATTTAATACCATATCATGCACTTTGGCTGCAATTTCTGTTGTTGTTGCTATTTTTGAACGTCCACTCCGTGTTCATCCTCAATACTTGTACGACCATGTTTAAATTCAGCAACCCAATTGTTTACTGTTGCATATGAACAAGCACCTTCAACATATCATTCTGTATTTCTTGTCCCGATAAACCTTTTCTATTTAAATATTTAATGACACCACGAATTTCTAATTTTTCCATTGTAAAAAAATCGCGAATGCGTCTTTTTTGAACTCCTGTTTCTGTATGAAGGAGTTGCCAGATCGAAAAGAAATTTAACACGTGTTCATAACAGAGATGGAAGTTTCCAAAACACTTAACTTTTTTCTGTTTATACCGCGCTTTCTGTTCTAGGCAAAGAAGTTTCCGAGACGAGAATCCGAAAAACTGTGTTTTTCCTTTTCATTCGTGCTTTAGCGATAATAGTGTCATTAAAATCTGTTAGGAAAATAACGTAACGGAAAATAAAGAAGAGGCCAACGATCACAGTTTTGAGTTTTTATATTTTCTTTGGAATTAGCAAAAAGCGGGATTTAGGTTTAAAAAGCGGGATACAAAATTTAGGCGGGATGAGTTATATAACGTTAGTTACATATATAAACACAGTTTCGGAGAAGTACATTGAAGAAAATCTTATTTTGTGACTTTTTATTCATTATTATATCCTATGCCACCACAGTGGGGTGCATATATTGGATTTGTGCTGATGTTTGTAACGTTGACATTCACCTTAAAGTATACCCCTTTCAGGCCGGATGCATCGATTGTGCGGGTGGGTTTCGGTTTCAATATTTTTGCATGCATCAATTGCGCTGATTGTTTTTTATATTTGCTTCTCACATTTCTCTTCTGTTTGATTTACCGTTACTTGAATTATTGCAAAATTCTTCAGTCACATTTCAGTTTTAGTAAAATGAGCCGTGGAAGTAAGTAAGTGTCTTTAATTACAAAAGTTAATCGTTAAATTTTAATATTTCAAACTAATTGAAATCGTTTAATGCAAATAAATGTGTTTTAGTTCAAAATATTAATGAAAATCGACCCAATTGCATTAAGTGTGCGTGTCCTAAAAATCCTTGAGGGATATAAAAATAATAAAACCTAATCATTGATTATATTTTCATATGCTGTAGAGATCACATATTTCAAAAATTATAAAAAAAATGCCTAGTAGTTTTGCGTCAGGTCTGAAAGGGATACATATACTCGTCCGTCCAAACGTCTGGCTTTCTGATTGTGCGCTTGTGCGCAGAGTATAGGTCGCAATTTTGAAGATATTTCGATAAAATTTAGTATGAAAACTATGTTTGGCCCAAATTTCTTTGAATTTGGTTTCAATTGGTCCGTTATTTCACCTAGTCTCCATACAAATATCCTCCCGAAAAAGGTTTTATCGGTCATAAATGTTTGATTAATGCACGTAGCCAAACAAATTTAGCTAGAAATAAGTTGTACATGAAGCTTAATCACAGGTAGAAATTTTGTGAATTTCTGTCCATAATTGACCATATCTTCCATATAAGTCACACTTCCGAAAATCACTTTAAGAAGCATAACTCTATTGAAAATGTTGGTATCCAAATAATATTCAATACAAATATGTTTTATATATACAAATATTTTATGATGATCGGTCCATAATTAGTCATAGCTACCATATAAGACGCACTTTCGAAAATCACTTTAACTACCATAAATCTCTTAAAAATTTTGTTATCCAAATAAATGTCAATACAAATAAGTTTCATATACATACATATATACAAATTATGACACCTGATTTTATAAAGATCGCTCTGTAATTAGTCAAAACTCCCATATAAGATCCCCTTCGATAATCACTTTAACATATATAAATCTTAGTGTTTATATCGAGATAAAATTTAACACAAACAATATTTATATACATAGTCATGCCACTACATTTTTGAATGATCGGTCCATAATAGGTCATAGCTCCCATATAGAGCCCATTTCTGAAAATTGTTTTTGCACATTTACTGTTTTGTAAATTTTAATGAACTTAACACATTTTCTTATAACATATGTTCTTTGTTTGAATTATTTTAACTTTGTTATTTGGGGGATTATTATGTATTTCGATTTGAAAGCAAACATATTTGATTAAGATTAAACGAAAAGCCTAATAATTAATACAAATACAAGTAGCCAAAAAAGATCTTCGAAATTATATCAGATTAAGATTAGGACACACTAATATTACTCAGAAATACATATTTAACCCCAACCAGAACAATAACTGTAACCTATGTAATAGTAATTCTTTATTAAAAATTGACCACTTACTTATAAATTGTAGTTTTATAAAACAAGCCGAAATGTATTTATTTAAAAAAAATATGCCTATTGGATCTTTTAAAAACCATAAATATAAACAACATTAAAGCCGTAAACATGCTATTAAAACATTGCAATATTTACAACTCGATCTAGTTAAAACTAAATATTGGGTCAGAGACCTTTGTTGTTAGTACCTAAGCTTTTTTTTTTGTATTCATAATTAATTATGTCTATAAACTTTGTAAATAAATAAATAAAAATATATTGAAAACAGAGTCGTTAGAGAAAAATCTATGAAAATCCTTGATCTGTCGGAGTGGTCGAATATTTCGCCGAGTATTACCCAAAACCTGGTCGCATCTATGCCAAATCGCCCTAAATCTGTTGTAGATAATAAAGACTATCACACCAAATATTAAATCGTGTAATTGCCAGTTTTAATTTCAAGTTTTCGAAACCCATACGTTCCTGCAGAAAATAAGCTATGGCGTGAAAATAACTAGCATTTTTTTAGTTTTGGTATATTCAAATGTAAGTCTTATTCAGAAAAAATTAAAGTAGACTTCAAATGTATTTTAAGAAAATTCTGTATGAAAATTTTGTCTTAAAGCACACTTCAAACCTACTTTATTTTTTTTTAAAGGCAGTAAGTTTTTGCAATAAATAATTTTTGTTAGTTAGACTATTATTAGACTGGGTTCTACATGAAGTGGAAGTGAAATTTTCATGTAGTTTGTGTTCTAAATTTTGTTAAAATGATTTGAAAAGTAAAATATTTATCGTTTTTAGTTTGGTTCATAGTAGTATAAGTTTCACTCGTTTTCTACAGCGCCGTGAAAATGTATATTTGGAATTGAAAACGAACTCAGGGGCCAAATTACCGCATTCGTGATCGAATGAGCTATCGTATCGAAATGATTTCGATATCGAAATTATTATAAAATGTACTAAATTTCTTGTTCGATATCGTATGCCATAATCTCAAATAAGAAAATTACGATAAATTTTACTCTATATCGAATGCGGTAATTTGGCCCCAGTTTCACTTCGTCGTGCAATATAGAACATAGGCGTATATACATATAACTTTGTTTAATGACACTAATTTCTTTTTTAAGTTCCTCTTAGTTTTCTTTTTGTGGAGCTTTGAAAACAAAAAACTGCACTGCATAAAATAAGTGTGTGAGTAAATAGTAATTTGAATTCCTAAAATCTTAAAAATAAACGAAATCGAATGGTGTCGGCCCCAAGCTATTTTCAAAAACGAATATGTACTTAAGAAATTGATGTACTGTTTCGATTTCAGAATACCAAACTATGAAAATTCGAAAACAGAAAAATATTTTAAAGAAGCGTTAATCTGAAAAGATATCAATATACAAATAACTACTTTCATGTTTGTCTCAAATAATATAGCAAAAATTTAAATCTATTTGCAGGGGCCAAATTATCGCATTCGTGATCGAATGAGCTATCGTATCGAAAAATGATTTCGATAGCGAAATTATGATAAAATGTACTATTTTATCGAATGCGGTAATTTGGCTCCAGATTTCAGAATTTTTAGTTTTTTCTTAAAAAATGCTGAAAAAAAGAAACTAAGTTTTTAATTTAAGTAATTAAATTTTCTTTTGTTTTTATAAAATCTTTTTTTTTATTTTCAAAAAATATGAATATAATTTCTCATTTATATTAATTGTACTGATTTTAATTATAATTTTGGTACATGGTACATATTATTAGTTATACATATATTTAGAGTAAAAAAAGGAAGATGACTGTAATAAGTAAATTCTTATTAAGAAACACGAAACAAGAAAATAACTAGAAAAGGCACAAACAATGAATTCAAAAAGAAAAAGACACTCTGTATACAGTACAAATCAATTCAATTTAAATAATAAAAAAAATCATAAATCAAATGAAAATAAACATTTAAAGCCTTTCTGTTATAACAACAAAATTTAGTTAATTTGTTAAAGCTTAGACAGAAATATTATAAATATTTCAGCAAGACATTAAGATGTAAAATTAATAATTTAAGACGTAAAATTAATAATATACTTTAGAATCTAAAGTAGATATGTATAGATACATAACTAAAAGTAAAATTATAATATTTTACAATCGTATCTGGAGACAACGAAAAATATTAAGATGGAATAGAATGCAAAAGAATAAAATCAAATAAAATCATTCCGTTGAGATAGATGGAGGTTTGTTACGTGTTTTTATATTATAACCCGTATCTATAAATGGAAAAGAGTTAAATTAGAGTTTAATATGAAATAAGTATTTTAGAAAATCAGAAACTTACGATATAATTTTCTAAGACAATCACTATCACGTGTCCTTTTACCATTAACACAAGATTTGCGTAGTTCCATTCTAATGGCATCACCGTACATGGCGCTTATAGACTGCAGCAGCTGTTGCCGACTTTTATATTTTAAAGTTAAAACAAAATCGCCCGTTTCTTGTTCATGATGTACACTTCCGGTGAAGCCAGTGGAAATGCCATCATCACTACCAGCTTCATCAAAACTACTGCGACTGTATTCATCTTTAATGGAAGTATTGTCATATTTTGGCATTTTTGCTTCGTTAGTGCTAAAATTTGGTTCTGAAAAAAAAGAAAAATAATTTTTTTAGAAAATATTGAAACAAGAGTTTTTTTAATTTTTCAAAACAGAATGAAAATTGTTATTATTTATGAATGAAAAGTATTTTAAAACAAAATTATTTTTATTTTTAGTTACAATATATTTGTACAAAATTATTAGTAATGTTAAAAATATATTTAAGTTTATAATTTAGTTTATAGGTAATGCCTACAAGATATTTAATTGTTGGGCAATTTTATTTAAAAAAGTATGGGTATTTATTTTTAAAATATTTCTTAAATACAATAATTACCTTCAAGATGTTTACGTTTAGAATTAACATCCGGACCTTCAAGCAAACGTCTATCACGTTTAGGGCATGTAGATATTTTAACAGATAATGTACGTTGAGCTAAAATTTCACCACTGAATAGACAACAAAAATTAAAAAGAATTGATATTAATGAATTTCATAATATTGTAAATATTGGCAAACAATATAAACTCACTTCATGCCCTCCAATAGAAATATCACCGCTGTTTGTTTACGATTCATACAGGAATTAAAACAAGTGAAGCTAACAATTAATTGTTGTTTAAATTGATTCGTTTCATTGCCCTTGACCGTGCTATTTAAAGGTACAACCACCGAATAACGATCGTTAATACTTTTGCCTGTATCGGAGCCATAGTAAACAGCATCAGGATTTTTGCAACGTACTAAACTTTTACGCACTATCTCATTTTTATCTGTCAGAGCAAAAAAAGAACAAATTCACAAGCATTCCTTAATAATTCATTTCGTTTGATAGACTTACCATTGTCTGTGCTTAAATGATTTTGACACCGTAACACTGGAGCACTGGCATCTTTTTCGAATACAGCAAAAACGCGCACTTTAAGGGGCTGTATAGGCATTTTTTGCGTATAGAAACAATCAATGTAAACATTTTCGTTGGTTTTTAAATATAGTCTTTCAGTTTCTTTGGAGAAAACCAGGCCCGGGCGATGAGCACATTTGTTGATTTGTATGCCAAAATTGTAGCCGCCATTATCATGTTCTTCACAAGTTGGTATTAAATTAAGATTCTAATGTAAATAAACAAATAAATAGGATGAAATGTAGTTTAAATTGAAAACATTTTTTATATGAATTTTTAAACTTACCGGTTTAATGTCAATTTGTTCTTGTATTAACTGCTGCAGCACAGATTGCTGAAATAAATATTTATATTTATTATTTATTTGTTTTTGTGTTTGTTTTATAAACTTAAACAATTATTGCTTAATATTATTCTATATGAAAATTTTTCCTCTTGCGAGTATTATTGTAAAAAATTTAAAAAAAAAAAATTTATTTATTCAAAGGTTGACTTCTATGTATACAAAAATAAATTTCAAATAAATTTTTATATTTAACTAAAAGTAAACCTTCGAATAAATAAATTTTTTTTAATATTATTCTTTAAAAATATATACACACTCTAAATTTTTGAAAGGTTAGCAACTTCATGGTTGCAGGTCTACAACGTATCTGCCGTTGATGTTGCATTACTGTAGTGCTGTGTGTTTCTACAACTATTTCTGCTTGCTAAAGTTCTTAATGATTTCACCATACAATTAAACACAAAACAAACAAGAGTATTACGTGTCATTCTATGACGTCATCCATTGATGTTCATTGATAAACAGGCATGTTCGTGCATGTTCGTTTAGAAGGAATACTCAAACTAGTAAAAAGAAAGCAATAACAAAAGTTGTGTACATCATATGACTAATAACAAACACACAAATAATATTCTGTGAAGCCCCTAAATAAAGAGAAGGTTATAGTGACGTTTAAAAAGATACAAATATACATTAGGGTGGCACTAATTGTAAGAAGACAAAAAGTTGAATATGTTACAAACTATCAGTAAAATGCTCTTTTTAATAATAACATGTGTATTAAAATTACAATTATTTATAAATCAAAAAATAAGATTTTTCTTTTTTTAGAAATATTTTAGCTTTTAATAGGAATCATTACCTTGTTATTATTATAGTTCCTTTGGCTTGATAGTCTTTTCGATCCAATGGTTTAATAAATTGTATTTTTTAGTACACCTTAATGTATGTATAAGTACATGAGTAAAGTGCAAACAAATAAGCATGTTTTTGTAAAATGCAAAAACCTGTCATCTTTTGGATACATAACGGGTCCGCCATCTAAAGTTTTTTTTCAACTAGTGCTTATTTCGTGAACGAATGAACACTTAGCTCATGTCTGATTTGACAGATAATTAGTTTTATCCTTCCGCTGAACGAATATGGTTGTGTATACGCTTGAACAACGCTGGGAAATATTGCGACATTACTTTGAAAATCATGGTAATGTTGCAGAATGTGTGCGAAAATTGCGTACGGATTTTGGAAGAAGAGAAGCACCATCAACATCAATTCACCGTCGTTCTCAACAATTGAACATTTCGGAGACATCATTGAGACGAATTTAGCATAAAGACCTTGGTATGACGCCATACAAAGTCCAATTGGTTCATGAGTTGAAGCCAACTGACCATCCAATGCGTTTTCGCTTCGAATTACAGAAGATGCCGATTTTGCAAAAAAATATCATCTTTTCAGATGAAGCTCATTTTGATCCTGGCGGGTATGTAAACAAGCAAAATTGTCGCATTTAGGGCATAGAAAACCAGCACGCATACATTGAAAAGCCGATGCACCTAAAACGAGCCACTGTTTGGTGCGGATTTTGGTCCAGAGGCATAATTGGGCCATTTTTCTTCGAAAATAAGCAAGAAGTGGCCGTTACAGTCAATGGCGATCGTTATCGGGCCATCTTGAACGAATTTTTGTTCACAAGAATTGAAGAGGAGAATATTGGCAACATTTGGTTTCAACAGGACGACGCTACGTGCCACACAGCCGAAGCTACACTCGATGTTTTGCCCCCTGTTTTTGAAGATCGCATTATCAGCCGCAGAGCTGAAGTCGTTTGGCCACCTCGGAGCTGCGCTTTGAGACCGTTGGACTATTATTTGTGGGGTGCCGTCAAAGATAAGTGTTACGCCGACAAGCCAGAGACAATTGACGCTTTAAAGGACAATATTCGTGAAGCCATTGGTGAAATACAGCTGCACACAATCGATAATGTGCTTAAAAATTGGACCGATCGTGTAGGCTACTGCATGGCCAGCCGAGGCAGCCATTTGAATGAAATTATTTTCCATTATTAACCGCAAGGATTGTATGTACTTTCAAATAAAAAAAGAAATTTGAGAAAACATTCAGTAGTTTTTTTATAGCATTTTCAAAAAAAAAAAAGTTATTTGGCGGACCCTTTATAATATTCAGGAATGGAAAATTACATTTTCTTCGATAATTTTGAGATTGTACTTGTAGTAGAAAAATTATTTTTTTTTTTTTTGGTGAGTTCTTGATACTTCTTTTTTCAACATGACGAAATTTAATGATGAACAGACGGACCTATTTAAGTATATCAAACAGCAACAAATTATAAATATATTTATCTTTTTACATAAACCAATAAAAATTGTTTGAAAGTTTCAAAAGAGACGCGTACTTATGAATATGAAATAATATAAAAAATTTCAATCGTATCAACTCTTTCATCCCTGATAATATGCATATGTATTGTTTATTATGTTTGTCCAACAAACATAATAAACAAATGTATTCAGGTTTTCGAGACGAAGTCTTGACATGAATACGAAAGAAAAAACTGAAGAAAAGGAAAAACAACTATAAATAGAAATTAATAAAAATGATAATTACAGAAAACTTCGAACCACCAGTCACTGGTTAAAGGATTGATGTTGTCTGTTGACTAGAAGGCACCGTAGTGGTGCAAGAAGGGGTCAGAACGCAAAAAGAATTCTGATGAGAGAAAGTGGTGTTTCTCGAAACATATGTAAATTTAACTAACAACCCAGGTTCAAATCCCAGTCAAGAAAAAATTATCAAAAATGAAATTTTTTCAAGTTGTAAAACAATTCCTACTTCAGTAAAAATAATTTAATGAAAATTAAATTTAATGAACTCAAAGCCTAACTAAAGAAATATCAAAAATTAAATATTAACAGTTGAACTAAAAATACCAATTATATTTTGTAATGAAAATTTTGTATGAAAATTTTGTCTAAAAGCACATTTCAAACCTACTTTAATTATGAATAATTTTAACCAAAAAACGTAAGTCAAACCTTTTAAAGGATAATTTTTAAGTGTATAAGGAAAATAGACTACTGATATAAAAAACATTGCACCATTGAAATAGGATTACCAGAGAGCAACAAAAATAAAATGGAATCTATACTACCTCTATCTATGCTAATTGTAATCAAGCTGTTACCAAGCGGATCACTCGAGTGTTCTACTCTTACTGTTACCACGATCTTGACATGACATCAATTTGTACACTCAGTGAAAAATTTCTTGTCCGCATATGAATTTTTCAATGTTAGTTCCAATTTACACGAAGCAATTCTTTCAGCTAAGCTGATTACTTTTTAGACATCGGGGTGAGAGGAAGATAAGACGAGCATACACTTCATTGTACTCTCTTGTTCGTATAACATATTTGTATACAAATGTGTGTATAATCTCAAATAAAAATACGATCGATTTAAGCAATAAAATTGTGTTGTGTCAATATTTCTTGTTCGAACAAGAAATTTCAAGGAAAAATTGTATCAATCTCTTCAATTGATTCGTGTAAATTAGGACTAATGTTCTTGTTCAAACAACATTTGATGACGGGCACAGTTGAGGGATCAAATGTTCTGACCAATTTTCATACAAAAATACGAACATTTTAGAAAATTATGAATTTGAAAATGAACACATTTTCTCCACACTGAAGAACATGAAAAAACTGTATGTGTAAATCTGCCAACATTATACATTGAATGCTCTGTTATACCCCCCAGCAATATTGCCAACACCGTCACGATTTACACGAAAAAAATAATTGATGCAATTATTTCCTTAAAATTTCTTTTATTTTTACACAGCAAAAAAATTTTTTTAAATCACTCGTATTTTTATTTGAGTGGGAGTAGACACACATTTGTATACACATAAGTATGTCTTACTCTCTCATTCGTATGTAACAAGTACAAGAATTGCTAGTACAATCGAGTGTGTACTCGTCTTATCTTCCCCTCACTCCGATGTCTGAAAGGTAAGCAATTTTGCTGTAATATTTCCGTCGTGTGAATGGGGACCTATAGGTTTACACTTAAGGAAATGTATACAAAAGATGGTGGTTGTTGAAACCAGACGTTAAAAACGTTAAATTAAAAAAAAAGACTTTTCTACATTTCTTACGACAATAGAATGCTAGAAAATTCTATGAAAGTCCCAAAAATGCACATATACATATGTAAGTCGCAATGCACTCTTCTAAATTGTGATTATTTATCATTAACAGAATATAGAAATATTTAATTAATTTTTAGTTGCTTGGTACTAATGGTAATATTAAGAACACATTAATTTAGATCGATTAATATTGTTAAAATTACAAATAAAATAAAAATATGCATAATTTAAAGTTTTAGTAGTTAAATTAGTAACGAACGCATCACCAAATCCTCATTCACCGATTATTCAATATATACCCAATATATAAATAAATATCGGTAACTGATAACCATTTCAACTGTAGTAGATAACATTGTTAAAGAGTAAAGAGAATAATACATATTGTTTCTTCATTGTTATTAAAATTAATATTTAGTAACAAAATTATTATCTTATCCGTAACAATAAGATAAACAATGTAGGAATGAACAGGTATTTTTTATTTAATATTTATAACCAAGATTTTTGTTAATTATGAGAATAATATTATTTATTCTTGAAAAATCCTAGTTAAAATTAAATTAATCATTATTGCCCTTATTCATAAAAAATTAAAGTAGACTTCATGTCTACTTTAAGAAAATTTTGTATGAAAATTTTGTCTAAAATCACACTTCAAACCTACTTTATTTTTTATGAATACGGCATTATAATTGAATTATAATTGGATTATATATGAATTATAATTGAAGTAAGTACCTAAAGTGAAATTATAATATCGTGTTCAAAAGATATAAAAAATCAATGCAAAGTAAAGAACAATATACATAGAAAGAGAATTTACCAATGCTTTTAATTTTAAAATCAAAATTATTGTATTTAGCTTTTTTGTATATATTATTCTTAAATTAAATACACAGGCCCACACAGTTGCTCACAAAAAATACAACCAATGAAAATGTAACAGAACAAATAAACAATGCCGACTTTTTAAATAAAGGCCAATGTAATGACACTACAGACTGAAGTTATTTTGACAAAATCACCGAACAATCTGATGATGACACACTTTTATAAAAAAAAAAACAAATGGTGTCCTAATCACCATGAATACAAGTATTAATAACTGAAAACTAAACGCGTCCAAAATATGTAAATAATAACAAAAAACTATGACCCAAACTAAACAAACTATAGCAATGTTCATCAATAGATAGATGATTATCTATAGCAAGATAATATTAATAACAATTAAATAAGAATTAACACTAAATAAAAACAAATATGTACCTGCTCATAACATTCAAATATGACAGAGACCAAATAGTTTGTACAACTATTTAGTTTAACTAAAACATTCTTAAATAAATATTCGTTACATTTTCGTTATTATTCCCACAAAATACACAACATTTTACAAAGATGGATAAAACGCAATTAGTTAAATATATTATAGTATTTTTATTTGGCATGCTTTCTATTATCGGTTTAAATGCCAAAATATATTCCTGGCGTACCAAGAGATTTTATGTAAACTACTTTCTAGTGACCTATTGCATAGCGACAGTAATACTTTTCGCCTTGATTTATATACGCCGTCTATATTACGAGATCATAGCAGAGGATTTGGATTTAAAGAATGCAGTGACATTATATTATTACATGAATATATTCAATGCCGCCACCAATTTCTTATCGCAATTGCTTAACACCAAAGCTGGCGTTGATTTCTTCAATATGATGCATTTATTTGAAACAATGAACTATGTTGATGTTGGAATAAAAGTAATGCAATCTTCAATACTGTTGGTGATATTGAAAACAATTATTTTTCCCATTATTATCGAAATTACTTTAATATTAAGGCAAATGAGATACGATGATGAGGATAGAAGTCTGTTGTGGACTATTTATACTTTGTATCCTTTGGTCATAGGCAATATTATACCGAATTGTTTATTTGGTGCCTTTGTCATATGTAGACAATTAATTTTGGCCTTAAATCGTAATTTGAGAGAGGTGGAGAAAGAAGCTAATTTTCTACAGAATCTGGAACAAATTTGTTTACATAAGCGTTTCTATCGCATGCAAAAGTTTTGTAATTTAGCGGATAAATTGGATGAATTAGCAGTAAAATATTCGTTGATCTGTAAAGAGACCTTGACGTATTTGAGTTTTTGTGCGACACCTCTGCTGGCTTCATTGCTGTGTAATCTTTTTGGCATTACGGTCAATTTATTTCGCCAGTATTATGCCTTGGCTGATACTTTAATTAATGAAGAGAGTTATGATGTATTTAATGCCATAACGAATGGAGTTTTTTTGATAATATCGTTTTTGGAAATAGCACTACATAGTTCGGTGGCGGATCAGAGCATTGAGGCGGTAAGAGGAGTGAGGAAATTTGTTAAAAGAAATTGTGTGTGTTGTGTTTAAAGTTTGTTATTTGAATTTTCATAAATTTTTAAATAAGGTGATTGCCAAAAGCAAATCATAAGACATTTGTTTTGTAAATTAAGTAATAAGTGTTAAATTCAGTCAGACAATATTGTATTTTCGAAGACATTTAGCTAAGGCACAATAAGCAAGTAAGCAAAAACACCACCATACAGTGTTGCATAGACAATTTTCGAAAAGATTTGCAGCAAATCAAGTTTTAAGTGGTTTTATTGAAACTCAATTTGAAATTAAGAAAAGTTTTAATAAGGATTCTTTGCGGTATTAGCTTTATTGGTAAAATGTTTGATGGAAAAAATCTCAAAACTTCTGGACGTTGTTTTTCGCTAATATCACAGAGATTTATGTAGCGATTTCAATTATTTCCAATAATTATTCTTATTTTCTCTTTACAGGTCAAAGAGACTGGTTTAATATTGAAACGCATCAAGTTGGATTATGCTGATGTACGTTTTAGACAAGCAGTTGAAAAGTTCTCATTTGAAATATTGGTTATAGATTTTAAAATACAGCCTATGAAATTACTGGATATTGATTTGTGTATATTACATGATGTAATTATTTCTACATACATATTTAAAAATAAACACAAATAATATATTTATTTATCATATACTTTCAGGTTATATCGGCTGTAACAAGTTTTTTGCTAATTTTAATACAAAGTGATTTGACTTTGAGGTTTTCATTGAAATAAACAACAAATATTTTCCAACTGTTTTAAGTATTAAAAAAAATCAAAGAAAAATTTTTTTTACTGAAATTTTAAAGTATAAGAAAGGATTACACAAAATTTTTCAATAATGGATGTTGAGTTGGAAGCTTTGGGAGCATCGTCGAAGCCAAATCGTGCTATACCTTGGAAACAGCGTTCCAGATATAATAAATGTTTAGTGATTAGTATTGTTTGTATAGTTCTTGTATGTATCTTTAATTTGATTGGTTTAGTGGCATTTTATTGTGTTTTTAAGCGCCATGAACAAAATCTGTATATAAAGGATCATCATATGTTGGAGGAGCAATAAAATATGATTATACATACATGATTAATGTATGTATATACATATACAATATATAGTTGTATCATTACAAGACAACTTGTACACACCTAACAAATATTCTTCCAAAAAATATGTCCGTACATACGTTCATAGAAGTGCTGCGGCATGGTGTAACTATATTATATAACTATAATTACACCATGTACTGTAGTGAGAAAATTATGATTTGAATTTTTTTTTTTATTTTTTATAATTAATTTTTTTTTTAATTTTTTCATTAAACTTTTTTATCTACAGCCATAGTCAAATGTTATTACACATTACTAAAATTGTTTGTGTTTTGGTAAGACTTCTTCGATTGTTGTTGTTTTCAAAATAAAGCAAATTTGTTGTTGTTGGATGAAATGGAGTGTGTAAAAGAAACTAACAAAATTTCTAAGAAAATAACGGAATATTTCGCACAAAAACAACACATTTGTTTAATGCATATATATGTATGTATGTATGTATATGTGTTAAGTAGGCGCATTTTACATGATTGTAGAAGAGGATTGCGCAAAATATTAATATTTTTAATTTAATCCAAGAAAATGGACAAAAGGAAGTATTTAAGTATTGAAACACGATCCGAGATTGGGACCAAATTTAAAATGGGAGCTTCGGATCTTGTGAAAATGTATGGAATTTCGCGAAAAACTGTGTACAATTTATTCAAAAAGAAGGACACTTGTGGGAATTTAGAAGATAAAAAGAAATGTGGACGAAACCCCGTTATAGGCCAAAGGAAAAAACAATATTAAAGAAAGTCCTTATGGAAAATCCAACAATAACCCCTATTCACATTGCAGAAAATTCGGAGGAAGTAATTGGGAAGAAAGTTAGTGAAGCTTCTTTACGTCGCAAGATAAATAGCATGGAAATCAAGACCTATGTAGTCCGCAAAGTGATCGCCATAACTCCGAACAACGAAGCCAAACGTCTTGCCTTTGCTGGTGAGCATATAAATAAGCCCATAGAGTTCTGGCACAACGTTCTCTGGACTGACAAGTCTTCTTTTCAGTTCCAGGGTTCTTTTGGAAGAAAGTATGTACATGCATTACCGTTAACTCTCAAAAGCAAAACACGGCAGCCACTAAACAGATTCGGTGGAGGATCTGTAATGTTTTGGGAATGCCTATCATTCTATTGATTGGGAGAGCTCGTACCAATTAAAGGAACTTTGAATCAATCTGGGTATATCGATGTATTGAATGATCATGCATTTCCTTCAGCAAATAGCCTATTTCCAAGTACTGCCTGGATTCTGCAACAGGATAATTCAGGATGGTTGGTAACGAAATTTTTAAATGAGGTAGATCAAGCTGTTCTTGTATAACCTCCTCAAAGCCCGGACCTTAACATAACTGAAAATGTTTGGGGTTTCATGAAACAACGAAATATTGATAAAAATCGAAAACTGAATGACACTATTGAAGAAATTAAAAATCTTTGGGCAAAACTACCTCTTTATTTTATCCACACTTTGATTGAGTCGTTCCCGGCCAGGTTGGAAGCAGTAATTGATGCTAAAGGAGGAGTAACAAAATATTGACTCATTAAAATTAAAAAAAAAAAAAAATTATAATTCTTAATATAAACCATATATGACATTGTGTAATTAGCTTTGTTGACACGAATAAAATGTGTGTAATAACTTTTGACGTAAATATGCATCAAACAAATGTGTTGTTTTTGTGCGAAATATTCCGTTATTTTCTTTGAATTTTTGTTCGTTTCTTCTACTCACTCTATTTCATCCAACAACAACAAATTTGCTTTATTTTGAAAACAAGAACAACAACAATCTTACAAAACACAAAAAATTTTAGTAATGTGTAATAACATTTGACTATAGCTGTATATACATAATTCTATCTTATCCTAACCACTTTTATATAGTATGTTATAAAAGCTGAAGTTGATCTGAAGGTGCTGAAGACCTAGTAAGTTTAATTTTAACATAATTATAAAACTTATCTTACTTCAAAAACTAGCGCAGCCTAATTTTTTAATTTCAAACAAGAATTGACATTGGCAAACTTAAATAATAATAAAATTACAACATTTTTTAAACTCACCTGACTAAACTTCATTAAATTATCGGACTGAAAATAATGTGTTTAACAAGTTATTAGTTAACGTTTAAAAATCGAAACAAAATTGTAATACTCACATTCAAGTTTTGTAAATAAGTAAATTGTTCATCTTGTCTATAAAAAAATGAAAATATAAAATAAATTATACCCACAACTAACAAACAATAAAAATATAAAGAAATATTTTAAATTTATGAGTAGAACATCAAAATTCTTAGTGTGTATAAAAAGAACATTCGTAGAATATTAATTAGGAATTTAAATTTTTGAGCCAACGTAACTGAACTGCTACATACTCGTACATATAGACCAGGGGGTTACTACGTATTTCGATTCGAAAAGAAAATCATTCGAATTTGTATTGTATTGTACTTTTTACATTGTATTTCGAATGATTTTCTTTTCGAATCGAAATACACAGTAACCCCCAAGGGTTGGCAAACATGGTGCAATAGTACTTTTTTGATACATTTTGGACTCAGTTCCGTGGTATATGTATTTGTAGCTTATTATTTCATTGATTCAAATTTAAAGAACTTACAAATTGTCTGTTTCATCAGCATCAGCTGTTGAATTATCGGATACATTAAGTATGGTTTCCTGACTCTGTATCGAATGATTAATTGAAGTATTTGGTGAGGTATCAGTTGTTTGTTTGATTTCTTCTTTCAGAGCATGGCTATCACTAAAAATATGTATGAAAATATATGATTTTTTTAATAAAAAAACAAACAAATAACTAAAATGTTATGATACAATTACAATAATGAGGTATTTATACGAAAAAAATTAAGCATATAAAAATATAATCTAAACAAAGCAATTTTTAATAACACTTAGGACGAAACAAAGCTAAGCATACAAATTAAAAAAATCAAAACCTTAACTTATTCGAAAAATGTAGATGTTGTTAGTAATTCTTATGACATTTCAAAAACATCCCAACAACTCAGTACTAGCACATACTTTTTGCAAGTATGCTTTAACATGGTCTGTCCTAATCTATAAATGTATAGTAGGTATAAAATCTTTAAGCAAAATTATTTTTTTTTAGTGAAAAACATTTTTTTTAGGTTCAGTTTGTAGTTGGCAGCAATATTTTTTTGTCGAAATGTATTAACACATTGTCAGATTCGCAAAAAATTATTTTCTGCGACCACTTAAACTAAAATTAATTTAACTTGTGTCGCGCAGATTATTTGATAGTCGGACCATTTTTCACACCTAATAATTTGTTGTACACGTCTTGTGGTTACTGGTAGGTTCAATATTGATCGTATTTGACCGGGTGACATTTTTTGTTCCACTGCAATTCTCTTAATTTCATTAGCAACACTTTCAGAAATTAACGGTTTTCGTCCAGCGAAATTGAATTTCCGGTAACTATCAGGATTTTTTAGATACATAAATATGGTTTTCTTGTCTCGACCCATTTTATCAGCAATTTGACGTATTGTGAGGCCACATTCACGGTATAAACTGATGCTGGCTTTTTCATCTTCATTTAAGTAAGTTCCACGGGGCATTTTATTAATTTCTAATTGAAAAACTTTTCATAAATAATATTTTCACCATTTATTTGCAAAAAAATATAATTGAGAACCAGTAATATTATTTTTTCAGGCACGAGTTTGATTTGAAAATTAATTTACTCTACTTTTTTATGCATGCTTAGATAATTTCGTTCTACAAGGTTGCAAATAAAAACTGACGTTGTCAGTGCATGCGACATTGCAAATAAAAACGTATACAAAATTATGCGCAAGAATTTCTTCAACTAATTCTTGATTGTATGAGTAGATACTTTCCCATTTAATTTGTTAAATTAATTACCTAAATCTAATATGTTGTGTATTATATTCCTGACAAATATACTCCTCTTTTATAATGTGTTGCTGCTGCACATCAATTTTCACTTTTCGATTATTCTTTTTACGCATTTTTGTTAATTTAAAAGTAAATAAATAGTGTTGATATAAAAAATAAAACTTTTGTAACTACACAATAATCACTAATAATTAAATTAAAAGACGATTTATTAAAAAAAACACAAACTAAAAAGTTTAAACACAATTGTTTTGAGCTTAACAAATAAAATTGAAGTAAATACAAAATTTGTAGAAAATTGAACAATCAAACACACGCACAAACAACTTGATGCTGATGGGTTGTATTACAATAGTATTAAAAAAATAGTATTAACACATTTTGTAGAACTTTACTTTATTTACTTTTTTGTACAAATTAAACTTTTAAAATAATTAATTATTATAGTTCAATTATTTAAAAATTTAATATTTTCTTCCCGATTCAATTGCTTTTCCTTTTCGGCACATTCATATATAAAAACTTATTTCTAATTTTTCTTTAAATTTACTACCCTCAAATACAACCAAGAAAATATGCAACAAAGTATAAGAAATGTAATATCAAAACAAAACCTTTAATAAAAATAAGAAAACAAAACATACGAAGAAAAAATATAAGCAAAACAAACAAAGAAATAGACAGAGAGAGGGAGAAAACACTTACTAATTGATATTTTGGTTGAATTGAAAAAAGGGTGAAGATAATGAATGAACCTGCTGATGCTGCAGCTGTTGTTGTTGCTGTTCGTAGTAGTGGTGGTGGTTGTTTATGTTTTGATTATGTTGTAGTTGTGTTTGATGTTGAAGTTGAAACTCAAATTGAGGAACAGTTGTATTTACGTTCGTAATGTTAACAGAAGGAGAAGGCAAAGATGGTGGTGGCGTAGGTATATATTGAGGTAGAACCGTTTCTACTGAAGGCAATGTGCTCTCTAGAGGTGCATAATCTTCAAAACTACAAAGCCATGATGAAATACCATGGTACATACATTGGAAATTGGAAAACATTTTAAAATAACTGAAAATACAAACCTCATTGCTTGAATTAAATTTCCATTGTTGCCTGTAAATTCAGCTGTATTTCCCATTTGCATGTTGTTATTTACATGGGGATATTGATAATTATGATTAACACCATTTATGAGATCGTCACCCTTTTGAATCATCTTGCTAACTTCCGGCGAGCCCTATTATATACGTGTTCTATACCTGGCTCTTCTTTCAATTCTTCTACACAGCCTTCAACTTCTGCTTCTTGTTGTGAATGTTGTTGTAGCAGCGATTGGGGCTTAATTTGGAGTCCTGCCGTTGCGGATTGTGATGAAATTCGCAAAGCTCCGAAGAAAACTTTACCTGTTTAGAAATTTACATATTTTTAACAAAACAAACATTAAGATCTTTATGAATGAATTTATTTTACCATCCACTATATTTTGCATTGATTTATAATCCTTGGCAGTTATTTAAACTGTCTTATTAAATTTAGCAATCAAATCTTTTAATAACTAATATTAAATGGACAAGATTGATCATGCACTTTGTGCACAAAATATTATATATTCTAACGGTATATGGCAATACTTATGACACTTAGTTGATTGCAAAACACACGATTATTATAAAATTATAATAATTATTATTAACAATTGCACTTTTTATTAACAAAAACGATCAAAACATTATTACACGTTTTGTATGAGAAAGAGGAACATAAGATATACAACCTAAGCCCGGCACAATTTGCAATGATATAAACTTCATTCACAATACTATAAGTTTAATTAACAGACAGAGTTGTATTTGTAGTACATATGTGCAAAATAGTAAAGGGTAAAACATGGTGTACCTATATAAGGTGAGTGCAGTAGGCCAACTGACTGACTTTGTTTACAATTTACTTATGTCAAAAGTATTACTTTTTCAAGTATTTTTGATAGTAGTACATTATTTTACACAAACAAAATTCCTGTTGTTTTGTTTTCTGTTGTAATTGTTGTCGATTTGCACTCACCTTGTATATTTACATCATGGGGAAGAATGAGGGTATAAGAAAGATGTATGGTCTTACTAAACGAAATAATAATTCCCATATTCTTTTTTTTAAAGTTAGCTATATATACAACGAACCCGGTTTTCCTCTAAGAATTTCAACGGCCACATCAAACCAACAAACACACACAAACAACGACGACGACCGACGGAAGAAAAAATTATTATGATAGTGCTTGAGGAGTAAGGAGAGAAGAAGACGAAGAAAAACAAGGTGTGTGTGCAAACGTTGCCATATATTTTTTTAAGAAAACTTTTTATTTCTAAAAAAAAAACTTTTTTAAGTACATAGTAAAATTTCAAAACTTAATTTTATTGAAAACAAAACAACTTTTATTTTTACATATTTACTTGACTACTCCTAACTGTCCAATTCCATATTGTATATCGTCCCCTCAATATAACAATAGCGTATGTGCTTATACGCTATTATTTTTTTATTGCATATTTAAAATCTCCATCATTGATTTTATGTCTGGTCAAAATTTCGTTAAATTCTACTTCCAAAAAGTGGGTCAAAATATCGTTGGAAAAAATAGTGTATAATTTATTGTTCAAAATTTTCCTTCAATAAGTGTGTAAGCTCATATGAGCTTTTTTACTTGAAATTGCCACTCCAAAGTTGTTAAAAGAATAATAGTGTATACGCATTACACTCCATTTTAGCCTGTAGAAAAAAAATACAATTTATGAAAACTGTAACTCATAAAATTACTCAATAAAATTTAACATAGGAAACCAAAAATTTATATACGTATTAGAAAACAGGGTTATAAAATGTTTCTAAAGAAATAAATTTAATTTATTTCCAAAATCTAAATATCCTCGAAATCCGCCAAATTTATACGGACCCTAAGCTAACGCTAAATAGGTACAAACGTTAAAACTTGTAGTGTCATTGTGTATGTATGTATTAGAAATTAGAAAAAAACATTTATCTATTTAAATATCCAATGGGGCATACTTTTTCAACTTTTTTAAAATATTTCTAATTTGATTGTTAATTTTAAAATCATTATACATTTTATTTAGGGTATTTTAAATTAAATGTTTACTGATCAATGATTACTTTAAAATATACATAAATATTTATAAAGTTTTATGATAAAACATATTTTTTGTTAATAATTTTTCTTTGTTCTCTTAAATGTATAATAATTCCCTGTACGTTTGTTTATAAACAAAATACACAAGTAATTTTTTTTGTTGAAAAACTGCAAATGCATACATACCTACTTATGTACGTATGTACATAGTATATATAACACTAGAGTATGTTATTTTATAATTTGGAACGAAAAACTAACTGAAAACTATTGTTTATTTATTTTTAATATAAAAAAAACAAAAAGTTCGAAAAAAATCAATTAATCAATGATTAGCGGGCTGGAACAACTAAGTAAAAGTTCGTTTAAGCAGAGTCAATTCATTCAACGAATAGAACTCAAACTAGACAGATCGTTTTCATTTAAAAGTATAATTAAAAAAACCACTTCATACTAAATGAACTACCAAGAATTATTTTTAAAAACATTTTTTTTATTAATAATAATAAATGTTTTATTAGTAAAAGGAGGTATGTAAAGCAATGAATCATTCATTAATTTATTAATACATTTGTAGTAAATACTTTATTTATAAAATTATTCAGCACAGCACTACAAACATAGTTATGATAATTATGACATCTATTATTCTCAGCTATCTAAGATCACGTTTGATTATTTGGGAAATTGTTATGTGGAAGCAGCTCATCACAAAGGACGTTGCATTCGTTACCAGGAATGTGAGAGTGCAGTGAAGGCCTTGCAAAAATATCGACAATTTCCATTTTCCTGTTATTATACCAGTTACGAGAACTATGTTTGCTGTCCAGAGGCCTTTATTAAATCGAATAAACGAAAATCAACAACACCCTCACCACCACCAATTCCATATTATCTTTACTATAACAATCCATTTCTGGCAAAAGCATCTAGTTCAAATCTAGTGCCTGTCCTGGACGAGAGAATAAGTGAAAGGGAATGTGCTTCAATATATAATAATCTAGGCAGCCAATATTCTGATCACCAGCAGCATCGTTCTAAAAGGAACACTAATCTTACATTTCCAGATGTCAATGTACCTCATGAACTTGTCCAAGAAGAAACCATCAAAAAGGTTCAAGTTGTCGACACCCAAGCAGTGGGCGGTATACCAACTTATCACAATGAATTTCCTTATATGGTAAGAGTAAAAGAGAAATTAATTTTTCCCTTTTTTAGGTTAAAATCAAGATTCATATTTACTTATTAAATTTAAAATATTTCCTATAGTGCGCTCTTGGCTGGCGTAAATTTCCATTCAAAAGCTCTGAAGTTTCGTACAATTGTGGTTGTGTTTTAATAGCCCGCAAATATGTTTTGACTGCTGCCCACTGTGCCACCTTGGGAGGGTTAGCTTTACAACTAATAATTGTTAGACTATAGCACTAATATCTCATTTTTTATTTTAAGTGAATCTCCTTCCATAGTACGTTTAGGTGGAGTAGATTTAGATGAACCTGAGGCAGAAATTATCAAAATTCAACGCATCATTCAGCATCCAGATTACGAAGCACAGTTGGCCTATAATGATATTGCCATCGTGAAATTACAAAATTCGTCCAGGTTAGTGATTTATATATGTGTTTAAAATATTAATTAAAATAAAATGTTAGAGGAAAGGAAATTCAAGGAAAAAGAATTTTTAAAAAAGTAAAAATAAATTTGATTACAAAAGTTTACACAAAAGCAGTTACATATATATACATATGTAAGTATAAGGTAGCCAATTTTGTATAGCATTCTGAAATCCTTAAATTAAGGCAAACTGGTATTAATTTGATTGAACTCTGATGGTGGTTTAAAAAATTTATAGTGATTTAATATAACAATTTAGTTCTAAGGTTATAATAAATAAAATCATTTTAAACTTGAGTAATTTGATGTCAAAATCTTCGAAATGTGAAAAGAGTTTGTAACGGATGATTCAATTAGAGATACCTTTCTCAATAACCTTTTTGGCAGATCGCGTGTGAGTAGTGATATGCTGTCATGTTATTAATCCCTTCACCTTCATGAGAAGGGTATATATAAGTTTGTCATTCCGTTTGTAATTTCCATAATATAATTTTCCGACCCTATAAAGTATATATTTTCTGGATCCTCATAGATAGCGGAGTCTATTAAGCCATGTCCGTCTGTCTGTCTGTTGAAATCAATTTTCTGAAGTCTGTAGATATCTTCGGGATCCAAATCTTCAATAATTCTGTCAGACTTGCTTCCGAGAAGTTTGCTATTAAAAATCAACAAAATCCGTCCACAAATAACGGAGATATGAGCAAAAATCCGAGACAACCTCTGAAAATTTCATCAAAAAAACTAAGTGTATTAATATTTTTACAAACAAACTCATCAACAGATGGCGCTGATCACACAAAGTGTATTAATATTGTTACGAACAAACTCATCAACAGAAGGCGTTTTATGCATCCACAACAAAGGTGAAGGGTATATAAGATTCGGCATAGCCGAATATAGCACTCTTACTTGTTATACCCTTCACCATCGTGAGAAGGGTATATATAAGTTTGTCATTCCGTGTGTAATTTCCACAAAAAAATTTTCCGACCCTATAAAGTATATATATTCTGGATCCTTATAGATAGCGAAGTCGATTAAGCCATGTCCGTCTGTCTGTCTGTCTGTCTGTCTGTCTGTCTGTCTGTCTGTCTGTCTGTCTGTCTGTCTGTCTGTCTGTCTGTCTGTTGAAATCAGTTTTTTGAAGTCCCCAGATATACTCGGGATCCAAACCTTCAATAATTCTGTCGGAAGTGCTTTCGAGAAGTTTGCTATTTTAAATCAGCAAAATCGGTTTAGGTTAACCAGAGTTATGAACCTATATGTGAGACCACCTCCATAAAAATTTGATATTTTTCATCCATTTTATTGCAATATTTTGAAAACTATTGCAGATAATAACATGAAATTTTGTATACGTTGTTTGTACTATAAAAGAAGAAAGTGTGCGGAAAATAGTAAGAATCGGTCCATGATTTCTTATAGCCCCCATACAAATATATATATTCCCGAAATATGGCTTAATGATAAATAAATGCCTATAAAATTGGAATATCAAGACAAAATTCAGCAAAAATAAGTTTTATACAAAAAGAAATCGCAAAACGAAATTTTTTTTAATTCGGTCCATGTTTGACCATAGACCCCATATAAAGTCCACTTCCAAAATTCACTTAAATACGTATAAAAGCGATATAAATAATGTTAAACGGCTAAAATATGACATAAATACTCTTTATAGGCAAATAAATTGTTGTACTAAATTTTATGGTAGTCGGCCCAGAATTGGTCATAGCCCCCATACAAAAATCTTCCCGAAATATGGCTTAATGATAAATAAATGCCTATAGAATTGGAATATCAAGACAAAATTCAGCAAAAATAAGTTTTATACAAAAAGAAATCTCAAAACGAAATTTTTTTTTAATTCGGTCCATGTTTGACCATAGACCCCATATAAAGTCCACTTACAAAATTCACTTAAATACGTATAAAACAGATATAAATAATGTTAAACGGTTAAAATTTGACATAAATACTCTTTATAGGCAAATAAATTGCTGTACTAAATTTTATGGTGGTCGGCCCAGAACTGGTCATAGCTCCCATACAAGGACCACATCTGAAAAAGAGATTTTTCCCTATATATATTGTATAAATATCGGTACCAACTCAAAACTTTGCACAGATCATTTTAATATATACAAAAATCATCCCACAAAATTTTGTGAATTTCGGTCTATTTTTAACCGTATGCCCCATATAAAGCCCTCTTCCGAAAATCACTTTAATACTCATAAATCGCTTATAAATAAGGGTACCAATCCAAAATTTTACACGGATCATTTATATACATGCCTAAATCTAACTGCTGGATTTTGAGAATATCGGTCCATATTTGACTATATCCCCCACATAAGGTCCACTCTCGAAATCCACGTTAATACTAATATATATCGTATATATACCGTTATTATGTTGAAATTCGACGTGAAATATCCTCATATGCATGAAAATAACTGTTCCAAAATTTAAGAAGATCGGCCCATAATTTGTCATACCTGCCATATAGAACCATTTCCAAAAAAACAAATAAATTCGGGTCAAAAAATATTCTTTTCGGATTTAACCCATATTCGGCCCATATTTTATAATCATGATATATATCGTTGGAAAGGTATTTTTAATACCTTTTATTTAATGTATTACAAATTATCAGACACCCAGTAGTTCCCGAGATATAGGCCTATGTATTTTCAACTTTAAGGGCCCGCCCCCTCGAAAATAGGCGTGGCCGCCAACAAATTTTTTTTTGCTGGTATCTCCTCTAAAAGCCCTATTTGATTTTGTTTTTTTTTTTTTTTTTTGAGCAAAATCACTAAAACCGAATTGTACCCCTTTTTTATACTCTGTTTGTTAAGTTACACTCAAGATTATTATGAACATCAGACAAACTCTGTAAATTATGGTAAGAATTGGTAATTAAATCAATTAAAAATGGTGAAAATTACACAAAATTTCCAAATATTTAACATAAATTATGTTGGTCGTAAAATTGTCTTTCAAACAATATATCCAATACTAATAAAATTTGCACTAAGACTGAATAGAAAACAGAATTAGGATATTCTAGTCTAGTGTAGTTTCTGTTTTTCTTATTACGCTTAGGTGAAGGGTATTTAAGATTCGGCACAGCCGAATATAGCACTCTTACTTGTTTTTGTTTAGTATTGTTTGGCATTTCATAATGGAAAGACTTACGCCTGAACAATATTTATAAATCTTTCAACTTTATTACGAAAATTTACGTTCTGTGAGAAATGTGTTTCGGGAACTTCGCTCAACATAATCGGCTTACTGAACGTACTATTCACAACACCATCACCCATTTTAAGACCCAGAATTCATTCCACCACCGGTGGAATCATCGGCCCATATTTCTTTAAAAATTATGCTGGTGTGAACGTAACCGTCTATGGCGACCGTTATTCTGCCATGATAACCGACTATTTTATGTCTGAAATTGAAGCTTGTGATCTCGGCGACATTTGGTTTCAGCAAGACGGCCACTTCCCACACATCGCATCAATCAATGGATTTATTGAGATAACACTGTGGTGAGCACATAATTTCACATTTTGGGCCGGTCGATTGGCCACCAAGATCGTGTGATATCACACCGTTCGACTTTTTCCTGTGGGGATAATGTAAAGTCTAGAGTTTATGCGGACAAACCCGCTTCGATTCAGGCCTTGGAGGAAAACATCACGCGTGTCATTCGAATGTTACTAGTCCAAATGCTCGAACGAGTCATCGAAAATTGGACTCAACGGCCAACATTTGATAGACATAATCTTCAAAAAATAAATGTCAAAGAATGTTCTTTCAAATGATAATAAACATTACCCAATAAATTTAAATTTTCTGTCTTTTTTCTTTAAAAAAGAAGGGAACCTCGAAATATAATAGTGGACATGAGTTAAATGTTGAGAAATAGTTTTTTTAGTGAAAAAAGAGAGGTAATCAGTATTAAAAATACTTTTCAATTTACAAATACTACAACCACATTTTTAGCACACATTTGATCTTACAAGTGTTCAAATCTTACTAGTGTTTTGATCGTACCATTATTATCCCCATTTAAAAAAAAAAAACTTAAATGTGAATAACAGATGTATAGGTATGTTGAACTTAGTCAAATAAGGCCTTTTAAAGATTTATCACAACTAATATGAGCAAGTCATTTATAGGCCGATAGGTTGGACTTGGTCAGCCGATTTGTGATGATTTTCGCTGACTAACATCCTAAGATATATGGGGCATTCAAAAAGGAATTTCACCGACGGCGAACGAAAAGCTCTTCATAATGATCTAGAATGTATATAATTTATAAGGTTCCAAACGAATTATAAATAACAAAAATATACCTTTACTACTTATGGTGAAAGATCTCCAAATATTCTTCATAAATTTTTTTTGTTTTATAAAATTTAAACTAATAGAAAAAATTTTCTAATTTTTAGCTACACGCCTGCTTGTTTGTGGACCAATGAGAATTTGCCTCAACAGACTTTAACCGCTATTGGTTACGGTCATACCAAATTTGGTAAGATATCAATGTAAAAAACTCTTATTGAACTTACATATTTTTAAAAAGGTTTCAATTTCAGCTGGTCCCATTTCTAATACTTTGCTGAAAGTATACCTCAATGTATTGACAAATCAAAATTGTAATCCATATTATGCCAAAGAAGATAAATTGAAAAGCAGCATAAGTCTGGGACAAATCTGTGCTGGAGATCCTCAAGGCAAAATGGATACATGTCAGGTAATAGTTAAAAAAATTAATTTTGATTTGTTTAAAATTTGTATAATTTATACGTATTATTACAGGGTGATTCTGGTGGTCCCCTAATAATGAAGGAATCTAAATATAATACTCAAGTACCCTATATAGTGGGGTTGACTTCATTTGGAGAGGGTTGTGCTACACATATACCAAGTGTTTATACTAGAATATCGTATTTTATTGATTGGATAGAGAGCGTAGTATGGAAGTAATGATAAATTAGGAAAATTATATATTATTTTGAATTGAAACTTTTGCAAAAAATATCTTGAATTTTGTAAAACAAAGGGATAAATAATATTAGTCAGATTATTTGAATAAAATATTATAATTAGTGTAAATCATGAAAGTTGGTTTAAAATTGTTAAAAAATACTTTTAAATTTTAAAGTTTTTAATATAATATGTAAAATGAAGTTAAAGTATTGAGTAATTGGGTATTGAAAACTCAATACTGATTTATATTTTGCTTTCAATAGGCAATACTATTGAGATATTTTTAAATTCTTTAAAAAGTATTTAGTAATTGTCAAAATTGTCGTTTTCATCACTTTTTGTTAAAGAATGTTAATTTTTTGGTTTATATTTTATAATTGAATTTTTATAATAAGTATTGGGCGAATAATTGAAAAGTATTGACTAATACGGACTTTTTACAACATTAATCTACTACTAGTTTATTTTACTAATTGTTCGATCTTTATATCTTTACTAGCTAAAACCCGGTGTGCTTCGCTACCCGTATCGTAATGAAATAAAAAGTTTAAAGTTAAACAAATATACCGTATTTGCCGGACGATAAGACGCACTCTGATTTTAGTTAAAATTTTCAGAGTAAAAAGGTGCGTTTTATCGTCCGGCAAATACGGTATTTATTAAATTATTAAAACCTACAGTTTTCCTTTTAAATTAAATCTTATTACATTATCTTATTATGATTTACAATATACAAACAAACAAATACACATTCACTTTTATATATAGATAAGGGTTTCAAATGTATACAAATTTTAACATTTACTTAATATTGTTGCTAGTTAGCGCATTGGTGTTCTAAATGTTAATATTGATAGCCTTATATGAAATTTGTCATCATATCTATGGGAGGTGCCACGCCCACAATTGATAGTCCGCGCATTCTTGTCCTAAATATTAATATTGATGGTAGAATAAACGTACCATATATCTTATTGTATACCATATATTTAATATTTTTTTAATTATCTTCATATGGGAGGTGCCACGCCCCCTTTCGCTACTACTCCCATTTTTTCCGCAAATATTTAAACAAATAATGGAATTGCTCATGCGCGCCCACGTAAAATTTCAAAAAAAAAAAAGTAGCCTATAGCTCCTTCCAGACATACAGAAATATACTGTGAAAATTTCAAGTAAATCAGTTCAGCCGTCTATAGATCCCAAACTAATAATAATGAACATACATACAAACACACAATCACTTTTATATATATAGATTAAAAATTATTGTGTTTTGAGCTTAAGGTCAATTTCTTTTTTATTTATTTTTATTAATTCCAATATTTCGCTACAACAATGTGTAGCATATTCATGGAAAATAAAATTTATTAACAAATTCACAAAATTATTTTGTGATAATGATACTACTAGTCATTAGTTCTTAAACATTTTGTATCGCTTTCTTGGAGTTAAAAGAATTGAAATCTCAAACAAATTTATTATTAAAAATCTTGTTTATCTTGTTTTATTGTTTATTTTATTGTATTAAAATTAAAAAAAAAAAACCAAAAAATATATACATATTCTACATTTATTAATCCAAAAACAGGTACTTGTATTTATCCCACCCTAACGCCGTAATTTCTACAATTCAATTACCCTTAAATACTATCTTCTCAATCCAGTCCAAATAAGAATAAATTTTTGTATACACACCCGGTGCATTAGGTGCTGCACAAAATTTACCAAACGATGTGATGCCAATAACAAATTTAACACAATTAAATTCTGGCAGTTCTGCGTGTAACGGCCCGCCAGAATCTCCCTGGCATGTATCCTTGCCACCCTCCAAATGGCCGGCGCAAAATTGTTCTTCAATTATGCCCCGCGGCAAACGTCTTTCTTTGCGATAGATTTCCTTGCAGGTCTTTTGATCGATAATATTAAGATCAACTTTTAGCATATCATCGGATTTGGGACCCAAAAATTCCGTACGACCCCAACCGGTAGCAATAGCTGTAGACATATCTAAATCGGGTAATTGCCAAAGGCATGCTGGTTGTATGTGCACTGAGAAACGTACACGTTTAGTGAGCTTGAGTAGCGCTATATCATGATAGTATGAGGAGGAATGATATTTAGGATGTAGTATAATAATGAGGATTTTTATGTCCTGCTGCTCGTGTGTGGTTCGATTGAGATTTTGAATACCCAAACGTACCATATCGGGTGGTTTGCTGTAAACAAACATATTAGTTAAACATTCAAATAATGTTCATAATCGATAAAATAAATTTTAATGATAAAAACTTGGAATTCACAAATTTCCCAATATTATTCATAGAAATTTCTTACGTTTAATAACATGTTGTTTTACATTTCCATTTCATAAAACGTAACATTTTGAAAAATGTGCGAATGAGGGTGAAAAGTAGTTTTTTATATTTTTATAAATTTACATACCCTCCTGATGTAGCACAATGAGCGGCCGTCAACACAAATAGATCACTGACTAGAGTTCCACCACAAGACCATTTCAGTTCTTTATCATCTTGTGTCCATCCCATAGCGGCCTAATTAATTAAAGCAACAAATTACTTTGTAAACAATATTTTTTGGATTATAAAAATAATAATAATAGTAACAACACTGTACCATATGAGGATATTCTTCTCTTTGGGTAATTTCTCCACCCACAATTAATGGTATACTTTCTACACACGTTTTACCCGAAAACTTCCTTGGTAGACCTAATTTAATACGTCTAACAGCTTCATGATATTCTTGGCACTCTATTAATTACAATAAATTAATAATACAAAAAAGTTATCTTCCAGGTAAATGTAAAATTTTGTAACTTACTGTGTGCACTAATTCTCTGGTCATCAGTATGTTTATCGGCCAGGGGACAACATATCACTGGTATATTCTTGCGATACGTACAAATATCGATTTTAGTACCATGTACCCGATATTCATGTATGACATGCAGACATTGATAGGCCAATATACAATAACCACTACGTCCGTCAAAACTGCGTCGACAGAAAGAACCCTCTTCTTTGCGCTGTGGTCCATTTAACTTGTTAAAATTATTGGTATGTAAGGGATTTCCGGCACCACTTTTGGAAGAAAATTGAATTTGTTTACCCTGAGAATTAGCAAAAGGATTTGGTTTTAACATAGGAGCTGGATTTAAAGAAGTTACATTTGCAGTTGCATCATCCAGATCGCTGGTTAATTTATTTGGAAATACCGCTGGCACTAAGGGAGGTTTGAAAAATAATACCGGTTTATTACTGGAGGTCATCAAAGGTTTCATAGTTGTTGTGATTGCTGTAGTGGTGCTAGTCGTAGTTGTTGACTGTGGTGTTAGTGGCGGCATTAATACCGGTGCTATATAATAAGCTGCCGGCTGTGGCAAAGGCGGTTGTGTTAAAGGTGCATTTGAAATTTCCATATCTGATGATCTGTTCGTTTGATAATAATAATACACTTGTGGCGCATCTGAAGCTAATAATAATAGAATACATACATATATGAATCAATTCATATTATTACTTTCAAAGGAGTATCATTTTACCAGATATGGGTCTAACTAATAAGTTGTACACTATAATAAACACATTTAACTTAACAAAAATCATTTGGCCTTTATTCTTATAATATAAAAGTGCTTTACGAATAATAGTCAATTAAAATTATTATTACTATTGTTTGTGTTTTGTTTTCTTTCCTTTGTTCTTCAATTCTTGGACATGTTTATGCATGTCAAATTTGACAGTGGCTCTCCTCCTCATATCATAAAGCAGAGATAAACAAATATGTAATCAGTATTGTTATGTTAAACTGTTACACTAATAAGCTTAAGGAAATATTTAAATTACTAAATGCATTTTTTAATAGTATTTGATTCCGCTATTTTAATTAAGGCATTTAAGTCATTGCTAATCAAAGTTTCGCGAATATTTTTGATTCTGAAATTAAAGAAGATATAAAATTAGTGCTACAGAAAATGTATATAAAATATTATGAACGTTTAGTTGATAAAATCCGATCATATTTTTGACTACATTAATTGCAAATATATAGTCATAGTTAATTTATTTATTTATTTATGCTCTAGATCAATTAATATTGCTCTAAATTAAAAAATAAACATCTGTAATTATCTACATACATATATGTATGTACTTATATTGCTCTACATAAATGGATTTTCTATATGGAATTATAAAATAAGCTCTAAATATTTTAATGGTGGTCGAAATTTAAAACGAAGGATACTTTCTGATCATTTACATTTCTCACCAAAAATCAATTTTTTATATACATACATATGTATGTATGTATGTAGAATTCTAAAGTGGGATCTAGATATTTTAATAGTGGTATAAATCTTACCACTTACATTTCCTACCAAAAATCTATATTTTGCCAGGAATTTCATAATATGCTCTACATCTTTGAATAGTAGCAAAGATAGTAGATAACCTGTGATTACTCTATTTTTTAAATTTTTTTTTTGGAATTCTAAAATAGGCTCAACGTCTTTCAAGACAAACTGTTTAGTACATATGTATGTATTATTAGGGATGCCAAACGGGACTGGTTTTTCAAATTCCTGGATTCGGGATTTCATAAAAGAATTCCGGGATACCGGAATCGGAATTTCCGGGGGTTTCGGGATTTTTAGTTCATATTAAAACAACTTGGTTTATAAATAATAACAATTTATTTCAAAAAGTTACTTATGTTAAATATACATAAATATGTATGTTTGAAAACATAAATTTTATATTGATTAAAAGTTTATAAACCATTAATAAATAAAAAAAAAACATTATAACATGTATATTGAATTGTTAGATTAACAAAAATAATATGTCAATTTCGCCTATAATTAATTAATCAATTTAAAAGCAGCATAATATTATCGATCGATAAAGCTTTTTAAGAATATTAAGGTATCTACATACTCGTATAGTATAGAGAATCTGGATTGAATTTTGTTTGTATGTATACAAAATTGTTAGCAAATTCTTGTATTCTGATTGCATACATACAATCCCTTCTCACCCTCCGAAACAAATAAGTCTTATTATTTTTCTAATAATTAATTCCATATTATTACAGACACATGTAGGTGTTGTGGAGGGCTTTTACATATTTGAATTACATTCATTATATCATTCGTTTCGTAAACAACAACTTTTTAATTCATTTCTAATAACAAGCATTTCTATCTCATTATTAATTTCACTCTTCAATTTTGGGTTTTTTAAAAAATTTAAAAGTTTTAAGTAAATCTTTTTTCATTTCTTTTAAGGAGAGATTTTACCAGATTACTTTTTGATATCTCTTTGAGCATAGATAAAAGGGCAACATCAACAGAGATTCATATCACTGCGACAAGGAGATTTGTTTGTTACTTTAACCGTTTAAAAAAGACAACTATTTATTTAAGTAAAACAAATTCTTCTTTGCATAATGGCGGAAATTTCCATCATAACATTTCTTTTATTTATATTTAGTAATAAGCTTATGATCTAACATTGCATGATGATGAAAATTTTCATAATATTGTTGTTTGCTAAATTTATACTACAAGTATTAATATATACTAAGATTTTTTACCAATTTTTCCTTTAATTTTGAATATGAATTATACCTTGATTTATTACAGCAATAAAGAAAAAATCATGCAATAAAGTGTTAAATCGATTAAAGCTTTTTAGATAAGAATTTCCAAATTTCAAAAACTGTAGACACATCAAATAATGCGCTTGAGTTTGGCAATCCAAACGCAATCGTTTTAAAATTTAAATTTTTGTTGATGACTTTATAAACAAATACAGTTCAACCTTGGTATAACGAATCTTAAGGGGATTAGAAAAAAACGTTATATCGAATAATTCGTTACAATGAGGTTCGTTATATCGAGGTGAAGTTGCCATATAGAATTTTGGCGTTTTTGGGGATTTAAGATATTTGGGGATTTGGACTGTTAACCAAGGATATCTGGAAAAAAAAACACCAATTTCTCATAAAGTATAATTTCTCAATATCATAAGAGATTATACGAGGGTGGTTATAATGAGGTGATAAAAAATTTTGTATATTAATCATCATCCGCTTACCATGTTATAGCGAACGATTTCCGCTAACAAATTAAAACACATTTGAAGGAAAACACTGTTGCAAACACAATAGTTTTGTGTATATCTGTTTCATATAATTTGGATTAATTGATGGAAATCGTTATGCAAAGGTTGTAAGTTGACAAAATGCGTTAAATAGAGGTAAATAATTCTTTCTATTTCGTTAGTCTGCAGTGAATGAAAATTGGTTATAACGAGGACAAATGTATTTTTAATAGAGAGGTTTATTTTGTATTAAATCTTATGGAGCGTTGTAGGGGATTGCAAAAAATTCGTTAAATCGAGGAATTCGTTATATTGAGGGTCGTTATATCGAGGTTTCACTGTACTAGTTTTCGGGATCGGGATTTCGGGATTGGCATCCTTAACATGTATGTATATATTTGTTTACATGTTAGTAGTCGATTTTAATAAACATTTTAAAATATTTTCGGAATTAACAAATCGTGTACATAATCAGTTAATTAAATCATAATGAAGTGGAACTGGTCATATTTATACTTGCTTAAAAAAACTTGAAGCATTGTTTTTTTAAATCTATACTAACCTGTTGCAGGTGAGAGCATCCAAAAATCCTCTAGCTAAAGTGCTCACCAAATGATAATTTAAAATATAATTATGCACTAAATAGCCACCATTTAAGGCAAATATAATTTGAGACATTGGTATATTCGTCAAAATCAAGAGAACCCAATGTGGTTTTCTACCCGATTTAGATGTTTTGATGCTGCTACAAAGTTGCTGCCACAACAATTGTGTGGCTAAGACCAAAGATAGCGATATAAAATTAACACGTTTTACACACATAAAGGAGAAGCCGCCCAGAAAAGCAGACAGCACATGTTGGAGATCCAGTGACAAATGAGCATAATATTTACGCAACAAGCAAGATGATAACTGAAATATAATGTATATATGTATATACATATAGATATGTAAGTAGATATATACAATATTTTATAAACTTACCCGATATATGCCAACATAGGATATAAAAAATCCCGTCATATTAGGTCTGAAAGTCTTAAATTTCTCAATGGTTTTGTGCGTTAAACCCTGGGTTCCATGCGGTATTTTACCTCTAATTAACATGGCTAACAAATCCAAAGGAATACCATAAACCAAATATGATTTCATACCATCCAGCAAAAATTTCACACACGTTACATTTTTATGATCACATTTGGTTTTACATTTCCGATGAAATTCTTCAGGACCTTTAGTTTTATCCTTGCTTAGTGGCTCTTCAGCTCCTTTTGCAGCTGTTCGATGTAGCTGTTCATTTGGTTGTATAAACCAATAACCTTTATAAATATTTTTTCGTTTATAGTGTAATATGATGGCACTATTTAACATAAATAATATTGTTTGCGCAATCGGGGAATGCAGAATTAAGTGCGTGCATGCATTAGAATTTTGTCGCAAAAGGCCTTCTAATGTCTAAAGGCGGAGAAGAGAAATAATTTAATTAATTTCATAAATTAGAAATTAAGCAATTTGTTTTTAAATGTTGCTTACAGCTTGTGATGTTGCCGTTGTAAATAATTTCATAACGCGAGCGGGAAACAACCAACAGTACTGTAGACCAAGTACCGATGGTATGAAGAGAGTTGTATAAAGACGAAAGTTGCCGAGGAGGTTTCTACAAATACATACAGAAAAGTATAATTCAGTTGTAAAATGTATCAGAATTTCAAATTGAGCTATTAAAATTCGACTGCGTCGACATAAATTTTAATTCCGGATCGTGCTGTAATTATACAAGGTGAATGAATGCAAATCGACAACAAATACAACACAATACATTCAAAAAACCAAATTCTCTAATCTCATTTAAAGACCTTTATCTATATAGAATACATTATTAATTAGGTTTTTTACAGGTGTTCATTTCATAGTTTCTTTTTCATTTCATGTATTAAAACTATTAAATAAAACTAGCACCGATTCCTACTTTCGATGAACCAGTCTTGTAAATAGTTTTGGGTCTATTTTCATACATGTTCATGTATTATTGCATTGTTAACAAAATTAAAGCATTTGTCCAGAATTTAGAGTATAATTGTAATTGAAGTATTCAAAAACTGAATCCGAATTCGAATATCTAATATTTTTGAATTTTACCACAACATTTGTTACACATCGAGATATTGGTCATTGAACCAAAAAAAGATGATCTAGCCATGTCCGTCCATCTGTTGAAGGAATGATAGAGCTTCGAAAAAAAGACTTAGAGAAATTAAATTTCCACCAAACATTCTTTATTTCACCAAAATGGTTGGTATTGAAAATGGACAAAATCGGTTCAGTAGTATCCGAGTTATAGACCAAAGTTTCAGACAACCTAGATATTTTTTGCTATTTTGTTCAAATATAATGGTCAACGATTTCTGATAGCCCCATATAAATGTCTTTCCGGAATATGGCTCTATATAAATGTTTTTAGAAAAGCAGTATCCATACAAAATTCAGCAAATATTAGTTTCATATAAATATAAATCACAGAACGTTATTTTATTTAAATCGATTCATATTTGATCAAGTCCCCATATAAAATCCACTTCTCAAAATAACTTAAGTGCTCATAAATCTTTTATAAAAATCACTTTCAAGTTTAAATTGGACAGAAGTGATATACATACATACATACATACATAAATATATACATAAAGCGTACCGAATTTTATGACTATGAGTCCATATTTGACCATTGCCATTATATAAAATCCATTTCCGTAATACTATGTTTCCACGACGACTTGAATCACCTGCTTCGCTCTCTGAATCATGTTTATGAATCATGCTGTTTACATGACCAAAAAACTTGATTCGATTTGACAGTTGTTTTTAATAAACAAACAGAATAAAAAACAAAATTTACAATTTGTGGAAAATATTTTTTTTAATGGACAAAAAAACTGAGTGGAAATTAGTTAGCTTATTTGAAAAAAAAAACATACATTCGTACGTATTTACTTTCTTTACTTCCAGCAACAAGAAAATAATTTGCTTTGTTTACAATAATATTACATTTTTACAGCTAGTGCAGATAAACTTGCGATAAAAATTAGAGAAGAGTACAATTTTTCGTGCTTCTCAAGTTGATTCAATATGAATCTACTTGATTCGCTCTTAAAATTTTGTATGGTGAAGCAAGTTGTTTTACTCATGATTGGGGTGTGAAGCATGAATAGAGAGCGAAGCATGTATCGTGGAAACGTAGTATAAATCAATTAAATGAGCATAAATCTCTTATAAACATGACCATCTACTAGTAATTCGACATAAATAATCTGCATGTACTTGTTGGAATATTTAATCGTCTTCAATGCCCAATTTTCCAACACTTTCAATAAGATTTTTTTAGGTTATCTATATATAGGGTATAATCCATTGTCCATTGGAATAAATTCTAAATTATCTACACCTTTGTTTGCCATACAGCTCCATACCATCACGCCACCACCGCTATGTTTAAATTTTGGTTTTAAATTTTTGGAACTCCAAACAAGCTGAAAGGCAATAATAATTGCTTTCATCTCAAAACAGGGGCCAAATTACCGCATTCGATATCGAGTAAAATTTATCGTAGTTTTCTTATTTGAGATTATGGCATTCGATATCGAGCAAGAAATTTAGTACATTTTATCATAATTTCGATATCGAAATCAGTTTTCGATACGATAGCTCATTCGATCACGAATGCGGTAATTTGGCCCCAGAATTTTTTTCTCGAACTCTACAAGCCAGGGACCGTAATAGATTCGTATTGAAGTGCTCTTTCGGAATCTGTAGTGATATTAAAAAAACGATCTCAACTCCATAATTAAGAGTTTTTTCTCAACGAAAAAAAAAGATCGAATGAAACTCTTAAAAAGAGAGTTTTATTTTGCAGTCATAAAATAAAACTCTTTTGAGGAGTTTAATTTTTTCCGTCCAAAATAAAACTCCTCAATATAGTTTTATTTTTTCCGTCTCAAATAAAACTTGACATTTGTTGCAATTCGAAACCAAACAATTTCACAAAACTAAAACAAAAAGGAATTAAAAAGTATCGTGTACTTTTGTGTACGCAGACTTTTTAAGTTACTAATTATTGCAAACTTTGCAAATTTATAAGGAAAATTAATTGAAATTAAATTTTTGTAGATTCAAATAAACTTTATTATGATAACATGAACTGTTTATTTATACCCTACAACACCATGTTTGGTTAGTTCACTAAAGTATACCGACCGACTCAGAATAAATTTTTTGGCCATATAAACCTTTAGCACAAACCAAATAACCAAATTTAAAATTTAGTATATTCGTTTTTTTCCAAGCACGATGCCTATTTTTGGTTGAAATTGGTTCATTATTTCACAGAGCCCTCATAGCCGTATGAGAAATTAAACTCAAACAAATCTAATTTTATGACAATAATTAGCCCCACATTAGACCCAGTAGAAATCCTAATTCAAAGAAATAGTAAATCACCAACGTTAACAAATATTTAAGCAATTTGAATTATATTCTATTTACCTTGACAACATTTATCTAATCAAATATTTATCTGGGTATTTTGGTCAAACAAACAAAAATATTTTAAATTTTAATTATTTATGTAATTTTTGCTAACCTTAGACAACAAATCATAAGAAACACGCTCGAAGTTGCCATTGAACTCCAACATACTGTCTGTAAATAATATTTTAAGGTAGTCAGCAATAATTCTCGATTCATTGTTTTATATTTCGTTAGTAAAGGTGCCTGGAACAAAGTAAACACACAACAGACACATAGTTAACATTTGCCATTAATTAATTATAAATATATATTAATTATGAATATTCTACTCACTATTAGTAAGGGTGAAAAATATTTTAATCCAGATAAGCCATGAACCAAGAGATTGTGTAAAAAATATCCTACACATCCTTCGCCCGGATGTATTATAGACTGTGAACAGTGGTAACAGCTTAAAGCACTACTAAACACTTTGCTAGGAGCCACCATATTTTTTTTATTATATGAAAACGTTTTTAAAATTACACACGACTAGACTTTCAAATTCATTGATAATTTACTCGGCCGAAAGTTAAAGTTAAACTAAACAAACGCTACAAAAGTTATTGTATTTCTGTCATTTGTTTGTCTTTCCTTACAAATAGTTTTTTTTTTAATTTTAAAATTTTTAATTATATTCGTATTTAATTGTCATACCATGAATACATTAACAGTAAGCAAATAAAGTAAAGGTAAATATGCTCGCTCAAATGACTAGAATGTGTCAATATTTGAATGAAACGTGTGTAAAACTACGGTTAAGCTTAGGATTGTCTAAACTTCGTTAAACTCAGCCGAACATACCACGAAATACTGAAAGAAATAGCAATAAAACAATAAATTTGTTTATACGCAAGTGAAAGCTCTCTTATGCTTTAAACACGCAAAAATAGAACAACAAATACAAATTCGTTAATTCTACAAATTGGGTTTGTTTGTGAACCCAAAACAATAGTGACGAAATAGAAACCCAAAAAATATTTTGTAATAAAATGTGCAGAAAAAAACCACAAATTCAAAACAAAACAAAATACATAATAAAAAAAACAACATTGACCGTGATTTACTTCATTGATGTCTCAGATTCCGTTCAGAGTTTCCAAAACTTTAAAAGGGCATTATTGTTTACATTTAACTTATGTACATACATACATGCTCGTATGTGTATGGATTTAATAATATGTACACCAATACCTCGCTTTGCGTCTTTTTCTTTTGCGCTTTTTCGAAGTTTGCAAAATCTGCAACATCATTAAATACTAAAACAATGACCCGTACAAAAAGTGCTTTGATGATCGAATTGGATTGAAAATCATTAAGTAAAATGATATTTCAGAAAAAAGCAAAAAGCTTATTCGATGACAAAAAAAGTGAAGCATTATCCAACGATAATGCTAGTGACAGTAATACAGAAAATTGCTACAACGAAAATTTTTTTTACGTTGAAAAAAAGTTGTTCAGCAAACATTGGACCAATTTTTTGTATCTTTAGAACCTATCTTCGATCTTTACAAGGTTTTCTATAGAAAATCTTAATTCACTTTACGTCATGTTATTTTGGAACTTAACCCCGACGCAAAGTGAGGTATGTATTGGTGTATCTGCTTTGTATAATGACAAACAAATAAGTAATTGTATGTTACTTATAGAAGAATTTCATTAGTAGTTATAGGCAAAAACCTTAACTAAAGTTTCAGTAAAATAATGTTTAGGATGTTTTTTTAGATGTATAGAACTTTAAGTTGGTAATACTTTTTAACTGGCGGCCATTTTGCCAGCTGACAAGTGATTTATGTTTAAATAAGCCCGAAACGATTGACAATTTTGAGGACAACATTTGTCGTGTTATCGCCGATATAAGGCCACAAATGTTGGGAAAATTCATCGAAAATTGGACCTCCAGATTAGACTACGTCTAACCGAGCCTGTCATATGCCAGAAGAAGAAAATTTGCCAAATGTGAGCGTAGCTTTATTGTCTGACAAAACAACATATATCAAATATCATTTTTTATTTAAATTTTGAAGAGTATCATGATTGACAGATTATCAAGTTATGACACACTTCAAAAAGCTGGAATGTTAAAACTAGGGTATCCAAATTATTCGACTTTTTCTTTGTTCGAATAAAACGAATAATTTAAACTTGTGCGAATAATTCGATTACAGATTTTTAATTAATCCAATTATTTGAATAATAAAGTAAAGAAAGTAAAGAAGTATCCTCTAATAACATCACTTATATAAATTGTAAGATAAGTTTCTTTTTCTTTTTCAACGTATGTAATCATTATTATCAATGTTCTTCATTCAACATTACTCTAGATTAATTTATAATGATGACACTGGTTCAATTAAGAACGCGATCCATTATAATTCCAATTCAATGTATTGATATATTTTAGTAATTTCCAACTTTTTTGCAATTTTTAAACACAACTTTAAGGGAAATCTATATTTATAAATAAAATTGCCATAATTTTATAATATAACTTTAAATTATTCTCGTTTTGAATACAGAACTACAAACATAGAAATTCGATAATAAAATGAATTTTTAAAAAAATAATAATTTAAGTATGAGTGTTAATTTTGAGGATCCCAATAAATGTTAAAATAAATGAATACATATATGTAAATATTCACTCCAGTTTTGCCCTCTATTGTACAATAAGTACAAATAAAAATTGAATTACATAAAATTTAAATACATATATTAAACAAAATTTGGTTAACAATTTAAAAAATACTGTAGAAAGTATTTTTATATATATGTATTTGTTTTGTTTTCGCACAATAAATATTGAGTATAAGATAACTGACACAACAGTCGTTTGTCGAAATTCTAACTAAACACTTGTCATTTTACAATAACCCAGCATTTTAAAAATATCACATATTAATAACACAGAACAAAAATATGAAAATCATATTATGTTTATTTATAATTAACAGTTTTAATACTTTCAATTACAATCAAGCACACAATGTTCAAAGTAATATAATTCTTTATAATAATGGGAAAGATTTTCAAACGATACAATACACCGTAAATCAAAATCCAATTATACAAAATCAATTTACTTATTCGAGCAATGTGCAAAATCAAAATGTATTAAATTCAAATGAAAGAAATCGAGCAACGCCTAATTTTCAAACGTTACAATATAACAGCCCCAATCTAAATGCAATTATACAAAATCAAATAAAATTTTCATACAATGTGCCAAATCAAAATGTAATAAATATAAATGAAAGAAGTAGCGCCGCCAGACAACAATATAATACAAATTCAGCATCGGTGCAGCCTCAGGCAAGAGCTCTAGATCGGTCATCCGCAACAAGTGATGCTAGCCCCCAACAGTACTCGTATTCTAACAATGCGGCAGCAAATCGTAACATTTTAAACTCTAACACTCCCACATTTGAAAATAGATTAAATGACGATGACAATGAGGATGCTGAAAGTACGCATCCTAGTACCTTTCAATATCAATACTCCAAAGGTTTGTCAGTGCATGAAGCAATAAATGTAAATGATATTGTTAAACCTCAGGTGGAATATCGCAAATATTCAAATTATTCCACACCAAATACACCGGATGATCAATACTATCAAAAGTTCTACAATATCTATAATTATGTGGAGAATCAGGGTAGACAAGATTTGATACAATACGAAATGGAATCAGTAAATGATGATTTTAATGGGCGTTCAATTGTAGCACCTGGTCAATACCCTCATATGGTAAATAAAAATGCATTTATTTTGTTGTTTTTTTTTTATTATTTTATTATTTTGTAATTTAAAAACATAAAATTACGGACGGTAAGCAACGATTGTGAGTTGAACTATAAAAAACGAAATTCTTTATTGTACTTTAATATACATACGAAGGTACATATTAAAGGTAACAAAGATAACTTTAAGCAAAGTTTCGAAAGATTCAATTCATAATTTAATTATAGTTCAAAGGTTCTACGGTAAATAATTGGGACTGTACAAAATACAGACAATTTTAAAACGATATTTTATTTTTTAATGTAAATATTGTTTTCAAATGTTTATCGTATAGGTATGTAGTTATGTATTATGTTTATTATTGTTAGTCTAAAGGTATGAAATCGTACGTTTTAGGCGTACAATTGATAGGCCGCAAAAGTGAAATAAATAGCATATATGTACATCTGGCTGTTATTGCTATGCTTCTGGCTGCTCTTCACACCAAATCCGACAATTTTGTTTGTTTATGTCTTCATTCAACCAGAAATGAGCTTCGTAACTGAACACAATTTTCCGATAAAAAAAAAAGTGCTCGATGCACTGTGCACTTTCTTAACCGAATTTTGATAATAAAATTCAAAAAACTGCAAGCGATGTTTGTTTGTAAACCGATTAACAATTGAAACAAATTTTCCCCCAGGTCAGTAGATTTTCTTTGATGATCTTGGAAATAAACATATAAACGATTTTTATTCTTTCAATTTGTATAATGACGTATTTCAGACACTAAAAGTAAAATGTTTGTGCAATAATAAATATTATGTATATTTGCATATATAAAATATAAATATTTTAAAAACAAATAATGGTAATATTTTGTATGAAAATATATTAAAAATATATTAAATATCTGATGTTCTTAAAAAAACTAGTCCAACATTTTTTTTTAATAAATTGAAATTGGTAGTAACAAATTTAGTAGTATGTACATATATTTGAGAGCCTACCGAGTAAGTACCTTAATGAAATTACTTTTTAATACAAGTTCTTCTTGGCACATAAATTAAATTATTTCCGTTTGTCAATTAAACTTGTTTCACACGTTTTTGAATGTTGTTTTGTGCTTTAACAATATAAAGTATATACATACCTACATATACAATATTAAATTTAATAATAAAATTTTAAGTATGAAAATAAAATAAACTTTAGTGACCTACTACTTTCAGTCAATTATTTTATTTTGACAGATTTATTACCCTATCGATTGTTTCTTGTTATTGGTTTTATGTAAAAATATGTACATATGTATGTATGTACATATTTCCAATTGAATTTTCTGAGGGCACAAACACCATAAAATTAAATTTATTACCATAATAAGTATTAAATTAAAAAAGAGTTTTAAAATATGTACTACATATTGCATTCTCATATTTCATATACTGTGTAAAATTTACCGAAATTTAAAATTAAATTAATGCAATTTTTATATAATTATTTAAATTATTACTTATATACAAGTATAACACTAAAGCAAAAAAAGAAAACCCTGTTCTGACCCTGCTGCTGACAGATTAGCTACTTTTAAGTCACAAGTATCCAATGATATTTATAATCACATATGTATGCTTCATATTATTTAGTATATTTGAACTGTATTAACAAATAACAGCTAGAATGGAGTATGTATAACCAAAAGAAATCCGTATTACATATTTACATCATCAGTATCTATAACAATTATTTAATTAACTAATTACGATTTTTTCTATAAAGAAAATGTACGCCATATTTTCAAAACAAAAAGTAAACATTGTTAAATACATATTTAGGATTTTTGTCAAATAAAACAAAATAAAGTTTAAATGCACCAGATAAGTTTGTTAATTAATGTAAATAGACAACTTATTATTTATTTTAATAATTGACTAAATTAAGCGGGGTTAACAAGCCCCAACTTGAAACTCAGTTCAATTTGACGAGAGACAGAATTTTAAGAGAGAGACAGAGACATGTATGTAACAGGTATTTAATTAATATTTGCAAGTTTTGTTGTTTTTTAATACATTGTTAATACCAAATAAAGTTGATACATAAGTATAATGATTAATATTACATTATAATTATTTATTAAAAATACTTAACGGTTTATTTAACAGGCTGCTATAGGATTTTTGTCAAATGAAGAAAAAATCGAATTCAAATGTGGTGGCAGCTTGATAAGTAAACAATTTGTGATAACAGCAGCCCACTGCTGCTATTTAAATGGGTAAGTTATTCTAAACCAACAAAAAGTCTTTCAATAAACTTCAATTATTTGTATACATTTAGAGAAACTCCTATTATAGTAAAATTGGGTATTATAAATCTCAAAGATCAAACAGGCAATAGTGATCCTCAACGACGAGCCATCAAGGAAATAATAGTTCATCCGAGATACAATGCCACAATGACTTATCATGATATAGCTTTGCTTAAGTTACAAAATCCTGTGGAGTAAGTTTTGAAATTTGAAAATGTCTGATTAACAAATTTCAACTGGAATTTTCTCTTTCCAGATTCACGAAATTTGTTCGCCCCATTTTGCTGTGGTCCAGTGATCATATACCCTACGAACGTGTTTTCACCATGGGCTATGGTTCCACCAGTTTTGCCAAGGCACCCACTAACATATTAACCGAATTAAGCCTGTCTATAATACCCTGGCAAAAGTGTAAGCAAACTTTACCGCGTGATGAAAAAACTCCTCATGGCATTGTGGAGACTCAAATATGCGGCCGTGACTTAGAAAAGAATCGTGATACCTGTCAGGGGGATTCGGGTGGTCCTTTGCAATTGAATTTGGAACATCGTAAGCATCGCAATACATATCGTTATTATCTTGTGGGTATTATATCGTATGGAGAATTTTGTGGCAGCAAACAGCCTGGTGTCTATACACGAGTGTCATCGTATTGTAAATGGATCGCTTCAATTGTGTGGCCAGATTATTTTCAAAAATAATTAAAAATATATACATACATAGTTTTATAAGTAAATTAATTAATATTTATTACCTTACATATACTTAGTATTCTAAAAAGAGTGTAAAAATAAAAGCATATTTATTACATAAAATGCATGTAAACTATTTATATAGAAACTAGGGTTTCGTCCACACGAAGCGTGGTGAAAAAAAGTCATTGCTTTCACTTACTATTCCGGGGAATTTCGGTCCTGAAGCTTGAATTTGTCATAATGTTAAGAATTTCAAATAAATAAAAAAAAATTTAAGAAACGCTTTTCTTTACCTTAATACATTGATCAGTTGTGAACACAAAATAAGTATAAATACTAAAAAAATCGACTAAGAGTCAAAAAATAAGAACATTTCAAACAACATAAACTTTTAAATCAAAATGGAAAAAATCTCACACATCCCTTAAAGTAAAGCGTGGGGCGCCCATACCAACCTGAACTTAAAAAAATATGACTGCCGTGAGTACATTTCAATATTTCAGACCGAAAGAAATATGTACAACCAATCATGTTTAAAGCTACGAATTTTCAATAGTTGAGCATTTTGTTTCATAACAACGCGCCCCACGCTTTTCTTTAAGGGACGATTTGGCTGATTTTTATACCCTTCACCATCGTGAGAAGGGTATATATAAGTTTGTCATTCCGTGTGTAATTTCCACAATATAATTTTCCGACCCTATAAAGTATATATATTCTGGATCCTTATAGATAGCGAAGTCGATTAAGCCATGTCCGTATGTCTGTTTGTCTGTTGAAATTCGTTTTTTGAAGTCCCCAGATATACTCGGGATCCAAACCTTCAATAATTCTGTTAGAAGTACATTGGAGAAGTTTGCTATTTAAAATCAGCAAAATCGGTTTAGGCTAACCAGAGTTATGAACCAATATGTGAGACCACCTCCATAAAAATTTGATATTTTTCGTCCATTTTATTGCAATATTTTGAAATATATTGCAGATAATACCATGAAATTTTGTATACGTTGTTTGTATGATAAAAGAAGAAAGTGTGCGGAAAATAGTAAGAATCGGTCCATGATTTCTTATAGCCCCCATACAAATATATATATTCCCGAAATATTGCTCAATTATACATAAATGCCTATAAAATTGCAATATCAAGACAAAATTCGGCAAAAATAAGTTTTATACAAAAAGAAACCGCAAAACAAAATTTTTTTTTAGTTCGGTCCATGTTTGACCATAGACCCCATATAAAGTCCACTTACAAAATTCATTTAAATACGTATAAAGCAGATATAAATAATGTTAAACGGCTAAAATTTGACATAAATACTCTCTATAGGCAAATAAATTGTTGTACTAAATTTTATGGTAGTCGGCCCAGAATTAGTCATAGCTCCAATACAAGGACCACATCCGAAAAAGCCATTTATCTTGATATATATTGTATAAATATCGGTCTATTTTTAACCGTATGCCCCATATAAAGCCCTCTTCCGAAAATCACTTTAATACTCATAAATCGCTTATAAATAAGGGTACCAATCCAAAATTTTACACGGATCATTTACATACATGCCTAAATCTAACTGCTGGATTTTGAGAATATCGGTCCATATTTGACTATATCCCCCACAAAAGGTCCACTCTCGAAATCCACGTTAATACTAATATATATCGTATATATAGCGTTATTATGTTGAAATTCGACGTGAAATATCCTCATATGCATGAAAATAACTGTTCCAAAATTTAAGAAGATCGCCCCATTAATTTGTCATAGCTGCCATATAAGAACCATTTCCAAAAAACAAATAAATTCGGGTCAAAAAATATTCTCTTCGGATTTAACCCATATTCGGTCTATATTTTATAATCATGGAATACATCGTTGGAAAGGTATTTTTAATACTTTTTATTTATCAAGCACCCAGTAGTTCCCGAGATATAGGCCTATATATTTTCAACTTTACGGGCTCGCCCCCTCGAAAGTAGGCGTGACCGCCAACAAATTTTTTTTTGTGGTATCTCCTCTAAAAGACTCTGTAAATTATGGTAAGAATTGGTAATTAAATCAATAAAAATGGTGAAAATTAGACAAAATTTCAAAATATTTAACATAAATTATGTTGGTCGTAAAATTGTGTTTTAAACAATATATCAAATACTAATAAAATTTACACTAATGGGTCGATTACGAATGGCAACCGCCCCGGTCAGCTAGTATATTATATATTTTACTCAGTTGCGTCTTTAATGACAACCATATTTTGTAGTTGCCAGGGTTACAATTTGTTCTCCTTAATATTAAATCAATACTATTTTGGTTTTACTACACAAAATTGAAAGAAAATCTAATTTTAAGACACTTATAACTTAACTTTACAAAACGTTTGGCTATGGCCCCAAAAGGTCGTAAAAAACGCGATAGTAAAGACTCAACATCGAGTAATGGCGGCAGTGGTGAAGGCGATGACAAGAAAAAGAAGGAAGGTGGCAGTAAGAAGAAAAGCTCTGGGGGAAAATCATTAGGATGCGATATATTTAATGATGCGGCCATGGAAAATGCCTATTATGTCTGTCATAATGTACAGGTGAGAAAAAAACTATACAAAACAAATTAATTACACCTTAAACTATTTTGAATGTATTCTTGTAGGATGTTTTAAAATCTCGCGGTTTCGCTTGGCCAGATGGTCAAAAGAAAAAGAAGAAAGGCAAACGATAAATACTTAAATGAACTAAATATTTAACCTACAAATCACCGTCGCACACTAATGTTAAGACAGACCGATACGTCATGGTGATCCACCCACGACATTAATTATACGCCATAGTTGGATGGCCGAAATTATAAAGTATTTTTAATAAAGTTATTTTTAAACCAAGCATAATTTTGTCAGTTTATTTATTTTCAAAAAGATATTCAAATAGCAACAAAACAAAACAATAATTCTAGAATATTATAAAATATAAACAAATAAATACATACATACATACATTTCTTTTTCATAATTTCCCAAGAAATTGAGCTGAAAATTGTTCACTCATTTCGGCAAATAAACAATTTTGAAAGAGCGAGTTCTAAATTTTATAGATTTTTGCACAAATTCTACATCAATTTCATTAAAAGCGTTATAAAAAGCACAAAAACCAGCCATAAAATCTAGTGATTCATTTAAAAAATTCATTAGTTTTACGTTGGCCGTCGTTGGAAACGTTACAAATACCACGCAAATAGCGGTTGCTTTGAAAAACAAAAGAACTTAAAAAAAGTGCATTTTATATTGACAGTATAAAAAAAATTGTAAAACAAATTTAGATAGATTGTCAGTGTGATTTGACAGCATTAAGACTCATTTATTATTTGGATTAAAATCTACAGATATAAAAACTAAACATAAAGCAAAATGGCTAAAGCTCCCGCAATTGGTATAGATCTTGGCACCACTTATTCATGTGTTGGTGTTTGGCAAAATAATAAAGTTGAGATCATTGCAAATGACCAGGGAAATCGTACAACACCCAGTTATGTTGCATTCAACGATAATGAACGTTTAATTGGTGATGCAGCCAAAAATCAGGTAAATTAATATCAATCTATAAAAGACACACAAAAAAAAACGAAATTAAAATTGTGCACAAAAAAATGCATAAAACAATGTAGAAAAAATTAACATCCATATTTGGTTTAATAAATCAATTTTATAATTGAAATAAGTAAATCCATGGGATATCAAAATAATACGAGGTGCATGTAAATCAAATTTGCAATTCAAAATCAATTGTTGAGAATAAATTTTTTGTGAATGTATAGGTAAACTTTTGGAATTTGAGTGTTGTTAATTTGAAAAGGAATTCCTTAAGATATGTATGTGTATACATGCATAATTATTTAAAGATGTAACTAGAAGGATTTTGCGTTAACATAAATTAAAACTGTTTCTTGAATTGACACAGAACATTTCAGTACAGCGATATTTTAAATATCTTTTTAGATCATGTTTCCTTTAACATTAATTTAAAGTAAAAATGTTTATTGCACAATTTTTAGGTATATCGATATACGATCGTAATGTTGTATTATTTATTTATGTATTTCGATTTCCCTACAGATTTCGAATGTTCTTATTATCGTATCGGGAACTTTAATTCGAAAGCAAACATTTACGAATGTTAAACAGACATACATGTAAAGAAATTTTAGTTCAATACTTTGCAATGGCTCTTGAAATAAATTTTGACACCAAATAATCGTATGAAAAATATCAAGTATCTGTAAGGAAAATCAAATTTCTATTCTTCGTAAAATGTTTTACATAAATATTAACTAAAAAATCTATACTAAGGTTGGCTACCGTCACCTCCAGGCTATCGTTATTTCTAAAAATTCCTTTCAACTTAACTACCGTTACCGAAATAATTGAATATACCTTTTAAATGCGAAATATTAACGAGAATTCTATAAATAGTTTTATAATTTAAAAATAGCTATTTTTATTTTCCGTAATTGCATTCGTTATTATCGCTAAGCACGGTTACAGAAATTATTCAAATTAACGTTATCGTTTTTCTTTACCATTTCGAATTGTTAAACAACTTTCAAAATTTACCGATGCCACTTAATTTTCTTCTTAATTAAACTTTCATTAAATTTTTATTACATTTCTTTTCTTAAATTATTTAATATATTTTTCATTGCTAAACTATTATGAAAGGAAGGAATACAAAATGAAAAAAAATAATAATTAAACATTGGTGGAAAATTCAATCTGGAAAGTGATCGGAATTTGTCACATTATTGTTGCATTAGAAAATATCATTAGAAAATGTAATATGCAATAATAAAACAAGTAAGAAAGTATAGTCGGTTAAGCCCGACTATATAATACCCTACATCCAGTTTTTCAGAAATGGGCGCTATATGGGAGATATAATCTATTGTGGACCGATCAGCCAAAAATTTAGTGTTATGATTTTTGTGAATATAAATATTATATACATACATATGTATGTTAAACTTTCTCTCGATATAAATACTTTTATAAGATTTATGGAGGTTAAAGTGAATTATGGGAGTTTCGACTAATTATGGACGAACCGAGAATTAGGTGTCATCATTTCCACATATATGAAACCTATTTGTGTTGAATTTTATTTAAATACCAACATTTTTAAGAAATTTCTGGTCGTTAAAGTGATTTTCGGAAGTGGGCCTTATATAGGAGCTATGATTAATTATGGACCGATCATCATAATATTGTACTGTATTATTTATATATATATATATGAAATATGTTGGTCAGAGAAGTTCCATCATATTTTTATATGAATTTCTTGTTAGTAAATATAAATATGTATTTAAATTGAAATGTATCAATTTTCTTTTTAATCTCCCCTCGTATTATATAATAATCTATAATAAATTAGAGGAACTTTAATGAATTCCAATTACATACTATTCACTTGTTTTCTAACAATCAGCAACAATGATTCATGTGTTGATTTGAACACAAATTTCTATTGTTTCATATTGCAATAAATAGTATATGAAAACATGCACTTCAATACAAAAATAAATTAAATTTGAAAAAATGTGTTAACAAATTTTCATCAAATATATTTTTTAATTTTTTTTTCTTTGTATGTAACTACAAATTATGAAACACATTTGTTTCATAAATTTAGTTTTTCCTAAATTTAATGTTAATTTTTTTAAGATTTTTTTTACTATTTTTCGTTACTTATGTATTCTAAATGTGTAATTTGTTGCATTTTTTGGTTGGCGAAATACCCAAAAAAAAAATAACTGATAAAAATTATTTTTCACACCATTTGATTTATTGTTAATATTTTTTGACGAAATGTATGTACATGGATGTTGACAACAGAAGCAGCAGCAACAGCAATAATAACTTTAAAAGAAACTAACTGATGCATCAAGATTTACTTGACCTCTTCTCTCAACGTACGGCAACTGGCTGGACTTCTATGGTCATTGAACAAGCTTTTGTTTATTTATTTTGTTGTTTTCAACTTCTATATAATAAATACATACATAATATTTATTTTTATTTATACTAAAAGATACAAAAATACTAATGACGAATTTGTAAAATTGATTTGGAGTGACTGATATGATGTGCTATACATATGACATATGTTTAAAAATGAAATAAATATGATTCGTCAAGTGATTTTAATTTCGTGTATAAAATTAATGATGTGACTTTAAGAGCCTTTTCAAATATGACCCTTAAAGTATGCAATTGTTTATTTTATTTACATTCATATAACGGACACCCTGCTCTGACTTACTTAACATAAACCTGCATTATCAACATTTTCAGAAGCAGAAAACCATATTTTGGCCACAGAAATATTAAACTTCAATTTATTATTAGAGTTCTGTTTGTACATTTTCAAATAAAATGTTGATATCATAGTAAAGGATTCTGTAATACACAACGCATATATCCTACAAAACTTTTTATTTTTTTTTTTCTTGGAAAAAGTGTGTAAAATTTAAAAAATTCAAGTCACTAGAGAAAATAACAAATCATAAAAAGGTCAAGTCTACTTTTTCAAAAAATATAGATTTAAATGCTAAACGTAAAACGAGTATAATTATTTCATTGTTTCTCGTTTATTCATTTAACAAAATCATAGTTTTTAAAGAAATGTTGGATCATTTGAGAGACAAAAAATATACTAGTACACAAAATGTTATAAGAATTTGTAGTACTCTCTGTCATCATTTGTACACTCAGCAAAGAATTTCTTGTCCGCACATGAATTTGTCTCATGTGGACAACTCCTGTTTGTTAGTATAAAATGTTACAAAAAAATTTTTACTGTAAAATTTGCGAAAAGAAGCTTAGCACGTTTACAAGCAAAACTGTTTATATTATACTGGTATTTTATAATTATTACCAGAATCAAGCTACCAATGATGCATGTTCCATTTCTGTTTTAAAAGTCGTTTTATTATAAATGTATTTCTGCCGCTGTTTGAGATAGGAACTAAAGCACAGATTTTCGATTTTAAGGGTGGTATGTAAGATGATCTAATGGTGATGATATTCAAGCTTAAAGACTAAATTATTTTTAAATTATTGGCTACTTTCAGTTTAACTTGTAGCCAGAGGATCGACTAGGGTAAATTTATTTCGAATTAAATGCTGATGACATCGTAAATTTATCGGCGAAGGATAATAGTACATATTGAAAAGTCCAATAATATTACTATTAAAAATTTTAAGAAAACTAAAAACTTTCAGGTTTTATTTTAATGAATCTATTTTAGATTTACGTTTTGTTATATTTAAAGATTCCGTGTCAACTTCTTTTAAAATATAAACCTCTATCCATTAGCTAATCCATTACAAGTCATTCTAAAAATTAAAAAAAGTAGTCCGTTTTAATACAATAATTTTTAACTGAAGGTGACCACTTCAGCAATAGTACACAATAAAGTGCTTAATACTAGTAGTGGACATTTTAGTTTTAGTTGATACATAATTAAGAATTACGGAACATAACAAACAAATTTCAGATAGGCAATCTTTGCCCAAAAACTACATTAACTTAAACATGCCAACAAATGCTTCAAATAAACTAATCATGCTCATATCCCCTATATAGCGACAGGCATTTAAAAATGGTCGTATAAAAATTATAACACTCTCTTGTTATGATGTTATTACACCAAAAATGGTAGTAACCAAACATGTTGTATGTTGTTACAATTGTAAAATTCAATATAATTTTCAAAATAAATTAAATTCGTAACAAATAATATCATTTCAATGAATTTTATGAAATTGTTTAATTAAAATCTTCCCGTTTAATGAGATGATGACGTTTGACTTTCAATATGAGTGGGAGGTTTGTTGTATGCGAAATGTTTCTTCGTAACACATCATCATACATGAATAAATTTAGGTTATTGTGAAAAACAAGTGGAATATTCTCGTTTTTTGGTAATAAATATTTTTTTTAATTTGTTCATCCAAATAATTTCCTCTTGTGTTTATGTTCAGATATATACGAAAACAATAATAATAAAAATATTCAAAAACATACATACCTATATATACACATACATAAGTATATTGTAGGTGAAATGATGTGATGATCATTCAATATATAAATTTAAAAAAAAATATAAAAAATAAAATTGACCTCTATTGAAATTAATATTTTGAAGTTTGTATGGATCATCTAAAAAGTATTAATAATGCAAATTATAAAAGATTTTAAATTTATAATGCGAAAGCAAATGGAAATCTGTTCCAACAATGATTCGAATTTCGAACTATATCCCACAGAAAATATATTTGTTCCTAAAGTTTCGCGAAATTTTAACACTGCCAAATTGGGTAGTGGTAATTTTAATGTCTCCATCTTAACCATAAATGGAGGATAGAATTGATCCTACTTATTTAATAAAATGAAAACTTTTGGTAATCCATGGACATTATTGAATATGATAGAGTATAAGTAATTGTTTTGATTCATGTGTGATTGGTAATGTATCATTACAAATATTGACTTGGCAAAGTTCCTTAACCAATATCTAATTCATAAACACATGGTTTATTTCTTTTCAGGTTGCCATGAATGCCAAAAATACAGTTTTCGATGCCAAACGTTTAATTGGTCGCAAATTCGATGATCCTAAAACTCAGCAAGATATGAAACATTGGCCCTTCCAGGTGATCAATGATTGTGGCAAGCCTAAAATTGAAGTGGAGTTCAAGGGAGAACGTAAACGTTTTGCTCCCGAAGAGATCAGTTCTATGGTGTTGACAAAAATGCGTGAAATTGCTGAAGTTTATTTGGGAGGTAAGGTAACCGATGCCGTCATTACGGTACCGGCCTACTTCAATGATTCCCAACGTCAAGCTACCAAAGATGCTGGCTCCATTGCTGGTTTAAATGTTCTACGTATTATTAATGAGCCTACTGCTGCCGCTTTAGCATATGGCTTAGATAAAAACTTAAAAGGAGAAAAAAATGTATTGATTTTCGATTTGGGTGGTGGTACTTTTGATGTCTCCATTTTAACCATTGATGAAGGTTCATTGTTTGAGGTTAAGTCTACTGCCGGTGATACTCATTTGGGTGGAGAAGATTTTGATAATCGTTTGGTCAACTTCTTTGTCGATGAATTTAAGCGCAAGCATAAACGCGATTTGTCTGGCAATGTGCGAGCCTTGAGACGTTTAAGTACTGCCTGTGAAAGAGCTAAGCGTACATTGTCTTCAAGCACTGAGGCTTCTTTGGAAATTGATGCCTTGCATGAAGGCATTGATTTCTATTCCAAAATCACCAGAGCCCGTTTTGAGGAACTTAATATGGATTTGTTCCGCTCCACATTGACACCCGTTGAAAAAGCATTGACCGATGCTAAAATGGATAAGTCATCCATTCATGATGTTGTATTGGTTGGTGGCTCAACACGCATTCCTAAAATCCAGAAAATGTTACAAGATTTTTTCGGTGGCAAGCAGTTGAATTTATCTATTAACCCAGATGAGGCCGTAGCCTATGGTGCTGCCGTTCAAGCAGCTATTCTCACTGGAGTTGGTAGTTCTCAGATTCAAGATGTCCTTTTGGTTGATGTTACCCCCTTGTCGTTGGGTATTGAAACTGCCGGTGGTGTAATGACCAAATTGATTGAACGCAATGCTCGTATTCCCTGTAAACAACAACAGACCTTTACCACCTACAGTGATAATCAAAATGCTGTTACCATTCAAGTGTATGAAGGTGAACGAGCCATGACTAAAGACAACAATTTGTTGGGTACATTTAATTTGACTGGTATTCCACCCGCACCCAGAGGAGTACCTAAAATTGAGGTTACTTTCGATTTGAATGCCGATGGCATCTTAAATGTAGCGGCTAAGGATAATAGTACTGGCAAGTCTGAAAAGATAACTATTACAAATGATAAGGGCCGTTTGTCCAAGGCTGAAATTGATAGAATGTTATCCGAAGCCGAAAAGTATAAAGATGAGGATGAAAAGCAAAGACAACGTGTTCAAGCCCGTAATGCTTTGGAGGGTTATATTTTCAGTTGCAAGCAAGTAAGTTTTACAGATATTTGGGGTTTGAAAATATAAACAATATTTATTAATTGTTTTGTTTTTGTTAATTTAGGCCATTGAGGAAGCTCCAGCCGGCAAACTTACCGATGCTGATAAATCTACTGTGCGTGATAAGTGCTCTTCGGAAATGTCTTGGTTGGATAATAATACTTTAGCTGAAAAAGAAGAATTTGATGATCATTTGAAAGACTGTCAACGTGTTTGCGGTCCGATAATGTCTAAAATGCACGGTGCCGGCGATGCTGGCCAAAAGTCACAAGGAGGTCAAGGTGGCCGCAGTGGTCCCACCGTGGAGGAAGTTGACTAAATAAACATCTTTATGTATTGATTTTGATATTTTTTTATTCTTTTTGTTGATCCTATATAAAATAATTTTGTAATACAGTTTTTTTTACTAAACCTTAAAAGGAAGTGTTTGGTTTTCTTAGTGAAAAGGATTGTGTGTTTTGAGATATATTGAGAAACGATTTAACCCAGTTGTATCCAAATATATGGTCCCGACAAAATCGTTCAGAATTATAATTTTATGACAGGTAGAATTCATCACAGCATATTATTAGCAAACCATAAATGTAGTAAGACATACATATATTTTTAGATAAACGTTGATCCATTCAGAAAGAAATTCTGGCTATTGGCCCAATCCTGAGCCAAAAAAAAAAAAACGCCGCCAAACCTTTATATTACCTCCTCCGTGTTTAATGTTTATATGGTATGCTTTGGATAATGCTGCTAATTATGCCATACATACAGTTCTCCATCAGATTCCCTGTGGCAAAACTTTAATTTATCACTCCACGTTTTTCCAAAAACTCACGAAAAATTCAACATTTGTAGTTAGATTGTAGATTGATGGCGTTGTAGTAACCAAGCAAATGAAAATGTTTTATTTATGTGTCCACCCCGCAAAACGTATTACCGCTAAATAACGCATTATTTTACAAAATATATTTATGGTAGAGAAATATGTATATATAACTGAGGAATTAAGAGCGTAAGACATAAAACAAAAAATTATGGAAAAGTTACGTAAAAATTGTAAGACACATTAAAAATTTTAAATTGGGTGAGATTGGAATTATGTTTTAATTATATGGCCACCACTGTATGATGTATAAATTCCATAATAAATGAGTGTTAAGAGGATAAAAGCTGCCTTCTGTCAAAAACCGAATTCGTGTAAAAACAAAGCACATGTACATTCTGTGAAAGTTATTACTTTTATCAGATGCGCCTCTATTTCTGACCTATGTCCGATATATTTAACAATAAATCATTTTTAATACATAGTTTTAAAAGACATATACAAAAACAAGAGACATATTATTAAATACATGTATGTACATCAATTAAGATGTAAATATTTGTACACATACAAAATAGAAACAAATAATACACATTTTTCAAAATAATTAGCATTATTTGAAATTCGAATGCATTTTTGCTTAAACGATTCTATTATAATACATACAGCTGCGTTAAAAAAAATAGCACAGAAGACTGAATTGTTCTTCGATTTAGTTCCCTAGTTATTACTGTGACACATAATTATTCAACGTAAAAAAGATTTGCCTAACTTTTATTCCCTTTTATTGAAAAGATTTACAATATCAGGTGAAGTATCAAAATTTGGACGGTAAAAAATAGCACTATTCATCATAGATTTTAAAAAATAAAAAACAAATAAAATGAAGCTAATGAAACAAACAACTTATTAATATTTTGTTGTATGGCCTTTGTTAGTAATAACGGCGGCGCAGCGCTTCGGCATGGAGATAATTAAGTTTTCACATTTTGCTTTAGGTATTTTCGCCCAAGACTCCTTCACTACAGCCCAAAGATGCTCGTTTTATTAGAGATGCACTTTATTTTACGTCAGCCCAAAGATTCTCTATTGGGTTCAAGTCAGGTGATTGCGCTGGCCACTCCATGACTTCAATATTGTTATCAATGACCCATTGACATGCTTTTGTGCTTGACTTGTTGAAAACCCAAATCAATGGCATTTCGTCAATGGCATAGGGAAGCATAATATTATTTAGTATATCAACGTAAACATGTTGATCCATTGTTGATTTTACCCCACTCCATAATATTAAAAGCATTACCATACCATAATGCTAGAACCTAAGCACGTCTTAGATGTGAATTGTGGATTGTATTCTGCATTTGGGGAACGTCTAAAGTATGAGCGAGAACCTTTACCACCAAATAAAATGATTTTACTCTCTAAAAATATAGTATGATCAGATATTAAATAAATGATCGAAGTGCTATTATTTTTGCCGGCACTGTACATATGTATATATGTACGTGTTTCACAAGTCTTAACACAAATTTGTTCATGTTCTTCTGTGTGGGAAAATATGTACATATATTTATAGTTGCCTTTTAATTAAATTTAATGGCAGACAAATGTTGTGCCAAACTTATTCGAACAACAATGTAACCACCGGCAAAAGTTGTCCACACAAGTCGTATTCATATTCGTAAAACTGATCAAATAATAAACAATGTGAAAATTTATGTGTACTTATGTATGTATATTCATATATTCAACATTAAGCCAAACAAATAATGTTAATATACGCAAAGCATTATTTTCCAGAGCTTAATAATGAACATATCGTCGCTGTGCCTACACAAAGAGCTACGAGTTTTCCAACAAATTTTCATTAGAGCTAAGGTAATCTTCATTATTTTCATATATCATTCCAAAGTTTGATCCCTAAAAAGTTCTTGTAATTTAATTCTGTTAATTTTCAATAAATTTTAATTCTTCCTAGAGTTATTAACAGAAAATTTATAATTATAAATTATAACACATAACATTAACAAAAATCAATTAATCTTAATCCACGCGATGCGACGATATTATGCATAAATATATGTAATTTTAAAACCCAAATAAGTAAATTCTATTTTAGTTCGAATAAAACCTTTGCTCAGAACACAACTCAATAAAATGACGACATTTAGTAAATTTTTCCAAGAACACATAAGGCCACGAACTTGTCAAGATATTGCGCATATGGAAACATGTAGAGATCATTTAATCAAGGATATATTATTATATATTTTATCAAATTTAAAATATTTTGCACCAATATGTTTAGTAAGATAGTTTTAAATAATTTCGATTAATATTAGAATCACGAGTTTATTTGCAGTTGCCAGCTCTCGTAAAACTACGAATCACTAATAAAAAGAAGCTACGGAAAACTTTGGAATATTATTTGGGATGTTCACTGGTGGGTTCATGTGTTGGAATTACAGCAAATATGCTAATATGTTTTCTAAGGTAAATGTGAAATTTTTTTTATAATTGCAGAAAATAATTTAACTGTTGCTTTTATATGTACTATTCCAAGAAACATTTTTGGCCAGTTCGGTTACTACAGCTTTATGTTTATGCCCGCATTTCTGAGTGCTAATGTAATCTATTTGGGTCCATACCGTGTGATTAATTTATTCGAAACTACTATATTTCAATGTGTAAGATGGAAAATAATATAGAAAAGTGTATAAAAGTGTTACACATATTTTTTCAGGCGTTTGAAACATTTTTCCTTATGCGTAAAAATATCATAAGTCGCACGATTGCCAGTTCAAGTATAATTCAAACCTGGTTGTTTATGATCTGCAGTGCTGTTATTCTACATGGCAAACAAATGTATAATGCTCAGGGATTTTGGTTATTAGGCCCTAATCCAAAAATACAACGAATGGAAAATACCGAACAATGTCTTAAATGTGAGTTACACCCGCAAAGTACCTGCAAACAATATATATTAGATGGCATGCGTAAATATTTTATATTTGGCCTATCTTGGGATATAATTAAAATGCTAATGAGTCCGGTGAAATCATCTCAAAATCAATCAAAATTCTTAAGCAAATTGAAGAACTTTCGTATACGCTCAATGATTTTGTTAACAGCTTATATGGGAATTTATAGAGTAAGTATGAATATAATCATTAAAATTAAAATAAAACAGTATTCTAAATAATATTTACTTTATTAAACCTAACAATATTTCGCTTAATTTCAGTTCGCTCACTGTTGGTTTAATGGCAAAAACTTATGTTCCGATAATTTGAATCATATTTTATCATCTTTCCTAGCTGGATCGTGTTACTATTTGTATCCCCAATCAACCCTTTTTTCATTTGCATTGGTGCAAGCGATACGTGCCATGTGGAAAATTTTTGAAGTTTCAAATGTTGATAACCAAAATACGATTTTAAAAATAATACTTGCACTACCCTATGCTAAAATTCTATTTCCTTTCGCTTTGGGTAATATGGTACATTTATTCGTAATGCAGCCGAAATATTTAAGCAATTTGGCAGCTACTGTGGCTAATGGTCTAACTAACAATTAGTAAGTTTTTGTAAAATATATTTATATTAAATGTTACTTAATTTTTTACCATTTTTTGTATTTTTAGTCCTAAACACATTCAAGGTGAAATAAATTTATTACAAGCGAAACTTAAATTTAAAAGAAAACACTAATTTTTTGTGAAAATTGTTCATGGCTATGATCCTATTGCATAAATTGATTCAAATATGAAATCTTTTACGAATTTTATTATTAGTAAAGCTTTTTTTATTAGAATTATTCAATAATCCCCTCGATTGTTGGATGGGGGGAAAATAAATTTTTATACCAATAAGAAATGTGGAAATTTTTGAATAATTTAATTAATATATTAATATAAATGAAAATATCGTTTTTAGTCATGTATAAATAAACTAGCTAAACCCGGTGTGCTTTGCTACCCCCCCCCCCCCCTCGTCATAAAATAAAACGTATTTATATATTTACAAACATTAATTTATTTAATTTTAATGTATTTATTGCAATGCTTTAGGCGAGACCATGCCCCTTTGTCCACTTACATAGCCAAGAATTTATTATTTCGTAAGAATATTCTGTTGTGAAAATTTAATGACGATCGGTCCAGTAGTTAAGACTATATTACGATGTTTAATTTTTCTAAAAAGGGGCGTGGTCCCACTCACTTTTCTCCTGGTACGTATTCCTAATTATGCCGCAATACCATATGTACCAAATATCACCGACGTACGTCAAAAAATGCCCAAAATATGGCGGGTTAAATTTGTGGGTTATATGGGCTGTGCCACCCCCGTTTGTACAATCAAAACTTCATTTAGCCTATTATTCCTTCCAGAGTCACAGTAACATGCTGTAAAAATTTCAGGCAGATTGGTCCAAGGGTTTGGCCTCCTATTAAGCACAAACATACAGACACACATTCATTTATATATATATAGATTAAAAGCAATATAATTTAAGGTGAAATGGGGCGAAAAATGGGGATTTGGTAATAAAAAAATATATGTAGTTAAAAAGTATATAAAACTTTAGGTAAATACATATTACAAAAAAAGTATTTTGTATAGCAAACATTGTTAGTGGTATAAGTAAGTATCTGAATTAAAAAAAGGGGGCGATGAAGTAGGCGTGGTTCATAGTTATATGGCGACGCTAACAGTATTAAGAGCAATATACTACCAAATAAAAAAAATACGTTGGAATGAACAAATTTGTATAGAGAACAAAAAGTATAAAACTTTCAAAAATTTGGCGTGAAAAGGGGCGTGAAAGGGGCGTGGCTTAAGAAATCTTTATTTTTACCTCGCCTGGAGTATATAATGTGTATACAATTTGAAGTAAATCTGTTAAAAACTATATGGGAGCAATTACATAATTTTTAAAAAGTGGGCGTAAAAATGGGCGTGGTCAAAAAAAAAGTACCCTATTAATCATACCAAAGTCCCAGTTAAATGCTGTGAAAATTTCAAAAATATCGGTCCAGAGGTTTGGTCTCCAATTACAATATTTTAAAAAAGTGGGCGTAAAAGTGGGCGTGGTAAAAAAAAGTACCCTATTATTCCTTCTAGAGTCACAGTAACATGCTGTGAAAATTTCATCAAAATCGGCTCAGCCGTTTTGGAGTCTATACGTTACATACATACATACATACATACATTCAATTTTATATATATAGATATAAATTTAAAAAGTGTAATTATTATATTTCTTATTATAGTTTATTTGATATTTTCCATTACATTTCTTAAAAAAATATTTTTCCTGAATATGCTACACAAAGAAGTAGCGAAATATCGAAAATAAAACAAGTAAGAAAGTATAGTCGGTCAAGACCGACCATATAATACCCTACACCCAGTATATGTATAAAACAGTTTTTCAGAAATAGGCGTTGTATGGGAGATATAACCTATTGTGGACCGATCATCCAAAAATTTTGTGTTATTTCAATACAAAATTTGCTTTATAAACCTCTTATAAACCTGTTGTAAATTTTATGAAAAAGGGTATATATGTGTTAAACTTTATGTCGATATAAATAATTTTAAAAGATTTATGGAGCTTAAATTGAATTACGGAGAGGGTCTTATATGGGAGTTTTAACTAATTATGGACCGACCATTATAAAATTAGGTGTCATTATTTCTGTATATAAGAAACTTTTTTATGTCAAATTTTATTTGTATACCAACATTTTTAAGAAATTTATGATCGTTAAAGTGATTTTCGGAAGAGGGCCACGCACATTTCTGAAAATCTGTGTTATACATATACTGGGTGTAGGGTATTATATGCTCGGGCTTGACCAACTATACTTTCTTACTTGTTTTATATTTACTTAATTTTCACGTGTAATAAATTAATTCAGGAAACTTATTTATTTTTTGTTAACCATTTTTTTAACAAGTTTTACTTTTAAGAAAATCTTTGGTATGTACATACATATTCATGGGAGATAACTCTGATTTCCTTTAACTTTGTAATATTCACAATGCATAATGCAAAGCTACCATTTTTTAATTATTTTCTGCTATAAATTGAATTTTTTTTATTATTTGCTTAATAAAAACAAATTTTGTAAATAAAATACATTACACACCTTTATAGTAATATTTCTGAATTTTAACATATTTTTGTAAAATTTTTCGATTTGTTCTAATATAATCTAATAAAACAAAATTTTCCTTTAATTCTTTTAAGTACATTTAATAATTTTAAAAGTACCCAAATTGTTATTTAATGTATTAAATTAAACAATTTTTTAATAGTACTAAGCTCACCGCATAAAACACATTTGACATCAAATAAATTTATAAATACAACTGACATTAAATTACTGTAAATAAACCGCCATTTTACATTTGACAACACTAGACATTAAGAACATAAATATTTATGAAGCACCCTGTTGTATTGAAAACGTAAACACAGACGACCAAACAGCTGAAAACAAATATAAAAAATAACACTTGTTACACTTCGCGTAATAGTATCGGATAAACTATAATTCCATTAATTTTAACTTTTAATTATTAGATATATTTTAAACAATATGAATAAACCACCAAAAACATCATCTAAGTTTTTATCAAGCAAATTTGTATTGATCGCTATGGTGCCAACCATAATTGTTTTGCATTTCGCATTCAGCATTTTTAGTAATATGCAAAAGAATGTTAAGGAACTTAAGGAGAATGATTTGCCTGTAAGTTGAAATGTGCTACCTCAAGATTTAATTTTTAATCAGTTTGTTTTATTGTTATCAGTTTTACAAGTATGAGACGAAGTTCGACGCAAACAAGACGCCCACTAAAGTGCCAAATGTTAAGACCGAAAATTCTTAGAATTTAAGAAGTCTCTATGCTGATGTATTATTTATAATTCGTGTGTTATAATTGTGTAGCTATTACATAGTTAGGACCTTGGTAATATTTTGACATGAACTGATTGAAATATTTTTTAGATTATTAAAAATGTACTTATTTTGAGATTTATATACCACCTTATTTATAGTGCAATTTTGCACGATTTATTAATTATTTAACAAAATGAAAACATTTTAAAAATAAACTACAAGTAAGATAAAACTACCTTGATGAAGACAAAAACTCAAACATTAATATTGTTTGAGAACCATCACAGTTAATTTTAAACTAAAGATTTCGTCGCCCCATCATCCTAAAACTTATTATTATTTTATTTATTAGATTTAATTACAATAATAATTAAATTGTATTAAGCACTAGTTGCTTCGGCTATAAGCTTATTTTTTTTTATTTTATTTGGTTTTATGGTGAAAATTTTTGCGCATATATCAGATATTTTGGTAGAAGATACATATGTGTCCTTCAATTTCTTGGCCTTTAGCAAGTTGATTTGAATCGATATACTGTTGTTTTTATTTCCGTAAATTACATTTTATGCAATACAATAAATTTAAGGTATAACGGCCAATATTCCACCATTTTATATTTAACAACACTAGACACGAAAAAATTAAGAACAATGAAGCACCCAGTTTCATTTAAAAACATCAGATGACTAACAGCTGTGTAACAAAATATAAAAAAACCGCAAGTTTTCGCGTAATAGTCGTAAAAGGTAATTTAAACTTTTATTCCTAAGAAATTTTGAAAACATAATAAAAAAAATATGGATAAACCACCAAAAACACGATCCAGTTTTGTATCACGCAATTTGGTAACTGTTGTTATGGTGCCTACCATAATAGCTTTGCATTTCGGTTGGAGTGCCATGCAAAAAAACCGATCATTGGTTAAGGAACATGAAGAAATTGATTTACCAGTTGTAACCGTAAGTAAGAATGAGTTGGCTGAGGATTTTTTACAACTTGTTTGTTTTTTTTCATAATTTAATTGCAGTTTTACAAATATTGTATTAGAAGATTGGGTTTAACTGAGACGCCCACTAAAGTGGCAGCTGTTAAAGCAGATAATCGTTAGAATTTAAGTAGCCTTTGTTGTAAATAATTAATTAATGTATGAGATTTTTGTAGTTAAATAGTTGTGAAATAAACTTTTGCTTACAGGATTGTAAATCGTTTTCAATTTAATAAGCAGAAAGAGATGAATGTCTTGATATGTATGGAAATATGTATGTACGTATGTATACAAAACTTATTGAGTCCTTAATAACTGATTTTTTCTTACGAAAAATGAAAAAGTTACATACAGTTATTGCATGTAGTTTATGTATTTTTACATACAGTTATTGCATGTAGTTTATGTATTTCCAAATACCTAATCAAATTATCAGAAAACTATTCTTGGATTATTATAACCACAGTTGAGAAACATATTATTAGCAAGAGCTCATCTTTTGTTTCATTTAACATAACCATTTTTCATTTCCCATGGAAATATGTATATGTCTTATAAGCATGAAAAGGATTCTCACCACCAGTAGCAATTTAGAAAAATTGTTTTATTGACCCATTTTAAAATAATTTGTTAACATCACAGAAGATTGTAAAAGGAAAAATATTCGTTTTTCTTATTAATACATCCAGAATTCATATGTATATTTTTTATATTAAAATAGGATACAATTTTGAAAAAAGTAAACTTTCTAAGAACAACAAATATCGACTATAAAAAGTCGAAAAATCTTTAAAATAATCAAAAAGAAGACCCTTTACTTTAACTATTTACGAACCCCTTATTGCACGTAAAAAATTAAATTATACATCAATTTTATTGTACATTAATTAATAAAATCGTTTGAATATTTTATTTCTAAATTATTATTACTTAATTATTATATATTTATTCAGAAAGTTAATGAAATTAAATAAAAAACATAGCTAACATTTAAAGCAATAAAAAATTACATACAACTTAAATAAATTAATTACTTTATGTACATATACATTCGTTTTTTTAAAGATAAATTTAATACATAATTATATGTACTAATTTCAGTATCATTTTAATAATTCTAAATAATTTATAAATATTTATTTTACCATTTTTACATACATATGTTATAATTAATTAATGTTCTTTTTAAAGATTACAGACTATAAAGGGAGATGGGCATAGACAGTAAAACCTTTTCAATACCTAAAGATAAATAAATTTAAATCTATGTTAAAAATTTGTTTTTCTCTTTTTTCATAAACTTTAAATAAGAGTGGCTGTTTTCATAAACGCCGTATGTAATGCAACATTTCATTGCATAGAGTTCATAATAGCACTTAGAAATACAGTTTAAAAATTTTTGTTTTAAGATTCTCTTTAATAGTCCAATATCTTTATATTTTATGTGATAAAAGTTTTTAAATAATATTCTAAATGCTATTATGAACTCTATGCAATGAAATGTTGCATTGCATACTGCGTTTATGAAAACAGCCAGTATTCTTATGCATTAATACATACATATGTACATATATGTATTTTTAATTTGAAACTCAAAAACGGAATTTGAATTTTTTAACATAAAAATGAAAAAGACTAGTCAACTTTTATGTACGTAGTTTTTTTAAACAAAATTTCGAAAAATAATTAAAATGTTATTTGAAACTTTTCAAACAAATGAATGTATGTATGTATGTAACGTATGGACGCCAAAACGGCTGAGCCGATTTTGATGAAATTTTCACAGCATGTGACTCTGGAAGGAATAATAGGCTATATGAAGTTTTGATTGTGCAAACGGGGGTGGCACCGCCCATATAACCCAAAAATTTAAATCCCCATATTTTGGGCATTTTTTTTACCTACGTCAATGATATGTGGTACATATGGACCACGCCCCTTTTTAGGAAAATTAAAAATCGTAATATAGTCTTAACTACTGGATCGATCGTCATTAAATTTTCACAATAGGATATTCTTAAATTCTTCGCCCACTGAAATGCATCGCTCATATGACGTGCTTCAGTATCCTATTATTTTTTCATATGGAGAAGATGGATATCACTTTGAAATGCGTCAAATCAATCAAGCAAGCTGTAAGACCGTTAATTATCCTGTTGAGTTCTTAAATTCACTCGATGTGCCAGGCTTTCCACCAGATGTGCTACAACTTAAAATTGGAGTGTCAATTATTTTACTGCGTAATATCGATCACCACGGCTTTGCAATGGCACTCGACTTGCAGTAAAAAAAAAACTGAGAAATAATTTAGTAGAAGCGAGAAGGTACAGATGTACTTTTGCTACTCATTTCAATGTTACCAACAGATTTACCATTCGATTTTAAACAATTTTTTCCTGTTTGGTTAGCGTTTGCGATGACTGTTAACAAAGCTCAAGGTTAATATCCCGTGTATATGTGTATGCTCCTGATGGGCACACTAAACCTTAAGCGTTGCAATAAATACATTAAAATTAAATAAACAGCCATGTCACAGAATTTAATTCCGTTCGGAAGTGGAATTAATTCCGTATTTTGCTTCTATAGAAAAAGTAAAACAAAACTTTTTTTAGGAATGAAACCTAGAAGTTCTTAAAATTACAATTCCACATAGCAAATTAAAAGTGGCTTCATTCCGAAAAAATTGTTCGTTTGGCTTTTTCTATAAAAGCAAAATACGGAATTAATTCCACTTCCGACCGGAATTAAATTCTGTAACATAGCCGAAAATATATAAATACGTTTTATTTTATTTTATAACGAGTGGTAGCGAAGCACACCGGGTTTAGCTAGTCTCCTATAAAAATTGTGTGATTACAAATAAACAAAGATATGATTATTATTTAAAAGATAAAAAAGAAATCATTTTTATAAAATTAACATTGTCAAGGTTTATCGTCCACTCTTTTTTAAATAAATCTCAATATTTTTATAGCTCAAAAAAATTTCCCAATATAGAAACACGACCGTACGTCTAAGTTTTGCAGTTTAATTCTACATATTCCATTTTTAATTTTTTTTTTTTTTTTGTTTGCTATTCCAGTTTTAACCCTCAAATTAAAATATATATGTACTTACATACATACTCAAATATGTATATATGTATAAGAAATGCATAAAAATTTATATCAAGTTTATCTCAAGATTTCTTAAATTATCTGCGTTATGCTAGAGTTTCTTTACCGTCTGCCGATATACATTTCAGTTATCACCAGGGGCTGGGTCACTTGTTTAAACAGCAGATGATAGACAATAATGACTAAACCATTCCAATAACGACAATGGTTGTTGACTTTCTTGTAACTGTTGCGGATGGTGCGGCGGTTGCTGCTGTTGAAGTTTTTCCACCTTCAACGTCACAACATCCTACTGGGTCAAGTGTGAGTTAACACTTAAATTGTCTAATTGGCCATTGAAGAGAACATCACTGATTAGTTTCTCGGCTACGATGCGCTGATGTGTGTTCATGACGCGCAATTTACTAGCCACATTAATGCCGATGGCATCGAATTCGTCTTCCGGCCGTTGGGAGCCAGTCGTGGCAGCTGTGGTGTAGGTGGCGGCCGAAGTGCCAAACAGTGGTTGAAGGTGTTCACGTGCGATTTGTATGGTGGGAACTTGCTGATGGATTTGTGTTAGCTGAGCGGTGGCGGTACCATTGGCCTGCTGTTGTTGTTGATGTTGTAGTTGGATTTGATGTTGCTGTTGTTCTAGTGAGTTGACGGCCTGTTGAATTTCCCTTTGTGAATTCGAATCGAGTGATGTGATTTCTAGCACCTTGACGGCTGTCGTATGTTGCGGTTGGGTTTGAGTGTGAATTTGTTGAGCAGCAGCATGATGATGTTGTTGGTGGTGGTGTTGTTGCTGTTGATGATGTTGATGATGATGATGGTGCAGTGGTGGCGGCTCCTGGTGGTGTTGCTGCTGTTGTTGTTCATGTTGTTGCTGCTGATGATGGACCTTTTGATCTTCACTTTTGACTATGGAAACCGGCACTATCTCACCATTGGCCACTGCAGCTATGGTGGTTGTCATGATGGGATCATTTTGCAAGTCCGTCTGTGATGTCGAATGAGCGCTGCTAGCCTCTATTTGATGTTCATCTTCGTATTCAATCGAATCGTCATCTTCGAATGCCAACGTAAGTGACCGTTTTGGCGGTTTAACATCCGAACCGCTGCTGCTGCCGCCCAAGCTCGTTAGCGTGCGTTTAATGTTTTGGTCGGCTATAAAAGATAGTTTGTCGTAATACCACAAGCGTGTCTCATAGTTCTGTTTGGCATTGGTTTTGCGGTATTCGCGTCTGAAGGCAGAACGCAATGAATTGATTTTTCTTACCACCATATTTCGGTCGGGGTTCGGTTCGACCTCTTTTAGTTTTTCCACTAGCTTGTCGTAGGCTTTATTGCGCACTGTATTGTTGCTGTAGTCGGGATGTTTGGGTTGCCATAAGCATTCCTCCAACTGATACAGGTCGATAAACTCACCCAGCCAATGGCGGGAATAACTCCTTAAATCATTTAATTGTGAAACACTGGCCATCATACAAATAATTTTGTTTGTTAATTTGCCTTTGCAATAGAACACTCCAACATACACTTTTTTATTTTTTTGTCTGCTCTATACCAGTGCTGCTTCAGACTTCTTCTTCACATACAACAAATACACAGAGACGCCAGAATTTTTTCTTTAGGTTTCTTATGACCAAAAAACACTTTATGCACTCTTAAAACTTTCTTAAAAGAATTTCAACAAACTGTTTACAATTTTATTTTCTTTATTTAGCAATTTTTTGTATTTTGTGTAAATTTTCAACTTTTAACTAAATTATTTTATATTTTTGTTATTAAAAAATGTTCGTCATCAACTCAAACACGTCGTGAACCATTTTGGATTTTTTATAAGTGCTTTTGATGCTTGTTCTTTTTCTATTTCACACACAACCTCAAACATGTTATAGTTTGTTATACCCTACTTTGTCTAATCAATTTGCCTGTCACACAAATTTTGTATGCCAGAAAGAGAGAGAGGCGAAGTGAAAAGCGATTTTTTACAAAAATAAACAAAACATTCATAAAGCGCAACAGAGTGATTCAGATATTTTTTTGTGAGTATTACAATGTTTACGATGCAGCGATAAAAAATAATACGTTTTTAAATATAATATTTAGCTAAAATTTAAATTTCGCATTAGGCCAAAAATCGGTTTAGTTAGTTTTCGGTGTTCTAAAAAAGTAGCCGAATACATCAAATCAAAACATGTTTATGATAACTTAAAAAATAAAGCAATACATACATATGTCTTTAAAAACATTCCAGAAATATTATTTCCTCTAAAAAAATAGTTTCTGCAATAACAAAAATCAAAAATGATTATAACATATTATTTCGAAAATTTTGGATAAAGCAAATATTTTTAGACGAATATTATATTATTTTTTTTTCAGTCGGAATTGTATTGGTTTAACTTTTATGTTACATTCTACTCGATACAAAACTGAATTTCAACGAACATATATCACATACTATAAACAAAATACACAAAACTACAAAAATTTTATATCCGCTAATAAATAGAAACTCAAAACTAAACATTGATAACTCAAAGGATTTTGACCTATATGGTAGTTTGTGTTCCTTTATAAAGGAGGCGGGGATAACACTTTGAAAGTCTTTTTTATTGAGGATTTTATCAATCAACAATTTTTATCAATTAACAATTTTTCTACAATTATTTTTATTTTTGTCAAATTATGTGACATTTTCTTAATCAATCAACTTTTAATTAATATCAATCAACAATTTATTGTTATCTTCAAACAACTATTAATTTTTATCATCAATCAACAATTCATTTTATCATTAATCAATCAACAATTTATTATTATCTTCAAACAACTATTAATTTTTATCATCAATCAACTCTTTAAGTTTCTCATCAATCAACTCTCTAATTCTCTCATCCCTGGAAATATAGGTTCTTAGGCCTGTCCAACCTGGAGACCTAAACTGTGTTTGGAGTCGAATTATATTATAAAAAAAAATTAGTAATAATTGAAATAATAAAGGTCGAATAAAAATACATATTCATAAAAAAACATTGATAACAAAGTATTAATAATTAAAGCAATCTTTCATCCTATAATGTTCTACTGTGCCCCTGTATGGTCGACAACTGCTAATGTTCATATCAAAAACCTGCAAGTAACACAAAATAAAATACTTAAAATGTTATATAAGCTTCCCTGACACTTTTCCACGTAAAGACTCCACAGCCTGTCTGGTTTTGAACTGGTTCATGTTAAAATAAGTAAACTTACAACAAATTTTAAAAGAAAATGTGAAATATCTAAATATAGCCATATTAATGAACTGATTTCAGCATAATTTTATTTCTCCCAACATAAATATCTTAAGATCTTTATAGAGGTTTTTCCCCCCAATTTTTTCCTTCCCTCCAATAATAACACTGTGCTAGTTGAAAAATGTGACAAACGGGGCACCTGGCGGGTTAACCTAATTCGGGTACGCTGAATCCAGTGGTGCTAACCGTTTTTTTAGGTTAGCTCGTTTTTTCGAAATATACCGTTATTTCGAAAATGGAGGAGGTTGCACAACATATATTCGCGTAACTCAAAAACGGTTCAATTTATTGAATAAACTCAAAAAACCGAAATTCCGCAATGAAATTTTCTTTAAGTAAGGTTAAACTCTTTAGGAAATCATCGGTCTGAAAATTGGCGAATTTTAATTGGAGATATGCTAACCGCATTTAAAAACTTAAACGTCAAAATGTCATTGAAAATACATTTTTTGCATTTTCATGCAGAAAAATTTAATGAACAATCACCAGCCGAGTCTGATGAACATGGCGAGAGATTTCACCAAGTAACAGCCAGACTCGAACACTGGTATAGTGGCAAACAACTTGATTCGCTATTAGGGGATATTTGTTGGAATCTGCAGGAGGAAGAAGAATAAATTTGTAAATAAAAACTTAAACTTTAATTAACAACAAAAATAAATGTTTTAATTTTTGAAGTTTCGTCTGGTTATTATATATTTCATCTTTTGTGAATAAAATCAAAAGTTGTAGACAGATTTTAATTATTTATGTCTTGTTTTGTTTGGAACTTTGTTTGCTATACCTGCAGAAAAAATTAGAAGCACAGCTGCGTTTTCCAATTTATTATGCCGTTTTAAAAAACAAAATTTTTGAAGTTTTGCTAAAAAAAACTATTTTTTTTTTTGTTAAAAAAAAATTATGTTTCTACAACGACTGCGCATATTGGAAAAAAGTTTATTATTATTCAATAAATTGAACCGTTTTTGAGTTACGCGAATATATGTTGTGCAACCTCCTCCATTTTCGAAATAACGGTATATTTCGAAAAAACGAGCTAACCTAAAAAAACGGTTAGCACCACTGGATTCAGCGTACCCGAATTAGGTTAACCCGCCAGGTGCCCCGTTTGTCACAAAAAAAAAGTGTCAAATTCTAGCACAGTGTAATTAAAATACTCATTTTAAAATCTTTTTAATTAATAAAGTAGAAAAGGATCGCAAATTTCCTAAACTCTTTAGACTATAAGACAAATGTAAAACAAATATTTATAATACCGTAATAAATAAATAAACTTTTTTATTTTTTTTTTTACAAAATTTATTTGATGGAATTCATCCTCACAATAATTAAAAAGCCAGAAAGGCACTAAAAATCAATTAAACTTTATTTTTATACAAATTTATCCTATATTTAATATTTCAATTTATTTTTATTAAATTCTTAAATATATTTGAATTTTAAAATTTAACTGGTTTAAAAATATTTAAATTATATCATGTATGAAAACGATTTGTCTTTAGGAAAATTTAAAAAAAAAACATACACAATGTTATTTCACCTATTTTTAACTAAAACTTTATTGTTTTATTTTTATAAAATTTGGAAAATAAAACTATCCAATAAATAATAATTTATATAGTTGTTGTATGTATATACAAAAAAGGTTGGCAAAAAATTTGTGAATGAAAATGAACAATAGTACAATACAATAAATTCTAGTTGAATTGCAGCTTAAGCTATAAAGTTCCTTTAATTTAATATATTTTTGTTTATCTTATAGTAAGTAGTTAGTATAATGTATGTAGAGAAAATAAGTCGTGCGTTTATCGTTTATAATGTGGAGTTTATTAATCAGTGCCAAAATACTTTTGTCCAAAATGATTAGGAGCCACAGGATGCAACTCTGAGGTTAAGATTTTTAAGCGAGGGAAAGCGCTAACAATGCATTTAGCCGCCATTGGTGTACAAAAAAGATTTGATAAAATTATACTATTCTCGGGAACACCATGTTCTTTAAGAACATTAACAGCCTAAAAATAATAAATTCAATAAAATGTTATATCTAAACTTATATGTACATTATACAAGTTAATAAAAGAAATTACCTGTATAACCGTATTACCGGTTGACATAATAGGATACATGAGTAATATTTGCCTACGTGCTATGTCGTCTGGAAAACGTGCATAGACCACACGTGCCACGTGAGTATCCGAATCAGATTCAACTAAAATTTTCCCAATTCTAATGGAACGACAACAATCACGCAGTCCTTGCTCCATGGCTTCTCCTGACCGTATAATTGATACACCACAATTGCCGGATTGATATTTCAAACCGTCATAAATGGCTCCGGTGGGAGTTTCTACACTACAATCAGAATAGGGCAATTGATTTAATGACTCCTCAATGACTAGGCGTATTAAGCGATCCGCATAAAACTTAAAATCGCTGCGTGAAGTATTCCTGAAAATAGAAATATTGTCAGCAATGAAACGTGTTTAGAAATCAATAGCATTTGGTAAATTAAATGTTTAATTTTAATGGGAAAATCCACAAATATGTATTTACGAAATTTCTTTATACATATAGGTATAGGTATGCACGATTTTCTTCTAAGTTTAGAAAAAATCAATGAGAAAAATTCTAATCTGGAAACTATTTTTACAAAAAATCAGTTCAATGCCATGTGAAATTACTCAGCATTTTTTCCAGCAAAGATATGTTTACAAACGTTTTATTAACTGCCCCCAAAATAAAAAAATAAATAAATGCTAACATTATCTACAACTACAGTTGGCAATCTAACTAATCTAACCTTTTATGCAAACAATAACAAACATTTTTTAAACAAATTTACTTACTTATCTCTAATAATAGTTAGTAGTTCTCCAACTTGTGCATTACACTGCAACAATTTAAAATTGGGTCCATAATGCTCCAAGATTTCTTCCAGCGATGTTACAGCTGGTATTGGTATGTTTTCTTCTGCATTATCTTCATTTAACTCAATACTTTCCGAATTTGATTGTGATGATGTACCATTATCTAGTGAAGCTGATGCACACATTTTGCAAAAATTTTACTTCGTTTAATTGACACAAATGTTATTTTAATTATTCTACTCGTTGTTAAAAAAAAAATTAGTAAGTACTTGGCTTTGGTTTGTATATATTTTGATAAACTTAATTAATTTTAATTAATGTTTTGTTTGAAAATTAAGTACGTCTGTATTGTGTATAATTTAAAATGTTAAAAACGTGATGAGCTGAAAAATATAAATCACCAGCGTTGTCAACTTTGAAATTTCAAAACGCACCAACATGGAGAAAAAAAAGCGCCATTTGAAAAAAAATCGCACCAAATTTAGATATTCATTTTTATTTAATAAAAGTTTATTGAAAAATTTCACATAAAAAATTTATTATTAATAACAGTCTTCAACAGTTCATTCAGTGTTTTTATAAAAAATAAAAAACTTTACAAAAATAAAAAATAAACTAAACAAATTTGTTTTTTGTACCAGATGTAATTAATATCTTTTTTACCCGGCATTTACACATGCAAGTGCAAGTTTGAAAAAGTCAATACATTCACACTTTTTTATTAATACACTCACATTTTTTCACTTGCAGAGCTAGTCGAGTTTTTCTAATAAGTTTTCGTATATAATACGTACACAGCACTCGCATGCAAGTACTTGCATGTGTAAAGAAAGGCAGGGTTAACTTTTTAAAAAAATACTCTGTTCAAATTTGGGAAAAATGTTGAGCAACATTAATTATTTCATACGGAAAATTTGACGTGTAGGTAATGTACTTTTATAAACAAAACACATATGTATATCTAAAAATCTGTGTTGAATCGAAATCGTTAAATAAAAATTAATAAACAAATATTACTGGCCGCATGTGCAGCAGCACAACAAGTAAGTCCTGTTTCACACTCATCAGTTCTGACTGTTAAGTCAAGTATTTTTCAATTAGAAGGAAAAAGATAAAAGATAATTTTGTCTTTCCTTTTCATTAAAAAATACTTGACTTGATGAGTCAGAACAGATATAGATATTGTTGCGACAGAATAGATTTTGGATGACAGTCAACTGTTATTGAAAATTCCACGTGAAACAATTGCCATTTTAATTATTTCGCTTTGAAAAAATAATATTGCCAGATACATTTCATATGTTTTTCACAAAATGAATAAAATGAACTTCTGCAACATCTTTTCATGAAAATTTCATGTGAATTTTTTTAACATGTACTTGAACAGCATTCCACTTGAAATTTTTAACAGAGTACTAGGCTTAATAGTAAAAATACTCATATATGCTATTCGGAATTGACAACACTGGTAACAAGCATAATATTCTTGGATCACCTTCTTTGATTTTTTGGCTACAGGTTAACTCAAATATTTTTGGCATCCTTAAGTTATGGTCAACTTTATCAACCCTGGTGCCCTCAATACAAAATGGCAGCACCAGAATGATAAAATGAAAACAAAACAACAAAAACAATCCAAACTTTTTGTTTTTACAATTTTTACAATTTTTCTCTAATAACTCTGGCAACATATTCACTTTTTATTTTGATATAAAATATAAAAAAACGAATAGGAATAGAATAATAAAAAAAATACGCGATTTTTTCGTCATTTCGATTTTGGGAATTAAACGGTAAAGTTGTTTGGCAGTACGATTTTAGATGAGCATGTGTCTATTAAAAAAATTAAAAACAAATTATTAAAAAAGTTGAAGAATTAATAATATAAATAAACCAATTGTTACAAAATCACTAAAAATATACATATATTTTCCTCTCGTGTAGTGTGTGCACAAAGAAAAAATGAAATAAAATTTATTTGGTAAAGAAAGATAATGAGAGCATAATAAATAAAAAATCTAAAAAATAGGGTGTCTTTTTGTATATGACAAATAGCAACAAAGTGAATAATAAATACATTCAATGATTTTACAATTAAGAATTTAAAGTGATTGAGTATATTATATTAGCTGCTAGCCTGCAGGGCACAAAGTCCATCAGTTATTTAAATTCGTTTTAGTACAGGGTGCGTATATAAATTTGTTAATATGATTTACTAAAATATTCTAGGTTTCTTTTTGTTATTTTTATTTTAAATTATATAATTAAATTCTAATAAGAAACGTAAGACTCTAACAATAAAGTTTTTCGGGGGCAAATCTGTGTTTTTTCTTCTGATTATCTTTTATTCTATTTATTTCGTAGTATTTTGTTGTTGTTGTTTTTTTTTATATAAAAAACAACAATTCTACGATAACAAAAAAACTAGTGTTAATATGAGTGTGTGTTTTGAATTTGTGAGCGAAATGAAGAAGAAAACAATAATAATATTAGATAATTAAAAAGTTAAAATATGTATGTGCGAAACGAGCCCCAAAAAAATAAAAGAAGTAAATCGAATAAAAAGTGTGTTTAAATTTAACATGTGCAGAAAATATCAATGTATTTTGTTAATCCAATATTTACTTTGTTAATTATACCGGCAGACACACATTCGAATGGGTTGTTGAACAAATTGTGTGTGTGTGTTTATTTGATTAGAATTCGTCCACAGAATTTAATGTAGACTGGGCATTATTTCGAACAAATCCCATAACTAATATTATGTCTTTTAACATTTTTTTTCTGATCTAATTAAATTCAAATTAATAGGTAGGTATGTATCTATATAGAATTTATATTTTCTATATAAATAAAAATAAATCTGTAGATATTAATTAATCTGGTTTGATGGTTTATTGTGTATTTCTATTCGTAAGAAAACATTTTGGAAATGCAATGTGTAAAAGCGTATAAATACGAAAGACTTCCTTTTCGTTAAAAATTTCATACCTATTTAGCATACACATTATGTAGTTAAAATTTATGGATAACTTGATCCATGTGCCGTTGGGAATTTCCAGCCAAATTTTGGATTAATAATGTCTCCATAAAAACACGGACCACATAGTTCATCAGTATGCTGATACATACATACATACATATGTAAACAAGTAAAAAGTCAATATCATGTTACCTATTACAATATGCCGCAGTTGGCTAACAAAATTCTTACTGCAAATCCCTACATTAGTGTACAACAATTTTGTAGCATACTCCATGGTTTGAAAGCGATTTAATATTTGCAAAAAATGTTCATGATTACTGCTGGCACCTTTTATTAGATTGTGCTGGGAAGAGTGTTTAAATAAAACACATTTTATGTTACCATTATTAAATTTCCCTTGATGGAAAGTAAACGATTATATCAATACTAAATATGTACACATGTTAAAAAATAAATAATAAATACAGCCAATGTCGCCAATGAAAAATTAAAGATTTTATCATAATGTGGAACCATGCGTCCAAGTGCAACAATTAAACTAAATGCTTTTAGCACAGTACAGCACAGAAACATTTTAGAAACTCTTAGAATCGCAGTAATCGTTAAGTGTTGCATATTTGTTAACATTCTAAATTATATTATTTATCATATAAGACATAAAGGCGGATGTAAATGAAGAATTTATTTATTTTTTATTATCAATGTCTAAAGAATGTGCTATTTTAATTACATTTTAAAATTCGATATTCCGCTATTTTTGCGCTGTTATGTTTATACACTACAGTGTACAGTAAAGGCAGATGTAATTTTTGTTTTAGGCATATAATTATTGTATGACACAATTGAAAGTTTGTTCGTTAATTTTTTCATCTTGTGTTTACTATTTTGCTTTGGAAAATTTAATCACAATAAGTAAGAGATACATTAGCAATTTTACAATAATTTTTTTTAAATTTTTAACAAAGAGACATCTATGTATGTTAAATTCTATAATCACTTTATAGGGAGTTGTTAAACTCTGAATTGCTAGGGATTTTCGCCAAAATCAAAACTAATACGTTTTTAGCAATATTGACAAAATAATATTGACAAAAAAAAAAATACTCGGAAGCCATAAATTGCAATTTTACTTGACTATGTACTGCACTACTAACTTAAAACCAATATCGAATTTCGAATGGCATCAGCGTAGGCGCCATTGCTCCCAATTTCTTTGTAGAGAAGCCACAATCTCTTAATTGTTAATCAACAAAAACACAATAAATTTGTAGAATTAATAATAATAGGTATAACCTAAAAAAAAGTCTATATACCTAGGTTTTAACAAAAATAGCAAACTTCTAACATATGTAATAAATAAAGTACATACACACGTAATGCCTTTACATGAGATTGAATACATACCTATTAAATATTTTTCTATGTACGTGATTGTGCGAAGGGGTTGGGCGGAAGAATGCTCTGCTTAATATAAGTACCGGCAAACAATGTGTAAACAAGAATATATTTTGATTACTATATTTTGCAAATGTCAGTGCAAAACACACAAAAAAAAAAACAACAAGAATAAAGTCATTATAACACATTTTAAGTGTAACATAAGTGTTAGCTTTAGAAAATATTAATAATAGCAGTATAAATTTGTACACAATAACAAAAATGAAGGTGATTTTAAGTTTCTGTACGTACAATTGCATACATATGTACATAAATATTTAATACATTTATACAAATATGTATTTAATAACAATAACAATGACACTGCTGGTTTTCTTCTGAAGTGGTTTAATGGTTTTCATTTAGTAGTTTTTTTTCTGGTTTGTTTGTCTTTTTTTTGAAGAACCAAAACATAGACTAATAAAATAAAACAGTAAGACCCGAAGATGTGTTGATGCTAAAAAGAAATAGCATACGTAACTAGATAACGGGTTTAATAAAAAGAAAATTTATGTATATATTTAAAACGCTTAATACCTACCTATATGTATATATTTTATATTGGTTAAATTAGTTGACAATATATTGTTAACATATAAACTAATTTTCGTATAATTTTGTAAGATTACTAAACTAAATTTAAAAAATTTATGAGAACATATAACTGTACAGCTATATTTGTTCGACTTTGATCATCTATTTTTGTTTAATAATTTGACTAATCGAGAACAATAAATTAGAGGAAATTTATAGGCGATATACAGTCACAGTCATAATTGTGAAGAATAATATCTTTATAAATATATATTTTTTGGACCGATTTTGCTGACTTTTAGTACCAAACATTTCTGATCACCAGAAAATATTTGTGTCCCAGCTCCTTCCATCGAAAGATATGTTATATGTTTTATCTAACAAAAGAGAAAATGCTTTAAAAAATCCAGTCAATATTTTGTATACCGAGCGTTAAAATATAGATGGAATAAAATAAGTATCGTTATGAGTAGATCATATATTAAGCACTTTTTTAATGTAATTTTAAATAAAATTAGTAATAATTTTGTAAGTACAGAGTTAGGAAATTATTTACGGAAAGATTTACCAGTGGAGGTTAGAGATTTTTCGGAAAATCTCTCGAAAATATTGTTAAAATTGTAAATAAAGTCAACTGTTCTGAAGTTAAAGTTAAGCTCGAGGAAACACCAAAACTGCAAAACATACCAGTCGACCATGCTCTCTAATTGATAATGTGATGCGCAAAATAGTCAGAGAGGTCAAGAAAACTCCAAAGTCTAGAGCAGTCAAAATAACTGAAGACATTTCTATGACTCGCGGTGACCCAGTAAGCGCATCGATAATTAAAAAACGGTTGAATAACCATAAACTTCATGAAAATTTGTCTAGAAAAAAAACCGTATATTTCTGCAGTAAACCGTATTAAACGTAAAAACTTTGAGATTTTGGGTCACAATGACTGCACATACTTCTTTAGTAATGTGGTAATAAGAGTAATTTGTATATTTTAATAAGAGTGCCAAGATAAAGTTGAATAATTTGAAATACTTATTAGATAAAATTCTAAAATGCATATAATTAATTATTAGATTTATAAGCAAACTACAATATCGATTATTCTAATTTAGCAGCATATCATCGACTTTAAGCTGAAAGTGAAGTTAGACCTGTTTCACACTCATCAGTTCTGACTGTCAAGTCAAGTATTTTTCAATGAGAAGGAAAAATATAAAAGATAATTTTCTCTTTCTTTCTCATTGAAAATACTTGACTTGACAGTCAGACAACTGATGAGTGTGAAACAGGACTTACATTTAAAAATGACATGTGTTTATGTCAATAAAATTGTTATTATTGCGCATACAACATTAATATTGTTATTATTATTATTAAATATGTACGAGTACATATATATTTAATTAACCCTACCAGCACAGAATTCAACAGGTGTTTTTTTATATTATTCTCAATATAGTAAATATTTCTTAGATAATGGAATTTTTTTACATATACATAAATATAGTAGTACATATATATAATACACAAACTCATATACATACATATTTAAATAGCTAAATGGCTCGGTTATCAATAGTAGTTTTCTACAATTTATTGTAGACAATTAATTTACTATGCCCATGCCCTACAGTAAGTAATGAAAGTTTTATATTACTGTCTAAAATATTTCAGTAATTTTTTAAGGTCCTTAAGAAATATATAAAATACAAAAAGTAATTACAAACAATATGATATAGAAATTATATTTGTTTTATAATGTTTGGAAACCGTGAACATTAGTCGTATCTTCTCAATATTTATGAACTATTGATTTCTTTATGAGCCTGCTTTCTCTGATATTCTTGGATATTTCTATTTTTTTTTATTAACAAGTTATGCAATAGGAAAACCAATAATGGCGAAATAAATATTACAATTGATAAAGAATATTAAAAAAAATTTGTCATGAATGATTGTTCAATTTTTTCGCACTTTTGATGGGGTTATGATCATGCTAAATCGTTCAAAAATTAATGAACTTGTGTGATAGAGTATTGTATTATTGTTTTCTTTAAGCACTACTCAAACATATATTTGACACGTTCTTGTTTTTTAAAAAAGTGATTTTTCTTCTCCGGTTTGTAAAATTTTTAAATATTCGTTTTAAAAAACAAAAAATTAATTGATTTGATAATTGTATAATCCTAATTATTAAAAGCCTCTAACTGTGTGACGTGTGCAAGTTTGTATGACACCTCGAATGGCATTCTAAAGTCTGCTTTAAATATTTATCTACTCGGTGTAATCCTACAAAAATAATCACCGACTGTTTTATAGTCAGCCATATAACTTTTATTATGTATTTTTACGATTTTTTTTCGGCAGTTCATGGTTAATGAATGCAGAATTTCATGTAGTTTAAAAGTGTAGAAATTGACAAATAAATGTGGCAGATTGAGTTTATCGTTTGACAAAATAAAAAATGGGCCTAGTCAAATATAATGAATAACAGAAGAATGCTTCAAATTCAAGACCACATAAAAATTTAATTCGAAGCTACTATTCAAAATTTTTAAGAGTTTAGTTTGCTACTGATCTACTTTAAATTCAGTTCGATTCTTTGAGGCTTTGGAAGTTAGTTTAGAAAGTGTAATATGTAATGTCAACATCCGGGAGTGGTATAATGTTCATTGCGATTTGCTTCAAAATTAATACTAAATATGGATACGGAATAATATAAATATAAAACAAGAGTTCCTTTAATTCATAATCTCTCTCATCATTAAGCCATCTAAAACCGCAAATGAAACAGAAGATATAGTATAATAATTGGCTGATCAGCAATTTAGCCCAATGAAATATTAGCCTAGATCAATGTCAGATGTATTATTTCATAGTCTCAAACTCATAGGCATCCCCACACAAGTGCAATTCACCCATTGGTTAGCTTAGGCCATAGGAACTTTTTACACTGAATTGATGTTATTTGAAGATAGTGGAAAAGGCTGTTAATTAATGTAATATTTTGCATATTTTGAAATGTTCAGCATATTTGTTTATGAATGCTAAATATTCTATAAATTTGAACTGCATTATTCAGGAATTTACATTGTAATATAATTAATTTAATTTTTGGCCTAGTATAGAAAGGCTTGTATATATTACTTGAAATAAATAAATAAAACTGTTTTTTACTACAAGCTTTATAAAGGGTGTCCCAACTAGAACGCAATGGTGTCAATGGTGTTCGGTATCGTGAAATGATAACCAGTTTTTTCTTGCCCAGAATTGAAGAAATGAATGTGGAGGGCATGTGGTTTCAACAAGACGGCGCCACATGTCATACAGCCAGAGAAAATGCATGAGTCATTTCCCCGTCGTGTTATTTCACGTTTTGGAGACCAGAATTGGCCGCCTAGATCGTGCAATTTTTTTCTTTGGGGTTTTTGAAGTCGATGGTTTACACGAATAAGCCGACGACGACTCAAGTATTAAAAGAGGAAATTGGACGCTACATTAATGAAATACCACAGCATTTATGCAAATAGGTCATTGCAAATTTCATTAAAAGATCGCGTGTGTGCCAGAAAATCCGCGGCGGCAATCTGCACGATATCGAATTCCATACATAACCTCATTCTGTCTACTTTACGATATAATAAAGTTTCACGATTATTTTTTTAAATATCTGTGTTTTAATAAATAAAAATGCTTTTATTTCAAGCTCGAGGCCAGTATTGAAAATAAATTTTATTTTATTTTATTTTCCGATATTTCGGTGCTGAGTTGAACAACAGACGATGAAGAGAAATAAGCATTAATTTTCCGTGGTTCATATAAATTATTATTTATTTACAAGCCCAGATGATGATACTCAAAGAGCATCGAAATATCGGAAAATAAAATAAAATAAAATTTATTTTCAATACTGGCTTCGAGCTTGAAATAAAAGCATTTTTATTTATTTCACATGAAAAGGTCGAATAAAAACTACTTGAATTATCTGTGTTTTATTTAAAATTTAAAAATTGCTTTCTAGTTGGGACACCCTTTATTACAGTTCTTAAAAATCTTCTAATAGAATAAAATTATTAAAAGATTAAACAGTTGAAATAGTATTTTATAATCGAAACTGAAATGAGATTAAACAATTTATCATTTCAAAATGTTGATTAGATAATAACTTTTTATGTATGGAAAATATTAAATAAATAGAAACAAAAAATGATCTTATTTAAACAAAACGGCAGCCTAGTTGTTTTTTTAACACATACAACATACACATACATAATTATATTATATTATTTTTGCCTAAATTTTACAAAATGAAAGTAAGCAAATACGCTTAAGTAAATTACTCTTTAAATTGATAAGAAAGAAAGAAAGAAAGAAAGAAAGAAAAGAAAAGGATCAAGTCAAACAAAATAATAAGGGGATATGGATAAGGGGAGATATGGATTATCGGTGTAATTTACTATACATATGTACAGTGGGGAGCAGAGGTGAGTACATGTTCTTATTTTCTGCATTTGCAGGTGCATAAAAATGGTAATAACAAAGCGATTTAAATTATTACTTTTTTATTTTATTTATTAATTAGTGGATTACAATAATGATCTTAAAACAAAACAAAAAAATTACGTATTCAGGGAACAAACTAAATTAAATAAAATTAAATCTTATGTACTCAGTTTTGCACTTTCAGGAAACAAAAAAAACTTTTAAATTTTTAGTACTTAGTCCACAGCCCTTTATTTTTTAACACACTATTTATGCGATTGGGCATACTTTCAACCAACTTTTGGATAATTTCATGTGGAATTCTCTGCCACTCCAGCTCCACACGTTGCCACAACTCAGCGAAGTTCGACGGAGCTGTTCGATACTGTCCCAACCGTCTTTTTACAATTTACCACAAATTTTCAATTGGATTGAGGTCGGGACTTTGCGGAGGCCACTGCATCAATTGAAATGTTTGCCCTTTCAACCATTCCTTAACGATTTTCGAGGTGTGTTTTGGGTCTCCATCCTGTTGAAACACAACTTCTTACTCAGGATATGCGCTCAGATCTACAAAATCGGAAAGTTGAATCTGCAATATTTTTAAATAGTCTTCTTTTCTCATGATTTCATAAATTTTTTGTAATCCACCAACATGCCACAATGTAAAGTAACCCCAAACCATGATGATGCTTTACAATCTGTTTAACATGGTGTCGTTGTATACTCTCCCGCTGTCGACGCCAATAATACTTTTTACCGTCAGATTGATATCGGTTAAACTTGGATTTATCTGACCATATTACGCGTTTCCAGTCATCAACAGTCCAATCTTTGTGTAGTCTGTCGAATTTTAAACGTGCTGAAACATTTTTATCTGACAGTGCTGGTTTAGGTTTTTTACAGCTGAGATGAATCCAATATTGTGTAGCGCTCTTCTTGCTGTACATCGGCTAACATTTTTATTTATTGCTCAGGAAGCTTCTTTTAGGACTAAAGACGTGTCTGCTCTCATTTTTCTCATTATAGGGCGTGCGTCTCCATCAGATAATAATCGTTGGCGACTGAAAGCCTGTCTTTAGAAGCTACATTTCGCCGTTTTAACACTCTAACAACTACTGATTGGCTTATATTAAGCTCTTTTGCTATCATACGTGACGAGGAATCATCCTTTGTTTTATTTATTATCAAATTTTCCACGGCTATCGATAGTTTCTTCATTTTTCAAAAAATATTAACTTTTAAATTAATAAATGTTTCAATTATTTGGTTGATAACAAGTGTGAGCAAAACTGAGTACATACAAGTTGTTTTGTTGTTATTTAAATTACAATCTTGTTTTATTGGGCTTTTATTTCTCTTATTAAGAATTATGTAAAGAACTAAATAAGAATTAAAATAGAAAAAGAAATTTAAAAATCGCTCCATTATTACCATTTTTATGATCTTTACAATGCAGAAAATACAAACATGTACTCACCTCTGCTCCCCACTGTATATACATACATATGTATGTATAAGTAAGTAGTACTTACGTCTATTGTACTTTGGACTTGCTTAGCGTTTAGTTATCAATTAAATTATTTTTAATCAGCAATAATAATATATATAGCAATAATAAGAATATATATTAAGAAATTGTATTTTTAAAATAAACAATATTTGGCATTATACATGGTCAGGGTTAATGAAAGCACAACAAATCAGTATGTGTTTATACCTATGTATATGTATGTACATATGTACATGTTTTTTTTTTTATTATTTTGTTTTAAAACCATTTATTTATGTACATATGCACATTTGGTAATTTTTAGTATTTATTATTATTTAGTGTTTGAAACAAACATTTCGTGCATTAAGATTAATCGCTTCAAATGTGGCAAGTCATGCAAATAAAATAACGTCTGCCGAATATTTTATAGTTTGGAAAATTTCTTTAATGATAAAACATAAATGATATAAAAAACTAAATGTTTTTTGCTTTATATCAAACTTTATCAAATACAAAAATATAGTGATATACAGTGGGCAACAGAAATAATGATACTTTGCCTGAATTTTTACTAGTGTTTTTTTTATTGAAAACGTTTATAATTGTAATTATTATTTGCATAAGTTTTCTTATGAACAGTTTAATAGACAATAAGAAATATTCATCATTTAATTAAAAAACATTTTCAATTATTAGCCAACGTGGTTTCTTCAACACTACCCCTTATTTACATTACACACATGATGCTCCTTATATAAAAAATAAAAATATCAAGTCGTGTGCACACATAATTATCACCCCTATCGTGAATAAAAATTCCACATGAAATTTGTTCCCTTTTATTTTTTTAACATTGAACGTGAAAAGGGAACAAATTTGATGTGGAATTTTTATTCACGATATGGGTGAATGTATTTAAAGGGTTTGAAAATAAAGAAATTTTAAATTTTTTACAGGATTTTATCCATTTAGCACTATTAGAAATCTTATGAACTTAAATTTTTTTTAAATTAAATTTTTGCCAAATATGTTCACAAATTTAGGAGAATTCCCTTTTAGTGCATACAATCAAATGAACTTGGCATACATACATTTTGTACATTACTTTTAAGCTTAGAGTGCATATCTTTATGTGATTTAATATTATAAAGCTGAATAGTTGTTCTTAAAAATTTCTTGTTTTTCACTAATTGCAATAGGTTTTAGTGATAAGGAACCAATCAACTATTTTGCTTACGATCAATGTCTTTTTTTACCGTGTGAAAACAGAATTAGGTGTATATTTAAAGAACATTCCCTTTTTTGTTTTCTTTCTTCTAACGGGTGTCCCAACTAGAACGCAATTTTTAAATTTGGCGCCATACGAAGTGTCATTGTTTGACATTTGAACAACTGTTATTGTTTGCTAGTAGAAGGTACGAGGTAAGTAAAAATGGAGCGCTACACGAATGAACAACGCATTCTCATTGTGAAACTGTTTTACCAAAATGGTGAAAGTTTTGCGGCTACAGTTCGCAAATTGCTATCAATTTGGGGTCACAATAATGCTCCAAAAGAGTCAACTGTAAAGAGATTAATAAATAAATTTGCCGAAACTGAGTTTGTTAGTGATGTAAAGACAACAACGTGCCTTCGACCAGGTCGATCGACCGAAAATGTCGCAGCTGTACGTGATGATGTCGCTCAAACTTCATCCACCTCAATTCGACACCGATCTCAGCAAATTGGTGTCTCCAAATCCACTATGCAGCGAATTTTGACGAAAGATTTGCATCTTCATGCATACAAAGTTCAATTGACTCAGGAACTGAAGCCAGCTGACCATGCAGAGACAACATGAAAATGCTGATTTTACCGATAAAATCATCTTCAGTGACGAGGCCTATTTCCATCTTGATGGCTTCGTCAATAAGCATTTGGGGTGAGGAAAATCCTCAAGTGATTCCCGAGAAGCAAATGCATCCTCAACGTGTCACTGTGGCGGTGTAGTTTTTGGGCTGGAGGAATCATTGGACGATATCTTGTCCAATACATAACCTCATTCTGTCTACTTTACGATATACATAATAAAGTTTCACGATTTTTTTTTTAAATATCTGTGTTTTATTTAAAATTTAAAAATTGCATTCTAGTTGGGGCACCCTTTAAATGCTGACATTTTAAAAGTTTTTCTTTAAAATAAATATGTATGTATGTATATATATGCATGTATGTATATACATAGGTTTACGCAAATACAAAATTTTTGAACATATTTTATTTATTTGGCTTAAAGCCAAATTATTTTAATATGTATAAAAAGACAACAATTTTGATTTTTTTCCGACGGTCACTCATAAACTAGTAGAAAAGCATCACAATAGATTTAGTGGTCAGCAAGCTTTTAAGCAAAACTAAAAAAAATGTAAGTCATAATTGTTTAATTGAACTTGTAAATGCAATAATTTTAATCTATTAAATGCAAAATAGTGAAAATGATAACAAAGTCGTCTAGCTATTATTACTGCTAAATAAATACATACTTATATAGAATGATTCTGATGTCACAAGTCATGATGTTAACAAGATGTATGAATGTATTTCATACAAATATTATTGCATTCTTTTGTAGAAATTAATTGAAAAACTTAAATAAAACAAAACAAATGAAACTGATTTGTGTATTGCACAAAGGTCTTTTTGAAATTGTACCATAAAGATTTGCAATTTAATTATTTATTGATTTTAATTTCCCTGAATACATACATACACACGTTCTTAGTATATATTAAGTAAACAAAAATTATTATTTTTATAATATTAAAAACCAAAATCAGTAAAGTTTTTTAAATAATAAGATTTCATACACTTTGCTTACATTTAAACGAAGTAAATAATATTTTTGCTTGCAAATTTTGGTTTTTAATAGTACAAATAACAAATTCAAAGGCTATTACTTATTATCAGACACAGTAACGATTATAAGTCTTATTACAATACTTAATTGTTCAATTCTAAGTGATCTTGTATGTTGTATATTGTATGATACAACTATCTGATTGTGAACACAATTTTTAGCAAAGTCATATCGCTGGCTTAACATGTAAAGGCTCTAAGTCCACTTTTTTAGAAATTGAGATTTACATAGATTACAAAAAAAATACAGTTATCTCAATTGTTGTTGTTGTTGTTTTGTAGTGATGAGTAAAGGCGCTAAGTCCAATTTATCACATCTTTGTGTAATATCTCACTTCTTCCAATGTTGAAATATCAACTGTTTCGCGCGAAATAGTCTGAGAGTCCAACCAATTGACATATTCAGCCTTATTATGAGTGTCGTTTTCTTTTTACGACAACGACGGTTTCGCAATAGATTAAAGAAACAAATTTAATTTTATCTTTAATCTATTACGAAAGAGTCGATGTCGTAACAAGAAAACGACACTCATAATAAGGCTGAATATTATTTCTCATTGGCTACACTCTCGTTGTTTTGCGTATCAACACCATTGACATTAATCGTCACGATGTTACTTATTTGGATCATTCATTTTTTAAAAAATTTAACAACGTACAATTTTGTAAAAATATTCGCCCTGGCCGTGGAAAAGGCGATTCCAAAGTGACGGAGATTCGAGGAATACAATGCACACCAAATGGTGAAATTAATTTCAAACTTAGATTTCCTGATGAATGGAATAATCTTCACCAAAAAATAAATGAAAATGTAGTCGCAATGGAGTGGTCGGATTTACACCAACTTCATCAAGAAAGAAGAAAAATAAAGACTAGAAAGTTCAAAGACTTACAATATCTAAAATCCACACTGCATACAAAACACCATAAATTTTATGACGATTTGCCATACGAATAAAAATAGTCGTCGCCAGTTATCTTACTTTTAAGTCCATTAAAAATTTAAACTAATGTTACTTTTTTTAACAGTAATGAAATAAGACTGACTAATTTTTGTTTTCATTATGTACAAGTACATACATATATACAAATATCGAAATTGAAATTACAATAATATTCATATTTTTGAATAAATTCTGTTTCTTTTTTTACAATAATCAAAACAAACTTCAACTTTTTACATATTATTAGCATCTTAAATAACAACAATAAAAAAGCAACAAAAGTACACTTTCATTATAGTTAGTAAGAAATATAAGTAGAGACAAGTTTTAAGAAAAAGATCTAAGTCCATGAAATCATACAAACTAAGCAACAGAAAAGGCTCTAAGTCCAAAAATGCTTTTATCTCGGCAAATACTTATTTTTCATTTTCCTTTTATGCAAATAAAAACCAAAGAAAAATACAAAAAGAAATTGCATTTACAGATTTCAAAAATGTGTTATGGTTTTTTGTCTCTCCTGTTATATTGTAAAATATGGACTTAGAGCCTTTACATGTTAAGCCAGCGATATGTTTATGTTGTCAAACCTTCAAAATGATAAAAGAAAAATATTTTAAAAACAAATATACAAAAAATAAAATATGAATATTTTCCAAAATTAAAAAACAAACCTTGGAATTTTCATCAATATCTATTATTAAAATTTTTTGTTTAATAATTTTATTTCCTTGTTTTAAATTTGTCAATCAGTTTATGATTTAGGTGTTACCGTTTAGATATTTATTAAAACTAAAATGAGTAATTTTTATGTTGAGATACATATTTTAACTTTTGGCAACAATTAAACTTTCATACAACATTCGAAAAACATACGTATGTATGTAAAAATGTCGTAGATGTTGTACAAAATATTTATATAGAAACTAGCGGACCCGGCGAACTTTGCCTCGCCCCAATTTTAAGCCTTCAGACAAACTTTAGAGTAATAATATAATACAACAGGAATAATTTCACACAAAATTTCGTACAAAAAAAATCAATTTTCCGACTTTTGCGGAGAGATTTTCCAATTTTCCGCATTTCACATTTTCCGTGATTTACACCAAGAGCGTTCTATTTTTCTATTAAGGAATAATTTCACACAAACTTTCGTACAAAAAAATCAATTTTCGATTTTTCCAATTATCCGCATTTCGAACTTTCAATTTTTTTCATTTGGAGATCCATTAAGGAATAATTTCACACAAAATCTCATACAAAAATTCGATTTTCGAGATTTCCCATTTTCCGACTTTTGCGAAGAGAGTTTGTAATTTTCCGCGTTTCGCATTTCTGATTTTTCATGATTTACACTAAGAAATTTCTATTTTTTGATTTGGAAAGCCATTAAGAAATAATTTCATACAAAAACTCGATTTTCGATTTTTCCAATTTTTGGACTTTTCCGGAGGGATTTTCCAAAATTTTCTTCGGTAAAAACCTTCTCCTCGAAAATACGAACAACTGACAAAGGTTAGGTTAGGTTAGGTTAGAAGGCCGGTGTGAGGTTGTCCCCACACCATCACCCAGAGACCAATACGGTCCATTGTGATGCCTTTCGGAAATCATTTGAGACAGTACGTTCCAAGACCTCTCAAAGCCCCTTCCCATGTTGCACAGCCACCTCAACCTGCTAACTTGTAACCTGGAACAATGGCACAGAATGTGCTCGATCGTCTCCAGCTCCTCTGTCTGACAAGTCAGATCCCATTATCCTTGCCATGATAGGTAGCATACAATGGCCCGTGATAACGCCTATCATGGTTCTCACGCAGACCTTGCTTTCGCCCAGTAACGATTCCGAATCGGACTTCCTGAGCACCGGCAATATCGTCCTTGACACTCGGCAGTCCGTTCGGTTTCCCCAGGCCCTATTTGTCTCACCGAGAACCCATTCCCTGATTTTCCGATAATAGAAACAACAACTGACAAAAATTTTTACAGAAATCGGCCCAGCCGTTCTCATTTTATTTTTATATATATAGACGTACAACTCCTACGACACACAGCATCAGTTGTAAATTGAACAAATGTTTAATAAATATTTCCAAGGAAAATGATTTTCCCCAGAAAATAAAGATTATTGTTAAGTTTAAGTTTTATTTTGTGTTCAGATTAAACTTATTTACCATTTAGACCGGTAAACAAGTTGTCAAGTTGTCGAGTGTCCTTTTATGTGCTGACCAAAGATATTAACGTTTTTCACATTTTTAAGCCAAATCGAAATTATGTGTTCTAGAATACGTAACACAGTAAGACATCACGATAAAGGTTGGCATCAACATAAATCACCATAAAATTTTGCAATAAAACTTATACAGTGTAAGTTTTAAACACTAAATTGGATGATTTTTGGCGGAAAAAATATATTCTACACTTGTATAACTTAAATTTTAACCCCCTTATTCATAAAACTTGTCAAAGGTTTATAACAGGCTTATAAAGCAAATATCCATACAAAATTTGCTTTATAAGCCTGTTATAAACCCTTGATAAGTTTTTTTGAATTAGACTGTAAATCAACAATCTCAGTCCAAAGTCGTTTTCCAAAAACGCTAAATAATTAATTGTTTATATTATACAAAAAATTACAAAAGCAAATTAAGAAAACAAAAGCAAAATAACTTAAATAAATTATTACAAACGTTTAAAAAATATTGAAAAATTGTTTTCTTATTTTTATTCCACATTTCGCTATTAGGGCATAGAAACTGATGACACTTTGTTGGAATTCTGCAGCTAGTACTTCTTTTATGATACTTTCGATTCAACTTGCACCACTTCAATACTGTAACTACAAAATTACGACTCTCTCAAAATTTATGTACAACTACAGTACTGTGAAAACTAAACACAACTGGCTGAAAAAAAGCGTTTTTAAAAATACCATAGCTAACTTGAATGCAATTCGTATTTGTATCCAGAAGAGTAGTGTACTTGCACTCAGAAATAAGGACATGAACATTTATCTAGGGAATTTGTCCTAATCACTTTATTCGCCTGATGAAGCAGAAAATATAATTTTGCCTACAACAGGTAATATCTAATTCATTGTGATTCGACAACAGCTACTGATTCGTTATTTGCGTTGCAGCCCGGGCAATGATGATAGACTTTATTCTCTACAGTCTCGGACTATTCCTCTACGGAATATGTATTATGAATTAATACATACGAGCACAGTCAGTCGTGTTCATATAATTAAAACATTCCTTAGAACTTACTTATAAAAAATAACAAGAAATTGTTTCACTACTTAATTCTCAGCCTGGCTTCTAATATTTGCGGGATCATAAATCTATGAAAATAAAAGAAATTAAGAAAATCGTTAATGATAAGGGACCAATAATTAAAACATTCACCACTGTTCCTAAAATATTCTTAACAATTTTCCAATTTAAAATAATTTTTAATTTACCTTTAATATTTTGTCGGATTTTTGTTATAACATGAAGACATCTATTTGGCATACTTTCGATCAAAAGCCTGCAAAGTGAAGAGTGGTTATAGCTTACCAGGTCGCCTCAATGTTTTTCCAAAATTCATCTAAATTTTTGCTGTTTTTCCCTTCCAAACATTTCTCAACTTCGTTCCACTAGGTCTCAATTGGTTTAAGATCAGTGGCCTGTGCTGGCCATATTAAAACATTTATGTTTTATTCCTCTAAACAACGCTTCACAAGTCGTATAGTGTGTTTGGGATCATTGTCATTCATAATATTCCAAAGAAACGGCAAATTTTCTTCAGCGAATGGTATCATCGTATATTTTTATATAAATGTTGATCCATTTTTAAAGAAATTCTGGCTATTGGTCTAATCCCGTGCCATCTAATTAATAAGAATTATAATAAATTAAAAAAAGTTATAAAATGTTAAAAAGATATTGCTGAAAATAAATGTTCCTGAATTTAAAAAAAAAAAACAGCAGTACTATAATGATTTGGGGATAATAATATTAATTGGGGAGAATATTAATGCCTGTCTGGGTTATATACAAAATCAACATTAAGTTAGACTTGGTTTAATATTTCAGTGAGCTTTTCATTTTGCGTTTTATCAAATAAAAGAAACTTATTTGCCTATTGATATTATAGATTCAAAAACCAAGCCCCTTTCTAGCATTCAAATTTTCTCATTTTCTCTTACTTGATGCGAATATTACGTGTTAAAAATATTTCATTTGTTATACATGCATATATATGTATGTATACACGCAAATATATAAATTTTTACACCCTACACCACCATAGTGGAGAGGGTATATTAGATTTGTGCTGATGTTTATAATGGCCAGAAATATTGGTCCAACACCCACCTTAAAGTATACCAATCGACTCAGAGTAGATTTAACGATGTGTCGATTTAACGTCCGTACGTCCGTCTGGCTGGCTGTCTATGTAAAGCTTGTTTGCAGAGTACAGGTCGCAATTTTGAAGATATTTTGATAAAATTTGGTACGTGGTATTTTTTCGGCCCAAGGACGGATGGGATTGAAACTGGTGGAAATCGGCCCATTATTTCACCTGACCCCCATACAAATGTCCTCCCGAAATTGGGGTTTACCGATCATATATATTTGAATTATGCAAGTATCCAAACAAATTTCATCACAAATGACTGGTAAATAAAGCCAAATCACACCTACAAATTTCGTGCAGATCGGTCCATAAATTATCATAGCTACCATATAAGGCCCACTTCCGAAAATCACTTTAAAGAGCATAACTCTCTCAAAAATGTTGGTATCCAAATAATACTGAAAGCAAATATATTTCATATGTATACAAATAATACAGTAAAAATTTATTATGATCGGTTTATAATTAGTTGTAGCTCCCATATAAGGCCCACTTCCGAAAATCACTTTAACAATCATAAATTTCTTAAAAGTGTTGGTATCCAAATAAAATTCGACATAAATAAATTTCTTATATACAGAAATGATGACACCTAATTTTATAATGATCGGTCCATAATTAGTCGAAACTCCACCATATAAGACCATCTCCGTAATTCACTTTAAGATCCATAAATATTTTAAAGGTATTTATATCGAGATAAAGTTTAACACATATAATATTTATATTCACAGAAATTATGACACTAAATTTTTGGATGATCGGTCCATAAATGGTTATATCTCCTATATAACGCCTATTTCTGAAAAACTGTTTTATATATGTAATACTGGGTGTAGGTTATTATATGGTCAGGCTTGACCGACTATACTCTTTTACTTGTTTAACAAATGCTTTTATAGTAAACAAATCTGCTAATATTGATGTCACGAGTTGTTTATAATTATTAAAAATAAAGCTTAAAAAATAAAAACACATTGTTTGATTGTAGGAATGCATAAATAATTTTAATAAGTGTGGATTTAGTTTAGAGTGCAGTATTTATAAAATAGATCTAAGTATTAATGCTTGTTATCGCAAAAAAAAATATAATCTGGTGAAAATATATTAATTTGTTTATTCTGGGTTATTAATATACATAATATTGTTTGTAAATTTTGTTCGGCATAAGGTCATAAGATAACAAATTTTTAAATGAAAAATATAAAAATATTTTGTTTTAAAAATTTTTTATTTTATTTTATTCCCAATATTTCGGTCAACTTTGTTGACCATCTTCAGGGGTTCTATATAAAAATACAAAAATATATTAAACAAATTATTATTAGTTACACAAAGCATTAAAAACACTAGTTGACAAAAGCTTACGACTGGACAACAAACTCAACAGAGTGAAATTTGTTTTTCTTTTATTTATTTTAAATGTAATTATAATTTGTTTGTGCTTGAAATGCTTTGTGTAACTAATAATAATTTGTTTAATATATTTTTGTATTTTTATATAGAACCCCTGAAGATGGTCAACAAAGTTGACCGAAATATTGGGAATAAAATAAAATAAAAAATTTTTAAAACAAAATATTTTTATATTTTTCATTTAAAACTTTGTTATCTTATGACCTTATGCCGAACAAAATTTACAAACAACAAAACTAAAGGTCAACAATTTACAATTTTATACATATTTAACGGGAGGCACACCGCAACATATAGTCATCATGACGATATACACAACTATTAGACAAAAATACAACAATAATACAACAAACATCACCAAAAATTATTCGAAACACAACAAACAATTAGCAAAGTTAAGATCATCAACAACTTTTCTTATCAAATGTAAACAAGCAGGCACAATACCAAATTTTATTAGAAACTCAACAAGGAACATAAATAACATATTTGAAATTAACAATAAAATCCCTTCGAATATTGAGAAAAGATTACAGAGATACATATATAATTTTCACGTACAAATATTAAAATTATTAATACAACAGAAACATACACACATTAATAAAAACGAAGAAGAATTAAATAAATCAAAGGAGATGATGGAAAAACTTTTAAATGAACACGATAGAGATTCACTTATTAACAGCGAACAAATTATTTACAAAAGTCTGATGGAAAAGAACAACAAGAGACATATTAATAAGCTACAAACGCTCAAAGCAAAACAAATTAACGAAATGAACATTAATAATGACAACGGTTGGTTTGTGAACAAAACCAACAAAAACATTCCAATGAACTCACAGTGGCTTTTATCATTGGGTCCCAAACATGCTCTACCTATCACGAAAACTGCATTTCCACTGTTCAATTGTATAGCGGAGGGAGAGGACTGCATACAAACATTTGAGAACAAAGAACAACAAGAAGCATCAAGAACAAAACTTATAACATTAATAGACGATCACTTGAACAAAATAAAATTGGACCAAAGAGAGAAAATAATACTTGACACAGTGGGACAAACGAGAAGGTTTTTGAGGGAAAATAATGACATATTAATACTTAGTGCCGATAAAGGGAATAAAACGGTTGCAATGAACAAGAGTGACTATGAATTGAAAATGAAAGATATTTTAAAGGACTTTTGCACTTACAGAAGAATAAAGAAAGATCCAACCTCGGGGTTACAGACAAAAAACAATAACTTAATAACAAAATTATTTAATCAACACCTCATAACGGAATCTGAGAAAAACGCAATGATTAATAAAATAGCCACTTCACCACGTATTTATGGACTTCCAAAAATCCATAAAGCTGAAATGCCTTTACGACCAATTTGTTCGTCCATAAACTCACCGTCGTATGGGCTATGTAAATATATAATTAATATTCTAAAGAACTTGACTACTGACTCCCAATATAATGTTAAAGACGCTAAAGAATTCAAATCAAAAATTAACAATATGACCATAGAAAATGATGAAATTCTCATATCTTTTGACGTAATCTCGCTTTTTCCTAGCATACCTGTTAACCTAGCTTTAAGGACGATTGAAAGAAAGTGGCATATACTAGAGAAATATACAACAATACCTAAAGATTTATTTATTCAAATACTTAGTTTTTGTATAAAGGACACAAGATATTTCAAATTTGAAGAAAAATTTTATGAACAACTAAAAGGAATGCCAATGGGATCTCCGGCATCACCTGTGATTGCCGACATAGTTATGGAAGATCTATTAAACAAGACTATGGAGTTAATGGAGGTAAAACCAAGATTACTCACCAAATATGTTGACGATTTGTTTGGAATCATAAAAAAGGACAAAATTGATGAAACATTGAAAATCTTAAACTCATACAACCGACAAATTCAATTTACCATGGAGAGAGAATGTGATAATAAACTATCGTACTTGGACTCAATAATAATCAGACAAGGAAATCTTCTGAAACTGAATTGGTATCAAAAACCATCATCATCGAGTAGATTAATAAATTTCTATTCGAAACATCCAAAACGGATAATTATAAATACGGCAACCAATTTCATTAACAGAGTTTTAGATATAAGTGACAATCAATTTCACAAGGAAAATTTACATAAAATCAAGAATATTCTGAGAATGAACGACTTCCCAAAAAAGACGATTGACGATTTAATAAAACGTGTGAAGAATAAATGTCCTTTAACCAAAAATACAGACACAGAGACAAAAATATTTAAATCAGTCGGTTATATACCGAAATATTCTGAGAGAATCAAAAATTCCAATATATATAATAAGGACAAGTTCCAGTTAGCCTTTAAATGTAATAATACTGTGAACAAATTATTTAGCAAGATGAAATCAAAATTGAAAATTGAAGAAAAACCTAACGTAGTATACAAAATTAATTGCAATGGCGACAACAACAACATATGTCAGAAGACATATGTAGGTACAACCAAAACTAAATTAAAAACCAGACTATCATCACATAAATCTGACATGAAGGCAACTTACAGACCACTGGAACAAAAAACAGCACTCGCGGCCCACTGTGCAATTACTGGACACACACCAAATTTCAATGATGTAAAGATATTAGCAGAAGAGAAAAATTATGCGAGGAGGTTCACTCTAGAGATGTTACACATACTTAATTTAGAGACAGATGAGAGATTGAACTACAAAATTGATACAGAGAACATATCAGCTCACACATACAAACACACGATACACAAAAACAGAAAAAGACCAAAACAAAACATTAAAAACACTAGTTGACAAAAGCTTACGACTGGACAACAAACTCAACAGAGTGAAATTTGTTTTTCTTTTATTTATTTTAAATGTAATTATAATTTGTTTGTGCTTGAAATGCTTTGTGTAACTAATAATAATTTGTTTAATATATTTTTGTATTTTTATATAGAACCCCTGAAGATGGTCAACAAAGTTGACCGAAATATTGGGAATAAAATAAAATAAAAAATTTTTAAAACAAAATATTTTTATATTTTTCATTTAAAAATTTGTTATCTTATGACCTTATGCCGAACAAAATTTACAAACAACAAAACTAAAGGTCAACAATTTACAATTTTATACATAATATTTTTAAGAAAATACAGGCAAACACATTCAAGAAATTTTAAAAAGATTTTCTAAAGATTTAACTAAAAACTATTTTGTTTTTATCAAAAATATCATTATCTTCTCTTTAATTAATATGTACATTTTTCAACTATTTAAATAAAATTATTTTAACTTGACATTGGAATTCTATTAATTTTATATTCTGTTTTCTATGCTTCTAGTCTCCAATGAGCCATCTTTTGGAGAAGCCAAATGTTGAAATGCCCATTAAGACTGCTAATGGTCAACTTTCCACAGCTGCCGCCGCCGTCACTGCAACCGCTAATGCAAATTTAAATACCAACGCCGTCAACACAACCACAACAAAACTAAACAATGAGTCTTCAATAGCAGCCGATCATCAACAACAACAGCGAGAATATGATATTAAAAGTCCGGAAACAATAGGTAAACTTTTAATAAATTGTTAAAAATCTTTAAATACCTTTAAAAAATGTTCCTGGATTATAGCAAATACTTATCAAACGGTTATAGTTAGTTTAACAGCAGGCGCAGCAGCGGGGGCACTAGCCAAAACGACCATTGCACCTCTGGATCGTACAAAAATTAATTTCCAAATCAAGTAAGTTTGGAATTATTATTATAAAGCGACAAAGAAACAAACAAATAAATCTTGCATTTCCTAAAACACAGCTAATAAAAACAGCCTACTTACGATACTATTTATAACTAGTGTTTTTAGACCTGTATTCCTGTAAATTGCAACCAACTATTAATTTTATAAATTCTCTTTTCAGCAAAAATGTACGTTACACATTAAAAGGTGCCATAGAATTCCTTAAACAAACCCATGCTAAGGAGGGTACGTTGGCGTTATGGCGTGGCAATTCTGCTACCATGGCACGTATAGTGCCTTATGCTGCCATACAGTTTACGGCTCACGAACAGTGGAGGAAAATTTTACACGTGGATAAAGATGGTACAGAGTAGGTTCATTAAAATTGCAATACTTTTGCTTTTGAAATAAAACTGAAACATAGAAAAACTAAAATTATAATTTCAAATATCTTTTTTGTTTATATTATCATAAAATATTTAGCACCAAGTTGAGACGTTTTGTAGCTGGCTCTCTGGCAGGCATAACCTCACAATCTCTGACTTATCCCTTGGATTTAGCAAGAGCACGTATGGCTGTTACAGATAAATATAGTGCTTATAGGTACCATTAAATTACCTTAGCATAATTTTAATAATGTATAATATTTTACTTCAATATATTTTTCCTTTTTAAGAACACTGCGCAGCGTTTTTGTAAAAATTTGGGTTGAAGAGGGGCCTCACACTCTGTATAGAGGTTACTGGGCCACAGTTTTGGGTGTTATACCTTATGCGGGAACCTCCTTCTTCACATATGAAACATTAAAACGTGAATATACGGGTAGGTTTTGAATTGCTTTTAAACTGTTTTTTAATAAATCTTGTTATTTACTAATTGTTTGCTTTTTTCTTATAGAAATGACTGGCAATTCAAAACCAAATTCTCTAGTCACTTTAGCATTTGGCGCTGTCGCTGGTGCTGTAGGCCAAACATCAAGCTATCCATTAGACATTGTGCGCAGACGTATGCAAACAATGGGCGTAACCAAAGATGGACACAACAAATATCCCACCATTTATACTACATTAAAAACAATATATAAGTAAGTTATATCTTTTCCCAAACTAAACTAAACTAAACTCAGGTTTTAATAACTAACATACTTAATTGAACTTGCAGAGAGGAAGGCATCAAGAACGGTTTTTATAAAGGTTTAAGTATGAACTGGATTAAAGGTCCCATTGCTGTTGGCATTAGTTTCTCTGCATACGACTTGATTAAAGAATTACTGCGTGAATTATTTCACTTGAAACGAGGCCGAAGCTTGCCGCCAGCTTCAAATTAGGTTTTATTATGTTTGTTTTATTACATCCCCTCAATGTCAATACTATGTTGTTATTTAATTGTTTAATTTAACCACAAGCATAAAATATTTAAGTTTTTTTAGTTTCTTTCATAATAAGTTTTTCTTTGTATAAAGATAAACAATTATTTATAAAGATAAATAAATTTGTTTTAGTTAAGCTTTAACCAAAAAAAAAAACAACAACAAAAGTTTAGAAGATATATATATATAGTAGTTGTTATTTTGAAAAACATTAGAAAATAGAATATTTAATTTTTATTTTTAGAATATTTTTTTAAATTTATAATAAAAAATTTAAGCTGTACAAATTGATTTAAATAGGTTTTGTTAAATCTTTACGTTCTTCCTTAGCTTAAACATACCTATACATACATACATATACATTTTTTAATTAATATTTTGTTTTAAACTGTTTCTGTTTTATTATTTATAATGCATACGCACAATGTGAGACAATAATAAATAATTTTCATAAAAATAAAAGATTTTGAAAAATTGTGAATTCATAAATTTTAGAATAATTAATATAATATTTTCATGTACAACTCATAAATTGATATAAAACTTTTAATGATTATACATACATATTAAAATCTATGGCTTTGAAATATAAATTTAAAAGTCTTGCTACTATTATACAACACAAAAAATTTCGTCTATTATGTAATTGTGATCAATTAAGAAATTTCTATAAATTAATTTATAACAAAAACAAAAGTGTGTATTTAAGAAGAGGAAATAAAACGAAAAAAAAAACAATTATTATAAAGTTTAAATTGTATATATGAAATAAATAAACACTGTTACCAAAATTTTTTATGGTTTGTTTTCTTGTTTGCGAAAATGAAATAAATTATTTAAAATAATTTGTTTCACGCTTACTGGGATAACAGACTTCATTCAGAAAATAAATACAAAATCTAGAGTGAGGAACTTCGTCGAATCCGAACTTTTTCTATTGAATTTATTAATTTTTATCCTTTGTTTTTATATATTTATTTAGTAAAATATAGCGAATTTTTATAATTTAAAAAGATTTAATATTTTATACTTGTATCAAATACTTTGTTTTGTCTTTATTAAAGAAGAATCAGCATATCAAATATATGCTCATATTTATGTTTTAAAATAAGTTACATTATTAATCGCCTAAATTCGTAACTGAGCCCAAATTTTGTATAGGACACAAATAAAATATAACATGATTACAATTTCCACCTATTGAATCTTGAAACGGAAAAGTTTTATTAATCTCTCAAAGTTCTTAATATCAATCATATTCTTGCCAAATAAATTATAGATTACATTACATTCCCTCAGAACTATCGGAATTTGATGTAACAGTGTATTGAAGCTTTTAGAAGAATAACAACTGCTTCTTGGAGTGAATACACATTCGTCAAATGATTTGGATCTCAAAATATTCTACATCTTCTGAAACTTTTAACTTGACTTCTTAAATTATAATAGTTTCTTTATTTATTTTATTTTTGTTTTTCTTTACTTCTCACTTTTCTTTCTTTATCTCCCTCCAACACAAAAGGACCAACTGAGTGGACCCGTCTGTCAAACTAAAATTTTATAAATTTAAACTATAAATTATGTTACCGATTATGGCCTATATGCTAGGTTATTGGAAATAGTAAACAAATGAAATTTGTATGTAAACATATACTGCCAATCTGGCATATAACAAATACATATCGATGGTCTCATGTAGAAAGGCCCTAACTCGCATATTTGAAACTTTACAGGAGAAAGTAAAAACATAATAGAAACTGTAATATTCAACATGTAACTTTTTTTGTACAACTGCTTATAAAAGCGTTATTTTTTTACACTATTTCAATAAATTGTTGTGAGGAAGTGTATTTGCGTTAAATGCATTGGAATCGCAAAAAAAACTAATTTCGAAAAAATAGCGAGTTAGGGCCTTTCTACATGACACCAACGACATGTACTTTTAACAGAATATAGATATTAATGCACAACTAAAATTATACAGGTATATTTATTAATAATTAATAAGATAAACTCTAGCCCCCTTATTCATAAACGATTATTAAATTTAACAAACGTTTATTAAGCAAATTTTTATATGCAAATCTGTCTTAATAAACGTTTGTTAAATTTAATAATCGTTTTTTAATTGGTCATATAAATACAAGGCATATACATAAAAATATGGGCGTCCTAAGTTCGAAAATTGAATTTGTTATGTTAATTTTTATTCGTTTATTTTGTTTTTTTATCTCATCATTCTGCAACAATAACTTCTTTATTCCCGAGTTACGAGTCATGTCGTTCGACATAACATAGAGTTTAAGGCCCCGATTACCGTTCGCAACACCAAGTATTTTGATGTAAACTGCGATTACGATTCACAACACTTATCGGCTTAATTGTATGAAAAATAAATGTTGTGTTGTAGTCAAGACAACATAACATTTTAGTGTTATGAACGATAATCGGGCACTAAAATCCTTCCGCCCGGATGCGAAACTAGAGCAACCACCATTCCGGAATTGGGTTCAAATGTATTAATAAATTGGGCAGTTTAATATCTCATTTAAAAGCCATTTCAAAAGACCGAAACGACATGAAAAATGTTTCGTTCCGATAACAAATATCAAAGACTAGCTAAACCCGGTGTGCTTCACTGCCTCAACGTTATAAAATAAAACGTATTTATATATGTATTTACAAACATTTATTTAATTTTAATGTATTTATTGCAATGATTTAGGTTTAGTTTGCTTATCAGGAGCATACACATATACACGCAGTGCTGATATTCAGCCGGTTCGGACCGGTTCGCTCGAACCGGTTGTTAAAATTTTAAAAATTTTGCGAACCGGTTGTTGCATATTCACCCTTCTCGTGAATAAAAATTCCATATGAAATTTGTTGAAGTGATTATGTTTTTTGTTTTAACGGTTTTATATAATGTGTATTTATCAAGGTGATTAGTCTCGGCAACAAACACAATATTGTTCAGTTGTTCATTGTCCAAACGTACAAACAAATGATTTTATTTTGGTCATACATTGAATTCTTGGATGATGATGTTTTCGATAGCGTTTTCTTCAATCTTTTGAGAAAAAAATAAAGCAATTTTTTTTTGACTTTTATTTTGCAAAATCAAAACTATTTTTTTATTAAACAAAAGTTTATATCATTTCCTTCAAGAGGCTTGTGGTCTGTTACTGGAATGCGACTTTAAAATTTTCGCTATTTTTATCAAAATTTGGCAAAAATATAATTTTTTTAAGCGAACCGGTTGTTAATGTTTCGAATATCACCACTGTATACACGGGATATTAACCTTGAGCTTTGTTAACAGTCATAGCAAACGCTAACCGAACAGGCAAAAGTACATCTGTACCTTTATATTTTCCTGTTATAATGGTCGCTTCTACTAAATTATTTCTCAGTATTTTTACTGCAATTAGAGTGCCATCGCAAAGCCGTGGTGATCGATATTACGCAGTAAAATAATTGTTACTCCAATTTTAAGTTGTACCACATGTTGTGGAAAGCCTTGCACATCGAGTACATTTAAGAACTCAACAACAGTTCTTTCCAACTTCTTCAGGGATTTGAGGAGCGATGCATTTCAGTAGGCGAGGCCATGCCCCTTTGTCCACTTACATACAGCCCAATCGGGAGTTTTTTCCCTTTTCTCATTTTTCCTATTCAAATTCAATGTTAAAAAAATAAAAAGGGAAAAAACTCCCGCGGAATTTTTATTCATGATTGGGCTGATAGTCAAGAATTGAATATGTCGTAAGAATATCCTATTGTGAAAATTTAATGACGATCGGTCCAGTAGTTAAGACTATATTACGATTTTTAATTTTCCTAAAAAGGGGCGTGGTCCCACCCACTTTTCTCCTGATACGTATTCCTAATTGTGCCAATACCGATTTAAATTTTTGGGTTATATGGGCGATGCCACCCCCGTTTGTACAATCAAAACTTCATACAGCCTATTTTCCTTCCAGAGTCACAGTAAATGCTGTGAAAATTCCATCAAAATACAATTTTAGTATCAATTTCAAAAGCCCATAACTCGAACAATATGGACCAGCAACAAATTTTCTTTTCTAAAATCATCTTCCTTTTTCAAGTTTTTTTCCTTGGTTGCCCAAAAACTAGATTTTTTCCAAATAATATATACTATGTACATGCAAGGTTCAAGACAGGAGATTGTGTGCGATTATAGGATAAGAAAAATTATCAAATTGCAGACAATGTTTAATAATTTTTATTAGAATCTATCTAATATTTCTTTCACTATTTAAAAACTAATTTTTAGAGTACAAGTTTGGCATTATTGTTTACAAAAATACCGTTTCCGAAACTGCATTATCAAGTGCACTTTTTTTTATAAAAAAATATTGTTAAATGTTCAAGTGTATAAAAAAATAATATAAATTTCTAACTGAAGAGAATTTTTGATTTGAATTCAAGTTCAAAACAAATGTATTTCCTATCTGGAGTCCAATGTCAAGCAATTGATTTAGCATTCTCCAGGAAAAAGTAAATTAAAACGCAAGTAAAAAAATCTTGTTCGTATAAAAAACATTTGCAATTTTTATATACATACAATTATAAATTTAGTTTGTTTTATCAACAATATTCTTTAAATTCTGTATTTTAAATTTAATTTTTACTTAAACTTTTTTGTAAAAATATTATTTATTTATGTAAATAGAAATTTGTGAACGATTATGGCCAAAATAATGTATTGTTACAAAATTGTATTTATTTCAAATTAAATTTAATGTTGGTATCAACAAACACCGTGTTTATCAACATACACCGTGTTTATCAACATACACCACCGAAAAACTTTAAAAAAATCTCCCATTGCCTACTTTTAGGGTGACATATTTCAATGACCTTGAAAAATTTCGTATAACGGTATTTGTGGTGAATTTCTAAAAACTCACCACAATTTTTATACTCATCACTATTTTTACTCACCACGATTTTTTCACCACTTTCACTAGAGGAGCAAAAAAATTCTTTCTTCTCTGGAAGGTGGTGGGAGGGGGATGGCGACTTTTTTCTCCTAATCCTAATTTATTTATAATTTTAATTACAATACTCTCCCTCCCTCCCTTAATTTGTTCGTCCATCGTTGCAGTTTTATATTTGCATGTGGGTGGTGGGGTCTGTCCGTTGACTGCCTGTCTGTCTGTTGTATGTATTGTATGCGATCTTTAAAAAAAATAATACGGGAGTTTTTGCCCCGGTTTATATGATGATTTTTACGACGCCGTTTTTTAGAAGTTGTTTTTGGTTTGTTTGCGAGCGGTGTAGTGAAGCAAGCGGGGTAGAAAAAAAGACACGATTTCTGTTTTCATGAAAGGTTCGTTTAGAAATTCAACATGTAAAAATAAAATAAATAAGGTGAATATTTTTGTAAACAAGAAAAATAATTATTTTTTTTTTGGAGTTCTGTAATCATTGTGTCCATAATTTAAAATTATTTGTTAAAAGACAAAGAATATTTTTTAATACGAACAATAAACTAAAGAAGATTCAACAAGAAAATCAACCCTGACTACAACAAAAATTAAAATTGTAAAAAACGACGTCTAAAAAACAGCGCCGTGTAAATGCAAACAAATTTTCGTAGCATCATCAAAAAAAAATAATAAAAAACGACGTCGTAAAAATCATAATGTAAATCGGGCCATTGTAATTTCGTTTGTCATTTAAACAGGTGCTGCCAAGGTGAATTTAATTACTAGGTGACAGCGTAGCGCCAGCTGATTATTCATGGTGAATTTGAAAATGTCAAAAAGTTATATAAAAAAAAAACTTTTTGACAGTGACGAAAGTTTTTCATATAGAAAAATGCCTGTTGTTCTTGCCTTGTTGTAATTGTTGTAGCAATGCTGTCACCTGGTATTTAATTTCACCATGGGTGCTGCCATCTGTCTTTTTGTTATATATAGTTTTCCGCAAGGTGAATTTAAATACAAGGTGACAGCCAAGGTGAATTTAAATACTAGGTGATAGCGTAGCGCCAGCTGATTATTCATGGTGAATTTGAAAATGCCAAAAAGTTATATAAAAAAAAAACTTTTTGACAGTGACGAAAGTTTTTCATATAGAAAAATGCCTGTTGTTCTTGCCTTGTTGTAATTGTTGTAGCAATGCGGTCACCTGGTATTTAATTTCACCATGGTGACAGCGTAGCGCCAGCTGATTATTCGTGGTGAAATTGAAAATGTCAAAAAGTTATATTAAAAAAAAACTTTTTGACAGTGACGAAGGTTTTTACATATAGAAAAATGTCTGTTGTTTTTGCCTTGTTGTAATTGTTGTAGCAATGCTGTCACCTAGTATTTAATTTCACCATAGTTTTCCGTATCTTTTCTCTCTCATCTACTCTTTATCAAATTTTCTTTTCTTCAAAAACTTAATAAAAAACTATATCTGGCAGCTCTGACACGAAATGCAGTTCAATTGTTGCTCTCTATTGACACGAAAATACGCAGCAAATTCTCAAGTGCTAGAAAAAAAATGTAAGAAAAATTTTTAAATCCTATTTAAAGTGTGAAAAATAAAGAAAAAAAGGTAAATTTATAAAAAACTGCTTTTAAAAGACGCCAGTTCGATTAATTTATACAAATTTTTAAACAAGGGCAAATTATAATAAAAAAGTAAAAAAAGCGTGCGAAAAAGTGCTAAGTAGGAATTCTGTAGATTGAAACTATAGAATTTATTAAGAGAAATAAAATTAATAATTAAAACCGAAATAAACAAAAATTGTGTTGGTTATATATAAAAAATAAAAAGAAAGGGATTGATTTTCTTTCCAAAGTGATATTTTTTATAGAACAGTGTAAGAACAAAAAAATATACATATATAGGAAAAAAGATTATAAAGAAACGTTACAGAAAACGAAACAGGTGATGAAGCAGCAGAGAATCTAAAGTGAACAATATTAAAAAGCGTAGGAGGTAAGTGAAAAGAAAACAAGTATTTTTTAACAGTTGTATAATAAAGTAATTACTAACCCCAGCAATGTATTTTGTGGTAGTTTCGGGGGTTTATACATATGTACATAATAATAAATTAAATGATATACCTATAATAAATATGTATTTACATATATAAAAATACGTAATTGTATTTAATAAATTAATTTAATTTTACAAAATACAAAAATGTTTATGTCAAACGCAGAGTTAAATTAATAACAATACTTTTTTTAAATGGTTTCTTTGGTCTTTGTTTTGCTGTCGAGTTTCTTTGATTTTCTTTATCTGTTATTTTGTTTCATTTATATTTGCTCTCCAATTTAATGTGGTCTGTGCTCTCGTCGTTGACGGTTGTGTCGCGTACTATTGTTAAAATATAAAATTAAATTGCTTCACCACCACGTCGTTCGGTGCTAGCCAGTTAGTCCCGTGTAAAAAAAAATATTTATATAAAAATTCCATTTGTTTGTTCTTACCCCGTTTGACTCAGCAAAAGACAATCTCACCATCAGCTTTTTTAGAAATTGATATTATTTTTGTTTGCAAATTAATATTATTGTTGTTGCTGTTGTTATTTGTATTTTTGTTGCAAAATTAAAAGGGGTGAATTAAAACAAAAAAACTAATTTATATAAAAAATTGCAACGCAATATTCTTGGCAGCAAAGAGTTTCAATATTTAATCATAAAAAATTGTACAAAAAAAAACATCACAATTTTTTAAGTGTTTTTGAATGTAAAAAAAAAAATCTGAATAATAAATTTCTCTAAATTTTGATGTGAAAGTGGAAATTGTTGTTTTTAAATAATAAAAAGTGTATATTTTATCGTCAACTCTTCGTATACTGTGTGTGTTATTTTGGAATAGAATTGTACCTATTGGGGTTTTGTGATATGTACTTACTTTTCATATCCCCATTGTCATCATCAACAACAACATCGTGTTGACTTTTCTAGTAGGTAGGTGGAATAATACAATACATACTACATATGTGGAGCCACAAAAATAAAAACTACCTAGGTATATAATAAACTATTTACATATTAAATATTTTTAATTTCTAATCTTTGCCCTTAAATATCTAGTAAATAAAAGTAGTGGCTCGTCTAAGGCAAATTAAAGTAATCGCATGAAAAAACTATTAAGGTAATTCTTTATAGTAAATACCTAACTGAATAATGTAATATTTTTAATTAAAAATAGTTAATACCAACATTCGAATTATATTTTATTTTTAAATTGACAAGAACTTTTTAAAGTTAGTGACTATTTGCCATAAAGGAGTTTATGATTGTTTTTTAAAGTTATAGGTAACACATTTTCAAATTAATTTTAAAATATTTAATATGAATTAGTACCTATGCTTTATAAATATGTATAATTATAATAACAATTCATTAATTACAAAATTTACTTACAAATTTTGGCTTAAATCAAGACCGTGACACTAGCTTGTATATTTAACATTTTTAACCTCACATAACTGCGACATTTAATAAATTATCTTTAAAAGGGCTCATTTTCGAGATACCAGCACTTGTTAAAAAAATCGTTATGAAAACACAAATTCAGTTGTAGGCTCACAATGGGTTCCGAGCACCTTCAAACGGTACCAGATGTGTCATCTGTAAAAAAAATTGTTAAAATCCAAGCTAGTGTCACAATCAGCGTTGCCGTTTTTGGTTATTTCTAACCAAAATTGGTTATTTTTTTTCTGAATGTGTACATGTGTAGATTTTTTCTGTTTTGGTTATTTTTTTTTACTGAAAATATTTAGATTTTAAGACAATTAGTAATATATTGCAAGCAAAAGAATTGTGCAAAAATCAACAAAATGCCCATTTTGTTTGGTCTGCCAAAGACAAATTTTAAAACTCAAGCTGTGACATTTTAAGTAAAAGTGATCTCCATATTTATTGTAATATAATTACATGTTTTTTAGTATTTAAGAGAGTAACTTTCTAGTTCCTTATTTTATTGCCAATGAAAAATTTTTTGTTTTTATTATATACTTTTTATTTTTGTTTAAGACATTAAAAATTAATAATTAAACTTGCAAAACTTAATGTAAAGTATTGGAATTTTAAATTTTACAAATTGTAGCATTAGCTTATGTTTCTTTGCATTACTTTTTGCTAAATATGACGCTTAGTTTTTTAAAAAAATTATTTTTTAGTATTAGGAGTTGTGTTGTAAAATACGTTGTTTTATGTTTTTTTTGTTACCTTAAAGTACAAATTATAGTTAAAATTACAAAAAATAAATAAATAGTACATGCATTTAAATTTGGTTATTTTTTTTTTTAATTTGGTTATTTTTTTCATAAATTTTGGTTACAAAAATTTTTTTTCGTGGCAACACTGGTCACAATCTTGATGAGTTCCCAAATGTTTGATTTTTTACAAATCTTCTATTTAGTACCTTATTGGTGATTTTTTAATCTATTTTACCAAAAAGTAATACATATTACAATTCTTTCTAGTTTTTTGGTTTATAAAATATTGACTCGCCAAATGTCAAAAAATTTATTCAAAATTCACCATGATAGAAAACTTGCGTTTTTATTTGTTCTTTGAAACAGGTTTTCAAAAGCAAGTAGATGCCTACCTGTTGTATTAATGTGTCTCGCATCTATCACATACGCTCCGGCATTTTAGTTAAGTAAAAATATGTTATATTGTGGACTTAAACGTCTGCAATTTTTTAATTTGTTCACCATTAATATTTTGAATGGCGTAAAAATATTTTGTTTTGCTGTAATATAAGTCATTTATTTTGAATGTTACTGATATGAAAATAACTTCGTCTGGCCAAAAGACCTTTTGGCCAGCCGAAGCCTTTTACTCCAGTAAACATTTTCTCCACAATGACATGAATAATATTAAAGTATTTGGGTCTGAATAATTATTTTAGAATATAAGGATGTAAATGAGTAAATTTTGTTAATTCACAAATATTTTAATGATTCCACTTTAACAGGAAAATTTGGTAAAGAAATATAAAAAATTCAAACAAATATCTATTCCATTTACCTTAACACTATCCTTAAAAGAGTTTCAGAATGATTTGTATTTCAGATATTATACAATACTAGGTAAACCCGGTGTGCTTCGCTTGGTAGCATTGGAATGCGTAGCAAAAGTACATCTGTACCTTTATATGTTTTGCTGTTAATGGTCGCTTCTATTAAATTATTTCTCAGTTTTTTTTTTACTGCAAGTCGAGAGCCATTGAAAGCCGTGATGATCGATATTACGCAGTAAAATAATTGGCACTCCAATTTTAAGGACATGCGGTGGAAAGCCTGGCACATCGAGTGAATTTAAGAACTCAACATGATAATTAACGGCCTTACGGGTTGCTTGATTGATTTGATGCATTTTAAAGTGATATCCATCTTCCCCATATGGAAAAATAATAGGATACTGAAGCGCGTTATATAAGCGCTTACATAGTCAAGAATTTATTATTTCGTAAGAATATCCTATTGTGAAAATTTAATGACGATCGGTCCAGTAGTTAAGACTATATTACGATTTTTCATTTTCCTAAAAAGGGGCGTGGTCCCACCCACTTTTCTCCTGGTACGTATTCCTAATTATGCCAATATCATATGTACCACATATCATTGACGTATGTATGTCAAAAAATGCCCAAAATATGGCGATTAAAATTTTTGGGTTATATAAGCGATGCATTTCAGTAGGCGAAGCCATGCCCCTTTGTCCACTTACATAGTCAAGAATTTATTATTTCGTAAGAACATCCTATTGTGAAAATTTAATGACGATCGGTCCAGTAGTTAAGAGTATATTACGATTTTTCATTTTCCTAAAAAGGGGCGTGGTACCACCCACTTTTCTCCTGATACGTATTCCTAATTATGCCAATATCATATGTACCACATATCATTGACGTATGTATGTCAAAAAATGCCCAAAATATGGCGATTAAAATTTTTGGGTTATATAAGCGATGCATTTCAGTAGGCGAAGCCATGCCCCTTTGTCCACTTACATAGTCAAGAATTTATTATTTCGTAAGAACATCCTATTGTGAAAATTTAATGACGATCGGTCCAGTAGTTAAGAGTATATTACGATTTTTCATTTTCCTAAAAAGGGGCGTGGTACCACCCACTTTTCTCCTGATACGTATTCCTAATTATGCCAATATCATATGTACCACATATCATTGACGTATGTATGTCAAAAAATACCCAAAATATGGCGATTTAAATTTTTGGGTTATATGGGCGGTGCCATCCCCGTTTGTACAATCAAAACTTCATATAGCCTATTATTCCTTCCAGAGTCACAGTAACATTCTGTGAAAATTTCAGGCAGATCGGTACAAGGGTTTGGCCTCCAATTACAATATTTTAAAAAAGCAGGCGTAAATGTGGGTGTGGTAAAAAAAGTACCCTGTTAATCACACCATAGTCCCAGTTAAATGCTGTGAAAAATTCAAAAATATCGGTCCAGAGCTTTGGTCTCATATAAGGTACATATTTACAAACAAACACACATTCAATTTTATATACATATGTACCTATATAGATTATTGAAAAAAAAATAATAACTCGTACCAAGCTGGAGTTGGGGTGCCAGATGCTTTTTTCAAATGGATTTTATTTTTAAATAACTTGGTATAGCTTTTAACTTAAACAATGAATTTGAATTGCCATGTATATTATTCTTATTCCATTTCCCATTTAATATTTGCAAAAAATATTTATTAAAAACTAAATATGTATGTATTCTGATTTAATGAATAAAACTGTTAAAAATTATTGTTATTTTTTTATTTTATTATGTTGCTAATTATTTAAGTTTTTGTGAATAAGTTAATACAAAAACCAACGACTTAAAATTAATTAAAACGTAAAACAATATGAAAATAAAATAAAAAAACAAAACTTTTTTTCCATTCTTTAGTTACTTGAAAATATTTATGTAAATTTCTAACCAGTGTGGGCGGTTTGAGACATCAATGAAAGCCTTGAGAAACCTTGTTATTTTTAATGTTGTTTGCAAGTACTGCAAACTGCAAAATACTATAAAGAAAAACATATCAGCATCGAGGCGTAATTTTTCTACTACATGTACGATTTATAGCTGCATATATAATATAACCAACAGCCATTTTCACTACTAATCAAATATTACTTTTATATTATTACTAAGTTTTACTCTGCCAAACTAAACTAAGTACTTTAGGAATAAACTCCTGAAAATGTATGTTTGTTTTAATATAAAAGTTTTTCTGTTCTGTTCGTATTTTTTTTGTTTTTCTTTCACTGCATTTAGTTTATAAAACTAAACTTAAAAGTATGGTGAAGAAGAGTTGTTGAACAGAAGAAATAATACAATTTTTCCATTTATAAAAACAAAAAACTTTTAATTTTTACTCCATATTTAGTCATGCAGTCCATTAAGGATATTATTTGTGTGTAAGAATGTGCTAAAGTAGATTATATGGATGGATGGATGGACGTACGTACGTATGTATGTATGTATGTATATAGAAAATAAAACATTTTTACAAAGTTTATTTTAGAAATCTTCAGTATATTATATACAGATTCTACAAATAAGTATGTTTATATCATATAAAGCGTGATCCATTTCGAGTTCCCTACTTTTACAAAAAAAAAAAAAAAAAAAAATTAAAATTTAATGGGGAATGTAAAGCGTAATCCATTTCGAGGTTTCCTACTTAAAAAAAAACTAAGAAAATTCAAATTTAATGGCAAATGTTTATTATCTTTTGAAAACATTCTTTGGCATTTATTTTTTGAAGATTATGTCTATCAAATGTTGGCCGTTGCTACGTCGCAGATGGTCTATCAGACTCGGTTGAACATTTCGACTGGTAACTGGCGAATGACACACGTGATGTTTTCCTCCAAGGCCTGAATCGAAGCGGGTTTGTCCGCATAAACTTTAGACTTTACATATCCTCACAGGAAAAAGTCTAACGGAGTGATATCACACGATCTTGGTGGTCAATCGCGCGGCCCAAAACGTAAAATTATGTGCTCACCGAAGTGTTCTCTTAATAAATCCATTGATTGATGCGATGTGTGGGAATTTTTCTGTCAGAAAAAGGCTATGGAGATAAGTTTTTAACTTTTGTTAATATTTCAAATACAGAATTCAGTCTTTTGTTTTTAGGTTTATATCTCGCTAGGAACTTTTAGGACTTCTATTGTTTTCTTTTTAGTTCTTTTTAGGACTCCCCAAAGGTGTTCAGTAAGGTTTTTGTCCAGGGATTGTGACGACCACTCCATAAAATGGATTTTGTTTTGCTTAAACCAAGACTTAACTAGTTTGGATGTGTGCTTGGATCACTGTCCTGCGTGAGTTCCTATAGGAGCGACATTTTATCTATGACATTATATTCTACGTAATTCACAGTTGACATTTTCCAATCTATTAAATAAATTGGACCGACAGCAGATGAAGAAAAACAAGCCCATATTATTAATGAGACTCCTCCATGCTGCACGGTTTTTTGCGTATATGTACTTGTGGTCAAATTACATATTTATGTTGTGGCTTTTGAACGAAGATTTTGCATTCAGAACCAAATATATTCATATTCGCTGATTATGTTTTGCTAAAAAAAATTGGTGAAATGTGCTTTGACCTAAAAGTTTATTACAAAATCTGTGCTACAGTAGGTCCAGGGTTTTTAGTTTGTAATTAATGGGGAAATAAATAGAAAAAGTGTTCCTTGAGTTTGTGTTTTCTATTTAAATTATTTGTTGCCAATAGATTTTTATATTTCGAAACTATTTGTTAAAAGTCAGGTTGGCTGTATAATCTTTTTTGGTTGTGTGTATCAATATGAATTGATATTCTGTCAGCAATATTCCGCGTTCTGGAGCAGTGTAGCGTAACATTGTTTATTAACGTGTATTTCGCATGTGTTTACTACACAAATGTCAAAACAGAACTGACATTAGAGGCCTCGCAAAATTTATAGCATTTTCTGATAGGAGGATTACTTTTGCGCCACCTTGTATTAATCTTCTATTTTGCTTAAATAGCTTAATAATATTTAAATGAAAATCTCTCAAGCTTCTAGTTTATTTTTTGTAAAACAACTTGCTACAAGTTTTTAATACAGTTTTATTGTGTATTTCGATTGGAAAGCAAACGTTTTTAAAATATATTATACCTATAAAGAAAATAAATTCGAACGATTTTCTTTTTGAATCATGTTAAAAATAACCCCCCACCTCGAAATAATATTAATTTTATTAATATGTAGGTATGTACATATTTTTAATATAGGTACCTACTATACATACATATGTATGTATGTTATTAGTAGTAACACACGCTTTTTTATTATCACCCGTTCTACAAATATAAAATAAAATGTTCTGAATTGTTTCCATTTTATTATCAACAACAAATTTACCTCTACAATTTAAATGGTCTTTGTTTTGACAAAAAAAAAAAAACATAAATAAACAAAAACAACAATTATTATGATGGACTGAATCAATTTTTCAAAATTAAACTCTATGAGTCACATTCGCAAATCTACTTATGAAAAAAAACACAAAAAAGAAACGAGACTAATTGTCAAAACACAAAATCTAAAATGATAACAAAAAAGTAGCCGGCAAAAATGTCAAATACATATAACGAACACTACAACAAATACACAAATAAAATAATTGGCCTCCACAATAATCTCTTCACTGTCAAGGAAAAATACACGATACTTGAAATGTAAACGCAACAACCAATACAACAATACCTCATTGGTAAAATTATATGAAAAGAAAAATATTAAACAAGTACGACAAAAAATAAAAATAAACACAACGATGAAAAGTGTACAAAAATAACAACACTAACAAAATATGTATCTACCTACATTTCTACATACATACATAAATACTAAACACACACCTTCCTTATCTTCTGCTCCTCTTGCACTTGTCAAGCAAGCAAATTCAAAAGATATAGACAAAACACAACAACTACACAAAAAAAAAACAACATCCAGAATGTCAATCAGAGACGTTGTCGCCACAACACCCCGTCCATACAAGACGACATCCCATGTACAAGAAAACGTCGTCGTCAATGCCTACGGACGATAAAGACAAATGTTGACAACAAATTTTGTGGTAGAGTGTGGTGAGTGTTGTCTGCGTTAACTGTCAAAAAACACACAAATAAATGTAATTAAAAAAAAAAACAAAAAAAGAAACGAAATAAAAACAAAGAAGAGAATATAACACTATAACAATAACAAAAACAAAAACTATTAAATACAAATAAACATTCGAAGTTTGTATCAAATTCTCTCTACACTTTTCAGTAGGTATGATTGCGTTTAATGCTTGGTTTTCACTATATCATTTTTGTTGTCAAATTGTCCAAATTGTTGGCAATTGTATGAAAACGGGATGCCATATGGCGTCATCTATGTTTGCAATCATGATTGTTTGCAATGATGACGCCATATGCCAACCCGTTTTCATACAATTGCCAACAATTTGGACAATTTGACAACAAAAATGACATAGTGAAAACATAGTGAAAACGCGGCCTAAGAAAATCAGAACATGTATTTCCGCAATTCTGTATGTATATTAAAACCTGTAGACCTATGATATTAAAGAATTTTTACCTACATTTTCCCAATGTTTCAAACATCTACTGAAGTTTTAGTAAAAAAAGGTATTTTAGCAGACATCGTAACTTTTGGTAAAACAAAACTAACCAGACGTGATATAAAAAGATTTAACGTACATTATTGGTTGGTTCTAATTTAGTCTTTTAGTATCTCAAACTAATTGAAAAACTATTTTACAATATGGCAATCATAAAATCATAGAAATGTCCACTTTTGGGTACTTTCTTTCCATTCTGAATTCTTTCTATTACTTTTATTTTTATTGGTTTTTTCAAAGATTTAGCAATACAATGTTCTGCATATTATATTTTAATTTTTAGCTTATCTTTGTAAATAATAAACCTTGATACTGACTTTGGGAATTCCGGGTTTAAAAGATTGTAGATAACTTAGAAAATCTGGCTTACCACAATTCTTCACAATTTAAAAGTTCGAACAGTGAAATAACTTTCCAAGGGCTTATGTATGTTTCGTGTAAATTTCGTCTCAATTTGAATAATGAACGCTTGTCGAACATTGGATCAAAGTCAATGAATAGATAAAAAAATATTAATTTCTTCTCATGATTACGATGTGCTTAAGGCATTAAAAACAAAACAATTATTGCGTTGCACTCCAGACAATTTTGTTACTGATTTTGTCAATACCAGGTGTTTTCTTGGAGTTTAAATCAACAATAGCCTCTTCAACCGCTTTAAGCTTAAAACATAGGTGTACAGCGGCTCTAAATTGAGTTACATCAGCTGATAATTCAATTATTTCTTTTGGTATGCTCGAATAGGTTCACTAATAATAAACAGATTTCCTTTTTTAGTATAATTTCTTGGCGAACCTCTACTTGAATTTTACAAGGGAGGTTTACATATGACAGGTCTTTAAAGATTTCTTGAAACCCACCGTTGGATTGACTCAACCTTCTGGTACTAGAACGTCCATATAAATATCCAAATTAGTGATGATTTTAATGATTGTGAGGATTCTGATACCTGATCCAATTCAAAATTTAGACAGATCCGATTACTTCATCGAAAATGAAAAGAAATCTTTAATTACATTTTTAATTACAAATTCTAATTTTTGCTATTTATTTAAACTCTAATTTTAATAATTTCATAAAATGTCAGGAAATTTTAGGAAAAATAATATTACTCCGTCCAGTTTCTGAATATTCAAAGAGAAGGGCTGTTTTCATAAACGCAATATGCAATGCGACATTTCATTGCATAGAGTTCATAATGGCATTTAGAATATAATTTAAAAACTTTTATCACATAAACTATAAAGATATTGGACTATTAAAGAGAATCTTAAAACAAAAATTTTTAAATTATATTTCTAAATGCTATTATGAACTCTATGCAATGAAATGTTGCATTGCATACTGCGTTTATGAAAACAGTCAAGATTGTCTACATTATCCCAAGATCATTGAAATTTTACATATCATTGAAATGACCGGTTGAAATTCGAAATTTTTCTGTGATTACGATTTAGAACTTGAAAACACGATTGAACAAGGTTTTTGTCATATGAATATAATTGACTTTTTTTACTGTACATTTTCTCACAATTTTTTATGATCCTCAAGAGTATCGATAAATGTTTCGTTGATTATCACAGAGTATACAGTTGTGTCATAAGATAGAAGTTAAACAAGTTTAATATTTATCTCTTTTTTTCTGAAATGCCTTTAGTTTATATTTTAATAATTAATTGCAGACATCATTTCATTATTGTTATTCAAATATGAAATACAATATGATTTTAAGTTTTCAAAAAATTATTGTAATATGAATCTGTATTATAAAGTTTTTAAGACTCAACTAATTTAATTAATTAATTAATTACTTAATTAATTATTATACCTGTCACCCCTGTATAATATGTGATCAAATATTGGTCATCGTTATTATAAAATCAGTTCTTTCCTAAAATATATCTACAATTAGCTTTCGGATCGCGGTAGCACGTAACCGAAGTAGATCTGTTTGCAAGGAATTTTTAGATACAGCTTGCAACAAAACCCATATATTTTGAGTTCACGATCCTTTCCTTGTCCAGACTCATACTGCCTTTTAAAAGATTCCTTCGCATTATCACATATTTTGACAGTTGTTTAATAAGAACTTGTATCAGTTGGGCCCCTAAAATGTAACAAAATATGGAGTATGTCTTAGTTCCCCCATAATATGCGATTTAAACAAATATTGTTGTACATATTAAAAAAGTCTTTTATAATAATTATATTCCGGACTGACATCGTCAATTTCCATTCGTTTCAAATGATATTAAGTGGGTAACATACAAATAGGTTAGTGATTGTAAAAAAGAAATATATTTTTTTAATTGAAAACAAGATGCTACAATAAAATTAAAGTGAGGTGCGTATTTTGATTTGAGCTAAAATTTGTTAAAACAAGAAATGTAATCTTTAAGATTTGTTAATTGTTAACCTCAACTTAAGTAGCTGTTGTTAACAATATAATAAATAATTTATGTAAGCACCATTCTTTTCGTGCATACTGCTGCTTACGAGTTTACAAAAATTATGTTTTAGATAACTTAAGGCGAAAATTCGAACTCAAATTAAAACAATAATGTTGTATACAATATGTAATGTCATTTCGTTGATAAATATTTGTTTTTAATTCTCTTTCCGAAATTTTTTTTTCTTTTTTAATTTTAATTTAGTTAAAACTCTTCAAGCTCATTTGTTGTAGTCTTATGGCCGAATTCTCGGTCATTAGTTAACCATTGGTAAACTAAAATACTAACTATTGTTTAACTATTACTATTAAGACGGCGAATTTAGCCATTATTCAAATTCATAAGACATATTTACAATTTGTCGCCGAAAACAATTGTAAACTTTATTTTCATAGCAACAGCTGTTATTTGACTAATAGTTAATCAACGACGTTTGGGGGTTTAACTAATGGCAAACTAAGCATTGCGAATAAAGAATCATTAGTTAAGCATTTGTCATTAGCTAACTAAAGACTGTACATATGTACATATGTATATTCTGGCTACAAAAGATTATAAATACATCCCTTTATTTTGTCCAAGCATAGGTAATGATTTGTCATTATCCCTTTTTATAGGCATACTATAAATTTGGTTTACTACCTGTAACCGTAAGACTGTTATTTTATTGTTAACTTACTTAAAAATCAAGCATCCGTTCTATTCTTTTGTATATATGTAATAGCATTAGATTTGGCCTACTATGTACTATATGTATATGGCCGTACCAGACCAACATTGAAATAGACAAATGTTTAATGTTTGGTAGCAGAAAAATTGATTATAGGTACCAAGAAGAAAAATACAAACAAATCTAAACTGCCTCAATACTTAATACACATGTGATTGTTAGTACGTGTGTGAGCGATAAAAATAAGAACAAGAATTAAATGCACGAACATTTAGGAGTGAAGGTGTAGCGTAGTAGTTGACTGACAGACTGACTGGTTGGATGGCTGGCTGGCTGGCTGGTTTATGTATTAGTTGGATGGCTGGCTGCTTTCTTGTCGATTTGACACGATTAAATTCAGATGGTTGTTGTTCGGTTCGGTTTATTTGCCTGTTTGTTTGTTTATGTACATTTGTAGGTATGTATATGCACGGGTTGGTTACCTTTTCAAATTTCCAGGAATGACGACGTCAAAAGAAATATCGTACGTTATTGTTGTTTTAGTTATACGTATGTATGAACGATACGTTACGATGTGCCCACATAAACACACAAGTTAATACAAATATGCAAACAAATATATAAACCTACATACATATGTACATCCATACGTATATTTACGAGTACAAATATTCACGTATATACTCGTTTACACGTTTTGACGGACTAATGTTATTTTTTTTGTATTGTTGCTGTTGTTGTTGTTGCTATATAATGTTATATAAAAAGTGCTGAAAACGAAAATGAAAATGACAACTATAAAAACATAATATTAGTTATTGTTGTTGTATTCGATGCACATACAATAACAAATCTATAGAAGTCATCAAAATTCAAGTTAGCTGCACTCTTTCTCTCTGTCTCTGCCTTTAAACCGGGTTGTTGTTTTAAATAGAATTGTAAAAACAACAAAAATAAAAATCTGTAAAATATGCACATTTGTATTTTTTTCCTCCTTTTCTGTTCTTTGCTTCTTTAATTTTATTTACATATTTACATTGGAGGACAAACAGACGGACATTTAGGTACTTTTAAAACAAATTAACATTTTAGCGTAGGCAGTTTGGAAAGTCTGTAAGGATTAATTAAAGTTAGTTAAAGTTCAAGTTCAAAAGAGAATTGAACAAAAACTGTTCAGCTGAAACTGAAGAGTGTGAAGCAGGACTAAGGTGAAGTAAACTTTCCAGCAATAGTTTGAAGTTTTCTTTTGTTGCATCTTTTTTAATGCCATCTATCAATGAAGTTTGTATTTTCTCTCCCTCCGACGGTTATGACATTTGCTAGCTGTCAATTAAAGCTTATTTAAGATGCAAGTTGCGCTTAGGTATGTTTTTTTCCTGTTAGTGTAAATGTCATTTTTAATGAGCAATTTCCTCATAATTTCCATATATTATTTGTGCAAGTTGTTGGTGACAAACGATTTAAGGCGGCTTTTAGGCGCATAAGGGCTGCATAAATTAAAATTAAACAAGTTTAAAGATTAAAAAAGTTTATATAGAAAAAAACTGAGGTAAATATCGTTTTTATACCCTACACCAGTATCTTGGATTTTTGCTGATGTTTGTAACGCCCAGAAATATTGGTCCAACACAAAGTATACCGATCGACTCAGAATCACTTCCTGAGTCGATTTAACGATGTCCGTCCGTCCGTCTGGCTGTCCATGTAAAGCTTGTGCGCAGAGTACAGGTCGCAATTTTGAAGATATGTATGTACATATATAGATTTAAGTTTTTTATATTAAAACTAAACAGCTAAACTCAGCTTAGCAGTAAGCAGCTTTGTAAAGGGGAGAAGTTAAACATCCCTTACAGAAATCATTATGTATTTTTATATGACAAATTCCTACTTGGAGCCTTACTTTGTGAAAGAAGTGGACTGTTTTCCCTCCTTACATGCAGGTTGATTTCGCTAACTTTAAAGTCGATGGAATACAACAATATAATTTGAATAAAAGATTTTAATACCGCACGATTGAAACGATTGTCACATAACATTAATTCGTTTTTAAAGCGGTCTCAAGAAAATATTTTTTTCTGAAACGATAAGACCAATTCATCTGCAGGATTTTTTTTTTAGTATCGAACGCAAATGAACGAACTTGGAATGGATATCACTAAGTAGTCGAGGGATTATAAATTTAACTGATTTGTACGTTAATCTGTTTTAGCAGATACTAACCAGCCAACATTTGAAATTCTATTTATATTCTATTCTGAATGCCCTGGGATACGACTGTGAGCATTCTAGTGACGATCAGCTACGGAATTTGGTATTCGGTGTTGATAGATCACTATGTTTACAAAGCAAGTGCAAGGACAACTAGCATTTGAATGTGTCTTCTGTAGAATATTGCCGTAAAGCTATCGTGAGGACTTCTGAATGGTTAGATAGCCGGTCGGAACGTTCATGGGTAGCGACTGTTTTATTTAACATATCCTAAATATAAGTTCTAAAGGCCGAAAATCACGCAAATTTTATGTATACATTTTCCGAAAGAAGTTTCTGTTAAAAAAGAGAACTAATTATGTGACTGGTTCATCCGATTCATCAGTAATAATTTAAAACCTTTATATGGATCAGAACTAACCCAATTTAACTTGTTCTTAATTTCTATCAAATTATTTACAATTCATTGATTAATTGTTAACTTTTTCGATTAAACAGATTTGGTGATACATATGTATGTATGTGATCTTTTGACATGTCTCTCAACTAGAGCGTTTAAAAGAATATTCAGCTGTGTACTTTCAAAACCTTTAACCACAACCCACGTTAATTTACATAAATAAACGTGCACACTTCATTTTTTGTTATTGTTATTTCGTATGTGTAACATGTCAAAATCAGTCAGCCACTCAGCTGGCTGGGACGAATTTTATTAATGCTTACACATTAGTTTTAAAAATTCTTCATGTGATTATAATAATTTAAGAAATTAAAAAGAAAAATTGCAGCACGAATTAAATATTTAAATAAATTTGAACAATAGTTTTCTACACAAATTTACAGATTTCCTAAAAGCCTGTTTGAAATAATAATTAGTTGTTTTGGAAGGGCCATGCATTTCAAGTGGAAATATGTAGTTGAATGTTTTAAATAGTTTTTAAACTAGTACTAAGTATATTTTCCATATTATGGTAGAGTGTTTATATGCTACATATTTATGTAAATACATATGTATTGTATATGAATATATGGCTGCATGCAAATCAGTGAAATATGCATAAACCATAAAATAGCAATTTTGCGAACATTTGCTGAAACGTCTTTTTTTTTTTTGAAAAATTTCATAAATGGATTTAGCAAGCTCTCAAATCTTGGCATGAGTAATACAAACAAAAAATGCATTTTTAAATACAAAGTTATGTATCAATATAAAAAATAAAAGCAGTATATACTTATACTGTGTTGGTGAAAATAATAAGAACGACGCTTTGCAATATTTATATACGTCTTTAATTTTTGTTAATATTTCACCATTAAAAAATGTATATGTATATGTGTGGCAAAGGAAAATCATAAACAATAACATTATATTATGTTAATAGTTCTTTAGCAGAAACTTATTTAGGAAAACATTAGAATTACATATTTATAACTTCCCACCAATCTACCTTTATGTCTGACATAATATTAATATTTAGTTGAATCTTCATCCATTTTCAACACTTCTTTCCACCTATGATTCGTAAATCCCACATATTTCTGTGATATGGAATGACATTTAATTTTCCATTATAATTTAGGCAATTAACTTCTGGCCATTAAAGATATTCATATAATGCTTTTCAGTATAAATTCACCATAAGTTTATCAGGAGTGTGACAGTAAGAATTAACAAAGTTAATCGTTTGTAAGCCCATTTTCTTTTTCGTTTTTATTATTTATTCTTGCACTGTACCTATATGCATTTAATTGACAGATTCAATAAATATGTATCTATATACAATGTGGGTGTTTTGTAATGTTTTTGTTTTGTTAAAACTGTAAATTGTGGAGTGTTGTTGCTGTTTTTTAAGACATTTTTGTTAACGTTTTATTTACTTGTGAATTGAATAAAGTTGGGTTTCAAATTTCTATTATATGCACATAATTTACTGAGATATGTATGTATGTGTAAAAATTGAAAAAAAAATTATACAAAAATTAAAGTTTAAAGCAGTGTCGGGCACACACATACTCACTCATATAATTTTTCAGTTGCCAAAATTAAAGACATTTTTTGGATTTTAGTATTTTTATATATACAAATAATATTAAATAATAAAATAATATATGTATGTTAGGGCGGGCCAAATTTTTTGTCGATTAGAGCCGCCCCCTAGGATGATTCTATGGACAATTCTAAGCAACTTTGGTGAAGGAACCATGGGTCTATCTCGATTTTCGAGTCTCCCACTTTTCAAAAAATGAATGACTTGAAAGCAAGAAAGAAAGACTTTCAAAAATAACTTATTCCGCTTTTCTTCCACTAAATAATTTTTTTTTACACATGTTCTTATTTTTTAGTTTGAATTTCTGTTGAAAAAAATAAAATAAATATCAATTTTACCGAACATTTTTTCTCGGAAAATAGACGAAAAATATTACAAATATGCATGAAACGCCCTCTGGTGGTGTTCATAGGTAAAAATAAAGATCAAAAATGAATATCTCGACCCCAAAAACCCCCCATATACACATAAAAAAGATAATATAACGATGAATAAAAAATCGAATTTCGAATCAAAATGATGTTATAGGGAAAAAATAATTTTTTGAAAAGTGGGAGACTCGAAAATCGAGATAGACCCATGGTTCCTTCACCAAAGTTGCTTAAAATTGTCCATAGAATCATCCTAGGGGGCGGCTCTAATCGATTTTTTCGGCTCCATACAAATTGGCCCGGCCTAATTTATGTACATAAACATAATGTATAATTAAATATTTCATTTAAATATTTTTGACTTACAATATTTTCTCATTCTTCATTTAACATTTTGGTTTGAGTGTACTCAAAAAAATGGGCAGCGAGATCAGGGGGGTTACTCTCAATTGCGATGCGAAAGCAAATTCGATGCGATAAGCGTACAAATTGATACTCTTATGCATCGAATTTGCTTTCGCATCGCAATAGAGAGTAACCCTCCAGACAGCGAAACAGGTTATAGTATACGTGTGTCAACGTCGCGCACACAAAATTTTGTTCCTATACACGTGTGTATAGCATTTCAAAAAAAACGCCCTTCACTGTTTTAAAGGTACGGTCACATTTGGCAAATATTTACTAAAAAAAGCGTAACACCTTTTTCAGCACAAATTTGTTTGACGTTGTTTACGCTTACAAGAGTTTTGCAAGATCAAACAGCATCAAATAATATAAAACTAAATATTTGTTGTGATTTGGTTTAAATAAGAAAAGTTCAAATATATGTATGTTATTTGGTGGTGCCAAGTGTGACCGTACCTTAAGTCTTGCCATTTCAACTGTTGCCATTTCGATATATCCTGACTTGACGTTAGTTACTTTTTATAAAACTCTTAATAATAAATTAAATAGAAATACATACATATACACATGTATTATAAAATATATGAATTAAAGTAATATTTATGAATAATTGCCTAATAATAAAAGTAATTTGTTCTTTGTTTTTATGCTACTGATAAATAAAGTTTACAGGCTGACAATAAATATTTAACACAAAAGCTGTTTTCTCAATTTATTGTTCTAGTAAAAGTTTGATAGTTTACCTAAATCTGGCTCTGTAAAGAATTTAACATTTATATGGATTTTAGTAAAGTTTTCTCAGCAGTAGATCTTGTTCCGAAATTGTATATCAATTTAAACTTAACAGCTAAGTATCAACATTTATCATTTTTATTAACATTCCCATTAATGAAGGAGGCTTTTATTTATAAACACAGTCAATGTTATCGCTGTTATAACCATATATACAGTGGGAAGCAAAACTGTCCGGATGTTTTGCATTAATGAAGGTGCGCTCATGCGGCCTATGCCAATAGTATTCTTTTCTATCAGACTGGTACCGGTTGGCTTTCGTTTCGTCGCTCCAAATAACCGTTTTAAGTCATCTACTGTCCAATTTTTGTGGGTTTTACAGAAATGTTACCGGTGGTTCGAAATTTGCTGTAATTATCATTTTTCAATTTATTTCATTTTTCAATTTATGCGGGCATCGCAGTGGTGCAGAGGGTTAGAACGCAAAGAATTCTGATGAGAGAAAGTGGTGTTTCTCGAAATATATGTAAATTCAACCAACTTGTGGGGAGTAAAGTAATTACTTCTAAAATTAAAAAAAAAAATAATTTAGCGACTAAATAAAAATGTATAATGTATATAATAATAAAAATCATTAACAGACTTTTCGAAAAACTTTTTATCAATTATGAATTTTATAAATTGTTTTGTTTGACCATTACTAATAACCAAACAAAAATATGTGGTCTTTTCCATCTTTATTCTGTAGAGATGAATTTATAATTATTGTTGGCTGATATGTTCATTTTAAATATATTTAAACAATTTTTTATTGATTAAATCCTTATCATCCTTTTTCTTTGATTACTTTTGTTTTTTGTTAAATTGTATACAATATTTTCTTTCATACTGTTTATAAAAATTTTAGTTTTTTTTTTTAATAATTAAAACACATTTTTACATACAACAAACATTTATTTTAACTTCATCACTATTTTATAAAACCAAATACACTGTGTCAAAGAATTCCAACCGGAAATTGCAATTTTTTTGCTGTAGTTTCTTTATTTATAGTAAATTTCTTGCGGCTAAACTGTGAACGTGTGCTTGTTTGTGCGAGCGAGTTGTTTATAAATATTTTATATCTAAATAAATAAACAAACAAACATTTACTTAAATATGATGATGAAGATGATCTATAAAAACCACAAAATAGTATTTTACTTGTAGTTTAATGGTTGAAATAAAAGCACCAACTCTAAAATAAAAGCTATTATGTATAATGAAAATGAAATGAAAATAATGTAATTTATTTTTATTTTATAGCAAGATAATCATTTGAAATTTCTCTATACATATTTGATTCAATATCAGCAGGACAATGAAAGTAGAGAGAAGATAAAGCGCCAATAATTTTATTAAACCCTCCATTTCTTTAATTCACATACATACAAACATATGTATGTATATCGAATGCACAATCAAGTAAACAAACCTGTTTCAATGTAGAAAATCATGCGATTTGTAAAACATAAATTTGTCAATTATTAATTATTTGCAAGTCGCTCTATTTTTGTATGGTTTAAAATTCCAAACATATTTTACTACTATACTACTGTAACTACAGAATTAGTACTCTTCCAAAAACAATACTGTTACAATACAAAAGCACAACACTATTGTGAAGCCAATAGTCCAATACACGTACAGTCAAAGTCCGGTATAACAAATACTCACTTTAACGAATTCGGGATATAACGAATGAGTAAATTTCTTACATTGACTACCTTATATAACGAATGTTTTATAATTTTCAAGTTCAGTATAAGGAATGATTTAAAAAATGGTATGTACATTAAAGAAAATGAAAAGCAAAATCGTTTCAAATCTTGAAACTACAAACAATGGATCAAAAAACCGTCGATCCCTCAGAAATGAAGAATATCCCGTAATGGAGGAAAAGCTCTATCAGTGGTTTCTTAATCAAAGAAAGATTTTTATTTCGGTCAAAGGGACAACATTAAAATTGAAGGCTATGGAAATTCAAAACCAGTTCTGCACTGGTGGTTTTCATACTAGTGATGGTTATCCAGATTTAAAAAAAACTATGGTGTACGACTTTTGAAGGAATCTGGAGAAAAATTGTCATCAAGATAAGATTTGATAGATCCGTTTAAGAGGAAGTTGCAGAGAGTTATTCGAGATGAAGGTTTATCACATGATTCTATATTTAATGCTGATGAAACAGGTTTGTTTTGGGGAATGCTTTGGATGGAGATGACGAAAATGAGGAAAATATTGAAATTGTTGACCAATTTTCTAATAATAAAACGAAAATAAAGCATTCTGAAGTAATAAAATGTTTTGATAAATGTATACAATGGGGTTCCCAAAATAATATTAATATGTATTTCAAAACAATTAGTACTTCGAGAAATCCAGGAAGAAGCTCTTCAAATGAGTCTTCAAGTTACTTGTAAGCAAACGTCTATAAATGATTTTTTTCCACCAACTTAAATAATTTGTAACACATTTTTATACAAAAAAAAAACTTTGTGATATAACGAATTTTTCACTATAACGAAAGGGCCTGACAGTATATCGTTCGTTATACCGAGCTTTGACTGTATATAGTATTTTTGGTGTAACAACTTTGGGACAAGTTGTTATACAAATTATGGTAAACTCGTTAAAAATGTATTTGGGTTGTATTATTGATTTTACACTGTTGTTGTACGTATGTAATTTCTCTAAGAGTCGTAATTTTGTAATTTAATTTGTAGTGTTGTAGTAATGCAATAGTCGTAATTTCTGCCAGGTCTAATTAATTGCCTGGATTCGAGATAATGGACCATATTCAAACATGTTTTGTTAACGAATGGAGTATGTATGTAATTCTAATACATAACTAATACCTGAAATTCCTTTAGGTACATTTCAAATATTCTAACTTAATTGGCAAGCTATGGCAATTAATATTAACACATTACTGAAATTTGTTGTTTCGTAATTTCCGGAATTTATAAAATTTAAGACATTTAACATAATAACATTGCAATAAATGCAATGATTTTAGCATTAATTTGCAATATTTTTCAATCAATCTTTGCTGTAATTATTATCAGAAATAATATACAAAACGCCTTTTTTTTTTGTTTTTTTTTTGATATTTTTTTTTTTGTTTTTTGTCACGTTGCTTGAATATGATTTTCTTTAAATGTTTTCTTTCTAGAGAATGCTGATGAAATAAATGTTTGACTCAAAAATTTCCTGGCAACAGCATACGAGATAGAGAGTGAATACTTGTGTTGTAGGAGTAGGAGCAGTATGTTGTAGCAACTTATTTTTTGATTATTTACTTTTACCTTTTTTTCTGTTTGTTGCCTGCCTGCCTTCGTTTCCTTTTATTTTCAAGTATCTATCTATTATTAAAATAATTTGTATCTGTGTGTATACGAAATGTAATACAACTGTAATAATGAACAATGTCTTGATATAAGATTGTTCCATTAAAAATATAAATTTTTAATGCAAACAAAAACACACAACAGCAACAAATATACAAACGAAATATAGTACCTATACATATCTGTTGAAAAACAAAAATCCACACATTCATTCATTCATTCATTTGTATTATAATGATACAAATGAATATACCATACCGTAACCATATAGACATATAAATCTATATGTAGATACAACATACACACAAAATATATTGAGATACTTGGGGCAATGAGATTAGATATGTGGATGTAGTAGGCGGGGGGTGTTGGGATGTATGTATGTATGTATTCATCTGTTGTTAAATATGCTTAGATTAAAGATGATAAAATATTTAAACAGCCATAGAATAAAAAAGCAAATATCGCAAAAACATATCCCCGTTTAAAGATACAAAATATGTATGAATATACAATTGTATCTAGTACATATTTAATTTAACAACAAAAAGAAACAATAACAAAATTATTGTATTGTATTTAATAGATATGTAGAAATGTATAAGTATAAATGTACGTGTCTATATGTATTTTCCTCTTGCTCTTTCTTATTCTCCATCCTACGGTCTATCTCTTTTTTTCTATCTCTCTAAGAGTGAATATTTTTGCAATTTGTATTTCTAACTTGTTAGTTAATGTAGCTCGTTGTGTTGAATTTAAATTCAAATATGTGTATTTAATTGTCTGCTATATTTAATAATAATAAAGCAAAATCTACAAAAAAAAAAATATATATATAAATATATATAAATTTTACATATTATTACATATAGTGTGTCAGTGTTGCCAGTGTTGTTTGTTTCGCTTTTGCATACAGTTCTTTGTATACAGAAAATACTGTTATACATAATATTTTTTCTAGAAAAAAACTGTTATACGCTACACTTTCTATACAAAACTTTTATAAACAAAATGTTTTATTAAACATTTGCTGCTATAGACAAAATTTTCTGTAAAAGAATTTTATACACAAGATTTTCTTTCAAAACAAAAAACAACATTTTGTATAGAAAAACTGTTATACACTACATTTTCTATAAAGAGCTTTTATGAACAAGATGTTCTATACAAAAAATTTTTATACACTACATATTCCATAAAAATCTATTATACACAACATTTTCTATAGAAAAACTTTTATATACTACATTTTTATAAAGAGCTTTTATAAACAAGATGTTCTATACAAAAAATTGTTATACACTACATATTCCATAAAAAACTATTGTACACAAAATTTGCTATAGAAAAAACTGTTATACACTACATTTTCTATATAAAAAAAACTGTTATACACAATATTTTCGACAGAAAAACTCTTATACACTACATTTTATATACGCCCATGTTCTGAAAACCGCAAAACGCTTAAAATTGGTGTTTTCAAATTCAAATTGAAAATAATGTAGTAACCACGAGCTCATTTTATATTTTGAAAAAATTTTCTGTATTTTATTTACACGTTCCTTGTGTATAACAGTTTTTTCTATAGAAAATAAAAGCTTCTTCTATAAAAAATTATGTGTATAACGCTTTTCCTAAAGAAAATGTAGTGTATAACAGTTTTTTCTATAGAAAATGTTGTGTATAATAGTTTTTTCTATAGAAAGTATTGTATATAACAGTTTTTCTATCGCCCATGTTCTGAAAAACGCATAACGCTTAAAATTGGCGTTTTCAATTTGAATTTGAAAAGAAACTATTATACACTATAATATATATATACATATATATATAATAATGATTTGCGTATTTGACAATATCATGCCTCCTTCTGACAAATAAAGCTATTTTAACTATTTATTTCTTTAACCCTGCTACTACGTTTAGGGTCTTTTGATGACTCATTCGAATTTAACATTGCATAACTTGCAAAAAAAACGTGTTTGTCCGTCAGACTGACACACAATCACTCTAACGACGATATATTGCATTGATCACAAGCCTTAAAAATATTTTGGAAATGTACAAATTTGAATTTTTTCAATAAAAAAAATGTGGGGTCAAAATATGACCCAAACATAACATGTGTATTTTTTTTCTAACATAGTATCAGGGTTAAAAGATAAAAAAATTTTACTAAAATACTAATAATAATAATTTTTTTTATTTCATAGAACAATTTAATTAAGATGAATTTATATTAAGAACTACTCCAAAAAGAAATAAAGTTTCCTACAGTAAGGTAACAACTGTAATCAAACGGCAACACTGTTGTGTGTTTATCTTATATGTAAAAATATTTCTTTTTTTCTGTCCTTCTCCCTTACTCATTTACTTCAATCTATCGATTCCGCGTTGTGTTGATTAATTTATGACCTTTAGAAATAATCTTGCATGTCCAGTCAAAATTTTCAATATATGATCATGGCTTTATTTTTATTGCGGAGAAAATCAAGTCTGAATTTTTTAATAGCATCCTCCATGAAAGGCGAAATATTTATATTTTATACTACAACTGTGTAGTTCAATGGAAAATAACAATACCCAATATTCGGTTTAAGTTTCAGATAGGGCCAAATACCGAAACCAAAAATTGTATAAAGAAAAAAACGTAGATTGTGGAATTTTATAGAAGAAATAAGTTTCGAATATAACATCAAATGAAATCGAAAAACATATATTTTATTTCAAAATGTTCTAAAAAATACTTTTCTGTTCAAGACAGTAAAAATTAACTGAAATTTTAATCTTGCTTTATAATGAAGATAATCATGTTATTTTGGAGATTAATAGTAAATTAGAAAAGTTTCGGCTTCTTTCAGATTAAGTCAAATATTGGTTTCTGTTTTGACCTGAAAACCACGGTTTCATTTGGGCTCTACATATAATATTTATTTATTTGCGAAATCTTCTTATTTATTTAAAAATGACATTATTACGGAGACAATGAAGAAGTGTAAATAAGGTCAGAAATCGCAAGGTTTCGGATTAGTCCGAATATCTTCAACAGATAAATAATATTAGAATAGAATGCATGCACAAACTGGTTTTCGTCGGCCTATATAAATGTACAGATTCTTTTTAATCAAAAATTGTATGTCTCTCTTTCCATTGTCTTTTTTAAGCTGAAGTTTATTTGCTCAGTAAGTCCTGATGCTCTGTCCGGGAACACATTTTTTTGTGTGGTCTTAATTTCACTTTTCTTTAAATCCGTTAACGATTTAAGGCATTGCGATTTTAAGAAGTTATTATTAAGGAATTGTGTTCAAGTTTTTATTGGCTCACTTCAAATATACAGACCTCTCTTAAGAAAACAAACAAAACAGTCAGTCGTTCAGCACGTTTGTCTGTATAAATACAGTAAGTTTTTGTAGTCGTTTATTAGTACAAAATACAAACAGAAAAAGATAAATAATAAATTCAAATATATTCGTATACATAAAAAAAAATTAAGTTTAAAAATAAAAATTGTATTAATTTGAGAAAAAATGAGCTTAAATTCACAAATAAATTGCAAAATCCGCAAATAAACATAGTTAGCTAGTTAATTATTCAGGCATTTCACAGAGTAAAGATTCATATACAGGGGTGTCATAGAAACCAATATTGTCAGAATTGGTTTTAAAACCGACAATAAAAAATGCTTTGGTGTCATAGGGCACTGATACACGTTCAATAAATATCGAAATATTTCTAGTATCATGATATTTATTGAACGTGTAGCAGTGCCCTATTACACCAAAGCATTTTTTTATTCAAATCCGAAAGCTCTTAAAAAATCACACTATGTGTAGTTTGTAATGATTCTTCGACTTGCCTTCGTAATAACTATCTTATCTTTTGTTTATTATTTATTCATCTTTTTTATTTAGAAATTCAATTTAATATTTTTTATTTACACTTTATGAAAATTGCATTTTATTGCATGCGTTTAAATTGATCATTTTGTACAAATAAATACATAAATTGCAAATTTGTATGCAGCACTTTAGAGTATTGTAGACGTTAGTTTATTGTAAAAACCAGCCAAGTCCGTTTTTAATAATTTGTTCGAAAAAAAAAGTAGTAATCAAAAAAGTAAAGTAATCATTTTATTTATTTTAATAGGAAAATAATATACACCCCTATCGTGAATAAAAATTCCACATGAAATTTGTTCCCTTTTATTTTTTTAACATTGAATTTTAATAGGAAAAGTGTAAAAAGGGAACAAATTTCATGTGGAATTTTTATTCACGATACATGTGATAATTAATTCAATTGCCTTTAGTACAGAAAAATGATAATGGCAAATTATTTTAAAGTTCAAAAACATGGAAAAAGTTTAAATTAATTTAGGTCATCTGAAGAGCTAAAAATTGATTTATGTGCATTTGTTTCTAGTCGTACAATTAGAAATAGACGTCAGAAAACTGAATTAAAAGCCCCGTGTACAAGGCAGTTTCCTTTGCTGACATTCTGTTTCGAAATTGAGAAAATGTATTTCGGTCAGATGAAAGCAAGATAAATTTATTTGGTTCTGATGTTAAAACTTTTGCTCGAAGGCTACAAAATAAAGATTTTTAGAGAAGGTTCGTTAATGATGTGGGGCTGTTTTTCTTCGTCTGGCATCGGTCCAATTTATTGGGCAGATGTAAAAATGTGTGCTGTGGATTACGAAGAAATGTGAGTGGAAAATAGCTACAAAGACTGTATAAGGAAACAGCAAATCAAGAACTTCAAAACATGTATAGCATGAAACATGAATCGCAGCAAACATTTTACTTAAACACTTTGGCAAATAAAACACATTTATGTATTTTGTTTTTATATTTAATTAATTATTTTTCTGCTTTTGTTATTGCTCTTTTTTCTCCACTTAATAATTGTAATTGTGTATTTTACATTTATTTTACTGGCTTTTTTTGTTTGCTTAAGTACTAATTAAAATATTATGTTTTTTATAGCAAGTTTTCCTACAGTTATTAACAACTTGTTTTATCTTTGTTTTGCTTGCTATGCACTACAACATGTTCTAGTATAATTACCGTAAATCGTATGTATAGGTAGTAACTAAAAGAACATCCACCATCACATAAGTTTGTTGTCGCACTTATGCTCTATGAAGTGCCAAATGTATTATATATATTGAAAAATGAAATGATAATAACATGGAATTCTATGCTATTCTATTGCTCCACTCTGCTTTTTCAAAAATTCGTTGGAAATGTCCTGTTAACTTTTGCACGCTTTTTTTTTTTTTTTTTTTTTTTTTTTTTTTTTTTTTTTTTTTTTTTTTTTTTTTTTTTTCTTTTTTTTTTTTTTTTTTTTTTTTTTTTTTTTTTTGGTGGACATTGATTGCTTGGGGATGTTTTCGTGGAAATCAGCTTGGAGTACTACGACGCATTAGAGGTAAGATGTCCGCATTGGACTACGTTACAATTTTGGAAGACTCCTACCTACCAAGCCTTCATATATTTGGGCTTGAACCGGGACATTGATGCAAGATAACGACCCAAAACACCCGGCAAAAGTAACAAAATGGTTTAAAGAAAACGGTATTAAATCTTTAGATTGGCCACAACAGTCCTCAGATTTTAACCCGATAGAGCATCTTTTGTCCATCTTAAAAAGAAAGATTTTTTTAAAAAAAAAAAAAAAAAAAAAAAAAAAACCGCCTAAAACGGTAGATGATTTTTGAGATCGTTGTATTGAAGCCTGGGAAAGCATCGATCCAGAAATTCCTAATAACCTTGTGAAAAGTATGCCGAAAAGGATCAAAGTAGTACAAAAGCACACGGAGGATATACAAAGTACATATTAGTGGTCGTAAAAAAAGAGAATTTTTCCTCAGTGAACATAATTGTTCACACTTGGATTTTTATACAAAGATATTTTAAATAACAACGTTGTTTGATTTACTTGATTTTTTTTTTTTTGAATTTGTACTAACAACAAATAATGTATTTAATTTAGTTTAAAAGTTTATTTTTAATTATGTATAAAACAAAAAAAAAATTTAATTAGTTGTCAATAAATTTAATTTCGTGAACAGTTTTGCCCCTTACTGTGTGTATGTATGTATATAATATAACTTGATTCGATTTTTTTCTGTAATTTGGATTATAAATAATATTCTCTGTTTTCTTTCCACAGGGCTTTTACGTTTTTTGTCTTCAAACACTCTTCAAACTGCTTTACGGCAACACTTGAATGAGTAGTGTTTTCATTTAATTTAAAATTTATTTTTATTACAAGTTAAAGGTCAATTATTTAAAATGTGAATATTTTAATTATTCTCCGCAGTAAACACTTAATAAAGCAAAAACATTTATTTTCTTAAAAAAAAAAAAATATACATATTTTATTTGTATTTGCTCATTTTACAGTTTTTCTGAATTGTTGAATTTAGGTTTATACCTTTTAATTGTAAAATTGCTACTATTAATTAGTAATAAATTATAAATTTGTTTATTACATATACAATTTATTTCAATTTGTTTTTATCCAACTAACAATGTTTTATTTTTATTTTTCGTTTCAGGTATGTTGTGTGATTTCCAAAAAATATATAAAAATTGCAACTGCATTTACATAATTGCTATAAAATTTATAGAAGTTGATGTGCTTTACATTTAATTTAAGTAATTTAATATACAACCAAACAAGGTATAAATTATTATAATATTTAGTATTGTTTAAACTAGTACTCAGTATTCAGACAATTCATTGTAATATTAATTAGCAATTTATTATAACCTTTTACATTAGTGCTATATTAGCTTTTCATTTGCTACCCTATTAAGTATATTCTGGATCTTCTGTATGTTGAAATCAATTTTCCGAAGCTCTCAAACAACTTACACACGTGATTTGTACATAAATAAATAGGGTGTAGTTCTGGTTCGTTTGATATTCAAAATCAGGTAAATAGACTCTTAAATCGCTGAGAACTAAGTATAAATACTTATCTCGATTAAGTATGTTGTGGATTTTCTGAAATCAATCTTCCGAATCTCCCAAACAACCTACAAACATGGTGCGTACATCAATATATCCAATTTCGGAAAGTATTTTTTAATTCTACCTATATTTACTAAATTCTAAACAGAAGATCATAATCGATAGAACTACTCTCACATAAGTAACATGTTTTCTACTGTAGTCATTATCTGGATTGGGGCCTAAACCATCATCTAGTCTATCGTAGTATTCTCGACTTTGCCACTTAATTGTGGGTTTACTAATTACTACTTTGCAATTCCTTTGCTCTCAATACTATGGTATTCTGGTATCCATTACAGTTTTACCTCGGTGTGTCCAGGTCATACCTACCGTCATGTACTTGCTTAAATTTGACCCTGTGACCTTTACTAGGTGGCATTCCATAACACAAGATTTATAGTTTTTAAGATCGCCAGTGTTTCCGTCAGGAAGTCTACTGCCGGCATTCTGAAAGTCTTGAGCCGCTCTCAACTAGGTGATACCAGCTCCTTTTTATACCCTTCACCTTCATGAGAAGGGTATATATAAGTTTGTCATTCCGTTTGTAATTTCCACAATATGATTATCCGACAGATTAAATAAATGTAGAGTACCCGTCTGTCATAGGTTGGGGTAGGGAACAGTGTACCCTACATGGCGCAACACCTTGCCATATCATCACCAGCGTGATGCAGCCTCATTTTTGGATTTCCCTTAGCCTCTTTCGGGTTCTTTTAAGAAGTCTTTGTCACCGTGGCACTATGCATTTTTTCTGAAACTTTTCTACATGCTCCTAGGGTGTGAGTATGTATATATGCTTACGCGTCAAAACCCGGGTTAAGAACCACATTTGCTTCTGAGCTAGCGGGCCACCTTCTATACCCCCTTGACCGGTTTTGAGTGGGTTAGGTGATTGTTTTAATTATTTGACGGCGCGTAACATATATGTATATATATTCTGGATCCTTATAGACTCCGCTACTATTAAGCCATGCCCGTATGTCTGTCTGTCTGTCTGACTGTTGAAATCCCCAGATATCTTCGGGATCCAAATCTTCAATAATTCTGTCAGACATGCTTTCGAGAAGTTTGCTATTTAAAATCAGCAAAATCCGTTAATAAATAACGGAGATATGAGTAAAAATCCGAGACAACATCTGAAAATTTCATCAAAAAAACTAAGTGTATTAATATTGTTACGAATAATTTCATCAACAGATGGCGTGTTTATCGACATAATTATGCATAATATAATTATGCATCCACAACAAAGTTGAAAGGTATATAAGATTCGGAACTTCTTCCGGAACTTTTCCAGACATCCCGGATAGAGATCTCTAATGGAGGTGCCCTACCGAATTTGAATTTCGTTGTCATGTATCCTGTAGAGTTATTTGAGTAAAAATCTAGTTGCCATTTTCATACAGATTAATGGGCCGTTTGTGAATTCGTTTTTAATTGCACATACTTAAATAAATCGTTTACGAATCAGCAACAACAGCGTTGTCTATATGAAAAGCGATTTTTTTTATTCCTGTTTTCCCCTTGAAACTGCTATGTTGGGTGTAGACTCGGATTGTTCCGGAGTGATGATCCAATTGTCGTGGATACATTTAATTTGCAGAAGATATTAGTGTGTATGCAATCTATTGTTGAGTTCAGTACAAATATGAATTTCGTTGCAAGTAAATTTGGCCGAATACTGAAATCGTTACTTTTTTTTTAAGGAAAAACATATGTAGATTATGGACTGTTAAAGGAAAACAAGTTATTAATATAATAAAAACTTATAATATATTGTAAATACTAAACTTTAAAATTATACATTCAACTTGCATACAAATCCACTTTAAAACTTGCATAAATAACACTTGCTTGAACATCCATATACTCGTATGTACATATGTATGTACATATGTGTATATGTATTTTGTATTTCATCCAGTATGTTTTAGAAAGAAGTAAATTTTGCCTGTTGGTTCAATAAAATTCAATTGAATTTCTTAAGAACTTTGGAAAAGATACAAACACCACCAACAGGTTTGTTGCTAACTACTCACTTGCTTTGACTTATTGTTTCTTAATTATTGTTGATCTTTAGTAAATTTTTATAGGTATTTATGTAAAAGTTTTATTATTATTATTTGCTTTTGTTTTTCTATTAGATAAAACTTAATAACTAAGAATAAATACGTATTAAATACATATTTATTGTAGTCAAGCTACAATAACTAAAGTAATGATAGTTTATTGTTGTTGTTGTTGCTGTTGTTATTTCTACAGCAACAGCAACAACAACAACAATAAACTATAGTAGTGTAATATTCATATATAGTAATATAGTTCTAGGAAATTAAAAAAACCAAACTAAAGATTAATGTTTTCCGAAAGAATATTGAATAATAAATTGAATTTTCTCTCTCTTTCCCTCTCTCTCTCTTTATCTTTCTACTACCTGGTCTATAAACAATAAATTTTACAATAACAACAGCAAGTACAAAATATTAGTACAACGTGTATATATGCAATTAGGGTTTTCATACAAATACATAATTAAACTGGGAAATAAAAACAATATTAAATTAATTTAAGTATTGTATTGTATAATAAAGGTATTATAACACAGATAAGTGCACAATAACATCTATTTTAATTAATTAATAATCCGTAGAAAATTCTAAACAATTTTCCTTTTATAGAAATTTATTTTAACATTTTGCCTTTATGGCAAACTCTATAACTTAATAGACACATTTGCATGCAACAAAGTCCACATGGCTGTCCGTCTATTAGCAGCGTATATAAACAATTTATATCATTTATTTAATTTTCCATTTTATGGGAATTTTCTGTAAAGCTCTTTACAGCGCAAACGAAAAAAAAAAACAATATAGAGAAATTATAGTGAATTATGTTTTGTGTGGATTTTTTTTCTGCTCTTTAACCCTTTCCTTGTCCCCATATAAAAAAAAATTTTATACCGTACGTCCAAAATTTTAATTTTGTTTAAACGTTTTTAGGCACTGTGAATCACATGTGATGCACAAGCGTATGAAAGCAACTTGCTGTGCATCATATGTGATGCACAGGACAGGAAAAGGGTTAAGAAGTTCTTACGAATTAAAAATTACATAAAAAATGTGTATTGTGTGTATTGCTTGAAATCCTTTGTTTTGGAACAATCCATCAGTACTCGTCTTAGAAATCCACTGATACTTTTTCCTTGTTTTGGTTTTAACTATTGATTCTATTATTTTCCATTTTATAAAATTTTGGCAATTAACTTATGACCATTAAAGAGATTCATAGAAAGCTTATCGGTATAGATTCACCATAAGATCATCAGCAGTTTGACAGTACGTGATTTAACAATGAAAATAAATAAGCTGTTCTTATTCAGTCCAATCATGAATAAACATTTCGCGGGAGATTTTTTTCCTTTTACCATTTTTCCTATTCAATTTCAATGTTAAAAAACGAAAAAAGTGAAAAATCTCCCGCGGATTTTTTATTCATGATTAGGCCGATTAAAAAGACATTAAAAAAGAGTCTAAAAAACTGTTTCCTCACAGAATATTGTACGGTTTATTATGAAAAATTGTTTCAGCCAAAGTCCGATTTAAAATTAAGAAATTTCTAAGTATTTGTTCAATTCACAAGTGACTTTGTATGTCACACTTGGCAAATATTTGCCGAAAAAGACGTAACCACTAAATAACATATACTTGAATTCGTTTATTCATTAAAAAAAAACTTTTCTTATTTAGGCAAAAGCACAACAAATATTTAGTTTTAATTTATTTGATGCTGTTTGATCTTGCAAAACTCTTGTAAGAGTAAACAACGTCAAATAAATTTGTGCTAAAACAAGTGGTAACGCTTTTTGAAATAAATAATTGCCAAATGTGACCGTACCTTAATTGGTTGTGAACACAATATTGAGCAAAGTTGAATGTTTATGTTTTCAAGCCTTCAAAATGTCAAAAGCATAATATCAAAACAAATATACAAAACTCAATAAATCAAATTTCGAATTTTAGAATTTTGTTAAACAAAAGAACATTGCAAACATTAATATAAAGGCAATCATAATTTAATTTTATCCTGCATCCCGGGTATATCGCATAAAGCAACAAATTTGTCTCCTTACCGGCAAATCAGAAAGTGTAGAAATTTACAATCGCTAGAAAACAGTAAACAACATTTATATGTATATTAGATTTTAATATTAAAGCAATGTTGATTTTTTCACCAACGCATTGTAAATAATTTACATAGTTATTTTTATATTTACATGAGATTTTCAATAAACAACAACAAGAAAGATTTGCATGCATAAATATTTACAATTTACATGACGCAAATAAAAACGTTAGAAACTGTCATGTAACTTTATTAAATCGCTAACAGTGCTTAGTGAGTGAATGCACTCTTTTCATCCTGGAAACAACACAAGACAAACTAAACTTAATTACAGCCATGGAAAAATAAATAGCACTAATATTTAGTGTAATTTTTCTTATACCAATATTCTGGTTATATTTTTTGTTTTAAATGAAGACAATTAAAACAAAAAAAATTATAAGAGATTTTTAATTTGTTTTAATCTTTTAATTAACTATTTAAATTGGAATTAAAATTTATATTTCTTTGAATCAATTTGATTTTCATGTACTAAATTTTCTTAGAAAATATGCACCTATATGGACATACAATTATTCTGCCAGTTTACCATTTCCTTATTATTTCTGGTTAAATGGCTGCGTAAACAAGAAAAATTGTCGTATTCGGTATGAAGAGCAGCCAGAAGCATAGCAACAACTGCTAATGCATCTCGAAAATGCACTGTTTGGTGTGGATTATGGGCCGGTGACATCATTGACCGTACTTTTTTAATAACGACAAAGGCAAGACTTGTGAATGGCGAGCGCTATAGCGTTTAGCGCTAAACAGTTTATTTCACGTTTGAGGCCGGTCAATTGACCGCCTAGTTTGTGCGATTTAACGCCTTTAGACTATGTTAAGGCTCATATCAAATCCAAAAGCTCTTAAAAAATCACTCTTTAGTTTAAGAAAAAATGCAAACTAACAATATTCAAATTAAAACAAAGAGATTATACATGGTGGCGCAAAAGTAATCCTCCTATCAGAAAATGCTATAAATTTTGCGAGGCCCCTAATGTCAGTTCTGTCAGCAATATTCCGCGTTCTGGAGCAGTGTAGCGTAACATTGTTTGTTAACGTGTATTTCGCATGTGTTTACTACACAAATGTCAAAACAGAACTGACATTAGGGGCCAATCGCAAAATTTATAGCATTTTCTGATAGGAGGATTACTTTTGCGCCACCTTGTATTTTTTTGCCAACATATCTTCTACTGCACACTTTTCATAACATTTCCAACAACTCTAGTGTTTTTGCAATTTTGACATTATTATTATTATTATTATTATTTATTTATTAATAGATATATAAGAAAATTGTTGTTTGTACAAATTATTACAATTTACAATAGTATTATCTATAAATGGCCTAACATAATGTTGTGAGCCAGATTGGCAATTACAATTAAAATTTAAAAAAGATTGCTTGATTTAAGATTTTTGTTATAATTAAAAATTGTTATTCAAATTCATTTAAAATTAATCTGCGATATTTTAAGGATGATTCTAAAAATATGTATAATGAATGAAAGTTATACCCATTGAGAATAAACAGCACCTCTTCCAAACTAAGATGGACTTTTCCAAAAAGTTTCAGTCTCAGTTCTTTGAATATTGGGCAAACACCAACAAAGTGATATGTGTCTTCAGCTTGATTTAGATTACATAAAGTGCACATAGTTACATTATTATTAGAGTATGATCTGGCGTTAAGGTTAAGTAATCCACCTCTAGCTTTTACTATCAGACTAGTCCTATAGGCTGAGAAATCGTTTGCGAGCAGTGGCATGACATTAAAATTGAGATGACAGTACAAGTCATGATGTAGCGAGTTTGTTGCTTTATATACATTTTCATCGCGTTCTTTTCTTTCAAGCGTTTGCAATATTATTTTCCAGTCAGAGCACAGTGGTTTATTAAGGTTGTGTGGAGTATATTGTAGGTACAGTCTAAGGTTATACCATTCGTTAGCCCAGCTGATTTTTTGCGCAAAAATAGCCTCAGCTAAAATCCGAGGTAGTCTGTGTTGATGCATATTAAAGACTCTATTTATGTAGCAGAAGTGTAATTTTAAGGTTGAAATGTATAAAGATGGTAGTCCTGTTTCTAAGTATACCATGTAGTTAGGAGTTGCTGAAGGTAAATTTAACATTTTTTTAATAAAGAAGCGAAACAACTTTTCAACTTCGTCATATTTTACATAACCCCACACTTGGGCAGCATAAAACATAATTGAACGTGAGGCTGACTGAAATATTTTTAGCTTGTTTGATTTTGAAATTTTTGGGTGATTTATATATTTTATCCAGGTTGTGTTAATGGCTAATTTAGAAACAGAGAGTCTGTTTACTAGATGTTTCTTAAATGTCAGGTTAAAAGTAATGTCCACGCCAAGATATTTATAGCTGTTAACAATTTCAATATCTTTGTTGCCAAAATGCCATTTTAAATGCTTAGAAATTCTTGTTGCTCGTCGGAATATCATTATTTTTGATTTATTTAAATTAACCGTCAGGTTCCACCTTAAACAGTAATTGTATAATGCATCAATCATATTTTGTAAAACGTCTGGGGAATCTGCAAAAATGACTATGTCATCAGCATACAGCAGTATTTTCACTTTTGTACCAGCAACATCTACTCCCCCAGGGAGAACATCTACAATATCATTAAGATACAAGGAAAATAGAACTGGGCTTAATATACAACCCTGTTTTACACCTATATTCACCGAGAAGGGCTTGGAAAGACTTAAACCGTCCCAAATGCAGCATTCCGTGTTCTCATATGCTTTCTGCAAAATTCTAACTAGTTTCGAGGAGAAGCCTAAACATGTGAGCTTGTAAAATAGATTATTTCTTGGAACGGTGTCGAATGCACAGGAGAAGTCAACGAAGAAAGAGTAAGTGTTTTTGTTGTTGTTTAGATTTAGTTCAATAATGCTAACCAGATTAAAAATATTATCCACGGTTGAGTAATCTTTTCTGAATCCAGCTTGATACTCATTTAGTATATTGTTATTTTCCATCCAATCTGTTATCCTATTTAAGAGGACAGTATTAAAGATTTTGCAAAATGTATTTATTAAAGATAATCCACGATAATTACTTGGAATTGATGTGTCTCCTTTTTTGAATAGTGGCATTAATATTGATTTGCGAAAACACGACGGAATATTTTCATGTAGAAATATTATGTTAAAAATGGACAAGATTTCATGCATGAAAGATGCGGGTGCATACTTGTAAAATTCATAAATTCAAGATGGTAATCTTCACCTGGAGCTTTGTTACATTTTAAATTTTTAATAACTGAAACCAATTCTCAAAATTCCATAGGTGAGTCTAAAATTGGATCAATAATGTAAGGCATACACCAACTTATAGAGTTATCGCAAGCGCCTTGCAACATAGAAGCAAAATGTGGTAGGAAATCATCCGAATTTAAATTTCCATTAGTGCACTGTTTCCTTGAACGAAGTAATTTTGATAGCTTCCACCAATCACTACTGCTTTTAACTGTATTTAGTTTGACCAAATTATTATTATACATATCAAGTTTTTTGATGTTGCATAGTTTAACATATTTAGCTCGAGATACATAGTATCTCGTTCTGTTTATGGCTGTGTGGTTTTTTCTATATAATCTAAGTCTTTTCAACATATATTTTCGAAAGCGTTCACATTGCCAATCGAACCATTTCTGTTTGGGCTCAAAACGACATTTGTTCGTTTTTGTCGTAGCAGCTTGTTTAATTTTAGAAGTAGCAATTGCAACCAACTTATCAATAGAAACATTTGTCTGTAAATCCACATTTATGGCTAGATCCGTAAGCTTGTTGACATACTCGGAAGCCTTGTGGTCACTCCAGTGCATTCTAGGCAATGCGGTATTTTCTTTTGTACCATTCCTGGACGATAAACATTTTATTTTTATACACAAAGGCATGTGATCTGAAAAAGGTTTGGTACGAATAGAAAAATCTTCTATGTATTGCAAAAAATTGTGTGAACATATGCAATAATCAATTACCGAGTTACCCCTTGCTCCAAAAAAAGTATACTCGCCTTCAGTATCCCCTTTCATTCTTCCGTTAACAATAACACCTCCAATATCTTCGACCAAGTCCATGAGTTTTTTTCCTTGCGTATTGAGTATTTTATCTTTTGAACATCTAAACTCTCGAATATGTGGTAAAACTTGAAGAAAGTTTTCGTCCAGGCATTGTGCTTCCCCGATTCTGGCATTTAAGTCACCAATTATGCAAAAATTGGCGCTTTTTATTTCTTGTAAAAATTCATAAAATTTCGCAAAGTCAGAATACCAATTTGTACAGTTTAAATATCTTGGAATAATGTAAAACAAACACCCATTTAATTTGGCCGTTAGTACTGTATTACTCTGTATATTTATAAATTTAAAAGAGTATAATTTTTGCAATGTTTTTTTGAACCCATATAAACAGCCACCACTTGCTCGTCCTGCGCCATGTAATTTACTTGCGGGTATCCAATGAACTGTATAATTTTTAAAATATGATGCAAAACTATGTTGTTTGTCTGCTACCATATGAGCAATTTTGACATTATTGATACACATATGTTTTGGTGACGTACCCGCTGCTTCTATATATTTAGGTACACCAATACCTCGGTTTGCGTCGTTTCGCACTAATTTTCATTGTGCGTCGTTAGATTTTCGAGGTAGGCGTTGTTGCGCTGAAAAAAAGCTATTCCACAAACATTGGAGCAATTTTTTGTGAAAGAAAGCCGACGACTTAGTATTTTTGTAACCCTGGAACATATCTTCGATCTTTACATGGTTTGCTATACAAAATCTTATTTCACTTTGCATCGTGTTTTTTTGGAAAGTAATCCCGACGCACAGTGACGTGTATTTGAAAATAAGCATTTTTATGTACCCTGTTCCTTTTCCTCTCACTTTTGTACTAACTACTGTCTTGAACACCAAGGGTCAATAAAGTGCCAATAGGACTTCTGTTTGATAAATTGTGAGATATATCACATATGTATGTATCTTTTGAAATAATAATAAATTTAAAGAAAATGCAAATTGAAAATTATAGTATGTTGAACTTTTACTTTAAAATTTAGTCAGAACTGAAGCGTATGTTGAACAATTAATATAAAATTTAATTTTTTAGTCAGCATTTGTGATGTTACTATTGTTGTTGTACTTGAATTAATTTGCCAGTTATGAAAAAAAAACTGTCAAAAGTGATGCATTGCCACTATTAGAATCAGATAATTTTCTTACAGTCTTGTTCAGAAAAAATTAAAGTAGACTTCAAATGTACTTTAAGAAAATTTTGTCTAAAAGCACACTTCAAACCTACTTTATTTTTTCTGAATACGGCAGTTAGAATCTAAATTATGTATTTATTCGAACTAAATCCTTAATGGATAGGTACAATCTAAAACTTTGATCTAATTTTGAAAGTGACAATAAAATGTTTTTCCTTTTGCTCCATAGTGTATGATTCAACAAATACTGTAAACTTTATTTCCTGAGCCAGTTTTTGTGATGTTGTTATTATTGTTGAATTTTAATGAGTTTGTCATTTCTATTTGTTGTTTCTTTGCCTTTTGCTCCTTCATCTTTATCATTTGTTTTGTTTATTACTTTGTATTAAATTGAAATTAGTGTTTCCTCCCCTAAGGCTGTATATGTCGATATGTTGTTTATTTAGCTTTCTGCTTATAACGATGATTGGATTGTTATTTGCTCTGAACTTGGCACACGTCGTATATAAATTAACTGTTATGTACTTGACAAACATGCTTTTGACATTGAAAATTATGAAACAAAAAATTGTCAAATGTTTTATTCTAGTATAATATTTTTTAATCATTCTTTTGTACACTTTAATGCTTTATTACGGAGGATGTAACTTACACATTAAGCTGCTGCAATAATATGTATATGGAACAAATATGTTCAAGATACAAACTGTACTGTCTTTTGAATAGTTGTTAGTTTGTTATCAGCAATGGCTTTGCACATTTTAATTAATAAAATCTTGTTAATATTTCAATAATAAAAAGTTTATATACCTACATATGTATGTCAAATTAAAGCACTTCAGTCTGGTAAAGGAAAAAAAAAATAACAACTAACATTACATTACCACTTCTTCAGAGGAAAAAGTACAATATATTTTCATAACAATTATGTAGAACTAACCTACCAACCTAAAGTAATGACTTACATAAGTTAATATTTAGAAACTTCCTACATTTTTAAGAAGTGTTCACCGACGATACATACATCCCACCAGTTTTAAACATATGTACAATGTACATATGTATTTTCGTAGACATGGAATTCCATTCCTTTTTGACTTTTTCCCACATACCGTTTTATTTTTATATTTATACCCCGCTATTTTTTTAGGACTCAGCAAAGGTGTTTAATAGGGTTGAAGTTTGGGGATTGTCACTCCATGATATTTTATTTATTTAAATTTCTTATTATAGTTTATTTGACCTTCTTTAGTATTAAGATTTTAGAAATTATTTAAGCTTAAGATCTTTTTTTTTAAACTTAAATTTTATTTCAATATAGAAATAATTTTATTTCAATATATTTTAAATAATTTCTAAAATCTTATTCTAAAATCTTATTTATTTAAATTTATATTGCTTAAACCAAGACTTAACTGGTTTAGATCAGTATCCTGAAAGAATTCCCGTAGGACCTGTATTTCTTCTCTGCCATAGGGTAGCATTTGATTTTACACTATTTCAACGTCCAATAAATTGGAGCGAATCTAGATGAAAAACAAAAACAAAATCTCATAGCAATGACTTCATGGATTTTGGGTAAAAAGCTTGCACGCCAAGATATGTCCATTTCCAGTAATGGGTAAGAAAAATAATCCTTATTTAATAAAGTTCATTTCCTTGTACCAGTCTAGTAGACAATAAAAGTGCGTAGTAATTTTTATTGAAACTCATTAAAATCGGTGCAGTAGAACCAGACTTATGAAACAAAATCTGTGAAATTTCCTTAACATGTGGTGAATATATATAAATACTGAATTAATCTTGAAATCATTGGTTTTGAAAAATAATTTTCTAATAATAAACGGACAAACTGCTAAATAATTGCACTAATTGTAATGTTCTGCATAAACTTGTCTTTCAAACATATACACTGGTGGTCATATAATTAATACCATCATCAGAACAGTGACTTATTCAATTTATTTTCTATTTATATTAATTTTTTTCACTACTTATTCTAAGCCTTGCTGGTTTTGTTTGCGCCCCTCAAAACGGGATCATAAAGGTTGAACCATTTGTAAAGAAATTGTGGCTATTGGCATAAACCCGTGCCAAGAAAACGCACCCCAAACCATTATGGATGATACTGTTCTCAGAGGGTAAACCTTTATTCATTACTCCAAAGTACGTTTTTCGAAAAACTTTTAGGTTTTTTCAAATTTTCTTTTGCAAACTCTAGCCTTGATTTTATATTCTGTTTCGAAACAAAAGATTTGCGTTGTGCGATGCCGCTACGAAGAGAAACTTCATTAAGCCTTTGTTTTGTTTGTTCAACCTGTATTTGCCAGAAAGTTTTAAATGGTTCAGCTTGAGCTTGATTCTTTTTATATTTTGATATTTGTTGTTTGCTTTTGGGAGCTCTTGCAACATTTTTAGTTATCCAAGTATATGTATGTATTTACATGATTAATGGCATGCATACTTTTCCTCTGGAGCAATCAAGCAAATTAGAAACTTGTAAAACGGTTTTACCAGAGGTTTTTAGGTTGTTAAGAAGTTTTTTTTTTTTTTTTTTTTTTTTTTTTATAAAAAGAAGTAACACTCAGGCAATTAATATGCCTATATATAATTGCGTTACTTTCTTTGGAAAGGGGATAGTTGAAGAAGTAAAGGTGGTGAAAGAAGAAAGCTTTTTATATCACAACTCTTTAATTGCGCATTATGTTTGTTTTTAGTGCAGAATTGCAGCGCCTCTGGTGGTGTGTAGGCGCATTAATGTTAAAGCTTCGCAACAAGTTGGTGCTTCACCCATACTTACCGACAATATTTTTGAAGAACAAATGTGTTTAAGTTTAACGTGAAGCACCTGCCAGAAAGGCTCACTCAAACGCAGGACGGACTCGGCCCGTCAACCGCATTGTGTGTCCTACCAAAACACAGGAATAGCCTCATAGGAGGACTACTTTGTGTGCCTTGCCAGGGGTCACACAATTTGCAATTTCTCAATACATGACTGCAAGATCAATGTAAAGATCACCTTCCTTAAGAGATTGGGCTATCTAATCCCTGCCGCCCGTGGCTGAAGTACAATTAACATAGCCCAGGACAACGAAAAGCATAGTACTAACGCAGCAGTGTATTGATCTCATATGAGATCAAGGACTATGATCTGCTAAGCATCGAACCAAGTCTAAAGACCGACCAACACAACTACTACGAAAGCCCAGCCTTCCATAACTTCCTGAGCACAGAGTTAAGAGTCTCCGCCACTTTCAACGGCTCTGCTTGAGATCGGCAACAGCACCTAGGACAATTTGATAGTCTGAAGTATGCTTACTTGCGTAAGCTTACATCGGACCTTTAATCAACTGCCATTCTCCCCGCTTTGGGTATTAAACCACAGCCACTGCGTGGACACCGAAGTGACCTTCCTCTAGTAAACCAGACCTTCCTCTAGTAAACCAGATTCCACTCTATCTAGATTCGAATCCTTGCAAATTCATGGAGCTAGTATCCACCTAATTTCGAACCCTTGCGGGTTCATGGGACTAGCAACCACAGCGACCGTCCTCTGGTAAACCAGATTCCAGTCTATCTAGTTTCGAACCATTGCGAGTTCATGGAACTAGTAACCATTTCTAGGCCGGTAGTGGGGGTGTGGTCTAGGTGGGGTGTACACCTACACCTACACCTGGCCCCCGGCCAATATTTTTTTTGAAGAACAATATGATTTGAGTTGAAAATGTTTTGATGATGTGTCCAGAGAGAATCATATTTTGAATCCAGAGAGAATCATACTTTGGAGCCCCGCCCACTCGAAAATAGGCGAGGCCGACAAAAAAATGTTTTATTTGAATTCAAATTTAAAATTATATTAGTGATAAAATTTGGAAAATTATTTAAAAAATGTTACTAAAACCGACTTAAGCCAGATTTTTTTTGTTGCTTTCAAATTGATTTGTGTTTGTAATTTTTTTCCATATTTTTTAATTCACCCCTATCGTGAATAAAAATTCCACATGAAATTTGGGCTGTTTTCATAATAATGCAACTCATGAAGTATTGATTTGCATTGTAAACGCATATGTTTGCAGTGTTGCATTGTATACTGCGTTTATGAAAACAGCCTTGTTCTCTTTTATTTTTTTAACATTGAATTTTAATAGGAAAAATGTTAAAAGGGAACACATTTTATGTGGAATTTTTATTCACGATGGGGGTGATTATTTTTTCTTTTTACAGTTACTTTTACTATTTAAATTTTTTTCTTTGTACATAAAAGAATACAACACTACAAAACACACCGTCGACAAAATGAAAAGCAACATCGACGTCAATTCAAGTTACAGAGTAACAAATATGTCGACAGTCATTGCAATACATATTGACAACGAGAATACGAATTTACAAAAAACAATGTCGTCTTGTGTCGACAGAATGAGGGTGAATATGTCATAAATCGATTGGTTTGTTAGTGTGGTGGCCGGATTTTATGTGAACCATACTTTAAATTGTTTTATTTTGCTTTTAATGCTCACTTATTTCAACTATTTAAATATTACGTTTCTTTGTGACTCACACCTTCTTACATTCTGTTTATAAACAAAAAATGATAATAAATAAATATAAAATTTATTAAAATTTTTACGCATTTTAATTATTTATTATGAAATAATTTTTAACAAATATTGATTTGTTTATATGATTTAAATTGTGTTTTTTTTACTTGTAAAATGTAACAAATTAAAACTTCTTATATTTTCAAAATAGATTTTAAATTGCAAATTATATAGAATAATGTTAATAAGTGTAGTTTATTTTTTTCTATTGTACATATTTCCCAAATTGCTATTTTTGCCACCAATACTGCATGTTGAACATTGTTGTTATTACAATTTTTCTTCCTCTCCCTGTTGTTGTAGTAAGTATTTTTTGTTTTTTTTTCGCTCTGTTTACGTTTGCTTGTTGTTATACAAGTTGCCATGGGGTATTGAAATACACAAACGCACAAGTAACGGTGTGTGTGTAAGTAAAAACCTACAAGCTTTCCCTGCCAACATTTTCTATTGCGGAAGTGACTCAGAAGTGACGCTAAGAAGTTGAAACTCATCTTCTGCGATACCATTTTCTGATCGTAGAAGCGTCTTCCGTATTGAGAAGTTGTACCCCCCGGAAGTAACTTCCAGAAGTCACTTCAGAGTAACTTCAAGGAGTCACTTCAGCGTAACTTCCAGAAGTTATTTTATTCGCCTCTCTTTTGCTTTTGATTTTTGTTTGCCTTTACAGATAACACACTCATATTGACTATGGGAATATGTAAATATGTAAAAACTACAACAATAACAAATCGAAATCACACCGACCACAGCAAATGACAAAATAAAACTAATTTCGATGATGTCGAAAACTTATTTTTTGCATTCTTTTCATTTCTTTTATAACGGGACATGTCATTTTCGGCTGGTGTTGTAAACAACAAACAATCTTCCAAACATCGTTTGGATGATTAAAAGACGACTGCAATGTAAATTGTTATTGTTATCTTCCAATTAACGTCTGGAAGTGAGTAAGACGTAACGCCTTTGACGATGGACGATGCAAGAAACTTCCAATTGCTGGCAGGGTTTAGCCTAACAACCAGCGTAGTCAACTTTGAAATTTTAAAACGCACGAAAATGGAGAAAAAAGCGCACCATTTACAAAAAAACGCACCAAGTTAAGAATTTCGTTTTTGTTTCAAATATTTATTGAATTAATTTGAAATTTTTTAATATCATAAATTCTATAAAAAACTTTTTATCAACGATTATTAGTAAAAGTAATAATAGTAAAAGCCTTTTTTTAATAAATGAGCTAATAAAATAAAATAAGCATTTAACCACTCAAAATTTAACTCACAATGATATTTGGAACTAAAGTACTAATTGGTAAAACAGCTAATTTCAGTACATATTTGGTACTTTTTTTTATATATTTTTGTTTTCTAGTTGATTTTTTCCAATACCAGGATTCCACTGGTACTCTAACCCTGGTTGTTCGTCTACAGTTCAGTAGTCCAAACCATCAGGTTATACAAGAATTTTTAATTGAAATGTTAATTTGATTTTCAAACAATGATTTTTAAGAATTTGATTTCATTTATCATACATTCGTATTTAAAATATATTTTTTCATCGTATAGATTTCATGAGTTATGAATTATTAAAAAACTGCAATTAAAAATTAGTAAAAATAAAGATTTCATCACATTTTCGAAAAAATTAAAAAACACAAAAAGTTGTGTTGAATTTGCTTTGGTGCCACCAAAAATTAAAAAGCGCACTAAGATTTTAAAAAAAGCGCACCGCGCACCTACTTAAGAATTTTTCGCACCAAAAATTTAGAAAAAGCACCAAAAATGGTACGAAACGCACCAAGTTGACAACGCTGCTAACAACCTTTTTGTTCATTTCTATAAAGTTTTTTGTTTGTTGTTGTTTCATTTATTCTGTGTTTTATCTTCCTCTGTTGTTGCATTTCTACATTTGTTTTTATTAATTTTCAAAGGAAGAAAGGAAGGAAGTTTTTTTTTACTAGAGTAGATGAAAGGTTAACAGTGTGGCAATTAATATACAAGTTATTTTTGATAATTGGACAACAGTACGTATGATAATTAATTTATGTTTAGAAGCATTTTCTGTTAACAATAGTCACAAAACTCGGTTAATTTTTGTGTTACCAAGTAAGAAAGTTTGTATTTTTAGTTTAATATAATTTTTTGGAAATTGCGCTGAGTAGTTACATATGTTTTGAAAATAACACTTTATTAAGTTTATAGTTTGTGGAAAAAAAGTTATGACTTTTTTGTAATTTTTGACATTTTTGTATGGGTGCTAAGTGAAATAATGGATAAATTTCATTCAACTAACCTAACATTCATTCAACTAACTAACGACCTGAAGACGCAAATTCAACATGGACAGTCAGCCAGACGGATAGAAGGACGGAAATAGTTAAAGCAACTTAGAAATGAATTCTGAGTTCATGGCTATACTGTAAGGTGTGTATTACAGTAACATTTTTGGTCTATGGTAGTGTAGGGTATAAACTAAGCAGTCATCGATTTAATTGGGCTAATGGTAGAATTAGTTTTGCACATTTCACAAAACAAATAAAAAATACAGTTTACTGACTTGAAATGTGTGCTTTTTTTTGCGAATTATTTTTTTAATACGCTGATTCGTGCCCTCAACAAACTTTTTATAAATGAATAATATCAATCACTTACCAAATCTGATATATTTTACTTAAGTTTCATTTCCGGCTGCTGAAATATTATTTTAAGCATTGTCAATAGTGTTTAAACCTCAGCTTTGTGCTTACCAATCCATAACATAAAAATCTTGGGTTTTCAGCCAGGATTTGATAGGTTTGATAAGACACCGTAACTGGTGCATTCTTAGGCAGTATATTAAGATAATTTTCCGTACGCCCATTTAGAGTGGGCGGCAGCCTCTTTAATAATTATGCGTGTAAAATTGTTACTCGTAAGTTTCGATAACATTCTTCGTGTAGCACTAGTTTATCTGACGTAAACAAACGTTTCATCTGGTAGCTTTTTTGAAAACAGACAGTTATTGTCCCCATTGAAAACTCTCTCTCCTGGTTAGTTAAGGTTAATTATTTCCAAAAATAAGATTTTTTCTTCAAAAAAAATAAGACTTTTTTTTTTTTTGTGGTGAAATTAAGATTTTTTGCTGAAAATTTTTGGCAGCCCTGATTCCATTACTAGAAGGGAGTTCACAATTATAAAGTATTTTTGCTTTCTATGGCTTTGGTTTTTAATAACATAAACTTAATATAATTTTTCTTCTGGCCCAGAAACTATCAAACTATCTTTAGAGATGGGCAATTTTTAGTGCCATTCTTGATTGCTTGATATAATTGTCAATTTTAAAAATCAGGAGTATGACCTCCATTAATGTTGTTTTAATAGTGATTTTAATTTAATAGTAATTTTGCTTCATAGTTTAAGTTAATTTTAAATCATATCAAGAATTTGTTTTAATTAATTTTTAGCACCCAGCAAATATGGTGGCATGTTGTGTATTAATATAAATACAAAAACGTTGTATACAGCATTAAAATTAGCATAATCATATATGATTTAAATCTAATTATAGCATACTCGTATATCAAATATTATTATTATGTAGCAAACGTATTACTAATTAATGTTGTGTCAACACATCCAAATTCTGTCAAATACAATTTTTTTTAAATATTAAACATTTTATAATTAAAACTTTTTATTCTACAAACCACCAGACTGGTTTGAAGGAGAAAATATAAAATAAATTTGATAAATCTACAATATAGAAATATTATTTTATTTATTTTATTTTTTTTATATATTTTTTATATATTTTTCTCTATTTATGGTTAAATTGAAATGTTTTATGACTCGAATCTTCCCAAAAGTACTGTCAATTATGTTATGAAACATTACAAGCAAATCTTAAGCTGTAGTATTTTCTTAATAAGTTCCTGGTTTCTTTAAATATGATTTTTACTTCATTTTAGGATTTGTGCTTAAGGTTTGCTAGTATCTTTTTATATTAGCAATTACAGAACTTTTAGGAAGCTTTAGCTTTTTTTGAAATCACTTAAATCACTGAAACTGATGAAGGCCCCGATTATTGTTCACAACACTAAAATGTTGTGTTGTCTTGACTACAACACAACATGCTTTGTATTAAGATTAAGCCGATAAATGTTGTGAATCGTAATCGCAGTTTACAACATACAACATCAAAATACTTGTGGGTCTAAAATTAATGACATAATGACGCGAGAGTGTTGCTTTTAGGTTTTTATAAAAACTTTTGTCTGAATTTAATGTGAACAATGCTTTCTATAATAGCCTACACATATTTTAAGTTTAGAATGTTGAAAGTTGAATTGAAATCAAATTTGGTTATTTCAACATCCATTGACAACGTATTTTGTAATTTGACTAAACGTGTATACATTCTTAAAGAGTTCTTTGCTGCGATAAAACAAAAATAATCTCAGAATTAACTGCAATCATAAATAAATCAATCCCCATTGTCTGCTATTCTTTGCTGAAAAAAAATACAGTTCAAACCCCACAACCTACTGCCATGAAAATCAATCACCGAAATGTCTCGCTGAGAATGAAATCTGTTTGTTATTATTACATTAATCTTGGTTTTGTTGAGACATTATTAATTTCCAAAGAAATTGAGCTTTTACATAAATTGACAAGTGAAAATGATTTAAAAACTTAATAAAACAATTAACCAATAGTTTCCACAGCACAAATTTTCAATTAAATTAATCGCTTGTGATATGTGTACAACGTATACAAAAATAATTACCCAGTTGTAATAAGGCACATTGCTAAAACATGTACCTACATACAATTTCCATTTAAAACAAAATTATTAATGATAATGATACAAAGAATAGTTTCTATTAAAAAAAAAACAACGTATGAGTTAAGTATATTCACAAGAAAATCAAGCAATTAATTTATGCAAATTAAAAAAAAAATACAAATTGACGTTTTACATTTAACTTCTAATACTAAAAAAAGGCTAGAAACAATAATAAATTATCGATATACATATTTACATACATACATACGTGAAAATGAAAATGTTTCAATTTTGCCATAAGAAACTAATATTAAACATCTGTTACTCATTCTTCTTCTTATTAAAATCAATCACTAAGAAGAATTAAACACAAAAAAGTAACAATTTGGCAGCACTGGTGCTATTATTATCGACCAGTGTAACCACCATATTGTAAGGCCTCTGAAGTAAGACAGATTCAATAAATAAATAATAAAAAGTTAAAAAAAAACTCCACATGAGTGTGAAAATAACAAAGCTAAACTATAGGATTTTGGATAAAAATTTTTAAACGTCAGAGTCATATTTTGTTAGTCCCCGTTTACACAGAGAAACATTTGGAAGGGAAACATCTGGAATTCTCTTTTGTATTTTCCTTCGCGGTCATACAGGGAAACATTGTTGTCAGAAACATTTCAGTTTATATTTGTTTTTTGACATTTGTCTAATTGCAGTGTTGTTTTTTTAATTTCTACTGTTTTTGATTTGTGACATAAATTATAAAAGATAAAATTTATAAAAACATTTATTTTATTTAACATTATTTATTTTTTTATTTTTATTCAAACAAAGTCAAATATAAAACATAGACAACAAAGCACGCCGAAAAGAAATAAAGCAAATGTCAAAAAGCAAAGCGAATGTATACAATATTTCACATTCTCTTCCCCACCCGTCCCTCTCTACCAAACAAAATGTTTCCGTTCCAAATGTTTCCCTGTGTAAACGGGGACTTATGAATATTTTAGTTTTCAGAGTTCACATCTCTAACTACTGGAAAAATTTCTTTCACATCACTCTTTAACTGGAAAAATACAGTTATTTCTATTTTTATTTTATGTTAAATGTGTTGCTTGTGCACAATGAAGTTTTTTGTCTCCAGGAAATTTTAGTATTTGGAGTTGTGACCCTTTTGTATTTAGGGTGCGATATAATTAGACAATCAATAACAAAAAGTTATCAAAAAGTTAACCTTGCTAAAAATATATATTTGGCATCCAATATAAAAATAGAAAGGTTGTCATAAAATTAAAGTAAATTATAATAAATAAAATTTCGTAGAATTAATTATATTCCCTCCCCTAAAAATTCATTTATTTTATTAACAATGTTGTTATTATAATATTTTTCTCTCCATATTGCAGTTGAAACCCCACAAATACAACTTGTTTTTTATTCTGCGAAAAGTATTGCTGTTAATCTTCATTATTAATTTTTTTTTTATTTTTTTCTAATTTTATGTGAAAATTATGCAAATTCTTTTGTTTATTATATAATTTTACTTTATTTTTGCATATTTAAACTCAATGTCGGGGCTGTTAATGGCGTGTAAACTAAGCCACAATTATGTATAATAGCAAGTTTTAATACAAAAATCTAACAAAATATCATATTATTAATAAACCATAGAGCAACCATGTACATATTTCCATATAAAATGTTAATACTATAATAAAGCGTGACCCATTTTCAGATTCCTTACTTTTTTAAAGAAAGAAAAAAAAAAAAAACGCAGAAAATTCAAATTTATTTATTATTTGAAAGAACATTCTTTGGCATTTATTTTCAGAATATTATGTCTATCAAATGTTGTTCGTTGCTACTTCGCAGATGGCCTATCCGTTGAGTCCAATTTTCGATGACTCGTTCTAGCATTTCGACTGGTAACTGGTAACTGGCGAATGACACGCGTGATGCTTTGCTCCAAGGCCTGAATCGAAGCGGGTTTGTTCGCATAAACTTTAGACTTTACATTATCCCCACAGGAAAAAGTCTAACGGTGTGATATCACACGATCTTGGTGGCCAATCGACCAGCCCAAAACGTGAAATTATGTGCTCTCAATAAATCCATTGATTTCAGGCATCAAATATCGACTCTCCATGGTCTTCGTGTACACTCTCAGCTACGACCGCTATATTTTCTTCACAGCGTGCTGGACGTGATCTATTCGGTCAAATATTATCCAATAATGAATGCTCGGTCTCAAAATGGGTGATGGTGTTGCGAATAGTACGTTCAGTAGGCCGATTATGTTGTCCATAAGTTGAGCGAAGTCCACGAAACACATTCCTCACAAAACGTGAATTTTTGTAATAAAATTGAACGGTTTATAAGCGTTGTTCAGGCATAAGTCTTTCCATTATGAAATGGCAAACGATACTAAACAAAAATCACATGACAGCATTACACGACTCACACGTGATTTGTCAAAAAAAAAAAAAAAAAAAGACTATTGAAAAAAGTATCTCTACTTGAATCACCCTACATTATTAACAGTTTCAATAAATATGTGTTGTTATTTAAGATGTTGTTGCTCATTATTATTCATATACACATTGGAAAAGTTAACTTAAATCGTTACAAAATTTAATAAAAATCCCTGTAACTTATTATTAATATTATTATTACTTTTGTTATCTGGAATTAAATAACTTCTTTAATTGTTAACTATGTATTTATAATCAAAAGTTGAGTCGAAAGTTATTGTTGTATGTTTAGTTTTATATGCATTCGTAGTTTTCTTATAGTTTTATTATTATTATTAACAACTCTAAAGAGGTTTTGTTTGGCTCAAATGCTAACAACTTTAAAACATGTAAGAAACTTTGTCTTTATAGCTTGTGGGCCACATAACTAGTTAATAAATAGATTTAAATAGATTCTAGTAAATATCTATTTATATAAAAATAGTTTGAAATATTGCATTTTGTATGATCTTAAAAACTACAGTGCATTTCAATATTAACTATTTGTTAGTTTTGTTGTCATAAAAGTTAAACAAATATAAATATTTAATTTTTTTGTTTGCCATAAAAACAGCAGCAATATGTAGTACTCAGTCACAGAGGCTTTACAAATTACACTTAGTCCTCAATTGACGGCATTTTTTAGTTTCTTAAATTCAAATATTATTTTGTTTTTAATTTTGTTAGCTCGCATGTTAAAGCATTTTTTTCACATAAAAGCCGATTGCAAAAATATTTTAATATTTATTTAATAAACCCCTCTCCCCCAAAAAAAGAACCCTATAAATTGATACTCATTTATTAGTACGTATTTAAGAAAAGCTAAAAGAAGGAATTGAAATTAAGGGCCCGATTATCGTTCACAACACTGAAATTTTGTGTTGTCTCGACTACAACACAACATTCATTTTTCAATCGATTAAACCGATAAGTGTTGTGAATCGTAATCGCAATTTACAAAATACAACATCGAAATACTTAGGCCGCGTTTTCACTATGTTTTGTAATCATAGATGACGCCATATGACAACCCGCTTTCATAGAATTATTATTATTTGGACAATTTGACAACAAAAATGACATAGTGAAAACCAAAATTAAAGCCTAAAATTAATGGTAATCGGGACCTAATATTTCTTCTTGTAAAAATTCAAGTTTTGGTTTTGATGGATCATATTAACTGTTGTACAATATTTCAATCCAGCTGTGTAAATTGTTTATTCCAAATCGCTAACAATAGCTAAATATTCTTCAGTTTATCGTAGCTGGTGACAATTAGAAGGTGGTTCATAAATTTTGCTATTATGTCCAACGGATTACTACGAGATAAAGCCATTAAAGCTTAAGGGCGCTAGATAATAAGAGGCAGCAAACATTTCTTTTATATAAAAAGGTTGCTCTTTAAAGCACGACTGTAAATTGCTTAACAAACCATTGTATTTTTCCCAAAATGCAACATAAAATGTTGGTCCCGTTGGAAGTGACCGAATTTTGTTAAAACGTTGTCGTCGTAAAGTATGCTACGCCATTATGTCTGTCACTACAATTAGGATATTTATTTGCACGATAAGTTTGAAAACCAGCATCCACACGTCTACTTGGTGTGGTATATACATTGGCGTTGTCTTGGTGTTTGCGGTCATTGTCGAAGAGATAGGTTTCTCTAGATTTATTGAAAGTATTTAGTATTTTATTTGTAAGTTCCTGGGGTTGCTTTTAATAACATTTTTACTTTAATTTTGATTTTCATGCAAATACATTTAGACAGATTAAATTTTTTCATATACATATGTTTAAAAATAAATCCCTGAAAAAAACGAGTGTTTTTGAAAAAAAGTGTGACCGGATTTTATGTGAACAATGCTCATTAAATCATCATTAAAGTACAGCTAATAATTGCAAACTCTTCAAATGGTTTTAAAATGTACTTTATAGATGATTGATCTTTTCTAAGATTCCTCAAATGTCTTTTAACCGTATTTTATGTTACAAGTGCATTGACTAGAGTTTCAAGTTAAAACAAATCAAACACTGTGAACTTTGCCAGCATAGTATTTGTTATTGCTTCTGTTTGTGACAGAAAATATAGAAAAATGCAAAAAATATCCTCTAGCTCTATTTCGCACAACTACTTTTATTAACTGATTCCGGTTTTATGAAGAATTCATAGGATTTTTTCACATTTTTTTTATTACATTTGCAAAATACTTGTACACTCCTTTTTTAAGTCTTTTCAATGTTATTAAATATTTCATAAATTTCACATTACATATCAGGCCAGACGCACACGCTGTAGCTTTATGCATTATTTTCAAAATACACTTTCAGCGGCCCAAGACCGCTAAATTGGCACTTCTCGGTTATTTTAGAGTGTTATTTATAGATATAGTCAGAAATGGCAGTAACCAGTTTCTTCATAATTCATTAAAATAAGTTAGAAAATTATGAAAAAATTTAGTTTATCACCTCATACATGCATTACCCATAAATTGAATGAAACAATTAATTGTGTTTTAATTTGATGTACTCAGTATTTTGTTGATTATAAAATATGAAGGGTAAACAACTGCAAAACTTCATACAACTAGATACGGATAGTAACGTGCCATTCGCATCTACTCGATGAATTTAATAATAATATGAGAATAGTATCTACTGTAATATACATATTTTCGTACGTTTTTAATTGCGTAGGAGAGTATTTTTTTCTGTTAAAGCTCTTCCTGCAGTTCCATGATATTAATGTCAGTTTTGTGAGGAAAAGAAGAATGTTGTTGAGATGTTTTAATACATACCTTGGAGCCGTTAATATAAATTTGTATTTCTGAGTTTATTTTATAGTGAAGTATTTTACAAAAAAAAAAAAAAAAAAAAAAAACTACTGCTTTCTTTTCTTATATTGGATTTATGATAGTGTATTCAATTTTATAATAAAGGGTGAGTCAATTAGAGATACTTTTTTCAATATCCTTTTTTTGACAGATCACGTGTTAGTTATGTCATGCTGTCATGTTATTTTTGTTTAGTATTGTTTGGCATTTCATAATGGAAAGACTTCCGCCTGAACAATGTTTATAAATCGTTAAACTTTATTACGCAAATTTACGAATGTGTTTCGTGGACTTTGCTCAACTTATGGTCAACATAATCGGCCTACTGAGCGTACTATTCGCAACACCATATCCCATTTTGAGACTGATCATTCATTATTGGATAATATTTGACCGAATAGACCATGTCCAGCAAGCTGTGAAGAAAATATAGCGGTCGTAGCTGAGAGTGTACACGAAGGCCGTGGAGAGTCGATATTTGATGTCTGAAATTAAAGCTCGTGATCTCGGCGACATTTGGTTTTAGCACGACGGCGCCACTTTCCACACATCGCATCAATCAATCAGTACTGCTAGAAATAATAATATTTTTAACTTAGTTCGGTCAAAATATGTTTGAGATATAGATATATCTTAAAAAAAAAATAGAAACTTTAGAAATGTCCAGGTTTTTGATTAACAAAATTTGTTATCTTTTGGTTTAGTTTTCAAATGTTTGGTTTCCGGTATTCAGCTCACAAACAGCGTTTTAAACTTCATATATTCTAATATTCATCATATTAGATCAACTGTGTTTAACAAAATGTTCTAGCAAAATCTAACTGATTTTGCCACTTATTTTATTAATTTCTTTTAGTAATATGTATAATAATTTAAATATCATAATTGTTAAATTTTAAACAAGTTAATTTTATTTAAACGTCATCTTTTGACGTATGTTACGGGGTGTTAAAAACATAAATAAATAAAATGATAACAATTACGTGTGTCACAATTGTTTAGTAATAACAATTAAATAAATTAAAAAACGAAAAAGCATACATACAAATGGCAAGTAGCTGCCAGAAAGATATGACTTAAAAAAGTAACTTTATATAATTTGAAAAAAGTTACCAACATTATCACAAAACATTTGTTCAATTCACAAGTGTTGTTGTATGTTGTACATTGTATGATACAACTATCTTGACACAATTTTAAGCAAAGTCGTATGTTTTTGTTGTCAAACTTTTAAAATGGCAAAAGAAAATTATTTTAAAAACAAATGTGCAAAACATAAAATATTAATATTTTCCAAAATTAAAACAAACCTTAGTATTTTCAGTAATATCTATTATTAAAATGTTTTGTTTATTAATTTTAATTTCTTGTTTTAAAATTGTGAAACAGTTTATAATTTAACTGTTACCGTTAGGTTATTTCTTTCAATTAAAATGCGTAATTAAAATGTTGATATGTATCTGAACATACTTTTGATAACACTTAAATTATCATACAACATTCGAAAAACATATGTAAAAATGTCGTCGGTTCTGTATAAAATATTCACATAGAAATTATCAACAACATTTGTACAACTATTGTAAATTCAGACGACGTACAACTCCTACGACACTGCAACAGCAGTTGTGAATTGAACAATTATAAATATGCAAATATCCCAGTGATGGAAAAATGAAAAATTGATATGGTACTGACCGTCAACAAAAAGAGCACTTTTTTAACATTTTGGTACTTTTTAGGAAACATATACATATATTTTTATTCAAAAATAAAATTAAAAATCCATTTAAAAATAATTCAAAAATAGAATTAATTCAGTTTAATAAAACAAAAACAACAAGCTAAAAATTAATTAATTTTTATGTAAAAATATAAGTTTCAAAAATTTTTATTTGTTGTGGATTAAGATAATAAACATATGAGCATGCCATCATTTTGTTAGTGATAATGCCATATCATTAATATATCTTTCACCAATATGTTTGAAGTTTTCAAACTCATATGATACACAAAAAATTTCAAACAAGAAATGAGAAATACTAAAATGTATGCAACATACGAAATTTAAAAAAATTATCAAAATAGTACCACAAACAACTTTAATTCTTTATACATCTGTTTACTTTTGTAGATTATAAATATTTTTAAATAAATAACATGAATAACGAATTTGTGCATTCCTTATGTTCTTGTTTTGAAACCAATGTTGTCAATGATTATAAAAATAGTAACGCTGGATTTCTAAACAGGGAACAAAGCAAAACAAACAAATAGTACTAAATATGATGTGGAGGTACTGTGGTATTTTTGTTGTGAAAAAGTACTGAAAATAGTACAATATTATTGAATTTTCCATCACTGAAATATCCACAAAAAAAATATGGTTGCGAATATTTTAATACGCCATTAATATTCCAGGGAATGTTTTAGCAGCCAGTTAGTAATGTAATAAAAATATATGTATGCACATATGTATGTACATCCATCATACCCATTTAAATTTTAAACCTCAAGACCATTAGTTATAAAGATCATTTTGGAATTACTTACATATATTTACTATTTATTTTGGAATAAAACAAATATTATAATTTAACAAAAACATGTACTAATTTCCTTTTTTTGTTTGTTTTTTTTTTTTTTAGCAATCTCTATAATTTTTGAGGTAAATATACATTCATTTTATTAAAATTTTGTTAAAGTATGACACGTTTTTAAATTTGCTTTAAACGTGTCAACATGTTTTCTGCTATTTACTCTAAAACAATAACAAAAAACTGTTTGGTTGTAAAATTTAATATTTATTTGAAGAAATTAGACGAGTTAAACTTGTTAATTGTTTAAGTATACCCTACACCACCAAAGTGGGAATAAAGATATATTGCATTTGTGTAGATGTTTGTAACGCCCAAAAATATTAATGGACACAAATTCACTTTCTGGTTGTGAGCAAGATACAGGCTGTTTCAAATTTTGAAAATATTTCGATATAATTTGGTACATTCTTTTTTATTACACCACAAGGACGATCGGTACAAATATGCAATATACAACAATATAGAAATACCCTCCCGAAATGTAACTTTCTGGGTCATAAATACCTGATTTATCCACTAAAATTTCGTCATAAATAATCTATATATAAAATCTAATCACACCCATCTAAAGATTTCGTAAATTTCTTAAAATAAAATATTGGTAACCAAATAAAATTCAACACAAATAAGTATCATACCGTGAGCCTCAAAATAAAATCAACACCATATATTATCCCTGAAAAAGCTATCCATTGTGATAGCGAAATATTGGATATATAAATATATAGAACATTTTTATATAAATATTAAGGGACCTAATTGCTTGAAAAAAGAAATTATAGAATATTGAAAAAAAAGGTAGATAATGGTATGGCAAATATTTTTTTAGAACATATTAGCCCTCTAACTCCCCCCTCATAACGGCATTTTTGGCTTTATTCCAAGAAATTGTAAAAACACCCCGAAAAAGGGGAAGGGCGAAATGTTCTACAAAAATGTTGGCCATAAAATTTTACTATTAACACGAACACTAAAAACCAATCAAATTCAAGATTGTCCATTAAAGGTTAATTTAGTTATTGTTCACATATGTGGGTCATCCCATCTCTAGCGGGAAGGTTTGACACTCCAATACCGAATACTTTTGTATCTACGTCACTATGTCTTTAGTTTTGTTGCTAAGCTTCTTCTATCAGGTGTCGGTAATCTTACATATGTGGCATCTACAATAGAAAAAAAAGATTATCTCGATAATTTAAAAATACTATGTAGCCCCTATTGTAGAGAATTTAGAACTGGATTTTCCAACATTACATGATTCTAATGCTTGGTTTTCACTATTTCATTTTTGTTGTCAAATTGTCCAAATTGTTGGCAATTGCGTTGTCATATGGCGTCATCTATGTTTGCAATCATGATGTTTGCAATCTATGTTTGCATATGACAACCCGTTTTCATAAAATTGCCAACAAATTATACAATTTGACAACAAAAATTACATAGTGAAAACATAGTGAAAACGCGGCCTAAGCATACCTCCAAAATTGTGAAATAGTAGTTGCTTAATCATTGTCAAAAACTTTAGATCATCCGTCGCAGTCTCCAGATCTCATTCTAATTAAACACCTGTGGCAATATCTGAAAAAAAAAATTAGACAAAGAAATATTTCTTGCAATGATAACCTGAAGGCAGTAATATAGGTTGAATGAAAGCAACTTTCGCCTAATTTCATTAAAAAACTCGTGTATTCTATGCCTAAAAGATTGTCAGCTGTGATAAAGGGAAAACGACAAAATCTTTTACTTTTCCGTTAAAGTTAAATTATTTTTTTATGTTCCTTATTTTTCTACTTTTTTTCTTAATGTTAATATTTTATATTTTAAGTTACTTATGAATTGTGAAATATCATTTGTTTTGAATTTCAACTTGTAGTCTGTATAATAAAACATTATTTTGAAACAATATTAGGTGTTTACTTTATATTGACGCTCACAGTATATTACAAATGTCATTACACCTAATGCCATTACACCTAATTTTATAACGTGCGGTTCAATTTATCAGAGCTCCCATATAATAACCTCTTCTGAAAATCTCTTTAATGTGCATAAAACTTTTAAAGTCTATATATCCAGCTAACTTTAAATGCAAATTATTTGATTATACACAGTAGTCTTTTTACCTAATTTAATAAATGTTGGTCCATAATAGGTTGTTGTTGTAACAGCAGTATTTGCTGAGTTGACAGCCCTTGACCGAGTAATCTCGGGTCATTCCGGTGCGTAGAACCGGCTGTCGTGGGAATGCCCATAATAGGTCGTATGCACTGCTGTTTCTCGAAAACAGTTTTCACTAATATACACGTTGTCGGGTAGTATATAGTCGGGCTTGACCAACTATACTTTCTTACATGCTATTTTTATAAATTTTTATTCGATATGCTAATATTAATTTCTTATTTGGCATTATTTAAATAAATCTTAAATGGTAAAAACAGCGTTTTTTTAGAAACAGTATTTTCAGGAATTATTTAACTGAATTGAAATGAGCTACATATATAGGAAGTTATTCCCAGAAAACCAAGTACACACTTGAAGAAAAATTAAACTGAAACCAAATTTAATAAATTAACCGAAAAATAAATAAACAAAAATTTATAAATTTGGTAAAAATGCAATGAGTTTACAATTAATTTATATTTGATGTCTGAAGAGCACTACCTCTTATAAGACGGCATAACTCTTCGGTAAAGTTTTGTCTCGGTTTAGTTTCCTTTCATTACACTGTGAGACAAATGGTAGGGGTCAGTGATCGGGAAGGGTTCAAACTACCGGGGAAAGTTATATCGGTAAAAAAGAAGTTATACGTGTCCCGGCGTTTCGCTGGGTCACGTCTAGGAATCGAGATATATCGATTTGAAATTAGTAACTATCATATAGGGGAAATTGTCACCTTTGGTGGTCTTTTTATTTTTTTTTTTTTGACACAAGCCGATAGCCATTGATGCTAGTGCTTTTAGCCTTAGATTTATTGTAATTTTAATTATAATAAATTTTTTAATAAATAAAAATAAATAAATTTTTTGACATAAATCGAGAACCACTAGTCCGATTTTTAATTTAAAAAATTAGGAATTACAATTCCTTTAATCTGTTCATACAACGTTTCGGTACATAAGCAACAGTTTCGCACTTATAAATAAATGTATGAAGAAAAAATTATTTTTTGCCTAAAAAATTAAATTTTTTATTTTTAATTCATAAAAAATTCAAAACGGTACAAAAAAGTGTCAAGTCCTATTACTTTCACGTAAAGTCACATAACCTTTAAACAAAATGAAAATGGATGGAGGCGTTTCGCTTTTATTCACAATTAAGTGAAGGTATGAATTTCAAAAGTTTCCTCGAGATATGCTCAAAATTCCTTGGAAAATCATTGATGACTTTTTTATGATTGTCAGAATTAAAAAAAAAGTAATAAACAAAAGGTTATTTGAATCATTGATATTTCTTTTATTTCGGCTCAAGTTCATTAAATTTAATTTTTCATTAAATAATTTTTACTGAAGGTAGGAATCAGAATTCTTTACGTTCTCATCAATCTTTAACCAGTATCACTGGTGGTTCGAAATTTCCTGTAATTATCATTTTTTCATTTTATTTTATATGTTGCCTCCTTTTTCTTCAGTTTTTTTTTTTGTATTCATGCCAAGACTTCGTCTCGAAAACCTGAATACATTTTTATTATGTTTGTTGTCTACTTTCGTCGACATTTTATGTGTACCACTTAAAGTACAAAAACAAACATTAGCTTGAGCCTTAGCTTATGTTAAGAACAATTATTAGCGGTATTCACACCGAGCTTGTTAGTTTGTTAGTCGGTAGTTTGTTAATTTGTTAAAGTTACCAACTGTGAACGACCCCCTTTTTAAAACTTTGTTAGTCTGGTAACTTTCGTAGTAAAACAGCTGATTTATTGTTTTGACACAATTTATTATTCTGGAAAAAATAAAACATGCCACGAGAAAGTGTAAAAAAAACAATTGTAAACCATTTAATTACTCATTTTTTCTTTTGGTTATCCACTATGAGAACAGTTTATGATTTATTAAAATAAAATAAAAAATCATTTATTTAACATACTTACTCTCAATGTACACAAATATTTTTTTAGAAATGTATCACAAATGATTTTTTAAATATATTTATTTAGAAACTGCAACAGCTGATTGTGAGTTACCAACTAACAACTATTTTATCAGGGGTGCCGTGTCGTTAATTTGTTAAATGTTTATCCGTTAGCGCGTTAAATATACAAAAACAAAATGCGTGTAAAAAAGTAACGATTAACGACTAACAAACTAACAAGCTCGGTGTGAATACCGCTATTGTTTTTATTTTGAACTGTTAATTTCAGGGGTGCAAAGAGTGAGAACGTAAAGAATTCTGATGAGAGAATGTGGTGTTTCTCGAAACATATGTAAATTCAACCAACAACCCAGATTCGAATCCTAAGCCAAGAAAAATTATCAATAAATTTTAATAATAATTTTCATGTAACAATTCCATTCCTACCTTCAGTAAAAATAATTTAATGAAAAATTAAATTTAATGAACTCGAGCCGAAATAAAAGAAATTAACAGTTAACAGTTTAAAATAAAAACAATAATTATTCTTAATAAAAGGTTATTTGATTTTTATGGTAGCGGTAACAAACTAAATAACGGTCATAAATGTGCGAGGACAATTAAAAGGAAAAAAGGAAAGTACACTTTCTTAATTACTTGGATTTTTTCCGTTCAGGTAGCCTGATTTGTTTACACAAATTGCACCCACATTTATGAGTTATGTTTTAGAACGTTTCGAATAATTTAAAACGCACACGAATCAGGTATATATCCACCCTTAAAAGATGCGCGAATTCATAAGTACCTACCTCTCAGTAAAATGTTGAAACTTACGTAGTATTTATAGGGGTTCACTGATCGATTTTTGTCATTCAATAAGTGTCTCTGAACGCGTAAAGTACGGTTTTTTTAAAGTGACGAAAAAGTAACAAAAGTATAACGAACTGAGTGCAAAGTGTCTAGAAAATATCAATTTATTTTGTTACGTTTGTGGCAAAGCGCGCTTTTAAAATTAATATTTTAGGTAAGTTTACAGAAAAAATTGTGTCTATAAAATTTTTGTGCAACTTCACGAACCAGGGTTGTCAGATTTTTTTGAGCTTCGTCGCCAAAACGGATGTAAAAAATCGCCAAAATTCGCCAAAATTCGCCAAAATCCGATTTTGTTCAGTTTTTATTTTTTTTTTATTATTTAAAAGCAGGGACCGGAAATAAGAGTTATTTTTCAATTTTTGAAGAAATAAATCATACATAAATGAACATCGTAGAAAACTTTTAATTACACCATCATGATTCTTAGGCGAAATGCATCCAACATATTGCATGATTGTTAAAATTTTGATTTTTATTTTAACAATCAAAAATAAGAGTTATTTTTGATTTTTATATTTTTAAATGAAAAATTAAAGTTATTTTTGATTTTTATATTTTTAAATGAAAAATAAAAGTTATTTTTGATTTTTATATTTTTAAATGAAAAATAAAAGTTATTTTTGATTTTTATATTTTTAAATGAAAAATAAAAGTTATTTTTGATTTTTATATTTTTAAATGAAAAATAAAAGTTATTTTTGATTTTTATATTTTTATATCAAATAAAAATCAATTCAAACCTCTTATTTATTTGTTGATGCCGTATGTATTATAATATGCTGCTTCATTTCTGTATGAATATAATTTATTATGTGACTTATCCATTATCAGCTATACAAACATGAATGCATAGAAATAGCTTATAAGTTTTGGCTGCCATTCAAGTCAGTGTTAAGAGGTCGTTTTCAGGTGTTCAATTTTACCATCATAATTGATTTTAAATGTTCCTCAGATAAATTATATCTTAAATCTCCCAATATTAATCTGAATGCTGAAAATGACCTTTCTACACTGACTTGAGTGGCAGGTACAGAATAAACAATTAAAGCTAATTTTCGAAGCCATGGAAACACAAATTTTTTGTTCTCCCAATATTCCAATAAATTAGCAGAAGTATCGAAACGCTTTTCATTGTAATTGTCTATTTCAAAATAAGCTTTGCGGACGCTGTCATTTATTGTCGTAGGAGTATCATCGTCGTCCGAAGACGAATAATTCATCTCCATTGACCTTAAACCGTTTGCTAAAACAGATCGACAGCTTGCAACGGAGCTTTCATCTATTACAAATAAGTTTTCTTCAACAGGTGGCGTACCGCGTACCTATGTCACGAATTTTGAATTGATTTCTATTATTGATATAAAAATATAAAAATCAAAAATAAGTTATTTTTCATTTAAAAATATAAAAATCAAAAATAACTTTTATTTTTCATTTAAAAATATAAAAATCAAAAATAACTTTTATTTTTCATTTAAAAATATAAAAATCAAAAATAACTTTTATTTTTCATTTAAAAATATAAAAATCAAAAATAACTCTTATTTTCTATCTAAAAATATAAAAATCAAAAATAACTCTTATTTCTTGATTTTTTTGATAAAAGTCATAAGAGTTACGGTCCCTGTTTAAAAGAAATAAATTTTGTTTACACAAAAAAACCTAGTTCAATTTTTAAGTCAAAAATCGCCAAAAATTGAGAAAAAAAAAATCGCCAAAAAAAATTTTTTTTTAGTTTTTGTTACATTTTTTTTTATTTAATTCATTAATTGTTATTTATTAAACAAAATTTTAGTAAAACATATACACATTTATATCCGTTTTTGTATTTTTTACTATTTAAAAAATTTTAAAACTTTGTTAAAAGAGAGTTTTAAATTACATAAAAATGGAGATCATATTTAAAAAAAAAAGTAAAATTAAGTAGATAAGTCTAAGAGTTCGTAAACTTCATCCTCAGCGATTTCATTACTAGAGTCTTGACTTTCATACATAGTTGTGTTGAATTTTTTTATCATTTCATTAGTCGGTGTAAGCGAATTGCAGCATAATTTGTTTACGTTCATATGATTAATTATTCTCATTAGAGCGTCTAAAAGCTCATATTGAATTTTATTACTTAGTCGAGTTTTTGTACAATTCATTATTGAAAAGACCCTTTCAACGCAAACATTACTGGTTGGAACTATCAATATAGTAAGAACGGCCAAAGATATTTCCTTAAAATGGTACGCACCTGCTGTATCGTGATAATCAAACACTTTTGGCCAAAATTCAAGTAAATTTGTTGGAATTTCGTTATTAAAATAATTATTTAAATTTATAAACGGAAGTTTTCCCTATTGAGTTTCATACACGCCTATTGCTACATTTGGATCCATAAATGGTCTTAATGTTTCTTGAACAACGCCAAATTTAGTTTGAGATAATGTATTCGCACACTTTGAAATAGAAAATTGTCCAAAAGCTTTAAAAAAGTTCATATTTTCTGGTAATCTGCTTATCATCTCTTTAAAAAGTTTTTTTTAAATACACAAAACAGTTTTCTTTAAGTACGATTATTTCTACTTCGCTCAATTTCGCATTTCTTAATTCTGTTTCAAACTCTGCTCCAAAATCAATTGCATTTAGAGGCAAAAATGAATTTGAATTATCAATAGCTGGATGTAAATCATTGAAAAATTTTTCATTGTTTTCACTTTTGTCGAAAACATAAGAAGTGTACAATACATTTTTTCATGCATGCTTCCTGCATCCATGCTGTAAGATTGAAATTCCAAATTCAGATGATTCATTTCGTTGACAATTGGATTTATAAAAACCAAAAAAAGACGATTTTTTTCATCACATAATTTATTATAGATGTTTTGGCGAAAATCGTCAAGAAAATCGCCAGTGATATCAGAAATCGCCAAAAAATCGCCATGTTGCCAATCTCGACGCCAAACACGTTTCAAAATCGCCACGTTTGGCGAGAGATCGCCATATCTGACAGCCCTGTTACATACAAATAAATTTTTCTCTTAATCCATTTTTTTCGTAAAGCGTCTCTTATAACATTGTACAACTGATATTGCAATGACTCTCTTTTGATTTCATTTATTTTTATTAACTTTTTTGCAAAAATTCGTTAAACCGAGTACATGACATTTTCATTTGTTGGTAATACTCAATGGAAAGAATATGACTGTTCGTTAAATTCGTAAAATTGAGTATACGTTAAACTGGGAAACCACTGTATTATATTAAAAATCTATGTATATTACCTTAAAAATTTCATCATCTATTTTTTTTTCTTAATAAAAGTTTCGGGGTCGGTATTTGGTCAAAATATGGCTGAAAACAGAATATTTGTATTCGGCCAATTTTTTGCCTAATTTGAAACCGAAACCGAATAATCGGTTGGACTCTACTAATTACATTTGAAAAATATACAGCATGCATCTATTTAACAAAAACCATTAAAATAAATTCCAAGAACACTTAAGGAAAACAGCAATAAACCCAACAAAATTAACTGGAATTTCCAAAATTAACTGGGACTTCCAAAATGCAAATTTCATACTTTTATGACCTGTAATTTGTGATGCAAATTAATAAAAAGCAATAACAACTAAACAAAAAAGGATATTTGGGAATTTTTTCAATTTACACAATGTCTACTATCAATTGCAACAAAAAAAAAAAAAAAATTTAACTGATGTTTTACAATTCTATGTTTGAATGAAAAACAATTTTCTTTTGAAAATGAAAGTTGTGTGAAACACTGTATAAATCAAGGACTGCAAGCTAAATTTATTATTAGAAAAATAAACTGAATTGAAAAGATTCTTTAATATTTCACCTTATTCATTTCTCATTTAAAAATAAATCCTCTGATAAACTTATAAAATATGTACATTTAGGTATTAAGAGTAATGGGTTCATATTAAATTGTTTATAACAAACAAAAAAGCCAGTGTGCTATTTATATACATTGTAGATACATAATTTATTGTTATATTAATCATAATTAATACTATTAATAATAAATTACCATAACTTAATAATTGCATTCTCATTTAAAATAAATTTAAACAACATTTTGCTAATACTCATATTAATTTTTTATGCATTTCCTTACTCATTTTAGATATTAATGTCCAAAATCTGTTCAAATTAAAATAATAATAAACCATCTCTAATCCATCGTTCAATTGGCTAAAACAAAATCATCCATCAACATTACAAATAGTGCAAATTTATGTACAATTTAAATACTACAATTCGCCAACTCATTATCATAAGCGATATATGTAATTAAGGCCTTTATTATGACCTTTATTGTATTGGACACTTAGGCAATAAATGATTGAATAATCTGAAAACTTTCCATACAATTGGCAAAATTTCAATCATCATAACTCAAGGACATACACAACTACACAGTCATCATTCATATTGTTTAAGAGTCTTAATCTGAAGCGGTACATTTTGATCAGAGAAACATAGAATCTAATTTAATTTTTATACACAAAAGCACGCATTACGCGAAGCACAAGTACAATTTGTTACAATGAATTTGTGGAAACGTATCGCGTGCAATCCGGAGGTTAAACAATCCATGATACAATATTACGATGAAAAAGGATTGGCCGATATAAGAATCTTTTTAGCACCGTGGATTGAAGAGCGAATAATGTAAGTATGCAACATAGAAAATAATACAAATCAATTAAATTGCCAAAATTTTCATAAAACAGTATTTTGTTCGCAATACTGCTTGCATCCAATACCACCATAGTGGAGGGAGGGTAGGGTATACAGCCTTTACCCATCGACTCAGTATCACTATCTGAGTCGTTTTAACAATGTTACATGGTCGTCTGGCTGACATAAAAGTACAGGGTCCAAATTACCGCATTCGATATCGAGTGAAATTGATCGTAATTTTCTTATTTGAGATAATGACATTCGATATCGAGCAAGAAATTTAGTACATTTTATCATAATTTCGATATCGAAACCATTTTTCGATACGATAGCTCATTCGATCACGAATGCGGTAATTTGGCCCCTGGCCTCAATTTAAAATTTATTTCAATTTGTTTCCGCTCAAGAACCAAGTCTATTGGAGCTTGTAAGTTCTCATGCGAATGTCCCCCCGAAATAGGACTTTATTGGTCATAGATGTCTGATATATATACATATGGGTATTTCCATGAAATGGCCCACCGTGACTTAAAAAATCAAAACGCTCGCATAATTTTTTTACGCACAGAAAATTGAAAAAAAAACTATTGAGATTTTACTATGTAAAAAAAATTTCAGCCTATCATAATTTAAAATTCAAAAAAAGCTGTAGCATGCATTACTTGCAATTGCTGCGAACGAAAATAATATATATGTATGTACATATGTAATATCGCAGTTTGGTATACAAGTAATTGATACAACAACAAATGAATATAAAAATGTGAGATGAGAGCAAACTGTGCATCAATAACGGAATTTTTCCGGGGTTTTTTCGGCAACATTCTTTTGTCACGTGCGTAATGCAAAAGAACCACATAATGCCATTATTAGTGTTGCCATTTTAGCACTTTCAGTGCTAGATTTAGCATTTTGTTTCTCGAAAATTCATTGAAATTTTTAAAAATTATGCTAAATGCTTTTTAGCATAATTTGCTTGATAAACATTTTTTTGTCGAAATTTTTTTTACTATTTTACTCCAAAAAATACTTTTGGAGAAATAAAAAATAACTTTTACTAATATTTCAATTAAATTTCTTTCGGTGTGTTAAGGAAATGAACACGGAAATTTTTGAATTAATATATGAAATGTAATCTCTTAAAACGAGTCAACAATTGTTATGAACAAAATTAGAAAAAACTATAATTTATATATGTAACATTTGAATTAAAAATTGTATTGTTACATTGACAAAATTTAGCACTTATTTTTCTTCTGTAGAGCATTTTAGCACTTAGTTTTTCAAGTTATAGCATACATATTTTGAAATTAATTTTCTGGCAACACTGGTCATTATTAGCTCATTTTCAGTTGAAGTGTCTTGTTGTTTATGGCGTTTTCTTTTCTGGCAAAAATGTTACACGTTTTTCCCATTTCGCATCTTTTTTAATTTTTTTGTGTTCTTTTCTGAAAAAATATCAACACTGCTAAAGTGTAGTGTGTTCTTTTCTATAAATGTCACACTATAAATTAAAAAAATGGTGCACCTTTCACACTCTGTATTTTTAGAGGGGGAGAATCGCACGATAAAACAGCTGACCAGTGATGCCAACTTTTGAGACTCAAAACGCGTAAACATTTTTGAAAAAGGGCTAAATGAAAAAAAAATCCATATAAAATCACATCCAATTATTTTTTGCGTTTTGAGTGACTAAAATCCGGCTAAATCTAGCCCGAAAAGGGCTAAGTTGGCATCGCTGCAACTGACCTTTTTTTTGTGTATGAATGTGTATTTGTGTTAAGAAACAAAAAAAAAATATAAAAAATGGAAAATAATACTACTTTTTTATGTGCTTAAAAAATTTTTGATGACTTGTTGAATTCATCTTCATCATCTGATGATGATAAAATATTTTATGATTATGGAAAAGTGAAAGGCTTTGTAGAGAACATAATTAATGAATACTCTGAAGTTAATGTATGTCAAATTTAATAGGACAATATCTCCTACTTCTTATAAATATAATATATGTCTATATATATAATTTTTATAGTTTAAGAAGAATTTGCGTATTAGTCGGGAAGGTGCCATTGGTCTTTTTGATAAATATTCATTGTCTTATTTCAAGCGATCTTATCTAGCTTCTTCTTTAAAAAAAAAAAAAAAAAACAAAAACAGCTGTACATGAAAAAAAGTGTTACACTGTTGTAATTTTATGTTCTATTCTGACCATTAAAAATGCGACATCTTTAAAATGTGGGGTAAACATTATAAAAATGTACATAATAACGGTGTAACATTTTATTTCAGAAAAGAAAACACCATTAGTTTCTAGTGCAAGTTTTTTGTTTGCTGAAAAAAATTATTGAAATAAGTAGCCTTCTACAAAAATTGATTTTTTTTTTGGACTTTTGAACTTTTGTCACGTGCGTAATTGTAAGTACGAAAAATTCAATGCTGTTAATTTATGTCCATTTGATAAATATTATTTTAATTTCACAATACATATTAGATGTCAAGTAATGCTAAAAATCAAAAAAGGTGGAGGGAAAGGCTTAAGCAGGATAAAAACAAGTGAATATCGCAAGAGAAAAGCATGTGAGGCCAAAAACAACTCAAAAATATTGAAAGAAAAAAGAGAGACTTTTTTCACCATTGACCCAGACACGTTGAATTAATGGACAATTTTCCACACAATATGTGTGTTTGTAAATACCATGCGAATATGAATGCGCTCGCAAAATCATCAAGGGAGTTTGTTATATACATATCTCAGCAAAGGAGATTGAAGATTTCTTTCCACCATTAAATGAAAAATGGAAAATTGTCCGCTCTATTCCAAGAATACAAAAAATTCATTGCTTTTCATACCAAGATAATGAGTATATAAATGTAGCTCGAACAGGATACTCACTTAAGGAAAAAAATTAAATTAGATTTATTTGAAACTGGTTTAAATCGGTCCATTATTTCACCTAGTCCCCATACAAATATCAAACATTTATCGGTTGTAAATGTTCGATTTATGCACGTATCTCAACGTAAGCTCATCAATAAATTTTGTGCAAATCGGTCCATAATTGGCCATAGCTCCCATATAAAGCCCGAACATAACACTCCTAAAAATGTTGGTCTTGAAATCATATTCAACATGAGCCTGTTAGGTCATAGCTCCCATATAAGGCACACTTACCAAAATCTCCTATGGCCGAATTCTCGGTCATTAGTTAAGCATTGGTAAACTAAAATACTAACTATTGTTTAACTATTACTTTGTATTCTTATGGCAAACTAAGCATTGCGAATAAAGAATCATTAGTTAAGCCTTTGCCATTAGCTAATTAAAGACTGTGAATTTAGCCATTAATAATGTTAGTATCCGAATAAAATTGAACACAAATAAGTTTTATATATATATACAGAAATCATGACAACCAATTTTATAACGGTCAATCCATAATTAGTCATATCTTCCATATAAGATCACTTGTAACATCATCAAATCATTTATAAGTGTTTATATCGAGATAAAATTTAACACAAAGAATATATCTAAATATTCTGACAGAAGTCATGCCACTACATTTTTGGATGATCGGTCCGTTTCTGAAAAACTATTTTTACACATATACTGGGTGTAGGGTATTATATGGTCGGGCTTGACCGTCCATGCTTTCTTACTTGTTTTACTTAAACATATTTAATTCCCTCAAATGAATTGTTCAAGCTGTTTCTTATTTACATCATCATGATCTCAACTCCTATCTTATTGTTCTTTTTTATAATATAGAATTTTAAGCCTCTTACAAAAGTGCTCTTCAATTAATTTCACTATTATTGTGGGTGCAATACGAACTGCATTTTAATGCAGTTTATTCACAGAATTCATTTATATTTATAAATTTTCGTTTTTGCACATTTTACAGCTGAAGTGACACAGTGAAAATGAAAAGAATTATTTATTTTATAGACTTTCTTGACTTATGTATATTAATTGGCTTAAAGGAAAGCCTATTTAAATACATACATATATATGTATGTCTTTTCAAAAAATATGTACAACATATAAATATAAATGTTGAAAACTTGATAGCAAGTTAATAGCAGCAAGAAATAACACAAGATACTTTGAAGTCATTAAAGGTATTTGAAGACATCCTTATTATTATAATTGTTTACTGCACTCACAGAGTCGGTTTATATTTATTTATATATGTATTCTCTTTTTGCACCTTGACAGCTAAAGTGCCACAGTGAAAATGAAAAGGATTATTTATTTTATAGGCTTCTTTGACTTACATATGTACTCGTATATGAATCGGCTTAAAGAAAAACTTATTTAAATTCATATGCAGGTTTTTCAAAAGTATGTTTAATATACATGTATAGTATAAATATAAATGTTGATAACTCGATAGCAAGTTAATAGCAGCAAGAAAATCGCACGATGTGCGTCGTTAGATTTTCGAGGTTGCGCTGTTGTGAGTTCGAGTCTTTCTCCCCTATCGTGAATAAAAATTCCACATTAAATTTGTTCCCTTTTATTTTTTTTTAACATTGAATTTTAATAGGAAAAAATGTGAAAAGGGAACAAATTTCATGTGGAATTTTTATTCACGATAGGGGAGAAAGACTCGAACTCAAAACAGCGCAACCTCGAAAATCTAACGACGCACAGTGAAAATGAGTACTAATTAAGCAGCGACGCAACTTATAAAAAACGCAAAACGTTGAACTGATCAACAAAATTTTTAAAAACTAAAACATTTTGTTTACTTCTTCAATTGTTGAATAAATAAATGCACGAAAATTTAACGTCAACGTTTTTTATTGTTAGGTCATATTGCAACGTGGTTTGTTATCAAACATTTGAAATGGAAAAAATATATTTTATATAATTTTTTACTATGAACTCCTGACTAATGACTGGCTTTCTTTCAATTGCAGATCGGAGCGTATGAATGCTTCATCGACTGACCTTTACGAACGTATTGCACATCAATTCTATGAGGAATTAAAGCAGAAACTCATTCCACTCAGCAACGATAATTTGATGAAATTTAAACTTGCCGAAATCTGCACAAGCGTTACACAAACACCAGCCGTGGAGTTATACACACACATTCGTACCGGTCTGCAACGTGAGATACAGTTGGTAGACCAAATGCCGCAGTATTCATATATGAGTGGTGTCGGTGTTAACGGGAGTGGCGGCGGAATGTTGGGCGGCAGTACCATACCTGTTGTACCAGGTATGCACACGCCCACTCTCGCTTCCACCGGTAACGGTGGCAATGCCTACGTCGGCAATGATCTCTACGCCCTGCACAGTCTCATCACTAAATTGAACATGGACATAAATGCTATCTTTGCCGATATGCAACAGTTTCGCAGCAGTTATGAAACATTTCACAACTGCTTCAACAGCTACAATCAACGTAAGGCTCATATGTCACCGCAGGATATTCAGTCGACAGATCTGCAGCTGCAGGAACAGTGTCGTATGTTGGCCACCACACGCAGCTCCATACTGAACGATTTAAATCGAATAATCGGCACCTACAACACCATACAGACAACGGTGATAACGGAGTTAAAGAACTGGCAACGTAACCAGGCGTTGGCTGGCAATGGTGCACCATTCCGTGATAACTTGGATGACATACAACGTTGCATTGAACAGTTGGTCGAAATGGTTGGAAAAATTCTAGACAATGTTAATATGATGAACATGATACGTTTGGATAATAATGATGATATCAGTGAAATGATTTCCCGTGTACGTCAGGCTCAACAATTGTTAGTGCTATCATCATTTATCGTTGAAAAACAACCGCCACAGGTTATGAAAACCAATACCAGGTAAAAAGAAAATCATTTTAATTACACTCGTTTTACTCACAATTGAGATTGTACACAACACACTATGTACTTGTGTACTATTTTTATATGCAAGTGCTTTGTGGGTGTTTTCAAAGAATGTATGTCCATTAGGGTGGTCCCACAAAAAAAATCATTGATTTTCTTTAACTTAATTGAAAGTTGAACGTATTGAATGTCCTTTGATCTAGGGGCAAACATTTTAAAAAATCGTCTTCTCCATCAAACTAAACTTTCAATTTAGTTGGGAATATCGAATACACGGGGCCACCATAAGGTCTACGAGTGTATGTACATCCAACCACATGTTGTGTGGGTTATACAAGTAATTACACCATTTAGTATGTAGTTCTTCTGCTACTCTTTCAATTTACCATATTTAATACATTGCTAATTAAGTTGAATTATTATTTTAATCAATAGATTTGCGGCTGCAGTACGATGGCTCATTGGACCACAATTGGGCATAAGTGTTAACAGTCCTTCAGTGGAATGTATTATATTATCAGGTGAGTTTATTGTATTAAGTAAACATGTTCTTTATATTATCATATATAGTATTTATTAAATTGTTGTTCATTTATTTATTTTATTAAGTAAGAATTAAAAGTGCCAAGGGCAAACATTATCATATTAAAAAAGCAATGCAAAGAGTTAAACTTAAAAATTATGATGCTCATACTCGTATATTGTCACCTTTGTCAGCTGATTATTTATTTTTCCAATTTTTGCACGCAGATAAACAAATCTATGACGCTTCTATTAAATAAAAATAATTTGATAGAAAATACCTTGTACAGTATCTTTTTAACGAGAACTTTGTTTTTCGGTTAATTTGTTTATTCAACATTGTTGAATACAGTTTTTCTAAAAATAGTTATAACAATATAACAACTTTTTTGCTATCAGATGTCATAGCTTACAATTCTGGCAAAAAGATATAGGAAAAACAGCATCCAATTATAAATCGATTGAAATATCAATAGAGGAATATTGTTCTTTTCGGATAACTTTGTACTTGAAATGATATTATAAAGTTTGGATATTTGTTACTTTTAAGTAGAGGAAAAATCGTTTATTATATCCTACAGTAACGCCTATAAATATTAGCCCAACACCCATCTTAAAGTATACCGATCGACTCAGTCGATTTAACGAATTCCGTCCGACTGCCTGGCTGTCAATGTCAATTTGTGCCCACAAATAAGTTGTACATGAAGCATCATGAGCATCTACAAATCGGCAGATCGATCCATAATTGACCATATAATGCACACTTCCGAAAATCACTTTAGAAAGCATAACTCTCTTTAAAATGTTGACAACCAAATAATATTCAGCACAAATATGTTTTAGTACACACAAATTATTTTATGATAATTTGTCCAAAATTAGTCATAAGAAGCACTTTTGAAATCACTTTTTCGACCATAACTTCTTTAACCGTATGATGTTCAACTGGGCTTTTCGAGGAAAATTAATGACAGCTGATCCACATTCAACACAGTTGATCTTTTGATTGACGTTAAGTTGCAAAAATGTGAGTATTTTAAGGCGTCATTAACAACCACTCCCATCCCACGCCCAAGTCTGAGCCACGCATTAACAATTAGTGTGGTACAAAACTTCTTCTACACACTACACAATCCCAGCAATCAATTAAAAGCTTAAAAGGGGGAAAAAGCTTAAAAGGGGAGAAAAGGGCCTCGCCAGGCCCACTGCCCAGGCAGTCAGACATCTTAGGGTTAAAAATATTGGCATGTATACAAATAAAACTCAACACAAATAAGTTTCATATATAGAGAAATCATGACACCAAATTTTATAATAGTCGGTTTATTATTAGTCAAAGCTCCTATATAAGACCCATGAAGCGAACATGTATAAATATTTTAAAAGTGTTTATATCGAGAAAAAAATAACACAAGAAATAGTTATATGCACAGAAGTCATACCACTAAATTTTTGTATGATCGTATGATCGATAATGGGTCATAGCGCCCATTTCTGAAAAAGTGTTTTTAGACATATACTGAGTGCAGGGTATTACCATACTTTTTTGTTTTTGTTTCGATGATATGCGTTCGACAGTAAAAAAAATATTAAAATTCAAGCTGTGCTAAAGAAATTGATTTGTTAAATAATAATTTTTTGTTGTGTCGAGTGCCCCGATCGACTAGGCTATAGAGTGCCGGACTATCAGTCAAAGTGTTGCGGGTTCTATTCTAGCCAAAGATTCTGGCTGTTTTCTGCAGATAAACCAAAAGCTTCGCAGTTTGTGTTTGTTAATTATAAAAAAAAAATTGTTAAATTAAATGTTTTTACATATTGCATAAAAAGTAAAATTTAGTACTAACAAAGCTCTTTAACCACGTTTTAAGTAGAGGTAAAATTTTGCTGCATAAATATATATTCAGAAAGTTTGGAAAACAAGACACTTTGATATGATCAAGTAGGCAACTCAATGTTGGAAATTTAAAACTTGTAACACATTGTTATTCCTATGTATACTATTCTATTATTAACAAATATATATTTGAATTGTTATTTTATTTATTTTTGTCATTACAACACCTCTGATAATTAAATTGTTAAAAGTACAACATATGTATTTTGTTGCAGTTTATTTAAGTTCATGTATCAAGTTACTGCAATAAAATTATATAAACAAATATTGTGAGTAATATAAATACATATTTCTTTTTTGTTAGAGCAAAATGAAACTATAGTTGCATAATTGCGAAATTGTTAAATACAAATCAACTGAATCCACCTCACTGAAGTATACACCTAATTCTGTTTTTACGCGAATTTTTTTACTCGAATTTTATTTAACGCGTTTCCAAATAAATATTTCATTCTTTTTATATGCGACTACATTTGATTTAACGCGATCTAAAATGCATGTATTTTTTAGCAGAAAACCGTTGTACACTAGCAATCGTCTAATACGAAAAACAACATAATCTATATATTTCATACGTGGAACCAATTCCCTCATTTAATATGGATACTCCATCTTTTTCGAGTTTTCGAGTAACGTATCTATCGTGTAAAAACAGAATTAGGTGTATTTTAAAATTTGAAAAGAAAACTAACAGGAACTTAAAAAAGAAAAAAAATTAATTTCATTTAAAAGAAAAAATGTTATAGTCTAACAAACAAAAATGATTTATTGCAAAAATTTATATTTTAAAACTAAAAAATTCTCGGTTTTTCACATCACAACTTATTTTATGAAGGGACGTATCGGTTTCGAAAACTGGAAATTAGAACTGACAATTACACGATTTAATATTTGGTGTTTTAGTCTTTATTATCACAACTGATTTAAGGGGATTTGACGTAGAAGCGACCAGTTTGTGGGTAATACTCGGCGAAATATTCCACCATTTCTGAAATTGACCATAAAATTTCGATAACATTAAGGTCTGGCGACAATACCTGATTTTTGCTTTGGATCGTTATACTGTTAAAAAAGATTCTCGGCGCTTTCCAACAATTTGTTCTTTAGAATCTGAAGGAACATAAACTTGTGCATGGTTGTTTCAACAAGTGTTAAATTCCCAGTACTGTTGAGGTTTTCTTTGTTGAATTCTGTATTTGGTTTCCGCCAAACATACGACATGCCATCTGAACCGAATATGTTAAACTTAGATTCATCGGAGTAGATGACCGAATTCCAAAATGCAGATTACTTGCAAACATGTTCTTTGGCGAAAGTTAGCCTGCACAGTCTGTTTTTCGGTTTTATAAAGGATTTATTGCGTGTAATTCGGCCATTAAAATCATGTTGGCGCTAGACACGACGAACAGTTTTAACGCACCACCTCGGAGACGAGTTGTGAAGCTGGATTTGCCTTTATTTTTCTTAAAATGTGTCGCTCATTATGCTTATTGAAAATTTTATTTGGTGCCCTTCTGCCTTTGTTATGGCTCAATGATTTTTTTGACTGTGGAAGCTTTAATGTTAACCATGTCTACTATTTTTCGCTGAGTGGTACTTTTGGAAATGGTTTAAAACCAATTCTCGTTGTACGCGGACTCATTTGAACTATTTTAAATTGGCACTTGACTTTACAAAATCGGACTTACAATTCAACAGAAAATATTAATAGAAGTAGAAAAAAGGAAAACGACAAACCGACAAACCGACAACGCTGCAATGAGCTATTGGTACAGTAGAAATTGACTGCATAAAATAAGCTGTAAGGTGAAAAACGAGTTTTAATCTATATACCTATTAAAATGTACATTTTTGCAATAAATGTTTTTTGTTTGTTAAACTATTAACATTTTTTTCTTTTAAATGGCACCAATTTCTTTTTTAAGTTCCGGTTAGTTTTCTTTTTGTGGAGCTTTGAAAAATATATTGCATAAAATAAGCTGTGAGCCACTGTAAGTTCTAATCCATTGTTTCAATTAAATTTTGTTTAAAGCTTCAATGATATTAAAAATGTATTATAAACAATTATTTAATACAATACATTTTTCAAATCATATAATAAACAAAAATAAACAAATTATTTATTCATATCTTAAACATTTGTTTGTTTATTAAATTTAAAACTTTATCTAACTACGTCAGTCGCTTGTTTGTTTAGTTATTTTTATTTTACTATTTTGTTTTCCTACAGTTTTTAAAACAAACTTATACGAGTAGCGGTTTTAATATTTAATAAAATATGTATATACGAGTACTACAACAATACATAAATAAATGAGAACTCTGTCAACAATAGCAACAATAAATATGACATAATTTATATAAAATTTTAAACAATTGCTAATATGTATGTATATAATTTATATTACAGAGGCACAGGCTCAACGTCATTCCGCACAACGTACAATGTCTGAGTCATCTAGCAGTAATCCAGCATCGTCGGGTGAAATTGTGAATAATGTTGGCACTATGGAATATAATACTCAGACAAGAGTCTTTTCGGCGAGTTTCAGGTATGTTTTAAATACGTTTTTAACTATTTTCATTATTACTACCATTGTTCGTTTTTAATAGATTATTTTCGTTATATATGCACATACGAGGTCTGATCAAAAAAGTAATCCCCCTCAGATATAATACACTTCTGCCAGCGTTTTTTCCAATCCTCGAAACATTCTGAAACGCGCTTTTTGGTATTGCCAACAGCTCCTGTTTCGATTTTTCTTTTATCTCCTCAATTGTAGCAAAGCGCTTTCCTTTAATGTTGTTGCTGTAACAGCAGTAATTGCTGAGTTGACAGCCCTTGGCCGATTGATCTCGGGTCATTCCGGTGCGTAGAACCGGCTGTCGTGGGAATACTTTCCTTTCATCGGTGTCTTCATTTTTGGGAAGAGGAAAAAATCAGCGGGGGCCAAGTCCGTTGAATACGATGGTTGAGGCATGATAACGGTTTTGTTTTTGGACAAAAACTCACGCACAAGCACCGATGTGTGAGCTGGTGCGTTATCATGGTGGAAAATCCATGATTGGCTTTTCCACAATTCTGTGCGTTTCTGACGAATTGCTTCGCGCAAACGGCGCATAACTTCAAGGTAGTATTATTGACCGGACGACCTTGTGCTAAGAATTCATGATGCAACACGGCATTGCAGTCGAAGAAAACAGTGAGCAAAACTTTCACATTTGACCGAACATGACGTGCTTTTTTCGGTCTTGGCTCTTCTGGACGTTTTTATTGGGATGATTGGGCTTTGGTGTCAATGTCATAACCATACACCCATGATTCGTCACCAGTTATGTCTTTTTTGAGGAAATCTGGATCGTCGTTGAAAGCTCCTGAGCGATGTCATGTGACGTTGTTTTTGCTCAAAATTTAGCAATTTTTAAACAACTTTCGCTGCCGCACATGTCATGCCTAAAACATCCGTAAAAATTGCTTGGCATGAGCCGAACGATATGCCAACATCATCAGCAAATGTCCTTGCGCATTTAATTTCATTTTTTTACAAAATACTTAAAACAGTTTGTTTGATCCATTTTTTCGAATAGTAAAAAATCGAAGAGCACACTAAAACACGACTAACCTTTTTATCTGTCAAAAACAAATTGACAATCCAAAATGGCTGATATTACCAACATATATAACAGACATGTGTACCAACATAACAGAAAAAAAATGCGAAAATCGAACATACGTAACTCACGAAATTTGAAAATGACGGTTATTTTTTGATCAGACCTCGTATATGTATAAAACACATTTAAAACAAATAACTGTATTTTAATAATTATGATTAAAATCTGTCCCTTTCTCTTACAGAACAATGCAATTGAAGAAAATTAAACGTGCTGAAAAGAAAGGCACTGAGAGTGTTATGGATGAAAAATTTGCTTTACTCTTTTATACATCGGTCATAGTCAATGATTATAGAATTAGGGTAAGTTAATTGAAATATGTATACAATAGTTTCATAAATCTTCCTTAAGGAAATTTATTAAATTTATATTATTAAAAATACCTACTATTAATTTTTCTTAGGTCTGGACAATTTCCTTACCCGTAGTCGTAATAGTGCATGGTAATCAAGAGCCTCAGTCATGGGCCACGATAACCTGGGATAATGCATTCTCTGATATTGTACGCGAACCTTTCCAAGTGCCCGAAAGAGTTGCTTGGTCCCAATTGGCCATGGCATTAAATACCAAATTTGAATCGTCAACGGGTCGTGCTTTAACCGAAGATAATTTAAATTTCTTACGTAAGTAAACTAATTTGTCTTGATACATTTCTATAAAATTATATTTTCCTATATATTAACATATGTATGTATATATTTTTAATTTATTATACAGATGAAAAACTATTCCGCCGAAATGGAATGAATAGTGATGACGATTATATTTCTTGGGCCCAGTTCTGCAAGGAACCCTTGCCCGATCGTTCATTTACATTTTGGGATTGGTTCTTTGCCATAATGAAATTAACCAAAGATCATTTACTAAGTCTATGGAAGGCCGGTTTAATTGTGGGTTTCATTAACAAGCGCAAGGCCGAAGAAATGTTGCGGATTCTACCAATGGGTACTTTCTTGTTACGTTTCTCAGACAGTGAATTAGGTAAGTTGAATGAATGGCCTAAGCGATTTTTGTAGGGATTTACATTTATTTAAATTATTTTGTTCTTCTCATTTGTCTTACTCTTTTACAAATACTGCAGGTGGAATAACTGTGGGATTTGTTACCGAACAAAGTTCTGTGCTAATGTTGTCGCCATGGACGGCACGTGATTTAAATATACGCGGCTTAGCCGATCGTATTCATGATATAGAAATCTTGCGTATTGTCTATCCAACGAATCGTATGCGCGATGAAGCTTTCGGTGAATTTTATACACAAAGAATGGGTAAGTCATCAGTGTAAAATATAAATTATATAATTAAAGATTATTTTTTACAAAAGAAAACTACATAGAAATCCTCTAGGAAATAGATAAAGCATTTTTTAGTTTTTTTTTTAAACATATTGTTACAGTCGGAATATATACAAAGAAAATCGTGAAAATCCGAAATTGTCGATATCGATACAACGATAAAAGCAAACCTAAGGGATGTGGTGTTGTTAAAAAACCAACACGCATTCTTTACGACAAAGATTAAACATACATATGTAAAAACGGTCTTGAAACAACCGGGTTCAACATTTGATGTTGCAGCTAAACATGAGGATGACGACCCAAAATAAATATACAAAAATGGTCTACATAGCATTTCCTTTGACATATTTATATAAAAGAAAGCCTGTCTCTTATTAGTCGTCACCACACTTCAGTAAAGTTTTTGTCCGATTTAGCTCTCAGTCATTAGTGAAAAGCTGCCGGTGGATTGGTATCAAAGAAATCAGGTTAATGTAATAGCAAAATATTTGAACTCCCATAATTGTTTGCAGCTTCTGCCATTTGAACAATATTGGGCTATTTTAAAAGGAATAGTAAAGCGGAGTGGCAGTGTAGTTCTTGAGAATAAAACAAATTTTAACGAAATATAAGGGAAAATAAATTTATTTTTCTTCTTCAATTACAAATTGCCTTTATTTTTATTTGCCTACTTTTTAATGCTTATATTAAACTATCGATTTTGTTGGCGACAGGTAATGTAGAGGTAGTCTAGAAATGTTCAAAATTGAACTTGTAGCGACATTACTATCACTTTCAATATCGAATGACGAGCATTCATTGTAAACGTTTTGAAAACATAAATTAGCATTTTTTTAAAGTCTCGATTTATTCTATAAGCGCAATATAGAAATATGTCCAAGTTTATCTTTCATACAATTAGATTTTTTATATTTTATTTATTGTTTCTTTTAATTCCAGATGAAAATGCCCGTCGTGATGGTTATGTACCAAATACTATACGAGTGAATGTACCAGCCATAGAAGGTGTTGGCGGTTTAACACCTCAACACAATATTCAATCCCCCCATCCACAAGATATACAAATGGGAAAGTAAGTACTAAATATTTTAAATACTCGTCTTCTAAACACACAGCCAATAACAATAGCTTTTAACTATTCATCTCATCAATTAGTTTTCTTTTTCATCCCTAACAAAAGAATGCCATTTTTATCCCAAGCCACTTAGCAATACTTTGAATTTGTACTAAAATGCCTTTTTTCTAATAGACAAAGAAACTGCTAAATTCACTTAATTTCATTAGTTATGTATTGTTTATGCATTTGTTTGTCAAAAGCTTCAATTCTAATCGTTATAAGTTTTCTTTAAGTTTCGAATTCACTTCAAGTATATTTCTAATTCTTTATTGTTTTTATACTTTGTTTTTTTTTTCTTAATTTCATCAACTTTAAAACGGTGTTCTTTGGGAAATAAATCTACTACTCTACTGTTTGTTCTGTCTTCTACTTCCAACAATAACTATAACAATAGCAATAGTAACAATAATATTTGCTTAAATGATCTCGATTTGTATACAAATGATATGATACAAATGAATGACTGGGATAATCTTTGTATACTCTAAATGACAATTGTTGTTATTGTTGTAAATTATGATAATGCAGTGCAAAAATAAAAACGTAAAAGAAACAAAGGAAACAGAGGTCTGATCTAAAACTAAATTATTTGTATATCTTTGTTTAATTATGAAACAAAAAGAAATTTTATAATGTGTGTGCATAACATAAAATGCAACAATTATTCCAAAGTTTTACACTTGTAATTTGTCGTTTAACAAAAAAAAAAAAACAACTTCGAGTGTCTTTTTCTTCTACAAAACGTCTTGTGTGTAACAAAATTATCAAACCAAATAAAAGGTATTTACATTTTATTTAGTATATTTTTTTTTCTTTTTAATTGCTTTGTTTTTTGGTTGGTTTTAGTTTTTCTTTTTAATACCATCACTCCATTTAACATCTTGCATACACTCGTACATAAATTTTGAATGTGTTTTGTTTCTTCTTTGCCATTTCATGCAATCTTTAATGCAAAAAAATTAAAATTTTAAAACACACGCTCATTATTCTTACTTCTTGTTTCATACGTCCATAAATCATAATCATCATATTGGTTAAGTTAACTGGTTCTGGTGGGGAGGGTACATTGGATTTCTCCTGTAAAGGAATCCTTCTTACAGTACAAGGTGGCGCAAAAGTAATCCTCCTATCAGAAAATGCTATAAATTTTGCCAGTTCTGTTTTGATATTTGTGTAGTAGACACATGCGAAATACAAGTTAATAATGTTACGCTACACTGCTCCAGAACGCGGAATATTACTGACATTGCGCCACCTTGTATATCGATCGACACGGAATCACTTTCGATTCTCAACTTAAGGTTGTCCGTCCGCCTGCTGGCTGTCCATGTACAATTTTGTACAAAGTATATTTAGTATGTGAATCTTGTTTGGACCAAAAACGTTTGTCTTTTGTAACTTATATGACATTTTGAAAGGTACATATCGACAGCTCAATTCCGAAACATGCTAAGTCGAAAAAGTGAATTTTGCAGGAAAAGCACCTAAAGTTTACAGGCGATATCTAAAAAACCATATGAGGTAGAACTTTGTTGTTTATAACTATTGATTGAACTAGCCAATCACCACCAAAATTTGACAGAATTTAAGTTGAAAATATCTAAATTCAAAAACGCAAAAAAATTAAAAACATGCTCAGTCGACATAGCATGGTTTGTAATTGAACTGTCGATAGCAGTAATTTATTCTCACTTGTTACTGAACATTATAGTGCAACAAAAAAGTTTTTTTTTTGTTTCCAAAATGTCGATTTATGTTACGGCAAAGCGTCATATGCGGCATGTTTTGCTTTACTTCTTTGATTTAAAAAAAGTGCCGCTGAAACACACCGATTGTATGGTGACAATAATACATAAAGATTCTTGCCAAACTCAACAAAAGCTTGCAAAATCATTTCAAAACGTTTGCGTGTAGCAGGATTCATTCACAATATCCAGGGGGTTACTCGATAAGCATACAAATTGATACTCTTACGCATCGAATTTGCTTTCGCATCGCAATAGAGAGAAACCCCCCAGATTATGCTGCCAGACATAAAAGCGTAATATTCCACCATGACAGTTAATAACTATTTAGAAGGAAGTGGTTGGAAAGTTTTAATAGTTTTTTTAATCATTTCAAAAATGTTTACTTTTAGCAAACAAATATTAAAACTACGGTAATTTTAAATTTTTCGTTTTCCCGGGAAATGTTAAATTTTTTCCCGGCCATTCCTGACCAAACCCTATACATACTGTAATATATCATGTGTTTTCATGCATCAAATTCGAATATGGTTTACTAAATTTGCCATTTCTTTTAAAACGTTAAAAAATATAAATTTTTCAAACATTTACCTTTAATGTTTTTAATCATTAATTGGCTACGGTTTTTGTTTGAAAACAACAAACTGTAGTTGGAACATTTTGTACTTGCTTGCAATAGTTTATTGTTATTAACTTCAATTACTAATACAATTTTAATTTTGTTTCAAAGTTTTTTAATTTCTTGTTGAAATATGTAATACTAATTTGGCAATATTTCTTAGAGAAATGAATGTGAATCATTAGGAATGTTTCTTGAATTATATCACTTAATAATACAATAAAGAATCATTTTGTTTTATATCATTTCATACACATTTCGAGATTATGTTGCATTTTTTTTAGTTTTTGATAAAACTTTAAATATTTTTTTATGAGTCATTTTATAACAGCAATTTAAATGTAATCAAATGAATGTTATTAAAAGTTTGAGTAACGAATCGATTCGTGTTGGACAATATCTTTTAGGTGTCATTACGAATTGGCCGCTTGTCACGATCTTTTGTATCCCACCGATCGAATTTTTTCAACATTTCGTTGCAGCAATTAACAAATTAGTAGACTGCTTAGAACGAGTGTAATCAGATCCTTTTCTTCTTTAGCTTCTTTAGTTGCATCCTTGAAACTAGTGATGTCGCAATTGTTACTAGAACCAGTTCTGTGGAACGGTATTGTTATTTTAAAATACTATTACAGCTTTTTCAAGGAACCAAAAATAAAAAATGTGTCAAAAATTTAAAATCATTGAAAAATTAATTGCAATATTGCAATTGCAAAAAAGTAATAAATATATGTATGTACATATGTCATCTAGGAATTGGACACATGTATTTAGAATATTGTAAATAATCTTCCAAAATTCATTTCAAATTCAATTCATTAATTTTAATGGAATCCTCTTTTATTTATCTTTAGTATATTTGTAATGCTTTTTTCGCTTTTGAATTGAATACATATGTATATGTAGGTATACCAGTGCCATGCGCTGTAACTTTAGTGAAAACTTTTTGCGTCGAAAATATGTGTCTGTAATTTAATGTTTGAAACCGCTAATCACAAATAACGTTAACGGCGAACAAAACTTACGGCTATACAAAATAATGTATTGTACGACTTTAATAAAAATAGTAAGAAGAAAACTTTGTTTTGTTAAAAGAAAATTGTTAAAGTGGTACATAACATATTAAGTATAGAAAGTATTCATTGCGATTTGAATAGTTTTTATTTTTAAAATTATATCTCACTGTGTTTTTGTTTGTGTGTAGATATATTTGACAGTTCAAAATTACTGACGAGTAATTTTCTTACGTGGCAGCGATTACTCACCAAAAAAGTGACGGGTCACAGTTTTGTGAGAATAACAGCTGTTTGTTTCAATTTATGGCATTTCAGTTTCATTCCACACATTTTTATTGAAAAATTTATCGACGCGGGAGTTCCAGTTTATGGGTTTCAGAGAAATAATAATTCCTCATCTGCCTTTGGAAACCTAAGTTTCCTCACGTGACAATTTCAAAAACACTGACGTAATAATTAGTCATAGAATGAAAACTCAGACAGAGCAAAAGAAGCATCAAAATAAATAAATAAATATGTAAGTTTTCTTTTAAATATGGTAACAAATTTGTATTTTCATTCTCGTCCCCACAAATTCAAAGTATTGTTGTTGTTGTTGTTGATAATTTGTTCTTTTCTATTTAGTTATAATTTCTCCATATTACATACTTCCATACAAAATCATATCATGCTTAACTAATCATACTGCTAATAATATAAATTCTTTCTTTTCCACCTTTTAACAAATTTATTAATTTTAGCTTACAAAACAGCACTATTATGCATCTATAAATTTGAAAGCTTAAACAAAACAAATCATTAAGCCAAAGTTTTATATAGAAAAATAATGAAAAAAAGAAACTCACAAAGAATTTAAAAGACAATTTTACAAGAATTCAAAAAAATTACCACTACGTAAATAATATAGATCAATTTTTTTTTTGTTTAAATTTAAGTGAAAAACCAAAAACAAAAAAAAACAACAACATCACATACACACAATTATTTAAATAATGCATGTTTGTTACTTAAAATATATATATATATATATATTTAAAACAAAAATTAACTAATAATAAATGTATGTGTCTTTAAAACAATGAAACAAAGTATTTAAATTAAAACATAAAATTAACTAAATGTTTTATATTTTTAAAAATCAAAAGTCTTTTAAAATTGTTTTCTTGTTTCTTTTAAATTATAGATTTGTGTTTCTATACATTAATTGTTCAATTAAATGTAGCTTTTGTTTAACTTGTAGTTTAATTCAATTCATCATCAATTTTTGCACAAGGTCTTCTGTAGCACAAACACTGCAGGCTTCTTTAAATATCGTATGGTTAATGAGAACTATTCATACATATTAGCAGCTGGCTAAATCTGGTCAAACTGTTTAATAACTTCTCTGCATTCAAATTCAGAGACCAGAAGTACATTTTGGTTTAATTGTACAAGTATTTCGAGATCAAAACTTACTTGATTTTAGGCTATTTATTTTTAGGCTATTTGTGGAAAACTTATTATGAGTTTTCATATAGACATTATAAATTAAAATTTCAAATTTAATCTCTGAGTGGTGGTGGTTTCTGGTTTCTCGATTATTTTGTTTTATCAGCTAGTTTAAGCTTCAAATGTAGGCGTATTAATCAGAGACCTAAAATAACGCGTCTACTATAATTTTAGTGGTTAATTGGCACCATTTACCATTAAAATTTGTTTTTTTTTTATCAATGAAAGAGTGATTTATATTAGTTCAAAGGTTTATTTTAGTTCAAAGGTTGAGAGAAACAGAAAAGAAAATAACGGAAATGATCAAGATGAGTGACTTATTATTATTTTTTTTTTGTAAAGCTCATCTTATATCTATTATTTTGGAATTTTAAAAATAAATGGCAAAGGTTCATTTGTTGCAAATCAATAATGCCTGAATGTAAAAATTATAAAATTTATCTTTAAGTTGTTTTTAGTGATTTATTTTTTAATATATAGATCACTATTTTGTATTTTGATCATATCGGACGAGCTATTTTCGGTATCTGGCGTAACTATGCGTGCAAATCGGCAACAAATACAACAAAGTACAGAAATAACAGGCATTTTGTTTGTGCATAATAATGTACTGCTGTCAAAAACACTGGAAAAAGTATTACTTTTGACATAAGTAAATTGTAAACCCCTTGTGTAGTTAATATGTTCTTCTATTTCATAAACTATTCACTGTTTTGATAACAAAATGTATAATTTTCAAGTCAAAAACTCGCTCTTATATAAGAGATACATTTTTTGAATTAGTTGTAAACTGTGGTCAAATCTGTCCATATTTTTCCTACTTGTTCTCCGGGAGGGTGAGTTATCAGGGTTTCAAAAATTTCAAAAATGAAGTCGCTTTATTTTAAGCTACTTTACCGGCAACACTTTGTTACGAAACGAAAGAGGTTTCGTGCACATTGAGAAACTGGAGTTAGATTGTGTTTAACGAAAACTTTTTGAAATCTTTTTGAAGACTCCACTAAACCGGCATGATAACTTCTCTCCTGATTCTTTTACAAATCTTACAACGTATCATTTTTTTAATGTTGATTTTTTGCAACACTTGCAACAAGTTCTATACTCGTAGCTTTTTAAAGCTAAACATTCGTTATATAAGTTGATCAATGCACTGTGAGTAAAAAGTAGGATTTTTGGGCATAAAGTAAATATTTTTGGATTAAAATTTTGAAATTTAACTCATTTCCTTAATCTAGATACCCATATTAGAAAAAAAAATTATTAAATATAAATTTGGGTAATGTTGCCACCCATGCTGGCATGCTTTTAAAGTCAGCTGATTAAATATCACTTTGTTTTGGTACAACTGGCGGTAAACATCAGCTGAGTTCGAGTGCTGGCGAAAGTTGAAGTTGAATAAAATTAAAAAGTGTTAATTCAAGTAGTTTTTATTCGACCTTTTCATGTGTAATAAATAAAAGTGTTGTTATTATTATAGCCTGCTACCAATTTGGTCATTATTATGTGTTGTTGTCCAATTGTGCAATGTTTTATTTATGTATAATATTAGATTGAACATAACATTTATATTTGTGTTTCGTGGATTATAATTTTTGAAGAGCAAACCAGTGCAAAAACTTGCAAATGACAACTTATTAATTAAATTGTGTAGATTAATGAATAACTAACCATTATTGCTCCATTTAAAAATAATCGCTTTTTTAAGGTAAAACCTAGTTGCACCAAATCATATGAAACTTGGTAGGTCATCTTGGGAGCATAAAAAATGTACACAAACCAAATTTCAATTTAAAAGCTTCATAAACAAAAAAGTTGGGGCAAATCGGCCAGATCGGCTATATAGCAGCTATATGAAATAGTGCAGCAAATCATATGATCTACCAGATCATAAAAAATGTACACAAACCAAATTTCAATTCAATAGCTTTAAAATTAGAGTTTATGCCAAAATAAACGGAAAAAACCATAGTGCAATGTTTAAAATGTTGCTGTACTTCAAATTACCGGATTTTCGTTAAATTAAGATTCGTGATTCGTGTTCTACTGCGTTTTACTGTATTAAAGTAAAAACAATGAATGTCCTGAGGCCACTTTTAACTTTGTATAACAAATAATAAGATCCAACTAAAAAAATTTAATTAGTCCCAATTTACACGAAGCAATGTTTATTAATATATGTATTAATACAAATTTTTGTGTGTGTTTACAAAGCACAATTCTTATTGCTTAAATCGTTCATATTTTTATTTGAGAGTATACACACCAGGGATGCAAAAGTTGGTACAATTGTACTTTTTTTTAGCACTATTTTGAGAGTCTTAGCACCTGACTAATTTAATTATTATTAATTGTGAAGTTTTTTTACAGACATATACATATATATGTACAAATTAATTGTTATGTACATTTTTAGTAAATTTTTAATAAAAAATATTAAAAAAAAAATAAAAGAATTTAGTACAATTGGGCTGAAAAAAGTACACAAAAACGCCGAAGGATTTCGAAATTTCAAATGGCATAATCCTGATGATTTTTGTTTACACGCTAATTTTGTAAATTAAATACAAGTTTTCAATGAAAAAATCTCTATAAAATCGTTTAAAACTTTAAACTGATTTTCGAAAACAAGTTTCTAATTAAAGGGATCTATAAGCATATAAATTTTAATGAAATGAAATTTAATTTAATTATTTTTAAAGTGAATTAAAAAGAAAAAACAAGTTAAACAAAAGTTTTTTTTTAATATAATTAAAGATTTTCATTTAGCACGCTTTTTCAATAATTTGTTTATATACATACATAGTTTGTAGTTAGTATTGCCTAGTCAATGTTTGTTTTATGTTGAAAGCTTTTATTTAATAATAAATGAATTATTATATTTTTTATATTATTTATGTTTTTAATTTTTTTCATTTACTTATTTTTTTATTTATTTTCTTTTTTCTATTCCCCTCCAGCGACAACATACATTTCTCGGACTTCGATTCAATACTATATTGAACGCAATTTAAATTTTAAATAGATTACTATATATACATATTTTTTTAACGATTTAAATATTATATTCTTTGTTGCTATAAAAAAATATTAATATGTATACATATATATATACATATTTATATATATATAACGAACATAAGTAGAAACGTATTTTGAATACGATACAATAAAATATATACTTATTGGCATACAAAAACTCAAAATGAAACTAAAGTAAATACATAATATTTATAATATGAAAACATATAACAGAAAATACTATTTATAAATGTGCACTTTAAATGTGAATAATATTAAAACAAACGTAAAAAAACATTTAAGATAAAACAAAATCTTTTCAATTTCAATTACTTTGAACTGAAAGCTACATATAAATTGAAACCAACTCTAACGTCCAGATTCTGAAATATAAACAGCAACAAAAAAAAAAAAAAAAAGAAAAGATTAAAGTAAAATATATATTTAATTTTGGACATTTTTAATGGTGAATCCACTATAAATGTTTTCGAAACAATTTTACTTATTTCGTTATTAATATACATAAATACAATTACTATATACATACATAATAAAATAAAGTAAACAATATTTTTATTTTAAATATAGTTTTGTCCCCTATTTCAAACTACTAAAGTGTTTATGAAAAATTCAATTTGTATAATTTTCTTAAGTAAAAAAAAAACTTTAAATAAAAACAAGTCATTTAAAAACAAACAAAAAACAAAACAACTTTTCAATGTTTTCAATTATTTCCTAATCTATTTTATGGTAATAACATTAAGGTGCCTATTATGAGCAAAATTCGATTTTCGACTGTGGTCTAAAAATGCTTATCGAACAAATTTTCATTTGGTATTATGGTGCACATGCGACGAAAAAACGCTATTGTGAAATTCACTTTTTTTTTGGTTATTCACAATAGTACATTTCTATCAGCTGGCGCTTTTTACAAATTTTTAAAGAAAAATAAATTAAATTTAAAATTACCACCACGGAATTATGGTCTGATGAATAGAATTAAGCTCCTGTGTAATGCGCTCCCTTTTTTTGGATGCCTGAACTTTAAAGCAAATACCTTTTACCAACAGTGGATCTTCTTGCATGAGAGAAACGAGCTTCTGCAATTGCTGTTTACTACTTGCGACCTTGGATCTGCAGGATATTAACAAAAGTAATTTACAAGTAGTATTTGGTTGATCAAATCCAAAAAAAAAAAAAAAAAAAAAAAATACTTTGTGTTCTATAAAAAATTCGTTATAATACAAATTTTACATTCGATAGTCGATTTTTCGATAGCCAGCGAACATCGGAATATCATAATAGAGGGCTTTAATTTTAACAACAGTTACTTCTAGGACTTCTATTTATTGCCAACAAACTTTAAGCATGCCTTTTGTTCATTTACTCTTCTAAACTGGTATGTATATTTATTATTATTATTATTATAATTTCTTTACTATATTTATTGGATGTGTTTAAACGTTTAAATATTTATGGAAAACTAACAAATATAAATGCATGTTTTAGTTTTATTAAAAACATACTACTATATACATACATACCCGTATAATACATTTATAAACCATACACCTTGATATAAGTAAATCTTGGTTGTGATTAAGAGGAAAAAAATAAACACAAAATATATACATACATACATATACACATTTAAAAGGTAAAAAGAACTTTTAAATTAAACTATAAACAAACTAGTTTAGGAAAAACTAAATTGATATGTTTACAATATGTAGTTAATTAAAATTTACTATTTCCAATTAAGATATTGAATGAAATTTAAACAAAACCTGAAACAATATTTCATTGTTACACAACAAGGTGTCATCAGTCACTATTTGCTAACAAGAGTAGTTTAAATCTTTTTTTGCTAAAGCACTTTTTAAAATTAAAATTAAAAAAAAAAAAAAAAAAAAAAAAAAAAACACTTTGTTAAAATAAAAGAAACTGATTCACACATTAATTGAAGTGAAGCTTAAGGTAATTTTAGACGGTATGTATTTTGCAGTGTGCTTGTCAAATTTTCCACTGCAAAATATGTACCTGCATACACGTCGTGTAAAAGCAAAATAAAAAATGTTTCTGCAAATGTCAGCCTGTTAATGCAGTGTAAAATTTGTAATTAGAGCATGTTTTATTTTCATCTGACCGGCTGTTTTGCAAGTCAACTGTTTATCCCTTTCAGGACCATAAGCTTCTGGGGACTTTTTCCTTATCATTTTGATATGAAATAAGTTTGTCAGGATGCAACTAAAGCAAAACCAATAAAAAATGTTGAAAATTTTTTTTCCTATAATAGTTTTTTTATGGGACACATGTGTCCCTGTGGTCCTTAAGGGAGCCAAAGAATCTTTTTTATTTTACATAGGTTTTTCAACAAAAGTTACATTTTTAACGTTATAATACGATTTTAATAAAAATTTTAAATGTTTAATTTTGCGATAAATTATGGTTAATTATGATATTCTGCGAAACAATTACGGTTCGTAGTAAAACATAGGTGCACATTGCATTCAATACAATAGTTATTAGTGCGATTTTCTACATTAATTTTTGCGCATTGAACACATCTCTTTCTTATGTTAGCTTTGAGCATAGAGTGCGAAGAACTTGGTCTCTTGCTGACAGTGATTTTTGATGACTGGAATATTGGAAATTCTCTCTGACGCGAAGAATACCCAGCGATTAAATTTTTGGCCACCATTCGTCTAAACTCAAGAGAGTTTTGTGGAGTCCCTTCAACAAGATGTTTTGCTTTACATTCGGTGTAAATAACGTAGGAATTGTTTACGCTTATATCAATTAAGTCAAAAAATAACCGTAGGTAATATTTTATTTTCGATTTACGGTCTAGTTCATAAAATGACTTGCGCTGATCCATTAAATCTACTCCACCCATATTTTTGTTATAATGCATAATAGCTTTCGGGCATTTTACGTTTATTTTCTCAGCACTACCAGCTATGCGACGTCTGACGGTGTCTGTATCCACTGGCGAAAGAAAATTTGTGAGAAGAGTCACAGCTCTGTTGTCCATCCACTTCACAAAGGATATGCCCTCAAAGCTTGATGTGTAAATGTCTCCTCGCTTCATATTCTTATCGAGAGGCACATTTTTTGGAATATTTTTTCGGTTGCTTCTTACTGTTCCACAGGACTTTATTTGACGTTTTTTCAACTCATATTGCAACAAAGGCGAGTTGAAGAAGTTATCAATGTAGACCTCGGAGCCCAAACCTGTGAGTTTTTCTGTCAACTGAAGCACGACTGATTCTCCAAGTCCATATTCAGTTCCATACTCTTTTCTTCCAGTGTACAGATCAAATTCAAAAAGATATCCGGAAGCAGAGTCACATCTACACCACATCTTAAATCCCCATTTTATTGGTTTGTTCTTGATATACTGTTTCATAGAATTATGACCTTTGAATTTGATCATGTGCTCATCGACAGCCTGTTTATATGTGTTGTTCATTGCATTTTGAAATGCTTTGTTAAAATGACTTATGACAGGTCTGATCTTAAAAGCCCGATCATTCATGTTTCCTCCTTCATCGTTATTACTGAAGTGCAAATTTTGACGGATATGTTCAAATCTTTTTCTTGTCATTACATTACTTATGAAGGGTACACCCATATCAGGTTCTGTTGACCAATAATCACGTATAGATGGTAAAACGTGATATGTCATTACAAGATTGATACCAAGAAATGCTTTCATTTCGTCGGCAGTAACATTAAAAACTCTTCCATTTTGTTCAGCATATCTACAGGAAATTGTAATATTTCTTCTTCATTCAGTTTAAAAAATCTACGACGCTGGCAAGCCATTATTCTAAAAAAATATTGTTACAACGTGCTATAGAATTTACATTCACCAAACTTACCAAAATGAATCAGCAAATCAAAGAACAAAATTGTTTCTCTCAAATATCACTTTTTTAGCAAATTAGAAAACACGACCACTTCTCACAGCGTAAAGTAAATAAATAGAATACAAATGCTAAAAATTCTGTTGCCTGATAAAGCTCACAAACTTAATGGGGAAGTCCCCTTTTAATTTTTTTTAATATGACAACTCTCACCACTATTAGCAGTTACATTCAAAGTTATCAAACAAAAAGTTACCATTGACGACCATAGGGACACCCGTGTCCCTTTTCGTTTTTTTTAAATAAAGCTAGTTTTTTTCTTGGAAATATCTTAAAACCGAATTTCAATTCAAAGAATATTGTTAAATTAAACAAAATTTTTTAATTTGAAAGAAAGAGAAAATTTCGTCTATGATTTAGAACAGTTTAAATATCCCGTTTATGGTATGTGCAAAACTTGCTTTTTAGTTCTTAAAAAAACATTTATAAGTTTTTTTTTTCACAGAAATTTGTTATAAATTTTAAAAACCCATCATTTAACTTTGCATGAGGCTAAAAATATCAATGATTTTAGTATTAGTTTACTTTTAACAACTATTTTTCTTTTTGGGACATATATGTCCCCTGGTCGTCAAAGGGTTATGGCGCCAAGAAAATAGTGTTGTGATTTCAGCAAATTTATAGAAAAAAATTTGTATTAAACACAACAATAAATTTCTTTTAAAATATTTATTGAAAAACCGTTTTTAATACATACTTATTTTTATTTAACTTAAATATATACAATTACAAGTGAAGAGTGTGTGTTATAAACGCTACAGAAATTCGAAATCCATACGACAACTGCACATAATTTGATCCGGTAGCTAAAAACCGTAATGTTACAAGTAATCTATACAAAAGAAGAATATTATACATTATTTTACACAAATCCCACAAGTACTTGACAGAAACCACCTTGCAGTAGGAGTAGGAGAAATCGCTTCACGCATGTTAGTATTTTGTCTTGAAATAATCGGGGTGAAAATTTTTGGCATGCTTTTGCATCTTTCAAGCGCAGCTCGTCCATAACCATTGAAGCGAAGCCAAGTCCATTTTTGACTCCATATGACTCGATTTCACTTTAACTTTTCTTGCTTAATTTTTTTTATTTTCATATTTTATAAAAGCTGCTATTACAATAATGCTGCAAGTAACAATTATTTCATTTTCTGAATCCATTATTTCAAATTTTATTTGCAAGAACACAAAACTCTGGCGAAAACAAAAAACTGCTGTATTGACTTCTATTGTAGATTATGTCGCATGAAACTAAAAACCGACGTGTGAAATCAAAAATTATAAATCGCCTGTAAATTGTCAATTTTGACAGACATGTACATTTACAAATGTATCGTACAACTGACAAGTACATTGCAAAATGCATACCGTCTAAAACCAGCTTTAGTAGTTTGTATATTTACAAGATTAAAAATGCAGACGTTTAGTCTTTACAACGATCTATATCTGTATATCTGTAATTGTGAGTTCGCATTTGATAACAAGGTTTTCTAACAAACATACATACATACATATGTATAGAACTTCCTTTTCTGTAAAACGTATTCGTTACTCGATTTAATTTTTAAAATCAATTCACACATTTTGTTGTTCTGAGAATCGAATACATTTAATGTAAGCAATCGTGCGTTTGGCAGAACATCAATAATTGTCAATTATTTGTTTTTGAAAATAGATCGGTTTTGAAATTACATAATTTACATAAAATAATAAAAAATTTCTCCACTATTTTTAAAGAAAAAATAATATAAGCTGAACGAAAAAACTTAAGCATACAAAATATAAAAAAATAGAGAATATAAAAATGTATATTTCGCTTGAAAGTTTGTAAAATTGGAAGATAGTTTAAAGACTTGATTCAGAAACACGACCGTAAAAAACATATTTTTTTATGAAAATCATACAGTTTTCAAAACAATTTTTAAGTTTGGAAATTGTTTAACGATCGTGTTTCTGAAAACAAAATATGTTTTTTTCCATCCATGTATCTGATTTAAGTTGTAGTGAACTCTACTACTTTGATGTGTCTCTGAAATTTTGCCCGGAATAGAATCAGTGACGGCAAAACTGAAGTTCTTAGCTAGTTTTAGAAAAGCAATTTTAGCATATATAGTTTTTGGCTGTTCCATTGTCTATTTGCGTCCAACTTGCTCTGTTATTGGGGCTTTCCTTTTGGTTGCCTTTATTTTCTCCTTAATTCAGAGGTGATAAAAGATTAACTAATATTTTCCTTGCGAGGATGAGGGCATTTTTGGTGGTTATTATTATCCATTGTTCGCTTCCGTGGTGGCAGGTGTGGTAGTCGTTAGCTGCTTTGTGTATTTCCTGCCACGTTGACAGCCAGTCAAATAAATATATTTATTTTATTTCGGGTGTTATTTTATTTTTCAAAACTTCAATCAACGCATGTTTATTGGCTTCAGAAAACCTCACGTAAAATATCGAGCAAAACAATTTTCTTCTCCGAAAAAGGCAGAAATTTATTGTTTGGTGATTGTTTCCTCTTTTTTTTCGCAATTAATGGTAGTTAATTCTTTAAAGAAACAGTGCATTTGTGAGGATACTTTGTTAGTTATATTTAACGACTCTTCATAGAACAATATTTAATTTTATAAAAGGTTAAAAATTAAATAACCTAAGCATACAAAAGTGCATTTTTAGGCTAAACAATAGCGCAATTCACAATCTTGTGCAAATGGTATTGCATCATTGCATTTTTTTGCTCTACACTAACAAAATACACAGCAAGAGCAAAAATTATGCTAACCTTTTTGCAAATGCAATGATGCAAAACCATTTGCACAAGATTGTGAATTGCGCTAATGTAATTCTGTGAAAATAATTTACAGAATTTGTGTGTAACTTTAACACTACATGTTGCAATCTTTTGCATGTTAAAACAAGAGTTTTCGCTGTGAATATTTCGAAATATTCACAGAGTAGGCATTTAAAAAAAAAAAAAAAAAATAAAACAACTTTCCTGTCAGGTTCTTATTACAAAAAGTTTTTGATGCAGACAGACTGTTTGCCACTGAAAAATAGCCTTTAATGACCATACAAAAGGATAGATAAAAGCGAATTTAACAAGGTGGCATCGGGACTCCAGCTGAAGGGTGAAATCTCTAACTTCACATACATACATACATATAAAAAGTAAACTGAATATTATATGCTGGAGTAGATCAATATCAAAAATCGAAAAGCTTTTGGTTATCATTATTTGTGTGCTTAGGTTATTTCGTTCTAAACTTATAACTTATTAACAGCAAAGTTGTGATTAAGCTACTTTGTTGTTTTGATTTGTAATGGTTTTTAAAGCGTAATAAAATTATAAACAATATGAAACATCTTTGTATAATCTTAGAAATAATTTGTATAAGACTTTAGTGTTATAAGAACTAAATTAGTTAAGAAATTTAAATGTGGTCTTCGAAAAAAACATAATACAAAAATACATTCATATACAACATAACTACAACATAGTAAATATGTATCAATTAAAATATTTAAAAAAAAAATATTTACATATATTTATCTGTTACACTATTGTTGAAATCTAAATAAATGTTCAATCTAAGTAGCTAAATACATACATATGTACATACATATATTTTATATTATCTATTATGTGTTAATAATTTTATTGCAAACGAATTATAAAAGAAATTAAGATAATTAATGACAACGAATTTATTTTTTGCTAGTTTTTATAGATAAAAGGAGGTATCGAAGCATATTTAATGGACTTTATATTAATTGTTATTTTTTAAGTTTAATAAATAATTTGTATTAAATTTAAGTCAACTTTTAATGCAACTCACATTTCATGGAAATGTTTATCTGATTTGTCAAGTTGAAAGCAAGCTCAAAGGAATCGGATAAAATAGAACAAGAAATAAAATATCATCTTTCATGTCCTATGAGCATTTAAACTTTTGCTTTAAAATATAATTTAAAAACAAAAAATCTAATGTGAAATTTTCACAATGTAATTTAATGTAAATTGTATTTCGATTATAAAGAAAATATTTTGGAATCAAAATGTTTAAATTCTTTTAATGTAAACTGTTTTATTTTGCATATGTATATATTATTTAGTCCAAAATTAAGACTAAAAAAAGTTGTCATCGAAATTCTTTCGTTTTATTGATTTTACGAAACAAAGGTTTTCAATTGGTATTAATTAGCGTCCGACCGAAACCGGTTTTTTTAGGCCGAACCCGAACCAAAACTAACATTTGACCAAAAAGATGATATTCGGCCTAATTCAAAACAAACCGAAACCTTTTAAAATATACAATTAAGTTCCAAAAAATAAAATATTTATTTTAATTTCATAACGGCTGACTTTATAAATGCAGTTTGCAATGCAGCACTGCAATGTGTATTGTTCATAAATACAATAATAGACTTAAGCAATGTACTGGCATTGCAAAATGGTTAGCAAAAGGTAAATTGTCATTGCTTTTTCTTTTCTTAAAGCTTTGTATAAACATTTGCCAGATCTTACAACGTTGTCCGAAAAATGGTCAGAAAATGTCTAACAACCGTGTGAACTTAAAATTTTTGTCTTCCAACGTTGTAAGCAAAAGCATTGACAATTTACCTTTTGCTAACAATTTCTCAATGTCAGTACATTGCTAGATCTGACAATAATGTAAAGCTTGATCCATTTCGAGGTTCCCTACTTTTTTAAAGAAAAAAAAAAACACACAGATAATTCAAATTTAATGGGGAATCTTTATTATAATTTGAAAGAACATTCTTTGGCATTTATTTTTTGAAGATTATGTCTATCAAATGTTGCTACGTTGCAGATCTGTTGAGTAAAATTTTCGATGACTCGTTTAAGCATTTCGACTGGTAACTCGCGAAAGACACGCGTGATGTTTTTCTCCAAGGCCTGAATCGCAGCGGGTTTGTCCGCATAAAGTCGGTTATCATGGCATGATGACGGTTGCCATTGACGGTTACGCTCGCACCGGCATCATTTTTACAGAAATATGGAGCGATGATTCCACCGACAACAAACCACACCAAACCCTTGTTTTTTCTGAATGAAGTGGCAGTTCTTGAATCTCTTCAGGTTGCTCTTCGTCCCAAATGCGGCCATTTTGTTTGTTTACATACCCATTGAGCCAGAAATGGGCCTCATCACTGAACAAAATTTGCCTCGAAACACATTACTCACAGAACGTGAATTTTTGTAATAAAGTTGAACGATTTGTAAACGTTGTTCAAGCGTAAGTCTGCCAAACAATACTAAACAAAAATAACATCACAGCATGACACGATTCACACGTGATCTGTCAAAAAAAAAATATTATAAACGTGTTTTAAATTAAAAATTCCATAATCTATGTTTTTCCTTTATAAAAGTCAAAATATGGCCGAAAACCGAATATTGGTATTCGGTAAATTTTTGACCTAATCCGAAACCGAATACTTGGTCGGACTCTAGTATTAATACATTTAAGTATACATACATACAAACTAAATCATATACATACATAAATAGTTAAATATTTTCCAAATATACATACATATATCCATTTAAATTAAAATTAAAACTTTAAACAAAAGTAGTTAGAAAATTTTATAAAATTTTTATTTTTTTTTTAACACCAACAACATTTTATCATACTTTTTAGCTGTTGAAAAGTGCAGTTTTACAAAAAAAATCTTTACTAAATAACAAACAAAAAAAAAAACAATATTATTAAATGTAACTACAAGTGATGTTTTAAAAAAACCAAAATTAAATGAAAACTAAATGTGAATGTTAAAAACATAAATGTTATAAAATAGAAAAAAATAACTATATAAATCTATGTATACTTGCAAGTAGTATGTTTAGATTAATTAAAACGAATTTATGTGTTTTTTAAAACAATAGTAATAAAGACAAACAGAAATAATAGTAAATACACGTATTTATTATAATTACATATATTTCTGTTAATATACATACATATACATATATATACATACATATATATATACACTGAAATAACAAATGAAAACACTTATAAATATTATAAATATTTTATTTTTCGAAATTAATATTTTTATTTTTTATTTCTTTCAATATTTCGCTACAAAAGTAAATTATACTATTTTAAAACCTATACAAGACACTCTAAATATTTTCAAAAATATTAAAAAGGAAATGAATGAATTTAAACTTGTGTTTTTTATTTAGCACAAAAAAATATATACAAAAAATATATTTATAAATATAAAATTAAAAAATATTTTGAAATTTCGAAAACCACAATTGATTCACAACTGATGTTGTATGTTGTACATTTTGTGATACAACTATCTGATTTTGAACAAATTTGTATGTTTTTATTGCCAAAAGTAAAATATCAAAATCCATTTTATATTTTCTTGTTTTAAATTTCTCAGTCTGCTTATGATTGGAGTGTTACCGTTTGAACTGCTTTTTTTTAACTAAAATGAGTAAATTCACAAGTTGTACATTGTATGATACAACTATCTGATTGTGGACACAATTTTGAGCAAAGTCGTATATTTATGTTGTCAAACCTTTAAAATGACAAAAGAAATATATTTTAAAAACAAATATACAAACATAAAATATGAATATTTTTCAAAATTTAAACAATCTGGGGTGTCATAGAAACCAATATTGGTTTTGCTAATTGTCGGTTTTAAAACCAATATTGGTTTCATTTGGTGTCACGAAACCAAGTTGGTTTTGTTAATTTCGAATGTAAATAAAACCAATATCGAAACAGCTGTTGTTTACATTTTTATTATATTTTATTTTACTTTTTTTTGCAGAAAATTGACAAAATATTATATTTTTTCATTAAAATATTAGTGTTTTTGTGAAAATAATTGATATCAAATAATTAAAAGGTGATAAGGGCTTATAAAATAAAATGACATTAGCAGTTGTAGCATTTTTGTTATTGGAGACAATGGCCGTTTTGAAGATGTAGAGGACACTCTTTCTCAAATGCAGCATCTACATATTCGTTGAGACCAACTGCTACGCTGCAAACACCTTCCACCAACTGCGAAATGCCACATAGCCGTACTATGGCCTCTTCTGTTGTTGTCAGGTGATGCTTTGCAAACGGTCCACCGCCAGTTGCCCTAGACTCTGTCTTATTCTGAGCTAGTTTTTTTTTACCTCGCTCTTCCACTCAGCCCATTTCTGTACGAATAAATAGACATTTCATATAACAATACAATTTGTTCTGTGGAAAAAATTTTGTTTAGCTTTTTCCACCCATTCACATCAAATTGTGGTGGCCCGGCACTATTCAGTGAATCAGCCAGTTCTTACCACAGGGCATTCACTGTTGGTTTGTCGCACTTCGTGTAGCCTTTAGCTAAATCAGGATATTTTTCCATGAATTCCATGATTATCTTATTTTGTGTATTGTTTTTATGTTTTTCCCTAGAAAACAAAAAGGTCAGTGCAAAAATTTTTCTTTTTATAAAACAAATATTAAATTAATTTACTTACATTTCTAAAAAATATCCCACTGCAATAGAATAAAAACTAAAAAAGCTATTTTTTCGCATAAATTAAAAATAAAAAAAGTGCGCAAAAATGAAAACTGACAGCTGTTAGCTGCTTGGTTTATTTCCAATAAAAAACCGATAACATTGGTTTCTGTGACACCTAAAACCGACACAAATTCTATGTCGAACATAAAACCAATAACATTGGTTTCTATGACACCAACGCATTTTTTCTTGTCGGTTTTAAAACCAATTCTGATTTGTTTTTATAAAAAATTTTACAATTAATACTCACAAGAGGAAAAATTCTCATTTAATTTTTTTGTTTATTAATTTTATTTTCTTGTTTTAAATTTGTCAATCAGTTTATGATTTGATTACTACTGTTTGGTTATTTTTTAAACTAAAATAAGTAATTTTTGTGTTGGAGATACATATTTTAATTTTTGGCAATTCTTAAATTTTTATACAACATTTGAAAAACATATTTAAAAATGTCGTAAGTATTGTATTAAATATTTATACAGAAATCAGACGACGTACAACTCCTTCGACACAACAACATCACTTGTGAATTGAACAAATGCGGTAGGTGTTGTATAAAGCAATTATATAGAAATTACCTACACGATTTGAGCAACTATTGTAAATTTCTACGACTTACAACTTCTACGAACTACAACGTGAGTGGGGTTATTTTGTAACTCGTTTGGAAAAAGAAAAACATTCAAAATTGCCTACTTTATACATTGTATTTTGAAAATGTTTGCTTTCTAATCGAAATACACAATAACCCCCCAGTTGTGAATTGAACAATTGAGTTTTCTTTTATTGTATTCAATATAAGTTTTTGAAAAAAATTCATCTTGAGTTTTATAAGAATAAATTACAAATTTCTCAAATTGAATGGGAAAATTTAGAATGACAAAAATATGTACAATAGAAATTTTTCAAAATACAACTAAACAGTGATTTTTCGGAAAACACATAAAATTTAGAGAAATGTTTGAAATCTTTATCTGAGTCGATAGAACGATCTATATAATTCAATGTTTAAAGACGATTTCATGTAAATGTTGACAGCGTCTACTCCTCAAATGTTTCATACTTGGCATATTTACTCTCTTCATACATTTAGGCCGGTATCTCACGAATAAATTCTTCAATATTAGTTTCCAGTGCGTCAACCGTTTAAAGTGTAAATCTTACAATCTAGGTGGCCAATTGAACGGCCGCAAACATGAAATAAACTGTTAACCGAACTCGCCTCTCAATTGGGACATTGAACCACATGTCAGTCAAGTCCAAAATTGTGTTCAGCGCACGGTAGCGCTCGCCATTCACAGTATGGTTCATGTATTTGTCGTCTTTGAAAAAGTACGGTCCAATGAAGCCACCGTCCCATAATCCTTACCAAATAGTGCATTTTTGGGGATGCATTGGAAGTTCTTGCTATGTTTCTGGCTCCTCTTCACACCAAAGACGACAATTTTGCTTTTTTACGTATTCATTCAACCAGAAATGAGCTTCATCGCTTCGTCGACGACGGGTATGATGTAATGTCTCAACCGATAATAAAATTTAATAAATAAAATTTAATAGACCAAACATGTTACACGAAAACAGCTGGGGGTTACTCTCTATTGCGATGCGAAAGCAAATTCGATGCGTAAGAGTATCAATTTGTACGCTTATCGCATCGAATTTGTTTTCGCATCGCAATAGAGAGTAACCCCCCTGTGTTGTCTAAAACAGTCTTGTCAGAAAGCAAGTTGCCAAAAAATCACCCTTTAGAATTTTGGAAATATGATTGCAATACCCTAAACATTTTTAAGCGCAATATCACACATTTCGGAATGGTTTCAAGCTCATAATTATTATTCTCATCGATTTTGTTTCAGCTTCTTCAGTTTTTATTTGATTTTCTTAAATTTTGTTAATTAATTTGGCAAAAATCTTTGACAAATCCCACTTAGAACACTGAAAGTGATTAAACTCCTAAAAAAAACTTAGTTTTAGCTTTTTCGCTTGCGATCGGCTTAGACAGGTTGAAAATTGCTGAAATACAATTGAAAACTTCACTAAAATAATGGGTAAATATTGTGCAAGTAGTACGTAACTGCCAACCGTTTTTCTGAGTTTTAAAACATTTTTGCGCTTTGAATATTTCGGTTAATTTAATTGAAATATAAACTTATTTTTATTTATTTTAATTTCAAAGAACTTTTAAAATATTTCTTAGTAATTAATACTTTGCGAAAAAGAACTGTGCAAAAATTCATATGTTAAAATCATAAAATTTTTAAAGTTTTACTCTAATAAACAATTATATACAATTACTAAAACAAAAACAAAAAAAGGAAACTTTTACACTTACAAAAACTGTTTATGTATACACTGAGAAAATAAATATAACAATATCAAAATACATTAAATAAAACAAAATTTAAATAAATATATAAGTGTATTCTAAAAAAAAAACGTATGAGTGTTTAATTATTTAATTGATTCCAGAAATATAAATCCATTGTAATAATAAATGTTTAATGCAAAATCAGTGTTTATTTACAATGTCATTTAATTATAAACATATTAAGTAACAACAACAACAAAAAAACTAATTAAAAAAAGAGTATTTCATTAAGTTTAAAAATATGTAAACTTTTTCTAAAAAGAGAGTACTGATAATTTTTGTGGTTTATTTTTTATATATAAAATTTGAGAATATTATATAAAATAAAAAATATACACACATACACCAACAAATAACAAAATTCTTGTAATAATGGCCAATTAACAAAAAAAAAAAAAAAAACTAAATAAAATTTAGTTTTCATTAATTAAGCAAATAAATGAGCTCAAAAAATTAGAATGCATGTTTTCTATCGATTGGGTGACAGCCCAAGCCTTGTAATTTTTAAATATGGCGGTCTTTTTGTGTGAAAATGACATTTGATTTCAGGCATACATATGTAGTTGACATGCCATTAGTTTGTTCACACAGTGAACAATTTCTTGTCTGTACATGAATTTGTCAGAATATTTGTTAGCACGACTATGTCTGTCATCAAATGTAATTCAAACCAAATGACCGCCATTTTAGAAAACGACAAAGAAATGTATAAACCTGAGCATCAACACGTTTTTCCCACAAATTAGAACATGAACAAATTTGTGTGTGATTTCTGCCAGCGTTTTGGTCATGTGTGCACATAATAGTGGAAGACCAACGTAAGCGGCATGCGGCCGCGGGCGGCAATATTATTACCAGTGAATAAAATCTTTGTTTTTTTACAAAATTATTAATAGAAAAATTTTGAAGTATCGCAATTTACTTAATCTGGCAATGCTGTGAGAAGCGGCAAAGTAGAATTTTGTTTCAACTTTTGTTCAAAAAGAACAGCTGATTGCCGCTTACATTAGCCTTCCACTATAACAATCAGTTGTCAAAACGCACAGTGGTTTAGAAACATTTTATAATTTTTTACCTAAATCTAACTTTTTTTTTCAAAATTGACCAAGTTTCTTTAGGGCTGGGGAGGGCTATGTCCGCTTAAATGAGTAAAATTTTATTTAACACGCTTACGCATTAAGTTCTCTTTCCGGATCTTATAAGAACATTTTTTTTTCTATTAAAGAAAATAATATAGGTACTTTTTTCTAAATAAACTTAAAAATATATGGACCTTTTTACATGTTCCAACTTTAGAGCGTGTAACTTTTTATAGTGAATATAAATGCAACTGCTTGCAGGTTTTTTAATTTTATTTAGAATTTTATCACAAATATAGCTGGTATTTTAGAAAATTTTTTCCATCTCTCCGTAGGCCCGCCATATTTAAAAAAACCCAAAAAGATCGAGCAAAATTAAAAAAATAAACCTATATATCTCTTGAACTAAAAAAGATAACATTTAAGTGCATTTTTTGTAGATGCAAATGTTATGTTTGGGTCATATTTTGACCCCACATTTTTTTATTGAAAAAATTCAAATTTGTACATTTCGAAAATATTTTTAAGGCTTGTGATCAATGCAATACATCGTCGTTAGAGTCATTGTGTGTCAGTCTGACGGACAAACACGTTTTTTTTGCAAGTTATGCAATGTTAAATTCGAATGGGTCATCAAAAGACCCTAAACGTAGTAGCAGGGTTAAGAACTATTTATATTTTAAATTTTAGCTCATTCGGATCATAAATGGAATTTAGCGAAAATGTGACACCTGAGATGCCAAACTTTAAGGGGCCACCCACTGGCTCCTCTTCCGACTATATTGCCCAAAAAAAAACTGCTAAGCATCTGCAAAACACCTCAGCTCCATTCATGTGAAATTTCGTTACGCTATCTGTAATAGCTCCTGAGATACCGAATTATATGCAAAATAAAATGTTTCTGAACCACTGCGAGAGGTGAGGTAAAAAAAAGCTTAATTTGAAGCAGTGGTGCCAACGAAATATGTTTATTTGAGGGCTAAACTTTTATTTATGCAATATAAACAGCATTTACATTTATACGAGTACATAACCAAATGTAAATAAATTTTGTTCAATTACTCAATGATATTTTTAATAAAAACTTTAAATTCGTACATTTTAACTTATTTTAATAAAATTTCCTATATGCAAGACATTTGTTTATGAACTTTGTTATTGTAAAATGTTTAATTATTTATGGGTTGTGAAATGATTGTTGATTTATCGTGTGCCATTTAATATATGTATTGTGTACTAGGTAGTTTATTGCAATGGGAGAATATGCACATGCACATCATTCATTAATTATGAAAATACTTGAAAATTACACGTTAAAAATCTTTATATATTTGCAGTTAGTAGCTAAAGTTAATAACTTTCATACCCTACAGATACATAAATTGTATTGATCTGCAATTACTGAACAACATACTTATCAAGACAGCTACATACCATCTGCATTACATAAAAGTAGCCGAATAATGTAGTATTTATTTATAAGACAGTGAGTTCGGTAAGTTCTTAAAGTCGTTACTTGTCGCGTGTTAAAATGACATCAAAGTAATGGCTATGTGACAAATACACCCTGCCAACATTTTCTATTGCGGAAGTGACTCAGAAGTGACGCTAAGAAGTTGAAACTCATCTTCTGCGATACCATTTTCTGATCGTAGAAGTGTCTTCCGTATTGAGAAGTTGTACCCCCCGGAAGTAACTTCCAGAGGTCACTTCAGCGTAACTTCAATAAGTCACTTCAGCGTAACTTCCAGAAGTTATTTTCTTCGCCTCTCTTTTGCTTTTGATTTTTGTTTGCCTTTACAGATAATGCACTCATATTGATTATGGGATAACAAATATGTAAAAACTACAACAATAACAATAACAAATCGAAACCACACTTTACCACTGACCGACCAGAGCAAATGACAAAATAAAACTAATTTCGATGATGTCGAAAATTTTTTTTTGCATTCTTTTCATTTCATTTATAACGGGACATGTCATTTTCGGCTGGTGTTGTAAACAACAATCTTCCCAACATCGTCTGGATGACTAAAAGACGAATGCAATGTAAATTGTTATTGTTATCTTCCAATTAACGTCTGGAAGTGAGTAAGACGTAACGCCTTTGACGATGGACGATGAAAGAAACTTCCAATTGCTGGCAGGGCATATATACTTGCCTCCAATGTATGTTGAATGTTAACATATAAACTCAGTACTTGGTAAGGTTAATGCTGTAATAGCTCTGCTGTCGCCGAAAGTTTTTCCCTGGGTAAAATCTCCCGATTGATACAGCTGTCGCTGAGTTGGAGTGAAGTATATGGAGTGAAAATATAATTCTTTTCAGAACATAAGTACATATGTTAGCATCACTCAATGTGTGAGTGATTACATGCAATCCAATATTTTTTTCTTATCCAACTAAAGTTTATCAGGGATGTCGTAGAAACCAATATTGTCAAAATTGGTTTTAAAACCGACAAGAAAAAATGCTTTGGTGTCATAGGGCACTGCTACACGTTCAATGAATATCGAGATATTTCTAGTATCACGAATCTCACTTTAATCTCACTATACGTTTTATGTTAATGAATTAATCAATTAACTCAAATGGGTTTAACTCTGACAAAATTCCATTTCCATCAGGGAATAATCTCCATTTTTTGAAATCGAGTTTTTGTTCCCTTCTTTATATAACTAATTTGTCGATGTTAAAAATTTAGTTGTTCGTTTGATCTTGTTTTAATTTTTAATTATATTCACATTTTCCTTAAAGTGAGATTCGTTTTACCGGGATTTGTCTTTATATATCGTTGGTCTCATGTAGAAAGGCCCTAACTCGCTATTTTTTCGAAATTAGTTTTTTTGCGATTCCAATGCATTTAACGCAAATACACCTCCTCACAAAAATTTATTGCAATAGTGTAAAAAATAACGCTTTTATAAGCAGTTGTACAAAAAAAGTTACATGTTGAATATTACAGTTTCTATTATGTTTTTACCTTCTCCTGTAAAGTTTAAAATATGCGAGTTAGGGTCTTTCTACATGAGACCATCGATATGTATGTATGCACATATGTATATATTGTTTATTTAAATGCTTCCATATTATAATAAACCTGGCCACTCTGTTAGCAGAAGAAACATTTATTTGCCTTTATAATTGAAAAGTACTTTTAAACAAAATCAAATACTTAGTTTATTTGTTTCAATTTTTTGTTTTCAACTGTAAGTAAATAAAAACATGCACCTTGTTTATGTTTTAACAAAATATGTAATAGGAAACAAGTTAGAGTGCAATATTCGGCTGTGCCGAATTTTAAATACCCTCCACCTAAACGTAATAAGAAATAAAAAAAAAAAACTATACTGGTTTTAGAATTCTAGTCTGTGTTTTCTATTCAGTCTTAGTGCAAATTTTATTATTATTTTATATATTGTTTTAAGACAATTTTACGACCAACATAATTTATTTTAAATGTTATCTATTTTTTACCATTTATAATACTGTGAGACAAATGGTAGGGTCAGTGATCGGGATGGGATGAAACCAACGGGAAATGTTATATTAGTAAAAAAGAAGTTATACGTGTCCCGGCGTTTCGCTGGGAAATTCATATTTGTTTCAGCTTATTCGGACTAGTGGTTCTTGATTTATGACAAACAAAAGAGCCTAAAAGTTGAAAAATTCCCTATAGATCCAATTGTGCTGATTTTCAATACCAAACTGCCTAAGAAAATACAAAACAGTTTTCTAGAAATTCTGTGAAGTTAAGTTGTGTATTTTGTGAGCGTGTTTTACACGGACGGACAGACAGACAGACAGACATAAAGAATTTTAAAAGGATCAAAAATATATATACTTTGTTTGGGTCTCAGATGAATATTAACAAAGTTTCACACGGAATGACAAACGTAATATACCCTCATTCACTACTTATGGGGTGGACGGTATAAAAATGCTTGGAAGTAGTGCATCAACTTACTCTATTTTCTTTGAATACAAACAACAACATTAATTTTAAATTTTAGTGGCAATAAACTTTAATCACAAAGAGAAGAAAACAAATCGTTCTCTCGTCGCTTTTCTTTTTCATTAATTTTTTTTTGTTCAGTATAAATTTTAACATAACCGGACAAAGTGTTTGTTCATAAATTTTTAAGTCCACACTTGCATACATATGTATTTTCAACTAATAAATTTATTGTTATTGTAGTTTTTTGATTATATTATTATTAAAGTAAAAATATGTAAAAAAAATATAACGTAACGTTAACTAAATGAACCGCGGTGTGTGCATACACAAACATACATACATGCCTTATATATGCATAGATATGGGTGTGTTTTCTTTATTTATGTGTGGATACAGTGTATAACAAAAGTATCTTAGCAACTTAATTTTAAGAGACATTTGTTTTGCCATTTTACACAATCATCCCTATCGTGAACAACAAGTGGAATTTTTGTTCCCATGAAATTTTTATTCCCCTCGAAGTGAAAAATGCTATCGTGAATCTTCCGTGAAATTTATGTACCCTTCATTGCATATTTGTTAGCTATCAACGCATAGTGAATGTAAATAAGAAAACGAATTTTAAAATAAATAAATCGCCTAAAAAATAAGAAAATAGCAAGAAAATAGGCATCAACGAACTGTTCGCCGACGTTTGTGCGATTCATCTGACCCCTTGGAGCTACCTAATGCCTTGTGACTAATTTTAATAAAAAATATTTTAAATTCATATTTGTATTAGATTTATACAACATTACAGGGTAAAAAGTCTTTTCATTTATATTGGTTGTCAAGTAATTTTATAAAACTTTTAAGTGTGTGCAACTAATTAAAACAAATAAATACCAACATGATGAATTCCACTCCCCAGCAAAAATAAGGTGAACAAAATGAGGGGTATAAGAAAAATATTTCGAGGGAAAAATATTTTCACAATAAGGGAAATTTTGTTTGAATATGACAATTTTCAAAAACATCATTCCTTAGTGAATTGTTAAAAAAGTTGAAAACATTTCATGGAAAATATTATTCACGATTTCAATTTATGGAAAAGGGAAACCATTTCGAGGGAAAATATATTGAATGTCTATTATGTATTGAAAAATAAAAAAAATGTTACATCTTTATTAAAATATTATGTATTAAATTCTCCTAAAAATAAGCAGGCAAAAAAGTTTTGTTATACACTGTATATTTTATAGAAAAATTTAAAGTAAGAGTTTAGTTAGATATCAATGTTAGTTGGTACATCACGATCTTCATTTTAGTTGTGGTTTGTTTCGTGTTTCGTATAAAAACTATAAGAAAAAACAAAATATGTATGTAGGTACGAGTATACAAACGCAATAACAACAATTAAAATAAAATCTCATCAAATATTAATGATATGCAGCTAAATAAATATGTATTAGAATTAGTGCCTGTGTATGTTTTTTTTTTGTGTTGCCTATTGCAGCCATTTATTTGTTCATCCTTCGTTGTCTGCCCAATTCAGTTGTCAGCTGCGCTGCACTTCACAGCCGCATCAAGCCGGTGTAAAAACAATAAATATTCACACAAAAATCAGTTGTTTAGTAAAAGTGTTTGGCGAAGGTTGTTCGATTTTCATACGTGTGTTACAATGAATGTGTGTTAATTTATCCTAAAACTTTAAGAAAAGAAATACGTCGTAGTGTAAAAGTAAGTGAGTAAAGAAAAGTGTTTATAATTCTTGTTTTAGAAAATAGTTTTTATTTTATTTAAAAACATAAAAATTTAACAAAAACTAATACGCCAACATGTCACTTGCCACCAAACCGTTTGTGTTAGTAGCCGACGTAATGAAAGCAATAATAAATTATGGTAAAAGTCAGCTGCATAATCTATTTCTCGAGTAAGTATAAATATGCAAATACATTTAATATACATACATATGTACATACGCCCGTATATAAATTTCCCTTTAAAACATTTATAATTATTTTGCACTGGGTCAAGTAAAAAACATGTTCATTCACACGACCTCTCTTTGGGGTCTCTGTTGTTTTTGTTTGTGAGTTTTTTGTTCTTGTTATTTTATTGTTTACATTTGAAAGCTGAGTTGCCAACTGTAGAATTGTATGATATATTGTGGTTTTATAAATACGTATGTGACAGGTATGTATACAGAAATGGTTAAATTTTCCTAAAAATGCGTTTAAAAATAGATTAATTATTTTATAAATGTATTGATTTTTGGTCAACTCTTTAGTCATCGGCACTTAGACAAGCTGAATGATTTTTAATGTCGGTAATTTTAAAAAATAAATATTTATAAGTGGGTGTTTACCTTTGTGGTAATTTAACCCTTAATTATAACAAATATATTAGTATCTAGAGTGCAACTAATTTTAAACTAACGGTAAAATAGTCTTTAAATAAAAATATTTGTTGGAATTAGGGGCATAATTCAGTATGTCTCTAATTACATGTTTGAAAAAAAATATTACATGTTTGAAAATAAAAATTGTATGTGACCAAAAGTAATTATACCAGGTATCACCTTTTTTGAGGGGGCATATATTCCAATAAGAATTTTTTATGGAATTCCAGTCTTGAGTCCAGTGTCAAGTAATTGATTAACACAATTTTGAAGATTATAAAATAAAACGTAGTACAATCGGTTCCTCTTTTCATCTAGACCCTATACAAATGTGCTCTCAATATATGGCTATAACGATTCAGTATACAATTACAAACTAGTTTCGAAAACCACGACTTGAAATATGTACACTTAAATCAGCTGCACTTTTATTCAATATTCGTGTCGTAAATGTAAATGCAATACCTTTTTGTAGTATAAAAATAGACAATTTGCTAAATATGGTTTCCCACACTGCATACATACATATTTACAAAATCTCATTTCAATATCAGACTTTCTTATTCAATAATTTTCTCACTCCTAAGTTTTTTGATTTGTTCTTTTGAATAACCCAAAATTTCTTGCAAAACTTCATCTGTATGTTGACCTAAGACGGGGGGTGCAGTGCGGGCATCATTTTTGGCATCACTGAACACGACTGGTGGACCAACAACCTTAACACTGCCATCTTGAGGATGTGGCAAAATTTTGACTAGATCAATTGCCTTAATATGTTCATCTTCAAATACCTCGTGAATGCTGTTAACTGGACCCACAGGAAAGGAAACTTTATCGAATAATTGCATCCATTCCTTGGAGGATTTCTGTAACAATATTTTCTCTAATGCAGCAATAAGTTCTGCACGATTTTTGACACGATCTTTATTGGTCTTAAATTTACTGTCTTCAGCTAATTGTTGAATATTAAGTCTTTGACATAATTCCTGGAACTGTTCATCACTGCCAGTGCCAATAGTTAAGTAACCGTCTTGAGTTTTGAAACTTTGATAGGGCACTATACTTGAATGGGCTGTACCCCAACGTTGGGCTTCTAGACCCGCATTAAGATAGTTGGAGGCAACATTAATTAACAAGGATACTTGTGTTGAGAGTAGATTAACATCAATTTTCTGGCCTTGGTTAGTACGTTGGCGCTGCAGTAGAGCAGCTAATATGGCACCATGAGCATACAGACCGGTGGCTATATCGGTAACGGCTACACCCACCTTACTGGGAGGACCTTGACGTTCACCAGTGATGTGAAGTAAGCCACCCATAGAAGCTGCAATAACATCATAACCTGGTCTTTTGGCATATGTACCATGTGAACCATAACCCGTTAAAGAACAATATATTAAATGTGGTGCAATCTCTTTCAATTGTTGATAACCCAAACCCAATTCATCTAATTTACCAGGAACATAATTTTCCACTAGAACATCACACTTTTTAGCTATTTCGTAAATAACGTCTTTTCCTTTTTTCAAATCGAGACAAACACTTTTCTTGTTACGATTGGAGGCCAAGAAATAGGTAGCATCTTTACTTTCCTTTAAAAAAGGAGGACCCCATTTTCTAGATTCGTCACCACCGGCAAATGGTCTTTCGATTTTATATACCTCCGCACCCATATCAGCTAAAATCATAGTACAATATGGTCCTGCTACTATGCGTGTAAGATCTAGGATTTTTATGCCCTTCAATGGATGTTTTTCAGTAATTTCGTTGTTAGAGCATTTTGTTGCAAAATTTTTGTGCTGCACTGTTATTGGAAATGATTCAGCATAAAATTGTTTGCAAACACAGCGCTTTACTATTTGTTGAATTGTGATCATGTTGAGAAAGTGAACTATAGTTGTTTGTTCATGTATAGATTTAAACAAAAAACAGCTGTTGAGTTCCAGTTGTCTAATAGTATATTTTTTTTATACATACCTACTTGTTTGTCAGAAAACAAACAAAAATTAATAACTACCTACGCCGCACACGTTTCGTTCCGTTCTATGGGAAGCTTTTCGCACAACTAATAAAAAAATATTTAATGTTGGGCAGTGGAGATTTCACTGGAAATGAGTATTCCCACATGGTTAACGAAAGTATTTTTACTTAAGAGAGTAGCGATCTGATGTGTTCGCGTTGTTATTGAGCAGAAATAAGTGTTTTTGTATTATCTAATATTGGTTGGGTGGTGTTGGGGGTTTGGGCGGAATCAACATAAAATTAAATACCTACACTGAATATTTACAATTTATTTGTTTATAATAACAAAGTTATTATTATGATAAGAAATAATACCACAAAACTGAGATGCACAAGTTACAAAAGGTGCAGTAAAAATTATATAAATTTAACTATTTTGAATTTTTCTTATAATTTTTTATTTTAATATGTAAATGATCTGATCCGGCGTTTCGTTTGTAAACAGAGCGATATTATGATCCTAATCATAATGACTAGAGAATATTTTATATTATTAAACATTTTAAATAGATAGCTACTCATTTATTTTTGTCTCATGCTTTTATAACTTTGCTAAATACATATATAAATCTTTATAATCATGCAATGAAACGGTGATGGTATTTGAAGTGTGTATTCATTCGTATTCAAGATTAATTTTAACTTAAATAAAAATTCCTTGCAATCTATAGTTTTCATATTTGCAGAACATGACTGTCGTAAGCAATTCTTCTTTGTGAAATGCACATCATAAGTTTTATTCTAATAAAATTCTTTTATTTTTTTGTATTCATATAAGGTACATTTTGTAATCAACTTTATCAAAATTCTGAAATTTAAAATTTCCATCATTATCGGAAAGTTTTTCGCTGCTCTGAACATGAGAAATGCAAAAAGTTTTATTTATAAGATAAAACTGGAAAACCAAATCAGTATAAATAGGAGTACATGTAAATAAACTTAAGAGTGTGTGGCATTAGTAAAGAGAAAATATGTTTGAAAAGGTGTGATGTCAATTCAGCGATTTATTTTCATCAGCAACTATAATAAAATATTTGGCCTAGATCAGTGGTGTTCACAAAGAGCGGCAGTTTAAAATGTGTGTATAGTAGTGAGTGTACGTTAATTAAAGTTAATAAAGCAAATAACGCGACTAGTCCATACATGCATGTAAAGACTAGACCAAAGAGGAGTAGAAGGACTCCAAAACTACTCCAAATATATGAAAAAAGGTGGTCGATTTAACATTGCGATGTCCTAGGATTGGACCATATAACCCATCGGAGTAGTCCCAAAACTACTCCATGCTTCTACTCCATGGAGTACTCAAGAGGGTTAGTTTTGACAGTTGTGCAGTAAAAAGTTTATGCTTAGCAACTAGAATAAAATATCAAAAACAACAACAACTCAATATGCAATCGTGTTAACACGAAACCATGTCGTTTAACTTCAAAATCTTGTTTAACTATGACATGGCCCATGACTGCATTGTTGTAAGTAGTCCATTTCATCTAAAATGGATCACGTAGTCCAATATTATTTGCAGGAAAGTTTCAGCGTTGTCAACTTTAAAATTTCAAAACGCACCAATATGGAGAATAAAAAACGCTCTATTAAAAAGAATTTAGAATTTCTTGTTTATTGAAAATGTTAAATTTTTTTAATTTCATGAATTGTATATAAAACTTTTTAAAAATAGATCAACGAATAATAGTAAAAGTAATAAATACTAAAAGCCTTTTTTTAAATAAACAAGCTAATAAATATAAAATAAGCATTTAACCACACAAAATTTAACTCACAATATGCTATTCGGAACTGAGGTATTAATTGGTAAAGAAGGGCTAATTTAACTACATATTTGGTACTTTTTATACCCTACACCACAATAGTGGGGAGGGTATATTGGAGTTGTGCTGATGTTTGTAATGCCCATAAATATTGATCCAACACCCACCTTAAAGTATACCGATCGACTTTAAATCACTTCCTGAGTCAATTTAACGATGTCCGCCCGTCTGCCTGGCTTGCTGGCTGTCCATATAAAGCTTGTGCGCAAAGTACAGGTCGCAATTTTGAAGATATTTCAATAAAATTTGGTTCGTGATCCCAAGGACGGATTGGATTGAAACTGGTGCAAATCGGTCCATTATTTCACTTCGCCCCCATACAAATGTCCTCCCGAAATAGGAGTTTAACGATCATAAATGTTTGAATTATGAAAATATCCAAACAAATTTCACCACAAATGAGTTATAAATGAAGATAAATCACATCTACAAATTTTGTCGGTATCAGTCCATAATTAGTCGTAGCTCCCATATAAGGCCCACTTCCGAAAATCACTTTAAAGAGCATAACTCTCTCAAAAATGTCTTTATCCAAATAATATTGAACACAAATATGTTTCGTGCATGTACAAATAATATGGTAGAATTTTATGATGATCGGTCCATAATTAGTCATATCTACCATATAAGGGTCACTTCCGAAAATCAGTTTAAAGAGCATGAAGAAAATTTTAATAATTCAGAAAATCGTCGCTTTCAATGAAAAAATCTTCAAATCGTCACCTTGTTATTTTTGAAACAAAAAATCGTAAAACGATAAATCGTCAAATCTGCCAACTATGAGTACAATGTGTTTTGTTCTCGTTTTATAATAAAAAGGTGACAATAATCTGCTCGTTTGAAAGCTAGCATGCGAGAAGATTTCGGCCCCCTGGGGCATAGCCTGAGCACCATTGGTCTAAATGTCCTGATTCTTACTTGACCAACGACTGCCAAATTAGTGACAGCTTTATTTACTTCTTTTACAATATCAACCACTACATAAACTACTTTAGTTTGGAGAAGTTACTAGTAAAAACTTTAATAGTTTATTTGTAAATAAAACAATATTTTACGTAAGTAATTTTTTCTAAACGTATGTGGACTTCGAATATTATTTAAGAATAAGACGCATGTGTTTTAATAGGATCATTCGTTTTGTCTACCGACTGCGACCTAGGGATCATGTATAGGAATTTGTTTTCAACTTCGTGGATTACACTTTTGAGGATTTTATTAATGTAAGGTTGCTTACTGTTTTTTATAAGTTATTTAATTTAGTCTTAATAGACTGTCAATAGACTGCTAGATTCATTTTTTAGAAATCTTCGCGAACTTGCTCCCTTATTTGTCCCAGGTTTTATGCGAATATTATGCAAAAATCCTTCGTGGTACGTGTAATTCGTTTATGGAATAACTGTGATCGACATTTTTCATAATCTATTGAAAGCTTTGTAAGAATGGTTTTGGTCTCATGAACTGATATATTAAAATGTTGTTGATACTAAATTTTGTTAGCTAATAATTTTTTTTCCTAAAATTTATTACCCCTTATTCGTGCTTAGAAATAGAAGTAAATATAATTTGAATAATTAAGTACTTTTAATATTAGAATTTCAGTTTATCATCTACCTATCCTTGTGTTAAAATTATGTTTTGAATATGTAATCATTTTTGGCCTACATAGGCTTTTCGATTACAATAAATAAATAAATAAATATATTTTGATGTTCTATATGTAATACATAATTAAAATATATTTATAAGTTGAGAAAGTTATTATTCTATGATATGGCCTATAGAGGGGGTCATAGGAAAAAACATTTTCCCCAAAGATTCTCTGTTGATCTGTAATGTTTGGTATTGAAAAGGCCCAATTAAAATACGGGGGCTAAACAAGGAGACAAGAAATTTTTTAGCTAATAGCTAACATATTGTTGAATAAATGAAAAAAATTAAAAAAAAACATATGAAAAACTTTCTTAAATTTTAAAAATAAAACTCTAGAAAGGTGAAATTTATCGCTGAGATTTTGTTATAATAAATCGGTTGCTTCGTATAGAAAGCTGGCGTTTCTGCTAAAAGTCACCTTGTATATACATATGTACTATATAGTATATGTACATAGATTGATAAAGAGAATTGTAGTACTCTAAAGTACTTTTAGTTTTATTTGTTCAAAAACAAAAATTCCCACTTTTAAAACTTATTCATCACTATTGTTAATATTTCTCTATCATCTTTAGAATAAAAAACACTTTTCTCTTTGTTTTATTTGTTGTTTATTTATAAAGTTAATGCTAATTGTTAAATTAATTATAAATACATTCAACAATTTATAACTTCCGTAAAGAGCTGCTAATAACTGTTTTCATCTTGACGGATAACGACACCAAAAATTCCTTAAATCCTTCGAAATTTCCCGATGTGCGCCAGTCACCATTCATATTGAATGTGTTTTCCCAATAATCCTTAAGTGCATTTTTTTTAATTGGAATTTCACACTCCCTTTTAACCATAAATCAATGTGGTCTTTATCAAGGTGAATGGTAATTTTTGTGTTGTTTTTTTTTCTTCTTAATGATAATAATAATAAACCTCAAACACACACTCAACAGCAACAACCACAAGTTTTTTTAATAAATATATAATATTGTTTTATGTACTCGTATTAAGTAAAATCTTAAATTCTTAATACCTACAAAACTTTTTAGTCAAAATTCATGTCAAGTGTTTGTTATTTATGAACACAGCACAACACACAAGAAACAACATGTGTCTTTTTTTCTCTACCTCGCTCAAAAATGCCGTCCTACTTAAATGTGCATTTTTAATTAAACTTGTAAACAAATATTGATTCTTTTTTTTATATTTTAGTATATCGCACCCTAAATACAAAAGGGCCACAACTCAAAATTTTCCAAAACTTACTTTTTTCCAAAAATTAATTCAGAGTACACATTTCTGACTACTGCAAAAATTTCTTGCACATCACTATCTTTTTTAACTGGAAAAATATAGTTATGTCTATTTTTATGTTAAGTGTGTTGCTTGTGCAAGATGAAGTTTTTTGTCTCTCCTGAAAATTTTAGTATTTTGAGTTGTGAACCTTTTGTATTTGGGGTGCGATATGTATAGCTTAAAACATATAACGATTTAAAGTACATTTAAGTATTGATTTATTAAGATAAATTTTAAAGAAACTTGATTTTTTAAAACGTTTTTGATCACGTTTTACTTTAGCTAAAATTTCAATTTCGATTGTTGAAGGGAACAAAAAGCAAACATATTTAGTATTTTATGTAAACAATACTAATTAATACTGAAAATTAGAAAATAATGACTGCTAAACAATTAACAGCTAATTTGATATGTACCTAATCAATTACAAAACAAACTTCTCTCAGGGAATGACAGCTGATAAGAAATCAAATGCTTCACGTGTCAACCCTTCACTTCTAATTTAACATCAAACAATTAGAATTTGTTTTAAAAAAATTCTTCAAATAATCTAAAAGTGCACGAGTCCATTCTGAATTCATTTGAAAAAAATCCCCAACATTAACAACTACTAAAATTCTACTAAACTTTTTTATTGCAATTTATACACCATTTCCAACAGGCACAGCTACCTACCTGACAAATTATTGGTATCATTCCTATATTGCCGTTTTTGTAGAGTTGCGCCCACAAACAGTTTCTGTTGGACTGTTGACTTGTCCTGAATTTCTCATAGTGTTAACATTAGTATATTTTTCATTAGATTTGTATGGAAGAACAATAAAAATTATTGGCCTAATGTATAGAATAGTTTTAAGAGTTTGTCAGCTAAACAGTGTCAGTGTATGCAAACAAGTCAAGTCAATTTGTTTTAAAAATTTTGATTTTAATAAAATAATAGTGGATTCACCCATTCGTTATAGCTCACAAATGACAAATCTTTCGTAAAACATATTTTAAGTTCTTTTAGTTAAAATTTTTTTGTTCAAAAACTTAATTCTTGCTGGCTTGTATTTACAGCAATAATAACTTGTTTTTCCCGGAAATTTAAATTTAACATACCCCAAATCCTCTGTGGTATGCAAAAGTTCTAAGCCAAAATTGTAAATTTTCAATAATATCTCAGTCAAATGCAATTGAGTAAAAATTCATAATTTGTTTAAGAACATATTAGATCAGCAAATATTTTTGTACTCTGCAAAAAACTTTAGTTTTGGTTTTAGCTTTTTTTTAATTTTTAGACATTTCTCTTTTTTATTAAAAATTGTTCAACTTTTGGTATTTATTACACTGTGGAACATTTTTGGGATTATTGTCTGGGGGGTGAGAAATTCGAAGTCAGGGTGATGGTACTAGGTCAGTATAGTAAAACCCTCAAAGAGTTTGGCGTTCGTATGTGTCAGTTTTTTTTATGACCTTTTAAATTTTTTCCTTATCTTGATGTTTTTTCGCTTAGTTGTACTGTGTTATTAGAGAAACTTTTTATTTGGCTTGAGTTCATTAATTTAATAATTCAAAGAATACAATTGTAAAGTAATGTATTTTCTGACCTGCCAAGAGCGTCATCAGCAATGTTTGTACTTGTAAATATCATCGATTTAACTCATCATTATTGATAAATAGATTTCGGGAATTAATCATATTTTTTTTACATGTTAGAACGAAATTTTCATTATTACAAATTTGTTAGTTTTTTTTTTTTAATTTCACTATAAATTTCACTTGAATTGTTTTTTGAGAAACTGACCTTTAAGAAATCATTATGATTCGAAATATACAAATGGTGTATGATTATACAATATTGATTTGTTGCTGAACTCGCGATTTTTTTATTATTAAAAATCACCTTTTGACCGGAAGTTTTTTTGTTAGAGTAATATTGTTTATGTGTTTTTTTAATAACTTTTTTGTGTTTTACATTTCATGAGACAATTAAATATTTGTAATTGCAAAATAATTGTTAAATATTTATTTTAACTATAATTCTTAGAACAAAATGTATTAGACAATTATAATTATTATTTGTTTTTTTTTGTTGCTTTTTTGCTTTGTATTTTATTCTTTACAGCAATTTACACCTAATAAACGTCAAGTTGTTGTACGACTTGAGACGTAAATATTTTAATTAATTACACGAGATTTATTAGAAAATTTAATATTTATTTATTGATTTGTGTTCTATTGTCATGTGGAGAACGTATGTACATACATATGTATGTACAAGGTGGCGCAAAAGTAATCCTCCTATCAGAAAATGCTATAAATTTTGCGATTGGCCCCTAATGTCAGTTCTGTTTTGACATTTGTGTAGTAAACACATGCGACATACACGTTAATAAACAATGTTATGCTACACTGCTCCAGAACGCGGAATATTGCTGACTATTTATTTGACCAATAATCGGTCGGTGACATCCAAAAAACATCGGAAGTTTACTTTTGCGCCACCTTGTATATTCAAACGTTTTTATATGTACATTTGTATGTATCTATGTGAAAATGTAGCTACACATATTGTTAAATTGCCAACTCATTACTACGTTAACGATTGAGAGCTGACTGCAGTGCTGCAATAAATCCAATAGAACCAGATGCATATTTTATATACAACTGAACGATGTTTTGGGGTAAAGGTCAGTCTGTGGTATATTAGGTTTGTTTAAGGAAATTAATGATTTTGTTAACACATAATGCAAATGTAAATTTTTATTTACACACTCACAGACATAGAAATGTTTGCAAAAATTTCTTAATTTTTCCAACAAAATTGCATCAGCATTTAATGCTATTTTATGTTACAATTTACAATTACATACTTGTATATGATGTTACATATATGGTGAATTTCACGTCAAGTGACCCAATTTTAAAAATCGATGTCTTCCGATTTGGATGAAATTTGCACCAAGGTTAGTACTATTGGATAGTAGGCCAGAGACAAATTTTCAGCTCTATGAGTCAAGAACTGCCGGAGTTAGAGGGGGTCAAAATTGGACATTTTGGTCCATTTTGGTCATACAGGGGTTTTTTAAATGAGTGTAACTTTTTACCTATTGGTCCTAGCAAAAATTATTTTTTTTAATTTTTTTTCAATTTAGGCCAAATATTGAAAAATCCTATTCTTGAGTTAAAAAATTTTTTTTTTTTTGATAGATATCCCACTCGCATCACATTAAGCGAATTTAAAGGCCTCAAAGTAAATTGTATAAGCTTTCTTTTGAGAAAAAAAGGGCCCAAATTTAAAAAAAATTAAAAAAAAATGTTTAAAAATTAAAAAAACATATTTTTGGAATGATTGAGGAAATAGCTATTGACCAAAATGTCCAACTTTGACCCCCTCTAACTCCGGCACTTCCAGACCTTCGTGCAAATTTCATCCAAATCGATTTCTAACATTGGGTCACTTGACGTGAAATTCACCATATGTATGTAATTAGTTTTTATACACTTGAATTGTTTAATAACCGTATTTTGTAATATGTGTATAAAAATATTATCATTATTTTTAAAATAATAATAATAAATGAGCTTATAATTGAAATGGAGTTATTAAAATGTATTCAAATCGATTTCAAAGATAATAGAGTTGTTGTTTACAAAATCAACTGAAATTAATTTGGAAAATACGTAATTCACAAATGATTTTCAATTAAACTAAATTGTTATTGTAGCTTTATCTTTAAGTACAAAAGCATAAAGGCAAGTTCCGTTTATTTGATTTAAAACTAAACCAAAGTTTTTTTGAAATCCCTTCCCTTAAATTATCCGTTTCTTTTTTAATTATTATACCCAGCAAAAACTACTGCTTCGCCCGAGGCGAGAGTGTAAGCGAGAGTTGTTGGTTGTTATTGTTATTCTTGCTTCGAAAAGCGCTTCCAAAAGGCATGATTTTTGTTCACGATGTCCCACTTTGGAGCTCTCGTTTTTGATATAAAACTGCGCTTCTTTTAAAGCATCAAAAACGCAATAAAATCACGTCTCTTTATTGCGCTTCTTTAAAAGAATAAAAAATGCGCTGAAATCATGCTTCTTTTCTGTGCTTCTTTAAAAGCATAAAAAATGCGCATATATCATGACTGTTTGATACCGATCTAGAAGAGCGTCAAGGATGCTCTGCACGCATTTTGTTCTTTTATTTCCTATAACTAGACATGTAGAAGTTTTAAAAGAATTTTTTTTAATCTTATGTATATTGTAATTTATTTATTTATATTTATAAAAAAACAGTTTAAATCATATTTCATATAAGATGGCTTAAAATTACAAAATATACATAAATTTAGAACATAAATGAAATCAATTCTTATTTTAAATTCTACAAAAACAAAGTTTTAAAAATTTTTGTAATTCATGTATGTATCTATGAAACTAATAAATAAAATAACTTCAAAAGTTAATAATATGCTATTTTTGGAAATAAAAAAAAAATTTCTGATGCAAAGGATTTAATTTTGCCTTCAGAATTCCTTTTAAGCCCTTTTGTTTTTGGTATTTTTATAAGTCGTAAATCAATAAAAGTATTATACAGCTGTTCTTCTATTGTCTGTGGTTTTTTGACTGCTTTTTTTATGCTTTTCATCATATTTTCAAAACGATATGCTGTCAGATTTGAAAGGCAGCCAAATTTTTGTGCTGTTTCTCTTAAATGTAAAAGATTGTGAAGGTTGTAAGTTAACTGGTTTTACCGAAAATATCTGAAAACTGTTAAACAAAATTTTTAACAAGTCGTGCGCAATATTTATTTTTTCCGTAGAAAGATTCGGACTTAGAAAACTTCGATAGGCAGATGTTAGCAAAAGAATGCGTAAATATTCTTGACTTAAGAATTCTTCAACTACTATAAGTCTGGTGTAGAGAATGAATTGGCGAAATTCGACGGCCTTCCATCTCGAAATTTCTGCAAAACAAATAAGAGATCTTAATACATATACATAGGTAAAAACACACAAATAAACGCGGTGCTTCAATTTTCTTTTGTATTTTTTTTAACAGATCATTTCATAATAAAAATCATTATTACAAAAATTCACAAAAAAAAATATGTATGCATAAGGCAAAACTAGTATAGATTCATAAATAAACAAACCTGATAATAAAATAGTACAGTTAACAATTAAAAAAAAAACTATTAAATTTTCACACGCGCACAAACACTTTAAGTCAATACACTTCTGAAATTCCATCATAACTGAATGTCGCATTCTTTTTATTTCGTCATCTAATTGTATCATCTTGCTTATAAAAAATCATTAAACAACAACAAATCTTGTAAATTGCTATTATTCTCTCACTTAAATGCAATATGGGAGAGATTATATTATTTGTGCTTTAAAACAAATCAAGAGATCTCTCCCTTCTTTTTGTGCATCCTCGGAAGCGCTTTAAAACAGCGGAACTTGAAAGCATGAAAATTGTTTACTGCTTCCAGAAACCTAATAATTTTTTGCTGGGTAGTTAAAGCTGTTGTTGTTGATGTTTATAACAAATCTACCAAGCAAAAATTGATAAACTCTTTTTGCGGCGTCATAACATGTATAAAGCAATGATTAAACGTTTTAAAATCCATAATAAATATGAAGATAAATATTCATTTTAATATTTGATAAATAGTACAAACAAAGAGAAGAACTTATTCCGACATTAAATCTTGTCGCTACTTACACTGATGATTCCAGAACAAGGAATAGATTTTCTAAAAAAGCTAAAATTAGTTGTACATTTTCAAGTTATTACAAAATGTACATGGCACATATGTCACATATGTCATATGTCACACATGGCAAATATGTGAAAAGATGTAACCACTAAATAAAATTTGCTATAATTCATGTGTTTATTTGAAAACTTTATTTCCTGAAGACAAGTCACAAAAGAAATTTATTTTATTTTATTTGATGATGTTTGCTTTTACAAAAGATTTGTAACGTTAAACATCTTCAAACAATTTTATGCTGAAAATAGTGGTTACGCTTTTGCATACAAAATGCCCAAATATTGTTTTTTTTTAAGTACATAATTAAAAGTAAAGCTAGATATACACGATTGAAATTTTCTTCAAATTTGCTCTTCAAAATGCTTCGTGTAAACAGCAAAAATTCTTCAAAATTTATTTATTTAATAGTTAATAATAGTTATTAAATAAATAAATTTTCCAGAAATTTTGCTGTTTACACGAGTTTGAAGCATTTTGAAGAGCAATTTTGGAGAAAATTTCAATCGTGTAAATCTAGCTTAAGTAATAATTTAACTTTTGGCATTCTATAGGTACATAAACTGTATGAAGTTAATGTTATTTTATCTATTAATTTTTGTTCATTCATATTTAGGCATAAATTTGAACAAGAAACAGGTTTTATAAAAGGAATAATAGAATAAAAGTTAGTGTTTCAGCGGATATTGTAAACACCTATTTTTAACATTATTTGCTTTTATTTCGGTAGCTGTTTTAATAATAACGCTGCATAAAATCGAATGAATACTTTTATTTAATACTTAATTTGCTAACATTATTTTAATTGTCAAGAACAACAATTTTCCTTTGAACAATATTGATAAATTAGTTGAAACTGTGGCTGCCTTTGAATAATGACAGGGAGCTACATCGGTCTAAGACATTACTGAAGAGTAGTGACATCTAGTAAGATGACAGGTATTTATATATACAGATATGTAAATAACCAAAGTCGTAGTAGAAGATCTAATACAACGAGTGCTCTTCTGAGCTCAACTGAATATTTCTTGCCTTTTTACCAAGTTTATACAGTTTATTTATGTATATTGTATTTTGAGTCGGCATCTCCCATTCTGTTAAAACATTGTCCTAAAGAATGTGTGCCCGTTTTATAGCAACACTTTTCTGTTTTTCGCTATAATTTGGATATTTAATTGCGGGATACATTTGAAAACCAGCATCTACATGTATACTTCTTACGATACTTACATTTCGGATTTTTTTATTTGGTCTTTGTCGTAGAGACCCAATGAATTTTACTTTATTGAACGTAGTATTTTCTCTCCTGTCCTTATTTTAGTTTACGATCTGAGCCTAAGATTTGCTTATATCCTATTATAACTTCAGTATTTACAGTGCTTTTGGAAAGCTTTAGCTTTTTTGCAATCATTAAATCTGACAATATCGGATCTATTGCCCAACACTCGTATACTCCAACTGATTACATTATGTACGTTTAAAAAAAAATCACTGAAAAGGACGCAAATTTTGCCACCATTTAAAATAAAGCTTCAGTGGTGTGGCCAGCGCACAGTGGCGCCATTTGAGTTTTTTCGTTGCAAAAATCATATCTTTTGAACCGAATAAGATAATTGAACAGTTTAAACAGCATATGATAGATAACTGTTCAACCTATGAAATGAGCGTTTGGAAAGTGTGCTACGCTTTGTAGGGGCCTACTTACGGGTTATCAAAGTTAAAATTAGTAGAAAAATCCATTTTATGGTAATGGATGAATATTTTACAGAAAATTTAAAAAATAAATTAAAAAAAAAATTATTTTATCTCTCATATGCTGTTTAAACTGTTCAATTATCTTATTCGGTTCAATAGATATGATTTTTGCAACGAAAAAACTCAAATGGCGCCAATGTGCGCCATACAATTTCTGCAACCATGTCTTTTTAACCTTTTCTACCTCTAGAAGCCAAACGGGCACGTACGGGCAGATAAAACCTTTTGAATTATGTAAAGAAAGAATCAAAGGACAGGTTTTGCAAATATGGCCAATATACAAATATACATTTTTTTATTTTCCGTCAAAGTTGAAAAATAGTGAAAAAACGGATAGTTTTTAAATAGTGATTTATCAGGAGAAACACAAAGCAAACAGGTAATTTTTTTTTATCATTATACATTTAATAAATACATCAATCAATACAAAGAAAAAATATGGCGATTCGTTACCTATTTTTCGTGATATTACACCTGAAATCGCAACAAATTGACTAAAAATTGTGTGTTTTTTGGAAAACCGAAAGTCGGTCAACTTTGAACTGTTATATCTTCTAAACTAAAAATGTGATATTATTAAGAGTGGCATATTTGAAATCGTTGAAAAGTTTCCTATAACATGGGTTTATTCAAAACTTCATCGGCGCTCATGAAAATTTTGATTTTTGTAACCTCGTTTGCTCTACTGGCGCCACTGTGCAGCGTTTATGTATGTGAAATGCTTTATTTAAGTGAACTTGCTATTGAAATAAATTATTCGTTCTCTGGCATGGTGTAACTATACAAGGTGAGTGCAACAAATACAACACAATACAACAACAACAGGCATTTGTTTATGTAAAATAATGTACTTTCGTCAAAAACACTTGAAAAAGTATTACTTTTGACATACATAGGTAAACTGTAAACAAACTCAGTCAGTCAGCCATGGTCACGAGTTCATATAAATGTCACATACAAATGACAGTATTACATATAATTTTAAATTGTGTTCCCAAAAATGTCATATTGGCAAATTATAATTTTAAGATTGGAAATGTCTACATACAGCTATGGACAGAGAAATAGCGCACTTTTTTGTTTTAGTAGTGTAACGGGGATTAAATTCTTGCTTTTTTCTCGATGTACAAACATTTCTCCGTCAGCACTAATCAGATTAATTTTAGTTTCATCTGTGAAAATCAGCCTTTTCCAGAATCTAGTATCCTTGTTCCGGCGTAGTTTTGCAAAAGGCAATCGTGTCTTTATATCCTTTTTTGACAGAAGTGTTTTTTCTGCTTACCGGCCATAAAGCTGATTTTCATTGAGTCGTCTTCGTATAAGTCTACTAAAAACATTTAACCCAAATTCCTCATTTATTTCAGTCATTATTGTTTTCGATGACTTGAAAGGAAATAGCTTACTTTTTTAACTATTGCCTTATCATCACGAACTGTTTTTTGCGGTGGCTTATTCCGATCTTTCTTTACATTAAGCAAATTTGCAATTGATTTAACACCTTTCAGGACATTATAAACCATGTTTCGAGGCCATCCAATTATTTCAGTTATTTTTTTTTTTGGTTGTTTTGTACCCTTTTGGTGAAATTCCCAAATTATCTTTTTTTCTCAAGTGAGCAGTGCGGATCTCTTCCCATTTTGATTGACAAAATTAATGATAAACAATGTTTTCGTTAAATTACACAAGAATTTATCAACATCACATCCATTATTTTTGTCTAAAATCGAAATAACTGTGCGCTATTTCATTGTCCAACTAAAAAAAAAACTTAATTTTTAACAAAATATGACGAAATAAAGAACGTGCAAAAGTTAACAGGACATTTCCAGGAAAAGTAGAGTGGAGTAAAAGAATAATATAGAATTACATGTTATTATCATCCCATTTTTTCAATATAATACGTTTGGCACTTCATAGAACATTGGTGCGCTCGTTATTTGTCCAAAGCTGTATATGTTTTTACATCAAAATTTGTTACCTTAATGTGTAAACGTTTAAGTTCCTTTTCCAAAATTGTATAGCAGATACTAAATCGTTCAAAAACTTTGTTTTAAGTATTTTTGAAATCTTACTTAAGGTGCATACTGACTATCATATTTAATCGTACGATATGTCAAAAAAATCGTGTGTGTTCATAAAGTATTATAGTGTGGCCTTAAAATTTAACTAAATGACAGATTTTTTTAACAAGTCTGTTCGACTTGCAAAAGTTTTTAAAATTTTTCATAATATGATAGTTTCTATGCGATCAGAGTTGTATTTTCTAATACAGCTGATAAGAAAACAACAATGTCGGCTTCATTGACTTAAAGCACAAATTATAATTTAAAGGACAGACGTTTAACATTTTTTAATTGTTTGTATAGTTTATACAATTTATTATATTCGCATATAACAACAAAATACAATGAATAAAAGTTAATTTAAAAGGCGGAAAACTGCGTTTGTTTACATTAGCCATAACATATGTTTTTGCATCTTTTTTGTGTAATAGTATGGCATCTATGACAGACTTTGATGAGATTTTCGTTTGAGTGTGAGAGAAATCGGTCAGATTTCCCAATGAATGAATCGTACGATTGTGTAGGATAGTGTATCACGACCTTTATTAATTGTAATGATAAATTAAACTGCATATATTTTTAGTTGAGATTTTCTTATTTTTATTGTCTTAGCTGTCATATCAGGGTTCAAAGTCTTTATCGTCAATAAATAATTTAAACGAATCTTACGCTAGTATATGTATATTTAACAACGTAATTTACTTAATTTTATTTGCTTGGATAATAAATTTGTAATTTTGAAAAAAATGGACTTAGCCCTTTTGCTTGCCTCAAAAATTCTATAGCAGATACTAAAACGTTCTAAACTCGTTTGTTTTAATTATTTTTGAAATATGTTAATGCAGTTTTTCTTATTTAATAATAATGACTGTAATGATAAACATAGTTTAAAAGAAGTGCATATATTTTTTAATGGACATTTTACTTATTTTTATTGTCTTAGCTGTCATATAGGAGTTCAAAGTCTCTATCGTCAATTAATAATTAAAACGAATCTTACGCTAGTATACATATATTTAACAACGTCGTTTACTTAATTTCAGTTGCTGAGATAATAAATTTGCAATTTTGAAAAAATGGACTTGGCACTTTTGCTAAATTTTCGCAATAGTGGACTGGACACGTTATTTAATGTGCTAACGATTTGCTGTCAGTTAAAAATCCAATATAAACTTGGTTTAACACACAGATCAAAAAATCTGCAAAATCTTAGCAAGAAACATTTAAATATGTGAGTAACCTTTAACTGCTTAAGCTAAGTTAATTCCTTGTGCCATAATACGATTTTTAGCTTTTACTGAGACCTCGATATCAGGTGTGTCTTTGACATCAACATTAAAGATTTTTAATATTTCAACATATATGTACATTGTACAAGTTTCTGTAATCATTTAAAATATTATGTATTATGATTTTCTTTTCATCATTTTGTTTGTGTAATAAATAAGTATTATAACTTGACACTGCAAGTCTACTAGCAAGAATATGCTCTTCGGAAATAAAAAGTCTCTTAAAAGAGAAATAAAAAGAAATACATATAAATTCTAAAATGTAATTTTTGAGAGTGTTTACTATAAGATGTTCGATCTTCAAGGTTCGGTGTACACTGTTTTGCAGTAAACAAATAATAAAATTCACAGCTTGCAACATGCTTGATGTTGGATTTAAACATTGTATCTACAAGTACGTTCGTTGATATAAAATTTGTGTACATCGCATGCAGGCTTTTTTGTGTTGTATGTAGACTAAATATGTTGTAAACAATTTATAACACATTGGAAAACAACAACTAGCTATAACTATAAATTTAATGCAAGAACTAGTTTTGATTAAATGTTTTAAACAAAACTTTAGTTAGTTTACTTTGCAAAAGAGCATGAGAATAGGAGAGACATAAATACAATAATGGAAAAGAGTGTAAGAGATAATTTTAAATAGTATTTCTGAAATACAATTTGTTTTCTGCGATTTAGTTGTAAACATTTATTTAAATAACTATGCAAGTTGAGTTTAAGAAACTATTTACTCAACAGATGTCGGGCGTTAAAGAGTTGAAAATTGCTGGTTTGTCTGTGCAAATTTGGTGTTTTTATAATTATTTGTAATTAATAAAAAACAAAAGAAGATAATTAAGAAAAAAAACATGCTGAATTACTAAAAAATAGATAAAGTTTAAAAAAGATTTTGAAATCAGCAAGTGAATTTAAAATTCAAACGAAAACAAAAACAAAAGAAATGTTTAATATAAATATAAAATTTTTAAAAATCTAAAACTGTCCAAAAAAATAAAAATTGAAAAATAAAACTTTTATAATTTAAAAGAGTTTTAAAAACAATTCTTAGCCTAATAGCCAAATAAACTAAAGAAAATATACATACATATGTAGGTACAAACATAAATACAGATAAAAAATTATCACAAAAATCTGGCTAAGACAGGCAAGTTGGCCGCTGGCAAACCTACTTTTTGGCTTCAAGTGAATACGAATTCGCCAGCAATCGAACACTCACTTAGTTGATCGTAGGTCGTGATTTTAGCCAAAGTTGGCTGTATTAAAAGCCTACTATTTGCAGCAGCATTTACAAAACGCACGTTACATGATCTCGGCCATTTGCTCCTGCCACAACTAAAACAAATCTTCGCTGGAACGTTGCAAAGTCGTTTAATTGTCATCAGCACTTGTGCCAACAGACGCGCCTTAAGACAACAACATTAACAAAATATAAAAAAAAAATAAAAAAACGCAACGCATATTGTGCAACTTATTGAACAGTACAAAGTCTATTCGCAAAGTGTGTGTTAGTTAGTGGCAAAAAAAAAACGACAGTATTTAAGCTGCAGTCAAAAATTACTATTAGTAGTAGTAGTAGACAAACGATTGCTACCAGCAATATAAACAAAAATATCAAAAAAGTAGAAAAAAATTAGATTGCACAATTCTTAAACAAATACAACAAAAAGAAAAAAGAAACAAAATAAAAATAATAAAATATAAAATAAATAAATAAATAGTCGATGAGTGTGGTGTTCAATAGAAATACTTGTAGTGTGTGGTTTCTTTGCCAAATACCTAAAATGCATGGCAGTTGGTAAGAAACATTTAAGTTGGCTCTAAACCATGCCTTTGGTCTTAGCACTCTCTTGTTGAGAGTAGCTAAACCAAATTGGCTGATGGTTATTAACATCACTCTTTAAACTGGCCAAACATTATAACCAGTAAAAACAGCAACTGCAACAGCAACAGTAACAACATCACAATAAAACCAAAGCAAACAAAGAAATTAAAAACAAAAATATCTCACAAAACGCAAATAAAATCACAACAACAACCATCCTAATAACACTCAAAAATCTATTGCACAAAAATAAAAATCGTATATATATTCATACACAAATATTTTTGACCCAGTTTTTAATATAAAAGCCAAAAATCGCAATTTTTTTTTAAAATTAAAATTTTTGCTATATTTTTCACCTCCGCAACTGTTTAATAAAAACCGCCAAAATTGCTGTCCTACTTTGTTCCAGAATTATGGGGTACATAATGCGGCGCTTTCTGCGTACGGCCATGATCGTATTCAGTTGGTTCGTTGTACCCTACAGTCGTTTCACCAACATCAAAGTGAACCGTCAAAAGCTGCCGCCCATTAAATCGCATCTTCTGGAAATACCTGCCGTTGATCTTGCCAAAATGATAAGAACCAAAAAGGTGAGTCATTTTTATATATTTATCTAAACATAACATTGCCTTTTAAAAAAATATCCTTTTAAAAAATCCCCATATTTATAAATTTGTTCTGCGATAAACTTAGAAATATTTTAATTGCTGTTGACTGAAATTTATTTTGTTTATTAAAATTTATTAATTCTAATAAAATTGCCGCGAAATCAATTGACAATTTCAAAAAAAAAAAAAAAAAACGTGCTTGACTTAATTCAATGTTGTTTGTTTTTTCTCCTATTTGCAAAATAAACACAACAACAATCTAGCCGTAATGTTTAATTCACTTCTATGCATGAAAATTGTTCTTAATTACCAGTTAAAAAAAAACACACACAACTAAATACATAATACATTTCAATTTATGGAAAATTTGCTGCGAAATGTATTTCTTCTAATCTTGATAATGAATCAGAAAACTATTATTGCAAATAGTTTTATTACAGTGCACAACATAGCTATAAAGTATTTCAGGAATTTATATTGTTGAGCAAACTTTTTAATTTTGTATGTTGTCAGATAGTGAAAGGCAGCATTATTTAATATATAGGGTGTTTCTTTTAGAGGTGTAGAACTTGGAAATTGAATAAAACAAAGATGATTTTTTTAAATTGACATGAAATTTACTTTATTCGAAAGATAAACTTCTGGCATTACAATTTCAATATGACTTTTTTCAGCATTTGTGACCGTTTATTGGCAATAACGAGGCGAATATTGTTCTATTGTTCTCCAAATGGTCACTTTAGTTCTAAACCAGAAAACATTCAAATGATGTAATGTCAAGAATTAAGTTGTCATTCTTTGGCATTTATTTAGTACAGAGTTGAAAAATTTTAATTATATAGTAGTGGGGTTGTTGTTTATGCAGCATCTTTGATTTTATTTCAATCAAAAAAGAGCAAGGAAACATCTCTGTTCTACCAAACCAAGCTACCCGATCTGTTCCGTTACTATAATTTAACACAGCTGGGTTATTTCTCCTAGTGGCATTTAAATAGCTTTACTTTACAACTGATGTTCTAAAAGATGCATTCGCAGATATGCAAAACGTTTTTACTTTATGGGGTTCACAGTTCTAATATTTATTTATTTTATTTATTTATTTATTGTTTCAATAGTCCTAGTCTGTTGATCATAATCGGTCACAAATTTCTACTTAAATAATTAAGTTTTTACAAAAAAAAAAAAATATATATAAAAACTAAATTTAAAATACAATATTCAAAGAATAATATTAGAATAAATTAAATTTATAATTGTGCGAACCCAATTAAAACAGCAAAAAAATTTCCAATTTTAACATTTATTGAAAAAGAATATGTAGTTGACAACACCACAATGAAACATGATCAAAATATAGAAAGTTATCAACTGTGTTACAAAAATATTCTAGGTAAAGGCCCAACTATAATATGCATAAGCAAGCTTAAGCAAATTGCAAAAGTTAACGAAAAGGCTGTCAAATGCATAACCAGTTCAGAGTTAACTTTTAGGTGGCTACAATGACTTTGAAACTTTTTGTCCACAGTTGCTCATTTATGTTTAAAAAAATGTTTTTATTTTAACAAAAAGCCATTAAATGACGATGTTTTATAAATATTATTATATTATTTTATAATTAAAAGAAAACTTCGTAGCAGAAACGCATAATTTTTCCTTTTTTTTTAATTTATCGGCAAAAGTACTAAAATGTACAGCTGTGGCAGCACTACATTGTAAATAATAATAAACGTTTACATATGTTTTGTTAATTTTCGTATTGTGTTTGCAAAAATGGAGAAAAAACTTAAAAATTTAAATAATATAAAAATATTAAAGTTAGCGCTTGAAGGCCTGTGCACATTAAAATAAATAAGTGAACTACACTGTAAAAGAAGAGGACGCTCTTGTTCTGTCAGAGAAATAAACCGCGACAGAAAGACATTTTTGTTAAAATAAAAAGGGCCTATTTTATTGTAAAGGCACTTATTTTTTCCGCATTTTCTATTAAATTTAAAATAAATGTATTTTCTTCTTTTTCCATTTTGTTAAAAACACAAACAAACAACAAACAGCTGATTCCGTACGGAATATGCGATCAGTTTCGCTTTTTGCTTAAGCAAATGACAGTTGAAAAACTTAACGAAAAGTTTCGTTAAGTACATTATAGTTTGCCACATACAATTTATATGTGTTCGCACGTTTGCTTAAGCTAGCATATGCACATTATAGTTGGGCCTTTAAGAATATGTAACAGAGACAATCAACCAAGACGCAAATACGGCTGTAAAATTCTTATATCAAAGAAAATAACTAGAGCAAGATGGAATACATAGACATTAATCATAGGGTTAGAAAATTACCATAAGTCATTAATTTTTATCACTTGCGTTGTCAAATTTAATGCCTCCATTTTCTTGGCGTTAGTTTTAAAAGTTCGAATTAAAATATTATTAAAAAAACAAAATTATTCAATTAATTTAATAGTTTAGAGGAACTTTATTAATACAATGTAAGTAAATATACCAGTATACAAACATATTCATTTAGTATTAAATACTATGTACTAAAATTTTTCTTAGGACGAAAAAAGAGCCACAACGGCAGCTCAATTTGAATTGTTGATAGCTGAAATGGAAAAGCATCCAGATTAGGCTAGTGGAATGCCTAATTTTGGCAGCTCAAAGGCAACTGTTGATAATGTTTGGGAAGCTACATCGAAACTCCTGAATGCAATTGCAATAGTTCATTCGGAAGTTCATCTGAAATCTTTAAAAAGTAATTTAATAATATTGTAAATCTCCACAGTGTTATTTTACTTACTTATTATTCGTTAAATTCATGATGTTGATAGTTGAGCGCAATTGAGTTGTTTCAATAGATATGTTTAGGACATATCATCATCCGATGAAGAAGACATATCCATAAGTGCGAACATTTACTATACCCCTTAGTATATTTGTACTTATAGTTATTTGCTTTAAAAGCTTTTTTCTTCACAATTTAAAATATTTTCTTGATTGATAAATAGCCAAACAAAATTATTAAACAGCTGATAAGTTTGTAGCATTGCCAATGTAAAATATGATTTGACAGTATTGTAACAACGTAATATTTCTATGTTCGTTAAACGCAATGACGCAGTAATTTGCAAAATTTCATATTTTTGTTGATGCGTTCGCAAAAGCGTAGGTGATGCGTTGAACGCAAGTGATTTACAAAATTAGGGCCTAAATATTTGTAGTGTCTTGTTCCAATTTAAATAGTTGCAAATGTTTTTAACTTTAGTTTAATATTTAGGTGGAAAAAGTAAAAAAAACTATTATAATTTAGTACAGCAGATGAACGACTGTCTACATACATAATAAATTATGAAGCAAATATTACTAAATAAATACCTTTTTGAAAACCGGAAGTTACACATTTATGTTATTTATAAATGTTTGTTTAAATTTATAATAATTAATTAATTTTCTTAATAACAGCAAACAATTTCCCATTCACACATATTTACATAATGAGAGATTTTAATAGTACGACGAAATTCTAAAAAAACACAACTTATAAACTTAAATTTCATCCTAATGGTTTAAACAAATTTAAGTTTATTATAACATTATGATTAACCAAGTTGCTTTTAATGCTACACCACCATAGTTGGGAAAGCATATTGGATTTGTGCTGGTGTTTGCAACGCCCAGAAATATTGGTCCAACACCCACCTTAAAGTATACCGATCGACTCAGAATTACTTTCTAAATCGATTTAACGATGTCCGCCCGTCCGTCTGGCTGGCTGGCTGTCCATGTAAAGCTTGTGCGCAGAGTACAGGTAGTATTTTTAAAGATATTTCGATAAAATTTGGTAGGTGAATAAATATGGATAAATATGGATGGAATTGAAACTGGTAGAAATCGGTCCATTATTTCACCTGGCCTCCATACAAAGGGAGTTTACCGATCATAAATGTTTAAATTATGCAAGTATCCAAACAAATTTCATCACAAATGAGTGGTAAATGAAGCCAAATCACATCAAGAAATTTTGTGCAGATCGGTTCATAATTACTCGTAGCTCCCATATAAGGCCCACTTCCGATAATCACTTTAAAGAGCATAACTCTCTCAAAAATGTTGGTATCCAAATAATATTTAACGAAAATATATATCACATGTATAAAAATAATATGGTACAATTTTTGATCGGTCCATAATTACTCGTAGTTCCCATATAAGGCCCACTTCCGAAAATCTCTTTCACGGTCATAAATTTCTTAAAAATGTTGGTAATCAAATAAAATTCGACACAAATAAGTTTCTGATATACAGAAATAATGACACCTAATTTTATAATGGTCGGTCCATAATTAGTTGAAACTCCCATATAAGACTCTCTCCGTAATTCACTTTAAGCTCCATAAATCGTTTATATCGAGATAAAGTTTAACACATTCTTACTTATATTCACAGACATCATGACACTAAATTTTTGGATGATCGGTTCACAATAGCTTAGATCTCCCATATAACGCCCATTTCTGAAAAACTGTTTTCTTTATATACTGGATGTAGGGTATTATATGGTCGGGCTTGACCGACTATACTTTCTTACTTGTTTTTTTTTTTTTTTAATTTTTATTGAATTCTATTACGAATATTACTTTTTCATCTGCTTTGTGTTGTTGAGTTAATTGATTTTTATTAAATAATATTAGTAAATGGTAAACTAATATATTTTAACTTCTCATTTCTCTTTTTGCTTTTCGACAGCATTTTTTCCGATTTTCTTTGTTTAAATTGAAAAAGAAAAATAAAAGATTTTGTAAATTTGCGTGTTTAATGTGAATGTACTCACTTACTCACTCATTCACCCGTTCAATAAATCAGTTTATTTATTCTTGTGTAAATTGTTTACAAAAAAAAAAAAATATTAAATAACTTAATGGTTGCATGGCATACGAGTACATTGATGATGAAGAAAGTATGGAATTGGAATGTTAACAAAATTCAAAAGAGAACAGATACTCGTAGCTAGATTTCATACAAAATAAAAGTTTTAATGAATGTCTTGGTAAGTTTCTGCCAGTGTAATTTTCTGCCTAAGCAACACAATTTATAGAGTGTATCATTAAATTTGCGAAAAAAAACTTGATCTATAAAGTTTTTATACAGATTAATTTTAAGAAATTCCCCCAAAAAATCAACAAAACGTTTATATTTTTTGTTATTAAGTATTATTTTAAATTTAATTGTTGCCATTTTGTTTTTGTAATCAACTGACTATGAAATCATTTCGGAATAAGGTTTGATTAACTACCTAAAATATCTTAAACGTATCAAAGTCTAGTACTCGCCAATGATGATGATAAATACATATATATGAATATTGTATATACATACATATGTATCTATGTATGTATATATGTATCTATAGTTTATGTACTGTGTAAATTTAGTACTGACTTGATCGCAAATGAAACGTAATTGTTATTGTTTTCTTCTTAATTCCATGACTTATGATTTGCACTCGTGCTGTAATGTGACTGAGTTAAATGTGGAGTAGAAAGTACATACATCTAAGAAACTGGGGGGTTATTTTGTAACTCGTTTCGAAAATAAAATTGTTCGAATTTATATACTTTTTACATTGTAATTCGAAAAGGTTTGCTTTCAAATTGAAATACACAATAACCCCCATGATGACAATTACATTAGAATGATTAAAACCAAAACTAATCACTAAATCTAATGAGCCATTTTGTCAGACATGCATACATATCAGCTATACTAATTAAGAAATTACTTAAAATTACCCTAAATATGTTAAGGTACGGTCACACTTGGCAAATATTTGCCGAAAAAGACGTAACCACTAAATTAAATATATTTCAACTCGTTTATTTAGGAAAAGACACAACAAATATTTAGCTTTATTTTATTTGATGCTGTTTGATCTTGCAAAACTTTTGTAAGAGTAAACAACGTCAAACAAATTTGTGCTAAAACAAGTGGTTACGCTTTTTTAAGTAAATATTTGCCATGTGTGACCACACCTTTAGATACTTTGTCTGAAATTGTATTCTGCAGTTGCGATGAATTCATGTTTTTTCCCTTTCAGCACGAATAAAAGCTACAGAAGTTAAAATGTAAGTCCCAATTTACATGAAGCAATTCTTTAAGCTAAGACGATTAACTTTAAGACATTGGTGTTAAAGTGAAGATATGGCGAGTACACACTTGATGGTACTTGCAATTCGTGTTACTCTCTTATTCGTATTACACATGTGTATATCGATGGTCTCATGTAGAAAGGCCCTAACTCGCATATTTGAAACTTTACAGGAGAAGGTAAAAATATAATAGAAACTGTAATATTCAACATGTAACTTTTTTTGTACAACTGCTTATAAAAGCGTTATTTTTTACACTATTGCAATAAAATTTTGTGAGGAGGTGTATTTGCGTTAAATGCATTGGAATCGCAAAAAAACTAATTTCGAAAAAATAGCGAGTTAGGGCCTTTCTATATATATTGTATATATATACTTTTTGGTTCTACAACCAATATTTCGATGTGTTACAAATGGAATGACAAACGTTATACGAGTATATCCTCTATCTCTTTGGTGGTGGGTATTTCCTGACAAATGGTGGAATGTTAAGAACCGGGTAGTCATCCCTTAACATTTATATAAATATAGTCCCTATAGATTTGTGAATTGTGAATTATATATAAATATATATTGTATATAGATATAGATATATCTATTTATATACAATTGTATACATACTCCATACGTAGATCTTGAAAATAGTTAATCATTTTTAAACCCTGTATAGAATTTATGAAATTAAAAAAATTCAATAAACATTTTAAATAAAAAAGTACTTCCAAACTTCGGGCATTTTTTTAATGACGCGTTTTTCCCCCATTTTGGTGCGTTTTGAAATTTCAAAGTTGACAACGCTGGTGTAGGGCATCAAAATAAAATTAAAATAACTGTTTTTAAGTTTTGTATCTGCTTCATATGTATTTCTGAATCGTATGTAAGTAAGTGTGTGTCAAGTTTATTATTTAATACGAAATTGGGTGGGTAAAAGACAAATGAAAATATATTTTAGATGTCAGCAATGACTTGAGGTCTTGAACTAAAAATATTTTTAATAGTAAAAATGTACTACAAATTTAAAGTACTTTTTTTTACGTTTATTAACATTTTTTTGCGATTTTTCTGGAAAATTTTGAAATTAGTTTAAAGACAAAAAATTTTTAATTAAATTTGCACGAGTTTGTATTAAAATTATAACAAGTACTTTATTGTAAATAATTTTTTTTTTTGAGCGATTAAACTCCGGACAGTCATTAATTAAAACCTTTGCACATCCTCATAACAATAAATACAATTATGTTTAAATGATTAACAACAACTACAAAAATAAAATAAAAAAGGAGAAACTGTTGACACCAGTGACAAGTATAAAAATTAAAACAATAAGATTGCTATTATCATGTTGCTGTTTACTCGTGACCTCCATAAACCTACATATTCTTAGAAATAATGTTTTAATTTTAAATTATTTCTGCGAATATCTTCTGTATGTACTTACTTGTAGCTCGCAACTCGTGCTTTAACTGTTTTACACTGTGATTTGAAAGATGATGTTGTATGGGGTTTTTTTCAATAATATTTTTTAATAATTTTAGACTAAAATTAAGACTTTATATTGTACGCGACAAATGCTTCAGTTGAATAAGAAGTCATTTAATAGATGTGTTCGTTAACATTGTTGCTTAACTGTTGTTTTAATTTTTAGCAGAAATTTTTGTTTTGATTTTAAATTTCTTTTTGATTGGTAAAATATATAATTTTTATTTCTTACCGAAATTATAAATAAAACACTTAACCTAAAAATTTTTCTAAAAAATTGTCTTAACGTGATGTTTTCATGTTAAACATGAGTCAAGCGTTAAAATTTGCAGTTATATATACGCAGAGAAAAAATATATTTGTGCATGTTTACCAAAACTATTTCAAAATTTTTAAATATTTTTTTTCAAATATTATTATGATTTCTGAAACCATAATGTGGTTAAGTTACCATTCACATGATTACAGCAATCATATATATGATTATAACAATTATGTAATGTTTATGGTAATCAGTTTTGTGATGAAAAATTATACCATATCTATTATGTTTACCTCCATCATAATCAAAGAGCCACAAATTATGATAAATGGATTTATAATAAACATGATTGCAACAAATATATACATAGTTACTACAATCATATATATGATTGTAATAATCATCCGAAACTTAAATTTAACCATATTATGGTTACTGCAATCATAAAATAATTACAGTGACCATAATATTGTACAAAAACTTGTAAAAATGTTGACATTTTTGTGATAAACTAGTACAACTATATTTTTTTCTCTGTGTGTACATAGGAATATGAAGATAGGTTTTTGTTTGAATTTTGAATACTGTCAATTCCTTAACACGATTATTAATTAGACCATACATGTTACTATTTATAAAATGCATAATTTAAATATTTTAAAATCTTTTATTACAAATGTATCTGTACTTAGACATCTTTGTACTGGGTGCGGTCGTTTATGACATTTTTTGACCATAAAAACCATTGTCGGCATAATAAAGGGTGATTTTTTAGTATCTTTCTTTTTGGCAGCTCATCTGTTTTCGTGTAACATGTAACTTAGTTAAACATGTTCAGTTTTTGGTATAATTTAACCATGAATCAACTTACAAACGATCAATGCTTACAGATTATTGAATTTTATAATACAAATTCGTGCTCGGTTAAGAAGAAAAGTGCATCGTGCACTTTTTTCATTTTATGGTCAGTTTTGCAAAACCGTATTTGGTGTAAACAACAGCCAGTAGCATTGCAAGAACTGTCAATGCAAAATGCACTATTTGGAGTGGATTATGGGCCGGTGGCATCATTGAACCGTACTTTTTAAAAGACGACGAGGGCAGAAACGTATAAACCATTTGAGGCTTAGCCACGTCCAGCATTAACATGAGATAATTTTTTAACATTGAATTATATACTTAGATCGTTCTATCGACTCAAGTAAATTTTAAGTTTTATATATTTTTTTAATCAAATCCGAAAGCTTTTAAAAAATCACTCTTTGTAAATCTTCTATTTAGAAGGCTTGGATTTGAAAGACGACGAGGGCAGGAACGTTTGAAACATTTGAGGCTTAGCCGTGGTCAACATTTACATGAGATCATTTTTAAACATTGAATTATGTATATAGATTGTTCTATCGACTCCAGTAAAGATTTCTCTAAATTTTATTTGATTTTTCTTTAAATCAAACCCGAAAGCTCTTAAAAATCATCACTCTTTATAAATCTTCTATTTTGAAGATTAAAGCAGACAGAAGACAGAAAATTGAAATGTTTTTTCAACACGAAATTACAAACAAATTGTGTGTATTTATGATCATAAAATTATATCAGACATACGCATGTAAGTATCGAGTAAATACATTTGTATCTTCATATACATATGTATGTATGTAAGCATATTACTATGTATATTCATATTCATATACACATATTCTACACATTTTGTTTTTTGTTGCTCATGATGAGGTTGATGTTGATAAAGTATTTGATGGCCATGTTCGCTCAATGGTTACAACAATAAAAGTACATACATACTCGTACATACATATGTACAATGTATAAATCTACAATAACTACCTATATATTTTTATACAACAATAATAAATCAAAACAAAAACGGTGTAGTACCTTTTTATAGGCAGAAGTTTTAAAGAAATATTTCTTTACATTTAACATTACATATTAACAAAGTTTTTACCACAGTTGCAAGTATAAATATATACATATACGTAAAAATTTCAAATAATTTCTAAAAACTCACAATTTCAATTTTAATTTAATTTTGAATTAACGGTTTTTCAACAAGAACTTACATTTTAAAAACAAAATTAAACAAAGAATATATGAAAGACATTCAAATGTGTAATGTTTTGGAAAGAGTGATTATAAATGCAAATTTTATTTTAAAAATAGTCCAATCACGCCAGACTGTCATGTTATTTCAATAAGTCTTTGTTGTAAAACAAAGTTCTTGTTGACAAAAACCATTATGTAAGATGCGCTTTAAAAATTTAAGTGCATTTAATTTAGTTTAATTGATCTGCAATCATGGATTGTAGTGTTGTCTTGTTGCCAAAATGATTTGAGAAAACTCCCAGGTACTTCAAAGTATCTATTAAGGAAACCATAAACGAAATTTCTATATGAATTTTATAGAGTGATTTTTTAGATTTATAAAACTTTAAGTTGGCAACACTTGACAGCTGACAAAACGGTAACCAGTTAAAAAAGTATTGCCAACTTAAAATTCTATACATCTAAAGAGAACACCCTACATATTAGTTCAATGCTTAAATCTTAAGGTACGGTCACATTTGGCAAATATTTGCCAAAAAAAGACATAACCACTAAATAATATATATTTGAACTCGTTTATTTATTTAAAAACACTTTTATTGTTTAGGCCAAAGTCCCCTTTTACAGTTGAGAAATTGAAAGGCAGACATTTTTCTCATTCCGCTTTGAACTTGCCTAAACCTTTTAGAGTTGCGAAATTAATAGACAGACAGAAATTTTTTGTTTATTTTTCCGTTCTTCTTCTATGTTGATTGTTGTGGAAATTTTTATTATAAAAATGCATTGAAAATAAAAGAAATTAAAAAACATATTCAAACAACTGTTAATTATACAGTTTTTGTTATCAATAAATCTATTTGGTTAATAAATTTAATTATTTTTGCAATACGCGCGTTAAAGTGAGAAAAATGATGTGAAGCAACAACATGAAAAATGCGAAGGGTGGAAACTGTAAACGAAAAGTGTCTTAGGGCCATTATTACAACTTGCCTCTAATGTTCTTAATAGTAAAAGGTAACTTTAATTAAAGTGAGGAATAAAGTGACCTTTAAAATTTTTCGTTATTACAACTTCCTTGTAAAATAAAATTATTTTTTTTTCTAAAATATGGCAATACCAGTGAGAAACCGATTACTTTTAACAAATTACTGACAAGAAACAGTAAATTGTGTGTGTTTGTGAAAACATTTGTTTGTGAAAAAAATATAAATCAAACGTCTGCTTTCCATTTTTGTTTATCAAATTATTTATTGGCAAAACAAAATTAAAATTAATTTATTTTTCATGAATTTGACATTTTTTCCAGAACATATGGCAACTTCAACCACATACCTCACTATAAAATTTAAAGGCAAGATGATCTTCCTTTAGCTTATCGGTTGGTTTTAGATTAAAGTAAACTTGTAATAACCAAATACTTCTTATCTGTCCGATAACATCATACCTTTAACTATTGCCAAGTTATAATAATGGGCCTTAAAATGTCCAGTACAGTAGAGGTCTACCGCACACTCTTCCTCTTCAATACATCGCCTACAAACTTCGTCTGTCTGCCTTTCAATTTCTCAACTGTAAAAGAGGACAAAGCACAACAAATATTTAGTTTTAATTTATTTGATGCTGTTGTAAGAGTAAACAACGCCAAACAAATGTGTGCTAAAACTAATGGTTACGCTGTTTTGAGTAAATATTTGCCAAATGTGACCGTACCTTTACGAGCAGATTCTAAAATCATCAAAACTATTGAGTTCAAATTTTGTTTAGTTTTTTAAATAAAAAAATCGATTTTCTTTATTTCACAAATTCGTGTTTTCATGTATTAAGTTTAAGTAATGTGTTTTAATGGCTCGGAAAAATACACTATTTGTTACTTTATATAGTGGCAATGTTTTCCCTTTAAACAGTATTTTTCAATAATGTGTAGCTTTAATATATACCTATATATTAATGAAAACAATTTTTATTATATAGCTTTACACATCCCAACTAACCAACCATGGAATCATTTGTCACTTTAGTGCACCCAAGTAATGTAGATTGTAGTCTCTTTAATTATTTATGTTACATTTTATTTTAATTGTTTAATTAATACGAGTATAATTTGATTTTAAATGGAATGTTAAATCACTAATTTTTAGAACTGCTGGGAAGCTTTAAAGTTTAAACCATATTTTAGCTAATAATTTCTTAATTAAATGCATATCCATCTTGAAAATCTGCACGAACATAGATGCCACAAAATAATACATTCATTTACAACATGTTTTCTGTGTGCGCAGTTTTTAACAATGTGTTACTATTTTGCACCATTATTTGATTGGAACTTGTTGTGTTTTTTACAAACGAACATTTTAAATTGCTACTGTATTTACATGTTTTTCTATCTACAATCTATCGATATTTGTTATTGATAGCTATACATACATATTTACATAGATACAGTACATTAATTCATACATATATACATATAGTATACATATGTATGTATGTATGTATATTTATTATAGTAGTTGTTGCAAAATTTACAATTTTACTTTTTACATTAAAAACTACAATATCAACTACATACTTATAGACAGTTGAATGAGTTTAAAACGAATTTATAGAAAGAAAATTACTAGAAAATAGTCAGCCCTATCATGAATAAAAATTCCACATGAAATTTGTTCCCTTTTATTTTTTTAGCATTCAATTTTAACAAATTTCATGTGGAATTTTTATTCACGATAGGGGTGAGTAAAGTTATTGAAGAATTCTGCATTCTTTTGAGATTTTATATCATCTCATCTCATCTTCTGAAATTACTTTTTATTACATTTTGTTTAAGTCTTTTTTTTTAATAAAGCACAAATTTTTGTAATCTTACACATAAAATAGCTTTCAAACGTTTGTTCACAATAGCTTGACTTCACTACACTTAGTAGTTTCAACCGCATACTTTTATCTTAGTAATTTCACATCTGAATTAATTTTACATTTTACTCAGTTAGATTGTAATTGGTTGTCTGTCAATCTTTTAGAATTATGTTCAAAAGAGATACTTATCATTGAAGGTATGTATAGGGTGTTTTTTTACGGGTTTGTTTTTCGAAAAGAGATAAAACTGGCATTTTGTGGTCAAATCTGGCAACTCTAATGTCATTTATGTTCAGTTTGGTTTGCCATTTCATCATGAACAGGTTGACAAAAGAACAACGCTTGCAAATCGTGCAAATTTATTTCGAAAATAACGGTTCAGTTCGCGAAGTTTACCGCAAGCTCCGTCCATTTTATGGTCGACATAATCGTCCATCAGAACAATTAATTCGGTTAACCATGGATCGTTTTCGCAGTACGTTTACTCTATGTGATAATACGCATCCGCAGAGACGTCGAACAGTGCGCACCGAAGAAACAATTGCCGCTGTAGAGCAAAGTGTTGAAGAGGACCCGAATTAATGGAGACCGGTATAGAGCCATGATAACCGACTATTTTGTTTCCGAATTGGATGGCATGAATATGGATGAATTGTGGTTCCACACAGCGGACGCCACAATCGATTTATTGAAGGAAACATTCGATGAGCGCATAATTTTGCGGAATGGACCTGTCAATTGGCCACCAAGATCGTGTGATTTGACACCATTGGATTATTTTCTTTGGGGATATGTGAAGTCGCTTGTCTACGCCAACTAACCAGAAACGTTAGGGGAATTGGAAGCCAACATTCGTGGCGTTATTGCCGACATACGGCCCCATATGCTCGAAAAAGTGGTTGAAAATTGGACCTGTAGAATTGGCTTTATTCGAGCCAGCCGCGGCGGCCACATGCCTGAAATCATATTTAAACACTAATGGCATAAAATTATCCTTCCAATAAAGCCAAATTGATGGTCATTAAAACGATTTTCTTGTGTTTTATTTCAATTCGAAGTTCTATACCTCTCAAAAAAACACCCTTTATGTGTATTGTTTATATGCAAATAATTTAGATCAACTATGAATTGAAAAAGCATTAAACATATTAGATTGACAAGACATTTAACGAACCAAAACGTAGTGAAATTACAAATTGAAATGCCCTTCATTCGAGATAATAGATGTTACTTAGTAGTTAATTGAGAAATCAGTAAATTTATAATTTTTTAAGTAGTTTTTTATATTCATGGGTTTACATACATTTTACTTCTTGATTTATTCTAAAACATAAACTTAACGTAATGGCAATTAGTAATTATGAAATGCAAGAATATCAACAATATTATGATCATATTAGCTATCATGTTTTATATACAACCATATTATGGCTGAGATGGAATCATAATATAATTAGACACATGACATAATGTTGTCATATATAAACTATAATATTATTTAGCAGCAAACATAAAATCCAATTGTAACATGACTCTATTCGATTATGGTCACCACAACCATATTTTGTCTGTGCGTGATATTATCAATTTAAACTAAAGAATTAGGCTTATGCATGAATACGTATTGAATTTTTTTATCTTTTAGACAGTATTTGTCACTAATGTCAATATACATATTACTTACAGATTCCAAGTAATCTAATGTGGAGTTATTTGTTACTTTATGCATAATAAAAAGTTGGCAACTGTTTATAAACTGCGGTCAACTAGCTGCTAACTAGAATATGTATTTGGCTTAGCAGTTTCTTGGCAAAATGTTTATTCATAAACAATTTGCAAACGTCTGATAACTTTAAAAAAATCAACTCTGAAAATGAATGATGCCACTACTAAAATTACTATTTTTGTTTATATCATCCCTGAATTTGACATTTAAAGTTTGTTTTTCCTCCATAACTAAATAAAAATTTGCAAAGTGTTAAAAATATTTTATAGTTTAAAATGGAAGTGCCGGTATTAAATAAAAACAAAAATAGAAAAAAACGAAAAGATCGGCAAATTGGCGACAGGATAATGGAAGTGCCGGTATTAAATAAAAACAAAAATAGAAAAAAACGAAAAGATCGGCAAATTGGCGACAGGATGAAAACAGCTAAACAGCTGTTTATCAAAAGATGGTCAGTATTTGGTAACACGCTAACAAGTGTTTAGCAGTTTGTTAACCGTAGTTTGTTTGCACATTATAGTTAAACTCTATGCTAACTTCATGACAATTTTTTATTGTGCATAACGCTGTAAGATTTTATCCTGAAAAAATCTGTATTAACACAAAAGTTCATATATTCTCAGATATAATACATACATATGTATCTATGTTTTATAGGAGACGGTTTTTATGGCTCAAGAATTAACCTTTGAGCTGTTAAAAGAAAGATATATGTACACTTTTCTAAAAAATATTTGTTAAAGATATGTGTGTCTATTGACCAATTTCATGTTTTTTATTTTTTTTTTTTTTGCTTAAGAGAACAATTAAATTTTACATTTTTTATTCTTTTCTCAAAAACTATATTTATATTTCGTGGTTTAAGCAAAATTGGTAATTTTATTAAATATGACAAGTTTAAAGTTTAAAAAGAAAAATAATTTAAAAGTTTCTCTAATTAATTAAGTTCTCTAATAACCTTAGTCAATATAAGATTTTTTATTAAATTTGAATAATATCGGACCTATTTTGTATTGTCAACAGCCAAAGCTTAACAAATAATATATGTATGTATGTACATATACATATACTAAAAATGTTCAATATTGCCATCCTTAAAGCCCAGGGGCCAAATTACCGCATACGATATCGAGTAAAATTGATCGTAATTTTCTTATTTGAGATTATGGCATACGATATCGAGCTAGAAATTTAGTACATTTTATCATAATTTCGATATCGAAATCATTATTCGATACGATAGCTCATTCGATCACGAATGCGGTAATTTGGCCCCAGCTTAACTAGCAATTAAAAACCGTCCCTCTTTAACAGTAATTTAAACCTGTAGTAATTGATCAAATTCTTCTTCGTATAATCATATTTGTTACATAATTTTCAGCTACTTTTTTTTAAATTTCTGTAATTAAATGACGAAGAAAAAAATTCCAGGGAATGTCGGCGTGTGTTTTTGTTTAATACGGAAGTCCTAATTATTTTATGTACGACGAATTGAGTTTGTTTGAACATAGAACAATATGAAAATTATATGTCAGCCCTTTTAACGACGAATTGAGTTTGTTTGAACATAGAACATTATTTCAAATTGAAAATTATATGTCAGTCCTTTAGACATGCTGATACATGAATCAAATAATAAAGATTACGCATTGCGTAGGTCCGTTATATTTTACAAAAATTGTGAGTTTAAATATTTTTTGCAAAATTCAAACATTTGGTTTGGTTGTTCTTTAATATAAAGGCTTCTTACGTGGCACTCTATCATGTAGGTTTTCCAGAAGCTTTCGTAACATTTTCAGCTATTTTTAAAGCACTAGATTTTGGTTTTGCTCTTACTTCTCTTACTTGAGTTTTTTTAACACGCTTTGGTCGTTTTGCACCACATACATTTTCTTTGGTATTGTGTATGGTATACTTGTCTATATTTTTTTTTATTGCACAGTGATGCCTTCCAACGATTTTACCTATTCCATGCAGGGATTTACTATTTCTTTGTAAGTCTATTGTGATTTTGCCAAGTCTCAATTGATCGTTGTCTTTCTATTGCGAATTATTCACTATTCAACGTCACAACGAAAATTGCAATTATTTAACGCCACTTTAACGTTATACTTTTAAACAAAGAAAAATTAAGAGAATTGCCATTACTTTTGGATTAACAGGGTGGTTTTTTTTTATATAAGGATGATGCCATCTAATATGCGCAATACTGAATTTTGTAAACATGGCTAAGAGTTTAAGCAGTAATTACGGCTATAATAAAGTACTTTGGCTAAAGTTTATACGTGCTATATTTTAATTGCCATAAAAGAGAATAAATCATACAATACTTCAAATTGCTTGCACAAGTTTTATTAACTCTCTAGTGTACAACCAATCAAAGCCATTTTTTAGTTGTTTGTTGATTAATATAATTTTGCATCCTTGTGAAAACTCAACCCCACTCTTCATAAACGTACTAAAATAAAAGTACTATAATAATGCATACAATTTGAACTGACCTTGACTATATGTATTTACATTGTTAGTCAGTTAGTTAACTTGTGTAACAAAAAAGAAACAATATTTCATAACGAAATTATTAACTATTATTAAGCTGCTGGTACATATTTAATTTAGTAAACCATAAAAGCAATAATAATATTATTATTTCTTTATTTTTTTATTTAAGGTTGAGATACCGTACCAGTGTGTACGAATATGTGTACTTTGACTTTAACAAGTACATACAGTTTTGTATTGTTTTGTTATGTTCATAATTATATGCAATTTTAATATTATATGAAACAATAATTTTTGTTAAAAAATAATTATAATTTTTGTACAAATACGAGACAATTATTAATATACTTATGTACATATGTATGTATATGGTTTAAACATAATATTAAATGGGTTAAAGTTCAAACACATTCTAAAAAACAAGTAGTTTCTCTTTATATATATATGTATTTATACCCTACACCACAATAGTGAGGAGGGTATATTGGATTTGTGCTGATGTTTGTAACGCCCATAAATATTGGTCCATCACCCATTTTAAAGTATAGTACATATATATAAACGATGTCCGTCCATCCATCCGTCTGGCTGGCTGGCTGTCCATGTTAAGCTTGTGCGCAGAGTACAGGTCGCAATTTTAAAGATAATTCACTAAAATTTGGTACGTGATATTTTTTCGGCCCAAGGATGGATGGGATTGAAACTGGTGGAAATCGGTCCATTATTTCACTTGGCCCCCATACAAAAGTCCTCCCGAAATTGGTGTTTACAGATCATAAATGTTTGAATTATGCAAGGAACCAAACAAATCTCATCACATATGAGTGGTAAATGAAGCCAAATCACATCTACAAATTTTGTACAGATTGGTTCATAATTAGTCATAGCTCCCATATAAGGCCCACTTCCGAAAATCACTTAAACGTTCATAAATTTCTTAAAAATGTTGGTATTCAAATAAAATTTGACACAAATTAGATTCTGATATACAGAAATAATTTTATAATGGCCGGTCCATAATTAGTCGAAACTTCCACATAAGACCCTCTCCGTAATTCTATTTAAGCTCCATAAATCTTTTAAAAATATTTATATCGAGATAAAGTTTAACACATATAATATTTACATTTACAGACATCATGACACTAAATCGGCCCACAATAGGTTATATCTCCCATTTAACGCCTATTTCTGAAAAACTGTTTTCTACATATACTGGGTGTAGGGTATTATATGGTCGGACTTGACCGACTATACTTTCTTACTTCTTTTTAAATTAAAAAACAATTTTAGTTTTATTCAATTGCATTGCGTAATTTTGCATTATTAAACATAAACCCTCATTAAAATCAAACAAAAACTTTAAATTGTAAAAGTTTAAGTTTGCAAAAAAACTTGCACTATTTATGTAAATTTATACATACATATGTATTTGTTTAAAAATGTTGTCAAAGTTGATTGTAGTACTTTCGTAACATATGTATATAAACAATACTATATATAATCGGACTTAGTTAATACCAGTTATAAGTTGAACTATTGACATAAACATCTAAATTTCAATAAGAAGCTGTTTAGTAATAGTAATAGCTTAACTAATAAATCGAGTGCAATGATTACATAAATATTAAAACATTGAGACCAATACCTCACTGTTCGTTGGGGTTACGTTCCAAAAAAACACGGCGCAAAGTGAATTAAAATTTTCTACAGTAAACCATGTTAAGATCGAAACCATGTAAAGAAAGAAGATATGTTCCCTAAGTTATGTATGTTATGTAAGTCGTCAGCTTTTTTTTCAACGTGAAATGAATTTCCTTTTAGCAATTGTATTACTACCACTAGCATTATCGTTGGATAATGCTTAACTTTTTATGTCATCAAATAAGCTTTTTGCTTTTTTCTGAAATACCATTTTACTTAATGGTATTCTCTGCGTAACTTGATTTTCAATCCAAATAGAAGGCAAGGATTCAATTTCGATCATCAAATACTTCTTGTTCAGGTCATCGTTTTAGCATCTAAAGATGTTGCAGATTTTGCAAAAATTAAAAAAAAAATTAAAGACTCGAACCCTATACAATGCAACCTTGAAAATCTAACGATGCGCAGTGAAAAATAGCACTAATTACGCAGCAATACAACTTTGAAAAAACGCCAAACGAAGCGACGCAAATGTCTAATATTGTCACCTTTAAAACATCTTAATTGGTACTAGCAACTCAAAAACTATTCCTCTTTAACATTAATAAACATGTTTTTTGATTGATGAAAGTGTTTTCTTTAACATAATTATCTTATTTCATATACATATACTTTTGTGTGGCTGCAGGGTTGGCAAACATGGTACAATTGCACTTTATACTTGTTACATTTTCAACCCACTTAGTACCCTGGTACTACCAATTTCAAAATACTGCTACATCTAAATTTGGTATTCCAGATGAAGTAGATAAATATATGATTTAAGTTACCATTTGTGTAGTAGTGCAAGCCGAAGAGATGATTTTATTAAATTTCATGAACATTTTGGAACTGATATCCATATGATCCTTAAATATGCACGTAAACGATGGTTATCACTGCAAGAAGTTGTTTGGTTGGTTAAATTATTATTTCACATTAAATGATTTTGTTTGTGGCTGAATTCAAAAACGTAAGCTTAAAATTTAGTTAATCAGGATTTCAGAGACTTTAAAAGTTAACCCTTCTGTTTTTTCAATACATTCTTAATAGAATAAATCTAGTAATTTTGGAAATGCAATCGCATGATGCACGAAGTTTAGCTAAAATACATGTTTATACATGCCCAGGGATTCATATATTGGTACAATTGTACTTTTTTTTAGCACTATTTGAGAGTCAAAAGTACAATAGCACCCCAGTGACTAATTTAGCACTATATAAAATGTTTCCCTATACATATTATTACATTGCACAAACGTATTTTCAATAATAAAAAATTCATCATTATCAATTTTATATATAAGGATATATTAGATGATATTAGTTAATATCAATGGAAACCATATTCCTATACACGAAATTTATTGTGGAACAGTAATTGATGTATACATATCCTTAAATAATATTGAAAATAGTATTGTTATGGAGTTTAAAGAAATTGCAAAACAATTTTACTACAAATTCTGCAAAGTCTTAAAAACAAAAGTTGATTTTAATAATGAAATGTTATTATGCTTTAACAAGTTTACGCCAGAAAATGTTGTTTTGGGTAGAACTTCTAGCATTGTAACATTAATATTAAAAATGTTTCCTAATGAGAATAAAAATATTGGCGCATATTCAGAAATGATAACTAAGTTTAAACTTTTTTAAGTACCAACTTAAGTTATTCTTAGTTGATTACTTTCAGCACAAAAAGTTACAACTTAATTATGGGTAAAGCTGTAACTAAATGTCAACTAACAAATACATTTAAAGAACAGCTGATTGATTTTATTTCTTGTCGTCGATGATGTTAACATATTTGGCCACCAATTCTTTAAATGTAGTTTTTTCATTTGGCGACCAATTTGAGTCTCTCTAAAATCCACAAAGCAATAAATACATATTTTTACTAACAATAATAATAAACTTAGCTTATGTTTTTTTCTAATTGTGTAAATTTTGACCAAAAAAATTACAAAAAAAAAGAAAACAAACTAGAGATGTGTTTTTCGTCAACAAAAATCTACTAAATGCAGTGTTGCATTTCTTTTAACAGCTGAAAGCAGTTGCTAAGTTAGTTATGATTTGTGAATAAGATCTTTAACTATTTGTGAACTATTTTTTAGTTTCTGTTTAATAAGTTTCGACTTTAGTTACGATTTCTGAATATGCGCCATTGAATCTATAAACAACCAGTTTCGAGCGCTGGCAGATGTAAAAGATATTAACAGCCTGTTTATAGAACGCGACTCGCCCAACTCGCGACTTGACGACCGGTGGACGAGTGAGAAATACAAAGCGTTTATAGAACGCAATTCGATTTTGTCGTGCCACTTACGTTAATTCGCGCATATGTCAAAATCATTTGAAACCCTACTATTGCCAACGTGTTAAAAAATATTTTTTGTTTATATTTCTTCATACAAAATTTAATATTAAACCTTACAAGATGGATTTGATATTTTTCATTATAGTAGGGAAAAATATCAAATAAACATAAACAAACAATTAAGAAATGAGTAAGAATTTGTTAGCAAGAAATAAGTCATAAAAAATACTTTAATATTCAAATCTCAACAGCTAATAGTCTTAATGTACTTTTTGAAATTAGAACATTAATATTAATTGTTAAGTTTATCTGCATATCATATGTACGAGTATATGTATGTATAAGTACTTAGTGCGAATGAATTTTAATGTGTTTTTTTATTACACACATACATATATACTCGTATGTTCAAATGAATTGTTATGTACGTTTTTAGTTAGTTTTTAATAAAAAATATTAAAAAAAATAAGAAAAGTAAACTTTTTCTTGAAATTTAATAAAACTTGTATAATCTTCATGCCACAGTGTAAAAAAAATTAAAATTTGTTAATTTTCAAACCGCGTTAAATCAAAACCGTGTAGAAAAAGAATGAGGTGTAGTTGGTACAAAATCCAAAAAGCTATTTCCATCCCTGATGGGGTGTGAATAACTGTAAATTCCTCTTAATTTTCTATGTAATTTATATAATAAACATTTTCTACAACTTTTTTTTTTTAAATACAAATTTCGCAATATTGAGCGTGTTCAATTTAATATAAATATTCATTTATTTCTATGTACATTGAAAATTTGAATAACAAACTGCTAATGTAATTAGAAACACATTTTTCACACATGAAACGTTTATTTTAGAGATATTGAATATCGAACAAAATTGACTTCAATCAATTAATTTGTCTAATTAGAACAACTTCCATTTTTAATATTTCAAAGCCGTTAAACAAATACATAGGTAATGAAAAGTGTTTTATATGAAAGTTTTACTTTGAGTTAACATCTTTTAGGGCTTTCCCTTTTTGTTTATTTTCCCATCGATAAGTTTGCAGAGATTAACGGTACGGTCACACTTGGCAAATATTTACTCAAAAAAGCGTTACCACTTGTTTTAGCACAAATTTGTTTGACGTTGTTTACTCTTACAAGTGTTTCACAAGTTCAAACATCATCAAATAAAATAGAACTAAATATTTGTTGTGTCTTGTTCTAAATAAACTAAAGTTTTTTTTATAAATAAATGAATTCAAATACATTTTATTTAGTGGTTACATCTTTTTCGGCAAATATTTGACAAGTGTTACCTTAAGTAGAAAGTAAGTAATATCATTACTGCGAAGGACCAATTTTATTTGAATTATTAAACATGTGAACTGAATTTTTTATTTTTATATTGTTGTGGATGATTGAGATTCTTTATATATTTGATTGATTTATAAATAATATTTTTAAACCACTAACTTCTTCAAGAAGTAAACAACAATATGAAGTTTTTTCTTCCTTATTATTTATAATAGTAAATACAAGGTGGTGCAAAAGTAATCCTCCTATCAGAAAATGCTATAAATTTTTCGAGGCCCCTAATGTCAGTTCTGTTTTGACATTTGTGTAGTAAACACATGCGAAATACACGTTAATAAACAATGTTACGCTACACTGCTCCAGAACGCGGAATATTGCTGACAGAACTGACATTAGGGGCCTCGCAAAATTTATAGCATTTTCTGACAGAAGGATTACTTTTGCGCCACCTTGTAAATATATTTATTTTTATTTTATTTCTTTTAAAATCCCAGAAAGTTTGTTTCACTTTAATAAAATTCACACAAAATTCTAATTTTTGTAAACGACCAATAATGAACAATTTCCTTACATATTCAAAAATTACATGACACAAAATGTGCTCTGTGTTAACTAACAGTGGTTTCAAAACGTTTTCTTTTGGAAATAACAAAAATACAGAATTCTTTGAAAATAAGTATGTACCTGAATATATTAGATGAATTGGATTCTTTACTAAAAATGTTATTTAAAACTTAATAAACTAAATTGTTTTGACATTGTAATTTAACCATAATAATTAAAATATGCTAAATTTAGATATTTATTTATAAAATACTGTAAGTCTTGTTTTTGTTCAATTCTTTTTTGAACTGACCAAGGTGAATTTATACTAGGTGACAGCATAGCGCCAGCTGATTATTTTTTGCTCTATTCATGGTGAAATTGAAAATGTCAAAAAGTTGTTTACAAATAGTCAAAGTTTATATAAAAACGTTACAAAATTATTTTGTATTTGAAAAATTGAATTTTTGTCGCCGTTTTATATGCGTTAAATAGTTTAAAATTCTATTATATGAAATTATATTAAATAGTGTGTTTGTTTTTGAGTTATTTTGCTAAAAATGTAAGTTTTTTTTGTAACAGTCCACCCTAAATACGAGCGTTAAGCGCGACGTAATTTAACGCCTTGTTTTTACGCTGTAATGAGCAACTTAAATAAGAGCGCCAACGTTGTGAAAAGAACAGTAATGTTTACTTATCTTATTTGTTAAAAACCACAAAATAAAAACAATGAAGAGAAGTTTGCAGCCAACTTCACTTTTTACGCTCTGTCAAAATTGGATTTTCCAATTGCAAAGCGTTAGCGTCGCGCTATTTGGGTTGGTCTCATACATTTTGTATGGGCATGAGAAATTTTGACAGCCAGACAGCGCTTTGCGTCGTAATTTAGGTTGGTCTGTAAGATAAATATTAAGATTCCTCTTTAAAAGTGATATTTTTTTGCTGTAGAAAAATGCGTTGTTGCATCTTATGCCGTAAAAAAGAAGTAGCTGGAAGTGGCCCCTTCTTTAAGGTTCCTCAAGACCCAAGAAAAAGAGAACAGTGGAGTAATTTTTCTGTTTTTTTATCAATGTTTGTGTTTGTTTTCTTTATTTTATGCCAGATGTTTTTGACAGTAACGAAAGTTTTTACACAAACAAAAATGCCTGTTGTTCTTGCCTTGTTGTAATTGTTGTAGCAATGCTGTCACCTAGTATTTAATTTCACCATGGAAATGACGATCTTTTTCTTTTTTATCGGAATTTCGACGATTTTTTCCGAAATTCATTTGGCAGCCCTGGTAGAGGCCAAAAACTGTTTCTGTTGATTCTAACGATACATTACAGCAAAAAATGATGTCATTGTAAGAAAATACCATTAAAAAACATATAACGTTTTGTTTATTTTTGTTGCTTAAGTTATTAAAAAAAAACTACTTTTTGAGTTGTTATTCTTTTTCTGAAATTTTTCATTCATCAAAATGGCAACAACACGAATTTACGAGTAAACATTGAACTGAACTTACCTACATATGTATATCAACTAAAGAGTAATGACTCAAAATTAAAACTCGAAATGTCGCTCTTTGTATGAAAAACTTTGATCTATTTTGCTCAAGCTCTTGCAAACAACTAAAATGTCTTCCATTCATTGAGACTAAGAGCTATCCTTAATAACGGCGGCAAGCGTTTTTTAACTCTCAAAATTTCTAATGCTTACACATTTTGTATGGAGCATACCGAAACAACGCGGCGACAACTCTTTGCTATTGGAAAATCCGATTTTGACAAGGCGTGAAGTGAAGTGAAGAAAAAACAAAAAAAAAAGGAAAATAAATCAACAATGTTCAGCTTTTGTTTAGGGATGGGGTAACGGCGTTAACGCTCAGCGTAAAAAAACGTGCCGCTTACCGCCGGTATTTAGGGATGGCTCTAAAGTAGTTATTCTAAAAACACAAAGAGAGTCATAACGGTTTTTTTTCACGGAAGATAAGAAAAATCAAAGGGAGATTTTTACAATGGGTTGATATACAGAGGTCATATCAACCCATTGTTTTGTTTTTTGCAAAAGGTGCAAATTTGAAAATTTTGAGTTGTTACGCTTTTGAGGGACAAGTGTGAAATGTATTCGGCTGTAAATGTTTGTGAAATTTATAATTGTTATTATAAAATATAAGTACCTTTAAACATTTATATTTACGTATGTAGCTTCAAAATTAATTAAATTTATCTTCTTTCATTCTAATTTTAGATCAAAAGTGAAGAAGTGGTGGAAGCCTATATAGAGCGATGTAATCAGGTAAATCCTCTGATAAATGCCATCGTACAAGATCGTTTTGAAGAGGCTTTACAGGAAGCCCGCGAAGTAGATCGTATCATTGAAATGGGCTTGAGCACGGAAGAAGAAATGGAGGAATACACACCTCTTCTAGGCATACCGGTGACAGTTAAAGAATCCATAGCAGTTAAAGGATTGACAAATCAAGCGGGTCGTGTTTTTAAAACACCACAAATTGCTAAATCCGATGCACCCGTTGTAGAACAAATAAAACGTTATGGTGGAATTATACTGCTAGTATCCAATACTCCCGAATTGTGTCTGCTTTGGGAAACTTATAATAATGTAACGGGCCAGACAAGGAATCCTTACGATTTGAAAAGAACGCCGGGAGGTTCGTCGGGTGGAGAAGCTGCTTTATTGGCTAGTGGAGCATCTTTGCTGGGTTTAACCTCGGATATAGGTGGCTCATCAAGATTACCGGCCATGTTTAGTGGTATTTGGGGCCATAAACCAACACCTTATGCTGTCTCTTTTAAAGGTCATCATCCTACGTCGGATTTTCCTAAATGGGGTGACTTCTTCACTATTGCTCCCATGACCAGATATGCCAAGGATTTGCCGCTGCTGTTGAGATGTATGACTGATCCTACGGGTCCCAAACTAACACTGGAAAAGGAAATAAGTGTTACCGGTATACGTTTCTTTTTTATGGATAACGATGGTCCTTCGGGTATGATGAGACCTTTAAGTCGTGATTTGCATGCTGCTATCAATCGAGTGGCCAATGACTTCAATGCCAAACGAGTGAATATACGTAAAATGAAATGGTCCCTGGACATATCCCTATCCGCCATGTTAACCATGAAAAATATAGAAACAATTTATCACAAAACCGAAGAGGGCCAAAGACCCAAAACCGTTTGCACAGAGACGGTAAAATATTTCTTTGGCTGCTCCGACAGCATTCTGCCCTCCGTTATTTTTGGTCATTTGCAAAATTTCATGAAAATCATACCAAATTCACGACATAAACACCTAGCCACTATTATTGAGGCTTTAAAGACTGAATTCAAAGAACTGCTGGGCAATGATGGGGTCTTCATTTACCCCACATTCCCGAATACAGCCCATCAGCATTATCAAATCTATCATAAGTTATTGGAGCCCATGTATATGGCAATTTTCAATACCTTGGGTTTGCCCGTAACCAATTGTATGATTGGTTTAGATCGACGTCGTCTACCAATGGGCATTCAAGTAGTGGCCAATCCCGGCCAGGATCATCTGTGTCTAGCGGTGGCACGAGAAATGGAAAGACGTTATGGTGGCTGGGTGAGACCACCATCTGAGGATTCTAGTAAACGTATTGACTAAAGCCTAGAACATTTATATACCTGCATATATATTTTTTTTAGATTTTTATTTCTTTTGTTCACCTTAACATCACATTTAATTAAATTAAATTTGATTCTATTTAATTTTTAAAACATTTTTATTAAATACATATGTATATATGTACATTGTACATATGTATAATTAGGTACTATTATTATGATCAATTAGTAACACTGATAAATCTGACACTAATGATAAATCTGACATTAATTTATAAATCTCAATGAAATTTCAAGACTTTAGTCACAACATAAAGCTCAAATTATTTTAAATCAGTTTTTTTAAAACAGTTTTGCTGAAATGTTTACTATTCTAATTCTACCTATAAATAAATAATAGGTAGGAATCATGTTTTTTTTCAAAATCTTGAGAATTTTTTAAATTATTTTTTCATTATGTTACATAAACATATCATCGTTTTATTAGTTTATTTTTTAAGCATAATACAAAATTATGTAAATAATTTTGGAACAAAATACAAAATAATTTAACATATCAAAGATTTCGTTTCATCATTTTTTTTTTCAAATTGACATCACTATTTTTTGTTTAATTTTATATATGTACATATGTGTATGTACATATGTACATACAATAATTATACAATATATTTTAATAAATCTTTTAAATTTTGTAAATAATAATATTAATAAAGTTAAAAAAAAAATAAATGTTTTTTCTTATTATATTTTTCTTAATAAACTAGAGCCCCGACTTGCGTCGTTAATAGAGACCGAGGAAATGCGACGCAAACCGAAACGACGCAAATAGACTTTGTATGGATCCAAAATCTAAAAATTTATCAAGCAATATCATATTTTTATTAAAAAACATCTTATGATACGTTTGATTATATTTATTTCAGCAGCTCTCTGTTATTATTATAACGAAATATTTGAAAATATATGTACTTTTAAGCAAGGAATAGAAAAATATTAAAGGAAAAAAATTTATTTATATACATACATATGTACAAACATACAAAAAAATTAATTTAATAGCACGTAACTTTTAAGGGTTAGTAGGAATAAAATGGCAATTCCCCTTTTTACACAAAATATTCACATGTAATTATGGAATTATAATGTATAGTGACGCAAATCGAAAGCAAAACAACGCAGAGCAGATTGATACAAAATTTCAAAGCCGACGCAAATCGGAATCAAAACGACACAAAGCGGATTGAACTACATACATTTAGAAAGGCGACGACGCAAATAGGATAGACACAAATCGGGGATCTAGTGTATTCTCATTTTGAATATCTTGTGTAGCGACTTTTGGCATTTTTTCTAATGTAAGGCATATATTTCTTAAAATGTTTCCACTTTCTTTATCTAAATATGGAAATTCCCCTTTATTCACAGTATGAAATCTTGAAACTTCCGAAGTATATAATTTATTTCTATACATAGGATATATATATTCGTTATATTCTTTATATTTTTTGTTTATTAAAGCAACATCTAATTTTTAAAGGAAGAATAATTGTCGTTTTACGACAACCGAATACAAAACAATGTGCTGCTTTAGATATTTTCAAAAAAAACTTCTGAATTACAAATGAAAATGGTGTAGTTTAAATACTCAATTCTATAGTTTCTGAAAAATACTTAAAAACTTTTTAGACAAAAATTGCATAGAAGTTGGCCTCCAAAAAATCAACCTCAGTTAACAACATGTAAACTGATTTAATTATAGTCTTTGTGGCATAATGTAAAACGTAATGTTTAGTATAAGTACTTACATATATTACATGATATACCTGCAACATTAAAAAAAAAGACTGCTAACCAATAAAAATGTTTAATTATTGTAAGCTTTGTTATTATTAAAAGAAAACTATGTCGTATACTAAATTTAACGTCTTTATTTAATACAGACGTTGCTTTTGCTGCAGTTTAGCGCACAGATTTGCAAGTAAATTGCATAAAACGCGGGGAAATTATGTAACTGCAGATTTAGTTTGATTTTGTAAATACGAAAAATAATTAATAATCCGATTTTGATAATTTAAATTTGTCAACGTTTTGTATATTAAAACCGAAGTGAAGATTTTGTTAAGGTTGGTTGGTACCGAAAATTTTAATATCTTAAAGAGAAACATTAATGTTTCTCTAGGAACATTAAAATTCAGAACTTATTCAAAAACAATTAGAACTGAAAACCATTCTGCAGATTACTATTGTGATTTTTAAGTACTTTTAAAATGTTTTTTAGGAACTAATTCTTTGGGAGTAAATATACATACATACATATATACATATGTATGTATTTATACCGATGTTTGGAAATCATTAAAGTGTTTATTGTATTGGCAAGAGTAAAAAATAGCATATTAAAAAAATCATCTCTTTTGGGAAACCGTTTTTCGGGTTATTCGAGTAATTGAATTTTTTAAAAAACCGGTTTCGAATACGGTTTTTCATTATATGCTGTAATAGTTAAGTTTTTCTTTATTTTGGGTATGCGTTTGTAAGATATTTTACATAGTATAATGATCAATTTAAAGAAAACCAAAAAAATACAGTGGGTGACCAAATTATTAGTTACACATGCAAAATTGTTTAGTTTGAAGCCGTATAACATTTTAAAATAATGGAAATTTATCCTTTTATTTGTTCTTTTAGGTTTCTAATTCAATTAAAAATAAATTCTTTTGTTTTAAAAATATATATTACAAAATTTTTTGAAAAAAAATCTTAATATTTCGTAGAACCTTCTTTGGCATCAATTACAGCTTGCACCCTTTTTGACATGCTCTGAATGCATTTTTTAACATTTTCTTTTAGTTCTTCATCGTGATGCCACACTTTAATCAATTTAATCAAAATTGCATATTTCACACTTCGGAGAAGAATGACAGATAATGATCTACAACTGCACTCTAATGTCACCAATAATGTTGACACTGCACAAAATATTTAACAGTATTACCAGAATTAAAATACGAAAACATCTGGTACAAGAAATAAATTTATATACGTATTAAAAGCGGTTGAATCTTAATTAATATAGTGTAACTAATAATTTGGCCAACCACTGTAAGTAGCTTTTAGATCTAATATATAATAATGAACTATTAAAAGTATTTCCAATATGAAGACTTTGTCTACACCTCAAATGACATCTAAATATTCTTAATAAAATTGCTTTATAAAAGAAAAAAAATATGACCTTAACAGTTTTAATCGGTCTTAGAACCGAAAAATTTTTAATTTTTACAAACTGTTTAGCTTGTTGGCTTTTACAACATACAACATACTATTTAAATCACGATTCAAAAATGAGAAAAAAATTTTCAAATACAAAAAGTTAAAAAAGTTCTTAATTATAAAAACCGGTTAAGCGATCCAAAAATTCGGATTGTCAAAAAATTCGAAAAATATTCGAAATCGGTCGATATCCAGTTTCAGTTCAGTGAATACTGTAGTAATAAAGTTTGATAACTAAAGCTTGATCCATTTCGAGGTTTCCTACTATTTATTTAATAGGGAATCTTTATTATCATTTGAAAGAACATTCTTTGGCATTTATTTTTTGAAGATTATGTCTATCAAATGTTGGCCGTTGCTACGTCGCAGATGGTCTATCCGTTGACTCGTTCGAGTATTTCGACTGGTAACTGACGAATGACACGCGTGATGTTTTTCTCCAAGGCCTGAATCGAAGCGGGTTTGTTCGCATAAAGTTTAAACTTTACATTGTCCCCACAGGAAAACGTCTAACGGTGTGATATCACACGATCTTCGTGGCCAATCGACCGGCCCAAAACGTGGAATTATGTGCTCAACGAAGTGTTTTCTCAATAAATCCATTGATTGATGCGATGTGTGGAAAGTGGCGCCGTCGTGCTGAAACCAATTGTCGCCGAGATCACGAGCTTCAATTTCAGGCATCAAATAGTCGGTTATCATGGCACGATAACTATCCTCATTGACGGTTACGTTTGCACCGGCATCATTTTTAAATAAATATGGACCGATGATTCCACCGGCTCACAGTGTGCTGAACGTGGTCTATTCGGTCAAATATTAACCCAAAATGAATGCTGGGTATCAAAATGGGTGATGGTGTTGCGAATAGTACGCTCAGTAGGCCGATACGATTCACACGTGATCTGTCAAAAAAAGCTATTGAAAAAAAATCTGTACTATATAATTGAAGAATGATATTGGACCACGAACACGAATGTCGATTCCTTTCTCAACATATGCATACAATCACATTTAGGCAAAATGTCTGCTTTATTTCGTTAATCACATCGCGGATTTTGAGTTGTAAGGCTGTTATCTGGTCAATTGGCTATGAATGGACTCTATCTTCAACATAGCCACACAAAAGATAATTGAGTGGTGTTAAAGCGCATGATTAATCGCCTATTAACATTTTTCCTGGGTCATTTGTAATTTCTATTAAATAAATTTTTAATGAATTCACATAAATTATATTTTTGTTTTGTTTGTAATTTTATTCCATTTATGTTTTGAAAATTGAATTCTATTTTATATTTATTTGTTTATTTTTATATAAAATGTTGTTTTTTTGTTCTGATTCTTTTGATTTTACTTGTTTGAATGTTGTTTTACTTTAAATTTATTATAGCTGCCAAAATCTAGTATTTGTTTTTTAGCCAAAAAATTTAAACCAACCAAAAATGTTACAGCCAAAAATCTGCTGCAACTAACTGCTTGTTGTAGTTTATTTTATGTTGGTTGTTTGGTTCTGCTTGAGTGGCACAAGGCCGTTTGTAAAGTGGCATGGGGTTGTTGATTGCCTAATATCGTCTGTCTGTGTGTCTTTTAGTCTCTCTGTCGATTTGCACATTGTTACTTACTAGTTTTAAGTCAAGTCAAAGTATCGTTTAGATTTCTGGTTTTATTTTTGGTCACGACGAATCTTAGTTTTTTTTTTTTTTTTAATTGTGGTAATTTTAAGAATGCCACATGAGTTAAATAAACATTTGTTTAAACTTTTTTTGTTTAATATATTTACATTTAAGACAGCGATTTTGTTTTTACGGATACATAATATTAACACCTGGTTTACTTACCAGTTTTACATAGATTCAAGATTTTGACAAATATTAATATGAGAATATTTTTTTGGAATTTATAAATATTTACATACAATGTATACATACTCGTACATATGTATGTATGTAAAATGCCAATAGTATAATGTAAAGCAGTGCATGAGAATTTAAAAATTTTAAATGTTAACTGATTTTAATAAATAAATTTACAGGAATTCAATATAAGTATGTAGCATAATTCTTAGCCATGCCGTGATAAGTTTTGTTGTAATATTAAAAAGTAGATAGAAAAAATATTTTTTTGGCATCACTGCCTTGAGTTGAAAACAACGTGTTATTTTTTCTCGTGAGGGATTTGCTAAATGTATAATATTTATTATTCAATTACTTCGAGAATAGTCCCAAATTCAAGATGTCTTAGGGTTGGTCCTGGATCTAGCAACAGATTTCGTTTTGCTTCCGATTTGCGTCACTATACACCATTATTACATGTTAATATGTTGCCTACTTGCGTGTAAAAAGGGGAATTGCCATTTTATTCATACTTACCATATGAAGTTACGTGCTATTAAATTAATTATACCCGACAACACAATAGTGTGAAGGGTATATTGGATTTGTGCTGATGTTTGTAACGCCCATAAATATTGATCCAACACCCACCTCAAAGTATACCTATCGACTCAGAATCACTTTCTTAGTAGATTTAACGATGTCCGTCCGGCTGACTGTCCATGTAAAGCTTGTGCGCAGAGTACAGGTCGCAATTTTGAAGATATTTCGATAAAATTAAGTACGTGATATTTTTTCGGCCCACATGAAATTTGTTCCCTTTTCACATTTTTCTTATTAAAATTCAATGTTAAAAAAATAAAAGGGAACAAATTCCATGTGGAATTTTTATTCACGATAGGGGTGATTGTTTTATGTATGTAATTTGATGAGATGTTCATAGACAAAATCTAAATTGTGATTTTCCTTTTTTATTCTGGTTTATATAATAATTGATGGATGGTCATTAAATATGATGTCAAAGTTAAAAGTTAGTGTGTTTCAAAATCGCAAGGTGTTACGATGGCTCCACCAAATTTTCTTTCATTAAAACATTAATGAATTTAGAGAACAAGCAAACTATAAACAAAAAACAATACAAACGTTTTTTAGATCTTAATAATATTTCTTGCTTTTATATGTAATTTAATTAGCTACTCTGAATATATAGTAAATAAAAGTATGTACAAATATATATATGTATGTATGTATGTTGTATATGAATTTTATCCCGAAGTATTTTAACGAACTATCCCTTGGACGGACATCTCCCCTAGGCGGACAAAAATGCCTCGACGGTCGGTGTCCGCCTATAGGAGCTTTCACTGTACAATGTTTTTGTATAATTGCATGCGTATTTAATATCATATTCGGTTTCGTATTAGAATCATCCTAAACACACTATCCAAATTTTGATATAATACCGAATCATTTATTAGGAAAACATTGACAACCAAATTTTAAAGTATTTAAATAACGTGTAAAAACCTTTTTCTTAAAAAAAAATTGAAAAACATTATCTAAAATGAACTCCAAATTAATATGTATAATTATTTCGTCGGAAATGAATAATACATTTCAATTTATGCACAATAATGATTTTTTGACGAATACTTAACCAGTAATCGATTATAGTATACATATGTATGTATAAGTAGTTACTTTAATGAGTTTTTCAAAAACGAACAGTTTAAAAACTCCATTAATAATTCGAAATGTAGCGGTACCGCCTGTTCTTAAACACAGACCTACATACTTTTTTTTTGCATTCACAATGTGAAATGTTAAATATTTAAAGTTAGGTATTGTAACATAATGTTAGGTATTGGTTTACATACGAGTAAAACAACCAGATAAATAACATTTAAAGTTTGTAGAAAATGCCTAAAGCTAAGTATAGACGATATGTTGAATCAGCATATTTATGCTGAAAAATTTGTGACAAGTGCTTACATATCGTGTAAACGCAAAATTTTTTCAGCATACGTATGTTTAACAACATTTGCTAACACTTTGTTAACAATGCCAACAAACGTATGTTGGTAATTTTAGCATATCGTGTAAACAGCATATTATAAGTGTTTGACAAATTTCCTGCGTATGTTGACAGATATGTTATTTGTTGAAAAGCGTATGCAAGCTTTTCAGCATATGGCAAATTCATATGCGATCAGAGTTGTATTTTCTAATAAAGCTGATAAGAAAACAACAATGTCGGCTTCATTGATTTAAATAACAAATTATGATCTAAAGGACGTTTAACATTTTTTTATTGTTTGTATAGTTTATACAATTTATTATATTCACATATAACAACAAAATAATTGAACACAAATATTAATTTAAATGGCGGAAAACTGTGTTTGTTGACATTAGCAAAAACATATGTTTTTGCATCTCTTTTGTGTAATAGTGTGGCACCTATGACATACTTTGTTGCGATTTTTTTTGAGTGTGATTGAAATCGGTCAGATTTTCCACTGAATGAATCGTACGATTGTGTAGGATAGTGTATTACGGCCCAGCCACCGATAGTTTTTTTTATGTAAATACAATTCTTGTTGCATATGTACGTACATACATACACACACAAGAACACAAAACGCAATATAATGGCCGGCGGCATAGTTCAAATTAATCGACACAGGGGCCAAATTACCGCATTTGTGATCGAATGAGCGAACGTATGATTTCGATATCGAAATTATGATAAAATATACTAAATTTCTTGCTCGATATCGTATGCCATAATCTCAAATAAGAAAATTACGATCAATTTTACTCGATATCGAATGCGATAATTTGGCCCCAGGTCTCTAGAAATAAACAATAACCCCCTTATTCAAAAACCATTATTAAATTTAACAAACGTTTATTAAGACAGATTTGCATATAAAAATTTGCTTAAAAACGCAATAGCTCCCACGTGATCATTTATGTTTTTTTTTTATTGATATTTTTATTATTTAATTTTATTTCAAAAATTTCACATAAAATACAGAAGTTGAATAATAATTGAAAAATGTTGTCAAACTGACTAATTTCACAAACAAATGTTTATACGACTCAGCATATGTAGACCACATAAAATTCAACATATCGTATAAACACAAAAATCGTATGCTAACTCTTATGTTGACATTTCATTTGCTGACATATGCTGACATCAAAAAATTTGCTACTTTCAACATAACGTATAAACGTCTAACATATGACATAGGAATTTGCTGCTAATTTTAATCATATGCCTGTCAGCATATATATGCTGATTCAACATATCGTCTAAACTTACCTTAATATTTATATACTATCTTTGTGAATCACCCTCATTCATGTTAACTAGTATGTACTACCGAATATTGAGGATGCCACATCATTACGCTCTTATGAATTCTCATTGCCAACTAAAAATATCCAAAAAATCTACATAAAAAACAAATTCGACATAATATATTGTCGTATTGGAGTATTATTTCTTTTTAAATATAGATCAATCAAATAACCAAAATAATAAAATAATCAAAATAATAAATTCATGAAGATTGTATTGGATTAAATAGAAATGCTACTACTAATAAACATAAATCATTTTCTTTTCAAATAATTAAATAAATATTATATTAATAGAGATATTCATCTTATATTTTAGGGCTAGTTTTATAATCGAACTAATGCTATTTTTGGTGCCCTCAATTATTTAATTTTATTTGTTTGTAAAAACAGCAATAAAATACTTGTATACCAAAGCATAAATAAACAGTTAATGAAAAAATATCTTAATGATTTTTTCCAATAGTCAGATCAGTAATGGAAAAGTTGTAGGGTAACACCATTTTTATTAGAAAAACTTTTCTTTAGAAAATCATGTTAAAAACTATTTCCTACAGAACATCTTATGTTTAAAACAATTAAATAAATAGCAGTTTTTTATAGAAAATCTTGTATATAGCAAAATTTTTATTTGGCAATATGCACTTCATCTAATATAAAAATTATTAAGAAAACACTGCGGTAAAAAATAATAATATTTCAATATTTTTTGATATCGAACAAAAATTTTGTTTTCAAGATAAAAATTTCAAAATGATTGGCCGAAATACGTGGTAAAAATTGTCAATACAATTTAAGCCACATCTGGCTACACAATTGAAGAGCATGTATGTATGTAAGTAAATCTATGAAACCTCTCTTTCTCACAAATAATACCTAACTAACACCCAACCAAATAAATACGTATCTCAACGAATAGGCATTTGATTAAAAATGGTACACTGATAAATAAATATACAGCGTTGTCAACTTGGTGCGTTTCGCACCATTTTTGGTGCGAAAAATTCTTTAGTTGGTGCGCGGTGCGCTTTTTTTAAATTTTGGTGCGCTTTTTAATTTTTGGTGGCACCAAAGCAAATTCAACACACCTTTTTGTTTCAGTGTGCGAAAAAATCTTTCTACAATAAAATACACCTAATTGTATTTATTTGAACTGTTAATATTTTAATTTTGATATTTTCTTTTAGTTTGGTTAACAACCCAAGTTTGAATCCTAGTCAAGAAAAATTATCAAAAAAAAAATTTTTCAAGTTGTTAAACAATTCCTTCTTCAGTAAAAATAATTTAATGAAAATTAAATTTAATGAACTTAAACCTAACTAAAAAATATCAAAATTAAAATACACCTGTTTGAGTACCATCAACACTGGAAGTTTTTTTTTTATTTCGGTGCGTTTTTTAAGTTTTTCGAAAATGTGATGAAATCTTTTTTTACTAATTTTTAATTGCAGTTTTTTAATAATCATAACTCATGAAATTTATACGATGAAAAAATGTATTTTAAATACGGCTGTATGATAAATGAAATCAAATTCTTCAAAAATCTTTGTTTGAAAATCAAATTAACATTTTAAACATCTAAATAAAAATTCTTGTATAACCTGATGGTTTGGTCTACTGAACTGTAGACGAACAGTGGAATCCTAACAAATTTTATTGGAAAAAATCAAATAGAAGTACTTTAACTAGAAAACAAAAATATATAATAAAAGTACCAAATGTGTACTGAAATTAGCTTTTTAACCAATTACTTTAGTTCCGACTATCATATTGTGAGTTCAATTTTAAGTGGGTGGTTAAATGCTTATTTTATCTTTATTAGTTCATTTATAAAAAAAGGCTTTTACTATTATTACTTTTACTAATAATCGTTGATAAAAAGTTTTGTATAAAATTTATGATATTAAAAAATTTCAAATTACTGTAATTCAATAAATATTTGAAACAAAAACTAAATTCTTAACTTGGTGCGTTTTTTGTAAATGGTGCGCTTTTTGCTCCATTTTGGTGCGTTTTAAAATTTCAAAGTTGTCAACAAATATACGACCATAGATACATACGCACAAGTATAAAATGTATATACAAACATATTTGGTAGTTGGTATGTATGTACATACATACATATTTATGTATTTTCATACAAACATACACATTTAAAGTTACAGTAAATATTTTTGTAAATTCCAGTTCCAGACATGTGCTGGCTTGGCTCACCAAACAAGTAGTTGTTGTTATTTATTTGTTCTCATTGATTAAAACGAACAAGTTTCTTTTTTTTAAATATGTACATATAAAGTTTTAAAGTGTTTGCTTTTGTTTCTTTACGATTCGGCACAAGATACGGGTCTTCTTGAAGATTGTGTTTAAATTGAAACGTTCACTTGTATAAAAACTGTCGTCTTAGACACAACAGAATTTCTCTAAATAAATAGTAATCAAATCGAAGGATATTTTTTGTATAATAAAGGAGTTTTTTTTTAGATTGTTAATCATACGTATTTAAATTAGTTTGTTTAAAAGTTTTAAAATTAAATTTTAATTAATCCTTATATATTCTGCGCATTTGAGGTTTCAATTGTATTACTTGATTGACAACCGTGATAACGTAGATAGATTAAATAAACAACGTGTTCCTTTACCGTGTTGAATCGGCTGATTAAAATCACAGTGAATTTGACCCCGTAGGCCACGTACAAAACAATTCAATAAATATAAATCAATTGAAATTTAGTGTTTTAATTAATTTTTATTTTTTTTATTTGTGTATATTGTATAATTCCATTCTATTTTGTGTTAATTTACATTTATGAGAATATTATGTAGATTCGTTCAATTGTTAGTAAATTTCAAGTAATTAAAAAATCCACTTCATTAAGTTCAAGGTTTGTTGTAGTAACTAACCAATTACTTTTAGTTTAGAATTTAATTTCATCAATTCGGCTACAAAGTAACAGCAATAGCCATAGTTGCCGCACGTGTTTCTTCCTATCTATTAATTATTTCTATAAACTTTAAAGCATTCAAACAAATTCAGCAGACTGAAATGTATTTTTTATTCTTATACTTAATAAAGTATAACAAGAAAACTATACAAATATGAGAAGTATGTACCTACGTTTTAATATAATTTTTATTGAAATGACCTTTAATCAAAATAATTAACAAAAGACGAGATGAGTACATTGTACAAAAATGTAATGATAAATAAGATGACGTACTTAATCATAGTACATACATTTCTTTATATACTCCTCTATAATATATATAATACACATACATACATATAGTAGATAATATACTAAATGCTTTCACATATATGTATGTACATACATACATGTATGTTATTTCCTATGACGCCATGTATTGGTAGACATTATGGTAGTTTTAAAATTTCATGTACTTTTATTAAATAATTCAAAACGTACTATGTACAAATAAATCAGTATGTATGTATGTATGAAATTGTATAAAATTTAAATGGGTAAAGCGGAAATAAACTGTTAAAAGAATATTTCGTGAATTCAATAAGATGCTAGGTCTCCAGGAAATAGCATTTTTCTTAACAATTGAAAATAAAAATGTTTTTTGAGTATAAAAAGTACTATCTATGTATGTACCTGTAAATTTTCATATCCGGCATCCTACCATCAGTTGTACCAGATTTTTAATTCTTATTTATATGGCAACGCTAATACAATTTTATGGGAACAACAACCAGCACTTTTTTTCTCTACCACGAAATTTAAAAATAAACACCAGCGTTGTCAACTTGGTGCGTTTCGCACCATTTTTGGTGCTTTTTTAAATTTTTGGTGCGCGGTGCGCTTTTTTTTTTAAATTTTGGTGCGCTTTTTAATTTTTGGTGACACCAAAACAAATTCAACACAACTTTTTGTTTCAGTGTGAGGAAAAAATACATTTCATTCAGAAGTACGTACCATTTCAATACTGGAAAATTTTTTTTACAATTTTAAGGCCAAAAACAACAATGACTGACGACGTTCATTCATAACGACCAACTCATATGTAGTATGAAGATTTTACATATAAAAACTGTAAAGAAAGCTTTATTTAAAAAACTGAAAGTAGTATAAAAAAGAATATAAAGAAGTTCTCTTTGCATGCATAAAATTTTCAATAATTCTATTTGATGTGTATTTGTTGTTTTTGTTCATGTGCTTGCACACAAATAATTTAAATTTTTTTAAAATTTTTAATAAAAAAATCTAAACTTGGTGCGATTTTTTTCAAATGGCGCGTTTTTTTTCTCCATTTTGAAATTTCAAAGTTTTTACCAAACGAAGCAAAACAATAAGTGTTTTGTTTACAAAAAAGTACATTCATTAGCTACACGTCAAATTAAATAATTAATTAATAATGTTGCTCAACATTTTCCCAAATTTGAACAGAGTACTTTTTTAAAAAGTTAACCAACCCTGCCTTTCTTTACACATGCAAGTTACTTGTACGTATATATACGAAAACTTATTCGAAAAACTCGACTAGCTCTGCAAGTGAAAAAATGTGAGGTATTGAGTTTTTCAAACTGTTACTTGCATGTGTAACTACCCCGGGTAAAAAATAATCTGGTACAAAAAACAAATTGTTTAGTTTATTTTTTATTTTTGTTAAGTTTTTTATTTTTTATAAAAACACTGAATCAACTTGAAGACTGTTATTTATTAATAATATATTTTTTATGTGAAATTTTTCAATAAACTTTTTTTATTAAATAAAAAAGAATATCTAATTTGGTGCGATTTTTTTCAAATGGCGCGTTTTTTTCTCCATGTTGGTGCGTTTTCAAATTTCAAAGTTGACAACGCTAATAAAAAAAAAACACATCACATCATATCGCCGATTTATTAATTAATGCCCCTATTGCCGTTTTTAACTCAACTAAGAGTTTGGTCGTCTGTCAGTCAACCCGACTTAACTCAAAATTATTTTTTGGTATTGTGGCACAACGATTTTTAGTTGTAATTGTTATGGCGTTGCCGACACCATGCATTTTATTTGTAAAGTGAAGAAAAAAACGCAAAAAAATCAAGTTTATAAAATAAAAAGAATGGATTTAAGTGTGGATTTATTTTTTGAAGACGAAAATCATGACCCTAATACAAATGTTCTACGTATACGTAGAAAAATACGCGATGATTCCAATCCTCTTGAGCTACCCAGTGCGAAGTAAGAAATTTCCAAAATAAGTAACAAATATGTTTGTATAATAAGTATTTTTTTTCATAGAGGCAATTTTCTTTTGCTTAATTTGTAAAAGCTGCTTGTTTATTTCATAATTTTTATAACTGTTTTTCTCCAAATCCTTAATACGTTTTTAAAGTTTAGCTTGTGTCTCGCATTGTTTTCTCAGAAGTTCCAGACGCTCCTCAATCCTCCGCAATTGTTTATTTTATAATTTTTATAACTGTTTTTCTCCAAATCCTTAATACTTTTTTAAAGTTTAGCTTGTGTCTCGCATTGTTTTCTCAGAAGTTCCAGACGCTCCTCAATCCTCCGCAATCCTCAAGTACATTAAGCGGAATTTCTTGTGAAGGACCACCACCTGCTGCTTGTTGGTTTTGTTTAGCAAGTTTTTTTTAATACTTGCTTTATAATGAATCCAAACCTATATGAAGTAAAAATTCTAATAAAATGTCTGTTTACAATAATTAAGATGTCATATACTTACACGTTGCCATTCGAAGGATGTAAATAAACCCTTCCCACGCTTCATTACACTGAGTTTTGTCATCTCAAATTTTTGCTTTCCTTTAGCAAGTTGTGGATTTTTTCCATCAGCTGCACAAGTCGCTCAAATTGGGATTTGGTTGTTATTTTGATTGTCCTGCGTATGTGTATTAATCATTTAATTAATTATATATATTAAGATCAAAAAACACCTATACTTACGATTTTTCCATTTTTTATCTTTTTTTTTATTATTTTATTAAAGGAAATGTATTAAAAATTTTATTTAAATCTATAACCGACAAAGACTCAACTGCTAATAAGCAGTTGTGTATATTTATCGTTTTTGTCAACCAAACTCATCCAAAATGGTGAACCGCAATACTATTAAACACCAAGAATGATAAAATATCATTCTTGTTAAACACAACCAAAAAAACAGCCGCACAACCAAAAAGTCATCTACATTTATTTCAGTTGTGAATGGCAATACCGATTTATAATTTTAAAAAGTTTGTGAACCGCATAGGGCAATATTGATTTTGTAAATATTTTTTATTCCCCACAAACATTCTTAGCTAATTCAACAACCACCCCGTAAAACTTAAAAACACATTCATTCATTGCCTACTTTTAGGATGATTTCAGCTCACACATCCCCAGTTCGGGGAAAAAACGCCTGCCCGCCAACAATCTGGCAATATTTTTTGAGACCCTGTATTTTTAAACTATATTACTTTTAATTTACAATAGTACTGAGATGTTGCCACTTCACAGCTGTTTATTATAATGCAACAACAATTTAAATCTGGCTACCCTTTGATGTAGAACGTGCACTTTTGTTTATATATTTTATTGCACGTTTTCAAACTATCAAACATTTTATTAAATTTATAGAAAAATGTCTATAGATTATGGCAATTTATGTTCGGTGATATTGAAACAATGTTTTGGTGAAACAGTACAAATAGTGGGTGATTGTTTGTCTGAAGCGAATGCTAGGACATTGAATAACCTGGTTAAAACTTCAAATTTAACAAAAAGAGAAGTAAAAAGAAAAAAACAATAATAATACAAAAATGTAAAAAGGAATTAAAAAATGATATATTTTTATGCTTTAAAAGGTTTCCACAGCATTGTGCATATTGATGAAATATCAATTGATAACCTTCCAGCCGAGTGAGTCCAATCCATTTGTGGCGGAATATTCCTTGAAACGCGATGAAATTTTGTACATTTTAAGATACTCCAGGTGTGTTATAATTACACATAGAAAATGTATTTCATTTATTTCATTGTTATACTTTTTTATATTTTTTAGATATGTGCATCTAATACAAACAAAATATGGTTCCGTTGGTGCAGCCATTGCTGAAGAGCTTTTACATAGTGGCTCTCAAACCGCCTCCAATGTCGTTCTGAAGTGTACTTCAAATAATGAGATCAATGAAAAGTTGGAGATAATACGTGATACATTTGTTACTATGGTTAAGGACAACTATTTGATCAAACTACCAATGCTGGTGCTGAACGAAGGTGAACCTGATCCCGTACCAAAGTTCAATATCGAACCATATGATTTATTCGTTCCACCCGATATTGATATGCCCACATTACTGAAAATACAATCTGGAGCTTTACCGGCCTCACAAGCAAAAGATGCGTGTAAGATATACATACATACATATATGCAATATTGACTAATGTGAATGAAATAAATAACTAAAAGAGATACCTACACGATTTTTCAATAATTTCGATTTCATTTTCTGATCAGAAATTCGACAGAGAATTTAAAATTTAACTCTTTTACATAAAAACTTTTTAAGAACAAGAGAAATGTTTTTGAAAGCTTCTATCCATGTCTTTTTAAAATTTTGTAATTACCTATACATATTTTTTTAAAATTTCAGTTATTTATTGGCAAATAAATTTTAGCCGTTTCCATCAAGACTTCCGGGATGCCATCATGGTGGGCGCCATTGAACGAAAGCTTGGAATCAGTGCAGCGGAATGTTTCAGATACATATTAAAACAAATGTACGAAAGAACTGATCCTTGGCAAAGAGTAAGTTACTGCATTTTTGTTATCAATTTAAGGTATAACTAATTAAAAAAAAGTGTTTGATTACATCTTGAGGAGCTTGGGTTTCGGATATTCTGACATCTCAAATTACTTTATATAATATTCCTCCTCAACTGACCTGGGGGATTACTCTCTATTGCGATGCGAAAGCAAATTCGATGCGCAAGAGTATCAATTTGTACGCTTATCGCATCGAATTTGCTTTCGCATCGCAATAGAAAGTAACCCCCCTGTAGAATGACATATTTTTTTTAACGAATTGTTCTATTTTCTTTAATTTTTTTAAGCAATATTCAAATCCATTTACTGTGGTTGAAGTCAAACAATATGCTGAGAAAAATTCTAGCAATTTGGATTTAGTTCGTCATTTGGAGCAATATGTAGCATCAATAGGTTTTTAAACATAAATATTATGTACAATTATTCCTCTTATCTAAATTTTAAACATTATTTCAGCTGATGACTCTCTTGGTTTCATACGCAAAGTAGGAGAAATGGGTGGTGGTCAATATGTGGTGGATATGTCGGTGGCATTTGAAAATTTGGCTTTAGTCTGTGTGGAAAAAGTTATAACTGAACGATTTGGCTCAAAAGCTTCGCGCATATTTCGAGTAGTTCGTGTGAAAAAATATATCGAACAAGAAGATTTACAAAAAGAAGCCATGATACCGGCTAAAGAAGCTAAATTACTTTCCTACAGTCTATTTCAAGAGCAATTTTTGCAAATCAAGACTATACGCAAGACAGGCGGTGGTGGTACTGGTCCGGCAAGGGCGTTTTATTTGTTTTATTTGAAACACAAACAGGTGAATTTATTTAAATTTAATACAAAAATGTGTAAAATTTTTATAAAAATGTTTCTTTATAGATCACCAAAATGTTATTAGATATTTGTTATAAAGCCCTATACAATGATATAACACGCTCCAACTATGAGAAAAATGAACATAAACGTTTAATAGAGAAATCTCAAAAATTAGACAGTATTGTAGCCACAATGAAAGAAAGAGGAGAATCCGAAGAATACATAGCAGAGGTTAATTTTAAAATTAGACATTTATTTTGTAAAAAAAATAATTTAAACTGTTTTTTTTTTCATAGATACTTGAAACTTTAACACCACCAGAACGAGAAATACTCGATAAAGTTAAGACACGCATTCAAACTTTATCGAAAGCTGAACTAACCTTAGACGATTCGATATTTTTATTACAAATGTATCTCTATCACTCCTCCCAACAGCCAACGGTAGCAAATGTTAAGAAATAACTTAGACGCATATTTTGTTTAATGTTTTAATTTTATTTATGTATAAAAAAACGTTTATATTAAACAACAAATAATTTGGAAATAATTTAAACAAAAATGTTGAATATTATAAAAACAATTTGTAATATTTTGTACACATATTTTTCTTTGACTATTTATAATGTTTACAATACAATAACTTATTAAATGCTTTTTTATATTCAAAGAAGAACTTAAATAAAAAAATAACATATGTTTATATATAAAAAATTATAATTACATATATTAAAACTAAAGCTAAACTAAAATTATTATTATTATTTTGTGACATGTAAAAAACACTCACTGTTTTGTTTTTTTTTTACAAAAATGGCAGATGATTTAGAAGAGATTAAATTTTGAGTGTATTTATTAGGTAGGTTCAGTAACAAAAAAAAAAAAAAAATACAACTGAATTATAAAAATAATAGTTTTTAGTTAAAATTCTGTTAAATGTAAAAAATGTTTAAAAAAACCTTTTTGTTCAACATTGCTTAGTTTGTAATAATTCGTAATAGTTTTTTTTTCTTACTGAACAGACTTAATAACTATTGGTATAAAATTGAATTTATTTAATTAAATATTGTGTGCTTGTTTTTTGTAGAAAAAAATGTTATGATGCGGTTTACGGTTTTGATTTTTATTCAAAATGTATTTTGTCTTACAAAATGTATTTAATTAATTATGTGTATGTATTTATGTATGTGTTTATGCACTATATGTATGTATGTAAGTGGTTTCCAGACTACATGGCATTACCATTGTAATGCTCATACATATAATCCCAAAACTGCTGCCGTTCAAATTCAGGATTCACTTTCATTTCCAGATTTTTGGTTATATCCATATAACTTAAATTCTCCATAACATCACTGGCATTTATAGGCTGCCAAGTGGTGGTAAGTAAATTATCATCTATATGTGGTGGTGTGGGATTTCTGCAATTTACGAAAATTATTATAAATAATTGTAATAAGAAATATTAATGTTATTTTATTTTACCCATATTTAGCGAAATTTGTCCACATTCGCACCATGCGATTTTTGACTAGTACTTCCATTGATTTTGGATCTAAACTCAAATTAAAGAAACCAAATTTGAATAAATAACCCATTTCATCACCGTGACAAACTCCCGGCCTTTGTAGTCCCAACATGCGTTTATATAAACCTAAAGCACCATCGAATGAAAATCGATACATGTAGACGGGTGCATTGCCATACTTAGCATGATGTCTGGCTGTACGTCTTATACCTTGCAGGAACATCAAATCGGTAAGTAACTGAAATATTAATTCAAAATTATAGTAAAAACACATAAAAGGAAAAAAGAGAATTTTGAAAATTTATCTCGAAAAAATTGAAGAATAAGTTTTTGTAAATGTGCTAATTTTTCGAAAATATAATCCCTCCTGTTATGTACAATCCGAGTAATGAGTAACGCTTTCGTTTAAAAACTGATTCCCATATTTTGGTGTTCTGTTGACTATTCGTTTTTAAAAATCGATAGATTTTGAAATGAGTCAATTTAAAGAACAGTTGTTTCACATATATATTTCCAAGACAGTCTGACTTTTGCAACGACCGGTCTCGTCCTGCCAAAGGTTTTCAATTTATTGATCTTGATCGGAAAGGCTTTTTCTTAAGACTGAAAGCGTTATTCTTAAAAAATAAAATATTAAGCTTTTTTTATAAAAATGTTTTCCGAATATTTGTTTCTCATGAAAGAGTATGATTTTACAAACTATGTAAAATATGTGTTCGTTCGATATACCTTCCTCAATCGTATAAAATATCCCCATTCATTTCGAATGGCAAATTAAATCCGAAATCCAATTGATCTAAAATAAAATCGATCGAAATGATGAATGTGAAATTTAAATCATTCTGGTCTGAATTCTGTTGACTGTAAAATTATTGGGCTGATAGTAAATGAAAGTTAGAACAATTTTTAAAATTCAGTTAGTTAAACCATTTAACGTAGAGTTTCTGAAATATAATTTAAATTTACTGAAATATAAATTTCTGAAACATAATCCAAAATTTAAGAACAAATTAAAGAAATTACAACCGGATTCAGTAAAACACAGACAAAACGTTAGCCTTGGATACATATATACATACATACATATATAAATATCACTTAGGATTTTACATACATATGTATGTATGTATGTATTTTTTCAATCAGGAGTTCAAACAAAATATATGTATATGTTAAATATTTGCTTTTAGAAAAACTTACTGCAATCATCTCATCGACCGACTCGATGCCAACTTGTTTTGAGCCCAAATAGAATTGGCGTATATCCCGGCTGACGCGAACTAATTGGTCTGTAACATTGAGATCATGGGGTACCATACGTTCAAAGTCATTTTCAATAATTTGCAATAGTTGGGGATTTTTACGTAAACCTAAACGGAAACAATTATATACATATAAGCTTTAAAGTCATTTACTTAATATTCAATTTTCCAACTTACGTCTTATAAATAACATGGCCTCATGTGTATTGTAACCTGTCAGGTAAGGGATATTTTTATGGAACTTATGTTTCTTATACAACTCTTGTGGTGTTTCCGTTATAAACGGTGCCTCGTAGTAGGCATTTTTCTCTCCCTCCTTATTCCAATAACCCTCAATGACGGGTACAAATGGTAAACCAATATTATTACGATAATCTTCTTCGGTTAAGGTGGTAGGTGCTGCTTCCACAAGTTTCATCGCAGGAGCTCTTCTTAGGAATTCTAATATATCTTCTGTAGTATTAGCACCTACATAGCCCAAATTGGCCGCTAATCTAGCAGCTCTGGCCACTGAATTTTCACCCATAGACCAAGGATTTAAAGCCGAACCACTTTCGGAAATGGCACGATGAAATAGGCCTTTAGCTAAAGGAGACAGTAATAACATTTGCACCGAAGAGGCACCAGCCGATTCACCAAAAACAGTAACTTGACTTGGATCTCCACCAAAGGCCGCTATATTATCACGCACCCATTTTAAGGCTAAAATTTGATCTTTTAAACCTTGATTACCCGGGGCATCGGGTCCTGCCGTTAAAAAGCCCAAAGCACCTAATCTGTAGTTTAAAGTAACCAATACAACACTTTCAGCCACCAAATAGTCAGGACCATATAAAAAGGTATTTCCAGAACCAAACGAATAGCCACCACCATGTAGCCAAACCATTACAGGGAACTCAGGATTACTGAAAATTAAAAATTAACTGTTAATAACAAATTAAAATATAATCCGAATTCACAACGAATACTTACAATTCTGCCTTCGGCATTTTTGCCGTGAATACATTTATAAACAAACAATCTTCATTGCCTTTGAATGTATCTAAAATCATATTTTTATGAGGACAACTATTACCCTCTCTCGAGGCATCTCTTATGCCCGACCAACTTTTTTCTGGTTCTGCTGCGCGAAACCTAAACGAAGAAACAATATAATGTTAAAGTTTAGGTTTATAATTAAAATTATGTTAATTATACAAAAATCTACCTTCTATCGCCCACTGGTGCTTGTCCATAGCGTATGCCTTTAAAACTGTAATAGCCGCCACGTTCACCAGAACGATACTTTTGAAAACGCCCTCTTACTCTTCCCGCCGACGTTGTTACTACCACCTGGGTATCTTTCTGTAAATATATTTAAATTTGTTAAATTGTTAGTAATGCATTCTAACGATTTATTTAAGTAGTTAGCTAGCTATTCATGCATATTTGCCAAAAATATTCTAAATAATAAATTTTTGTTTTCTTGCAAGTATGTACATACATACCTTGACATGGTTATTTGGTTATAAATTTTGACATGCCACTTCTAAATGGTTAACAAAAGTTTTTAAATTGTTTAGCATCTTGTTAGAATATCTTGGCCAAAATAACATTTCAAAATAATATTTTAAATGATTTTGTATCTTTTTTGATTTACATATGAACAAATATGTAATTTTGTACGTGTGTGTAATTTTGTTGATTTTACTTCTTAGCTGAATTATGTTCACTTAAAACAAATGTTTTTATTCACCTGTTATTTCGTAAAGTTCTTTAAGGAGTGGCATTTTGGTGAGCAATTAACTTTAAAACTAAATTTTGTGTTGAAGAAAATTAATTATTTTTTTTTTTTGATTATAAATTAGGTTGGCGGAGAATTAATCCCTTAAATTGCCAGGTTATCCCACGATTGATTCAAGTAAGTCCCAAGTCGACCTATACCTTCATATAGGAAGCTGGAACGCTTAAATCTTGTATTAAAAAAATTTTCCACAACTTCGAAAAACCGTAATGCGGTACAGATAGACGACGCCAAGCATTAACCAATGCAAGAGTGAGACGCAAATCTCTCGAAGGCAGCGAAAAAAGGATTGCCCATAAGCGATAATGACAATGAAAATGAATTATTGATTTTGATTTTTATTTCTTGTTTGATCATTTTGTTCATGGTTTAATTATACAAGGTGAGTGCAAATCGGCAACAATGACAACACAATACAGAAACAACAGGCATTTTGTTTATGTAAAATAATATACTACTGTCAAAAACACTTGAAAAAATATTACTTTTGACATAAGTAAATTGTAAACAAAGTCAGTCAGCTGTGCTACTGCACTCACCTGAATTTCGTTGACATACATGTTTTTTAAATTTATATAAATGTCATTGTGATCATAATATTATTGCATATTTATCGCGGTCTCAAAGGCAAATCTATCAACCTTGGGAGAAACGAATGTTTCACATTTAACTTTGTTCATATTTTTAATAAAGCTTACAATCTTCGGCTGGATAAAATCAATTTTCCCCAAAATTTTAAAATCTTTTCCTGTCTTTAAGATTACCAACAATATAAAAGCGGAGTATATCTTTAAACATTTTGTTATTAATCAAATCGAACATAATGAAAAAAAATTATAACAAAATAGATAAAAAACTGATTTGATCTACGAGCGCATCAATAAAAGCGCTCTTTTGAAGCAGTAAATGCTTACGAATAAAATATACAAAAAAGATGCTCTTTTAGTGCTGACAACTAAGAAGGTTTTAAAGCGAAAAAACAAAAATTAAATTGTAGCCTACAGATTTATGTATGACAACGAAAGTCAATTACAAAACGAATATCGCGCTTCTCAGTTACTATGAATTTTTCTTAAGCAAAAACATTCAGATAGAATTCTTTGATTGGTGTGCGCGAAATGACGTAAAACACTTTAGGAAAATGCTTTATTTGCATGTTTTATTAGGTTAAAAGAAGCGCTTATGTCAGCAGAAAATAGCCCTCCACACCGGGAACACCTCATACAAAAATCATGCATTCCATCAGCAGGTTTGAAGCGATTTGAGGTATGAATTCATACATAAAACCTGCTCCTTTTGGAGCACATTTTTTACTGGGTGATTATAAATTGTATCCATTGCAATCTAGTTTATAAATATCAAAAATCAAAATAGAAAGAAAATCATTTACAAATTCCTTGAAACTCCGTCATGATTGCAGTACCTACTGCAAATTATGTTTAAAAAATGGATCAATTTGGAAAAAAGTTATGATTTGTCAAGCAATTTGTAGGTGTGGTCGCCTTTCACCACCTCTTCAACTATGACTTCGGATATTTATATAAATGTACGCCTGCAGAAACGTATGCTGTCTCTTATTCGATGTCGCCACTCTTCATTAATGTTTTCATAAACTGTATGTAATCGATTGGTATCGAAGAAATCGGGTCGTCATATACACCTAATTGTCCCGAGCTTCATTATCAAAGGAAATCACAGTAATAATGCAGTTCTTGGCAATAAAAAATTATTAACAATTCGGAATAAATATGCAGGGCAGTGCGATACATCAAAACAAAAACATGAATTTTATAAGAGGAAATTTTATTCTTTGAGCTTTTCTTAAATAATATTCTTTTATATGTACGAGTTATATGTACATATCGTTGGTCTCATGTAGAAAGGCCCTAACTCGCTATTTTTCGAAATTTGTTTTTTGCGATTCCAATGCATTTAACGCAAATACACATCCTCACAAAAATTTATTGCAATAGTGTAAAAAATAACGCTTTTATAAGCAGTTGTACAAAAAAAGTTACATGCTGAATATTACAGTTTCTACTGTAAAGTTTCAAATATGCGAGTTAGGGCCTTTCTACATGAGACCATCGATATGTACATATGTAAATAAGTAAATGAGTCAAAAATATATATTTAAACTTGTATGCGACCGGAGTTTAAGTGAACAATGCTTTAAATGGCAGATTATTACAAAGTTTTATTGCAACAAATATAGACTTTCAGTCCCTTGAAGCAACCAGTAGACAGTTTACAATTTGCATGTATTTAATTAGTGAGAATATACTAGCTGGCATCGATATGAATCGAAAACGAATCCGACTTCCGACAGTAGTTTCTTATAAAATGTATGAGAATGAAAAAGAAAAATATACCACAATGGTTTGCATTGAACCCATTGACAACTTCAGCATTTTCAATAAGTCGAAATAAAATTTTTTATAAATACAATCTATTACAAAAACCAGTTGAAAATCTAATTAAATACAAAGAAAAGACTTAAGTATTTAGACAGATTTCTCTTAATGTGTTAAAATAAATTATAATATTAATAGTTATCTGTGACATTTACATTTTTGATATTTACATAAAACGGCCTATCCGATTTGTTTTTAATTTGGGTGCCTCAAAATTTATTGCAAAGTAACTTGCACAATTAATTAAAAATGCATATAGGTATTCAACCTTTATACAGTAGAGTTAATTAACTTTAACTAAACTGCAGCGTTTTAAAAAACACACATTTATCCCACAACAAAGGTTGCGTCTTCCTTTAAATTTTTTAACAATATTAGGCCAAATTAGTATGCAATTATAAATATGTAATGAAAATGTTTTTTTTAAGCAACAATCTCTTAAAAATTATGCAATCCAAAATCGAACAGGTTTTTCCAAATTTTTCTGTTTTTTTTTTGTTTTGTTTTTATAAATTTTTTTTTCAAAATGCAACAAAACTGTATTGAACTTCAATCATTAATAATTGTGAACAAGTTTAAGTGTATAAACTAACGTATGCAGATATTAACCAATATCATTTCGGTATCACCTACCAGTATGTTTTAAAATTAAAATTAAAAGCTTACGGTTAAATACAAAAACTACATCATACATTCACAGACAAGTGTCTGTTGTCTATGGCCGGCAACGATCTCATCTATTCGCTACACCACTATTCGTAGTCATACAAAATAATCTTTTATTATGTATATTTAACAAAATTTGTTAGATAAATATAGACGTAAATATGCAAGTTGTACGTACTCAAAGCCTACACTATGAAACAATGTGGATCGTAAAACTAAACACCAGCATGAACTGGCTGACGGTCTATTCATACAGACATTGACACAGAATACCATGGAGTTGATTGATAGTGACTGTTGTCAGTGACAGGATCGAAAAGTTAAAACAATTTAAAGCCATTTGGCAAACAAAATAAAAAACTCTTACCCCCTTATTCATAAAAACTTACAACAGGTTTATAAAGCAAATTTTGTATTGAAATTCACATTTGTCACATTTGGCAAATATTTACCGAAAAAGACGTAACCACTAAATAACATATGTACATACATATATTTGAACTTGTTTATTTATTTAAAAAAAACTTTTCTTATTTAGGCCAAAGCACAACAAATATGTACATATTTAGTTTTAATTTATTTGATGCTGTTTGATCTTGCAAAACTCTTGTAAGAGTAAATAACGTCAAAAAAAATTGTTCTAAAACAAGTAGTAACGCTTTTTGAAGTAAATAATTGCCAAATGTGACCGTACCTTAACGTTTATGGTGAATGTCTATTTTCTAATACTGAAATAAAATATACATATGTAGGCCCATGAACATGGCCATTGGCCATCTTAGTGAACTTTTTTTGTTTTTATTTAAAAACCACAATTATTTTTTAAGTCATTTTTAATTCTGTTTGGACATCTCTGCAAGTTTGTAACAAAAACAGTAGTTGATGTTGTTGTTAAAATTTTACGGTTTATGGTCATCGTCATCGTCTAAACGCTTTTGTATTTCAGCTATTTGTTAAGAGAAAAAGTAATTTCCATTCCCATCAATATCCCACAAAAACAGTTTCACATACACTCGTAATGCGGATTCAATATTATTAATTTTCTATTCAATTAAATAAATTTTCGTTTGAATTGTGCCAATTGTCTTTTATTGGAATAATATTAAAACCACGATTGGCTAACGATTTAAAACGGTTAAAAGCTAAAGGTAACGGATTATTTCAGTAAGTATATTTTAACGGCTTATTTCGGTAAAGGTATTTGTTGTTATTGCGAAAACGGTATTGTAATGAAAACGGAAAAGTCGAACCGTCTTTAATTATTAACTTAACTGTAATTTAAAAAAAAAATATTTTTAATACTTTGAATTATAATTTGTTTATATAACAATTTGATTATTTCAGCGCTAACGGTAATTGCAGTTGTTTTGGGAACTGCATTTTAAAGACAATGGGGTATTTTAGGGGAAACAAGGACCTGTTTGCTGTTCTGTAATCCGAGCCTGAGTATCGTTTTCGTTTTTAAAAATTCACATATGGTGTTCTGAAAACCGAATTCTCATGATTTTATAGTTTAACTTTCGAGTTAAGAAAAATGTTTCCATGCACAGAGTTGTTCAACGGGAACTTTGTTTTTTAAAACAAAGAATTTCTATGAAAATCGTTATTGTATTAGAAAGACTATTGTGTGATAATTATAAATAAAAATGTTTGTCAACATTTTCAATCACATTTTCGCAAATTAAAGGCTCTATTTCGTTTTAAGGTTATAATCGATTCGAATGTCTCTGTACATAGACTCTATCTTTAATATAATCTCAAAAAACTCAACTGTAACAGTTAAATTTCATGAACTTATGCAATTGGGAAATTTGGTTTGCAATAAATTCATTATTTTGGTAACTTGTGGCACCGTCCTGTTGATAGCACGTGTTAGTGATATCTACATCATCAATAATAGGTCCAAAATTTAATTGCCAACATCTCTCGAAGCCTGGAAAAACGGTTTTAAAAGGACGATTATGTTTAACAAAACTATCATGAACTATTACGAAATGTAGTTTGATAGATCTACTGTATTCATATTGTAAAATGTCAAAACATTCATGTTTTTCCAATTTGCCGATGTTTGTAAAAATAGTTTTTATTAATAACCCTGTTACAGAATTGAGCGATATGCAAAATATCAATTCGTTTTAAAAAGGTTGGTTTTTTAATCGTTTTAATTGAATGATACTCATGTACTTTGAAAAAATGGGGCTCTTAGAATATTTATTCAAAAAGTCTTAATTTCAAACAATTATATATTAATAAGTCCGCTTTTACACTCTTCAATTCTGACTCGTCAAGGCAACTATTTTTTGATGAGAAGGGAAAAGAGAATAAAATGGATACAAACTTGACGGTACTAGTCAATTTTCTTATTTCCTTTTGTTCTTTTCTTTCATGCATTTATATTTGCATTAAAAAGTACGAAAACTGAATTGACGTGTGTGAATGAAATGGCAAGATCAAAAAAGAATTGAACAAAAACTGGTCAACTAAAACTGAATAGTGTGAAAGAAGACTAATATTTAAAAATTTTAAGAATTTAAAAAAAAATTATGTCAAAGTCATATTCAGTCCTTGCGTTAAATCACAAAAAAATAAATTTTTGGTTAAAACTCCGAATAACGAGATATTGTAGTATATGCTAAATTTAAAAACAAGGTTATAAAGTCCACAATCAGATCTCTTCCGCTGTAGCTCAGATTGTTGTTGGTATTCAATATTAAACGTGCTTACAAGCAAAGTCTCAAAACTCAAAAATATTATTTGCTACGAAATAACTTATTTCCTCCACTAATCTTAAATTGTTCTTCAACATCCAGTTGCAACCATAATACATATTGGTTACTTTTTTGCTTTGCAAACAACAAAGTGTGTTGGTTGGTGGTTTCTTGAGCTGATTTGAAGGACACTTGTTGGCTGCTTAGAATGCATGTTTGATTTGGTTTGGTTATGACTATGGCTAGTTGCAGAATTCAATATTTGCGTTGTTGTTGTTAGTATTTTCATTGTTATTATACGAGTAATAACTATTATTGGTATTAACCAATGATTGGTGTTAATTTATGTATACAGATTTGTTTTTTGCTGTTTTTATAATTTAAATTTCTATTTTTTTTTGTTAAATAGTTATCCATACATATTTAATATGTTTGTGTTTTGTTTAATGCAGCATTTAAAATACTTACACGAAATGACCTTACAACATCTTGCACCACACGCATTGCACGTGATGGTAACAATTGTACCAGAGAATTTGGATGTGATGTCAGTGTTTTCCATGCTGTGGTTTCCTGTAAAGATATCAACAAAATTGAGAAATGTTATATGTATTAGGTAAGTTTCTATTTCATATTTATTATTATTTATTTGTTATAACACATTTTCATTTTAAACAATTTCATTTTTAAAAGTTAATATTTAAATTTGTACTTTTTTGTGGTTTCATCATGTCTAACAAAATGTTTTTGTATATCGGTATATGTTAATTTTGATTTTTTTTTGTTTTGAGACTGTTTGAAATGAGTTTAATATCCATATATAATATAGTTTATGAATATTTTAAAATGTTAGGTTTGTTGTTTACGTAAAAATTCGTAGGAAATTTTCTCATGGTTCTGCAAACATTTTTTTGCGTGTTACACACCCATTTGAGGCTGTCATTTAATACTAATAAGTGTTAATTAGGAAACTGTTTTAAATAACAATAGCGATTTTAAATGCATTTAAATACATTTTGTTTTTTTTTCAAAGTTAATATTTGAAGAAAACATTTTTTAAATCAATATACATATATACATATATGTACTTACTTACATACATTGTAAATAGTCTACAGTGGGTGAATATTAAGTTAACATTTACGAAAAAAAAATATTCCTATTGTCTATTTTCCCGGTAACCACTATCAAAATGAAACACAATAACTAATTTTTTAAGGAAAACAACAAGTAAGAGTGGTATATTCGGCTATGCCGAATCTTATATACCCTTCACCTTTGTTGTGGATGCATAATTATATTATCAACGCCTTCTGTTGATAAGTTTGTTCGTAACAATATTAATACATTTTGTGTGATCAGCGCCATCTGTTGATGACTTTGTTCGTAACAATATTAATACACTTAGTTTTTTTGATGAAATTTTCAGAGGTTGTCTCGGATTTTTGCTCATATCTCCGTTATTTATGGACGGATTTTGCTGATTTTAAATAGAAAACTTCTCGAAAGCATGTCTGACAGAATTATTGAAGATTTGGATCCTGAAGATATCTGGGGACTTTAGAAAATTGATTTCAAAGACAGACAGACGTACAGACAGACAGACAGACGGACATGGCTTAATCAACTTCGCTATCTATAAGGATCAAGAATATATACACTTTTTAGGGTCGGAAATTTATATTGTGGAAATTACAAATGGAATGACAAATTTCAATATACATATATATATATAGTAAACAGGTACTACATACATATATATATTAAAATTATGTAAAACATTGTATCTAATATTTTGTTTTTATTCCTTCTGCCTTTATCACAGCTGACAAACTTCAACGAGTTTTTTTTTTAGTAAAATCAGAAGAAATTTTGTTCTATTTATCCCGTACTACTACTACCTTTGGATTAGATTTGGGCAATGTGAAGGATAATTTAAAGTTTTTGGACAATGTCCTGTTTGGAAAATTTAGTTCTGCGCTAGTTTTAATTTCTCTACACTAATGTCGAAATAATTCTCCTTTTTCATTGTAGATTCTATAAATGTTAAATTACCGACCCTGATGCCGCCATACAAACCCAAACCACTACTAAGCCACCGCCATGTTTTGCCGCCTTGGTAACATATTTATTACTAAAGGCTTCGTTCTTGGTTCGCTATATTTTTAAGTGGGTTTTGACTCCATATATCTCAAACTTACTTTCATCGATGAAAATAATATTGTTGCAAACACTATAAGGTTCGTTTACATATTTTTTGCAAAATTCCAACGTTGGCTGGCTGTTCTTTGATATAAATGCCTTCTTACGTGGCACTCCAACATGTAAGCCATTTTAATGCAAAAGTCTTCTAATCGTAATCGCGCTAATTCAGCTATTTTTACAGCAGTAGATGTTGAGTTTTCTCTTACTTCTCTTAGTGCCAATTTAAAAAAATCAATTCTTATTGAAAAGTTTGATACAATGTGCGCTGCTTAAGAGAGTAAAAAAAATTGCTAGTAAATACAATCAAGTGTCTACTCGTCTTATCTTCCCCTCACTCAGATGTCTAAAAGGTAATAAGCTTAGGTTAAAGAATTGCTTAGTGTAAATTGGCACTTACTATAGCTCATACTTCAGTTTTTGTAAGACGCTTAGGTCGTTTTTTTTATTGTACAGTGATGCCTTCCAACGATTTTACCTACCTACCATTTCTATGTAAAGGTACGTTCACATTTGGCAAATATTTACTCGAAAAAGCGTAACTACTTGTTTTAGCAAAAATTTTACATTGTTTACTTTTACAAGAGTTTTGCAAGATCAAACAGCATGAAATAAATTAAAACTAAATTTTTGTTGTGATTTGGTCTAAATAAGAAAAGGTTGTTTAGATAAATAAACGAGTTCAAATATACATATGTATGTTATATAGTGGTTACGTCTTTTTTGGCAAATATTTGCCAAGTGTGACCGTACATTAAGTCTATTATGATTAGCCCAGTCTCAATTGATGTTTGTCTTCCCATTGCAAATTTTTCACTACTTAGCGTCACAACTTAATCTTTTTTAATGATAAATTATGAAACTTGGAATTATTTCGAACGACACTTTATGGTTATACTTTCAAACAAAGAAAAATTAAAAGATTTTTTGCATAAGGATGATGACGCTGTTTAATTTATTTTGACGCGTAAAAATTGGTATATTTTAACAATAAATTAATTAAATTTATGTTATTTTTTGTTTTTGTTTATTTTTCTTGTGAATTCAATTCTAATTAAATAACTATAGGTATATTAAAATGCCATATAATATTATTAAGCTTTTCTTTTAATAATATGTATGTATGTGGTGTTTATATTGACGCTCACAGTATGTTTGCAAAAACAAAATATTGATATTATTTTTCAATATTACAACATTACAGATTTGAATGATTTTCATATAAATTCATTTTTTTATTTTATTTTGAAGAACAAAGTTCTTATTGAAAGTTTTTTGTGCAAAATTGCGTATGTAGTTTATTATCTGTTTTGTTAAAAAACCCATTTTTAATGGAAAAAAGTGAAAAAAATTATAGCATATCTCCAAATATACTGAATACGCACTCATTTTAAATTACAGCATTTTGCGCCATTTATTTTGCAAAACTATATTTGCGAAGGCAGCAAATAATAATAAAGCTTAAAACAATAGCTTTTGTGTATTAATCATTAAATAAACCTGTAAAATTTTTCATCTTCGCTTGCATTTTACTATTATAATTCATTGGCCAACATTAATAAATGATACTCAAAGCAATAATAATATATAAGATTTTTTGCATAAACATTATTATGACCAACAAACGTACACGTCTGAAGACTTATTTTGTATTTTCCTTTTTGTGTATGTTCATTCATTCACTCACTCACTTTGTTTATATAACATTACAATTATTTTCACTTTCTTTATAAAAATTTGCCGAAGAAAAGTGGTTTCTCAGAAAATGTGAGTTATTTCATTTGTTTTTAAACCGTGCGCGTTGTTTAGTTGAAGGAAACAATTTAATAACAGACTTTAATTTTTTTTTTTGTGAAATGATAAATTTAAATTTGTGACCACATAAATTATACATACATATGCATGTATGTACGTGCCTAATGGATGGCACAAATTAGTGTTAGTAAGGCAGTTGCTTAAGGGAGTGCATTGTTTTGTTCGATAAAGTAATATTTGGCATCACTACATCAAATATTTTTGCAAGTTTGTTTGTCGATTAAAGCTAATGGTAACAGCAATTTTGATTATAACGCTAATTAACAGTAACAGCAACGGTACTGCTGTTATTTCGTTAATGTAATTTAATGATAACTCTAATTTCCGAATGATTTTAATTATTAAACAAATTTTGAGAAAAACAAGCATATTTTTTATTTAAAAAGTATTTTAGATTATTTCGGTAATGGTAAAGCAATTATTTAGGTAACGGTATTTTAAAGGTAACGTTAGCGGTAATGGTAGCCAACCTTAGTTTAAGCTTCTTTTCGAATACTAATATCATTGATTCAAACGCAAATTATCTTAAATGATATTAATATAACAACAAAATAACTCGGTTTAAGTTTCCTGATCGGAAATTAAATACTATAACAGAAAATAATTTGGCAAAGTAGAATTACATTTAAAAAAAAAATATTGTCAACAAAACTAAATTTTTTCAGCCAAAGCATAAAAATTCGCGCTTTTTTTGACTAGATTTATTCGATTAGCAATAAATCGTTTAATACAACCATAAGTATTTTCTCTGTGTGGCAAAAACAGACAAATTTACTTTTCCAGTAGTTTTTAATTTCTTAAGGTGGATTCACCCATTCGTTTTGAACAGAATATTTGTTCGGACAAAGTGTTTTTCATATGAAGTTTGTCGTCTCACTTTTTGAGAGAGAGAAAATATTTTTTATGAACAGCTCTCAGCTTGAATTGGTTTAATTTTATATTTTACCTAGACCAAAATTAACTGAGTTGCCAATAGGTTACATTTTTTCATGCAAATAATAATGGCTTATGTATTTCCATGGCATCAGCAAAAGCAACTTTGTTTTTCGTTCATTTTAAATACGCAAGATTTTAAAATAATTTAATATTTTTAAAAACCAAAGCAAAATAAATCAATGGCAACACTTGTAAAACTAATAGCTTTTGTTTACATATGACAGCTTTGATTTTCCAGAAAAATCGTTCGAAATGGGTGAATCGTGCTGCAAAAAATTCTTAATAAAAAAATTTTTCTCCAAAGAAATTTTTTGTTCGGAACAAATGAATGAATCCACTTTAATGAATATTTAATTTTTTTTTTTGGATTTTAGTGTTACGACATTCACAGAAATTCCCGATGGTGAACAGATTTTTTAAATATTTCCCCGGAATGGAAAAAGTCCGTTAACTTACGAAACCTACATGGATTGTAGTAGATATAAAAGCAGTTTTCAATATACATATGTATAATAAAAACCACTTTAAAATTTACGGTTTTGTGTCAGCCTATTGTTTTATAAATGTGTTTTGTTTTAACGACTGCATTCTTTGAAATATATGTATGTAGATTTTAATATTAAGTAAATTCGCACATTTTCCAACCAACTTGTGTAATTACCTCTATTGTTGAAGGATCAATTGCGGAAGATATTGTTGTCGTTGAATATTCACCATAACTATTATCGATAACAACAACGGCATCATCGTCAACATCGTCATCAACCGGTATAATGTTATTTGATGTCACTGCTGTTACCACGGACTTAATAGTTGGCAGAACAATATGAATATTATTTCCCTCGGTTAAAGTCAACGTTGACGCGGTGCTAGTAGTAGCAGAAGTACTTGTGCTTGTTGTAGATGTTGCCGTTGTTGAGCTTGGTATATCAGTTGATATTATCGTCGAGTTTATTAAATTATTGTTTGTTGTTGTTCCAATTAGTAATTGTGTTTCAGAGTTATTTTCCATTTGCTGTCTATTTGTTGTATTAAAATCAGTGTTTTCTTTTCTTTCTCGATTATTACGATTTAGGTTTGTGACCGATATTGCGAATGCAATTAGAGCAAGAGCCATTGCAATTGCTGCCAAAGCAGTCACATATTCCAATGAGCGACGACAAGCCATTGTGTGCAGTTGTTGCTTTTTGTTTTCTTTATTTTTGTTATTGTTATTATATAAACTGAGCGCGTACGAAGACAACTGGAGATAAAACTAAATGTTTGTAACTCTCTTAATGTTTGTCTTTTTTTTACTTAGTTAACACAGTGGAATGAATGAAACACCATTTTCTTTAATTATGATATGTTATTTCTACTTGTATTAATCAGACATGCCCAGGTCCTTACCAAACTATTGAACATTTTACGATTAATTGAATTCATGTGAGCTTTTCAATGAGCTTAAGTGTGAAAATAATGAGAAGTCAGAAGAGTGTATAGTTACTAGACACGAGACAAATCCAATCATGGTATGTAATTGCTACACGAAATAAATGTCTTCCTGCATCTTAGGAAACCCCGAACTTTAGCCACGTGCAAATTAGTCAATTAAAACCTTTATTTCTTTCTTGAGAAAGATTAATTGCCTAAATTATGATTTTCCTCTACGACATTTTGACTTGAACAAGAGACTTTTCAATAACACTAACAGACATCACACAGACCAAATTTTATAACCAATGACATATGTACATATTTTTGTTCCGTACAACAAGCATATACTGTGAGGTAACGTTTTTAAGACCTGATGCATTTTGTTTTCGAGTTACCTCGTTCGATAATTACTTTTTGTCTCATTTATCTGTAAATGCATTGTGTTAAAGACATTTAATTTGCAACACTATTTGCAAAATATCTCTATTACAACATGCTTGTTTTTATTTCATTCCACTGTGCATTATTGTGTAATATATTTCACTTTTTAATTGAAGGAAAATACATATTTGAGAAAACTCTAAAAATTTCTTTTAATTTTAGCATATTGTATAGAAGCACTTAATTTAGAAAGATATTTTCAACTTTTCCTAAATTATTTTACATTTTTGCTTGGAATTTTTTGGAAAATTCTCTTATTTTTGTTGAATTTTACTTGTGGAAAATTTCCTTAATATTTTCTTTGATAAATTTTCTTGCGTTCAACTGAATTATACAATTTTTTGTGTGTTTAGACACTACAACTATTCGTTTATAACTGATTTTTTAAATCCAGTCAAACAGAGTATTTGCAAGACATAGTCGCTTAGTTTGGCTTACAACTTTTGCTGGTATTTTCGTGCACTATAATGTAGTTTTATAATTTTTGCAATAGGTTTTTTTAGTTTCGTTTTTTTTTTTTTTGTTAATTTTTCAAATGCAACTACCACTAATTTGATTTGTTATTTATTTATATATTATTAACAATGTTTTATTTGATTGTCCATTTAATAATATTTTCTACGAATTTTAACAAGTTTGCTCTCCCAAAGTACTGGTAATTACTCTACAGCACTAGATCTACTTGTTTTGTAGTTTTGTTATAAAACACGCAACAAATACAACAAAGAGGAGCAACAGTTGTTGTTGACATGTTTTTTGTTGCAAGTGATGAATTTTTCGATTACAATGCAAATTAATATTTAGTAGGATTGTTGAGTTTGTGATTCAACTCAAACGTATTCTACATGTGTATAGTAAGCAGAGACCGATAATAACGGGTCCACTTTAATTTTAGTGATTAATTGGCACCATTTACCATTTAAAATTAATTCTTTGTTTCATATCACTGAGACAGTGATTTACATATAAGACAACATTTTAGATTTGTGATTAAGAGAAACAGAAAAGAAAATAACGGAAATAATCAAGATGAATTAATTGTAATTAAACTTTTTTCTTAAAGGTCAGGTTATAACTTTTATTTTCGAACTTTTAAAAACAAATTGCAAAAGTTCATTTAATCGTTAAATCGACTAAGGAAGTGATTCTGAGTCGATCAGTATACTTTAAGGTGGGTGTTGGACCAATATTTATGGGCGTTACAAACATCAGCACAAATCCAATATAATATGATTTTTAATTATATGAACGAGTTATTTTCGGTCTCTGATAGTAAGGGTATGTACAGAGTGCCAGCTTGTTGCCGAGCCGAGCTGGTTGACGCGAGAATGCGAGAAAACTGGTTCTATACAAATTAGTACAAACAAGCGCGAAGCGGTCATAGTCGGCGCCGAGCTGGTCAGAGCGCAAAGCTGATTGAATTCGAGAAAACAGTTACAAAGCGTTTTTCAGCGCCGATTTCAACTTGTTTTGAATACATACATAAAAAAAATTAAAAACAAAAATTTAAAAAGTAGTAAATAAAACATGCAATCAAATAATTAAAAAAATAATACAAATTAAAAAGAAAATAAAAATTAAAAAAATAAAATAAAATAAATGTACATACAACACAAATAATAGATGCAATATCAGCGCTGATTCTGGTATCCGCTATGAACACTCAAACTTGTTTCTCGCACGAACAATTCTCGCAATAACCGTCAACCAGCTCGGCTCGGCAACAAGCTGCCACTCTGTACATACCCTAATGCATTGGTTAAAAAATTATTTTTGAAATCGATCAAGAATCAGCTCATTGAAATTGTTCAATTTCTTTCACATACGAGTACATTAATAGCTTAATTTCGAAATATTTTGTTTTAAAAACGGAGTTGTAAATTTCCTTATTATTTGTGAAACAATTTTTAACTTTCAAGCTAAAAATTATACCCTCGTACCAAATTATCTATAAACTAAAGCCTCAGTTAGCCGACTGTAACGAAATGTTGTGTAATGACGTACAAATGTAAGGAAATTCTATTTCTTACAGATTCAGACATTACGGTGTTGCGTTACTTTATATCTCCATAACCATTTGCATTACTTTACACATAACAATATCCATCAGCTGTTTCTTACTGTTGCAGTTACATTCCATTACAGTCGGCTAACTGAGCCTTAAAACAGCAATTAAAGTAATTGCAATTTCATTTTCTGAGATTTTAATCAAACAAAAATATAGTACACTTTGTTTTAATTTTGCTTTAGAAATGTTTTTTTTTATACGAAGGCGCATTCAATTTCTTTGAACTGATATTGAGTACCAATTACCCATTAACCACTAAGCAATTATACCAGCACTATGTACTTATTTTGCAGTAATTTATTATTATTACTGTTTGCTATTGTTTTTTATTACATTATGATCTTGTTGTGGAAATCTAATCAAATGCGTGGATCTTTCATATTATTTTTTGTCATTGTTTATTATATAGAAAATTGTTAGTTAATGGGATGTTGTTTAAAATTTAAAAAACTATTACATTATTTTTGAAGTTGTTGTGACAAAAATATTTCGATTTTATCTCTAACAAGTTTCAAATATATATTAGGAAGTAATAAAATAAATCTTGTGTTTCCCAAAATATTTCCGGTCTTGTGATTATGATTTGTACTTTAGGGTATCATCACAACATCAACTTATTATTATTATTAAGTGTTATCGGACATTTAGGGCCCGATTATCGATCACAACTCGATTTCGACTACAACACAACATGAATTTTTCAAGTGTCGAGTCGATCGGTATACTTTGGACGAGTCGATCGGTATACTTTGGACAATGTTTATTTGTTTTATTTATGTATGTATGTATATGTACACATTTACCTCCTTATTCAAAAACGATTATTAAATTTAACAAACGTTTATTAAGCAAATTTTTATATGCAAATCTGTCATAATCAATGTTTGTTAAATTTAATAATGGTTTTTGAATAAGGGGGTTAATCTTTAGATTCATGCAATACTTTTGATTAAGCAAGGAAGGTTTTATAATGGTTTTTAATAAGACTGGAAATAGGTCGACAGGCTCATCCATTGGCAGCTGCCTTAAGATTTTTTGCAGAAGGAAGTTTTCAACGATCCGTTGGAAATGATGTAAATATTGGTATGAATCGATCTACTGTTTCTAAATGTTCTTCGGGATGGATAAAGCTTAACACTACCGAAGCAGATTCAAGATATTTCTAGTATCACGATATTTATTGAACGTGTAGCAGTGCCCTATGACACTAAAGCATTTTTTCTTGTCGGTTTTAAAACCAATTCTGACAATATTGGTTTCTATGACACCCCTGACTGAGAATTATTCTTGTGCTTTCCCCTACATACCAATAAAAATTATTTATCAATTTTTTAATTTTTAATAAATTTAATTTACATTTCCTAAATATTCGTCAAAGTTAAAAACGTCGATTCGAAAAGTAATTTAAACTGACTTTATCGAAATGCGTCACTTGTCAAAGTCGAGGTTTTTTTTATGAAACAAAATGGAATATCTTTTATCTTCTCTTTTTTTTAACGATTTCAAATCACTTTAACGACGAAAACGATTTTCATCACATACCTGATTATTGACTTTTGATACATATTTATAGACAATTTGCTCCTAAGACATTTTATTTATTTCCCCCAATCTATCGGAAACTGCCAGGAAACTGCAAAAAACAACCCTTCTGAAAATTCCATGCATTTCATGTCTTTTTTTTTTATTCCGCTAAACCGAAAGTTTCGGTACGAAATAATATTTAAGCAAAACATTATTTAGAGTGTTTACAGTCGATGATCATAAGTTCCGATGCACACGAAGCAATTTTTATTGAAAAGATTAATACAATTTTCTTCGGTTTGCACACAGCACAATTCTTATTGCTTAAATCGTTCGTATTTTTATTATATACAAATACGAGTGTATAACAAATTGCAAATACAATCAAGTCTGAACTCGTCTTATCTTCCCCTTACCACGATATCTAAAAAGTAATCAGCTTAGCTTAAAGAATTGCTTCGTATAAATTGGTACTAAGTTAAAAGTTGAAACTAAACTGTTTCCCACTGATACATATTTTAATTTAATATTTTATCTAAAGTGTGTCGGTAGAGCTTAACTAAAAATATCTTATTTATTATGTGCATGTTATTCGGTTTTAAAAACCATTATCTCAATACTTTTAGTGTTTTGAAAAATAATGAAATTTGAATATTATTTTTCAACTATAGTGTTTTAATTATGCTTACAAATATGTCGCTGTAATGGCACTACTACTAGGCACCGCCCTTATTTTAGATAAAATATCTATGTATGTCACTATTCATTTAGCATAAAAATGAGTTATGTTAAAACATAAATATGTACATAGTTAAATATTATGACCAACTATTCACTTTTCTTCAACTAATTGTTAAAATATTGTTAAACAAAGTTTAATGTTTACAATTTTCAAACAACTACAACAAAACTAATTTGCCGTCAACAATGACACCTAATATTAAACAACAATGAATGATATGTACTGTTAAAATATGACAAACAGACATACAGTCAGTCAGTAAGTCATTTACAAACAATGTTGCTTACAAAAACGCTTTTTGTTTTAACTATATAATTAAAAGCAAATAAAAAATACAACCAAATTAAATGGAACCTAAAAGCTTAAATAATAATAAAAAAAAGAAACAAAACAAATACTTGAAAATTGGTTTGTTTTAAGAATTCTTATCTTAAGATACGATCACACTTGGCAAATATTTACTCAAAAAAGCGTAACCGATTATTTTAGCAGAAATTTGTTTGACTTTGTTTACTCTTACAAGAGTTTTGCAAGATCAAACAGCATCAAATAAATTAAAACTAAATAAATAAAAAAATAATAATAAATAAACGAGTTCAAATATATTTTATTTAGTGGTTATGTCTTTTGCGGCAAATATTTGCCAAGTGTGACTGTAACTCAAAAAAAAAAAAAAAATTGAGTAATTGTACGTGTATTTTTTGTTTATCTAATTAGTTGATATTATCTAACACCTATTTCGTGGCTCATCTTCCGTATTTAACGCTAAAAGGTTTCATTTAAAAAACGCAATGCTAATAATTTGATTTAAAGTAAATGTACCTTGAAATTAAATTTATTAAATTACTAGCAGTGAATTTGAAATTAAGAGAATCAATCAAAGTCATTAAATTTATTTTATGTTTTTTCAAAAATCTTCATATTCTAGTTATCGCTTAGTTTAAATTTGTTTAAAATTAAAAGTTCATTAAACGACCTTGACATGATTCTGATATTATGACTGACGGTCTAGAGTTTTAAAATCTTTACGATGGCTGGTTTAAAGCACGTGATTTATTATTGTTGCTGTTTATTTTATAATTTTTAATAAATATCATTACAATTGTTGTTTAATATTACAGTTAAAATACATATTTATACAACGTCTGTTTTACAACAATTGCCTTGAATATTTTTGCTCAATAGTCAAGTGCCGTTAGCAAAAAATCTGTATTTTTTTTTTATTTTTTTTTAATTAATGGTTTTTATTGTTTTCATTTTATCCATAAAATATCATGCAAGATTTTACTTAATGGCTTTTGATGTTAAACGTTGGCATTAAGTAAGAAATTATTACAAAAAATTTAAAAAACTTTATGAGAGATTTAAAATATTAATTGCATGAGTTAAGAATATCTACTCGTATATGTATGTATACACTTTGGTATTATCTTGCAACATTTTAGATGATTTGTTGAAAATATAAGATGTGGCAAAGAATACGGGTATATCACACATTACGTTGCCACTTTTCAAATATTTTAGAATGGCTTATATTTCGTAGTTATTAGTTATTACCGATTTTATTTTACATTTTTCTGATTCTATTTGATTTCGACAATTCGCAAAAAGATGTAATAATTTTGTTTTTCCGTTTAAATTTTGACAGTTTTATATTTTAAAACAAAAAATGAAGTTCCTGGTTAAGAAATTATTTAAAAATTTCGTAAACAAATAATTATAACACACTAAAACTTTTCGTAATTGCTAAAAATAATCACCAGGGGTTCACATTTGTAAAATGAAGTGTAAGTGAATAAAAATTCCACATGAAATTTGTTCCCTTTTATTTTTTTAACATTGAATTTTAATAGGAAAAATGTAAAAAGGGAACAAATTCCATGGGGAATTGTTATTCACGATGGGGGTGATTAAGTTTGTGTTCTAAATATTGTGAAAATGATTTGAAAAGTAAAATATAATTTCCAGTTTAGTTCATCGTAGAATGAAAGTTTCACTCGTTTTCTAAAACGCCATTTAATTGTCTATGTGGAAAACGATTTAAGTTTCACTTTCTGGTGGCATTTTTAAGTTTTTATTACATATATAAAATACGTGTTTTGCTTCTGTAAATCGAATCCGTGTAATCTACTCCATTTACAAAACAGATGCAAATATACTCGTATAAATATATATATATGTATGTATGTATATAACTGAAAGTGGTTAAATTACGAACGAATTGACGTTTCCTTTTCGGAATAGAATTCTGGGACGAGGAGGGTCAAATTAACAACAGTAATTTGGTAACCGCCCAGAATCGGCTGTTGTACTAAAAAGCAGAAATATTGTGCTGGTCTTGATATATACATTATATACTCGTATCAATTAAATATTGCTTTAAAATTTGTTCTGTAAATCAAGTGATTTTAAAACATGCGGTTTTCAAAAACCAAAAAAACGATTTTGCACATTTAAAAAATGTCTGTTTACACCAAAGTAAAAATAGTAAATCATGTCGATTCGATCTACAGAAGAGCAAATAATATGAATTCCTTTAAAAACAGAAGCGTAAGTCGAATGCGATTTACAGAACTTGGGAATTTATTGAAAAATGGATGTTCTGCAAATCGCAGGGGTTTGACGTTAAAACATGCTTGTTTACACGAAAGTAAAACGAGTATGTCAAGTGGATTCGATTTTAAAAACGAAAATTTTACCTTTATTCTATTTACAGAACAGGGAGATAATTAAAGTTGTTTGTACACATACCTTCATTGCAAATTATGCAAATGAATACAAACATATCGTCAATGTTCCATTAGATCACAGTTAAAAAATCTATCAGGCATGTTCTGAAAATCTTTTTTTCGTAAAGTGATTTGAAATCACTGAAAATGTGTTCTGCGCACAAACATTATTGAAATATCGTGATTTAATACCGGTCATCTAACAGCCTAATGATTTCAAATCACTTAGAGTTTTTTAAGCATTTTTCATTGAACTCTTGTAATAAAATTATCACATACATTTAAAATAATTTGTTCTTTATTTGTTTTTGAAACACCTTTTACACAGAAAAAACTTAAAATTTACAAATTTAGTAGTTTTACAGACCATTTTTTAGATTTGTTTACATTTTTCGTGATTTACTTTTTAGTAGTCAGCTGATATTGTTGATCAAAATATACGTCATTTTGATTGCCAGAATAACAAAGTTTTAAAGTCGTATGGCACATGACTGATTTATTAAATTAAATTATACATTAAAATGAAAAAATTATAAAAATTGTGAAAAAAATAAAAGTAGTAATAAATATGTAGTTTGATAAGTTAAATTTTAATATACAAATGTAAAAAACAAATGAAAATTTTATTGTTAACAAAGCGAATCAGTTTAAGCTCGTGATTTAGAACAATCAAAATCACTAATAAAAATTAAAAATCTCCTCCCGTGATTTCAAAATCGTTCGTGATTTCAAATCACCGTGATTTCAGAACATGCCTGTATATTTGTTTGCAGAAGGCTTAGGGAAAATAAGAAATTTTCATGCTTTAAGAATCATGCAGATTTGTCGAAAATACTTCTAGAATATCTCTTATAACATCCTACAAAAAAACATAAGAAATTTTAAAATCAAATATCTTGAAAAATAGAATAAATCCCATTTTAAAATATCTGTTTGCTATTACCAAATTTTTTTTCTACACATCTTCACCATCACACAGATCTCTTCTAATATATTTAATTATTCAATATATTACCAGCTATTTTAACAAACTGTATCTATCTTCTTAATAAATAATGAGAATTATAACTTTTCATTTCAAAATTGACTTTATATGAAATTTATCTCACGTATAAATGAAAAATAACAAAGACCCTGCATTAACATAATTTTAGCAAGTAATATATGTATATAATTGTTTGTTTGTTTATAATTATTACAATTGTACTCACCTTTAAAGTGTTTGAGAGTTTGCCCGCTCTAGCAATGGCTGTACCAAATGTTGAAGGTGCTATAGCAATTGATGTGGATTCTGGTACTCCAATTATGCCGATAAGTACGAAGGTTAACAATGTTAATATTGCACTACTGCCACAAGGTTTACGAAATAACATTTTACAATTTGTTTTATAATATTCTCATATATGTAAATACATATATGTACTTCTTTTTTGTTTAGGCCAACTATAAGACACTTTATTTTTCCAAGAGCAACAACTTCTGTATCATTTAAATTAATTTCTTTAAATTCTTCTTTGTATATATACTTTTTAGTATTAAAATATTTTAACTTTTGTTTAACGCTAAATGTAGTACCAGTAGCCTATAAAACAACTCAATTTAGTTACAATGTAGTTACAATTACAAATCTTGATGATAAATTGGTAATTGGTAAACTCAAAGGTTTTATTATTTGTTTATACTTGCAGTATTACTGAATTTACTGCATATATAAACCAAAATGTTAAACATAAAAACAATTATAATAAATGCACAAGTTATTTGTTTTATTTGTATTTAAATTATTTAAACAAGCAAAAGTCACTTCTTTTTGTTTTGCATGTGTTTGTTAAAATTAATTCTTTCTACAAAGCATTATCAAAGTTTGCACAGTTATGAATGTGTTGTTTTTATATTTTGGTGTTGTGTGTATGTCTATATATTTTAGCCAAAACAATATCTTTGCTCGGTCATGGTCTTTTTCCAACTGAATGTCAACTAGTTTAAGGTTTTATTTCGATTTTAACGGATTCAACATGAACAATTTATAAGAATGTGTTTTTAATTTTGCTTATGTAGTCTTTCAAGCATACATTAGAATTTCTTAAGTCAATTCTTAAGTATTTATAATGGGTATATTTCAAATATATTTTCAATAGATTCAAGTTTGTGAGGCCTAAATGAAATTCTAAAAATCACTAAAATTACTAACTTTAACTTAAACAAGTAAGAGTGCTATATTCGGCTATGCCGAATCTTATATACCCTTTACCTTTGTCGTGGATGAATAATTTATATTATGGTTTAAGAACACACTTAAAGTTTTCGAACACTTTGTGTGATCAACGCCATCTGTTGATGAAAAATATTAATACACTAAGTTTTTTTGATGAAATTTTCAGAGGTTGTCTCGGATTTTTGCTCATATCTCGGTTATTTATGGACGGAGTTTGCTGATTTTAAATAGCAAACTTCTCAAAAGCATGTTGACAGAATTATTGAAGATTTAGATCCTGGAGATATCTGGGGACTTCAGAAAATTGTTTTTAACAGACAGACAGACAGACGGGCATGGCTTAATAGACTCCGCTATCTATAAGGATCCAGAATATGCATACTTTATAGGGTCGGAAAATTATATTGTGGAAATTACAAACGGAATGACAAACTTATATACATATGTATACCCTTCATGAAGGTGAAGGGTATAAAAAAACAACTATTAAGTCTAATATGTAGACAGAGAAGAAGTGTCACCATTTTCTCTTGACTGTAGATTCAAACTTTATTCTTTATATTTTTTTGATTATTTCTTTATTGAGTTAATATTCAGGGGTGTTAGCTACCTTTTAAAAGCGTGGTTTTATGTAGACGAAATATATTATTTATTAAAACATTCTCACATACATACATATTTTATTACTTATAGGGTTTTTATATTGTTTAATACCAACTTTATATTTTGTTTATAATATTTAAATTGTCGTTTGTCAGAAATGTATTTTCTCACCGATTACAAAATTAATAACAAATGACTTAAGACATAAACTTGTCGAAAGTTACTAAAAATCATTCTACGTTTTTGCTAAACAAAAGACTTAAGCTACAAACTTGCTGGTGTAAAATATTTTATTTTCTTTTATAGAAACACATTTATTTATTTATAATATACCTATAAAATATTTAAAAAGATACTAATTAACATATTATATTTATTACTATTATATTATATAGGAATTTGTTTACTAGCAACATTGGTATATTTACTTCCTACTGTGTTCTGTAAATCTAATAATATGTTTCGCATAAGCAATTCAGTTTCAATGTGCAATTTGTAAAACATCAATTTGCAAATTATACGTTTTTTAAATCCCTCGATTTAGATAAATTTAATCCGGGTAACAATATCGTTTTCAAAAATAATTCACATATTTTACTTTCAAATCGAGCCTGTTTCCCAATTCTAGGTTTTTGAAAATCGCTCGATTTAGAAAAAAGAGCCAATAGGTTATAAAAGTAGTATACAACTACTACTTATATCTTTAAAGCCGTTTTAAGACGAATTTGTTTAGTCTTCAAAATATAATGACCTAGGAAGTTCTGTTTGTAACGACAAAATATTGTGCTCCAATATGGTCAAAATAGTTCTAATCAAAACACAAAGAGCCCTTCTGATGTTTAGCGCCAAGATGAGGTAATGTCTGTCAATACAAATATTTTCATTAATATATCTGATATTTTTTAAAAGGAAGTAAATCTCTAAATATACTATGCTGTTTATCAGCCATGTCACAGAACTCAATTTAGATCAATTCAGTAGTTTTGATTCCGTTAATTGAGTCTTTAGAAAACGAAAAACGATTTTTTTCGGGACTTCAGATTTCTAAAGCGGAATTGTTATTTTTTATACTTCTAATTTATAATGACAATTAAATAATTAATTTTATTATTTCATTGTTTTTTTTTATTATGTCCTTGATATTTAAATAAAGTGTTAAAAATTTTAAAGTTGTTGTCAGCAACAAGAAAATTTTTGCCGTTTTCAAATGCATCCCTCAAATTTCTTCTTCGTAGCTTTTCAACTGCGTTTTGATGTCTTTGTTCATTTAAAACAGCAACAATTGATATTTCGGGCATTTTTTTTAAATTTTGTTCATTTTTATTTAAAATTTCTTTGTTAGTGCTCTTTTTGTTCGATTTTGTTATACTTTTTACGAGTATGTATTACAGAAATCATACGTTTTTTGTTTTGGTTACATAACGTTACCATATTTAGGTTAAAAACCGAGATTTAAAATTTTTTGGGAATCTAGAGAAAGCAAAGTAAAAACGATCGATTTGCAAATACGAAATTGAAACCATTCCGATCGAATTATGTGACATGCCTGTATAAATTGAAACGGAAATTTATTTAATTCGATTTTAAAAGTTTGAAATATTAAAAAAATCTACCAGTATTAGAAGGGTATAAAATATATTACAAGGGTAACTAAAAATCAAGGCTTTACCGAAATGTGTGATATACTTGTTATATTTCAGATATTGTAACAAAATGTTAAAATCTTAAAATACAATTTCTCAACAGCTTGTATTTATCACTTACAACATTATTAAGCTCGAAAAACTAATAAATTTGTATGTACATATATTATATTTTTTTTTTTGCTAAACCGTTAGTTAGTTGCTGTTATATTTGCACATCTTTTTGGTTTAACAGTTATGATGGCGAACAGCCCCTTCAAAATGTTAATTTTAACATAAATACATAATGAATGTTGTCTAACTTGTCAATAATAAAAAAAACGACAAGTCTAACAACTATGAAATAATAATAAAAAGAATTAGCATATCTATTAAAAAAAACTGATATTCAAAAATACAGTATGTAGGTATATTTCAGCAAGAATTATTATTTATGCATGTTTAAATACAGTTTTGGCATTTTTTTTACCATCACTGGACCAGTAACCTAGTTATAGGTACTTCGTCCACTGTCAGTAGTAGACTGACTTTCAATGCGTTCAAATATTTTACAACAACAATTATAGCACAATAATAAAAAAAAAGGTAAAAACTAGTGGCCAGACTGGTTTGTTTTTTGTTTTGTTTCTCTGCAAATTGAGGTTGTTGTTGTTGTTAAACAATAACAATGCCACGGAAAGAAACATTTGCACTTTTTAATGAAAGTAAAATTTATTGTTTACTGTAATTGCTTTTGTTGTTGTTGTTGTCTCACATAATAGGCTATTGCAGTGTGTATTTGCGTTTTTTTTGTGTTTTATTGTGATAATGACGTACTCGTAGTTGTGACGTACAGGTTTTCAGAGAAATGTTCAATGACTAAAAAATATAACATTAATATGAGAGAACAGTTTTTTGTGGACACTAGACTACAAAGTATTATTTAATATTGAACAATTGTAGTTCTGGGGCCAAATTACCGCATTCGTGATCGAATGATCTATCGTATCGAAAAATGATTTCGATATCGAAATTATGATAAAATGTACTAAATTACTTGCTCGATATCGAATGCCATAAATAATTCAAATAAGAAAATTACGATCAATTTTACTCGATATCGTATGCGGTAATTTGGCCCCTGAAGTAAAACAAAATGGATTTATTTTTGTTATTTGCTGACAATGTATAAATACACATTTTAATTTACATTATTATTTAATTTACGAATAGTGTTGTTACTTTGTAAACCAACATTACATATTTATAAAATTCAAATTTTGAAAACAATGTTGTTAAAGGTTTTAGAGATAAAGCTATGTACCTATAGACGATCGTCAGATATTACAACGTTGTCCGAAAAATGTTCAGAAAATGTCTAACAACCGTGTGAACTTAAAATTTTTGTCTTCCAACGTTGTAAGAAAAAGCGTTTTCTGTACATTGGAAGACCAAAATATTGTCAGACATCTAACAATCGTGCAAACACACAATTTTGTCATTGTCATTGTTTTAAGACAATTGTCAAACACTTTTCATTGTCATATGTGCAAAGTTTATGCATCTGCCAATGGCAGCATTGTCATAGAAATTGTTTCTAAATGGAACTCTGCATATACATAAATAAACAAATAAGTGTGCATTAATAACATTTTGTAAAAAGAATTTCGGTTGACAGATAAATTCATTGTGTGACAATTGTGTGCCAATGAAATTGTTAGTTTTCTTACAGTCGTCTAAACTGACAATTTACCTTTTTCTAACAATTTTTCAATGTCAGTACATTGCTAGCACATTGATAGATCTGACAACGTTGTAATATCTGACGATCGTCTATACATAGCTTAAAACATCGTTCAAAATTTGACATACATATGTACAGTTAGGGACTTAAGTTTTCGTACATATTCAAAATTTCATAATTTCGTTAATTAAAGAATTACCAGCAAAAAAAAAAATAAAAAAATTAAATAAAAAATTAAATTTTATTTTAATTTTTACACGAATAGTCAGTAAATAAAACTCGTTTTCAAGAATCAATGTCGTTATTTAAATGTGGTTTTGCAAAATCGTGCCGAAGTCTTTGATTCTTTTCAGATATCAAGGCTTTTCTGTGGGAATTCGGCTTGCATATACCCTTGATCCCGTAATGCCCTTTGAATAGTTCTTAGGTGAATTTTTTATCCATAGACATTTCGATTTTTTTTGGCGCTGAAATTTTAGGTTTTTTTTGCCATGTCTCTTAAAATAAAACTGGCATCTCGCCTGGAGAGTTTCTTTGGGGTCCTGATCTTGGCTTATTTTCTACAGAACCAGTTCTTTAAACTTTTTATAATGCTCTGGACTGCAGCAAAGGATTTGTTAAAAAGTTCACTGATTGCGCGGTAAGATTTTACTTTTTTGTGATCTTGAATAACAAGATTTTTTACATCTACAGTAACTTCTTTACGCGTGCTCATCTGGTTAATTTGTAACAACTTATTTGACTGACAAAGTGCTAAAAAGTAATTCAGCAGTCATGTGAACTACCTGAATTGCAAAAAACTAATGGTATTTGAACTACAACTCTTTTTAAATTATAAATAAAGCAGAAGAGAATGTAGTGTATGAACACTTTTGTCTCTCTTTATTTCAGGTTTTTTCATATTTACCGTTATATTAAAGAAAATTAATTTTTTGCTTTCGAAGAGTAGTTAAAATGGAATTTAATTTTTTTGTTAAAAATTTTTGTTTCTGGTAAAATTTGATTAACGAATATATGAAATTTTGGGTATGTACGAAAACTTATGTCCCTAACTGTATGTATGTATATACAGTGTATTACAAAACTATTTTAGCTACTTATCTTTTCATTCATACATACAGGCATGTAATGGAAATCGAAAACGAATCAGTTTTGGAAACACATTTTAATGCATTTATAATCTAATTTTTAAAATTTTTGTTTTAAGATTCTCTTTAGTAGCCCAATATCTTTATATTTTATGTGATAACAGTTTTTCAATACAGAAATATTACGAAACAATTGACTTCTAAAACTCATTCGTTTTCCTTTTCGATTTCAATCACATGCCTGATAAAATTTAAAAAACAGGTAAAACTGAACTGGAATTTAAAAAAGGCAAAATGTAAAGCCAAAAATTATAATTATAATTTTTTAGTTTTTGTGTTTTATACAATGTTTATGGCAAAAAAATAAAAATGTTTTTTTTAATCGTACATATGTATTAATGATAAACAAAATTCTTCTACAAATAATTAGGCAAATAGTATTGTGATAAACTGTATACATTTTAAAATTGTCTTCCTAATGGTAGTTTAAAATAATTTTCCAGTTTGCGCTTGTATAATTTACATTACAATGTTTACTGCATAAATTTGTAGAGATACTTTACAATTAATTTAACATTTTGACCTGACATACAGGGCGCCAAGATGTCATTACGAGATCAACTTTAAAAAAGTAAAAGTTTAGTAATTATTATGGCACCAATTTGTTTATAAACATTTTACTGTTCATGAAATAAGTATAAAGATAAGCTAAGTACTTGAATATAAATTATCTCAATTTTAAAACTCTGTAAATTCGTAAAAATAGAAATTTTGCTTCATTGCAGCATTGTAATAATTTATGGGTCGATTATGTATTGCAACTAAACTTGCGTTGCCTATTGGCAACCCAACTGACATGCAAATTTTTATTATGTAAGGCAACTTTCAATTATAATTTTTTTTCCAATTTTCCAGTAGTAAACAAACATTTATATGTTAAAAATATAAATAATTTAACAACAACAAAATTAACCACAAATTCTCGGTTACCACATTCGGCAACTGAAGTTAACAGCTGACAGTTGCCATCTGCAATATATTTTTGGCAACTGTCAACTCTGTCACTGAGGTTCGGTTTTCAACCGTAATCAAGCCATTAGATTTTTAAAAAGTATATTTGTCATCACTGCTTTACAGTGGGGGTTTTTCGAACAAAACTTGGAATAAATTAGTAATTTATAAACGCCTACCCCAAATTTAATAAAACTTCTTATGGCTTATGTACATTTAGGTTTATGTTTTGAGAATGTGTGTTTTCTTTTCACAAAAATATAAAATCTTTAATTAGAAAAATGCATGGAAGACTTTTCAAATACTACACAAACATTTTTTCTAAGGACTTAAGAAATTCGTTACTAAATATAATTGTAAAAGGTTTATAACTTTCACCTCGTTGTAATGTGTTACCTTGATCTTTTTGCAATTTGATCACAATTAATAAATTTTCGAAATACCACGGGCTGCTTGCGGCTTAAGTCTTTCGTTTAAATTAAATTAATTACAGCAACAACAAGACAAGACTAAACTTAACGCAACAAATTCCCATAATTTAAAACATTATTTATTTAAGTTATAAAACCGTGCAAAATTTTATAATTTTAACAACAATAAAGTCGACAGACAAACAATAACAATTCAATTTCAACCACTGACCAACTGACTGATTATTTAAATATAACGATTTTTTACACTTTACGAACTGTAAACGATTATGCAAGTTCATCATCATTGCAGTTACCTAAATTGTTGAAAAAGAAACGTAAAAATAAATACAAGGAAATTTATTTTTAACAAGTGCCAAACAAAAATGTAGAGTGGGTGCCAGAGATAGTTTTAACAGAATTGCAAAGGATGTGAGAAAAATGGAGACAAGTATATAAGCACAAAGTTTTGAAGACAAAATTAAAACAAAAGATATCTAATTACAAAGTTGGAATATCTTTGAATTTTATATAATTATATAGTCAAATAATAGGGTAGTTTCCGTTGGTAGCAGAGATCAGTTATGAGTACTGAAAAAGTGAGTATACTTGAATCATGACTTATAATTTGTCGTACTTCTACGTACTCATACTTGTCTCAATATCATCAAACCAATATTCATATTTAAAGTTTGAAGTACTCATTATATTCAGATTTAATCTCATGTATGATGTTGTTTATTTTGACTCTCCTTAACTCAATGTACGTAGACGATAAAAAAAATAAGTATGAATCGCATACACTCATGTGTCGTTCATTTTTTACAGCCTGCTTATAAAAATTATATAAAATTTATATTTTCCTCAATATGTTTTCCTATAAACTTACTTGTATGTTTTTATATTTCTTTTTTACTTATTTTGTATAAATACCTAACGGAATATGCTGAAATTTTTTTTCAATGACTCAACTGAGTTGAATACTTTATGAGTATGTGAGTATTTTTCTTAAAATGTAAATCTTAATACCGTTGTTTATGAATCAAACATATTGGGAATAGTATGAGCTCGAAGTCGGCGTAGTACTCATACGTATATCCACCCGCATTTATAAGTCAACGTTGTTGTGAGTTTGAGTAACTCAGAATAGTTAAATTTCAATGATGTAAAACCACTTATACTTAAAATGTTATGAGTAGTTGTGAATCGTAAAAAAACGATTCATTGCCGATCTCTGGTTGGTAGTACTTCGATTATGTAGTTTATTCCTACTGATTTGGGTTTAGCTTCATTAGATATGAAATCTCTTGAAATGTCATAAATTTTTCTTCCTATTTTATGTTAACAATGTCTAGCCAAAATGTGCAACATTTGTCTTGTTGTCTTGTTCAGTTGTTGATCACATTTTTCGTGAACATTCTTTTTAAAACTGATGAAAGATGAAAAAATGCAATAACAAAACAAATAACTTTTTATTGTTCACTCTCACACACACACCACACAATGTAAACAACGAAAAAAGTCAACAAAATAACGATAAATAAAGAAAGTGAAAAAGCACCAACCCAACCAGCCATCGAAGAAAATCAATAGCAACAAAGCTAATAGTGATCTCATGAGATGAAAGAGATGAATTCACACACTGACTCTCGTAAACATACTTATACACATTTTTATTATGTAACAAGATCATTCACATAAATACAAGTTTATTGTTTAATCGTTTTTGTTTACATTGAACACAACAACAACATTTGTTTTTAAACGCTCCTACCTTCCAACGTTTTCTTTTTTCCTTTAACGGAACTAAATATCTTGCCATCTCTTTTAAACTGATTCCATCTCTTGTAAAAATTACATACTTTGGAGAGCAAGTTTAAAAAAAATCATTAATGTGTCATCAGGTATTTATTTTTATTTTTTTTTTTTTGGAAACGTTAAGCGTTTTACATTGCTGAAATTATTGTTTATCGTTTCATAATTATTAATGCATGTTGTGTTGTCTTTTGGTTGTTTAAATCATACAAAAAAATAATGTATGTCTGTATATAAATAGCCTTTTTTGATTGATAGTCAAAACAAACAGTTTAATTTTGTTAAATACACTAGACGACATTAATTGTTTAACAACAGTTTCACCCATTTTTTTCCGGTGTTCCAATATTGGTACAACTTGTTATTGGAATGTTCAATGTTTTATTTTCTTCACTTCAATGTTCCTGTGAGGCCGGTGTTTCAAAATTGAAACGGTTCCAAAATCACTCTTTTTACATTTTTTTTTAATTCTTACAAAAGCTATTAATTTGACGTACATAAAGAAGGAAAAATAAATTAGTTTTCAAATTTTAGAAAATAATGCAAAAGGGCAAAAAAAGGGTTAAACATAAGTATGCCTATTTATACCCTACACCACCATAGTGGTGAGGGAATATTGGAATTGTACTGATGCCCATAAATATTGGTTCAACACCCACCTTAAAGAATACCGATCGACTCAGAATCACTTTCAGAGTTGATTTAACGATGTCCGTCCGCAGAGTACAGCTCACAATATCGCTAGCTGGATAAGCAAATACAAGTCAACTTTATATTAAAAATCGAGATTTCAATACGAAAAAAAGTGTCAGAAAGTCACCAAAGAAGCACTTCCTCTAAAATGTATTTATTTATCATTATAAATTCGTTTATTTAGATAGTTTTACTTATTACTTATTATTCAATTTATTTTTATGTTTAGTTATTTATTTATGTTCAATTTATTTTTTTAAGTTTTATACAAAGCAAAATAAATATTGCCTATCAATGAATTTAGCTCAGTGTATACTATGCTGTACTAGGGCGGCCTTTGTATTAGATTTTTAGATTTTCATTTAGAGGCTGAACCTTTTATTTGAATACAGTATTATGTTTAATTTAATTTTTTTTTAATTTTCTTTGAAGCAAAACTGGTAACATCGAATAAATTTTGTTCAGTATTTTGTTTTTAGTTGACGGGCCTTAAGAGCATCGAAAATAAAGGCCAACTATATATAACTAACTAACTATTTTTTATAATATAAACCTTTAATCATTCTTTTGATTGATTCTATAGAATAAAAAATATATATATTTTTAAGGTTATCTTACCAAAAAAAAAAAATACCATAAATAACACCTATTTTAGGTTATTGTTATAAAAATATTGACTTTTTACAATAATTATCATATTAAACATAAACTGACAACGTTAATATTTCTACTTAAATGAGCACACAAATTAAGAGATAAATAAACAAAACAAAATAATACAATTTAATTCAATAACATAATTAACATTGTTTGAAGAGCTTGTTCCAATTTTGTAGACAAATTTTGAACAATTCGAATAAATACGAGTACAAATAAAACGGTACTTTTTGAACTTTGTTCAAATATTGCATAAGAAAAAACTTAAATATAAATAGTACTTCTGACTAATGAGACATGTTAAATTATTAATATAAACAAACAAAATATATTTTACAATAAAACATCACGTATCCATATATGAAATTGAATTGAGAGAGAGAAAAAATTAAACCAAACAGAAATAACAAGTTAGAGTGCAATCTTAAATACCCTCCACCTAAACGTAATAAGAAATACAAAAACTACACTGGTTATAGGACTAGAATATCCTTATTCTGTGTTTTTTATTTAGTCTTAGTGCAAATTTTATTAGTATGTATTTAATATATTGTTTGAAAGACAATTTTACGACCAACATAATTTATTTTAATAGTTTCGAAACTTTATTTAATTTTGACCATTTATAATTGATGTACTCGTAATTACCAATTCTCACCATAATTTACAGAGTTTGTCTGATTTCAATAATACTCTTCAGTTTAATTAAACAATTTTAAAATGAAAAGAACATTTTTCCATATTCACAAAAAGTTAAGAAACAGAGTACAAGAATTTCTGAAGTGGACCTTATATGGGGGTTATAGTCAAATATAGACCGATATTCTCAAAATCCAGCAGTTTGATTTTAGCGTGTATGCAAATGATCCGTGTAAAATTTTGGACATGAGTATGAAGTGACTTTCGGAAGAGGTCTTTATATGGGAGTCAAATATGGACCGAAATTCACAAAATTTTGTGGAATGTTTTTTGTGCATATATATTGAAAGTTTTGAGTCGGTACCGATATTTGTAAGATATATAAAAAGATTAATGACTTTTTCGGATGTGGTCTTTATATGGGAGCTATGACCAATTATGGACCGACCATCATAAAATTTTGTACAACAATTTATGTATATATCTATAAGAATTATTTGTGTCGAATTTTAACCTGCTAACTATATTTGTACCAGATTTATACGTATTTAATTGAATTTAGATGTGGACTTTATATGGGGTCTATGGTCAAACATGGACCGAACAAAACAAAGTTTCGTTTAGCGAATTTTGTATTAATATTCAAATTTTACAGGCATTTTTTTTTCAGTAAGCCATATTTAGGGAAGATATTTGTATGGGGGCTATGATAAATTATGGACCGATTGTTACTATTTTCCTCACACTTTCTTCTTTGATCATAAAAATAACGTGTACCAAATTTCATGGCAATATCTGCAATATATTTAAAAAAAATTTGAAGGAAAATATTTAAAAATATCAAATTTTTATGGGGGTTGTCTCACATTTTGGTTCATAACTCTGGTTCTACTGCACCGATTTTGCTGATTTTCAATACCAAACTGTTTAGGATAATTATAAACTCTGTTGATTTTGGTTGTGTCGTTTGGACGTGAGAGTATTTTACACAGACAGATGGACATAGCTCAATCGACTTAGAGTTTCATAAGGATCACGAATATATGTATATATGTACTTTGTTGGGTCTCAGATGAATATTTCTGAGTGTTACACACGGAATGGCAAACTTATATATACATACCCTCATTCACCACTTTTGGTGGTGTTGGGTATAGAAATAGAAACATACTTTACGTTGGCTGTTAAAATCACAAATTAATTTCTTGTTCAATGACAACAATTAATAATTTGAGATCGCGACAATTTTTTTGTTTTCGATTTTGTAACTTGCAAGGAATTTAAAACAATATTATTTTACACTAATTTTTGTATTTTATTTATTAATTTTTTTTATTATTAAATATATTTTTTATGCTATGCAATATGATCTTACGCAAAAATATATGTCGAATATTATGAACTTTTTTCTTAAATTTATTTAACTTTGAATTCAAACACACACACTTTTTTGCAAAATATATAGTATGTATGTATGTTTTTGTTTAATTAAACTTTTTAATGTGCACACACTTTGAAAACAACAACAAGATCATTTAACAAGTTCAAGTTTGTAGCTCTTTCGTTTTCTTTACTTCGATTTTACGTTGTTTTGGGTAGATATATTTTGTAAAATTTTGTTCGTTTTTCAAAAATTGTTATAACATATTTAACATTTTTCAGATACGTTGTTTTACGTTTGACTGTCAACATGAAACTGAGGCTGTGCGGCCGTGTGTTTAAGCGGTAAACTGCTTTTTTCTCGCTATTTTTACAGTTGTTGGACTTTTTAGTTGTATTTGTGTGTGTGTTTGTTTTTTATTTTATTTTTGTTTTTTGTATTAAAGTAAATCATTAACTAACTAATAACATTATAAATATGTACATATGTATGTATAAAAATGCAAATTGTTTTTAATATTTTTGTGGTATTCATTGTTATTGCTTGCATACATTTGATAAACGAATCCTACCCAAAGAAGCACATACCATATTTATCGCTTTTACGCATGCGGTTTTGAAGTGTTCTACAGTGGTATGGTGTTAAACAATTTTGTATATTGAAAAAAAAACGAGTAACCTTTTTTTAAATTTCGTTAAGTTATGTCAAATATAATATATGTATGTATGTAGGTTTTGTTTTCGATGTACAAAGGTTTTTCCGTCAGGAACAATTAAATTTATTTTGGTTTTATCTGTGAAAAGCAGTCTTTTCCAGAATTTGATATCCATTTTCATTGTGTAGTTTTGCAAAAGAAAATTCGTGACTTTACGAGTATATTCGTTTTTGACAGAAGTGTTTTTTTTCTACTTACACTTAAGATGATTTTCATTGAGGCATCTTTATACAAGTCTATCGGAGACATTTAACCCAAATTCCTTATTCATTTTAGTTATTATTGTTCTCGATGACTTGAAAGGATGTAGCTTACTTTTTTAACTATTGCCTTATCCTTACAAACTGTTGTCTTTCGTGGTGGCTTTTTCCGATTTTTCTTTACATTAAACAAATTTGCATCTGTGGGGTTATTGTGTATTTCAATTCGAAAAGAAAATCGTACGAATTTGTATACTTTTTACATTGTATTTTGAGAGCTTTTGCTTTCAATTCGAAATACACAATAACCCCCTGATTTAATGAGATTAAAAACCATCTTTTGTACCCTTTTGGCGAAGTTCCAAATAATAAATTTCACAACTAAGCAGTGCGGTCCTCTTCCTATTTTGAAAGATACAATTAATGATAAACTTTGATATTTCTTTAGTTAGGCTTGAGTTCATTAAATTTAATTATACCCTAACCACCATAATGGGGAGGATATATTGGATTTGTGCTAATGTTTGTAACGCCCAGAAATATTGGTCCCACACCCACCTAAAAGTATACCGATCGACTCAGAATCATTTTCTGAGTCGATTTATCGATATCCATCCGTCCGTCTGGCTGGCTGGCTGTCCATGTAAAGCTTGTGCGCAGAGTATAGGTTCGCAATATATTTTGATAAAATTTGGCAAGTGATATTTTTTCGGCCCAAGGACGGATGGGATTGAAACTGGTGCAAATCGGTCTATTATTTCACCTGGCCCCCATACAAATGTCCTCCCGAAATTGGGGTTTACCGATCATAAATGTTTAAATTATGCAAGGAACCAAACAAATTTCATCACAAATGAGTGGTAAATGAAGCCAAACCACATCTACAAATTTTTTGCAGATCGGCTCATAATTAGTCGTAGCTCCCATATAAGGCCCACTTGCGAAAATCACTTTAACGATCATAAATTTCTTAAGAATGTTGGTAATCAAATAAAATTCGACACAAATAATATACATAAATGATGACACCTAATTTTATAATGGTCGGTCCGTAATAGTCGAAACTCCCATATAAGAAATAAAGTTTAACATACACAATATTTATATTCAAAGAAATCATGACACTATATTTTTGGATGATCGGTCCATAATAGGTTATATCTCCCATATAACGCCCATTTCTGAAAAACTGTTTTATACATATACTGGGTGTAGGGTATTAAATGGTCGGGCTTGACCGACTATACTTTCTTACTTGTTTTTCATTAAATTATTTTTACTAAAGGTAGAAATTGTTACATGAAATTTATTATTAAAATTTATTCATAATTTTTCGGCTGAGTTGGGGATTGAACCTGGGTTGTTGAATTTACATGTTTCGAGAACCACCACATTCTCTCATCAGAATTCATTATGTTCTAACCTCTGCACCACTGCGGTGCCCGCTAGCCAACAGTCAAACATCAATAACCAGTGTTTTTATTAAATAACACAAGAATTTACCACCAAAACTAGTATGAACTAGTTTTGTTTAAAATGGAAATAACTATTTAATTTTGCATCAAAAAAACTTAATTTTTAACAGAATATTCGAAAATAATGAATGTGCAAAAGTTAACAGGACATTTCCAACGAATTTTCAGAAGACTCTGCAAAAGAATAGCATATAATTTTATGTTATTATCATTCCAATTTTTAATATATGTAACACGTTTGAAACTTCATTGGTGCGCTATTTCTTTGTCAATATCTGTATGTCGGACTCATTCAAACATCGGCAAGATCGCCTAAAATGAAACTGAAGTGTTAAATATTAAAAAAAAATCCGTTCATTCTTTGGAATTGTTAGCACTAAATTCAGCCAATAACCAGTAAAATTTGTATTAAACGATTTAAGACATTCGTCTAAGTTAAATCTGGAATTAAATGTTTTTAGTTTCGAAATAAAACTTTTTCAGAACGTATACCTATAATTAATTAAAAGGGTTTTGAAAATACCGAGATGTGACAATAATTTGAAAGCAAAAAGTGATCGACAAATTCAGTTACATAAAATAGCTTTTTATCTGTTATATGTAGCTGCAAAAATTTATATTATTTGTATACATTGTACTCTAACAAATTGATTTTATAGTGAATTTAATAAAAACAAATTAAATTATTTACTACTGTTGCCACTGTACACAATATTTGCCCTGTTTGTGGTTTCTTACAACGTTTGACTGCGTTAGAAGTACATACATAATTTGAAAAGAAACAACAACAAAACCAAACAAATTAAAATATGTTTGTCTGTCGGAATATCGTGACCACTATTTAGACAATAGTGTTTGTTTTATGCAGCAAAGATGTTAGATTTACATTGTAGTTATAATTGAGTTTGTTTTGATTGACGCTGTCATACATACTTAAAATTCGCATGATTTATAGTTTAATTTATTTTACAAATCGATTTTAAAACAGACATTCGAAATTTATAAAACTAGTTGATTTATATTTATTTTAGATTCTTTAAAGAATCTCATCTAATCTTGTCAATCTAATTTTTAGATTTTTTATTTTACGAGTATATAATGAATTGTGTGTGTTTGTGCATTATTTTTTGACCTTTTTTGCTCCATTTACACAATTTATACGAGTATGTACATACATACATATATATATTTTTTATTGGCCATTATATTTTTTGTTGGTTTACATTAAATTAGTATGTTTATATGCTTACGCTTGAATATGTGTAATTATTGCCATTTCTATGCGTTTTTTGTGTGGTTTTACTTATTTTAATATGACAAGTGTAGGTACAAATAAATTATAAATTGTCATGGTTAGTTTTGTTTATTTTTATTTTACAAATTTTGATTTAGATCAAGGATTTAAATTCTCATGATTTAAGTATTAGACACAAATGGTCTTCTAACGATCTAGATAGTATGTTTGTAATCCCCACCAAAATAAAAGCAAATATATTAAAAGAGTTACAATGAAATAGTAAACATACGAGTACGAGTATTTATTGCATTAATAAATATTAAAGAAGACATTCAAAAAAGTTATATGTATGTATGTATGTGCATTATTTTAAAAGCATATGATTTTCATTTTAACGTCCACTAATTGTTTTTAACCAAAAGCATACATTAAAAGTTTAGTTTTTATATTAATAAAATGCCACTCTAAGCATAAATTGGCCATAAATGGAAATTAACATCTTGGGTTTTCATTAAACTAATTACATTTGTCTGGTTTATGTTATAATAAAATATGGTTTAATAAGTGCATACATACATATTTTCACAACATACTAGAATTGTTTAATAAAATAAATTGCTTCATAATTTTTTTAATTATAGTTTATAAATATGTTTCCAGTATAACTCTGATTTGAATAATAAATATAGCATTCATCCAATATTATGCGTATGTTTGGTTTACATTACCACCGGTTAGAATTAGAACAAACATTTGCAAGACTTGGATCAGAAGGTGATAAATTGGGTAAAAACTGGGAAAATTTAATATAACGTTAATACCGGAAAGCGACAAAATGTGAAAAATTTTTAAAATTGGTCTCTGAAATAATTAATGATTGTTTTTGTTATGAAGAAACAGCATTTTGATATTTCTGCTGTCACAAAGTTGTGTATTAGAAGAGTAGTTCTTTGTAAGTCTATCTTCTACAAGGGAATAAAAACGAGTAAGAAGTGAAATTTGCGCTTAATCTTAATAAGTTATCTACAGACTCGAACCTTTAAATATTGATATATTAAAAGACAAAAAACTTATTAAAAACATACAAACTGAAATGGTAAAAAAGGGTAAAGATTTGTGTTTTTGTACTTTTTTGGTACCATTTGTATTTGTTGTTTTAAGACAACGAAATTTTTGAGAAGTTAATTTTTCATAATACGACACCTAAATAGTAATAACCGTCAAAAATGGGAATTTTGCATTTCTTTGAAATGAATCACTAACAGACTTAAGCTAGATTTACACGATTGAAATTTTCTTCAAAAGTGCTCTTCAAAATGCTTCAAACTCGTGTAAACAGCAAAATTTCTTCAAAATTTATTTATTTAATAACTATTATTAATAACTATTAAATAAATAAATTTTGAAGAATTTTTGCTGTTTACACGAGTTTGAAGCATTTTGAAGAAAATTTCAATCGTGTAAATCTAGCTTTACAGTTCTAAATATGGATTCTTACAATGAAATATAAGTTAAACCTAAAATTAGAGGTTCAAAAAGTGAAAAACTTTTCTCTTAAAAATTGTATAGTTGGTACTTTTTGTATACTTTGTTCTAAACTGATAAAAAAATGTTTGTCTATGCAATCAGAAAAATATTTATTAGGAAAGGTAGTCAACCTTTAAGGATTATTGAGTAAATAAGAATTAAGTATACATATTTCATTTACACATATTTCAAAAGTTTAATAGTCTGCTAGCATTGATGACCTTAATGTTTTTTGATGTTAACCATATTTATTTATATAAACAATAGTCTTACATACATAAAAATACTTAAAAAGGGGAAATCGAGTCATCTGTTCCTTTAATGATGAAAAAATTTATTAGCTCACAATTTTCAATACATTATGGCCAAAGACGTGAAAATAACGAAGACTATTCAAATTTTAAATGTAAGTTAGTTCATTTTCAAAAATATGTATTAACGTAGCTACGTTTAGAAATGGAAAATTAAGAAAACAAATTAACAGTTATCATCAACCAAAGATTTAAAATTTTAATGTCAACGTTGTTTCGAAAAAATGCTGTCCCATAAAAGAATTTGAGTTGTATGAATGTTTTGTTTTCTCCTACAGAATAAACTGCTACTTTACACACGGAACATTCTTCGTTTTGTGTGCTATTCTTGAAACAGATTACCAAAATGTTAAATGATCAGCGGCCAGGAATGATCAATAATTTATCCCGGGCAGCGCCGGGTACAAAAAACATATTTTTTACATGCAACAACAACGTAACAGAAATACCAAAAGTTGAGAAAGTACTAGGCAAACAGAAAATTCTGAAAGTAGTCTAAAAATCAGAAAAATATTTTGTTAAATCTTACAGTTACATATGCATGTATAATGTACTCTTCAATAGGTAATGTTATATTGGTATTCGTTAAGCTACTTATTATGATAACAACTAAAGGAACGAAAGACATTTTGATTACAAATAATAATAATATGTACAACAGTTCCTATTCTACGTACATTTGAAGTGTGTATGTATGTATATGTATGTGAGTCCTATATATTAATTATCCATTTTTAAATAATTTTTTATAAAAACTTAAATTACAAATTAAATTAAATTTAACGAAATTACATTTCTTTGATTTGTAACAAAAATTTTCATTTGTCTGATCTTTTACTAGTAATTAACTTAATTTCATAATAAATTTGCAAAACAAATAACAATTTCATATTGCCGATAGAAGAGTAGAATGCAACTGTTATATTTATAAGCAAAGTAAATTTCTTGTTTTCTTTTATGTTTCATTCTTAATTTTCTGTTCTTCTAGTACTTACTAAATATTTTGTATATGTATGTAACATACATTTTTTAAATATGAATATGTATGTATGTATACATAACATTTATGTACATACACACATATGTAAAACAAATTTAAAATCTCAGCTTACTGAGATTTATGATTGTTTAGTATTTATGTTTGTTTCTTATAATCTTTCTTATTCCCAAATTTACATAAAAATATTCTTTGCATAATACATATGTACATATTCACATCTGTACCTATACATACCGCTTGTATTGAAAATATAAAGTACTTGCTGCGAATTATGGTAGTCTGGTTTTAGTTGATTTAATTAAAAAAAAATGTGTTGAGGCCAACAAGAAAGGCGCACAATGTATAAATAATAAATAATAATATAAACAATAATTAATTTTTGTTTTCTATATATCTAGGATTCTTACTAATGCCCCTATTGCGGTTCACAACTTTTTTAATAATTTGGTCGTCTTTCATAAATCGGTATTGCCATTCACAACTTATATGTAGTAGAGTTAATGTAGAGTAAAAGTCGGGTTGACTGACAGACGACCAAACTTAGTTGAGTTGAGAACGGCAATAGGGGCATAAATTTTCTGTTCGCCTCTTATTTTGCTTAAAATTTACCGATACACAACATTTCACATATATTTTGAGAATAAATTAAAATTTAAAATTTCGTAAAATTGTAATTGTTATTTATACATACATACACATATTAAAATATATGTTTAAAAAATATACATACAAATAATATGTGTAAACAAATAAAATAAAAAATACGTCTAACTAAAGGTTATGAGCACCTAGTATTTCTTTTACTACTATGTATTTCTTTAGAAAATACTAAAAAATAGAATTCTGCTAAAAGTTCTGACGCCTGGTAAACAAAAGTTTTTCGTAAAAAGTAAACAAAAAACAAACAACGTCAACATTGACTACAGTAGAGTACATTGTAACTGTTATACACATTTTCTCTGCAACTGTTACATTTTAGTTTCATCTTGCGTCTTATTGACTTTTCTGTTCGACTGGTAATTACTGAAAATTTTGCGTGTATGCATGAGACAAATTAAATAAAAATAAAAAATACATACATAACCTTGCTGAAATTTCTGAGCGCATATTATTTCAATCAGTATTTTTCCTTCAGAGGTATTCAGAAATTTTATAAATTGAAATAGAATTTTGCTAAAAATTCTGATCACCTGGTATTTGCAGTGTTTTCGTAAAATTAACAAAATTAACAAAACTCAATGTTGCACTTATTTATCACATTATTTCTGCTACTGTTATATTTTAATTTAATCTTACTAATACTGAAATAACTGTTTCGTTATGTAGTTTTAAAAGTTTTCAAAAAACAATCTGTGCACAAAACAAATTAAATAAAAAAATACACCTTCCTGAAAAGGTATTTTACCTGTTATTTTGAACTTTTTTTTAGAAAATTAAAAAACACAAAAAAATTTTGCTGTGTTTGTAACAAACAAATTGAAAGAAATAATTTTATTGCAAAACTTTATTAAAATTTTTTTTTTAACAGAGAGTAAATAAATATATCCTTTGTAATACATACTTTATTCTTAATATAATATCTAAAATTGTTATTAGTATACTTATAGTCCAATAAATGCTTTTAAATAATTCTATGACTTAGAGAAAAATGTAAGTAAAACTTAATATAAGTTTTTTAACTAATTATAAATATAATTTGTTTATTTATAAATAAAGTGTCTAAATGGAATGAATGTTTTTCTAATTTTCTAATAAAGTGACATACTTTAATGTCGAACAATAAGTTATGGCCACTCATCATCAATTTGTGCCGCATAGTCATGTATGGTATGAAACCGCAAGCCATTACCTTCAGGTTTATGCCAAGAAGGCAACAAAACTGAACGCCAAAAGGTACTGTAATATTAAAATTGTTATTGCCTAACATTTGTGTTTTTAAGATTTATAACTTACCGTCCTCTTACTAAGCCTAAAAATAAACGCCAATTCTTTTCAGGTCCAAAATTATAAGGATTTATATAAATTTTATTTTGCAGAAGCAGCCGCTTACGTTCTGATTGATTTATATGAGCCTCAACGCTGGTTTCGCCACGTGTTATTAACTTGGCATGCCAAGAGCAGAGAGTACCCAGGGCTACAACTACTGCTGAACATATTATCACCATAAACCATAGTGATCTGCGTTTACTTATGTTATAAGCACTACTTCCACCCATAACATTGGCAGGTGTTGGCAAATTATGCTGGGCTGGCAATAAAATATCTTCATCGTATTCATTGAGATGACTCTGTATGTTTAAAATTGAAGTTTTATATTTTTATATTGTATAAAATTTATTGGTAACTACATATGGTTTTAGAGCTTGATTATTTTTCATTTAATAAAGACTATAATTCTTAAAAGGGAAGTAAAAACTTACATCTGGTACTATATGACCGCTTAAATTTAATTTCACTGGCTGCCCTTCCAGCGGTTCCGTTTCGGTCCAATGTTCATCATGATCTAACCACAAATAGTTATAGCCAATCTCAAAGCCAAATACAATTAAAAACAAACAACCAATGGTGGTATAGAACATGTATAGGAAAAAGTAACGATGGTTACTAAAACCAACACAATTGTTAAGCCAGGCTGTAAAAAAATAAATATAGAGATATTTATTCAATTGTTTATTTTTGCTAAATATAAACAAAAGAAAAAATTAAAAAAGTGAAAACTTTTTATACAATTACATATGTATATACAATTAAATCAGCAAAAATGCATTTAAAATATCAAAATAAATGTTTGTATAAGTTATAGGGTGTGTGTTTTAATTAAAAAAAGCAAAGAAAACATTGCATTAAGTATTTGTTTTGTTTCATTTTAATATATTTTTTTATTAGCATGAACTTGTTTCCGTATTCAAACAAAGGCATTTTGAATAAATATCGGGAATGATGCGCAGTGTTTTTAGACATGCTATAAATACACTTTCCGAAGTGCCAGATAACTTATGAATATTATGGGTCATATGTCAGAAAACATATGTACATACAGCCATGTCACAGAATTTAATTCCGTTCGAAAGTGAAATTAATTAAGTATTTTGCTGAATGCTTAAAATTACCATTCCACATAGTAAATTAAAAGTGGTTTCATTCCGAAAAAAAATTTTCGTTTTGGTTATTCTATAGAAGCAAAAAACGGAATTAATTCCACTTCCGAACGGAATTAAATTCTGTGACATGGCTGATTGTTTCAACTAATATGGCTTTTATTATTTAAATTGTTTAATTTTAAAATTTTCGTAAAATTAGTTTTATATTTTACAAAAAAAAAAAAAAAATATATAAAACTAAACTAATCATAGATCGTAAACAAAAAGAAAGCAAACATATTATTAAAAAAAAACAGGAACTTACAAAGTAAATACATACTACATTAAATAAAGCAAAATATAAACATATTTTTCTGAAGCGCATTGTAAGTACCATGAATAATAAGTAAGGATAATGGTTTTCAAAAGAAAAAAATTTAATAATTGTCACCTCTTTAACTTCGGATATTTAGCAGAAACTTTTGATGCCTATGTTGAAAATCAACAAAAACGTACTAACGAAAATTATATTCATGCATCATTCTCATCAGTTCGTTTTTGGGTTTTTCGAATACGCTACGGAAAATCTACGTTTTACAATATAGTATGTATAATAGAAATAACTCAAAAAATTTAACTTTATCACAAAAAAAAAAAAGGTTTTTGCCAAAACATGTAAGAATGCAATATTCAATATGCAAAATTTTTAGGAACAAAATATTTTTATAACAAAAACTATTCATCATTGCTTTAGTTTGGAAAAGAGGTATTCCCGCTGGAATGGCTTTTAAAATATTTTTGATTTGATACACATATTGTCTTTGTAAAGTAGCAAGGTAGTCGTGGATACTTTTATCATTGCCCCTATTGCGGTTCACAACTTTTTTAATAATTTGGTCGTCTTTCATAAATCGGTATTGCCATTCACAACTTAAATGTAGTAGAGTTAATGTAGAGTTAAAGTCGGGTTGACTGACAGACGACCAAACTTAGTTGAGTTGAGAACGGCAATAGGGGCACATATCTCAACATTTTATGGATTGATGTTCAATATCAGTAGAAGACCATTTAATTTTAAAAATAAATAAATAGTATAAACAGTGATGACCGTTTTAAGATGTAGAATATAAAAATGCTGTTAATTTTTAATGAATCTCACAACATTTATATCATTCATGTATAAAATTACTAAACATAACAGCATACACGATACCTTTAGTTTGTTGACCGTTTTCAAGGTTAACCAGAATTGCGATTCGCAGTAAACCCTATAAAAGGGCTTGTCTAGAAAATGCGAATACAATAATAAAATGCATGAAGAAAAAATATGTAATGCATATTTGTAAACATGAACTTGAGTTTTTGCATAAAAAATAATATTTGAAAAGCGACTAGAAAAGGACTGGTATAAAAGTTCACTGAACAAGATTTTCTAGGATCATTTAGTGGACAACAATTCAAGTGAGAGCTTCTTAAAGTTTGCAAAGAAATATTGGTTTAAGAAATTTATAAATATGAAGGTGTGTTAAAGCCGTAATTTTAACAAAATACATACATAACATTTTCTAATATTATTTCACTTTTAACATTTAAGATTTTTGTGTTGTTCATGATGCTACTAAGTTATGTTATGGCGGCCAGTGTTTTAGTACCTTTAACGTCTGTAATACGTACACCCGAAGATGATACTGCTATCGTGGAAAGTGCTCGAATTAAAGGAAATTTTGCTTATAGCACTGTGGAGGGTCATGCTTATAAAGCTATAACACCAATATTGGGCCACATTATAGCACCGGACCACTTGCATCCAGTTAATTATGTTTATGTGCACAATTAAGAAATAAAACATTTTAAATAAAATAATTTTAAAACTTACGACAATGATGATCCATTTTGAGTATACATTTATTACAAACAGAACAATGGTGAGTGCGTGGTGGTTTGGGTGTAATACATTTTTTGCACACTGCCACAGCGTCGTTTAAGGAAATGTCCTAGAAATTTTATAAACTAAAAAACAATTTAAAAAATATATTTCTAAGGAAACTTACTTCTGGGGGATCTCCAGCCGGTGTTATTACTGCCATTACATAATGAAACACTACATTGATGAGCAACCAATTACCTACGATTAATAGAAAAACTGTAGCCAGTTGACTTTTTTCCCACCAAAATGGCAAACCTATCCAGTAAGCAATACTAACAACGGCAGTAGTTAATAAGGCCACACCAATTACAAAAAACTATAAACAAATAATAAGAATAAAATGAATTAATAGAGTAAAAAGATTTTTAACAATATAAAAAACAACATTAATAAAAATTTTAAAATATTTCTGAAAATAATGATGTAAAAGCTAGGAAAATTTAGTCGTTTAGATACTTTTATCCTTAAATATTTTTAGGAAATAGTGACATTTACTTACCGGTCCTAATAAATGTGTATAGTTATCAACGATCCAAAATACTGGTTCCATACACACATCGGTTGCATAGGAAGCATTCATGTGGTGATTGTACGTCAAGGAACGCCAACATAATCGCATATAGGACCACCTCAAATTGCAATAATTACTAAAAAAAGATTTAATATAAAATAGACATTTAAATAGAAATAATTGCGTATAGTTTGTTTAACATACACTAGATTTTTAGTAAGTTTTGGCAATTTCCAATTTATGCGACCCATATTAAAAATAATTTATAAGAATCTAATTTTGCTAACTTTAATTGGTATAATTTAAAATTAGGCACACATTTCATGCCAAAAATTTATTAGTTTTACCACAACAAAACAATTTTTTTATGTGTGAACAGCTGTCTTATTCACCTCATTTAACAAAGGTGAAATTAAAGATGGTTGGCATTGCCAACTATAAATAAATAATCCGTTAATTTATATATTTCTTTATATGCGACAAAAAATTCAAACAAATATTTTTACAATTTTTGGCATACGTAGAAATGGAAAAATATTATTAGTTAGACAAATAATCCGTTGGAGAATGTATTAACATATAAAATGAGTGAACTAAGTCCCGGATCACACACTGCACACTGTTTGTGAGAGGTGAAGAAGAGTGCTCCCCCTCTCAACAATAAACTCGAAAGTTGCGCAGCAAAAGTTGCAGTATGTGATCCGGGACTAAGTTTATCAACTGTTTACGAGACTTATAATATTGGCAACGCCAACCAATAAAATAACACAAAACAAACGAACGAGAATAAAAAAAGAAATAAAAACATAAAATTTTCTTCCGAAAATCAGAAAAATTTAGTTCAGTGAAAAATTGAATGTGAATAATCCCAATTTAAATTGGAAAAATATGGATGTAGATGAACCAAGTGAACAGCCAGGTAAGACAATAAGAAAAATACAATAAAAACATTTAAAATTTTGTGTATTATGTTTTTTTTTAGAAACAAGTAGTTTAGATGTAGCAGCCAATGGGCAAGGAATTGCGTCTTCAAGCAATAGAGAAGCTAATCCACCAGCAAAAGAAACCTTTAAGGTGAATGAAAAAGTTGAAGCTTCTACGAGTAATGTTGCTTCCACAACTGCAGAGCAAGTGATTGCTGAAGTCAGTATGGTAACACAAGACGTTGAACAAGAAAATAACCACAGGGAAAATGACTTGCAAGACATAGAACTACAAAGGACAAATGACAGCGAAAGTGCAAATGTATTAGTTGAAAGTATAGACGAGGAGGAACATCAAAATGAACAACATATTGAAAATGCTGGTATTGATCCCAATTATCCCTTGGTTTTGGTGAGACGTGTATCCATACCCTCAACCGGAGATAGTCCCAGGGATGAATCATCAGCGGAAAACAATAATGAAGATGCCGTTGCAATGGATGAGGAAAATGAAGCCGGAGCAGCAGGAGGAGAAGATAATACAGTACGTTCTCCAGCTGATGTTATAGCAATTTTTAATTCCTTATCAGCAGCTGGCAGTGATAACGACGATGAAGACGAAGAGGACGAGGATGAAGATGTGGAAGATTCTTGGTTCGAAGAAGATGAGGATGAAGCAGCCTTTTTGGAAAACCCCAATTTTCGTGGTTTTGCCAATCAATTTGAAGCCATTAGAAATATGATTGCACATACTAGACGCAGTATGGCTGAGGCAGAAGCTAATTTTGGACCAATACCTCGCAATTCCTTAATGCAACGTTTTCGTCGCATACTCTTTATACTAAATAACCGTCGAAGACGTCTTATACGTTTGGGCCTCACAACACCAGACGTGGAGTTACCGGAAGCCGAAGCAAATGCCGAAATGGAAACCGCAAATGAAGATACTTCTGATAATGATGATGCAGAAAGCGCAGAAAGTCTTAATAACGAGGAGGCCAACAATTTGACAATGGAACAGGAAGAGGAACTAAACGAAAATGCAGTACGTTTCGATACTAATCTACCAGCTCAACACTCATACATGGGCACCAATATGAATCGTGTTTCTGGCGTTAACTACTTAGAAGCGGATCAATTTGTAAAATTACGTTTATTTGTACATCAGCACGTGTTATTTCCCGGTGAAGTTTTGCCATTCATGGTCAACAGTTCTACAACCATAATTGAAAGCGACGTTGATGCACAAAATGGTATACTTTTTGGTGTTTGTTTTCCTTGCTTAAGCAATACTAAATTGACGGCCAATGGTGATGTTAATGGGTCAGCATCCGATGATAAAGATCAACTTTTGTACGGTGTAACATGTCAGATTTATGAGTTGGGCGAAGATCGTCGCAGCAATACATTGATTAAGTCCAGAGCCTTGCAAAGATTTGTAACTAAAGCTAGTGATTTGACAGTGTAAGTATTTTTATTTCAAGAATATTTTTTCTTTTATGTAATACATATACATTTATTTAGACCCTTGGAATATATTAACGCACATCCGCGCATGAAATGCTATGGTTTCGTTAAGATATTACCCGATATTTATTTGCCCGATCCTTTGAAGTGCATTAATATGGGTTCAATGAATCGATTCCGTGATAACGCCTCAATGCAGGACATGTACAAACGTTTTCAGGCTGCCACCACACCGTGGCCAGCACATGTCTATGAAACCCACAATATATCGAATATTGTTGAAAAAGCACGTACACAATTGGCACAACACAAAATCGATACAATGCCCAGTGATCCCACCCAATTGTCATATTGGTTGGTGCGTAATTTACATCTACCCGAAGATATGTTGAAATCAGTATTTTTAGCAAATACAGTTAATACTCGATTAAAACTTATAGCCAGCACTTTTAAAAAGGTAATTTCCAGTATTGATGAGAGTGTGGAATAAAGAATTATTATTGCATATTAATTTTGATGACGTCACTTTTTATTCTTTTAGGAAGCCATATTTAGTTGCCGCAATTGTTTTATCCATATAGCTGACTGCCGTGAATTGTTTGCCATGTCTAAACATGGTGTGCAATCTCAATATTGTAATTCTGGTAAGAAAAGTAAAATTAGCTTCTTCCCAATAAGCACAAATTTTTTGTGAATTCCAGTGTGAATCCAAGCTTGAATTACATTTGAAATCTATCCTCTTTCCAGTCTGCTTGAAGTTTGTTAAAAAACAACATCAAATTTGTTTTAAGCATGTGTTAATAATGCGGTGATTATGATGATTTTATAATTAAATTTTCAGAAAACAGCTTATTTAAGGCTGGAATTACACTGTAAATGTACTGTTTTGTTCGACTGTAATTCAATGGTTAATTTTGCTGGATTCGCTATTGAATTCAATTGTGTTTCAACTGTAATTCAACACTGGAACTTGGAAATTGTGACTGGATTTCAAATGTAATTCCACTTGAATTCCAGCCAAAATGCTTATTGGGTTAGGTTGTTTTTTTTGACAAAAATAATTTTTGTGATTTCATTTTTATTATATTCGTATTATACATTTTTTTGTTTATTAAAAAATATATGTATTTGGTTAAACATTAATATAATATGGTGTTCACACATGCATTTTTAATTGCAATTTTTTAATTAACGCCTTATTGAATTCAATTATCCATACAAAATTTCAATTAAGATAATTGCTTCATTAAGAGTTAATTGTTCTAATAATTGTTAAAATTAAAAATACAACCCTAATAACTAAAATGGTAGTTAATTCGCTTTTAAATTAATAAAGAATATTTTTAGGCTAAAAATTATAATCACCCCTATTCTGACTTTTGATTCGAATCGAAATTTTCTCCGTTTGGCAAATTTGGTATTCAGAGTTTCGATTCCGCTACGTTTCTTTCGATTGTAGGTATTCTGAATTACGATCGTAGTTACGTTTTTCTACGCTTATATTTTAGCAACGGAAAAGTGTTTAATTTAAATAAAATTTCAGGTAGTTTTTTATTACTATGTAATATATTTTTATTTTGGCCGAGAAGGCTTAATATTACAAATAAATAAATAAAAATGTAAGTATAAAATGTTTAAAAAGTGATTTATATAAATTTTTGTTGTACGGCCAATCAAGAGGTGATATGCAGCAACAAAGAACGAAGGAATTTTGAAATACTGTCACTACAACAGAAAAGCTGGCAAGTTTAATGCCAATAAAACAGGATATTGCCTGCGGCTACCATAAACGATCCAAGGAGGAAGTTCAGGTATTTTCTTTTCAAGCCTTACCTCTGTGTTTTGAGTCACGTTGTTCTCCTCTTCCACCAATAAAGCCACTGCTATGGATTCCATTTCTCCTTCAAATACAAAAATTAAAAATACCACCTCCGGCTTGACAGGATTCTTAGCACTTAAATATTTTTCAAACAAAAATGATTATCTTTTTATTATTATTAATTCACAAGTCTTTTGTATTGTTTTATTTTTATTATTTCTGCTTATTAATCGCCCATTTTTTTTATTTTCCTATTTTTATTGTTTGTTGTAACTTTTGTTTATTAAAATAGTAACAAACTTGCTCATTTCTTTGTTTCTATTCCACATTTCATAGTAACAAATTGGTTTTGTAAACATTGTTGTCTTCTTCTTGTTCTTTCGATTCAGTTTTTGTTTGGAATACCAATTTTCGATCATAGCGTAACTGAATGCGGAGACGTAATCGAAACTCAGAATAGGGGTGAATATTACAACCAAATACAGTGCACTAGGGAAAACGTCAACTAATTAAAACCGCGGGTGTTGACGTTTAACAAATTAAATTATTTTTTTTTCTGCTGTTTTTCCAACACTTGGAAGAGAGTCTTCTCTCTATTTCATAAAATTTTAGAGTAGGTAATGTAAAAAAGGGTTAACGTTTTGGGATGTTGTCGTAAACGAGCGTTGACGTTTTCCCGAGTGCACTGTAATTGTATTCTTTTTTGTCAGCTGCTGTCAAACGCTAACTGAATTAGCAATATTGAGCATGTGTCAACACTTTTTAATTAACCAATAATTGACTCAATTAAAAATACATGGCTGAACACCATATTAGAGTAAAATTCGACTACTAGTATCATGGTGTAACTATACAAGGTGAGTGCAGTAGCACAGCTGACAGACTTTGTTTACAATTTACTTATGTCAAAACTAATAATTTTTCAAGTGTTTTTGACAGTAGTACATTATTTTATACAAACAAAGTGCCTGTTGTTTTTGTGTTGTGTTGTATTTGTTGTCGCTTTGCACTCACCTTGTATAGTTACACCCTGACTAGTTTTATTTAAATCCTATTGTAATTCCGCTCGATGTCTATGCCGAAATTTGCTCTCCTGTATAAATAATAGGACTGTAAGTAAAAAAAACTCAGAAAAGATATTTCATATTGATCTGGAATATGTATATACTTTATATAGTGGGAAAGAAAATGTATAGGAAGGAGTAACTTGTAAATTTTGGAAATATAAAAAATGTTAAATAAATTTATATTTACAGCTGGCTATATACATGAAACTAATACGCTTTACCAGGTTAATCGTCAAAATATTTTATACAGCGGTGCACCCTCAACTGTATATAGTTGGTTTCCCGGGTAAGTACAATTAGCTATGTGAATATAAGTCCGCAAAAATTAATTTTATATAAAAATATTCTTGTGCAATTTAAAATATTTTTTTAACCTTTCAGCTATCAATGGCATATTATTGTATGCGCAGTATGTAAACATCACTTGGGATGGGAATTTAAAGCTGTCGAACCTAATCTTATACCGAAGCAATTCTTTGGCATCTCATCGTCCAGCGTTCGTGTACGTTTGGCACAGGAACGCAATGATGTACCTGTGCAAAATGCAGTTTATATCAATTTTTTACGTCTCATTAATGCCGGAATGAATGAATTGCGTGAAGCACGTAACAGTACGCCCGACATATGAAACGCTTTTATACGAAAATGGTGGTCATGTTGTTGTAGCTGTTGTAATTAATAAACAAAAACAAAGAAACGCCATATAAAATGATTGACATTTTTATTCGGCATAGCAAGAAACTAAATATTTCTTTTCAAAATTGTTCGGTATTGTTAGAATTTACCGCATGTTTTCTTTTATCACATAATCAAGAGAAAAAATAGAAACTAAAGGGCAAATGAATTTACAGAATGTGTGTAGAAAAAACAAAAAAAATATAATTTAGATTAAGCCTTTTCTCTCCTTTTTTTTACTACATTTATTGTCTATACAAATATTTTTTTTAACAAAAAATACTTTTCACAAATATTAAACATATAAAAATATATGTAATGTTTTCATTTTAAAGAATGGATTTTCTAAATATCTAAGATGTAAGATTTACAATACCGACTGGTTTTAAGTTAAAGGATTTGTAATTGTAACCAAAACATTTATTAAAACTATTACAATTTTATTAAATATGTGTGGAATTTAAACAATTATAAACTCACATAATATACACAATAATAATTATCAAAAATAAATGAATAAATTAAAAAAAAATTCAAACTTAAATTGTTTAATTAGCACTGTAAAAAATATGATCAAAAACCCATCGAATCTAATGAGTTATAAAAACATATACATATATAAATAAGTTCCAACGGATAAAATGAGTTGTATTTATATGAAATTTAGTTTTAGTGCCATAGATTTTTGTATATGACCCGATTCATATAAAAAATATTAGTGAAACAAATATGTGAATGAATGACATTAATATTAAGAAAAACTTTTAATTTAGAAAATCGCAATTTTTTGGAAAGTTTAGAAAAAATTGGAGGTTTTCAATATCAAAATTATTGTGACTACATATATGTATCTGATAGTAGCTTAACACACAGAAATCGTTAAATCAACTTCACTTCATATAGCTATGGCCAGAGAAATAGCGCACTTTACTGTTTTAGTAATGTAACGGGGATTGAATTCTATTGTTGCTGTACAAACGTTTTTCCGTCAGGACCAATCGGATTAATTTTGTTTTCATCTGATAAAATCAATGTTTTTCAAGAATTTGATATCCTTGTTACGCTGTAGTTTTGCAAAAGACAATCGTGCCTTTATATTCTTTTTTCGACAGAAGTGGTTATTTTCTACTTACACAACTATAAAGCTGGGGCCAAATTACCGCATTCGATATCGAGTAAAATTGATCGTAATTTTCTTATTTCAGATTATGGCATTCGATATCGTGCAAGAAATTTAGTACATTTTATCATAATTTCGATATCGAAATCATTTTTCGATACGATAGCTCTTTCGATCACGAATGCGGTAAATTGGCCTCTGATTTTCATTGTGGTGGTTTACATAAAGCAAATTTGCATCAGATTTTACACAATTAATGACATTATAAACCACCTTTCGAGAACATCCAATTATTTCAGCTATTTTTGTTTGTTTTGGTGAAGTTCCCAAATAATCTTTTTTTCTCAAGTGAGAGCATTGAGGGACTTCCTATTTTGGCTGACAAAATTAATGATAAACAATATTTTTGTTAAATTACATAAGAATTTACCACCGAAAGTAGCATCAACTATTTTTGTTTAAAATCGAAATAAATGTGGGCTATTTCATTGTCCAACAAAAAAAAATTAATTTTTAATTTTTAAATGACAAAATAAAAAAAATAAAAAGTTTTCAATATAATACGTCTGGCACTTCATAAAACATTGGTGCGCTATTTCTGTGTCACAGCTGTATGTATAAAGATCTAAAATATATATATAATTTGTTATTACAAATGGAATTGTATAAAAATAAAAATATGGAGGTTTCGAAAAAACTATTTCAATCAACATACGGAAAATCAACTTCACTATCTATAGGTATATGGATTTGGATTAACATATACTTTATTACTATTAAAAATGAAATGGGATTGTATAACACATCATTTACGAGGTGTTAACATTAAAACATCGTCGATATGTACTTATAATCAAGGTCTTTAATATAACAATAATGAAATAAATAATTCTTCACGTTTTTAAACCATTTATTCCAACATGAAAGGATTTGTGGCACCTTTTTTAACTTTAATATTACAAATGAAACATGCAACAGATTCATTATTTTCATCATTCAATGAAACCTCCACGGCAACTGAAATTTCCGGATATTGAGAATCAATGAAGAAGTTAAACTGATAAACGACATCTTCGTTTTCATAGATGGGACACATTGCATCATACATTAAATTCGAACAAACATCTGCTACATCATCGGGTAATTCATAGGGAACGGTAATACCAAAGGTGGTGGCACGTACTTTAGCATTCAAGACCTGTGTATTATCTTTAGCTTAAGAAAAAAATTCAATAATTTTAGTTAGGGCCAACGTTTTGCAATACCAAATTTAAGTGAGAAACTAAAACTTACTTCCCAAAAAGTGCACATACATAATGACAGTTGTGCCCTTGATAACATCACATGGTGGCTCAGTACAACCTTCTATTTCAACGCTTAAAGGAAACGGCTGCTCATTTTTACCTAGGAAGCAAATATGTACATATTTTATTAATAAAGGTTGTGGTTGTTGTTAAAATGACAGTCAGTCGGTGGATTTCTTAGGAATTGCATTCTTGCTTAATAACGACAAATACAACTTTATTTTTTGTAGTATACGAGATTATAGCGTAAGATGATTTCACAAGTGCATATATTTCAATTACTATTATCTTTTACCTTTTGTTAATCTTTAACAAGTTTTTCTTCAATAAATCAATAGAAAACTATTTTTTTACAGTTTAAGACATTTTAATCATTTTATAGCAATATACTCGTATACATACATATGTATATGTAATTCCCCTTGTTCTGTAAATCAAAATGTAGTGTTCTGTAGAACGAACTCATATACAGACATACATAATTATTTCCAAGTTTGAAATTGTGGCCGAAAGTAAATAGCGAGAGATCCAATGATAAAAAACATTTGGATTCGAATATTTAAAAGCCTTTCTAACAATTTCAAGTTAAATTACAAAATATTTTCTAAAATTTCTCTTAAATTTTTGAATTGATCTAAAAATTTTACATGTAAAGAAAAATGTTACCTTTTTTTTTTGACTTTTTAATAACTTATTTAAACATTTGAAATATACTTTTCTATAACACTAACACTTAAAAACGACTCGATTTACAGAACAAGGTCAATTTTCTTGAATCCAAAATTTCTTACAATTTGTCATTGTAAAACTCACATTTTTTAACATTTGTAGCTGTAGAAATAGCTAACAATGAAACTAGTATAAGTATGATAAATTTATACATTTTAATTCAAACAATATTGGAATGTTTTCCCTTTAACTTTTTTAATTGAACTAAGCACAAAAATTTATTAAGTATAATACTGTAAAAAGATTATCAAGTAAATTTCTGTAAAGCTTATCATGATTTTGGCAATGAATAAAAGGTAAGCTAAAATCAATTTGGCGAAAAAAATATGAACAATTTTTGGCTTTGTACGTTGCAGGTGTTTCATATAACTACGATTGTTTACAAGGAAAGACCAAACAAATTACTACATATTTTTCTGATAAGATAAATACATACATACATACATGCTATGAAATAGAAAAATACAAATTCTACTAGTATAGAAATATGTATATAGGAAAAATTAGCTAATGGATTATACAAAAATGTATTATTCTAATCTAAACGATGATGACTTTTTAGTTTATAAAAGTGTTTGTAAAACATTTTGCGATCGTTTTGTTTTGAAAAGTAAAAACGGCATTCACCAATACCAAATAATTGTAGAAGTTCCCAAACATATGTATTTGGACCTACATATTTACATACATACATACATATGCATTTAGTTTAAATTTGTCAGGTGTGTATTCTAGTCCTAAAAAAAATTTTTTTAAGAAACGCTTTTCTTTACCTTAATATATTAATCAGTTGTAAACACAAAATAAATACGAATACTAAAAAAATCGACTAAAGGTTAAAAACAAAAACATTTCAAACAACATAAACTTTAAATTAAAATGAAAAAAATCTCACACATCCCTTAAAGAAAAGCGTGGCGCGCGTTGTTATAAAACAAAATGCTCAATTATTGAAAATTCGTAGCTTTAAACATGAAATATTAAAATGTACTCACGGCAGTCATGTTTTTTAAGTTCAGGTTGGTATGGGCGTCCCACGCTTTGTAATTGTTTGTGTGTGTGTGTTTGTCAGTATCAGTTTTAAAGTATTATCATTTTTGATGGCGAACGCGACACACTTTGAAAATCAAATATTTGTTTAGTTAAGGCCAACAAATTTTGGCAAATTGGACTTAAAATTTTCAGACACTTGATTGAGAAATGCGACATTGTAATATAATCAAAATCAAAAACTTTCAAATCTATGTTCGGCATCTTTTTTTTTTTGTAAATCTTGGCTGATAGAAAGATTTCATATGATGTTCGCAATCATGGTAAAAATATGTAAAAAATAAATAATAATGAAAAAATTCATTAAAAAATCTATTTAGCCATTTTTTATTTATTTTTCTGATCTGTGATCTCAATTTTATTCACTACTGTTTGAAAATTGATCGTGAAGGTTGAAGGCTGATATACCACAACGTTTACAAATTATTCAGCTATATTAGTTTATAATTGCTTCATTGAGAAAACATTTTGTTAAGCAGCTAATTTTGCGTTCCGGGTCTGTGGCTTGCTTGACCAGATCATGGGGTTAAGTACAGTGCTAGAACGAATGGTAATTTGTAAGAGACTGCTAGCAATGTTGATTTGAGTGATAGCAAATTAGACCTTCAGAATGGATAACCAATAGCGTAGTTGTGGGCAATTACTCTCGGCAATAATAAAGATTTCGATATCCAGTTTTATTTTAAGTATTTTATTTACAATAAAAAAAGATCTAAATGAATCCCGCTAGATATATTTCTTTGGGTGTTAAATTTTTTTGTAATTCATAATTGTTAAAAAATCATAACAGTTAAAAATAGGCAAAATTCAAACTTTCAACCTAAGTTTTCATACACCAGATGTTTTGTATTGCTGATAGTCCTGTCTGTATTTAAATTAAAAAATAATATAAAAAAGCATGACAAAGTTTTTGAGTCATACAGCAGGTGGAACTTTCGAAAACAGTTTGGCCAGGTGTTTTAATTTTTAGACTGATAACACATTTTTAATGGACTGATAATGCAATGAAATTAAGTTGATTTCTTTAGAAATTTAAACAATATATTATAAGACTAATTTCAAGCATTTCAATACTTTTCAGATCTAAGTAGGCTAATATTGATAAGATTTTAATATCAAATATTTTCAAATATACGTACATATGCATGGTGAAATTAAATACCAGGTGACCGCATTGCTACAACAATTACAACAAGGCAAGAACAACAGGCATTTTTCTATATGAAAAACTTTCGTCACTGTCAAAAAGTTTTTTTTTTATATAACTTTTTGGCATTTTCAAATTCACCATGAATAATCAGCTGGCGCTACGCTATCACCTAGTATTTAAATTCACCTTGTACATATGTACATATTTTGTATGTTTGTTTACATTAAAATAAATATGTAACACATTTTTTGGTTTTTCTTTAAGAAATTAAAGAAACACCTGCAACTACCGATATGTAAAGAATTACATATATGATACATTTTCTTTCTAGTTTAGCTATAAATAGTTGGCATTAGTTTTTTAAACAACAAGTTCAATATTAACAGTCAAATAAAAAACATCCTTAAATTATTATTATAATTGTTATTTTAGCTACGTTTATCGCTTTTTCTGCTGCCACAAATATTAAGAAGTGTGAGTTGGAACTATAGGAATTTGAAAACATTTTTGCTAATAAAACAAATTTTAGGTAAAAATGGCCAACCTTTTCCCTGAAATGTTGATGTAGAAGGATGTAAAGAGCCACCATGTGATGTTATCTAAGGCACAGCAGCCGTTATGGATGTACATTTTGTGGGAAGTAAGTTGTTTTTGTAATGTACATATGTATGTATATCATCTATCCACTTTGCGATTCCTAAACTAAAATATTATATGTTAAGCCATAAACGATATACGCTCGTTGAATGCCAAAGGCCGTGCCACCGCCTTGGGCATTACGGGTCCCTACGAATTACCCGAAGATGAAGCTGATGTTTGTTCAAATCTGTTGGATGGTGCTTCTTGTCCCATTCACAAGGACGAAGATGTTGTGTATAAATTAAATTTCTATGTTGACTCTTTCTATCCCGAAATTTCTGAGGTTGTTGAGGTTTCTTTGAATGATGAAAATGATGAAACTGTCGCTTGTTTCATTTGTGATATTAAAGTAAAGACCCCTTCTTTACTTTAATATTTAATAGCCACTAATTTATTTCAATTTTTTAATTTCATCCGATCTATGAATTAAAATACATATTATACAATAAATTGCAATTGCCAAGGACTTGTGTGGTGTTTTATTTGTATTTTGTATCCTTAAATTTAGATCTATCCTGTATTAAGGATTATGATCTAAATTTGAAAAAATGTTTTTTATTTAAAATTTTGAATTTTCAAGTTTATAATTTTATTATGTAAAAAAAATTTTTCCATACAAAATTTGCTTTATAAAACTCTTATAAACCTGTTGTAAGTTTTTATGAATAAGGGGGTTTGTCTTTTACTCTACAATAATAATTGATTCCACAATTCTTAAAATCAATTGCTTAAATACTATTTTTATTTACAATAACTCTTAAAGCTAAAAAATACCAAATATATTCATACATGTTTGCATGTACCAATTGAGTAATAGTCCAAATTATGCTGACTTTTCATTTCAGCATAATGTAAACTGATCGATTCAATTTTAGCGGTCAATAACAAACTTGCTGCTTTTGCACACAAACATGAATGAATGCATTTATGCATACGTTGCAGTTTTTAAACATTGTTTGGTGTGAAATATTACAGTGACAATGTATACGTTCACTACACTTGAAATATGATTTTCTTTAACAGCTTTTTAAGTTATGTACATATCGTCACCTAAAATGCCCAGGAGAAGCAAAAAACGTTATAAAATGAAAACTGTTTAATTGTAAATCGCGCTATGTACATATCGTCACCTGAAGTTTGTCGTCTATCTTAAGACAAGATGTGAAGAAATCGCGATTTTCAATTAAACAGTTTTCATTTTATAACGTTTTTTGCTTCTCCTGTAAAATTATGATAATGAGGGTTACGGGCATTTTAGGTGGCGATATGTAGGTGTGCATATTTATTGTATTTTGGTAAAATTTTAAAAAATTTTAAGCAAAACTGAAAGAATATAGAACGTTTTCAGGCATAAGATTTCGAACATACAAATAAAGGGTGTCCCAACTAGAACGCAATTTTTAAATTTTGAATAAAACACAGATATTTAGAAAAAAAGTCGTGAAACTTTATTATATAGTAAAGTAGACAGAATGAGGTTATGCACGGAACAAGACATCGTGCAGATGGCAGCCGCGGCTTTGCTGGCACACACGCGATCTTTTAATAAAATTTTCAATGACCTTTTTGCATAAAAACTGCAACATCATCTTCAGTGACGAGGTCCATTTCCATCGTGATGGATTCGTCAATAGGCAGAATTGTCGCATTTGGGGTGACGAAAATCCTCGAGTGATTCACGAGAAGCAAATGCATCCTCAACGTGTCACTGTGTGGTGTGATTTTTGGGCTGGAGGAATCATTGGACCTTTTTTTTTATGAAAATGAGGCAGGTCAAGCGAAAACAGTATCGTGAAATGATAAACAGTTTTTTCTTGCCTAAAATTGAAGAAATGAATGTGGAGGGCATGTGGTTTTAGCAAGACAGCGCCAAATGTCATACAGCGAGAGAAACAATTCAATTGCTGCATTAGTCATTTCCCGGTCGTGTTATTTCGCGTTTTGGAGACCAGAATTGGCCGCCTAGATCGTGCGATTTAACACCTTTAGATTTTTTTCTTTGGGGTTTTTTGAAGTCGATGGTTTACGCGAATAAGCAGACAACGACTCAGGCCTTAAAAGAGGAAATTGGACGCTGCACTAATGAAATACCGCAGCATTTATGCAAAAAGGTCATTGAAAATTTCATTAAAAGATCGCGTGTGTGCCAGCATAGCCGCGGCAGCCATCTGTACAAAATCTTGTTCCATACATAACCTCATTCTGTCTACTTTACGATATAATAAAGTTTCACGATTTTTTTCTAAATATCTGTGTTTTATTTAAAATTTAAAAATTGCGTTCTAGTTGGGACACCCTTTATAGTTAATATTTAAATAACCACAAATAAATTAGTTGTATATTGTTATAACAGTTAAATTAATTATTGCCTACCTTTAGGATGTGAATTAAATGTATATTTGTCTGTATACATACATATTTGCAAATGGAAATCTAAAAATAAATTAAAATACGTATGATTAATTGGATAAAAAGATATATGAATAGTAAGTATGCGCAATTTTATCTACAAAGAAAGTTTCATTAGGGACGCCAAACGGCACTGGTTTCGCAAACGGGATTTTGAAATATATGTGTTTATTATTATAAACAAATTTCCATACAAAATTTGATTTATAAACCTCTTATAAACCTGTTGTAAGTTTTATGAATAAAAAAAATATCGTTTCGGAATTTACGTTTTTAACACATTTCTGTTAACAAACATTTCTGTTTCATTATTAAATATTCACTCTTAGATTATGGGATTTTTCAAAAAATGTGAAAATGTTGAGTAAATCTTTTTTTTATTTCTTTTTAGGAGAGACTGATATCTCTTTGAGAATAAACTAAAGTGCTACATCAGCATCGGCTTCATTTGTTACTTTAACCGGATTTAAAATGACAAACAGTTTTTTAAGTAAAACAATTTCTTCATTTGTCATCTATTAAACTTTTAAATCAATTAAAAGCTTTTTTTATAGGAATTTCAAATTCAAAAACCGTAGACACATCAAATAGTGCGTTCGAGTTTGGCATTCCAAAATTAATTTTAATTCTTTCACATTATTTTTGTTTCAAAATTTAGTTGACTTTTTCTGACATTCTAAATTAGTGATTTAATGTGAAATCTTTAAGTAAATCTGTTTTATATTCTTTTATTCAAAATGCTAAATCACTTATTTATGTTAAGTGTAGATGTTTTGTACTTGTGCATGTCAAAAAAGCAGATACTTTACTAGATCTTTTACACAATTACTAATTTTCGGGACTTATTAATTCGGGATTTGACAAATCCCGAAAATACCGGAATTTCGGGATTGGCGTCCTTAACAAAAAAAAAATGTATGTGTAGGGTGATTCATTCAGACTTTTTTAAATTTTAAATAAAACACTTAACGCTTTATTAATGCTCGTATGAACAATATTTGACATTTACTTGTTAAGAATAATTTCATTCAAATGTTGGCCGTAACTACGACATAGATGATCTATTCGGAAGGTCTAATTCTGGATTACTCTTTCCAGCATTGCTACCGATAACTCGCAAATAACGAATCTTTTCAGCTTTCCAAGCGGTATCTAGTGAATTACGACGTTTGATTTTATCATGATCAGCACAAAATGTTGTCATTGAAATAAAATTCTACTCAAATAATTTTAACGATCACAAATCCTTTAAAAATTTTGTTATACAAATAAAATTCAACACATACAATTTCATTCTCATTGTATCCTGATCACTCCAAGAGTAGAAAAAAAAAATTCGGGTAATTTTAAAATATTAATTAATAAATTTTGCAATTTCAACTTCATAATTAATACAAACTACATATATTTCCTGCAATAAAACACGTTTAACATAAATATAGTTTTGATTTTATTTTATATTTAAACAAATAATTATTGTTTTAGATATCTAAGAGTAAACTAATATTAAACATGTCACTGTCAAGGCCGTTTACGTTCAAAAAAGTTAAGTAAATTTAAAGCACCCTACAATTTAAAATTAAAAACATTTCTAGTAATAACTAAAAAGTATGATCAACATATTCATTTATGATTAATCTATAATCTATAATTAAGTAATATTGGATATTTTACACTACTTCTGACATATAAATTCTTATTTTTCATGCGGCATTTGCTGATACAAAATTTTCTATGAACGTTCAATTTTGAGACAAGATTTTGTGTAACTAATATAAACATATACCCCTCTATAGTAATATATATGTATGTATATTTTACAAAAATAGCTTGATTATTTAAATCGTCGACAATATAGCGCACATTTAATTCGTTGCATGCAGTTTTCCGCGTTAAGCAATTTGTCGAACAGGTGTTTGAAAACAAAAAAAAAAAAAAAAACACTTATCTTTTTAAAGATTAATAGTAAAATCAATTATAAGCTTTATTTTTATGATTACTTTTATTCTTAATTTGGTTGATAAGTTTATGTACCGCCTGACCATAAAGCTCTTTATGCTATTTGATAATTCCAGGTGCAAAAGGCTTATCAAAAAGTTTGCAATAATAATTTGAAATATAAACTTTAGAAATATTAATAACATGGTCTAGTGAGTACTTGAACTTTTGAGTTTTCAGCTTTTTCATTTAATGCCTGGTCTTATAAAATTGTACTGAAATTAATAAAAAAAAAAACAATAAATAGTTTATGATTAATTTGCCATATTATTATTAGTTTAAACTAATAAATTACTCGAATTAATCAAAATGCAAGTATTAGGGAAAAAATTACTTTGACGTGATTTGTAGTACAGTAGGGGGTGTATTTAAAATACAGCTAATAAATCATAACGTATAAATTAGCATAAAAAGAACATACTTTACTAAAAATGTTAAATAACGGGCCATATTAATAAACAAAAAAATAGGCAAAACTAATAAATTTTTTAGAAGAAACATTTTTAGAAATTAATAGACATAAAAATAAAAACGGCTCAAAAAACGCCTCTCTCTTGTTTATCTCACCAAACAATTCCTGAAGGGTTACTCTTTATTGCGATGCGAAAGAAAAATGAAACGTAATCGAACAATTGGTAGGAGAGAGGGTGGCACCTTAGAATACTTTTTGCTTTTAAGCCACATACAAATTTATATTTTTTAATTATTGACTTTTTACATAATTTAACTAATATATATGGAAATAAACTTTAGCTTAAGTCTACAAGTAACTTATTTTTTTTAATGGTTGAAGTCATTGTGTTCAAATGTGCTCCCCATACGGGGCAGTTTTGAACGCCAATTTTTTCTTGCAGCGCTTATGTCCAAGAATAACATAAACAGTTATATTTTTATATATATAATAAATTCGATTTATTTATTAAGAAAAACATAAACATTAACAATTAAAAAATAAAAAAAAAAATCAGACCAAAAATAAGTTTTATATTATTAAGACGGAAAAGGCCTTGCGATTTCAGATGGCATTACATTTTCCTTTAAAGCATCATGATCAGCATTGGATTCGTCATTTTCAGAAAATAAGAGAGAATCAACAATGTTTGGTATTTCGGTTGATAAATTAACATGTTCAAAGGTGCCCCCTTTTTCTTTCTTTCACATAAATATGAAATAACTTAACTTAATTTTGTTTGAAATGAATTTTGGACTGCAATAAATTTCTTTCACGAAAGAAAACGATCACTGAATACTTCTTACACTCTTAAAAAAAAAAAAAAAATAAAAAAAATTACAATGGCACTGCGAAAACTTGTTCACCCAGCTACATTCGGTCGATGACTGAAAAAACTAGCAAAGTTGTTAACGTTGCTAGAAAACAAGGTTGCCATGTGAAAAACTCGGTTAAGGGTCGGAAAAAATGTTAAACTGAGATTTTATCAACATAGTTCAAAGGTGCCCCGGGTATAAACGTGCTCCCCTCTCCCCTACCCTTTATTGCGTTTTCGTATTTGCTCTTCGTCCGTTAAGCGCAAATCTCCTGCAATAACACAATATCAAACGCAAGGGAACGCATCATGTAAGTAAGCAAAAACACACACTGCACAAACAATTTGTTTAAAATGTTTTGATTTACAAGTTTTGACATTTAATTTCTTTATTTTTCGCTATATGTTTTGAAATATTCCATATTTCTTATTATTAAAAATTATAAAAAAGAATTTTCAGTTTTAAGCTAAAAACATGAGCTCATCCTCATGTAAAAACAAAAAGTATAGAGGTTAAGAGTGAATGTATTAAATAAATGTACTAAACTCGTAATGCCAACACAAGCTTTTAGGAAGAACATTAAAAATGTAAACGTTTCGGGGATTTTACAAAAAGTTATAAACAGCATTACGAAATAATATTGCACGAATTAAGAAAAGAGTGGTAGGCTTAAAAAGGGGTAAAACTTTTAGAATTTATGATTGAAATAAACAAAATATGTAATCAAAAACTAAACACACTCATTCTGCTCTTAGTGTCTAATGTCAAACAAATTTGCAAATATTTGCATTATTTTATAAGCGAAATTTCAGAAATAGAAATCAATTCGATTTAAAAACTAAACTGATTTATAGAATATTATAAAAGTTATAGTTTATTACTTTTGATCTTATTTTAACCCCAATAAATTTGAGATTTCTGTAATTTTTTTTTTAATTCCTTAATAAGAATTATTCTTCATATACGCCTCTGGTTCTGTATCCTTGAGTTACAAACAACAAATGAATGAGTTTGTTTGCAGCAAGAGATGTTAAAAAAACCCTACTATACATAAATGTTTAAGTACATGATGTGTCATTTGATGTTTAACGTTCAGGTTTTAAGAATTTGTTGCTTTTTATAAGAGGCTTATAAGAAATATTTAAAGAGATCCATATTTTTTTTTATATTATAAAGTAAATGATAAACAAAAATTTTAAAAATATATTTATAATTATCACTTAGTAGATGTAAGAATCCTTAATATTATTGAAATTTCTAGCTTACGGTAGAGTTATTTAGCCAATTCAACTCATAAATAGCTTTTGTATTTGCCGTAGAACCCTTTTTCACTTTAATATCACATTTAAAACAAATCACCATATCTTCATCTTGATCCACTATATAAATTTCAACATTGACACTGATTTCTGGATAGGTGCTGGCAATGGGAAATAAAAATAAGTAGGTGACATCTTCGGTATCATAGAGGGGACAATAGGCCTCATACTTAAGATTAGAGCAGACATCGCGCACATCTGCTGGTAATTCATAGGGCACTGTAATACCCAAAGCCTTGGCCTTTACCAGGGTGCTGGCACTTGTAATAAATTTATCTAAAATAGTTTATGGATTTTAAACTAAAATTACTTTCAGCTTTTACAGGGTACTTACGGGCTACTAAATCAATTTCAAATTCCACACTTGTTCCCTTAACAATGTCACAAGGTGGTGTATCACAGCCTTTGACACGTACACCTAAGGGAAAAGGTTTGCTGTTGCCACCTAATAAGTTTCATTGAAATAAAAAAAAAATTGGTTTTGAAAATTTCCAACTATATTTTCCAGATTCTTACATTGTTTCACTTCAGTGGCTTGGCATAAAGCAAGCAGACATCCCAATAATACAAAAGAACGATACATGTTGTAGAACGACTGTAGTACGACTGTATGTTATAAGCTTTAGATCTACTTGTTCAGTGTTTGGTAACGGCTCTTTGCCCCTAGGTTTTTATAGGTTGAAAAGAATATAATACTCAATTTTTTAATCTAATCGTATAGAGAATATGTTTGAGAGAAGTATTTTTCGTAACAAAACTTATAATTCAATGTTCATAAAACTGTAAATTTTCAATTATTTAGTAGGATTAAATATGCAGGGTAAATATTAAAAAAATATTGTAAAATTTGTTATAAAACAAAACAAATTATTAGGTAACAAAACGCAGACAAGAATTGTCTGCTCAATTCGAATATTTAAGCCTAAAAATATTTAAGAAGCTCGTTATAAGAAAACCTGATTATTTTTAGTTCTAGTTCGAAATCGAAATTTGTCTGACATATTCTAAATAAAATAAGTAAAATATATCTACATACTACATCAATAATGATATTTGGGCAGCAAGAATTTAAAATTTATCATGTTATTATAAAATAGAACATGTATCTCTGGTTTTTGAATTTGCACAACTAAATATGTAGATTAACTTAGAAAGCTGATAAAACTAAACTAATGTGTATGTTTTAGACCATATGCTCAGGCAAACAATAAAGACTTCAGCATTTTAGTTGATAGAAGGCAGATAGTATATGAGATAAGAAATAAAATAGCTCCCAAAATAGCTGTCAGAATATAATGAAATCTTTAAAAAGGACCTTTTTATCCTTTGATCCAGCTCACCAAATATTGAGCCCAGGACAAAAAAATTGAGAAACGTAGTCTTAAAATGAATCAAATTTTCATATTAGTCGGGAACATCCGCAATTTTATTTTGGGGCCACCCTAATGTTACATGTTTTATACTTGAAGTACTTTTTAGTTTTATTACTTTCTGTTGGTCCCGATTTACACGAAGCAAATAATTGATGCAATTATTTCCTTAAAATTTCTTTTATTTTTACACAGCACAAATTTGTATACACATACACATATGTATGTATGTATGTATGTGTTACTCTCTCATTGGTATGTATCAAGTACAAGAATTGATAGTACAATCGGGTGTGTACTTGTCTTATCTTCCCCTCATTCCGATTTCTAAGGGCCAGTTTTTAGGAGAAGGATTAAACTTGGTTTGTTAGTGGTTTAGTTAACCCTAATAACATTCAAACTTTTTTAATCCACCTAGTCGTTTTTCAATGATAGTTTAAGAAACGTCAAATTATTTGATGTTACCATATTTTACACATAATAAAAATATGGCATCGTTAAAAATGTCTTATATAAATGTGGTAGCATTATAAAATTTATCTAAAGCATAAACAAATAAAAGCGGTAAAAGAAAAAAAAAACATTGCAAAATCAAAGCAGCAAAAGAAAAAACAAATAAAATACATTTTATTATAATTTATTTTATGTTCTAAGGTAAAACTTAAAACAATCAGCTCTTTTATTTTATAGTACTTTGAAACAGCTGATATGTTTTGACAAATATGAATCGAGTTTAAACGCCCATTCTTGAAGGGTTAAACGCCAATTAAAACAAAGTAAACTAGGTACATCCTAAAAACTTATGGCGTTTTCTTTTCTGGCAAAAATGTTACACGTTTTTCCCATTTCGCATCTTTTTTAATTTTTTTGTGTTCTTTTCTGAAAAAATGTAAACACTGCCGTAGTGTAGTGTGTTCTTTTCTATAAATGTCACACTATAAATTAAAAAAATGGTGCACCTTTCACACTCTGTATTTTTATAGGGGGAGAATCGCACGATAAAACAGCTGACCAGTGATGCCAACTTTTGAGACTCAAAACGCGTAAATATTTTTGAAAAAAGGGCTAAATGGAAAATAATCCATATAAAACCACATCCAATTTTCTTTTTTTTTCGCGTTTTGAGTGACTAAAATCCGGCTAAATCTAGCCCGAAAAGGGCTAAGTTGGCATTGCTGCAGCTGACACTTGTTTTGTTTATGAATATGTATTTGTGTTAAGAAACAAAAAAAAAATATACAAAATGGAAAATATTACTACTTTTTTATGTGCTGAAAAAATTTTGGATGACTTGTTGAATTCATCTTCATCATCTGATGATGATAAAATATTTTATATGATTATGGAAAAGTGAAAGGCTTTGTAGAGAACGTAATTAATGAATACTCTGAAGTTGATGTATGTCAAATTTCATAGGACAATATCTCCTACTTCTTATGTATATATGTAATGTATATATAATATAGTATATAATTTTTATAGTTTAAGAAGAATTTGCGTGTTAGTCGGGAAGGTGCCATTGGTCTTTTTGATAAATATTCATTGTCTTATTTCAAGCGATCTTACCAGGGAGCTATCTGCTTCTTCTTTTTTAACAAAAAAAAACTGGCAACTCAGCAATATAGCTATCACTACCATTATTCTAGAAACGATTTTATATTATAAAAATACAAATTTTTGTTTTCCATAATTGAGCTCATTGAATTCAGCCAAATTTAAAATGTAATAATAATCCCACATTTGTCAACATACTTTTAATATTTTAAAATTTTATTAATAATTTGAGTCAGAACGAAATTACTGAACCAAATACTAAGACCGTTAGGATAACGTTAACGAAATAATAAATATTAAGCAACTTTGATTATATTATTAGGGTTTCGTGAAATTGAATTTGGTAGTAAGGAAATTGTGACAGTTTTTTTTACAAAATTCGAAATATGAGGCAATTGTCTTAAATTTTGTTTACAATGTAATTTTATTATTATTAAAATAGGTTTAGTTCCTATTAAATGTAATTAAATATGTATTTAAAAATTAGTTTCTCAAAGGTTTCCATGGATCAAATTTAGCAACCTGTTATTGACCATCAACAATTTCAGCATCAGCTAAAGTGATAAATTATCTTGAGAGTATTTTTAGAAGAAAAAAGTTTGATTTTGTAAAACTTGTTTGATAGAATTTAATCTTAAATTCAAACAGGGTAGATGAAATACCATGTAATATGTCTATTACTAAGGTATGCGCAACAATCAATGTCAATTTAAGTTGGGGTAGTAATTTGTCACAATTTTTTTGGGAAAACCAACAAACAACACACATGCAACATTTACAACCCTACATACAAATCTAACTAATGTCAATATACAAGAGAAATGTGAAACGTACACATCTTAATGTGTGAGTACAAATTGTATTGTCACCAGGATTTATATGGAATTGTGGAAATGTGTGAATGTACGTTTGATATATGATATATGTAACTATATATGTATGTATAAACATATACGCCACTGTTTGCCATTGTTAGGTGTCGATATTATTAAAACCATAAACCAAAAGAAAGCAAAAAAAAAGTAAAAAAAATTTAAAAAGAAAAATTACTTTGTTACCGGCTTAGTTAAAATAGCAATGAAAGCAAAATCAAGCAACAAAAAAAAAAATAAATATCTGATATAATTTAATAATACAAAGATATTACAATAAAATAAGGTTTCCCTTTAATAACAGAGAACAGAAATAATAAAAGTAGAAACAAATTTTAAAAATCAATCAATGATTTTTATTTTTACTTGATAAAGATATTTGATAATAATTTAAGTATAATCATATAGAAATGTTGTAATATAAAGGTTAAATACATACATATTTATAAAGTACTCGTATGTATGTACATATGTATGTATGTATGTATATTGATATATCGCAAGTGAAGTATGAACAAGAGTAACATTGTTTACAAAATGTTTAGAGCATGTAATATCCTTTTTTATGTGTGTTGTTGTTGTTGTTGCTAAATAATATCCTTCCTTCCGCAATGTTTCGTTTTTGCTTCACTATGCATATTATTGGGAATACACCCTTTTTTGCTACAATATTTTGTTACTGGATTATTCCCATGTGTACTAATTTGTTGTTGAATATGTATGATTTAATATTATAGATTTTTGAATTGAGTGTAAAAAGATTTAAGGTGATGTTCATTTATGATAGCTTATCAAAATATTACAAAAAATCTAAAGATTTTGAATTTTGTTTTATGCCTAAGTAGCTTAAAGATTAATTTACAATTCTTGTCATTTTGCCACGACATACAAATTACGGGGTTTATTTCCTCAAACCGATCTATAAACAGCTTAAGGTCATTTAAGAGTTAAAAAATCATATCAGTGATTTTTAAACAACTATTTAAAATAAAAAAACAAGTAAGAGTTTATATGAAAATTTGTAAGAGATTCCGAAAGTAGACCATTTTCAACAGGACCTATCCTTCGATAATAAAAATAAAGTGTGCAAAAAATATCTGACGGATTTTGTACATTTGCAATACCAAACATTTCGGTGGATCAAAAAATGTTTGGTAAAAATTTCATTGATCTATGTCTTTTTTCGAAGCTCTATCGTGCCAACAACAGACGGACGGACATGGCTAAATCTTCTTAGAATCTTATAAGGACCCAGAATATATCGTCACCTGAAATGCACAAAGACGTAACCCTCAAAAAATCAAAATTAGTTTTTTGATTGAACCTGGAACACAAGGATAAAATACCATAAATAAGAAATAAGTTTGTCGTCTATCTTAAGACAAGATGTGAAGAAATCGCGATTTTCAATTAAACAGTTTTCATTTTATAACGTTTTTTGCTTCTCCTGTAAAATTATGATAATGAGGGTTACGTCTTTGGGCATTTCAGGTGACGATATAGACTTTTTGTCTTTACGACCATTATTTCGAAGTGTCGGAATGACACAGCAATATACCCCCCCCCCCCCCCCCCCTCCAACATTTTTTTGATGGTGTGTATAACAATAAACATAATATTAATGCACATACATACACTGACAAACAAATTGCCAATTAGAATGCTACGAACAGTAGTAGAAACAAACAAATCAAAAATCAATTAATTTATTAAATTAAAATTAGACACGAGGACAAAAACACTTGGATGACAGATACAAATACATAAATGTCAAACTATGCGTAATACAGAGAACGTAGTTCCCCACTCTCTTTTTCACCCTAACGACAATTAAATATGATGTCTTTTTGTCTGACAGTGTGTACGTTCAGAGTGAATGTTCAGGCTTGGAAAATTTAAATTTCAAAATATAATTAAATAAGTATGAAACTATAATCAAATGAGTACTGAACTTTGTAAAAACTTAAAGCATAATTTTTAAATATGTTTTCAGAAATAAAAATGCTTGAAAATTACTTTCAAAAGATTTCTGATGACTTGACTTGTACAAATAATGAGTAAGATTTTGTCAAAATAAACATTATATATCATAACATCGGCTTTTTTCCAAAATTTCCTATCCGTAATAAAATTATTTTATTAAATAATGTTAAAGGAATGGACAACTCCTTTAAGAGCCTAAAAATGCAAAGCTAAAAGCACTTTGTAACATATTAATACCCATGAATGAAATAATAAAGATTGCACATTGCGCAGGTCCGTTATATTCTACAAAAAACTGTCAGAGTAAAATTGTGACGTCACAAGTCAAAAATATTTTTATGTTCGCTTAACTTCTATATAAATTTTAATGCAAATAAAAGTTTTGAAATAAAGTGAGCCGTTTTTAATTGTGGATATATTAAAAAAAATAACATACATTTAAATTTAAAAACAATGGTCACAATTTTGCCACCTTGATGAAAACGAAAATTAAAAGTGTCTCATAGATTTTGTATTAAACACTTTAAGGCAGATGCTATAAAAGGAGATATGAAATTAAATTTTGCGTTTAAGATACCTTATGTTAGGTTATCAAAGCCTACTGAAGAATTTGTGTGTCAAATTAAAAATCTGGAAGCTGTATTTAAATCTTTGAATGGTGAAAATCTCTTGATTTTTCGCGAGTACTAAAAAAAAGCATATAAATGAGTCAGGTACTATTAATGCGGGTATTAAAGCTAAAACACTTTTTGTTAGATCGAGAATTTTTTCAAATAAGAAAACTAAAGCAACTCCTAGCGGATAAGACAAAAAAACTGAAACGGAAACAAACAAAAATTGATAATAAATTGACAATAAAAAATATATACAAATATTATTTTAGTTCATTATAATGCTTGGTTTTCACTATGTTATGAAATTACCAACAATTTGGATAATTTGACAACAAAAATGACATAGTGAAAACCAAGCATTATAATGAACTAAAATATATGTATATATTTTTTATTGTCAATTTATTATCATAAGCATAATTAAATATTTAATTTTGAATCAAAAAATTTACGAAAAATTAATTTTTTTAAAATATTGTTAACAAAAGTTGATTATACGGAAGAAATAGCTTGTCACGCACAGAGAGAGGAAATTTTGTATACATTCTTTATTCTTTGATTAATGATTAATACCATAATACTGAATTTTCCATCCCTGCTATGAATGCTAACCGAGTGTAAAATCAAAATTTGAATGCATGGATGGGGTTAAATGGTTGTGTGTCAACAATTTACAATTTAATAATGTTTGAATTTTATCATGTTGTTGAATCAAAGACAATATGAATATTAATTATGAAGAAAACACTGGCATTAAATCAGTATAACAGAGAACAAAGAATGAGAGGATTAATGAAGGCATTTATGGAGTAATGAGTAGAAGGCGTGTTATTTGTATGAAATATTGATATTGTTGTGAATGGTTTTGTACATATGTATGTAAGTGTCAACAGGTATAGACTTAAAGGACATTCCAAAGGCATAAACACATACAATTACAACAATGTTGGCCTTTTATGCTGTTCATAAGTATAAAACAATGACAACTTAATTACATGACACCAGGAACAACAAACAAATTGTTACCAAAAAAATAAAAAAAATAAAAAAACACCAACTCACTATCATACAAATACAATTGAAAAGTTGGTAGTAACGGGATTTTTACTCTATAGCTCCAGCAGAGTTTTTATGACTCAAGGGTGTTTTTTCGAAGACCACATCACATCGCACATTCATTTATTTGGAAAAACAAATAAAAAAAAGTATAGTCGGTGAAGCCCGACCATATAATACCCTACATTTAGTATATGTATAAAAAGTTTTTCAGAAATGGGCGCTATATGGGAGATATAACCTATTATGGACCGATCATCCAAAAACTTAGTGTCATGACTTTATCTCGATATAAATACTTTTAAAATATTTATGAAGCATAAATTGAATTACGGAGAGGGTCTTATATGGGAATTTCGACTAATTATGGACCGACCATTATAAAATTAGGTGTCATCATTTCTGTATATATGAAATTTATTTGTGTTGAATATTATTTAGATACCAAAATTTTTAAGAAATTTATGGTCCTTAAAGTGATTTTCGGAAGTGGGCCTTATATGGGAGCTATGACTAATTATGGACCGATCATAAAAAATTGTACCATATTATTTTTATATATAAGAAACATATTTGTGTTCAATATTAGATATCAACATTTTTGAGGGAGTTATGCTCTTTAAAGTGACTTTCGGGAGTGGGCCTTATATGGAAGCTATGATAAATTATTGACCGATCTGCACACAATTTGTAGATCTGATTTGGCTTCATTTACCACTCATTTATGATCGTTAAAAACTTATTTCGGGAGGGCTTTGTATGGGGGCCAGGTGAAATAATTAATAATTAATAAAATTTTAAATTAAAATATCTTCAAAATTGCGACCTGTGCTCTGAACACAAGCTTTACATGGACAGCCAGCCAGCCAGACGGACGGACGGACATCGTTAAATCGACTCAGGAAGTGATTCTGAGTCTATCGGTATACTTTGAGGTGGGTGTTGGACCAATATTTTTGGGCGTTACAAACATCAGCACAAATCCCTACTATGGTGCTGTAGGGTATAACAACGTCAATTATTAACGCATGTTTGTTTAAGTGTCATGCAATATTTGTAACCCATTACTTATTTTTTTCTTGGTTTGTTTTCATCAAGTAATGGTCAGTTGATAACTCTTTGTGTGTGTAGCTGAGTGTTTAGTAGGATTGGGTGGGAAATGTAATTTTATATGAAAATGTTTAGCCACGTGTGAAACTATTGTCCTTTTTTTAGGACGTTACTTTCATTATATTTCTCTTCGTTTACCTTTTGTGTTTTAATATAACAATTAAAGCAAGTATTTGCTTAACCCTTAACTTACCTATCAAATGTGTTATGAGAAATCTTAGTCTCAAACAAAATTAAATTATGTATACATATTATCTAAATATTGATAAATTTAGTTAATGGAATTGACTAAATTTGAGATATGTACTCGTATATTTGCATCATAATTAACTCATTAATATATACATACAATATAATATATGTTGAGCCCACATTATAAAATGTACTGCCTTTAAAAGAAAACGCACCAAGTTTAAAATTTCTTTTTTGTTTATGGAATTAGTTTTACATTTGTTTAATTTCATAAATCCTATATAAAACTTTTTAAAAAGAGATCAACGATTAATATTAAAAGCATTTTTTTAATAAACAAGCTAATTAAAATATAATAAGCATTTAACTCACAATATGCTATTCGAAACTGAAGTGCTAATTGGTAAAAAGGGCCAATTTCAGTACAGGTAAACCCCCTACAACGCGGTTTCCTATAACGCGTTTTCGCTACAACGCGGTTCCCAAAATGCGGTCATTTCTTACAACGCTACTCTTACAACGCGATTTTTACGAATTTTTTTTCAAATATTTACTATTTTAATTTGAAAAAGGTTTTCTTGCCCAAATAAAGTTCTTTGCATTTTGTCCATACTTTGATACCTATATTTTTTATAGTATTGCCACCCTACACTTGAACATGTGTGTACAAAGTGGCCGTTTATTTATTGATTGGTTTTATCATTTGTTCCTGACGTAGAAAATTATCTAAAAAAAAGAACTTAGCATTTAAAGTTTTACTACTTTCAGATAATGCGCCATTTACGACAGATTTAAGTCATCCTAATGTTCATGATTTGAATTTTTACCGCCCAAAACCACATCGCTATTACAGCCTTTAGATCAGGGCATAATAGCAGCATTCAAATCCTTTGAGGTAATAGTACAGAAGATGGAGTCAGCAAATAGTATTTCGGTTAAAGAAGTCTGGAAACAATTTACAATTTTAAATTCCGTTGAAATTGTTGATGCATCACTTAAAGAAATTCGTCCTTCAACACTAAAAGCTTACTGGAAAGCACTAATACCGGAAATAGACGTTCAGCGCACTGTTTATACGCCAATTGAAGATGAATATAGGAACATAGTGAGATTGGCGCATGCAGTAGAAGGTGATGGATTTGATGAAATAACAATGGTTGATATTCAAGAATTAATTGCGGACGACGAAATAAACGAAGCAGATTTAGTGGCAATGACAAATGAAGAATCAGTTGGAGATAGCTCTGACGATCTTTCCGATGTTGAAAATAAAAACTTTTCACTAAAAATATCGAGAAAGTTTTAAATATGGTAAAGCAGTTGGAAGAATGAAATCTTCAGAACAATTTAGCTCCCTATCAAGAAATTTATAAAGATTTGCAAAATAAGAGCAAACAAACTTCAATGCACGATTTTTTCAAACCAATAATCGTCGAAAGGATGCCCGAATCTTATAGTGGATCAAGCTCAGATTTTGAACTAGTACTAAGTGATGAGGAGGAATAGAAAGTTATCGTTCTATTTTGGCTTTAATTTATTAAATCTTCCAACTTGAATATTTTACGTAGAATTGAAATTTTATTTTGTTTTGTTTAAATAAATGGAGTGTTATTAAATAACTCAACAATTAAATACACAAAATTATATTAAGCACATATTTTTACCATACAAATTCCAATATTTTATTGAAAATTTTTTCACTTTGGAACCAAACTCTGATTTTTGTATGGAGTTAGAGTCTCCTACAACGCGATTTCCTATAACGCGGAGTTTTTCAGGAACCTATTCACCGCGTTGTAGGAGGTTTACCTGTACATATTTGGTACTTTTTTTTAATTATTTTTGTTCTCTATTTTAATTTTTTCAATAAAAGTTTTTAAGGCTCCAGTGGGACTCTAACTCTGGTTGTTCGTATACAGTTCAGTAGACCAAACCATCAGGCTTCATGTTTAAGATGTTAATTTTATTTTCAAACAAAGATTTTCACACTATTTACCTTTAGCAATAACCTTCATGTGACGAATTTGATAGTATGTATTCATTTATCAATTCTTCGTATTTAAAATTATAAATATGCCATATACATACATATGTATATAAAAAAACCATGTCGTAAATATATTATTAAGGACAAGATACATATGCATAAATATGCTTTTAGCGGATACCAATAAACAAGGACAAATTATGATTAAATCGAAACATATTATAATATTTTATAATGTCAAAACTACAATGGTATTATACTAGCCGCAATATAAATTGACAACCATAACATTCTATCATAATATGATGCTGTTCGATTATGGTCACCACAACCATGTATTTTCTTTGTGTGTAGGTGTTTTAAATACTTGGTTAAAAACTTGGTACCATATTGATTTTAATTATAAAACCAAGAATAGGGTTTTGCAAGAAAGCTGCAACTAAAACTATTGTAAAAAAACGTAACAATATTTTTAGCTGGTTGGATAGGCAAGGGTTAATACTAAAGGCAACCTAAAAAAGAGAATCAAATTTTGATTCACTCAACCATAATTATTTTAATAATGTCTTTTTGTTTCGGTTAACATACATACATACATACATATGTATGTACCCAGCAAGCCATATGAGTCCGAAAAGAGTCTTTTCTGACACCTTTTTCGGAGCGTTAACGCTCTTTATGAGCCCAAAAAACAATCATAATTGCTCTGAAAACCTTCAGAAAAGAGCGTCATTACGTTCGAAAATGGTCCGTCAGAAAGAGCTCTTAGATAATGTCAGAAAAGAGTCTTTTATGAGGGTTTTTTTGGGCTCTTAAAGAGCTCTTAGATAATGCCAGAAAAGAGTCTTTTATGAGGTTTTTCTTGGGCTCTTAAAGAGCTCTTAGATAATGCCAGAAAAGAGTCTTTTATGAGGTTTTTCTTGGGCTCTGTGTAATCTTGTTTTTATCATTCTTGTGTGGTACAGCTATGTTTTTTTTTTTTTGTTCAAAGCACAAATAGCAGGAGAACAACGCTTTGGTACACACATAATTAAGTGGAATTTCTTAGTTATACTGCGTGACGACTCAGGACAGTAACAAGCAAATTTTTCTTTCGCTCCGAAAATGCTCTTTAGTTGGACTCTTTTCTGACTCCTTTTTTCGGAACGCTCCGAAAATGCTCTTTTGTTGGACTCTTTTCTGACTCCTTTTTCGGAGCGCTCCTAAAATGGTATGCTGGGTATGTATATGTAGCTATTATAGTTAAAAACACAAACTACATAGGTGAAAAAAAAACAAAAACAAAAGTATTATAACCTTGAGGTTGAAAGAACTAAGACTTCAAAATAAATAAACTTAAACACAAACCAAAAAACTTGTACTCGGTCAGTTTGCATATTCCTTTGATTGTGCTCATAATTTGCATAACTTGTCATGCGAAAATTCTATTCTGTTTGTAGTATTGTGGTGAAATAAAAAAAAGTACAAACTTTATTTTTTTGTTCACTCAAGTCATCGACAGCAACATTTTTGTGTAGAAAAATTTACGAAATAATTTTGTAACTATAATTAATTAATATTCTGCTACATGTTAAACTTTGTACACACAATTAACTGAATGCAATATTCATGTTCTCTTTATGCAGTTATTTTATTTTGTTACGGGCAATAATATAGATTTTATGAGGCTGGTGCAGAATGTTTAGAAATTTAACATTTAGAATTTGAAATAAAATTTAAAGTGTTAAATAAAGTTATGAAGAAAATAAGGGGGAAAACATTGTTTTATAAAGCATTGTTCACATAAAATAGGGTAGTATAAATGTTTTAATATTTATATAACAAAAAATCGAATACTTTTAAGAAAAGCTACAAAACCACTCCACTAAATCAGGAAAAATTTTAATGTATAGTTGTGATGTCTGTAAGAGATTGCAACCTTTCGGCAAGCATTCTTTTATATACATACATAAATATTCGAAATCATAGTTAAAGAGGCGACAAAAGGAGATCAAGAGTTTGTTTGCCAAACCATTGTTTTCTTTACTAAATGTATCCTTTTAATTTACGGTTCGAGAAGGCTTTAATGTTCACTCAACGATGACTCACAATAAACTTCACTTTGAGTAGCCCTGCATCTAGAGAAAACAATCGAAAGTTTCTTTCTATAATATTCAACTAAAGCCGTTAAAACTTATTGTTATAAATGTCATGACAACGTTGTTCAAACACGAACATGACATTGACAAGAGTTGTGCACATGAGACAAATTCATATGCGAACAAGAAGTTGTTTGCTGAGTGAACATAGTAATAAGGCATCGTTTTTTAAACTTTGTTGTAAAGAATGCGCACCCATTTTATAGTACCACCATTCTGCTTTTCACTACGATTCGGAAATTTAATTACACGATATATTTAAATAGCAGCATCCATTTTAGAAGAGACCCAAATTTTGATTTTTTGAACGTAGTATTTTCTTTGTAAGTTCTAGAATTCTTTTAATAATTTTTTGCTTGCTGTTTGTTCACTTTTTATACGAGGGCGGTTCGGAAACTTGTTGGCCTAACACAGAAAGAGAATTGCTAGTTTTTCAAAAACATTTTAGTTTTTCAACATAATCTCCTGAAACTTTAATACACTTAGTCCAACGCTTATTTAGCAATTATATCTCTAAATTAAAATAGTTTTCCTCAAGGCCTTCAAAATAATGGTTTACAACTGTAATTGCATGGAACAGGTAAAAGTCACTGGGAGCTAAATCAGGAGAATAAGGTGGGTGGTCAAGCAATTCGTACTTTAATTCGTCGATTTTAGCCATTGTTAAAACACTCTTGTGCGCTGGTGCGTTGTCTTGATGCATAATTATTTTTTTGTGTTGTAAGCCAGGACGTTTTTCTCCAATTTTTACATTTAATGGACCCAAAATGTTGCAATAGTACTCTGAATTTATTATTTTACCCTTTTGCAGATAGTCAATCAATAAAATGCCTTTGAAGTCCCAAAAAACCGTTGCCATAACCTTACCAGCCGACTGAATTGTTCCTCTAGCTTCAGTTCATTGCTTGGATTGTTATTTTGTCTCTGGAGTGGTGGATCCATCTCTCATCAACAGTTATAAAACGACGCAAAAATCTATTTTATTTTTTTTAAAACGACCCAAACAAGCTTGAGAAATTTTCATTCTTATGCGCTTTTAAAAAATGCGGCACCCATCTTGCAGAAAGCTTTGTCATCTGCAGTTCTTCATGCAAAATTAAATGGATTTGATCATTTAAGATGCTTCGGCTATTGGCTATTTCACGCACTTTTATTCATGGATCATTTAATATCATATCATGCACTTTGGCTACAATTTCTGTTGTTGTTGCTGTTTTTGGACGTTTACTACGTGGTTCATCCTCAATGTTTGTACGACCAAGTTTAAATTCAACAACCCAATTTTTTACTGTTGCATATAAAGGAGCACTTTCACATAACATAATCATCATATCACTATGAATTTGTTGTCCCGATGAACCTTTTTTATTTAAATAAAATGAATGACACCAGGAATTTCTAATTTTTCCATTGTAAAGAAAAAACTCGGATGCGTCTGTTTTGAACACCTGTTTCTATATGAAGGAGTTGGCAGATCGAAGAGAAATTTAGAATGTGTTCATAGCACAGATGGAAGTTTCCAAAACACTTAAATTCATTCTGTTTATACCGGGCTTTCTATTCTAGGCTAAGAAGTTTCCGACCTGCCCTCTTAACATTATTTACAGTACTGCTTTAGCTCTCTTTAGCTAGCTAGGAAATTGATTACTGAAAAAACGTTAGTGTTGCAACCGGAGTTTTAAAAAAAGCATCAGTAGTGTGACCGGATTTTATGTAGACAATGCAATGTTTTTAATTTTATGTAATTTTGTTTGTGTTTAATTGCCAATATGTTTGATTACTTTTAAAACACAGGCAGCAAGCATTATCAATCCTAGTGTAGCAATTTTATACTCGCCCTATATTATTAAGATGAATTAATTTATTAACGCCCTCTTTAGCATTCAAGTATTTTGAGATTAAATTATTATACATTAATTATTCATATTTAATAGGAATTTGTTATGTTGCAATAAAATCTCTAGTAACAAGGATTGCTGTTAGAGATTATGATGCGTGAAAAAATCAAACACTTCCTTCCACACAGCCAAACAAAAACTTCTAGAATTTATAATTAAAATATGTAAATTAGCTTGCCAAATTCGCTTCTAATAACAGGCAGTTTACCCAAAAAATCATTTTCTCATTATTAGAGAAATATGTGCTTAAATATGCTTGTAACATACAAACTTCCATGGCAAAATCAATTTTCTGTAAAAGATTTTATTTTGGTAACAAAATTGTTAAATGATAATTTTGGCTAATTTGCATATAAAACAGTTGAATTATGTAGTTCAAGTTGTGTATTTATTTAGATTCTTAAAATATGCCAAAATACAAAATAATATTGATGAAATATTATTACCAAACTCAACTCAAGTGGCAGGATTTTTTAAAAATTCATAAATATTGAGGGTAAAAAAGAAAATGTTTATATTAAACCCTTGCAACATTAATGGTGGTGGCTCGCTTACAATGTTGCCAAGTCAAGTGGTTGTTGTTTGTTGGTGTAATGAAAGTTTTAAAAGTGTGTTCTTTTTATTAAATTTCGCATATAAATTGATGTTAATGTTTTGTTAAATAAAAAAAAAAATAAATCTTGTTTACATAAATTGTTAAAAGTGTCAAGTAAAGTGTTTAGATTTTTATTTAAGAAAAGTGGTTTGGTTATAAATTTCAATTTTGTTGTTATTTTATTGTTGAATAATGTTCAGCCTAATTGTATGCTTTAAATTTTGTAATATATTTTTTGTTATTGATGGTGTATTAAATATGATAGAGTACCTGGTATTATTGGCACTTTTATATTGATAAGGGATTTAAACGGTTTCGGAATAAATTTTTAATTAAAAACGAGATACGTTTTTTACAGAAATACCGAAATTAATAAAATTATGTTTTAAATAGGTCCAAAAATTTTAAATTTTCTGTTTTAATGTTTTTTTTTGTAAATTATTTGTCCCATTTAAAGTATGCGGTTGCAGAAGCTCATTATAAGAGAGTACCAAGAAGGCATAAAAGTCACATTTCTTAAAAGAAACATTTTCCAAAACGTAGCAAATGCGTACATGTTATTATTTTATCCGTTTTCCTCCCTAAATGTCAAAGTTCAAAAAAGTATCAAACAATTGTCAGCTACTTTTAATATTTGATGATAATGTCTAAATTTTACTTCAATTAATTTTTACCCAATACACATTTCCAAAAATTGGATCTATTTAGCAGAAAGGTCAAAACTTCACGACTCTAACTTTAGGTGTTTACGTCACTCAGTAACGTTACAATTTTGTATGAATTATGTACATATGCCACATACATTATCGCAATTTCCTGATATTTGCAATATTTATAAACTAACAGCTATAAATTCAATTCAATTAAACCGTTAAGCAATAAACGTGTTAAACTATTTAAAAGTCTAGATAATATTCTACGTTCCCACGAATAACAAAGATTGCAGTGCTCAAGAACCTACCAGTGCTTAAGAACTGGGAAATGTATTTTTGCAAACTCATGTTAGACATTAACAACCACCTACACGCTAAACGACAATTTAATAGATGTTTTAATGAGTAACAAAAATAGCAAGATAATTATAAATTGGTCAAAAATTGCAAAAGCATTAAAGATTACCGACATTAAACGATAAGATTAAGGCCAACAAAACATTAAGTACACTTGTACTACGAGTATCAAAATAAAAACAAATCCTAATTGGCTATAAATAAGAGTTGCTTGCAACTAAATGGAACAATAGTTATTCAGTAAGCAATTAAAAGCATACAATACATTTAATTAATTTCAAAAAAAAAATCCAAAATGTTCAAAATCTTTAAAGTATTGGTAACATTAATCTATGTCATGAATTTGATGCAAAATACTTGGGCCGAAACAGCTGTGAGAAAATGTAAGTAAAAAGTTTTTTTTTAACATGCTTTAAAGTGCTATTAATTTCATATTAATTATTAAACAATTAGGTGTCCATGGCGAGTTGAAACCCTTATCGGTACAAGTGAACTCTTGCACTGAAATGCCTTGTGAATTGTGGCTAGGTTTTCCTACAAATATAGCTGTACAGTTTGTGTCTACCAAAAACACGTTGTCTGATATTAAAGCCGATGTTCATATGACTACATTGGGTATAGGAATGCCATTAGAGTTATCAAACGAGCGCACTGATGTTTGTAAAAATTTAATGTTTGATGCCTATTGTCCCATGGATGCGGATGAAGATGCCACCTATCATTTGGTGTTGGATATAGCAAAACATCAACCTGAAGTACCAGCAAAAATAGAAATATCCATCAAAGATGCCAGTGATGAGACAGTGATGGCCTGTTTTATAGTGGATGCCAAAATTAGAAGACGTAATGGTCCCTTGACACAATAATCATTTTAGATGGAATTTCATTTATTTTTTGTTAGTTAGTAAGAATTTTTAGCTTAAGCTGAAACATTGCATCAATGTTTTATACTATATAATATTAAATTCTAATAAAATTTATTTATTTTCTATATAAATAAAAATTATTTTTTAAGTGAAAAATCGGAATTTAAAAAAAAACTCTTTAAATAAATTAAAATCACATTTGAATAATAAAGAGAGTTTTTTAATATACTATATACATTGATCATTTATTTAAAATATGATCGTTTGGAAAATACATTTTAATTACGTTGTCGGCAAATTAGAAATCCTTGTATATTTGGTAAAATTAAAATTTTAAATTTTCCTAAAATCTGTCCATTTTTCAAACCCTCTTCGAATCAATAAATAAATAGATGTGTTTAACGTAATAAATTTTAAAACAATTCTGCAATTCAGATTCATTATACTTATTTCACGAATAATACAAAAGAAATACTTTTTTGCAACATTAAGCGAAAAATACATAAACTGATGGCTTATAGAATATTATTGAACGCAATATTTTATTATTTTTACCACTACATTGTAGAACTAGAACACTCTACAGAAGTACATTAGAATTACATTTTTATTGCAAAGAACGAATTCTAGAATTAGTTACAACATCAACAGTTCTAAAATAGCTTTTAAAAGATCTAAATAGGTTTCGATATACTGATTCCAGAAATGGTTTTTTGAAAAGATGCAGTTTTCTTGACTAAATATACAATTCTGCTTTCGCTTCGGAGTAAAATACTTAGCATTTGAATCTGTTACGAAACCTATCTGGAATTTTCACATAAGCAGTTAAAGTCTACACAAACTGACCAGAAGTAGTAAGTGTTTATAAATTTTTTCTTAAAACCAGAACGAGTAAAAACTGTAACTCACAAAGAGACCTTTTGTAAAAAAAATCATATTAATGGATGCCAAACGGGACTGGTTTTTCAAAAAATTCCAAGATTCCAGGACTTACATTTATAAAATTCCGAATCCCGGGATTTATCGGGATTTTTGTTTCATATTAAAATAAATTGGTTTATTAATAATAAAAACTATTTATTTCGAAAAAGTAACTTATGTTAAATATAAAAATGTTTGAAAACAAATATTTGCTGTCCTCATGGACAATTAATAATTTAAAAACATAATAACATTACATTGAAATTTAACATTTACTAAAATAAAAATGTCATTTCCACTTTAATTTCTATATCAATTTCAAAAGCAATAGAATATTATCGTTCGTTCATAAAAAAGCTTCTTAAATATATTAAGGTGCCTAAAGTAAAGAAAATCTTGATGAAATTTTGTTAACAATATATAAAGCAGAAGAAAAATTTCGTTCCCATCATTTGCAAGCAAAATTGCTAGAAAATTGATGTATGCTGTTGGCATAAACAATCCTTTCTCACCCCCGTTACAAATAATTCTATTTCTTACTCATAACAGACATTATTAGGTGTTGTGGGGTGCTTTTACATATTTCAATTGCATTCATTATTTCATTCGTTTTAATTCATTTCTAATAACAAACATTACTATGTATCCCATTATCAAATTTACTCTTCATTTGTTTTCGTTAATTTTATCTCGCTTAATATGCAATCACTCTCTGATATCTCTTTGAGGTTAAATAAAGTGCAACATCAGTAGAGAGAGAGAATTAAATCACTGCTACAAAGGGCTTCATTCATTACTTCAACATGATTTAAAATGTCAACTATATAATAGTGCATTCAATTTGGCAATTCAAAATTAATTTTCTTTCATCTTTCTTCCACTTTTATTTCTTCGGCATAATTTTGTAAAATTGAAATTCTTGTTGATGATTTTAAACAAGATGTACTAGTTTTCGGGATTTATAAATACCGAAAATTCGGGACTTGTCAAATCGGGATTTTGGAATTGGCATCCCTAGTTCCTACATAGAAGCAATTCACAAATTTTTCTCTTTTTTACTACACCCATTAAATTAATTACTTTCAATAGCAAAAGTTTTTTTTGGGCTACTTTCACTGCCAAGTAAAGGTTTAATATGCTAATATAATCACTATTTACTATTTATTGATTATCATTCGAATTAATTGAGTGATTTCAAACGAATGCTTAAAATTAGGGACCTAAATAAGTCATTAGTACTTGACTATCAACAAATAGCTAATTACACATGTACATATAACGACTTGAATAATCCATTGATCGTAAGGATTTGCAGAAGCTATTACAGTGCACTCGCGAAAATATGAACACCCCAAAATATGAACACTTTTTCTCTACCAGTGACTACTACAAAATATGAACTTTATACAAAAGCTTTAATATATGAACATTTATTTTTTATTTTGAAACGAATTTCAGTTACATAATATGCATGAAAATTTGGGGAAAAACCGAGCTATTAACATTTGAATGTCAAACAACCGCAGACGCAAACGCATATTTGGTTTTTAAGTGTTAATTAAAAGTGAATTATTTGTATAATATGCATAAAAAACAACATAAATTTCTAACTTTAAAGGAAAAATATGAAGTTTTGGAGAATTTACAAAAAGGTTCAATTTAGCGAAGAAATATGGAGTGACAAAGTCCGCAGTATCTGGAGTAAAAATAGAATAAAAATGCAATTTCAAAATGTGTCAACAATACATTAATCGGACCTGGAAAAATAAAAACTATTGTTTTTATTTAAATTTTGTGCCATTTGTAAATATGAGCAATCCCAAAAGTTTTAACTGCCCTTGTTTTCATTTGTTCATATTATCGCGAGTGCACTGTATTATTAAAAGAATAATGTCAAGTAGGTACGTATGAACAAGGCGGCACACAGAGGAGTATTTGGCCTGAAAAGCTGGCCAAAAAGGCAAAACTGAATTTTAAGAAAACTTAAGAACTAAGTACGCAGCTCGACAGACAACAATATTTTACATTATATAGTAAATTTTGAAGACTTTTAGTGGCGATTTGTAGCTCTGAGACCCTGCTAAAGTCAGGAAAGTGAAGAAATTTATATGAGATTTTAATGTTTTTTTTCGGTTTCTGGATGTTTATATGATATTTTTTTTTGCGACTAAACGAATAAAGGTTTAACAAAGATTATTTTTTTCGCTGAAAGGTTTGATCAAAAGTAATTTAAAAAAGAAAAAAAAATTTTAAATATGTTGAATATTCATGTTGAAACAATTCGTTCAAAAGCTAAAAAAAAAAACAAATTATACACTTTTTTTGCAAAAAAAGGAAAAGAAGAACAGTCTTATTCAGAAAAAAAATTTAATATCGATATAATCTGCAAATTAGTAAATTTGAGATTTTCGCTTAATAAATGGTTATTAAAATTTCTTATTCAAAAAACGCTTATTAACTAATTTGTAATTTAAGAGTAATTTTCATTTAAGACTGGCAATACTATTTTATTTGAATGTCACTTAAGTTCTAATGATGAAACAGGGTTGAATACTTTTTTTATCAGTAACCGCAACTCGTCAGTTGTTTTGCTTTTAAATAAATATGAAATGTTTTTAAATAAGAAAATATTTTGCAATAGTCTTTTAGTAAAAGATTTTTAAAAATGAAATATTAATTTTTTTGCAAAAATAAACATAAACATGTACATTTATGCACTAAGAAAAACCAGAGACGAAAAAAACTCGGTAACCTTCTTTTCATTTGTTTATGTTTTCTGCACATCACTATTTTGATACAAAAAAAGACTGTTGAGTAAGGGTTTTTCTAATTTTTTTTACAGTTTCTTTGTTGAAACGATATTTTTTTTAAATTCCGTATCAGGAAGAGAGAATGGGTTGACTTTTTCCTTATATATTCTCTGACGACTGGAGTTCGAAATTTCAATGATGTATTCTGTTTAAATTCAACAGTAGAAATAAAAAAAATAAAAATAAATAAATAAATTATCTTAGCAATTCTTCCAATAAAATTTATTGTTTCCATATTTTACACAATAAACCACAAAAATTTATTATTTTTTCAAAAATTCTTTTAAATGTTTATATGAACATGTAAATAAACACAGAAATGTCATTTTAGTTTAGGTTTAAAGTAGGGGTCGACGTACTTTAAAATTTCAACTTTTAATGTGGCGTTAAAGTCTGCAAATTAGGCTAATAATCGTTTGTGAATAATACTTTAAGAAATTTTGCTTAATAGTGGATAGTAAACCTAAATTAACTCTTTCTGAATAAGACTGGAAGTTTTTAAAAGTGAGGTTAGCATGTCTACGAATTATGTTTGATACCACAAAAAAATTTGGAATCTCTAATTTTAGAAACAAAAAAAAAAGTGTGCGCAAGTTTGCGCCATTATTTTTGACGATTTTTTTAAATTTTCACATTTTTTCTATTTTTGTCTATTTTTTCTAATTAAGTCATAAAAGCATGCGCTTGAAAATACTTATAAAGGGCTATTGCACACAATTTTTATCAAACCCGTTTTGTAACTTCGAGAGTCAATAGGAAGTTTACACAAGATTACAGCTATTCCAAATAGTGAAAAAATCTAATGCTGGAACCATTGACGAAAAATTGGATTTTTTGGTCAGAAAATTGAGCGAAATTTCAAAATGTGAAGGGGATGGGGACATATTAGCACTGAAGCAGTGTTTGAAAAATTTCAATATATATTTCAATATTATTAAATAATATAAAATAAATATAATAAAGCCTTTTTTCATAAAAAAAAATAATGTTTTATAAGAGCCTTACAATTTTGAATTTTTTTTTTTTAATTAGACTGTAAATCATATGTATGTATGTACATACAGTCTGTCAAGAATGAGTTTAAAATCAACATTTGTTAATTGAGTTTTGCGATTTATACCAACTTTTTTTTATTCCTTAGGAATGTGGCTTTTAGAAAAATCTTCAAAACTTTAACGTTTTGGTTCTTAAATTTTTTTATTGCATTTTGAAAACAAAAAATTTAACGCATTTTGCATGTAAATTTTTTTTCGCCATTAAATTTTTAATAACTCCAAAATAGTACTAGATATAAAATAAATGTGTATAGTTAGTTTAAGCAGAATTTTCCGGTGCATCTTCTGATCCTCCTGCTATTAAAATCGGAGAACACGTTTTCAAGTTATGGCAAAATATATAAGGCAACCCAACGATTTAGGGGGTGAAGTATGCCACGCCTTTAAAAGAAAATCCTTACGTACTAGAGAAAAACGGAAAAAAGATTTGAATTAAGGGCATCAAAATCCATATAGTCCACATACTTTTATTTCTAGGGTAGAGACATTTTTTTTGTTGCGCAGTGTACTTTTGTTGCGCAGTGTAATTTTTTCAAAATCTGAAACTAGACTTTTTATATCATACTACACCTAAAACTATCAAAAAACTAAAACTTTTAATTCAAAAAACACGTTTAATAATTTTGGCCAGCTTTTCAGGCCAAATACTCCTCTGTGCGGCAGTAGGATTTGGTTCTTACTCCTCCTTAGGTATCAACCGAAAAATACAACAATACAACTAAATTAGAATTATATTAATTCTATGTATAATAGTTATAACGAGCGATTCTTTCTAATTAATAAGTTGAACCTACTAAAAAGACTTATTCTATGTAATGCAAATACATACAGTGGGTGGACAAATTATTAGTTACAATATATTAATTAAGAATCAACCGCTTTTAATACGTATATAAATTTATTTTTTGTACCAGATGTTTTCGTATTTTAATTCTGGTAATACTGTTAAATATTTTGTGCAGTGTCAACAATGATTGGTGACATTAGAGTGCAGTTGTAGATCATTATCTGTCATTCTGCTCTGAAGTGTGAAATATGCAATTTTGATTAAATTGATTAAAGTCTGGCATCACAATGAAGAACTAAAAGAAAATGTTCAAAAATGCGTTCAGAGCATGCCAAGAAGGGTGCAAGCTGTAATTGATGCCAAAGAAGGTTCTACGAAATATTAAGATTTTTTTTCAAAAAATTTTGTAATGTTTATTTTCCTCAAATATATATTTTTAAAACAAAATAATTTATTTTTAATTGAATTAGAAACACCTAATTTACCTAAAAGAACAAGTAAAAGGATAAATTTCCGCTATTTTAAAATGTTATACGGCTTCAAACTAAACAATTTTGCATGTGTAACTAATAATTTGGCCACCCACTGTAGTAAATTCTAGTCATTTATAGTGGAGGGCCAATGTAAGCGGCGGGAACAGTATTACCAATGAATAAAAGTTTTGTTTCTTTGCAAAATTATTCATACAAAAATCGTGAAGTATCGCAATTTACGACGAAGTAGAATTTTGTTCAACTTTGCCGCTTAAAACGATGTTGCCATACACATATGAGTTTAGTTAAAAATAAAAAAATTTTTTAATACTTTTTATTTATTTAAAAAACAAATCAATTTAATTTTTTGACATTTCCCGCTTTAAATATGCCGCGCAGATTTGCCTACCTACAAATGTATAAGCGGCAAAATGAACAGGTGATTACCGCCCGCGGCCGCATTCTGCTTACATTGGCCTTCCACTATTAGAAGTACGTTGTCCTGAAATAGCAAGGCATTATTAAGTTCTTGCTCTATAGTTTCAACATCATCTCATCGTCATTCAAAAGTATATTAATTTAAGGAAGTTATTTAGAAAAACAATAAAGTCAATGAATATGTTTTTTTAACGATAGCTTGATTATCTTGTAACACAAAGAAAATTCTGGTGGCACTTTTTAACTACCATGAATTGCTATGCACACAGTCAAATTTATTTAAAAAACATTCACAAATTACACATGTTTAGATCGCGCTTTTGTTCAACATTGTTTAGGAATTTGATTTTTAAACACATTTCTACTTTATAGTTTTACTCATTTCTCAATAATACGCCTAGATATTTTAAAATATAATTTTATTTATATTCCACATAATTCTAACAAGAATTCACAAACAATTTTGTTAATCTAACATAATATTAATTAATTCCTATTTGGTAAACTAAACCAAATTTCTCCCGCCCGCCTACAATTACATGTTTACATCAACCACACAAACTTACCCACATAAATCCTGTTAAACACCAGTTACAATGAAATATTTCTTAATTTCGTTTCCCTCTAGCTTTATTAATTTGACAGCTATTTGTCATTAAAGGCATATTTTGACAGACAGCTGAGCACATGTTTATAATAAGTTAAATACTCTTTCTCTACCACACACACAAACATAGAACACTCATACAAACATTTATAAATCACCCTACAGTTAGAACCTTTAATACGATTTTATATCCCTCTTAACAAGGCGTTGAAACAGCTTAATTAAATGACGCAGAAAATTACCCAAACTCAAACTGTATTACTTACATAAGAACGAACGTATGTATGTATGCATGTATATATATATGTATACATAAACACATACTGAAATACTTAAATATAGGGTGATCCATTTAGATCTTTTGTTTCATTTGTTTTTATTTTACAGATCATCTTATTTTTATACAGTTTTGTTTGACAATTCATCATGGAATGGCTGGCTTACACCGCAACAATGTCTCGAAATTATTCGGCTGTATTTTGAAAATCTGCGTTCTGTGAGAAATGTGTGAAAAACGTAATATTACACCACATGTTTTTTCTTCGAGGTTATGTGAAATCAAAAGTTGTTATTGACGAAATAGCGTCAGCAATGCTGAAATGAGCAATACAAAATTGGACCTTCCGAATGGACCAGCTGAAATTATTTTCAAAAAGTAAATGCAAAAAAGATTGTTATATCAGCCAATAATGAATATTCCGATATCTAGTTCTATTTTAAGTGTTTTATTTAAAACTAGCTGATCCGGCAAACGTTGTTGTGCCTTCAGGTTAGGGGTATGTTTTATTTAAATCTGCAATTTGGTGTTTTATTTACATTTTGATAAATGAATATTTAGGTAAATAGGTAAATTGAAATAAATACATATGTAAATACTTCTTTTCTAAGGCTTTGCTGTGATATCATAATATTGTTCATTGCAATGCTTTTAACATTTGTTGTTTTGTTGTCTGGAGCGTAAAGAAATAATGCTGATGGTGTTCCGACACGGAACAGGCGACATATAATTGACACATGGGAGAAGCATGCATTTTCAAGACAACAAAAAAATATATAGCTTCTATTGTTAGTTATCGTACAAACGTTAATATTTTTATAAACTTTTTAAATGTGAAACTCCTTTTGAAACACTTTTATTTTTGTTTATCCTATTTTGCGTGGTCTTGTACATAGAGTTAAATTTTTTCCCTTAAACTTAAAAGTGGATTACTACGAACAATTAAAAAAAATGTAGATAAATAAAAAAAGTAGGCATAAAAGTGGGCGTGTCAGTTTTTCTTTCCATAAAAACCTAAGACGGGTTATGACAAACATTAAAATAAAATAAAAATTCCCAAATCGGTGCAGCCGCTCTCAATTGATGCAATTACCAACAAAAGACATTTGATTTTTATTTATATACATAAAGATAATCAGCCCAATCATAAATAAAAATTCCGCGGGAGTTTTTTTCCTTTTCCCATTTTTTCTATTCAAATTCAATGTTAAAAAAATAAAAAGGGAAAAAAACTCCCGCGAATTTTTTATTTATGATTGGGATGAATGATCAAAACAAAAAAGAAGAATCGATAGTGCATTAACAAATTCCAAATTGCCTTAATTCAAAACTTCTTCACGACCAACAAACAACAAATATTACGTATATTAGGTATGGCGTAAAACGGAGGTGGTCAATTAAACTTGAACTTTTCCAATTTTTCTTTCCATATAAACCTTTTTCAGACTCTTACACACATTTCAAAAAAAAAAAAAATTACCAAAATCAGTCAAGCCGTTCTCAAGTTATGCGCTTAGCAATGAGCAGCATTGCATTTTATTTATATAGATAGATAGATTAAAACAGGTCTAAATGAATTACCCTATACATATGTATGTACAGAATTGTATGTTCCTTGTCATTAAAGTTGGCTATAAAGTGTTACAAGACTTTTTCTTTGTGGTTGTTTTTTTAACTCGTAAAAGTGCGTAGAATCTACTGCGTGCATTTTGCAATATCACCCTTTATGTGTTGTGGTGTCACAATATATGTATTAAATGTATGTAGTTGCATTAATTTGCTCTATTTTGTCAAATAGTTTTTCTATGTAAATTTTATTATTTAACAGAGTTAGTAGCTGGTTGTAAAAATCATTTAGCCCTAATCACTGTTAATTTTATGTGTCTTAATTAATAGCATTTCATAGTAATTTAACAAGGTTGTACTAAAGTTGATAGTATTGTAAAAATGCATTAAACATAAATGACGCCAGCTAGTTGTTGGTTAGTATATAGAGTAAAGTGCACTTAGTAATACATAAAGAAGTAGTTTAATTAATTAAAAACTAAAAACACTTTAAAATAACACATTTTTAATTGCTCCATGCACAAGGTGCTTAATAACAGTTAAACCAAATTTAGCACAATATATGCAAAAAATTTAAGAGATACGGGTCCTCGATATTGCGACATGTATTAATTGGTTGATATTTATTTGAATGACATAAATGGCTTGAGTTTAGAAACAAATTAAAGGGATTTAGATTTTCAGCATTCATTGGATAATAATTAAATTATGTTTCTAAGTAACTAATATTATTAAAATTATATAAATAATGATACATAAAGTAATAAAATGCTTTTGAAAAACAATGAAAATATATATGGTTCCGATATAGTAGGCCCGTGTTTTAAAATCACTCCGAAATCGAATCAATCACAGCCGCACAGTGCAGATACATCTTAAATTCTCACCAGGCAAATTATTTACTTCATTTCTTATCTTTTTAAATGTCCTTCTACGTAAAACATCCAACCCTATCTGTTCTTTTGCAGATAATAGCAACATTTGCCATTCATATTCATTCAACCATAGACCAATTCCTTTGCAGATTAAGGGAAATTTAGGCAAAACATAAATCATACACTTAAAGCTTGTGACAACCTCCGAATGGAGTCATACAAATAGAGTCGCTTTTAATGCACGTAAGACTACATGTTGTATGTTAACACACACATGCAGGACAGATAATGTTGCTTCATCTGTTCTGCTAGATGGTGTAAATATTAAGAAATTAGACGCTCTTGGTGTTCTAGGCATGAGAATCGAGTGTGATGTCCGCTGTGCCTTGGTTTTTAAAAACGGTGTAGGAAATACTTTACTTTATCTGATCTCCTTACTATTTACACCACCTATATTCGACCGAAAATGGAATACAACTCTCATGTATGGGCCGGTGCTTCGAAGTTTATTTTGGAGTTACCCGACCACGTACAGTAGAGGGAAAAGGTGCTTATCGATGACAATAGGTTATTCTATTCTATCAATACTATAATGGAATGTGCTGTTTCCGTAACCCAGTCAGTCATACATGATCGACTGAACATTGGTTTGCACAACACATTACAGGGGAAATTCGTTCTTTAGTCCTTATGAGGAATAAACTTCCTGCATAAGTTTTCTGTCATTTTCAATATAGGAAAATTTAAATCAAATGCTCACAAATACTACTCCCTCCTTCCTCCCTCCCATAACCTATTTTACTAGTTCAAACACAATGCATTGCATGAGCAGGTGCAATGCTAGTCCAAACAAAAAAATTATAATGTTTCGTCTTCGTTTTCCATCATCGAAATCTATACGATCTTATTGTCTTACCCATCGCAGTGACAGATTAAAATATCCATATTTGAAATAAATAATCACAATTACAATGAGTTTTGGTAGATGAGTTTAAAGTAGTAGTTTAGTACAAGAATGATAAAATAAAAATTACGCCAACACGCGTAAAATTTTAAAATGTTCTGCGCATTTTGGCCCTGTGACGTGACACATTCTGTGTTTCTATTGGCTAATTTTTTCTCATTTGTTTTTTTACTCATATTTTGCTTGCATTTGCTCACTGCACTCTTCATGTTTATATTTTTTGTTGTTTCTCTTTTTTAAACAGATTTTATTTTAGAACTCTCAGAGATTTCAATTGCAAGGTTGCCAACTATCACATAAAACATAAATTTTTCGCAAGAAATTTTAATTCTAACACATGAAACATTCTTGGTAACCTTTAGAATGGACCTTCTACGTCACATAAAGGCAAATCATGCGCATGGCGTAATCTTTATTTTATCATTCTTGGTTTAGTAGATCTATATAAGATGCATCCTTTATACGCTGCATATAATGTTCCCCAACAAATCTTGACCCCTTACTCTAAAAACTGGAGAGTTGATGAGTTGTTATATCTGCGTTTCACCTTCCTACTCATTCCGTCGACTTCTGCAATCACAATTTCTCCTGGCTTTTTTTTAAGAGAAGTAACACTCAGACAATTAATATGCTTATATGTATAATTGCGTTACTTTCTTTGGAAAGGGGATAGTTGAAGAAGTAAAGGTGGTGAAATTAGAAGAAAGCTTATTATATCACAACTCTGCAATTGCGCATTATGATTGTGTTTAGTGCAGCATTGCAGCGCCTCTGGTGGCGAGTAGGCGCATTATATTTAAAGCTTGATTTTGTAGCCTTTATTTTAATTATTTTATTTCGGTGTTCAATGCTATACCACCGAAGGAGGGCGCTGTGATAAATATTAGTTATGATAGATAGAAAACTAATAATTATCAGAAACTGATGTTGTTTGAGTGGCAGCGGCTGGGAATCGAACCCGGGCTACAAATACCAACTCATGATTAATGATCAAATGCGCTAACCAATTAAGCTACCGCACCCTGTTTCATGTTCAGATTTTGTTTCTTTGGGAATCTAATAAGCACGAAACCAAAAGGTCATCTCAGACTGTTCTTTACAGTAATGAGATTTCAGTTCAAAATCCTTATAAAAATGATCCTATGAACAAACAATGTAATTATTTTGTAAGCATCTTATCGTTTCCACTTTTTGCCAGTAGGAGATACCAGTCTCCTCGATCAGACCAGCCGTTTAGAAAGAAAACGCATATGCGTAGTGTAGACATTTCAAGAAAAATATTCTTAACTGTGCCCGTTATTGATCATTAATATGATTTGGCTTCGGAAAATAAGCCAATAATTAATGGTTTTTCGAACATGATCGATTGTTGAATTTTTCCACTACCAATATCTGATATATTTTATAATTTGAAATATTTACTTATTTTTAAATCATAAAACAAATTTAAAACTCTTGATATTTTCTAATATATTTTTTTAATAATATTTATGAAATCAAAATTATTATCTAGACTATTATGCATTGTTGTTTGTGTAGAAAAGTTTGTTTGTGTGTTTCTATTTTACTTAACAAATCTTTCAAAATGTCATTACACAAGTAAAGTATTTAAGAGGACTTTGTGTATGAATGTGTGAGCGTGTGTGTTTACTACTTCAACAACAATAGTGTAATTACTGAGCACAATAGTTGTTGTGTATTGGGCCCTCATCCAACTGAGAAAAACCCCTCCTGTGGCCAGGACTTATAGACTTAAAGCAGAGACAATAAAAACTACAAAACATATAAAAACATATGGCACACATACAGTCATCACACACACACAAGTTACTTACATTTCTGGACTCTACTGCTTCCTTATTATTGTACCTATGTATGTATGAATAAATAGGGGAAAAAAAACAACAAGGTGGTAGCAGCAATTTGCCACCCAAATGCTTTAAGCGGATTGTTGTCTTTCAACCGCAAATAGTCTGTCCACAGACTTATGTATGTTTATGTACATTTTCAATACTCTTGGCTGTAGTTGTATTGTGTTGCATGTTTGTTTGTTGACGGATGTGTGTTCTAGTTTGATTTTTCCTCTTTTTTTTTTTTTTTTTTTTTTTGGTTCGTCCTCGTTGTTGTTTGGTATTCGATTTGCTTTTATCTTACATTAATATTTTTCAATAATATGTATTGAATTTTTCATTGTAGTCCTTCCATATGACGTATTTTTCATTTATACCTGCAAGAACACTCATTCATTCATACATGTCGGTAATGCACAGTGGGTTGTGTTGGAAGAAAATAGATTTATATAGTAGAAGTTAAAATTTTCTTAAAAAATTATGAAATTTTATTTGAAGATCAGTTGTGTAGGAAGATAATATCCAATGTTAGAAACAATAATTAGAACGTCTTTTTCATTTTCAATGATGAGAGAATGAACTTGAAAACTAAAAACTTTGTTAATTCTTATAAACTACATATACACTTAGCTTTCAATGAATCTCTTTAATTGTCATAAGTTAATTGCTAACATTTTATAGAAAATTTTGAATTGTTCGAAATTTATTTCAATAGGAAAATAAAATATTTTCGGAGTCTCTCAAAATGTAACTATAGATTTAAACCTTATGGATACATTATCTATAGTAATGCGGCAATACAATTTGCTGGTTTAAATTGGGAACTTGGAACACATAGTGAATGTCCTGATTATTCGATTTGTTTAAAAGCCTTAATGTTTACCTAACACTTTCAGTTTAAAAATTATACCCACTCAATATGCTCTGTGAGAGATTAAAAACATTTCAAAAATTAAATTGAACATGATCTTGGCGGGGAACAGTATCAAACAGAGTATATGTTTTGAAATTTCTTTCTGTAGTAATTGTATGCCACAAGTCTCCTAAACTCGCAATTATCGAACTATAGAAGCTCCACGGTGAGATAAATCAATTGGCTTGTCCGAACTAGGGTATACATTCGAGTAATGCTGGTTCGATTATTCGAACAATTTCTTACGAATAATTAGTTAAAGAACTTAGAAATTGCCATTTTCGAACAACGAATAATTCGAATAATTTTATGAAAAATAATCGAATAAAACGAATAAATATATTTGTTTTAATGTGTCGTGTTTTTAAATATTTTTTATGAGATTTTTATGAAAGTTATATAAATGAGTGATCCGATAGGTCCTACTACAAAAATATAAAGAAAAATATATAAGTATAATAACTTGTTATTCTAATAAGAAATCTTAGTTATTTGTAATGGATATTGAATTAATGGATATGAAAATATGGTGGAAAAATATTGGCAAAATCGCAATTATGTCTTAACATCATATTAAAATAAGCAAAACTAAACAAAACGTTAGCTTAGAAAAGGCTAAATTGGAATCATAAAGGTTTGCTTTCTTAATTGAACCTGTATCATCCTTATAAGATAACCTAAACTAATGTTGAATGAAATGCTGAGAATATTGAAGAAAGTGATATTGAGGATGACATTGATGATGATTATGTTGAAATATACAAAGAAAGCTATCTTAAAATTGATAAGAAGTGATGGCGAAAATGAAAGATCTTCGAGATAATTCAGAGTTGTTTGGTGGTGCGTTGATTTTATAGTCAGGTGATTTTAGGCAAACATTAGTCGTCATTTCTAGATCGACAGCAGTCGATACACAAACAGTCAAAAGAGGAATTAATTGAATGAGTTTTCACTAACATGGCACAACAATATACATACCATGCATCATGGTTGAGTGACAGAGCAATTTTAGCGGCAAAAAACAATAATGTTATTTATTGAAACATGACTATACAATCAAAGATTCCTGGCGAATTGGTGTTGTACAAGTCTGTGGATACTGTTACCAATGCAAAAGATGTTGTGAATTATCCAACAGAATTTTTGAAGTCGTTGGACTTACCAGTCTTGCCTCCGAATAATCGCCAATTAAAAGTTAGAGGCACTATTATTATGCTTCGCAATATCAATCAACCCCGTTTGTGTAATGGTACAAGACTTGCTATTAAAAGTTTGATGGCTTATGTAATTAAAGCTACTATTTAAACTGGAAAATTCAAAGGCGAAGATGTATTCTTTCCACGCATCCCAATGATTCCGTCTAATATGCCATTTGCATTTAAATGACTTTAGTTTTCTGTTCGCCTTGGGTTTGCGGGTTACCATTAATAAGGCGCAAAACCAATCTTTAGGAATTCGTGGAGTAACTTTAGAGTAGCCAGTTTTCTCACATGGACAGTTGTATGTATGTAGCCGTTTGCGCGTTGGCAAACCAAGGGTTTATATATTTACGCCGAAAATGGAAAAACAACAAATGTTGTTTACCACAGAGCATTACAATAAAAGCAATTTATCACTGATTTAAATGAATTCGAATTGATTTTTTATTTTCTTTTTTGCACTGTGGAGGGTAAGCAAGTTCGGATGTGGATTGGCCCAACACCAATATTCGGTTTCCGGTAATTTTTTTAACAAATACCAAAACCAAAACCTTTATGCTTTTTCTTCAGTTTTTTCGTATTCATGCCAAGACTTCGTCTCGGCACAAGCTAATGTTTGTAGTTGTACTTTAAGTGGTACACATAAAAATGTCGAGACGAAGTTTTGGCATAAATACGAAAAAACTGAAGAAAAAGGAGGCAACATGTAAAATAAATGAAAAATGATAATTACAGGAAATTTCGAACCACCGATAATACTGGTTAAAGGATTGATGTTTGACTGTAGGCTAGCGGGCGCCGCAGTGGTGCAGAGGGTGAGAACGCAAAGAAGAATATGTAAATTCAAATTCAGGTTCGAATCCTAAGCCAAGAAAATTATCAATAAATTTTAATAATAATTTTCATGTAACAATTCCTACCTTCAGTAAAAATAATTTAATGAAAAATTAAATTTAATGAACTCGAGCCGAAATAAAAGAAATATCAAAGATTTAAAATTAACAGTTCAAATTAAAATAATAATTGTTTTTTTTTCAAAAACTTTATTGATAATTTTTCTTGGCTGAGCTGGATTCATGTTGTAAAAACAATTCCTACCTTCAGTAAAAATAATTTAATGAAAAATTAAATTTAATGAACTCGAGAAGAAATATCAATGAAACAAAAATTTATATTTAATATATGAGAATTTTTCCTCTTGCGAGTATTATTTTATTGTAAAAAATTTTTTAAAAAAAATTCATATAACAGAGGTATACAAAAATAAATTTCAAATAAATTTTTATATTTAACTTTGAAGTAAACCTTCGAATAAATAAATTTTTTTAAAAAATTTATATTTAATTTTAAAATACATATTTAAGAATTAACAAAATTTGTTCAAGTACAACATGGAGTAGTGTCGGTACTTAAAGGCAGCTTAAAGTTATCTTAACCTGTTATAAAATTAAAATAAAACATTTTTTTTAAAATTTAAAAGTACATTTTAAAAGTTTCAGTTTATTTCGGATTAAGCACAATATTGAATTTTTAGCCGAATATTAGTTTCGGTTCGTTTACGGCCAGAAAAACCTGCTTATTTTCTTATTATTGACTTATTTTCCAAACAACCTCAAATTAAACCCCACTGTGGCTGCATATTCTCTTAAGTTATAAGTAAAATCTCCCTTTTGCGTGAAAAATTATATATGTAAGTAAATAAATTTTCTATTGTATGTACTCGTTCGTATGTGGTTTTGTCGAGACCAATATACGAATTTGCTTGTGCTGATTATCTTTTAGTGATTATCATATGAGTTTTCCGCTTAAGTTGTTGTTAATGTTTAACGTATCAATACTTTGAAATGTTTCAGTTAAACTCTCGCGGGATTTCATTATAGAACTTTGAGGTTTCCTTCTTGTTCATGTTTCGAAGCCATATGTGTGTACACTGTACATAGTTTAATCTTTATTAACTGCTACGAATTACGTATTGTAAATACATATATAATATGTAATAACTCTTATATATGAAAATAGCACATATTTTTAATAAGCCGTATTTGTATTTTAGTTTGTATTTTAGTTTGTGGTCAGTTTAAGTAGATTTCCATACGAGTGAGTACATTTGGTATTTCCAGCAAATAGCATTTATTAAATATTTAATAAACCTTAAACAAAAGTAATCTACATTGTATTAGTATCAATATGCAATTAATATACATACATACATAGGTAGCTTGTAATTTCTTTCTATACACCTACATATGTACATGACAGTTTCAAAAAACTTCACTTTATAAACTTTAGCTTGAAACGGCCACAATTAATATCATTTAAAATCTAGAACGATGACAAATTGGCGGATATAAATGCCACACAAACATTGCTTAAGGAAAAGCCAAACTTCCTTTACTGCCATAATAGCAAATAAAATAAGCGCAAACCAAAATTATTAGTATGCACACACCTGATATTTGGAGCACAAACTTAATGACCTTTAATAAAGGCCTTTGAATCCCGGTATGTTTAAGTTGCACAATTTAATTATTGTTGCTGCAATTACAAAGAATGACTGAATGCCTGACTGATATTATCTGGCGATAGTTTTAATTACATAATATGTGAATGCAACTCAGTTTATATTTCAGTCACATTAAGAGTTGCATGAAAGAATGCCTTGCAGCTTTATTTAAAGTAAAAAAAAAAACTAAACAATTTTTATGCAAATTTCTTTAATTACAAAACTGTGAAAATGTAAATTTTTCTATTGTAATGAATATTTCAAGAAATGGTTAATTTAAAAAAAAATGTTGTACACATTATTTACGTGTTTTTAATTGTTGTTAAAATGTGCCACACAGAGTGCGTGTTTTTGTTTTTGTACTGTTCTGTAGTTGGCGGTATGGTAATCAAAAATAAGTTACATTTGTCGGACAAGAAAGAAGTCTCGCTGATGATGACATGAAGTTATGCAATTTTTACTTTACATTTTTATGCGATTTTATTATTGCGTTGCAAAAACCGCATATGTACAAAGTTTATAATTATTAATTATTATTAAGGAAGTTAAATAGAAAACAATTCTATTCTTAATACAAGTCGCAGTACTTTAAAAAAGTACTTATATAATTTTTCAAGTTTAAAATAAATAGTTTGTGTACAAATTTTGGATTAAAATTTGAATATTTTTATTATGGCTGAAGTAAAAAGATTATTGTAAGTTAATTTGTCAAAAATTAATCTTGTAATTATTGTTATTATTGACTAAATGTTTTTTTTGTATTTTTATAATGTTACCAGATTTTAATAAAAAACTCAAATCCCTGAAGAAGTTGGAAAGAATACTAACGAAACGTCGGATTTAATTGAAAATGAAATAAATAATCTTTTATTTACATTAAATTAATGACCTTGAAAGCCTGCATATAGGAAACTATATAAACTATTAATAGCAAACAAAAAAGGTTGATCAACACTTATACATATGAAGTAATTTAGTCTGTTGGCAAATTGGTATGTATTTTCTATCCTTCTTTACATATTGGGAGTTAGAAAAAATGATGAGATAAATACAGTGTGTCACAAAACTATTTTGCAATTTAATTTAATTTAGTCTGTTGTCAAATTGGTATGTATTTTCTATCCTTCTTTACATATTGGGAGTTAGAAAAAATGATGAGATAAATACAGTGTATCACAAAACTATTTTGCAATTTAATTTGTTTTGCAATTGATAGTAGATATTCTGTAGAAAAAAAAACTGATATTGAAAACAATGTGATAAATTTGTTAATTGGCTTTCAGCACGCTATTTTTTGTGTTTGATTTTTTCGTTGTTATATACTAATGTAATATTGTGTTCTTCTTAGTTGGTCGTTATTCTCTGATCCGGATAAATGTAGATTAGCGGGTTTTCATGGATTTTAGTCTTTCCTACCCTACATTCAACGATTTTGGGCGATCATTCCGGAACCCAATTTATTAAATTGTTTATTGCTTGACAACATCTATTAAACACACTCGTATCCTTTTAACAAAAAACAAACAAAATTTCAAGAACAATTAAAAGTAAACAAATATAACTGGAATTTCCTAAAAACAATATACTTTTATGACCAGCAATTTGTGATGTAAATTAATAATGCGTCTACTCACTACCAGAGGCGCTGCAATGCTGCACTAAAACAAACATAATGCGCAATTCCAGAGTTGTAATATAAAACTTTCTTCTACTTTCACCACCTTTACTTCTTCAAAGACAGTCACGCAATCATATATAGGTCTATTAATTGCCTAAGTGTTACTTCTCTTAAAAAAAAATAAAGAAAACATATTACCCCCTGGCCCACAATGTCGAACGATAACGTTCGCTTAGATAAGACTTAAGACACGAACTTTTTATCGTATCTATTTTTTACTCAATCAAGTTTGTTTATTCCACAATCAAGTTTGTGTCATAAGTCTTATCTAAGCGAACGTTATCGTTCGACATCGTGAGCCAGGATGTTAATTACTTGTTGTTTGTAATTTCTTTTGCAAATCTATAGACAATTTAGTTTTGTCATACACTGTATAACTATATGATGTTAACAGCAGATCTTAAACAGAAGATTGGTGATGATACACTTGGCAGGATAGAAAATGCATGAAATGCAATGTGTTTATTGTTTAAATTCCTTGACAATTGTTTTGTTTCTATTATTACAGTAATATCTAAAGAACTCAAGCCAGAATAAAAATTTATTTATATTTTATATTTTCAATACTATAAATTATTCACTTGTATTAGGAAAATCAGCATTCTATTAAAAATGTGAGTAATAAACAATTATTGAGAAATCCTTTTGTTGAGCAGCTAATTTTGAGTTCCGGTCCAGCAAACTTGCCACCTAGATTGTGTAATATCACACAAAAAGCCTCAGATAATTTCCACTCTGAAACTGTTTGTTTATCAACTGATATTTTATGAAAGTTATATATATATATATATATATATATGTACCTACCTTTAACTTCAAAGTAATTTTTACCATAAATTTCAATAAATAATAATAAAGCTGCAATAAAACTGTAAGTGAAAATTCATAAATTAAATTTTCATCATTGCAAAAAGGCTCCTTAAAAAAAAAAAAAAAAAAAAAAAAAAACAAACTAAATCATATTTTGTTATCAAGCTACATATATTCCCAGCAAAAAACAAAAAAATTTAAAATCGAATAGAAAGTAAAATGAAAGTAAAATTGATGTTCTTCCAAAACGAGCAGCTAATAAAAATGTTTGCACTCAATTTTGCAAAAACGAAACAAAATAAAGGCGACAAATTGAATTTGCAGAAAGGTCACACATACACAATTGACACTTGATACTTGTCATAAACACCCATCTACATACATACACACTTAGGATAATATCCTGCAAAAGAAACCCTGCAGTTTTAAACAACAATTATATAAGTCTAATTATCTTATCTAGTAATCTTTCAACACAAATAAACAATCTCAGTTTAATATACGACCTAAGAAATGATGTCATCAACTTTCAAAGGCCATAAACGTAAATTTATGAGTAGTGTTGGTTCTTAGTAGCAAACTGGTTCCCTGTACTGCAGGGTGCACGCTTCTAAAAACGGCATACATACATGTATACGGAAAAAACCTGCCAGTGATTGCTTTGCAATCACAACGAATTAAAGTAATTTTCTTTGACTCAAGTGGATTTACTTTTCACACATTTTCTACCTACTCGTATACAACTTCATATACGACAGAAAATGTTGTTGTTATTTTCTTTTTTAAAGGAATTCCTATCTGAAGCTTTGTACATTTTCTCACTTTTCTTTTAATTTAATTTTGATGAATAAAGGCGCTTTTTTTATATCATAAGTTCTTTTAGTAGAGTATTAAATTTGCTAAAAAGAAAATTGATTGCGCATAAAAGTTCTATTTGACTTTTAAAAAGTTGAGCAAAAAAAAAAAACAAGAAATGCCCACAAATATAAACGCAAAGCATTCGAAGAAATGTAACAGGGTTATGGGATTTATAAGCTTTATTAAACAGAGTCAAAAGTGGTTAAAATCCATTAAAGTATTGAATTTCAAATGAATATTAAATTTAGCAAAAAGGTATTTTGAAAACCTCAGTAGGTAAATGAAGTGCAAATTGTATATTTAACAATTTAACACATACCACGTAAAGTCGTCACAACTCAATAGAAATAGAGTTTTTTGGAGAAACGAACTTTAATTTGAGAGCTTTCAATTCTATTCTGGATCTGGAAAAAATAAGCTCAATCTGTGATCACTTCTATTCTGGATTCATTGAAAATGCTATCAAAACTTAAATCGTTAAATATTAAATTCGTGGGTGGTTCGGAAACTTCTTAGCCTAGCACAGAAAGAGAATAGTTAGTTTTGCAAAAACATTTTTATTCCCTTGAAACTTCGACACACTTAGTCCAATGCTTATCTAGCAATTCTATACCTTGATTAAAATAGTTTTCCTCAAGGCCTTCAAAATAGTGGTTTACAATTGTAATTGTATCTTCATTTGAGCTAAAACGGTTGCCAGCTAGGAATTTTTTTAGATTTGGAAACAGATAAAAGTCACTGGGAGCTAAATCAGGAGAATAAGTTGGGTGGTCAAGCAACTCGCACTTTAATTCGTTGATTTTAGCCATTGTTAAAACACTCTTGTGCGGTGGTGCGTTGTCTTGATGAACAATTATTTTTTTGTGTTGTAAGTCAGGGGCCAAATTACCGCATTCGTGATCGAATAAGCTATCGTATCGAAAAATGATTTCGATATCGAAATTATGATAAAATGTACTAAATTTCTTGCTCTAAATCGAATGCCATAATCTCAAATAAGAAAATTACGATAAATTTTACTCGATATTGAATGCGGTAATTTGGCCCCTGGACGTTTTTCTCAAATGTTTACATTTAATTGATCGAAAATTTTGCTATAGTACTGTGAATTTATTGTTTTACCCTTTTGCAGATAGTCAATCAATAAAATACCTTTGAAGTCCCAAAAAACCGTTGCCATAACCTTACTAGCCGATTGAACTGTTTTTGCCTTCTTTGGGGCACTTCCTCCAGTTTCAGTGCATAGTTTGGATTGTTCTGATACATGTGCCAAATATTGAAAAATCCTATTCTTGAGTTAAAAAATAATTTTTTTGATAGATATCCCACTCTCATTCCATTAAGCGATTATAAAGGCCTTAAAGTAAATTGTATAAGCTTTCTTTTGATAAAAAAAAGAAAGGGACCAAATTGAAAAAAAAAATTAAAAAAAATTATAAAAAAATTTTTTTAAAAATTAAAAAAAAATATTTTTGAAATGATTGAAGAAATAGCTATCTAAAGTCCTTTGGACAATTTTTTCTAGGACCAATAGGTGAAAAGTTACACTCATTTTAAAATGTCCAACTTTGCCCCCTCTAACTCCGGCACTTCTGGACTGATAGAGCTGAAAATTTGTGTCTACTATCCAATAGTACTAACATTGGTGCAAATTTCATCCAAATCGGAAGACATCGATTTTTAAAATTGGGTCACTTGACGTGAAATTCACCATATGTATTTATTGGAAAAGTAATCTCATATATATTTATTGGGAAAGTAATATTTATTGGGAAAGTAATCTCGGTAATCTGTGATCAAAATTTACTATTTTTTAATAAATTTCTAAATAAAGAAATGAAAAGAAAAACATCAACCATAGAATAATAAATTATTAACAGATTACACATGGTATCAAATGTCCTTAAAGAAGAAATTATTTCAAAAAAAAAGGTAAATAACAAACCACATATGGAATAATAAATCCTTGACTTTGATATTATGCGCCTAATTAAAGAGCCATTACCAATACCCTGCAAGAATACAAATATTTCATACAGACAGACAGACAGATGATGAACGATGATACGAGTTTGATAAAAATCGCAGTAATAGTTCACAGATATGAAGGGAAGGATACAATAGCATAAACCACAAGGCCAAAAAAAAAATGCTTAAGGGTAAAAAAAAACAAGTAAGAAAGTATAGTCGGTCAAGCCCGACCATATAATAACCTACACCCAGTATATGTATTAAAGAGTTTTTCAGAAATGGGCGTTATATGGGAGATATTAACTATTGTGTACCGATCATACAAAAATTTAGTGTCATGATGTCTGTGAATATAAATACATATTATACATATTTTAAAAGATTTATGGAGCTTAAATTGTAATATTTAATTGGCCATTGAAGGCTTTCCTATTACATAATTTGTTAATAAATAAATAAATAAAAATAAATTGAATTACAGAGAGGGTCTTACAAGAGAGTTTCGACAAATTATGGACCAACCATTATTAAATTAGGTGTCATTATTTCTGTATATAAGAAACTTATTTGTGTCAAATTTTATTTGAATACCAAAATTTTTAAGAAATTTATGATCGATAAAGTGAATTTCGAAGGTGGGCCTTATATGGGAGCTACGACTAATTATGGGCCGATCTGCACAAAATTTGTAGACATGATTTGGCTTCATTTGTGATGAAATTTGTTTGGATACTTGCATAATTCAAACATTTATGATCAGTAAACCCAAATTTCGGGAGGACATTTGTATGAAGGCCAGGTGAAATAATGCACCGATTTCAATCCCATCCAGCCTGGGGCCGAAAAAAATATCACGTACCAAATTTTATTGAAATGTCTTCAAAATTGCGATCTGTATTCTGCGCACAAGCTTTACATGGACAGCCAGACGGACGGGCGGACATCGTTAAATCCACTCAGAAAGTGATTCTGAGTCGATCAGTATACTTTAATGTAGTGTTGGTGTTGGATCAATATTTATCGGCGTTACAAACATCAGCACAAATTCAATATACCCTCCCCACTATGGTGGTGTAGGGTATAATAAAGATGACTACACTCAGATACACATACAAACACGTAACATTTAGGGATATAATGAAATATGACACTTTAAGTGAAAATTTTTAAATACTCCCTGAACGAATGAACACAGCAACAGGGGGAGAGGGAGAGTAAAATGAAAGGAAGTTATGTTAAGATACGGTTTATTGAAAATAATTACAAATAAGGGTGTGTGAGTGTGTGTGTCTAAATATGTAAATGAGTGTGGCAGCAACAAATTTTCTAATATCTGATGTGATTTTTAATAATAATTAGTTAAATGTAAATATAAGGTGTCACCAACAGGTTAAATAGCAACAAAATATTTGTTTAAAGGTCTTAACAGTGGCAACAGCAGCAGCCAATTAGTGTGAAATGTAAAAAAAAAATATTAAAACCACATTTAATAAAGGCCACTAAAATTATAACATGCTAATGAGAACACGTTAATTGCTAAAGGAAAATGAAATAAAAATGTGTATGTATAAGGAATTTAATTATAAGGATTTTTTCTTTGTATTCTTTTTTTTTTGTTACAATTGACCTGTTTAACTTTAACGAACCAGTTTTAAAGAAAATGTGTTAATGTTGCAAGTTATTATAAAGTTGCAGCAGGACTCATAGTCAAGTAGCAGGTAGTGTTGTTCTGTTTATTAAATTCTATGAAAAGAAAGCTAATTTTCTAAGAGTCCACCTTAAGTGGTACTTTTCATAATGTTTCCATCTTCTTTGATATTCTTTACAGCCCCATTAAAAATCCATCAGCAATGAATTGAATTTTCCTCTACTTCCTCTACATATTATCTACGCTCAAGATGCTGCTGCTGCATTAGATGATGCAATATATATAGAAATAAATTTATAATATGGCATGACAACATCCTGGCATAATAACAGTAGGCAGGATGAAAATTTCATATTCTCTTTTCCTCTCCATCAAAGTAAGTCGTCCCCATCATCGTCATCAGTTTTGTTTTATTTTATTCACCATCATTTAATTTCGTTGTAAGCTGCACAACAAAATTAAAAACGAATGAACAAAAAGTAACAAAAAACAACTTTATAATTACATTCCTGTTTATTAGCCATGATTGTTACTTGTCGCTTTTGTTACTTGTTGCAACATGTAGTTAAATTGTGTGTGCATGTGCTGGTTGGCAAACAAATTTTTATGAACATTTTTTAATTTAATTAATTGTTTTTTGTTGTATAGTTTTGCTTGTGAAGACTTTATCATGTTGCAAGTAAAAAAATTAAATTTTAATTAACTCTATTCTAGTTATAATCAAAGGCATCTTTTGTATAATATTAAATTGTTAGGATTTTCTTAAAATTTATAAATAGCTAAATTATACGGATTAAGGCTCTGTAGTTGCAATGAAATACATAGAGATTTTTCGAATTTGTGTGATTTTTAAATCTTTGAATAAATAACTAGATTTATCGTTGTGAAAATTATATTTTCTTAAATTAGAAGTAAAAATTCGATTGATAGAGAGTTAGAAAGAGAGATGATTTGATGTTTTGTTTCTGAAATATTAACAGATAAAGTCTGTTAATATGCTAGACTTCCTTACAGCCCAGCCTTAATCGGCATATGATAAGAGAGAGAAAAGAAAGACCAATGGAAAACTATTTAATTGAACGCCAGATTACAGAAACCGAAGGAAGTGCAAACCTACCGATTTTCCTAATGGGCTTTTATAAAATCAACATAGATCAAGGGGTATTGGAACCCTTATCTCCAATAAAAGAAATATAAATCACTTTTTGATCGTATTGTTAATATTGGGTTTTATGCTAGAACTAGAAATAGTGCTCAAGAAATAGTTCTACAATTAATTGAGTCACAGCATTTAAGGGCCAAGATTAAAAGATTATGGAGACGATTATAATATTGTGGAAAATTAGAGATAACTGCAAATTGTTTGTTAAAATAAAGAATAAAAAAGGCATAATCTTAGCCAAGTTCATGTAAGTATTCTTATCTGTATATAAACTGTGAACGGAAACACGAATGAGCTGAATTTTAAAATACCGGAAATGGAAATGAAGATTTTATTATTTGAAAATACTGAGCTATTACACACACTCAAAAATGTCTCTGTGTGTATTAAAATGTTAACTTTGAAATGTGTTGCAAATTAGCACAATCTATCATAAAGTAAAACATTTGTTTTTGTTAAAAATCAACTTTTGAAATTCCTAGATTTCAAATCAAATGCGAGTTTTTGAATTTATAATTTTTTTCCGAAAATATTTCTATATTTTAATTATTAATTTTTAAACCTAACAATGTCTAGACTTAAAGTTATATTAATAACATTTTCTATAACTTAATAAATTATATAAAGTCTTTAGTATTTTAGTACATCAAAAGTTTTCCAATTCCTTATGAAAAAAACAACCACAAATAATCAACAGAATTTATAAGTATTTTAAATGTCATTCATCTTACACACAGATTTAGTCAATAGCATGGGCAGGTAAGTGTGCTTGTGTATGTGTTGGCAAACACATACATTTGCATACACGAATTGACAAAAGACCACACTATTGAAATTTTCCGCCATTTTGGAATTTTATTTAAATTCACAAACAATAGTAGTGACAACAACAACTGAACTGAACATATGACAGCATTAAATTTGCAAAAGCCACAAAAGAATCCAATGGATCTTAAAATGGCAATACTCTGTAGAAAAATACATACAAACTCACACAGGAGTACGTGTATGTAAATTAGGATGGCCGCAAAAACCAAAACTTCCCAACTCAAGCTGACTAAACTTTTGTTGTAAGCTATCATTACAAAAAATTATTGTTTTATTATCTTTACGCTAAAGCACCATAATGTGGACGGTATATTGGATTTTGTTCAGATATACACATATATATATATATAGGGTGGGCCAACTTGGACTGACTGATTTGAAATGCTTATAACTTTTGCATTTTTAATTTTTTTTAATTTTTTTTTTTTGCAGGTAATACAGAATTTTATAAGATTTCATAATGTTATCATACTCAGTGGAAGAACGTGTAAAGTTGAATTTTATTATGCTTCCGGACGATCAATTGTTACAACACAAAGAAAATACCGTCAGCATTTTAATACTGCAGAGGCTCCCAGTGTAAACATGATAAGAAGCTTAATGACCCGTTTTGAGAATTTGGGTTCAGTGGGTAATGAACCACGAAGAAATGTTGTTCGTCCTGTTCGCACTGAAAAAGCTATAGAAGCTGTACGAGAAAGTGTTCACACGGATGCAACTGTGTCTACTCGTCGACGAGCTACTCAATTGAACATCTCCAGAACATCGCTACGACGTATTCTAAAAGTTGATCTGAAGATGTTTCCATATAAAATTCAATTGGCCCAAGAATTTAAATTTAAAAACACAAAAGTTATAAGCAGTTCAAATCATTCAGTCAAACTTGGCCCACCCTGTATATGTAGGTAAGTTCAGAACCCACCTTAAAATATACCGATAAACTAAGAATCAGTATCTGGCTGACTGTCCATGTAAAAGTTGCGTCCAAAGGTCGTTATTTTGAAAATATTTTAATCAAATTTGGTTGGTTGGTTTACTTATTGCCTGCTGCCTGCAATCATTTAAGTGGAATCTTTTGATTCCGTTTTGAAAACGACTACACCACTCATTGAACGAATGATAAGACTAAATCTTTACAGATGCTAGTATATAATGGTTACTATATCCAGCCTGTTGCGTTCAGGTATCCGATGAAATCACACCATCTAATACTTGATGTATCCGCTAGGTTGTTCTGTTTCTATTTCTTCTTTTTTCCCGGTTCTGGCCACTGCGACAGTGATCATTGAAGAAAAGTCCGAGCCTGCTTGCATGCTTATCAATCGTCCTGTGGCCATTTAGCGCCGCTATGATTCTCGAGATGTCTGTTGGTTTCACATTAAATATAGTTTAATTTTTTTTGTGACCCATAGGCAATTGATATTGGACCATATGTATGAGGTCTCGGTTAATAAATATTTTGGTCATAAATGTTTCCAAAACAGTCCAAACTAATTTGGCAACGTTTTAGTTGTGAATATTGTCAAATATTTCTTCCTTAATTGGTCATCCTAATGCACATAGACATTATGTATGTTTTCATAGATTCACAAACAAAAAACACGTCCATAAATCACAGGAAAAGGGAAACTTTTATACTAGAAAATTCATATACATACGTACATCCTCAATCGGACGAAAAAAAACCTAAAAATTAAAAAGAAGCCAATGACAATGCGCTGTTGCCTTTACAAAACAAAATACATTGAGAAAACCACAAAAATGTTTACTCACACTAACATGCTTTAGGGGGAGGCTTAAAATACACTGGCAAGCATTGACTTTAAACGCATGCTATAGAATGTAAAGAATGAAATGTGATGATAATTGTAAGGGCTTTGGTATTCTCTTGTAAAAACCAATTGTGACAGAATCATATCTGTTATACCTATAATATCTCGATATTATGGAACGAGTATCCATCGGAATTAATTCCGAATTTTGCTTCTATAGAAAAAGTAAAACCGAAAAAATTTTTTGTAATAAAACCTAGAAATACAACAATTCCACATAGCAAATTAAAAGTGGTTGATTCCGAAAAAAATTTCGTTTGCTTTTTCTATAAAAACAAGAACGGAATTAATTCCACTTCCGAACGGAATTAAATTCTGTGACATGGTTGATTATTTTAATTTTACTAATAATTTTTTACAATTTAAATCAATTTAAAAGCATTTTTATCAACATAATAAATACTTTTGTTTCATAAATAATAAAATTTTCATTCTGGTTTTAAAAATGAAAAAAGAGACAAGCAAACTTTTTAATTTATTTAAACATAAATCAAACTTTTGTTTCAATTCATGATCCTGACTTGATTTTAACTTTAACAAGATTCCCACAACCGATGTCCAAAATCCTGCGGCAGGCGATACACCCACTCAAAATTTATCTTTCGCAATGGAAAGAAAATCCAATCCTTTGGTTCGCTCAAATTCAAGTTCAATTTGTTTTACATCACGTAACCAATGAGAGGACTACATTTTTTGTCATCTTGGCTGACTTGGATGCTCAAATACTTAGCCAGGTATACCTGACTTATAAATAATATTGTTGTGAATCCTTCTATCGATGCTTATAAACAAGTTAAACAACAGCTGATTGACCATTTTTCTTTATGCGAGGAAAATCGTATATTTACTGATAGGGAAACCTGCCTACATTTTTAACCCATATACTGAGGAAGATTCAAAGTTGACAGTTATTCCAAATAATCGAATACAAATTAATTTTCGAAAACCTCGAGTAAGATTTCGTTAGAGAACCTATCTTGTAGCCTCTCTAGGGTGGCATATATGTATGTAGGCATTATAATCTAAATCAGAAGTGCCCAAGCCCTATACTCTTGGTTTCGCTCGTCGAACAAACGTCGAAATGACTCGCAAAAGCACCGTTTGGAAGCGAAAAATATAAATCTACTCTAACAATTGTCTGAACGATTAAAAAAAGAGTCGCGAAACGATCGTGCTCGTCAAACAATCATCCAAATGCTAGCTGGATGTGTTTTTTCTTTGTATGTATTGGTTTTTACAACAAAAAATACCCCACCTAGTTTTTATTTAAATGTATTGGTGTTTGCTCTTACATAAGCAACTTTTGGGCACTTCTCATCTAAATTATAGTTTTAACATTTCAGTAATTGTTCAAGCTTAAGGTCTTTTTTTTTACCCTTCACCTTCATGAGAAGGGTATACATATATAAGTTTGTCATTCCGTTTGTAATTTCTACAATATAATTTTCCGACCCTATAAAGTTTATATATTCTGGATCCTTATAGATAGCGGAGTCTATTAAGCCATGTCCGTCTGTCTGTCCGTTGAAATCAATTTTCTGAAGTCCCCAGATATCTTCGGGATTCAAATCTTCAATAATTCTGTTAAGTATGCTTCCGAGAAGTTTGCTATTTAAAATCATCCATAAATAACGGAGATATAAGCAAAAAACCGAGACAACCTCTGAAAATTTCTTCAAAAAAACTAAGTGTATTAATATTGTTACGAACAAATTCATCAACAGATGTTTATCGACATAATTATGCATAATATAATTATGCATTCACAAAAAAGGTGTTATTTAAATATAATTGTCTTTGTGTAGCATTTTCAGGGAAAATTTTTCCTAAAGGAAGCATCTTCCTGAAGATGCTATACAAAGAAGTAGCGAAATATTGAATTTATTTTATTAAAAAAATACCATAAACTTGAACAATTACTGAAATATTAATGAAAAAAGTCAAATAAACAATAATAAGAAATATAATTTTAACTTTACTAATAATTTTTTACAAATACTGTTCAATTTAAAAATTATTTTTATCACCAAGCATTTGTTTCATAAATAATAAAATTTTCATTTTGGTTTTAAAAATTAAAAAAGCAAGAAGCAAACTTTTTAATTTATTTAATTTATTTTTTTTAGATGTATAGAACTTTAAGTTGGCAACACTTTTTTAACTGGCGGCCATTTTGTCAGCGGTCAAGTCATCAGACTGACGCCTGAACAACGCTTCAAAATTGGGCAAATTTATTTTGAAAATCATGTTTTTTGAAATGGACTAAAACAAAGATAATTTTTTTAAATTGACAATAATTAATTATTATCGAAGGATAATATTTTGCATTATAATTTAAATATGACTTTCGGCATATGACTGGCTCGGACAAAGTCTAATCTGGAGATCTAATTTTCGATGATTTTTTCCAACATTTGTAGCCATATATCGGCAATAACGCGGCGCATAAGTGGAGAATAGCGACTATAAACATAAATAACATGACAGCTGACAAAATGGCAGCCGGTTAAAAAAGTGTTGTCAACTTAAAGTTCTATAGATCTAAAGAAAACACCTATACATGACAATATTTAGAATTTAAAAGTAAAAAAGCTCATATTACCATAAACTATATTAAGTAAAAATATAAAATCTACAAATCTTAAAAAGAACACTTTAGATAAGTTCTAAAATATGTATATACGAGTATGAAGTAGTCACCTTAATTGTAAAGTTGGAATACGTAGATCATAAAGTACAAGTATTCGAAAATTTAATGTATAAAAAGTGGGCGGAACTTAATGACCCCATTGCCCAAAAATATAATAAAATCATTGTAAGCATACCAATACATAAAGCACCCTTTACATATACATATACTTATATACATATATATACATATATATGAATAAATACATTCATACATATATGAAGAAATAAATCAAAAAACAATAACAAGTAAACAACATTTTCATTAATCCTTGTTTGTGTAATAAATAGGAATTCAGTTAAACATTGTCTCTGTGTTCAGATGGATGGAGTGAACAGTGGGCGGTGACGAACATGCGCACCAGCAGCACAACCAACCCAAAATTCGAAAAGGGATTTAGTTGTGCCACACACAGCAAATGGGGATGATGTTGAACAATCCCAAAGTAACAAAATAAAAATAATTCGCCGCCAGACATTGTGTACAGTAGAGAAATTTATTGCAACAAACTACTAAAGCATTCCAAAGCAGTGACCCACTCACTGTGAGACATCAATGGTCGAGAGAAAGAGTGAGAGAGAAAGAGTAATAGAAGTCATCAATGCGTTCCGATAGTTTTTCATCATGTTCTACTAGAAGTTGGTGGTAGAGGTGGTACGGAGTTCCCATATTAGTGGGTGATGGTGTTGAGGGTGGTTGTTGACTATATTTTATTTAAACATCAACGTCTGTTGATAGGTTACAATGCTTCAGGCTTTTGATGTTTTTGTGTGTTTTGTTTTTTTTTTTTGTTGGAATTCAAACTTAATTTCCCAATACTGCGTCAGGTGTCCCAACGTAAAGCAATTCTTTGATTCAAGTCAGTCAGTTCTTTGCCACGCGCGCAACAATAAGGATTAAAGTTGAACGTTAACGGTAGTAAAATTTGATTATTTTGAAGAAAGAAATTATTTAAAAAAAAAAATAATATTTATAGAACAAATAATAAAGGATTAAGTTTAGAATTTTAAGTGCAACAAATTTCTATAGTAAATGTATTTAAATAATAATTTATATTGGAAATATTTTCAAGTGATAATAAATTTTAAATACAAATAACTGAAACACCAAAATATTCTAATTAATTGGGTAATGAAACAAATTTATGTAATGCAATAAAAATAATAATTCGGCATTAAAAAAAAACAAGAAAAAAATGTAATTTAAACTGTTTTTATTTTATTGTTTCGTTTTATGTGAAAAAGATCAAGTAAAGCAGTAATATTAAAAAATCTGGATTTGCAGAGATCCCATTTGAGGATTTCTTAATAGAGAAACATCGAGTAACTTTTGGTATCGTCATCCCTATCTAACACAGGTTTCTAGAAAACTTTGCACTTTAATATATTACAATTGCCTTCACAGAATATGTTTAGTAGTAAAACAAGAAAGTGGCTTATTCATAGTAAAATCTTGTTTTCCTCAAATATATATCCGTTCAAAAGTCTAAGCTGAGGAGATAAGAAAATTAAAGAAAACGTAAGAAAATTATTTTTACTTGTATTAGATCAAACATATCAGTCAGATTTCATGTATTTTGAGAATTCTGTAGCTAAAATGTAAATATTGATTCAATTGTTTTTCATATTTACAATCGGAAATTAAATATCTTGAAATACATACATATGTACGGAGTATTATCATAAAATTTAAACTACATAAATATTTAAATTAATTGTTTTATATTGTTTTTATATTATAAACTATATAACTATAGCCACGTTCTTATTTTATTTTCTTAAATTTAATTAGAATACCCCCTTTAAAGCTTCTGTGGCAACACCAGGCAATTTAGTCGATGTTGTACAAATTTTTCCAATCTCCTTTACATTTAAGGTGCTATCAGACGGGATGTATTTTACATATGTACTGTCACTTTTCTTACCCATATGTAATTCCGTATGTATGTCAAAATTTCCATTTTACATACGATTCATAATTTTTGCTATCACACCTGCTTATGTTTTTCCGTATGACATACCCTATAAATGTAAACAAAAGCTGCCTTTTTAACGTTTATAAATTTCAAGAATTGCTTCTTTTGGCCAATCTAACTGCAATAAATATAATAAACATAATTTAATTTTTCTTTCCAATATATTCTTTCAAACAATTTTGTTTCAAAACAAACCAGCTGTTTTGTTTATGTTTGTCACAGGAAAATAGAGCGTGTTCTAATCGAAAAAATTACATATGTATTTCCACATGTATTTTACACATGCAAAGTTTCATATGTATCACACGATGTGTACAACTTTTACAGATGGAAAATTTGACAGTACATATGTAAAATACATCCCGTCTGATAGCACCTTTACAACTGACTCTTAACTGCTTATCAACTAATGCACAATAGTATTAAGACGTACGAAGTTCGGAGACGTTTAAAAAATAGTGTTCTTTCTAACAATTACAAACATATTTATAGGATACCACATAAAATCTTGTAAATCGAATATAAAGTGGTGACTACGATTCAGAGTTCAATTATTATCTAAGATTTTTCAAATTCTAAAAATATTCTCCCTGGGTCTAAAAGTTGTACTATCTAATCAAAGTTAACTATTCATAACTATTAAATAAATAAATTTTTAAGAATTTTTGCTGTTTACACGAGTTTGAAGCATTTTGAAGAGCAATTTTGAAGAAAATTTCAATCGTGTAAATCTAGCTTAATATTATTATTGTAATTTCAATTTCGATATTTGTATATAATGAATTTGTACATAATGAAAACAAAAATTATTCATTGCTGTTATAAAAAAGTAATGTTAATTTAAATTTTTAATGGATATAAAGGCCTTAAAGTAAATTGTATAAACTTTCTTTTAAAAAAAAAAAAGGCCCAAATTTTAAAAATTAAAAAAAAATAATTTAAAAAAAAAATTTTAAAAATTAAAAAAAAATATTTTTAAAATGATTGAAGAATTAGCTATCTAAAGTCCTTTGGACAATTTTTGCTAGGACCAATAGGTGAAAAGTTACACTCATTTTAAAAAAACCCTGTATGATCAAAATGGACCAAAATTGCCAACTTTGACCCCCTCTAACTCCGGCAGTTCTTGACTGTCTCTGGCCTACTATTCAATAGTACTAACCTTGGTGCAAATTTCATCCATATCGGAAGACAACGATTTTTAAAATTGGGTCACTTGACGTGAAATTCACCATATGTATTATGTCATATGCAAAAAACAAATATCTAAAAATACAAAAGTAAACAATGCTTTAATATTAAGCGGTGATGTTTAAATAACTACTTGAAATTTTATTATTTTAAACTAAACCAAATGGAATTTAATGTATAACAAAAAAAAAAAAAAACAGCTTCACATAAAACACAACAATAATCTAATCAATCAAAAGCACTCTCAAATAATTACAGTAAATATTGAAAATGATGAGCGAACATTATGCGGAATGTCGTGCATTACCAACAATAAACGAGACATTTCCACAATTTAGTACAAGACCACCACAACAACAACCGCATCAGGCAGCAACAAGCACATCAGTAACATCAACCACTACAGCAGGAATATCTAGAAATAATTTAATACTTTCACCACTGGATTTATCACTGCGTGCTGGAGTTAATATCGTACCCATTACACCACCCTCAACACCTTCACCACCCAGAAAACGTCCAAGATTTATGTCAGACGAACATTATTTGTGGCGTCCGCATGTCATGGGAACAGCTATAGCTGCCGAAGAAACAACAGCATTAAACACCACCCACACCAGCACCACAACACTGGAACCTCACAACTTTTTACAGACAATGACCTACACAAGACGTGAAGAATTAACCTCGACCGCATATGGATTGAATGAGGAGTCCTCGTATAATACAGCGACATCAACGGCAGCAACAACACAAAGTTTCAATATTGACAGTAATAAAGAAATAATCAACAATTTTGGGGGAATAACAAAGACTCAACGAAGCGGAAGTGCTTTAACAATAGCAGAGTATCAGCGCCAACAGCAGCAGCAGCCTCAGTCGCACCATCTTAGAGACATGGCAACGATTTATGTGGACGATGAAACAATTGTACTGACCGAAGATGAGGATGATGAAGAGGACGAGGAAGAGGATGAAGAAAACGAAAACGAGGAGGATGAGGAAAATGAAACACTTTTGAGTTCTCAAGAGCTAAACGAAGACGATGAAACTAATGAGCCACCACATAAATCATCCCAAAGTCCACAGAGCTCAAGAAACGAAAATCCTAACTCACAAACACAAGACATCAGCAATGCTGAGGCAGACGAAGAGGAAGAGTATGTTGACATTTTAGGTAATGATGATGATGATGACATAAATCCTTTGTCTGCCCGAGCCATCACAATGTTGCGTTTACAAAGTCAAGCGGATTTAGAACAGGAATTGGAAAAGACAAGCAACGTATTAACACGCAATAAGTTGATCTATGAAAATGAAGAATTACACAATCGTGCAATCGATGGTTTGGCCAAATTATTCGATAAAGATTTTCAGCGGCGTCAAGGGGAAAGCATGGAAAACTTAGATAACGGCAAAACATACATAGATTTAACTAATTACCAAAAGAGCAACACATCAATCACACATCATCAAGACAAAGAACAACAACAATTTATGATTTCCTCACAACAGCCAGCCACATCAAGACCTTATAGGACCCACAAGAACGAACGTAAACGCATGAAATTACGCAAACAGATGTCCTTGGATGAAGAAACTCTTAGCCCGGTTTCGGGCACCATCATACGTAAATTACGTGACGATGAGGAGTTGGTGGTGCGTAAAGGTGACATTGATCCAGCATTCAATGTGGTCGAGGTCACAGAAGAGGCTAAGGCGATTTTGGCCAGTATTGATAACAAAATTGGAGCATATTTGTGTCAGCTATGTCGCACGTTGTACGATGATGCCTTTAAGTTAGCTCAGCATCGTTGTCCAAGAATTGTGCACATTGAGTACAAGTGCTCGGAATGTGAGAAGGTAAGTTGTTTTATGCCATTGACTGTTTTATATAAGTGTATTCAAATTTTGTAAATATTTAGTGTGACAGTTTGCTTATGTAAATGCTGAAAGATTAAGAGTTCATGTTCTCTTTTAACTCTTTTTTTTTCTTGTTAATTTTACACTACTTTTGACAGTTTTGGAATGGCAAACTAGAGTATTTTCTAAAATTTGCCTTCAATTTACTCTCTTGAAACTTCAATACACTTAGTCCAACGCCTATCTAGCCTATTCTACACCTTGATTAAAATATTTTTTCTCAAGACCTTCAAAATAGTGGTTTACAATTGTAATTGTATCTTCATTTAAGCTAAAGCGCTTGCCAGCTAGAAATTTTTATAGATTTGGAAACACATAAAAGTCACTGGGAGCTAAATCAGGAGAATAAGTTGGGTGGTCAAGCAACTCGTACTTGAATTCGTTGATTTTAGTCATTGTTAAAACACTCTTGTGCGCTGGTGCGTTACCTTGATGAAAAATTATTTTTTTTTTTTTGTACCTTTGAAGTCCCAAAAAACCGTTGCCACAACCTTACCAGCCGACTGAATTGTTTTTGCCTTTTTCTTTGGGGCTTTTCCTGCAGCTTCAGTCCATTGCCTGGATTGTTCTTTTGCCTCTGGAGTATAGTGGTGGATCCATGTCTCATCAACAGTTATGAAAGGACGCTCAATATCCATTTTATTTTTCTTAAAACGATCCAAACAAGCTTGAGAAATTTTCATTCTTATGCGTTTTTGGTAGACTGTTAACAGTTCTTCATGCAAAATTAGATGGACTCGATCATTTGAGATGCCAATGATATTAGCTATTTCACGCACTTTTATTCGTCGAATCATTTAATACAATTTCTGTTGTTGTTGCTGTTTTTGGACGTTCACTACGTGGTTGATCCTCATTGTTTGTACGACCAAGTTTAAATTCAACAACCCAATTTTTTACTGTTACATATGAAGGAGCACTTTCACCTAACACATTCACCACATCATTATGTATTTCTTGTCCCGATGAACCTTTTTTATTTAAATATTTAATGACACCAGGAATTTCTAATTTTTCCATTGTAAAAAAAAACACGGATGCGTCTTTTTTGAACACCTGTTTTTTTATGAAGGAGTTGGCAGATCGAAAAGAAATTTAAAATGTGTTCATATCAACGATGGAAGTTTCCAAAACACTTAACTTTTTTCTGTTTATACGGCGCTTTCTATTATAGGCTAAGAAGTTTCCGAACCGCCCTTAATTTTTAAATTTTTTTTAACGGCCGATTCAAAATTCCATTTTAAATTTTTTAAAAATTGAAATTTAAAAGAAAATGTAAAGTTTTTTAGAATGGTTTCAATCCACAGAACATTTCTAAGGGTGGAGACGGTCAAAATTTCGCAATTTATTATTTTTGGAGCACTCTAGTGTGAAATAAATAAATTAATGAATATCCATTTGAAATCGTTCAATTCGGTTTAGAATAAATTTGTTATCATTGATTTGTTTTCGCCGTTTATGAAAGATTGCGGATAAATGATACCGCCAGCAAAAAATATGAACCCAACAGTAGGTTTTTGTGACGATATTTTCACCTAGTGAACATCTTGTGGGTTTGCGTCGTCCTAAATTGAAAACCTCTGTATATCCTTAGAATTCGTAAATATAAAAGAGTAGCTATCATTGGGCTTTTCGAGCATTATAATCAGCGTTATTACTCCATAACCATTGCGATGGTTTCATTGAAATGTCTTCCTTTTCGAAAATCTCGAAATCGGTTTCTTTTTGACATTATGAGATGAGATGTAAACGCTTATACAGACAATACTTCCTACGTTTCTATACATTAGGTTTCAAATGAACTACTTTTTGTTGAACAAATCTATATCGACTTTTTCAATCCTGAATGCTTCAATCACTTAGTCGATTAATTCGAAAAACATAATTTGAACGGTGAACTTGATAGTGTCTTTTTTGTTGATCTTTTTTTATTGAGCTGATCCAGTGCCCCGATAGACTATGCGATAGTGTGCCAAACTATCAGTCAGAGGGTTGCGGGTTCGATTCCCGCCAAAGACTCTGGGTGTTTTTTTTTGCAGACTAGCCAAAAGTTTCGCAGTTTATGTTTGTTAACAAAAACTACGGTAATAGTCGAAAGTATTGTTTTATATTGAAATAAATTGATTCTCTTAAAAAAATTCTTGTACGCAAACATTTTTTAACTTGATTTTTAAAATAAATTTTATTATAAATAGCACCTGTTTTTACCTACTCCATACAGGTTTTTAATTGTCCAGCCAACTTAGCATCGCATCGTCGCTGGCATAAACCTAAATCCGAACTCTTAGCTAACAGTCAATCCAAAAAGAGAGCACATGCCGAACGTAACCCACAAGCGGGCTCTAATGACGCAGACAAAATTGTATTGGATGATGGAGTCGATGGCATATTTCCCTGCAAAACATGTGGAAAAACATTCCGACGGTAAATTTTAATCTTCTTAATTATCTCAACAATTTAATATTTACCCCTGATCTTAATTGCAGTCATGCTTATCTCAAAAAACATCAGACTTCACATCAAATCTTGGAAAATCTCAAATCGTTGGATATATTTAAAAATTCCCCAGCAACTGCAACCACATTTCAGCCTTCTAATACACATTTAGGCAATACAACATTACCTCCGGCACCCAGACTACAACCGAATCCTCTTTATCCAGTTCTACAGCATCCACGACCTTATCCCGCACGCTTTGCTGGCTTTCCATTTCCCACGCCATTCGATCATCGACGTTTCTATACGTTGGGCGAATTTTATCTATCTCAGCAGTTGGAACGTTCTTCGGCCTTTCAGTATGTACAGGCTAATCATTTGCGTAATTTAAGTAATGTAGCTGGTAATTTCATTAACAGACCTGTGGTGCCTTCACCCATTATTCCGCTGCCGGTGAAATGACAAAATATTTTACGTCCTGTACCGAGAATCGCCCTGACATCAACGATTACAGCGACCACTTCAATCAGTCAGGAAATTAACGCTACCAATGCAACAACAGCGACGGCATCCGTATTGCCTCATTCTACTCCCCCAAACAATTCCAATTCAAATTTACCACCCATTTCAACATTTAATTGGCTGCCAAACACCAGCCATAATTCAACCAATTCAAATTCTCGTTCCGACTTGGAAGATGTTTAGAAATAAAGCGTAATGAAATATGTATGTATGTATGTATGTATGTATGTATGTATGTATGTATGTATGTATGTATGTATGTATGTATGTATGTATGTATGTTTTCAAACAAACTGTAGTTAAGGACATTTATTATTACAAATTATTATTGTTAGCCAAATATTAAAAGCAAATTTACATTTAAATTTACTAAATAAATTACATTCTGTTAAACTTAAATATACTGTTTATATAACTGTTTGATTATGTCTGGGATCGGAAAATGCCCATTTTCAGGTAATACGATATAACATGGGCCATATAGGTCTCTTCGTGGAAGCCATGAAAGAGATATGATTTGGGTCCAGTGGCATAGAGTAAAATGTCATTGGGAGCATCGGCGGTATGGTTTAAATCCAGAAACACGGTAAGTACTATGGTGTTGTTTGGAGTGAAACTAAAAGGAGCACATTTATAATTTAGAAAGGAAATAAAAATTGTATTAAGTGAACAACCAACTTAGCTTAAAGATAGAATAATGCCGTGTCATAGAATCACTTTAAATATACCAGTAATATACATATCCTTGATTTTGGTGCTACTCAGATGGAGGCAATTTGGTGATTGAAATTGTGAAAGATGAAAATTCTAAAGCCGGCCACTCACGTACAGTGTTAACTGACAATTTTAACTGTTCAGTATGTATGTGTGAAATATTTAAAATTTTTATACTTTTAACTGACAGTTTCAACTGAAGTGAACGTGTGTGGGTTTTCAACTGTATCGTTCTCAGTTCAATTTGTGTGGAGCGAGAGTGCGTTTCATGTCGCGTAAACAGATCCAAGTGATAGTTGATTTTATTGCAATACACTCATACCCCGGTTTGCGTCGTTTCGGAGTTGCGTCTTTTTAAAATTTCCGTGACTTCGATGTTGCGTCGTTTTTGCTTCACTTTGCGTCCGATTGCTTCGAAGTTGCATCGTTAGTGCTTCGATTTGCATCGTTAGTGCTTCGATTTGCGTCGTTAATAAATGCAGTCTAATGCAAATTTGTATGAAAATTGTCTACAAGTTTTAATCTTAATATTTTTATGTGTTTTTCATGAATTGTTATTTTTTTCTTTAATAAAAACTATTATTACACAAATAAATTGGTATTTGCTATTGAAAAATCAATTCTTTTTTCCTAAAATTATGAGTCTCGGAAAGAATTAAATGAAAGTTAATACAAATGTATGGAAAACTGTGATTCGGTTTGCGTCTCGTTTTTCCGGTCCCAATTAGCGACGCTAACCGGGGTATGAGTGTATATAGATCTGAACTTTGCTTATGGCAAGTTAAACTGATTGAGTCATGCTCAAAAAATTGAGGACATCTAATGATTCTTTACTTAATTATTTTAATAAACTAATGTGGGAAGATAAATTTCGTTGTAATAACCACGTCTTGTACCACTGTTTACGCTGTTTATTTTTTTTAAATCACAAAAAGCACACCGAGAGCGCCCAAACTGTTCTGCCCGTTCGAATCCATGTTAAAAACTGAAGTATTGAACTGCACGTGTGTGTACATCTCAGTTCACAGTTAAGTCTGTCAGTTAAAACTGAACAGTTGAAACTGGCACTTAAAACTGCACGTGAGTGGCCGGCTTAAGTATGATTTGATCCATGATTAACTCCAAAGTATTTCCTAAGTTTACCAAACTGTCTAATGTTATCTCACGGAAACAAATTCATACTTCAAAGGACAGATCATATCATGTAACATCAACCTATAGAGGATTGTGCAAGATGGTGGCGAAAGAACTACTCAAATTGGAGATCTATTATGTTTAGTGTGGGCAGCCTGAGACAGTGCATGGTACGAAACAGTTCCACAGCAACCGAAAAAGATGTCCTGCCATCCTATAAATTTAAAATCTCACTTGACCGAAACTTGTTATAAATTAATTAACCTGTAGTGTTCCTTGAAAGCTAAACAATTTCTCTTCAAATAAAAATGTTTCCAAATTGAAAATAATTTCAAATTCGGATCAAATTCATTTCTTATTCACTGATTCTGACCATTATCCTATATTGGCTTATTCTCTTCTTATCTTAAGATGAATTTACAATACAGGCTTACCCTGGATGCTCAAAGGTTGCCTTAATTGTGTCATTCAATTCCCAAAGTATGCGCTGAAAATCTTCAACTTCATGTCGCTTCACTGCTGTTTCTGCCACAAATAAATATCCCATGTCTCCACGTTTCAAAACATCCAATGATTTGGTCACCATATCTGTTAGATTTGGACCTTTATCCGTCATATCGCCATTGGCAAACACACCCAAAACATAATCCAAGGCAGCTCCTTTAAGTCTAGCCAATCCTCTTGGAGTCTGTATTAATTTAAATGTTACATTTTCCGATATTTTAGAAGATTGCCAATCCTGCAAGAGATTACGTTTATCTAAAGAATCACACACGGATTCGTCAATAATGCTGCGATTGGAAATGGGCACCTTGGAGACTAAAGTTTGTCGACCACCACCCATTATAACATTAATATTTCTGCCTTCCTTGGATTTAATCAACTGAGTGGCCACGTCTTGGCACTTAGCTTTCAAGTCAGCGGGTATAAAAGCATCACATTCCCATTCGGTATCACTAGAATGAGCATATAGGGCGGCTACTAAAGGTCCAGTAACTCGGCGTGTGGTTACAAAGCCGGTGCGTAAATTTAAAGCGTTGGCTTGTTTAAAAATGCTGCTTATGTGGTAGGATTCATTTAAGGCTTGATAACAATTACCAGGCTTAACGCGTTTATCTACACCTCCTAAACCGGCAGAAGTTTGAACGCCACCAAATAAAGCAGTGGCCAGAGAAAAGGCATCACAATTCTGCACAAAACTGCAGCTGCTCTAAATTAATTATGTTTGCACAAATAAATATTATCATATTACTACGTACAAAGGCATCTGTTATACATACTTTCAATATGCCTATATGAGGAAATGAATCCCATATGAAATCATTCATTTCTAGCGTATTGTCTGTCTTCATAAATCTGGCACGCGATAACATTGCACCATTAACACCTTCAGCCATAAATATTACAACATTTTTAACTTCTCCTCTTTGTTCTTTTTTGACTATAATAGACTTTAGCTCTTCAATTCCCTTTTCAAACCACTTTTCCTGCTCCGTTGGCAAATTCAATTTCCAGTACTGCACACTTTCCACATCTGAAGTCTCCGTATCCACTTCGTAACGCACTGTCAGACCAATACACAACACAGATATTGACAGAGAAATCAAAATTGTTCCAGCCACCAAAAACAATTGTGTGGATTTAAATTTTCGTTTTATTGCCGCTAGACTTTGTGTATCCATGATAAGAGATTTCAACGAAAACTGAATAAAGTATCTGACAGTTAGTATTTTGTAAGTTAAATGCCACTATACGAGTAGGCTTATCTGATTTCGTAAAGCTACATAAAGATAGTTTGTGAAGAATCATAAAGATAATGAATTGACATCTAATAATATATGAGTTATCTTAATAATGTGTGTATTTGTTTTTGTTTTTAATACAGGCCTTTTCAATGAAAACTTTGTTTTACAAAACAAACCAAATAAAACAAAGAATTTATAGGAAAATCATACAAAATTATGTGGTATTGAAATGAGTATTAGGCATGAAAAATGACAATTATAAATGAAAAATGATATCCAACAGATGTCCACAACAGAGAACAGAAAGAGACCATTCACATTTGCTAACCATTCGCAAATTCATTGCTTTTGCATTGCTTTTACTCGACAATAATAAAAATGAGCATTGCTGCTTGTTTACTCATTCCTTATTACTGCTTGCTATTTTACATTCCCTTTTTGTTATGCCGTTATACGTCAAGCAACGAAATAATTCAATGCCACATGAAAAAACTGAAAACATTCACACCATTCGTCCAGTATTCGTTGCTTTCAGTGAATGAAAACATAAAGAAAGAACAAAAACAATACAAAACCTAATGAGAAAATAAATATTTTTTTGGTTGTTGCTTTATGTGCGATTTGTTGACTAGTAAAGTTTGATATTTTTTGTTAGTATGTACAACTTATACAATCAGCATTGAAACCATTCGTACCAATCGTTAGGTATTCATTGCTTTTGGGAGTATACGTTTACATTTGTACAAGACATTCAATGCAAGCATCATTTTTCGTTACACTCCGTTTTGTATATAATGGCATGTAGTGCTTTACGGAATTGATTTATTCTGCCAACATGAGGTTCGTTTTTTGTAATTGCATTTAAAATCTAAAATTAACCAATCAATCCGTTCTCTGATCCACAACGACCACACGCAGATAACTTGATTATTCTATGAAAATATTCAAACATATTGTGGCAAAAGGCCACAGTTCTATTTTGTTAATTATTGCACGGATTTTTATTTTAAAGGCTGTAATCGATTCCATTGGCTCTGTATACAGTTAGTTTCACACAGCCCTCACAAAAATACTCCTGTATTGATCGGTGTGGCATGATCGGAACAGCGAAATTAACGATACAGCCTAATTAACGTTTCGGTGGCTATGTGACAAGTGTCACTAGCTGAAACCACATGAAACTACATCATAAAAAATCAAAATTCACTTCCTAACATCTCTCGATAGCGTGATTACCGTAACCGCTTCTACACGACATAGCGCATCATACAATGATCCGTTTAACACGTAAATGCAATTACATTTTAACTTCTAAAGAGAAGTTCAAATGTGAGAATTTTATCAACCAAATTCTTAATAGCGGTCTCAGAAAGACGATTATATTGCCCGGAAATACATATTACAAATTTTACGAAAAAAAAGCCTCTACAGAACCCCCACTTTAATACTGAAATTTCCAGCGAAGAATAACGTTTACTATAACAATTAGCAATTCTATTAGTGATATTTCAATAACTAAAACGTCAAAACTTCATGTTATTAAAATATGTCCTTTTGGAAACCAAAGTTCTTGTTGAAAAGCCCTTTATTAAAAGAGTTTTTAAGTAAAATTCTTATTATAAAATAATAAAATTAATTATCAAAAAGATGAAACTAAACAAAATGTTTCTTATTAATCTAAAAGAGAGAGACCTACACAAAACATGGGCACCTTGACTTTAGTTTTCTAGTACCCAACTCAACCAGATACAAATGAGTACTGATTCGTTCTCATTAGTTGCATTGGACAGTTCAAAGCTGGGTTTTTTGTAAACAATTTATCCATCTTATATCTTAATACTTTCCGACTGCACCGATTTTCTTTCTCCAATTTTCAATAAAGTTTAAACTTTAAACCGTACCATAAAATTCTGGAGTATACAGTCAGTTTAAAGTTTTCAGCGTTATTTTCTAACCGCGTAGTAAAAAGTGATTTTTTAAGAGCTTTGGGATTTTATTTAAAAACAAAAACATAAAATTTAGAGAAATGGATGAAATCCTAATTGCATGTAAATATTGACCGCGGTTTAGCCTCTCATAATACTCTGGGTCCAATTTTGACATACTCCCTCCAACATATTGGCCGGTAACTCACGAATAAATGATTTATTAGCTTCCAATGCGTCAACCGTTGCGATGTTGTCCCTATAAATATAAATTGTCTTAAGGCGTTAAATCGTACGATCTTTGGGGCAAATTAACCGGCCCCAAACGTGATAAAAATGTTCACAGAACTCGTCTCTCAATTGGGCTATTGTTTTGGCTGCTGTGACTAGTTGAAACCACATGCCAGCCAACTCCAGCTCTTCCATTTTAAGTAAAAGATATTGTAATCATAGCACGATAGCGGTCGTCATTCACAGTGACATACTTGCCTTCGTCGTTTTTGAAAAAATACGAACCAATAATGCCACCGGCCCATAATCCACTTCACCCAGTGTAATTTTTCGGTATGCATTGGCAGCACTTGCAATGCTTTTGTCTTCTCTTCACACAAATATGACAATTTTGCTTGAACACAATTTTCCGATAAAAAAAAGTGCTCGATGAATTTTCTTCACCTAGCAAGAATTTTGATAATAAAATTCAATAATCTACAAGTAATCATTCGTTTGTAAGTCGGTTCATGGTTAAATTAAAGACCAAACTGAACATGTTTAACAGTAACATGGTACACGAAAACATCTGAGCTGCCAGTCTTTGCAAAAAGAAAGTTGCTAAAAAATCACCCTTTAGATCAAGTCTAAAATAAAAGAAATATCATTGGCGAACCATCCACATACTTCATTGACTTGGCAAGACTTGGTGGTAACTCCAGTTTTATGCCAAATATTTTTATCATTTTTATCAGAATTATTTCTGTTTATTTTTCACTCATCTGAACAGTAAGCTCATTTCCAGTCTTTCACGGATTCCTGTTTCTTAATTTAACATTTGAACTGGAGTAATGGCTTGTTGTATAAGAGATCTAGGCACAATTCAAACACTAGCTTTTAATGATTTTGAATAGTTTTTTTTTTTTTGTTGTTTTGAGATATTACAGCCCTGCCCGACTTAACCAATTTATTAATCTTTATCAAATGACGCAAATATACTTATTAGGGTATCCAGTCGAGTAATTATTCGATAAACTTCAAATATTAATTTTATGTAAAATAATCGAATAAAACGAATAAATATTTTTGCGTTAACTTATCGTTTTAATTAAAAATGTTCCATAATTTTTGATATTTCTTTAATCAGGCTCGAGTTCATTAAATTTAATTTTCATTAAATTATTTTTACTGAAGGTAGGAATTGTTTTTACAACATGTATCCAGCTCAGCCAAGAAAAATTATCAATAAAGTTTTTGAAAAAACAATTATTATTTTAATTTGAACTGTTAATTTTAAATCTTTGATATTTCTTTTATTTCGGCTCGAGTTCATTAAATTTAATTTTCATTAAATTATTATTACTGAAGGTAGAAATTGTTACATGAAAGTTATTATTAAAATTTATTAATAATTTTTCTCTTGGCTTAGGATTCGAACCTGGGTTGTTAGTTGAATTTACATATGTTTCGAGAAACACCACTTTCTCTCATCAGAATTCTTTACGTTCTCACCCTCTGCACCACTGCGGTGCCCGCTAGCCAACAGTCAAACATCAATCCTTTAACCAGTATTACCGGGGGTTCGAAATTTGCTGTAATTATCATTTTTTCATTTATTTACATGTTGCTTCCTTTTTCTTCAGTGTTTTTTTTTCAGTAAAAATAATTTAATGAAAATTAAATTTAATGAACTCGAGCCGAAATAAAAGAAATATCAAAGGGTTTTTGAAAAAATATTAAATATTCAAACAGCTTATAAAGTATTTGAGGGAAAATTAATTAATTTATGATTTTCAGTATGGGTTTAGAAGTGGGACAGAGAATGCAGTCGTAACGGTTACTTTTTGATCAGACCTCGTACATATTTAGGTGTGACACAAAAATCGATTTTTAGAGAAAAATATATTAATGTAAACCATGGCTGATTTAGTTTAGTTTATTTAAATTTAAACGACATCCAAAACTAAAGAAATTTTATTTAAAAAGCACAGAAAACTTGAATTTATTACAATAGAAATTAATGGAAAAATAAATGAAATAGATTACTCAACTTTAACTCCAATTAACGTCAGAAATCACGACAATATTTAGAAAATAAATATAAAATTTATAGAAAACTAGCAACCACACTTCCGGTGTGGGTTTGTTTGCTTTAAATGTCAATAACAATTGGTAAATGATGTGACAAATGACAAAAATTTGAAATTAATATTGTAAATAAAAAATAGTCTATGAAAGGACAACAAGCAGGGAACACCCAAATATCTTTTTTTTTTGTATTTTCATAACACACACACACACAAAACCACATGAATTACAGCCAATGCTGACTGACCAACAGTCAAATCAAATTGAACACAGGATATAAAAACGGCATAAACACACATGCATAAACACACAAGTATCTACAATCAAACAAATACATACATTTACCTTTAAAAATAACTTCAAAGTGAGTCAAATACTAAAGACAGTAATTATTTGTACAACAAAACAAAACAAAATGTGGAAAAAAAAGAAAATTGAAAAACAAAAATAGAAAATTATTAGACAATTATTTTTTGGATTTTTTATACATATGTACATTAGGCCGGGTCGATTTGTGGGGAGGCAAAAAAATCGCCCATGGCTCAGTGAAAATCGTATTCTAGGGATCAAAATAAGAAACTTTGCCGAAGGAACCATGCCTCTAAAACGAATTCTACTACCCCCCAACTGTTGACTTTTGTTCCGTAGGATCAAGTTTTGAAAAATCCCACTTTGACCCATTTAGAGTGCCCCAATCGAGTCCAAATGTATGACCGACCCCCACTAACTTTGGAGGGCCGATCCACCCATGCCAGTGGCACACCCCCTGGATCTCCCCTGAGGGGTTCCCCATACAAACATTTAAAAAAATCACCATTTTGGCACTTTGTTTCATTATTTTTTATTTATTTTATTTATTTTTTCTCTTTAGAAATGTATTTAGTCAGAACATATGTAAATGAAAAAATCCAAAGTTAGTGGGGGTCGGTCATACATTTGGACTCGTTTTCGTTTTTTCGTTTTAGAGGTATGGTTCCTTCGGCAAAGTTTCTTATTTTGATCCCTAGAATATGATTTTCACTGAGCCATGGGCGATTATTAAATCGACCCGCCCTAATGTACATACTACATACATATATTGCATTTGACAATATGACAATTTCTTGTGGGCTTAAAAACGATATTGGGTAAAATACTAGCAACCCCAACCTTATACAATGGTATTGACAGGTTGGTATTGATTGAATCAAATCAAAATTGTTTGTATTCGCATAATGGACAAAAATCTCAATACTACTATTCTCTTTCGAGTATATTCGTTATAATTGAAAATAAATATTTAAAACAAAACAAACAAGACTTCTAGTTACTTATAACACGATTGTTGCATGTATGTATGTATGTTTGGTTTGAGCCACTAATAATACGAAAAAAATGCCACTAGACCCACAAATAGTTTATTCATATTTCCAGCGACATGCAGGAATTGAAAAACACAAACCCGCATACATACATACATACTCGTACATACATATGTATGTATGTAAATAACTAGCAACTGTTTGTATTGAATTGTATTTATTATGTTTAGTTAGCATTTGTACATTTTATATTATTAAATAATTACACGTCATTTGCAATTGCAACAAATCAATTGTTTATTTGTCATTTAAATGGCATTTGCAAGTATTTGACCATAATATACATTTGTATATGTATGTATGCATGTGTACATGTGTGCATTTGCCCCAATAACTATTTAACTATCCCATGTATGTAGGTTCCCCCTGAATATTTAGCATTGGCATGAAGTTTACAAAACTTGCAATTCGTAATTGACATGAAGCAAATGACAAATTAACAAATAAATTATTTAGGAATTTTAATGTTAATTACAGGATTTTAACCTTAAACAAGGGCTCTAATTGAGGTTGATAAATATTGAAAGGATTTTAAATAGGCAGGTCTTTTTTTAATTAATAAGACTGAAAATGTGTGTATTATTTTACATCAAGTGTGAGTGACTGAAACGTTGTTGTACTTAATTTGATATGTAATTCACATATGTACATACATATGTATGTATGTGAAAATCAAAAATATTTATATTAATGTTTGGATATTATCTATACGGGCTTATTTCGATTACAGAACTATAGATCACAGAACTATAGATCACAGAACTATAGTTCTGTGATATCCGTAGTTATAAGTTTGACGATTCTGTGATTTATTTTATATTTATACAATTGTAATTATTTATTCATTTATTTTAATTAACTTTGTGTCGTGTTAATTATTTTTTTTTTATTTTTTATTTATTTATTTATATATTGTAATCGAAAAGCCCTATTAAGGCCAAAAATGATTACATATTTAAAACATAATTTTAACAAAAGGGTTATGATAAACTAAAATTCTATTTTAAAAGTGTTTAAGTATTCGAATTATATTTACTTACTTCTATTTCTAAGCACGAATAAGAAAAAATTATTATCTAACAAAATTTAGTATCAACAACGACAATTTTATATATCAGTTCATGAGACCAATAACCATTCTTACAAAGCTTTCAATAGATTTTGAAAAATGTCGATCACTATATGGTATTAAGTTATTCCATAAACGAATTACACGTACAACGAAGGATTTTTGCATGATAGTCGTATTAATAGCCTGTTCGCCGATCTCGAACGTTAACGTTCGCTTAGATAAGACTTAAGACACAAACTTTTTATCGTATCTATTTTTTACTCAATCAAGTTTGTTTATTCCACAATCAAGTTTATGTCTTAAGTCTTATCTAAGCGAACGTTAACGTTCGAGATCGGCGAACAGGCTATAAATCTCGGACAAATAAGGGAGCAAGTTCGCGAAGAATTCGAAAAATTGAATCTAGCAACTAGATATGACGGAGTATTAAGACTAAGTACCTTATAAAAAACAGTAAGCAGTCCTTGAAATTATGAAATTAATATGTTGAGAAAAAGATAGCCTATCATCAACATAAATTCCTAAAACCTTGATACATGAAACTATATCAATAAGTCCACCATTTACTGAAATAACTGGTCTCAATATACCATTTACGCCAAAAAACATCGCTTTCGACTTTGAAACGTTCAAAATTATAAAATTTTCCATACACCAGGAATCAATAGTGTGCATACAAATATTAATCGTGCAATTTAATTCATGAACCGAATTAGAGACTGCCACTAATTGTAAATCATCAACATACAGAAAACCTTTCAATGGATGTAAATCGTTCAATATATCGTTTATATACAACAAAAATAGTAATGGACCCAATATAGATCCCTGTGGTACACCCCGAAAAAGATTCTTGGTCGATGATACTGAATTTCCAAACTGAACATATTGCGATCTGCCCCTAATAAACGTATCAATCAAGCTACATGCAGAGGTCGACAAACCATATATTGAAAATAATTTATTAAGTAACACTTCGTGAGAAATAGATTCAAATGCCCTACTAAAGTCAAGGCTAATTATAGAGGCTATTTTCTTTCGGTCCACCGCAATTCGAACCTTCTTTGTGATATTTAGTAATAGACCAGTAGCATTATGACCCTTTCTAAATCCGGATTGGTCCTCAGATAGAAATCTACTATCCTCTATATAATCTAATAACTGATTGTTCATCAGAATCTCAAGAATTTTACAATCTATAATTTTAATAATAACAAATGGTGTAATATAAGATAAATTATCTTAATAAAATAGCTCCTGAAGAAGTCGAATATCCACATCGACGAAACGTAGAGCAAATTAATTTACATCATTTAAAAAATATAATTGACCGAAATTAGCCCGTATGCATAATATCCAAACATTAATATAAAACTGTAATTGGTCATAAATAATACCTAACAAAAATATTTATATTTGACAGAAACTAAAGGATTTAAAACAAGTAAGTAAAGTATAGTCGATCAAGCCCGACCATACAACTAATATATGACCAATCATCAATTTTGTGGCATGACTTCTATGTGCATACAATATAAATATTTTTTGTGTTAAATTTTCTTTCGATATACATAAATATTTGTTAACCCATAATCCTACACTGCATGACTTTTTATATTTGATCGAAAAAAATGTTTTTTAAGTGGAAATTACCGTCTGATTACAGGAAAAATATTAAAAAAAATTTAAAACAATAATTTAGTAGATATTATGCAATTTTAATATGTATCACCAGTGATACACTATGCAGTAGGGAAATGTATAACATAATAATAAATACGTAATAATATTCCAATAATAAAATTGTGTATCCCCAGTGATACAATATGAAGTGTAGGGTTAAGCAAACACCAAACTGTGTTCACATAAGCGAACCCCAGGACTTAGCTGGGACTTTTTATATTTTGTATGGATTTTAATTAAAAGTCTGCAATTTCATTATCAACTTCTAACTCGTTCCCAATACCAGAAGCATGGCCCAAAGAGAAAAACGAAAAAAAGCCCACATTTTGGGGTCACATTTCATTATGAAATTTAGCCCTAATTTTTTTTCGAAAAATCACACCAGAAATTATGAAAAATACCCCAAGGTTGAAATGAGTTCTGATCACCTTTCAAAGTGAAAAATTGCCCCAAATATGTAAATTAATTTTTAACCAAAATTTTTTAATTTTTATAAAATACTAGCTAAACCCGGTGTGCTTCGCTACCCCCCCTCGTTATAAAATAAAATATGTACCACATATCATTGACGTATGTAGGTCAAAAAATGCCCAAAATATGGCGATTTAAATTTTTGGGTTATATGGGCGGTGCCACCCCCGTTTGTACAATCAAAACTTCATATAGCCTATTATTCCTTCCAGAGTCACAGTAACATGCTGTGAAAATTTCAGCAGATCGGTACAAGGGTTTGGCCTCCAATTACAATATTTTAAAAAAGCAGACGTAAATGTGGGTGTGGTCAAAAAAAAAGTACCCTGTTAATCACACCAGAGTCCCAGTTAAATGCTGTGTAAAATTCAAAAATATCGGTCCAGAGGTTTGGTCTCCAATTACAATACTTTAAAAAAGTGGGCGTAAAAGTAGGCGTGGTCAAAAAAAGTACGCTATTAATCACACCAGTGTCCCAATTAAATGCTGTGAAAATTTCAAAAATATCGGTCCAGAAGTTTGGTCTCCTATAAGGTACATACAACCAAACACACATTCAATTTTATATATATAGATATCTAAATCCAAAATTTTCCATGAGTTTTTTTGAGTAATTTTTATTTTTATATTTTTAGCATATTTAAGAATACTAACGAATGAAATTTAGTCCCAAAGAAGTGTTTTTGTTATTAGTGTAATTTTTTGGGTTATATTTAATTTTTTTGGGCCAATTTCGCTCGATTGCCGAAAAATATCATGTGTGAAATTTTAGAGAAATATCTCTAAAATTCTGACCTATACTTCTCGCACAAGCTTAACATGGATAGCCAGACGGTCGGACATCGTTAAATCGACTCAGAAAGTGGTAATGAGTCGATCGGTGTTCTTTATGGTGGGTGTTGGACTAACATATTTATAGGCGTTATAAACATCACTACAAATTCAATATAGCCTCCCCACTATGGTGGTGTAGGGTATAAAAATATAATTTTATATTAAAAACCAAATGAACATTTCCAATTTTATATTATTTCTTCTATTATTAGTGATTTTAATTTTTGAAAAATAAAAAATAAATAGCTGTTGTCAAATGCTATTGATTTAAGATGAGTTTAAAAGATAATTATGTTCTTTGGAACTCAATGCAGTTTTAAAATTTAAAATTTTTAAACATATTTTTTGTGGCAACCAGACCTAATATTTTCAAATAAGTTTTTATATTTAAAACCAATTCATAGTCAGTAATGATAGTTTGTTAATAATTCTTACCACAATATATGAACAATGCTGTGGTTTTAGCACTTACCTAGAAGAAACAAAGAAATATACAAATTTAGTATTTATCAATATAAAAATAAAACTGTAAAACATACTTTATTTTCAAGTTTATAACGATTAATATGTATAATAATAAATAAACTTTTATTATGGTTGGTTGCAATATACCCACCCTATGGAGGCAGGACCAATAAAATAAATATTTGACGCTGCAACCATTTTAGTACATCCCTTAAATTCTAACGGTATTTAACAGTTCATGTCTACACTAACTGACATAAAGCTTATATTTTCAAATAAAATTTTCTTTAATAGAAAGCTTTTATTATGAAAGCATTTAAAAAGCATATTTAGCCAATTTCCTTACCATAATGTTAAATAGCTTTTACAAAAGCTTTTAACAAATTTTGTACGAGTGCAATTCTTTAACTTTTAAAATTTTTTACATTTTACATGTTTTTGCAGTAGTACTTCTTAGGCGACTTGTTATCTGTGTCAAGTTAATGTATATGAAAAATCTTTTCTAAATGAAAATGCTGGAAAGTAGATAATTAATTAGTTTTTCATAAAATAAATTATAAATTTGAACCTGATTTCTTGTTCTTGTGGTACTGGAGAAAATTAGTCTTAAAGAGGTTAGAGAGAATTAAAATGACATTATTTTGTATAGAGGAATACACCAATACCTCGCTATGCGCCGTTTCGTTTTGCATTTTTTTTTCGAAGTTGCGTTCTTTTGGTTTCGAGTCTTTAATTGTTTTTTTTTTTTTTTGAAATATTTACAAAATCACGATGACTCGTACAAGAAGTGTTTCGATGATCGAAATGGAGTCCTTGCTTTCTATTTGGATTGAAAATCAAGTTGCATAGAGAATATCCCATAAGTAAAATGGTATTTCAGACAAAAGAAAAAATCTTATTTGATGACATAAAAAGTAAAGCATTGTCGAATTGCTACAAGGAAATTTATTTTACGTTAAAAAAAGCTGTTCAGCAAACATTGGACCAATTTTTGGTGAAAGCAAGCCGACGACTTAGTATTTTCATAACCCTGGAACCTATATTCGATATTTACATGGTTTGCTATAAAAAATCTTAATTCACTTTGCGTCGCTTCAATTTACGTTGTGTTTTTTTTTTTGGAACGTAACCACGACACAAAATTTAAAAATTCAAAAATTAACGCTTTAACTAACTAAGAGATGTATAATCATTCAGTGCAATTAATTGAAGCTGGCAAAATAAAGTCAGAAAAGATTTTTAGGAATGTATGTATATGGAGCTTCAAACCTACAGGCATAGCTGCCAGATTTGACGATTTATCGTCATTTTGACGATTTGTTGCTTTAAAAATAGCAAAGTGACGATTTGACGATTTTTCCATTGAAAGTGACAATTTTCTAAATTATTAAAATTTTCTATCATTTGTTTGTTTTATTAATGTTTTTGTTACCAAATTCTCTCTTTGTTTTTTAAACAACGACTATTTTTCTCAGTTAATATCATATACATATATTAAGAAGAACATGATATATTTCAAAAACAAAACTAAGTAATAAAAGTGCCATGGTGTAACTATACAAGGTTAGTGCAGTATCACAGCTGACTGACTTTGTTTACAATTTACTTATGTCAAAAGTAATAATTTTTCAAGTGTTTTTGACAGCAGTACATTATTTTACATAAACAAAATGCCTGTTGTTTCTGTATTCTGTTGTATTTGTTGCCGATTTGCACTCACCTTGTATAATTACACCATGAGTAGTGTTTTCTTAATTATTGACAATTGTCAAGTTAAAGTATAAAAATTCCAAATAAGATTGAGTCCGTATAGTAGAAATTATTTATTTATCTGTAAACATAAAAAGCAATTTCAAATGCTGAATTCCATGAACTAAAGTTTTTAGAGGTAATAATTTCTGAATTTCAACGAGGAGATTCTAAAAAAATTTCTGCTATTTTAATAAAACATCGAAAGTATATTCAGCCAAATAAATTTAAATAACAAAAATACAGAATTCCTTGAAAATAAATACCTGTATATATTGGATGATGTATATGTTGATTCTTTACTCAAAATGTTGTTTAAAACTTAATAAACTAAATTGTTTTAACATTGTAATTTAACCTGAATTAATAAAATATGCTAAGTTCAGATATTTATTAATAAAATACTGTAAGTCCTGTTTCACACTCTTAGCTGGCCAGTTTTTGTTCAATTCTCTTTTGAACTTGCTATTTCATTCACACACGTCAATTTAATTTTCGAACTTTTTAATGCAAATTAACATGCCTGAAAGAAAAAACAAAATAAAATTAACTAGTACCGTCAAGTTTGTACCCCTTTTGTTCTCTTTTCCCTTCTCATCCAAAAATACTTGTCTTAACGAGTCAGAATTGAAGAATGTGAAAGCGGACCAAGATATCATTAAAATATTACACAATTTTTATTTTTTGTGATTTCTTATTTCTTAAAAAATTAAAATTTATGTATTTTGATATGTATTGCACAAGAGACTGTATAAACTTATTTTTGTTTGTTTTCATTAAAATAAAAATTTAAAAATACTATTAGAAATATTGACTTTTTATTTTTTCGATTTTGTTGACGCTTTTTAAAATTTGATTTTTTTCTTTTTTATTGGGATTATGACGATTGTTTCTGAAATTAGTGGGGGAAAATGAAAATGATACAAGTGCCAAATATTGAAAAATCCTATTCTTGAGTTAAAAAATTATTTTTTTGATAGATATCCCACTCGCATCCCATTAAGCCATTATAAAGACCTTAAAGTAAATTGTTTTTTTTTATTTATTTAAAATTTATTATAATTTAAATTACAATAAATAATATACAAAAGCACTAGCTACTAGAGGCTATCGGCTTATAAGCAGTGGTGGATTTACACTAGGGGCAGTCGGGGCTAGAGCCCAGGGCGGCAAATTTTCTAGGGCGGCAAAATTTGGAAAGTGAAAAAAATTTTTTACTGTCATCAAAATTTCTCAATAGAAATTTTATATTTTAATTAATCATATATTATTTAATAGATAATTCAAGAAATGCGACTCGTATAATATTTGTCAAATTGAAATTTTGTAAATCATTATTTTGGCACCTTAAGTGAAAATTTATATTCGAAATTATTTAATTAATTCATTTCTTTAACGATTTAAAATGGTAATACAGTGAAACCTCTACTAACGGACACCTCCCGCAGGCGATTACCTCTGCTAAACATGCATTTTTCTTGGTCCCTTTGTTTTGCAAGTGTTTTTAAAACAAATTACACTCTGCTAGACGGACACTCCCATGGCCTGACGCGGACACCATTTTTGTGTAAAAAACCTCCATTTATGTAGGTATACAACAATAATCCACAAGAGCGTTACAAAATTAAATTGTGTCATTCCCCTTTTTCTTTCATTGACAGTTCGTTGCATAGCTTTCGTTGTGTTTTGAGAAAAATACAAAAATACAAAATAATAAGCCACAGCAACACTATATGTACATTGTACATATTAAATTGTGGGATTCCCCTTTTTCATATCATTGATTATGTGTTGCATAGTTTTATTTTATCTTTTTTAAACGTGCTCATCATTAAAGAGTAAGTGTTGATTGAGTAAAGTGTTAAAATAATTTATCGATATCAAAAAATTGCATTAATGTTGAGCATAAATATACGATCAATTGTCAAACATGGCTGATGGACGCAAAAAATTGAGTGGATCTGAGTATCGAAAGCGCGCTTTGGACAAAAGTAAAAAGGAACAAGAGGTTTTGAGTAAAACTCCCAAACTAGATGATTTTTTTACGAAAAAAGTATGTGTTACACAAAAATCAGAAACTAACAATAGAGATTGTACGAATTTAGATTATGAAGGTTTGTATCATATTTTTTCAAGTATTCATATTTTTCCAAGTATAATAATGATTCATTTGTCGATGTGTATAAAATGTATATTCATTATTTACTGTCATAATTAGGTTAATAGAATAATAGTAAATTTTTGCAGGTGATGATGCATGTTCTACGTCAACTTCAAAACGAACTCCGTCTACGAGTAATGATACTGATAGTACCACGACTTCTTCGCTGCCACAGAATATCCATCACGAAAGTGAACTTCAAGCTACAATTCCAACAATAAATATAGAAGATAATGAGCATGGGGATATTGTGATAAGCGATGATCCAGGAGAATGGGTTATAAACGATTTCACCAGAGATTACGTAGCTAACCATGGATGTAAACAAAATAAAAATTTGGATTTCTCCGGTACAAAACGTGATTACAGCGATGGAACTTCAAGATGGCTGTCAGAATCACTATTTTTAAGAAAACTTATCAACGGTGAAAAAGTTCCACGCCCATGGCTCATTTACTCAGTTAGTAAAGGTTCTGTATTTTGTGCAGCTTGTCTTCTTTTTGACAGAGAGTGTTCATTTAATGGCAAAAACGGATTTGATGATTGGAAACATGCAGGCGTTCGTGTTGGTGAGCATGAAAACTCCAAACATCATAAAAAATGTATGTTAACCCTTAAGCAAAGATCGGATACTAAGAATAGAATAGACCATGACTTAGTCATACAAACAGAGACAGAAATCTCTTATTGGAGAAATGTTTTAAGAAGAGTAGTCGCTGCTATTAAAGCCTTAGCTTCTCGAGGGCTTCCATTCCGAGGAAGTGATGAAAAGTTTGGCTCACCAAATAATGGCAATTTTTTAATGCTGATTGAATTTCTTGCTTCTTTTGACCCATTCCTAGAAGAGCATATTCGAAAATTTGGAAATAAAGGATCTGGCAGTACAAGTTACTTATCGAAAACTATCTACGAAGAATTTATACAGCTTTTGTCAGTAAAAGTATCTTCTATCATAATTCAAGAAGTTAAATCAGCCAAATATTATGCTATTATTGTAGATTTCACACCTGATATATCTCACGTTGACCAACTTTCTTTTGTTATCAGATATGTGCAAAAAGATGGAACGCCTGTTGAACGCTTTCTGATATTTATTGAAAATTCTGGACATAAAGCTGAAGATTTGCTAGTTGCTGTATTGTCTATTCTTGAGTTTTTTGATCTTGACCTCGCAGACTGTCGAAGTCAGTCATATGATAATGCTAACAATGTATCAGGAATGTATTCAGGTTTACAGGCAAGAATTCATGAAATTAATGATCTAGCAGAACATGCTCCTTGTGCTGCTCATTCTTTGAATTTAGTTGGAGTTCACGCAGTAGAATGCGCACCAGAAGCTGCTTCATTCTTTAATACAGTACAAACTTTATATAACTTCTTTACTGCATCGACGCAGCGCTGGGAAATTTTACAATCTCATACCGGAAAAAGAATCGCGTTAAAATCTTTATCTGCAACCAGATGGTCAGCTCGTTATGAAGCTGTTCATGTACTTAATCAATATTTCGACGAAATAATCGAGACATTGATTATTATTGAAGAAGATATTGACGAAAATGCAATTACAAGACAACAAGCAAAAGGTATTCGTATTCAAATGGAGCGACTTGAAACAGCATTTATGCAAATACTTTGGCATTTTTTACTCTCGCGATTCAATGCTGTTAGTCAAAGATTGCAAAAAGTTGATTGCAGCATTGCTGACGTGATCGACGATTATCATGGTTTGATTAAAGTTGTTGCTGATACGCGAAATGAATTCGAAATCTATGAAAAAAATGCTTTAAATATTTCAGAGATTAAAGAATATAAAACAACAGCTTCTAGACAAAGGAAGAGAAAATTACATGCTGATGAATCACGGGATGGAGATGTGCAACTGACAGGTCGAGACTACTTTAGAGTCAATACGTTTAATGTCATTCTTGACAATCTGGATTTCGAATTACGAAAAAGATGTGTTGCGTATGAAAAGATACAGGAAAAGTTCTCAGTTATAATTGAATTTGGCAATTTGGATAATAGAGAGATTCGTAAACGAGCTGAACGTTTAAGAAAGATTTATTCTTCAGATCTTGAGTTCTCATTGGATGACGAATTCGTGCACTTCCATGCTTATTGCACTGAAAAAACGATGGAAAATAATTCACCTTCCGATCTTCTGAAACTTTTGCGAGCAAACGACCTTTACACTGAATTTCCGAACGTAGAAATCGCATATCGAATATTTATTACTTTAGCTATAACAAACTGTGGCGCAGAACGATCGTTTTCTTGTTTAAAAAGGGTTAAAAACTACTTTCGTTCTACTATGAGTGCAAATAGACTCAATAGCTTAGCTATTCTATGCATCGAATCGGAAGTGCTTCAACGTTTAGATTGTGAGGATTTAATCGACCAATTCGCAACTCAAAAAGTCAGGCGTATTTGCCTGTGATAAAATTATTATATTATAATTATTGTGCTGTTTTTATAAGACGTTTGCCAAACGTCACTCAATCGTCTGTATGTTGTTTTTGTTGTTGTAACGGCAACAACAACATGCAGATGATTGAGTGACGTTTGGCAAACGTCTTATAAAAACAGCACACATGAGTCAAGCTGAGTGCAAAATGTATAGCTCTAAGAACAAAAACAAATATTTTTTATGTCATATCAAAGTATATAATATATAATAAATTATTTGCAATACATTAGATATTTGAATTTTTAAAAATAATGAGGCGGCATTTTTTTCAGTGCCCAAGGGCGGCAAAAGTTTAAATCCGGCCCTGCTTATAAGCCCAAATTGAAAAAAAATTAAAAAAAATTAAAAATTTTTTTTTTAAAAATTCAAAAAAATATTTTTCAAATTATTCAAGAAATAGCTATCTATAGTCCTTTGGACAATTTTTGCTAGGACCAATAGGTAAAAAGTTACACTCATTTAAAAAAAATCCCTGTATGACCAAAATTGACCAAAATGTCCAACTTTGACCCCCTCTAACTCCGGCACTTCTGGGCTGATAGAGCTGAAAATTTGTCTCTGGCCTGCTATCCAATAGTACTAACCTTGCTGCAAATTTCATCCAAATCAAAAGACATTTTTTAAAATTTGACGTGAAATTCACCATATATAGAAATCAACTCAGAAACTGTAATATAAAATAGTGCACCAGTTATTGACATATTATTTCCAAATACTATTATTTCTAAAACAATTTGTCTTTTTTTTTAATTACACTTACAATGTTACTTTATCAACAATATTCAGAATTACTTTACCTTTAATCTAATAACAAAATCTCATAACTAAATCGAATTTAGTCATAACTAAAACTAATGTAAACCAACCGAATATCATAAAAAAATTTAAATGAAAAATTTGAAGGACACTATATTGAATAATAACGTGCAACATTCATCCACAACCATGATGCACTTCATAAAGAAGTAAACAAACTTACACTCACACTCACACTCACACAAAAAGGCAAAGAAATTCTTGAATTATGTGCAACAAGGACCTAAGTTGTTGCAGATACTTGGAGTGTAGTAGTCTATTGTATGTATAGATTTAAAAAAAAACTAAAGTAAAGCTAAGAGCAAATAATAAAATATGGATGGATGGCAGGATTAATGTATGACGACACATTTGACCTTAAAAGAAGACGTTGCAATTGAATTTATGTCATAAAAACTTAAAATCAAACAACAACTAAAAGTGGAGTGTTGAACGAAAATGTAAATGGACATAAAATAAATTACATGTGTGATACTATATAAATGTACAGTGTTGGGTGAAAATAATAAGAATGATACTTCTCAACTAATTTTTGTTTCCAATTTCTGTTAATATTTTAATAATCAAAAAAAGTATATTTCTCAATATGATTTTTGTATTATTAAGAGAATAAAAATGGAAACGAGAACATTACATTTAGGATTTTTAGTACGGGTAATAGCGCCCAGAAAGTTCGTGAATTCCTGGGAAAAAAGTTTAATATCTCCCGGGAAAACAGGAATTTAAAAATTAACGCAGTTTTATAATCTTTTATCAAAAAATGTTAACGTAGCTAAATTCTAACAATAAGTTATTATTGCTGTAAATATACTACTCTACCTACAAAGAAAAACAGCGAGAATTAAGTTGTTGAACAAAAAATTTTAAACTAAAATAATTTAAAATTGATTTTATGAAATATTTGCGATTTTTGACATTGAGCATTATAAGCTATGATCCTTTCAGATAACATTACGTTAATCTTTTGTGAGGACAAGGTCTCTAAGTCGGATGAGAGAAAACTTCGCAACCACTTTTTTCTAAATAATTTTAACAGGTATTGTAATATCTGGAAGATATTATTACCCCTTTATTCATAAAACTTACAACAGGTTTATAAGAGGTTTTTATGAATTAGGCGGTAATAATTTCGACTCGCTGTTGGCTCGTATATCTTTCCATCATGAAATGACAAACCTTACTGAAGAGAAATGTCAAAAGAGCGGCAAAAAAATATGGCGTCGTTTGCTGTCCCTCTAGGTCTACTTTTGTAGCGTCCCTGTTGAAAAACGCAAATAAAATGTTTCCAACAAAATGTTGGCAACTAACTTATGACCATTAAAATCGTATTGTATTTAAATGTTTATTGTAAAAATGAAGAAGTTGTTCTTATTATTTTCTCTAACACTGTAAATGTTTATGTGCAGTTTTGCATGTATTGGTTTTAAGCCTAAAAATAACAGCCTATATGTATATGCAGGCATCAAAATGCTGCCAGAACAAGGATGCTACAAAACAGGGAATCGATATTTCTGACAGTATATAATTTCATTATAGAATGCCTGTATGTAATTAACTATTCTAAATGTAATGGTCAATAGGATGTAGAGGCGGTGAGAGAGAGAGAGAGGGGAGAGAAAAGGGAATCATGAGTTAAGATTAGAGGAGTAACGAGTTATGCACTATTTCCTTGTTTCCTTTTTTTTTTTTAATATGCTTTCGGGCTTTATATGGGTACAGGTGAACTGAATTTTCCAACGAGATACCAGATGCTGGGAGCTTTTTGCTATTCCCTGTTTTTGGAAGGAAGCTAAGTTTTATGATGGGTGGCATAGGGCTGTTCGTGTTAATGATACGTGTCATGAGTTTACAATGTCATTACGTAGGAGTACTCGTGTAACTTACAGGATGAGATGTCTCCAATGACAACCAACTAAATGTCAAAAAAAACAATTAACAACAACAACTAATAGTTTAATAAAATCCATTATACATACATATATATTTATTTCCTGTGCAGTTTGTTTTTTTTTCAATTGTTGCAAATATCTGCAAAAGCTTTCATTCCAGTAAGTGTTTTGCAACAGAGTGTTCACATTGCACTCAGCACTCACTCACACCCTTTTTTAAGGCCACCAGCAAAGCGCAGATGCAATTGCAATTGTGACTGTTATTGTACTTGCATCCTTGTACGACCATCATACCGCTACTGCTGCCAAACAAACATACAGTCAGAAATTGAAAAAAAAAACAGAAAAAAAACTTTACCATAGCAACAAAACAGGGCGAAATGCATAAGTTTCCAACTGTTCTAGGCAGGCAACGTACATAAATTGCAAGCTCTGGCACATATAGTTAGTGTACGTCAACCCGCATGAAAAACAAAAGTACACAATGCTGATAAAGATGATATTGTTATTGTTGTTGTTGCTTTTTAATTCCTAAATACTGGTGCGAGTATTTGCAAAATATTCATAAACGTGCAACCATACGAGTATATATACATTTGTATGAACAAACGAGCGAATGAAAGAAGGAACGAGTATGATGAACAAATAAATAAATAAATATTGCATAGTATGACCTTGGCCTCTAAAAAACGAATTTCAAGTTTACTTCTATATAACCTCACTCACACATACACACACACATATACTCACTCTCATGCTCATTCACTCCTCATACGAGTACTCTTGCAATATCTATGAAATACATACAAATGTAACTATATCTGTGTATCTATAATTGTTTAAATTTCATGCATTCATAGTTATTCGTACATGACTATTTTAAACTGTTTTTTTTTTGTTTTGGTTTATTTTCTGTTTTGTACTTCATGCTTAATTTTATTATAGTTGTCTAGGCATAATTATAAATTTTCCCGCAAAATTTTATTACTTAATAAATTCTTGATTTTTTTTTTGTGTTGTTCTTTTTGTGTTTCATAATTTAAAGTAAACAAAACTGCAGCAGTAACAAAAAATAAATAATAAATGTTCAATTGCATTTCGTTCATGAGCATTTGGAATATTTAAATATTTTTTGGTGAATTTTTATGGCTGGAAATTTACGTGTGTGGGCTGAGAATTACGTGTGATTATTTATATCTATAGGTATAAATTAATATGAGTTCTAAATAGATTATAAATAGAAACAACTATACAAATATTGGAGTTGAATTTATTAATTCAGAATCATATTGATATATTCGGTATTTGTAACTTTGGCAGGATTTTAAAAATGGTTTTGTAAAAACTAAATATTTTAGTCCTCACCACATATTAAATTTTTTTCAATTTCTATTTTATACAAAATACATTGCACGAAACAATCTAAGCATACAAAACCAATAGGAAATAAGTAAGCAGCACAGGTGGATCGAACTTATATACAACCCAGATTTTTATAAATGGAAATTAATTTCAGTTTCTTCAATCCGAAATTTAAAAGGAACAATAGACATATAACTTGGAATTATATGAGCAAGAGGAAAAACTTAAAAATTAATTTATATAATAATGTTTATTCTTACTTAAATACAATTATTATTTTTAGTCGAACTGTTAATTTTAAATTTTTGATATATTTCTTTAGTCAGGCTCGAGTTCAAAAGCAACATGTAAATAAATTGAAAAAAAAATGGTGTAAAAGTTTGATGTTTGTCTGTTGGCTAGCAGGCACCGCAGTGGTGCAGAGGTTAGAACGCAAAGAATTCTGATGAGAGAATGTGGTTATTCTCGAAACATGTAAATTCAACCCAGGCTCAATTCTCAGCTCAGCCAAGAAAAATTATCAAAAATTTTTTAATAAGATTTCATGTTGTAAAAATAATAATTTAATGAAAATTAAATTTAATGAACTCGAGCCTGACTAAAGAAATGTATCAAAAAGTTTATTCTTACTGTCAATCCACTAATGATCTTATAGCGATTTCATATTAACAAGCCTTCTTTGAATCTCTTTAAAAGTCAGATGTTGATTGCCTAAATTTTAATTTTTTGCTCGGAAAAATAATATGATTTGAATTTTATATCAACAGGAAAATAATAGAAACAATCATGGTGGTGCTGACTTTGTTTACAATTTACTTATGTATGTCAAGAGTAACACTTGTTCAAGTGTTTTTGACAGTAGTGCATTATTTTAAACAAACAAAATGTCTGTTGTTTTTGTATAGTGTTGTATTTGTTTGCACTCACTTTGTATAATTACACCATGAAAATAATATTTAAAATCATGTGTCTATGTTTAATTGCCTTTAGTTTAGAAAAGTTTTAATAATGGGTCTATAAAATTCTCGTACTGCACTTCATTTTAAAAATTAATTATTTAAAATATTTAAAAAGAAACAAGGAAAAAATATGAATGAAATTACAATACTAATGTATTCTTGCAAAAGAAAGTTTTTTCAATCAAGGAAGTTGTAAATAATAATGCTGAAGAAAATATTTTGTTCCTGTTACTTTTTGCAGCATCTTATGAATAAAATCAAATTTTACTAAAGAACTGGTAATGAATGTTATTGTTTATATATTTTCATTATTAGCGTAATATTAACAAAAATTAATTGAGAAGTACCGATCTTATTACTTTTTCCACCGAATCTTTATTGCTGTTTTATACAAAATACATTGCACGAAACAACCTAAGCATACAAAATATTGTCATGCTATTCATCGAAACAAAAAAAAAAAATATTTATATAAAATTAAATTAATTTTAGTTTCTTCTTTTAGCATTTCTTAAATATTAATAATTGAGTATTAGTTTGTAGTTCAAAAAAGTTATTTAATCGCTATTTTTGTTACATAAATATTAAAACTTTGATCACACCTCTGGCAGTAAAGAGTCATATACAATTATACCTTCCAAACGGACCGTAGTCTCGGTCAACAATAAATTGAAATTTGTAGTGACAAATGCAAACACTAAAATTGTCCCTATTTTGCATTGACTTAAAAAGTGCCTATCTAAACGTAAGCAACAATTTTTTTGGGTGCTCTCCTTATAGATATGATGTTTATAAATTGATTAGTTTATAAGTGTGTGCAGTGTGCAGTATGAGTAATTCAAAAAATATACATACATAATTACAGTACTTTACATCGCTTAGTTGCACGCAATGTTGTGACTATATCGCTAATGTGATTACAAGTCTAAGGGCGCGTTTTCACTATGTCAGTTTTGTTGTCAAATTGTCCAAATTGTTGGCAATTGTATGAAAACGGGTTGTCATCAATAAATTTAATTTTTTGCAATCATCATTGCAAACATAGATGACACCATATGACAACCCGTTTTCATAAAATTGCCAACAATTTGGACAATTTGACAACAATTTGACAACAAAACTGACATAGTGAAAATGCGCCCTAAGTTTTTTATATGCCACGATATGGCATACAAACAAAATCGGATATAAACAATTTATGTGATTGTAAAAAAGAAAACAGATTTATTTCATTTATATATGTATGTATAGTATGCATTGCATATGTATTGTATACCCCAGCAAAAATCTGTGGAGTACGTGGTTCATTGTAGCTAAAATGTAGTGACTACACCATGGTCCTTTGTAATGCACTCATGGACTATTTCATTTTCAAAGCAGCACTTCTTGTTACACGACAATTATTCGTAATCGTTGTTGTAAAACACTTGAAGTAGTTACAAGGAGTAGTTTTGTGACTAGTCCCGTGTTATGCAAAGCTGGAATATATGGTCCAGTCCTATAGGACATCGTAATGTTAAATGGACTGGTTTTTTTCAAACAAATGGATTATGTTTGGAGTACTCCTGGTCCATTTTGGAGTAGTCCAAACATGCGTGTATGGAGTACTCGCGTTTTTTGCAGGGATGTTATAAACAAATACATAAATACTTTGTGCGCCAAAAGGCAGTACTTATATGGTGAATTTCACGTCAAGTGATCCAATTTTAAAAATCAATGTCTTCCGATTTGCATGAAATTTTCATCAAGGTAATAATTATTTGATAGATATTTAAAAAATTAAAAAAAAATATTTTTGGAATGATTGAAGAAATAGCTATCTAAATTCCTTTGGACAATTTTTGCTAGGACCAATAGGTAAAAAGTTACACTCATTTAAAAAAAACCCTGTATGACCAAAATGGACCAAAATGTCCAATTTTGACCCCCTCTAACTCCGGCAGTTCTTGACTCATAGAGCTGAAAATTTGTCTCTGGCCTACCATCCAATGGTACTAACCTTGGTGCAAATTTCATCCAAATCAAAAGACATCGACTTTTAAAATTGGGTCACTTGACGTGAAATTAACCATATATTGATTAAATATCGTTAAAAAACAAAAATGGCAAAAAAAAACACATGATCGTATTTTACCATTTGATTTTTAGTACATTTTATTGGTTTGTAGCTTAAATTGCTTGTAATATTACCTACATAAATGTACATATGTGACAATATCCTCAAAAATTTGCATGTAAGTAAGCTTTAAATAACCCCACATAGGTGGCATATAGTACATATGTATGTGTGTCAAATGTGATTATATCGCTCATGAACTATACATATCGTTAATATTTTGTATGAATTTGACTTATAGATGGCTGTAAAAACGTGTATTTTGGACTATATCGCTAAATGGACTATAAGCGACGTGACGAAAGGTACATTATGAAAATAATAATAAGCATATTTACAAAACATACATAACTCATAAAAATACATGTATGTACATATGTATGTATAAAAGTACATATGTATGTATCTATGTACGTATGTAGTATGTGCATCCACTAAGAACATAAATCAATGCATGTGCTTGCACTCACAAAGAAAGCATACATACATAACGTTATGCACAAAACTGAATAGAATAAAATGACAAGCCCAGTTGACAACTAGTCGTATGTATATATGTATGTATGTACGTGATGGTACTTGTATCTTAGTGTATACATAAGTATGTAGTTGCATGTATGTACATGTACTTATTTAGTTGAGGTAGAGAAGAGATGCCTGGTTTTGCCGTTTACATTAATATATGAATAGATACAGAACGAGTGTAAAAGTACACATATGGAAGGATATGAAAATGTAACGAGTAAATTGTGTTGAGTATATGTATGTACATTAGGGTTGCGCCGTTTGTATGAAAAAAAATAAGGTATCGATGTTCCCGACTAATATGAAAATATGATTCATTTTAAGACTACGTTTTTTCAATTTTTTTGTCCTGGGGTTAATATTTGGTGAGCTGAATCAAAGGATAAAAATGTCCTTTTTAGAGGTTTTTTGATTTTTTTCACATTTCTTCCAAAGAACCTATATGTAAATTTGGTATCATATGAAAGGCCTTTGAGAGGCGCATTCAATAGGTTATCAAAAATTAAAAAAAAAATTTAAATTCAAAAATTTTGAAAATTTAAGACAAAATTTAAATTTTTTTTTATTTTTTCATAGAAGGGTGTTTCCAAAGTAACGGTCGTTACCGATTTTCGGAGATTTTTTAAATAAAATTGCAACCTAAGCAAATATGTTACGAGGATTGCTTAATTTTGGACCTACGAAAGTTCAAGCATCGGTAGCAATCGAAAGAATTCATAAAAAATGTAATTTCAATACTTTTTTTTACCATTAAAAAGGTAACGGTCGTTACTTTATAAATGTGCTGTTTTCAAATTTCGGAAACAAACATTATTTTGCACAGGATGTGTCAAGTAAAAACTCTTATTAAATTCTTTGAAATGTTTTTTTTAAGGAATGGGTTTATTTTCAAACCAAAGGAAATTAATAACAAAAAAAAATTTTTTTTAAAAAGTAACGGTCGTTACATTATAAAAAGTTAAACGTTTATTGTGTTTGAATTCATTTATTATGGGTAACAAAAAGCAGCATATTTTTATTAGTATTAAGAAAATTACATTTAATCCTTCGGAAAATGACAGATACATTTATTTTGTGTAATATTAGTGGAAAAATAAATTAAAAATAATAATTTTAGTTTTGAGCTGTAAGGGGTAATTTTCTGTGTAAACACCCGGAATTTACTTAAATAAATAGTTGAAATTTCTTGATTATAAAGATCATGCAATTTAACCCAAATGGGTTTTCCCGTTTTTTTTAAAATTCTATCTATTTAAATTTTTATTAATTTTTTTAACCTAAATTCTTCCCTATCTGACGATCTCTGCTAACTCAATTCGTTAATGTAATAGGTATTAAAATAATTTAAATTTTATAAGCTAAAAAACGGGAAAAACCATTCAAAATATTTTAAATATTTATTTAATTAAATTCTTTGAAAAAATAAAAAACACTAAAATTTTGTCTGAAATTTTTGAATTAAAAAAAAATTGTTTTTTAATTTTTGATAACCCATTGAATGCGCCTCTCAAAGACCTTTCATATGTTACCAAATTTACATATAGTTCCTTTGGAAGAAATGTGAAAAAAAATCAAAAAACCTCAAAAAAGGAAATTTTTATCCTTTGATCCAGCTCACTAAATATTGACCCCAGGACAAAAAAATTGAGAAACGTAGTCTTAAAGTGAATCAAATTTTCATATTAGTCGGGAACATCCGCAATTTTATTTTGGGGCCACCCTAATGTACATATGAACTTGCGGCTTGTTGTTGGTCTGCTTTAGCTGATAGTGAGCATGTGTTGGTTTTGTTTGTATGCAATTTTAATCGTGGCCTTGAACATGAACTGCATTTGCGCAAATTATTCCAATTTTTCTTTTTGATTCTTGTTAGCTTTTGTCTTTATTTATTTCTATTACTCAATTCTGTTGCTTTCTGTTCTGTTTTGTAAGTTTTTTTTTTTTTTTTGTTCTCAAACAAAAAGTTTACAATAAGAAAAAAATGCAAACAAACATTTTAAATGATAAATGGACAGAAAGCAGAAAGAGGAATTAAATAAAACATTGTGTAAAGCAAACAAACAAAAAGAAAGAGAGAACACAATGATGTGCAAGTGAGAAACAACTGCATAAACCAGCAAACTAATACAGAAAATAAAGCAATTTAAATCGTTTATGCCTGTATGTATTTACGTATGTACAAAAACTACTTACTATATAAGTACATATGTACATTTAAATGTACAACTATATACATATGTATGTATGCATGTATTAATTTGGGAAAATAATAATAAACAATCTCGAGAAACACACAGCTAAATATTATAAAAACCAAGCAAAACTCAGCAAATATTTCAAGTGCCAGATATACATTTTGTTAAAACCATTAAACAACGAGTAAAAGAAACAGCTTGATGGGAGGAAAGCTTTATAGCTTTCCCCTTCTTCATATGGTTACACATGTTATGGATTGCACTATTTGTTTTCAAATGTCAAACAGTGGGCCAGCTGTAAATAAAAGTTGTTTAAGAATAATATTAACATTGAACTATTTAAAAACACCGAATGAAAAAAAATTCAAAATTTAAACATAGTTTATAATAAAACCGTACATTGATTTTAGAAATTAATAGAAATACATATGTGTGTATTAGATTATATCTGAGCATTCTTAGACATACAGTGGTGGACTTTTAATTACAAATGACTTTTCAACATACATATACCTACCTAATCGTACGTACTCGTACATAAATCGTTATAAAACTTACAAAAACTATAGGTATAAAATAGTGCAATTCACAATATTGTGCATTTGAGATTGCAAATATATGCTACCAACTGCGAATAAATTTTTTAATTTAGTTTGCACTGCTTATTGCAAGATACAAAATTAACAGCTGATTTTATCCAGCAAAAAAATTCTCAAAAATAAATAAAAAAAATATACCCAATAAAAGCTTTAAGAAACAGTTGGTAGACTTTTAAATATAAAATGCTGCTGAAGAAATTATATTAAAAGAAGTTATTAAATATTTTAAACATACAAAGATATGTATGTACCTTTATTTAACACCAATATATTCTAAATATGGAAAGTAATGATGACGTAGTGAAAGAAATTTTATTTATTGTTAGTCAGCTGTTTATTTGCAATTAGGTGTTGCATACTCAAAGCAAATTAAAACTATTGGTTTTAAGTCCAGCATGTGCATAGCATAGCAAAAATATGCTAAACCTTTTTGCAAATGCAATGATGCAATAGCATTTGCACAAGATTGTGAATTGCGCTAATATTTCTTCTAAACAACTGTTAAATTTTTTAAGAAGTTAGGCTTTTCCATTAAATTTGTTATACATTTTTGAAATGAATATAATATAATTTCCTAAGCATTGATGTATTATAAGTATGTTTTCCATAAACATATCATTATAAACACTTTAACATTTACAAGCCCCGAAATGATTTTTAACCCCGTAAAAACTAAATTGCATAGAAAAAGTTGCAAAAAATTTAATTTTTTTTTACACACCGTTACCTTCTGTATTGGTGCCCCGATAGATTAGGCGATAGAGTGCTGGACTATCTTTCAAAGGGTTGCGGGTTCGATTCCCGCCAAAGACTCTGGGTAGACCAGTCAGACATATGTAGATAAGTCACACATTTGTAGACCAGTCAGACATTTTGGTAGAGAATCTGAGGCATCGCAATGGACCATACTGGTCTCTGGGTGATGGTGTGAGGTGACTCACAGCAGCCTTCCTACCTAACCTACCTTCTGGATTAGTTTTGTATTACAATTTAATAATTACTTGGTGTTACAAATGTAGATTCTTTTATTAATATTTTTAAACATATTTTGTCAAATTGAGGGATCTATTAGTTTAATCACGTCCCTGAAGAATCCACTGGTGTTAAATCGCATAATTGGGGCGGCGAAATTGGTTTAAAATAAAAGGATTGTTTTGGCATTGTTCTATCAAACCATACATATCGTCAATAATAGTTAGCCAAAATCTTTTGATAGCCTAGTCATGCCTCCGGACAACATAGCGAATCATACAGTAACGCATTCAGTAAACAAAAGCTTTTACAGACCCCAATGTTGAAGCCTCTACACCAGCTATTATTCTTTGTGGCACAGCACAACAATTGAATTACGTTTCAGTTGCATAGCATGACATTATGTTCGAGTCGTCATAGTAATCTGTAAGTTACAACAGAGCATTAAATATATTTACGAAATTATCTTAGACGTTGAAGAACAGTTTTACATTGATGGTTTTGTTCACGTATCACTGGTGATAAAAAACATATAAACAACTCCCGGCAAGAAAATTTTATATTAATATTGCAATTGCAATAAAAGAAAGGGATGCGGAAATTCTATAAAAAAGGCTATGATTTGCAGTTGTGGTCTGATGATTACCACTTCAACTATAATTTTAAATATTTGTATCAACTATTGACTCTTTGGTTTTTTTTTTAAACAAACAAATTGCGAAGCTTCTGCAGAACACACCCAGAGTGTTTGGAGGGAATCGAACCCGCAACCCTCTGACTGATACTCTTGCACAGTATCGCCTAGTCTATTGGGGCATCCTAAACAACTAGAGTTGTGAACTGACCTTTGTCAAAAGCTGCAATGGATTAATTGGCAGCGAAAAAGTCAGATCGTTATAAAGAAAAATATGTGAACTAGGGATGCCAAACGGGACTGATATTTCAAATCTCGCGATTCGGGATTTCATAAATGAATCCCGGAATCCCGGAAGCGGGATTTTCGGGATTTTTTGTTTCATATTAAAATGTTTATAAATAATAACAATTTATTTCAAAAAGTTGTTTATATTAAATATAAATATGTTTGAAAACTTTGTAAACAAAGTCATCAATAAAAATCAACATTTCGGGAATGGCATCCCTAATATGAAACACACGTAATTGTCCTTAACTTCGGCCAACTGAACAATGTTGGGCTCTTGTGAAAGGAAATATAAAGCGGATTGGCGGGTGAATCGATTTGATCCATGGAAATAAAAATAAGATTTCTTAAATATTAATAAATAAGTTTTAATTTGCATGGTTGAAAAAATATACAATTGCTTTTTGGTCACATAAAATATTATTTATGTGACCGGATTTTATGTGAACAAGGCTTCATCAAGAAAAACTTTTTCTAGAATAACTGACAAAAAAGAGTTTGTCAGTTTCTGATTTCACAAGAATTATTTATTAATAAATGGCACAGTAAAATAGTTTACAAACATTCAGTGCATTCCAAAGAGTACAATAATTATATACATACTATATACTCGTGCATACATACTTATATACATTTCTACATACCTACCTATGTAATAAACATATAATTGTGAGTGCATAAGTATAACAAAACTTGCTGCTAGTGTGTGTGTGTGTTTTTGGCAGGCATTTCTATCACTTACTTGCAACTATTTAAAAAAACTACCACCACTACTGGATCTAGGAAAATGTAAATTTCAAGGTCAGGAAGAGAAAGCTGTGAGTACATCTCCGCCTTTCGACAAAATACCACAAATAACAAATAAATTTCCTCATACTATTTATTTGTTAAATATAGTATTTTTACTATAGGTATGGCAAATACATAGTTCGTTTTCAATATTTTTATTATGTTTTCAGTTTTCCCTAACAAAAAGGCAACAGGCCTGTCATTATTGTTGAATTTTTTTTTTCTATAAAAAACTAATTTAAAACTGGATTTTTTTTTATAAATTTGTTTTTTATAACAATAATTTAGTTTCTTTTTTTTGGTTTGTGGGCGTTACTATGTGTAGGCTGGGCGTGTGCCACCATATTTGGCGCAAGCTTTATACTGTATTCCCTCTGGTTGTTATATTTGCTGTTGTGGTGTAAAAATTTATATTTTATACAAAAATGTTTTGTAAAATAAAATTTCCCCAACTTTTTCAAAAAAAAAAATTGCTTCCACAAAATCTTACGTAAAAACAACGACGCTGATGGTGATAATGATGCAGCGAAAGCTTTATTATTGTTGTAATGTGTATATACATACCTACATGCATATATGAATGCATATGCATGTAGGTATACGCGTATTTGTTTGGAAGTATGTACATATGTATGTGTTGAAAAATCAAATTTAGATATGGCCGACTACTAGTACTATAGTTAGAAATGACTAACTATTTAAATATTGTTATGGTAAATAGAATTTTTTGTGTATAGACATGAGTATATGTGTGTGTTTGTTTCATAATTAATTAGTATAGATTTTTTTTCTTGAGGTTTTTTTTGTGCTTTCCTTGTGATTGCATGTCATGTCAATGTCTATCATTTTAATGAAATGATAATTCCAAATGCACCAGCACTAGGTTAATCATCGTGTATCTTGACACTTTTTTAAGGCTGAATGGTGTCATTCTTTTGTGGTTTCAAATTTGCCATAATGAAACAATTTTAATTTCATTCTAGTTTTTAAATAGTTTTGTTCAAGTAACATCTGTCACTATTCTATATATCGACAGTTCAATTCCAAACCATGCAAAGTGAATTCGGAAGCAAAAACTTGTGTTTTGTCTTGTGAGAAATTTTATGTGCCCAAATTAATAAATAACTTATAAAAAACTTAGTTAAATATCTTAAAAACTATTAAGATTAAACATTTTGGCTACTTAGCATTTTTTTAATTTTTTTGCGTTTTTGAATTTAGATTTTTTCAACTTAAATTCTGTCTAATTTTGGTTGTGATTGGCTAGTCCAATCAATAGTTATAAACAACAAAGGCTTAAGAAACATGTTAAAAAATCATATTAAATTATCTGATACTTAGTAGGAACATCACCATAATTTTAATATACTTTTCTATTCAGTCCTTTGTCACATGTAAAGGGATTTTCATAGAGAACTTTCTTGTTTGTAACAATGAATTTGATTGTTATAGGTTCGACAATTACAACAGATATCAATATATTGAGAGCAACTAAGAGAGTTAATTTTACTGCTACAATTTTTTCTCAAAAAATAAGATTTGTTCTCTTAATTCAAGTAAAATAAGTCTTAATTTTCACTTTAATATTTATCTTCTTGAGTTAAGAACAAATTGCACTTAAAGTAAGAATTTCTTACTCGATAAATTATAAAAAATGACTTTGAAAACTTCTGAGAGAGTAAGTTTAACTTCGCTCTTTTTCTCTCTGGGATTAATTTAAAATTTTTATTCTTAATTTAAGTAAAATAAGTCTTAGTTTTCGGTTTAAGATTTATCTTCTTGATTTAAGAACAAATTGGACTTAATTTAAGAGTTTTTTTACTCAAATCAAGAACAATATTCTTGTTTTAAGAAAATCTGTGCTTGATTTGTCAAATTATTCCCGATTTGTGCTTATTTGAAGTATGAACTAGTAAAAACGTACTTGAAAATTTCAGGCTAAAATTGAGAAAAATAAACTTAATTTTAAAATGCCATACATGAATGTATATGCATATTTCTCAAAACGTTCAATCACATTTTGGCAAAATGGTGGGACTATTTCCTTAATCACGTCTCTCTAATCAATTTGTTTGTCTTTGTAGATACTCCATCTTCAATTTAGTTCCACAAAAACTTATCCATTAGTGTTGAATTGCATCATCGCTGAATTGCATGAAATTTGGTTTTACAATAAATGAATTGTTTGTAATGTCCATATCGTCAAAAATAGGTGAAATGAAGTTGTTAAGATGTTTCCATTCATCGTAAGCGTACAGCTATGGCCAGAGAAATAGCGCACTTTACTGTTTTAGTAGTATAATGGGTATTGAATTCTTGGGTTTTTCCTCGATGTACAAACGTTTTTCCGTCAGGACCAATCAGATTAATTATTAATTAATAATTAATATGCTAATGAATAGCATATAATTTTATGTTATTATAATGACACTTCATATAACATTGCTGTGCTATTTCTTTGTGCATAGCTGTATTTCCAGGCAAATTTTCAAATAAAAATTGCCCAAACACGCCTCCGGACTACATAACTCTAGGCTACAATTGCTCTTGGAATTTCAGAAGCCCAAAAGGGGAAGTTTTATAGACCTAATTCTTAATACGGGTCTCAGAAGGACCATAATATTGACCAAAAATACCACGAATTTTCCGAAATGTAGCTTTACAGATCCAATTTTTTCATAGTGTCATGTCAAAGACTATACTAGTGATAAAATAACAAACTAAAATGTCAAAACTTTTGTATTATCTCAATATGACCCTCTTGAAAAACAAAGTTCTTGTTGAAAATCCTTTATTATACTTTATAATTTTAAAAATTCTACATGATGATCAGTATTTGTTTAAATCACCACCAGTTTGTCAAAATTTGATATTTATTTGATATTTATATACAGGCTAGCACACCTAAATCCAGAGTAATAGTTTATTTATTTAAAAAGATTAGCTACAATTCCAGATAATGCAATGATGTTCATTTCCAATGTTTTCACAGACATTATTATATGACGAATTCGAATTTTGAGAGTTTACAAATTAAAATAAACTAAAAAATTGGTACCTACTCCAAAACAACATTTTTGAAAATTACTTTCCTTTTAAAAAAGTAGTAATAGTATTTTGGTATCAAAAATAATATGTACTTTTCTATTACATACATACATATGTATGTATTAAAGATACTAGTTTGAATTCTCCTCTTTTTACATATGAAGTAGGTATGTAATGGGTGTCACAACTAGAACGCAATTTTTAAATTTGGCGCCATTCGAAGTGTCATTGTTTGACATTTGAACAATTGTTATTGTTTGCTAGTAGAAGGTACGAGGTTAGTAAAAATTGAGCGCTACACGAATGAACAACGCATTCTCATTGTGAAATTGTTTTACCAAAATGGTGAAAGTTTTGCGGCTACAGTTCGCAAATTGCGATCAATTTGGGGTCACAATAATGCTCCAAAAGAGTCAACTGTAAAGAGATTAATGGATAAATTTGCCGAAACTTGGTCTGTTAGTGATGTAAAGACAAGAATGCACCTTCGACCAGGTTGATCGACCGAAAATATCGCAGCTGTACGTGATGATGTCGCTCAAACTCCATCCTCAATTCGACACCAAGCTCAGCAAATTGGTGTCTCCAAATCCACTATGCAGCGAATTTTGCATCTTCATGCATACAAAGTTCAATTGACTCAGGAACTGAAGCCAGCTGAACATGGACAGCGAAGGGAGTTCGTTAATTGGGTATTGGAGAGACATGGCTTCGTCAATAGACAGAATTGTCGCATTTGGGTTGAGGAAAATCCTCGAGTGATTCACGAGAAGCAAATGCATCCTCAATGTGTCACTGTGTGGTGTGGTTTTTGGGCTGGAGGAATCATTGGAACTTTTTTTTTATGAAAATGAGGCAGGTCAAGCGCAAACAGTCAATGGTGTTCGGTATCGTGAAATGATAACCAGTTTTTTCTTGCCTAGAATTGAAGAAATGAATGTGGAGGGCATGTGGTTTCTACAAGACGGCGCCACATGTCATACAGCCAGAGAAACAATTCAGTTGCTGCATCAGTCATTTCCCGGTTGTGTTATTTCGCGTTTTGGAGACCAGAATTGGCCGCCTAGATCGTGCGATTTAACACCTTTAGATTTTTTTCTTTGGGGTTTTTTCAAGTGGATGGTTTACGCGAATAAGCCGACGACGACTCAAGCCTTAAAAGAGGAAATTGGACGCTGCATTAATGAAATACAGCAGCATTTATGCAAAATGGACATTGAAAATTTCATTAAAAGATCGCGTGTGTGCCAGCAAAGCCGTGGCGGCCAACTGCACGTTATTTTGTTTCATACATAACCTCATTCTGTCTACTTTGCGATATAATAAAGTTTCACGATTTTTTTTAAATATCTGTGTTTTATTTAAAATTTAAAAATTGCGTTCTAGTTGGGACACCCTTTACATATATCAATAGTTGGAATACTGCATTTTAAAAAAATAAATTAAATATTGTTTTATTTGTAGGGTACTCTTTCAATATTAAGTTTTTGTCAAAAATCTGAACTACCCTCACCTGCTAGTGAGCTGTGCTTTTTTTTTTTTTTTTTGTTTGTTTTTGCTGCGCTGTCTGCCTGGTGATTCATGCATTGTGCAAGAGAGAGGCCTTGACATTAAGAATGAGATAGAATAATGAAAATGTAAGTGTTTGTGATAGTGAGAGTTACGAAATACGAAAGTACAAGTAAGTAAGAGCAAGCACCAGCAAATAGTACGAGTAAAAGCAACTAAAAAAATTAAATCAAAAAAATTATATGTGCCAAAGTACGCGAAACAAATGAAAGCAAAATATGAAATGAAAATGAGAAATAAGAATTGAAAAACTAAACAGAAAAAAGTATATAATAATATAATAAAAAAAATATAGTTTATACACGTTGAAAAGGTAAAAAATCAGCTGGTGGCAGCAGGGTATAAACCAGTGATGGCAAACATGGTACAATTGTACTATCACGAGTTATTTGGTACCATTTCTAAATAGGTACTTTTACATCAAAATTTCGTATTTAAGATGAAATATGTACATAGATAAATATATCATTTAAGTTACTACAAAAGAGATTTTATTAAACTTAATGAACATGTCCATAAGATGATGATAAGATAAGAAATTTTTAATTAAATTATATAACAATGGGGGGAGCCTTTGACATATTAATTTATATTTAATGATTTTGAAAACTATGAACTTAAAACTAAAGCTTAAAATGGATTTCAAAATCGTTAGAAGTTAACTCTTCTATTTTTTCTATTCTTGAAGTAATAAATCTAGTTATTTCGGAAATGTAAGCGAAGAATGCACATATATACGAGTATGTACATGCATATATATATATATATATGTATATAGTACATATATGATTAGGGTTGCCATACGTCCTTTTTTCCCCGGACACCGTCCTCTTTTTTAGGGCGTCCGGGGTAGTCCTACTTCTTTTTTTGCAAGTGTCCTGGGTTTGTCCTACTTTTAATACTTTAATCTATAATTTCGTTTTATTGCATCGAAAGTATTGTTGGCATTGATGTATACATTTTTTTAAATACACACGATGTCATGAAATGCTTTTTTGTGTAAAAAAATTGTGTTTGATGCTTTTTGGCCGCCATATGCGCCTTCACAATTTTAAACGGCTTTGGCTTTTGGCCTTTGTCTACCTGTCTTATGCCCGTAATTTTAACAAATATATAACTACTAGAGTTTATACCAATTAGTTTACCTTACCTAACCGGTAAAAAGAATTTGGTAATTTTAAGGTTTTTTTACCTACGTGTAACTACCGACTGCATTCAGTGAAAAATGTGGTAACATTGGTGTTTGACGTTTAGAGTTACATCAATTAATTACCAAATTTAATTGTTTGCAACGACTTTTTTAGTTTTGTCCAGAAATGTCTGGAAAAGGTGTTAAAAGAAGTGCTAGTTTATTGGAGGGGGAAAAAACAGCTGATGCACTTTTCTTTAAAATACGAAATCTTCTTATAAATTCCAAATCATTCCAAATTCGCTGAATGTGTGTGTTAACCTTTGGGAATTTTGTTTTATGATATTTCTTAAAGTTCTTAGTTCTAGAAGTTCTGAATTCAGTGGACACCAGAAAGAAACAAATTAAACACAGAAACTATTTCTGATATTATTAAAGTCAAATATAATTTTGATATGAATTGTCAAGTGTTTTATGAATATTTAAAAAAATGCCATAATAATATATTGGTTCAAATTGAAAGCGCTGAAAAATATACATGAAACTTGACAACTTCTACTAAAAATGTATATATAATACATGTGAAGTTTTAAAATGAATTTGTTAATTGTTATGTTTTTATGACTGATAAAATATAATTTTTTTAATATTTTGTTTAAGTTTTGTGTTGTTGTTATATGTAAATAGAATTTTAAATTTGTTTTGTGTATTTTAAGGCGTTGTTTTTTTTTAATATTTTGCTACAGAGTATTGTCCTCTTTTTAAGGGTAAATGTCCGGCTTTTTTTTGGTCGACGTCCTCTTTTTCTCAAAATGAATATGGTAACCCTACATATATGTATATTTAAAAAGGTTAACTTTTTGCAAATGACTCCATACTTTATAAATAAGAACATTTTAGATAATCGCGACAATTAACGCAAATAATGTTCGTAAAGACTGCCGCACTCATAAAAAATAAAGTAGGTTTGAAGTGTGCTTTTAGGCAAAATTTTCTTAAAGTACTTTTGAAGTCTATTTTAATTTTTTATGAATAAGGGTAACAGAAGTTAGACGGCTAACTATGTATATACATATTTAAACAAATACAGACAAATCAATCACAAATGAAGATAATTTACAGGAAACATTTTGTTACGAAACGAGCTCTGTGTCTTAGTCTTTCCAAGAAAAAGAGGTTTAAATGTATTTTATCCAGATGCATTAAAATAAAATTCTCAGAGTATGCTTTGGTAACTTTTCTCCTGGAACACTATTTACATATCGTGAACAAACGCTTTATCTGGTAGCTTTTTCAAGTTTTATAGCATTTATAATATCACCAGAAGTTAGATAATGATTCTTTAAAGAAGTCTTACGCCGTATTCTTTTTTATCACTTGCAATAAATCAATACCAGTCGAGTATAAATTTTTTAAAACATTCGTTATGTTAAAAATTTTGTCATATAAAGTTTTATTATTATTTAACAAATTTATTAAAAATGGTACGGTGGAGGTCTACAACGTACATTTTATTTATATATCATTTTATATACCATTTTCCATCACTGGTATGAACAACAAAAACATAAAGAGAACGCACAACACATCTTATCTTAGCTTTACAAATTGCACTGAGAGTCGAACGAAAACTTGCACGAGTGTAATGAATAATATGCAGGTTTGGGATATAAAATTTTAAAATTGTTTAAATTGCATTTTAAAAATAGTACTCTTTTGAGTAAATTGTACCAGTTTGTGTTTAATTAGTCATTGCTTTATTTATATTTTTTTTTTATTTAGTAATATTACAGTTTATTTAGCGACAATTTCAATTTAAATTTTTTTCTATTTCTTATTTTATCTTATTTGTGTACATTTCACTTTGGCTCTAAAAAAAACTACTTCGACTTTACGTGTTGTGTATTTTCCAATCGTTATTTGGAATAATTGGAATTTGGAATATTGAGCACAGGTATAAAGATCTTTGCGTTAAAAAGGCCGAAGGAAAAGCTTATATTACAGTTTTACCACAGTTTTATTTGTGGTAAATTTAATAGATATTGTCGAGCAATAAACAATTGAATAAATTGTAGTCTGTAAGTAGCCAAATTATTTAAAATTTACCACGAAATGACCCACCAAAATTGTCCTCCAAGCAGGGAAGAAAGATTAATACCCACGAAAAGCCGCATAAACCTACATTTATCCGGACCAGAGATCAATGAATCAAGAAAAATACTATGGACCAATGAAAATAACGAAACAGTCCGTATAACTTACGAGAGACATACAAAAAACATTTTTTTTTTTTTTTTGGAACTTAACAGATTAAAGAGGTTATCATTCCCTGAGATCCACAAAAATAAAAATTTCAAGTGTCGTTAATATGTTATATTCTACGAAGAAAGTAAATGTAATATACCGACGTACGGTATAATAGGAGCTAAACGAAGCCTTATGATGGCGGTTCTATGGTGATATGGGAATGAATTTAAATGAACTATAATAACCCGAAATACACTGATTTAGATGTTATGATTTTGCAGTACCAAACCCTTGTCAACTCCTCATAAATGCTGACTAGAAATCGTAATGTTATACATAATATAATTTTTTTCTCATAAATGTTTAATTATTTTTTAACAAAAGAAATAATAAATTAAATGAAAAAGTAAAAAAAGACTAAAATTAACAGGAATTATAAAAAGCTAAATACTTTTTTCACTTTCAAATTATGATGCAAATTAATAAAATGCAACAATAACTAAATAAAAATTAATATTTTTTTAAAAGTTTTTGGCTTTTCCTATTCTACAAAATATCTATTATCAATTGCAAAAAAAAAAACAAATTCTTTTACTTGTTTTTTACAATTTTATTTACATATGAATGAGAATAAAATTGCTTCACGCTACCTAACTCTGAACTTTGGGACCACCTTTAGAACTGATAAAAAACAGAACTACATATAAGAAAACTGCGTATCAGAAAACAAAGTACATTTGTATATTTTTTTAAAATGTGCCATAAAAATGTACATTTCTATACATTTTTTAAGTCCTAATGTAATGTAATCAGGGGCTACCAGGTGAATTTCAGAAAATCCCGATAAAAAAGAAAAAAATCGTCATTTCGAATTTTAACAAGAAATTATAGTCGGTCAAACCCGACCATATAATACCCTACACTCAGTATATGTATAAAACAAGTTTTCAGAAATTGGCGTTATATAGGAGATATTACCTATTGTGGGCCGATCATCCAAAAATTTAGTGTCATGATTTCTGTGAATATAAATATTATATGTGTTAAGCTTTATCTCGATATAAATATGTTTAAAAGATTTATGGAGGTTAAAGTGAATTACGAAGAGGGTCTTATATGGGAGTTTTGACTATTTATGAGCTGACTATTATAAAGGGTGGTTAAATTTCAAGGGCCGATGTTGATTTTGAAGAAAGCACAAACTATTTAGGAAATTATTGTAATTTTATTTTATTATGATATATTGGTATTACTCAAATGGGCGCCGCGACCACGGTGGCACACCTCCATCCGATGGTCCAAATTTTCGATGACCCTGAGGCATAATGGAGGTTCTATGCCGTTAATGTGCCAAATTATCTCATCCTTTAGCTCTTGAATTGTTGCTGGCTTATCGACGTACACCTTTTCTTTCAAATAACCCCAAAGAAAAAAGTCCAACGGTGTAAAATCACATAATCTTGGCAGCCAATTGACATCGCCATTACGTGAGATAACACGGCCATTGAATTTGTTGCGCAAAAGAGCCATTGTTTCGTTAGCTGTGTGGCAAGTGGCACCGTCCTGCTGAAACCACATATCGTCCACATCCATATCTTCCAATTCGGGCCATAAAAAGTTCGTTATCATCTCACGATAGCGAACACCATTCACAGTAACTGCCTGACCGGCCTCATTTTGGAAAAAATACGGCCCGATGATGCCGCCAGCCCATAAACCGCACCAAACAGTCACTCTTTGTGGGTGCATTGGTTTTTCGACAATCACTCTTGGATTCTCATTCGCCCAAATGCGGCAATTCTGTTTATTGACGAATCCACTGAGGTGAAAATGTGCCTCATCACTGAAGATGATTTTCTTCGAATATTGATCCTCCACTGTTGCCATTTCTTGCCACCATTCTACCCATTCACGACGTTTGGAATGGTCAAGAGGCTTTAGTTCTTGAGCCAATTGCACCTTGTAAGCGTGGAAATGCAAGTCTTTATGCATAATGTTCATCAACGACGAACGTGAGAGGTGCAATTGTTGGGCACGACGACGAGTTGAGATGGACGGCTCTTCAGCCACACTATCGCGAACAGCAGCAATATTTTCTGCATTACGAGCTGTACGAGCATGTACTGGTATTCTCACATCTTCTACAGACCCGGTTTGCTCGAATTTTTCCACGATTTTTGCGATTGTACGCACATTTGGACGATCAAATTGACCAAAAAAATCACGAAGTGCACGATATGCATTTTGATTTGAACGCCCATTTTCATAGTAAGTCTGGATAACTTTAACACGTTGTTGGATTGTGTATCTCTCCATGGTTCAAATTGAGTAAGTCTGAAATAGAGAAATGTCAAATAAAATTTGGAAAAAAGCTTGGCGTTTAGGTGTGGTTCACATTCAACATCGGCCCTTACAATTTAACCACCCTTTAAAATTAAGTGTCATCCTATTTGTACATAAGAAACTCAATTTTGTTAAATGTTATTCGGATAACAACATTTTTAAGAGATTTATGGTCGTTAAAGTGATTTTCGGAAGTGGGGGTTATATGGGAGCTACGAGTAATTATGGACCGATCTGCACAAAATTCGTAGATGTGATTTGGCATCATTTACCACTCATTTGTGATGCAATTTGTTTGGATACTTGCATAATTCAAACATTTATGATCAGTAAACCCCAATTTCGGGAGGACATTTGTATGGGGGCCAGGTGAAATAATGGACCGATTTCCACCATTTTCAATCCCATCCATCCTTGGGCCGAAAAAATATCACGTACAAAATTTTATCGAAATGTCTTAAAAATTGCAACCTGTACTCTGCGCACAAGCTATACATGGACAGCCAGCCAGCCAGACGGATGGACGGACATCGTTAAATCGACTCATTGAGTGATTCTGAGTCGATCGGTATACTTTACGGTGGGTGCTGGGTCTATATTTCTGGGCGTTACAAACATCAGCACAAATCTAAAATACACTCCCCAATGGTGGTGTAGGGTATAGAAATCGTCAAAAAAAATCGGAAAAATAAAGTCAATATTTCTAATAGTATTTTTAAATTTTTATTTAAACGAAAGCAAAAAAATTCAAGTTTATATAGTCTCTTTTGTACAATACATATCAAAATACATAAATTTAAATTTTTTTTTAAATAAGAAATCACAAAAAATAAAAATTGTGTAATATTTGTATGATATCTTGGTCCGCTTTCACACTCTTCAATTCTGACTCGTTAAGGCAAGTAATTTTGGATGAGAAGGGAAAAGAGAACAAAAGGGGTACAAACTTGACGGTACTCGTTAATTTTCTTTTGTTTTTTTTTTCTTTCAGGCATGTTAATTTGCATTGAAAAGTTCGAAAATTAAATTGCCGTGTGTAAATGAAATAGCTAGTTCAAAAGAGAATTGAACTAAAACTGGTCAGCAAGACTTTCAGTATATTATGGTGAAACATGACTTACAGTATTTTATAAATAAATATCTGAACTTAGCATATTTTATTAATTCAGGTTAAATTACAATGTTAAAACAATTTAGGGCCATTATTACAACTTGCCTTTAATGTTCTTAATAATAAAAGGTAACTTTAATTAAAGTGAGGAATAAAGTGACCTTTAAAATTTTTCGTTATTACAACTTCCTTGTAAAATAAAATAATTTTTTTCTAAAATATGGCAATACCAGTTAAAAACCGATTACTTTTGACAAATTACTGACAAGAAACAGTAAATTTTTTGTGTTTGTGAAAATATTTGTTTGTGAAAAAAATATAAATCAAACGTCTGCTTTCCATTTTTGTTTATCAAATTATTTATTCGCAAAACAAAATTAAAATTAATTTATTTTTCATAAAGTTGTCAATTTTTCAGAACATATGGCAACTTCAAATACGTAAACCTCACTATAAAATTAAAGGCAAGATGATCTTCCCTTTAGCTTATCAGTCGGTTTAGATTAAAGCAAACTTATAATAACCAAATACTTCTTATCTGTCCGATAACATCATACCTTTAACTATTGCCAAGTTGTAATAATGGGCCTTAGTTTATTAAGTTTTAAATAAAAATTTGAGTATAGAATCCTGTATTTTTGTTATTTAAATTTATTTGGCTTAATATTCTTTTGTTTTATTAAAAAAGTAGAAATTTTTGTAGAATCTCCGCGTTGAAATTCAGAAATTGTTTCCTCTAAAAATTTTAGTTCATTTAAAATTGCTTTTTATGTTTACAGATAAATAAATAATTTTTCTACTATACTGACTCAATATTATTTGGAATTTTTATACTTTAACTTGACAATTGTCAATAATTAAGAAAACACTACTCATGGTGTAATTATACAAGGTAAGTGCAAATCGGCAACAAATACAACAGAATACAGAAATAACAGGCATTTTGTTTGTGTAAAATAATGTACTAGTGCCAAAAAAATCTTTGAACAAGTATTACTTTTGACATAAGTAAATTGTAAACAAAGTCAGTCAGCTGTGCTACTGCACTCACCTTGTATAGTTACACCATGGAATTTTATTACTTAGTTTTGTTTTTGAAATATGTCGTGTTCTTCTTAATATTTATGATATTGAATGAGAAAAATAGTTGTTGTCTCAAAAAAGAGGGAATTTGGGATCAATGAAAAAAATTGTCAAATCGTCACTTTGCTATTTTTAAAGTAAAAAATCGTCAAAATGGCGATTAATCATAAAATCTGGCAGCTATTGATTGTAATGTAAGTAAATAAGAAAGAGTGAGTTGTACTCAACGCATGAGAAATACAAAATACCAAAAATCGATACAAATTGTTTTTGTATATACAAATACATTCCAACAACAACAACAACAAACATACATATACAACAATATACCAAAAAAAAAAACGAATATGTACTTATTCGGTTTTTCGATGCTCTCTCGTATTCGTATTTCGTAATAAATATTTTAATTTTGATAGATACACATTTTTTGAGCTCGTCGTTGGTGGTGTAAACAATGCAACTCATGCTAACGTCAGGCAAACAAACAAATAAACAGCAAAGCCAACAGCAGCAAGCAACATTTTCTGCTGCAAACAAAAACGAATGAAAGAAACACAGAAACAACAAAAATCCTTGTCGCTCAATTTCAAGTTCACTGTCAAGGTCGCCCGCTCTTGACATGCGCTTGCCCTTACCGCAGATTGTTGCCCGGTTATTATGTGTGTGTGTGTGTGTTTTATGTATCTATGTGCGTTATGTATGAGTGTGCGTATCTGTGTGTTCGTGTGCAAGTTGCTTGCTGTAGTCAATGTCAGAGTGTGCGTTTGTTTGACTTGCAATTGCAGGCCTCCGTAGGGGGAGCTTAAACGAAGGAACGTAATCGTATGAACAAACTAAACAGAATCAGAAACATGAAATATATCAGAAAAGAAACAGAAAAATTAAAACAACAGCAAACATTTAACAATTAGTTGTTGCAACAGTGGTGGCGGCACCTCGTTAACTGGCTATTTTGCTTGTTAGCTTGATGGACAGTGGGCTGGCTGTAACTGAGAAAATCATTTGCTGAGAGTTTTGTATTTAATTTATAATTTCCCTGATTTCAATAAAATTAATTGAGTTTTCAATCGTTAACCCTTTTTAAATTTCTAGTACAGAATAGACAATTTAAGTATTATTGAGTCTTTTCAATATTCACTGCTTCATCATTAATATCTGAATCATTTAAACAACTGGTCCGATTAAAAAATTTTATAATTTATGTTTTCATACAACATTTACATTTTCGGAGGTTAAACAGCAGTCAAAACATTGGACCCTATGTAATGCCTGAGTAGAAAACAGGCAGGAAATTGAAAGCAATTTCCATATATAACTAATTTGTGTCTTGAACCAAACCAAACGCAAAACGAGCTTGGCAAACAATCGTCCTAATAACAGTAATACCGGATCAACAACTAAAGCCCGAATCCTCCTGCATATTCGTTTTCGGAATAGAACCAAAATCTATCTATTACCAGTATACGGAATTCGGGATAATTTTCGAAACCGAGATTTTTATTAAGAAAAACCCCGGTTTATGACATTTTTAAGAAGAAACCAATTTTGAATATAATAAATAAAATCCAAGGATTTATCTTTTATTTTGAAATTTCCAGGTAAACTAATAGATGCTTGTAAAGAATCTAGAAATTCTGTTCCCTTGAAAAAAAAACATTGTAAAGTGGCTGCTAAACTAACGTTTCAGTAGTACTTTCATACCAAAATTTCGTCTCCAATAGATCCGTCAGGTTGTGGAAAAAAAATGTTGCCTAGGATTTCAAATCTTTTGACAGTCAGGACGGACCATGGACTATATCAAAGATTCTGGAGCAGCCATGGGATCAGATTATAGAAGAAAAATCAAACATGAATGAAATTATTTCAATATATGTTTGCTCTATATTCTACAACAAAACAATTTATTTGCTCTTTGCACATCGCGGTTTTAAAGACATCGGCCATCACTGCTCCCACATTCGGTAGTCGATCATGCGTGAATCCGAAGCAATGCAGTTCCTAGGACTATTATAGTGTTCCGGTATACCAAAAAGTCCAGCTAGCGTATGGTTTGTCAGGAACAGTTTGGATTTTTTTATAAATTGTTTATTTTAAACAAGTAAGAGTAAGATATTTATGCGCATTTATGTGATTTCCGGAAGTAGGCTTTATATGGGGGCTACGGGCAAATACGGACCGATCATCATCATATTGAGAGTATGTATTAATTATTTGTGTCGAATTTAAACTTGCTGCTGATGCTAATAAGAGCCTTATGCGCATTTATGTGATTTCTAGAATTGGACTTTATATGGGGGCTACGGTCAAATATAAACCGATTATCATAAATCTGAGATTAAATATGTATGGCCTATTTGTGCTGAATTCCAACTTGATAGTGATTTTATAAGGGATTTATGCTCATTTCAGTGATTTCCGGAACTGGACTACGGTCAAATACGGACCGATCATCATCATATAGAGGGATCAAAGAATTTTTATTAAAAATGTCAATGTTGTATGTCTTTTTTTTCGAAGCTTTGTCGTGCCAACAACAGACGGACAGACAGACGGACATGGCTAAATCGTCTTAGAATCTTGTAAGGACCCAGAATATATAGACTTTTTGGTTATATGACCATTATTTCGATGTGTTACAAACGGAATGACAAACGCAATATACCCAACACGTTTTTGGAGGTGGATATAAAAACACAAACTACCAAGATTTTTGGCTTGTCTGCAGAACCCGCAGCCCTCAGACAGATAGTTCAGCACACCAACGTCTAGTCTATCGGGACACCCACATGTAGGTTGTAGAATATTTAAAAGCGACCTAACGATCAGTGTATATCCGAATATTCACTCCGTATACTCGGCACAACCTCAGATCACAGTCCAAACCATAAGTGAGATCTCACATTGGTAAAATATAAAAAACACGACCTCAAACTATCAGTGAATTGATGATTGATAGATGAAAAGAGAAGAAACGATAGAGTCGTTGGTCCTGGAAAACCATCTAGACAACAAGTTATGGTCGCATGGTTGTAATTGCTTTGGTTCCATTCGCCAAAGCTCTTCATTTACTGTATTGAACGTTTTCCAATTTAATTTTAGATAATCTTTTCATTACAAGACCCACTGTACTTGGTTATTTAATATGGAAGCATTCATAATACAACACATTTGTTTGTTGTATACAAATTCATATAGAAAATAGTACATATGTATGTATATATATACAGATACATACATACATATATGTATACTCATAAATATAATAGAGCCGATGATGATGTTGTAACTCTCGATTTAGCATTTTAATTTATTTTCTTCCACGTTTGGTATACATTGGTACAATTCCTATGCATGTACAGGTACAGATAAAATATATATACTACGTATGTATGTACATATGCATATATTAACGATTATACATATATACCAAGTTTATATTTATATAGATATCTTTGGCACTGTATGCAAGTACTTGTAGTTGTACTTACATACTTGTGCAAACAACATTGTAGCAATTTCCCTCTCTTTATGTCTCCAACATTTTATGCACCGTTGACGTCTATAGTTTTTGTTTTAGTTTTGTTCTGTTCAATGTATTGTGTGTTTGTTGGCTTGATGCTGTTTGTTAAAAATTGTTTCATTTAATACTTACTCGTATGTCTCGTATGTACAGCTACAACAATTGCAATCAGCAGTCATAGGTGTATTGGACGTTAGAAATTCAGATACGAGAACTTGTACCTTTGTCTAATACTTATTGATATTGCTGGTGTTGTATGGGTATTTATTGTAGCAATATGATAAGTGTAAGTTTTTTTTCGTTTTTTTTTTACATATAATAATCTTGTTGTATTTTGCTTGGGCGGAAAGGAGGACTGACTGACTTACTCGTTTTTGAAACAGCTCTGGTTGTTGTTTTACTAATTTAGAATTTCTCTAAAACATTCTATAATTTGTTTTTTTTTTTTTTGTTTTTGTAATTGTTGTTGTGAATTGTTAGAAAATTGTTCTATCATGCCATGATGACAAATTGTTATGTCTTCTTTATTTAACCCATTTTTTGCCACTGGTCGATTTTTCGACCACCTATTTCATTGTCGTTTATTGCCAAAGTTAGCTATGATTTTTTAGATCGGTTTTCAGAAATATAAAATTTATAATGGTGTTTAAAATATTTGCATTGAATTGATTTTCTGAAGAATTTACAAAAATTTTTGGCATAACGGTAAAAAAAAGCATATTTTTCACATTTTTTTCAAATTTAAAAATATATGAAAAATTAAAAAATTTTGTTTTTTATTTTTCATTTCTTTTAAAGCCTAAATAATATATTTTAAGAATCGAAGAAAACTAATTTGTGAATTATAAGATTTCTCACTTTTAAATTCCCACAAACTTTAGTGGTCGAAAAATCGACCACTGGCCGTAAGTCATACAGTCGCATTTAGAAAACTTTTTAAATTTTAATGTTTTTATTTTATACCAGGCAATAGTTTTCTATGTGTCACCCGGAAGTTTACGCTTACTAACTATTACATTGTGTTTTTTAATCAGGGGAATTCCCGAATATTTTGAGTTTCTTTTGTTATTGAAATATTTTAGGTAAAATATCAGTATGTACATGACAGTGAAAGTGAATAGTTTTTTTGTTGATCAGTATGCCGATTCATAAATCAGTAAACATATCGAAAATTATTAGTATTTTAAACGAGCTAGATTCAGATGACGAACAAGATGCAGCTATTGCGGCAGCCAAAGATGTGGATATAGTTTATATACCACCACCAAATATGGGCTCCTCAATATCGTTATTATACAATAATGTTACGAAAAGGAAAGACCCAAAAAAAATCGGATTATGGTACACCTAAATGGCGATAAGGACTTTGGTATTGGGGCTCAAACTGTTCTGGATTTATTGGCTAACGTATCAGACCCCGATTGTCATATAATTTTGTTTGACAATTTTTTTTCATCCTATCACCTTATGTGTCTATTGAATGAGCGAAAATTTTATGCTACCGATATTCGAGAAAACAGAATGTCAAAAATTCCGTTAAAAAAAGCAAGCGCGGAGAATTTGATCAGTTGCTCGATGATTAGCAAGAAATAATATTAGTGCGTTGGAACAATTCGGTTGTTAATGATATCACGAATAATTCCACAGTTGAACCAATGGCAAATGCTAAACGGTATTGCCGAAAACAAAATAAGATTCAAAAGAAATCAAAGAGTATAACAACGGAATGGGAGGTGTTGACCTCCATGACAATGCCGTGGCCAATTATCGCATCTGCATTAAGGGTAAGAAGTGGTGGTGGCCAATATAGACTTATGCTTTAGGTAACGCAATGGTCAATGCATGGAAGATTCACTGTATATTGACAAAGCTCCAAAGGGAAAAACTACTTTCACATTTACTAAAATATGACATGGAGATCAATAGTGAGGATATTAATTCATTTCCAAATGATTCCAGGACCAACAAAAATGTACACTCAATTATTAGAAGTCTTGAAGATAAATATCGGCGCTGCAAATTGTGCAAAAAACATAAAGATTTATAAGAAAAATTTATGAAATAATTTTTTTATTTATTTAACATTAATAAAGCCTAAGGAAAGGTTTCTTTTTACAAAAATATTATATATTTTATTATAACTGCTTTTGGCCAGTGGTCGATTTTTCGACCAGTCCATATTTAGAAAACTACATATCGGGAAGGAAAATTTTGTGATAAATATCCTTAATTGGAGTCTCTAAAGCAACCCTCTGCCAGCGTTTAAAAAAATTCCTGCGCTTTAGGGTAGCGGCCAATAATGGGTTAAAACACTGAGGAAAATTTATATTTTAAAAGGTTTGATATTACAACATTTATTTTATTTCACAATTTAATGCCAAAAAAAATTTTTGTTTTTATTTATTTCCTTTTCATTTGCGATCTATTTTCTAAAGAAACATTAAGCAAATCGTTTAAATTTTACAAATAATTTAGCTTATTGAGCTCCAGCCCAATTAAAAAGAACAAAAATTTGTTTGTATAAATTAGTTTAGTGTTGAGTGCAAATATATAATGTTCAGTAAAATATAAAGCTTACTTGCTAAAAGGAAGATCGTGATATCTTTTCATTCTTTTTATTTCATCGCTATCATTTAAGAGATTAAAGGCAAGTAGGTTTGAGTGATTGCTAAGTTCTTGTAAATATCTATCACAGAATTTGGTCATTTTTTCTTTAACCGTCGGTATGTTAAGATCACGGTGAATATTTTTATTGTTCATTAACCATGGAGCGCCAGTAATTATTCTTAATATTTTAGACTGATATCTTTGGAGAATTTCTATGTTTGAATTACTAGCTGTTCCCCAAAGTTGTATACCGTCGGTCCTGACTGGTTTGATTATAGATTTATATAATAGTATTTTGTTGTCCAACGTTAAAGTTGATTTGGGTCCTAAAAGCCAAAACATTTTTTTTTATTTAATGTTTTATTGTTGACGTTTTGTTTTTATATGCTCTGTCCAAGTTAATCTTCTATCTAAATGTATTTTGGCGACCCCTACTTTCGGCAAAAAAATAAAAAAAATTTTGTTTCGAAATTGTCTTGCAACAATACTTCATATTCGGTGGTGTACCGCGAACTTTTTTTTTTTTTTGCATGTAAAGCGAGACACTCTAATGTACATGCATGTTTAGTTTTGTATGAAAATTTTTGTTTTTTGAAGAATGTTTGTTTTTTTTATTTACTTTTTGTAAAAGAATAAACTTTTTTTCGTTAAACTTTAGATTTGGCATTATTCCTTGTTTACGTGCAACAAAATCTCTTGATCGTCACAAAATATCTTGAGCGTCACACTTAGTTTTTTTTTTTCTTAAAACGCTTACAATTGAAGTTTTTTTAAATACATTGTTAAAAGCCTATTACTTTGCAAGTAACCTCTAAGTTCAAGTCTTTTTTTTAACAAAAATTTACATATTTTCATATTAAAATTTTAAAATAACTAGTCACTTTAAAAATAATGAAAAATCAAGGTTATTCGTGATTTTTTGTTTACAATCGAAAAGGTGATTTTCGCAAAAGCTTGAGTTTCAAATATTTTTGTATTTTTATCGACTTTTATACATATTTGGTGTGTGACGCTCAAGATAGAAATCATAGAAAACCTAAAAAAAAAATCCAAAAATATTGATTTTTTTGAGAACCGACTCGTTGTGTACGTTTTTTTGAAATTGACCCACATACACACCAATCGAACAAAACTGAATGAATGTATCACTTGTTTCAATGAACTGGTTCCTAGAAAACAAATTAGTTTTCTTATATTTTCACCTTCACTTTGGAACTTTTTCTCTAAGTGCATTATAACTAAGGGAAAAAATTCCAATTAAATTTATATTCTTGACATGACTTTAAACTGCTAGTTTCTAATGTTAAAGTTATAGTATTCGCAATAGAAATAGATGGGACCACCTCCTAGTTTGTTCGTATATACGAGTACAAACGAGCATATTGGGATAGGTCACCTTTAATAATTGAATCTAGAAAAACGAACGCAATGCAACAAAGAAAATATATGTATATAAACACTTGCCATTTTTGCATTTGTGAATACTTAATTAAATTTTTTTCTATTTTATTCAATTACTCAATGGCCACACAAGGGATTTAGATTTTTACAAAAATAATATAAACAAACAAACATATCTATCCATCCACTGAATTTCCCAGTTGAAATCATCGGTATTGCAGGTGTACAGGGTTTAACAATATATAATGTGTTTTTGCATATTCCTTTAAATTCACTTTGGTTCTAAAGTTTTTTTTTATTGGACACTATTTAGATCAATAATAATTTACTTAATAAAAAAAAAAATATACTGCTGGCATCATTTTAGAACATATTTAGGTTTTTTATAGCTTTAAAATTGTTGATGTATTATAATAAATTTACTACATTAAAATTATTCAAATCCCATAGTTTTTTAGTTAGTTCCCTTTAAATCCATAATAAAATTTAAAATATTAAAAACTATTTATTTTTTACATCCATAAACTTAGTAATATATTTATTCGCATATGGCAACATATTCTAATGTTATTCATTTGAACACATGTTGCAATTACTCGTTTTAAAGGTCATCAACAGGGCAACCAATAATTTGTAATATCCTGTCATAACAATACGTTTTTTACTCAATTTAAAATATGTTAAACAATTTTGATAATGAATAGAAATTTTACTCTATACATTTTAAAAAGCTTAGTTTTACTATTAGAAAAAAATATTGCATATTTTGGAAATTCCATTATATCGAACGTTATGTTGTCTGTTAAGTGAAAGAAATCGTTATGTCGAAATTATATTTTGATCGTCCAAATTTGTGTATCTTTTGTAAAACGTGATCCATTCGAGGTTCCCTACTTTAAAAAAAAAAAAATACACAGAAAATTCAAAATTTTTTTTTTAAAGAGAAGCAACACTCAGGCAATTAATATGCCTATAAGTATATTAATTAATTAATTGTGTTACTTTCTTTGGAAAGGGATAGGTAGCAGAGGAATAGGTGGTGAAAGTAGAGAAAAGCTTGTCATATGACAACACTGTAATTGCGCGTTATGTTTGTTAATAGTACAGTATTGCAGCGCCTCTGGTGGTGAGTAGGCGCATTGATCAGAGCTTGATTTATAGCCATTAGTTAATTATTTTACTTCAGTGGCGTTTTTAAATGCCATACCACCGAATGTTTATTATCATTTAAAAGCACATTCTTTGGCATTTATTTTTTGCAGATTATGTCTATCAAATGTTGGCCGTTGCTACGTCGCAGATGGTCTATTCATTGAGTCCAATTTTCGATGACTCGTTTGAGCATTTCGACTGGTAACTGGCGAATGACACGCGTGATGTTTTCCTCCATTTCCTAAATCGAAGCGGGTTTGTCCGCATAAACTTTAGACTTTACATATCTCCACAGGAAAAAGTCTAACGGTCTTGGTGGCCAATCGACCGGCCCAAAACGTGAAATTATGTGCTCACCGAAGTGTTCTCTTAATAAATCCATTGATTGATGCGACGTGTGGGAAGTGGCGCCGTCTTGCTGAAACCAAATGTCGCCGAGATCGCCAGCTTCAATTTCAGGCATCAAATAGTCGGTTATCATGGCATGGTCGCCATTTACGAAATAACTCTCCAAGGTCTTCGTGTACACTCTTAGCTACGGCCGCTATATTTTCTTCACAGCGTGCTGGACATGGTCTATTCGGTCAAATATTATCCAATAATGAACGCTGGGTCGTAAAATGGGTGATGGTGTTGCAAATAGTATGCTCAGTAGGCCGATTATGTTGACCATAAGTTGAGCGAAGTGCACGAAACACATTCTTCACAGAACATGAATTTTCGTAATAAAGTTGAACGATTTGTAAACGTTTTTCACACGTAAGTCTTTCCATTATGAAATGCCAAACAATACTAAACAAAATTAACATGACAGCATGACACGACTCACACGTAATCTGTCAAAAAAAGGATATTGAAAAGAGTATGTCTACTTGAATCACCCTATAGTTTTCACTAATTGGCTGAAGAAAAAATAAAGTCTTCATTAAGAGAGATTTTGGTCCTAACAATGATTATATTATTATTTGAACGAAGTGTTCAAATAGGCAATACTTTGAAGAGCTTTAATATACTTTGTACCAAATTTATTAGCGCAAAATAAAAACTATGATCAAAGGATTTATCTGGTAGAATTTTCCAAAATAGAAACTAGTTTCAACTGCATTGAGAATAACATCAAGAGTAAACGGTTCCACTAAATCAGCTCGGTAACTTATTTGTTTTTATTATTGTATATTATATGTAATTTAATTGTTCAGTTTCTTTCATATTTAATTTTTGTAAAATCAAATCAATCATATTTTCGGTTGCCCTGGCCATATATATATTAGTTATTACTTTCTTCTTTCTATTGCTGTTTATACTTATACATAGAAGTATTGATGCACTAAACTACAGGAGACATACACCAACGGGACAATAAATATATTTTAATATTGACATGCACAAACACAAATGTGCTCGTATATACAATCAGCCATAATATAAAAACGGTTTTATAGGGGATAGCTTTGAAAGCTGTTTAAATACCCTTCATTAAGTCTTAAAATTGTATTAAAGTTTGGAGAATTAAATCATGGCGTTATGTAAGCAATCTCGTATCGCAACACTTCAATGCTAAATATGTAGATTTCACTGTTTTTCTGTATTATACAAAAAAAACATAAACATTTACGTTCCGACATAAGATCAATTATACAATTCTCAAGAAGTACACCCGTGAGAAGTCCAATTGAATTCCAGCCAAGAGCTAAGAAAGCATTTTCGATTTTTTTTTTTTTTGCTAGAGAGGACTACAGCGTTTTGGATCTCTTTCAACTGCCATTCATCAAATATATACGATACGGCAAGCCAGGAGGAGTGGCGAATAGTTTGTTGGGCATTCATTAGCGTTTTAATTCTCTTTAAAAAAATAATTTTCATTTATTTTGTAAATGCTAAAAAAAAAAACAAGAGGAATGAAGAGCAAATATTTTACATCAATTTGGATCAGGTTTGAATTAAGAAATATATCGATGGCTTAATATAAAAAAGGCCTAACTAAATATGTTTTTGTTTCGACCTTTTAAAGTCCAATATTAAATGTTTAACTTTAAAGTTCTAATATTTGATGATTGTAACTCATTGTTTTATTTTCCTGATGATGCTTACCGATGGTAGGCGAAATATTGAAAAATAAATAAATAAAATAATTGATTATAACACAGACCTCGAGCCTGATTATTTACCTAATTTATTTAAAAGGCCTAACTCGATTTTTTGTTACTTTACAGACGAAGGAAAAAACTTAATAAAATCCGTAAACAAAGCAACACATTTTATTTCTTATTTAATTTTTTTTATTTTTGTTTTAATGAAGGTATCGAAGAAAGGCTTTTTTCATTGATTTTTTTTTAACAAAATTGAGTTAGGCCTTTTTTTATATTAAGCCATCGATATGAATAATACTGAATATCGTAAACAAGTACTTATATGTATATCAGATTACATGTCAACCATAAACAAACCAAACTACTTCTACGTAAAAAAGATGGTATGAAATAGTCATTGAAAAGTAAGCTGTTCAGTAATTGAAAAACATAACCAAGCTTTTGGCTGGTTTTGCTAGGCCACTTTTAACAAATGCTGCAAGTTACCAACTAATTACCAGATGTATAATACCCGTCGTTTAATTTAAACTGCATAAAAAACTGCACTTAAAAAGTTTATTTACTCAATATGGTGAAAAAATTATAAAAGCAGATGGTTTTTACGCAATAAATGCATTAAAAACTACAACAAAAAAATACAAACATAAAGAAAAAAAAAAAGAAGTGACAAGAACGAAACTTTAAAATAAGAAAAGGAAACATATGGAGGTATTTAAATGTGAAAGCAGAAAATAAAATGAATAAAATGCAGGGTTGAAGAGGGACCCGTACAAGGTTAGAGTAAGATATATCCTTTACTGCCACTAACACTTAACTCAATTTACAGAGACGAACAAAAACAGGAAGGAAAAAATTCAAGGGCAGTTAAATTGTAATTAAAAAAAGTCATTTTAAGAAATAATTGTATATGCATTTGAATTTAAATAGAGATAAATGTCATTTGACAATGATGATGAGGCAATAGTTTTTGTTTCTCCTTAAATTGGTATAATAAAACTGCATAGAACAACATATAGAATAAAAACTTATACAATAGTACTTAAGCTATGTGTCCACGATCGTCAGATATTACAACGTTGTCATATCTAGCAATGTACTGACATTGAAAACTTTTAGCAAATGGTAAATTGTCAGTTTAGACGACTGTAAGAAAACTAACAATTTCATTTGCACACAATTGTCACACAATGAATTTATCTGTCAACCGAAATTGTCAGTTTACACGGTTGTCAGATTATTGTGTGGCATTGTCAAATTCGTTTTGCAGCTCTGTGTGTGTGTTTTAAAATTTTAAATATTGTCATGGAACAAAAAAGAGCAATTGGAACCATTTTATCTGTCCTAATGCACACTTTAATTTAATTCTTTGTTTCAAAAATTTTATCAATGTTTGTTTGTTTATTTATGTATATACAGAGTTGCATTTAGAAATAATTTATATGACAATGCTGCCATTGGCAGATGCATAAACTTTGCCCATATGATAATGAAAATTATTTGACAATTGTCTTAAAACAATGACAATGACAAAATTGTGTGTTTACACGATTGTTAGATGTCTGACAATATGTTTGTCTTCCAATGTACTGAAAATGCTTTTTCTTAAAACGTTGGAAGGCAAAAATTTTAAGTTTACACGGTTGTTAGACATTTTCTGAACATTTTTCGGACAACGTTGTAATATCTGACAATCGTGGACACATAGCTTTACGAGTACTAACTATACATTGTTGCTAATTTGCTATCATTATTATTATCGTATATTTAGTTGTTGTTGTTGTTGAGAAATTAAATTCTTGTACCTATAAATTCTAATATTTCTTTTCGTTTTTTTTCACATTTTTGTTGCCTTTTTTTCACATAAAATTCCAATTCGTTGTAAACATGTAATTTGTATGCGTAACTTTTAATTCAATTAAACAATTAAAGAGTTGAGCTAAAAATACAAAATTTAATTAAAACAACAACAAAGACAAAAGCAAAAACAACAAATCTTGTAAAGAAAATAATATATAGCAAAAACTATCAAAACAAAAATAAACAAAAAAAAAATAATAATAATAATATTTAAAACACACCTAAACAAAATAAGAATAAAACAAAAAAGACAACATAGAAGAGAAAGCGAGGAATAAAATTAAACCGAAATTGCATTATCAGCAAATTGCTTCTTTAGTTCTTTAGTTTTTGTGCGAATAAACAAATAAAAACTATAAAAAAATTAAATCACACGATATTCACCAGTTACAGGGGAAAAACAAATGTAACTGAAGAGGGGGCGGGGCGCACTATGTGAAGAGGCTAAAGCTTGTTAATGCAATTTTTATAAATTTTAGATGGGCATAAAAACATCTAAAAACTATTTGCTATCCATTTGCCAAGAATATTATAAGTGTGAGCAAGGTACATACTACATTAGTATATGATTACTTAGACAAAAATAAATTAATAAGGTTTATTTCCCTCAAAAACTTGACAAGAGCTAGCAATTATTACGTTATTACCATCTGCATTACTTAGAAGTATTTAAGTAATGACTGACATACAATCTGATATATATGTAAGTATTTGTTTAGAAAATTAAGAATTAATTTTCAATAAAATTATTCAATTTATTAGCTTTCTTAATTCAAATCTTATTCAAATGATTTAAAATAAATTTGCAGACATTTGGCAATAGATTTAATAGTATTAACTTATTTAAGTCCCTATTTTTGTAATGACTTACTTAACCCTTCCCACGACAATTGGATCTTTGCTCCAGAACGACCGGAACGATCTCACTCTGCTAAATATTGTCGATTCAGCGACAGCTGTTTCAATCGAAAGTTGAAGATCTTTCGACGACAGCAAACCTGTTACAACAACATGACTTAAGGTACTGTCACACTTGGCAAATATTTGCCTAAAAAGCCCTAACCACTAAATAAAATATTTAAACAAAATTTTTTTTTCTTAGGACAAGACACAACATATATTTAGTTTTATTTTATTTGAGGCTGTTTAATATTGCAAAAAAGCGTTTGTAAAAGTAACCAACGTTAAACAAAGTTGTGCTAAAACAGTGGTTACGCTTTTTTGAATAAATATTTGCCAAGTGTGATCGTACCTTTACTTAACTCCCTATTTGTAAGCGTTTAATGTAAGTATAGGTTTTTTCGATTTGTTTTCCAACTGGCGAGTGTTTGATTAACATGAAAATTTTGGCATTTTACTTCATAGGAATTCAATTTGTGGTGAATGGTGATCACACTATCGATGAATGTTTACAACTAAATTTAGGCCTGTCATAGATCATCAACATAGATATCACTGACATGTGGTTTCAACAAAACGCTGACGCATGTCATACTATTATCGAAACAATAATGCAAACCAAATTTTCCGATCACAAAATTTCACCAAATTCAACTGTTCAACTGGCCTTCTCTATCGTGTTAAAAATAAAGTCTATACACAACCAATCGAATCGATTACAGCCATAAAACTCAAAATCAGTGACATGTGAAATGTGATTGAAAATTTTAATAAAAGAACCGATATCTGTATTGGGCAACTGTCCGATATAATTATACTCTACATTACAAAGTTCTCCTTGAATGTGTTTAAATTATATTTTTAACTCATTACTTTGTAATGTAATGCTGGGTTCGTTCTAATAGTTTTAAAATACATTTCTAAAATTTTCCCTGTACAGAGATTTTTTAGGCTTTATTACAAAAATGTAAAAAAATTTATGTCATATGCCATTTCTGATAAAAAAAAATATGTTGACTTTGTCGAAACTTTAAATAAAACAGTTTTCAACCAAATTAAAGGTATTTTTAAGATTTTGATTGCGCACAGAAAGGAAAACTAAGCGGAAAGAAAAATCGATCGATATGTAAGAAGTAATTTTCATTCCTGCGGCATGCCGCAATTCTCTCTGTGTACAGATGATACCGCAAAAAGGAAAAATACCGCGACAACTTATGCCTCCACACAAAAAATTTTCATTCAGCAAACGCGTACCGGAATGAATAATTCGACCCATTATAAAATTGAAAATTCCTTATATAAATAGTAATAGTATCAAAAATATGATTACATATGTCAAAAAAAAAGGAAAAAAAGTAACACGTTAATTACAACATTATTTTGTTAATAACACTGTGCTAGTTGGAAAATGTGACAAACGGGGCACCTGGCGGGTTAACCTAATTCGGGTACGCTGAATTCAGTGGTGCTAACCGTTTTTTTAGGTTAGCTCGTTTTTTTCGAAATATACCGTTATTTCTAAAATGGAGGAGGTTGCACAACATATATTCGCGTAACTCAAAAACGGTTGAGTTTATTGAATAAACTAAAAAAAACCGAAATTCCGCAATGAAATTTTCTTTAAGTAAGGTTAAACTTTTTTCCAATATGCGTAGTCGTTGTAGAAACATAATTTTTTTTAACAAAAAAAAAATAGTTTTTTTTAGCAAAATTTCAAAAATTTTGTTTTTTAAAACGGCATAAAAAATTGAAAAACGCACCTGTACTTCTAATTTTTTCTGCAGGTATAGCAAACAAAGTTCCAAACAAAACAAGATGTAAATAATTAAAATCTGTCTACAAATTTTGATTTTATTCACAAAAGATGAAATATATAATAACCAGACGAAACTTCAAAAATTAAAACATTTATTTTTGTTGTTAATTAAAATTTAAGTTTTTATTTACAAATTTATTCTTCTTCCTCCTGCAGATTCCAACAAATATCCCCTAATAGCGAATCAAGTTATTTGCCACTATACCAGTGTTCGAGTCTGGCTGTTACTTGGTGAAATCTCTCGCCATGTTCATCAGACTCGGCTAGTGATTGTTCATTAAATTTTTCTGCATGACAATGCAAAAAATGTATTTTCAATGACATTTTGACGTTTAAGTTTTTAAATGCGGTTAGCATATCTCCAATTAAAATTCGCCAATTTTCAGACCGATGATTTCCTAATACATTTTCTATTACTGATTTCACAGAATTCCAGCCCAATAGTTCCATATCATGCAATGCAAGTTCAAATTGTTGGTCCTTCATTAGACGACGAATGTCCGGTCCATTAAGAATTCCTGCAAAATAAAAACATTATGATATGAAATATAAATCTAATTTAATAAAGTAGCTAGAGTTTATACCTTCTTTTACTTTCATGCCGCTTAATCGTGGAAAAATTCGGCGCAATTCGGTAAAAGCAATTCCATCTGGGTTCAATGCTTTTATAAAATTTTTTACAATACCCAGTTTGATGTGGAGTGGAGGAAGTAAAATCTTTTCCATATGACATTCAAGGGGTTGAGGAACTCTTATTTATACTGTAATTTTTTTTATCAAAGTACCTGTCAAGACCTTCATGAACATAATTTGTAAAAAACCCAAAGCCGTGACGATTTCTGTTTCTACCTGTTCCAGGTATACCAATAGAATACCAGGCAAAAATATCTAAAGAAAATTTCATTGCGGAATTTCGGTTTTTTTAGTTTATTCAATAAACTCAACCGTTTTTGAGTTACGCGAATATATGTTGTGCAACCTCCTCCATTTTAGAAATAACGGTATATTTCGAAAAAAACGAGCTAACCTAAAAAAACGGTTAGCACCACTGGATTCAGCGTACCCGAATTAGGTTAACCCGCCAGGTGCCCCGTTTGTCACAAAAAAAAGTGTCAAATTCTAGCACAGTGTAATTATTCAAGCTCATTACAAACTTTTAAATAAGTTAGTAGCTGTTGAAAATCACGTCAGATTTAAGCGTGACCTGCCAACTAAATAGTTTCTGTGTAAAATCGTTGACAGGCGTAAAGACGTGCGACAATAATGTGTTGAGATTTTTAATTTCTTAAAACCCTTGTACAGTGAATAATTTATTATCAAATATTGAATTTCCTATTGCGCTATAAATTTATTGAAACAAACAAATCTTAAGACTTTATCTTATGTATGAGTATCTTATGTGACAGATTGTAATTTACAATCTAAATCTTTAATCAGTCAGTCTCCTTTACTAGGATGAACAATGTTTCGTTTTTGGAAACCCATACGCGTTTAACCGATTCCGAAATGTTTAATATGCCGCTGATGTTACAGTGTACCTTCGTGAATACAATATGTGTTCCTAAAACGAATAATACCTGGAATTTCAACAAATAGATATCTAAGGTATAAAATATTTAACAGATAACACCTTTGAACATGTTAATTTATCAACCGAAGTACCAAACATTGTTGATTCTCTCTTATTTTCTGAAAATGACGTATCCAATGCTGATCATGATGCTTTAAAGGAAAATGTAATGTCACCTGAAATCGCAAGGTCTTTTCCATCTTAATAATATAAAACTTATTTTTGATCTGAATTTTTTTTATTTTTTAATTGTTAGTGTTTATGTGTTTTTTAATAAATAAATCGGATTTATAATATATGTATATATAAAAATATAACTGTTTATGTTATTTTTGGACATAAGCGTTACAAGAAAAATTGCCGTTCAAAACTGCCCCAGCCTAGTTCAAAGCTGCCCCATATGGGGGCACATTTGAACACAATGACTTCATCCATTAAAAAATAAAAAAAAAAATTAAATCGAACTAAAAATAAGTTACTTGTAGACCTAAACTAAAGTTTATTTCTATACTTATTAGTTAAATTATGTAAAAAGTCAATAATTCAAAAATATAAATTTGTATGTGGCTTGAAAGCAAAAAGTGTTCTAAGGTGCCCCACTCTCCCCTAATTATTAGTTCTATTTAGTCTAAATCTGTTTTAATGAAAGGCTTATAATTGAGACTTAAATTAACTAAAGAGTGTAAATATTTTGGACTTTTTTTTTACAAAACAAAATAACGATTATAAAAAGAAATAAATATAAAGTATAAAATGTAAATAGTTTGAGAAAATAAGTTTTAATTAAATGAGAATTATTCCTCTTGCGAGTATAAATTGTAAAATATAAAAAATTCAAAAATTTTTAATCGAAGTTCACTTCAAGTTAAATATACAACTTATTTGAAAATAAATTGTATACACTACATTTATTTTTGAATATTTCTGTTAGAAGTGAACTTCGATTAAAAATTTTTGAATTTTTTAGAAAATAAGTCTTGTAAAAAAATAGTTTGTAGCTTTTCCAATCAATAGATACATGCACATTGGAAAACTTAGATCATCAGGTGGCTATTACAACCAACTAACGATGTGTTTAAAAGTCTATTTCCCTCAAATACATCAAAACTTGATAGAGAACAAAAATAACTACAACTGCAGAAAACTAAGAGTGAGTACCATCATCCAGAAAAAAAAACTAATAAAGTGTACTGGAACTTGAGCACATATGCAATTGAACAAATCATACAAATTCTCTATATACCAACAAGAAAAAGCAATTCTTTCTACCTATATGCACTTCTACGTACTATGTATATATGTGTGTGTATAGGTATCTACATATGTAGTATATACAACAGATAAATTATATATAATAAAAGTATATAAAATTTATTTACTTAGATGTAGATACAAAATGCATAAAATAAAACAAAACTATATTACGAGCACGAGAAATAAGAAAAACTGATTATAATTCAAGTAGAGAACAAACATATGGAAGAGGAATTAAGGGAGATGCGTTCAAGCCATCCAATTATATCCAGGGACGAAAGGGAAACCAAGTGCAAAATGTACAAAAAAAATAGAACGCAAATGTGAAAAGTGAAAAGAGACATTCTCGTTCTGTGTAGGACACAATTGAAGCACCAGAGACTAAAAATGAGACATGTTAAATGTGTAAAGTGTAAAGTGAAGAAGGAGATGTAGTGGATGAGCTGGAGAAAGGGCAGAGGAGGAACTAAATTGTATTTGGAAACTGGTTGAGGAAGGTTGAGTTGGTGCTGCTTTTATTACGATGTTGCTGATGAGATTGACGACGAAGATGGTGTGTAATCTAAAACAAGTTGCAGGAGAAAAAGAGAGGAACCACCGTCAGGAGAAGGAAAACAAATATACACAAGTTTAATGAGTGATTGTGTCGTGTCGTGGCTGCTGATTATAGTGCATACACACGTACACGTACACTAATATTAAATAGCAGCAGCAACAACAGTAAACAACACAAACGAAACGTAAGAATGAACAGACGAACGACAACAAGCGAACGAAACAAACAAAACCAATATTACATAACATCCTTGAACTTGAGCTGTGTTTTGGGTCGGTCGGTCTCTCGGTTGGTAGGTCTTCTTTTCTACAAAAACACAAATAAAAATCACACATAACTGAATAGAATTTCACAGTACACAACACACTTCTCTATAGTTTATATCAGTGAGTATTTGTTTTTAAATGAATGTGTGCGAGTATTTGTTTAAGTTTATAGGTGCTTGTATGAGTGTTTGTGAATTTTTGTTGTAAAAATATTGCTATGCATACGGTGCAGAGTAGAATAAATGTACTTTTACAAAAAGCCAAACAACCAACCAACCACATTAGTTGCCTTTTTAAAAATGTTTGCCTATGTGTTAATGTGTATGTGTGTGTGAGTGTGTGTGAGTGCTTATATTCATATTAAATGTACAAGTCCAACCATTTATCCCACCATCCAAGGTCAGTACTTTTAAGCAATTATTTCAAATACTACTTAAGCAATTATTAGTGTAGTGGGATAAAACGTTTTTTTTTTTTTAATATGAAAAACACACTATTTTTGGATTAAATAAAGTTTGTTTTTGAACTTTCCTAGTTTTAGCTTAATAAAGTTTGTAAACTCTGTTTTTGGACAGCTGGCAATGCTTTCAAACATGGTGTAATTATACAAGGTGAGTGCAAATCGACAACAAATACAGAGACAAAAGGCATTTTGTTTGTGTAAAATAATGTACTACTGTCAAAAACACTTGAACAAGTATTACTTTTGACATAAGTAAATTGTAAACATAGTCAGTCAGCTGTGCTATTTCCACCATGCTTTCAAATTTGTAATTCTGTGGGAAATTTGTGTCAATTGTTTGAGCGTAGTACTGCTGTGAAGACTTGTCTATTGCAAAAGTATCCAAAAAATTTCCAGACATAACGGGCGATTCAAAGTTAGGAATGTGGGATACATTGCCCAATTGACGGATATCAACACAGTCATGCGTGTCACCGTCTCCGCTGTCTGCTACTAATTGGGAACAGCCGGTGGTTGAGACTTTTTTCAATAGCCTTTTTTGACAGATTACGTGCGAGTCGTCTCATGCTGTCATGTTATTTTTGTTTAGCATTGTTTGGCATTTCATAATGGAAAGACTTACGCCGGAACAACGTTTACAAATCTTTCAACTTTATTACGAAAATTCACGTTCTGTGAGGAATGTGTTTCGTTCACTTCGCTTAGCTTATGGTCAACATAATCGGCCTACTGAGCATACTATTTGCAACACCATCATCCATTTTACGACCCAGCGTTCATTATTAGATAATATTCGATCGAATAGACAACGGTTTGGTGTGGTTTGTGGACCAGTGGAATCTTAAAAATTTATGCCGGTGCGAACGTAACCGTCAATGGCGACCGCGCCATGATAACCGACTATTTGATGCCTGAAATTGAAGCTCGTGCTCTCGGCGATATTTGGTTTCAGCAAGACGGCTCCACTTCCCACACATCGCATCAATCAATGGATTTATTAAGAGAACACTTCGGTGAGCACATAATTTCACGTTTCAAGCCGGTCGATTGGCCACCAAGATCGTGTGATATTACACCGTTCGATTTTTTGCTGTGGGGATATGTAAAGTCTAAAACCCGCTTTGATTCAGGCCTTGGAGGAAAACATGACGCGTGCCATTCGCCAGTTACCAGTCGAAATGCTCGAACGAGTCATCGAAAATTGGACGGACTCAACAGATAGACCATCTGCGAAGTAGCAACGGCCAACATTTGATAGACATAATCTTCAAAAAATAAATGCCAAAGAATGATTTTTCAAATGATAAACATTCCCCATTAAATTTCTTTTGTTTTTTTTCATCAAGGACATTATGCACAAGTTTTAATTCTTTAACACTTGAACATGGAAATCTCGGATAAATTAGAGAGATTTCCACTTTACTTGACATTTTTGAATTATTCAACTTTCACCTTAATTTTTCAATCCAAAATAATCCATCTTCAACGTTTAGCATCAATTTTAACCGAAAAACTTTCCTTTAAATTGAATTATAGAATAACTGCCGTATTCATAAAAAATAAAGTAGGTTTGAAGTGTGCTTTTAGACAAAATTTTCATACAAAATTTTCTTAAAGTACACTTTTGAAGCCTACTTTAATTTTTTGTGAATTAGGGCATAAGTAGAATCTGACTCAATTTTATCAAACAAAAGTGTTATTTTTCATAAAACTCTGCGTTGAGAGTTCTGTTTCAGTACTTAAGTACTTTAACTGAATTACAAACATTAAAAAATGTTGATCAATATTAATTGGAAATCAATCCAATTTGTTTGAAGTGTGCTTTTAGACAAAATTTTCTTAAAGTACATTTGAAGTCTACTGTAATTTTTTGTGAAAAGGGGCATAAAACTTTAAAGGTGAGGGTCAAAGTAATATGAAAATATAAATAAATTGTTAATTAATCTACAGATAAATTAATTTAGAATTGTAATAAATTGTTATAAATACCAGATCAATTCTGTGACATTAAGATATTAAATCAATAAGTTCAGTAATCGTAATGTCAGTATATCTTAGCCCTTGTTATTTAGCCCTATACACAGAGAAAAGGAAAAACTGTCTCCTCTTTCCCATGATCTAGGCAGCTGTGACAATAGTCACAAAATAAATCTCCGATTAGTATGTTATTCTGACCTCGTATCCAATGTAATGCTGGGAACACAACTGAGATGACACGACAAACTTTTGGTCGCGAATATTCGTCTCTAAAAATACAATACATTTGTGTTTATAAGAATACGTCGAATGAATTCGTCATATGCTATAGTCTATTCTATTTCTGTTTATTGTCTATTTCTTACTCCGGCGAACGACGAACAAACAATACGGAGTGAACATGTTTCGTTTTAGTTTTTATTGTTTTAGTAAATAAATTTTTTTTGAATTTTTATCCGATAAAAATAAATTGAAAACGTTTTACGTTCATGACTAGAATGACTTTTAAAAATGTTTACAAAAATATTTAGCATTATTATGGGTACGAACCGAGTTTTTAAAAGTCATGACTATAATTTGACGTGGTAGTAAAAAATGATTAAGGACAGAAATGTAGACCTTCTACGGAGCCATAAACAACGGCATACAAAATATTATGATCGGACTAAAAATAGCGACAAAGTGAACAAAATACCAAAAGGGCGGTATTTGTAGGCGTGGCAAAAAAAATAAAACAAATTATTTCTGAAATTGTTTTCACATTATCTTTAATCCTAAGGGGTGACTGACGCAACTTTTTTTTTTTTGTATGGAAGGCGAACCACTCTACAGTCCAGTCCAAACAGTTCTTTCAAATACTAAACAAATAAAATCGAATAAGTTGTATACGTGCTGAGCGACAGTGTTGCTTGACCCTAGACATAAGTAACAACTGTTTCATGTTCTAGAGTGTAATCTCTCTCTCGTTTTTTTAGAGATCCTTAAGCAATTCTAAAATAGCCTATTGCAATGCCTGCCTCTATAGTTGTAGTTATTTTCCTCAAACGGAAAGAATGTTTTGAATTATCCCATAACTAATATGTAATTAGAAATTCGCAGGCAGATAAACCAATTTCTCTAATTAAGAGATTGTGAAATTACAACGACAGCGAAATATGTTTAAATTCTTTCAAGGTCTTGTAAATTAGACCAACAACAGCCAACTGGCAGTGTTTGTTTGCCTACCACACCCGTCCGTACACCAAGGCAGTTAGATATTCTGATGTGGCTTTAAAATATTCTGTTCCAAACAAACTGACAGACAGATGGACAGATTGACTGTCATAATAAAAGGCACACTGTTATAAGTACATATAAACCGGCTGTTTGACTGAGTGACGGACTGTTTGTTGGTTGGTTGTTCGGTTCTGTTCTATTCTGCTCGGTTTGTTTGAATGAATAGAACGGAGAACTGGAATGGAAGAATGGATGGATGGAAGAATGGATGGATGGATATATGACTTCTACTACTACTACTACCACTAATTGCCAGTGTTCGTTAAGTTGATGTCTTTTCAGTTGTTGGTTGGTTGGTTCGTTGGATGATTTTCATTCGAGAATATTTCTATATTATAGACTCAACCAGAGTGTAGTATAGAGTAGTAGTATTTTGGGTTTGCTGGATGTTTGCCATATTCCTAGTTGCCATTGAAAGCTCAACGAGCAAACTGTAAGCACAACAAACGCAATTCTAAAGAAATATATACACAAAAAAAAAACTCTGAAATGTTTAACAATACAGTTTTACCCAAACAGCATTATAAATTTTTAAAAATTAATATAGAAAAATATAGTTATTAAAACCCGTAAAAAAAACCAGAAACAAAACTAATTTTTAAAAAAATGTTACAAAAAACACTTTTCCAATGTTATTTCTGGAAATAAAAAAAATGGATTTTTTAAACCAAATACGTATTTAAAAATGACATCAATTATTTTAACAAAAACTAATTTAAACAAATCATTGCGAAATGTCGACACAAAAACTTTAACACAAATCAGTGAGAATTTTTCTATAAAGAACAACAATAACAATAAATAACTAATGACAAAAGTAAAAAAAAAATATCTAACAAATAATAAATAAATATTCACAAGTAATTAAATGCAAAAAATGTGTATAAGTGATGTCGAATTGTTGATTGGTTCATTCTTGGTTTGTGGCTCAAAAAGAACATTTCAAATATAATTACAAAAATTACACTTAAAACAATGTTCAAGCTGAAATTGTCTATTTTTTCTAAATACATACTTATGCTATTATTATTATTATTATAATTATTGTTGTTGTTTTTATTATTTAAATTAACAAAATAACAACAAGCACAAATTTTTTATAAAATTGAAAAAAATCCAAATCAAAATCAAATCTAAAAATTTATTTTAGATTTCCTCCTGTCACAACACGTAACCACAAACACCTTTATCTACAGCACACAACAACGTCAACAGCGTCAGCAACAGCCAACAACAACATCAAAACGCTTTAAAATCGACGACTCATCAACAATTTCATGTTCAAGGTAAATATACATACATACATACCCACATAAAATTAATTGTATTTTAATTAAACAAACAAACAAACTAAGTACATATGTATAATTTTTATTGCAATTTCAAATTGATTTGAAATCAACTTTAAACTCGTAGTATTCGTTTAAACGTCCCAACAATTTAACAAATCACTTGTGTTGAAAGTATTTCCTAACATCTATTAATTGTGATTTAATGTATTATTTTGGCAAAATTAACAAAAACAATTTCCTATTGTTAATCTACTAAAACTAAGGTCATGTCCACATACATACCTTGATTGCAAATAATTAACAAATAATAACAACTTTAACTGGGCGTGGTGAAATAGGCAAAGCATACTTAAATCATATGAATTGGCTCGACAACGTTCAACAAATTTGTGTTGCTATTTTTCACGCCCACTTCATTAATTAATGAATGATTTAGATTGAAGATCTTGTTGCGCAACAGGATTATTTCTGCAGATTGATATTGCTGAATTCCATGAATTACAGCAATTTAATTAATATCAGTATTAAAATCAGAAATCGGTTAATAAATTTTCATATCATTTATGAAATTGGTTTCAATAAGAACTGAAACTTTAAACTCCATATGATAATGTTTAAATAAATCAATTAAGCTTGGACAAGAAATAGAAATAAAATTGTAAATGAAATAATCTAAGCATACAACTTTGGCCAGAGAAATAGCGCACTTTACTGTTTTAGTAATGTAAAGAATATTGAATTCTTGGTTTTTTTTTTGCAAACTTTTATCAACTAAATTTTTGTTTTATCTGTGTAAAGCACTCTTTTCCAGAATTTGATATCCTTGTTCCTGGTGTAATTTTACTAAAGACAATCGTGCCTTTATATTCTTTTTTGACAGAAGTGGTTAAACGACCATAAAGCGGATTTTCATTTAGGCTTCTTCGTACAAGACGTACAAGTTATTTCAGCCATTATTGTTCTCAATGTTTTGAAAGGATCTAGCTTACTTGTTTTTAACTATTAAGCTATGTGACCACGATCGTCAGATATTACAACGTTGTCCGAAAAATGTTCAGAAAATTTCTAACAACCGTGTAAACTTAAAATTTTTGAAAAAGCATTTTCAGTGCATTGGAAGACAAAAATATTGTCAGACATCTAACAATCGTGTAAACACACAATTTTATCATTGTTTTAAGACAATTGTCAAATAATTTTCATTATCATATGTGCAAAGTTTATGCATCTGCCAATGGCAGCATTGTCATAGAAATTATTTCTAAATGCAACTCTGTATATACAGAAATAATAAACAAACAAACAAGTGTGCATTGATAAAATTTTTGAAAAAAGTGGAAGAAAATTAAAGAATTAAATTAAAGTGTGCATTAGGACACAAATAAAATGGTTCCAATTGCTCTTTTTTGTTCCATGACAATATTTAAAATTTTTAAACACACACACAGAGCTGCAAAACGAATTTGACAATGCCACACAACAATCTGACAACCGTGTAAACTGACAATTTCGGTTGACAGATAAATTCATTGTGTGACAATTGTGTGCAAATGAAATTGTTAGTTTTCTTACAGTCGTGTTAACTGACAATTTACCTTTTGCTAAAAATTTTTCAATGTCAGTACATTACTAGCACATTGCTAGATATGACAATATCTGACGATCGCGGACACATAGCTTTAGCCTCACGAACTTTCACGGTGGCTTCTTCCAATCTTTCTTTACACTAAGCAAATTTGCATTAGATTTAACATGACATTATAAACCATCTTTCGAGAAAATCCAATTATTTCAGCTATTTTTGTTTGTTTTGTAGCCTTTTGGTGAAGTTTCCACATAAACTTTTTTTCTCAAGTGAGCACTGCAGTCGTCCTCTTACCATTTTGGTTGGCAAAATTAATGATAAACAATATTTTTGTTAAATTACACAAGCATTTACCAGCGAAATTAGCAGCTGTTTTTTGTTTAAAATTCAAATAACTGTGCGCTATTTCATTGTCCAATCAAAAAAAAACTTAATTTTTTAAAATGCGAAATTTAACAAGATATTTCCAACGAATTTTTTTGAAAAACAGAGTGAAGCAAAGAAGAGCATAGAATTCCATGTTTGGCACTTCATAGAACATTGGTGCGTTATTTCTCTGTCCATAGTCGTATATATATTATTTAAGAGTTAATTATGAAAAACAGCAGGCAACAAGAACTTTCTTACGCCAAAGAAAATTGGAATTTATATTTGAATTTTGAAATTGCATTTAAATTTTTGCATTCTAGATTAAAACAGGAAGCAACAGAATGCTTAAATATGGATTTTTTGGGTTTTTTTTAAATTCGTGAATAAAAATTTAAAATACTATTTGAATCTGCACAACCTAAAAGAAGTTCATGATATGTAATTCCTTCAATCAATTAGCACGTTAATTTTTAAAATATTAATATCATATTTAAAGAAGAAAATCCTTCTTTTTTTCAATAAAAACTTTGTTTTCAATATTTAATATTTAAAAAATTTATATGAAAATCGTTCAAATTTGTGTTATACATATTGAAAAGAGTAAGGTTTTGAAATTACAAATGAAAAATAATAACAGACAGATGTCCACTATGACCATGCAAACTACATCTGTTTTTATTCTTTTATCAATTTTTTCAAACACATTTTAACAAAATGGCGGTTTTATATCGTTAATCATATTACAATTTTTTAGTTTTTAAGACTGTAAACGATTTGTTTCGCTCCGTGTAGACTTTGATTTTAAAATAGCCCCTTAAGAAAAGCAGGAAAGTGTTGTTAAATCGCATAATCGGGGCGGCCAATTAATAGTTAAATTCTGTGAAATTATGCAATGATATAAATTCATTTCATCGTACCCAATCACGCCTTCAGACCACATAACGCCCATACAGTGAAACAATTCAGCAGACCAAGGCTTCTCGACAATTGCTGTTGGATTTTCAGTAGCCCAATTGCGGAAATTTATCGATCAAATTCTTAAAAAGGGTCTCAGAAGATTAAACAAATTTACCTCAAAAATCACGCATTTTACGAAATGTAACTTTTACAGATCCACAACTTTCATAGAATTCATTGTAACAATTGACAAAGCTTTTGCTAGTGAAATATCAATAAGTAAAATTGCAAAACATGCTTGTTATTTCATTTTTTTTTGCCCCCTTAAAAATAGAGATGTTCTTGAAAAATCCGTTATTATTGCGTTAATTTGTAAAATATTAAATTTTATTTAAAACAGAAAACTTTTCGTGTCTAAAATTTCTTTTTTAAACTTAATAATATTTGCAACAGACATGTCTGCTTTCATTTTTAGGCATTTTAATAAGAAAATATATGCATACATACATATATCGATATTTATGTATGTACATACATAATAATAAGAAATGCGTATTTTAATTTTTAATAACCCACCATAAGTAAAATATTTGCCAAGAAAAACTGAAAATTCTGTATAAAAAACAATATTATTTTTTCATACAAATGATGGCAAAAAAAGAATTGCATCCAATATGTACAAGACACTGTGCTTGCGTCAAGTGAATTTTCGTTGGGGATGTGTTGTGGCTCGCTCACACACACACACACCGAAATACATACCTACATATACTCGTTAGAGTTTATGAAAGGGCTTGAGTCTGGGTTAGGAGAACACAACAAAGAACACAGTAATTACATACTGGTATATAATGCAAACCAGCGTTGCCATTTTGACGCTTTTCGGGTACTTTTTGGTGCTTTTTAAATAACCGAAATTTTAATAAATAGCCGTTTTGGAAAAGCGGGTATTTATGGCACTATGTATTTACAATTTCTCACAGTGCTTTTTAGTGCCTTTTAAGAAATTAAAATTGTTGGTACTGAAACATTTTACTACTATTATTTAAACACGCCTGATACTTTTTTAACCAACTGCGTATTACATTTTTGTTTTAGGTAGTATTCGCAAACGCTTCTAGAATTTTTTCAAGCATACATTTGAAAATCCATACAAAAACTTTAATTATTAATTTGTTAGACAGTGATTTTACTTTTGTTTGGTGCAAATTTAAAAAAGGAAGTGCCTTAGGTTTAATAAATTTAAACATTTTTAGTAAAAGTAAGTTCTTCATGGATTTTTTGTTAAAATTTATGAACTAATTATGGAAAAACAAAAATACAGAAAAGCTTGGGAGAATGATCTAGCATTCAAAAGATTCGTGTAAAAGTTTTTGTTTTATTAGATTAATAAAAATCAATCGATGTCAAACAAAAATATAAAAACTTATTTGTTATCTTTTCGTTATAAAATCATCAAGGAATATCAATCTTGGTGCATTTATACCCGCAATTTTTTTAATTTTTACCCTTTTCACCCTTTTTTTATGTGCTCACAGTACTTTTTGATGGTGCAAGAGTTGGCATGACTGATGCACACATCCATCTATCCTTACATACATACATATGTATGTGTATGTATCTATATACATTTTATATATGGATGTAGGTATAGATAAAAACTTTTGTTTATGTACATATTTTGTAAAGTTTGTTGCTGTTTACAGTATATCGTAGTAAACATACATACAAGAAAAGCAAAAGTAATACTAACACTAATACAAGAAATCTCTAATAAAGCTCAACAAACAACAAATGCCAAAGTAATAAGAGCGAAACCCGATTTCGTTCGTTATTTATACGAGAGATTAAGTTGTTGTTTTCTTTTTGTCGTTTGCAAAATAGGCAGAACAAAATGTAAACAAAAAATACAAAAACACACCGAGAGAAAAGTACCTAAATATACAACACAGACTACTGACAAAACCAGCGAGTAATTGTAAAAAAAAAAATGAGCGAGTATATTGCTTTTGTTGTTAGAATTTCAGATAACAACAACTTGCTCTCAGTGTGAAAGCAAAGCAAAATCAAGAAAACAAAAGTTTGGGCAGAGGGTCGCTGTTAGTGGAAAAGGGTCTTGATAATACATACGTTGGCTCGATTCTTCGACCCCCGGGTACAAATGCCAAACATATACATACATACATAAATTAAGAAAAATATTGAGAAAACAAAATACAAAACAGAAAAAACAGAAAAAAAAGCAATGGAATTTATAAAAAAATTTTAAATTGTTATTAAAAAAATTATTTAAATTTTTGGAATATTTAAAAAAAAATTTTTTTTTGCAACAACAAAAAATAGCAACAAACACATTATATTCCCCATAACAAGAACAAAAAATGTAACGTAGAATGAGTACTAGACAGTAGAAACGATTTTAAACGAATCAACGACGCTTGTTATAATTTTTGTTGTTGTTGTTTTTGAAAACGAAGGTAGAGAACTAAACTAAACTTTCCATATGGTCTGCTGGTGATGACTGTGGCATTGAGAACTGAAACCTTTGTGTGATCGTACGAAACGGATATAAGCGGCATCCAAACAAGCAGCACAAAAAAACAACATAAAAAGAAATTCTAAAAAAACACTCACATACACACACTCCAACAATAGCAACAAATAAAGAAAAGTAGTTTGAAAAAAATAATAACACACAAATTTAACAAAATAAACACAACAATTTAAGAAAAAAATCCTTAAAAAAAATATTTTAAAATTTAATTAAATTTTTATTCTTATTAAATAAAATGTGACTAAACGTGTAAAAAACTTTGAATTTTATAACTATGTATGTCTGTACATTAAACAATTAAATTAAAATTAACAAATTTATGAACAAACCCCTAAGTTCTGGACAAATTCTTCTCTCTGCAAGTAAGTAAAACAAACAATTAGAATTTAACAAAAACAAAAACAACAATGAAAACTTTATTGCGTCGTAAGCTAAAAAAAACATACAATATAGAAATTTGTTTGTTTTTTTGCTTTTCTAGAAATAGTGTGATGAAATTTGTTCTTCATTAAAATTGATTAATGAAATATGATAGAATTTTTTAGTAAATATAAATATTGGTATTTCCAGAAGGATACATAGTTTCTTCAGTTATACAGTGAAAACATTTGGGAGTATACTGACAAAAAAAAAAAATATAATAATTACAACAATTACTGCCACGCCTACATTTTACATAATTAAAAATGTTTCTAGATTAAAATATATTTCATTAATAATTATATATTATTTATACTTTTGTATAATCTGAACTACAGTGAACGAAAAATATTACGCATACAAATAATTGACACTAGTCTGGCAACTGGAAGCATATTTCACAAATAAACTTAGAATGAAACAATCTAAACATACAAATATTAACTATGTATTAAGATCTTGAGAAATGTAGTAATTGTGATTAAAAATTTAAAAAAATATTAAATTAAAATTCTTTTGCTGCTGATATCAAATTGAAATCAAACACTTCTTATCAAGAATTAAGGTGGATTCAACCATTTGTTCCGAACAAAAATTTTTTCCGGAGAAATTTTTTTTCTGAGAGTTTTGCAGCACGATTCTGCCATTTCAAACGATTTTTCTGGAAAATCAAAGCTGTCATATGTAAACAAAATCTATTAGTTTGACAAGTGCGCCATTGATTTATTTCTTTTTTTTTTGGTTTTTAAGTGTTAAAAAATAAATATTAAATTATTTTAAAATATTGTGTCTTCAAAATGAATGAAAAAAGAAAGTTGTTTTTGCTGATGCCATGGATATACATAAGGCATTATTATATGTATCAAAAATAAACTAATCTGAAAAGAGCTGAACTGCGTTTCATTTTTGTCCAGACAAAATATAAAATTAAACCAATTCAAGCTGAGAGATGTTCGCAAAAAATATTTTCTCTCTCTCAAAAAGAGAGACGTTAAACTTTATATGAAAAAAACTTTGTGCGAATGGGTGAATCCATTTTAATAATTTCTTTTATTTTCTACTTTTATAAACCTTATTATCAATTGTACTATTTCAAATGCGGATTACAATTTCATATACAATTAGTATGTTCTTAAATGTTGTAATTTTTATTAAACTTAAGTATCGAATATTGGAAATATAATTTTGAAACAAATACAAGGCAAATATTTAATAAGTAATAGTGAAATATCCATGCATAAATATGAAAGCAGACATGTCTGTTGGGAATATTAATAAGTTTAGAAATAAATTTTAGACAAAATAAGTTTTTTGTTTTAAATAAAATTTCAAAACTATTCAAATAATTGCAACTCAGATGAAAGACAAGCATAGCATTATTCACATTAAATTTGGTCGCATAAATGTTTTAATATTTTTTTTTTTAGCGATTGAATACTTTTAAACCACAAATAGATAACAAATTTATTAATATTTAAGTAATGCTAATATTGTTCAATTAGATGGTGGAAGTTGGGAGGGTTCAAATATATTTTTTTTGATTACCTTCACCTGGGGCCAAATTACCGCATTCGTGATCGAATGAGCTATCGTATCGAAAAATGATTTCGATATCGAAATTGTGATAAAATGTTCTAAATTTCTTGCTCGATATCGAATGCCATAATCTCAAATAAGAAAATACGATCAATTTTACACGATATTGAATGCGGTAATTTGGCCCCTGATAAATAATGACACAGGCCTAAAACTTTATTGAAGTGCAGTGACGCCTAATAAGAGGCTGCAAACATTGCTGCTGGAGTCGTGTTGTACAAATATCCAAAGTCATAGTTGAAAAGCTTGCTAAACTATTTCCATTTTTTTTAACAAATTTTATACGTTTTTGTATATTTACATTTTGGGTTGGCATCAACTAGTGTCGCTGAAACATAAAACTTTGAGGTCCATTTTTACATATTTACATGTTGAATTTAAACTTTGTTAAAACTTTGTCGTAAAAAATGCGGACCCTTTTTTAACACAATTTCAGCTGCCAATAAGAGGAAGGAAGTATGAAGTATGCTTCTTGCAGACCTTACACTCTTGTTGTAATTTTTTGCTTGACCATTGTCGGAGAGAATCGGATTTACGATATTGAAAGTGGTATTTTATTTGCAAGTTCTTGGTTTCCTCATCTGTGCTTAAGATTTGCTTGTTACGATTGAAAACATTATATACAGTACTTTTTGGATATGTAGTACAGTAGACTTTGACAATGTAGGATTTTTAAGAAATTTGTAAACGATTTGCTTTCTACTCTGGTCTACCAATGCACAGCATTCCTACAAATATTTTAGCATATTTTCAAGCATTTTTTAAACAGAATAACTACCGTGTTTAAAAACCAAAACAGTTAAAGTTCTCAAGATCTTCTGTAGACTTTACAATTTACTTAGTACAGCAAGTGTGTAATAATCATCAGTATTATATTATTGCCAAGATTAAACTGGATCATAATAAATTATAATTTTTGTGATAAATATATCGTTGGTCTCATGTAGAAAGGCCCTAACTCGCTATTTTTTCGAAATTTGTTTTTTTTTTGCGATTTCAATGCATTTAACGCAAATACACCTCCTCACAAAAATTTATTGCAATAGTGTAAAAAATAACGCTTTTATAAGCAGTTGTACAAAAAAAGTTACATGTTGAATATTACAGTTTCTATTATGTTTTTACCTTCTCCTGTAAAGTTTCAAATATGCGAGTTAGGGCCTTTCTACATGAGACCATCGATATGTAAAAATATGTATATATGTATGCATTGGAATCTCAAAAAAAAAAAAATTTCGAAAAAATAGCGAGTTAGGGCCTTTCTACATGAGACCAACGATATGTATGTATAACCAACAGAAACGTCAAGCCATTTAAAATATTGAAATCATGGTGCAACTATACAAGGCGAGTGCTTGACTTTGTTTACAATTTACTTATGTATGTCAAAAGTGATACTTTTTCAAGTGTTTTTGAAACAAAATACCTGTTGTTTCTGTATTGTGTTGTATTTGTTGTCGATTTGCACTCACCTTGTATAATTACAACATGATTGAAATATTCCCTTCAAGCAATATTTCAATTAAAAAACCAAGTGAAAAATTATGCCACATTGTTGGCAGAAATTATCAAAATAATTGTTAATAACAGAAAATTGAAATTTATTTCTTTTGACAAACTGCAAAATAAATAAAATTAATAGCGGTAAATATGCTAAAAGTACAAAACAAAAAAAAAAAAAAGAACAAATTTTCTACAATAAATGAGCAAATATAAAAATATTGTTTACTGTTAGTTTTCTACTAAAAGAATTTTCATTATTTATTTGTACAGAAAATAAACATTTGCAAAAAATAAACAAAATAAACAAAAAAAAAAAAAAAAAAAACAATGAAAATGTTCTTCCACCCAGTAGATGTGGCAGATGAGAAGCATAAAAAAACAGCAGCCACAGCAGTATGAAGGAAAAGACAATAAACATAATGTTTATAAATTTTATTTTATAAATAAATAAATAAATAAAAATACACATCCGGTAGCAACGACGGATGGTTGTAATTGCAAAAAAAAAATATATATATCAATAGCTAAAAGGAACAAGTTAAAGTGCAATATTCGGCTGTGCCGAATCTTTAATACCCTTCATCTTTATTCCTTGTTTTTTATTCAGTCTTAGTGCAAATTTTATTAGTATTTTATATATTGTTTGAAAGTCAATTTTACGACCAACATAATTTATTGTAAATGTTTTTAAATTTTATCTAATTTTGACCATTTATAATTGATGTAATTACCCTGCAAATAATACTGGACTACGTGATCCATTTTAGATGAAATAGACTACTTACAACATGGTCCAATGTAATGCAGTCATGGACCATGTGTGTTAAACAAGAGTTTGTAGTTAAACGACATGGTTTCGTGTTAACACGATTGCATATTGAGTTGTTGTTGTTTAAAACTAACCCTCTTAAGTACTCTATGGAGTAGTTTTGGGACTACTCCGATGGGTTATATGGTCCAATCCTAGGACATCGCAATGTTAAATGGACCACCTTTTTGTCATATATTTGGAGTAGTTTTGGAGTACTCCTACTCCTCTTTGGACTAGTCTTTACATGCATGTATGGACTAGTCGCGTTATTTGCAGGGTACCGATTCTTACTAAAATTTACAGAGTTTGTCTGATATTCATAATAATCTTGAGTGTAATTTAACAGAGTACAAAAAAAATGGTAAGATATAAGGTGAGGCTTTTTTGTTTGAACTTGGTCTCAATAACATAATTAAGAAGAGATTTATAGGTGGCATAGTAGAAGTGGGCCAATTATGGACTGGTAGCTTCTAAATCCAGTACCCAGTAATGTGATTTGTTTGAAATCCATCTCAATAACGTTATTTACAAGAGTTGTATGATTGGTAGGTGTGCTCAGAAGTGGATTTAATTCGGGAGCTATTGCTGACAGCTACAAAATCCAGTAGCATAATTGGGACAATGACTTTTATGCATATGAGGATATCTCATGTCGAATTTCAACGTAATAACGATATATTTAAGATACATATTAGTATTAACGTGAATTTCGGAAGTGGACCTTATATGGAGGAAATGGTCAAATATGGACCGATATTCTCAAAATCCAACAGTTTTATTTTGGCATGTATGTAAATGGTCTGTGTAAAATTTTGGATCGCTACCGTTATTTATAAGAGATTTAGAGTATTGAAGTGATTTTCGGAAGAGGGCTTTATATGGGGCATACGGTTAAAAATGGACCGAAATTCACAAAATTTTGTGGGATGATTTTTGTATATGTATGTATATGTAAATGATTTGTGCAAAGTTTTGAGTCGTTACCGATATTTATACAATATATACAAAGATAAATAACTTTTTCGGATGTGGTCCTTGTATGGAAGCTATGACCAATTATGGTCGGACCACCATAAAATTTAGTACAACAATTTATTTACCTATAAGGATTATGTGTGTCAAATTTTAGCCATTTAACATTATTTATATCTGTTTTATACGTATTTAAGTGAATTTTGGAAGTGGACTTTATATGGGGTCAATGGTCAAACATGGACCGAACTAAAAAAAATTTCGTTTTGCAATTTCTTTTTGCATGAAACTTATTTTTGCTGAATTTTGTATTGATATTCCAATTTTATAGGCATTTATATTTGGTCATATTTGGGGAAGATATTTCTATTGGGGCTATGAGAAATCATGGACCGATTCTTACTATTTTCCGCACACTTTCTTCTTTTATCATAAAAACAACGTATACAAAATTCCATGGTATTATCTGCAATATATTTCAAAATGAACAAAATATATCAAATTTTTATGGAGGTTGTCTCACATTTTGGTCCATAACTCTGATTGACCTAAACAGATTTTGCTAATTTTCCATACCATAAGTTACCAGCAAAATAAGAAATATTTTTCTGGAAATTTCATTTAGTTAAGTTGTATAGTTTGGACGTGAGAGTGTTTTACACAGACAGACATGGCTCAATCGACTTAGAATTTCATAAGGATCAAGAAAATGAATATTAAAAAAGTTGCACACGGAATGACAAACGTAATATACCCTCATTTACCATTCTTGGTGGTGGAGGGTATAATGAGGATATATTGTAAAGCATTGTTCATATAAAATCCACTGGCATTGGTGTTTAAAGATTTATGTAACAAAAAAAAAAACCATTTAATGCTTTTCAAGCACAAATTGATATTTATTTATTAATATTTAAAAAAAGCTAAATGAAAAAACTCAAATTGATTTCCTTTTCATGTTTTAGTTTCAATAGATCTCATTAACAGTTGCACAACATTCCGATCCAACTGCCCTGCGTTCTTGTTCCAAATAGGTATAAAAAAAATTATTGCCGAGAGCAACAGTAGCACTTTCCTTTAAATTTGCTTTGAAATTAACCCAATTGTACAAAGCTGGGGACAATAAGGGGAGTTCATCTATTTTTCTACTTATAGGTTACTTATACAATGCAGCTTTTCAATATTATAAAAAGAAGGAATTTTGTTAAAACATATACGTGTCCGTTTTGTAGGAACACTATTCCATTTTTCTCTACAATTTGGATATTTAATGGCTGAATAATTTTAAAACCAAACACTCGTGTTCTTCTTGCGGTCCTTATGCTGGTTTTGTAATTCTTGCGCGGTCGGATAGAGCCAGATTTTATTTTGTATATAAGTTCCTGGTCCCAAATTACTGCATTCGATATCGTGTAAAATTGATCGTAATTTTCTTATTTGAGATTATGGCATTCGATATCGAGCAAGAAATTTAGTACATTTTATCATAATTTCGATATCGAAATCATTTTTCGATACGATAGCTTATTCGATCACAAATGCGGTAATTTGGCCCCTGGTTTCTTTCAATAACGTCTTTTTTTTTTTTTTTTTTTTTGCTTTTACGGTTTATTGATGAGCCGTCGTTTTGTGCGCACAAGAACAATACGTCGGCAGAGTTACGAACACAAATTGTTTTACATAATTTTTTTATAAAGGCGTTAATTTTATGTAAAATATATATTTGATATCAGACATTGTTGTTCAAACAAATGTTGTATAACATTGTCCAAACAAGAACATAACATCAACAATAGTTGTCCACACGAGACAAATGCATTGTTAGCTGATTGAATAAATTGATGACGGCTGTAAAGGTTTAGTTGTATCGATTTATAATTTAATTTACAGTAGCGCAATTCACAATCTTGTGCTAATGGTATTGCATCATTCACAAACTTGTGCAAATGGTATTGCATCATTGCATTTGCAAGATTGTGAATTGCGCTTCACGGAAAAAAACGAATATGTTACCACCAAGTTTTTAAAAGAGCTTTTGTAGTGTGATCGGATTTTATGTGAATCATACTCTAAATAAGTTTGACAATAAGTGACCATCACAGATAAATATTCATCTAGAACCAACATTAAACTGTATAAAATTCTAAGTCAATTTAGCAATGTCTGTATAAAAGTCTGTGTAAAACACGCTTTCATTCAAAATGCGCAACCTAAATTAATGACATGTACTCACAAATTTTTATCATAGTTCTAAAAAGTTTGGTATTGAAAATCTGTAAAATCAGTTATGTAGAAACAAATTTGTGAACTTGTGAATATAAGCATAAGCATTTAAAAACCAAGCTTACTTTGTGTAAATCTAGTTTTAGATAAAGCGTATTAACGATTCGACACAAACTAATATTACATTTTGATTTCTTTTCTATAACAAACATTCAAGGTTTTAATTTTAAAACAATTCTTTCATTTTGCTAAAGAAAATAATAGTTTTGGAAATGTTCCAACAAGGATTTAGCGGCTTTTACTAATTGTAACAATTCACCACTTGTCTCTCTATTTGAGTTTCTATTATAATGAGTTTTTTCTATGCCATAATTAATATATTAGAACTTAATACATGAATATAGGAGGAGATCATGTTCTATTTTGTTTAATATATTTATTTCTTGGGTTGTATAATCTAGTATAAAAAAAATATACAATACAATAGATTTGTATAATACTAAAGTACACTTAAATATATGTACATATATACAAAAATATATTATATACAATAAAATATAGTATCGTTTTGTAAAATGCTTGCTGATATTTAATCTTGCTAATAGAATGCTTCGTTAATTCATGATGACGCTATTCCACAAATAACATTTATTTGTGAAAAAAAAATGAAAAGAAAATTGCAACAACAAAAAAAAATTAAAAAAAAAACACAAGTTACAATTATTTGGTTTTAAATATGAGAAAATACATACATACATACATACATACGTGCAAATATTTCTAATTACATTCAAACATGTAAACGTTAGTGTTACGTAAATGGTAACAAATACGCTATAAATGTAAAATGGGAAACAATAAATAAATATGTACATATGTATATGCAAATTCAAATGGTATGGTCGAATTGAAAATATCCTGCACTTATATATAAAATCGACCATAGCCAACTTCTCACTAAACTGAGTTTATTAGGGTTTACTAGCAACGCTTTGTGCTGCAGGACACAGTGTGTTCTTTTTGATAATACCAACTCCAAAGAAATTTTTGTTAGCTCCGGTGTCCCCCAAGGAAGTTACCTAGGCCCTTTGCTATTTTCGCTTTTCATTATCGATTTGCTGCTTGTAATGAAGCATTGTAATGTTTTAATGTACGCTGATGATGTTAAGATGTTTCTCAGCTAAAAATTATCTTCAGATGGGGCGTATTTGCAGCAGGATTTAAATAGTTTTTACGCATGCTGTAAATATAATCAAATGGAGCTAAACTTAAAAAAATGCAAGCACATGCGATTTTCTAGAAATTGTACATCAATGCTACACTATTTCCAAGACGGTTATCAACTAGAGTTAGTTGGTGAATTTCTGGATCTTGGTATTCGACTTGAAGTTAGATTTCTGCAAACATATTACAATGACGATAAATAAAGCTCGTGGTGTGCTTGCTTATATAAAACGATGGTCTAAAGAGTTTACAGATCCCAATGTAACGAAACAACTATACACATCCCTAGTAAGACCAATTTTGGAGTATGGATCTATTTTCTGGGATCCTGAAATTAATATGCACATAGACCGAATTGAATCTGTTCAAAAGTAGTTTCTCTTATTCTGCCTGAGAAGCTCATGTGGTCGTTATGCTGGGAATCTTCCTTCGTATACTGCCAGGTTATCATTAATTAAACTACCTACTTTAAAAAGCCAAAGGACTATGCTAAATGTGGCATTTCTAATTAATTTGATTAATGGCGATGTCCTCTCCGACTTCCTTCTTCGTAAAATAAATTTTAATATTCCACGACGTTTTACCCGACACCTATTACCTCTGCACCTTCCTGTTTGTTGTGCAAACAAATTATTCTGATCCTTTGAGGAGAATATGCAAAAATTTCAATGATTTCAATCGATTTTTCTATTAATACAAATGTAATTAAACACAATATTATCGTGTTTGCACCTTTGAACTATGTTGATAAAATCTCAGTTTAACATTTTTTTCGACCCTTAACCGAGTTTTTCACATGGCAACCTTATTTCCTAGCAACGTTAACAACTTTTGCTAGTTTTTTCAGTCTCCGACTGAATGTAGTTGGGTGAACAAGTTTTCGCAGTGCCATTGTAAATTTTTTTTATTTTTTCTTTTTGTAAGAGTGTAAGAAGTATTCAGTGATCGTTTTCTTTCGTGAAAGAAATTTATGGCAGTCCAAAATTCATTTCAAACAAAATTAAGTTATTTCATATTTATGTGAAAGAAAGAAAAAGGGGGCACCTTTGAACATGTTAATTTATTAACCGAAATACCAAACATTGTTGATTCTCTCTTATTTTCTGAACATGACGAATCCAATGCTGATCATGATGCTTTAAAGGAAAATGTAATGTCATCTGAAATCGCAAGGCCTTTTCCGTCTTAATAATATAAAACTTATTTTTGATCTGAATTTTTTTTATTTTTTAATTGTTAATGTTTACGTTTTTCTTAATAAATAAATCGATATTATTATATATATATAAAAATATAACTGTTTATGTTATTTTTGGACATAAGCGTTACAAGAAAAAATTGCCGTTCAAAGCTGCCCCGTAGGGGGGGGGGCACATTTGAACACAATGACTTCATTCATTAAAAAAAATATAAATCGAACTAAAAATAAGTTACTTGTAGACAATTTTATTCTATATTCTTCGACCTTTTTAATGATTTTTATTAAATAATTTTTAAGCTTGAGGTCACTTTTTTGTTTTTTATAAAAGATTTTTTAATTCTTATATATAATTCACTTAATATAAATAAAAATTTTTATAATATTAAATTAACTCCTGAAGAAGATTTCCAAAGGAAATCGAAATATTGAGTGAATTATATATAAGAATTAAAAAATCTTTTATAAAAAACAAAAAAGTGACCTCAAGCTTAAAAATTATTTAATAAAAAGTTACTTGTAGACTTAAACTAAAGTTTATTTCTATACTTATTAGTTCAATTATGTAAAAAGTCAATAATTCAAAAATATAAATTTGTATGTGGCTTGAAAGCAAAAGTGTTCTAAGGTGCCCCACTCTCCCTTACTTAATATGTCTTAACAAAATGTTTTCGTTAATAATGCCTTTATATAAAATCTTGTAATATATAGTAGTCTGTAAGGATTTATATCCATAGATTTAAACAAATAAAAAAATAAATAAATAAAAAAAAGTAAATATTACCAATTGTACCCCTGATTGTATACTTATTTTTATAGTGTTTTATACTGGCAAAAAAAGTATACGCGGAATAAGATGTGCTCATTTCTATTTACCGTGCTCTATTCCCTTGACCTTGGTATATTTAGGCGAAAAAATAAAATCCCGTAGATTTTATAGAAATTTAAAATTTATAGGTCGATTTACAATAGCAACCCGATATGTATCCCAAAGTATCTTTAAAGCTCATTATTTAATTGCGGACATGGCTAAAACGTCTACTTTAATGAAAGGTTCCAGATTATATATTATCTGCGATAACAAATGTAAAATAAAGTTCGTTTTCAGATATTGTTTTTAAAAAGTTAAAAAAATATGGGGTTGTTTTACCCCAAGTTAATCATAGGGTAAAACTTAAACTTCAGACCTCATGCAATATTACTTAGAAGTCTTAACATTTCACTACTAATAAATACTAAATAATTCGTTACGTTTTTAAAAACAATTAATTAACCTTTGGCCTCTTCTAAATTAATTTTTATTAAAACTAAGCAAGAGTATAAAAGAATTGAGTTGGAATTAAATTAAAGGCAAAAAATTGCAATGTACCAAAAACCGCAGTTACAGCAGAATTATGAGAGCTATTAATTTAATACTTAAAGCTTTTGACACATGCAGGAAGTATAATTTATAATTTTGTATAAAATTTTAAATGAAATTTTTGAAAACGCTATACAAAATTTACCATGTTTGAGCGCAATTTCATGTAACAATTTTTAAAGAAAACTTCCTAATAAGAAGTTATTTTTAAGGCTGACTTAGGGTGCTATTCTATGACGTATAATTATGTAATTTACATAAGCAAAATTTCAAAAGTATTACAACATTTTCAGCCAACACGTCTTGTAATAGTAGCTTAAATGACTTGATTTAATTAAAATCCATATGTACTCACTCATCCATCATCACATATATACCATACATACCCTGTAACCTATTACTACACCATTGCCAAGTGTACTTCGGAACTTAAAAAAATTTCGAAATTCTTATTGTTACCAAAAAGTAAAAATAAATTTTACAGTTTTCAAATTAATACTAGTAAACAGAAATTAGCATCTTAAAAGAAAATAGAAATTTAGAAAATTCTAAATTTGATTGGAAAATGGTGTAGTACTTATATGGTCACAAAAACAACAACATATCGTATGTGAAATATTTTGTGGTGGCATAGTGTCTAAAGAAGAAGACAACAACGACGACACAAGTTCTATGGCAACCCCAACATCCGAACACGTAGTGCGACTATTTTTAAATCATAAAATACTAGTTACATAAACAAAGTGCAGTCAGTCGACCAAGCCAATGAGAAAATAAATTTAATTGACATTAAAATAATAAGAAAAACAACAACAGCAACAGCAATAACTACATACACTCATTTATGAAACATTTTATATGCGAGTAAAAACATTCTTAATAGCAGCAACAACAACAATAAAAAAAACATGATGAAATTAAATAAAACAAGTAAGAAAGTATAGTTGGTCAAGCCCGACCATTTAATAACCTACACCCAGTATGTCAATAAAACAGTTTTTCAGATATAAGCGCTATATGGGAGATATTACCTATTATGGACCGATCATACAAAAATTTAGTGTCATGATGTCTGTGAATATAAATATTATATGTGTTAAACTTTACCTCGATATAAATACTTTTAAAAGATGTATGGAACTTAAAAATTGAATTGCTTAGAGGGTCTTATATGGGAGTTTCCACTAATTATGCACCGGCCATTATAAAATTAGGTGTCATCATTGCTCTATATATGAAACTTTATGGACCGATCATAATAAAATTATACCGTATTATTTGTATATATATGAAATATATTTGCGTTAAATATTATTTGGATACCAACATTTTCCCCCTGGCCCACGATGTCGAACGATAACGTTCGCTTAGATAAGACTTAAGACACAAACTTTTTATCGTATCTATTTTTTACTCAATCAAGTTTGTTTATTCCACAATCAAGTTTGTGTCTTAAGTCTTATCTAAGCGAACGTTATCGATCGACATCGTGGGCCAGGGTGTTTTTAAAGAGTTATGCTCTTTAAAGTGATTTTCGGAAGTGGGTCTTATATGTAAGCTACGAGTAATTATGGACTCATTTATGGTGAAATTTGTTTGCATACTTGCATAATTCAAAGATTTATGATCGTTAAACTCCCATTTCGGGAGGACATTTGTATGGGGGCCAGGTGAAATAAACGACCGGTTTCCACCAGTTTCAATCACATCCGTCCTTGGGCCGAAAAAATATCACGTACCAAATTTTATTGAAATATCTTGAAAATTGCGACCTGTACTCTGCGCACAAGCTTTACATGGACAGCCAGCCAGCCAGGACGGACATCGTTAAATCTACTCGGAAAGTGATTCTGAGTCTATCGATATATTTTAAGGTGGGTGTTGTACCAATATTTAAGGGTGTTACAAACATTAACACAAATCCAATATAGCCTCCCCACTATGGTGGTGTAGGGTATAATTATTTTCTTTCTGCTGACGTTCAACGACAAACGATGCATTCATTCATTTTAATTGTTTTCAAATATTCACACATAGACCTATACAACACTATTTATTCTTTTTAAATACATACAAAAACGAAAAATTATAAATAATGATGATCTATTAATTAAATTCAAATTTAAAATACAATTAAGTACATTTGTAATATGTATTCTTGAATGCATGTAGAAATATGTAAAATGTACATAAATACCCAATAGGAAATTTAGTGCAGAAGACAATACCAGGAGTAATTGTTTAGGTAAAACAAGAATTATATAGAAGTGAGGAGTGCGCCTGAAAGAACTGTGTGCGTTCGTTTAGGACTATAGATATTATTGTGCATGTTCACCGCAATCATATCAAAATTTTTAATAGTTTTTTTTTTTTAACAATATTTGCTATATGTAATTGTATAAATGATTGTGGCAACCATGACTTTAACATATAATTGCAAAAAATTCAATTAATTTCACTTCCGAACGGAATTCAATTATATGACATGGCCGATAAAGGTACCGAAGCCATATAGTGGAATTTCAAATTGACGCTCCACCTGTTGAGATAGATAAACTGGGTACCCATATTGGTAAACTAGCTACGGTCATAGAAGGACCCACTTCCAAAAACCAAGATCAGATAAGATGGTAGCTAGTGACCATAACGTCCCCGTGATAATGACAATAGTAATGACTGTTAGTGGTTTGATATTGCTAAACCCACTTTGAAGGGAACATTTAGGCCACATAAAAATAGTTGAAAGTACAGATAACCGTTTTGCACTGCTGAACATGAAGTTTGGCACAAAATCGTTCATTAATTGCACAATAAATTTCAATCTCGAGATAATCGAATTTGACCTGTTAAAAGTTAAATGGGAGGACCTACATACATATACATATTTAGTTTCTTAGTACTGATTGAATTATAAACAAAATGTTTATAAACAAATTATCTGCATATGTATGTCTTTGCAAATTAGCTTTTTTACAGTTCGAATATTTACGTTTGTTTTCATATGATTGATTTTTTTCTTTCTAAACATAACACACAAGCAAATTCTTCCAAGACTTAGCGTCACCTAAAATATTTTCAAATACAATTAGAACTGACATACTCGTACATAAGTTATAAATAAATAGCACCGATGACGGAATCGTCAATTAGTACTTTTTTATTGAATCACGTAAATTATTTTTAAAATTCATTGGAAACTTATTTTAATTAGAAATTGCACTGTTGAGGTTGATCTTGACTGAAATAAAAAAAAACTGAAATAGTGGCTATAAGACTTACAATTTTGTCTTTGAATTCCGATCATAACTGAAGGAATAGGTCAGACTCAGCTAGACATGCTAAAAATAGAAAACAAATACTTATCACTTATCTTTAAGTGAAGGAAATACAGTTTAGATTAAATATACTAGCCATCAGACTCAATTTTCACGGTAGAAGAGATATGTAGATCTATAGTTCAAACTTATTAACATACAAAATATATTTCAAATTAGCATTCCACCTGATGAGAAAGGTAAATCGGCAAAGGTAGTAGAAGAACGCACTTAAAAAAACGAAAATATTAAAAACGATAATGATACTAGTGATGGCAGGAAGTTCTAAGATAAGGAGGTGGCAAAGGACTAAAACGATTATGTGACAATAATGATGATTGTAAGTAATGTAAGTAATGATAATCCTGAATAATCCCACATCGGGAAGTTTGGCCCTGAGGTCCTCAAAATCTGTTATTATTTACAAATGATTTTTCAATATCGAGATGACTTTCTGTTGAATGTAAGATTTTTTGAAAGCTTACATCTTTATACATGTATGATGTTAATATACTTACTATGCAAATTATTCAAACGGTTCAGAAATGTAGAAGTTATCCAGTAAAGAAAAAATATTTTGAATTTGGAAGCAAATCCACCATTTAATATAGTAAGGCGACTGCTACTTGGAATTAAATCAAACTAAGGCAAAATCATAAACAAAATCATAAAATATTTAAGTAAATCGGAAGCACTAAGTTTCGGGATGCACTAAAAGACGAGAACATCCAATTTAACAAAAAAATATTACATGATTTTTGTTCGTGATTCCTAGAGATTCGGCTTTAGTGCGACCCGCCTTAATTTACTTTGTTCAACATTTTGGAAGACAAATATTGTGAGAAGCTGAAGCAATAAAGGCTTCTGCAATATATGTACACACTTCAAAATAAAATTTACTGTGATACTTTTACTACTATTACTATTACTTTTTTGCAATCTGGGTGGTAACTCTCCATTGCGATGCAAAAGCAAATTCGATGCGATAAGAGTACAAATTGGTTGTCTGTATCGTTCACGCAAACGCTTTCACAAAATAATTTGAAAAAGTAGCAACACTGGCACCACAAAATAAACAATAGCGAAGAATGACAAAATTAAATGTCAAATAAATCAAAACATTTTAAACAAATTTTTTGTGCAGTTTGCGTTTTTGCTTACTTACATGATGCATTTCCTGTGCGTTTGATATTGTGTTATTGCAATAGATTTGCTTTTAACGCACGAAGAGAAAATACGAACACGCAATAAAGGGTACCAATTGTTCGATTACGTTTTATTTTTCTTTCGCATCGCAATAGAGAGTAACCCCCCTGTTCATTGGATATATCATTTCAAATTAGTAAACATGTCGAGAGATACTTAATAAAATAATAAAATACACCAATACCTCACTTTGCGTCGGGATTACGTTCCAAAAAAAAAAAAAAAACGACGCAAATTGAAACGACGCCAAGTGAATTAAGATTTTCTATAGCAAACTATGTTAAAATCGAAGATAGATTATAAATATAAATCAATTTCCTTGTAGCAATTGTCTGTATTACTATCACTAGCATTATCGTTAGATAGGTATGTCATCAAATAAGCTTTTTGCTTTTGTCTGAAATACCATTTTACTTAATCGTATTTTCTGCGCAGCTTCATTTCCAATCCAAATAGAAAACAAGGACACCATTTCGATCATCAAAGCACTTCTTGTACGGGACATTGTTTTAGCACCTAATCATGTTGCAGATTTTGAAAAAATTTAAAAAAAAAATTAAACCTCGAAAATCTAACAACACACAGTGAAAATTAATACTAATTAAGCAGCGAAGCAACTTCGAAAAAACGCAAAGCGAGGTATTGGTGTACATATGTATGTACTTAAATTGGTTCTTTGTTTTATCATTAAGTAAGAGATTAATTTAAACAAGTTTTAAATTAGAATAACTTTTGCAAATATTTTATTCAGTTTAACAATAAAATCTATACGGAATATGACAGGCCAGATACTTAATGAAAGGAACATAATCTTAATAATAATTTATCATTTAGGCAGATAGTTTTAATTTAGCAACATTTTAGAGACAATTGCACTCAGTTTAAAGTCCAAATCTATTCAAATAAAATATAGGTACCTATTGCAAATTGTTTTTGAACAAAAAACAGCATTGTCACGTTTTTTGTAAAACCCACAAAACCTGTATATTCTTGGCTTTTTAAAGATAAAAAACCAACAAAAAGTTTTTTAAATATTTGATTTTTTTTTTTATAAACATTTAATAAAAATAAAAGATAAACCACATGTTTATACACTTGTTATGAAATTCTGTAAAAAAAACTGTATATAAAAACATTCATCAACCACCAAAAAAAAATCCCCTGAATTTTTTCACTATTTGTTGTAAAACAGCTTTAACGAAAATAATTTAAAGCAACAAAACAAAATTTTAGTACATAATATTGTACAACAAAAACTACATAGGTACACAAAAAATGTAAATAATAAAAAATAAATAAAAGCAACAAACGTCAGAAAGAATTTAAATCAAAAAGGGAAAAAGAAGGAATGAAAATAAAACGAAACGAAACAGAAAGCATGCAAAAAATACACAAACATTTGTAGTGATGTACAAAATGGCCCGATTATTGTCAGAAGGGGTGTTAAAAGGGACGGGTGGTAAGCATTTTTTTTTTGTTGCTGTTGGGTATCTTTATTAACGAGTACATTTTTAAATAAACAAACATACACACACGCAAAACATACTACCACAACAAAAAATGTATTTCAAGTTCAAGGTTAAGATATTAGTTATAGATACAAACTCGCTACGTTTCTGTCTGCTGTTGTTGTTCCAGTCACCAAAAGAAATTAAATGAGAGCGAAAGAAACGTGTATGTGCAATAAAAAAAAAACAACACTACAAAGAGCAACGATTTTGCAAACACTGTGAAAACTTTTTACCACTACATTGGTAGCTGACAATGAAAGCAGCGAGTACTTACTCACCAATGTTACTAAAAGTTTTAACTCTCTTTGGTTTTGTTTCTCTTCGTTTGTGTTAAAATTTTTAGTTAGTATCTGAGAGATATGAAAGTATCTGAATGTGTAATAAAACGAAAAGAAAATAAATAAAACAAAAAAACAAACAGCAACGAGCAAAAAACTACAACGTAGTAAAACAAAAATACATACACTAAACATTGTCATTTATAAGAGTTCACTAAGTCTTAAGTAAGCGTTTTTTTTTTACAATATTTACTTACTTTTGGATTTTTTATTGATTAGGATTTTTCATTAATTGCGCAATTATTGCGTTACATTTATTGTTACTGAAAAATGGTGGGATTTTTTTGATAAATAATTTATTATTGTTTTTGTCAATTTTAACTGGCGTAGGAGTTAGTGTCATTGAAAATCAACTCATATGCTGGAACTTACACAGTGTTCATATACCAATTTGTACCATATGCACTATTTTATTTTTTTTTTTATTTATTACTTATAATACTAAATAAGAATAATAATAATAAATAATTTAATAAAATTAATATATAAATGAAAATTATACATGTGCCAAATATTGAAAAATCCTATTCTTGAGTTAAAAAATATTTTTTTTTGATAGATATTCCAAAGGCCTTAAAGTAAATTGTATAAGCTTTCTTTTGAGAAAAAAAAAAATTTTTTTAAAATTAAAAAAAAAAATATTTTTAAAATGATTGAAGAATTAGCTATCTAAAGTCCTTTGGGCAATTTTTGCTAGGACCAATAGGTGAAAAGTTGCACTCATTTTAAAAAAACCATGTATGACCAAAATTTACCAAAATTTCCAACTTTGACCCCCTCTAACTCCGGCACTTCTGGACTAATAGAGCTGAAAATTTGTGTCTGGCCTACTATCCAATGGTGCAAATTCCATCCAAATCGATTTTTAACCTTGAGTCACGACGTGAAATTCACCATACATATGTATGTACATTGTACATATGTAAAAATGAAACTCAAACCGAGAACAACATTTTATCTTGCTGTTTGCAATTGTTTGGCAAATAATTTACAGTTGTGATCTAAAGAGCACCCCATTTGTCACCTCTTCAACTATGATTAGATAACTATATAAAATATTGTCTGTAGAAATTTTTACTGCTTCTTATATTTTTAGCCTAATTTATTTACCAGTCATTATTAAAAACTGACAAAAACACAGATTTTTTGTTACATAAATATTGTATTAAAACATGTATGCGACCGGATTTTATGTGAACAATGCTTTAAGTAAGGTTCGAAAGGTTGAAAGGGTATTTCCTTTTGATTTTATTTATTTGATTTTATTTATCATCGAATGTCGTGTCCTTTTAAAAAATCATTTTATGTCATCAGTACTACGCGAACGTTTAAAATGGCATTTGTGTCACGTTCCTCATCGTATTTAAAAAAACAGATATTTTTATTATTTTAATATACATACATATATTAGATAGATAAAACATGTGTCAGAAAAATACCAAGCTACTCAAAGAAAAAAAATTATAAAATTTCGCATAATGCTAGGAACACAACTGGGACGAAAGACGAATTTTTTGGGCGCAAATAGTCGTCTTTAAAAATAAAACACATTTGGGTTTATGAGAATACACACAAGAATGGCGTGGGCTGATTTCGTCATACTCGTATGCGTCGAACTCTGAAATACATTTACATATTTCTATTTCTTACGCCGGCGAACAATGAACAAACAATACGGGATGATCATGTTTCGTTTTAGTTTTTATTGTTTTAGTAAATAATGTTAATTTTTACTTTGATTATTGTTTAATTTTATATTTAATTTAATTTAAAATAAATATAGAAAATTAACTATATAAATTATGTTTAACTGTGTTTTTGTTAAAGTTAATTTTTTTATAATTTTTTAAATATGGTCACACTATCGCTCAGCTGTTATACGAAAACAAAGACATTAATTTTTCATCCAATAAATAATAAAACCAAAGCTTTAATTGAAACGTCATTACAAACGTGTATTAAAAGTTTTAATACGACATAGTTTTAATTTAAAACTATGTCGTTTTATAAATGTCGCATTCTATATCATACTAAAAGTGGCAAAAAACGGAAGCAAATATTTTAATATAACACTATAGAGTTCTATTTTTGATGACTTCTTATTGATTATCTGTTTATTACTAATAGTTTTGAAACACAAAAATGACAGAATTATTTAAAAAAAAAACGTTAACAAGAAGAATAATATTTAAAGTTTTTCTAATCTTCTTTTAATATTCAAAGCGTATGAATGTCGCGTTCTGTACCGTGAAAATTCCCATGTAGGTTCTCTGGGACTAAAAATGTCAAAAAGACGATTAACAAAATCATTCATTTGAATATACTTGTATGCCTGCATAAATTCTGTTTTAACATTAAAAAATTAAAAAGAATATTGATGTTAAACTGAGATAACTCCAGTTTTCAAATAGTTTTTTGAAATTCAAATATTTCTTCTCTTGAATTTAAATTTTTTATACATTTGGAATTGATTATGATTAGAAAATAAAGTTTGCTTTTATGTTTTTTTTACGTTTTCTCAGACTCAAATTTAATTCAAAGTCGACAGCAGCAATTAAACGATATTTATTTCCCTCTATTTAAAGACGCAAGATTTAGTCGACCTTAAATAGAGAATAAAATAACATGGATGACATAAGTCAACTGTGAGCCGATCGGCTTCATTTCCTGTCAGTGACTTGTTGAAATAAAATAACCACTAAATAATCTAGGACAAGATTTTTAATAAAAAATTAACAATTAATGAAAAAATGTATGTTCTTTAAGATTGAGTTTTAAAAAAAGAATATCACGATTATGAATAGGAATGCTAAATTAAATGATTTCAATGTGAATTATTATGCGTAATCAATTTTTAAACTTCTTAAGAGTTTGTTAAAGAAATTTTTTATGGAATTTTAGTTTTATAAAAATTATGTATTATGCGAAAACTTTTATTCAACTATTGTGAAATTTAATTCAAAAATACCTCTCTATAAACAGATTGGAAAAGAAATTATAGTAAAGAATTGAAATGTTGTTGACCTTTTTGAAAATATTTCTAATAAATAAAAGCTAAACGTAACAGAATGTAAATTAATATAAAAATATTAATAAATAAATTTTTGTTTGTTGTATAATTAGAAATTTAGTGTTAGAAATTACGGGAAAAGCACGTTCTCACGTGTTCAAATACTTGCAAAAAATATGCGGGCACTGGCATTGTGCGCAAAAGAAGACTTATTTCAAATTTAAAAAGAAACAAACAAATTTAGTGCATTTTTTAAGTATTTTATTACAAATTTTATAAATTTTTAATATAAACTTAAATGATTTTCATTTTCACTTTGTGCACAGGATATCGAACTTGTCAAATAATCTAAATTAATCTTATATAAAACTTCAAATATGAGCCCACTGATTGTTTGTGAATGTTTAACAGATCAAAAAATTAAAGACATAAAAAGGAGATGAACTCATAGCCAAAAGGTTGACATGGCTTCCAAGAACTTAACCAAACATTTCTAACTGAAAATTGGGGGAATGTGTTGAAATGTTTTAATGCTGTTATAAAGTTCCTAAAGTTTAGGCAAAACAATAACAGTCAATATTTGTGTAAAACTTTCTGCACTGAAACTGGTGTCAATGTAGAATCTGTGCAGTTTAAGAGTAGTCAATTTAAATAACAGATAATAGGGAAATTTTCTCTAAACATTATTGTTAAGCAAGTTATGGTGGAAAAGCGGCAATATTCTGTTAAACCCAATCATGCAAAACTTAAAATTCGTAGGTTACAAATGGCCGTAAAAAAAAGAATTACATTCATTTTTAAGACATCACACTGTAGCAATATTCTTCTTGACTAATTTGAAATTATAAATAAAATTACGACGATTTTAAGAATTACAATCAATTTAAGATGTTTAATCAATGGCATTAAGCAAAACTACTTAACATTTTCGTTACCACGATAATTGGCTCCACACTCCAGAACGCACCGAGTCTCACTAGAACATTGTTTTCTTCAGGAAAGTAATATCGACGACAACAGTAGAGTAAATCTTAAAAATAAATATGTTATTTCTGGCTATTTTGATTGACATGAAATTACACATTAGGGGACACATAGCAGTGAAGCTCTCTTGTGTCATTTGTATCGTACGGACACCAAATAATCATTGGAATGTTTCCCATTTCATGATGGTAAAGAATGCAAGCGAAAAACTTTAAATGTATAAATGTTGCATATCAAAGACTGTGAAGATGACGCGTGTAGGTCATTTCTTACAGTCGGGAGCAAAATAATTGCACTAAAACTTATCAAAATACTTGTTGATCTGGTCCTTCTCAGAGAATTTGAAAGATTTGCTTTACTTTCCTTTGCTCCCGGCAGCTGTAATCATAGAAAAAAGATATCAAGTCTGCTCCCATTTGTTACAGAATGTTTAAATTCACCCCTATCGTGAATAAAAATTCCACATGAAATTTGTTCCCGCGTTTGCGAATAATACTCAAAACAGAAATGTGAATAATACGCAGTTGGTTAAAAAAGTATTAGCCGTGTTTAAATAATACTAGTAAAATGTTTCAGTACCAACAATTTTGATTACTTAAAAGGCACTTAAAAGCACTGTGAGAAATTGTAAAAAGCGCTATAAATACCCGCTTTTTAAAAACGGGTATTTAATAAAATTTCGGGTATTTGGAAAGCAAAAAAGCACCAAAAAATACCCGAAAAGCGTCAAAATAACGGATTGTGACGCTGAGTGGCAGTCACAATCTCCGGACTAAAAGCTTGAATATGCTCATCTTCGGGAAGTCCTAAAATGGAAAATATCGAAATATAAACCTAAAAAGAAAAACAATACATATATGGGTGAAAATCAAAAAGCAATAGAATTCCATATCTCTCGAGATATTTTCAAACCTTGTGGGATGTAGGGATCGTAGATAAGAAGATGAGTTAAAAATGGATAAAGGTTATGGTTGTCATAAAGGTAGTTTGGTTGGAAGTTACAAATAATCGTGAGAAAAATATATTATATTTTCCAGCATCTTATGAATAACGTCAAATGTTTTGCTGTAGAACTTATTATTGATTATGTTTTTCCTTCACCACATACATATACATATATGTAAATTTTATATTGTTTAAATGCATATTTACAAAAATTGAGTGTTATAAATCTATTTTACATTGTTTTAAAATTAGGAATGTTATAATTAATGATTGATTATCATTATCTTTTTAGCTACAAATTCTGGAAAAAAATCAAAATTTTAAGCAAGCTATAAACGGAAGAAAAACATCTAATATTACGATATTACAAAACTCAAATCAAATACTGAAATCAATGACGATGACAGCAGCAGTAGCTGTAACAGTAGCAGTAACAGTAACAACATCAACATCCTAATGCAATTTATTTTCCAATGTCACACACAAGGCAAAAGCGAAAACAAAGATGGCAAATCATTAGACCAACTCAGCAGCCATCCATGTATTTATTGCTTGCTGTAAGGCTGTATGTATGTATATAGAAAGCAGCATTTGAGTTTTATGAACGGATGTTGTGGGGCAATATAGGTTAAGTTGCCCACATACAGAGGCAGGCAATGGTTGATGGTGTACAACTCATACCCGGGATGCATTTAATGTCAAAGTACAAACAGCAGCAGCAGCAACAGCAGCACAAACAATAACAATAGTAAAAACAACAACGCAAACATCAGCGACAATAAATATGGAAAATGACTTTGACATGCGCAACTGCACTTGAACCTGAAATTTCAATTTCGCTCATGGCTGGGTGGCCGAGGTATACACACACACACACACACACACACTTACACCAACAACAATATCTGCCCCACAATAAAGAAAGTGAAATTTTTGAAAATGAAAAGTGCAAGTGAACAAACAACAGGAATGTTACCACTTCAGCAATCACAGGAAAACCAAACGAAACAGAGACAAGAGAATAAGAGCGTAAGAGCATATTGTCAGTAAAAAATAAAACAGGGAGTTGTATAATGGCTGCCATTTAACAGGAAAAACGTGTGAGTAGATTATATAAAATTATGATTTTATTTATAAAAAAATTTCCAATAATTTAATTTAATTATAGAATTATATTATAAAGACTTCCAAACACACTTTACATTATAGAAAACAACAACAACAAGAACGAATACATTTAAAATATGAGAGAGTTATTTATTGGTGGGTAGGTTGGTTGAAATTTAAGCTCTCTGGAAGTTTAGTTTTGTGCGAGTATTGTTTGATAATTGTTGTTTTTCCAACTGAAAGCTTATTTGGTTTTATTGCTTCTTCAAACAGTTTCCTCAGATACTTCTACTTCTATTCTAATTCTACTCGTATTCGTATTATTTGTGGAAATCAATTTCCAATCTCTTTTACAGAGTATCAATATTGTGTAGGAGTGTGTGTTGACTGTGTATGTGTGTGTGTATGGGAGAGAAACTGGATGGTAGAACAAACCATTGCTATATTGCCCTACACAAAAACTGTTTCTTAAAGCTGAGCAGCAACAAAAACAAACACACACCCATATACACATACACTAAATACACGAATACTAAAACTGAAAAGCAGTAAGAAATTTTTCATTGCCTATCTTTTGGTGTCGAAACTCCAAGTATCCAGAACAAAACCTTTTGTAGCATCAACACATACAGGTGTTGTGATGCTGTTTGAAAAATTTTTATAAAAATTTAAAAAAGAAAAACTATAAAAAAAGAAGAAGTGTTAATTTACAAAAAATTGAAAAACTCATTATTTTAAAAAAAATATATAAGAATAGTTAAGTGACTCAATTGAAGAAAAATTTACATTTACAACAGCCAGCAGCTTTAGTGTTTGTTTAATAATTAAAAGAAACCAACAAACAAAAAAAAAAACACACATAATTTTCTACATATGTATATCATTAATAACTTTTCAAGGTCAAACCAAAACTATTTAGTATTATACACGTTATGAAATTCAAAAAGTGAAAATTATTAAAATATTTGTTTTCATATTACATATTTATTAAAAGTATTTATGTACTTGTATAATCACACCACATCACAGCACTTTTACATATACCAACACATTTACACAACGTTTTTTTTTTTTGTCATGAGTATATTTAAAGGAAAACGTAATAAAATTTTGCTGTGTTACAAGCATCACACTTGTTGCCCCTTTTTCCTTTACTCCGGCTGCTGTACGTTTGAGTGAGTGACATATTGCTGTTTTGAAAAACATTTCTGTTGAAACTAATAGCACATTTAAAAAGCAATAATTTGTAACAGTGTTTAGTTACTCAAAATTCTTTGAAAAATTAATAAATTTGGATTCGCTTTGAATGTAAATTTACAATTAGAAAGACTATTTAGTACAACATACAGTTGAAGAAAATATTGAATATTACACACTGACTATTGTTTGCCTCTGAAAATTTCGTAACGTTTTCAAAAGAAATTAAATTTGAAAAGACTAAGAAAATTTTTAAAAATATTTTGGCCCATTATTATTAGTTTATAAATAACCAAATAAAATACAACAAGTATTTGAAGTAAAGCAAAAGAGTCAAAGTTTAAAAATATAAATAAAATTAACTAATCAGGCATATGTTTCAAATTTTACATATTTTCTGCTCTTTCAAACTCTAATCTCACTTATCAAACATACATATATTTTTAATAAAGTAAACGGAAAACAAATGAAAAACTTTGGAAAACAAAAACTGTTTAAAACAAACAACAGTCGCATATTGAACTGGTGACTTCGTGTATAATCCAAAACCTACAACTTTCTAATAAAGTGAACGGAAAAAAAATAAACCAATGAACGAATGAAACATTTGAAAACACAAGAAAAAAGTGTTTAAAACAAAGAACACTGTACTTTTTTTCATCCCGTGTAAAAACGTTAATGTAGAACAGAAATAAAATTAAAATAAATTCAGTTAAATTTTATTTTATTTCATACACACAAAATCTTTAAAAACCTCGAGCTCGAAAAAACTTTTTATTTTATCAAAAAAAAAAGTCGAAGAAATCAAAATTTAACTTAATCGAAATTGTTATTAATAAATTGCTAAAATGGCGATGTCTTAGAATATTTTCACCATGTCATAGTACTTTTTTCTATAGTCGCTGTATGTTTCCTCCTGTTTCCATGTTTCAGAAGCGTTTATATAAATATTTCAGCATAAGAAATATAATGTAAATTGATTATCATTCTTATCCTTATTAATTTGAATAATGAATATTCTAACTTCAAATGCTCATAAAACTTAAACTTGGCCTTCGGTAATCAATTCCTAAATGTAATCAATTAAGTGTAAAAGTTCATGTTTTTGGTTGAACCGGTCTAAAACATGGCCACGACTATCATCTATATAAAACGTCTGCATAAGGCCTGTACAATATCAATATGAGAGTACTGTAGCTTAATTGGTTAGCGCATTTGATCATTAAGCATGAGTTGGTATTTCTAGCCCGGGTTCGATTCCCAGCTGCTGCCACTCAAATAACATCGGTTTCTGATAATTATTAGTTTTCTTTTCTATCCTATCATAACTAATATTTATCACAGCGCTCTCCTTCGGTGGTATAGCATTCAAACGAATTCTAGGAAAAATCTACTTTTCAAGTAATGAAAATTAGGCGCTATGAAAAATTACCCCAGGAAAAATGGCCCCAAAAAAGTACAGTTATTAAAAAAAAATAATGCCTTTTTTCATATTTGTTGGGGTTATAATGCAATTTTTCTTTGGAGTAATTTTGCTTTTTAAGAGAAATGAAAAATTACCCCAAAATCTTAGAATAAAAAAAGAAACTCACATATTGCCAAATCCTGACACCATTTTACTAAACGGGCTTCTTCTAAGGTCGCGTTTTTACTATGTTTTCACTATGTCATTTTTGTTGTCAAATTGTAAAAATTTTTGGCAATTGTATGAAAGCGGGTTGACATATGGCGTCATTTATGTTTGCAATGATGATTGCAAAAAAATTAAATTTTTCGATGACAACCCGTTTTCATACAATTGCCAACAATTTGACAACAAAAATGACATAGTGAAAACCAAGCATAAGGAAGATAATACCGTATGTGGATCCATTCTGAGAGGACCTTGTGACACGCGTCCGCTAAGCCTATCCAGAATTGTTAAACGCGAAACACCATATTTTGCCTTCTCTAATATTGCACAGAGCTTCTTTTAATGCATTTTCAGAATACTGATGCATTGGTTTTTTCCTTGTGAGTGTATTATGGTTTTCTGAAAAATTTTTACCAACCAACCTTAAAATTATAATGTACGAATATATTGTATTCTCAACAGTTTCTTGATCACCTATAGTCGGCAGTACTTGGGTAAAATCGTTTTAAACTGTTTTTTTTAGCGAATTGAAAAGTCAGAAGAGGAATAAACAAATTTTTATAATTTGAGCTCAATATGAGAGAAATGGATGGAAAATGGAAAAAATTATAAAAATTAAATATTTTTTATAAAAATAAATACTTAAAAAGACGTTGGCACTAAAAAAAAACTTAAAAAACAAGCACTACCGCATGTATTAAAAGGTCGTCACTGATTAAGGACAAATAAGGATCAAACTACTCATCTAATCGAATTGTGAATAATAGATTTAGAGAATTGAGCGTGTTAAGAATTAAAGCGTAATTGTACTTCTGTATAAATTTACCTTTATTCTTATTTATTTGACTTTTAAGTCAAAAGTGCCGACTATTGATGCATGCCGACCTTAGCAGCATTCAGCCTAAGTTTAAATTCACCAAGAGACCATAATATTATTAAGGTTTTCCATGCATATACAAACATATGTCCATATGCATGTCCATATACGTCTACGTGTCCACGTAAGCAGGGCTTCCAGAAATTTTCAGCAAAAAATCTTAATTTCGCAAAAAAAAAAGTCTTATTTTTGAGGAAAAAATCTTATTTTTGGAAATAAGTAGTTTTTTTATTAAAAATTATAAAAACAATTCATATTTTATTTAACACTAACCAAAAAAAAAAAACAACAAAAATTCATTTTCTTATACTAAATTGTAAATTTTTTGAGATCGATTAGTTTAAAATTTTTCAAATGGGAACAAAGAAGATTTTTTTAATTGAACCTAACCTTTGTCTAGGTAAAACAAAAAATCTTTTTTTTTTTTTTTTGGGAAAAAAATCTTTTTTCTTAAAATCTTACTTCTGGCAGCGCTGCATGTAAGAATTTCAGACCAATTTGTGTGTGTATTACAAGACCTTAAAACAAATTTAGGTTATGTGTAAGTTTATTAGTTAAATATGTAGTTAATTTTTATAAATATCAAATTTTAACACATTTCCTTCCTTTCTACTCCTCATGTTACAATAGAAATAACCAACTTTGGCATTTTTAACACCAAATCGTGTTAAGTGAAGAGCTTTTCTTTACTACGTATGTATGTGTGTAGTTATTGACACATTATTTCAAAAGTATTCAATTCCTTCCGCTTAAAATAAACAGCAAAACGACTACGACAATAACAAAAAAATAAAGCTAGGGAAATACCCTTTGACATTTAAAAAGTTTCAATAGCAAAGCGAAAAAGGCAGGAAAATGAGGAAAATAAGAAAAGAGCAAGGGATTGAGAGAGATATAGAGAGTGGCAAGGAAAAACTTTTTAACTGACTTGAAAACATGTATGGCAGCTGTTGAAATATTAAAAACGAAACATATACAAACAAAACACCACCACACAACCTACCCAAACATTAAATACAATTACATGTTAAATGAGAGAACACTTACACAAAAGCCAAACAAAAAGAGCTTTTGATAAAAACTAGCAACAACAGCAACAACTAAAATCAACCACAAAAGAAAAACAAAACAAAAACAATAAGAGAAATACAAACAATTAAACATTGATTAGAGAAGGAAAATGAACTAATATTTTAATTTAAGAGAAAAGTTTTTTATTTAGGCTAATAGTTCGAATAATCAAGAATACTATTGTAAAGTACTGGAACAATTGGCAAATTGGAATGCATTTTTTCCAAGGGCGTCATCAGCAATCTTCATTGTCCACTATCAATCTGTAAATATCATTTATTTAACTCACCGTTTTTTGAGAAATAGAGTACGAGAATTATCATATTTTCTTTTTAACGTGTTGTGAGTTAGAACCAGTGTTGTCAGATAATTTTTTTTCTTCCCCCCAAAAAAATTTAGAAACCCACTAGATTCTACACTACCTAGTTGCATCATTCATATCTCTATTAAATTTGAATTGAGGTACTATCATTCTTATATAATATACTCTACTAATTATTAAAAAAAAACTTACGTAAGGTGAACTATTAGGAATACAATTTATATATATATAAACATCTATATGGTTAGTTTTATTAAAATCAGGTTTCTCCAAAAATTTCAAGAGTTGCAAAGTCTTCTTCACTAGCTGTGTACATATCATTCGAATTGAAAAGTTTGAGCATTTCAGGTGTTGGAATAAAATCTTGACATTTATTGTTTAACGAGTACTGGACTCTTAAAATACTTTCAACTATTGAAATATTCATTCTGTTTCGCAGCTTATTTTTTACCACATTTAACATAGAGAAAGCTCTTTCAACTGATGCATTGGAATAAGGTAGTAGTAATAAAGATAATCCTAGTTTACTAATTCTGGAAAATTTTGGGTTATTGCCAGCATCCCTCTTTTGTCCAACTTCATACTAAAATTTTGCTAAAATACACCACGCTAAAAAGTGCAAGTTGTTCCACTCACTAAGAGTTGCATCGATATCTTCACAAATGTTTTTGAAATGAAAGACGATACTGGTAATGTCTGGTTATTTAGCTTTCTGTACATTTTCAATGGAAAACAGTGACAATTTTTCCATAAGATCAATAATATCCGGAAGTCGCTTTATTATTTGGAAACATATTTCCAGAGTAAAAGTTTTGCAATAGAAGTAGTCTACTATTTGCATCGAAAAATGTTTTAATGTTTGTAGTTGCCAGATTACTTTCTAAATCGTCATTTCGTTACAATATCTTCTACATGCTCAGTTGTCAAATTATGTACTATACCAAACTATAAATTCGAAAATCCCCTAAAAATCCCCTAAATAAAATTTTCTTACCCCCAAATTTCCCCCTAAATAATATTAACCCCTAAATAGAAAAAAAACCTCTAAATCTAGGGGGAACCCCCTAATCTGACAACACTGGTTAGAACGAAATTAACGTACGTTTACCATGTGTGTGTATTCTTTATTAGTATTTATAAAACTTGTATTAGTACAAATTTGTTTTTGCTTTTCTTGCTGCGTCCAGTGATGCCAACTTTTGAGACTCAAAACGCGTAAACATTTTTGAAAAAAGGGCTAAAAAGGGCTAAATTGAAAAAAAATCTGTTTAAAGCCACATTCTGTCTTATAAAATTTTTATAAAATAATTTATTAGAAAAAAATTACTACCGTGAGATACATATTTGAATTACATTTCATATTACATTTTAATAAATAAGGTACATACGTATTTAAATAGTATTAAATAGTATACATTTAAAATTGGTCGTTACTGAATAAAATTTCGATTTCTTGTTCATCATCATATTCAGTCCATAAGACACTATCAATAAAATATTTAGATTTTTTATACATATGTTTTATTCGAATTAATTTTTGAGCATTTTGTATTTTGAACAACATACATTATCTCTTTTTAGGCTATATTTAATGTGTATTAAACTGTTACATGTATTTAATGACATTTTGTTTCTAAGTTTATTTTTGAATAAATTCATGACACTAAAACTCCTCTCAACTTCTGCGTTTGAGTACGGATATGTCAATATGTGTATGGCAAAACTAGACAGTTTAAGGCACAGATATATGTATAACAGATATAATCTATGGTTTAAGGAATGGGTTATTACCAATAGCATTATTGCTATATTATTAGATTAAAGGAAGAAAGAGTACGAACAAACTAAAATGTAGCCATATCGAGCAAAAAGTAATAACGGGCTAAAAGGGCTAAAAGATAATTGAAAAACGTGCTAGATTTACGCGTTTTTTAGTTTAGGGCCAATTTTCTTTTTTCGCGTTTTGAGTGACTAAAATCGGGCTAAAGCTAGTCCGAAAAGGGCTAAGTTGGCATCACTGGCTGCGTCTACTTTTTTGTAGATCAATAACAACAATGTATGTATGTTTTTGTTGTCATTTCTCCTTTTATTTTCTCCTTTTGGTGGATTATGTTATTTTTTGTAACTACGAAACACCGGAGATGGGATTATGACTACATACTTTGATGTTATTGATCTATGTACAAAAAAATGATGGTTTTTTGCATTGTGAGCAATTAACAGCTACTGGGGTGAGATAATTCTTCAACATAATAAGAGTATAATTTTTTGTATTTATTTTGTATATTTATAAAATTGATTTTGGTTTTTTATTTGTAATATTTTCAAGTGAAAAATATGAAATTTTCAATTGAAATTGTATAATTTGTATAATTATACAAATGAAAAACGGTATGTTTTACACTTTTTAATTATCCACAATTCAATTTTAATTTATATTATTAATTATTATACTATTGTTTTTTTAATTTTTGATATTTAATATCACTGAAAATTATGTAAATGTCTGGTCGCAACGAAAGACATTTAAAAACTAAAATAAAAAACTTTTCTCTTAAATTAAAATATTAGTTTATTTTCCTTTTCTAATTAATAAAAATAACAGACACCATGGCGCGGTGTATCAAAGTATGTAGTCATCATCCCATCTCCGGTGTTTCGTAGTTAAAAAAAATAACATAATCCACCAAAAGGAGAAAATAAAAGGAGAAATGACAACAAAAACATACATACATTGTTGTTATTGATCTACAAAAAAAAGTAGACGTAACAAGAAAAGCAAAAACAAATTTGTAATAATACTAATAAGGCATACACACACATTGTAAACGTACGTTAATTTCGTTCTAACTCACAACACGTTAAAAAGAAAATATGATAATTCTCGTACTCTATTTCTCAAAAAACGGTGAGTTAAATAAATGATATTTACAGATTGATAGTGGACAATGAAGAATGCTGATGACGCCCTTGGCCGGGTAGAAAATGCATTCCAATATGCCAAGTTCCAGTACTTTACAATAATAATAGTATTCTTGATTATTCGAACTATTAGCCTAAATAAAAAACTTTTCTCTTAAATTAAACATTGAATTTGAAATGTATTGTATTGTATTGTATCTATATCTACTATAATCGTTTACGTTATCTACATACTTATGCATATGATATCTATTCATTCGTTCGTATTTGTGTTGCCTGTTGGTGGTGATTGTCTAAACTAATTAAAATTGAAATTGAAAATGTGCAAAGAAAAACAGAAAACTAAAAAAAAGCTTTATCCAAATGCAAGGCAGTTGTGCAAGCAGGCGGTAGTGGCTGAATGAAAACTAAGTGTATTTATTGCTGGGATACACCCTGTGCTCGCTTTGAAGTTTAAAGCTAACAATATGATATCAGTGAACACAGCTGGTGGTATCTCAGTAGTAAATGGCATGACAATACAACGGTGATAAACAATTAAATGAACTGAAATTGCAAGGCAATGTAATGAAATGAAATGAGTAAAAACAACAACGGGAATTGATTGTTTTGTTTAAACTTATAGCAAAATGGCCACAATCAATATAGGAAAGAAAAGCCCCCCATTAAAGCTTTTTTAATAGCTTTAAGCATCCCACACATCAATGTCAGTCAAATGCATTTTAATTAAGGTAAGTTTTTTTATTTCTTATTTTTCAAATTATTTGTTTAATTTTCTTTTGAATCTATAATTTATTTCCGTTTTTTTATTTGATTTCAAACTATCATAAGCTTTTAAGTTTATTTCTCAATTATATTTTATTATTATTAATAAATTTATAACAAAAATTATACATATAATTATTATTATGGCATATTATTAAAAATTTATGTTGAATTTAAATCATTTTAGTAACAATTAAATTCTAGTTACCAATTTCAATTAAATTTATCTAAGTTTTAAGTTTAAAGCGCAAACAAAAAAATTGTTTTCAAGGAAAATTGCATATTTTTAGCATTTACATATTTATTGTTTCTCTTTTTAGTTTAATAAACAAAACAAAAAATAATAAATCAAATTAACTGATTGATCGTATTTGTACAAAATTTATAATGAAACTGTTCATTCATCTCAAACCAATTGGTCACTGTCCATAAGCACTTTACTTTTACACATACAATAGGTACCAAAACAAAAAAAGCTTTAAATTGAATTTATTATTTTAAAAAACGAATCTTTGGTTTTATAAATCTCATCATTTATTCAAATGCATTTAGAACATTTTTAAAAAAAATTGAAATGAAATTAAGAAAAAGGTTTTCATATTTGCTGCAGTCGTTTGAAAGCTCTTAAGTAAAAGATAAAAGCTTAGTAGTTGGGGTAAACACATTTAGGATTTTACACGAGGGTTGTGTGCAAAGGCATGCCTTTTAGTTTAGCAAGAATACTATAATTATTATTTATATCGAATCGTAATCTGCGTTTAATGTATTTGCTATACACCGCCTTTATCAAATCATAGTAAGTTCATTTCATGATTGACTTTATGAATGTTTTTCAAAAAGTCAGTGTCGATCCTATTTCCTAATTGAAATTTGTTGTTTTTCATTTGCTATATACATACATAACTGATTACACGGTGCGACAGTCCAAAAAAAACTGGGACCTGATATTATTTATTATTTTTCTTGTAGTTAGAGTTTTTTTTTCTCGCAGTTTTTCGCTTCCCGGGAAAGCGGGAAATTTTTTTTAATTTCCCGGGATCCCGCTTCATAGAAAAAATAAAACGTAAATTTTTCTTTATTTATGAAAAAACTTTTATTAAAAAATGTGAGGGAAAAACAAGGTAAAAAAATACTTAAATACTACAAAAATTAGAATTATTACATTACGCTTTTAAATGTAAATTTCGTATTATTATGCTCTAAGTACTAGATAAAAAATAAACATAAACACAACAATTTAATTCATAATAAAATAGTAAAAAAAACAAATTCAGGTACTCAAGATATGAGATCAAAAAATAACTATACTAAAATTTTAACGGCTTAGATAATAACTTTTTAGCACATTGAGTCGTCAGAAAGTCTATTTCTGATTTTATTTACAAATTGCCCCATTACTGAAAAAACTCGTTCACTTTCTACCGAGGTTGGACGAATAGTTAAAAGTGCATTAAAAAAGTATTCAATATTTTGAGTTCTTTGGCCGCTTCCTTCAACAAATTTTAACTCCGTTTTTTAAGTATAAGGAGCGAGTTGCCAGTTTTTGTATTTCGCGGGATCCCGCAAAAAAATCCCGGGCAACGGGAAATCATAACAATTGAAATTCCCGGGACAGGAAATACCGGGAAAACCCCTAACTGTAATTAAAGAACACACTAAACGAATTTGTAACTACTTTTTAAATCCACTTAAATATTAAGTGTACAAATTGTACGGTTATCGCATCGCATTTGCTTTCGCATCGCAATAGAGAGTAACCCCCCTGTACTGATTGTCACAAAATTCTCACATTTTAGAAAGTGTTATTGCAACAACATTACTCTGTTAGAATATATTGGAAATAATATTTATTAAATGGTAGTTAATTTTAAAACTAAAAAAATTCGATACCTGTTTTCCTTTAACAGGGCTGATTTTTGCAAATTTAGTGATATTACTAAGACATTTAAATTTATAATTTCTATTACATTATTCCAAAAAAAAAAACCCAAAAATATATAATATTTATTAAAACTATATATCAAGCCAACAAAATAATGTACTATGTAACAAATGCATTCGACCTACTATTATTAAGGTCATTGAAAGAAACGTGTTCAGTTTTGTTCATTCCCCCATAAAAATAAAAAAACATTTAAAAATTAAAATTTGCCAAGGGCCAATAAGATTTGTGTGTCACAATTATATGGCCTCTATTTAGAAATGGCAGTAATGTCATTTATTTAGAATTCGAACAAATAAATTAGATTGCAACTACTTACATACACATGTATATACACACATACATACTTATGTACATCTATTAAAAATAGTAAAATATATTTATGTAAAAGAATTACATACGAAAAGCGAAAGTTATAGAAAATTGTTTTTATTTGTACAACATTGGCACAAGTTCTAGCTTGTTTTGTTGTTCTTATTTTACATTAAATAAAATAAAGCCAAAAAGACAACAATGACAAACACTAAAGGATAATTGACGGTCATACCAAAAATACATCAAATGCCAAATATACAAATATACAAACATGAAGAAAACTAAAAAAAAAACGCAAATTCTAAATCAAATCGAATTTTTCGATCTTTTTTTTTTTTCTTTCTTTCACAAGTTTTTACTATAATTTTACATTTAGTGCAAATGACAAATAATGTCACCAGAATGTCTTACGAGCAAAACTTGCCACAACAACAAAAAATTTTTTTATTGCACATTTACATACATATTTTTTTTTTTTTTTTTTTTTGTAAAACAAAAACAAAACTTAAGGAAAGTAGCAGCAGTTGTGTAGTATTATTCATATAAAATTATAAAAACCACTGTATAATAGATGTTTTTTTTTCTTCGAAATATGTAAGAGGTTTTGTTTTGTATTTTCTTTTTTTTTTTTTTTGTTCTTTAGTTTTGTGAACAATAATAAATTTAATAAATTGATGCGCTTTTCAGAGCAACAATGGCATGCTGTTTGATGTTTCCGATACACTTTAATAACTTTGAGAACCACCTCTATACTGTTTGTAATCGCGTATGTATGTCTTTCAGAATGTTGTTGTTTGTGTTGGTGTTCCTGTATACGTGTGGGTAATTTTTTATTTTACAGTGTGTTTGACAAGTATGCAAACACATGCCATAAATTTCTAAGCAACAAAGCCATTTTTTTTCAATACATTTAATTCTATTATGTATATTAATTGTTATTATGTATGTACATCAAACAAAGAAATTTGTTATAATATTTAAGTTGGTTTCATTCTCAGTTTAAGACATTTTTAGTTATCTTTAGAATTGATAGCAAAAATAATCAGCTTGTTGTGTTAGCCTTGTAAGAAATTTTCAACAAAAGTGTTTTTCAATAATATATCTGTGCCATATAATTACAAGGGAATTGGTAGGTAATTTCAAATAATAAACAATAATAAAAAGGATTCGCAAGTGTGGTTTTATGTGTTAGAATAAAGTATATAAAACTAAATGTTTAAACTTTAGAGAAACAAGTTAAACTACGTTTAAAGTATGTACTTAAACTTCGCTTGAAGATCTTAAACAATTTTAATTAGATTGTGTGCAAACAAAAGTTCAATTGACAATAATAAACTAAAATAATTTATAAATTTATAATTTAAAAAGTTTTAAATCTGTCAAAATTAAAAAATAATTTAAAAATTTAAAGATCTAGTGAATACCGAAGATGTAAATTATGAAAAACAAACAATTATTGTTAAAATCAGAAATGGTTTAAATCTTCTGACAGCAAAAGTTTACCAACTTAAATTTTGTCACACACAACACTTAAACTAGGTTACATAAAAGTATGAGAATTAAAACCTTGTTAAATTATGTAGAGTTTAAACTTTAGTTTTGTTCACTTATTTTCAATATAGACCTTAAACCTGTAAATTAAAGTTAAACTTTGATATAAACTATAAAAAACTTCGACTAGCAGTTTCATTTTAGGCGATTGCGGTTAAACTATTTACTGATAAAACCACTTTTAAGTATAAACTTTGAAACCTACGTATTGTACGAGTTAAACTAATGATAAATATAGGTTTATTTTAAGCAAAAAACGATCGATAAATCATCGAGTATTTTAATTCAATCAAGTATCAAAATGATTTAAATCTTCTGACAGCAAAAGTTTACCAACTTAAATTTTGTCGCACACAACACTTAAACTATGGTTACATAAAAGTATGAGAATTAGAACCTTGTTAAATTATGCAGGGTTTAAACTTCAGGTTTGTTCACTTATTTTCAATATAGACTGCAAATTAAAGTTTAATAAAATGATTAAAACTTAAGAAATTTTAAAGGCAAAAATATCACAACAAGAAAGAAATTGTAAATGTAGAAAACTAATTTCTTAAAATATTGCAGATTGAGTAAACAGTTTTATGCCATTTAAACTGTTGTTAAGGATTTTCCGTTAATTTAAAAGCTGTAATTTAGCTATGCTTGCATAAAAGTTTAGTTTTAGAAACTATGGTTTAATTTTAAATGTAAATCTGAAAAGATTTTACAATTTAAATATTTATAAATTAAGGCCCGTTTTATCACTGTGTTGACAAACTGCCTGTTACTAAATGTCGATAATATGACTGATAATATGTCCGTTCACAATTTTGGTTTTCTCAACATATCGACAGAAACATTATTTTCATTTGGCAATACCTCTCAAAATTTATGTGAAAATTGGGAACTCTGTCTTCAAGTGACAAGTTGTTGAAATAAATCAGCTGTTTTCCAAATGTGAAAAAATAACAAAAAATAAAATCAAAAAAACAAATATTTTATAAAAATAAATAATATCCATGTCTGCCAGGTAGTTAGGTCTGGCTTGATAAACTCTTTCAACATTCACTTGGAATTCATATTCTTCGAGTTCATCCTCCATCAAATTAATGTGTATTCCGCTATTAAAATTTTTTTCTAAAATCTATTTAATTTTTTTTACAAAAACTCAAGGTATTGTCACATAAAAAATATGAATAGCAGTCAAATAAATAATCGGCATATGAGGGCTGATGAAGTTTTGCGATAGAGTAGAAGCAAATGAGACATTGAAAAAAAAAATCGCCTAATGGAAAACAGCCCTAAGAGTCTTTAAAGCACAGACTAAAGCTAGATTTACACGATTGGAATTTTCTTTAAAATTGCTCTTCAAAATGTTTCAAACTAGTATAAACAGCAAAATATCTTCAAAATTTATGTATTTAATAACTATTAATAACTATTAAATAAATAAATATTGAAGAATTTTTGCTTTTTACACGAGTTTGAAGCATTTTGAAGAGCAATTTTGAAGAAAATTTCAATCGTGTAAATGTAGCTTAAACAGCGTTTAACTTTAAGTTACATCGAACAACTAGTTTCAAACATGTTTTAAAATATAAAATTTTAGCTCAAATAGCCTCAGTTTTAAATAAGTTTTTTATATATCAAGGTTATTCCTTTCGCCATATATTATTATATTTTGTAACGATTAGTTACTGAATATTCTAAAGCGAAGTTGCTGCCCTTATTAATCCTTATTTATTTTATTTTATTATAATTTTCGAAAAAAAATAGAGCATCAGTGGTTTAACAACGGTTAACTTCAGGTTTATTTATAAACAAAATAAGGAAAATAATTTTCTTGTACAACCAAGTGAGTTTCCGTAGAAAGAAGATTATAAGGTCTATGTTAAAAGTTAGTATTTCGTCCTCCGCCTCTTATGTCTTATAGATAAGAGCTGTCAGTTTCGTATAAAATCCAGATTTGTCTCCATGTCAGAATAATAAAAGGTCAAGCTGAATTTAAGAAATCTAAATACATATTCTGTATATTTCTATATGAAATTATATTTCGTCATACAAAATTTTCTTGCGGCACACACTGTAATCAGCAGAATATTTTCATTTATAGTAATAATAATAAATATGATTTTGTATTTGTTTGACGTTGTTATTAACTAATTATGGTATAAAGAAAAGGTCTATTTAATTTATTTAACGTAAATTAAAAGCTGTTGTATGGTTTTCAATGTTTCTGTTTGTTTTACTTTACTTTTAGAGCGTTAAATACATGAGTAAGCTTGTCTAAATCTATCTACCAAATCTATATATCTCTATGAGTGTATCTAGATACTTAAAGTCATTAATTTTTTTTTGCTTTTTTTGCATTACAAACGATTGTTCGTTTTGCAATCAGCGTGTGTAGCAGAGTTATAGCAAAAATATAAACTGCACATAACATAGTATTTAGGTCATTCATAATTTTTTTTTTTTTTAGCGGAAAATTAAAGTTGAAAAATGTTTTTTTTATAGATGCTTGGAATAACAAAATATTTGAAATAACGTTTTATTTCTGAAATAATATTAGAGTGGGAGTTTCGTTGAATTTAAACAGAAGGTCGAGTTTCTGTGTAATTTATGGCATATGGTTTAAGTTAAATAACACTTGGGGATCAACAACTTGTTGTTAAAACTATTTATTTGATATTCTAGCATTTGTTAGGCTGTTTACAATTAAAAACTTAATTATCATCTTAAACATAAGCTTAAACTTGCTTTGAAGCATCAATGAAGTATAATTTATTATATCACGGTATAAATTTTAGAATGACAAAAACAAAAAGATGGGGCAAATGTCGAAAACCACCTTTCCCATCCTATTTGTTTAACAATGTGTTAATAAAACCAGATTCAACTGTGATTCAATGCAGATTTGGTTTAAGAAATTAAGCTTTAACGATGGTTTTGCAAACCTTCCACAAATAGGGTTAAAATCTTTTTGGAAATAAAACAGATCAAGGTTAAGCTATTTTGACAGTTTACAAACTAACATATTCAGCTCCAAAATTTGCCGTTGCAACTATTTTCCTCCTAAATGGAGGTAATAAATTTTAGATTACAAATTCTGAATTTGATGCAAATATCAAACAAATTAATGACTAAATAATAATGAATAAAAAGGACCCTATTTAAGGGATTTAATATTTTAATGAGATAATCTAGTTACAAGCTTTTAAATACATGGTTACATAAGAATTAAAACCCTGATGAATGATGTAGAGTTTAAACTTTCAGTTTAAGTACTTTTTTTCAAATCTATAAATTAAAAATCTAAAAAATTGTTCAATATTTAAACAAAATTTTTTAATATCCACTGATAAAACTATCCCACAAAATTTGTTTGAAATATTTTCACATACGAGTACATACCTACATACATATAAATATGTATGCGTGAAAAAGTTAGAGAAAAATAAAAATTTTTGGAAAATACACATTTAAATGATTTCAGTTTTATTCTGTTTAACTAATCTGGTGGTTAAAAAAGGTTTAACCCCAAAGTCAACCGAATTTAATTTCAAAAGTTTACACAGTTTAGGAACTTTTCCATTTTTAGACAAAAAAACAAGTTTTAAGAAAAATTACAAAATATTAATTACAAATTTATAGCTAAATATTAAATAAAAATACTTTAAACAAATATTTGATTTTATAATTTTCATTTAAATTCCTGTAATATACAAACTTAAGGCCCAACTATAATATACATATGCTAGCTTAAGCAAACGTGCGAACACATATAAATTGTATGTGGCAAACTATAATGTACTTAACGAAACTTTTCGTTAAGTTTTTCAACTGTCATTTGCTTAAGCAAAAAGCGAAACTGATCGCACATTCTGTACGGAATCAGCTGTTTGTTGTTGTTTGTTTGTGTTTTGAACAAAATGGAAGAAAATATATTTATTTTAAATTTAATAGAAAATGCGGAATAAAATAAGTGCCTTTACAATAAAAGCGACCCTTTTTATTTTAACAAAAATGTCTTTCTGTCGCGGTTATTTCTCTGACAGAGCAAGAGCGTCTTCTTCTTTTACAGTGTAGTTCACTTATTTCTTTTAATGTGCACAGGCCTTCAAGCGCTAACTTTAATATTTTTATATTATTTAAATTTTTAAGTTTTTTCTCCATTTTTGCAAACACAATACGAAAATTAACAAAACATATGTAAACGTTTATTATTATTTACAATGTAGTGCTGCCACAGCTGTACATTTTAGTACTTTTGCCGATAAATTAAAAAAAAGAAAAGTTATGCGTTTCTGGTACGAAGTTTTCTTTTAATTATAAAATAATATAATAATATTTATAAAATATAGTCATTTAATGGCTTTTTGTTAAAATAAAAACATTTTTTTTAAACATAAATGAGCAACTGTGGACAAAAAGTTGCAAAGTCATTGTAGCCACCTGAAAGTTAACTCTGAACTAGTTATGCATTTGACAGCCTTTTCGTTAACTTTTGCAATTTGCTTAAGCTTGCTTATGCATATTATAGTTGGGCCTTTAAAGTTGTAATTTTTGTTTCTCTTTTTTTTCTTTTTTTGCTACAAATAGTTTTTCTAACCTTAACCTCAAAATAGATCGATAATTTCACATAATTGTGTGAGATAAAAAGCCACTACTACAAACACTTTTAAAATATACACATATGTATGTATATATGTACATATGTATATATAAAAAAAAGAAAAAACCCGAATATGCCAGAGTTAAGTACATATGTATGTATGTATGTATGTATATAGAAATGCATGTGTAAAGATAACAACAACAACAAGAACGGCAAACGAAAATATATAATCAAACACATACATACATATATGCATACGAAAATAGTTATTGAATTTTTCTATATGAAAGCTATTGCAAATCACCTTGAACATCAACGCCCAATGCAACTGGCTAGAATGCAAGGGAGTCTTCATGATTAAGAGAAGTTTATATGTATAATTATAAACAAAGAGCAAAATTAAATGCTTTGAAAAATGCTGAAGAAACTTTTTATAAGCTTTTGTGTCTTAATAATGATGATGTTTGAACAATTTTAAAATATTACTTCCTTATAAAAATAATAACAACTTTTTTAAAGAAAAATTAAGAGTAAAAAGCTTTTCAAGCAGTTGTGTTGTTAAAGAGCATTTCGTATATAAACAGTTTAAAGAGTTGTAAAAGCTTTATTTAAAAAGCTTTTAATAGTTTTCATATGTATGTAGTTTTCTTGGTTACTCATATTTAAAAACAAATATTTGTTTAGTTTTTTTGTAAAAAAAAAAAACCAGTACCTACCTAGTATTATTTTAGCTTTAACATAAAGAACAAGGTTTAAAGTGAAAAACTATTTCAAGACCTTTTTACTTTTTCTTTAAATAAAAACAGAAAGTTGTAATTTAGTAAAAGCATTTAAAGCATGCAGTATAGTATATTTCACCTTTCTGTAACTTTGAGTACTAAAATAAAATGCACTATGATAAAGCTAAAAAATACCTTTTACATATTTGCCTTTAAAAGAGCTTTATTTACAAAACTTACAGATAGAAAGAGAGTGCATTTTTGTAATGCACTAACAATAATAACAACAAGTTTTCTGTTTCTGTTACAACAAAAAATTTCGACAAAAAACACACACACAAATGGTATTTACAACAGCAACAATTGTAAAAGAAATAGAAGAGTGCAATGTGATGATAAAAACAACAACTATTACTCACATTTTAAACAACAATTGTATAGGAAAAGAAACAAGCAACAACAACAATAACAGTAACAAAACGACATACAAAAACGAACATAAAATAATAGAAACGACGAAAGCAGCAAACAACCCGACTCCCCTTTTGAAAAACGAAAGAGTGCTTGCGAGTAAGTGAGTGTGTAGTGTAGTGTAGTGTAGTGTAGTGTAAAAGCACGAGTATGAGTGATGTTGTTGTCGATGACTGACTACTGCTGCTACGACAGTTGCAATTTTAGAAAAAATTCGACCATCAGTGTTAAGTTATACATCGGAACAGCAACAGCCAATATTTTCTTGCTACTACAACCACTACCACTACTTATTTTCAACTCAACTCAAGCAGCTCTTTTCAAATTGAATTAAAACATTAAAAAATAAATTGTTTAAACCAAAAATTTTACAAAATAAACTAAATAAATAATATGAGTGGGAGCCAAGCTCATGGACAGAAGAGGAAAGATAATACATACATACAAAATGTTTACAAAAAGAATTTAAAAATCACATTTTTAATAACTGAAAATCACAAACTAAAAAATGGATTTATGTATATTGATTTCAACCACGTCAAGGAAAACAGAAAATCAATAACAATTGATTCATTCTGCTGATGATGGCCAATAGAACAAACAGCTGATTTTGGAATTACTTGCTGGTATTTAAACAGTCAACTAAAGAGTAGAAGACAGAAGACATCACAACCAAAAAAATAATAAGGATTAAGTGTTTTATATTACAGGACATTCAAACATAAAAAACAAGTTAAGAACAAAACTGAACAAAAAAAATATTTAAGCACGTGTCTTAAAGCAAACAACAACAAAAACTCTTAACAAAAAAAAAAAATAAGGGGAAAAATGTGTTTATTTTAAGTACACAACAGTAATAAGAAAAATAAGAAAAGTGACGCATTGTTTTAGCAAATAGTGACCGTAAAGTAGCAAATATTCAATAGTGTGTGTGTGTGAAAAGAAAAATTATTTAATTAAGTAAGAACAAATATAACAATTCCAAACCAAATAGCAAATAATATCTAGACAATAATTAGGTCATTATTATTAGAAAGGGGAATTTTCTAGTATATTTTTTTTATAATTTTTTTCATTAAATATTTGTGTATTTTTAAAACAAACTATTTTTTAAAGCTATTTAAGCTTAAAAAGGTTCAAATTTTCTTTAGTTTTCAATTGAATTACTCTTTCCTTAAGTGTAATTTTTCCATTGATTATGCAATTGGCATAATATTCATTCACCTTATTTCTATATGTGATTATTTTTTTGTGCAAGAGTGTAAATGTGTGTGCATACACAATTTTTGTATGGGAGAGTAAGCAAATGTTGTAATTGCAATAGCAACAGCAATTGTTGTTGCTGTTTTTTTTTTTTTTTTGTTTAAATATTTTTCTTTAGTAATTTTCTTTCTATTGCCAATTATATGTATGTATAATAATGTTATATGTACAAAACTAACATACAACCTAATGTTGCATTAACACACACATACACTCATGTGAGCGTGTGTGTAAAACACATATGCACATACTCTCAATCTTATATACATGCATACTTTCTATGTATAGCTAGCTAGTTATATGCATATAATTCACCTTAATGCAAACAGCAGCCGAAATGTTTTAAAAAAGAAATTTTGTTCAAGCTAAAATTAAATTTATTTTGCTGCTGCATTTAACTAAAACATCAAAATGTCGGTGCATATCAATTTAACAGCAGCATTAGCAACAACAACAACAACCACAAAACACTTGCATTTTGTACGAAATTTGTTGCAACGACAACAACAACCACTCAAACAAGTGAAGAAGAGCAGGAAATTTTACAAAACTAGGCAAAATTAACCCACTTTTTTTTCTCTTAGAAAAAAAATATTGATTTATTTTCTTTTTTTCGCTGCTTTTTTGCAAAATTTAGAAAAATTAATACAAGCAAAAGAGGTTAAATTCAAATTAATGGATCAATTGGTGGCCAAATTTATAATAATTCAACTAAATTCTCTGTTATTACATGTAAAATATTGATTTTTTGTTTAATCTATTAAAAAAAATAAAACGAAAAATCAAAGCAAAATGTGCCTTGATGATTTTGCTAAACAAATTTACACCAAAATTAAGTAATTTTATGGGCATAATGAGCAAAATTTAAAATAATTCAAAAAGCATTTTTCAGCCATGGCAAGTGTAATATTGATTTTTTGTTTAATATATTTAAAAAAACAAAACATGTTTTAAAAAATACACCACTGCTGAAAACAAAAGACTATAGTGTACAAGGTTAAATCGAAATTATTGATTTCATTTGTTTCTTAAATAAAAAACAATATTTCAATTAAAAACTACTAGAAAAAAAACTTGTATTAAAAAAATATACAGCCAAAAAGTTCTGCTAAATAAGATTTAGTCATAATTAACCCATTTTAGAAGCATAATGAGCAAAATTTCATATTCTTCAAGAAGAAATGTGAGTGCATTGCAATTGTAATATTGATTTTTTTACTTATTCTATAAAAAATCATGTAACAATAAAAAAAAATATTGAAAGCAAAAGACAAGGCTGTTACAGAATTACCCAGCAATCAGCAAAACGTCTTAAAAAGTGTCTGACTGATTCTGAAAAACAACATTAAATCAATATTAACACTGTTTAAAGTCAAAATTTAAAATAGTTGTAACCAATAGCCAGGCAAGAGTTGACATATTTTGGTGATTGTCAATACCAACATTGTTGAACGTATGTATATCTATCTGGTTATTGTCTTTTTCGATTAGATAGCAAACATTTGTACATATACACGGCATACAAATTCGAACAAGTTTTCTTTCGAAAATGCTATACTGATGTAAGATTTGTCATAGGGCAACGGAAAGTTGATTTAAACTAATATATGCATTTTGTTATTTTAACTTATCTTATCGATGGCTTAATATAAAAAAGGCCTAACTCAATTCAAAAAAAAATAATAATAAAAATATCATATGCAAGCACCCAAGTCGAATTTTAAAAATACAAACAATATTTTTGAAAACAACATATGAGTTGGTTTTATCATCCAATGAATTCATTTGAATTCGAAATTGTTTATCAAAGCAAAATATCAACATTTGCTATCGACTGATGCTTTTTTGTTATAAACATTTTAAAGTGCATTAAAATATATGAAACTATTAAACATATTTGCCAAAATGTTAAATAAATCAAACTTATTGTAATAACGTATACGCAAAAAGGGCCTAGGGCCAAACATGCATATGAAACAAACATATTTATGTTTGGAAATACAAATATTTTAGCTGTACATATTTGCAAATTCAACTATAAGTTTAAAAATTTAAATAATATCCAATGAGAAGTTTTCACTTCAATATTTTACTTAAGAAAAAGTTCAATATCAAATTATTTTTTTTTTTAATAAAAACTTCAAACCAGCTAAAGTTGTTTTAAGCCACTGTCCGCCAACGATAACGTTTGACAACCCATAATCTTTTAAATATAGTTTAAAATACATAAAATTATTACACAAAAACAACCCCACACCTATTTGCACACAAATGTTTAAATTACCTATTAAAGAAAAACCTTCTCTTCTATTTTTTTCATATAAAAAATTTAACAAAAAAAACATTGTCTTTCTAATAATTCCAAAGAGTCTTAACAATCACACCATCCATTATCAATCCCTTTTTTTTCTATTTGTTTCTTATTTAACCATTTTCCTGTTGTATCTTTTATACGCTGTGGTAAAAGCAGCTAATTAAGCTTTTTTTTTTCTTTTTTTTTTGCTTGCTGCAGTTGCACTATCTAATGATGCATTTTTAGTAGGTTTTATATTTGTTTGCTACTACTTATATTTTTGTTTTAATACCACATTATTATAGTTATATCACCACTCAACTGTGTATGTTGATGTCTGTCTCCTTTGCTCTTAAATGATTGTTTTGTTTTCTATCACCTCGTCCTCTTAAATACTTAAAACAGCAACAACACACGCTTTATAAATTGCAATTGTGATTTGATGATTTAAACACATTTGCTTTTTTCTATTTGTTGTGAGTGCTGTGCCGTGGCTTTCTTCAAAAGCTTTTTTGCTTAGAAAAATCTAGTCACAATTTTCATAAATTTTAGAATAAAAAATCCACATTTTATGAAAAACAAAAGTACTCGTATGTTAAATATATATTTTAGAATGAAAGATTTAGATTTTTAATCTAGCAATTTTATTTAAAGTTCTTTTATAAAGAAAGTTTTTAAGGTTTTTCTCTATTAATTGGTATTTCTTGCATACTGCATTTAGTATTAAATATTGCTCATTACACTTCACTCTAGTTTAAAATACATAGAATTTTTTAGTAGCTGTACGTTTCTGAAATAAACATCTGTCTAAAAGTTTTGAGATTATATACTTAATTTAGGTAAAGAGTTTTCCACCTAAATTTATGAGAATTGCAAAAACTACTAAAATTTTTAAAAATTAAAAAAAAATTGTGCAGATTGTCTCACATTTTGGTTAACAACTTTAATTCTACTGGATCGAATTTACTTATTTTCAATAACAAACTACTTAGGAGAACAGTAACGATTTTATATAAATTTTGTTGATTTTGCTTCTGTATTTCAAACGTGAAAGTGTTTTACACATACAAGCGGGCGGCTATAGCTCAATCGACTGAAAATTTCATAAGGGTCTCTAGATGAATATTTCTCAATTCACCACTTTTGATGGTGGAGGTTATAATAGCGTTCAAATGTCCAACGATTCTTCACCAGTCAGCCTTTCCACCTAAATAAATGCCTTTTTGACAGACAGTACTTTCTTAGAACAGGCGCGTTTCAGTTTAAAAGTCTTTTTAACTAAATTTTATTGAAATGACAAACTTTTATCTTATCTTAATTTGCCAAATATTAAGGCAAGTTTTCGAGCTGATGCTAAACGCATTTTGGCCATAAATAGCTATCATCAACGCACGGTGGTAAGGATTCAAGAAAATCATTGATGCGACTGAATTTAAGAAATTGTATGGGTTATGTTGACTTTGAGAACGGCTTATTGGAATAAAACCAGTAGTCCGGAATTAAACTTCAGTTTTTTAATCTGATAAATCGGTTTTTTTCATATCTGAAAATTTGTTCTGAGTGCGCAGTTTTTGTTTTCTTTAAATTGGCATAACGATATGGAAAAATTTTACTTTTTTCTACTTTTCAAAAAGGTTAACAAATTTTTAAAAATGTTCAAAAGGTTCTCTTTTAAAATTGTCATATTTACTTTTTTCAATTAAAGTATTTGATTTAGTAGTTAAAGTGCTTTGGCTTATCTCAGTATTTCTCAACTTTTATAGCTCATTTTATTATTCTAAAAGTCATGAAAAAGGTTCTTTTTTATAGCATTATTTATTAAAAGCTTGTGTTACTTTGGTGCTTCTTTGGAAGTAATTTTTTAAGAGGTTCATAAAAATAAAAATGTTACCAAAACAGTTATTGCTTTTGAAATTTAATTATCAGCAAAATGAATTAATTTTTTTTCAAAATAATTGTTTTAACTAATTTCAGTATTTCACAAGTTTGGAAGCTCATGTATAAACATCTAATAAAAGCTTTACTTAAAAGCATTTAATTTGTCTTACTATACAGCTTCTTTGGAAGCAGTTTTTTAAATTTATAAAAAATTATTAAAATACCATAAATATCAACAAAATAAACTAGTTTTTCCAACTGAATACATACCTGAAATTTCAAATATTTTTTCAAATCGAAAACAGCCAGCACATACAAAAATGTTTAAATAAAACACACCTGCAACGAAAATATAAATAAAAAAACTATTAACCAACGAAGAAAACAATAAATAAAAATTTATGAAAAAACTGTTTCTACAAAATAAGAAAGATAAGATAAATATAACATAAATAAACACAAACTATAGAAATAATAAAGAAACAGATACAGCCAGACATTTCTACAAACAAAGGAAACAAATATGAAAATGAATTTTAATCTATATAAAAGAAATACAGCAAAATGTAAAAAAAATGTCTAAAGAAAAACCTTGTTTTAAACTATTAAATTAGTTTCCGGGCTAAGAAAGTAAATTTCACTCAAATAAAAAAGCTATGAAATATAATACAATTAAAAAAACAATTATAATAAAGCTTTTTTTTTTAAAAAAAAAGAAGGAAAAAAAGAAAAATAAATTGCTGTAAAACATCAAAAAATTTTGAGAAAACAAAGCACAAGACTGTATTTAATATACATACATATGTATGTATGTATGTATATAAAGACTTCTTTATATACAATTTGAGTTATATAGTTTTTAGATTTTATATATTTACATATGTGTGTATATACTGTATTTTTATACTTACATACATATGTATGTATAAATAAAACAAAACTAAACATGCATGATATAATATGTATGACAAAAACACATTTAAAATCTAGTTAAACTAATGACTTGACCTTGTTGTTTTATCTACAAAAAAAACACATAAAAACTAAAATAATGTAGAAGCTAAAAATTAAAAAAAAACTACAATGACAAGAAAATTGCTATAGAAACAAAACAATAAATGTATTACATGACCAATATATTCGTGTGTCTTTACACTCACAGATGCCCCTGCACATGTAGTTAGATAAAGAGATAGATATTTATACATTTATACTATAAATTTTATAATAATGCATGGGCGGGAATAATGGTGTGTGTAGCAAAAAATTTCAAAAAGTTTTTTTTTTTTTGATATCTTAAAAGACCAAATAGCTTACACACCACACACCTCCAAAAAAAAAAAAAAAAAATTACACACAAAAATAACAGAAACATATTAGAAAAAATCGAATTAAAACAAATTTACTACAGTTGAGTGCATAATAGTGGCATGACAAGAAAAATAGAAATTGTAATTTTTAGAAATTTAGAAAGAATTACAAAAAATTAGTTTTTAATAAACCAAAAAAATTTTTTGTTTGTCATATTTTTTAAATGATTATTTACAGCTTTTTCTTTATTAGGTTTTGAGAAAATATACACTTTTTCGATAAATCTGTTTCCCAATCTCTTACTACGATTGCTTTTTCTCAATAAAACACTTCTAAAATACATTTAAATTCTACTTTTAGTGTGTCAACTATGTTAAACAGATTAATTTTAATTTAAATTAATCTAAATCCGGAATTCGGTAAGATCTCTTACCAATCTTTCCAATATCTTTACGCAACCTGAAGATATTTACATGTGTATGTAGAAACCTTTCAGCAAAAACTTTGAATGAATTTTTTCAATTCGCATTAGTAATTATTATTTTAGGAATAAATAATGATCCGTACATCCTTCAAAGAAAAATTGTTGCACTAATTAATCAGTGGAAGAATGATTCTAATCATTATTTATTAATTCTATAAATCTATGTACATATACTATATAAATTGAAATCCGGCAAGTAATTTTTGACATTTGTGAAAATTACTACCTAAAAAACAAACACTGAATTCTTGCAAATCTGCTGGGTTTCTACCCTTAAACACAACAGATTCCTGATGGTTTTTATAAACAAGTCATCAATACTGTCTCACTTAAATTATAAATCAAACCCATCTTATTTAAACCCTTTCTCTGTTTGCTGTACTCTGGTTTAATTCATCAAAACGTGGCTTAACCAAGATTAATCAGATAACTTTGAAACTTTAACCAACTTGCAAAAAATTGTTCTAGTATAATTTGCACAAACATAACTTGTGACAAAATTGCTGTTACAGTTTTTCTTTTCTGACACATTTGTAAATCTGCAATGTAAAGATACAAAAATTTGTTTTTATTAGAAGTAAAAAAATACTGTCAATTTAACATAAATTTATTGAAATCATAATGTTAGCTACAAAATATAATTTAAGAATTCCAAAGCTAAAGTAATTATTTAGCAATTAAACAGAATACAAAAATTTGTTTTATTAAACTTGAAAATTACTAAATTTTCTGTTAAAATTGCATCATTATCTTACGTTTATTTTTTTTTAATTTTTTTGCTTAAACCAAACTACGAACTCTGACGCATAGAAATACAGGTTTAAAAAGGAGGAGTGAGAGAGAGAGAAGGAGATTTGTTACTTTGTTATTGCATACATGAGAAATAACTGCAGAGTGTGTGTAGTGGGGATAAACTGTGTAAATCAGAGTTGGTTAATGTAGGTATTGAAATAGTAGTAATATTTTTAAACTGTTAAGTACTAAAGTTTGTAATATGAGACGCATTATAGGAAGCAAACAAATGTTGAAGAGAATAATTTTAATTAATTTGACTGAAAGTACATGATCTTGTTAATATTTTGCAAATGCAAATTATATGGAATTTACGTCCTTCTGTTTTATTCCATGCAAGAGAAATATTTGCAGAAAACCTGAAATTGTTTGTGCTGCTAAAGTGTGACAAAGAGAAATTTAAGTGCCACCAGGTTCAAATTTTCATCTGACATAATCTCCATAAATGCTAAATTCTCCAGCTCTGCTGGGTAAATATACATTTACGTTTATTTCACTTATGCAAACAAACACTCATGGTCTTGTTGTAAATTTTACAAACACAAAACCACAAATATTATTTATAAACATAATAATTATAATTACTTAAACAAATTGTTATTGTAGAATACAATATAAAAATTCAGCCAGCCAGCAAAATTGACTGCGTACAAGTCTGTACAAGTTCAATGACTGTTTCTGATAAGCTGACTTATGGCATATAAAATTTCTATGCGACTGGTATTTTTTTTTATCTACTTTAAATGAATTAGATTTTCGGCCTTTCTTTCACTTCACATTAAATTCACTTTCAATTAAAAAACAAAAATAACACAAACAAAACATTAATAATTTTTGGACTTTACCATTTAAGTCATCTGCATTGATGATGTTGACGATCATACATACATACATTCATATATTCATTTAAATTAGTTTTATGCACATTTATTTTTGTTTTATTCTAATTCAGTATTTAACAAAAACAAAATAGCCATCATAAAACTGATAATAATTTTGAAATTTATTTTGTTTATATAGTATGTCTGGAAAAATATTTGTGTTTTTTGGAAGACCCAAACTTTTGTTGTTGTTATTAGCAAGCAGCATAGATTGTTTATTTTTAAAACTGTATATAAATACTTTAGCAATAACAAGAAACACACATAGGCTTTTTTCGTTAAAATATATATTTCACTTTTACTGATCAAGTTCTATAAATTACACTGTTTCCCTAACAATTTCAAAATAAAACAGAAAGAAAAACATACAAAATGTGGCATAAAATATGATTTTTAAATAAATGTTAAAATCTAAACACTATTTATTTATTCTAATAGCAATATAGGTATCTAAGTTTAAACTTTATTTCATTATCACAAAAAATAACCGGTGCAATCAAATATACTAATGACGCGCACTTTATTATTATACGAGTATGTATTTCTAAGCTTTTATTTCAAACTTTTTAAAAGCCGGTTTAATTAAACTTAGACCAAAACTTAGAGCTACTGATAGGTAATATACAGCCAGACATTGTTGAAATTTTTTTCGAAGAAAAACTTTTAAAACTTTATTTAATGAAAAAAATTTATAAGCCAGAAAAAAATTCAATAACCATTTTTGTTTGCTGTTTCTCTTGTCTTATTTCATCGAAAACAAAAACAGTTGGTTCTTTATTTCAACATTGTTTGCCATTATTCACATAATCTTTGTGTTTTTGCCAATTAATGATGGTATTTTTCTGCAGGTATTTCAGTTTACATATTTTTTTTCATTTGCTGCTGTTTCTATAAAATGTTAGATTTTCTAATGACCTTGGTAGGCAAAAGTAAAGGTCAGTCAAAAAGCAAACAAAAAACTCTGAACAAAGATAAAATATTTTTAAAGAGTTGTGTTGCAAATTGAAATAAAACATTTCTAGTTTAAAAGAGCTTTAGTACAAACTCCTTTACTCAAAAATATATACATATGTATGTACATATGTAGTTACTCGTAGTTTATTTTATATGCGTCATAGTAATCAAGAGAAAATACGTAATGTGGGTCAGTGTTACGACCTACTTTTAGATAAAAACACAAATGCATACAACACACTGTTACACTGTAACGGGGGTAAAATAAAGAGGTGACCCTGTAAATAAGTACGAGTATTTGTAAAATGATACTGTTGTAACCCGTAGTAATACCAAGTACATAATTTAGTTTAGTTAACAATTTAATTTAGTTAACAAGATGCAGCTACATTTATTTGAAAAAAAAGAGAACTTGGCTCTTTTTGTTTGTTTGTTTAATTGGATTAAAGTGAAATAAGTTCACAGGCAAAATGTTTTTACAGGTTTTTTTTTAAATTCAGTCCAAAAAAAATTGTGTTTCAGGGAAAAATAAATGAAAATTAAATTAGAATAAAACTAATTGCAGCATTTACATAAGCTTTAGAATTTAGTACAGAATTGTGCTGCAACAATTTTACTTAAACAAATTGTTTTCAAATTGAGTTTTTATAAAAAAACCTACATTCTGCTGCAACATGTTGCCAATTTTAAGTTCAATTTTAATAAAAAAAAAATCATAATATTGCAATTAATAACAGATTTTAGTTAAGTTTTCTTAAAAGCATTATGGATAGAGAAAATAAATCTCAAATAGTTTGAAAACAACATATTCTTAAAAATGTCATATTGAAAATGTTGCTGCAACATATTGCCTACATAATAAATTCGTAAAGAATATAAAAATAGCTGCAACATTTTTAATAATAAAAATTAATTTTGTAAATTTGCTTAAAATACTTTAAAATTATTAAATTTGATTTAAATACAGAAAGTGTTGCTTAAACATGTTTATAGAAATGTTTCTTGAATGTAATAAAAGAAATCTTTATTTTCATTATTTGCAACATGTTGTTTAAAATTCAATCTAATTTCATACATATTTTTGTAAATAAGTATAAAAAAACAACAAGTTCAAACAATTTTGATTTAGAAAATTTGAACGCAATATGTTGCTGCGCAAACAAATATACATATTCAAAGTTTGTCCGTATAATTTCTCTATGGAATGAAAATATTGAAAAGATGTTTAGAAACAGAATGTGATTTATTTGTTAAAATATTATTAAATGTTTATAAAAATTACGTGTCCCTTTCTTAAAGATTTCATAATTTTCTATTTCTTTTAAATATTTTTACATGTTTTGTGTGATTCAAACTCTCACGACTTTCGAACATTTCTAAAGCAAATGTTGTTAAAATTATGCAGATTTTATTTATTCTTTGGATTTTTAAACAAGAATTTATAAACAATTTAAAACCAAAAAACATGACTAAATACATCTCTTTGAGGTGTAATATTAAGAAAACTAGTTATTATAGGTATTTAGTTTAGCTAGCAATATTTACATATTTATTATTTTAAAGATAATGAGAAATATTATAAGTGCCTTTAATAAATTGTGTATGCACAATTTAGTTATTCGAAATAACTTACATAATTTATTATACATTTATTAGTGATTTAGGCCATATTTTCTATGAAGCAGAAAAAAATCCATTTCAAATACAATTTTTCTCACTTGTAATTGACAAGTAAAACATTTTATAGCCTCGTTTGCTGGTAACGCCATTAGTTGTTGTTTTTATATAAAAATTATACATTATAAATGATTATTGATTCTTTGCACATTTGCAAAAAAAAATTAAAAACTCAGAACTAATACCATGTTCTTGCCATGTAGCCTGGGTACTATGCAGTAACATTTAAAACCCATTGACGAAATAATAATGGTGCCAAATGCATGTTGTTTGTTAGTTTTTTTTTTTTTTGCAAATTTCTTTCTTCAAGAAAACGTAGAAAAAAAAATTGAAAACAAAAATATATTTCAAGCACTTCAGGAACAAATACATATGTACATACATAGATACACATTAAAAAAATAGACAACAACAGCAAAATGGCAATAAGAAAATAATGTCAAAAATAAGACCACAAACACAATTGGCTTAAAGCCAAAAAGTACGAAAAATGCATTTTGAAAACAACAAAAAAAAAACGTAAAATGCAAAAGCACTGCTTTAAATAGAATTTTAAAGAAAATGTGTTTCACAAATGTTTAAATTAAAAAAAATACACTTTGTCGTTTTAAAAACAAAAAAGTACTTTTATTGATAAATATATAAATTGTTTAGTACTTCTAATATAAATACATACATACATATGTGTAATTTAGGGCTGGCAAGTTTTGTAGAACTCCCCTTGGCAAGTAGAAGTAAGAGTGTGTGAGTCAGTGCTTTAAAGTATTAGTAACCAAGTGTTAAAACCAGTATTATGACATAAAGAGTATTAGAAGAAAAAGAAAATATGGCGTAGTAGGAAAAGTGAAAATAAGGACAAGATATATGCACATATTGCCAACTGCAAATGGAAGCAAGCATGCATGCATTTGGTGTGTTGTTTTTATGCTTGTCAACGAAATACATATTTATTTCTATTCTTTTTTATGACTGTCTATATGTACATATATACATAGCTATATGAAAGCTCTAATACTTGCATACTTATTGCGCAATGATACATGCAATAGTTTATACTTGCACATGTACTCAAGTTATTTAGTATATACAAGTTCGTATATATGTACATACAAAATCTATACATATAGTTACATATATATGTATGTATGTATTTAAAACCAATTTCCAACAAACTTGGCACCAAAAGCCATAGCACAAAACAACAATAAAAAGAAAGGCATAGAAAAAGAAATTGCACTAGCAGTGCTGTAAAAAAATTGTAAAAGAAATTCTAACCGAGACATGAACGTGTTAAAGACAAATCAACTTATCAGCTCATAGAAAGAATGGCAAAAAAATGACAACAATAATAATCGAAAGTACACCCGTTCCGGGTGAAATTTTTCAAAGAAGTAGGTACCTACATACTTTAATTAATTCTCTAACAATGCGAATCTTTTAGGTTTAGGTCTTAATACTTTTTGGCATGTTTTCATTACCACAATTAAATGCATATTATTTGAAGATTCTAAGTTACTATTTCTAAAGCAGTGGTGGGCATAAAGAGAATATGGAGCACAGATTTTACAACAGCTTTAGATTGTGATTGAATGTTTCCGTAATAATATATAGTCATTTTTTGTGGAAAGCTATTTTAAAAAGTAATAAGTTATTTGGACGACTTATAAATGTTCTTTTCTTAATGAAAAATTGTTGAAATTTGCTCTAATAATTTCATTTTAATTTAAAATGAACGAGTCACAAACAAAATAAAAATTTACCAAATAAATTTTAAGGATTTTTTTTATAAATTAAATATTTGGTCTAAAATATCAATAAATATTAAGAGAGTGGAAATAAATTATTTCTTTTATATATTTATGTATATCTTTCTTATATTTAAAAAAGGCTATATTATTATGCATATAATTCCTATATAGTTTCTAAAGGTATGGTCACACTTGGCAAATGTTTACTCAAAAAAGCATAACCACAAATAATTGTTTACTCTTACAAGAGTTTTGCAAGATCAAACAGCAGCATATAAAATAAAACTAAATATTTGTTGTGTGTTGCTCTAAATAAATAAACAAACGAATTCAAATATATTTTATTTAGTGGTTACATCTTTTTCAGCAAATATTTGCCAAGTGTGACCATACCTTAATACGAGAAAGGTCAAATTCTAGCAATATTCCTGAAAAAATAAAATTCTTTATATTTCGATGCATCATGAATATTTCAAACTAATAAAAAATACAAGATCATGAATTAAATATTAAGGGATCTGCTTTATAAATGAACTAGTTCATAAGATTTCTAAAATTTAATTTACTTATCAACAATATAAAGAAAATGGAAATGTAACACCTAAAAATACAGCACATTCTTTAACATGTATATTTTCCAAAATAAGAAAAAATTCCTAGAATATTGGGGAAAATATTCTTTGCTTTCTAATACAAGGTTTTTCAACACTATTTCAAATTAATTTTAATATACATATTTAAATTAAAGTATTGAAAAAACATCCATATTGAGACATCTGCATTTCTCTTTGGAAATGCTATTTGAAATAAAAGTCTATGGTTTAGAAATAGCAATAAGCAAAAGGAAGATAAAAACACAACCAAGTGTCATACTGCTACTTCTCACACAGCTCGACAAGAATGCACAGAAACAAAAAAAAATAAAAAAAAACCCAAAACTATAAAAATCAATGGGGGGAAAACTTAAAATACACACAGAAACACTAATATAAAAATACACATGTGCAGACACCAACGCAGATATACATATGTATGTACATATACATATATATATGCAAATGAAATTTATTTAAGTATGTCTGTATGTGGATAGGAAAATCTATGTACACAACTATAAATGTAGTGGTGTTATGAGCAGTTTTAATAATCACATTTCACTTTCAATTATGTAACAAGTACATCGCAAAAAAAGATAGCGAAAACTATTCAAACTATTCTTTGTTTTCACAAAAACAGAAATCGTTTAGGAAAATATCAACAACTACACAAACATTGTTAATTTTCAGTGATTTTTCACAATTAAATAGAAAGAACGTCCTTGGCTGGTAATTTAAATGTATATGCACATATGTATGTATATATTTATTTTTATAGTGGTTTGCGTTTTAATCGTCATAGTATTGGGAATTTAGTTTTGATATAAAAATCGCCAATTGGCCAAAAATAAATTTAAGGTTGATCATTAGTTTAAATCTAGTTGTTAAATAAATAAGTAAATAGTTTAATTAAGAGAAAGTGAAACGTCTTCAAAAATCATACATTTTTGCCTGTATATTTTCAAATTAAAGAAAGTTTTTTAGGCAAGGATTTATGCTGGTAAGGAACAACTTTAGCAAGCAGTTTTGATACTAAAATTATTCAACTTAAATGTGGAAAACTTTTTTTTTAAATTTTCAAGAAAAAATGCAAAATATTGCTGTAATTACTGATTAAAACTAATTATTAGGCAAGCGAGTTTTACAGTCTAAAAATGTTACACATTTTTCCCATTTCGCACCTTTTTTATTTTTTTTTGTGTTCTTTTCTGAAAAAAATGTCAACATTGTTAAAGTGTAGTGTGTTCTTTTCTATAAATGTCACACTATAAATTTAAAAAATGTTGCATCTTTTACACCCTGTATTGTTAGAGGGAATCGCACGATAAAACAGCTGACATTTGTTTTGTTTATGAATGTATTTGTGTTAAGAAAAAAAATATACAAAATGGAAAAAATTAATACTTTTTTTGGATGACTTGTTGGATTCATCTTCATCATCTGATGATGATAAAATATTTTATATGATTATGGAAAGAAATCCACAACCTCGAGTGAAAGGCTTTGTAGAGAACGCAATTAATGAATACTCTGAAGTTGATGTATGTCAAATTTCATAGGACAATATCTCCTACTTCTTATATATACATATATTGTATGTTTATATATATAATTTTTATAGTTTAATGGCTAAATTCACAGTCTTTAGTTAGCTAATGGCAAAGGCTTAACTAATGATTCTTTATTCGCAATGCTTAGTTTGCCATAAGAATAACAAGTAATAGTTAAACAATAGTTAGTATTTTAGTTTACCAATGGTTAACTAATGACCGAGAATTCGGTCATAAGAAGAATTTGCGTATTAGTCGGGAAGGTGCCATTGGTCTTTTTGAGAGATATTCATTGTCTTATTTCAAGCGATCTTACCAGGGAGCTATCTGCTTCTTCGTTTTTAACAAAAAAAAAAAACAAAAACAGCTGTACACGAAAAACAGTGTTACACTGTTGTGATTTTATGTTCTATTCTGACCATTAAAAATGCGACATCTTTAAAATGTGGGGTAAACATTATAAAAATGTACATAATAAAGGTGTAACATTTTATTTCAGAAAAGAAACCCCCATAAATTTAAATTTAAAAATTTTAAAACTTGAGGCAAAAATTACCTGCAAACAATCTGTACTTTAAGTAACTTTTAAAAATCAAATTATGATGCCACTTGAAAATAATCAAATAATAGAATATACTAAATTCCTAACTCAAAAACAAAACAATCTGTTGGTTAATAAATGTTTATTTTTTGTCTGCTTCAAAACAATTTCAAATGCCAGACTCAAATATCCCCAGAAAACTGTTTAAAGTTCATAACAGTATCACGCGTACTGCTCAGAAGATCACATTTTTATGTATAAAAAATGTATTTAGTGTTGCCAAGTTAAACTTTTCAACAAACAAACAAAAAAAAAACTACACAAACACACTGTTTTGAAATGGAATTCCAAATTCTTTTCATTCATAAAATTGTGTGTAATCAAGCTATGAGTGGAGTATCTGTGGGCGAGTGAATGCGTAAATGAGTGAGTGTGTTAGTTTAAACATAAACCTATAGACACTATATACATACATAAATACTAGAGGTCTGACGTAGTTAAACCACTTCTAAAACAAATATTTTGTATGTACTAGCAGTTGTTGCCCACTACACGTTTTGCATTGTTTTTGTTATACGAGTACGAGTATGTAGATCATGTGATAGAGAGGATAAATAGAGGTACATACTATTTATTTTCATAATAAAAACCGGCAAAAATACGTCATAGCGGAAGCGTCAAAAAATTACCGTCATTTTTTATTCATAATTTTTTTTGCAGTTGTATAGACACAAATTATAGAAATACACTGAGACTTTATAACAAAAAAGCAGCCACAAATATTTGAAAAACTAATTTCAAACTTTCAATTATGGGAATCTGTAAAGTATGTATTGTGGCGAAGAAAACAAAAAAACACAGCACAGCACAAAAATTTAAATTACACAAAATAATAAAAAAAAGAGTGATCTCATGATGATGTTTCTATTATTTTCTCATATGAATTCATACGAGTACATAAAAGTGATTACACATATTATGTTGATGTTTCAGTAATGCCAGTGTGTAGTTAAATAATTGATATTTATAGTAAGTTTTAATCTCTTAAATTTAGCAGCCAAATACAAAAAAAAACTAAGATAACATTTTGTAGTTTTGTTAAAAAAAATAAAAAAGATAAGATCTGTTCAAATAAAAATAAAAAAAAATAGTTTTTAATTGTGAAAGCAACAATCCAATCACTTTTAAAAAATTAACTTTACACTAATTTATCTACTACATAAGTTTTACATAAATCGTTTAATCTTTAACTTTTGTGCTAAGAGGTTTCAAAACATTTTTCATACAATTTAGAAATTAGTTAAAAGTTAAGAAAATAAACTTGACTGCACTCACTCATGTTGGGTTACTATTCCTAATTTAAAAAAAAAACAGATATTAGAAACATACTCTATGTAATTCGTAGAAATTTTGTAGGTTTTTTACATAATTTCTAGAAGATTTTAGTTCATTTAATATTGAGAACAAGAATTAATTGCCTTTTGGTGTATGCATTTCATGGATTGATACGTAAATAGACTTCTTTAAAAACTGTAACTGTTTAAAAGTCTGCGTTTTTTATTGAGAACAGAAATTGATCGGCTGTAAATTGCTTATAGCAAGTTTTTTTTATATACACGTACAGTATATATAAAATTACACTTCAAAATTGTAATTACCAAAAAAACGAAATTTTAATTACCTGCAGTTTTCCCACACATATGTTTTCATAACAAGAAAAAGTTTAACCTTCTTATTAACACATATGTGCATACATACTTAGCCCAGGTAATTACCATTTAAAGTTAAACATAGTTAAAGTCTGTTAAACGTTTCCGCTTCTTCTATGCCATTAACACTCACAAGAAAATTAAACCAAATTTTCAAGCCAAAAAAAAAAATATATTAAAAACTCATGACCTAAATCTAAACACTACATTAATTGAAATAGCTCATACAAAATAAAAGAATATAATAAAGCAAAAACAAGTTGTGTAAAAATTAGGCAACTGATACTAATGAACTGGTCATAGAAACTTTGGCATGGTGTTAATGAAATTATAGCTCACAACTCGAGAAATAATACAAATAAAAAGGCGGCAGAAAAACACAAAAAACTAAAACATAAATGACAAAACCTACTTGCCTTTAGTCGTTTAAAACAGAAAATTTAGAACACTCAAGAATTTAAACACGAACTACATAGATATTAAAACAGTTAATATACCTTGTTGTAAACATTTACAACAGACTGTAATATAAATAATTAAAACAACAAAAACAGTATGTTCCACATCCAAATAATAAAACACGCATACACACAAAAAACTTTAATTTTTAATGTTCGTAATAAAAACATGTTAGGTAGTTAGTTAAACAATAGTTTAAATAATGTTTAGTTTAACTAAATAGAGATTAAATAATTTCCAAACATTGTAGATAATATAATATGTTAAGTATTATACATAACGTGACCAGAGAGTTTTTATCACAATGCGGGATGTTAGGGATGAAAAAGCGGGATTGCTAAGTAAATATCATGAAAAAGCGGGATTATTAAAACAATGATAAAAACAGCTAATTACATAATCTCATTTATTTATTACTTTTAAAGTTTTAAATAGGTTTATGTTTTTTTGTAAAATCATTAATTCTAAAACTAGCAAAATCAGAATGACTGCTGAATAATGGGGGGTCAAAGTTGGACATTTTTGTCAATTTTGGTCATACACGGTTTTTCAAAATGAGTGTAACTTTTTACCTATTGGTCCTAGCAAAAATTGTCCAAAAGACTGTAGATAGCTATTTCTGCAATCATTTCAAAAATATTGTTTTTTAATTCAAAAAAATGTTTAATTTTTTTTTTAATTTTTTTCAATTTGGGCCCTTTTTTTCTCAAAAGAAAGCTTATACAATTTACTTTAAGGTCTTTATAATGGCTTAATGGGATGAGAGTGGGATATCTATCAAAAAAAGTATTTTTTAACTCAATAGGATTTTTCAATATTTGGCACATGTATCATTTTCATTTTCCCCATTTTCTTTTTTTTTTTAAATGGAGTTTTTTTTTATTTTTCCTCAAAAGAAACTTTAGACCATTTCCTTTAAGAGCTTTGTGGTCACTTAATGGGAGGCAAGTGGGGTATCTGTAAAAAAAATTTCCAACTCAAAGAAGAAAGTGTTTCAATTTGTACCATATGCACTATTTTAATTTTGTTTCTATTTATTATTTATTTTTTTTTTTAAATATAATTATAATACTAAATAAGAATAATAATAATAAATAATTTAATAAAATTAATATATAAATGAAAATTCATAATTCATAAAAAATAGTAAAAAAAACAAATTCAGGTACTCAAGATATGAGATCAAAAAATTTAAAATTTAATTTATAAAATATATAATATATATTAAATAACTATACTAAAATTTGAACGGCTTAGGAAATAACTTTTTAACACACTCAAAGCGTTTATTGAGTCGTCAGAAAGTCTATTTCTGATTTTATTTACAAATTGTCCGCTTTACTGAAAAAACTCGTTCACTTTCTACCGAAGTTGGACGAATAGTTAAAAGTGCATTAAACAAGTATTCAATATTTTGAGTTCTTTTACCGCTTCATTCAACAAATTTTAACTACTTTTGTTAAGTATAAGGAGCAAGTTGCCAGTTTTTGTATTTCTCGGGATTCCGCAAAAAAATCCCGGGAAACGGGAAATCATAACAATTGAAATTCCCGGGACCCTAGTTAGAATCGAAATGGTCAGAATTTAAATGTTTTCGAAATAAGTCTGCCATTTCTAAACAGCTGGTCCAATCGTGACTATCTGAACACAAGTACATGAATAGCCACGCAATACTCAGAAAATGAGATGAAAATTCCAATAACTGGGTTTTTTACTTTTTATTCGTGGCTGGTAAAATACTTTAACGGCCATTAAAATCTGTTACTAAAATAACGACAGTTCAATTCAAATGTTTAAAGAAGCGGTATTTTGGTTTGAAAAGCGGGATGAGCCTGCAAAAAACGGGAGAATCCCGCCAAAAGCACGTTGTATGGTCACGTTAATTTTACCTCATTAACTGACATTTATTTTACTATTTATATAATTATCAATATTTCCCCTAAAGTGGGTGAAATTATCTAAGAACTGAAGATTTAGTTATAGCGTAGACAGACGACAGCGTTAATGTGCATTAAAATCTCACTAATGTGAATTAAGATTTTACCGTGACAGACAACAGTTTCTGCATGTAAAACAGCATTTAACAGCTGTTTGTTTGTAAACAACTGTTTAATTATGAAAAAAAAATTTCTTGGCAGTTGGTGAAAAATCAGTAATTACTTTAGCTGAAACTGTTCCATAATGCAAAAATTGTTCATGCACTAGCAACTTTAGCAATTGTCTTCTTCTTCTTCTTTTAAAATAGTAAACAATTTGATAACATTTGATTGATTTTCGACGATGTTGCCATATTGAAATAGCTAAATGCAGTATAAATTCACTCTGATTTTGTGCATAACTTAATGCGCATTAAGATGGGGATAATTCACGAGTTAATTTGAATTAAGACTGCTAATGCAAATTAACTGTGTCGTCTATCTACGCTATTACATAAAGAAATACAACGTTTTAAGAACAATTTTTAGAATTGTATTAGACTAGCGACTGTTAGTTTTTATTGAGAACAAAAATTAATTGATTTTTATTTTGTAAGAGATTAGCAGCCTCAGAACTGTAACTTTAGACATACACAGTTTGTGATTATTTCGAAATTCGTTTTAGAAAATTGTCATTATTTTGTTAATTGCGAACCAAAGCTGATTATTTTACATATTTCAAATTTTGATTTTATTGGTAGAAACTAAACCCCATGGTTTGCATTTTATTATTTTTTCTCGATTGTTATCGAAAAACCACATTTTAAATTACACTTGTTTTGTAGTATTTGTTTAACCTTTGGCGGTGAGAGATTAAAAACTTTAAAACACACAATAAATATTTCTATAGATTTTTTTATTTAAATAAACAAACACATTCACGTAGCGACGTGATAATTAACTTAATTGTTATTCGTTGATTTTAATATAAATTTTACAATTTAAGGTATAGAACTTAAAAAAAAACTTGTAACTGAAAAATGAGAGAAAAAACTTTAGCACAAAACAAATTTCATTGCATTCATGTTAAAGCAATTTCAACACTTTAGTAGAGAAACTTTATTAATTGGTGAAAATTTATGGCGCACAAACTGCAAAAAAAAAACCAGCAATGATTAAATTTTTAATAATTCATAATAAATTTAAAATGCACAATGGCTGTCATTAATGCAGTTAATGCATTGTTATTAACATTTTTGTTATTGTTTTGTTTTTTTTTATTCTGTTGTGTTAATGCCTGGTAATTATATTCAACTCATACAAAATGTCCTTGTTTATTTGAAAGCCACTGAGGCGTATGAGCAATTTTCAGGTACAAATTAACAATTGGCATTTTTTTTTGATTACATGTAATTTACAAATATGTGCAAAATATGTTGCTAATGTTTACAAATTGAAATGAAATCTTTTAATAAATATGTCAGATGGTAGCAAATAAATAAATAAATTCTACTTCATATTGAGTTTTTAAGTCAGCTCACAACATTTTAAAGTGAAAACAGCAATTGATAGGTAAAAAAATTTTGTTGCTATGGACCACTGCGAAAACATTTTCAGGATCTGTAACATTTATTTTAAATCAATTTATATAAGTTTGGACTAATCTCCCACATTATTTTCTAATTAAAAACCAAATGATTAACATCATATCAGTTCTACGTAGAAAATGACAACTTGTGTAAACAGCAACCAACATTTTAAGTTCAAGTTATATTATATTATTTGTGGGTTTTCAACTAACCCACTTTTTCAGACATGAAAATAATTAGCACACAAAATACACACAATCCATGTGATTGTGCTGAATGTGTTGGTAAAGTTCTGGAAAATCGTTTATTAGAAACCAACATTGATTAAATTTTAGTTTTATAAAACACAATTTCTGGCTGACAAGTGACAAACAGATAATAGAAAATAACTATTTGGTTAGTTTCAAAACTTGTGTACAAGAATTTAACCGACTTAATATTTATGATAAGAAAATATAGATTAGATGCAGAAAAACTATACCTATAATAAAAAGATTTATTTGTTAATAGTTTAAATTTTAACAACTCCAAATCTCTCTTTATTTTAAATGATTTACATTAAAAAGAAATTTTTTTTGAAGAGTTTCTTAACTAAATATAGCGTGATTTGTTGTAATGTATGAAAATATAAACAGTCATAATCTAAAAATCACAAAAATCACTCAAGCATTGCCCAGAAACTTTTCTTTCTTTCAACAAATAATTCGAAATAAACGGAACAACAATTTTAACAATTTATTAAACACATTATTGTTTAACACATACAACACTTTTATAAAGTAAAAAATAATCATAAATTATAAAGATTTTTCAAAATAGAAATTAATAGATAAAATAAAAATTTTTCATTTCACAACTGATGTTGTAGTGTCGTAAGAGTTGTAAGTCGTGTGAATTTACAATAGTTGTATAAATGTTGTAGTCAAAGTCTATTGTTATTAATTGGATTAATATGTAATTTGGGCCCGATTATCGTTCACAACACTAAAATGTTGTGTTGTCTTGACTACATATCAACATGCATTTTTCATACGATCAAGCTTATAAGTGTTGTAAATCGTAATTGCAGTTTACAATATACAACATCAAAATGCGTAGTATTGTGAACGATAATAGGGGCCTCAACGTTACATTTGAAGGCTTATTGTGATGTATAGATAAATATTTTTATTGTTATCACATAACAATGTATATAACAATATACTTGGTTGGGGTTAATTCAAAATTATTCAATATTCGTCAAAAAAAAAAGGCACACTGTTTGTAATCAATATCATAACAATTATTATTTGTTATCATTTGGACTTGAGAGGGGTCTCTTATTATGCAATTTTACTAGTCAATTATTGAAATCCCCATTATTAAAATTGATTATTCCTCTGTGCTGCTAAGTTCGTACGATTTTTTTTCTAATTGCTACAAAAAAATTTTAATTTAGGCGATTTTGTTATTTAACAATGTTAAAAGTCCGCAAGTAAAAAAATAAAAATATTTAATTATATAGTTTTAAATAAAAACCTCTTTCATTTGATTTCTTACTTACTAGATGAAAAGAATGTTTTTATTTGTTTTGCTGACAAGTTATTAATAAAATAAAAAAAAAATAATAATTATGATATATTTATATATTTGGCAGAAGAGAGTTGGATTAATTTGAGTATTGAAAAAGAAATTTTGAGCCAACAGAAAATTTCGAACTTAAGCAAAGTAGTTTAACGACTTAGAAATTGTATAATTTTTTTTTATAATAAATCCTGAATTAGATAAATTACTTTATATAAAATTTTTTATTCGAAGGTTTACTTCTAGTTAAATACAAAAAGAATTTGAAATTTATTTTTGTATACCTCTGTTATATGTTCTACATTAGCTTTCCGTTGGAAAACGTAAATGCAAAAACATACAGAAATATACAAAGAGACACTAGCAAAATGTAATGCATTTTCTGGCCTGCTAAAGCCTTCGTCAGCATTCTTTGTGTCTATTGGTGTTAATTTTCAAACCTTTCATATTTAACTTTTTAAATCAACTAAATGAGAATTTTTCCTCTTGCGAGTACTATTGATAAACTTTTTATAAAATTTTTTATTCGAAGGTTTACTTCTAGTTAAATACAAAAAGAATTTGAAATTTATTTTTGTATACCTCTGTTATATGTTCTACATTAGCTTTCCGTTGGAAAACGTAAATGCAAAAACATACAGAAATATACAAAGAGACACTAGCAAAATGTAATGCATTTTCTGGCCTGCTAAAGCCTTCGTCAGCATTCTTTGTGTCTATTGGTGTTAATTTTCAAACCTTTCATATTTAACTTTTTAAATCAACTAAATGAGAATTTTTCCTCTTGCGAGTACTATTGATAAACTTTTTATAAAATTTTTTATTCGAAGGTTTACTTCTAGTTAAATACAAAAAGAATTTGAAATTTATTTTTGTATACCTCTGTTATATGTTCTACATTAGCTTTCCGTTGGAAAACGAAGGCTTTAGCAGGCCAAAAAATGCATTACATTTTGCTAGTGTCTCTTTGTATATTTCTGTATGTTTTTGCATTTACGTTTTCCAACGGAAAGCTAATGTAGAACATATAACAGAGGTATACAAAAATAAATTTCAAATTCTTTTTGTATTTAACTAGAAGTAAACCTTCGAATAAAAAATTTTATAAAAAGTTTATCAATAGTACTCGCAAGAGGAAAAATTCTCATTTAGTTGATTTAAAAAGTTAAATATGAAAGGTTTGAAAATTAACACCAATAGACACAAAGAATGCTGACGAAGGCTTTAGCAGGCCAAAAAATGCATTACATTTTGCTAGTGTCTCTTTGTATATTTCTGTATGTTTTTGCATTTACGTTTTCCAACGGAAAGCTAATGTAGAACATATAACAGAGGTATACAAAAATAAATTTCAAATTCTTTTTGTATTTAACTAGAAGTAAACCTTCGAATAAAAAATTTTATAAAAAGTTTATCAATAGTACTCGCAAGAGGAAAAATTCTCATTTAGTTGATTTAAAAAGTTAAATATGAAAGGTTTGAAAATTAACACCAATAGACACAAAGAATGCTGACGAAGGCTTTAGCAGGCCAGAAAATGCATTACATTTTGCTAGTGTCTCTTTGTATATTTCTGTATGTTTTTGCATTTACGTTTTCCAACGGAAAGCTAATGTAGAACATATAACAGAGGTATACAAAAATAAATTTCAAATTCTTTTTGTATTTAACTAGAAGTAAACCTTCGAATAAAAAATTTTATAAAAAGTTTATCAATAGTACTCGCAAGAGGAAAAATTCTCATTTAGTTGATTTAAAAAGTTAAATATGAAAGGTTTGAAAATTAACACCAATAGACACAAAGAATGCTGACGAAGGCTTTAGCAGGCCAGAAAATGCATTACATTTTGCTAGTGTCTCTTTGTATATTTCTGTATGTTTTTGCATTTACGTTTTCCAACGGAAAGCTAATGTAGAACATATAACAGAGGTATACAAAAATAAATTTCAAATTCTTTTTGTATTTAACTAGAAGTAAACCTTCGAATAAAAAATTTTATAAAAAGTTTATCAATAGTACTCGCAAGAGGAAAAATTCTCATTTAGTTGATTTAAAAAGTTAAATATGAAAGGTTTGAAAATTAACACCAATAGACACAAAGAATGCTGACGAAGGCTTTAGCAGGCCAGAAAATGCATTACATTTTGCTAGTGTCTCTTTGTATATTTCTGTATGTTTTTGCATTTACGTTTTCCAACGGAAAGCTAATGTAGAACATATAACAGAGGTATACAAAAATAAATTTCAAATTCTTTTTGTATTTAACTAGAAGTAAACCTTCGAATAAAAAATTTTATAAAAAGTTTATCAATAGTACTCGCAAGAGGAAAAATTCTCATTTAATAAATTACTTTAGAAATCTTTTCATTGTGGTATAACCCCATTTTGTTTTAAACAATGCGTCACACTTAGACTCTTAAAAGAGTACACACAAATTTTTCCCCCTATTTTGATAATTTTTGTTAATTTTTAACGTTCAGTTTTACAAACACCGAGCTGTTGCTGTTCCAATGGATAAAATACATCAATGTTTTTTTGTTTTTTTTAATTAAACTTTTATTTAATTTCTGTTCTGTTAAGTGCAAAGAGTATAAACCCTGTTGTGTCTTTAAGTTATGAGTAAAAAACTTCCGTTTCGTTTTGGTTTTTTGTTTGTATGTTTGCTTTGTTTTTTTTTCCGTAAATATATTTTATTATCCTTTGTTTTGGAGTTCGTATCAGGGGTGACATTTGCACTGGGTTTTTAAGTAGTTTGTAAATGCACTATCTGGTACGACACGCCATTACGATCAATCTTCTGGTTTGATTTAAATACACTTAAACAAAACTATGTTTAAAATATACAAGAATGAAAATTAATTTTCCAAACAAAATATGCAATTTTTCTTGAAAAAAGAAAAAAAAACAATTACAAGTGTTTTTTAGTGTTGATTGAATTTTATTTAAGGTATTTATTATAATTTTCACGTCTATTTTTTAGGTACGTTTTATTATTTAAATTATTTTTATTGCCATAAATTTAAATTATTTTTAAGACTGAATGAATATTTTATGAAAATAAAGAAAACTATTTATAATAAATGAAAAATAAATAAATGATTTGTTGTTTTATTACTCTTTCTTTTAACAAACTTTTAGCTTAATGTTAGCTGATATGTAAAATGAGATAACTACAAATATAAAATAAATTTTATAATTCAAAGATTTTTACTGGAATTTTAAGAATTTATTAAAACAGACTCGATTACAAAATGTTAAAATTGATATGCATAATAACTTGTAATTCAAAATTGTTGTCGAATTGCAAAGTAATCCACCATCTCGTAACGTTCTTTAAGTAATTTGGATTTTTCTCTTGCATTTAAAAAATTAGTTTTAAAAATGTTTGATTTCAAACATAACCATTTTATATATATTAATAATTATATTGATAGTTAAAGCAGCCATTAGTTAGACACATTTACATATCAGCTAAATATAATAAATTATGAAAAGATTTCGTAGAATAAACTCAAACTAAACTGTAACAACAGTAACAATTAGTCTTAAACATTTTTAAGAACCACAAAGAAATCAACTCATCCAATTTTTAATTTAAATTAACCTTACGAAACGTTTTCTATACTTGGAGTTTCAAAACAAAAAAAAATATTTCTCTCTCTGCTACAAAATAGTTTTGCTACATGTACCTACATATACGAATTAATTTGTTGTATATGTACAGAAAGATATTAACTAGGTCATTATCAATCATATTGTTGCAGCATATTTTAACAGTTTCTTAAACGCTGGCTAACCTTGCATATAACCTCAAAATGACCTTGAACTCGTTTTTTAGCAGTAACATTTTAACCTTTTTTACAGTGCCACCAACAAATGCATTTTATTTTATGCCCAGTAAAAACGAAAAATAAAATTAATAAACCCCCTACATAATGGCTTTTATTTTATGTATTCTTTAAAAAAAAAAAAAAATCTATTGCATATTTTCTAGCATCACAAAAAGCTTTGGCATTACGCACATGTAATGTAGCATAAGTGAGAGAGCATAAAACAAAGTACGAATGAGCGTGTTAAATGCACGTCAGATGGCGCCTGGCAAAGTAAGTGTGCCCAGGGTGAGTGGCGGAATCAATGAGTGTGTGTAAGTGTAAACTGAAAATGAATTGCATGATTGCCGCAAAAAAGCTTTTTATGTTAAAAATATTACGTTAAATTTAAACAAATTATATAAAATTTATTTAATATTTCAAGTTAAACTGAAATAAAATTGTGTTTTTTATGAATTTTCTTTACAAATCGGCTAAGCGCTTTGGCAGTGTGGTTAGCTGGTTGTGTGGTTAATATTTCACAGCCACTATCTTCACTGCCGCCGCGATAAGCTATAACAACGTTGCAAAGAGTTACGGTGTATACAGTAAAGAAAGAAAGACGACTTGAAGTAAAAATTTAATACAAATATTGTTCACCACAAAAAAAAATCATCAAAAGGTATATATTATTTTTAGAAGCATATAAATAAAGTTCGTAACATGGGGAGTTAATGCATGAGTTAACAAATTGGTCTTAAAGGAAAAACTTTTTTATAATTTTTTGGTAATTCATATAATCTAGAAGCTGTTGTCACATTTATTTAGGGTTGCCATACGTCCTCTTTTCCCCGGACACCGTCCTCTTTTTTAGGGCGTCCGGGGTAGTCCTACTTCTTTTTTTGCAAGTGTCCTGGGTTTGTCCTACTTTTAAAACTTTAATCTATAATTTCGTTTTATTGCATCGAAAGTATTGTTGGCATTGATGTATACATTTTTTAAATACACACGATGTCATGACATGCTTTTTTATGTAAACAAATTGTGTTTGATACCTAACCGGAAAAAAGAATTTGGTAATTTTAACGTTTTTTTTACCTACGTGTACCTACCGACTGCATTCAGTGAAAAATGTGGTAACATTGGTGTTTGACGTTTAGAGTTTGCCAATTTAATTAATTGCCAAATTTAATTGTTTGCAACGACTTTTTTAGTTTTGTCCAGAAATGTCTGGAAAAGGTGCCAAAAGAAGTGCTAGTTTATTGGAGGGGAAAAAAAACAGCTGATGCACTTTTCTTTGAAAGACGAAATCTTCTTATAATTTCTAAATCATTCCAAATTCGCTGAATGTGTGTGTTAACCTTTGGGAATTTTGTTTTATGATATTTCTCAAAGTTCTTAGTTCTAGAAGTTCTGAATTCAGTGGACACCAGAAAGAAACAAATTAAACACAGAAACTATTTCTGATATTATTAAAGTCAAATATGATTTTGATATGAATTGTCAAGTGTTTTATGAATATTTAAAAAAATGCCATAATAATATATTGGTTCAAATTGAAAGCTCTGAAAAATATACATGAAACTTGACAACTTCTACTAAAAATTTATATATAATACATGTGAAGTTTTAAAATGAATTTGTTAATTGTTATGTTTTTATGTTGTAGTACATAGTTATGAGACCAGACTGATAAAATATAATTTTTTTATATTTTGTTTAAGTTTTGTTTTGTTTTTATATGTAAATAAAATTTTAAATTTGTTTTGTGTATTTTAAGGCGTTGTTTTTTTTTAATATTTTGCTACAGATTATTGTCCTCTTTTTAAGGGTAAACGTCCGGCTTTTTTTTTGGTCGACGTCCTCTTTTTCTCAAAATGAATATGGTAACCCTACATTTATTCTAAGTTTGTTTCTCTCAAAACCTATAATTAATTATACGCGTTGTCAACTTTGAAATTTCAAAACGCACCAACATGGAGAAAAAAACGCGCCATTTGAAAAAAATCGCACCAAATTTAAGCGTATACGCGTTCTAAGCAACTGCCAAAAAAGTAGAATCAATGTAGTTGTATGAGTTAAGTTACACACTCAAAAGCGTACGACGCGCTGACGCTTTAAACGCGAAAAGTTCGTTTACTATCTACTTTTGAACGCGGTGCACGCGTCACAGCTGACATTGACAAATGCAAAGCAAATTTATTTTAAAGATGATGTCACCAGAAAAAATTACAGTTGAAATAACATTTTTTATATGAGTTTGACAAACAAACCGACAAAAAACTTCGTATAAAAAAAATCAGCTGGGCATACGGCATCACCTCCAAAAGCACATACATATAAAAAAAATAAATATTGACGCGAAAAATCTTCGCATGTAACTTGGAATCCCTGACGCTTAAAACGCGTTGACGCCAAAACGCGAGTTGTGGATCTCCAGCTTTAGATTTTCTTTCTTATTTAATAAAAGGTTATTGAAAAATTTTACATAAAAAATATAATATTAATAGCAGTCTTCAACAGTTCATTCAGTGTTTCTATAAAAAATAAAAAACTTAACAAAAATAAAAAATAAACTAAACAAATTTGTTTTTTGTACCAGATGTAATTAATTTCTTTTCTACCCGGGTTACACATGCAAGTAACAGTTCGAAAAACTCAATACACTCAAATTTTTTCACTTGCAGAGCTAGTCGAGTTTTTCGAATAAGTTTACGTATACAATACGTACACAGCACTCGCATGCAAGTACTTACATGTGTAAAGAAATGCAGGTTAACTTTTTAAAAAAGTACTCTGTTCAAATTTGGGAAAATGTTGAGCAACATTAATTATTTCATACGGAAAATTTGACGTGTAGCTAATGTACTTTTGTAAACAAAACACATATGTTTTGCTTTTTTGTGAATTTGAATCGAAAATAAATAAAAGTTAAAAAAAATATTTAAAAATCTGTGTTGAATCGAAATCGTTAAATAAAAATGAATAAACAAATATTACTGGACGCATGTGCAGCAGCACAACAAGTAATATATATTGTTGCGACAGAAGAGCTTTTAGATGACAGACAGTCAACTGTTATTGAAAATTCCACGTGAAACAATTGCCACTTTAATTTTTTCGCTGTGAAAAAATAATATTACCAGATAAATTTCATATGTTTTTCACAAAATGAACAGAGTATACTACTTCTGCAACATCTTTTCATGAAAATTTCATGTGATTTTTTCTAACATGTATTTTGACAGCATTCCACTTGAAATTTTGAATAGATTACTAAGGCTTACCCCCCGTTGCCACATGCAAGTGCAAGTTCAAAAAACTCAATACAATTACAGTTTTTTACTAACCCAATCATATTTTTCGCACTTACAACTCAACTTGCGAGAGAATTTGATTGTAAGCACTTGCCGTAAGTAGAATGACAAATAAATAAACAGTGCTACCAGTGTTACAATAAAAGTTATGTTTATAACAAATTTTCGGGGTTTTACAAAAAATTATTAAGAAAAAAGAACAAAACTATTACACAACACATCTTAATAGTGTTTTTAAATATTAATTTCATGCATTTATTAAAAAAAAATTGTAAGTTACAAAATTTTTTTCCGTATTTTTTTCTTTTGACAATACGGCAATACTGGATCCTTATGAGCTTGAAAATTAACAGAATTTTATGAAAAAATTTTGTTTGAAGTTTCTTTGCTGACGACATTTCAAAAATTAACTTGCACTTGCTAGTGTAGCCACTCAAACAAATATTGTTGTTTTTCGGTATTTTTCGTAGATAATCACCCCTATCGTGAATAAAAATTCCACGTGAAATTTGTTCACTTTTGTTTTTTTAACATTGAATTTAAATAGGAAAATGTAAAAAGTGAACAAATTTCACGTGAAATTTTTATTCACGATAGGGGTGAATATGTATACTCAACTTGCTGGTAATTACTTGCATGTGGCAACGGGGGGTAAATAGTAAAAATATATGCTATTCGGAATTGACAAGCATAATATTACTTGGATCACCTTGTTTGATTTTTTGGCTACAGGTTGACTCAAATTTTTTTTTGGCATCCTTAAGTCATGCTGTAGAAACTTTCTTTAAAAAAAGCACATTGCCTACTTTTAGGATGACAAATTTTCAATGACCTTGAAAAATTTGAAATAACGGAATTTATGGTGAATTTCTAAAAACTCACCACGAATTTTTATACTCACCACGATTTTTATACTCACCACGATTTTTATACTCACCACGATTTTTTATACTCACCATGATTTTTTACTCACCACATTTATTTTTACTCACCACATTTATTTTTAAATTCACTCACTACACGAGCAAAAAACATTTTTCCAACTAGCTAGCTTATTCTAGCTAGCAAGAATGATAAAATAAAGATTACGCCATGCGCATGATTTCCCGTTATGTGACGTAGAAGGGCCATTCTAAAGGCCCAACTATAATATGCATATGCTAGCTTAAGCAAACGTGCGAACACATATAAATGTATGTGGCAAACTATAATGTACTTAACGAAACTTTTCGTTAAGTTTTTCAACTGTCATTTGCTTAAGCAAAAAGCGAAACTGATCGCACATTCTGTACGGAATCAGCTGTTTGTTGTTGTTTGTTTGTGTTTTGAACAAAATGGAAGAAAATATATTTATTTTAAATTTAATAGAAAATGCGGAAAAAATAAGTGCCTTTACAATAAAAGGGACCCTTTTTATTTTAACAAAAATGTCTTTCTGTGGCGGTTATTTCTCTGACAGAACAAGAGCGCCTTCTTCTTTTACAGTGTAGTTCACTTATTTCTTTTAATGTGCACACTTCAAGCGCTAACTTTATTATATTATTAAAATGTTTTTTCTCCATTTTTGCAAACACAATACGAAAATTAACAAAACATATGTAAACGTTTATTATTATTTACAATGTAGTGCTGCCACAGCTGTACATTTTAGTACTTTTGTCGATAAATTAAAATAAAGGAAAAATTATGCGTTTCGGGTACGAAGTTTTCTTTTAATTATAAAATAATATAATAATATTTATAAAATATAGTCATTTAATGGCTTTTTGTTAAAATAAAAACATTTTTTTAAACATAAATCAGCAACTGTGGGCAAAAAGTTTCAAAGTCATTGTAGCCACCTAAAAGTTAACTCTGAACTGGTTATGCATTTGACAGCCTTTTCGTTAACTTTTGCAATTTGCTTAAGCTTGCTTATTATGCATATTGGGCCTTAAGGGTTAATAATGTTTCATGTGTTAGAATTAAAATTTCTTGCGAAAAATTTATGTTTTATGTGATAGTTGGCAACCTTGCAATTGAAATCTCTGAGAGTTCTAAAATAAAATCTGTTTAAAAAAGAAAAGCAAACAAAAAAAAACAACAAAAAATTAAACATGAAAAGTGCAGTAAAAAATGCAAGCAAAAGAGTAAAAAAAACAAGTGAGAAAAAATTAGCCAATAGAAACACAGAATGTGTGACGTCACAGGGCTAAATGCGCAGAACATTTTAAAATTCTTGCTAGCTTAAGCTAGCGCCCACCCACACACACACACCTTGTTTTTCTTCTTCTTCTTCTCTCCTTCCTCCTCATGCACTCTCATAATAATTTTTTCTTCCGTCGGTCGTCGTCGTTTTTTTTTTTTTGTGTGTTTTGTTGTTGCAACACCATGGTTGATGTGGCCGTTGAAATTCTTAGAAGAAAACCGGGTTCGTTGTATATGTATATAGCTAACTTTAAAAACCCTGCAAATAATACTGGACTACGTGATCCATTTTAGATGAAATAGACTACTTACAACATTGTCCAATGTAATGCAGTCATGGACCATGTCATAGTTAAACAAGAGTTTGTAGTTAAACGACATGGTTTCGTGTTAACACGATTGCATATTGAGTTGTTGTTGTTTAAAACTAACCCCATGGAGTAGTTTTGGGACTACTCCGATGGGTTATATGGTCCAATCGTAGGACATCGCAATGCTAAATGGACCACCTTTTTCATATATTTGGAGTAGTTTTGGAGTACTCTTACTCCTCTTTGGACTAGTCTTTACATGCATGTATGGACTAGTCGCGTTATTTGCAGGGAAGAATATGGGAATTATGGTAAACCAGCGTTGTCAACAGTGTTGTCAACTTTGAAATTTTAAAATGGAGAAAAAAAACGCGCCATTTGAAAAAAATCCCACCAAGTTTAGATTTTTTTATTGAAAATTTAAAAAAAAACTGCAAGCAAGTGTGCAAGCACATGAACAAAAAACAACAGCTCTGTGACATCAAATAGAATTATTGAAAATTTTGTATGCATGCATGAAGAGAACTTTAAATATTTATTTTATTCTTTTTTATACATACTTTCAGTTTTAAAGCTTTACAGTTTTTATATGTAAAATCTTCACACTTTACATATGATTTGGGTACGTTATGAATGAACGTCGTCAGTCATTGTTTGTGGCCTGTAAAATTGATTGTAAAAAAAATTTTCCAGTATTGAATGGTACTTCTGACTGATACGTATTTTTTGTCAAAGATTTTTCTCACACTGAATTTTTCGCACCAAAAATTTAAAAAAGCCCCAAAAATGGTACGAAACGCACCAGTTGACAACGCTGATAATTTGGCTGTTTTCATAAACGCAATATGCAATGCAACATATGCGTTTCTCCGAGTATTTTACCAACCATCATTATTGGTCTAAATTGAAAATAAATGATAATCTGTGATCATTTCCTCTCAAAAATCGACTTCTTATATGGATTTATATAATAGGCTATTAATTTTTTAATTAATTTTGATCTAAATTGAAAATAAATAAAAATCTGTGATATATTTCTATTTCTCAACAAAAATCGATTTTTTTTATATAGTCGAAGATAATCCTAAAGATAGTTCATATTATCAAAAAAATCAAAATCTAGTGTTTGTTTTGATTTTTAATCGTTAGGTTACTTTATATTAATTGTATCTACCAATTTTTAGATTTTTGCGACCAAAAATAACGTATTTATATATCCGTAATTCAAAATAACGTATCAAAAACATGTGCATTATTTTCTCAAGGCAAATGAACGTATCAAAATATTTAAGTTTTTAAATAACAAAGAAAATTTATGATGATACGTCATTTTGTTTTAGAAAACACAAAAAAAAGTAACAAATATTTAGAAAAGTTAGTTTTTTCGCTTAAATTACTATTTTAGTTGTTCTGTTTTAATTCCATATTCCTTCCATCAATTGTTTGATGTTTCTTTCTATACCTGAAGTATTTTTTTAACATTTTTTGATTCTCCTGTACGTACTTTTTTTGCGACGACGATATGGATTTATAAAATAGACATAAATAAAACTAAGCAATGTGAGAATCGTTGATCTCGGGAGCAAAAAGATAATATTTTAAACAAATTATCGATTATCCGTTATTCGGTTAACCGGTAACCCCGATTAACCGTGATGGAAAAATATCAATCAGTCTATTGTTTTTTGTTTGCAATGTTTTCAAATTGTTTGCTTCGATTAACCGTGATGGCAGAATTTTTTTTATTAACTTCAAATTCATACATATATGAGTTTTAAAATGCTAGCTCAAAAATACGAAGATTTGAGAAGAATTAATTTTGTTTACTATAAATATGTATGTAGTACACCAATGTTCACTTGTTTAATAATAAACATATTTAAAAACTGTATAATAAAAATTGTAATTCGATTAACCGTGAAAATCGATTATCCGTAATGCTTCTGGTCCCGTCCATCGCGGATAATCGAGGCCCGACTGTAAGTCTATTTTACAGGAGTATGTATATAAAATGTTCCCAACAGACCAAAAAATAAGTAAAGTATATAATAGTACTTTAGAACCTTTTTTTAAAAAAAATACTAAAGTTTTTTTAAATCATTTGAGAAACTATTATCCTTTACAATATGTTTTTAAACATAGTTTATAATAAATAGTATACAATAAATATATATTAACATGCCATTGTTAATTTTGATTTAAAATAAAAAATTATATTTGTAAAAATGTTTTGTTTATCCAAAAAGTTTTGATTTTTTTTTTGAAAAAGTTACCCCCTGGCCCACGATGTCGAACGATAACGTTCGCTTAGACTTAATTAAACACAAACTTGATTGTGGAATAAACAAACTTGATTGAGTAAAATATAGAGACGATAAAAAGTTTGTGTCTTGAGTCTTATCTAAGCGAACATTTTATGGCAGCCCTGTTTTACGAACATCCAATGACAACAAAACACAAAAGCAGAAATAATTTCTACCATGATACAATAATTTATTTCAACAATATACATACATACGTACATATTTGTAGCATCAAATAGAAAATGTCTTACCTGTTACATGGTGTAATAAAAATAACGGTATATATAAAATTTGCAACATTGAGAGACACATACATTAATTACGACACTATTAATCTACAGTTCTTTATAATTAATTATAATGAATAGTTCCTAATCGAAACACTTAAAACTTTACACACATTATTTAACATTTCAAACAAGATTATTTATAATATCATTAATATTTACACATTTTAAAATAAAACAATTACTTTCACAACACGAACCGAAGCCGACAAAAGAACACGATAAACTAAACGCGCGTGTCAAACGTACATCAAAATAAGTGGTAACAATATGGCAAACCGTAACAGCTGATTTATCAAAACAAACATTTTTTACTTGAGTGGTAAAAAATTATTTGTTGTTGTTTATGTGTGTATGTAAGTATGTTTTGTATGTATCATCGTGTAGATATAGTTTGTTATTAATAAAATATACACGTTTATATATGTATATGACGACAGCAGGGTAAAATAATCATTCACATATAAACGTGTGTATTTTATTATACGCTTTACGTAAAATTTCTGGAAAAACTGTTTTTACTCTCATACTCGGTGTAGGGTATTACATATATAGTTGGCCGACTATACTTTCTTACTTGTATTGTTTTATGCAAAAGAGCTAAGTATGTATGTACACATGTATGTAAGTCCATTTTCAAATTTTCATTGTCAAAATTAAAATTATTATTTCAGTCAAATGTAATTGAGAATAAAACAAGAAAGTATAGTCGGTCAAGCCCGACCATATAATACCCTACACCTAGTATATGAATAAAACAATTTTTCAGAATCGGCGCTATATGGAAGATATGACCTATTATGGACCGATCATCCAAAAATGTAGTGCCATGATGTTTGTGAATATAAATATTATAGGAACATTGTAGGTATGTATTCATACAAGATGGCGCAAAAGTAATCCTCCTATCAGAAAATGCTATAAATTTTGCGAGGCCCCTAATGTCAGTTCTGTTTTGACATTTGTGTAGTAAACACATGCGAAATACACGTTAATAAACAATGTTACGCTACACTGACCCAGAACGAGGAATATTGCTGACAGAACTGACATTAGGGGCCTCGCAAAATTTATAGCATTTTCTGATAGGAGGATTACTTTTGCGCCACCATGTACATACATATGTTAAACTTTATTTCAATATACATGTAGGTACATATATAAAAGACTTATGGAGGTTAAAATGAATTACGGAGTCTTATATTGGAGTTTCCACTAATCAAGAATGATAAAATAAAGATTACGCCATGCGCATGATTTCCCGTTATGTGACGTAACCCATTCTAAGGGTTACTAATAATTTTTCATGTGTTAGAATTGAAATTTCTTGCGAAAAATTTATGTTTTATGTGATAGTTGGCAACCTTGCAATTGAAATCTCTGAGAGTTCTAAATTAAAATCTGTTTAAAAAAGAAAAACAAACAAAAAAAAATATAAACATGAAGAGCGCAGTGAGCAAATGCAAGCAAAACATGAGTAAAAAGTAGCCAATAGAAACACAGAATGTGTGACGTCACAGGGCTGAAATGCGCAGAACATTTTAAAATTTTACGCGCGTTGGCGTAATCTTTATTTTATCATTCTTGCCACTAATTATGCCTATACTGACCATTATAAAATTAGATGTAATCATTTCTGTATACTTACATATCGATGGTCTCATGTAGAAAGGCCCTAACTCGCATATTTGAAACTTTACAGGAGAAGGTAAATACATAAGAGAAACTGTAATATTCAACACGTAAATTTTTTGTACAACTGCTTAAAAAAGCGTTATTTTTTACACTATTGCAATAAATTTTTGTGAGGAGGTGTATTTGCGTTAAATGCATTGGAATCGCAAAAAAAAAACAAATTTCGAAAAAATAGTGAGTTAGGGCCTTTCTACATGAGACCAACGATATATGAAACATATTTGTGTTTAATATTAATTTCGGAAACATCAGCACAAATCCCATATACCCTCATCGATATTAAATATAAAATATCGCCAAACATACAGTGAATTCGCAGAAACATGAACGAACATTTAGTAACATGAACTACCCAAAACCATGAACATTTCTTTTTTACATTGATTACTCTAAAACGTGAACATAGGCTGAATGATATAAAACGTGAACTTTTTATCGAACGTTAAAATTCAATTTTGTAAGCTTATTTAAATTTTTTTGGGATTCACCAGAGAAGAATTTCTTAGTTTGTTTGTTGTAAAACACTTTTGTTGCATGATAAGTAGCTTCTTTTGTAGTTGCTCCTTTTCAATAAAAACTAAATAATCAAATTTATAATTATCGTAGTTTATTAAGTTAACCTCTATTTTTGATGAATTTAATAAAATAATTTAGAAATTAGTATCTAAAAAATCCATTTGAAAACCATAGCTATGTAGGCATATGTATAGTAAAATTGGTAGGAACTTACAAAAGGTAGCATTAAAACATGTTTCATAGGTGAAAAATAACGTACATACTTTATTTTAAATTAATTAAAAGCTAATAAGAGACTAAAATGTAAATGCAATCTAAAACGAGAACACTATCGAAAACGTGAATAAAAAATAGTTCACGTTTCTGCGAGTTCACTGTACATTAGTGTCTCGAAAAAAAAAGTTCGCGGTACACCACCGAATATGAAGTATTATTGAACGACAATTTCGAAAAAAAATGTTTTGTTTTTTTGCCTAAAGTCGCCAAAATACATTTTTTGTTATATCTTCGGCATTTATAGTCCGATCTCAAAGTGTAATATATCTATTGGCCCTGTTCTGTAAACCGAATCCGAGTAAATTTCTCGTTTTAAAACGAATTCACATTTTTTGGTGTTCTGTAAACCGAATTCACATAATTTTTCTCGTTTTGAAACCGAGTAAACACCCCTAGTCGAAAGGAAATCGAATGTGTAATTATTTTAATAAATGACTACAAAAATAACAAAAAAAAAAAAAACAAGTGCAATATAAAATATGAATTCTTTTTTATTTATTCTATTAAAATTACATGCATTTTAATATATTTGAATTTAAAAAAATATATTTTAAAAGCACCTTTAAAAAACTTCTACATATTTTTGCTTTAAGATGACAAAAAGTTTAATGAACAAAATACTTTTTTTAGAGAATATAAAATGCATTTGAATAAACAACACTCTTGTAATAATAGTAAACATTATACAGTATTTATCGCTTATATGCACGTCGGTTATTTGCATTTAACGTTTATATGCATCCCAACATGAGTAATTTTCTATTCGTAATTAATATAACCGATTTTTATACATGCATTTCTCGCTTATAAGCACGAAAAGTCGTGCAAAATTTGAAATGCATATAAGCGATAAATACTGTATATTAAATTTGTATGACAAACACTACTAAATTAAATTTTAATTCAAAAAACCTTATTTAAAATAAAATAATTGCGTAAATCACAAGTATTTTGCAAAAACACAATTTATTTTTAACATGGCGATCACCATTTTTTCCTATTTTCGAAAAAGTAGAGTCACCACTGTTTGTGAATATGTAGCTGTCAAAGTTTGTCTAGTACAAACTCAGTACTTGTATATTTATAAAAAAATTAATTTTAAAATATTTGCGATAAAAATAAAGACCAAATATATATCTGAAGGTTCAATTACCTTAAATGTTCCTTTATTACTCACCATTATTTAGCAATAAAATACAATAATTTGTCAGGCAACTCTAGAACTGTTTTTGCAAAATAAACCACGAACAATTTTTGAACGCGGCAAATTTTTTTTTAATTTCGAATCATATCAATACGAGTAATTTGCAGAACACCAAAAAGCGATTTATTCGGTTTTAGAAATTTCTCGTTTTTAAAAACGATTCGATTTACAGAACAGGGCCGTATGTTTTTGTCTTGAGATGAGAAAATAAAAGCTCACAAAAAATCATTAAACTTTTGTAAAGGAAGTTTTTCGATAATTCCAACAGAACTATTGAAAAATGAATTTAGGGGTAGGGGTTACCTTTTTAAATTTTTTTGTCATATCGATGTTTTTGTATTGAGGAGACCAATGTTTTGCATTTACTGACCAGATCTCAGTTCCTACCACCCTAATATCAGAAAATTAAAGCTCACAAAAAATATCACACTTTGAGATCGGACTATAAATGCCAAAGATATAACAAAAAATGTATTTTGGCGACCCCTACTTTCGGCAAAAAACAAAAATTTTTTTTCGAAATTGTCTTGCAACAATACTTCACATTCGGTGGTGTACCGCGAACTTTTTTTTCGCATGTAAGGCGAGACACTACTGTACATATTTAAATTTTTAGTTTATTTATTTAATTTTAACCAACAAAAAAAAAACTCAAAATATACATACATTTGGATAATTGTGGCATGTAGCACCGTTTTGTTGAAACCACATGTCAAACAATTTGGGGGAAAAAAATTTGCCCATTGCCAAAGTAAGGTTCCTGACTTCGTCGTCTTTGAAAACGTACGGCCCAATTATGCCACCAACTCATAATCCAGAACACCAAACAGGGAAGTTATTGTGTATTTCGATTCGAAAGCAAAAGCTTTCGAAATACAATTTAAAAAGTATACAAATTCGAGCGATTTTCTTTTCCAATCGAAATACACAATAACCCCAAAGCTCTGTCTGTCTTAATCGAGCATGAATTTTGATAATAAAATTTAATAATCTGCAAGTGGTGTTCGCTTGTAATTCTATTCATGGTTAAATTATAGACCAAACTGAACATGTTTAACAGTAATCCTAAGTTTCCACGGTACATGCTTCGCTCTATATTCATGCTTCACACCCCAATCATGAGTGAAACAACTTGCTTCACCTTACAAAATTTTAAGAGCGAATCAAGTAGATTCATATTGAATCTACTTGCGAAGCACGAAAAATTGCACTCTTCTCTAATTTTTATCGCAAGTTTATCTGCACTAGCTGTAAAAATTTAATATTATTGTAAACAAAGCAAATTATTTTGTTGTTGCTGGAAGTAAAGAAAGTAAATACGTACGAATGTACTTTTTTTTCAAATAAGCTAACTAATATCCACTCACTTTTGTTTGTCCATTAAAAAAAATTATTTTCCACAAATTGTAAATTCTATTTTTTTATTCTGTTTGCTTATTAAAGACAAGTTTATTGGTCATGTAAACAGCATGATTCATAAACATGATTCAGAGAGTGAAGCAGGTGATTCAAGTCGTCGTGGAAACATAGTATAACATGTTACACGAACACAGCTAAGCTGCTAAAAACCGTCTAGCCAAAAAGAAAGTTTCTAAAAAATCACCATTTTCACCATCCTTTTACTTCATATACAAGTACAACATTCTGTACTATTAGAACACTAGCTATTTCCAGTAGCAATTAGTTGCTTAATGTTTTCATCGGCATTGTAGGAAGTGATAAAACTAATATTAAAAATACAAAAAACAGACTTGCATTCTGTCATATATACCCATAATAACTTGTAATATAATCTAAGGTTTTTACAGAGAGAAAAACTTTGTTTTTTTTTGCTGTTTAATTTAGAATATGGCCGTATATTTTTTCTTTAAATAAAAACTACTTTTTGTTTTAAATTAAGAGAGAGAGAAAACAGAAAATAAAATAATTTAAAAAACTAATAATAAGTTCTGAAATTTGTATATTTCCTTTGTTTTTGTATTTATGTTTTGTAGAAAAAAACTTCCTTAAAGGAATTTTGTTGTTCTTTTATTTCATGCTTGAAAATGAAAAAATAAAGAGATGAAATTTATATATAATTTTTTTTTACATAAAACTTAAATTAGTAATGTTGTTAGTTAACATTGTTTATTTGTTTAAATTATTATTATTATATATTTTAATTTACTTTACTTTTATATTTTGTTTATGTTAATGTTTTAATTTAATTATTTCTTTTTTTTCTTCTTTTGTTTATCAAATTAAGTGCTGATTTTATTTAATTTTAATTTTCTTTTAATTACTAGTAAAACTTTTTCTTATTTTTTTTTTTTTTTGCTTTGTTTAATTAATTAATAATAATAATAATTTGTTGTTCTTATTTCAGTTGCATTCATTTCCTGTTTCCTTTTTAAGTTTTTTTTAACTTATTTTTTAGTTTTCTGTTTAAATTAATATTATATATTAATATATATAATTGTTTTTTAAGTTAATTTCTTAATTTTTGTTAGGTATTTTCTGTTTTTGTTTCTATTTTTAACTTTTATTTATTATTAAACAATAAATTTGTTTGTTTAATTGTTTTTCTGTTATAAACCTTATTTGATTTTTTCATAAAATTATTATTATTATTCTGTATGTATATATATAAGGATTTTATAAAATTCTTCATTTATTTTATGTTTATGTTAAATTTTAATTTATGTTTTCGTATATTTATTAAATATTATTTGCATATTCTTTTTTTTAGGTAAACTCTTGCAATTTGCCTGAAAACAAAACAGAAATAAGACAGTGTTTTTTTTTTTTTTTTTTTTTTTAGTGTGTTTAATTTTTTATTTCTTCTCTAATTGGATATTTATTAACATGTCTGTGGGTTTTCTTGTTTAATAGTTTATTTTAACAAGGAAAATGCTTAGGGAAGAAGATTGAACGAATAAAAGTAACAGAACCGAAAGAAACAAGTCTGTTCAAACAGAAAATAATGTAAATAATATAAATAGTATATTATTGTTTGTTTGTTTTTGATTTTGTTAAATTAATTAAGGAGAAAAATAAAGATTATTTTCTTTATGGTTTAAAGAGTGGATGAGTTTGTGTGTGAGTATGTATAAGGGTTTGATTGAGTGTGTGGGTGTGTGTGTGTGGAGGGAGGTTGGTATTTGAATATATATTTTCTTGTATTTTACCCTTTAACGGTAAATTAGGATGTTCCATTCACTAAAGTTTCCTTTTTATCCTGTGTATGCTGTTGCGACTGCTGTTGTGGTGGTTGTTTTTGCTGTTGTTGATGATCATTTGCATGATTTTGTTGTTGATTGCGATTTTTATTATTACGTCTGGCTTTTGGCGGTTGATTGTGTTGTGGCTGTTGCTGTGATGCCACATAACCTGGCTGCTGCTGTTGTTGTTCACCCTTGTTTTGTGTCACATTATTGGCGTCTTTATTGTTGCTGCTGCTGTTGTTATTGACGTTGTTGTTGTTGTTGCTATTATTGTTTAAACTCTGTTTTGATCTTTCGCTAGCATTACCAGTTGAACCGCCAGCTCCGCCCCCACCACTGCTGCCGCCACCGCTAGTTTTATCAGCATTATGTTGTGGCGGTTTACTATTTTGCTGCGATTTGTTAGTACCTATACCACCATTCGCTGTAACAACAAATAAAACAATGATTTTATTATATATCTTCAAAATGTAGAAATTGAAAGCAAAAGTGACTTGCAGTTATGTTACGATATTTAAATAAAACAAAATTATAATAATTATAACCATAAATAATAATAATAATTATTATTATTATCATTATGACATCATACTCACTGTTATGAGAGGCGTTGCTTTTTTGCCTTCTGCGTCTTCGAGAGCTGCCTTCATATGATGAATTACTTTCAGCTTAAAGTACAAATTATAAAACATTAATTTATTGAAATAAGTTGTTATTTCTTATTTAATATCTTATGATTTTGTTTATAATGCTTATAAATACATATAGAGAAAGTTTATTAATTCATTTGATTCTATGATTCAAAAACTTGCAAAATTAGTAAGTCTAGCAAAACTGCTACAGTTTACAATACCAGCATTTGGTTTGGAATTCAGTTTTTAAAGTACATAAAATAGCCTTGGAAATGTAGCAAGTCTAGCAAAATTATTGTGAAATTCTCATTTAAAATTCAATAAATACTTAAAAAAAATAGTTTTAACTAGTAATTTTTTCATCCGTTCTGGTACATAAATCGTATGTTAAAAAAAAAAAACACTTTTCAAAATTTATCAGCCCAATCATGAATAAAAATTCCGCGGGAGTTTTTTCCCTTTTTATTTTTTTAACATTGAATTTGAATAGAAAAAATAGGAAAAGGGAAAAAACTCCCACGGAATTTTTATTCATGATTGGGCTGTATGTTTCGATTTGCATATTTTGAAATTTTACTATATGGAGTTGAAAACTTGTTAAATTTTGTTTAGCTTTCGGGATCCTGTGTTAATTGCTGTTATAATGTCGGCTAAATAAATTATATACATATATGTATATTTCATTGTATACAGATGTGTGCAAATTTAACGTTACTACCTTCCTTTCGGCTTAATTAAACTTGCAAATGGCAAACTATTGTATAACTTGCATGACTATTGTACATGACTGTAACGATCAATGTACGTGCAACTTGCTAGAGAGCTAATCAAATTGGTTGTGCGAAATTTGTTACTCGAACAAACATCAGTCATTTAACAAACTGTCATTCTTAGCGCTTCGGGTTTCAACCACTTGGACACCGGAAGGATCTCAACCAATTATCAATTAGGGGCTATTTACCCGGGCACCCAGGCTATTTACTGATACTCTTAGAGCTAGATAGAGACCAATGAAACTTGCAGCTGTTTATCAATCGTTGTATACAAATTGATTTTTGATATTTATTATTTTGGCCTTCCACCTGACTTCTGCAACTCAAATGTAGTGGTCCGCCACCAGTAACTTTTTAGCAAATTCTCACATTATCTTTCCGAAGATCTGTATTAATGGCAGGATTATTTAATATGTTGACACAATTATATGTCTTGGTATCACTATTGACTCAAATCTTAGATTTGATAAACATATTGATACAGTTATGAATGGAATTTGTTTTATACTGAGGATATTGTATTCCCTAAGAGCATACACACCGTTTCATATCAGACATCGATTAGCATATTCCTTACTTATGTCAAAACTAAACTATTGTCTTGAAGTGTATTCTGGAACCTTAACCAGCAATTTCGACCGTCTTGAGAGAATTATTCGCTACATTTTTAAAATTCGATCAAGTGATTATGACCTTATTTCAGACCTAGTTTGTAAGTTTCTAGGAGTTAACTTCAGGGACTATTTAATGCTGAGACTTTAATTTTAATTCTACAAAGTAATAAAAAGTGTGTGTCCTCTTTCTCTAGTTAAAGAGTTTTTCCTTTATTAATCCAACTCGCAACACACTCTAATCATATCATTTTGAATGCTCCTTTATGATAACAACTTGCCGGATTTAGAACCACTTACCCAATGCTTTAAGACTATTCTCTTATTCTAACTATACTTATAAAAAAAATGATTTTGGAGTTTCTACGTTTATCAAGAGAAAACCAACAAACTAATGAAATCTCTTGATATCTTTACTGTAATGTTTTTTGATCGAATTTGATATATATTTACAAACAAATCAACAAGATAAACAAGTTTTATTAGATGTCTCTTTTTCTTTCCGAATTGCTTTTTTCCAACACTTTTGTTGCAAAGCAATGCACTAATGCGACAACACCCAATAAATTAAAAAACAAAAATTATTATAACTTCTTGCCTAGCTGACCTAGAAACTGATTCTGGTTTATTTGAAACAATTAAATAATTAATTTTTACTACAGGTTATCGCACATAAATGGTTTATGTAGTACCAGTATGTCTTCTCGTAAACTAAATGTGAAAATTTAATAAGAGGTATAACTTAATAAAAAAGAGTGGAATGCCATAACAAAACATCAATTGGCAGTCTGAACCGCCTTAGATGATAACGACCATGATGCGCGAGCTAATCATCAACTCATACCTAATTTGCAACTGAATTAGGTAATATTAAATTGTTTAAAAATAATAATGAAGAAATACAGCCCAATCATGAATAAAAATTCCGTGCGAGTTGTTTTCCTTTTCCCATTTTTCCTATTGGGCTGATAATGTATGTGACCCTTAAGGTGTCATTTATAAACTATCAGGGTGCTCCAAAGAGCAACGTACAAGACCATCATAAACATGGTGAAATTAAATACCAGGTGACAGCATTGCTACAACAATTACAACAAGGCAAGAACAACAGGCATTTTTCTATATGAAAAACTTTCGTCACTGTCAAAAAGTTTTTTTTTTATATAACTTTTTGACATTTTCAAATTCACCATGAATAATCAGCTGGCGCTACGCTGTCACCTAGTATTTAAATTCACCTTGATCATAAACATGTTACACGCATAGCTGCCAGATTTGACGATTTTTTGTTTTAAAAATAGTAGTGACGATTTGACGATTTTTCATTGAAAGTGACGATTTTCTGAATTAATTTTTTTTTATTATTTGTTTGTTTAATTAATGTTTTTGTTGGCAAATTCTCTCTTTTTTTGAGACAAAAACTATTTTTCTCATTTAATATCATAAATATTAAGAAGAACATGAAATATTACAAAAACAAAACTAAGTAATAGCACTGTTTTCTTAATTATTGACAATGGTTAAGTTTAATGCAAATCAACATGCATGAAAGAAAAAAAAACAAAAGGAAATAAGAAAATTGACTAGTACCGTCTCTTTTCCCTTCTTATCCAAAAATACTTGCCTTGACAAGTCAGAATTGCAAAGTGTGAAAACATATTACACAAATTGTGTTTAACATTATATTTTTTGTGATTAAAAAATTGATTTAAAAAGTACAAGAGACTATATAAACTTGAATTTTTATGTTTATTTCAAAATACTACTAGTAATAGTGACTTTTATTTGTCCGATTTTTTTTGACGATTTTTAAAATTCGAAATGACGATTGTTTTCTTTTTTATTGGAATTTTGATGATTTTTTACGAAATTCATCTGGCAGCCCTGCTTACACGTTAAAAGAACGACAACGACTCTCATAACAAGATTGATTCTAAAAACAAATATTTAATTAAATACCTCTTTCAACACTGCTTTGCTCACGAACTTCCTGTACATTGTCATTATGACTATAGTACTGATGATCCCTGCCATTTTGTTCGCTATTGCGATTGTTACGCCGTTGGCCACCACGACGTTCGCCACGATAACCGCCGCCACCGCCGCTGTTCCGATCATTATAGCGATGATCACCGCGGGAATTATAATCGTCATCGTCACCGCGACGACCTGAAAATTATATATGTATTACAGTTCTTAATCATTGAACAATTCTTAAAAACTGACCTTGACTATAACGTTGATTGGCACCGCCGCCGCCACCACCATTACCACCGCCACCGCGTCCCCGGCCTCTGCCACGTGGTCCACCACGACCTGAGCGCACCGATTCAATATCACTGCTATAGCCACGTTCCGAACGACGCGAGGTAGGGAAATTTTGCACAGACCCCATTGATGACTCCTGTATGGCTCGCAGTTGTTGATCGATTTCTAATTTTTCTTGGCGCAACTGTTCCACTTCCTAAACCACAATATTAATTTTACAATTTTATCCTTGTACCATTTCCATTTTTAAAAATTCAATATACCTTTAAATGAGCCAAGTGATATTCCAATAATACTTTGGCATTTGAAATACTTTCAACGGTACCAATGAACACAAATGGCACATGTCCTGGCTCGCGCAATATGCTCACGTCGGGTTCATCATCGCCAGCGATCTAAAATTGTTTATGTGAGAAATTGAATTGAATTTCAAACTAATTCCGTTTAATAGTTTTGAATAATTACCACCTTAATTCGAAATACACCACTTTTATCGACAATCTCTTGTATTATACGACCATTTTTGCCAATAACCTTACCAACCAATTCTCTCGGAACCTGAAAGAATTCCTCAGCATATTCTAGCATGCCCCTAGCCCTCTGTACTGCCTCCTTTGATTCGCCGGTTATTTTAAAAGTACACGATTTCTCTTCCAATTCAATATTGGTAACGCCGTCCAGTAGACGGGCCGCTTGTATGTTGGCACCATGTGAACCAATTGCTAAGCCCATTAAATCTTCACGTACATGAAATTCGTCAGTATACCTAAACAGCCATGAGTATTATGTGTGTGTGTGTGTGTATATATAATATAGTGGGATGGAAGTAAAGTTAGTATTTTCTTTTTGATTTTATGTTAAAATATAAAAGAAAATTTGCTTTTTTTTTTAAATGTCTATAGAAAAAATACAGGCATGTGATGGAAATCGGAAACGAAAACGAATGAGTTTTAGAATTTAAGTTTTTCGTAATATTTCTGTATTGAAAAACTTTTATCAGATAAAATATAAAGATATTGTGCTACTAAAGAGAATCTTAAAAGAAAAATTTTAAAAATTAGATTAGAAATACATTAAATGTACTTCCAAAACTCATTCGTTTTCGTTTAAGATTTCCATCACATGCCTGTTTTATGTATTTTCTTTAAATTAATTGATGTTGAAGAATACACCGACTTTTGATACACTCACCCACGGTTAAGTAATTTAGTTGATTCCAATTGACGTGCAGCCTCTTCAGTACGTTTTAAAAGCATAACCTTTAAGTATAACAAAGAGATTATAATGTATAACAAATGTCTTTAACAAAGGGCATGCATCGATCGAAAATGTTCACAGTATTACAAATTCCCCCATAAAATTGTATTTATTTTTAATAGGTATGTAAACTAACTACGCTATTGAATATCTAATCTTTTCAAATAATAAATCTATTACAGTCGAACTTCTAAAATTTGAATTTTCTTTAAGTTTAAGCAAATCTCGTGGCAACAGCATCTTGGAGAGAAATTCTAACAGGTTTTGCTTCATTCACTTGAACTTCCATAACATGAATTCCTCCATAACTTGAAGAAAAGTAGTATGTTTATATAGTTTCTATAATTTGAATTTTTTTGAAAAAATTTTTCCAACATTTTATGCAAAATTATTTACAATAAATTGCCAACACTGAAATTTATATGTACATACATATGGCTGTACTATTGTGTAGTCGTAGCTCCCACTTTCGAAATTCACTTTAACGATCATAAATTTCTAAAAAAATTTTGGTATCCAAATAAAATTTGACACAAATAAGTTTCTTATATACAGAAATAACGACACCTATATTTTATAATGGTCGGTCCATATTTATTCGAAACTCCCATATAAAACCCTCTCTGTAATTCAATTTTTAAGCTCCATAAATCTTTTAAAATATGTATAATATGTATTTATATTCACAGACATCATGACACTAAATTTTTGGATGATCGGTCCACAATAGGTTATATCTCCAATATAACACCCATTTCTGAAAAACTAGGAACAGCAAATTAAAAAAGCAAGAGAATAAAAAAACCAAGATACGATAACATCGGCGAAGCTGTTTTTAAGTGGTTTACGACTACAAGAGACCGGAATATGCCGATATCTGGAGGAATATTAAAGAAAAAAGAAGATGACATACCTTTAGAGCTAGTTTTTTACTTGTAAGTTAAACTCAGCTTAACACAAATATATTTTGCCGGGATTTAACTATTGATTGTGTTTCTCAGTAGTGGATTACCTCCTGTCAATTTTGTTAGCATTGCCATACTGTTCAGTCAAAATACATATGGCATTCCTCCTAATTTTTTATATAAATATGGCAATATCTTAAATTTTCGCAAAAAAGCAACCGCGTCAATAACAGTATTTGAAAACTTTAACTTTTTCAAAAAAAAAAAATGGATTTAATGTGTGGTCCAATTAGTTCTAAAACATTATATGCGATTGTTTTGTTAAGCGAAATCTTTGAAAGAAATGATTTGGACGTGTCCTTATTGTTCGTATCTTTCTTACAATTGACATATTTAAGTTATTATATGTGTTTGAATCACTTAAATCCTCATCATCACTAGAATAATCAATTTTTTTTATTATTTTTTTTTTAAATGTCGTAAATTTATTTTCAATTGTTGAATTGTTTATTTTATTTTTCAGCTGTTTGTTTTTTGAAATTTTATATCTAGGTTTAACTCACCAATAATGCTCAGTTAAACCTAGATTATACATCAAATAAATAATAACTAAGAAACACAATTTTTAGTTTAATCTAGGTTTAAGCGAAAAATGTAGATTATCTTTATCCCAGAAACCAGCTCTTAGTATTATTAAATGATTTTATCGAAAATGTTTTAAAAGATAACTATAAAGTATGGCTACATTTGAATGATGTGGAATCTATAAGTTTTACTGTTCAAGACTTTTTTGGCATCGATAATGAATTAATTACTTTTGAATTTCCAACTGATAAAGATATTCATTTAAGAATTTAAATGTATGCTTAAACACAAATGAAAACGCAAAATAAGAACACTACAAAGCATTACACAACTTAGAATCACCTTTCGCTCAAAGCAAATGTGAACAAATTCAGTCAAAAATTACTCAGTATTTTAGTAAATAAATAGGTAAGTAAAGTACCTTTACACAATTAAAAATAGAAGTAATTTGGTGAAACATAAAAATAAATTGATATTAAAAGTATGTACATAGTTGTTGTTTATTTAATTTGGAACATTTTTAAATGTTATTCCCAAATTTGAAGTGTTTTTTTCTGGATAATGTTGATTCAATTTATAGCAGTTCGACTGTATTATTTTGTATGAAATCTCTTTGTGAATAGGAGAATTGGAACCGAATATGGCCTTTTGGCCAGGATTCCATAACTGAATGAATTATGTAAACAAATAAAATATACATATATTCAAAAAAGCGATTGAAACAATTGTGCTTTCTCTCTCTAATCTTCCAATTGTAGTTCTTTTCAAAACACACCATAAATAAAACTTACTTTTTGTGATAAATTACGAAAATGCATATCTTTAAGCATACTGGCGCGTTTATGAGTCACATCCCATTTGGAAATCACAACTAAAGCATTCAAATCAGGACTATAAACACAAACGCCAGCGTTTATGGTACGTTGAAAATCCTTATGAATGCCATCTTTTTGTGCTCTGCAAAATACAGTAAATAAATAAATAAATATAAAGCACAAAAATATACAAGTTATAAACTTACTCTGCACGCAGTTCCTCGGGTACGGGTATCGTAAATTGAAAGATGGTTTCTGGCGTAATTGGCGGATTGAGATTCTTTGCACGTAAACGTTTAAGTTCTACAATTTCAGTGTAGGGTGTCTCAAAACCAATATAAGCCACAGCACAAATTTCAGCCTTTAACATTTTAATCGAAGCAATCCACCAGCCGCACACCTCACGCTCTGTCGAACGGGTTAATACTTCGACTTCCATGCCCTCTTCAAAAGTAGGTGGCTCAGGTTGCTCATCCGGTGGAAAGCGTACATTTGCGAAGGGATATTTTTGAACTTCTGGGCAGCTGCTTAAACAAAACACACAATAAGTTTAACAAAAGCATTTAATTAGAAACCATTAATTAATTAATAAAAAAAAAGAAAGAAATAAAGTTAAAGAACTTGACGAAATCTCATGCTGCTGTCACACCAACTACCAAAACAACAACAAACAAAGAAAAACATAAATCTTAAAGACAGGTGTTTAGCATTCCTATAGAAACCAAAACAGCGTCATTATCACACAAATATACAAACAATAATACATTTCATTTCTATAAATTTATATACATACATACATACATACGTATGTATATTCTGTATGTGGGCCCATAATGCATAACACTCTCTAATCATATATGTATGTATTATGTATGTAGATTTATTTACAAGAATTCACTTGTGATGTCTACATGTGAATTTAGACATCGAGTATTTTTCGAACAAAACGCAACTAACAAAATTTTAGAGCAGCTAGGATCGTGCTTGTGAAGTAGTCGTTAATGGCATAGAGCCAAAAATGTTTCAGTTTTTCGTTTCTTCTTAAGTATATCAACAACTTTTTAATAGCGTAGGAAAATATGCAATACGAAGATAAAAAATAAATAAATCGAGAAAACAGCCTAAACAAAGAATATGCGGAAATCTTATTTTATCATTTGAAAAACACAAAAACAAAATGTGCAAATGCAAACAAAACAGAATTGTGTTAAATATAAAATCGTTTGTTTTTATTTTAAAACATTTTATTTGATTGTACATTACGAGTGAAAACTAGTATTATTATTAATTTTGTTTTAGTTGTTGGCTGATACTTTAAGAATTTCATCTGCTAAATTTATTTAGCAATTTATTAAAACAATTACTTTACTAGTACTGAGGCAATGGCGCCATAAATACAGAAAAAAAGCATTTAACGTTTTAAAATACCCACAGAAACAAATAAAAAAAAAAGAGTTTTCGATATTACAATTTCTTTATGGCCGGCCTATTAGAACTAAAATGCAAGTATTTCTACATACATATGTATGATATGCAAACCCAACAAATTTTGAGATTTTTTATTTAAGGATAAAAAATTATTAATTTCGATTATTTTAGATAAAAACTATGTAAACATTATTTAAAGGTGGCCAAATAAATTGATTTCTTAATAACTAACGATTTTTAAAGTTGGAATAAGGATATACATAATTAGATGAATGGGTCTGGAATTAATTGATAAAGGCTTATAATTTATTTTCTGTATACATACGAGGTCTTATCAAAAAATAACCGTTATTTTTATTTTTTCAAAAAGTATTTATTTATTCATCAATAACTATCTTGTCCCCTTCAAAGTAATCCCCCTCAGATAATACACTTATGCCAGCGTTTTTTCCAATCCTCGAAACACTTTTGAAACGCGCTTTTTGGTATCGGCAACAGCTCCTGTTTTGATTTTTCTTTTATCTCCTCAATCGTAGCAAAACGCTTTCCTTTCATCGGTGTCTTCAGTTTTGGGAAGAGGAAAAAGTCAGCGGGGGCCAAATCCAACTGTGGTTGAGGCATGATAACGGTTTTGTTTTTGGCCAAAAACTCACGCACAAGCATCGATGTGTGAACTGGTGCGTTATCATGGTGCAAAATCCATGAATGGGTTTTTTACAATTCTGTGTGTTTCTGACGAATTGCTTCGCGCAAACGGCGCATAACTTCAAGGTAGTATTCCTTATTGATCGTACGAACTTATGATGCACCACGCCATTGCAGTCGAAGAAAACAGTGAGCACAACCTTCACATTTGACCGAACTTGTCGTGCTTTTTTCGGTGTTGGCTCTTCTGGACGTTTCCATTGGGATGATTGGGCTTAGGTTTCAGTGTCATTGATGATGACTCATCAAAAGTTATGACCTTTTTGAGGGAATCTGGATCGTCGTTGACGATGTTCAACAGCTTTGAGCGATGGCCATGCGACGTTGTTTTTGCTCAAAATTTAGCAATTTTGGAACAATCTTCAATGCTTCAATGTTTTCATCGGTTGTTGACGTGCTCGTGCGAAAAGGATGAGCATCGTCTTTGACATCTTTTCGGTCTTCCTTAAACCGGTTATACCACAATTGAACTTGTGTTCTGCTCATAGTAGACTCGCCAAACGCCACAGTCAATATTTCAAAGGTCCTTGCGCATTTAATTTTATTTTTTACAGAAAACTTAATACAGTTTCTTTGATCCATTTTTTCGAATAGTAAAAAATCGAAGAGCACACCAAAACACGACTAACCTTTTTATCTGTCAAAAACAAACTAACAATCCAATATGGCTGATATTAGCATCATATATAACAGACATGTCTACAACATAACAGAAAAAAAATGCGAAAATCGAACATACGTAACTCACGAAATTTGAAAATAACGGTTATTTTTTGATCAGACCTCGTACTTATATACTGTGGTGGACAAGAGATTAGCACACTGGAGTATAGTAGTGAATCCATGTCTTATCAACAGTTATGAAACGACGCTTAAAATCCATTTTATTTTTCTTAAAACGAAAGAGAAATTTTCATTCTTATGCGTTTTTGGTCGACTGTTAACAAATTCTTCATGCAAAATTAGATGGACTCGATCATTTGAGATGCCCATGATATTAGCTATTTTACGCACTTTTATTCGTCTATCATTTATTACCATATCATGCAATTTAGCTACAATTTCTGTTGGTGTTGCTGATTTTGGACGTCCACTACGTGGTTCATCCTCAATGCTTGTACGATCACGTTCCTTGTCCCGATAAACTATTTTTATTTAAATATTTAATGATACCACGAATTTCTAATTGTAAAAAAATCGCGGATGCGCCTTTTTTGAACACTTGTTTCTACATGAAGGAGTTGCCAGGTCGATGAAAGTTTCCAAAACACTTAACTTTTTTCTGTTTATACGGCGCTTTCTGTTCTAGGCTAAGAAGCTCTCGTATTACCAAAAAATATTGCACTTTATGCAGGACATATCTGCCTATATGGCTATAGAAGAATATTTTTATTATATCTATTTTTTATGAATTTTTGAAAAACAAAAAAAAAAATAAAAAAAAAGGTTAAACTGTTCTTCAGTTATGTTACACAAAATCGTGTAACACGTTATTTACAAAAAATTATCAGGGGTGTCATAGAAACCAATATTGTCAGAATTGGTTTTAAAACCGACAAGAAAAAATGCTTTGGTGTCATAGAGCACTGCTACACGTTCAATAAATATCGAGATATTTCTAGTATCACCATATTTTTTTCAATGAAAAATATCGCAATACGGCAATTTATAAAAAGATATTTGTAATTGTTCTAAAAAATCTTTAATAAAAACTATGTAAGTAAATAACTATTAAGCTTTAATTAAACGTATGATATGATTCTGCATCTACTAGAATTCCGAAGATATTACGCTATTATTTTAGTAATTGTTAAAAAATAATAATAAAACAAAATGGTCTATTAAGTACGCGTTTTTTTATATTTCTCCCCTTTTCAGTAAACCGAATTCAAGTAACGATTTTACTTTTAAATCGATTTGACATAATTTGTTATGTAAATCGAGTCCACATAATTTATTGGTTTTACTGTCGATTTGCAGAACATTATTTTGTAAACTATTCGCATTTTAAAATCATTCGATTTACAGAATATGGAGTTTAGTAATTTTAATATTAAAGTTAGTTTTACATTCGGAAAACGTCTCAACAATTATTTCGTCTATTTTTTGTGGACTTTTCGACAATACTTTGAGTGATGTTTTTGGGCCTGTATTTACAGATTTTGACAAAATCTTTTTTGGTCATGGGCAACAGCTATACTATCGCAGAAAAACGTATTATTATGGATTAATATCTTTCGTCAGCGGGGGCCATGTCCAGTGAATAAGGTGGTTGAGGCATGATAACGGTTTTGTTTTTGGCTAAAAACTCACGCACAAGCATCGATGTGTGAACTGGTGCGTTATCATGGTGCAAAATCCATGAATGGGTTTTTTACAATTCTGTGTGTTTCTGACGAATTGCTTCGCGCAAACCTCGCATAACTTCAAGGTAGTATTCCTTATTGATCGTACGAACTTATGATGCACCACGCCATTGCAGTCGAAGAAAACAGTGAGCAGAACCTTCACATTTGACCGAACTTGTGCTTTTTTCGGTGTTGGCTCTTCTGGACGTTTCCATTGGGATGATTGGGCTTAGGTTTCAGTGTCATTGATGATGACTCATCAAAAGTTATGACCTTTTTGAGGAAATCTGGATCGTCGTTGACGATGTTCAACAGCTTTGAGCGATGGCCATGCGACGTTGTTTTTGCTCAAAACTTAGCAATTTTGGAACAATCTTCAATGCTTCAATGTTTTCATCGGTTGTTGACGTGCTCGTGCGAAAAGGATGAGCATCGTCTTTGACATCTTTTCGGTCTTCCTTAAACCGGTTATACCACAATTGAACTTGTGTTCTGCTCATAGTAGACTCGCCAAACGCCACAGTCAATATTTCAAATGTCCTTGCGCATTTAATTTTATTTTTTACAGAAAACTTAATACAGTTTCTTTGATCCATTTTTTCGAATAGTAAAAATCGAAGAGCACACCAAAACACGACTAACCTTTTTATCTGTCAAAAACAAACTAACAATCCAATATGGCTGATATTAGCATCATATATAACAAACATGTCTACAACATAACAGAAAAAAATGCGAAAATCGAACATACGTAACTCACGAAATTTGAAAATAACGGTTATTTTTTAATCAGACCTCGTACTTATATACTGTGGTGGACAAAAGATTAGCACACTGGAGTATAGTAGTGAATCCATGTCTTATCAACAGTTATGAAACGACGCTTAAAATCCATTTTATTTTTCTTAAAACGATCCAAACAAGCTTGAGAAATTTTCATTCTTATACGTTTTTGGTCGACTGTTAACAAATTCTTCATGCAAAATTAGATGGACTCGATCATTTGAGATGCCCATGATATTAGCTATTTTACGCACTTTTATTCGTCGATCATTTATTACCATATCATGCAATTTAGCTACAATTTCTGTTGTTGTTGCTGATTTTGGACGTCCACTATGTGGTTCATCCTCAATGCTTGTACGACCACGTTCCTTGTCCCGATAAACTATTTTTATTTAAATATTTAATGATACCACGAATTTCTAATTGTAAAAAAATCGCGGATGCGCCTTTTTTGAACACTTGTTTCTACATGAAGGAGTTGCCAGGTCGATGGAAGTTTCCAAAACACTTAACTTTTTTCTGTTTATACGGCGCTTTCTGTTCTAGGCTAAGAAGCTCTCGTATTACCAAAAAATATTGAACTTTATGCAGGACATATCTGCCTATATGGCTATAGAAGAATATTTTTATTATATCTATTTTTTATGAATTTTTGAAAAACAAAAAAAAAAATAAAAAAAAAGGTTAAACTGTTCTTCAGTTATGTTACACAAAATCGTGTAACACGTTATTTAAAAAAATTATCAGGGGTGTCATAGAAACCAATATTGTCAGAATTGGTTTTAAAACCGACAAGAAAAAATGCTTTGGTGTCATAGAGCACTGCTACACGTTCAATAAATATCGAGATATTTCTAGTATCACCATATTTTTTTCAATGAAAAATATCGCAATACGGCAATTTAGAAAAAGATATTTGTAATTGTTCTAAAAAATCTTTAATAAAAACTATGTAAGTAAATAACTATTAAGCTTTAATTAAACGTATGATATGATTCTGCATCTACTAGAATTCCGAAGATATTACGCTATTATTTTAGTAATTGTTAAAAAATAATAATAAAACAAAATGGTCTATTAAGTACGCGTTTTTTTATATTTCTCCCCTTTTCAGTAAACCGAATTCAAGTAACGATTTCGCTTTTAAATCGATTTGACATAATTTGTTATGTAAATCGAGTCCACATAATTTATTGGTGTTACTGTCGATTTGCAGAACATTATTTTGTAAACTATTCGCATTTTAAAATCATTCGATTTACAGAATATGGAGTTTAGTAATTTTAATATTAAAGTTAGTTTTACATTCGGAAAACGTCTCAACAATTATTTCGTCTATTTTTTGTGGACTTTTCGACAATACTTTGAGTGATGTTTTTGGGCCTGTATTTACAGATTTTGACAAAATCTTTTTTGGTCATGGGCAACAGCTATACTATCGCAGAAAAACGTATTATTATGGATTAATATCTTTCGAACGAGCAGCATTTATAACATAGTCAATATTATTATCAAAAGTTTCCTGTTTAGGAAGCTGATAGTTCTCTCTCTTAAATGTGATACAGAATTGAACACATTGCTCATTTACTTTTATACAAGATAATGATAGCATTGAAATAAATAAACTGTATGTCTGATGATCCATTATAAAATGTATATTTTTTACCCAAACAGGAATTGGAATCGCTTAAGAGTTATATGATGAAATCTTAAGATATTCCAATCCATTTATTCTAAAAACTAGCATTCACACGTATTCTTTGTGCGGTATTTATACTAGTTTTGCTTTATTTTACGCGGCCATTGTCCCGGATTGGTCACTCTAGTTTATGTATTTCTATATACATATACAGCATAATTTCTATCAAAGAAATCACATTTATGAAAAAAAATAAAAATAAAATGGAAACTAGGCATGACAAGAGACAAGCAAACCTTCTAAAAGAAAATTAATTTTATATTTGGGTTAACACTTGGCATTATTAAATTAAAATTTTGATATATGAGTGCTATAATCAAACGAGTCATACATGGCGGTCTTAATAAATTATTGCATCCTTCGCGTTTTAATACAGAAAAGAAATGTATAGTTGTGCTGCAATAATTAGCATACTTACTATCTTAACATAAAGTTATATAATTGGTATAAAAATGTGGCTAAAAGGGAGATTATTTATGTTTTATTATTAAATAATGTGGAATTAATAATTTATATATTATACATATTATACATTCCCCTTTTATAGCAACACCATTCTGTTTATCATTTTTAATTGCACGATAGGATTGAAAGCAAACATCTACGTCTTTTTCTTGTGGGGACATTGTACGAGTCCCGGTTTTTGTCTTTTTTTTTTGAACATAGTCAGGGGTGTCATAGAAACCAATATTGTCAGAATTGGTTTTAAAACCGACAAGAAAAAATGCTTTGGTGTCATAGGGCACTGCTACACGTTCAATAAATATCTTGATACTAGAAATATCTCGATATATATTAAACGTGTAGCAGTGCCTTGTGACACCAAAACCAATTCTGACAATATTGGTTTCTATGACACCCTTGAGTAAGTTCTTCAGTTCCTAAAATTGTCTATTGTTTACGATTCTTAAACTTTTAGCAGAGTTTGATTGTATCATTTTATAACATTATCTAAAGTAGTACTTGGAAGCTTCATGTCAATCATTGAACTTGACAATTTAGGATTTTTAAGAAATTTATGCATTATTTAATAGCTACAAAATATTTTAAAATTATTCGATGAATACAAAATTTTATATGTATGTTTCAAAAGACCTAAACCCAATATATGTATCCTCGCATTAAGCATGTATTTTATTGTACGAGTGCTTAAGAAGCAATTTTTGTCAAATTGTTTATTTGTAACGCTAATTTAATTTATTTATGTTAATAGTAGAGGGTGTTTTTTTACAGGTTTGTTTTCGAAAAGAGATAAAACTGGCATTTTGTGGTCAAATCTGGCAACTCTAATGTCATTTATGTTCAGTTTGGTTTGCCATTTCATCATGAACAGGTTGACAAAAGAACAACGCTTGCAAATCGTGCAAATTTATTTCGAAAATAACGGTTCAGTTCGCGAAGTTTACCGCAAGCTCCGTCCATTTTATGGTCGACATAATCGTCCATCAGAGCAATTAATTCGGTTAACCATGGATCGTTTTCGCACTACGTTTACTCTATGTGATAATACGCATCCGCAGAGACGTCGAACAGTGCGCACCGAAGAAACAATTGCCGCTGTAGAGCAAAGTGTTGAAGAGGACCCGAATGAATCGATTCGCCACCGTGACCGGTATAGAGCCATGATAACCGACTATTTTGTTCCCGAATTGGATGGCATGAATGTGGATGAGTTGTGGTTCCAACAAGACGGCGCTACATGCCACACAGCGCACGCCACAATCGATTTATTGAAGGAAACATTCGATGAGCGCATAATTTCGCGGAATGGACCTGTCAATTGGCCACCAAGATCGTGTGATTTGACATCATTGGATTATTTTCTTTGGGAATATGTGAAGTCGCTCGTCTACGCCAACAAACCAGAAACGTTAGGGGAATTGGAAGCCAACATTCGTGGCGTTATTGCCGACATACGGCCCCATATGCTCGAAAAAGTGGTTAAAAATTGGACCTGTAAAATTGGCTTCATTCGAGCCAGCCGCGGCGGCCACATGCCTGAAATCATATTTAAACATTAATGGCATAAAATTATCCTTCCAGTAAAGCCAAATTGATGGTCATTAAAACGATTTTCTTGTGTTTTATTTCAATTCGAAGTTCTATACCTCTCAAAAAAACACCCTATACTTCCTGTGATTTCGGCCTGAAAATGTTCTTTGTAAAGAAATCATATTATGAACTGCTTACATTTTTCCGCTAAGACTGATCGGTCAGCAGCGCGATTTTTGATAATAATGAAACGAGTATTATTATATAAGTAGAATCGTAATAGAATATTAATACCAAGTTCGATTTCAATCTTTACTTACATATGTTTTCATTATGAAAATACAAACACAAGAATGTATTTACTTGGTGAGAAATGTATCAATTAAACAGGGGCAAATTACCGCATTCGATATCGAGTAAAATTGATCGTTATTTTCTTATTTGAGATTATGGCATTCGATATCGAGCAAGAAATTTAGTACATTTTATCATAATTTCGATATCGAAATCCTTTTTCGATACGATAGCTCATTCGATCACGAAAGCGGTAATTTGGCCCCAGTACATTTTTGTATTTTCTATTCAATCATTCAAGTTTTACTTTTGTGATGTTGGGGAGGGGGTTTGGTGTTTTTTGAAAATATATAAAACTCGACAGTTTTATATGAAGAACTGTAATCTAATACCTAATTACATATCAAAATATTTGTTGTTTATATTGAAAAATATATGAAATGAATAAAAATACAATATGGTTTTAAATTATATTGAATTTGAAATGACGCGATATTCTATTTTCGTTTATTTTATTTTTAATGTAATATTGAACACTATAGTATAAATAACATTACACCTAATGTTCGAACAATTTTTTTGTTAAGAACGAATATGTAAATCCACCTTTAGAGTGCATATCTTTTTTTTAATAACTATACTTGTGTAAAAACACATTGCATATGTGATTTAATATGTATTATAAACCTGAAAAGTTGTTCTTAAAAAATTCTTTTTTTTTTCACTAATTTAATAGGTTTTAGAGATAAGGAACCAATCATTCATTTTGCATAATTCGCGTTTAATTCAAGAATATGTAGCTACTTTATAATTGTCCTAGGTTCTTCAACCACCTGCTCAGTCCCCAAACGTCAATCCGATTGAGAATTTTTGGAATGAGTTTGATCGGCGTATCCACAAACACACAATAACATCAGTATCTTAGTTGAAAACGAGACTTCAAGAAGAATGGGACCGGTAGCCTATACAGATAGCATAGTGAAAAACATTGACTATCTTGGCAACCTGAATTAATTGAATTTTTTACTATATTGTTTTTATTTTTTTATTATTACAAAAGTGATTTCATATACATATGTATGTACATATATTAATGACACCTAACTGTAGATAAAATTCCTTAATCAGTTAAATCAGTTTGTTGTTTTTTTTTTTTTTTTTTGAATTTAGGAAGACAGGTTTAAATAGAAACTAATTAAATTCAATTCGAAAATTAACAAAACATAAAACTAAATAACGCTAAATTGCTTAAAAAAAATATTGTAAAATGAATCACAAACTTACCCATCAACTTCACAACAGACACCATCTTCATAGACAGCTGTAACCATACCCTAAAAATAGCGTAAATAAGGAAATTTAAAGAATTAATATTAAGAAATAGGAACATACATAAATTAAATATCACATCTTACAAAATAATATAAAAAACACTATAATATATGTATTTATTATTTATAATTGAAAGAGATAATGAGCAACATTATGTGTTAAACAGCACACAGACATGACAAAAATGTATGTACTTAATTATAATTTCATTCCTGAATGCATAAATAAAAAAAAATTATTGTGATCTCAAAATGAATGAGGTACTATTTACTATTAATAGAAGTCATATGCATTATTGAATTTAAATATCATACAATTACAACAACACAAATTTTTTAGTTTTATTTTTATTTTAAATTTATAGGTATTTTCATTTCGATTTGTTTATTTGTTTGTTTTTCTATTCTCATTCTCATTGCACCTTCTTTGCTACGTTGCTTCATTGAAAGCGAAAATCAATGTGAAAATATTGAAATAAAACAACTACGAATGTTGTAATTAAAAATAAACAAAAAACCAATAAATAAAATTAAATTGTTAATTGGCTATGTGTGTGTAGCGTAAGATGAGTGTGTTTGTTGTTGGTCTATTGTATTATATTGCACATTGTTGTAGTTTATTTATATTAGTCAAGTTGAATCTAGAGTGTAGCCTAAAAAAATGTAAATTAGTTTAGAATCTAAAAAAGGCACATCAAAGATAGATGGATAGACAAACAGACAGAGGAACAAGAGTTTAATAAAAAAAAAAAACAATGATAAACAAAACCGCAAAATGCTAAAACTAAAGAAAAATGCAGAGAGCAACATACAAAAATAAAACAGCTGAAAGGTTACAAACGGAGTACGCAAAGTTCACAATCGCATACGTGACGCGTACATAGGCAGCGCAGTCGCTTTTGATTTTGAGATGATGACATAAAATCACAGAGGCGTTTGATTTTGAAAGGGTTCAATTGTGGGTGGTTGCGCGTTTTTACATTCACATGCTTGTAGCGAACAATTTTTAAATAGTTGTTAATAAATTATTCTGGTTTCCTTTTAAATGACAATATTATTTGCATATAATAAATATTGTATTTTGACAATACATATTAGTAAGCAAATCAATTATGTTGTCTTCTGTTGACAACGTTGATGTGAAGATTAGTGATAAGTTTTGAATATTTAACTCTGTTTTCTAACAGATACATAGGTATATGATAAAATCTTGAAAATTGTAATCTGTTGTAAACTATGTATGTTAACGATAAGATGAGTGACAAATTAATAAATTTTAAACATATTCCTACTCCAATTTCTTCTAATTGTCAGAAGTATATTTTAAAACTCGTTGCTTTCTCTGGAAAAAATATTTTTTAGTCGAAGCCCATTTTCATTTTCCTACATACCTACGCCAACAAGTTAAATTGCTGAATTAATCTCTGTGTTATGTGTTCTAAAGGCGTGTCTGGGTAATTTTTTAAATTCGTTTGGAAACGCGATTTCGTCCAATGAATGACGGCATCTATAGATGTTAACAACTAAATTTTTTTTGACTATTTTTGATAATATGGATATCAATGACATGAGATTTCAAAAAGAAGCCACATAACCATCAAAACGAGGAATCTATTGCAAACCAAATTTTCCGATCGCATAATTTCACGATATTCAGCTGCATTATTACTTTCTGTGGTGCTGTTAGAATTAGCCCAGAATTAAAATCCGTGACTTGAATAACGAAATAGATTCGTCATTTTGAGAAAATGGGTTTGAAAAAAGAATCGACATCTGTATGCGTTGTCGTTGTTTACTGTCCGATAACATTTTCCGATATAATTTTTAATTCATAGTGGTCAATATAACACAATACAAATTAAAATGATTTTCATATACAGTTAGTCACATTTAAAGTCGGGCAGGTTGGTGTTAAAAACTTTAAGACACAATTTCCAGATTGTAATAAAAGAAACTTCATTTTGCTCTTTTGTGTTTCATCACATAATGTCTTTTCTTTAAAAACATCGAAAAAATTTAATGTAAATTCCGTTAAGAAATGTACATGTGTAAAAAACTGAGAAAAAGTCACTTTTACGGCTCACATTTAAAGTTGAGCAACAAATATTTTTACAAGAAAAAGATGTAAAATATTCCGTTATTTTTTTAATTTCTCTGTTTGCAAAATAATTGTTCAATGTTGTTCTGTCAATCACTCAGTAAAGTTTATAAAAATATTTTGCAAAATGTCGCGTACCTAATAAGAACGCAAAATAGTAATTCAACTGCACCTGGATGAAAAATTCGAACAAGAAATAGCTATATGTACATATTAGTAAAAAAAAAGCACGTCAACAATTCATGATATTATCGCCCGATATAAAGAAACAGGGGCCAAATTACCGCATTCGATATCGAGTAAAATTTATCGTAATTTTCTTATTTGAGATTATGGCATTAGATATCGGCAAGAAATTTAGTACATTTTATCATAATTTCGATATCAAAATAATTTTTCGATACGATAGCTCATTCGATCACGAATGCGGTAATTTGGCCCCTGGTTTGATTGCAAATATTTTTTTTTTTTTTTTAATTTTTAGTTGAAAAATACTTTTCTTCGGCAAATCTTACATATTACTTTTCAAGTTTAGAAACTCTTTATTAAACCTCATTAAAATTTTCACACTACGACCCTGTTAACTAACAGCTAAAACTAGCGCAAACGTTAGCAGTTTTTTTTTTTGTATATAGACAACAATAAAATACTACCCCACCAGAAAAATAAATTAAAGTAAAATTGCAGAAAATATATTATTTAGAAAAAAAAAAACTTTAAAAATAGAAAAATTCGAAAGAAAAAAACTAAAATGTCTACACTTTGCTAAAGTATACACTTACCTTATAGTAGGCACCATTATCGAGTCGAACTTCGACCAATAAATCATCCATATTGAGGTGAATGGATAAAACAATAAAAAAAATCCAACGAAAGGAGTTTTACTTGATAATAACGATGCTGATGTCTAAAGCAATCTTGACAGACGTACGTACAATCAGTTAACGTCGACGAAGATGATAATTGTTTAGAATTAATAACACAAGAGGTAGAAAAGGTTGGTAATGATGACAGACTAATTGTTGCGAAAATGCCTTTAACAATATTGGTTGGTGTTGTTATAATGGATAGATAATAGTGATGATCTTTCGTTGTAGAAAATACTCAAAAAAAAAAACCAAAATAAAAAAAATTTTTTATAATTTGAGGTTAAGAAATTTGACGTTAGAACGCTTTAAAGCAATTTACGGAAATCCCCCGTTTAGAAATAGACGTTTTATTTAACGTAACTCAAATCGAACAATGGATGGATGATAAAATTTATATTTTTGTTTTGTTTTTTATTTATTTATGATTCAGCCGAGTATGATGGTTGGTGGTAATGATGTTTAGAAACAAAATCCACTTTGTTGTTATTATTCTTTCAAGTTTTCAGGAGTAGTGGTGTAGTAGATTTATTTTGTTGTTGTAAGATTGGGTTCAGTCTTTTATAGTGGTCGTAGTCATAGAAAATTAATATTTTGTCTGCTTATTCTTCAATTTTTACGTATGAAGATGATGATAGTGCTGTGGGCTGCTGTTAGTTTTTATATTTTCAAATGATGTTGAATATTTTTTTTTCAATTCTTTTTTAATACGTTCTTTTATATCAGTTGATATTTCTTATTTACTGCTTCTGAAAGGAGAGAATGATTGAATAAAATTTAAATTATAAACAAATTTGTATTTCTTTGCTTGCTAATTTATATTTATTTGTAAATTTTATTAAAAACCTAAAAAAAAATTACGCCCAATTCCCCTTTTAAGAACAAGCAAAAGGCTTATTTATTTCTTCTTCTTCTTCAGCATATTTGGCTGCTCTGCCAACGTTGACGCTACTAAACGGAGATGTCAACATAGCGTTTTATATGAAGTAGATTATTTTAAATCAATGAATGCTTTTTTACATAATATACATACATACATATATCTAAGTTAACTGAAGCCAATAGTTTTATTTGCAAATTAAAAAATAATAAAAATTTTAAAGCCTGAGGTCTTAAAGATAATATTTAAAAATCTTATTGTTAAATCGGCAATTTTACAAAATCGGTAATTATACAATATGCAAAAAAAAAAAATTGTGTAAGAATAAAAGGCAATAAACATTCGTCAAAATTCTGAAATCGTTTTGAAACTTTAGAATTTTTTTTTTAATTTTTAAACTACTTTTTATAATTGCATTTTTTTAAGTATTACAGTTAATTCTGAAATTTTATGGCGAAAATCATGATCATCAATTCAGATTGTATTTAATTAATTTAGGTCATGGCTGCTCTCTTAATTAGAAGCATAAAAACTTTAAAATTAATGCCAGAGTTTTTATTAAAACCTGTGTTCAATATATCACATAGTTCCTGCGATCTACCGAAAGTGGCACGTAATACAGAAAATGTGAACATTAATAACAACTAATTGTAAAATTATAAAATGTTACAGGGATATTGATTTTTTTCCTTTAAAAATTTTTCTAACGATCCGGCTGACATCCGACAAAGATTGCATTATGTCCAATTAGCGTTATTAAAAACTGTTTATATAAAATGGTTAAAAAAAAAAATTGAGATAACTGATTATAAATAGGTACAAACAAGGCTTTTTTATTTATTTAATAAGGAAACTAAGAATTTTCACAGATTTAAATTGCGATACTAGAAATGTACTAAGAATTTATTTATCTTGCACTGAAAGTTCTATTTTAATAGTAGTTATACGATGCAGTGCCATCCACAGTTTATTCTCCATAAATCATACAGTATTCAAGGAGAATTTTTTATAAATATTTATTTGGATTAAATCAATACATATTAAAATATGTATGAATTAACGATTTTGTACTGAAAATTATATTTTAATAGTAGTTATACGATGCAGTGCCATTTACAGTTTATTCTCCATAAATCATACAGTATTCAAGGAGAATTGTTTATAAATATTTATTTGTATTAAATCAATTTTAAAATATGTATGAATTAACGATTTTGTCAAATAGCTTATAATAAAAATGAAAAATAATCGCCAAAATGATGATTTCACGTCAAAGTCGGCAGCGCTGCTAATGTCTAGTATTTTTCTCATCTCTAATTTTTTTCTCTTTTTTACTATTTTTTCAAATTTTTACTTCCACTCTCATTTATTTCTTCATTTCATTTGGTATTTTTGCTTTAGTTTTTAAATTCTTGCCTTTGATTTTTTGCAAATTCTTTACTTTATTCAAAAAAAAAAAAAAAAATGAAAAAAACGCCGCTACATTTCACGAGTTTTCTTAACAAATTCTATTTTGTCCCCGTTGTCAAAAATCTATTTCAGTATTTACGTCAATTTATATGTTTGCATCACTTCCACTTTGATTTTTATGTTAAAACACACTACGAATTTTCTTGAATTATCAATTTTTTACATGTTCTTTTTTCGATTTAGAAGGCTTTAAACCCCTATATGTAATTATTTTTCTTTCCCTTTTACTTTTCTCATCATTTATTTTCATTCGCCGCCTTGCTGAATGAATTTTTTTGTGTGTGCTATCGCTTGTTCTTCTCGTTCAACCGTCTTTTTTTCATTGGCCGAACAGAAAAAAAATTTTCTCATTGCAAAATTTTTCATTCTATTTTATGGCGTGAAATATGATTAATTTTTTTATGAATTTATGCACTCACTATTTGCTGTTAGTTTATCTATAGAATTTCGTTTATTATATTCAATTTAATTGCTTAAAATTTGTGTAAAAACGTTTTCTTAATCGCGTTGCAGTTTTTTTACTTTGCTGCTTGAAAAAAATTCACGTACTTGGTGAGCAGTGTTGTCAACTTTGAAATTTCAAAACGCAACAACATGGAGAAAAAACGCGCCATTTGAAAAAAATCGCACCAAATTTAGATTTACTTTTTTTATTTAATAAAAGTTTATTGAAAAATTTCACATAAAAAATATAATATTAATAACAGTCTTCAACAGTTCATTCAGTGTTTTTATAAAAAATAAAAAACTTAACAAAAATAAGAAATAAACTAAACAAATTTGTTTTTTGTACCAGATGTAATTAATTTCTTTTGTACCCGGGGTTTACACATGCAAGTAACAGTTTGAAAAACTAAATACACCCATATTTTTTACTAATCCACTCACATTTTTTCACTTGCAGAGCTATAGCTATAGTCGAGTTTTTCGAATAAGTTTTCGAATATATGTAATACGTACACAGCACTCGCATGCAAACTTGCATGTGTAAAGAAAGGCAGGGTTAACTTTTTAAAAAAATACTCCGTTCAAATTTGGGAAAATTGTTGAGCAACATTAATTATTTCATACGGAAAATTTGACGTGTAGCTAATGTAGTTTTGTAAACAAAACACATATATTTTGCTTTTTTGTCAATTCAAATCGAAAATAAATAAAAGTTAAAATATTTAAAAATCTGTGTTGAATCGAAATCGTTAAATAAAAATGAATAAACAAATATTACTGGCAGCTTGTGCAGCAGCACAACAAGTAATAGAGGCCATTTAGACGATGCAATTTTGCATGCAATTAATTGCATGCAACTGATGTTTGTTGGCGAACGGGTGAAAGAAGCAAGAGGGGTAGAAAAAGTTGCACGACTTCGTTTGTCATGCAATTTTTTGACATTTCCTTTTACCATCGTTTGTGTTTTACTTATTTTGTTTTATTCTTATTCTGACTTTGAAGTGTGCGTTATAAAAATGAATGCGCAAGAACATTTTCAATTACTTCTTCTGTATTAAAATCTTCCATTTTTTATATTTTTTAAAATTTTTGTATATTGTATTTATGTAAATGTATGTATATTATTTTATATATATACATATGTACATATATTTTTTGTATATTATATTTACATATTTTTTAATATTTTGTTTTCTTTGTTGCGAATGAAAAACTAAAGAGGAATGTGTAATTAAACGTCAAAAAGTTGCATGATTTGTTGCACGTAAAATTGCATCGTATAAATGCACAACATTTTACGTAGCAATTTTAAAAGAGAATGAAAAAAATTGCATGCAATTAATTGCATCATCTAAAAGGCCTCATAGATATTGTTGTGACTGAAGAGTTTTTGGATGACAGTCAACTGTTATTGAAAATTCCACGTGAAACAATTGCCACTTTAATTATTTCGCTGTGAAAAAATAATATTGCCAGATACATTTCATATGTTTTTCACAAAATGAACAGAGTACACTACTTCTGCAACATCTTTTCATGGGGTAAAAATACTCCTATATGCTATTCGGAATTGACATCACTGGTAACAAGCATAATATTACTTGGATCACCTTGTTTGATTTTTTGGCTACAGGTTGACTCAAATATTTTTTGGCTTCCTTTTTTGCCTTTATTTGTTCTCCTTATTTACTCTTTAGTCAACTTTACTAATTTTTAAATCTGGCAACATTGCAATAATAACAAAAAGTTGAATTTAAAGCTGGCAATATTTTTGTTAAAAACGATTAACGTTGCCATCATCAAATAAACTCAATGTAAAAATGAGCGTTTTTCATCTACTATGGAATAATTTCGAAACCAATTTTCGTAATAGAATACAAAAAAAAAAAATTATTTTGGAATTTAGGCCCAACTATAATATGCATAAGCAAGCTTAAGCAAATTGCAAAAGTTAACGAAAAGACTGTCAAATGCATAACCAGTTCAGAGTTAACTTTTAGGTGGCTACAATGACTTTGAAACTTTTTGTCCACAGTTGCTCATTTATGTTAAAAAAAATTGTTTTTATTTTAACAAAAAGCCATAAAATGACTATATTTTATAAATATTATTATATTATTTTATAATTAAAAGAAAACTTCGTACCAGAAACGCATAATTTTTCCTTTTTCTTAATTTATCGGCAAAAGTACTAAAATGTACAGCTGTGGCAGCACTACATTGTAAATAATAATAAACGTTTACATATGTTTTGTTAATTTTCGTATTGTGTTTGCAAAAATTGAGAAAAAACTTAAAAATTTAAATAATATAAAAATGTTAAAGTTAGCGCTTGAAGGCCTGCGCACATTAAAAGAAATAAGTGAACTACACTGTAAAAGAAGAAGACGCTCTTGTTCTGTCAGAGAAATAAACCGCGACAGAAAGACATTTTTGTTAAAATAAAAAGGGTCCCTTTTATTGTAAAGGCACTTATTTTTTCCGCATTTTCTATTAAATTTTAAATAAATATATTTTCTTCTTTCTCCATTTTGTTCAAAACACAAACAAACAACAACAAACAGCTGATTCCGTACAGAATGTGCGATCAGTTTCGCTTTTTGCTTAAGCAAATGACAGTTGAAAAACTTAACGAAAAGTTTCGTTAAGTACATTATAGTTTGCCACATACAATTTATATGTGTTCGCACGTTTGCTTAAGCTAGCATATGCATATTATAGTTGGGCCTTTACATATGTTTTGTTAATTTTCGTATTGTGTTTGCAAAAATGGAGAAAAAACTTAATTTTAATAATATAAAAATATTAAAGTTAGCGCTTGAAGGGTTGTGCACATTAAAAGAAATAAGTGAACTACACTGTAAAAGAAGAAGACGCTCTTGTTCTGTCAGAGAAATAAACCACGACAGAGACATTTTTGTTAAAATAAAAAGGGCCCTTTTATTATAAAGGCACTTATTTTTTCCACATTTTCTATTAAATTTAAAATAAATGTATTTTCTTCTTTCTCCATTTTGTTCAAAACACAAACAAACAACAACAAACAGCTGATTCCGTACAGAATGTGCGATCAGTTTCGCTTTTTGCTTAAGCAAATGACAGTTGAAAAACTTAACGAAAAGTTTCGTTAAGTACATTATAGTTTGCCACATACAATTTATATGTGTTCGCACGTTTGCTTAAGCTAGCATATGCATATTATAGTTGGGCCTTTACATATGTTTTGTTAATTTTCGTATTGTGTTTGCAAAAATGGAGAAAAAACTTAATTTTAATAATATAAAAATATTAAAGTTAGCGCTTGAAGGGTTGTGCACATTAAAAGAAATAAGTGAACTACACTGTAAAAGAAGAAGACGCTCTTGTTCTGTCAGAGAAATAAACCACGACAGAGACATTTTTGTTAAAATAAAAAGGGCCCTTTTATTATAAAGGCACTTATTTTTTCCACATTTTCTATTAAATTTAAAATAAATGTATTTTCTTCTTTCTCCATTTTGTTAAAAACACAAACAAACAACAACAAACAGCTGATTCCGTACAGAATGTGCGATCAGTTTCGCTTTTTGCTTAAGCAAATGACAGTTGAAAAACTTAACGAAAAGTTTCGTTAAGTACATTATACTTTGCCACATACACTTTATATGTGTTCGCACGTTTGCTTAAGCTAGCATGTGCATATTATAGTTGGGCCTTTTGATTCTACACACTACGACCTTCTCTTTTATTATCGAAATTATAAAAAACTTTCTAACGTCACATGAACATGTTTACAAAAATATCCCTTTCCTCCTTTATAGTTTATTTTTTTCTATAGTTTTTTTGTTTTTCTCCTTTATATCTCACACATTTTCTCTAACCAATGTCGTTAGACACAATAGTCGTTTGTTTAATGTACTACTGCAGAGTGCACACAAAATAAAGAGTGCAAAAAAGTGTCCTTTTAGTTCATATACGGATTAATTTGTCATGTTATTGACAAATTACATTAACTCTATTACATATATGTATACATACATAAATTGTATGGATATATGTATTTCCATAAACTTTCGAACACATGTTTATATGTATGTATTTATTAACAATGTTGTAGGTACATACAATTAACAAAGAAAAATATTACAAGAACTAATGCACTTTTATTTATTATTATTGTTGTTGCATGCAATATAAACTTAAGTATGGTTATTTACAACAATAATGCAACAACTACTACTTGAACTGATTGCTAGTACAAGAATATTTATCTAAACGTGTTTATCAACAGCCATTGCTTTGATTTCTCTGTCACCATGAGTGCATTGAACAGATTGATGTGTTAAAACTGAAACAACGGAGGAAGGGGAAGTATCGTAAATTTGTGTTACGATTTTCCGATTAAAATGTATAACAGCAAAAGACAGTTGTGAGCTGTAGTGGACTTTTATTTGCTTATGATTTATTCAGATTTTATATGGGAACTACAAGTATTAATTTAAAATATTACATAGTTTTAAAAATAGTTTTTAGATTTTTAAGTGCTAACAGTGTTATGAATTATTAGTTGTCTGTAGTTAAATAAATTTGATACAAATGTTTATTAGTGATAAACATTTGTGTGAGTTAACCGATTAATTCCATACGAAATTTGCTTTATAAACCTGTTATAAACATGTTGTAAGTTTTTATAAATAAGGGGGTAAGTTGATAACGAATAGTACCAAAAACACTATAAAACTAACAGAAATATTTAAGAGAAAAGTTTTTATTCAGGCTACTAGTTCTAATAATTAAGAATACTATTGTAAAGTACTGGAACAATCGGCAAATTGGAATGCATTTTCTACCCGGCCAAGGGCGTCTTCAGCAATCTTCATTGTCCACTATCACTCTGTAAATATCATCTATTTAACTCACCGTTTTTTGAGAAATAGAGTTCACGAATTATGATATTTCTTTTTAACGTGTTCTGAGTTAGAACGAAATTTACGTACATTTACAATGTGTGTGTATTCTTTATTATTGTTTATGAAATTTGTATTATTACAAATTTGTTTTTGCTTTTCTTGCTGCGTCTACCTTTTTTGTAGATCAATAACAGCAATTGTATGTATGTTTTTGTTGTCATTTCTCCTCCTTTTTTGGTTGATTGAGTTATTTTTTGTAACTACGAAAACCGGAGATGGGATGATGACTACATACTTTGATACACCGCGCCATGGTGTTTATTATGTTAATAATTAGAGATGGAAATTGAACTAATATTTCTTAATTTTTAAGAGAAAAGTTTTTATTCAGGCTACTAGTTCTAATAATTAAGAATACTATTGTAAAGTACTGGAACAATCGGCAAATTGGAATGCATTTTCTACCCGGCCAAGGGCGTCTTCAGCAATCTTCATTGTCCACTATCACTCTGTAAATATCATCTATTTAACTCACCGTTTTTTGAGAAATAGAGTTCACGAATTATGATATTTCTTTTTAACGTGTTCTGAGTTAGAACGAAATTTACGTACATTTACAATGTGTGTGTATTCTTTAACAGAAATATCATCCAATCATCAGATTTAAGGAAGAATATAAAAGATAGATCGGATCAAGACCATGGATATCATAATTCATGTCGAAATTAGTTTTATAAAAGTAAACGCGAAAATCCTTAATATCAAGAGTTGTCGAACAGCGATATCTGAAGAGGGGAATACGAGATATTCATGAGTTACTTTTGCAAGTGTTCATGGATAAGGACCCTATGATGCGAAAGCAGGCAGCAAAAAAAAAATCGAATGAATTTAGACTTCAGGAAAACTTATCCTATTGGCAAAGATAGATAGGAGAGAGGATCAACTTGCGAGGTGAGCAGAGGACAGGACCTGCGATAAAGCTGCCTATATTCAACCTAATAAACTTTATAGCCGTCACTGGCCCCTTTTGCACATGCTCAAAATTTAAACCCTAAACTATATTTGTTTACAAATTCTTAAAGAAAAATATATTTAATTTAAAATGGCCACCCGGAATTATTTTTTGATGATTCTTACTAGAACTGGCCAGAAGCAGAAAAAGGCTGATGGATGCTTTCAACATTTTGGAAATGGATTCCACCACATGAGTATACCTTAGAACAACTACCTTTTGCCAACAGTGGATCTTCTTCCATGAGAGAAACGAGGTTCTCCAATTGCTGTTGTAATTACGTCCTTAGACCTGCAGGATATTAACAAAAGTAATTTACAAGTACATAGTATCTATTTGGCACAGTTTTATACAGCGTCGACAGCAAATTTGTGTTCGGTAAAAAAATTCGTTGAACAACGAAATCTACGACAGTGAAGCCAAAATAAAAATTTTACATTCGATAGTCGATAGCCAGCGAATATCGTTTGTCGAATGCAGCTCATAATAAGGGCCTAAGAATTAGTGTTTGGATATGATTCACACCTTAAAACATTTTCTGGAGAAATATAAAGGCTAAGAAACATACGACGAATAGTGCTATTGGTAAGGAACAATTTTGTAGGAGCTTTCGGATTTGATTAAAAAAAAACTCATACAATTTATAGAAATGTATGAAATCTTTATTGGAGACGATAGAATGCTTTATATGATTTCATGTAAGTATTAACCGCGGCTACTCCTCAAATGGTTCATAAGCTGGGTTCAATTTTGGCATACTAGCCAAACTAAGTTTACTGTTTCGCCTCTCAATTGGGCCATTGTTTTGTGTTCTGTAAGGCATGTGGCACCGTCTTGTTGGTACCACTTATCAGCCAAGTCCTGATCTTGCATTTTGGTTAAAAAACCAATTTGTTATCATCGCACGGTAGCGCTCGCCATTCACAGTAATGTTCCTACCTTCGTCATCTTTTGAAAAAGTACTATCCAATGATGACACCGGTCCATAATCAGCCTTTACAAAGAATCTACGATGGACCCAAATTAGTATTATATTGTATAACATGTGTTATTAACATGGATCGACTATGAACCAAAACCTGGAAAACAGATTCGTTGACCAAGATATCATTTAAGATACATATAACATGAATCTATAATCTACATACATTTGTAACAAAATTCTAATTCCTGCTCTATTCTCTAAGGCTTTTAAATAATGTAATCCCTGATTAAACAAAGAAGGTTGAACCGTTCTCTCTCAAAATAAAATTATTTGACGTAAATGCGATTTTTTGAAATTTGTTTTTTTGTAAGCAAATAAAAAAGTCATTGCCACTTAAAAATAAGAGGAAATAATATTTTGGGTAGTTATTATTAACAGTACTTACCCCCTGGCCCACGATGTCGAACGATAACGTTCGCTTAGATAAGACTTAAGACACAAACTTGATTGTGGAATAAACAAGCTTGATTGAGTAAAAAGTAGATACGTTAAAAAGTTTGTGTTTTAAGTCTTATCTAAGCGAACGTTATCGTTCGACATCGTGGGCCAGGGGGTAAATTTGTATTAGTATAAAAAAATTATAATACATATAAGACCCATTTTAGACGATGGAATTTTTATAAAAACATTTTTTCCATTTATTTCTTCTATTTTTACACAGCACAAAATTATTGCTTAAATGACTCGTATTTTTATTTGAGTGAGAGTAGAGTTCAAAATTGCGACCTGTACTCTGCGCATAAGCTTTACATGGACAGCCAGCCAGCCAGACGCATGCACCGAAGGCATCGTTTAATCGACTCAGGGAGTCATTCTGAGTCGATTGGTGTAATTTAAGGTGGGTGTTTTACCAATATGTATTTATGGGCGTTACAAACATCAGCACAAATCCAATATTGTGGTGTAGGGTATAATAATATGTACTTTCTGCATCAGTTACCAATAACACCAATCGATCATCTTGATAATGATCTTTAAGGGATTCACAAGATTTATAACTGCAAAATAATTTAAAATATTTAAATAAATTTCTTTAAAAAATAATTCAAACTACTCGAACTCTTAATCAGAAAAAATGACGCATATCAATTATTTAGTACAAGTACGAAATTGCGAAAAAAATAACATATGTATGTATGTACATATATGGAGCATGACTTGCAGATTATTATTATTTTTCAATTTCTATAATTGTTATACACAAGAGTAGAATGAAAAAAATACAAAAGAAAATAGTGTGGTGCGAGATATATTGATTTTGAATGGTCAAGAGTTGAGTTTTATTTTATTTAATGGCTGCTCCATTTTTTTCACATTTATTTAGTTAGACGGTTAGACAACAGAACAATATGTTTAAACGTACTTGGAGAATCCAACTCTAAGTGCTGTGATGGACGAATAACTTACCTTCTTTCCTGTATTATACTTATGTACATATATACATGCATACATACTCGTAAATGCCTTACCTACTTTATAGTTTCATTGCGAAATGGAAAAAGTTTGATTCATTTGATAAATTAAAGCAGTAAGTAGTTGTATCGACGTTTATTAATTTCTTTCTAAAACGTCCAAAGCTTTTGAAGTTTATCACAATTAGGTGATCTCTATAAAATTGAAAACATTAAGTGTGAGCTGAGTACAATTGAGGCGACTGGCTATACTTTAGCTGCCTATGTTTTGTTTTTATTTCACAATTGCTGTGTCTAATGACAAATTCCCGCCAAGAAATTGTTCCTCAATTATGATTTGACTTTCTTTTTGTTTTTTGTTTTTTATTTGTAAATATAAATAAACTAGAACTAAATGCGTATGTACAGTGGGAAGCAAAACTGTACGGATGTTTGCCGTTCATGCGGCCTATACCAATAGTATTCTTTTTCATCAGACTGGTATCGGTTGACTTTCGGTTTGTCGCTCCAAATAACCCTTTTCCAGTCATCTACTGTCCAATTTATCTGGGGTTTTTCAGAAATGAAGGCGTTTTTTCACAGTTCTATCGGAAAGGGCTGGCTTTTTCTTTCTCGCACTGGCTACTAAATCAATTCTATTTAATGAGCGTCTAACCGTCCAGGAACTGACATCCTTACCAATACTTATTGCAGCATCTGCCGGGCATAACCATCAGAAAGCAGTATTAGTCAACCCAGATTTACCTAATTTTAATTTTTCAGCAATTTTACGGCATGAATAATTATTTTCCAACAAATTTGTCACATTGTTTTCAATATCAGTTGGCGTTTTTCTCATTTTTAAAGATCTTTTAATTTTTTTTTTATTTAAAAACCAAGTTAATCACTTCACAGGTCAAACAATCAGGTATGTGATGGAAAATGATAACGATAACGAGTGAGTTTTTGAAGTCCATTTTAAAGTATTTCTAATTAAATTTTTAAAATTTTTGTTTTAAGATTCTCTTTAATAGCAAATTATCCTTATATTTTGTGGGATAAAACTATTTTAATACAGAAATATTACGAAAAAATTAATTTCTAAAACTTACTCGTTATCGTTATCGTTTTCCATCACATACCTGATTAATGCACAAATAAAGCAATAAAAGTTTGATAACGAGATCGCCACAAACATAAAAAACAACCAACAGGTCAAATACCGTTACATTTTAACAGAGCAATATCGTGATCATGGTGAAAACACTTTACAAGGTGGTGTTGGAAAGCCAGCTGATTTTTTTTTAGTCATGTTCGTTATGTCAATTTTTGTTTTGTTTGTATATATACAGTGGCGAGCACACATGACAGATGTTATATAACTATGACTTAAAAAGCGAATAAACTCTTAAATTTTTAAAAATAATAATGGTTTTTATTTAAAATGTTAAATAAATAGAACAAAAATGAAAATAAATTGAAATTCATTAATTATTAAAGCGAATGTGAAATTTATGGTAAATTTATGTGAAATGGCAATGCACTTAAAGTTCGTTTAATCTGACAGCAAGAGTAAATGGACAGTTGCAGCGAATTTATGTACATAAGCACCGTTTTTTGATATTTTTAAAAATATCAAAGCAACAGTAAATGTAATTTTTTAAATTGTTCATATTTTTTTTTTGCAAATTTTTAGCTTATCGCGTGCTTTTATAAAAATGAGAAAAATTTCAGACTTTTTAGAAAACCAAGTGGTGGGTATTACAAATAATAATTCATGCCCATGATAGCCGGTTCTACGCACCGGAATGTCCCGAGATTACTCGGCCAAGGGCTGTCAACTCAGCAATTACTGATATTACAACAACAACAACAATTAATAATTACTCAGCCTGCGAAATTGCTAATAAGTTGAGAATATGTCATCGAACAGTGCGAACAAGTCAGACAGGGAAAAACACCCAAACATGCTGCAGCTGCTATAACAAATGACAGATTCACCACTTCTTAGCAATTTCGCGGGCTGAGTAATTATTAATTGTAATACCCACCACTTGGTATTTTTTTTATCTTTTTTTTTATTATCTTTTCCCTTTTCTTCCAAAAATACTTGCTTTGATTAGTTAGAATTGAAGAGTGTGAAAGCGGACTAAGGTTCAATTAAATAAAAAAATACATATATATGATAATAAACCTACATATATTTGTTTTATTTTCATTACCCTACTTTCTTAATGCAAAACATTCGGACAGTTTTGCTTCCCACTGTATGTATGTATTTTATTATTTCTTGCTGCTTATTTTACTTTCTTTGTTGATGCATTTCAGCTTATTTAAAACTAATTGATGTAATATTTCTATGTAAATGTATCTTTATCACAATCTATCTTGGGCTTCTATTACGGATTGTACGATCTCGCTTTAACTAGTATCAAGAAAACCTTGGATTAGTTTTAGTTTTTATCCCAGCTGTGGAATTTTTTTTTTCTACTCAATTGTTGTGTAAAAATCATATATTTTAATAACGTTTGATATGATACCGTCAAATCTATTTACATACGAGTATTATGGAATGGTAATGATGAGTATTATCTTGGATTGTAGAGTGTATACAAAAGTTACAACTGGTATGTGCTTTTAACACAATGTTAGTGATTGCGATTAATTGAAAAGTGAGATTTGTAGAAATTAAGTTCAAAATATAATACCTACTTAATAATAGCAATTTGTCTGACTAAAGGGGAATAATCTGCTATTAATAATAAATCGTAAAATATTGCTTTAATATTTAAATTGCAAATTAAGTTTCAACATTAGCAAGATCATATTAGAGTAAAAACAAGTTGGAGTGAAATATTCGGCTGTGCCGAATCTTAAATACCCTTTACATAAACATAATAAGAAATACAAACACTGCACTGGCTATAATAGAACTAGAAAAAGTTAAGATTATAAGGTGAGGTTTCTTTTGGTTGAATTTGATCTCAAAAACATTATTTACAAAAGATTTATGGGTAGCGTAGTAAAAGTGTACCAGGGGCCAAATTACCGCATTCGATATCGAGTAAAATTGATCGTAATTTTCTTATTTGAGATTATGGCATTCGATATTGAGCAAGAAATTTAGTACGTTTTATCATAATTTCGATATCGAAATCATTTTTCGATCACAAATGCGGTAATTTGGCCACAGTTATAGACTGATAGCTTCTAAATCCAGTATCCACTAATGTGGTTTCTACGTATTTGAGGCTTATTTTGGTTGATTTTCATCTTAATAACGTTATTTACAAGAGTTGTATGGTTGTTAAGTATGCTCGGAAGTGGAATTAATTCGGAAGCTATTGCCAATTATTGACTGACAGCTACAAAATCCAGTAGCATATTTGCCGTATAACCGATATTAGTATGATTTCTGGATTAAAGTTTCTGATATGTATAAAAGTTGGTTCGATATCAATATTTATTAATTTTTGTGGATTAAATTGTTTTCCGGAAATGTTTGTTATATGGCAAATCATGGACCGATCTTCTTCAATTTCGGAACAGAGAATTTTATGTATGTATGTATGTATGTATGTATGTATATGAATTGAATTTATACGTAATAACGGTATATTTAAGATACATATTAGTATTAACGTGAATTTCGGAAGTGGACCTTATATGGGGGACATGGTCAAATATGGACCGATATTCTCAAAATCTAGCAGGTTGATTTTGGCATATATGTAAATGATGAATGAATGAATTTTGGATCGGTACCGTTATTTATAAAAAGTGATTTTTGAAAGAGAGCTTTATATGGGGGATTGGTCAAATATGGACCAAAATTCACAAAATTGTGCAGTATGATTTGTGTGTACAGTATTCCACGGATAAATACCTCACCAAAAATGTCCAAATTTGTTGGGTATTTATCCGGGGAAGGTATTTAAACGTCCACGTTTATTTACCTCTCAGAGGCACGAATACGCTTAATTTTATTTAAGGGATAATTATGCGAATATTACTTCATTTCTGGGCATTAAAGTAAATAAAGAAAACACAATTAAAAATTAAACAGAACATTTTATTGAATAGGAATTCATATCAGAAAAAGTAAATAAAAGTTTTTACTTCATAGATAGGGATGTTTTCTTGGGAGCCATTTCGTTAAATCATTTTTAAATTTTATTCAATTCACTACACTTGTTCACTTATTTTTAAATTTAATATTTTTACCACCAACACTGAATGAAAACAATTAAGGCCCAACTATAATATGCATAAGCAAGCTTAAGCAAATTGCAAAAGTTAACGAAAAGACTGTCAAATGCATAACCAGTTCAGAGTTAACTTTTAGGTGGCTACAATGACTTTGAAACTTTTTGTCCACAGTTGCTCATTTATGTTAAAAAAAAAATGTTTTTATTTTAACAAAAAGCCATTAAATGACTATATTTTATAAATATTATTATATTATTTTATAATTAAAAGAAAACTTCGTACCAGAAACGCATAATTTTTCCTTTTTCTTAATTTATCGGCAAAAGTACTAAAATGTACAGCTGTGGCAGCACTACATTGTAAATAATAATAAACGTTTACATATGTTTTGTTAATTTTCGTATTGTGTTTGCAAAAATGGAGAAAAAACTTAAAAATTTAAATAATATAAAAATATTAAAGTTAGCGCTTGAAGGCCTGTGCACATTAAAATAAATAAGTGAACTACACTGTACAAGAAGAGGACGCTCTTGTTCTGTCAGAGAAATAAACCGCGACAGAAAGACATTTTTGTTAAAATAAAAAGGGCCTATTTTATTGTAAAGGCACTTATTTTTTCCGCATTTTCTATTAAATTTAAAATAAATGTATTTTCTTCTTTTTCCATTTTGTTAAAAACACAAACAAACAACAAACAGCTGATTCCGTACGGAATATGCGATCAGTTTCGCTTTTTGCTTAAGCAAATGACAGTTGAAAAACTTAACGAAAAGTTTCGTTAAGTACATTATAGTTTGCCACATACAATTTATATGTGTTCGCACGTTTGCTTAAGCTAGCATATGCATATTATAGTTGGGCCTTTAGGTATGCGTATAAAAAGTTCTGGCAAAGTTGTCTAAAAAGGCACTTTGAGAAAAATCCAGGAATATATCAGTGCTGGGATTTTTTTATTTAATTACCCACATTGGGTATTTATAAGAAATTTAAAAAGTTATGTAAAAAATATATATTGAAGCAAATAAACGAAGATGCATCAAGGAATATATCAGTGTTGGGAATTTTTTTTGAGGTAATTACCGAATTGGGTATTTAAGCGAAAGGTATTAAACCGCATAGTTTTGTTTGAAAAAGTATGAAAAATTTATGGGGATTTACAGTGCGAGGTAAATAAGCGAAAAAGGTAATTAAGCGTCGGGTATTTAGCCGTGGTATACTGTATATGCAAATTATTTATATAAAGTTTTGGGTCGATACCGATATTTATAAGATATATATATAAAGATTAATGAGTTTTTCGGATGTGGTCTTTATATGGGAGCTATGACCAATTATGGGCCGACCACTATAACATTTAGTACAACAATTTATTTACCTATAAGGATAACTAATGTCAAATTTTAACATTTTAACATTATTTATACCAGTTTTATACATATTTAAATGAATTTTGGAAGTGGACTTTATATGGGGTCTATGGTTAAACATGGACCGAACTAAAAAAAATTAGTTTTGCGATTTCTGTTTGCATGAAACATATTTTTGCTGAATTTTGTATCAATATTCCAATTTTATAGGCCTTTATATTTGGTCATATTTGGGGAAGATATTTCTATTGGGGCTATGAGAAATTATGGACCGATTCATACTATTTTCCTCACACTTTCTTCTTTTATCATAAAAAGAACGTATACAAAATCTCATGGTATTATCTGTAATATATTTAAAAAAATTGCAAAAAAAAATCGATGAAAATATCAAATTTTTATGGAGGTTGTCTGACATTTTGATCCGTAACTCTGGTTCTACTTTACCGATTTGGCTGATTTTCAATACCAAACTACCTCAGAAAATACAAAACAGATTTCTGGAAATTCTGTGAAGTTAAGTTTCATACGGAATGACAAACCTCATTCACCACTTATGGTGATGGAGGGTATAAAAATGAATTCCCCCAGATTAGAAAGCAATCTTTTGATTTAACCCTGGTACTATGTTAGAAAAAAATACACATGTTATGTTTGGGTCATGTTTTGACCCCACATTTTTTAATTGAGAAAATTCAAATTTGTACATTTCGAATATATTTTTAAGTGTGTCGTCTGACGGACAAACACGTTTTTTTTTTGCAAGTTATGCAATGTTAAATACGAATGGGTGATCAAAAGACCCTAAATGTAGTAGCAGGGTTAAATATTTTCCATTAGTTCATGTACAGAAGGAAGTTGATTTATAGACTAAATTATTTGGATTATGATTTAACTTGAAGCTGTTGCCGCAAATATTTTTGTTCAACTTACAACATACAAGTTGAAAGTGAACCATGTTTCGGTGTGCTGGCAATTAAACCCAGCTAAATCTATTAAAATTTACTATATTGTTTAAAATATAAGTCGCAATTAATTGATATAAAATCTCTTTAACATTTCCTCAAGATTGTGTTTTTGTATCGTGCGGGAGACCAATAATAATCCAGCAAAGTTTAACTTAAAATCTTTAATAGGTTTACAGATTACGTTTAAGTGACATTTATTAACCATAAATGCTAGGAATATAACTAGGACCAACGTCGAATTTCGCCCAACATGACGTGTAATTACAAAAAAAATTTATGAAACCACTTGCAATCGAGGAAGTTTTTTGTGTAATGTAAGAATATTAATTGCATTTTTGTATTTTTTAAAAAAAGTTCCCCCTTTCATTCGAATGAAAAAAAGTGAAAAATTATTTTTTTTTTAAATTACATGCTGTTTTTGGTTTATTCAAAAGATTAATAGTAAAAAATTAATAATATAAAATAGTTAGTAATCAGTAGTAATCCATCAGTTTTACAGCACGTTCAGCATTTCGGTTAGATCTAGGAATGTCAATTAATGACTCCTCGACCGACCAGCTCGTCTTTAAACACTAAATTGCCTTCTTGCATTTTGTCTTGGTGAGTGAGGTTAAAAGTTCATTGAAGGCATCGGCGTAGCTAGGCATTTTTCCTGGGGGGTCTCTAGCCCTTTACGGTAAAAAAAATTGTGCTTTTTTATTTTTATTAAAAAAAATAAAGAGTATTAAACATTTTTATAATACATATAACATTAAATTAAAGTTTAAAACTAAATAAACAAAAAAAATTAAAGTATATTTCAGGTTTTTAACATCACATTGTCAATTAAAAAAATAAATTCAATCATTTAATTAACATTAAAAAAATAAAGTAAAACACTTAAACTAATTTGTATTAATAATAAAAGTAATAAAAAATATAATTAATAAAAATAGTTAGTTTCAGTCGAAGATTAGTTTCCTATTTTGTTTACAAAATATATTAAGAATATCTTCTGCCAAAATTTGCAATAAAAGAATAAAAATTCTGGGGGTGGCTAAATTTTTTCTGGGAGGGGCTTAGCCACCCCCAGACCGGGCTATCTACGCCGATGATTGAAGGACGCTTCGTTGTAGTGTTGCGACTTTAACCAAGCATTTGTCCATTCATAGCAGATGAAGTCGCATGCTGTACCGAGGATGCGGCTCCACTCTGGCCTTAGGAAAAAAGGCTATAACAGCATATATTACACGCGAGTTCCATCTTGCCTGGTGTAAGTGCCTGACATAGTTCATATAAGAACTTTAATTCATCTCACCATCCAGTGTTCTCGTCTATGTTAACATCATCTGTCGCAACTTGAAGGTAATGAGCCTGAAGAGAGACATAGTTTTCTCTTAATTTGTCAATTAAGGAATAGTTCAGTTCTGCTTTGCTCGTTGGCTATTGAATAAGAAAATTCATGACGTGAATTATATTTATTTATTATTTTAGTAGCTGCTCTTTAGAGTAACTACTTCATTTATTGAATTGAATCTTAAGAATGAATTTTAAATATAAAATGTAAACATATAAAGATACAGAAATGCATATATTTAACTAAAAGTTACGTTGCTGTCTGGCTAAGTGTGGAAACGTAATTGCAAGCTAATGCTCCGCTACACTTAGCCAGCCAATAATGGTCGTTTATAGATGGATATGTAACTCGTGCTTCAGAAGGAGATCGAGTACATGGTGCTGACAGCCAATGTATTGTGGCTTCTGAAAGCCCTTGCTCAAGACATCATCCTGTATCAGCTTTATAATCCCGTGCAAACGACCAGTATTTACTGCTGTTGTGTCGCAGATTATCATGTGAATATTTTCCCAAGCATCGTATTTTAATACTTTTCTTGAGCTAGAAGTCCTCAGAAATATAACTATACAATGTAAAAGCAGACTCAGGTTTAGTTTTTAAGATATTTTTAACCCTAGTTCTTAAAATGTCACATTTTTATAAGACTCGATTTTTTTTGGCTGAATTGTGATGAATGTAACGAATGTGTACCCTACCAGACTGGATTGTTTCATTAGCAGAATAACATGAACCACCATCTTAGGGAGAATGAACTCTAGAAACTGTAACAGTCAGTCTCATTTTCAATTAAAAAATATGGTCAAATGATATCTCCAGGTTTAAATCTACAGCAAAAGGTGATGATTTATGGATGCATTTATATATGGGGGTCCTTTGAAATTCAAAGGCTGTAAATTCGACGATAAACTTAGAAATATGTTTCATCGATGATTTTGCCCGAAATATCTCTCATTTGCGTTTGTCTTTCGTGCAATGCTGCATTTCAACTCCGCATCTGACCTATTCATATTTTTTTTTCATTCGGCGAACAATTTCTTCTCCGCACATGAATTTGTCTCGTGTGCATAACTCTTCTCGATGGTATGTATATATGTATGTTCTTGTTGGCCCAACATTTTCACAAATAAAAAAAGTAATTTTTAAAAATTACCAAGGAAATTATGAACGTTAATAACGACAAAGAAGATCATGAACAAATTTATATCCGTCATTATTCCCATGTTTTGTTTTTGAGTGCACAAGATGGGATAACTAAAGTTTTTTTTATACGAGTAGGCAACACTTTGCTGTACAAATGGCGGCAAATTTCAATCTTAAGTGAATTTAATTAATTAAAGAGTAACTAAACATATTTTAATATTTATGTAACTTATTTATATGCACATTGTTGCGAGCTAGATGCAATTTTTTTCTGTTGATATAAAATATGTCCGTTTTTTTTAAGGGGACGCCAAGCTTTAAAACTGTAATTGTCAGTTTCCTTAAATAGTTCCTACAACATACCACATGTTTTGTATTTTATCCATCCAATGAAAATAAAAAAAACAAGAGATTGATTTGTTTATATCTACATAAATATGTATTTATACTATTGATATTACTAACCGCTTAATTTTCATTTTCTTTTTTGTTTTAATTTATAGTTATAATTACAATTTCGTGCTGTAAAAAGAACTTAATTGCACCCACATGCAATTTGTTGTTTACTGAATTATAAACCAACTAAATTTTGTTGTTATTTTTGTTACTCTTTTGTTATAATTGCAACAGCACAAATATATTTGTTGTTATACATGTTCCCCTTTTATGTGTTGATATTTAATTGTATTACATTATATGAGAGTTCATATTCGTTTAAACGAATTTTAATTTTAAATGATTTTAAAATAATTGATTAAGTGTAATTTACAAAAAAAAAAAAAAAAAAAAAAAAATACAAAAAAAGCAGACAATGTCAATGGAAAATTAACAAGAGAAAGTGATGGAAAATTCCATGGTGAAATTAAATACCAGGTGACAGCATTGCTACAACAATTACAAAAAGGCAAGAACAACAGGCATTTTTCTATATGAAAAACTTTCGTCACTGTCAAAAAGTTTCTTTTTTATATAACTTTTTGACATTTTCAAATTCACCATGAATAATCAGCTGGCGCTACGCTGTCACCTAGTATTTAAATTCACCTTGGAAAATTCAAAGTTTGTAATAAAATACAATAGAAGCGGTAAAGCGTTTTAAAGCATTTAAAACTAAATAAAACAAACTACGAATAAATATTTACCTAATAATAGGTACGTTGTGTATTAATTTGTTTAATCAAATTAAAAATTTTGTAAGTCTAAATGCGTGGTCGTAGTGGACATCTATCCGATATAAAGTTTAATTTTTAATTGTCAAACATTACTTTTTCCATAATAATAAAAACTTGAATGATTTTTATATAATTTGTTTCATTGAAAAACAAAGTTCTTGTTGAAAACCCCACTACTTATGTACTATTATCCAAGCATACATACACACATAGAGAAAAATATAGCTGTGCATTTGAAATTTATTTGATTTACCATTCACATGATTATAGCAATCATATACATATATGATTATATCAATTATGTAAAGTGTATGGCAATCAGTTTTATACTATGTTTCCACGACGATTTGAATCACCTGCTTCGCTCTCTGAATCATGTTTATGAATCATGCTGTTTACATGACCAAAAACTTGATTCGATTTGACAGTTGTTTTTAATAAACAAATAGAATAAAAAAAACGGAATTTACAATTTGTGGAAAATATTTTTTTTAATGGACAAAAAAACTGAGTGAAAATTAGTTAGCTTATATGAAAAAAGCATACATTCGTACGTATTTTCTTTACTTCCAGCAACAAGAAAATAATTTGCTTTGTTTACAGTAATATTAAATTTTTGCAGCTAGTGCAGATAAACTTGCGATAAAAATTAGAGAAGAGTGCAATTTTTCGTGCTTCGCAAGTTGATTCAATATGAATCTAATTGATTCGCTCTTAAAATTTTGTATGGTGAAGCAAGTTGTTTCACTCATGATTGGGGTGTGAAGCATGAATAGAGAGCGAAGCATGTACCGTGGAAACGTAGTATTATGATGAAAAATTATACCATATTATGTTGTTCTCATAAACATGACTGCAACAAAAATATACATAGTTACTACAATCGTACATATGCAATCATCTGAATCGTAACTTAACCATATTATGGTTACCGGAATCATACAAATAATTACAGTGACCATAATATTGTTGAAACACTTGTAAAAATGTTGACATTGCTGTGGTAAACATGTACAACTATATTTTTTCTCTGTGTGTACATACGTATAGGTACAAAACCATTCACGTTTACTTTTCTCGCAAGATCAATGACAGCAAAATATAAATAAAAAGAATATACATAAATCACAGATTACACATTTAATTGTTTGTTATAATTACAAATGAAATAATTAAAAATAAAGGTGTACAAACGCTCTAATTTTAATCTAATTAATTTCTCACACATGACAATTAAAAAATAAGACAAAACACAAAAATAGACAAACTACAACAATACAAATTCAATAGATATTTAAATATCCGCAAACTTACACATACATTCACAAGTGCACGCAAACAAACCTGTGGGCTTTTTTTTTTTTTTTTTTTTTTTTTTTTGTAAAATTATTATCATTATCAAACATTATTTTTAACACACATACGCACAGTCTGACAAACTAATGCACACCTAGCAGCAAAATAAACGAACGACATCGTTCACACACACTAAATAACAAACTTTATCAGGGAACAACAAAAAAAAAAAACAGTGTTGTTAAAATCTAAACAACATTAAAAACGGCCAAAACAATAAACATAAACGCGTTGAACTACCGATAAACCTCTATTTAAAGCTAAATAAATGAATTTCCGCAATAATTAAGTAATTTTTGAGTGTGTATGATTTTTTTATTACTGGAAACATGAACATTTTATTAAGATAATTAGATACGTTTACGTTTGTAATTAAATGTAAACTAAATCAAATGCATTTGCAAAAAGGTTTAGCATATTTTTGTTCTACACTAACAAAATACACAGCAAGAGCAAAAATATGCTAAACCTTTTTGCAAATGCAATGATGCAATACCATTTGCACAAAATTGTGAATAGCGCTAATGTATTTGTTAACTTTTTTTCTAATTTCAAAATATTTGAAAGTTAGTTTTAATACCTAAAATTTAGGCTTTTAAAATATAATAAATGGTATGTTATTTATACTAAATACCTATTATTATTAAACCCTATACCATGATTCGTTTGTAATTTCTACAATATTCATTTGCGAAGCTATTTAGTATATATGTACTCGTACCTAGAACAAATAACACTGTAACACAAAATCAAACTTTTGGAATCCGAATGGGATGAGACCAAATACAAATGATAGCTGACATTGTCCATAACAAAACCTCCAAGGGATTTTTTTGGTTCAGTACTAGAATTTTTTTTACAAGCATTTGAAATTTGTGATTTTGGAACCCTGGCTAACGAGAAAAACTCATTACAATTTTGATAAAATAATGGCTATATATTTTTTTACTATCCGGGAGAAATGTGATATATTTATGTTTATGGGGTCGGGGAATCCATTTTTGATATTATGTTTTACCTAAAAGTAACGCTAGGTGGCGCTGTACTCTTTTTTTCCACGTTTCTCGTCAGTTAATTCAGTTGCACTGCAAACATTGCAGAAACCATAAATGTTTCTTTTATAAGTTTCGGTTAGTTTTATATTTATGGAGCTTTGAAAACAAAAAAATGGACTGCATACAAAAGCTATGAGCCACTGTACCTAATGCAAATATACTTATTGTTACGAAATTGTATTTCAGTTTAAAATTAAAGGCCGGTATCTAGTATTTTCGTAACCCTAGAACCTATCTTCAATTTCTACATGGTTTGCTATAGAAAATCTTAATTCACTTTGCGTCGTTTCAATTTGCGTCGTATTATTTTTTGGAACGTAACGCCGACGCAAAGTGAGGGATTTTACTAATTTTCACATAAATCCTTTGTTTTATATTGTTGTGAAAAACGCCTTAATGCGAAAAAAATGTCATTTCGTGATATATGACTTTCAATGATAAAGATTTATTTAAATTTTAATTTCGCTTTTAAACACTACAGCACTATTATCAGCGTTATTAACAATATGAATTGACACATACATAGCTGGTGATGATGAAAATTTGTTGACTAATCAAATCTGAAGTGACAGCAATTAAATTTATATTTATCACATATTGCTAAAGCAGCTTTATAATTATTTTTAATGCGAAAGTATGTATGACATACATTCTGTTTTAATTCCGTAGTCAGTGGTGGAAAATACAACTGTTGAAATTGTTGCTCTACTGTAAGCATAATAAAAATAATTGTAGGTACATTTCGATGAGTAAACAATATATTTGATATAAAAACAGTAATCTCAACTTGCATTTTTATATAAATACAAAATACATAATTATCACTCTCTTCAATGTTTGGGCATATCAAATTAAACGAAATATTAAAAAACCGCTAAATCATCCACATTGATAATTAAAACTGCATGAACAACAAAAACAAAACAGAAAATAGTTGTACAAGTATGTAAAGCTGTGTGTCCACGATGGTCAGATATTACAACGTTGTCATATCTACCAATGTGCTATCAATATACTGACATTGAAAATTTTTTAGCAAAAGGTAAATTGTCATGCACACTTTAATTTAATTCTTTAATTTTCTTAAACTTTTTTAAAAAATTTTATCAATGCACACTTGTTTCTTTATTATTTAAGTATATACAGAGTTGCATTTAGAAATAATTTTTATGCTGTCATTGGCAGATGCATAAAGTTTGCACATATGACAATGAAAAGTGTTTGTCAATTGTCTTAAAACAATGACAATGACAAAATTGTGTGTTTACACGATTGTTAGATGTCTGAAAATGTTTTTGTCTTCCAATGTACTGAAAATGCTTTTTCTTACAACGTTGGATAACAAAAATTTTAAGTTTACACGGTTGTTAGACATTTTATGCACATTTTTCGGACAAGGTTGTAATATCTGACGATCGTGGACACATAGCTTAATACTTCCATATTTAGTTTACAACCGGTAAACATATTTTAATGTACTAACATACATTCTACACATAGAGACAGAGTGACAAAGAGATTAGAAGACGAATGAATGAAAATGAAATTGTTATTATTTTGTTTGGTTTTTTGTATTTATCTACAGCGTTGTCAACTTTAAAATTTCAAAACGCACCAATATGGAGAAAAAACACGCAATTAAAAAAAAACGCACCAAGTTTAGAATTACTTTTTTGTTTAAAATGTTTATTGAATTAATTTTAAATTCTTTTAATTTCATAAATTCTATATAAATCTTTAAAAAAGAAATTAACGATTAATAGTAAAAGCTTTTTTTAAATAAACGAGTTAATAAAGATTTAACCACTCACAATTTAACTTAAATATGATATTTGCAATTGAAGTACTAATTGTTAAAAAAGGGCTAATTTCAGTACTTTTTTAAATTATTTTTGTTTTCTATTTCAAGTCTATTTGAATAATAATCAATAAAATTTGTTAGGACTCCACTGGGACTCTAACACTGGTTGTTCGTTTACAGTTCAGTAAACCAAACCAACAGGCTACACAAGAATTTTTATTTTCACGTTTAAAATGTTAATTTTATTTTCAAACAAAGATTTTCATCCTATTCAGCTTTAGCAATAACCTTCATGTGACGAATATAGATTTCATGATAATGAATTATTAAAAAACTGAAATTAAAAATTAGTAAAAATAAAGATTTCATCACATTTGCGGAAAAATTAAAAAAACGCACCGAAATTTAAGAAAAAGCGCACCGCGCATCAACTAAGAAATTTTTCGCACAAAAAAATTTAAAAAAGCACTAAAAATGGTGCGAAACGCACCAAGTTGACAATCCTATTTGTCTAGTCTAGTTGTTTTGGCACTTTACGTTAAATTTTGTCGTTTTTTTTTGGCGACAATTTCTGCAGTTTTGTTTGAAGTAAGTGACGGTTGATGAAAAGCGCTGTTTGAGCGCAATTTAATGTTTTTAAACTAATACAAAATTCTGTGTGGCTGTATGTAGTGGTGCACATTCGTACTTAATATTAAACTTATAGAATGGAAACTGTCTGTTGTCGTCATTAGTTAGTTAGTCAGTCAGTCATTCATTCATTCATTGAGTCGTGTTTTATTATGTTCAGATACAATTTTATTTCAATTCACTACTGTAGTAATTTTTACAAGTACATGTTATATGTAAACATGTGTGTATGTACATATGTATGTAGTTGTATTTGAGAATTACAACAAACATACTTACCAATGAACATATTCTATACAGTGGGTTTATACCAGGGAAGAGTAATTAAAACTACATTTTGTAACGGTGAAATTGTAAATTAGTACTGAAATATGTATGTATCCATATTTTAGTACTTTAGTACAAATAGTTATATACATGTAGGCCTTTCCACGGTCACGAACGCGACACACGTACTCCTTTGAAGTGAACAAATTACAGAAACTCTAACAATTTGGTTTTCTTATTGCATTTCTCGATAGCTTATTTATAAAGGGTTTTCAATAAGAACTTTGTGTTTCAAAATAAAATAAAATCAAGAATTAATATGAAAATCATTAAAATTTTCATTGTATTGGATGGAATAATCTTTACAATTATAAATGAAGAATTATATCGATACATACAGATGTCCACTAGATCTACGTTGATTTTTTATGAGAACTTCCCAACACATTTTTGTAAAATTGCTAATCACGTAATTGATTTTGAATTTTAAGGCTGTAATCAATGTAACCGAAATACCAGCCGAATTGCGGCTACAGTGTTCAGCATGCAAAGGCTTCTCAACAATTGCTTTTAGATTTTCAGAAGACTAAATGTGGGAATTTTATTTGCTTATATATACATTTCTCTAGAAAACCTATGGGTTTGTTTTTGAATGAATTTTTTATAAATTTAATAAGAAAACTATGTTTTTATAATAAGCCCCTGTTAGTTCTAAAGTTCTTCTTGAAAAACCGTTTATATAATTTGGAAAAAACGAGAATTGAAATGAGAAATGAGATTCACTGAAGACACCAATTACTATAGCTGATAGAATTGATAATCTTTTCTAGTTTCATTGTGAATAGATCAGATAGTTTCCCTAGGAGTAAAATAAACGGGATGCATAGAAAATTTTTGTGATTTTTTACTTCCAATATCTCACAGTTTAAGTATTTCTTTCCTGAACTCCGTTTAGCAATTAATTTTTTTATATAACATCATCCAACAAAATCAGTTCAACCCATTCAGTCGCATTCAACCCATGAAGTCCCTCTTTCTGATTAGCAAATATTATATTGATGAGCATGCTTCAGCATAGGTGCTATATTTTTATTTGAAGATTTAATGAGGCCTGAGATAAACCTGAGGATTTTGCTTCCAGTTTCTGACTAAGGAATACCGCCTTGACAATGTTGAAGTCTAGAAGTCGGCATCTAGTAAAACTACCAGAAACTAGCAGATTTTTCGATGTAGCGCCCTTGGTATATGCGTTGAGAGAGGAAAATAGAAGGTACAAGAATATTATTTTAAAGGACCTGAAATGATTTCCTTAAATATGAGATATTTTACCGCTTTTGAGAATGAAAATGTTAGGAAATTGTTGGTACATTAATGAGGCAAGGCAGGTCTGCTAAATATCAGAAGTAATGTAGGTAGGTAGGTAGGAAGGCCGGTGTGAGTTGCCTCACACCCTCACCCAGAGACCAATACGGTCCATTGCGATGCCTTAGGAAAAAATTTTAGTACATAGAGTGAAATTAAAGCTAAAGTAAAGACGGGAGAGGAATATTATAGTATAGAGAGAGAAGAGAAAATAGAAGATAGAAAAGAGAAGAAAGAAACATGACCAACTCCTTACTCGGACATATGTCCTTCATTTGTGCGACCCGCACCCAGTCATCTGACGCGTAGCCACGCCATTCCCATTACGAATCCTATTAGACTCTCCAGCCCACAGCTAGAGACATCCCCTAATTCGCCTAAGAATCTATTGCCCAGCCCTCTCATCCTACTGTCCTGCAGCCTGGGACAATGGCACAGTATGTGCTCAACTGTCTCCAGCTCATCCGGGTCCTCGCATAATCTGCACATATCCGACAATTCACCGCCATCCTGCCCATCATGCAGTGGCCTGTGATAATGCCTATCATGGTCCTAACGCAGATCCTATTCCTTCCCAGCAGCAATTCCGATTTGGACTTCCCAAGCACCGGCCACAGTGTCCGTGACACTTGGCAGTCCGTCCGATTTCCCCAGGCTTGATTGGTCGCACTTAGTACCCACTCCCTAATTCTTCCATAATAGAAGCCTATTGGAAGCCCTACTGCCTCCATACGGTTATTACCTTCTGTGCCTGCGCCCATTCTTGCCAACTCATCAGCCACCTCATTGCCGGCAATGTCTGAGTGACCCGGTACCCAGCACAACCTAACCGTATACCACCCTAAGGCTCCCTCTAGAGCCCTCCTACAACTGTCAACTAGCTTAGAGTTCACATAACAGCCCCTTATGGCCAAAAGGGCCGCCTTGCTGTCCACATATATCGTGACCTCCGAGCCACTGTCAATGTTGTCTCGCATCAGTTTAGAAGTAATAGTGTTAGTAGATTCTCAGATAATACTCTCAGTGGCACACAGGCAGATGGTTACCAGCTGTCAGTCATCAATTTGTTCACACAACGAACATTTTCTTGTGTGCCCATGAATTTGCCTCGTGCGGTCAACTTTTGTCGATGTTATGTGCTTTTTCGCATAAAGTTTTTAGATCATTTGTTCTGACAATTAGATCTGCAATCAAAAGTAGTTTTTACACAAAAAGACGGTCTTTAAAAAAAATAAAAATTAAACTAAGAACATAAAGTTTTCACCACACAGCACAACATGTGTCCGAAATTCTGCAGACCTTTTGTTCTTGAGAAACGTGAGCTTATAACGTATTGTTGCATCATGTAAATAATACATTTTCAAATGAAAATTCAAAAGTACCAAAAAAAAGTACCCTATTGTACTTACATTTCCATCACTGGTCGGCTCATAATGTAGCATACACACATGCATAGATAGCAACATTTGTGTTTTGAATTGCGGTTGTTATTGTTGCTACTTTCTGTTGCTGTTGCTCATGTTGTTGTTGTAGTTTTTGCTTTATAGTTCAAATTGCTCGTATGTGTATGTGTGTGTGTGTGCATTCTTTATTTTCCTTACAGTGTTCGTATGTATAATTTTGTATTTTTGTGCGCTATTTTATTTGTTGGCTGTCGTTTCTGTAAAGCGTTTGTTAATATTCTTTTCTGTGTGTGTTTTTTTTATTTTATTTTTTTATATTTAGTTTTTATTTTGTTTTGTTTTATTTTATACTTATTTTTTTAACGCCTCTCGACTGCTCGATGATTTTGAAATTTTCAGTAATCGTTCAGATTTTGAACTTAACAGTTTAGAATAAATAAACCAGCAAATAATCTAGCTAATATATGAAAATCAAATATAAATTATTTAACGTAAAGTATCACACTCACACTAAATTGTTAGACCTGAGAGAGGATAAACATTGAGTGGTGCCCAACCGGAAATTAAAAAAACTAAAGTCTTTATTAACGGTTTTCTTTTTTTGAAAATTTTAATTACAATAAATGCAATAAAAAGAATTTTACAAACACTTTCGCTTAATAAAATAACTGTTTATTTAAATCGCGTGCTGTGGTTTATGCAGAACAAGAAAAAAAGATTTATTTATATATTTATATTTTTACAAATTTGTGCGAGTGTTTTAAAAAAGGAATTAAAAAAATAGCATTTTACATTGTTGCAAACTGTGCTGTTTAAATATTTGCTCTTGAAATAAAAGGATAATTAAAATTGCTGGAAATTTGTTCAACATGTTGTCATTTGTTACAATAATTGCTGGTAAATATTTGAGTTTTTTTTTTTATTTTAACAAATTATTTTTCTTTTTAATTTGTATTTACTACCACAACTTTAATTGTAGCATTTTTTTTATTTTTTTTGCATGAAAATTTTTTCAAATCCAGTATTATAGTCTTTATTTGCTCTTAGTATTGTAGGAATATTAGTTAGTGGAAGTTTTAAGGTAAATTATTTTAAGAATTCCTTTAGAAGAGTTAATTCTCCTAGTTTAAATTAACAATTATTAGTTTTATGAAACACCGTGTGGTTATTTACTAAAGGAAACACCACTCTTAAGCTATGTGTCCACGATGGTCAGATATTATAACGTTGTCATATCTAGCAATGTGCTAGCAATGTACTGATATTGAAAAATTTTTAGCAAAAGGTAAATTGTCAGTTTAGACAACTGTAAGAAAACTAACAATTTCATTTGCACACAATTGTCACAATGAATTTATCTGTCAACCGATAGTTTAGTCAGTTTACACGGTTATCAGATTGTTGTGTGGCATTGTCAAATTAGTTTTGCATCTCTGTGTGTGTGTTTAAAAATTGTATTAATGCACACTTTAATTTAATTCTTTAATTTTTTTCCACTTTTTTCAAAAATTTTATCAATGCACACTTGTTTGTTTATTTATGTATGTATTTTACAGAGTTGCATTTAGAAATAATTTTTATGACAATGCTGCCATTGGCAGATGCATAAAATTTGCACATATGACAATGAAAAGTGTTTGTCAGTTGTCTTAAAACAATGACAATGACAAAATTGTGTGTTTACACGATTGTTAGATCTCTGAAAATATTTTTGTCTTCCAATGTACTGAAAATGCTTTTTCTTACAACGTTGGAAGACAAAAATTTTAAGTTTACACGGTTGTCAGACATTTTCTGCACATTTTTCGGACAACGTTGTAATATCTGACCATCGTGGACACATAGCTTTAGTTGAATCAATTTTGAAAATTGCACGCATTCGTTCATTCTTAAAGTGAACGAAACTGATACAGAACTAATCATACGACTGATACTTTGCAATAGGTGCCGGTTTTGTACTAGAGGAAAGGAAACTGACATTGGTACCATGGGTGTAGAGGTCGGTTCTAATATTTAGGAGGATGAACTAAGTTAAACGTTAACGTACTTAAAAGAACTTTTTTAAATCATATTGTATATCAAATTAAATCCAGTATTATTGTAGGAATATAAGTAGAAGATTTACTTTAAATATCGTTGGAATATCAGTAGAAGTTTTACGATTAATTATTTTAAGTATTACTTAGAAAAGTTAGATCTAATAATACATTTTCTGTTTGAACAAACAAAATTTTTGTTACATCAACTAAAATTTTTTGAGTTTCAATGGAAAATAATAAATTGGCAATAAATTTGGCAAAATATTTCGATAAGGAAGTATTTATATATACATAGTTTTGGTTGTGATAACGAAATTTATTGCCTAATTGTTATTTTCGGTTGGAGCTCAAAAAAATTTAGTTGGTGTGACAAAAATTTGGTTGATCAAATTATTTGCTTAGAAACAAATGAGAACGAAACTGGTTTATCTGTGCAGAAACAATATTGTAACTTTAAAAAGAATCCAAAAATTTCCCAGATAGTTTTTAAAAATATTCCCGAGAATTTCCGGAAAAATATTACCGATTAAAGTTAATGTACAATGTGCTTTCCAACGGATTCTTATTTATATAGGAGTTTTTTAGTGGTGATGCTCTCTAGATGTTACCGTTGAACAGTGCAGCAAGTTATCAGTTTTTTTTGTAGATTACTTTAACTAATTTGTTATTAAAAAATAACTTTCTGCAAGAATATATAATAAATTTATATTCTTCTAAAAGATATTCTTACGGAGATTATACTAAAATAATGAACATGTCCAATTTCCCAAATATGTTGACCCTCCACCCTTTCGTTGACATGTTCTAAAATACCTAAGCTGGTATTTAAAAAGCGAAAAACAGTTTTGGAATTCTTAATATATTCCTTATTTATCCTCAAAGTATTTTACCCGCCCCAATAGAAATGTGAATCTTATAAGCAAAATTTACATTCCATTGCCTGATACTTTTGGTACCTGGTACCTTTTGTACTTTTGTTAAATTTGTTTCATATTTATTATTCAGAGTGATAAACTTAATCTACGTTTATAAATAAAGATATTCACCTGGGTTCTAAATTTATAAAATGAAGTGGAAGCAAAATTTTCATTAAGTTTGTGTTCTAAATTTTGTGACAATGAAAAAAAAAGTAATACATATATCATTTTCAGTTTAATTTATTGTAGAATTAAATTTTCACCCGTTATCTAGATCGCCGTAAAATTATTTATGTGGAATTTAAAACGAATTCAGTTTGAATTCGTAGTGGAATATAGAAAGAACATAGTCGATTATTAAATATTACATATTTATTGAATCTCAAAAAAAGATCAACATTTTGATAAATTTACAAATATCGGACATAATTTGACCCTGAACGATCCAAATAAATTCAAGAGAATAATATCTTAAGTAGATTCATATATATTCCACTTTAAATCATCAAAACTATTGAAAGTTTAAAAATGTTTGTAGATTTAGCGACATTTTAATATCCTTTGACCTTTGCTAGCAGAATGATAAAATAATGGATGGGTGACACTTTCATTTGAGACAATGATAAATAAGACTTCCAATATCTTTCACATCCTAAAACATTTGTTAGCCAAACGATTCAGCCTTCATAACCACTTGACTGCTTTGTATAATAAAAACAAGTTCATTTACAACAAATTAATTATAAAGCTAATCATATCTAATGGAATACATATATCCAATCGCTGACAGACAGTTTGAATCTGTCTATGAACAGATGTGAACTATTCGCACGGCTATACTAGAATCGATAGCTACTGGTATAGATAAGTTTCTGGCCTACCGCAACACACGATGAATTTTTACAAAACTACGTATTCACAGTCACCTCCAAGACATGTGAGAAGTTTTATAATAAACATTAGTTATTTATAATTAGCGATAGGAAATGGTTCTGTTTTTAAAACTTTATATGAAGAGGACCTGTCACTGTACTAGGGGTACGTAAACTAACTTAGAACTAGTAACGTGATTGGTGTCATGGAGATAAATACTGGTTCTAATCGCACCATGATAAACTAAAACTTGTTAAGTTAAATTTCGGTTCTTAATATTGAAATTATTTTATTATTTCAATAAACCTAATTTGCACTCTTGAAAATATTTAATACTTAAACTTATTTTGCTAAACATTAAAATTCTTCAAGTTTCTATATAATCTATATATTTCAATTTAATTTATTTCCTTTAAAACCCACAAATTTTCCATAAATAGACATTTTTAAAAAATAAGACGATTTATTGTCAGCTGAAAGTATTTAGGTAGGAACATTGCCAGAATATTATACATATATAAATAAAATTGACAAGAAATGTCACCCTTATCTACACGTTCTACACAAATAAATCTTGTTTTTAGAATTTAACGAACAAAAATATACATACATATCGTTGGTCTCATGCAGAAAGGCCCTAACTCGCTATTTTTTCGAAATGTGTTTTTTTGCGATTCCTATGCATTTAACGCAAATACACCTCCTCACAAACATTTATTGCAATAGTGTAAAAAATAACGCTTTTATAAGCAGTTGTACAAAAAAAGTTACATGTTGAATATTACAGTGCCTATTATGTTTTTACCTTCTCCTGTAAAGTTTCAAATATGCGAGTTAGGGCCTTTCTACATGAGACCATAGATATGTACATACACACATATGTATTTGTATATATATAAAGTCTTTTTTATCAATCTACAAATGAAAGATTAATAAGTCAATGTGCTTTTTAAATAGAGATCACTTGCAAACTAATTAAATTAAAAAAAAAAATAATATTTAATTAAAACTTATGGTATAATAACAAGGTCAATGATAAACAAAAATTATAATAAAAGACCACCCATCAAACTGACAGACAAATAATACAATTTTAAAAAGAAATTTCAAAACTTACAATAAAATTATCTCGCAATGGATAAACTAAAAGCATAAAGTTCATACAAGGTGGCGCAAAAGTAATCCTCCTATCAGAAAATGCTATAAATTTTGCGAGGCCCCTAATGTCAGTTCTGTTGTTTATTAACGTGTATTTCGCATGTGTTTACTACACAAATGTCAAAACAGAACTGACATTAGGGGCCTCGCAAAATTTATAGCATTTTCTGATAGGAGGATTACTTATGCGCCACCTTGTATTTGTTAAGAAAAAAAAAATGACAAGAAAACATTATATACGAGGTCTGATCAAAAAATAACCGTTATTTTAAAATTTCGTAAGTTACGTATGTTCGATTTTCTGATTTTTTTTTTCTGTTATGTTGGTACACTTGTCTGTTATATATGTCGGTAATATCAGCCATTTTGGAACGTCAGTTTGGTTTTGACTGATAAAAAGGCTACTCGTGTTTTGGTGTGCTCTTTGATTTTTTACTATTCGAAAAAATTGATCAAAGAAACTGTATTAAGTTTTGTGTAAAAAAATGAAATTAAATGCGCAAGGACCTTTGAAATGTTGACTGTGGCGTTTAGCGAGTCTACTATGAGCAGAACACAAGTTTAATTGTGGTATAACCGGTTTAAGGAAGGGTGAGAAGATGTCAATGACGATGCTCGATGAAAACATTGAAGCAGTGAAGAAAATGATTTTGGATAATCGACGAATCACTATCAGAGAGGTTGCTGATGATGTCCGCATATCGTTCGGCTTATGCCAAGCAATTTTTACGGATGTTTTAGGCAGCGAAGGTTTTTCCAAAATTGTTAAATTTTGAGGAAAAACAACGTCGCATGACATTGCTCAGGAACTGTTAAGCATCGTCAACGACGATCCAGATTTCCTCAAAAAGGTCATAACTGGTGACGAATCATCATCAATGACATTGAAACCAAAGCCCAATCATCACAATGGAAACGTCCAGAAGAGCCAATACCGAAAAAAGCACTTCAGGTTCGGTCAAATGTAAAGGTTTTGTTCACTGTTTTCTTCGACTGCAATGGCGTGATGCATCATGAATTCTTGCCACAAGGTCCTACGGTCAATAAGGAATACTACCTTGAAGTTATGCGCCGTTTGTGCGAAGCAATGCGTCAAAAACGCACAGAATTGTGGAAAACCCAATCATGGATTTTGCACCATGATAACGCACCAGCTCACACATCGATGCTTGTGCGTGAGTTTTTGGCCAAAAACAAAACCGTTATCATGCCTCAACCACCTTATAAAATCGAAACAGGAGCTGTTGGCGATACAAAAAAGCGCGTTTCAGAAGCGTTTCCAGGATTGGAAAAAACACTGGCATAAGTGTATTATATCTGAGGGGGATTACTTTGAAGGGGACAAGATAGTTATTGATGAATAAATAAATACTTTTTGAAAAAATTTAAAATAACGGTTATTTTTTGATCAGAATTCGTACTTTAAAATGATAACAAAATATTGAATGAAATACAATAAATCAAAATAAACAAACACATTAAACAATAACAATTAATTTTAATTAAAACCAAAACTTACATACATACTCGTACATAGATAATATACCTATGTATATTTTAAAACGCTTTTAAAATATTATTTAATACATTACAGCAATTCACAAATTAACAAAAAAGTTAGTTAATTTTAAAAGGAAATTCCCAATTTGCCGTTAAAATATTCGCATTCATCAGTGTGTCCCCCGTAAAGGTTCCCCAACATTGACAGAACAATGACTGGCGTATAAATAAAATATTTATCTGATTTAAAACAACAGAAAATAGTATCCCACGAAGCTAAAAGTGTATTATTTTGTAGTTGATATACCGTTACATACATATACATACATATATGTACATACATTAGTACATATATCTGTGTATCTAATGTATCTATGCATCAGTTTAGCACTTTGAATGTTAGAATATTTAGTACCTGTATGCAAATAATAAATATTTGTTGTTAATATTTCTTAGACTTTTTTTTAATATGCCACATACAATTATTTGTTTTAAATAATATTCAATAACCGAAATAATAATAATAACATAAATTATTAAAAAGACGAACGTATTTTTCTTATAAATGAATAACAAAATGCACGTTGGCCGAGGGTTCGAATAAAGCCTCAGTTAGCCGACTGTAACGGAATGTAGTGTAATGACGTAAAAATGTAAGGAAATTCTATTTCTTACAGATTCATACATTACGGTGTTGTGTTACTCTACATCTCCATAACCATTTGCATTACTTTTCTTACTGTTGCAGTTACATTCCATTACAGTCGGCTAACTGAGCCTTAAAAGACTGTAATTGTTACGTTACGTCTTTTTCGGCAAATATTTGCCAAGTGTGACCGTACCTTTTTTTTTAATAATATTTTATTAATAATTAAAAATATAGGGAAATGAGGTGGCAGATGAACTGGCTAGACATGGTTCTGGTTTGGACCATGATACTAGAGAAAGAGGGGTCAAGCCACCTATATGTCACTTCTACAGGCTGATTCATGAAAGATTCCGTAACTTTGCATACCAATCCTGGGGCAGTAGGTCGGATTGCATAGTGTCCAGGTCCTTATGGCCAAAACTAAATGCAAACGCGACCGAAAAGCTGATGGAATTGGACGGGCATAGCCTCAGGATTCTGGTAGGAGTGATAACCAGGCATTGTTCGATTGGGGCCTTCAGAGGCAAATGGGATAATAACACACAGGATTTCTGTAGAGTGTGTGGGGATGCAGAGGAGCCAGAGACAATAGAGCACATCATGTGCTACTGTCCTAGGTAGCAGGGTCGTAGACTTAAGTGGCTAGGAAATAGATTCCTGGATGAACTCAGTGATGTTGCTGGCTGCAAACCGAGTAACATCCTGGGTTTCATTAGGGGAATAGGGTGGCTATTTAAGGGACATTCTACGGCGACTGCAAATCCGTAAGGGGATATTTCTCTCTTTCCTTCTTTCTCCTTTTATCAGGCGGTTTTGGTTGTTCTTATTTCTATATCTATCCTTCTATCTTTCTACTCTCTATCTTTTCTACTGAAGGGAATCACAATGGACCACAGGGTCTCCGAGTGGAAGTGCACTTAGTGCACAACCCTTCTTATCCTATCCTATTAATAATATAAAGTATACATACATACATACATACATACATATGTAAGGTAATACATATTTTGAAACAAAGTCTGTCTGAACATTTTGCCGTTTTAACAATACAAAAAACGGCAATAAAAACCGTGCCGTTTATTATAACCACGATCAAAAAGATAGGGGGTATATTGCGTTTGTCATTCCGTTTGTAACATATCGAAATAATGGTCGTAGTACCAATAAGTCTATATATTCTGGATCCTTACAAGATACTAAGACAATCTAGCCATGTCCGTTCGTCTGTCTGTCAGTTGTTGGTACCAAATAGAGCTTCGAAAAAAAGACATAGAACAATGAAATTTTTACCAAACATTCTTTGATCCACCGAAATGTTTGTTATTGCAAATGGACAAATTCGTTCCGGTAGGATTTGAGTTATAGATTAAAGTTTCAGACTACCTTGAAATTTTTCAGATATTTATTGCTGTTTTCTTCAAATAAAATATATATAATATAATGAAATTTTGCACACTTTATTTTTATTATACAGGGTGGGCCAACTCCAGAACATCGCTACGACGTATTCTAAAAGTTGATCTGAAGATGTTTCCATATAAAATTCAATTGGCCCAAGAATTATTGCCGAGGGATGCACCACAACGGCTACAATATGCCAATAACAATATGACAATTTTTTGAATTTTTTTCAAATCATTCAGTCAAACTTGGCCCACCCTGTAGAAGAACAAGTCTTGTTGAAAATGGTAGGAATCAGTGCACGATTTCTCATAGCCCCCAATACATGTAAAAAATCAACATAAACATATATTTGTGTTTGACCAAAACAAGTAAAAAGGGAAATCCTCTTTCTATGCACAAAATGTAATAGAAAACGACGGAAAACGAAACATTGACGACGCAATTCGAAGCCACAATTATGTATTTTTGCGACGCAATTCGAAGCCACGCAACTTTTTTTTTGATGACGCAAATCGAATCAACGCAAATCGGGTCGACGCAAATCGGGGTATTAGTGTAGTACATTATTTTACACAAACAAAATGCCTGTTGTTTCTGTATTGTGTTGTATTTTTTGCCGATTTGCACTCACCTTGTATATTTACACCATGATAAATTTAAATATAATTCAAGTTCGTAAAAAATATTTTCTCTCTCTTTTTGAGACTTCAAACTTCATATAAAAGAAATATTGTTCGAACAAATTTTTTGCTAAGAACAAATGGGTGAATCCACCTTAAATGTCATCAATTCCATACATTTTTGCTTTTATCTTCAAATATTTATTCGAATAGTAAACATATGTATTTCGCTTAAACCCTAAAAATTTCTACAAATAAATTTACACATATAGGTTTTTCGAAATTATCTGAAGAAAGTGTAAATTGAGCCTTATAATCTCCAGCCATACGTGGATAAGGTAAACTAAGAGTGGTATCCGTAGTAAAATTCATGGTAAATATTTGCTGAAATAACAATAGCAATTAAGCAAACATTATATAAATATTAAAAAAATATATATTAAATTTTAAAACCTACGCCATCATATGCAGGACATTTGCGCTGTTCCTTGGGTATGGATTCCACATAAATATGCCAAATTTCAGTGGGATCAAAGAACGCCCTACAAACGTCAGAGCGATGAAAATTGTATATAGTGTTTACCCAAGAGCCACGTTCCTTTTTATATAACTCTAGGCTTATCTATGAGAAAGACACGGTAAATAAAGACACAAATACTTGGTTAAGAGGAATACCTGCATTGTCGGGTTTTCCGAAAATCCCTCAATAAGTCCTATGCTGCCACATATATTTATATCACCATTCTCTAATCTGTTAACTTGCAAATTGCTGGTATCAAAATATTTAATGAGACATGAGGCATTGTAATCTTCACAAGCTTGTATTAAGTCTTCATCCTGAAACAAAAGTTCGTAGACAAACAAACACTTGATGAAAGAATAATTGTTAGGATTTTTTGGTTGATTTAAAATGATTTAAAACTTTAACTTACTTTTAATTGCACTTACCCTGGTAACTATTGTTAAATGAAAAATTAAAAATCCGTTAAAAATTGTTTTTAAAATCATGTTGTTAGTTTTAATTTTGTGAATATTTCGCTGTATTTATATACATTATTGTAAATTATATTTTGAGATTTTATCTTTAAAAAATGTTGCATTTTAAAGTTAAATAAAAATTAATAAATTTAACAGCCATTAATGATTGTAATCTAGCCGTGTGACTGAAAATTAATTTACAAATAAAAAATCTCTGCACATTGGATCGGATTGCTAAATTTTTGAAAGTTTGTTTTACTGAGGCTCAAAGAAATTCTTAAGTGTATTTTAAAACACAAAATTGTTTAAATAAAATAACAATGGCCCGCCTCAAACTTTAGCTATTTAGCAACTTTGCCCAAAGAAGTTTCTTAAACAATTGCTAAACAAAACCCTTTTGTTCTTAAACTATGGTGCCTATTATGAGCAAAATTCATTTTTCGACTTTGGTCGAATATTTGTTTACAAATTCTTAAAGAAAAATAAATTAAATTTGAAATGACCACCACGGAATTATGGTTTAATGATTCGTCTGATGAATAGAATTAAGTTTTTGTGTAATGCCCACTCATTTTTTGGCTGCCTGAACTTTAGAGCAAATATTTTTTTCTACTTACGACCTTAGACCTGCAGGACAGTTTTAGAAATAAAGAAAAGCGTCAAGTGTATAGTAAAAACGGGTAAAAAGGGTAAAAAGTGCCAAAAAAAAAATTTAACAACAATTTTGGTATCGCGTTGTTTTGCTTTGCAAATAACACCTAAAAAAAGATTAAAATTGACAATAAAACAAAAACTTAGAATATCAAAAATCATATTAAAATTTTTAAATAAATAATTAATTTTATTATCAATTCAGTTACCAGGAGTAAACAAAAAATTAAAATAAAATAACAATTCATAAAAAACAAAATATAAAGTTTTATAGAAAAACAATTTAATTTTTAAATACATCTGTTTCATAATCATCATCATCGGGCCACAAAACAGATCTAATGAAATATTCAGACCTTTTATAAGTTTGATTTGAATTAATTTTTAAGTAAACACTTGAAGGTAATTTGTAATTGCAACAACAAACTTTTGGCTGAGTTTAAAGAAAGTCGGTTTCTGATCTTTGGTTTAAAAAAATTCATTAAAATAAACGTTCTTTCGACTTCGGCATTTGAGTAAGGAAAAGAAAGTATACGAATACTACAAAGTCAGCTAGTTCATGAAAATAATTTTCTCCCAAAAATTTTTTAAATTTGTAGACTTCAATCCAAAATTTATCAGTTCTTTCAATATTTTTCCATTTTTGCAACGTTAGATTCTTTAGGGAAATTTCTCTTTTATTTATTAGAGACGAATCATCAATGAAGTTTTGTATGAAATCAGTAATATCCGCTTTGCTATTTTTAAAAATATTGTCAACACTAAATAACGATATTTTTGAAGCAATATAAAATTTGAAGGAAGTCTACGTCTTAGTTCGAGTACGTGATATTTTGTAAATTCTATTAAATTGTTCAATTATTTTATAATCTCTGCAAGACTTTTCGAAATGATAGCCAAGATAACAAAATTCGTTAACGCTTTCATCTAAATTGCCTTCTAGATAATCAAAGTTTGTAATTCTTTTAAACAGCTAATACAAATCGCTGTTAAGCTTGACATGGTCAGCATTGGCTGACTCGAAAGCTAGATTTACTTTTTGGACTTCTTCTAAAACTGCATCAAAAAAATAGAAAAAGGGTATTTGAAAAAAATAAAAGGGTAACGAGACCAAAAAAGCGTCATAAAATACCAGAAAAGCGTCAAAATGGCAACACTGCTGCAGGATATCAACAAGAGTTATTTACAAGTAGTATTTGGTTGACCAAAACCAAAAAAAAAAAACAAATTCTTACATTTGAAATAAATTTTGCACAGTTTTATACAGCGTCGACAGCAAATTTGTATTCAATAAAAAATTCGTTGAACAACGAAATTTTCGACAGCAATGCCAACTCATAATACCAACATATAATACAATAGTCGATTTTCGATAGCCAGCGAATATCGATTGTCGAATACAGCTCATAATAGCGGCCTATGTAAATAGTTTGATTAAATTTCCTAACACTGAAAAAAAAAATCAAACATATCCGTCAAAATAGAAAACAAAACCGCCTCATGTCTCTTATAATTTTCGGCTGTCAGTCAAGTATTAAACAACAATAAATAGCCAAAGAAATATGCGGCAAGCAGCTAGTAAAACTCTATAACTTTTAAGGCGTGTTCCTAGCATTTGTATGTAACCAAAAAAAAAAAACAACAATGTTCTTAAAAAGGGTTTCATTTTTAAAATTTCATAAACCTTTCCCCCTATCAATTACAAAAGAATAATTTTTTGAGAAGAATTTTTGTTCTCTTCTCCACTCCAAATACGATTTATTTCAATTTGCATCTGTTAAATATCACATCTCCAATAAATCATGACGACTTTTGTATATAAAACGATTTTTCATGTAAAACTCAAAATGATATGCGTTTAATATTTCATTGTCTAAATAAATTTGAATGAAAGAAAACACAATAAATGTAAAATGATGAGGGAAAATAAAGGCTAGAGTTTTACTGCCGTATTCACAAAAAATAAAGTAAAGTGTGCTTTTAGACAAAATTTTCATACAAAATATTCTTAAAGTACATTTGAAGTCGACTTTAATCCTGGTTAAAAGATTGATGTTTGACTGTAGGCTAGCGGGCGCCGCAGTGGTGCAGAGGGTGAGAACGTAAAGAATTCTGATGAGAGAAAGTGATGTTTCTCGAAACATATGTAAATTCAACCAACAACCCAGGTTCGAATCCTAAGCCAAGAGAAAAATTATCAATAAATTTTAATAATAATTTTCATGTAACAATTTCTAGCTTCAGTAAAAATAATTTAATGTACATTAAATTTAATGAACTCGAGCCTAAATAACGAAATATTAAAGATTTAAAATTAACAGTTCAAATAATAAATAAATATTTTCAGTTATTATTATTTTTGTAAAATTAGATTGGACAAACTTTCAGGCAGGCCATTTCACGTCACAGCTTATTTTATGCAGGCACGTATGGGTTTCGAAAACCCATACATATATGTATATGAAAATCGTCCATCGCAATCTAATGATGATCGGTCTATATTTGACCGTAGCCCCCATATAAAGCCTACTTCCGGAAATCACTTAAATGCGCATAAAAAATCTTTTATAAATCTTCATAAAAGGTGATTTGGTGGTGGTTATATAAGGCGAATATAAACTCTTACTTGTTTTTATATACAATTTCTCAGAGCAGAGTAATTATGTGATTCTGCACAAACGCTTGCGGTATAAATAACACCTTGGGTATGTCTCTCAATTTTATATGGATTTTTCAAAATTTCAATTTGAAATTACGAATTTTACTTGAAAGATATGTTGGGGCTACGGTAACTAGTTAAAGAATTTTTGAATTTTCTAAATTTCAATACAAAATTCCCAAATTTGCAAATTAGCATATTATAAATATTTCTTAACCCTCATCCTGTAAAGAAAAAAAGGAACGAATCTTGTATTTTGGGCAAATTTTGCCCAATACAATTTTACTAGTTTTATTACTTTTTGTTACAAGTATTACATATTATTTCTACATGGGAATGATTTTTGCACACAAATAAGCTACAATTCATACATTTTGTATTATATTTAGTACTGTTAGACTTATTTTCACAGAAGTGACAACGGCCTCTTTTTGTATTTTTCTCTTTTTGCGGGTGATGTAGATTACTTGCGACAGTACCATATGGCTATGTCTTACGCTGCTGCTTTTCATCCTCCAAAAGCTCAAATCCCAGTTCTTCCAAAAAAAAAGCCTGCGACGAAAATGCTTTGATTTGTTCTACTCGGGATTTATTGCTGTCCAAATAACGAAAGCATTGCATGCGGATACATCAAGCATATTTGCAAATAGAGCTACAGGCCACCTATTAGTTTTCCGCTTACAAGTATATGTGGCAACCAGTTGGTCGAGTGTATCCACCCCTGCCTTTGTATGGTTATAATACTCTATTATTTCTGGTTTTATTGACTGGTTATCGTGTATTTGTGCGTCTTGGTGTAATGTACTTATTAGATATACGCACCGATATTTCTTTGGAACATAAGCTACTAATGTTACTTTATTTTTATGTTCAAAAAGGAACTCTGAGTAAAAGACAGGTTTTTTTTTCAGGCATAGTTGGTATTGGAGTCGCATAATGCCCAAATTTTAATTCCGTATTTCGCTGGCTTCGAAGGAATATATTGCCTAAATGGACATTTGCACGTTATGCCACTAGCTGCTCATCGACTGTCACGCATTCGTTTGGCTTATACATAATCTTCAAATTATTAGCCCATTTGTCCCACAAAACTTTTATAGGTGCCAACTTATCGCGAGCTTTAATGGTCGAGTTCATGCTCTTCAGCCTCACTGTCTGATTCACTCAGCAGCTCTTCTATTTGGCGTCGAGTTAGCACTTCCGACTAATTGAATTTGATAAATATAGGCATTTCATGAAAAATATAGACACATTTTTATACCCTATACCACTCTGTGAAGCAGTGTATATTTAACTTGTGCTGATTTTTATAACTCATAAAAATGAAGAAATGTAGACCTAACTCTAAAACTGGTATAGGGTATCAAATGGTTGGTCTTGACTGACTATAATTTTTTTACTTGTTATACATACCCTTTTGGACATCGTTTTTTCTTTTCCTTTTTTCGTGCTGTAAAAATTGATTTATACAATTCACAATCCGCGACTGCAACAGCATCAACTACTCACGTAAAAAAACAAAACTGAACTGATGAATGTCGAATGTTTCCCTCTTTCTAATGTTTCTGGAGCGATAAAACAAGTGTGCATAAGTTGGGGATTCCCCAAAATACAAAAAACAACGTGAAAATAAGTCTAACAGTACTAAATATAATACAAAATGTATGAATTGTAACTTATTTGTGTGCAAAAATCATTCCCATGTAGAAATAATATGTAATACTTGTAACAAAAAGTAATAAAACTAGTAAAATTGTATTGGGCAAAATTTGCCCAAAATACAAGATTTGCTACTTTTTTTATAGGGGTGCCTTTTTGTGGAGCCACAATATAAATTTTAACAGCGCTGCTAAATATACATAAAAGACTAATTGTCAAGAAGTTTCATACCGATATTACTAAATACACGGCAGATATGCTGAGTTGAAAACGCGTTTGGGCAAAATTTGCCCAAAATACAGGATTAGGGTTAAGAATCTAAGTTAATTAGTTGCAAAATATTTCCATTATCGTATATAAATTAAAAAGCATCACTTACTATTTACAACAACTTAATGTTAAAACAAAACATTTATCGTTTGCATTGTTTTCTTTTTTCCATTACAAATTATTTACCTAATATTTAATGATGTATTATTATTTAATGTATTTTCCAAAGTTCATAAAAATATACAAAAAAAAAAATTTACACAAATTAAATTTTCACCCTCATAACTTGATTAACATGTACATATCTACTTTAAATTCACACTTATACATCATTTAATCTTTAACTAGTTACGTACTATTAGTAATTAATAAATATTAGGGCTGTTCACAGCTTTTAGTGTTGTTAATAGTCACTCCTTTTTAATACTTCTATTTATCAATTGTTTTATGGTAAACAAATTTTGTTCAACTCGTTATTTAATCTCTTCAAAAATGTCACCCGCTATTTAATAAATAAAATACCTTTACATTTTATCATTGCTGAGGTGGCAACTTGCGTAATTAGAAAATCAACACAATTGTGTGTGATTTCTTACGCCTCAAGTTTTTTTTTTTTTATAACAGCAGGCGTTATTGCTAATTCTGCGTAAATAAAACCCAACCTGTATTTGTCTGCGCAAAGCTCCAATTTTTGACGTAATTTAAACAAATAGTTACTTTATGGTTTAAATGACAGGCCAAATAAAAAATTTATATGAAATTAATAACCACAATTGATAATCAACATATCACTATGAAAGAAATCATATTGAAATATTCCCCCATAAGAATTAAAGTATTCCATAAAGAATAAAAAAAAACTTAACAAAAACAAAACCCACTCTACAAAGAATAATTTAATTGTCAGCATTTTTATACCCTACACCACCATAGTGGGGAGGGTATATTGGATTTGTGCATATGTTTGTAACGCCCAGCAATATTGGTCCCACACCCACCTCAAAGTATACCGATCGAATCACTTTCTGAGTCGATTTAACGATGTCCGTCCGTCCGTCTGGCTGGCTGGCTGTCCATGTAAGATAATTCGATAAAATTTGGTACGTGATATTTTTTTGGCCCAATGATGGATGGGATTGAAACTGGTGAAAATCGGTCCATTATTTCACCTGGCCCCAATACAAATGTCCTCCCGAAATTGGGGTTTACCGATCATAAATCTTTGAATTATGCAAGTATGCCAACAAATTTCACCACAAATGAGTAATAAATGAAGCTAAATCACATTTACAAATTTAGTGAAGATCGGTCTATAATAAGACGTAGCTCCCATATAAGGCCCACTTCCGAAAATCACTTAAAAGAGCATAACTCTTTTAAAAATGTTGGTATACAACTAATATTGAACACAAATCTGTTTCGTACATATACATATAACATGGTAGAATTTTATGACGATCGGTTCATAATTAGTCGTAGCTCCCATATAAGGCCCACTTCCGAAAATCACATTAAGTACCAGAAATCTCTTAAAAATGTTGTTATCCGAATAAAATTTAACAAAAATGAGTTTCTTATGTACAAATAGGATGACACCTAATTTGATAATAGTCAGATCATAAATAGTTAAAACTCCCATATAAGACTCTCTTCGCAATTCACTTTAACCTCCATAAATCTTTTAAACGTATTTATATCGAGATAAAGTTTAACACATATAATATTTATATTCACAGAAGACATGACACTAAATTATTGTATGATCGCTCCATAATAGGCAATATCTCCCATATAGCGCCCATATCTGAAACTCTGTTTTATTGACATACTGGGTGTAGGATATTATATGGTCGGGCTTGACCGACTATACTTTCTTGCTTGCTTATATATTTTCTTTGTTTTTTTTTTGAAAAATCATTAAGGTTTAGCTGTCACTCTAAATAGTCATTAAGTTTTGTATTGAGTTATAATATTTTATGTTTTGTTTTTAAGATTATGTATATGGTTGCTTTACTTGAAACGGAATTCCTTTAATGGTTTGTTTTTAAAGCTAATGATAAATAAGTACGTCTAAGTAAGAAGTCTTAATTAATTTTGAAGAACTTGAACTTTGAAAAAATAATCCATATTTAAAAAAAAACCTACATACATAATTAATCTGCTTTAAAAAATGTGTTTAAATTATACAAAGAATTTTGGAACTGCATACATACAGTCAGAGTCAAAATTTAGTATACAGCACGTTCCTTTATAACGCTTTTTCATAATAAGAAATATACTATATAAGGTTGAGTCAACTTAAAATTCAATTTAAGATGAATTCACCCATTTGCTCCGAACAAAAATTTTTTCCGGAGAAAAATGTTTTTGCTGATTTTCCCCAGTGATTGAAAGTCTTATCTAAGCGAATGTTATCTTTCGACATCGTGAAATAGGCCATAAGTGTTTTGGAAACTCTCTGCTCTGCTATGAACACATGTTAATTTTTTTTTCGATCTGACAACTCCTTCATATAGAAACAGGTGTTCAAAAAAGACGCATATGCTATTTTTTTACAATGTAAAAATTAGAAATTCGTGGTGTCATTAAATATGCATAATAATATGGTGAATGTGTGAGATGAAAGTGCTCCTTTATATGCAACAATAAAAAATTGAATTTAAACGTGGTCGTATAATCATTGAGGATGAACCACGTTGGCTGCCCTTTTTCTTTTCCAACCAAGGCAATTATTTTATCCACTCTTCGCGAAATTGTATTACGTACGGCTTATTCAATTTGCATATCCTAAAAAGATATGATTTTTATATACATTAACTTATAAAAATAATATTCTTACCCTGCTTCCTCTCCTCGTTCTTCATCATACAAATCACAAACAAAATTTTACGATAAATATTTTTTTCACTAAATTGGTTTCTTTTTCTATTTCTCAAGATTCGTACTCTGTTCCAGTACATACTCTGTTTTACTTGTTAATTTAAACTGCAAAAAACAAACGTAGTTGTAACAAGTGTCAACAAAATGTTACACTTATTGAAATTTTGTTCAGAATCTGAATTGTATATTCCACTTAGATTAAAATTAAAAAAATAAAACACTGATTATACCATATGCAGACTAAATAGGACTATTTTCAAATTGTACCAAACGACTCGTGGTAGTAGCACGGTACCAACTGTGTGTAAAATGTACCAAAATAGTACAATTGTACCACGTTTGCCGCGTGTCTTAGAAATGTCTTTAGTTATTTTGACTGCGCTAGACTTTGAAGTTTTCTTGATCTCTCTGACTATTTTACGCACCTCATTATCAGTTAGAGAGCGTGGGTGACCGATATATTTTATAGTTCTACTCACGTATTCTTCACAGAAATTATTGTTTGCTGTATACTAAATTTTGACACTGACTGTATATTTTTCTCAAAGTTATAATTTTCTATTTAAGATTTATAAGAAAGTTAACGTCATGTTATGAAATCAGAAAAATAACAATTACCTATTTGTTAATTTACCTAATAACTGGTAAACATTATTGCCCGTATTAATATCATTATTTGGTTTTTATCTAATCGCTTATAAAAATGACTAATAATGTTTTATGACAGACAATTTGTCTACCTACAAGAATATAACAAAAAAAAATAGTCATTCAACATTTTTATGTTTGTGGAAGTTTTTGATCTTTTTCTTCATTTGTTCGTTCATTCAAAATTCAGTCTTTATTGCTGCTACATGAAAATAAATTTTTTTTTTGAATTTTTAAACAGATGTTGGCTGGGGGATTGGCCAGATGGAATATTTTGCTTTTTTTTATTATAACTATAAATTATGTATCATGGTGAAATTACTTTACAAGTTGGTGTTGAAGAGTCAGCTGTTTTATTAGTGTGTTAGTCATGTTAAACTTTTTTTTGCTTTTGTGCTTTCGTCAATTTATGTTAAATCAGAACTATAAAAATTGATAACTGATAAGTTTAAATTGATAAGTGTAATTTACAAAGTTTTTGCAATTTTTATATTCTCTTGGCAATTTTTGTTCTTGTGCAAAGTTAATATTGAAAAGTGTAATTTACAAAGACTTTGCAAATAATTAAGCTGTTTTATTTCACAAAAAGTGTAAATTATATTTTTGCAAAGCAAATTTTGATAAGTTGCCAAACATTTGCAAAGCGCTTTAAAAATTCTTATTATTGTAACTAGTGAAGCTCTCAAAATGTTAAGACGTGAGTTCTTGTTCCAAGTTTATTTAAAAAACCCACTATTATTGTTGTTTTGAAATGAGTATGGTTAGCTTAGTTTACAAATGCGCTAAGTCCACTTTTTATAAAGCTTTTCATCTGTCTGATCAGAACATGTGAATTTTATCGCTAGGACTATATATCAATAAATAATTATTTAAATAAGTTTCCAAAACAAACAAAAAATTTTTAATATAGACATGTTGAAAATATAGCTGCCAGATTTGACGATTTATCGTTATTTTGACGAATTTTTGTTTTAAAAATAGCAAAGTGACGATTTGACGATTTTTTCATTGAAAGTGACGATTTTCTAAATTATAAATATTTTCTATCATTTGTTTTTTTTTCTTAATGTTTTTGTTGCCAAATTCTCTCTTTTTTTGAAACAACAACTATTTTTATCATTTAATATCATTAATATTAAGAAGAACATGACATATTTCAAAAACAAAACTAAGTATAACAATTTTAAATAATAATAGTGAGTCAGGATAGTAGAAATTACTTATTTATATGTAAACATAAAAAGCAATTTTAAATGCTGACTTCCATGAACTAAAATTTTTAGAGAAAACAATGAATTTCAATGGGGAAATTCTACAAAAACTTCTCCTATTTGAACAAAACGTCGAAAGAAAATTCAGCCAAATAAATTTAAATAACAAAAATTCGGATTGTTTAAAAATACCTGTATCTGTATATATTGGATGAATTGGATTCTATACTCAAAATGTTATTTAAAATTTAATAAATTACTGTACGTGTTTTGTGACTGAACTTCTCCTAAACGGCTGGACCGATTTGCATAAATTTGTTTGTTTGCGTTTGGGTGGCGCCCCGGATGGTTTAGATTTACAATTCGGTCCAATTGGAAAAAGGGGCGTGGTACCTCCCATACAAACCACAAATTAAAAATCTATTATTTCTGCTCCTGATAACGGTATTTGAACAAAATTGGTACGTCGTTTTGGTGTGCATTTTTTAAGTGCTGCTGCAAAGTTTATTCATTTATACTCCGCAGGAGTTAACTAAAAATATTGTTCATAAAATCGCATTATAATAAAATTAGAAAAATTAATGTTATTTCAAAATAAAGAAAATGAAATTATTTTAATTTTTGTCTTTCATTTCATACTTTGGTTAATATCCTAATCGCTTGAAATATTATGCAGGACAATGTCTGCCGTGTCAGCTGGATACTATACATCTTTAGTGGAAGTAGGCAATGCCACGCCCCTTTTCAAAAAAGGCACTGGTGGCCTTTCTTATTATAATAGACCGATTGGCAATAAAAATAAAATTTGAAGGCAAAGCAAAGTTTGCCGGGTCAGCTAGTTTATTTATAAAATACTAGAAGTCTTGTTTCACACTCTTCAGCTTTAGCTGACCAGTTTTTATTCAATTCTCTTTTGAACTTGCTATTTCATTTACACACGTCAGTTCAATTTTCGTACTTTTTAATGCAAATCAACATGTATGAAAGCAAAAAAACAAAAGGAAATAAGAAAATTGACTAGTACCGTTTTGTTCTCTTTTCCCTTCTCATGCAAAAATACTTGCCTTGACTAGTCAGTATTGAAGAGTTTCAAAGCAGACTAAGATATTATGAAAATATTACACAAGTTGTGTTTAACACATTTTTCGTGATTTCTTATTAAAAAATTTTAAATTTATGTATGTATGTATTTTGATATGTATTGTACAAGATACTATATAAACTTGAATTTCTATATTTTCGTTTAGATTAAAATTTAGAAATACTATTAGAAATAGTGACTTTATTTTTTAAATTTTTTGAAGATTTTTGAAATTCAAAATGACAATTTTTTTCTTTTTTTGCCGGAATTTTAACGATTTTTCCGAAGTTAATCTGGCAGACCTGATTGAAAATCAGGCAAAGTAAAATTAACCCTCAATATTTTATACAAACTTTCAATCTTTTATTTAGTTCTATCGTATATCTCGCTACATAATAACTAGCTATAAATAAAACATACAGAAGTTGTACATATAATTTTCCTTTGCACTTGTTTTACATTCACCGGTGATTCCTTATTATCGTGTTAGTCATTAAAATACTTGTTTTTTCCAATATGTTACAATAAAAAAGTAATTAAATCAAATTAATTCTTATCACTATCAGTATTACAGAAAATAGTTTAAAATTTGAACACATTCATTGCCAAGCACATTTAATTACTTTATTGCTTTTAATACAATTTATTTTTAGTTTTAAAAGAGATAATCAATTAAATTTGATTTGATTTCAATTCTAATTTTAATTTACATGAAGTGTTGTGAAAGAACTCAATCAGACACTTGAATAAGTAATATAGTACATACATACATATGTACATACATACATACCTAAATATTACTTGTTATTTTTAAAACATTAAATAAAAAATTCCATATAAAAATTAAAACAAATATTAAGATTGAAACTAAAGATCATTAAACTGTTTTACGCAGCAAAACTTTCTGTGATAATTGTTGTTGTCAGTTGCTTGTAAACAATAATAATAATTATTATTGCTGAAATGCCACAACAATTGATAACCCACAATCCATAGTCTATTTATTAAAATATAATTAATTTTAAATACAATCAGTGTAATTATAAACAAAAAATTAAATAAATATGAATAATAAGAATGATTTAATAATATTTTTTTGCAAAACTACACACACTATGTATGCAAATATTTGTTGTGGTTGTTGTTTTTATTCTGATTTGGTTTGTTTTGTTTTGATTTGTTTACTTTCGCTGTCCATCCAGCCACACAGTATTGCAATTGCATGCAAACACACATACACCCTCTTGACAACTGTAATGGTTGTAATGACAGGTTTGACAAATGATTTTTTAAGTGTAGCAAGTCTACACTAACAAAAAACATAGTATTACATTAGCATTTTTCTGTATTTATGGGCTGCTAATGGGGTGTTTTTGTAAATTGCAGTAATTAAACAAGAAAGTAAAATGTTATTAGTGGATTTTGTATATATTTTTAAATAATTATAATAATTTGTGCTGATGTTTGTAACGCCCATTAATATTGGTCCAACACCCACCTTAAAGTATACCGATCGACTCAGAATCACTTCCTGAGTCGATTAAACGATGCCGTCGGTCCGTCCGTCCGTCCGTCTGGCTTGCTGGCTGTCCATGTAAAGCTTATGCGCAGAGTACAAGTCTTTCAATAAAATTTGGTACGTGATATTTTTTTGGTTCAAGGATGAATGGGATTAAAACTGGGTCAAATCGGTCCATTATTTCACCTGGCCCCCATACAAATGACATAAATGTCTGAATTATACAAGTATTCAAACAAATTTCACCACAAATGAGTAGTAAATGAAACCAAATCACATTTACGAATTTTGTAAAGATCGGTCCATAATTGATCATATCTCCCATATAAGTCCCACTTCCGAAAATCACTTTAAAGTGCATAACTCTCTTAAAAAAGTCAGTATCCAAATAATATTTAACGCAAATATATTTCATATATATACAAATAATACGGTACAATTTTATTATGATCGGTCTATAATTAGTCGTAGCTCCCATATAAGACCCACTTTCAAAATTCACTTTAACGATCATAACTCTCTCAAAAATGTTGTTATCCAAATATATACAAGTATTTACATACATATATCGAGATAAAGTAATCATGGCACTAAATTTTTGCATGATCGGCCCATAATAGGTAATATCTCTCATATAGCGCCCATTTCTAAAAACCGGTTTTATACGTATACTATGTGTAGGATATTATATGGTCGGGCTTGACCGACTATACTTACATGTTTTACGTTTAAAACATAATTATATTTGCATTCAAGTACAGTTCCAACAATGTTTTCTAGTGCTTGAATTTTTTAGGTTCTGAAGGAGTTTTATTTATATTGCTTTAAATTCATTAATTTCCATTATTTTGTTGGTTTTAAAAAAATAAATTAAATAAAAATTATTCTTCATACTATAAACTATTAAAAGGTATTAAACGCAACAATAATATTTTTTTTAATTATTTGTTTGTTTTTCAAATAAGTTTTTAATATACATATGTATGTTAGCTAAATAATAAACATAAGTGTTTCACACTCTTCACACAAGCATTAAAGTGTAATAAATTCGAAAGCAATTTAATTAAATTTTTTTGTGCTTTGTGCAAAATTAAATAACAAGTTTATTAATCAATTGGATTTAGATGAATGAAGTCAATAAATTGTAGATCAAACACAAACTAAATTTTAATTGTTCCAGGCATGTAGTAAATGAGATGTTCATCAGTGTAATTATTGCTTTGGAAATGAGGAAATCAAAATGATTCAAACATGCTGTTTCTTTTAGTGCGTCAGTGTAGGAAATGGAAAATACTTTAGAGTTTGTTTTATAGCCTTTTTTGGTGGTAACTTTACTATTGTTAAATATGTACTGTATTAATAATTTGTTATTAAGTTGTTACATTTAGTGTTATATATAAATAAATGCAATCAAATTAATTAATTAATGCAAACTATTATTCCCTTTAACAGCATAAATAATATACTCGTAACTTTTAATTTACTAATAAACTTTACAAGACTAAATTATTCGATTTTAAATGATTAGTATTTCTGGTTATATTTTTATTTATTAGTTCTACTTGAAGTAAATTTACTCATTGGAATATATTTTGTGCTAAAAATATTACAGAAGTTTTAACCATGATATTATGTCATTGACCACTAGGGATGCCAAACGGGATTGGTTTTTAAAATCCCGGGATCCCGGAATCGCATTTTTCGAGAATTTTGTTTCATATTAAAACAAATTGGTTTATAAATAATAACAATTTATTTCAAAAAGTTACTTATGTTAAATATAAATATGTTTGACTACAAAAAGTTTAAATTGTTTAAAAGTTTATAAACGATTAATAAACTAAAAACATAAAATCATGTACATATCGTCGTGGTGAATGCAAAAGGCTGTATGTCAAAAAAAATTGAATTTGGTTTTATTGTAGTGTTGTAACCAAAATTGGGGCACCTATAACTGCAATTTTTCTTATGCCGTTCAGGCAATTAGAAGATAGCTTTTGCGCGCTATTGCAATATAACGAATGTTCAGTATTTTTCAAATTTTTCTCAGAAATATTCAGTTTTTTGTCTCTCCTTCACCACGACGATATGTATTTATGCATGTACATATGTATATTAAAATGTTAGATTGACAAAAATAATATTTCATTACGCTTTTAATTTCTATATTAAATCGTACTTTATGTTCTCTCTATGCCGAGCACAGATTTACACACTTAACAGACTGGTGTGCATTTCCTATCATACTACAGATTTTCTCAACAATTTTAACTTGCCTATTATATGTATATTGCTTGTAAACATAAATTATTTAACTGGCCGTTAATAAGATAAATAACACTGGTTTACAAATTTTTAATTTGGAAAAATACCAAGAACGCCACTTGCCTAGATAAGTTAATTGGGACACGAACACGAAAAACGCTGTAATTTTTTTTTTCTAAGTACCGTTTTTTAGATAACGGTACTTTTGTGTTTTTCGGTGTATGGTCCCATTCAAACCCTTGTGGAGCCCAACCGAAGAGCCCGATCGAGATGAGTGGCATATCGTTGGAAAGGTAATCGAATGCCTTTTCCGCCGATATGCTCCTCCATTACATATTAAGCTTGGGTTATTTACAAATATTGTGAAAACGTTGCCAAAAGACAGTCTTGCCATGATTTACCTTAAACAAAAATTTCCGAGAGCCACAGCGAGCAAAATTGAAGCTGGTATATTTGATGGCCCTCAAATTCGGGCTCTGTACGGTGACCAAGCATTTAATGAGTGTTAAGGTCCAGCTCATTTGGAGGCATGAGAAGCATTCCAGGACATCGTTCACAACTTTTTGGGAAACTACAGAAGTCCTGATTACGCAGAGAAGATCGATACATTACTGCAAAAATTCAATGCCATTGGTAAGCGTTGAGTGAAAACATGTATATCAAAGAGGCCGTTATGATTTAAAATTTATTCTTTTTAAACTTTAGGTTCAAATATGACACCTAAATTACACTTCTTATTCAGTCATTTGGATATTTTCCCCACCAACTTGGGCTCCGAAAGTGATGAACAAGGTGAAAGATTTCACCAAGAAATGGAAGAAATCGAGAGACGTTACAAAGGCTGGTGGGACGAACAAATGATGGCGGACTATTGTTGGTTCCTCATTCGCGAAGATCCATCCGAAAAAAACGTAAGAGTTCAAGTCGCTCGCCATTTTAATTTAAATTTTTTGAATTTACGCCGAATATAGTGTGTAAGCAATGAAGATGAAAATATTGTCGTTCCACAAAATCCTTAATAAAAACTATATTTTTCATCCGATTTTTTTCAAATTACGCTTAAAATGTTGGTAATTAAATAAACTATTTGGATAAAAAATAAAACATTCCAGATATTAACTGTAACGTAGAAAAAAAAATTAAATAAAAAAGAAAAATTTTGAAAAAAACGTAAAAAATAGGCAAATTTCGAACTTTGAGGTGCCATAACTCAGCTATTTCTTATCAGATAGAAATTTGCAGCATATCGCCGAAAAAGGCATTCGATTACCTTTCCAACGATATGCTCTTCGGTTGGGCTCCACAAGGGTTTGAATGGGACCATACACCGAAAAACACAAAAGTACCGTTATCTAAAAAACGGTACTTAGAAAAAAAAATTACAGCGTTTTTCGTGTTCAGGAGGTCCCAATTAACTTATCTAGATAAGTGGCGTTCTTGGTATTTTTTGGCTGTAAACCAGTGTTAGTTATTTAGTCGTTAGATGTAACAAGTTACTCAAGTTCATTCAAAGTAATTACCTAATAAACTTGGATTAGTTGCTAAATAATAAGCCATGATAGTCATTTGAAACTTAATAAACTTTTGAATGAATCTATTGTAGTACAAATCACATCTTAAACCCACAAAACCAAAAATTCTACCATAGAAAAGTTTCCTGCTGTTCAATAAAAACAAACACTAATCTTTCCAAAATTTCCAAATTTTAAACAAAATTCTTAAGTTAAATTCTATAATTATTATATTAAGAGTAAAATTATTTATTTTTATTTTTAAATGAGGATAAATACTAAAACATACAAACACACAATGTATTAACGAAAAACTTTTATTTTTTTTAGAAATAAAGAAAAATATTTAAACATATACATATATACATACATGCAATATATACAATATATAAAGTTGGGCAGTTTGCCAGAAATTCGCATTTTATGATTGTTTAAAAACATTTTTTTGTGTTTGTTTTAAACCTAACACAAACAATTAAAATGTTATATATAATAATAATTATTGCAGAAAAAACGTCAAAAACTTTTGACATTTCTTAAGCATTTTCTCGTTTATAACAAAATATTGAGGATTTATATCTGTTTTATTTGATAAAAAGCTTACACTTTGATCACTTTAATTGCTCCACTTAAACATTGTTAAATATGTAGTATTTCTTTTGAAATTTAGCTTGTATCTGTTTAATTTTAAATAAAATATAAATATCTAATCATGGTGTAACTATACAACAAATCGGCAACAAATACAACACAATACAGAAACAACAGGCATTTTGTTTGTGTAAAATAATGTACTACTGTCAAAAACACTTGAAAAAGTATTACTTTTGACATAAATTGTAAACAAAGTCAGCTGTGCTCCTGCACTTACCTTGTATAGTTACACCATGGTTCTAATGTTAAAATATTTTCTAGATTAATTTTTATGTTTGCCAAAAATTTAAAGTGAAACATTTAGCAATTTGTGCCAGTGAAAATGTCAGCAATTGGTTTTGATGAAAAGCGAATTTTGGGAAAACAAATTGTATAGAGAAAGATTCTAGAATTTTCTTCATAAAAATAAAGAACATTTAATACAAAGTGATTGATATATTTAATAACATACCGAAGTTAATCTGTTAAGAATTTATGCATCTGATGCGTGCATCTGTGATTAGTTTGCGATGCTGATGCTAATCATCTGATGCTGATGCTCTTTTATTGCATCAGCCATTTTTGTGATGCTTATTTTTATGTCGTGTGCTTATCTTTTGAGCTTCGCTGTTGAATACATTTGCAGTGATGTTGCTTTTCCGAAAGTTCTGAGCATCAGATGCAGCGCTGTGATGCACTTCCGAAAAGTCCCTTAAGCATACTCACACAATAATAAACACACATAACCCTGAAGGAAACCTGTCGACAAGTGTCTTCAAGTCACCACTTTGTTTACTATTTTGGTGACTGTATGGCGACATTGTCAACAAAGGCGGCACAATGGTTATTATTAAACAATTACAATCTTATTCAGAAAAAATTAAAGTAGACTTCAAATGTAATTTAAGAAAATTTTGTATGAAAATTTTGTCTAGAAGCACACTTTAAACCTACTTTATTTTTTATGAATACGGCAGTTATTCTTTCAATTGTATGCCCCGGTTAGGCTTGCCCGATTCAATTTGCCAAAAAGCTTGACATTGACCAAAAAAAAACTTGATTTTGAAAAAAAAACTTGACAAATAAAAACACTCATACTATTGGTTTTTATTAATTTTTTATTATTTTTTTTTCATAAAAATTATTAGAATAAAAACAAAAATATCATAAAACGTAAAAATAACAGAAACAATATAAAAGAAACAAAAAACAATATAACAATTAAAATTCAGTCTTTATATATTTTAAAGAAAACTTAGGTGTTATTTAAAAAAATATATTTTCTATTTATTTTGCCACATATATTTTGTATTCTTAGATACAGAATTAATTAATTCTCTACCATCGGGTGTTGTTAAAAATTTTTAAAGTTTTTTCAATCCTCATTAAAATTTTTTCTTATTAATAGTTCGGCTTTTATAAGAACGAAGGACATTCTATTCCTATCTTTGGTATATAAATTATTTAGAACACTAAATGCTTTTTCACAAATGGCATTGCTTATTGGGATAGAAAACACAAATGAGATCTACTTTTTTAAATGTTGAAGATTGCTTTCTTTATTAAAAAATATGACCATATTCTATCATTTGGTATATATGTATCATATTAGTCGTTAGTTGTATTTATAGTAAAAATATGCTCTTTCGATTTGTTTTTTAGAAATATAAACTTACTTTTTTTAAGTATTATTATTAACTAGAATAAATTTGAGAAAAAAACTTGACAAATCACTTTTTCACTTGACACTTGACGCGCATTAAAAAACTTGACAATCAGGCCAAATCAGGCTCGTCTGGCAACCCTAGCCCCGATACAGTAGGCGATAGTGTGCCGGACTATCATTCAGAGGGTTTGCGGGTTCGATTCCCGCCAGAGACTCCGGATTGTTTTCTAATTTATTTTTAATTAGGGAAAGCCTGTTAGTGTTTTATTTTTTTTTTAATAAAACTCCAAAAGTTGGCAAAAAATGCAGTTTTATTTTCTATTTCAGAGTGTTGACAAAAGTGGTCCCAAAAGAACTTACTTAGCAGTCTACTGGTAGATTTTCAATGACAAGCTAATGCTTAATGTCAATAGAAGGAATACATTGGCTGTGCGCACCTGGTCAGTAGTACTACTTACAATGTCAATAGTTAATCATTACAATTTCTCTATTGGCACTCCCTACAGGGTACTTACCGTACTTACTCGTATGGATTTGCTTTTCGCGACTACACTTCAGTAAAGGCTTTAAAAAATTATTTATGGTTTTGAAAGTGAGTTCAAATGTATTTGTGCAGGCCTTTACAATATACATTTCTTTTATAACTAAATCATTTACTTTTTCATTACTAAAACAATTCAATATTTTTATCATCTAACAAAAATGTCACGAATAACCCCAAAAATTGTCTAGTATTTATTCACCCTACTTATTTTTGTCACAAATTCAACATGTGTGTGCAACAAAAAAAAAAAAAAAAACTCAAAACAAATTCTTTATAACGCGTAGTTTGCGAAAATTTAAATTAATTCAAATATTTATGTATTCGTATGTAGCAACCAACAACCACTCTTTTCGCAATTAAACAAATTTACACTCGAGTCCCCCCATACTGGCCCTAACAACAACAATTCATTGTTTTGTTTGGCACATGTGCAACATTTAATTAGTGTATTTTTATTGTTGTTTAGCATTCTTGACTAAAAATAAATGAAATTTTTTAAGATTTCTTTTTTGTAAACTTTTAAAAAAGATAAATTTTATTCATTTATAAAAAGGTCACAGTTTTGCTGCATAAAGCATTAAACACATTCGAGACAGCAAGCTAACGACTACAATATGTCAAAAATAAAACCAACACGTTAATATGAGAGTGACTATATTGACGACAGCAGACAACACGACTGCATTCCAATGACAGCCGGAATGATCCGAGATCACTCGGCCAAGGGCTGTCAACTCAGCAATTACTGCTGTTACAACAACAACAACAACTGCAGGTTGTTGTCCATGCTGATTGTTTCATCGCTGTCAAATTAAACTAATTCCTATTTTTGTTGGTCCCCTTTTACAGTTGAGAAATTGAAAGACAGACAGACGAAGTTTGTAGGCGATAGGAAGAGTTTGCGGTAGACCTCTACTGTACTGGACCAAGGCATATTTATTATAATCAAGGTCTACCGCACACTCTTCCTCTTCAATACATCGCCTACAAACTTCGTCTGTCTGTCTTTTAATTTCTCAACTGTAAAAGGGGACTTGGCAACAAAACATAAACAGTGTTGACCATATAACAAAATATGTGAAACAAATTAGTGCTTAGATACATTTATTATTATACTATGCTATTATATTATATTTTTATTATGTTATAAGCGTGACCGACAAAAAGAAAATTTAACAGTTTTCTTTAGTCTTTAAGGCTTTATTTAATGGGATTTTTTTTTTTTAATTTTCAAGGAACCTGTTTCATAAAAAAGCGCTACTTTAAAAAAAAAATGCAATAAGTGGCACCACTGAAATATAAATGAATTGCGTCAACAACTGTTTTCATTGTTTTATTTGATTAATGTTTGTAAAGGCCCAACTATAATATGCATAAGCAAGCTTAAGCAAATTGCAAAAGTTAACGAAAAGGCTGTCAAATGCATAACCAGTTCAGAGTTAACTTTTAGGTGGCTACAATGACTTTGAAACTTTTTGTCCACAGTTGCACATTTATGTTTAAAAAAAATGTTTTTATTTTAACAAAAAGCCATTAAATGACTATATTTTATAAATATTATTATATTATTTTATAATTAAAAGAAAACTTCGTACCAGAAACGCATAATTTTTCCTTTTTTTTAAATTTATCAGCAAAAGTACTAAAATGTACAGCTGTGGCAGCACTACATTGTAAATAATAATAAACGTTTACATATGTTTTGTTAATTTTCGTATTGTGTTTGCAAAAATGGAGAAAAAACTTAAAAATTTAAATAATATAAAAATATTAAAGTTAGCGCTTGAAGGCCTGTGCACATTAAACGAAATAAGTGAACTACACTGTAAAAGAAGAAGAAGACGCTCTTGTTCTGTCAGAGAAATAAACCGCGACAGAAAGACATTTTTGTTAAAATAAAAAGGGCCTCTTTTATTGTAAAGGCACTTATTTTTTCCGCATTTTCTATTAAATTTAAAATAAATATGTTTTCTTCCATTTTGTTCAAAACACAAACAACAACAAACAGCTGATTCCGTACAGAATGTGCGATCAGTTTCGCTTTTTGCTTAAGCAAATGACAGTTGAAAAACTTAACGAAAAGTTTCGTTAAGTACATTATAGTTTGCCACATACAATTTATATGTGTTCGCACGTTTGCTTAAGCTAGCATATGCATATTATAGTTGGGCCTTAAGTGTATTATTGTTTAATGGCGTTTTCTTTTCTGGCAAAAATGTTACACGTTTTTCTCATTTCGCACCTTTTTTAATTTTTTTGTGTTCTTTTCTGAAAAAATGTCAACACTGCTAAAGTGTAGTGTGTTCTTTTATATAAATGTCACACTATAAATTTGAAAAATGGTGCACCTTTCACACTCTGTATTTTTAGAGGGGTAGAATCGCACGATAAAACAGCTGACATTTGTTTTGTTTATGAATGTGTATTTGTGTTAAGAAACAAAAAAAAAAATATATACAAAACTAGCTGACCGCCCCGGCTTCGCTCGGTATTTACTATTGATTTGTATTTCATAGAATAAGATGTATTCACAACCTGCCTATATAGATAAAATAGATGAAAAATATTACTACTTTATGTGCTGAAAAAATTTTGGATGACTTGTTGGATTTATATTCATCATCTGATGATGATAAAATATTTTATATGATAATGGAAAGAAATCCACAACCGCGAGTGAAAGGCTTTGTAGAGAACGTAATTAATGAATACTCTGAAGTTGATGTATGTCAAATTTTATAGGACAATATCTCCTACTTCTTATACATGTAATGTATGTTTATATATATAATTTTTATAGTTTAAGAAGAATTTGCGTATTAGTCGGGAAGGTGCCATTGATCTTTTTGAGAGATATTCATTGTCTTATTTCAAGCGATCTTACCAGGCAGCTATCTGCTTCTTCTTTTTTAACAAAAAAAAAAACAAAAACAGCTGTACATGAAAAAAGTGTTACACTGTTGTGATTTTATGTTCTATTCTGACCATTAAAAATGCGACATCTTTAAAATGTGGGATAAACATTATAAAAATGTACACAATAAAGGTGTAACATTTTATTTCAGAAAAGAAAACACCATAATATTTATTATTTTTAATGTTTTTATTTTCTTTTTTTGTTGCATTTTAGTAATAGCTTCTACAAAATCAACAAAATTCTGTTATTTAAAAAATTCGAAGAACAAATTTATTTTTTATTAAAACGTCAGATTTCGGGATCAGCTGCTGACTATGTAGCTGTCATTTTCAAAAGTAGCCTGCTGTCTTGAATGTGTTTAATGCTTAATTGTTTATGTCTGTTAAAATAGTAGTTTTTTTATATTTTTGTGTATTTTTTTATGTTTATTTATACCTTGCAATTTTATTTTTTTTGTTCAAAAATTTAAAATTCAAGTGCAAGGTTGTTCTGGTTTGTAAACGCATAAAAATTATAACTTTTGTGCTGCTGTTCTGTGGCTTGTAAATCATGTTAGTTTGTATTTAGGGTTGCCGTATGTTGAGTTTATGAAACATATTTAACTAGGGAAAATTGTGCTTAAAAATTTATTTTAGGAAATTAAAATTTAGCAATAAAATGAACTTTAAATTTGTATTAATTAGCATTAGTTTATACTTAAATGCTGCCATCTTTAAATTAACATAAAACTTATTCATTCTTTAAAAATATCGTTTACACTAAAACAAGCAAAAAATCAGATAAAAAGTTTTTAGAAAAAAAAACGAAATTTTTAAAAAAATTTCATTCGAAGTTTTTACTTCAAGTTAAATATAGAATTTGTTTGAAAACAATTATACACTATTATTTATTTATATGTGAAACATATAACAGAAATATGCAAAAATAAATAATAATGTATAATTGTTTTCAAACAAATTATATGTTTAACTTGAAGTAAAAACTTTGAAATTTTTTTTTTTAAAAATTGTTTAATACTCGCAAGAAGAAAAATTCTCATTTAATATAGAAAAAACGTTAACTCTTCTTATTTTTAAATGGGTTACTAAAGTTAGGAAACGTTTTTTTAAACAAACTGGTTTTTAATAAAGAAACTGTTTCTTAGTTAAGAAACGGTTTTTGCATTAAAAAAACGTTAACTTTTCTTTTATTGAAAATAAATTGTTTTAATGAAGTTAAGAAACTTCTGAAAAGAGCGAAGAAGCGGTTTTGCTGATTTTTTTTTGATTTTAGTAAACATAAGATTTTTTTTTAATGAAGAAACGAATTTTTTTTATAAAAAAAATAGTTTTTAAGTTAAGAATTAGGTTTCTAAATATGGAATTTAAATAAAACGTTTTTTTTTGTGCAAATGATTAGTTGTTAGTTAAGAAAACGTTGCTATAATGAAAAAGCGTAATGAAGCGGTTATTAGGTGAAAATGTTTTTTTTTTTCATTACTAAAACCGGTATCTTAACATATTTTAAATTTTCAAAACTTTTTCAATTAAAAAGTATTATATTGTCAAAATAATAAAGTTTTATCACAAGAGTTTCTTAACGTTTCTTATTAATAAAACTGTTTTTACTAAACGTCCTTTCTAAACGTTTCTTGAGAAAGAAAACGGTTTTCTAAAAAAAAAGTTTCTTAAAGTGTCTTACTAACCTAATAAAAACAATTTTCTTAACTAAAGCACAGTTTTTTCTCCATTAAAACCCCGTTTCTAAACTAAAAAATATTTTCAAAAATCCCTTTTCTACAAAAAAAAAAAGCAAATACCGTTTCTTAAAGTTTTTTCGTAAAAAATTTACTACGGACTGTTTAATAACGTTTTCTTACTAATAAAAAGTTTTTTTTTTACCAAACGTTTCTTAACTAAAACACGAAATGTTTCTTAACTGAATTTTTTTTTTAATAAAAACACGTTTCCTAACTAAAAAAGTTTTTTAAATAAAAACAGGGTTCTTAACTAGAAAACAGTATTTTCACTAAAAGCCCGTTTCTAAACTGAAATAGATATTTTCAGCATAGTTTCTTAACTTTTTTCCATTATTATAACGAATTTTCGCAAAACTTTTCTATTCTTAATTAAAATCTCTTAACTAAAAAACCGTTTCTAATTGAAAATAGGTTGGTTTAGTCAAAAATCAGCTTTGTAACCGTTCATTAACGTTTTTTTATTACAAAAACCTTTTTCATTAAAAATCAATTATTTCACAAAAAATACATTTTCTTCACTAAAAATCGTTTCATAACTAAAAACTCGTTTTTAACACAAAAAGAGTTTTTTCTCTTTCAAACCGTTTCTTTCTTAAAATACTAAAAACCGTTTCTTTAATAAATACCTTTAGACTACTATTTTTGAGCGTTATATAATACGTTGTAGGTGTTTAAGAGGTTATTTGACAAAACTGAAATCCTCAGAGAGATGGTTTTCTTCTGCAAAATAATTGAAACCGATTTTTTACAAACCAATATTTATCTTTTTGTCTCAAAACAAATTAGTGCAATTCACATTCTTGTGCAAATGGTATTGCATCCATTGCATTTGCAAAAAGGTTTAGCATATTTCTGCTCTACACTAACAAAATACACAGCAAGAGCAAAAATATATTAAACGTTTTTGCAAATGCCATGATGCAACACTATTTGCACAAGATTGTGAATTGTGCTATTGTTATATTATAATACTATGTTTCCACGACGACTTGAATCACCTGCTTCGCTCTCTGAATCATGTTTATGAATCATGCTGTTTACATGACCAAAAAACTTGATTCGATTTGACAGTTGTTTTTAATAAACAAACAGAATAAAAAAACAGAATTTACAATTTGTGGAAAATATTTTTTTTTAATGGACAAAAAAACTGAGTGGAAATTATTTGAAAAAAAAACATACATTCGTACGTATTTACTTTCTTTACTTCCAGCAACAAGAAAATAATTTGCTTTGTTTACAATAATATTAAATTTTTAAAGCTAGTGCAGATAAACTTGCGATAAAAAATAGAGAAGAGTGCAATTATTCGTACTTCGCAAGTAGATTCAATATGAATCTACTTGATTCGCTCTTAAAATTTTGTATGGTGAAGCAAGTTGTTTCGCTCAAGATTGGGGTGTGAAGCATGAATAGAGAGCGAAGCATGTACCGTGGAAACATAGTATAAAGCAATCTGCAAAATTTACTCTTTAAAAGCGTTACGAATTTTGTTTGTTTGTTATTGATTGAAGCCAATTTAACACGTGCCCCAAATTAAGCCTTTCTTCCCTAAAATTTTGTTTTTTTGCAAATCTATTATTTTAAATTCCAAGTAAACAAACAAAAGTATTAATAATGTAAAAATATACTAACATTAAACTAATTCCTTCAATTTAACTAATATGTATATGTAATCTAATGTTTACGTTTCTGTTTTTGTTTTCAGCCTGTCTTTGTCTAACTGTCTCATCAGCAAGTGCCGCTGAAGAGCACTGGGGTTATCCAGATTATAGCAAAAATGAAGGTAATAAAATGTATAATATTTTATTTATTATAATACAAGTAGTATTATTACTATAATTTCTACATATTTCCATTATTATGGCGTTTATTTATTATTATTATTAAGGCGATTATGAAAAAGTGTAGAAAAAATTGTTGCTACTTCAAATGTGCGCCAGCCAACGCGTATGCAAATATTACACACGGCCACACACACTTGATGGTAATTCATGTCAAGAAAATTGCACAGTGTTCTAGATTAATTGAAAAATACGGCCACATTTTAAATTAAAATAAATGTTGAAATTAGAGGTAATTTAAAGAATTATGGCAAACTATTCTGCTACAAAACCTACAAAGTTTAGTTTAAATTGTTATTAACCGTTGAGGAAACAAACAGTTTTCCTTAGTTGTCTGCAATTTTAATTTCATTAAAGATTTCTGTTTAGTTTTAATTTCCTCAGCTATGATACTGGAAAAGTATTACCCCCCGGCCCACGATGTCGAACGATAACGTTCGCTTAGATAAAACTTAAGACACAAACTTGATTGTGGAATAAACAAACTTGATTGAGTAAAAAATAGATACGATAAAAAGTTTGTGTCTTAAGTCTTATCTAAGCGAACGTTATCGTTCGACATCGTGGGCCAGGGGGTTAGTTTTTATCAATTAATTTATCTACTTAAGATGTCCTTTGTAATGCAAAGGTAAATCATTTATCTAACCGATATATAACAGCGATCCTAGCTTAGGTTCGATTGCCAATATAGTGTCTCTAAACTTTAGTGATGCCAACTTTTGAGACTCAAAACGCGTAATCATTTTTGAAAAAAGGGCTAAATGGAAAAAATCCTTTTTCGCATTTTGAGTGACTAAAATCGGGCTAAATCTAGCCCGAAAAGGGCTAAGTTGGCATCGCTGAGTATACGTGTGTCAACGTCGCGCAGACAGAATTTTGTTCCTATACACGCGTATATAGCATTGATCTTCACTGCTCCAAAGGTACGGTCACATTTGGCAAATATTTACTCAAAAAAAGCATAACTTTAGCACAAATTTGTTTGACGTTGTTTACTCTTACAAGAGTTTTGCAGGATTAAATAGCATCAAATAAATTAAAATTTAACATTTGTTGGGATTTGGCCTAGATAAGAAAAATTTTATTTTTTATAAATAAAAAAAACGAGTTCAAAATTATGTTATTTAGTGGTTACTTCTTTTTCGGCAAATATTTGACAAATGTGACTGTTTTTGTTTTCAGCCTCAGTTTTTTTGCTTTTCATTTATAGAGTAAATTTCTCTTTAGTTTCCCATTACTCAATACAAATCCTATATATATAGCTGAGTCAATTTCGTTTTGTTGATCATTATTAGATCAAGGTGTAGTCAACTCCAAGGTTTACATAAAAAAAAGAGAAAAAAATTAACAGTTCGACTAAAAATAATAATTGTTCTTAAAATTGGGAACTTTAGTTTTTTTTCCATTAGTTTTTAATGATGATAACCGATCGATCAGTGAGCCCTACAGTAGAAGATGAAGATCTTCGATAAGCTTGCACACATAGTTTGAGTATGTGGCTTCTTACTCAAACCTGTGACTTTTAAAGCCCAACAAAGATCATTACTTTCATCAATTTGTATAAAATACAAACAGCCGCAACGAGACATTACGGAACCTTCAATGTTCCATATATTTCAAATGTCCTTGGCAATTTAAATTAATTTTTTACACAAAACTTAATACAGTTTCTTTGATCCAAAATCGAACAGACCTAAAATTTAAGCGGCTACATCTAAAATTATATCTTAATCCAACATCGAGGTCGTAATCTTTTTTATCGATATGAACTCTCCAAAAAAAAAAATAACGGTGTTAAGTTATTTTTTTAATCGCTAATAACGGATCAATTATTAATAAATTAATGAATTAAATATATACAATATTATAAATTTCTGGGCCTAATAGCAATTGCCACTTAAAGGTAGCGCAATGCAGTGACTTTGATTAGATGTAATGGTTCTTCGTGAATGATACTCGTATGTGAGTGTTTGTTGCCCAAAATCAAATGTATCCGTTGCTATGATAATGGACCTATTAGAAAATGTTTAACGGGAATCATCGCATGCTGGAGTACTGCGCCTATCGTCGAAGCCAAGCAGCCGATAATTTATAAAACGTGCATAGACGCCGCACAGTGTAAGATTTTGCCAATCTAGGGGGACTTAATAAAAAAAAAAGTGCTTCAAATTTGATCATATGTTCCTAGATGTTAAAAAAATATCCTATTGTTACGAAAATAAACACAAAACGTAATACAAAAATGTTGTTAATATGATGACGGCTATCAAACAGGTGTTAATGAAATGCATTTAAATGGAAGTTTGACAGCTGGCAAAAGTCATCAAATTAAAAGTGGTTAGAATTAAATCGTGTGTGCTTTTTTTTACATTTTTTTTTTCTTTAATCTCAATAGTTTAACTATAAAATTTTGAATAAATTATTCAAAAAAATTTAAGTGGAGTATTTAAATAATTTTGCTTCATAAAAAGCTAAAAAGAAAGTAAGTGTTAAAAAATCTTAAACTTTTCATAGTCTAAAACTTTCATATTCTATCAGATTCTACTTTTCCACCACAAGGAGGATCATCGAAAAGATTCCCGAAACTGATTCCAAGAATAAAATCTTGCCCATATTTTGCCCAAAGGTATCGTTTTTTAATATGTCTGAAATATCGCGCCAGGAACTTTTTCATGTTTGGTTAAATAACATAAAACCAGAAAGGTTCGAAGCGATTTTAAAATTCGTCTTAACAATTTTTGGAAGAGATGTGGACTGTGAAAAGTTATAGGCACGTTTACGAAAGCTATGCTATGATTTTCAAGTGAGATGGGATAAATCTAGACGAGTTAAGCCCAGATTTATGCATGATAATGCTTTATGGCTTAAAACAACAATTCAAGCTGCAAGTAAATACAATTTTTGCATACATATTATATGATAAGTACAATATAATACAATATTGAATACAATAAGTGAATACAACCCTGAAAACAACAACAAAAATTTTTTTTATTTACCCCCTGGCCCACGATGTCGAACGATAACGTTCGCTTAGATAAGACTTAAGACGTAAACTTTTTATCGTATCTATTTTTTACACAATCAAGTTTGTTTATTCCACAATCAAGTGTGTGTCTTAAGTCTTATCTAAGCGAACGTTATCGTTCGACATCGTTGGCCAGGGGGTTATTTTCTTATATATTTACTCATTTTAGATCTGAGCCTCCACATTAAAAAAAAAAGCTTATGTTCCAAATTTCAAGTCTATATCTGTTAAACTTTGCCTGCAATTGAATTAAGTCCCTCTAGATTGGCAAAATCTTACACTGTGCGCCGTTTCGAAATTTCAATTTTTTTTTCTTTCATAATTTGAATAATTTTAACTGACTGAAACCCCAATTTAAATCAGTCGCCGACTTTTTTTAGAACTAACCGCCAACGTCGTGTTTGTTCGGAGCATGTTTCTGTCGCTTGCTTCGTTAAGGGGTTTAAGAGAGCGAGTACGTAGCGGTTCTTGAGGAGTATAGTTTTCCATATTTACTAAAACAAAACAAACAGATGCCGATATTTATTAACATTATAACAGCTTCCATATAGGGTGATACATTTAGCTTCAACTTGTATTTATTTTTAGGGACCTGCTACATATTTTATTTGTCTCAAGTAAAATAATTTAAAAAAAACTTTTTATTTTATATAATAACAGATTGAATCAAGCAACCGGTTAGGGAACTAGTCACATAATTAACTTGTTACATACTAGTTACCATATAGTCTCTTGGTAATCTGTGTAGAGTGTACAAAGCTAGTTGACAAAGAGAATAGATATATTGTGGCAACTGGATTAGGTTAATAGAATGATTCGATTGTATATATAGAATGTAGCAACAATAATTTAGTTGGACCGGTTTTTCGAATCATAGGATTCTTAACAATTTTGCTTGCAACAATGAATCTGTGTCATCTGTAAGAGTAAAAGTAATAGCCTGATGAAACACATAGTCTGTACCGAAGAGGGTTAATAAAGTCTTAAATATTAGTGACAAAGAAATCAACAACTAAAAAATGTTCAGATCTAGAGCATACTTATTATATCTATTTTCCCCAACACTGTGAAAGCCTTTATGAAGATAAATCGAGTCATTTGTGTATTAAAAGTGTCACGATTTGTTTGCAAAACCTAAAAATTCATTCATTTACTTTAAAAAGAATTTACTAGCTAAATACATATGTATGTACATTAATGACTACAATCACTTTAATTTACAAAACACAATTAACTATTTGGCACACAAATTTATTAAAATTAAGTAAATGACAATTGCTTTCTATTTGTTTGTAGATTTTCCACATTGGGGTGGCATGTGCGATAAAGGTAAACGGCAATCGCCCATTAATTTGAGTTTAAGAGGAGCCGTTAAGGGAGTTTATGACACATTAGAGGGTGAAAATTATGACAAGACCATAACACAAGCAGCCTTGGTCAATACTGGTCATTCGGGTGAGTTAAAATGTTTCTTTCTTTTGTAAAGAAAATCATTTTATCATCATAATGTCTCTTTTTAGTGCAACTTTTCAATTTCGATTTAAAGTTGAAACTGAAAGGTGGTCCCTTGAGGAACGATTATGTTTTGGAGCAAATACATTTCCATTGGTGGTCAGAGCATACCATTGATAATATACGCTATCCTTTTGAAATGCACATGGTGCATCGTAATGTCAAGTATGAGAATATGACTGTGGCCGCTCAAAATAAGGATGGCATTACTGTGGTGGCGGTTCTGTATCATGCCTCGATGGAAAGAAATGTGGCCATTGATGATATTTTAGATGATTTCGATAAGATTAAGGATTACGATGATATCAATAAGCCCGTTAATATTAAGACTAACTTTGAGATTGAGGATCTTTTGCCGGAAATCAAGAATTACATTATCTATGAGGGTTCTTTGACCACACCCACCTGTGCTGAGGCTGTAACATGGATTGTAATGGCTGAAACTTATCCAGTGACCATAGATCAGGTAAGTCTATGAAAAAGTGAAACAAATTCAACCTCAAACTTATAATATCTCATTATATAATTCAAAATGTTACAGGTTGAAGCTTTCAAAGCTCTGCAATACGATCAAGGCAAAAACTTAGTCAACAACTATCGTGCCATACAAGAGACCAACCATCGTGCCATCATTGTAGCCTCAAATGATAATCGTTCTGCTGCTGCTACCTTCACCCTACAAACATCATTAATTAGTCTAGTTTTCATGGGACTATGTGCTAAATATTTCTATTAACTATAAACACTATGCATTTGTAGTTTAATTTGAAATTAAGCTTAAAATTCAGAAAGCTCTCTCTTATTATCTAATAATATACCAAAGATAACCTTAATTATTGGCAAAAATACTAAACAGTAGTATATAAAACTAAATAATTAATGTGTAGTGTGTATTGCTGTTGTTCCTTTTTTTAAACTAGATTAAGGGTAATCACAGTTAGTTGCTAGCAATTACCATAAATAGTTGAAACTCAAAAGCTTTTTAAAAAAGCTATAAAGTATAATACAATTTAAAGCATTTTGGCATTTAAATCATCACTTGGTGCTACTATTAACAAAATATATATTTGTAAACATGTTGATCATTTCTTAATATTCACCTGAATTATTTATTCATTTCAAAGCTGGCTTTGATTACTCTTTAATTTAATAGCGCAATTCACAATCTTGTGCAAATAGTATAGCATCATTGCATTTGCAAAAAGGTTTAGCATATTTTTGCTCTTGCTGTGTATTTCGTTAGTGTAAAGCAAAAATATGCTTAACCTTTTAGGAAATGCAATGATGCAATACCATTTACCCTAGATTGTGAATTGCGCTAATAATTTATAAATATTGTTTTTTTTTTCTATATAAAACTAGCATTTTTATTGTCATAATTGTATGTCTCAAATATTGTTCATATACATCGATTATTTTTAACAAAAATATCTATTAAAAATTATATAAATTATATTGTATTTATGTTTGTCTTAAGTGTTGTTATAGTGTGTAAAATGAAATGAAATTTATATTTTTGGAAAATTTTATAAAGTTTTAACTAGTCAATCAATCTATTAATGTACGTATTGTATGTATGTATATTGAGTGTAATACATTTGAAAATAATTAATATATGTCAACGAAATACTAATAAAATTAGCTAAATCAAGTTACTGAATAAAATAAGAATGTGAGGTTTTATTTCGATTTGTAAATGATGGTACATATGTTTATTTGTAGATCATTCATAAATTCATAACCTACACCACCATAGTGGTGTAAGCATAATGTAATTCTTTGTATATCTTTTCAAGGAGAATTAATATTTTAACTTTTAGCTCATTTGGATTATAAATGGATTTTTGACGATATTTAAAAAAAAATGTGACACCCAAAGTGACCAATATTGAGGGCCAACCACTGGCCCCTATTGCGTATTCGAAGCTGAACATCTATAAATTAATTCAAAAAAACATTAGCTCGAAGCATGTAAAATTTCGTTACATTATCTCCAATAGCTCACGAGATACTGAATTATTTAAAAAAAAAACTTTTTTAAACCACTGTGCACTGTTGGCTATGATTGCCGGTCACTGCAGTAGAAGCTTTAAATGTGTTTGCTTGCAAATTAATAATGACGTAATATTATATGTATGTATGTGAACCACACTAGTTTTGTTAAATTACTTAAAAAGCAATCTTAAAAATATTTAGTAAAATTGTAATATTTACCATTTAAAAAAAGCTTACAAAATGTATTATTTTAGGTCAAGTTTATTTGTAATAATTGCAAAAATGTTTAAACATTTCCTATTTAAATTGATGACAATATGTTTGTTAAATTGCTTATTCGTTTTATTACTGTTAACATTTAATGTATTTATTTTTAAACTTTTTACATTTCTCATCAAAATAAACACTGTTATTGTGTAAACACACATAATTCGGAGCATACCTTGAGGCAGATTGTTTTAATAATTATATTGCCGCATTAACATAGGCAATTCTTTTATCATTTCTTTTTTAAATAATAAAAAAGTAAATTTAATTGAGGCGCTTAATTTTTATTCATTTATTTGCCATGCAGGTGTAGTTGCCAGATTTGACGATTTATCATCATTTGACGATTTTTTGTTTAAAAAAAAACAAAGTGACGATTTGACGATTTTTTCATTGAAAATGACGATTTTCTGAATTATTAATATTTTCTTTCATTTATTTGTTTTATTAATGTTTTTGTTACCAAATTCTCTCTTTTTTTGAGACAGCAACTATTTTTCTCATTTAACATCATAAATACGTATTAAGAAGAACATGACATATTTCAAAAACAAAACTAACTAATAGTAGTGTTTTCTTAATTATTGACAATTGTTAAGTTAAAGTATAATAATTTTAAATAATAGTGAGTCAGGATAGTAGAAATTACTTATTTATCTGTAAACATAAAAAGCAATTTTAAATGCTGAATTCCATGAACTAAAATTTTTATAGAAAACAAATTCTGAATTTCAACGGGAATATTCTAAAAAAAAACTTCTCCTATTTTAACAAAACGTCAATAGAATATTTAGCCAAATAAATTTTACCTGTATATGTTGGATGAATTGGATTCCATAGTCAAAATTTTATTTAAAACTTAATAAACTAAATTGTTTTGACATTGTAATTTAACCTGAATTAATAAAATATGCTAAATTCAGATATTTATTTATAAAATACTGAAAGTCTTGTTTCACGCTCTTTTCAAATTGTCATTTCATTTACACACGTAAATTCAATTTTCGTACTTACATATATCCTTATAGGTAAATTGTTGTACTAAATTGTATAGTGGTCGGCCCATAATTGGTCATGGCTCCCATATAAGGACCACATCCGAAAAAGTCATTAATCTTATAAATATCGGTACCGAATTTTGCGAATTTTGGTCCATATTTGCCCATATCCCCCATATAAAGCCCTCTTTCGAAAATCACTCCAATACTCATAGGTCTCTTATAAATAACGGTACCGATCCAACATTTTACACGGATCATTTACATAGTATTTGGATACATAGTTTTTTAAGAGATTTATGGTAGTTAAAATAATTTTTGGAATTGGGCCTCGTATGACAGTTATGACTAGTTATGGACCGATCTGTAAAAAATTTGCAGGTGTGATTTATTTTTATATACGAGTACAACTTATTTGTGGCGAAATTTGTTGGAGTACATTTATAAACCAAGCATTTATGAACGATAAAATGATGTACCAAAATTTATCAAAATATCTTTAAAATTTGCGACCTTTACTTTGCGCACAAGCTTTACATGGAGAAGGAAGGATGGACACCGTCATCCGGAAAAAGTGATTCCAAGTCGATCGCTATTCTTTAATATTTTTGTGCGCTACAAACATTAGCAGCAGTGCACTATGGTGGTGTAGGGTATAAATACAAATTTAATCATTGAATTAGTTAATTCAATTTAAGCTAAATTCATAATTAAAAATTTCATCAATTTATGCAATAAAATCAATCCCATCGTTTAGCCTTATTTTTATTTATTTTATTATTTGAATAGAATGTATTCATTGTTGAATAAAATTAATTCATTATAAAATTCATTCAACCATTGAATGGTTAAGTTTAAGTTGAAATAAAAGCTAATCCAAATTTAATTCAAATATTTGTTCTTCATTGAATTTGTTTTGCTTTTCGAAAAGATTCATAAGAAGTAGGTTTTAACTAAATCAAAATAAATGAATTAAATTAATATTTCATCAATTCATAGGCTTAACTCTTTAGTACTTCAAATGCATTGAATTCATTCCTTTGAGAATTTATTCTCTATAGAAATAATTGGAATTTAAATTGAATTGAAAATGTAGAATTGAATCATACAAGTTTTCTTTGATTGAAATTCATTATAAAATGGCTTAATACGATTTGTTGAATAAGTTGATTAAATTTTTACAAAATTGCAAAATTACAAAATTGTTTTCAATTCGTGTTTCAGATAGTTAAAACCAGAACAAAAGCTAATTTAATGCAGAACAAAAGCTAATTTAATGCAGAACAAAAAGTACATTCAATACGGTTTAAATACCTATACAAATTAATTCCCAATGAATGAATCCTATTCAAATAAAATCGTTGGGAATGCTTTTGTAGAACAAATTGCAGACCATTCCCCTGGTCCACGATGTCGAACGATAACGTTCGCTTAGATAAGACTTAAGACACAAACTTTTTATTGTATCTATTTTTTTTACTCAATCAAGTTTGTTTATTCCACAATCAAGTTTGTGTCTTAAGTCTTATCTAAGCGAACGTTATCGTTCGACATCGTGGGCCAGGAGGATTGTTTAATTCAGAATTAAGATTTGAATGAATCAAGCTGTAATTTAATTAAAAAAATTCAAAGCTCTGGTAATAACTCAACATATAAAGAAATGTCAAGCACTGACTAAAAAATGTTATTGCTCCATAAGACTTAGTTCATGTAAAATCCGACCACTCTGACAGTGTAAATAACGCAATAAAAATACGTGTGAATGCCAGTTTTTAAACCTATGGGACAATTAAATATTCAATACGTAGTGGAAACAGAATGATGTTGTTATTAAAAAAGCACAATTTTTATAGGGCAATGTTTTAAACAAATTCAACAGCTGCCTTATTATGGACCATGAAACACACATATGTTAAAAAGGACCTCAAAAAACTACCGGGACCAATATTTTATGTTGCAGGAAAGGAGGTGATACAGACCCAAAATATGCAGTTGCATTTTGAAGAAAACTGCTTTTGTCAACTCTTAAACTAAAGCTACGGTCACATTTGGCAAATATTTACTCAAAACATAAATTTGATTGCCGTTGTTTACTCATACAAGAGTTTTGTAAGATCAAACAGCATCAAATAAATTAACACTAAATATTTGTTGTGCTTTGGCCTAGATAAAAAAAGTGTTTTTTAAATAAATAAACGAGTTCAAATATATGTTATTTATGGGTTACGTCTTTTTCGGCAAATATTTGCCAAGTGTGACCGTACCTTAAGTAAGACTTCCGCTAGTTAAATAAAAGTATGACTAAACAAAAGTGTGGCGACTCTTATTAGACGTAACAGCTGTTCAGTAAAGCTCCTTCTCATTCTGGCAACTCGGAAATCAGGGGGCTAATTCTGGCAGTCGTGATCGAAATATATACATTTGTACATATGTATGTATATGTTTTAAAATTTTTGACTTTATAATCTTTTACAGCTTTAAAAAACATTTTCGTTTGACAAAAGAAGCTATTAATTATGTTCTTAGCGAATTGGAGTTCGAAGGGCACCTTTCTACAAAAGTTCCTCCGAAAATTCAATTAGGTGCAACTTTATCTCTTCTGGCGTCTGGAGGCTTCTAACATTCAGTTGGAAATGACTTTTTAATCGGAATATGTCAAAGCTCCATTTGTAAGATAACGAAGCGAGTGGTTAATGAGATGGTTTAGCCCAAGAAGCACGAGTAGTGATAAATGCAAAGAATATTCGATATGCGATACGACTGCCAGAATTAGCCCCCAGGTCGACGTTATATAAAATATATTAACACAATACTGGACTATTGTCAAATGAAAGTTAAAGCAGAGTTGTATTATAGTTCTTGACATTAAAATAATCTTTAGCAATTTGTAATAATAAGTAGGCACTACAGATGGATCGAAATGTTGTAAATAGCTGTTAGCTAATGAGTTCCATCGAAACAAAACTACAGATTTCTGGGGCTATTCAAAAACGCTTTACCAGTGTAATTTTTATAATAACATATGTATTACAAAAAAGTAAATGAGAGACAAAGACATCAAGCCTTCATGAGCTTTATTATTTAAATTCTATCAAACCTTACAGCTATCTATTTCCAAAAAAGTTAATCGGGGTTGTTGTAGAAACTGCTTGTTATCAGATTCTGACTTGAAATCGACAAAAAAATGATTTTGGTGTCATAGAAACCAATATTATCGGTTTCATTTTCGAATCAGAGTTGTCATCAGAATTTGGTGTCATAGAATATAATTTTTTCGATGATTTTTTTTTAATAGAAGTAATACTCAGGCAATTAATATGCCTATATATTAATTAATTAATTGTGTTACTTTTTTTGGAAAGGGATAGGTAGCAAGGAATAGGTGGTGAAAGTAGAGAAAAGCTTTTCATATGACAACACTGTAATTGCGCGTTATGTTTATTAATAGTACAGTATTTCAGCTTCTCTGGTGGTGAGTAGGCGCATTGATTAAAGCTTAATTTATAGTCATTATTTCAATTATTTTACTTCGGTGGCGTTTAAATGCTATACCATCGAAAGAGCCCTCTGTGATAAATATTAGTTATGATAGGCTAGAAAAAACTAATAATCACTACACTCTTCTACATCAAACATTTTTAATTTGTTTAAAAATTGTTTCCACAAAAATTTATACACTATCAAATTGTTAAAAAATGTAAACAAATCAAATCAGCTGATTCGAACGAATATGGGTTTTGTTTAAATTTGAAATAAGACAAAACCAAGGTAGAATCGAGTTTCAATTCTGATAAATGACAGTTCTGACTTGGATTCTATACCGTGAATAGCTTCATTTGCAACAGATGTTTGAGGAAAATACTCTTCATTTAAGCCTGTATTGATTTTATTTCGCATGATTCTCTCAAATAGCTTTCCCAGATTAGAAAGTAATGAAATTGGTTTAAAGTTATTTATATCGTTATTATCTTTATTTTTCGGAATTGGAAAATTTTTTGCTATTTTTCAAACATTAAGAAAATAACTATTATTTAAACAATTGTTGAAAAGTATAGTTAGGTATTCTAGGGCTCAATTGTACAATATTTAAATGTAATTTTCAATAAATTAACAATTGTGTTTCTTTAAATAAACTTGTACAATTTATTACTAAAAACATAAATATTTTCTTTTACATACAAAGTTTACAAAGTCGTTCAAAAAATATTTTTCTTTTACAAGTTTTATCTAAAGTAAAGTAATTATGCAAATTATTAATTAAATCTGTTGCTATTAAAAAACAGTTAATAATTTCATAAACAAATTCGAGCATTATCATTAAATTAAATAAAAGTGAAAGATTGATTAATGATATTTACAATAAAAATGCTCGCATGTATCATTGGTACGAGGTCTGATCAAAAAATAACCGTTATTTTTATTTTTTTCAAAGTATTTATTTATTCATCATCTATCTTGTCCCCTTCAAAGTAATCTCCCTTAGATATAAGACACTTATGCCAGCGTTTTTTCCAATCCTCGAAACACTTCTGAAACGCACTTTTTGGTATCACCAACAGCTCCTGTTTCTATTTTTCTTTTATCTCCTCAATCGTAGCAAAACGCATAACTTTCATCGGTGTCTTCATTTTCGGGAAGAGTAAAAAGTCAGCGGGGGCCAAATCCGGTGAATACGGTGGTTGAGGCATGATAACGGTTTTGTTTTTGGTCAAAAACTCACGCACAAGCATCGATGTGTGAACTGGTGCGTTATCATGGTGCAAAATCCATAATTGGTTTTTCCACAACTCTGTGCGTTTCTGACGAATTGCTTCGCGCAAACGGCGCATAACTTCAAGGTAGAAAAAACAGTTGAAGAAAACAGTGAGCAAAACCTTCATATTTGACCGAACTTGTCGTGCTTTTTTCGGTCTTGGCTCTGCTGAACGTTTCCATTGGGATGATTGGGCTTAGGTTTCAGTGTCATTGATGATGATTTATCAAAAGTTATGACCTTTTTGAGGAAATCTGGATCGTCGTTGACGATGTTCAACAGCTCCTGAGCGATGTCCATGCGACGTTGCTTTTGCTTAAAATTTAGCAATTTTGAAACAATCTTCGCTGCCGCACGTTGCATGCCTAAAACATCCGTAAAAATTGCTTGGCATAAGACGAACGATATGTCAACATCATCAACAAACTCTCTGATAGTGATTCGACGATTATCCAAAATCATTTTCTTCACTGCTTCAATGTTTTCATCGAGCATCGTCATTAACATCTTCTCGGCTTTCCTTAAACCGGTTTTACCACAATTAAACTTGTGTTCTGCTCATAGTAGACTCGCTAAACGCCACAGTCAACATTTCAAAGGTCCTTGCGCATTTAATTTCATTTTTTACACAAAACTTAATACAGTTTCTTTGATCCATTTTTTTCGAATAGTAAAAAATCGAAGAGCACACCAAAACACGACTAATCTTTTTATCAGTCAAAAACAAACTGACAATCGAAAATGGCTGATATTAGCAACATATATAACAGACAAGTGTACCAACAGAAAAAAAATGCGAAAATCGAACATACTTAACTCACGAAATTTGAAAATAACGGTTATTTTTTGATCAGACCTCGTCTACCATAGACACGTTTCAAAATATTAATAGTTACCTATAGTTAAATACTCGTATAATTATTTTGTAATAACATATCTTAACTTTCAATCTTTTAAAGTGTTTATTTATTTTTAATAAACAGTTTGTTGTTTTTTTTTATAAAAATAGAAATGCTATTTATTTAATAAAATATAAAGAAAACATTCTCTGGGTGTTTGTCTTTCGAGGGACAGACGACGACACGTCAGTTAAGCTAATTTAAAATTCATTTAACGCACAAAACGAATTCTGTTTTCAATAAACGACAATCGTACAATCACAAACCTAAATATCGTATGTAAAATAAATAAATATGTAAATAAAAATAAAAAATCAAATAAGATCTCAATCTATGTATCTAAACCAGCTATAAATTAGTTTTTTTTTTTTATTTATTTATTTAAATTATTTATTAATCTTAATAAACAACTTGTTTAACATTAATAAATGGTTTATGTCTGCCTGAGTTCAAATATTTGTGTCTCTATTCATTATTTATTATAAGTTTACAAATTAGCGTGTGAAAAATCACATAAACAATCAGTAATTTAATTAAGTTTATGTTTTTCGGAAGCAGAATTTGACACATTAATTACAATTTAACTACCCACCAAAAATCATTAAAACAAAACAAGTCCATATTAAAATATTAAGCAACATTGACCGCTTAACAATATCTTCAATATGATTTATAAGTATTGGGAAATTGGAACAGGGGCTTATTTTTAAACAATTGTTTGGCATTTTGTTTTAAATATGTAGGTTTTTGTTTTTAATATTATTTCATAATTTTATCTTTATGGAAATATTAAATTTATTTGAGTTTTTGTAATCTGTTTAACATTAATTTAAAAACAGTAACAAGAGTGATTTGTTCAGTCTTAGCGATTTTAAAATACCCTTCTTCTACATATGCAGAAGTTTATTCCTAAAGAATTGGCAGTTCGAAAGCAAACGTTTATATATGGGCAATTTCACGTCAAGTGTCCCATCTTTTAAAATCGATGTCTTTCGATTTGGATGAAATTAGCTCCAAGGTTAGTACTATTGGATAGTAGACCAGACACAAATTTTCAGCTCTATCAGTCAAGAACTGCCGGAGTTAGAGGTCAAAGTTGGACATTTTGGTCATACAGGGTTTTTTTAAAATGAGTTAAACTTTTCACCTATTGGTCCTAGCAAAAATTGTCCACAGGACTTTAGATAGCTATTCCTTTAATTATTCCAAAAATATTTTTTTTTAATTTTTAAAATAATTTTTTTTTAATTTTTAAAATAAATTTTTTTTAATTTTTTTTCAATTTGGGACCTTTTTTTCTCAAAAGAAAGCTTATACAATTTCTTGCTACTAAGTGACCACAAAGCTCTTAAAGGGAATGGTCTAAAGTTTCTTTTGAGGAAAAATAAAAAAAACACCATTTTGAAAAAATAAAAAAATGGGGGAAAATGAAAATGATACATGTGCCAAATATTGAAAAATCCTATTCTTGAGCTAAAAAATAATCCCATTCGCATCTCATTAAGCGATTATAAAGGCCTTAAAGGAAATTGTATAAACTTTCTTTTGAGAAAAAGAGGGCTCAAATTTAAAAAAAATTAAAAAAATATAATTAAAAAAATTTTTTTTTTTAAATTAAAAAAAATATTTTTCGAATGATTGAAGAAATAGCTATCTAAAGTGCTAGGACTAATAGGTGAAAAGTTACACTCATTTTAAAAAAACCCTGTATGACCCAAATGTCCAACTTTGACTCCCTCTAACTCCGGCAGTTCTTTACTGATAGAGCTGGCCAATAGTACTAACTAATAGCACTAACGTGCAAATTTCATCCAAATCGGAAGACATCGATTTTAAAAATTGGGTCACTTGATACGAATTTGCCCATATTTTATTTCACTTGTTTGATAGATTTTAATATGTATAAAATAGTAAATAAATGTTTTATTATGAATCAAAAAATTTACAAAACTAATTTTTTTTTTAAATATTGTTAACAAAAGTTATTTTTTACATGTTGATTATTCGGAAAAAATAGCCTGTGACGTCATGTGCAGAGAATAGAAATTTTGTTTACATTCTTTGGGCAATATTTATTATCTGATTCATGATGTCAATGTCAGTTTGTTCATAAATAAAAAGACGAAAACTACTTACTATCTTTTTCTGTTTGTCAACATGTTAGAAAAAATAGTTTTAATTAAATTAAATTTGTTTAACTAAGCCATCGATACAAACTTCTTATTCCCGAAATGATCAATTTTTATTCAGAAAGTATCGAGTCTACCACATTCGTTTAGAAAATCGATTAGGCAAAGAAGCAATCGAAGAAAATTTGTACCATTTAAAATTAAGTAAATCAAATTGCTTTCCTAGGCCCCGATTACCTTTCACAACACTCAGTATTTAGTTGTTGTATGTTGTAAACTGCGATTCCGATTCACAACACTTATCGGCTTAATATTAAAAAAAAAACACTTAAGTGTTGTGAACGGTAATTAGCTTAAAGAATTGCTTCGTGTAAATTGGCACTTTCATAAAACAAAATTCCATGGCTTCATTCAAAGTCTTTAATTTTTATGAAATTCATATTAATTGTTGAATTAGTTCTTAACGAATTTAATTCATAATAAAAATTCATTCAACCTATGAATCCTTAAATTGAAAACTTTTATAAATTTAATGAAAATATTTTCTCTTTATTCAATTTTAGTTTCAGTGTAATGGTTTATTACAAAATGAAAGTCCATTTGTAATTAATTTGATTTAATTCTTTAAGATATAAAATGTTTATATTTTTAAAATTTAATGAAGATTCAATTCATTACTAGCTTTGTTGGATGTCTGTAAGATGGGTAATTACAATCCATTACTGATTAACATAGAAACATAAAATCCAGCCACCGTACCGACATTTTTTACAAAAATCCGGAGACAATACTTTCGTGTTCTTTCAGTGATTTTTATTAAACACAACCAGTCGACATATATACATATGTACATGATTTATGTATGTCTAAACCGATAAGCCCGATACGATTGACCACATTCGTCTCGTTATTGCTACGGAAAAAGTCATCGACAGTTGTACCTCCACAAATTAAAAACGAAATTATCACCCCTTCCCCCCCCCCCCCCATAATTTAGATCTAAATAACAACATGTGACCCACTAATTTCAAACACTCTATGTAGGTGTGTAGGGTATTAAAAGCCTACTGACTCAAATTAAAATGATTTCATTTAACAATCAAGTCATTTTTATTAACAAACATGTAACAAATAAATCATTTAATTGCAGGCTAATTTTGAAAACATTTTGTTAATTTATTCTGTCTTTGTTTAACTAAAGGTACGATCGCACATGACAAATATTTGACGAACAAGACGTAGCCATTAAATAAAATTTGTTTTAATTCTTGTGTTTATTTCAAAAACTTATTTTAATAAGCACAAATCACAATAGAGGTTTAGTTTTATTTTTTTATTTTATGATGTCTGATCTCACAAAACATTTATAAGATTAAACATCTTTAAAAAAATTTGTTCTAAAAATAATGGTTACGCTTTTTTGACTAAATATTTGCCATGTGTGACCGTACGCTAACATGACATTGGCCTTTACAATTTGGGAAACCTATTACGCAGCATTAATTTATGCCTGACCCATTAAAAATGCACTTTTCTTTATATTGTTTTTATGAATAATGATGATGAGGTTGTCACCTTGAGAGCATTAATAATAAAATTTAAATAACAATGTTTAAAAAAAATAATATTGTATTTAATATTTATTAATATTGTATTTTATGTTTTAACAATTCAAATTAAATACATTTACAAAAACATTTGGCACATATATTAATAAATAACACAAACTAAAAATCATGGTGTAATTATACAAGGTGAGTGCAGTAGCACAGCTGACTGACTTTTTTCAAAAACATTTTTATTTTTCAATATAATCTCCTGAAACTTCAATACACTAGCAATTCTATCCCTTGATTAAAATAGTTTTCCTCAAGGCCTTCAAAATAGTGGTTTACAACTGTAATTGCATCTTCATTTGAGCTAGGAGTTTTTTTTTAGATTTGGGAACAGGTAAAAGTCACTGAGAATAAGGTGGGTAGTCAAGCAATTCCTAATTTAATTCGTTGATTTTAGCCATTGTTAAAACACTCTTGTGCGCTGGTGTGTTGTCTTACTGAAAAATTATTTTTTTTGTGTTGTGTTGTTTTTCTCGATTTTTTACATTCAATTGACACAAAATGTGTCCATTGGAGTTGCCAGGTCGAAAAGAAATTTAACATGTGTTCATAGCACAAATGGAAGTTTCCAGAACACTTAACTTTTTTCTGTTTATAGCGCGCTTTCTGTTCTAGACTATGAAGTTTCCGAACCGCCCTCGTAAAATGTAAAAAAGGCACGACGAGTCTTTTATTTTACATTTTAATTTGATGTTGTTTGATAAGTTAGTACATGCACCAAATAATCATATTAAGAATGTAACAAAATTTTGTTAAATAGAAGTGAGTGTGGCCATTTATTGATTCTGGATTAACTAAATGAGGGTAAATTGATTTACTTATTTGTAACAGATATACTTAGGAATATAGCAAGAATGATAGATATAAAGATTACGCCATGAAAAACACAAAATTTTAAACTTCTGCTCATTTCGCATAAATGACGTCACACTAATTAATTAAATTTTTTTTTTTCTTGTATTAATATTCAGAGATATTTTGGCATTAAGTGGCCTTAAAATAAGCGTACAAATTGATACTCTCACGCATAGAATTTGCTTTCGCATCACAATAGAGAGTAACCCCCCAGATTAAGTGTATTGCGATACTTCAAACTGTTTGTGTGAATAATTTTGTGAACAAACGCTTATATTGGCCTTCCACTATTAGAAATTACAGATTTATTTCCCTTCTTTTTTTCCAAAATTCCTCTTGATATTCTCTCCGAATATCCTGTAGAATCTCACCCAGTATACTGCCCTCTTAAATGGACGAAATCGAAGCCGGTTTTACAGGGTAGCAAGAGCATCATACCATTAACTATGTTTGTGGCAATCATTTGTATGATAAAACTTTTTGTATCATATTATTATTATAACCATTATGATTCATCAAGAGTATTATTTCCAAAAACCTACACTTAAGTCCGCTTTCACACTCTTCAATTCTGACTCGTCAAGGCAAGTATTTTTGGATGAGAATGGAAAAGAGAATAAAAAGGGTACAAACCTGACGGTACTAGTCAATTTTCTTATTTCCTTTTGTTTTTTTCTTTCATGCATGTTGATTTGCACTGAAAAGTACGAATATTGAATTGACGTGTGTAAATGAAATGGCAAGTTGAAAAGAGAATTAAAGAAAAACTGGTTAGCTAAAACTAATTACTGTTATTCTGTATATGATCGCAAAATACATGTGAAATGGTGGCCATACTCGTATAGTATTTCTTAAGGTTAATAAATTAGAGCTTCTATTCCACTCAAATGTAATTTGATTAAATAAAATACTAAAGATTTCATTATATTTTCATGCGTAATATAAAAATTTACAAATTTCACCTTTAATTTCAGCAGTGAAGGGTTAAAGTTAAACGATTTTGTTCAAATGTTAATTTTGTTTTATATTTAAATCAGAAATCATAAACTGTGAAATCTGCATGTTTGCAAATTTAAACTGTTAATTTGTATAAAAGACTAACATATACTATTCAAGCTTTAAATAAACTCTTTAAAGAGTTATTAGGTGAGCTATTTGATTTATTGCATTTTATAAGTTATTTATTGTTAAACCAAACTAAAGATTAAAATCTAAAGAAAAGAAATCTTTTAAATCCATTTAAACAATTAAAATTCAAATGTTGACAAAATTTTCTTGATTTAACAAACTGAAAACAAGATTGAAAACACAATTAAAACATTAATATCTTTAACACCAACAGAGTTACTGACTGTTAATGTATTTATGATGATGATGATGATGATGCTGCTGCTTGCTGGCTTTGATGAATATGGAGTAACAGACTTTTATTAAATGTTGGTTTCGTTACAATAAATTTAACATTTATAATAAACCATTGTTTAGCCGTAACAACTAATTTATACATAAATTCAAAATATTTTATTTAATTTCTCAAATGATTGCAATTTTTTATTAAAAACAGCCAACAACAAATACTCGTGTGTACATCAATAAAGTATTTATTTTTGGCTGTTTTTTCTTTGATACATTTCAAGTTTGTTAAATTAGTTGTAAGAAACACCAACAACAACAACAACAATAAATTAAATAATTCAAGTCCGAATTTATTAGAAAGGGAGGCATTAGTTTTTATTTGTTAGTATGTTGAAAAAAATATTTAAATTTACAAAATATGAATGTCATAAAAAAAATTAAAAGAGATGAATATATTGCTGACATTACAAAGATTTTAAGAAACATTTTGTTTTGAACATTTTTTTAAACAATTTATTTTAATTTTCTTTTATATTGTTTGATTTTGAAAGGTAAAGGTTTTGTGTGATATTTTCGTTTAGTATATAAACTAGTGATGGAAAGAGATGGGTCATCAGTCATCAGGCAACAGCATTTCAAGTAACAACTAATAAAGCACAGCTTTTCTTTAACTAAACTAAATCTTCAAGCCAAACTTAAACATGAAGATCTTTGTGGTATGTGTTTGTTTCATTTGTTTAAAAACAATAAAAAAGTGAAAAATTACAAGGAACTGTTTATAAATGAAGAATTACATGAAAAAAGTGTTTCAGTTAATAAAGAAAAAATTATAAAAATTTTTAGAAATAATCATAAGAAGCTAAAAATTCCGAGAATTGTAAATATGTAATTGGATTAAAAAGAGAAAAAAGTGCTACAAACATTTTTTTATGGACAAGTTTTTCAAACTCAATAATAGTTTACATAGAAAATTTGTTATAAAGAATATTTGCCGTCGAAAAACTACTACAGAATACAATAGAATATTTTCCGCAGAAAAGAAGTGGCATACACAATAGTTTCAACAGAAGAAACTGTTATACACAATAGTTTAAACAGAAAAAACTGTTATACACAATATTTTCTACGAAAGAAACTGTCATACAGATTATTTTCTATAAAAACAACTGTTATAGAAAATATTTATTGTTATACAGATTATTTTCTATAAAAACAACTGTTATATAAAATATTTTTTTGGAAAAAACTGTTATACACAATAGTTTCAACAAAAAAAACTGTTATACACAATATTTTCTACGAAAGAAACTGTCATACAGATTATTTTCTATAAAAACAACTGTTATAGAAAATATTTTTTTTTGAAAAAACTGTTAAACACAATAGTTTCAACAGAAGAAACTGTTATACACAAAATTTTCTATAGAAAATACTGTTATGCACCATAGTTCCAACAGAAGAACTGTTATACACAATAGTTTCAACAGAAAAAACTGTTATACACAATATTTTCTACGAAAGAAACTGTCATACAGATTATTTTCTATAAAAACAACTGTTATAGAAAATATTTTTTTTTTGAAAAAACTGTTAAACACAATAGTTTCAACAGAAGAAACTGTTATACACAAAATTTCCTATAGAAAATACTGTTATGCACCATAGTTCCAACAGAAAAACTGTTATACACAATAGTTTCAACAGAAAAAACTGTTATACACAATATTTTCTACGAAAGAAACTGTTATACAGATTATTTTCTATAAAAACAACTGTTATATAAAATATTTTTTTGGAAAAAACTGTTAAACACAATAGTTTCTACGGAAGAAACTGTTATACACAATATTTTTTATTGAAAAAATTTTTATTGAAGAAATTTTTATTGAAGAAATAGTTTCGACAGAAAAAACTGTTTTCTATAAAAACAACTGTTATACACAATATGTTCTATATAAAAAAAACTGGTATACACAATATTTTACATAATATTTTCTATAGAAAAAACTGTTATACACTAGTTTCTACGGAAGAAACTGTTTTACACAATATTTTCTATAGTTAAAACAGTTATACACAATATTTTCTACAGAAAAATCTGTTGTACACAATAGTTTCTACGAAAGAAACACTATATTTTCTATAGAAAAACTATTATACACAATAGTTTCGATAGAAAAAAAAATGTTACACACAGTATTTTCTACAGTAACAACTGTTATACACAATAGTTTCTACGAAATAAATTCTTATAAACAATATTTTCTATAGAAAAAACTGTTATACAGAATAGTTTTAACAGAAAAAACTGTTATATGCATTAAAAACTAGTTTTCATAACATTTTTAATATACACTGAGATTTCTTAAGTAATTTGTTCTGTATTTAGGAAACTTAAAATCTTTCTAAACAATTTTAGAATTCCACAATTTTCTAAAAATTTTATATAAACTTATTTCCAAATTGCGTGTTTTTTTTATTCTTCTTATTATTAAACTTCTTCCAGACGATTTTGGTAGCATCAGCTTTGGTTATAACCAGCGCAGACATTAGTTTGAAATCGGACTATAGCTATAACGGCAATAATATTGGCTATTACATGCAACAACCCCAACAGCAGCAGCAGCAACAACAACAGCAAAATCAATATCAAAACATTATTCCCTCCTTATACCTCAAGCCCAACCAACAATATTTGCCCCAACCTCAGGTTCAGCAACAGCAAAGGTATCCAGCACCACAAAAGCAACAACAGTTCATGCAATTCCCCATGCCCTCTGATTTCCCATCTACGTTCAGTTTCCAACCAGCCGTCAACACCAAGCCCGTCCGTCGTTACCGTCCCCGTGTTCGTGTGCCCAAGAAGCCAATTGTCACCAAGAACTTCTTCATTCACACGGCTCCCGAAGAATCCGAGGCCGAAATCGAAGAGGAATTAGCCGCCTTGCAACAACAACCTCGCAAACACTACAATGTTTTGTTCGTTAAGACTCCCAGCCAAACCAGCAATGCTGCCGCTCTCAATTTGGCTAAAGCCATTAGGGAAGAAAAAACAGTTGTCTATGTTTTGGCTAAGAAAACCTCTGCCACCGATTTGCAAGATGCCATCAAGGACTCTCCCCAAACCATTAACAAGCCTGAGGTATTCTTCATCAAATATCGCACCCCCGAAGAGGCTGCCAATGCCCAGCGTCAAATTCAATCTCAATACGATAGTTTGGGAGGTTCCACCACCATCACTGATGAAGGCATTGCTCCCGCTACTTCTGTTATTGGATCTTTGGATGCTTCTGAGGAAGAAGTAGAGGAAGAACCCCAACTGCCACAATTGAACAACTCACAAGAACAGCAAGCCCAAAGCAGCCACTACGATGACCAACAATTGAATAATTCTCTGCAGTCGTCGAACAACAACGGTTATTTGCCACCCTCAAATTAATTCTAATTAAGATCTTCACTGTTAGATAATTTTGTTATTTAGTTAAATATTTAGTTAAAAAAGCTGTTACGATGATTGTATTCGACCCGTTTTATTTTTTACTCCAACACAATCATTCGGTTTTTTTGAATGATGCTGGTCTAATACAATCTGGTCTTTTGTTACTATTCTGTTAAATTTTTGTCTAGTTTTAAATTTTATGTTTAAGAATTTATAGTTTTAAGTTTAAATTTTCACTGTTTTAGATAAATTTTCATTAAAAACTTCACAATAAAACTGACTTGCCATAATTTAAAATATAAAATTATTTGTATGTTTTTTTTTTTTTTGTTTGGCAGATTTCAGTTGAGTCGATTAAATTTTATCATACTCAAGGTTACTGGCGTTTTGCAAATTTAGTATAGTATCTATACAGGTCCACGTTACCAATGTATAAAGGTACGGTCCACTTGGTATAAAGGTACAGTACACTTGGCAAATATTTGCCGAAAAAGATGTAACCACTAAATAACATATTTTTGAACTTGTTTATTTATTAAAAAAAAAACTTTTCTTATTTAGACCAAAGCACAACAAATATTTAGTTTTAATTTATTTGATGCTGTTTGATTTTGCAAAACTCTTGTAAGATTAATCAATGTCAAACAAATTTTTTTTCTTGGACTTATGAAATGCATTGTGTTGAAACTAGGAAAATAGATTATGGGAGGGTATTTGTGAACATTTGACTTGAATTTTCCTATATTGAAAGTGGCAGGGAATACTTATGCTGGTAAATTTATTCCACATACGGACAGTACGGCTAAAGAACGAATTTTCCCTGTAGTGTGTTGTGCGATCAACTGTCCAAGCGATCACAAATGGGTGAGCCCTGACTGAAGAACGTGTATTACGCAAAAAACTACATGCTTCAGGAACAACTTCCCTGATTTCAGCAGAACACATTCCATTATAGTAACGATAGAACAGTGAAACACAAGCCACGCAATGTGATGCTCCAATGAATCAATAGAGTTGGATACCTAATGTCACCGTTAAGCATCTTCGCCCTCTTCTGTACGCGGTCGAGTAACTCCAAGCGATCACAAATGGGTGAGCCCTGACTGAAGAACGTGTATTACGCAAAAAACTACATGCTTCAGGAACAACTTCCCTGATTTCAGCAGAACACATTCCATTATAGTAACGATAGAACAGTGAAACACAAGCCACGCAATGTGATGCTCCAATGAATCAATAGAGTTGGATACCTAATGTCACCGTTAAGCATCTTCGCCCTCTTCTGTACGCGGTCGAGTAACTCCAAAATAGACTTTGAAGCACCGGCCCATACATGAGAGTTTCCATTCCATTGAGCGAATTTGAGCTAAAACAAGTGGTTACGCTTTTTTGTGTAAATATTTGCCAAATGTGACCGTACCTTAAGACATTGAGAGTTTTAAATATTAATAAATTAGTAGCAAATCCTGGTTCAAAAGTACCTACAAATTATATCATTAATGCAAACTGATTTTATGTGAACAATGCTTTATATTTAAAGACAAACAAACCCTGGTACAGTGCTTAGCGAATTGAAGTTCCACTAACAGTTGTAAATTTACAACTTGTATGTAATGGGTGATTCAAGTAGAGATACTTTTTTCAATAGCTTTTTTTTTGACAGATCACGTGTAAGTCGTGTCATGCTGTCATGTTAATTTTGTTTAGTATTGTTTGACATTTCATAATGGAAAGACTTACTTGTGAAAAACGTTTACAAATCGTTCAACTTTATTACACAAATTCACGTTCTGTGAGGAATGTGTTTTGTGCACTTCGCTCAACTTATGGGCAATATAATCGGCCTACTGAGCATACTATTCGCAACACCATCACCCATTTTGAGACCCAGCATCGGTCCATATTTCTTTGAAAACAAGCAAGAAAGTACAGTAAGTCAAGCCCGACCATATAATATCCTACACCCAGTATATAAATAAAACAGTTTTTTTCAGCAATGGGCGCTATATGCGAGATATTATCTATTGTGGACCGATCATCCAAAAATTTAGTGTCATGATTTCTGTGAATATAAATATTAGATGTGTTAAACTTTATCTCGATATAAATACTTTTAAAAGATTTATGGAGCTTAAATTTAATTACGGAGAGGGTCTTATATAGCAGGCAGTTTCGACTAATTATGGACCGACCATTATAAAATTAGGTGCCATTATTTCTGTATATGTATAAGAAACTTATTTGTGTCAAATATTATTTGTATACCAACATTTTTGAGAGAGCTATGCTCTTTACAGTGACTTTCGGAAGTGGGCCTTATATACGAGCTACAACTAATTATGAACTGATCTGCACAAAACTTGTAGATGTGATTTGGCTTTATTTACCACACATTTATGGTGCAATTTGTTTGCATACTTGCATAATTTAAATATATATGATCAGTAAACCCCAATTTCGGAAGGACATTTGTATGGGGGCAAGGTGAAATAATGAACCGATTTCCACCAGTTTCAATCCCATCCGTCCTTGGGCCAAAAAAAAATGTCACTTACCAAATTTTATCAAAATATCTTTAAAATTGCGACCTGTACTCTGCGCACAAGCTTTACATGTACAGCCAGCGAGAAGGACGAATGGACGGACATCGTTAAATCGACTCAGAAAGTGATTCAGAGTCAATCGGTATAGTTTAAGGTGGGTGTTGGACCAATATTTCTGGGCGATAAAAACATCAGCACAAATCCAATATACCCTCCCCACTATGGTGGTGTAGGGTATAATAATGCCGGTGCGAACGTAACTATTTGATGCCTAAAACTAAAGCTCGTGATCTCGGCGACATTCGGTTTCAGCAAGACATAATTTCACGTTTGATATCACACCGTTAGACATTTTCCTGTGGGGACATGTAGAGTATAAAGTTTATGCGGACAAAACCCGCTTCGATTCAGGCCTTGGAGGAAAACATCACGTGTGTCATTCGCCAGTTACCAGTCGAAATGCTCGAACGAGTCATCGAAAATTTGACTCAACGGATAGACCATCTGCTACGTAGCAACGGCCAACATTTAATAGACATAATCTTCAAAAAATAAATGCCAAAGAAAGTTCTTTCAAATGATAATAAATATTCCCCATTAAGTTTGAATTTTCTGTGTTTTTTTTTTCTTTAAAAAAGTAGAGAACCTCGAAATGGATCACGCTTTACATATTTATGAAAGTATTGTATTGCATGTATTTTATCACTTCTAAAATGTTTAAAAGCCTCATAAGAATGTCTATTTAAAGGTTTCAATTCAACAATTTCTACACATTTACACTTGAACTATAAACACAATTAACTTGTGACAGCTTTTGAAGAAACGAGGTGTTAACTTGTTGTATATTTACCAACAAAACATTTAAGTTAACAGAATATAGTACATGACATGTTAATGACCTGATAAAGCTTGCCAATCACGCATATTAAAGTAAATAAATTATTTAAGTAAACTAAACAAAAACAAAAGCAATACGCATAAATGAATAAACAGCGCAAGCGCAGCAGGATCACGCACTCCATAACTTAACAACCAAACACAAAAAAATCAACATCCACCACCATATTAAGCAGTTACCATAAATAGAGCTAACTTGCATGCGGTGACTATAAGACAGACAAAACAAACACTTTTTTAAATACGCTGTAAATGACGTGACTTGCATGACAAACTAAAAAATAGGCTGGTAAAGCAACCTAAAGAGTAACACCAATAAGTACAGACAATTTAAAGTAAAAGTTCTTAACAAAACCCATGTAGAAATTTCAAAAGAAGCACCTTATATAAAGCCATGGTCAAAGGGAAATGAGAACTTAGTTAACGTTTAACTGCGGATACACAATGATCAGCAGCGGAAGAAATCCAGCAATTTGCACACTTTTATTGGTGTCGCTTACATATTGGCAAACCATAGAAACTGCTGGTGTCGCTGCACGCTCAGAGCCAGCTGATATATTATATCCGCCCCAATTTACCAACAATCGTATTGTGGGTGGCGAAGAGGCCCCTAAAGATTTGGCCCCCTACCAAGTTTCCTTGCAATCGTTGAAGGGCCGGCATTTCTGTGGCGGTGCCATTATTGACAAACGTTGGGTCATCACGGCCTCACATTGTGTGGCCGGCAATAAGCCCGAGAAATTAAAGATCTTAACGGGCACCCAGAATTTAAAAAATCACACTGAAAAATTTTACTATGTGGATCGCATTGAAATGCACTGCAGTTACAATAGTCCTGCCTATGCCAACGATATAGCTTTGTTGCATCTCAATGACACCATTGAGTTTGACCCAGGCTGTGGAATACGATAATGAACCCTTAAAGGAAGACGATGAATTGGTGCTTACCGGTTGGGGTACTCTGTCGTTGGGCGGTGAGGTGCCCATAAAATTGCAAACTTTAAAAGTGAAATATGTGCCATTTAAGGAATGCCGTGCTGCTCATGACAACACCACTTGGGTAGATGTAGGCCATTTGTGCACCTTCAATGACAAGGGCAAAGGTGCCTGTCATGGTGACAGTGGCGGTCCTTTGGTACACAATGGCAAACTGGTGGCTTTGGTGAATTGGGGACGTCCTTGTGCCAAGGGTTTGCCAGATGCTCATGCCAGAATTTCCTATTATCATGATTTTATACGTACTCACCTGAGCGACTGCGGTAAGGAGGAGGAAGAAAAGGAAGAGGAAAAAGAGAAGGAGCCTGAAAAAGAAAACGAAAAGGAGAAAGAAAGGAAGCATTAATTATTAGTTTTAAATTTGTATTTATGTTGTAATAAAACTATTTGCATGTATAAAATAATTACTTTTAAGACTGGAAATGTCAAAAATAGGTAAGTTTGGATTTGGGAGTAAGGGTTTGGAAGTTAACAAGAAATTTAGACCTATACATTACACATGGTTTAAATAAATAAATACAAACTTGTTTGAAAATAATTACATGTACTCGTACACTTAAATTAAATAGGAAAATTTGCTTAAAGATAGTCGGGATCTTTAGATCAGATATGACTAATGAACAAATGTACCACAGTCTTTAAGGCAATTATCACATACTCGTAGACTGATCTTGGATGATGATGTTTTCGATAGCGTTTTCTTCAATCTTTTGAGCAAAAAATAAAACAATTTTTTTTACTTTTATTTTGCAAAATCAAAACTATTTTTTGTTAAAAACGTAACTTTTTTTATTAAACGAAAGTTTATATGCGACTTTAAAATTTTCGCTATTTTTATCAAAATTTGACAAAAATATAATTTTTTTAAGTGAACCGGTTGTTAATTGTTTCAAATATCACCACTGGGTATAGGGTCCCTATAGCGAAAATTTTAAAGTCGCATATAAACTTTCGTTTAATAAAAAAAGTTACGTTTTTAACAAAAAATAGTTTTGATTTTGCAAAATAAAAGTAAAAAAAAATTGTTTTATTTTTTTCTCAAAAGATTGAAGAAAACGCTATCGAAAACATCATCATCCAAGAATCTAATGTATGACCAAAATAAACTCATTTGTTTGGACATTTGGACAATGAACAACTGAACAATATTGTGTTTGTTGCCGAGACTATATCACCTTGATAAATACACATTATATAAAACCGTTAAAGCAAAAAACATAATCACCCCTATCGTGAATAAAAATTTTACATGAAATTTGTTCCCTTTTCACATTCTTCCTATTAAAATTCAATTTAAAAAATAAAAGGAAACAAATTTCATGTGGAATTTTTTTTCACGATAAGGGTGAATATGCAACAACCTGTATGGAAAATTTTTACAATTTTAACAACCGGTTCGAGGGAACCGGTCCGAACCGGCTGAATATCAGCACTGCCATCATGGTGATACAACTATCTGATTGTGAAAAACATTTTGAGCAAACTCGTATGTTTGTAATGTCAAGTCCTTAAAATATCAGAAGAAAACTCAATAAATAAAATCAACAACACAAGTGTAATACAAATATAATGCAGACATTTTATTAATCGTGTTAAGTAAGCCCCAATTTACACGTAGCAATTTGGTAAGCTTAGCTGTTTAACTCTTGGACATCGGGGAGAAGATAAGACGAGTGCACTCTCATACTTGTATGTATGTATGTATATAAATAAAAATACGAGTGATTAAAGCAAATATATTCTGCTGTCTAAACACCGAAGAAATTTTAAAGAAATAATTGCATCAATTTTTTAAATAAGAATTGCGTCGTGTAAATTGGGACTAAGTAAAATGAATGATAGTCTTTCAATAAATTAAATACTATAATCTCCATTATTTAAATTTGTTGTTTATTAATTTTATTTTCTTGTTTAAAAGTTGTCAATCAGTTTATGATTTGAGTGTTTGGTTATTTTTTTTTTTTAACTAAAATGATACATTTTTTTTATTTAGAATTGTATTTATACTTTTAGCAACACTTGAACTTGCATACAACATTCGTAAAACTTATGTAAAAATGTCGTAGGTATCCAGCAAGCCATATGACTCTGAAAAGAGTCTTTTCTGACACCTTTTTCGGAGCGTTAAACGCTCTTTATGAGCACAAAAAACAATCATAATTGCTCCGAAAACTTTCAGAAAAGAGGGTCATTACATTCGAAAATGGTTCGTCCGAAAGATCTCTTAGATAATGTCGGAAAAGGAATTTTATGTGGGTTTTTGGGCTCTGTGTAATATTGTTTTTATCATTCTTGTATGGTTTGTTCAAAGCACAAATAACAGGACAACAACGCTTTGGTACACACATAATTAAGTGGAATTTCTGAGTCATACTGCGTGCCGACTCAGGACAGTAACAAGCAAATTTTTCTTTCGCTTCGAAAATGCTCTTTAGTTGGACTCTTTTCTGACTCCTTTTTTCGGAGCGCTCCGAAAGTGCTCTTTTGTTGGACTCTTATCTGACTCCTTTTTCGGAGCGCTTTTAGAATGGTATGTTGGGTATTGTACAAAATATTTATAAAGACATTACCAACTACATTTGTACAACTATTGTAAATTTAGACGAGTTGTACTCCTGACACTACAACATTACTTGTAAATTGAACAGTTGTGTTTTCTGCCTTCATGCATGTTCATGTTGTGTCCTTTATGACACATCGAGCATGTTTGAAGAACATGATTTTTAGCATGGCTTGACAATGGGCCTCATCAGAATATGGGTTTTTGTTTTTCGTACCAACTATATAAATAAAATGTACTTTTTAGACCTCCATGGTACCATTTTTAATATTTGTTAAATAATCATAAAATTTGTTCGGAATGAAACCAATTGTTCGTTTTACTTTTTCTTTAGAAGCAAAATACGGAAATAATTCCACTTCCGAACGGTATTAAATTCTGTGACATGGCTGATATTTATCTGTTTCATTTGAAATACCAAATTTTGAAATTATACAATATGACTCGTGGTAGTACCAAGGTACCAACTGTAAATTTATCAAAAAAAGTATAATTGTACCATGTTTGCCATCAGTGGGTCTCATGTATAAAAACGAGTTGCAATTGCGTTAGCAATTGCTCGTAAGTTGAGTTCGAAAGAAAAAAGGGGAAAGAAAATGTAGATTTATACCTTTCTCTTTCTATATTTTGTGTATACTTTGTGGATCAAACGCCTAATTGTTATTGAAGTGGAAACATGTCGTCAAGGGAAAGTTAAGTAGAATTAAATAAAGCTAGATTTACACGATTGAAATTTTCTTCAAAATTTCTCTTCAAAATGCTTTAAACTCGTGTAAACAGCAAAATTTCTTCAAAATTTATTGATCAACATTTATTGAACAAAACTTTTGAAGATTTTATTGATGCCGTGTAAATGAGCATCAAAATCGCATCTGGCAATATTGATAACAATAAATAATTTGACAGCACCCAGCAAGCCATATGAGTCCGAAAAGAGTCTTTTCTGACACCTTTTTCGGAGCGTTAACGCTCTTTATGAGCCCAAAAAACAATCATAATTGCTCCGAAAACCTTCAGAAAAGAGGGTCATTACATTCGAAAATGGTCCGTCAGAAAGAGCTCTTAGATAATGTCAGAAAAGAGTCTTTTATGAGGTTTTTCTTGGGCTCTGTGTAATCTTGTTTTTATTATTCTTGTGTGGTACAGCTATGTTTTTTTTTGTTTAAAGCACAAATAGCAGGAGAACAACGCTTTGGTACACACATAATTAAGTGGAATTTCTGAGTCATAGTGCGTACCGACTCAGGACAGTAACAAGCAAATTTTTCTTTCGCTCCGAAAATGCTCTTTAGTTGGACTCTTTTCTGACTTCTTTTTTCGGAGCGCTCCGAAAATGCTCTTTTGTTGGACTCTTTTCTGACTCCTTTTTCGGAGCGCTCCTAAAATGGTATGCTGGGCATGTTCATTCTTTTGATTCAAAACCATATCAATACATATACATATGTACATTAGGTTGTCCAAAAAAAATAAAAATTTGGATTTTCTCGGAAGATCTTTCCTAATTTGGATACTCATTAGGTAAAGTTTTTTTTGAGAATTTTATCAGATTTTTCAGAAGTGCTTTAGAGGTCGCGCAAACTGATTTTGTACCAAAAATCTAGCGTTTTTGACTTTTATTGAATTATTATTGAAAATTGCTAAAAAAAATCAGTATTTTTCGGCTTCTGAGTAAATATTCTTAAAGAAAATTTTCTGATCTTTAATTTTATGTGCATAAATAATAAGTTTCGTCAGGGATTTTCCACATTTTGATACATTATATAACAGTTTTTCGTAAATTTTCAGCAAATATGAAAAAATGCTTTATAACTTTTAAAATTTGTATGAAGACTAAAAAAACTAATGATGCAGTTTAAAAGATTATGAAGTTTTAAATAAATTAGCGAAAAAAAAATTAATTTTCTCTCACCGTTCTCGAGTTATACCCTTTTAAAGCTTTGTACACATTGTATGAAATGTATAATACTATAAGGTGTGAACTAGGTTTGCATTGCTTTGAACTTTATTTTTTTATTTATACTTTGGGAAATACTCTCCCATTCCTCTTCTGTTGGTGGCACCAATAGATATTATTTTTAATATGTTTTTTTATTTAATAAATAAATTACCTTTAAAAATTCATCTTTTAATACTTTATATAATGCAGCGAAGACTTCAGGCACAATATTGCATATCGATGATCTTGATCTTTTAAACAAGAACATCAGACTTGGGTAACTGTCCCCAGTCGCTAAAAATCTCAAAGTAATTGCCAGGCGTTTTCCGGGGCATAACTATTTCCGCATATTAGTATTAGCCTTTTCTATTGATGGGGTGACGAGATTAAGCAAATAATCAAAATCGTCTGGTGACATTCACACTAAGTTTTTGTATAAGTCAGGATCATTACTTATCAATCGCTCCATAAAAGAGACATACCTTCCCTACGTTCCTTTTGTTTTCTCCTTTTTTTGCATTATTATCAGCTACTTCTTCCTCCAATAGTAAAAATGTTGATGCTATGATGATTGTGTCGTCGTCCATACTTATTAATTGTTTTTTTTTTTATAATAATAAATTATTTCACAAAAGAAGCAAAACAGATGATCAAAGCCAATATTTTCAATATAAAAAGTTTACCAATACTGTAAATTAGCTTCAACAAATTTTGATCAAATTTTTATCAAAAGTTTTTGAAATATATTGAAAGAATATTTTGATCAAATTTTTGAAACGTGTAAATAGAACATTAAAATAAATTTCCAAAATTTTGATAAGACTTCAAAATACCTTCAATCGTGTAAATCTAGCTTAATAATAATAAAATAGAAACTGACGACATTTCCAAATTTTTAGTAGAAAAAATAAAACAAAAAAAATATTTAATAGAAAAGAGTCTATTACCATGCATTAAAAAAAAAAACAATAGAAACATGTGTAACAGAAATTAAGCAAAAATTTGGCAAAATAGCTAACATGAAATGTCGCATAAAAAATAAAATAGACATGAATAAAACAGGCAATAAAAAAATTATTTTAAAAAACTGGGAAACTGATTTGTCACAACTACTTTGTGCTAATTTTAATCCCTCAACAAACAAACTTTTAAGTAAGTGTACCGTTATCGAATTCAAAATTTGTTATTGATTTCGCTCTTCGTTTATTTTTTTACAGTTCATTTCTCTCTTGGAAGCAGTGATCAGCGTTGCCGTTTTTGGTTATTTCTGACCAAAATTGGTTATTTTTTTTCTCAATGTGTACATGTGTAGATTTTTTCTGTTTTGGTTATTTTTTTTTACTGAAAATATTTAGATTTTAAGACAATTAGTAATATATTGCAAGCAAAAGAATTGTGCAAAAATCAACAAAATGCCCATTTTGTTTGGTCTGCCAAAGACAAATTTCAAAACTCAAGCTGTGACATTTTAAGTAAAAGTGATCTCCATATTTATTTTAATATAATTACATGTTTTTTAGTATTTAAGAGAGTAACTTTCTAGTTCCTTATTTTATTGCCAATGAAAAATTTTTTGTTTTTATTATATACTTTTTATTTTTGTTTAAGACATTAAAAATTAATAATTAAACTTGCAAAACTTAATGTAAAGTATTGGAATTTTAAATTTTACAAATTGTAGCATTAGCTTATATTTCTTTGCATTACTTTTTGCAAAATATGACGCTTAGTTTTTTAAAAAAATTATTTTTTAGTATTAGGAGTTGTGTTGTAAAATACGTTGTTTTATGTTTTTTTTTTTGTTACCTTAAAGTACAAATTATAGTTAAAATTACAAAAAATAAATAAATAGTACATGCATTTAAATTTGGTTATTTTTTTTTAAATTTGGTTATTTTTTTCATAAATGTTGGTTACAAAAAATTTTTTTTCGTGGCAACACTGGCAGTGATGACAAATGTACCTTTGATACATTAGAAGAGACAACAGCACTGATAATGATGATCAACTTGTAATATTTTTTTTATTTTATTTTACATTTTAACAGCAGTTTTGAGTAGTTATGAAACTGATTATACAAGGGAGTTGAATTTCCAAAGTCTGCAGAGGCTTGTTTTGTTAAAGCAAAACAAAGTGCTTTCTACAAAAATGCAGATTTTGTACTTGTTGAAAGAAACTTGGAGTTCCATGAATTTTGAATTTTATTAATATGTATTAAATTAATATTTAATGTCTGATAATAAATTACATTTATTTTATTTTTGTATAAAAAAGTGAATTGTATTTCAAAATAAATATTTTAATTTTTACTATAAACTAATTTGATAACAAATTTGCGATGATCCTCCGTTTGTTTTTTCCAGCTTCTGAATTTTTTACTGTTTGTTGTTCTATATTATTTCCTAATTGCGATACATTATTGCTGTAAACGTCATTGATAACGATATAATCGTCTTTTAAAAATTTGGCTTTGTTATGCAAAATGAAACAACTGGCTAATACATAGGGCGCTAACTCTGTCGATACACGAATTTTGTATTGAAGTATCGAAAATCTTTGCTTCAATTGCCCAAACCTACATATGTATTTAATATTTTAAGCTAGATTTACACAATTGAAATTTTCTTCAAAATTGCTCTTCAAAATGCTTCAAACTCGTGTAAACAGCAAAAATTCTTCAAAATTTATTTTTGTTAATAGTTATTAATAGTTATTAAATAAATAAATTTTTATTATTAATTATAAAAATACAATTAATAATTAAGAATACAAACCTGTATAATTTTTTATCCTCACTTGATAAAAATTGTACAGTATTGTTTGTATATATATGAGATATATTTGTGTTAAATATTATTTGAATACCAATATTTTTGAGTGAGTAATAGCGTAGACAGACGACACAGTTAATTTGCATTAACAGTCTTAATTCAAATTAACTCGTGAATTATCCTATCTTAATGCGCATTAAGTTAGACGTAAATACACAAAATCAAACTGAATTTATACTGCATTTAGCTATTTCAATATGGCAACATCGTCGAAAATCTATAATATGTTATCAAATTCTTTACTATTCTAAAATAAGAAGAAGAAAATTGTAAAATTAAAATAATAAAAATAGATTTCCACAATTGCCTTTCTCTTATTTCAGAGTGTCCCACTGCGGTCCCCACATGTAGCAACACGTTCAGGTTGATAGTTGCTCGTGCATGAACAAGTTTTGCATTATGAAACAGATTCAGCAAAAGAAATTTCAGCTTTTTTTCAAAGAAATACTGTTTTTTTCAGCAAATGACAAACAAATTTTTTCATAATTAAATAGTTACAAACAAACAGCTGTTACCTAAATGCAGTTTAAATGCAGAAACTGTCGTCTGTCACGGTAAAATCTTAATTCAAATTAGTGAGACTTTAATGCGCATTAACTCTGTCGTCTGTCTCTTTAAAGTGATTTTCGGAAGTGGACCTTATATGGGAGCAACGACCAATTATGGACCGATCTGCACAAAATTTGTAGATGTGATTTGGCTTCATTTACCACTCATTTGTGATGAAATTTGTTTGGTTCCTGGCATAATTCAAACATTTATGATCGGTAAACCCCAATTTCGGGAGGACTTTTGTATGGGGGCCAGGTGAAATAATGGACCGATTTACACCAGTTTCAATCCCATCCGTCCTTGGGCCAACAAACTGTCACCAAATTTTATCAAAATATCTTCAAAATTGCGACCTGTACTCTGCGCAAAAGCTTTACATGGACAGCCAGCCAGACGGACGGACATCGTTAAATCGACTCAGAAAGTGATTCTGAGCCGATCGGTATACTTTAAGGTGGGTGTTGGACCAATATTTCTGGGCGTTACAAACATCAGCACAAATCCAATATACCCTCCCCAATATTGTGGTGTAGGGTATAAAAATGTATATTTTTATAAATAAATCTATAAAAATTCGACTCAATTTCCTATCTTTTGATATTAAATATGTACATATACTATACTTCCTTAGATATATCAAAAGAAATTATATCATACAAACTTTTCATTTCCCAATAATATGAACCAATTACCCAAACCCGCTTACCCTAACCACAGACATTAAATATCAATAAAACAATAATTTACATGCTTTAATTTAGACCATAATTGCTAAACGAGACTAGACGTTGTTAAAAGATTAAAAAATCTAGGTCAAAATCCAAAATAAAAGTCGTTTACGAGTAATAATGGACTTTAAACAGTCTACATACAACTTAATCCATTTTTTATCATCTGCTTTATCATTACTAGTAGTTGGGAGTTTATCATAAAAAGTCTATAAAAGTAAAAATTGCCCCACAAGTAGGAAACATTGTGCAAGAAAACCTTCAACATTTGATGGAATTTAAACAGTCTCCCATTAACAAACGCATTGGTTTCCTCCTTAAAATTATTCAATAATATTAATTATAACGAGTATCAATCATTAACTACAATGCGGACAAATGACCAATTTATTGTTGTCTTTTCAATAACAAACATTTGCAAAACAAAACAAAAAAATCAATAGAAAATAAACACTTCATTACAATTCACAGCAAACCAGCAACTGATTGCTGCACAAACAACACTAAACAGACGATATCTTATCAAAAACACTTTAAACAAACTTTGTAAGTTTTCGTCAGACTACCCGCCAATAAAGTTCTGACAATATTGCGAACTACATAGCAATTCCTTAGGAAATAGTGTGAACAACTATCTCTAAATGCTTGAATGCTTCCGATTAGATACAGCTTAATCCGTTTTTTATCATCTACTTTATCATTATTTGGGGGTTTATCAGTAATTTCGGTTGAAATTCTGAAAAAAAAAATCTATAAAAGTCAAAATTGTCAGACAAATAGTAAACAGTGTGTAAGAAAACATTGTGTAAGTGAGAGGTAATTTTGAATAATTTAAAAACGTTAAATACATCCTTATATACAAGTGTATAATTAAAATGCAAGAGTTTTTATCAATTCTATTGAGTCTAACCTGTGCGGCTATATTGGGCTGTGCAGGACGTGTTACATCACAAGAACAAACAAACACAACACAGCAGCTTTCAACACAGACACGTATTGTTGGCGGCTGGGAAGCAACAGAGGGTTTACTGCCCTATCAAGTTTCCATACAAACCACCTTTGGCGGCCATATTTGTGGTGGCGCCATTATAGCACCACAATGGATTCTCACAGCTGCCCATTGCTTGACATCGCCTAAACAATATATGAGAGTGATAACTGGCACCATTAATTGGACTAAACCCAATGCTGTGTATTCGGTGGAAGATATGAAGAAGCCATGTTTGTACAATCAACCCCCGTATCACAATGATATTGCACTTTTACGTTTAAACAGACCCATTGTGTATAATGAACGTACCCAACCCATTAGGCTGGCTTTCAGGAATACTCTTAAGGAAGGTGATAGACTTACAGCCTCCGGCTGGGGCAGCAATGTAGCGTTGGGCCCTACTCCGTATATTTTAAACACTGTTGATTTAACCTACATGGAACATGAGAACTGCTGGAGGAATGTTAAAAACCCTGCCTGGTTGGGTGAAGGTCATATTTGCACTAACATACATTGGGGTCAGGGTACCTGTAATGGTGACTCTGGTGGCCCTTTGGTAGATGAAAACAATGTGTTGGTGGGTGTGGTCAATTGGGGTGAACCTTGTGCTGTGGGCAGACCTGACGTGTTTGCCGATGTGGCCTTTTATTCTGATTGGATTCTTGGAGCAATGGCTGGCGGCGTCACTTGTTAGAAGGAGAAGCAATTTATGAATTTTTTTTAAAGAGAAGCCATAGCGAACAAACAATTAATTTTAAGGATCAATTTATGTTAAAAACAAGTAATAATTATTAAATACAAATTTATAAAAGTATTAATTACTATTGGTTTTCATTTAAAAAATAAAACTTTAATATAATAATTTCGAATTCAACATTTATATTCTATTATTTTATACATTGGCTATAGGTGGAAGTGCATCGTGCATTTCTTCCTTAGAAAATTATGTTTAGTGACGAAGCTAATTTCTGGTTGAATGGATACGCAAACTAGCAAAGTTGTCGTATTTGATGTGAAGAGCAGCCAGAAGCTTTGCAAAAACTGCTAATTCATCCTGAATTGATGTTACAATTTTTTTCTGTTCAAAATAAAAAAAAATGGCTGACAAGTGGTTTCAACAAGATCGTACCATATGCCAGACAGCACGTGAACCAATGGCCCAATTAAGAGGCGAGTTTGGTTAACAGTTTATTTCATGTTTGGGGCCGGTCAATTGGCCGCCTAGATCATGAGATTTAACGCCTTTAGACTATTTTTTTTTTGGCTATGTTAAGATACTGGCTGACCCACCTAATGAACTATTTGAGGTGTAATCGCGAACAACATTTACAAGAAATCATCTTTACATCATGGACTAAAATAAAGATTTCTAAATTTTCTCAAAATTCTAAGCGTTTTTTTAAATCATATCTAAAAGCTCTTAAAAAATCACTCTTTCTTAATGTTTTATTTGCATTGGAGAGTATTTAGTCAAATAGGACATTATTTGGGCACATCTTTTATTTCAACCTTGATCCAATTGTTCATAAATTTTAGGGTGATTATTCGTAAAAAAAAAATTAGGTATAAAATTCGTAATGAAATGTGATCCCACAATTTGGATCATTTTTCTTTTTTCTCTTTGGCTATATTTTTCCTGGGGCCATGATATGCAGCGCCAATTATTGCACTTCCTTAGAAAGAACCTAGAAAAGAGAAGACTGGTTTACGTCTTAACTGTAATCTTATTTACGTGTAACACAAACAAACATTCCTGATATACTAATATTAAACAGTATATAAGAGACATCTGAACTAAAATCTAGACATAATCTAGGAGTTGTATTCAAATTTCATTGAGTGCAAATAGCTTAATATAACTGACACTTGATATGATATGCGCTTTAACGTAACCGCACAAAAAATAATATAAAAGCCAATTGCCCGACCCAAAATGTAAAATAAATTGTTTAGCGTGCTGTGTGATATGTGGCACCCTCTTGTTGAATGCACAAAATAATAGAATAATAGCTTTTGAGTCAGGTATGTGATGGAAAACGATATCGATAACGAGTAAGTTTTAGAAGTTAATTTTTTCGTAATATTTCTGTATTAAAACAGTTTTATCTCACAAAATATAAAGATAATTTGCTATTAAAGAGAATCTTAAAACAAAAATTTTAAAAATTTAATAAGAAATACTTTAAAATGGACTTCAAAAACTCACTCGTTATCGTTATCGTTTTCCATCACATACCCAGAGGTCCAATTCGTTTCAAAATAATCGGCGGCGGCGGCTGGGCCTAAATAGGCCGGCGGCGGCTCAAAGTCGGCTTGAGCCGTTTTGAACATTTCTTTTTTTACATTAACTACTCTAAAACGTGAACTTTTTATCGAACGTTAAAATTCAATTTTGTAAGCTTATTTAAAAACTTTAGAATTCCCCGCATAAGAATTTCGTGTTTTCGTTTATTGTAAACAACTTTTGTTGCATAATAAGTAGCTTCTTTTGTAGTTGTAGTTGCTCCTTTTCAATAAAAACTATATAAACAAATGCATAATTATCGTAGTTTAAACTCAGCTAACCTCTATTTTTAATGAATTCAATAACATTATTTAGATATTAGTATCTTAGAAACCCTTTAGCAAACAATAGTAGATATATAGTATTTTAAAATATGGCAGGAACTTACAAAAAGTAGAATCAAAACATGTTTCATAGGTGAAAACGTATGTACATGCTTTTTTTTAAATTAAATAAAAAACAAGTAAGAGTGATATATTCGGCTGTGCCGAATCTTAAATACCCTCCACCAAACCGTACTAAGAAACACAAAAACTACACTGGTTATAGGACTAGCATATCCTAATTCTGTGTTTTCTATTCAGTCTTAGTGCAAATTTTATTAGTTTGATATATTGTTTGAAAGACAATTTTACGACCAACATAATTTATGTTAAATATTTTGAAATGTTGTCTAATTTTCACCATTTTTAATTGATTTAATTACCAATTCTTACCATAATTTACAGAGTCTGTCTGATGTTCATAATAATCTTCAGTGTAATTTAACAAACAGAGTATAAAAAAGGGGTACAATTCGGTTTTAGTGATTTTGCTAAAAAAAAAAAAAAAAAAAAACAAAATTAAATATTAGCCGAAACCAGCCGATTGCCTCGGCGGCGGCTCCAAATGTGAAAAAAACGTCGGCGGCGGCGCCAAGCCGGCTTCAAGCCACACGAATTGGACCTCTGCACATACCTGGGGCCAAATTACCGCATTCGTGATCGAATTAGCTATCGTATCGAAAAATGATTTCGATATCGAAATTATGATAAAATGTACTAAATTTCTTGCTCGATATCGAATGCCATAATCTCAAATAAGAAAATTTGACTGACTAGCTGATCCGGCAAACGTTGTTGCGCCTTCAGCTTTGGAGTATGTTTTATTTAAATCTTTAATTTAAATGAATGGTATTTTAGGTATTTTATTAACATTTTGATAAATGGATATTTAGGTAAATAATTGAAATAAATACATAAATAGTTATATGGCTTTGCTGTGATATCATAATATGCCTTTTGACATTTGTTGTTTATAGCCAAAGAGAAAAACGAAAAATGATCCAAATTGTGGGATCACATTTCATTACGAATTTTATACCTAATTTTTTTTTTACGAAAAATCACCTTAAAATTTATGAACAATTGGATCAAGGTTGTTCATGTCTGAAGGATGGTATTGGTGTTTCCGTCTCTGTCCTGTTGGGAGATGATGTTACCATCAGCAATATAACGACAAAACATAGAGCGCTGCTATTATATATACTTTAGCTTAAGTTAGTTTTCGTTAAATTTTATTTTAACATTATGTTAGATTTCGAGCCATTTTGTTATTATTATCTATTCGTTGTTTAGACTTTGAAGAAATAAGTATTTACTTTTGGTTTATATCGAGCCCTTCAGTTAATTGGAAAATAAAGCATAATTTTGTATCACTACAATAGTGGAAAGAAAAAAAAGGAAAGTCTTTTATTTTCACTAAAAGCCGACTCTGTCTAATTTAACAATTGCCTTTTTTTTATTAACACAAGCCAAGTTGTTTGGAAACTTGGTTATCAAATTTACAGGTCCCACAAAACCATCTACACACACACTTGGTGAATTAACAAAGGTTGAAATAAAAGATGTGCCCAAATAATGTCCTATTTGACTAAATACTCTCCAATGCAAATAAAACATTAAGAAAGAGTGATTTTTTAAGAGCTTTTAGATGTGTTTTAAAAAACGCTTAGAATTTTGAGAAAATTTAGAAATCTTTATTTTAGTCCATGATGTAAAGATGATTTCTTGTAAATGTTGTTCGCGATTACACCTCAAATAGTTCAATAGGTGGGTCAGCCAGTATCTTAACATAGCCAAAAATACAAAATAGTCTAAAGGCGTTAAATCTCATGATCTAGGCGGCCAATTGACCGGCCCCAAACATGAAATAAACTGTTAACCAAACTCGCCTCTTAATTGGGCCATTGGTTCACGTGCTGTCTGGCATATGGTACGATCTTGTTGAAACCACTTGTCAGCCATTTTTTTTTATTTTGAACAGAAAAAAATTGTAACATCAATTCAGGATGAATTAGCAGTTTTTGCAAAGCTTCTGGCTGCTCTTCACATCAAATACGACAACTTTGCTAGTTTGCGTATCCATTCAACCAGAAATTAGCTTCGTCACTAAACATAATTTTCTAAGGAAGAAATGCACGATGCACTTCCACCTATAGCCAATGTATAAAATAATAGAATATAAATGTTGAATTCGAAATTATTATATTAAAGTTTTATTTTTTAAATGAAAACCAATAGTAATTAATACTTTTATAAATTTGTATTTAATAATTATTACTTGTTTTTAACATAAATTGATCCTTAAAATTAATTGTTTGTTCGCTATGGCTTCTCTTTAAAAAAAATTCATAAATTGCTTCTCCTTCTAACAAGTGACGCCGCCAGCCATTGCTCCAAGAATCCAATCAGAATAAAAGGCCACATCGGCAAACACGTCAGGTCTGCCCACAGCACAAGGTTCACCCCAATTGACCACACCCACCAACACATTGTTTTCATCTACCAAAGGGCCACCAGAGTCACCATTACAGGTACCCTGACCCCAATGTATGTTAGTGCAAATATGACCTTCACCCAACCAGGCAGGGTTTTTAACATTCCTCCAGCAGTTCTCATGTTCCATGTAGGTTAAATCAACAGTGTTTAAAATATACGGAGTAGGGCCCAACGCTACATTGCTGCCCCAGCCGGAGGCTGTAAGTCTATCACCTTCCTTAAGAGTATTCCTGAAAGCCAGCCTAATGGGTTGGGTACGTTCATTATACACAATGGGTCTGTTTAAACGTAAAAGTGCAATATCATTGTGATACGGGGGTTGATTGTACAAACATGGCTTCTTCATATCTTCCACCGAATACACAGCATTGGGTTTAGTCCAATTAATGGTGCCAGTTATCACTCTCATATATTGTTTAGGCGATGTCAAGCAATGGGCAGCTGTGAGAATCCATTGTGGTGCTATAATGGCGCCACCACAAATATGGCCGCCAAAGGTGGTTTGTATGGAAACTTGATAGGGCAGTAAACCCTCTGTTGCTTCCCAGCCGCCAACAATACGTGTCTGTGTTGAAAGCTGCTGTGTTGTGTTTGTTTGTTCTTGTGATGTAACACGTCCTGCACAGCCCAATATAGCCGCACAGGTTAGACTCAATAGAATTGATAAAAACTCTTGCATTTTAATTATACACTTGTATATAAGTATGTATTTAACGTTTTTAAATTATTCAAAATTACCTCTCACTTACACAATGTTTTCTTACACACTGTTTACTATTTGTCTGACAATTTTGACTTTTATAGATTTTTTTTTTTCAGAATTTCAACCGAAATTACTGATAAACCCCCAAATAATGATAAAGTAGATGATAAAAAACGGATTAAGCTGTATCTAATCGGAAGCATTCCTAAGGAATTGCTATGTAGTTCGCAATATTGTCAGAACTTTATTGGCGGGTAGTCTGACGAAAACTTACAAAGTTTGTTTAAAGTGTTTTTGATAAGATATCGTCTGTTTAGTGTTGTTTGTGCAGCAATCAGTTGCTGGTTTGCTGTGAATTGTAATGAAGTGTTTATTTTCTATTGATTTTTTTGTTTTGTTTTGCAAATGTTTGTTATTGAAAAGACAACAATAAATTGGTCATTTGTCCGCATTGTAGTTAATGATTGATACTCGTTATAATTAATATTATTGAATAATTTTAAGGAGGAAACCAATGCGTTTGTTAATGGGAGACTGTTTAAATTCCATCAAATGTTGAAGGTTTTCTTGCACAATGTTTCCTACTTGTGGGGCAATTTTTACTTTTATAGACTTTTTATGATAAACTCCCAACTACTAGTAATGATAAAGCAGATGATAAAAAATGGATTAAGTTGTATGTAGACTGTTTAAAGTCCATTATTACTCGTAAACGACTTTTATTTTGGATTTTGACCTAGATTTTTTAATCTTTTAACAACGTCTAGTCTCGTTTAGCAATTATGATCTAAATTAAAGCATGTAAATTATTGTTTTATTGATATTTAATGTCTGTGGTTAGGGTAAGCGGGTTTGGGTAATTGGTTCATATTATTGGGAAATGAAAAGTTTGTATGATATAATTTCTTTTGATATATCTAAGGAAGTATAGTATATGTACATATTTAATATCAAAAGATAGGAAATTGAGTCGACTTTTTATAGATTTATTTATAAAAATATACATTTTTATACCCTACACCACAATAGTGTATATTGGATTTGTGCTGATGTTTGTAACGCCCAGAAATATTGGTCCAACACCCACCTTAAAGTATACCGATCGGCTCAGAATCACTTTCTGAGTCGATTTAACGATGTCCGTCCGTCTGGCTGGCTGTCCATGTAAAGCTTTTGCGCAGAGTACAGGTCGCAATTTTGAAGATATTTTGATAAAATTTGGTGACAGTTTGTTGGCCCAAGGACGGATGGGATTGAAACTGGTGTAAATCGGTCCATTATTTCACCTGGCCCCCATACAAAAGTCCTCCCGAAATTGGGGTTTACCGATCATAAATGTTTGAATTATGCCAGGAACCAAACAAATTTCATCACAAATGAGTGGTAAATGAAGCCAAATCACGTCTACAAATTTCGTGCAGATGGGTCTACAATTAGTCGTAGGTCCCATAAAAGGCCCACTTCCGAAAATCAGTTTAACGATCATAAATTTCTTAATCAAACAAAATTCGACACAAATAATATACAGAAATGATGACACCTAATTTTATAATGGTCGGTCCGTAATTAGTCGAAACTCCCATATAAGACCCTCCCCGTAATCAGCTTTAACCTCCATAAATCTTTTAAAAGTATTTATATCGAGATAAAGTTTAACATACACAATATTTATATTCACAGAAATCATGACACTAAATTTTTGGATGATCAGTCCATAATAGGTCATATCTCCCATATAGCGCACATTTCCCAAAAACTGTTTTATACATATACTGAGTGTAGGGTATTATAAGGTCAGGATTGACCACTATACTTTCTTACTTGTTATTTATTTATTATTGTGCTAAATTACAATCTATGACATTTACTTTTTAAGAAAAATTTCTATCAAATGTTTGCCGTGACTATGCGATCACTCTTTTCAGCATTGCTACTAGTATCGTTGGGCAGGGTTACCGTTCGCCGACTAAAGTCGCAATTTGACGCTTTTTTGGCGGCTTGCGACTTTTTATGAGACTTTTTAAAATTACATAATTTTGAGACTTTTTTAATTTTGTTGCGATTTTTTCCCCTTTTTTTGTATAGTTAACTACACAAAAGCTTATTTTTCAATGCATTGCAAATTTGCTGTTTTTGTTTGTTATTTTTTTTAATAAAAAATTGCCAAATGATGAACAGTGAAATAGTATGGCATCGACGCCATAGTATTAAAAGAAATCAACAAATTGTTCTTCGTTTGGCAACATTGTTTTATATATATATTTTTTTTTTGACACATTGTCGGTTTAATATATGTACGTATTTTTCGTAATATTTTCAAACGTGGAAATGTGTATACTTTTCTATTAAAAAAAGAACAGGCATAAAATGTTATTCTTAAAAAATAGATTTATTGTGAAACCATAGACGCGTGCTCACAGTCCCACTCTGAATCAGAATCAGACCCTGAGTCACAAAATGTCAACAACGCTACAGTTTCCCTTCAGCGTAGCTAGGCCTTTTTGCTGGAGGGGGGGGGGGGGCTCTAGCCCTTTACGGTAAAAAAATAATTGTGCTTTTTTTATTTTTATTTTTTATTTAAAAACAAGTGAGAGTGCTATATTCGGGTGTGCCGAATCTTAAATACCCTCCATCTAAACGTAATAAGAAATACAGAAACTACACTAGACTAGAATATCCTAATTGTGTGTTTTCTATTCAGTCTTAGTGAAAATTTTATTAGTATTTGATATATTGTTTGAAAGACAATTTTACGACCAACATAATTTATGTTAAATATTTTGAAATGTTGTCTAATTTTTACCATTTTTAATTGATTTAATTACCAATTCTTACCATAATTTACAGAGTCTGTCTGATGTTCATAATAATCTTCAGTGTAACAAACAGAGTATAAAAAAGGGGTACAATTCGGTTTTAGTGATTTTGCTAAAAAAAAAAAAAAAAACAAAATGAAATATGGCTTTTAGAGGAGATACCAGCAAAAAAAAATTTGTTGGCGGTCACGCCTATTTTCGAGGGGGCGGGCCCGTAAAGTTGAAAATATATAGGCCTATATCTTGGGAACTACTGGGTGCTTGATAATTTGTAATACACTAAATAAAAGGTATTAAAAATACATTTCCAACGATATATATCTTGATTATAGAATATGGGCCGAATATGGCTTAAATCCGAAAAGAATATTTTTTGACCCGAATTTATTTGTTTTTTGGAAATGGTTCTTATATGGCAGCTATGACAAATTATGGGCCGATCTTCTTAAATTTTGGAACAGTTATTTGCATACATATGAGGATATTTCACGTCGAATTTCAACATAATAACGGTATATTTAAGATAGTATTAACGTGGATTTTGGTATGGGACCGTATGTAGGGGATATAGTCAAATATGGACCGATATTCCCAAAATCCAGCAGTTTGATCTAAGCAGGCATGTAAATGATCCGTGTAAAAAATTGGATTAGTACCCTTGTTTATAAGAGATTTATGAGTATTAAAGTGATTTTCGGAAGAGGGCTTTATATGGGGCATGCGGTTAAAAATATACCGAAATTCACAAAATTTTTGTGGGATGATTTTTGTATATATTTAAATGATCTGTGCAAAGTTTTGAGTCGATACCGATATTTATACAATATATATAGGGAAAAATGACTTTTTCAGATGTGGTCCTTGTATGGGAGCTATGACCAGTTCTGGGCCGACCACCATAAAATTTAGTACAACAATTTATTTGCCTATAGAAATTATTTATGTCACATTTTAGCCGTTTACCATTATTCCAATTTTATAGGCATTTATTTATCATTAAGCCATATTTCGGGAATATACATATATATTTGTATGGGGGCTATGAGAAATCATGGACCGATTCTTACTATTTGGTAAAACGTAAAAACCAAATTGGCTTAAATAAAAAGAAGATAAAACCATAAAATACAACACCAACCATCTCCTGCAAGAAAAACCTAACCAGTGCTAAATCATCGAAAAAATGGTCCAAAACGTAGAGATCACTTATTACCGTAACTATAGATTAAATTAAAAAAAAAATACCCTAAAGTAATTAAATTTCCTAATGAAAAAGAAATTTACTAAAAAACATAAAAAAATATTTTTAAAATACATAAAACTTAATTACAAGTTGTTGCGCGTTAATATCTAAGAAAATTTATATTCATTATGGAATTTAAGTTTGGGTTTTATATTGTATCTTATTTATAATTTCTTTTATACCATAAATTTAGTATTAATCAATATGGTATTGCATGGAAATACCCATATACCTACATAATTTCAACTTTACATATTTACAATTTACCAAATATGTAGTAAGAAACAGCAATTGAAGAGGCCTCATCAACAGCTGCTGACAAAAGTTTTTTCTTATTCTCTTTTATTATAATTAATTTTATACAGTTTAGGGGATTTATCCCCAAATTGAGAATTTTTTTCGTGATTTGGGATAAAAATTTCATCTTGGGGATCCGAGGATTTGTTGGGGATGACAACACAATTTTAAGGGATTTTTGGGGATATTTTTTTAAAAGTGATGGTAACAAGAATGATTTTGGAGCTAAAAAATGTGCGTCTGGCAAGTCTAAAAATGTGTGTTATTATTTATAGTGGATGGTTTCTAATAAAGAAGAAGTATGTAAATATTTAAAAAAAAGTACATTTTTTACCGTTTAAAATGGCTGCAAATACTAATGGTATTAACAAAAATCATAATGCTTCTTGGGAACGCGAAGATTGGGCAAAAGGTTTGAAATATACATATACGAGTATATTTTTAAAGGGTAACGCTTGCGTTGAACGTGTTTTTTCAATAATGAATACTACCAAAACAAAAATACGTAACGAAATGCAATATGAATTATTGGAAGCACTTCTCAGAATTAACTTAGTACTTTAAAAATATTTAAATTTGTTTTGAGAAATTTAATCCATCTGCTGAAATGCTAAAGCTTTTTAATACAAGCAATATGTACAACAAAATTTCTGAGGCTGATGAATCAGAAGATTTTGATTCTGAAGTTTTTGAAATGCCAAACTCTGGTAAATAATTTTTTATACTTCTATATATTAAATTATGTGTAATTTTTTTCTTTACAAGATTTATAACTACAAATCTAATTAGTTTGAATACTAATATATGTAGCTATCGATAAAAATGATTTTTTATTATTATTTTTATGTTATTTTTTAAATTTTTCAAAAATTTTAATCGAAGTTCAAAATAAAAATTTTGCAAAAAAAAATTTGAATCAAAAAAATCAGTTTGGGGATTTTTGGGGATGACAAATCAAAAATTGGGGATAAGCTCTAAAAAAAATACTGGCAGCACTGTACAGAAGCAACGTTAAGATCATCAACACCAATAGTAAAGGTTAAGTTTAGCTAGTGAGCATATACGGAAGCATTTACTGATAGTTGTTCACACTATTTCCTAAGGAATTGCTATGTAGTTCGCAATATTGTCAGAATTTTTTTGCCGGGTAGTCTGACGAAAACTTACAAAGTTTTTTTAAAGTGTTTTTGATAAGATATCGTCTGTTTAGTGTTCTTTGTGCAGCAAGCAGTTGCTGCACTTCTAATGAAGTGTTTATTTTCTTTTGATTTTTTGTTTGTTTTGTAAATTCGTCATAATTGGCCGCATTGTAGTTAATGATTAATACTCGTTATAATACATACATATATATTATTAAATAATTTTAAGGGGAAACCAATGCGTTCAAAGTCCATCAAATATATTAAGAGTTTTTTTAAGAGTCACATTAATGTTATAAATAAAAATATTGCATTTAATACTGATTTTGGACTAGATTTTTAATCTTATAGCAACGTCTAGACGTTTAGCAAATAAGATCTGAATTGAAGCATGGAAATCCATTGATTTTTTTATTGATATTTAATATCTGCGGTTAGGATAAGTGGGTTTGGGTATTGGTTCATAACATTAGGAAATGAAAGGTTCATAATTTCTTAGCTCCAACTAAGATACCAGAATGTTAATAAATTACTAAAAATTACTGTCAAGAGTTTTTTTAAGGTACATAGTTGAATTCTGGAAAGAAAACCATCGGAATGCAACAAATTGATAAAACAAAAAGTAAAGTGGCATGATCTTAGTGACTTTTAACATGTTTGAAAAATTATAGGGTTTTAAAAAATAACAAACAACAGAAAATAATATTATTTGCCAAGTGTGCTAACCTCATGTCCACCACTGTAATAACAATTTGAATTTTTAAAATTTCTAGAAAAAATTGTTTTCTAATAATAATTTTTCATTTGATATTTTTTTTTCATAGATAATGTATGACTCATGGTGTAATTATGCAAGGTGAGTGCAATTCGACAACAAATACAGTACAATACAGAAACAACAGACATTTTGTTTTTGTAAATGTTTATGTCAAAAAAGGTATTACTTTTGACATAATGAAATTGTAAACAATGTCAGTCAGCTGTGCTACTGCACTCACCTTGTATAGTTACACCATGGCATGACTGTTGACATACTGTCATTTTATTTTTATTCAGTATTGTTTATGCAATGCCGGAAAGAGTCATATATCCTACGATCACCGTTACCGTTGAGAATTTTCAAAAAGTCGCTCAAAAGCCGATCGCTATACTTTAAAGTGGGTGTTGGACCAATATTTCTGGGCGTTACAAACATCAGCACAAATCCAATATACTCTCTCCACTATTGTGGTGTAGGGTATAAAAATGTATATTTTTATAAATAAATCTATAAAAAGTCGACTCAATTTCCTATCTTTTGATATTAAATATGTACATATACTATACTTCCTTAGATATATAATAATATAATAATATAATAATATGAACCAATTACCCAAACCCGCTTACCCTAACCACAGACATTAAATATCAATAAAACAATAATTTACATGCTTTAATTTAGACCATAATTGCTAAACGAGACTAGACGTTGTTAAAAGATTAAAAAATCTAGGTCAAAATCCAAAATAAAAGTCGTTTACGAGTAATAATGAACTTTAAACAGTCTACATACAACTTAATCCATTTTTTATCATCTGCTTTATCATTACTAGTAGTTGGGAGTTTATCATAAAAAGTCTATAAAAGTAAAAATTGCCCCACAAGTAGTAAACATTGTGCAAGAAAACCTTCAACATTTGATGGAATTTAGACAGTCTCCCATTAACAAACGCATTGGTTTCCTCCTTAAAATTATTCAATAATATTAATTATAACGAGTATCAATCATTACCTACAATGCGGACAAATGACCAATTTATTGTTGTCTTTTCAATAACAAACATTTGCAAAACAAAACAAAAAAATCAATAGAAAATAAACACTTCATTACAATTCACAGCAAACCAGCAACTGATTGCTGCACAAACAACACTAAACAGACGATATCTTATCAAAAACACTTTAAACAAACTTTGTAAGTTTTCGTCAGACTACCCGGCAATAAAGTTCTGACAATATTGCGAACTACATAGCAATTCCTTAGGAAATAGTGTGAACAACTATCTCTAAATGCTTGAATGCTTCCGATTAGATACAGCTTAATCCGTTTTTTATCATCTACTTTATCATTATTTGGGGGTTTATCAGTAATTTCGGTTGAAATTCTGAAAAAAAAAACCAATAAAAGTCAAAATTGTCAGACAAATAGTAAACAGTGTGTAAGAAAACATTGTGTAAGTGAGAGGTAATTTTGAATAATTTAAAAACGTTAAATACATCCTTATATACAAGTGTATAATTAAAATGCAAGAGTTTTTATCAATTCTATTGAGTCTAACCTGTGCGGCTATATTGGGCTGTGCAGGACGTGTTACATCACAAGAACAAACAAACACAACACAGCAGCTTTCAACACAGACACGTATTGTTGGCGGCTGGGAAGCAACAGAGGGTTTACTGCCCTATCAAGTTTCCATACAAACCACCTTTGGCGGCCATATTTGTGGTGGCGCCATTATAGCACCACAATGGATTCTCACAGCTGCCCATTGCTTGACATCGCCTAAACAATATATGAGAGTGATAACTGGCACCATTAATTGGACTAAACCCAATGCTGTGTATTCGGTGGAAGAAATGAAGAAGCCATGTTTGTACAATCAACCCCCGTCTCACAATGATATTGCACTTTTACGTTTAAACAGACCCATTGTGTATAATGAACGTACCCAACCCATTAGGCTGGCTTTCAGGAATACTCTTAAGGAAGGTGATAAACTTACAGCCTCCGGCTGGGGCAGCAATGTAGCGTTTGGCCCTACTCCGTATATTTTAAGCACTGTTGATTTAACCTACATGGAACATGAGAACTGCTGGAGGAATGTTAAAAACCCTGCCTGGTTGGGTGAAGGTCATATTTGCACTAACACAGCATCGGGTCAGGGTACCTGTAATGGTGACTCTGGTGGCCCTTTGGTAGATGAAAACAATGTGTTGGTGGGTGTGGTCAATTGGGGTGAACCTTGTGCTGTGGGCAGACCTGACGTGTTTGCCGATGTGGCCTTTTATTATGATTGGATTCGTGGAGCAATGGCTGGCGGCGTCACTTGTTAGAAGGAGAAGCAATTTATGTTTTTTTTTTTAAAGAGAAGCCATAGCGAACAAACAATTAATTTTAAGGATCAATTTATGTTAAAAACAAGTAATAATTATTAAATACAAATTTATAAAAGTATTAATTACTATTGGTTTTCATTTAAAAAATAAAACTTTAATATAATAATTTCGAATTCAACATTTATATTCTATTATTTTATACATTGGCTATAGGTGGAAGTGCATCGTGCATTTCTTCCTTTGTTTAGTGACGAAGCTAATTTCTGGTTGAATGGATACGCAAACTAGCAAAGTTGTCGTATTTGGTGTGAAGAGCAGCCAGAAGCTTTGCAAAAACTGCTAATTCATCCTGAATTGATGTTACAATTTTTTTCTGTTCAAAATGAAAAAAAAAAAATGGCTGACAAGTGGTTTCAACAAGATCGTACCGTATTTTCCGTGGACATTCAAACTTGTACCTACATAGAGTTGAATTTTTCCTAAAAACTTAAAAGTGGATTACTACGAACAATTAAAAGAAATTGTAGATAAATTAAAAAGAGTAGGCGTAAAAGTGGGCGTGTTCAGTTTTTCTTTCCATAAAAACCTAAGCCAAATCGGTGCAGCCGCTCTCAATTGAAGCAATCAATTACCAGCGAACGATATTTGATTTTTATTTATATACATTAAGATAATGATCAAAACAAAAAATAAGAATCGATAGTGCATTAACGAATTGCAAATTGCCTTAATTCAAAACTTTTTCACGGCCAACAAACAATAAATATTACGTATATTAGGTATGGCGTCAATTAAACTTGAACTTTTCCAATTTTTCTTTCCATATAAACCTTTTTCACAAAAAAAAAAAATTAGTGAAATCAGTCAAGCCGTTCTCAAGTTATGCGCTCAGCAACGGACAGCATTTCATTTTCATATACACACTAGCTAAAACCCGGTGTGCTTCGCTACCCGTATCGTAATGAAATAAAAAGTTTATAGTTAAATAAATATAATTATTAAGTTATTAAAACCTACAGTTTTCCTTTTAAATTAAATCTTATTATATTATCTTATTATGATTTACAATATACAAACAAACAAACACACATTCACTTTTATATATATAGATAAGGGTTTCAAATGTATACAAATTTTAACATTTACTTAATATTGTTGCTAGTCAGCGGTAGAATAACCGTACCATACATCTTATTGTATACCATATATTTGATTTTTTTTGATTATCATCATATGGGAGGTGCCACGCCTCCTGTCGCTACTACTCCCATATTTAAGCAAATATTTAAACCAACAATGGAATTGCTCATGCAAAATTTAAGTACTATAGCTATTATAGTTTCCTAAGTATTTGATTTTTAAAATTAACTTTGTATGGGAGGTACCACGCCCACATTTCAGAACAAAAATTAGCATATAGCTCCTTCCAGACATATAGAAATATACTGTGAATATTTCACGCAAATCGGTTCAGCCGTTTAGAGATACCAAACTAATAATAATAAACATACATACATACAAGGTGGCGCAAAAGTAATTTTGCGAGGCCTCTAATGTCAGTTCTGTTTTGACATTTGTGTAGTAAACACATGCGAAATACACGTTAATAAATAATGTTACGCTACACTGCTCCAGAACGCGGAATATTGCTGACTATTTATTTGACCAATAATCGGTCGGTGACAGTCAAAAAACATCGGAAGTTTACTTTTGCACCACCTTGTACGTACAGACACACAATCACTTATATATACATATTAGATTAAAGATTAATTATTATAATTACTAAAATATTGATAATAATGAAAAAGGTCAAATAAACTATAATTACAAGTTTTATTTTTTAAATAAAAGCCAATAGTAATTAATACTTTTATAAATTTCTTTAATAAATAAAATTGTATTTAATAATTATTACTTGTGTTTAACATAAATTCATATTTAAAACTAATTTTTTGTTCATTATGGCTTCATAGTTTGTTATACAGGTGCAGCATAAAATTATCTTTAAAAAAAATTCATAAATTGCTTCTCCTTCTAACAAGTGCTGACGCCAGCCATTGCTCCACGAATCCAATTATAATAATAGGCCACATTGGCAAACACGTCAGGTCTGCCCACAGCACAAGGTTCACCCCAATTGACCACACCCACCAACACATTGTTTTCATCTACCAAAGGGCCACCAGAGTCACCATTACAGGTACCCTGACCCCAATGTATGTTAGTGCAAATATGACCTTCACCCAACCAGGCAGAGTTTTTAACTTTCTTCGAGCATTTCTCATGTTCCATGTAGTTTAAATTAACGGTGCGTAAAATTTCAGGATAACGGCCCCACACTTTAATGCTGCCCCAGCCGGAGAGTGTAAGTTTATCACCTTCCTTAATCGTATTGCTGGAAGACATCTTAATGGGTTGGGTGCGTTCATTATACACAATGGGTTTGTTTAAACGTATTAGGGCAATATCATTGTGATACATGGGTTGATTGAGCAAACAATGAACCTTCATATCTTCTACCAAATACTCAGCATCGGGTTTAGTCCAATTAACGGTGCCAGTTATCACTTTCAACTATTGTTTAGGCCATTCCAAGCAATGGCCAGCTGTGAGAATCCATTCTGGTGCTATAATGGCGCCACCACAAACATGTTCGCCAAAGGTGGTTTGTATGGAAACTTGATAGGGCAGTAAACGCTCTGTTGCTTCCCAGCCGCCAACAATACGTGTCTGTGTTGAAAGCTGCTGTACTTTTTGTATTTGTTCTTGTGATATAACACGACCTTCACAGCCCAATACAGCCGCACAGGTTAGACTCAATAGAATTGGTAAGAACTTTTGCATTTTGTTTATTCACAAGTTTTATTATTAACGTTTTTTAATTATTCAAACTAGATTACCTTTCACTTGAAGGTTTTCTGGCACAATGTTTATTATTTGTCTAACAACTTTTACTTTTATAGACCCTTTCAGAATATCTCACTATCAATGGGAAACCGAAATTATTGATAAACCCCCAACTAATGATAAAGCAGATGATAAAAAAAAAACAAACTGATTAAGTTGTGTCTATTCGAAACCATTCAAGCGAATATATGAGTTAGTATTGCAATCAGTAGCAGCTAGTGAGCATATACGGAAGCATTTACTGATAGTTGTTCACACTATTTCCTAAGGAATTGCTATGTATATAGTTCGCAATATTGTCAGAACTTTATTGCCGGGTAGTCTGACGAAAACTTACAAAGTTTTTTTAAAGTGTTTTTGATAAGATATCGTCTGTTTAGTGTTCTTTGTGCAGCTAGCAATTGCTGGTTTGCTGTGAATTCTAATGAAGTGTTTATTTTCTTTTGATTTTTTGTTTGTTTTGTAAATTCGTCATAATTGGCCGCATTGTAGTTAATGATTAATACTCGTTATAATACATACATATATATTATTAAATAATTTTAAGGGGAAACCAATGCGTTCAAAGTCCATCAAATATATTATGAGTTTTAAAGTGTCACATTAATGTTTTAAATAAAAATATTGCATTTAATACTGATTTTGGACTAGACTTTTTAATCTTTTAGCAACGTCTAGACGTTTAGCAAATAAGATCTGAATTGAAGCATGGAAATCCATTGATTTTTTTTATTGATATTTAATATCTGCGGTTAGGATAAGTGGGTTTGGGTATTGGTTCATAACATTAGGAAATGAAAGGTTCATAATTTCTTAGCTCCAACTATGATACCAGAATGTTAATAAATTACTAAAAATTACTGGCAAGAGTTTTTTTAAGGTACATAGTTGAATTCTGGAAAGAAAACCATCGGAATGCAACAAATTGATAAAACAAAAAGTAAAGTGGCATGATCTTAGTGACTTTTAACATGTTTGAAAAATTAAAGGGTTTTAAAAAATAACAAACAACAGAAAATAATATTATTTGCTTTAAGTGGCAACAGCTACCAAGTGTGCTAACATCATGTCCATCACTGTAATAACAATTTTAATTTTTAAAATTTCTAGAAAAAATTGTTTGCTAATAATAATTTTTCATTTGATTTTTTTTTCATAGATAAAGCATGACTCACGGTTAGTGTGACCAACTGGCCCGGAAAATCCAGGACATGACCCGGTTTTGGAACCAATGTTCCGGTGTCCCCGTGACATCCCCCGGATGGCCCGGATTTTTATTTTGAATTTAATTAAATAAAAAATATGTGGACTTAAACAACAAAACAGTCTATTTCATTGAAATTTGGGACAATCGATTCATATTTTAATGGAAATTAATTCTTTTGAATGATTCATTTTAAAATCATGTGTCTATGCATATCCCCAGCAAGCACAGAGTCTTTTCTGACACCTTTTCTGGAGCCAAAAACCAATCATTATTGCTCCGAAAACCTTCAGAAAAGAGAATCATTACATTCGAAAATGGTCTGTCAGAAAGAGCTCTTATCTAATGTCAGAAAAAAGCCTTTTATGAGGGTTTTTTGGGCTCAGAAAGAGCTCTTATATTGTTTCAATAGAGTCATTGCAATTTTAAATACAACAAATTTAAAGGTGGCATTTATTATTTTTTTTAATTGCTGCACCGAATTGGAGAGATGTAGAAACAACGATCAAATTTATGATTGAAAAGAATTGGTTAAAACCTGAAGACAACAATGTAGAATTGTTTGACGATTTTGGTTACATATTGAAATTTATTACCCCAGAGAAAATTAGCGAATGGAATAAAAATAATCCTCCTACTAAGCCACGTTCTACTAAACCACATCAACGTTGGGTGGAATGTTTCAAACATTTTCAAAGTAAGAATGTACCGTACACTCGCATTGCGCGAATCATCTGCAAATGTAGAGCGTATATTTTCGTTGATCGCAAAATTATGGACAAAAGAAAAATCGCAACTCAAGCTAGATACTTTGAAACATTTGCTATTTCTCAAATATAATTTAAAGTACGAATGCGTTGAATTTTACAATTTTTTGAAAGAATCTCCAACATTGCTGCAGCAAATTTCATCACAGGATAAATACGATTTCAAACAAAAAGTGACAGAAAATTATATTCAAATTACTTATAACATTATAATTGTCTAAATTTAACTTGAATAATAAAGTTTTTTCCCATAAACAATGGCCCGGTTTTATTTAAGTTTGAATGTTCCGGATTTTAGTACTTTTTTTCTTAAAATGTCCCGGTTTCGTTCAAAATTGAGGTGGTCACACTACTCATGGTGTAATTATACAAGGTGAGTGCAAATACAGCACAATACAAAAACAACAGGCAAACAGGGTAGTTTGTCATTCCGTGTGAAACTTTTTTAACATTCATCTGAGACCCAACAAAGTATATATATTCTTGCTCCTTATGTAATTCTAAGTCGATTTAGCCATGCCCGCCTATCTGTCTTACTGTCCGTCTGTCCGGCTGTGTAAAACACTCTCACGTCCAAACTATACAACCTAACTAGACGAAATTTCCAGAAAAATATTTCTTATTTTCCGGGTAACTTCGGTATTAAAAATAAGCAAAATCGGTTTAGGCCAACCAGAGTTATGCACCAATATGTGAGACAACCTCCATAAAAATGTAATATTTTTTGTCCATTTTATTGCAATATTTTGAAATACATTGCAGATAATACCATGAAATTTTGTATACGTTGTTTTTATGATAAAAGAAGAAAGTGTGAGGAAAATAGTAAGAATAAAGGTCCACGATTTCTCATAGCCCCCATACAAAAAATTTTCCCGAAATATTGCTCAATTATACATAAATGCCTATAAAATTGGAATATCACGACAAAATTCAGCAAAAATAAGTTTTATACAAAAAGAAATCGCAAAACGAAATTTTTTTTAGTTCGGTCCATGTTTGACCATAGACCCCATATAAAGTCCACTTCCAAAATTCACTTAAATACGTATAAAACAGATATAAATAATGTTAAACGGCTAAAATTTGACAAAAATAATCTTTATGGGCAAATAAATTGTTGTACTAAATTTTATGGTGGTCGGCCCAGAACTGGTCATAGCTCCCATACAAGGACCACATCTGAAAAAGTCATTTTTCCCTATATATATTGTATAAATATCGTTACCGACTCAAAACTTTGTACAGATCATTTACATATATACAAAAATCTTTCCACAAAATTTTGTGAATTTCGGTCTATTTTTAACCGTATGCCCCATATAAAGCCCTCTTCCGAAAATCACTTTAATACTCATAAATCTCTTATAAATAAGGGTACCAATCCAAAATTTTACACGGATCATTTACATACATGCCTAAATCAAACTGCTGTATTTTGAGAATATCGGTCCATATTTGACTATATCCCCCACATAAGGTCCAATACCGAAATCCACGTTAATACTATCTTAAATATACCGTTATTATGTTGAAATGCGACGTGAAATATCCTCATATGCATGAAAATAACTGTTCCAAAATTTTAGAAGATCGGCCCATAATTTGTCATAGCTGCCATATAAGAACCATTTCCAAAAAACAAATAAACCCACAAAAATGTCTAATAAATATTGATATCGAACCAACTTTTATATAGATCAGTAATTTTATTCCAGAAATCAGAAATCATATCATCGGTTATACGGCAATTATGCTACTGGACTTTTTAGCAGTTACCTAATAATTGGCATTAGCTCCCGAATTAAATCCATTTCCGAGCATACCATACAACCATATAACTCTTGTATATAACGCTATTGAGATGAAATTCAACCAATATAATCCTAACATAAATATAAATCACATTAGTGGATACTGGATTTAGAAGCCATCGGTCCATAATTGGTCCACTTCTTCTATGCCAGCCATACATTCATTTTTTGTAAATAATGTTATTGAGATCAAATTCAAACAAAAAAAGCCTCATCTTATATCTTATCCTTTTTTATACTCTGTTTCTCAACTTGTTGTGAATATGGAAAAATGTTCTTTTAATTTAAGAAATTGTTAAATTACAACCAAGATTATTATGAAAACTCTGCTAATTACAGTAAGAATCGGTAATTACATCAATTAAAAATGGTCGAAATTGGATAAAATTTCAAAATATTTAACATAAATTATGTTGGTCGTAAAATTGTCTTTCAAACAATATATCAAATACTAATAAAATTTGCACTTAGACGGAATAGAAAACACAGAATAAGAATATTCTAGTCCTATAACCAGTGTAGTTTTTCTATTTCTTAGTACGTTTAGGTGGAGTGTATATAAGATTCGGCACAGCCAAATATAGCACTCGAACTCGTTTTAAATATTATTGATACACAATTTTGTTTGTTTATTTATGCATGTATGTATGTACATATGTATGTTTATACAGACTTGAAAATAGAAATAATATAATAATCTGACAATGTTGAAATTGCATAAACTTTGCACATCTGACAATAAACATTGTTTGACAATTATCTTACAACAATCTTACAATGGCAAGAAATGTGTTCACATGATTGTTAAATGTCTGACAATATCTTTGTCTTAAAATGTACTGAAAATGCTTTTTCTGACAACGTTGGATGATAAAAAGTGTAAGTTCACACGGTTGTTAGTAATTTTCTGAACATTTTTCTGACAATGTTGTAAGATCTGACAACTGGCTGTACATAATCTCTGTAATGTAGTTTGAATCTGTTGATACCGGTACAACGGAAATTTAAATAAATAAATGACTTACTACAACCAAATACAAATAAATGGAATGGCGTCAAATCGTATGACTGAGCCGGCCATTTCTTCCAGAATTTCCTTTTTAATAGCTCTTTAATAACTAAACGAAGCTCACATGTAGATTTGTTACCATCTAATATTTTAAAAACTTTTGCTTAATAAAATGAAGTGTTCGTAAAGATCTCACCACTGACTCAGTATTTCAAAATTTATTTCAAATATTATAAAACGATAAAACAAGTTTAAGGAAAAATTGTTGTGACACTATTAGAACAATTCCAGCTATTAGAAATAAATAAATAATTTTGGTTCATAAATCATTAGTGATTCTTCCCTTTAAAAATTCGATTTTATTGATTTTTAATAGCAAACATATCGAAATTATAACTGGCTGAAGGTGAGTAATGGATCTACAAGTTAAAAGAAAACTTCAGAAAATTAATTTTAACCGATAACAAGAGAAACCTGTCAATAAAAACAATATGGCGCAATAATAACAAATATCAGCAATAATTAATTATTTACTTAAACTGAAAAATATTTATAATTCCATAAAAATTACAGTCCGCTAATTACAATTAATTAATGGCCTCAATAGAATTAATGGCCGCTATCACATGATATTATCGTGAGTTTAATCGCAAAATGTAAGCAATATATCAGCATATTTATTAAATGCATTTCTTTAAATAAACTCAAACCTCAGTCCAGCTAGTAAACATGATGATCATTTGCAAAATAGCTTTTGCAGCAATAGCCTGCTTGCTGCTGCTGACAGCAGCTAAAGCGAAACGTCTCAAACATTTGAATACGAGTAAAACACACATTGTAGGACGTATAGTGGGAGGTACAACCGCCGAAGAAGGTTCAGCTCCTTACCAGGTGTCTCTACAAGAAGGTGGAGGTCATGTATGTGGTGGCGCCATCATACACACTGACTGGGTCATTACGGCAGCCCATTGCGTTTCCTATAGCAAACCCGAGGAAATCAGTGTTTTAACGGGCACTCAAGATTTAAGCAAACCTGGAGTGTTTTATCATGTCAAACGCATCTATGTACATTGCAACTATGATAATCCCAGTATGCATAATGACATAGCCTTGCTGCATCTAAATGCAAGTATTGTTTTGAATGAGAAAACTCAAATTGTCGATTTGCCCACGCAGCCCTTAATGGATGGCGATGATGTTTTACTCACCGGTTGGGGTGCAGAGGAACCTTGGGGTGCGGCACCAGCACGTTTGAAGAAAGTCGATTTAAAATTCATGGAGCATGAACGCTGCAAAGTAGCCTTAAATTATGATCCTGCCTTAGATGTGGGTCACATTTGTACATTCACCAAATACGGCGAGGGAGCTTGTCATGGTGATTCTGGTGGTCCTGTGGTTAGTAACGGCTGTTTGGTGGGGGTGGTCAATTGGGGCTATCCCTGTGGTATTGGCTATCCCGATGCGTACGCTAGTCTGTTATTTTATTTCGATTGGATACGCAGTACGATAAGTGAAAATGGTAAATGTTTGAATAGAAAAATGCAGGATTGGTAATGGCTTATACATGGTGTAATTATACAAGGTGAGTGCAAAACGGCAACATATACAACACAATACAGAAACAACAGGCATTTTGTTTGTGTAAAATAATGTGCTAGTGTCAAAAACACTTGAAAAAGTAAATTGCAAACAAAGTCAGTCAGCTGCACTCACCTTGTATAGTTACACCATGGGATTGTATTCGTTATGAAATAAAATAAATATTTGTGTATTGAAAGAATTTAAAAAATTGTTTTGTTTTTTTTTATATTTCGTATCGTAGCCTCTTTAAAATTTGCTTACCTGGACAAAACTTTTTCAGCAGATTTTTAATTTAAATTACATTTCACATTTTTTGCAATAACGACTAACTCTCTGTAACGTAGGTTTAATCAGCTGAAACCGGTACAAGGCTAGAAAAATCAAGTTTTTGTGACCTTGGCACATAAGGTCAAAGGTTATTTAGAACATAAAGTCACATTGGACACATGTGCTTAAATTGTTTGACCTAAGTTTGAAGAATACGAAAGAGCAACATTTGAAAGTAAAGATTACCGAAATGTTTGTGTAGGTGGTCTTAACTTACTCCTATTCCCGCTCATAATTGCTTTATCTTACTGAGTGTGATATACATAGTACATATATTCACTAGTCAATTATTCAGTTCCAGTTTCGATCGAAGTATTGAAAATATCTTAGTCAACTAAAAATAAGCTAAATCAGTCGATTCCAAGACATTTATTCTTGTGCCGAGTTTGTAATTGAAATGTACTGCCACCAATGAAATGGATTTCCGTATTTTGGCCAAATGCTTTCACCATAGTGCCATTATTGGAAGATAAGTTTCTGATACAATTCGAATGACTTGCAATTAGTACTAAAGCTGTAGGAGAAGATCGCTAATCGTGTTGTCGTGAGAAATGTTCTGGTTGAAAGTATTAATTGTGTTTACGCCAAAACAACACTTAGCGATTCTCCTTATATTCCCTACAATTCCAATTTTCCTTAATGTATGTATGTATATGTCAGTATGTGTTGCAGTAGACTTCCACTTGTCATAAAGTGCTAAATAAAATGGCAACGTTCTAAAAAGTTCGTAAATACTTATTTTCGGCTAGATACAAACTAACCGTTCACCTGTTTACTTCATTCTCCGCTACTGATAAGAAATCCTTTGTCCAAAAGGAAAAAATTCCTAATTTATTTGTTTCATTGCTTTCTTTTCATATTTATTGGTTACATTTTCTGAGTATCAAAATCTAAACGATTTGGTTTCGGCTCAGAGAGTTTGATAATCTCTACCAATTATCCAACCACTTTCAAGCGCTTTTCAGCTAAACAATTTGACTTAAAGTATTCTTATGGCGTTTTCTTTTCTGGCAAAAATGTTACACGTTTTTCCCATTTCGCAGCTTTTTTAATTTTTTTGTGTTCTTTTCTGAAAAAATGTCAACACTGCAGAAGTGTAGTATGTTCTTTTCTATAAATGTCACACTATAAATTTAAAAAATGTCGCACCTTTCACACTCTGTATTTTTAGAGGGGGAGAATCGCACGAAAAAACAGCTGACCAGTGATGCATATAAAATCACATCCAATTTTTTTTTTGCGTTTTGAGTGACTAAAATCCGGCTAAATCTAGCCCGAAAAGGGCTAAGTTGGCATCGCTGCAACTGGCATTTGTTTTGTTTATGAATGTGTATTTGTGTTAAGAAACAAAAAAAAATATACAAAATGAAAAATATTACTACTTTATGTGCTGAAAAATTTTGGATGACTTGTTGAATTCATCTTCATCATCTGATGATGATAAAATATTTTATATGATTATGGAAATGTGAAAGGCTTTGTAGAGAACGTAATTAATGAATACTCTGAAGTTGATGTATGTCAAATTTAATAGGACAATATCTCCTACTTCTTATATATGTAATGTATGTCTATATATATAATTTTTATAGTTTAAGAAGAATTTGCGTATTAGTCGGGAAGGTGCCATTGGTCTTTTTGATAAATATTCATTGTCTTATTTCAAACGATCTTATCAGGGAGATATCTGCTTCTTGTTTTTTAACCAAAAAAAAAAAAAAAAACAGCTGTACATGATAATAAAGTGTTACACTGTTGTAATTTTATGTTCTATTCTGTCCATTAAATATGCGACATCTTTAAAATGTGGGGTAAACATTATAAAAATGTACATAATAACGGTGTAACATTTTATTTCAGAAAAGAAAACACCATTAGAGTGCGGCTTATTAAAGACTGTGCCAAGTCAATATATTATATATGTTATTTAGTGGTTACGTCTTGCCAAGTGTGACCGTATCTTTAACCTTTTATGGTGTTCACACATGCATTTTTAATTGAAATTTTTTAATTAACGGCTAATTGAATTCATTTATCCATACAAAATTTCAATTAAGATAATTGCTTCATTAAGAGTTAATTGTTCTAATAATTGTTAAAATTAAAAATACAACCCTGAGACAAGTAATAACTAAAGGTGTGTTCACATTATGTGTATTTGTCATGTGGACTGTCACTTTTTCGCATGTCAAATTTGTACATATAGTCTGAACACCTTCAAACAATATCATGTGTTATTTCTCTGTGTGCAATACACATGACATTTTTTACTCAGAACGAGTTCTTTGTGGCGGCAAAAATTAATTGAAATTTTAATAAATATAATTTATAAATAGTAAAACAAAAATACAAAAAAAAAACTATACAAATTTATTATTGAAAATGGAGGGAAAAATTGTTCCAGTTGTTCCAGTTTGACTGGTGCAAAGAAGCGGTTCTACAGTTGATCGAAATGTGGCAAAAAAAGGAATGCTTGTATAACCCGCGGAATAAGTTTTACCATATCAGCTGTTTTAAGATTATGTCAAATGTAATTGATATACCAACATTTGAACATGTAAATTATAAACCGTATGTGAAACTCAAATTTTGACATACACATGAAAACACATGTGGATAGAAAAGTGACATTCCACATGACAAATACACACAATGTGAATACAGCTTAAAATGGCAGTTGTTTCGCATTTAAATTAATAAAGAATATTTTTAGGCTGAAAATTATAATGGTAGAACCAAATACAGTGCACTCGGGAAAACGTCAACTAATTAAAACCGCGGGTGTTGACGTTTAAAGCTTCAGTTAGCCGACTGTAACGGAATGTAGTGTAATGACGTAAAAATGTAAGGAAATTCTATTTCTTACAGATTCATACATTACGGTGTTGCGTTACTTTACATTTCCATAACCATTTGCATTACTTTACACATAACAATATCCATCAGCTGTTTCTTACTGTTGCAGTTATATTCCATTACAGTCGGCTAACTGAGGCTTAACAAATTAAAAAAAAATCTGTTATTTTTTTTCTGCTGTTTTTTTCTTTCCAACACTTGGAAGAGAGCGTTCTCTCTATTTATTTTATAAAATTTTAGAGTAGAAAATGTAAAAAAAAAGAGTTGACGTTTTCCCGAGTGCGCTGTAATTGTATGCTTTTTTGTCAGCTGCTGTCAAACGCTGATTGAATTAGCAATATTGAGCATATGTGAACGCTTTTTAATTAACCAATAATTGACTGAATTAAAAATACATGTCTGAACACCATATTAGGCCGACAAAAGTAAAAAAAATTAAAAAAACTCTTGAAAATATTTTAACTAAAAATTAACAAAATTTAAACTTTTATAAAACTGGCTCCAAAGAATCGATCACTGCAAACATGCACGCGGTGATTAAGTTGACGACATTTAAATGCATATTTAAAATAAACATATCAACTGCAAGTGCAATTAATTGTTTTATTTATGAAATTGTTGTGTCTTTATGGGAAAACCGTTTTACAAGAGATAAGTTAATTGTGTATATTTGAAGAAGCAAACGATATCAATCTGTTTGAAGTAATCATTACAAATATCAGTCTGAATATTGCATTCATATTTCCGAAACTTCTAAAGGTATGGTCACACTTGGCAAATATTTGCCGAAAAAGACATAACCATTAAATAGCATATACTTGAAATCGTTTATTTATTTAAAAAACCTTTTCTTATCTAGGCCAAAGCACAACAAATATTTAGTTTTAATTTATTTGATGCTGTTTGATTTTGCTAAACTCTTGTAAGATTAAAATAATGTCACACAAATTTGTGCTAAAACAAGTGGTTACGCCGTTTTGATATTTGCCAACTAATAGGAATCGGTATGTTTCCTGCTACAATTCTAAAACAATAATTTCCTATTAACCCTTAAATGCGCAGTGTATCTTTAAAGATACAACCAATAAAACTGTTGCTATTTCCACATTTATTAAAAAAAACAAAATATTTTTTGATAATTGCTACTTACAACACTTTTTTCTATCATCCTGAATTAATTTTATATAAAAAATGTAACGGTTTTGAAAATTATAGAGCCGTAGAATCAAAATTTCAAAATTTGTACTTTTAGAAATGAAGCTAAGGTTTACCCACTTTTATTTGCATTATTTTTTCACGAATTTACTCCAAAAAATTATATGTTGATACAAATACTGTTTTCTAACTACAGAGAAATTTTCAATACGGTCTGAATTATACTTTCGTAAAAAAATCGTATATAGTGGTTGTATCTTATAAGATACATTGCGCATTCCACACCAATTAGAAATGTTTGCTGATATTGTTTCATGTACACTGTTTGTATTGAAAAGAAGAAATAGAAGAAAAAAAAAACATTAAAAAAAGAATAAAAAACCAAATTTTATTAATTTTAATTAAACTAAATGAATTTGAAATACATTTTATACAATCACTATTTAAAATTAATATCTTTCATTGTTTGGTTTCTGCGTTTCACTTTCTCTGTGGAGTGCGCAGTGTATCTTATAAGATACAACCAGTTTTTTCTTATTAAAATTAAAAAAAGCAAAAAATTTAAAAAACAAAAACGAAGTTTTTAATTTTGTGCTTATTTACATACAATATATTTTTTTCCTAAAGATACAAGACCGTGCGCATTTAAGGGTTAAAGGTTGAAATCGCAAATCGATGAAAAATAATTTTGAATTCCAGATTGATGAATAAAACATTTCATAACATCTAATTAGGTTCAATTTATGTTAAAAAAAATTAAATATTTGATTTAACAAAACTTTTGCAACGGAAAACTACATACAACAATATAATAATGACTTTCTACTTTCGATTAGATTAAGTAGTCACTAAGTATTCGGACTGAGATCTTTTCAGTTCACGATAACGGCTTGAGTTCACGAAAGAAGTCCAGAAAAGTTTGAGAGATTAAAATCGTTTCTTGCAGCCAATGAGTAAAAAATATCAGCGCCAAGGTTACCTTCAAACTGTATTAAGTATATAGATCATATTGTTGGCATCTAAGACCAAAATCCTTATCAAGCAATATTTACATCTGGTACATCACCCTCTAACACCGTAAAACATAGCTCATATATGACTCTCTAATGGAGAACACAAAAGGAAAATTTATTTTTTTAATGATCACATTTATTTAATCAAGTATTTTACAGAGATATTAAAGTAAAATATACTGGAAACTGTAGAAAATCGATTTCCTGAGAAGCCCAAACAAGCATATAGGTATTTATGAGTAGTTCTCAAATATTTTTAATAATAATACAATTTACTGCTTATAACTAAAGACCTTTCCCTAAAGAATCAAGAAAAAAATTTTCCAAGTATTTTTATGGAATTCTAACGTTGGCTACCACCACTCCATGGATAATTACTAGCACTGCAATGACACGAACTGCACCGACCCTTCCATGTAGTCATGGTTCTGCGTATCCAGTCTCTGTAGTAATAAAGACTGGCATGAGCATCTGGAACACCTGTGGCACAGGGTCTACCATAGTTGACAAGACCAACTAAAAAGCCATTGCATACCAATGGCCCACCTGAATCACCATGACACGAACCTTCGCCCAAACGAGTAAATGTGCAGATATGGCCAACGTCTAGCATCTCACGCATTTCGACTTCATGCATTTCGCTGCACTGTTGATGAGAAATAAACTTGGTGGTCAACTTTTGCAATTCATCGGGACCTTCACCGCCAAACTCAATGTTACCCCAGCCAGTTAACAGAACATCGTCGCCAGGTTGCATAGGCTTTACGGGCAAAGGGACGGGTTGTGTTTTCTCATTAAATTTAATGCTGCCATTTATGTGTATTAAGGCAATATCATTGTGATACATGGGATTGTTAAAGTTGCAATGAGTCCAGAATTCATCAACTTCATAGACCGCATCTGGTTCATAATACTTATTGGTGCCTGTTATAATTCTCAGATACGTGGGATTGTAACCGTATACACAATGTCCAGCTGTTATAATCCATTCTTTGTCAATAATGGCACCACCGCACATATGATCACCAAACATGCTCTGTAGAGAGATTTGATAGGGCGCCAAACCTTCCTCCGCCACTTCTCCACCCACTACGCGTCCTTGCCCCTTTATTGGACTTTTACCCACCAAACGCACCGCTCTTGTCACAGCCAGTACTAATAGGAACAGTATTATAACTTTGCGTTTCATATTGTAACTCTTAATTCGAAACTACTGGGTGTTTGGTGTTCAACCTTTGTAGGAGTTTTGAAATGAAATTCTTTTTGGCGAAAGTTTTAAAGTCGCAAAAAAGTTTTATCTGTTTGTTCTGCATTGAGCGTTATAAACGATAACTCAATTGGCCGGTAATAAAAATCGATTTGTGCGATATAATCAGTAGAATTTTTAATGGCTAGTTCATTTTTATTTTTGTTGATTATTATTTTTGTAGTAGTAGTGGTATTAATTTAATTTAATGACTGTGTCAAGTCAATATATTTAAAGACTTTTTGTAAAAATCTTAAACGACAAAAGTAAAATACTTGAAAAAACTCTTGAAAAACATTTTATCGAAAAATTGCTAAAATTTAAACCTTCGAAAGCTCTTTTAACAGACTTTTTACAATTTTCCAAAAGCTGTCGAAAATCTTTTTCTAATGTAAAGCAAATTAAAACGTTTGAATATTTTTACAAAACTTTTAGCAGCTTTTTTATTAAAAAAATTAAACAGCTTTTACCTAAAATTTATTAAAAATAAAATCAAGACACAAAAGCTTACAAACAAATTTAGGAATTTTGCCAAGTTATTTTTATTTTTTTTTTGCCTAAATGCTTAAAATCGTAAATAGTTTTGCAATGCTTAAACTCTGTTTAAAAAAGCTTTTGAAAGCTTGTATGAAAATTCTATGTTATTTTTACGAAACTTTTAATATTTTGGAATACAATTTTTTAAGACATTAGATGGTTTTTAATACTTTTGAAAATAAGAATGAAAAGCCTTTCAAAGTCTACGAATTTTAAATCTTAAAAAAACGTTTCAAAACTAGTTTACTTTGTAGGAAAGCTTTGATAAACTTTTTGTTTTGTAAATAATTTTTAAGTGGTTTCTGTGGTTTTTTTAATTTTTCTGGCGAAATTTTTTTAAAAAAAAATCTTTAAAAAATCTATTAAAAGCTTTGGCATCTTTTATGCGAAAATATATTTTTTAAGTAAATTTGTAAATTCTTTAATCTAAAAAAATGTTAGATTCTTAAATAAGCTTTCCAAAGTATGATTTCAAGAAAACTTAAACAAAAGATTTTCTAGATTTTAGACTTAAATTTTATTTATTTAGTTGTGAAATGTTGTACAGTTTTTGTTCAACTGAAAATGGTTGATATTTTCACCTGGGCACACCAAATAATAACACTGTGACACAAAATCAAACTTTTGGAATCCGAATGGGATGAGACCAAATACAAATGATAGCTGACATTGTCTATAACAAAACCTCCAAGGGATTTTTTTGGTTCAGTGCTAGAATTTTTTTTACAAGCATTTGAAATTTGTGATTTTGGAACCCTGGCTAACGAGAAAAACTCATTACAATTTTGATAAAATAATGGCTATATATTTTTACTATCCGGGAGAAATGTGATATATTTATGTTTATGGGGTCGGGGAATCCATTTTTGATATTATTTTTTACCAAAAACTAACGCTAGGTGGCGCTGTCATACAATTTGCGTTATTATTTGTAGACTTTCATAGAAAAAACGGTGCATATGCTTTCTTGAGGCTGAATAATAAATTTTTGTTGTTGGATTTATTTTAAAATATAATTATAATGATTTTACAAAGTACATTTTATTATTGCCAGTAAGTTTCTTTAAAAAAATGCTGTTTTCATGGAAAAAATTAGTTTTTATTGGAATTACCTATTTTCTATTACAAAAAAAAACGTTTTATTTCAAAGTATTATATTTTTATAAAAATGTACATATGTTACTTTATTTATCTTTTAAAAATTGCAAAAAAAAAAAAAATAAAAAATCGGTTCATAATTTATTTCATTTGAAAATACAAGTTTCTATATTCATCTGAGATCAGACAGCATTAATATTTTTTCCGTAAAGTTTGGATTTTGTTTGTTGCACTGTGTAATAGTTAACATCAAATGATTAAATATGAAATATGAAGCTTGTTGCCCTTTTAATTTATAATCCCTGTACTTAGCTCCTCAAATAAAGGGTGTCCCAACTAGAACGCAATTTTTAAATTTTAAATAAAACACAGATATTTAAAAAGAAAATCGTGAATTATTTATTATATCGTAAAGTAGACAGACTGAGGTTATGTATGGAACAAGATATCGTGCAGATGGCCGCCGCGGCTTTGCTGGCACACACGCGATCTTTCAATGAAATTTTCAATGACCTTTTTGCATAAATGCTGCGGTATTTCATTAATGCAGCGTCCAATTTCCTCTTCTAAGGCTTGAGTCCTCGTCGGCTTATTCGCGTAAACCATCAAATTCAAAAAAACCCAAAGAAAAAAATCTAAAGGTGTTAAATTGCACGATCTAGGCGGCCAAAACGCGAAATAATACGACCGGGAAATGACTGATACATTTTCTCTGGCTGTATGACACGTGGCACCGTCTTGTTGAAACAACATGCCCTCCACATTCATTTCTTCAATTCTAGGTAAGAAAAACTGGTTATCATTTCACGATACCGAACACCATTGACACCATTGCATTCTAGTTGGGACAGCCTTTATTAAACTCTTTGTCTAGTACATTCACTTAATGCTAGTTGTATGAAATTATAGTATTAAACGGTACTGGCATGCAGGTCCGGTTTACCACGAGCACATGGAGCTCTCCAGTTTACCAGACCCACCAATTTCCCCTTTCCGCTTGCGTGAAAGCACAAATATCTATACCCTCATTGTCGTTCCACAAACGCCTTTCATCAACCTTTAAGGTCTCATGCGACAGTTCGATTTTTTTTGGTTAAATTGTCAAACACCAGAGGTTCATTCATTGGGGCATGACAAACTGCATTTGACGCACCACACCCCGTTGTTTCCAATTATTAGTGTCAACTATGACACGCAAGACATCCAAGGGATAATCTTCCACACAGTGGGAAACAGTTAAAATCCATTGTTCATCGATGATGGCTCCACCACACAAATGGAAACAAAATATTGACACCGGATAGGGCGCATAACCCACTTTGGCCACCTCACCACCAACAATACGATCACAGTTTATGACTACATCCTCAATGGCCAGCAATTGAATGATATACAAATTATGAAACTTAATTGCCAAAAGTTTATGACACCTACAACTTTAGCACAATGGGGCACAATTTTTTTATTTTCCTATTTATTGTTCTTTTAATACAATTGTGAAACTATTGTACTGTTGAAATGGAATATAATTCTAACAGCTCATATTTATATGTTCATGACATTGAGGAAAAATGCCGACAATTTGTTTTTATATGCCCTAATTAACTTGTGTGAATATAAATTTTATCATTTCTGAAATTATTCACTTCTTTGCCATTGCACGAGTACATTATAATTAGAATTAAATACTATTAGAAAATGTTAATACTACTAGTCATTGTGTTGCTGGGTTTTTCTGTAAATATTTTACACATTTTTTTAATTGCAAATCTTTGTGACTTTAGGTACGTTCACATTTGTTTGACGTTGTTTAATCTTACAAGAGTTTTGCAAGATCAAACAGCATCAAAAAAAAGCTTTTTTTCCTTTAGAACACCAAATGACTTTACTAAACAAACAGATATAAAATGTTAATAATTAATAATTAAAATATGGAAGAGAAATTTAAAAACTTATTTTTAGTTTGACCTGTAAATACTACAAAGCCTTAAGTTTTAGTTTTAACTATTTGTGGACACAAAGTGTAATAATTAAAAGAGTTTTCTATGCAACTACTGTAGCATTTCCTTAAACAGTTGGTTGGTTGGTTGATTGGTTTACATGGTTGCGTGCTGCCTGCAAGCATTCAAGTGAAATCTTTTGCTTCCATTTTGAAAACGACCATACCACTCGTTGAACAAATTATAGAACTAGATCTTTTCCAGATGCTAGTATATAATCGGTTCTATATCCTAGCGAGTTCTATGTTTTCACAATTATATTAAACCAATTTTTCTTTCTGCTGCTTAGAAATTCAAAAGAAATTTTTCTAAAAATCACTTGAGAAGAAATTACTTACATTTTCCGTGTTATTATTCATTGCGATTTGTATTTATATTGTTTATAGGCGGTTGTCATATCATACAATGTTGTCAGATCTAGCAATGTGCTAGCAATGTACTGACATTGAAAAAATGTTAGCAAAAGATAAATTGTCAGTTCAGACGACTGTAAGAAAACCTTACAATTTCATTGGCACACAATTGTCACACAATGAATTTATCTGCCAATCGAAATTGTCAGTGCACACACATCTAACAGATTGTTGTGTGGGAAAGATTGTCAAATTCGTTGTGAGGTATTGTGTGTGTGTTTAAAAAAGAGCAATTGAAACAATGTTCCAAAAATTTCCAAATTGTTATTAATGCACAATTCTGTTTGTTTATTTATTTATGTGTATACAGAGTTGCATTTAGTAATAAATTCTCTGACAATACTGTCATTGAGAGATGCGTAAACTTTGCACATATGACAACTGAAAGTGTTTGACAATTGTCTTAAAACAATCTTACAATGACAAACAATGTGTTAGACGTCTGGCAATATTTTTGTCTTACAATGTACTGAAAATACTTTGATACACAAACATTTTAAGTTCGCACGGTTGTTAGACATTTTCTTTTCGGACAACATTGTAAGATCTGACAACCATATGTATAAAGCTTTAGTTTTCAAATTCAATCTCGCCGCGCAAGAACATTTCTCACAAGAATTTTACGGAAACAATTTTATAAGAAAAAACATCTGTTTGTTTCAGTTTGTGGCATTTCTGTTTCATTGTACATATTTTATTTGAAAAGTTTCTCGACGCGGGAGTTCCAGAACATGGGAACAGGTATTTAAGTCTTTTAGTGACCCACCATAATGATTAATCCGATTGCGGAGTTGCGTCCAGATTTTTTAAATATTTATTAAGAAATTTTCCGGCATTCCAAGTCTTTTTGTGCAATCTTTGTTTTGAGTTGGGGCGATCTGTGCAATTGCCACTCCTTTCAAACTCTTCTTTTTTCATTTAAGAGCCGATCGACTTTTGTAGAATTAATAAAATATTCCTGATATATTTTTTGTTGTAGCAAAAACTTTTTTTATTCGGGCCTTCTCTTGCCAGCTGTGGTTAGATAGTGGAATTAACTTCTTCCTGGCTATCGATGAAGAAGTCTGTATTTCCACAAAGAATCCTATCACGTAGGGCTTTAAATGTTTTCCTGGTTTCCAGCAATTAATTTTAACACACTAACTTTATCCGAACGACGCAATAATAACTTCATGGCGATGTTGAAAATATTGGAAATCATTTTTCACGAATAATCCTGTAACATAGAGTTTTACATGATACCCTGATTACCAACAACTCAGTTTATAAAGCAGTAGCTTCATAAAGAGGACGGAATGAAAACTTTATCCCCATGTTGAATACAAGGGCGGTTCGGATACCTCTCATTATATTATATTTTTCAATATAATCTTTTGAAACTTCAATACACTTAGTCCAACGCTTCTTTAGCAATTCTATTTCTTGATTAAAATAGTTTTCCTCAAGGCCTAAATAGTGGTTTACAGCTGTAATTGAATCTTCATTTGAGCTAAAATGCTTGTCAGAAAGATTTTTTTTTAAATTGGGAGCTAAATCAGCAGAATAAGGTGAGTGGTCAAGCAACGCTTACTTTAATTCGTTAATTTTAGCCATTGCTAAAACACTCTTGTGCGCTGGTGCGTTGTCTTGGTGAACAATTATTTTTTTTTTTGTTGTAAGCCAGGACGTTTTTCTCGAATTTTTACATTTAATTGAATCAAAATATTGCAATAGTACTGTGATTTTATTGTTTTACCCTTTTGCATTTAGTCAATCAATAAAATACCTTTTAAGTCCCAAAAACACGTAAGGCCATAGCCTTACCAACCGATTGAATTGTTTTTGCCTTTTTCTTTGGGGCACTTCCTCTAGCTTCAGTTCATTGCTTGGATTGTTATTTTGTTTTTGGAGTGGTAGATCCATGTCTCATCAACAGTTATGAAACGGCGCTTAAAATCCATTTTATGTTTCTTAAAACGAACCAAATATGCTTAAGAAATTCTCCTTCTTATTCGTTTTTGGTCGACTGTTAACAAATGCGGCACCCATCTTGCAGAAAGCTTTTTCATCTGTAGTTCTTCATGCAAACTTAAATGGACTTGATCATTTGATATGCCCATTATATTGGCTATTTCACGCACTTTTATTCATGGATCATTTAATAACATGTCATGCACTTTGCCTACAATTTCTATTGTTGTTGCTGTTTTTGAACCTCCACTACGTGGTTCATCCTCAATGCTTGTACGACCACGTTTAAATTCAGCAGACCAATTTTTTATTTTTGCATATGAAGAAGCACTTTCACCTAACACATTCACCATATCATTATGAATTTCTTGTCCCAATAAACCTTTCTTATTTAAATATTTAATGACATCCCGAATTTCTAATTTTTACATTGTAAAAAAAAAATGGCGGATGCGTCTTTTTTGAACACCTCTTTCTATATGAAGGAGTTGCCAGGTCGAAAAGAAATTTAACATGTGTTCCAGAGAACGGATTGATTGGTTAATTTTAGATTTTGAATACAATCACAAAAAACGAACCTCATGTTGACAACATAAATCAATTCCGTAAAGCAATACATGTCATTATTCACAAAACGGAGTGTAACGAAAAATGATGCTTGCATTGCATGTCTTGTACAAATGTAAACGTATACTCCCAAAAGCAACGAATACTTAACGATTGGTACGAATGGTTAACGATTGGTATGTATGGTTTCAATGCTGATTGTATAACTTGTACATACTAACAAAAAATATCAAACTTTACTAGTTTACTATCAACAAACCGCACATAAAGCAACAACCAAAAAATATTTATTTTCTCATTAGGTTTTGTATTGTTTTTGCTTTTTCTTTATGTTTTCATTCACTGAAAGCAACGAATACTGGATGAATGGTGTGAATGTTTTTAGTTTTTTCATGTGGCATTGAATTATTTCGTTGCTTGATGTATAACCGCATAACAAAAAGGGAATGTAAAATAGCAAACAGTAATAAGGAATGAGTTAACAAACAGCAATGCACATTTTTATTAATGTCGAGTAAAATCAATGCAAAAGCAATGAATTTGCGAATGGTTAGCAAATGTGAATGATCTCTTTCTGTTCTCTGATGTGTTCATAGCACAAATGTAAGTTTCCAGAACACTTAACTTTTTTCTGTTTATAGCGCGCTTTCTGCTCTAGGCTAAGAAGTTTTCGCAAAATACATACATATTGCATTCAAGGCAATACTTAGGTAACTCATAGGTTATCTGTGCCCAGCAACAAGTTGCTTATTTTAAAAGTTTATAGTGGCGGCATCAATTGCTAATAGAACACTCAAATTACTTATTACCTACGTACCCTAGCTGCCGTATATAATTATGACTAAAGGAATTGCTCTATAATAAATACAAAAATAAAATCCCAAAAACAATTTATAACTTATCGCAACACTTATTGAATGTATCGTTTAAGCGTCATAAAACTTTCTTTATGAGTTAGATAAAATGTTAAATCATAAATGAAATCTACCGACATGCAATTCAAGATATTTAAACTTAAACCAAACATAGTTAAAACATTCAATGTTGACGTTTATAACAACAGTCTGACATAGAATATCTGAGAGTAAACAATGAAGTCTTTAATTTTAACCGTATTATGCCTGACATTTTTGACGTTTACCCAGGCCATACGTTTGAGGGATGAACCCTATCCGGGTGTAAAGAATATCGATACAAAAGTTTCTGTTTCTAAAACATATCAAAAACCTCAATCACGCATAGTGGGTGGCGAAATAGCTTCAGAAGCCTTTGCCCCTTGGCAGGTATCTTTGCAAAACAAGCACGGCAATCATTTCTGTGGAGGAGCTATAATCGCTGATCAGTATGTGTTAACGGCAGCCAGTTGTGTAGCTGGTTTGGATAAACGCTTTGTGAAGGTGGTAACCGGCAACAATAATTGGATGGGCCTAGCCTGGGAATATTATGTAGCAGATATTATTATACACTGCAATTTCGATAAGCCTTTGTATCACAACGATATCGCTCTCATTAAAGTGACCACTCTGTTTGCCTACGATGATAAGACCAAAAATATTACTTTGGCTGAATTGGACGAGTTGGTTGAGGGAGAAACTTTAACTATGACTGGTTGGGGCAGCTGGCAATTGGGTCAAGAATATCCTGAGCAGTTAAAGAAATTGGATGCCATGCTGATCAGTAATGAACGTTGCAAGAATATGTATGCCCAATATGCCGATGATGTTGATGATGGTCATTTGTGTGTTTTGCCTAAAAGTGGAAATGGTGCTTGCCACGGTGACACTGGTGGTCCGCTGGTCAACTCAAAGGGCCAACTGGTGGGTATTGGTAATTGGGGTGTTGCCTGTGCAAATGGTTTCCCCGATGTCTTTGCAAAGGTGTCGTTTTACAATGATTGGATAAGAACTAGTATTAAAGGTTGTGCGTTGACACCATAAATGAAGAAGAATAAATACCTACAGTTTCAATTGACATATACATACATACATACATATGTATGCACATATGTACAAAAATAATGTTTTTGTTTTTATAAAAATTTTGTAATTAGGTGTTTTCGTGCAATAAATATGTGTGAAATAAATATGTCTGGTGTATGCCAATTGTTTTAAATTGTATATATAAATAAAGTCAGAGAAAGATGATATCTTTTCCATTTCTTATAATAATTATTAGAGAAGCTGTTTGTTACTGCTCATGGATGCTAGTAGGCATAAGTATGTCCATCAATACATATTGGGCAATAGCTGTTTATTATCAAACTTCGAATAGAATAAAAATAGAAGCCAAACCTTAGTTTTTTTTTCTTTAACAATTTACATATTTAATTAAACAAGTTCGAAATTGAGTAATTTAGTATTCTAAAAAAGAAACAATTTAGTAGCTCTGTACAATATTAATCCTAATTTACACGAAGCAATTTTTTAAGCTAAGCTGATTAGCTTTTAGACAACGGGGTGAGGGGAATATAAGACGAGTACACGCTTGATTGTACTAAAGCTAGATTTACACGATTGAAATTTTCTTCAAAATGCCTCATGCAAAATTTCTTGAAAATTTATTTAAATTTAGTTGTTAATAGTTATTAAATAAATACATTTTGAAGAAATTTTGCCGTTTACACGAGTTAGCTTAACAATCAATGTTACTCTCTTATTCGTATTACATATGTGTATACTCTGAAATATAAATACTAGCGATTTAAGCAATAAGAATTGTGCTGTTTGAACACCGAAGAAATTTTAGGGTGCTGTAGCTTAATTGGTTAGCGCATTCGATCAATAAGCATGAACATGGCGAACCCGGGCCGCTTCCCAGCCGCTGCCACTCAAACAACATCAGTTTTTGATAATTATTAGTTTTCTTTCTATCTATCATAACTAATATTTATTACACTGCCCTCCTTCAGTGGTATAGCATTCAAAATAATTAAAATAAAGGCTATAAAATCAAGCTTTAAAAATAATGCGCCTACTCTCCACCAGAGGCGCTGTAATGCTGCACTAAAAACAAACATACTGCGCAATTGCAGAGTTGTGTTATAAAGCTTTATTCTACTTTGACCAGCTTTACTTCTTTAACCTATCACCTTTCAAAAAACAAGTAACGCAATCATATATAGACATTTTAATTGACCGAGTGTTACTTCTCTTTAAAAAAATTAAAAAAAAGGAAAAAATTGTATCATTATTTTCAATAAAAAATGCTTCGTGCAAATTGGGACTTATTAAGAATATTTACTTTCTAAATGTTTCACTCTATGGTTTTCAAATTTTACCATACTAAAATAGTTGACTAATCGTAGTATGTACCAGCAAATGAACAATTTTAGAGGAACTCGAAAACAATATCAGACATGTTTATGCAAGAAAATTCAATTTCTATCCAAAATTTCGAATATTCTTTGTTATATTCGAATTTGTCTTTTTGGCAGAATGCACAAATTACAGATAATTTGTTTGATGTTAGCGAAGCAAAATAATGCAGAATGCAGGCCTCTCTACTACCTAAGAGTGGGAAATACACATGTTACAAATTTAAGAACCATTTTCGGAATCGCTTAATATCTCCTTTTGGCTATTTAGGCTTCGTAAGCTATTTTGTTCACTATAGACTTCTTGTCTTTTTTATTTGTTTTTTTCGAACATTCCAAAAATATAAGTGGAAGAATTTGTCACTCGAAGTTTACGCGAAAAGGATTTTCAGGTAGCCATCGGCATGATCACTTCTTTCTTTGGACGTTATCCAAAAGAATGCACGACAAGATAGAACTTATCGCTTGAAGTTTATGGTGTTCATGGGTCTGTAAGGGCTACATTTCTGTCCCTTATCATTTTTTTTACTACCACGTCAAATTCTAGTCATTACTTTTGAGAACTAGAAAAAATTTTTGATATATTTCTTTAGTCAGGCTCGAGTTCATTAAATTTAATTTACAAAATGTTATGATCAGACTAAAAATAGCAACACAGTGAACAAAATACTAAAAGGGCGGTATTTGTAGGCGTGGCAAAAAAAAATAAAACACATATTTCTGGAATTGTTTTTACATTATCTTTAACCCCAGGGGCTGACTGACACAATTTTCTTTGTATGGAAGGCGAACCACTCTATTGTACAACAATGTTAAATAATAAAAAAACATATAAAATTTATAGCAAATAATTCAACTTTTTTTTATTCAAAAATAAAAACAAAAATACTTGTTAACCTAAATTCAATACCTTTCCTTAATCAAAGCATTCAATTTACAGTTTTTATTACCACTTATAATGATGCGTATCCAATCCAAATAATAAGAGGTACTTGCATGAACATCGGGATAACCAACAGCACACGGTCTACCCCAATTGACTACGCCAACCAAAAAGCCATTGCTTACCAAAGGACCACCAGAGTCACCATGACACGAACCCTCACCTCGCTTGGTAAACGTACACATATGGCCAACATCAACATCTTTTTTTCTGTCGCCGTGAGCATCTTTGCAACGATGGTGTGGCATATATTTCAAATCGACCTTCTTCAAACGATCCGGTGAATCACCCAAATATTCTTCTGAACCCCAACCGGTTAAAATCACATCAGCGCCATCCTTCATGGGTTTAGTTTGTAGGGGAACAATTTTGGTGTTCTCATTCAATACAATACTGGAATTTAAGTGTAGCATAGCAATGTCATTGTGCATGCTGGGAGTATCGTGATTACAATGCACATATATACGATCCACATAATAAAATACTCCAGTTTTGTCGGTTAAATCTTGTGTACCCGTTAATACCAAAATGTCGTTAACATCCTTATTCACCACACAATGGGCCGCCGTTAAGATCCAGTCAGTGTGTATGATGGCGCCACCGCAATTATGTCCCCAAATAGTTTGCAAAGACACTTGGTAGGGAGCCAAACCCTTTTCGGCTGTGGAACCACCCACTACACGTCCTTGTTTAGGAACATAGGCTAAAGGTTTTATGCGTTTTGCCGTTACCGTATTAATGGTAAGGTACGCTATTAAAACTATTAGCACCGTTGAAGTTCTGTTCATTTTGAAGACTAATGTTGATACATTTTTTTCCCCCGTTAAGAAGAGTTAAGTGATTTGGGTGTTTTCTTTTCATTTTACTTTTTATTTCATAACATTTATTGCCAGTTGTTAAAAAAAACAAAGAAATGCAGATATATTCAAGTTTTTGTGAAGAATATAAGATATGTGTATGTTTGCTTACCCTACAACCGGCACAGTTTTATTTTAAAAGATATGCACCTATTACATTTTCAGCTTCTCATTATTCGAAATTGTCTTTAGTTCAGAGCAGATAAATTGGGATTATAATGGAATTGCTAAATCCCTCTTATACCTCTTGTAATCTCCCCAGAGAAATAAAGTGGCGAACCAAAGGATATATGTCTGCCGATATATCTTTTGTACAAGCAATGGAAGTTTTGTTTTAATATTCGAACATCAAACAGACACAAACTACACATCTTGAAGCCATTGAACGCAAACGTATGGTCACACTTGACAAATATTTACTTCAAAAAAGCATAACCACTTGTTTTACCACAAATTTGTTTTACGTTGTTTACTCTTACAAGAGTTTTGCAAAATCAAACAGCATCAGAATAAGTTTGTGGGTCGCCTAATGTCTCATTTTGACGATTTGCAGGGAACGGCAAGATTGCTCAATTTTATCGTTGCGAACTTCTCAATTCGAAGAAATGGAATCGGTCACATGACTTTCAAAAACTAAATTTATCTGAAAAGTCATCAATGATCAACAAATGTTTATTCGCGCAAATTGACAAATTGATACTGGAAACATATGGTGAAATAAGAGTGCGTTTCCGGAATGCATAATGTCTCATTTTTGGCGGTAATTACCGGCTAGATATTTCTGATTTCCTTCTAGAGTTGTTTTTAAGTCACCGACTTTCTCAAAACAGAACATGCAATCGCCAGATCAATTTCAAATTATATTAAAAGAATCCAAATAAACCTTTAATAAATGTTAAATAAAATATGAAATTAAATCATATAAACTCTAAAATTTTAAACCAATATTTCATTAATGACTATAGTGACTCCAATAGTTTCTTATTGCTTAAATAACATTTTGCCTTTAAACATTTATGGCAACATAAAGATTAGATTTCTCTAGATATCTAACATTAGCCACACAACATTCAATTCAGACCGTTCACCAAACAATAAATTCGATCAAATACTAAAATTAGTATCGTTTAAACATGATTGGCAAAATACAACAACTGCTAATCAATTCAACGGTGGTAACAGTCTTAAACAATGTACATCAGTTGGCATTTTATAATAATCGCATAATAGGAGGACAAACTGCCGAAAAAAGTCTAACACCCTATCAAATATATATGCAAACCATTTATATGTGCTGGTGCTTTTATAACAATACAATGGCTAATAAAGCAGCCCATTGTGTTAGTGGTTGGCCGGCAAATTTTCTAAGAATTGCCGCCGGTAGTAATCTTTATCAACAGTATTATTTGTATGATATTCTCATATACATACTGTAATTATGATCAACCGAAATAACACCATAATATTACTATCACATACAATCAGAACCCATTGCTTTAGTCCAAAACTTAGTAAATACTGCGGAACCTTTGTTGTCTACCGGTTGGGTTTTAATTTTCCAAAAGTCTAATAATGTATCAATATTGGAGTCGGAATTTCAAGATATCCAGGTGGGTATCTCAAATGTGAGACATTATGATTACTTTAAATCATACTATGATTATTTTAGAACATAATATGATTACTTTAGACCATATTATGATTACTTTAAACTATAATATGGTTACCTAGGGTCATTATATGATCATGTATGACAATTTTATGATTATATTGGGTTATAATATTAAATTATTCAGGTCTATTGGGAATACGCGCTTCACTTCAGCGTCGTCGAACGTTCACTTTCGACATTTCGTCTTCGACATATTCTAAAATACGAGTGAAGAATTATTGTTTGCAGTAATCGATTTTTTGTAATCTCTTATGAAAAACATAAACATTGAAAACAGATGTCTAATTAATACACAGAAAAATTTAAAAACAAGAATATAATTTAAAAATAAAAATTGAGATGTATTCGATTACATTTTTAATTAATGCACAACCTGAAAATATTAGAGGAGTAATTAAAAATTTAAGAAATAACACGCCGTATATATTTAAAAATTAATGATGCCAGCTATGTATGTATGTATGCATGTTTATTACAAATTTAAAATCACCTCTTCTAATACCAAAAGAAGTTTTAGGAAAAATTTTAGAATCAACAAAGAGACATTTAAATATATTTAATCTGAATTGGAAGAGAAAATAAAACAGAAATCACGGCTTGGATGCTTAAGGCCTGTTGACAAGCTGGCAGCAGCCCTTCGTTTCTTCGATGAAGGAAATTACCAACATGGAGTTGGCAAGAATTGGCATCTTAATATTTCCCAGTCGACTTTTTCAAAACTTCTGTCTGAAGTATTAGTTGCAAATTTCAATCGAAGAGAAATTATGCCATAAATGGTCTGAACTGTTGCGGTGATGTTTGTTTTTTAGACCTGGACAAAAAAACACAGAATTAACTTTCATTGTACGTTTTTTATACATGTACATATTTACTTACATTTGAATTTATTTTTACGCGCTAAATCAAGCGTCGAACAAAAATTTATGTAGATGTGTGGTGAACAAGTATTTAAGAATGCATACAAGTGAACAAAAACATATGCTTTACTGTTTGTTTTCTGATACTCACATCGCTAACGTATTTTAGAATAACAAAAAGTGAATGAAACGCGTATTTGTGGTGAAAGTGACTTCCCGAATAGACCTGATTATTAATAAGAAAATATTATAATGAAATATTACGATGATAATTGATCATAATATGATATTTCATGACACTTATATTTATCATAAAGCTTATCATAATATGTTGCTCTTAGATTATGTTTACCACAACCATGTTTTTTCTCTGCGTACACATTTGTGCATAAATTAACCCTCAATAACTCAAGAACTTCAAATAACAAATTTTCTATGAACTTAAATAGATTTTGACAACATGTACTTTTTAAAATTTGTTATTAAAAAGGAACAGTTTCATTAAGAGGGTTTGTAGATTACAATGTCAAAAAAAAACTTCATAAAGATATAAAAAATTTACATTAAAATTCTAATATTTTTTCAACGTAATTTGCGCTTTCGTGGAACATATTTGCTTACCTACACAAAGTCGTGGTTCTAGCGCAACTTTTGAATATTCTGCATATAAAGCATCAACTACAGGACGAGTTTTCAAGATTCTATCAGAGTTGGGATTGTTTATTGGAAGTAATTTGCTGTTTTCATTGAAGTGCAGAGTGCAAGTGTCTTATATTTTCAAATTTATAAGCGGCATAGTCTGTTGAATAAGGAAAGTACCAAGAACAGAACTTCAATGTTTGGTTACTCTCGCCAGTTGAATCAGTGACCTATATACATACATAATTCAGATATATTGAAATTATTGTTGGGATCTTTTTGTGTGAAATACAGATTTGTCTCTTTAGAAATTTGCAAAGTACAAAAAGAACTGTATAGGAGTTTCAACATCTAATATATCAAAACTTAACAATTCGTTAACAGTGAAAGTGAACTGCTGTACATTGAGGTTAAGGTTCATCTTTTTCCACTGCAATGTTAATTTTTTAGGCTTTTTTCGTTTTTTGTTTGGACTTATCGAATTTGTAACATTGGAACTGGAAGGTGTTGGTTCTTTTTCAGAATAAGAAATAATGTCGTATTCGCTTTCATCTTCCAAACACACTTCAAGAAATTCTTATAAATTCGGAGTTAATTCAGGATTAGCCTTTCCATTTTCACTTTCTTCACCTGCTTGAAGTATTCGGGCGATATCTTCGTTATTTAGCTTGTGTCAGCGAGTCATTCTAAAACAAAATAATACTCTTATAAATTTTCCTATTATTTATATAAATTAGGTCCCTTTTCGCATACACTAAATTTCATGTTCTACAAAAATAATTATAAAATTCAAAAATTACTGGATTAGTAACTAATCCTTGAACACTTAACTTGCGTATAAACGTAAATCAACAAAACAAATGTAAAAAAATACTTTTTCTTAATTATTTAGTTTTATCAAATGTGTAACTTTTGAAATTCTCCGAAATAGTAATAAGATCGCAATATTTTAAACAAGAACAACCAACCCAGCTTATGGTTTTTGCATTTAATGCAAATAACAGAATGTTAACTACAGTTTACATAGTCTGATAAGCCATAGTAACTGTTAATGTGGCTGTTAATCAGATATGATTAGTATGTTGTCTGTAGTATATTATACAGTGGGTGGCCAAATTATTAGTTACACATGTAAAATTCTTTAGTTTGAAGCCGTATAATATTTTAAAATAGTGGAAATTTATCCTTTTATTTGTTCTTTTAGGTACATTAAGTGTTTCTAATTCAATTAAAAATAAATTCTTTTGTTTTAAAAATATATATTTGAGGAAAAGAAATATTACAAATTTTTTTTAAAAAAAAATCTTAATATATATTTCGTAGAACCTTCTTTGGCATCAATTACAGCTTGCACACTTTTTGACATGCTCTGAATGCATTTTTGAACATTTTCTTTTAGTTCTTCATCGTAATGCCAGACTTTAATCAATTTAATCAAAATTGCATATTTCACACTTCAGAGCAGAATGACAGATAATGATCTACAACTGCACTCTAATGTCACCACCAATCATTGTTGACACTGCACAAAATATTTAACAGTATTACCAGAATTAAAATATGAAAACATCTGGTACAAGCACTAAATTTATATACGTATTAAAAGCGGTTGAATCTTAATTAATATAGTGTAACTAATAATTTGGCCACCCACTGTATGTTATAGAGGGTTAAACGTTATCAGGGTACTGTCATGGTGAACCTTTGGTTTCCAGCAATTGGCTAGTAGTCCTACATTCCTGCTCATATTTAGGCTATCCCAATGTATTTACCAACATTTTTATATAAGAAAAGTAACACTCAGGCAATTAATATGCCTATATATAGTTGCGTTACTTTCTTTGGAAAGGGGATAGTTGAAGAAGTAAAGGTGGTGAAAGAAGAAGGTTTTTTATATCACAACTCTGCAATTGCGCATTATGATTGAGTTTAGTGCAGCATTGCAGCGCCTCTGGTGGCGAGTAGGCGCATTATATTTAAAGCTTGATTTTATAGCCTTTATTTAATTATTTTACTTCGGTGGCATTTCAATGCTATACCACCGAAGGAGGGCGCTGTGATAAATATGTTATGATAGGATAGAAAAGAAAACTAATAATTATCAGAAACTGATGTTGTTTGAGTGACAGCTGCTGGAAAGCGAACCCGGTCTACAAATACCAACTCATGCTTAATGATCAAATGCGCTAACCAACAGCTTAATTCGACAAGTATAAAGAATTGTAAATATTCTATTTTGTTTAACAAAAGTTGCACATTTTTTAAAATTATTAAAAAAAATATATATATGTGTATTAAAAAAGCTTTTAATGGCTTTTTTATATGAGTATATTCTTGCGACAAATATTTGGCATTTGGCCAGATTTTTTATACATACAAATTTCTTTATTTTGATGAATCAGTCATACACAATGACAATAGAGTTTTTTTTTTTGTAGCTGAACATGCGTTATTTCACGTGCCCAATAAGTTTTCTCATCGAAAATACATATATTTTTATTTTATGTGTATTTTTTTTTTTTTTTGGTGTTCATTAGTTCAGGTGTTGTGTGTAGCCTTCTGGACCGCATGACGACTTGAGTTCATTAAAATTTCATTCTTTATGTACAAAAATTTCGTAATCGGTATTTGGTTTCGTACGTTTTTAATGATTTGCTGTTATTACAATTTATAGATCGATGGCTAGAAATATGTATTTTAAAATTGTAACAAATATTTCAAGAAGCAAGAATGTTTAAAGAAGGGATTTCTAGAGAGTTGGAATAAGAGAGGAAGACAGGAGATAAGAAAATCTGTATCTTGTGATAGTTATCGAATACAATAGATTCTACAGGCGAATTTTTAAAGAATTTAAAATTTATAAAGTCGTTGGTTTTCACTAATGCCAGAAGAATCGTAATGAACTTTTTTCATTTGCAAAAATGTTGAAAGTATTTTTATATTGGAATAATATTTTTAATTAATATAATAATATAAATCTTATAAATTATATTGTCTTCACAGTTTAAGGAAAACAAGTTTTCCTTGAAGATGCTACACAAAGACGTAGCAAAATATTGAAAATAAAAATTAAACTTTTTATTATTACAAGACCTTAAGCTTGAACCATGACTAAAATATTAATAACAAAAGGTCTAATAAACTATAATTAGAAATGTTTAAGGAAATATAATTTCGTAATTTAAACCAAAACTAAAAGTTTAGATTTTTTCGCAATCACAAATCTTTAAGGAAATAAAGCTTCTTGGAAAAATTAGAGCTTATTTATGAAAAAATTATTTTTACGTAAAACAAAGCTTTCACCTACAATGTAAAGATAATTTTACGAGAAAAAAGAAAAAAAACTTTTTTTTATTAAAAATAGTTTTTTCCCACCAAATGATAAGCTTTGGTTTAAAGAGTTTTCTATTAAAATATTATTCAAAGCTTTGCGGAACAGAACATATTAGAGAAGATAAACTCTTAAAGATTTTTTATGCCAGAAGAATAGAAATGAACTTTTTACATTTGCAAAAAAAAAATTGATTTAAATGCTGCAGAATATTCATACAAATTAAACTGTGTTCAAAGTTTAAAAAAATAAAAAATCTAAATTTAAACCAAGATTCAAAGTTTAACCCTTTTGACCAAAAAATATCTTTTGGAAAATAAAGCTTCTTGGAGAAATTCAACTTTTAAAGCGTTTGTATGAAAAATTGGTTTTTAGTTAAAGCTTTCATATACATAAGTAAAGTATACATAAAGAAATAACTTTTTTTTATGAAAAAGAGCTTTTTGATTATTAACATGGTTTAATGTGTTTCTTTGGTTTAAATATTATTTGAAGCTTTGTGGAAAAAAGCTTATTGGAGAAGATAAACTTTTAAGGCTTTTTATTCCAGAAGAATCAAAATGAAAATGAAAGTGTTTTTCAATTAAACAACCTTTCATACTCTTTTTAAAGTTTAAGAAAATGATATTTCGTGGATTAAACCAAAAGTCATAGAGCATAGAGCATCTAGGAGAAATTAATCTTTTAAAGATTTTTTATTACAAAATGTTTTTAGTTAAAACTTTCATATAAAAAGAGCTTTTTGGTAATTAGCATGGTTTAATAAGTTTCTTTGTTTAAAATATTGTGAATAATATAAGGTTTGTGGAAAAGGGTTTGTTGGAGAAATTAAACTTTTTTATGAAAAAAAATGCTTTTAGTTAAACAAAGCTTGCATATAGGTAAAGACATTTTTATGAGAAAAAAAATAATAATAATAACTTTTTTTTCTTAAAGCTTTGGTTTAATTAGTTAAAATATGGTTTAAAGCTTTGGGGAAAAGAGCTTATTGGAGAAATTAAAGCTTTAAAGCTTTTTTCTTAACAAATTTTAAACATTCGTTGGTTTTATTAGAAAAGAATATTAATTTTGCGAAAAAGAGCTTTTGCACTAAAAGAGTTTTTGGTTAAAAATTTGTTAAAGCTTTTTTCTGAAAAAAGTTGTTGCGAAAAGAGCTTTAATGGAGAGAAAAGGAAATAATACAAATTTATGGTGAAGAAAAAAAAAACTAAAATCTGCTTCTACAAAAACTGTGTTTTTTACGGGTTTTAGCTATAATAGACAGACGATCTGATCCCAATGACTTTTAAACATATTCTGCTGAAAATTTCAACTTAACTGTAAGGCAGAAATACACCAAGCATTTTCCTCATAAACATCAACACATTACGACAACAAGAAAATGGAAATATAAAATTTTGAGAGCAGATGTTCTTTTTAGAACTCTCACTCTCCAAACACACACAAGAAAAATTGGAAAAATTTAAATAAATTTAAAAGAAAAATTTTGAAAAAATATTTTTTCGAAAAAGCAACGCGTTAGTCGTGGCAAGAGCTACAACGTGAAAAGTTCTTGAAAGAAATTTTTTGAAAAAAAAGAAATTTTGAAAAAAAATTTTATATAAAATAATTTTGAAAAATATTCATAAAAAAATATGAAACAAAAGAATTAAAGTGAAGTGAAGTGTATATAAAGCTAAACAACGACTAAATAAAAATGTAATAAAAAATTTTTAAAATAAACCTAAATTGTAGTTTAAAAATAAATTTTAAAAGAAAAATATTTTAAATAATTATTTAAACATACTAAATGGCTTAATTAATTTATTTAACAATATTTCTGTTAAAAATTTTGCAAGAAAATTCTGGAATTTTTGGAATCTATAGCTAAAACTAAAGAAAAATTATTAAAATTTCACAAATGAATGAGTAATTTGAAAACATATGGAAAACTTTTGAACACATTTCCTCATATAATATTTAATAATTTTTTGAGCAATACATGACATCAATAACAAACAAAATTATGCCGATACAAAATAACAACGGCTGTATGTCATAATAAATTCTTAAACAAAATATATGGTCAAGAGAATAAAATAAATTTTAAAAAATAAAAGCAAATAAAATAAAAAAAAAATATAAAGAAAACAACGGCATAAAAAGTGAATCATTCTAAAGAAAAATAAAAATAAATAAATGGTTATTAAAGCAACAACTACAAAAAGTTTACAAAATTTTTGAAAAATTGACTAAGTGAAAATATTGAAAAACCAAAAATACTACAAAAAAAGAAAAAGAAAACAAAAGAAAATTGTATAATTAGTTTTCACAAAAAAGCAGCTAAAATTAACAAATATAATAGAAATAAAAGCAAAAATAAAAACCAAATTACAACGCACATGTAGAAAGTTAAATAATAAGAGAAATATCGGAAAAAATCTACATAAAGATGCAATCAAAACAAATCAAAAAAAAAAAAAACATACAAAACATATGAATTTAGTGCATTCATAAAATTTCCAAAAAAAAAAAGTGTGAAATTTTTAACAATAATTAAAAAAAAACAAATTACAACACAACTTATATGTGAATTTTATGAATCTCAATAAAAATCTACAGGAAATTGCGTTTTTTTTCTTTCTTTAGGTTGCAACACACTGAGAGAAACTAGAGAGCTGCATTAGAACAATGTTTCTCAGTGCAGTTTTATTGTTATGGCTTGTTTATTTTTAGTTCTTTAAATATATATGCTAAGAAATACAATAACAAACATAATATGTAAACAAATTAAATTTATTTACTTATTTATTATTGTACCATCTGTTTGTGTCTGCTTCGAATCGGTTGTACTTATTTTAAAATTATATTTTCACATGTTTTTTGTGTACAATTTTAAGTATCTATTATAAAATATACCTTGAAATTAAAATGCTCATTAAATACAAGTATGTATGTATATGATTTAGAAGTATGATGAATTAAATTTCTATTATTTTGCCCTACTAGACGTATGCATATTATTTATTCAATTTTAAATTGTTATACTCAGGCGTATGATTGATTTATGATTTATTTTAATTAGAGCATATGATTGATATTAATTATATTCTTTTTCATTGTCGTGCTATTGTTTACACATTATTATAAAAAGCTTTTTGGCATAGAAATTTTAGATTGGAAAACTATTCTCATCTTCCTAAGATTAATCTACATATGTACTTGACGGCCGTATCGAAAACCTTTTTATATATTCTAAAGGTAGAATGAATTTAAATATCCTTATAAAAAATTGCATTAAAAATTGCATTTTAAAATAAGTTCAACAACTCATGATTATAATATCAAATATGAATGGTTTTGCAATTATTCCTATATGTCGTCTCTATAAAAATAAATTTTATTTTGCCCACTTTGTTATACTGCGTGTAATATAAATTACTAACTAAAGCGTCTATAAATTTAGTATTTTATAAGAGTTTGCGGTTTCAGGGTCTTATGCTGAATTCACAAAGAATATTTTCCGTATTGAAATTCTTGCTTTAGCAGACTTTTAATTACGCTTTCTATAGTTGTGCATGTTTAACACAACTATTGCAATATTGCATTTTTTTTAAATATTATGATCACTGTAATTATTTATATGATTTCAGCAATCACAATGTGTTTAAGTTACGATTAATATGATTATAGCAATCATATATATGATTATAGCAATTATGTAATGTTTATGATATTATGATTAAGTAAAAATATAATAACTTATATAATCATATTATGGTCGTATCACAATCATATTATAGTCAATCAAAATATTATTATTTTGAAACCACTTATCTAGTTTTTGTGATCATGTCAAGATTATAAATATAATAATATTTTGCTTATAATTATTATAATTTAGTTGTATTTAGAATTTTTTGGTAATATTTAAAATTTTGAAATAATTTGATCAATTAAGTTTTTAACATTTAAATCATTTAAACTGAAGTTATGACCCTACAAAAAGAACTTTTTATAGCCGATCGAAAGTGGATCGAATTTTACATACCTGTTACCTGATACATTACATAGTCAAATGTACTAATAGTCAGTATGAGTATTAAATACAAAGGGTAATCAAAAAGGGTTGATCGACTCTAAATTACTAGGCGTAAGTAAATGAACTATTATTCATAAATAATTCGATTTATAATGAAACTGCTTATAAATAATGTCTGACTTGTTTAGAGTATTTATAATACAGACTTATTTGCAAACCACTTTTAAGAGACAGTACTACGGAAATTAACTTGGACAGATGTGTAATTATCAAAATAGTAGAGCTGTGTCGTCAATGAACGAACGGGTTAAAATGAGCGGATCACTTCATTGAACGGAATGAGCCGGTCATTTAACTGAACGGTTTTCTTTCAATACGGATCAATTTCGTTCAGCTGCTGTTTATAAAAGACAAGAAGAAAATCACATTCAATAAGGGTTGTATTCATTCGTTCAAAGTGAACGATTGAACGAATTGAATGAACGAATCAGTCTTGGATAAATGAACGAAAATGACCGGTAACTGAAATGAACGACCGGGCACAACTCTACAAAATAGCTAAATTTTAAACTAAAATGTAACTAAACATACGAAATGACAACCGTTTTTTTTTCTAATATTGAACAGTAAAATGATAATTCACGCAATAATATATAATTTCTAGTGAGTAAATTGTCTTATTCCTAAAGGGAAATCCAAATAAATTATTTAATATTACAAACAGGTAATTGAAATTCCAAAGAATTATTTGTAAAGAACAGAACAAAGTAGAGTTTTACAGTGAATTTATCCTGGTTTACAAAGATCCACTAAGCTTACCTCAAGTTATAGCGTATTCACATATGCACCTTAATTGCGTTAATCGCAATTAATGACATTATTGAGCTCAATATTCCATATAAAATCTCAATTAATTATTGCGCAATAAGTACGAAATTGTTATAATATTGAGTAAGGTTTCGAATGCAACACTGTTCACAACTGTGTTTAGTGAGCAAAATTGTATAAAATGGCAAATGTCAACATAAGAAATCATTGAAAAATCAATGCGAAGGTAAGTTTGTTTACATAGAAACACAACAACCATTTAGAGTACTTTTTGTATTGTTTTCCAACTGTCAAATGATTATTGAGTTAACTGAAAATTTCGTATGCCTGAATACTTAAAATAATATTGTCAATTAACCGAATATTGACTCAATTAAGTTTCATATCTGAACAGGCTAATAGATTATCTGGGATGTATAAAGAACCAAGAGATACTTATACACCAATACCTCGCTTTGCATCGTTTTGCGTTTTTTTCGAAGTTGCGTCGCTGCTTAATTAGCACTAATTTTCACTGAGCGTCGTTAGATTTTCGAAGTTGAGTTGTTTTGGGTTCGAGTCTTTAATTTTTTTTTTTAAATTTTTCACAAAACCTGCAACATCATAAGGTGCTAAAACGATGACCCGTACAAGAAGTGTTTTGATGATCGAAATGGAGTCCTTGCTTTCTAATTGGATGGAAAATCAAGTTGCGCAAGAAATACTATTAAGTAAAATGGTATTTCAGATAAAAGCAAAAAGCTTATTTGATGACATAAGAAGTAAAGCTTTTTCTAACGATAATGCTAGTGGTAGTAATACAGACAATTGCTACAAAGAAATTTATGTTACGTTGAAAAGAAGCAAATTTTTTGTGAAAGAAAGCCGACGACTTAGCATTTTCGTTCTTTACATGGGTTGCTATATAAAATCTTAATTTAAATCTGCCATGTAATTAGATTGCTCTCTGAATGTCTTACATTGGCTATATACTTGCAAGAACCAGATGAATATAGTGTCTAATTCGAATTTATTCGAATCATTAACGAAGTAATTTTCGTACTGAATTCCTCGTAAACAAATTTAATTCAGGCGAATTTAATTATAATTTTTTTTTCAATTCGCGAACATAAAAAATAAAATTCGCGAATAAAATCTAAATGTAAATGTATGTAGTAAACTTAGGATAATAACACCTCTTACTGCTTGTACAATAGCTTGCGAATTTAATATTTGTAAATATATAAATTGGAAAGATAAACTTTTATTTCAACCACAAACCTATTTGAAATAACTTAAATTAAAATATTTCTAAAAATAATAAACAACAAAGAAAATATACAATTATTTCTATACATGCAAGTGAATTGTTTGATACTCGTAGTATCATTTGATTTGGAAGAGAACTACACAAGTTTTGAATATGAAATAGTATCAAAAGTCACTTATACAAGCCGCCCAGTCCGAATTATCTTCTTGTCGATTTTTAGCAGAAGCATCATTGGATTATTATTCATAGACTAATCAGATTTGAAAGTTCGAAAATAACAATGACAACCCAAAGTTACAATAGTCTTGCTTGTAAAAAGTTAATCAGAAGAGCCCTAAATATACATACGTTTGTTTTAAAACGAATAAAATCTTTGTAATAGTTAAAATTAAATTAATTAATTTAATTCCTTTAAAAATAATCTTAAAATGTTGCTTAAGAAAAATCCATATAATTCTTTGGTACCCTACAAATCCCGCAGATGTTTCTATTCATATCTCAATATTACCTCAAATGAAACAACTGTCTATAAAAAAATAAATTAATTTGAGTCCTTCTTTGACTTTTAAAACTAAAAAAAAGTAAAAAAACTCATTTAAGTTAAAACAAGGAATTTTTTGTTAAATAATTTTTTTTAAAGAATTTACTAGAATTGTGTCTGTCGGCCATCACTCAATTACGAGTAATTACCTGAATTTCGTTTTTCGAAATTTATTTATTTTTTTTTTTTTTTGTTAAATTGAATTTTGTTTCTATTTATTATTTTAAGCATTTCTTATCATTTTTTATTTATTTCATTTTGTTTTTTGTTTACAAAAAAAATTTTAAATATTTTTTACTTTTTAATTTGTTTATTTTGTATGCAAGCTTTTTTATTGAGATTTTTTGTTTTTGTAAAAATTTTATTTTCATGCCAATTAATTTGACATCTAATTTTAAAGATGAGTAAGTTTTCGTTTAATTTTATATTTCTTTTTTTGTAATTGTTGTGATTGTAATTAAAATCTGTTGAATACGTTGTAAATTGGAATTAGTAATAGCTGGGGGAGCAGGGCAATGCAGCAAATGTTTATTATTTTTGTTAATGGTTATTATGTTAATGAAAATGAGGATTTTAGGAAAACTATGTAACAAATCAATGGATTTAAATAAGACTGTTCAAAATATCATGCTTTCGTATATGATTTTGAAAAAGTTATTGCGGAAATAATAAAGTTTTCAATGCAGAAAAAATTTTACTAGAACGGAATTTTGTATGCAGAACTTTTCTGCATCAATTGCTACTTCAAGCATTACATTGTATTGATTTTAAAACAAAAGCCACGTAATTCGTGCAATAATTGCTGTTTTTACACGGTAATTGGTCCCAGGAAGCTTCGTGTAAAAATGGCATTGATCGTTTGCAAAATAGGTGATTGGTTCGTTATATCTAAAACCTATTGAAATTAGCGAAAAACAAGAATTTTTTAAGAACGACTATTCAGGTTTATAATATTAAATCACATATTTATACCTACAAGCCTAGTTATTAAAGAACAACCAAGCTTAAAAGTAATGTAAAAAATGTATCACAAGTATGACCAGTAAATTTGATTGTATCCATAAAAAGGGTATTCCCCTAAATTTGTGTTATAAACATATTTCGCAAAAATTAAATTTAACCAAAAAAAAAAAATTCAGACCAAAAGGTTTTAAATCGTGCTATTTCAAATAGTGTAAAAAAATTTTAATTTCTTTTTTTTTAAGAGAAGTAACACTCAGGCAATTAATATGCCTATATCGATGGTCTCATGTAGAAAGGCCCTAACTCGCATATTTGAAACTTTACAGGAGAAGGTAAAAACATAATAGAAACTGTAATATTCAACATGTAACTTTTTTTGTACAACTGCTTATAAAAGCGTTATTTTTTACACTATTGCAATAAATTTTTGTGAGGAGGTGTATTTGCGTTAAATGCATTGGAATCGCAAAAAAACAAATTTTGAAAAAATAGCGAGTTAGGGCCTTTCTACATGAGACCAACGATATATACTTGCGTTATTTTTTTTTTTGGAAAGGGGATAGTTGAAGAAGTAAAGGTGGTGAAAGAAAAAAGCTTTTTATATCACAACTCTGCAATTGCGCTTTATGTTTGTTTTTAGTGCAGAATTGCAGCGCCTCTGGTGGCGAGTAGGCGCATTAATGTTAAAGCTTGATTATAGCCTTTATTTTTATTATTTTACTTCGGCGGCAATGCTATACCACCGCAGGAGGGCGCTGTGATAAATATTAGTTATGATTGATAGAAGAAAACTAATAATTATCAGAAACTGAAGTTGTTTTTGAGTGGCAGCGGTTGGGAATCGAACCCGGGCTACAAATACCAACTAATGCTTAATGATCAAATGCGCTAACCAATTAAGCTAAATAAAATTCGCAAAAGAATTTTATTTAAATATAAATAATGCAAAATAACATTAGATTACAAATTGAATATAAAAAATAATCGTAAATTTTAATTTTCTACAAATTGTTATAAAATCAGACTTTCGTGACTAGTTACCACAAAGCAGAAAAAATTGCAATTAGTGTTTCTGTTACAAATTCTGCATTTATTCAAATACTTATTAATACTTCAATTAATTTTTTGCGGAAGCAAATTTGAGTTTTCAATTTACGAAAAAATAAAATTCACGAGGGATTTTTATTTTTTATTTATATATAAAGAACAGGAAAATAAAATTCCCAGACATTAGCCAATAGTAAGGATCTGCTAACTAGTTGGATCAGCTTCATTTGTATGTTATAATTCAAAGAATATATTGAATAAGTAATTAAGGCATCGTTTGTCATGTCACAATTGAGGAGAATACTCGTAGAAATTGAGGTATTCAAAATAAACATAAAATTTACTATATTTCTACTAGTTTACTGGAACAATATCGACAATCTCCATTGCTAATATTTAAACTACGATAAATTTTATTAAACCATGCTTGAATTAATCTGGATTCTGCTCTCCTAACCAAGTTTTTGTCAGCTTTGGCCAATTGAAAAATATTATGCTATTGACAAAGGAATGTATGTCAAAGTGTAATGTTTGTAAATATGTATAATGAACGGAATTTTTGGTCAAGTGGTCTCAACCACGCATTTAATAGGTTTATTAATAATCATATTACGATTGACCATAACATGATTGTGCTACAACCATATTACTATTAAGCTGGAATCATAACATAATTGCACACAATCATATTATAGTTGATATGATATGTTACACATGAGTATATTATGATTACCAGTAAACCAATAATTATTACAAGATATGGTTAAATAGGATCGATCATATTATGATATTTTCAGATAATACACATTAGTCATAATAAAGGGTCATATTATACTTTGACAGCAAATGTAAAATTCAATCATAATCTGATACCACAAGCATATTTCTTTGCGTGCAGGAATTTTGGAATTTTCATAAAAACATTTTTCATTTAAACTTCAATATTATCGCAGTTGTTTAGAGTCTATGTACTGTTTTTTTGTAAATGTATTAATTTTTAGTAACAAAATAATAAAATATTTAAAATATTGAAGTTTAAATGAAAAATGTTTTTATGAATATTCCAAAAATTTTAAGACGCATGCGCGGGTTGAAGATATCACTTAATTGAATATTACCTTTTTAAGTCTAAGACAGCAAAATATTACTATTAGAACTTTATTAATTAACTTTTATTTTTTCTCATACACAAACGCCTTACCCTAATATACATACTTTCAATTGTGTAGCACTTTCACATTATACTATGATAGATTGTTTTAAAACATTATACCAATGAGTCACTAAAAATCCTAACAAAAATCATTTATATACGAATTAATTTCATATTAATCATTATTTAAAAACAAATCTCAACAGTTATTATAAAACATTTGAATCATTTTAACTTATCATTAATTTATTTTAGTTTTTTACAAAAAAAAAAAACATGCTGCCAATATCTAACAAACTCAAGCCATAGTGCCAATAAAAAACAGAAAGCAAAACAAAAGACTTATTTTTACTTTGAACAAAAATTATACATTTTTAAGGAAACCTGTATTAAAAATAACAAGCACCAACATGGGCCACCAACCAACCAAAAAAAAAACAACATTTTGTCACTAAACTAAAAACAATAAAAGAATTCTTTTTTAATTTTAAGATGAGTCAACAACACTATAAAAAAAAAACATTTATGTTTTAAGGTGCTTCACATGTAACATAAAAAATAAACACTCAAACCCTAACAAATACATTGTAATTCCTGGGACATTTCAAAGAAGAAAAAAAACGTTTTGTTTTTTTTTTTGCTAAAAATTGAAGAGAATTTGAAAAAAAAAAATGATGTATAAAACAAATATTTTAATTATACAAGATCACCTGTTGCAACTAATAAAATCAAATGATAGAAAGCAGCAACGAATTGATCAATATAGTTTAGATAAATAAACAAATGAAATAGTTTTATAAAAAAATTCAGCAGAGTGTTAAAGCAATGATTTCTTCTAAGAGGTTTTAAGATGTAAGTCATAAGCAACCATATTGATCAATGAATGATCAATACATATCGGTACACGCAGAGAAAAAACATGTTTGGACATGGTTACCACAACTACACTGTGTTTTTTGGTAACAATATATTGTTGTGCTACACAAAGAATTATTACAAATAATTTGATTTTAAAAATATTTTAGTTAGCATAAACATTTTTATGTTTATCGCAATTATAAAATTGAATATGGTTCACTGAAACATAATTATTTTTAAAAAAATGTTTACCACAACTATTGGATGATATTATATTTTTATACAACTATTTAAACTTACAAATAACCATTACATGGTAAGTTTCTATATTTGTACTCATATTATGTTTAACATGCAAACAAAATATGTTTATTTTAATAATATTTTGTTTTAACCATTTGTAGAATGCTTTTGCATCAATTCAGTAGTTTGTCTGCGTGATATCGGATTATATATTTGGATTTAAATATTTCAATAATTGAAAAAAAGCAATTCATATTTAAAATATACTAAATATTATTTCAAAATAAATAAAATTTCAGAGAAGTGTAACAGACCTAAATAAAGAAATAATCTTAAATTTCACAAAATAAAAATCTATTAAACATAACTATGTTAATTTGTTTTATATATGTTGAAAGTGCGCAAATATTTATTTTTAATTACAAAAATATTAACTAGTGTTTGTAAGTTTTGTGTTTAAAAAAATTATATATCATAATATGATTACTTTTGACTATATTATGATTCATTTATATCATATTATGATTACTTTAAACTATAGTATGGTTATTTTTTGGTCATAATATGGTCATGTATGACAATTTTATGATTATATTGGGTTATAATATGTTGTTATAATATCAAATTATGATTAATAAGAAAATATTATGATGAAATATTACAATGATAATTGATCACAATATGATATTTGATAACACTTATATTAATCATAATATGTTTTCACTACAATCATAAAGCTGATCATAATATGTTGCTCTTAGACTATGTTTACTACAACCATGTTTTTCTCTACGTGTAGAGTGTTTACAGCAAAATAGAACTTAAAGTAAATATGTAATGGATGAATTTTGAATTAAAAAACAAAAATCGAATACATTTTTGGTTGAAATGTTTTCTCCAGAAGGGTTCGATTTAACTCCGATATACCTTAATTAAATGATCAATAGAAATTAAAGATCACTAAATAGCTAAAATTGTTAAAAAGCTCTATAAATAAAAACAAATCTACACAGAAAGAAAAATGGCAATCTAAAATTAAGTTTATTTTTCTCAGTTTTAGCCTGAAATTTTCAAGTACGTTTTTACTAGTTCATACTTAAAATAAGTAAAAATCGGGATTGATTTGACAAATCAAGCGCAGATTTTCTTAAAACAAGAATAGTGGGCTTGATTTAAGTAAAAAACTCTTAAATTAAGTCCAATTTGTTCTTAAATCAAGAAGATAAATTTTAAAACGAAAACTAAGACTTATTTTACTTAAATTAAGAACAAAAATCTTAAATCATTTCCAGAGAAGAAATGAGAGAGAGAAGAAACTTACTCTCTCAGAAGCTCCCAAAATCATTTTTTATAATTTATTGAGTAAGAAATTCTTACATTAAGTCCAATTTACTCTTAAATCAAGAAGATAACTCTTAAAGCGAAAATTAAGACTTATTTTTACTTGAATTAAGATAAAAAAAAACTTATATTTTGAGAAAAAATTGGAGCAATAAAATTTACTCTCTCAGTTGCTCTCAATATTGTAAAGTGTAGTTACAAAAACAACCCTCATGCTAATATAACGTGTTGTTACAAAACACACACTTCCTACGGTAAAATTCACGATTATAATTCTCAAATAGTCTATGTGAATTTTAATATAAGATATATAAGAATATCACAATAAAGCAAGTAAGAATAGAAGTACCGGTCCAGTTATAATCTGTTCCGAACGAACAAAATATAACCAGACGAGGCCTTGGTTCTTACTTCATAATATTGTAGCCGTAGTTAGCCGACCGAGATCCTAAGTATTTATCTCGTATTATTTAGCTCATTTTGGGATTAATTATTTCGCAGGCATTCTTAAATCAATCCGATTGTAGGATTACATCAAATATGAATTAAAGCCTAAATTTAGTTCAAAATTTTTGAACCAAGCTCATTTTGGGATTAATTCAAACTCGGACATACTTAAATCTCATTTTTGGATTACATCAAGTACGAATTCGTGCTTAAATCTAGTTTATAATTCTTGAATCAAGCTTATTTAGGGATTAATTCAAACTCAGCCATTCTTAAGAAGAGCTAAAATTAAGATTTTTTGAATTGATGAATCGGTACTTGAATCAAGTACTTTGTACTCGGTATAAGAAAATCCGTACTTGCCCTACTATTGACACCGCTACGGATTGATTTAAGTACGGATTACTCAATTTTTTTTTTTGAGTGTAGAAATATTAAAGTTAGTTAAACATGTATGTTTGAAAATATCCAACCCAGTAATCTGAGTCATTAATTACTACCCTTCAGAACTCCTTATTTCCCATAAATTAAAGCTAGATTTACACGATTGAAATTTTTTTCAAAATTGCTCTTCAAAATGCTTCAAACTCGTGTAAACAGCAAAATTTCTTCAAAATTTATTTATTTAATAATTATTTGAAGCATTTTGAAGAGAAATTTTGAAGAAAATTTCAATCTTGTAAATCTAGCTTAACTACAGGGAGGTCAAGGACAATCCTCAGTATATATGGGGTTTTCAACTGCAAATTCCACATCATTAATTCAACAAACATAAATCTTTGCCCAAAATCGTTCGCCTTAAAACACAAACCGCATAATAGCATTTCAAACACACACACACACACACACATTAGTATAACGATGATGCTGTCTGTTGATTCTGCTGCTGCTGTTGCCTCTGCTACTAAAATATTTGAGATGATGTATTTGATTATTTGTTATCTCTGATGACGAATAACTACAATAACAACAACGTAAACAACATTAACCAGCTGATATTGTTGGCTGACGAATTGACTGACAGACTGGCAACATTGGCCACAAAAATATCAAACAAATTGATTTTTATTTTCTTTTTTTGCTGTTTTGTTTTCAAAATTTAAAAACCAAAAATGTATATGTTTTCTACAATGATAATTTTAACAAAATGCTCGAGTGTACGCACAAATACAATTACATATCATTTTAATGTTTGCATAGTAGATGTCGTGACACTATGGGCTGGTGTTGTCAAAATATCACTTGTTTTTTTTTAAATAAAACCATCAGCCATGTCACAGAGTTTAATTCCTTTCGGAAGTGGAATTAATTCAGAATTTTGCTTGTATAGAAAAAATAAAACGAACAAATTTTTCGTAATAAAACATAGAAATGCTTAAAACAACAATTCCACATAGCAAATTAAAAGTGGTTTCATTCCGAAAAAATGTTTCGTTTTGCTTTTTCCATAAAAACAAAAACGAAATTAATTCCACTTCCGAACGGAATTAAATTCTGTGACATGGCTGTATATTTAGTTTATAAACTGTAGTAAAAATAAAATAAAATAAACTAGCTAAATAGGCGGCAGAAAGTATCGGAACACATTGGTAGAATCCTAAAGGAAAAGAAATTTACATAGAACTAGCCACTAGTTTCTGAACTAGTTTTAGGTTCTCAACTTTTTTATGCGAAATACTTGTAAAGTTTTAACAATGATAGAATTTTTGGTCAAGTGGCTACAATCACGCATTTAATAGTTTTATTAATAATTATATTACAATTGACCAGTGCTGATATTCAGCCGGTTCGGACCGGTTCCCTCGAACCGGTTGTTAAAATTTTAAAAATTTTCCGTACCGGTTGTTGCATATTCACCCTTATCGTGAATAAAAATTCCACATGAAATTTGTTTCCTTTTATTTTTTAACATTGAATTTTAATAGGAAAAATGTGATAGGGGTGATTACGTTTTTTGCTTTAACGGTTTTATATAATGTGTGTTTATCAAGGTGATATAGTCTCGGCAACAAACACAATATTGTTCAGTTGTTCATTGTCCAAACGTACAAACAAATGATTTTATTTTGGTCATACATTGGATTCTTGGATGATGATGTTTTCGATAGCGTTTTCTTCAATCTTTTGAGAAAAAAATAAAACATTTTTTTTTTTGACTTTTATTTTGCAAAATCAAAACTATTTTTTGTTAAAAAACTAACTTTTTTTATTAAACGAAAGTTTATATCATTTCCTTCAAGAGGCTTGTGGTCTGTTACTGGGATGCGACTTTAAAATTTTCGCTATTTTTATCAAAATTTGGCAAAAATATATTTTTTTTAAGCGAACCGTTTGTTAATTGTTTCGAATATCACCACTGCAATTGACCATAATATGATTGTGCTACAGCCATAATTTTTTTATATCAATTATCATGTCTTAACATAATCTTGTTATCATAAGGCTGGAAACATAGTATTCTTGCACAGAATCATAATAAGGTTGTTGAATATATTTACACATGATTGTGTTATAATTACCAATAAACAAATAATTATTAAAGGATATGGTTAAATGGGATCATATTATGATGATTGCATAAACGAACTTTTACTGCAATCATTAAATTATAATTTGACACTGTACTACAAGCATACATATTTTCTTTGTACACAGAAATTTCGAATTTCTAGAATAAGAAACATATCACACTTAGTATCTTTTGCTAGATATACGAGGACGGTTCGGAAATTTCTTAGCCTAGCATAGGAAGAGAATAGTTAGTTTTTCAAAAACATTATTATTTTTCAATATAATCTCTTGAAACTTCAATCCACTTAGTCCAACGCTTCTTTAGCAATTCTATTCCTTGATTAAAATAGTTTTCCTCAAGGCCTTCAAAATAGTGGTTTACAACTGTAATTGCATCTTCATTTGAGCTAAAACGCTTGTCACAAAGAAATTTTTTTAGATTTGGAAACAGGTAAAAGTCACTAGGAGCTAAATCAGCAGAATAAGGTGGGTGGTCAAGCAACGCGTACTTTAATTCGTTAATTTTAGCCATTGCTGAAACACCCTTGTGCGCTGGTGCGTTGTCTTGATGAACAATGTGTAAATCACAAAGAGTACTATTAGAGTACTGAAAAAGTACCATTAACAGAATTGTAGTTTTACTGTGAAAAATATGTGTTCAACTTATTTTTCTTGCTTTTAGCTTTATTATTTAAATATCAAACGAAAATGATTTAAAATAATTGCAATAAACTCTTATACGGTACGGTCATACTTGGCAAATATTTATTCAAAAAGGCGTAACCACTTATTTTAGCACAAATTTGTTTGACGTTGTTTACTCTTACAAGAGTTTTGCAAGATCAAACAGTATCAAATAAAATAAAACTTAATATTTGTTGTGTCTTGTCCTTAATAAACGAAGTTTTTTTTAATAAATAAAAGAGTTCAAATATATTTTATTTAGTGGTTACGTCTTTTTCGGCAAATATTTGCCAAGTGTGACCATAGCTTCAGAAGGAAATAGTAGCAACAAATATTTCTGGGTTTAAAGGAGAATACAACAAGACATTTTGTATTATAAAGAACAACTGAGAAAGAAAAATTGATAATAACCCTTTCAGACCGTGATGCATCGATTATGCGGGTGGGTTTGCTTCTGTTCACCCAATTTGAAATAGATTGACGTGTATCGATTGTGCTGATTGTTTTTTATATTTGTTTCTCACATTTCTCTTTTTGTTTGATTTATCGTTACTTGAATTATTACGAAATTCTTCAGTCAGATTTCAGTTTTAGCAAAATGAGCCGTGAAAGTAAGTAAGTGTGTTTAAAAACAAAAGTATAAATCGTTTACAAATAATAAAGTCCACATATTAATATTGCAAACAAATTGAAATCGTTTCATGCAATAAATATGTGTTTTAGTTAAAAATATTAATGAAAATCGACCGAGCGTGCGTGTCCTGAAAATCCTTGAAGGATGTAAAAATGATTAAACCTAATCATTGATAATATTTTCATACGCTGTAGAGAATATATATATATATTCCAAAAATTATAAAAAAATTCTTGCTAGTTTTGCGTCAGGTCTGATGGGGATAGTCTACCTTTTATATGATATTAGAAAAAGTTCCACAAAGTCTATTTTTAATACATGTTATGTGTTCCTGGAATATACATATTTCAGAAATTATGCGTAAAATGTCTGCTTTCTGTAGGCATTGTTTAACTTTCAAATTAAGATAAAGTACCAGTAAGTCCCACTTTTACAGATTTAGAATAGTCAAAAAGTACCAAACTTTTACTTGGTTTAAAAACACAACAGGTGCCATTAATTGTAAGCAATAGTGTCATTATTTAGCAGCACTGTTTAAAAACAAAACAAAAAGTATAGTTTCTTGATATTAAGAGAAAGTGCTACTCCATGCTATGATTTATAATAATCAAAAAGTAAAATTAGCAACGATTTAATTATTAATTCTCCGTTAGTGGCACTTTTACTTGTGGTCTTAAGGCCCAACGATAATATGCATAAGCAAGATTAAGCAAATTGCAAAAGTTAACGAAAAGGCTGTCAAATGCATAACCAGTTCAGAGTTAACTTTTAGGTGGCTACAATGACTTTGAAACTTTTTGTCCACAGTTGCACATTTATGTTTAAAAAAAATGTTTTTATTTTAACAAAAAGCCATTAAATGACTATATTTTATAAATATTATTATATTATTTTATAATTAAAAGAAAACTTCGTACCAGAAACGCATAATTTTTCCTTTTTTTTTAATTTATCGGCAAAAGTACTAAAATGTACAGCTGTGGCAGCACTACATTGTAAATAATAATAAACGTTTACATATGTTTTGTTAATTTTCGTATTGTGTTTGCAAAAATGAAGAAAAAACTTAAAAATTTAAATAATATAAAAATATTAAAGTTAGCGCTTGAAGGCCTGTGCACATTAAAATAAATAAGTGAACTACACTGTACAAGAAGAAGACGCTCTTGTTCTGTCAGAGAAATAACCGCGACAGAAAGACATTTTTGTTAAAATAAAAAGGGCCTCTTTTATTGTAAAGGCACTTATTTTTTCCACATTTTCTATTAAATTTAAAATAAATGTATTTTCTTCTTTCTCCATTTTGTTAAAAACACAAACAAACAACAAACAGCTGTTTCCGTACGGAATATGCGATCAGTTTCGCTTTTTGCTTAAGCAAATGACAGTTGAAAAACTTAACGAAAAGTTTCGTTAAGTACATTATAGTTTGCCACATACAATTTATATGTGTTCGCACGTTTGCTTAAGCTAGCATATGCACATTATAGTTGGGCCTTTAAGTTGAAAAATAAAACGCTACTTAAAAAAATAAAAGCATTAAGTGGCACCACTGAAATATAAATGAATTGCGTCAACAGCTGTTTTCATTGTTTTGTTTGATTAAAGTTTGTAATACTATGTTTCCACGACGACTTGAATCACCTGCTTCGCCTTCTGAGTCATGTTTATGAATCATGCTGTTTACATGACTAATAAGCTTGATTCGATTTGACAGTTGTCTTTAATAAACAAACAGAATTTACAATTTGTGGAAAATAATTTTTTTTAATGGACAAACAAAAGTGAGTGGAAATTAGTTAGCTTATTTGAAAAAAAAAACATACATTCGTACGTATTTACTTTCTTTACTTCCAGCAACAAGAAAATAATTTGCTTTGTTTACAATAATATTAAATTTTTACAGCTAGTGCAGATAAACTTGCGATAAAAATTAGAGAAGAGTGCAATTTTTCGTGCATCGCAAGTTGATTCAATATGAATCTACTTGATTCGCTCTTAAAATTTTGTATGGTGAAGCAAGTTGTTTCGCACATGATTGGGGTGTGAAGCATGAATAGAGAGCGAAGCATGTACCGTGGAAACATAGATTAATGCTTTAATCTCAGTTTGTTAGTTGATAAAGCAACAAAAGGTACAATTAAATAAAAGCAAAAGAAAACACAAATCCTCTAACGACCCATAGTGCTTTGTCAGTTTGTTTGTTAGTGCAACAGCAACAACGCTAGCCAGCCACTACCAACAACCTTTAACAAAAATACACGACAACGACAACAAAACAGCAGTAGCAATAGCAACAGCAGCAAAAATATATAAAAAAAAATCACAACAAATACAAACGATCGACACGAAAACAAATACAAAACAAAAACACAACAAAAACAAACAAAAGCAAAATCAGAACCAAGAATCCATACTACACACTGGGTACAATAAATTTTTCGCATAAAAACTTTTAGTTTTAGAATTTCAACCATACAGTCGAGTTAAGTTATTGTCGCGAACAAAAAATAAATTCAAAAAATAAAAAAAGACTCAATACAAAAACAAAACGAAAATATTTTTTTGAAATTTTGAAAAAGAAAAATAAGAAATTTTAATTTCGCATTACGAAATTCAAAAAAGAAATTATTGAATTAAAGAGCTAAAATTGAAAATTGTTGTTTCAAAAGGAAACTAAAACCAAGTATTAAAACTAAAAGTGATTTGAAATTTGTTAAAAAGGAAACAGAGAAAAAACAATTAGTATTATTAAAATTAAAAAAAAGTTAAATTAAATTTTTTACATATTATAAAACAGAGTTAATACAACAAACCGAATAAAAATGGCTTCAAGAAATGTGAGTTTTTAGTTTTAACAATTAATAACTGTCAATAATAATGAAATTATAAGCTGAAGTGGGGGATTTTCTCACACTGAAAGAAATTTTAAGGGCATTTGGGGTAAAAGTTTTTATGTGCGTAAACAAAATCATACAATTGATTAATTATTACCTACATTTTTAAATGTTTAAGAAGTTTTAAAATTTTTATAAAAAGAAAATTGTCTTTGAAGATCTTAAGTGAAATTTTCAACTATTGAGTATCTTAGTTTACGAGATCTTCAATAATTCAAAATTAAAGAAAATTCACTAAATTTCTGTTTTCATTCCTTTCATAGAAGTTTCTATGTAAATAATTTTTAGGAATTAGGTTGCAAATAAAGAACTTCCCCAGAAGCTAAAAATAAGCTGGCTGATTTAAGTTCTTCTTTTTTGTTTGAATTTAGTTTTTCAATTACTTTTCAATTTTATTGACAAATAGTCACAAAAAAAGTTCCAATTTTGAAGTGCTGAAAATGTACTTTAATAAAAGAAAAAAATAAAAGAAAAATATCTGAATATAACCGAGTTTTAATGTCAATCAAATATCTGCATAAGATTTAGAAAAAAATATTTTTTTTGAAGAAATCAGTGAGAAATTGCAAAAATTTCAAAATTCACAAATAAGTCATAAATTATATTTTTAGAATAGAAGTTAATTTAGAAAATGTTTGCTATAGGACCAACATTTTAGTTGTAAATTTGAAGGACAGCAGAACCAAAATTTCATAGAAATTTGGTGTTCGAAATCCGGAAAAGGGGTTAAAAAAAATTAATGTAAATTTTAAAACCTTCATTACCCAGTAATGAGTTAAAATGCTAAATTCTGTCACCACACTACCTGCCTTCTATCATTGAAGGCAAGTGCTAACCACAACCACTTGTTAATATGTCATTACTTTAATATCTATAATTAGTTACTTAGTAATGACTTTAATAACTAATTGCTCGAGAAGCTTTCAGAACCTGGAATGTGCTCATGCCAATGACTAGAAATGTAAATAAGTAATCTAAAGTTATGGTCACACTTGGCAAATATTTGCCGAAAAAACGTAATCACTAAATAAAGTATATTTGAACTCGTTTATTTATTAAAAAATAACTTTGTTTATTTACAACAAGACACAACAAATATTTAGTTTTATTTTGTGCTAAAACAATTGGTTACGCTTTTTTGAGGAAATAATTGCCAACTTAAGAAATCCAGGCGCTATGTAACATTCAAAGTAAGATACTGAGTAATAGTAATTCCTAATCACATTACCAAGTTTAAATCGAAATTAAAATTATTGAATTTGAAATTAGTAAAAGTCTATTTCTTATCTTTCTAAATGACCTACTTCGTCAAACTTCCAATCCTATCTATTATTTTGCCAACGATAGCAATATTTGTCATTCATATTCATTCAACTATAAACCAAGCCCATCGAAGTCGGGGGCAATGAGGCAATATATGAGTGTTACACTTAATCAAGTACTTATGACAAACTCTAAATAGGGTGGTACGAATAGAGTCGCCTTTAGAGCACGTCAGACTCAATGTTGTATGTTAACATACAAACGCACTGCAGATCATGTTGCTTCATCTGTTTTCTTGAGCGGTGTAAAGATTAAGGAATCAGAAGCTCTTGACGTTCTAGGCAAGAGAATATAGTGTGATGTCCGCTGTACTAAACACATTTTTCAAAAGTCAAAAGAAGCATTCAAATGCCTTGGTTTTTTAAAACGGCTCAGAAAATTCCTTATTCCAACTGATCTACTTATTATATTCGACCAAAAATGGAATACAACTCTCATGTATGAGCCGGTGCTTCGATATCTATTTTGGAGTTGCTCGACCGCGTGCATGAGAGGGCGAAGATGCTTATCGGCGACAGTAGCACATCCAACTCTATTGATTCGCTGGAGCATCACATTGCTTGGCTTGTGTTTCAGTGTTCTATCGTTACTATAATGGAATGAATGTGCTCTGCTGAAATTAGGGAACTTATTTGCGAAACCAGTTTTTTTATGCAATACACGTTCTGCTCATCCATTAGTGTCGACTTGACAGTGGATCGGACAACACATTATAGGGAAAATTCATTCTTTAGCCGTATAGTCCAAACTGTCTCTTTCAATATAGGAATATTCAAATCAAATGTCCACAAACACTACTCCCTCTATCCTCCCTCCCATAACATATTTACCTAGTTCCAACACAATGCACTGCATGAGTAGGGCACATCCCCTAAATGTTGCTCCAAGCAAAAAAAAAATCAAGAGAAATCATGCACTCCCTTTAATTACAATACAACAAATCAAATAATATTAAGAGGATTTGAAAATGTCCAAAGTCATATTACAGTCGCTTAAGGAAATAAAATTTTTTACTGGCCATCAAGTTGAAAACAAGTGTAATTGCAACCTTGAGTCCAGTGTCAAGTCTCCAGTGCATTATAGTTTAATTACACTGTATAATCAATAACATTATTTAGTTAAAAAAAATGTTATATAAATTCAAATCAAATGATTTTTGATGGACAAGTTTTAATTTTAAAACAAATTTATGTTTGAATTCAAGTAAAATTTCGGCAAGATTTTCTTATTGTTGAAATACTTATTGGTAGTTTAGAGTAATTCATAAATGACTTAATTACTTCAACTAAATGAAAAATCCTACTTGCTTAAAGTAAATGAAATGAGTTTAAAATTTCCCCTCACTTAGCTCAGTTTTGAACTATGAACTAAAATGATCGAACTAAATGTGTGTTCGCATAAATTAATACTTAATCGGAGAAAGTTGACCATAAATTTTTGTCATATTGTCAATTGCCGTAGGTCTTATGAATGTGTTAACTAGTTCAGAGAAACTGAATTATATGAACTAGTTCAATAAGACTGGAACTGCAAGTTCAGCAGTTCCTTTCACTTCTTCTATTCCAGTATTTATTTTACTGCTGATACATTATCATTAAGCCGCTTTATTTTGTTTCAGCTATTTTGCTCATTAATCCTACATAGACTAGTAGGATCGTAAAATCTTAAGTACGGTTGGTTCATGATTGCACCAACAGATTTTTAAATAAGTTTTTCAAGTTTGCTCGTGAAAAAGTTAGAGAAAATATCATAAGAACTACTGTACTAGTTATTTTAGCATCCGTTATATTTTCCTGTTTTTAGTTCAGACGAAATACGATACAACTTTACGTATGACGTTTCAATCAATGAAAGTCATTTGTCTTTTAGCTTTTATCAGTATAAAGTAAAGTAATAAAAGTTATTTCAGTTTCTTTAGGTAATTTGTGGACATTCCTATTCCAATAAGACTTGCTTTTGTTTTCCTTTCAAAAATATTGAACGCCTACCATTTGTTTGTACTTTTCGTGTTGCCCCATGTCTTGACAAGACATCGTTTTGTGCGCACACGAACAAAAATATTTTCATCTGTATGGGAAACATTTTTGTGTTATAGTTTTCTTTGTACATACATTTTTTAATAGCAAGTCTTTTTGTATGAAAATTATATTTGATGGCAGACATAGTTGTGACATTAACATGAACATAACATGAATTGTGAAATGATAGCGGTAATATTGTACGACTATGTTTTTTTGTTGCGTTAAATTACTGGTTCTAGAAAAAACGTGAGGAGAAAATGAAATCTACTTGATAATGAATTAAGTCTAAATAAGCAGCTGTTAAACAAAAGTTTAACTTAATTGTTAATTTCGTGTGGCAGACATTAAACCAATTTAATGCAAGTGAAAATGCAATCAAGTCTTCTTTATCTAAAAGCTTAAGTGATAAAGTCTTTATGAATATGCTATTTTAGGGCAGATTTAGTTCTGACATGAACATGAACATAGCATGAGTTGTTCACACAGGACAAATTAATGTGCGGACAAACAATGTTGCACTAAGTTAAATTAACGTTGACAAATCTTGTTAAGCTGTCAATTTGAAGTAATATAATAACAGCTGCTAGTATCCTTCGTTTTACAGTCCCATTCTAATAAGTCTTTAAATTTACTTTTTCTTAAGTTATCAAAATGTCAAAATTTCATGGGTATTTTTTTTTTTTTAATGTCAACCATTCGTGCTTAAGGTATGGTCACACATGGCAAATATTTACTCAAAGCAGCGTAATCACTTCTTTTGACGTTGTTTACTATTACAAGAGTATAAAATAAAACTAAATATTTGTTGTGTCTTGCCCTAAAGTTTTTTTTTTTAATAAATAAACGAGTTCAAATATATTTTATTTAGTGGCTACGCCTTTTCGGCAAATATATGAGAAGTCTGACCGTACCTTTAGTATTTTTTTAAGTGCAATTTTAGCAGAACATATTTTTTATGTGACAGTGTAAACTGGTCTTTAGTTGCCGTTATCTGAGAATATAAACTGGCCTTAACTGCTTTGCAAAATCGAAGACACTTAAGGTACGGTCACACTTGGCAAATATTTATTGCCACTTCTTTTGGCACAAATTCGTTTGACGTTGTTTACTCATACAAGAGTTTTTCTAGAGCAAACAGCAACAAATAAATTAAAACTAAATCGAGCCATAACCGCCGAAAAAATGTATCCCACAAACTCAAAATTTTACAGGGGAAGGTTTTTTTTAAATAAAATCAGTTTGAATAAAGCCATTATTTTAAAATTTATAATGTAAATATTGTTTTGTGTAATACATTTAATTTTAATAATTTTAAATGATGTTGAACTATCGATTTCGATAAAAAAAATAACAATCGATTATGGTGTGGGATACATTATTTTGGCGGTAATGGCTCGAAATATTTGTTGTGTTATGGCCTAAATAAATAAACGAGTTCAAATATATTTGGCCGATTCTATTCTGACGGGTGCAACATTTAGACGCTTCAAACGTCTTTTACTAATAGAAAGAAACACATTTCTAGAAAAGGTATTATTTTTCTATCTACTATTGTTATCTATTTACAAGAATTTATATGAAACGAAAGAGCCACGAGAGAGCTTTGACCAAATTGGCCAACTTTCATAAGATCATACCACAAAACTCTGTTAATTTTTAAACTTTTATTGTATTATTCTTTTTTATTGTCAAAGATGAGATATCAGACGATGATTATCAAATCAAACATCGTAGAGAAATATAATCCAATAATAAGAAATTTGCTGTTTAAGCCATGACGGGTGCAACATGAATGAATTTTCTGTTCGAGCCAAATCTATGAATCTTAATGCTTCGGAGTGCACAACAAATTTATATTTAAGCTTACGTTCGTCTAAAAAAATACATTATTATAAAATATAGATATTTTACTTTAAATTGGCATCAAAAAAAGTATCAAATAGTGTGATTTTAAAATTGATGTTTAAAGTTGTCTAGAATAGAATCGCCCATTTTATTTAGTGATTACAGTATTTATCGCTTATATGCATTTAAAATTTTGCACGACTTTTCGTGCTTATAAGCGAGAAATGCATGTATAAAAATCGGTTATATTAATTACGAATAGAAAATTACTCATGTTGGGATGCATATAAACGTTAAATGCAAATAACCGACGTGCATATAAGCGATAAATACTGTATGTCTTTTTCGGCAAATATTTTCTAAGTGTGACCGTACCTTTAGTTAAGACATACTAAGCAAATAAGCGAAGACTCTATACGTGTCTTGACAAGTAATAAACAGGTTAAAATCAAAACAATTTTTAGGAATTGTTTTATATTTATATTTCACAATAATAATATAATAACAACTAATTTACTAGATTGCACAAAAACTATTAAACCTTTTTTGTTCAGTGTAAAGAAAACATTCAAATTTATGAACTTTTATGTACATAAAAACAGTTTTATGGTTTTTAAATATTTTGCTAAAAGTAAGCAATACAAAAATTTAAATTATACTCGTGCATACATACAGACAAACATACATACGTTACATAAAATGTATATTCTTCGTAATTCACATGCTTTACAAATTCGTTAAAATGTAAAATTCTTTAATATTTGCTTACGTTTAAGAAAACGCATTAAAAAGCAATGACAAACAGAAAGCTAAAATAATTTATTTTACTATATTTCTTTTAGTTAAATAATAAATAAATATTTTCCATTTTCTTGTTTTCTTAATTTACCTCAAAACGTGTGTAAGGTTTTGGTAGACCGATTAACCAGATGGTTCTAATTTAAACATTTTCCTTTCGCCAAACTCAACTCATTTAAAGCAGATTTATAGAAATTTTATTTTTATCTTAACTAAAATGATTGTTCTGAACAATTGTGGTTGTTGTGGTGGCTTTTTAATAAAAAAAATATTTATTATAATCATTTGTTCTTTTTTTCAGAAATTATTTAATGTTTAATTTATTTCTAATTGAGTATAACAAGTTGTGTCATTTTATTTTTCTTATTAATTTTTGTTTATTTATTTATTAATATACTATAATATAGATTTAGTTATTTTTATAAAATTGTTTAAATATCTCAATTAAATTATGTAGAAATTTAGATTTAGAAGACAAACAGTTGTTTGTAATTGCAATGGCAATTGGTTTGTGGTGTAACTTAATAATAGGAAAGTTGAGATTTCAATTTCAATAAACTAAAGGCTTTTGGAGAATTCACCTTACAATGTGTTTACACACTCTGTTTTACTGTCTGCATTACCTAGAAGTAGTGGTATAATGACTTATTTATTATTTGATATATTTGTATGTATTTATAAAACATTTGCATGAATACATTCTGTTTTTGACTGATCACGCCTTCTGTTAGTTCAGTGAGTTATTGAAATTGTTATTTGCTGATATCAAAATAATGATGCTTTTATGAGCTTGAAATTCTTGCCTTCAAACACATTCCAGACTTTACTGGGAAAAATTGAACGTCTTTAGTTAAGACTTTGTTTTAATTAATAAATCAGTAGTTTTGTATTATGAGATCTGTATCTAGGATATTTTTCTTTTAGCTTGGAAACCTTTTCGTTATATCGATTTCATTAAGAGATCAGAATGAAACAACTTTAAACCAACCCCCCTGTCCCCACACATAAGATTGGCTGCTCGCTGCACTCAATCAATCATTTGAAACCGATTAACCTCAATTTTAATTTAGGGGTTTCTTCAGAATTTGTTTTGAATAGGAAAGTTTAGTAAATTCTAAATTCAGGTTGACAATTATTTCCATACTTTTCACAACCTGCAGGATTTGTCCTGCTAAGATTTAAAACAAATTAATGGGAAAGGTTCAAGTAAATCCCCCATGTAACATGGTTGGTCAAATGTTTAAATACTGTCAATATTACTGAAATTTTATAATTTCTTCAGTCCCAAGTAAGCAGGGAATATATAGTTTAAAAAAAAAATTAAAAAAGCTGACAAATTTCATTTAAGTTTCATAAGTCTTATAAGTTTCTTGGCAATATTATGGTCACTTTAATCATTTATATGATTGAGGCAACCATAATATGTTAGAGTTACGATTCACATGATTGTTGCACACATATATATAAAGAAATTATGTATGTATATGTTTGTGATAATAATTTTTCTGCTAAAATTTTATATCAGAGCAACACATTAAAAATTAATGATTAAAGCATAAACTTAAATATTACAATTATATATGGGCAATTTCACGTCAAGTGACCCAATTTTTAAAATCGATGTCTGCCGATTTGGATGAAAATTAAAAAAAAAAAAATTTTAAATTAAAAAAAAATATTTTTGGAATGATTGATGAAAAAGCTATCTAAAGTCCTTTGGACAATTTTTGCTATGACCAATAGGTGAAAAGTTACACTCATTTAAAAAAGACCCTGTATGACCAAAATTTCCAACTTTGACCCCCTCTAACTCCGGCAGTTCTTGAATGATAGAGCTGAAAATTTGGGCTTGGCATACTATCCAATAGTACTAACAAATTTCATCCAAATCGGAAGACATCGATTTTAAAAATTGGGTCACTTGGCGTGAAATTGCCCATATATATGATTGCAATAATGATGAGAGTCGTACATTTAAAATATCAGAATTGCCGCATTGATATGAACCTACATACACAACATTATTTTTCTCTGCATCTAAGCAGCTGCTAAACTATATATAGACGATATCCACATGCAAATAATTTAAGCTTAACTAACCAGCTCTTATACAAAAGTTTAGTAGTGATTTCATGCTGCACAGTGTCTTCAAGCCTTTTTAATAAGAAAGCTAAGGTTGCCTTTAGATTAACTAAACCGTTCATTAAACCGTGGTTAATTAGTTTAACAAAACTTGTTGCCAACACCCATTAATTGTCTGCAATAAAAAGTTTAGAACTTGTTTTTAGATTAACTAAGTCATTCCTTAAACCAAGTTTAACCAAGACCAGAAAGATTTTGTTTTAGATTAACTAAACTAAACTTTAAACCCTGTTTCTTAGCACTATGAAAACCACTGTTAGAAATCTATATTTTACTGGTATAAAAAGTTATGAATTTGTTCATATATTAACTAAACCGTTCACTATATCAAGTTTAACTAGCATTACAAAAACTACTACTAAAAATTATAAATTTTCTGCTAATAAAGCGTTTAATTAAACAAAAGACCTGAAAACTTTACTTTTAGATTGACTAAACTGAACTTTAAACACTGTTTAATCAGCACAATTTAGAACTTATTTTTAAATTAACTAAACCGTTCATTAAAGCAAGTTTAACTAGCAGCTAAGAAGTATTAAACTGCTGGTAACAAAACGTTGAAGTAGTCGAATCTTTAACAAAATTGGTGTTTAAATATTCACGAACACCGCTTGTTTTTCTCACATCACAACAGTGCGTGGACACAATATATATTATACAAAATATTAGCCTACAAATCAAGCAAAGAAATTAATTCTAAATCTGATCATAAATAAATAAAAAATTAGATAAATTTCAACATTAATAATCAATTAAAAGAAATTGTATAAAAAAATTTTAAATTACAAAAATAAAAAACAAACACATATTGACAATAAACAGACACAATTGTTGAGAAATAACATTTACCAAATATGGTTAAAAAGAAACAAAGTCAATAGCAAAAAAAAAACAAAAATACGACTCTAATGACAACTAAGGTTGAATAAAATGTCTCCAATAAAACCTGGTTTAAATAATGCATTTATGGTGGGGTTGGCTGGCAAATGCGACATAAATGGCACGAGCAACAAATGCAACACAATGCGCAACTTGATTAAACCTGATTGATACAACATGAGGCAGCACAGCATGAATTCAATTATAGTCAATGCGTTTGATTATTCCTTATTAAATGAACACAATATAGAAATATATAAAGAAACAAGTGTGTGAAATATAGAACGCCTATGAAAGTTTTAATGCAACTATATATTAAAGAAAAAATACGTTTTAAAAAAATCCTTTTAAAGTTTTAACTTATGATTTTCCTTTTAAAGTTTTAACTTTAAAATGATGACTTAATAAAAAATACTCTCGAAATTCTGCTAATTTTAAAATAAAATAATATTAATTTTAATTAAATTTATGAGAATATTACCATATAAAGTTTGTAGTTTTTTTTAACATGAATTCTAACTAAACTTTTTTAATTGTTTTTGTTCATATTATTGAAATTTTGCCAGTTTTTTTAACATTAACACAATCTTTTATAATTCCTTTTTTTTTAATAAATTTTAATAAATCATTTATCATTTATTGTTTGTTCGTATGAATCATTTGCATTTCAATGCAAAGAGTTTGTTTAGGTTTTTTTTTCAACGTTTTTACATTTTATTTGCCATCATAAGTACGAGTATGTATTTGTTTGTTCGTTTGTGATAAATGCCAATAATTAAGCAGTTTTCAAGAAATTTTGGGTTTTTGTGTATATTTTTGTCAAATACAAACATTTATATTATCTGAAATATTTGCAAATATTGTTTTATATTTGAAATATTCAGAAGACTGTTAACATAAAGGCAATTATTTGTACAACCGTAGTTTAAGAGCTTTCCGAAAAATGAATTTATGTATCTACATATGTATAAATTCCCGTTTCGTTAAGCCCTCCTCTTGACGAGCTATCATTTAAAGTGCACAAGAACAAAACTTCGAATCACGAATACAAATTTAATATGTAATGTTATTCTGTTTTTCTTAAATATTGTTTTACATTTTTAAAAATGTCAGGCTTTTTATACTCCCGGTCTTGACATGTCATCAATTTGTTAACTGTGCGAGCATATTTCTTGATCACACATGAAATTGTCTTGTGTGGGCAACTCTTGTCGATGTTGTGTTCTTGTTCAAACAAAATTGTCATAACATTGGTCGGCACAACTATGTCTGCCTTCAAATTTATTTTGCATACAAAAAAATGGCCTTTTTAGAAAATTATAAAGAAACTTTGGAATTCGAGCATCAACACGTTTTCTCTCTCTCTCTATGAAAATGTCATTTGATAGCAGTTAGTCAAGCAAGAGCATAACATCGACAAGAGTAGACCACACGAGACAAATTCATAAGCAAACAAATTGCTTGCTTAAAGCTTAAGCTAAAGAATATAAAGTTTTAACAACTCTAGCTGAAAACAAAACTTTCGTAAGAAAATGTGTTAAATGCCCTATTTTCTTGAAAAACTTTCACAATTATAAAATGGTTTATTTCTTTTTTGATTTTGAAATCTTTTAAATTTAATTTTGTTCAATGTGCTGCACAGTGCGTTTGACCATAAATACTTGCAAATACTGTAACGTAACGCTAAATATATCAGTAACGATATAGCGGTCACTGTATTTTAGTTTATTTTGGCAATCGTATAAACTAAAACTTTTTTCTAAGCTAACGATATATTTGCGTTGTAATTAATATGGTGTTCACACATGCATTTTTAAATTTTTAATTAACGCCTACTTGAATTCAATTATCCATACAAAATTTCAATTAAGATAATTGCTTCGTTAAGAGTTAATTTTTCTAATAATTGTTAAAATTAAATATACAACCCTGTGACAAGTAATAACTAAAATGGCAGTTGATTCGCTTTTAAATTAATAAAGAATATTTTTAGGCTGAAAATTATAATATTACAACCAAATACAGTGCACTAGGGAAAACGTCAACTAATTAAAACCGCGGGTGTTGACGTTTAACAAATTAAAAAAAATCTGTTATTTTTTTCTGCAATTTTTTCTTTCCAACACTTGGAAGAGAGCGTTCTCTCTATTTATTTCATAAAATTTTAGAGTAGGTAATGTGAAAAAATGGGTTGACGTTTTGAGATGTTGACGTAAACGAGCCTTGACGTTTTCCCGAGTGCACTGTAATCGTATTCTTTTTTGTCAGCTGCTGTCAAACGCTAATTGAATTAGCAATATTGAGCATATGTGAACACTTTTTAATTAACCAATAATTGACTCAAAAAAATACATGTCTGAACACCATATTGATAGTAAAAATATATGCTATTCGGAATTGACAACACTAGTAACAAGCATAATATTACTTGGATCACCTTGTTTGATTTTTTGGTTACAGGTTGACTGAAATATTTTTTTGGCATCCTTAAGTTATGCTGTATGAAAGCAAAGTAGAAAATTTAAGAGTAATAACAACAAAGATAAGCTAAAATAAACGCCTCAACTCTCTTTTAATGTTATTAACAGTGTTGATAAATACAGTTACATGTTTGAATTATTTCAATTCAGATGCAAAAATCAGTACTTCAATCAGGGCTGCCAGATGAATTTCGTAAAAAATCGTCAAAATTCCGATAAAAAAGAAAAAAAAATGTCATTTCGAATTTTAAAAATCGTCAAAAAAATCGGACAAAAAAATCACTATTTCTAGTAGTATTTTGAAATTTATATTTAAACGAAAACATAAAAATTCAAGTTCTTGTACATTTTAAATAAGAAATCACAAAAAATATAATGTTAAACACAATTTGTGTAATATTTTTATAATATCTTAGTCCGCTTTCACACTTTGTAATTCTGACTCGTCAAGGCAAGTATTTTTGGATGAGAAGGGAAAAGAGAACAAATGCGGTACAACTTGACGGTACTAGTCAATTTTCTTATTTCCTTTTGTTTTTATACCCTCCACCACCAAAAGTTGTGAATGAGGGTATATTACGTTTGTCATTATTTTTTAATATTCATCTGAGACCCAACAAAGTATATATTTTCTTGATCCTTATGAAATTCTAAGTCGATTGAGCCATGTCCGTCTGTCTGCCTGTCTGTGTAAAACACTCTCACGTCCAAACTATACAACTTAACTAAACGATATTTCCAGAAAAATATTTCCAATTTTGCAGGTAACTTTGGTATTGAAAATCAGCAAAATCGGTTTAGGCCAACCAGAGTTATGGACCAATATGTGAGACAACCTCCATAAAAATTTGATATTTTTGTCCATTTTATTGCAATATTTTGAAATATATTGCAGATAATACCATAAAATTTTGTATACGTTGTTTTTATAATAAAAGAAGAAAGAGTGCGGAAAATAGTAAGAATCGGTCCATGATTTCTCATAGACCCCATACAAAAATCTTCCCGAAATATTGCTCAATTTTACATAATTCCCTATAAAATTGGAATATCACGACAAAATTCAGCAAAAATAAGTTTTATACAAAAAGAAATCACAAACCGAATCTTTTTTTAATTCGGTCCATATTTGACCATAGACCCCATATAAAGTCCACTTCCAAAATTCACTTAAATACGCATAAAACAGATATAAATAATGTTAAACGGCTAAAATTTGACATAAATAATCTTTATGGGCAAATAAATTGTTGTACTAAATTTTATGGTGGTCGGCCCAGAACTGGTCATAGCTCCCATACAAGGACCACATCTGAAAAAGACATTTATCCCTATATATATTTTATAAATATCGGTACCGACCCAAAACTTTACACAAATCATTTAAATATATACAAAAATCATCCCACAAAATTTTGTGAATTTCGGTCTATTTTTAACCGTATGCCCCATATAAAGCCCTCTTCCGAAAATCACTTTAATACTCATAAATCTCTTATAAATAAGGCTACCAATCCAAAATTTTACACGGATCATGTACATGCCTAAATCAAACTGCTGGATTTTGAGAATATCGGTCTATATTTGCTTATATCCCCCACATAAGGTCCACTACCGAAATCCACGTTAATACTATCTTAAATATACCGTTATTATGTTTAAATTCGACATGAAATATCCTCATATGCATGAAAATAACTGTTCCAAAATTTAAGAAGATCGGCCCATAATTTGTAATAGCTGCCATATAAGAACCATTTCCAAAAAACAAATAAACCCACAAAAATATCTAATAAATATCGATATCGAACCAACTTTTATATGGATCAGAAATTTTAATCCAGAAATCATATTAGTATCGGTTATACGGCAATTAAGCTACTGGATTTTATAGCTGTCAGTCAATAATAGCTCCTGAATTAGGTCCACTTCCGAGCATAACAACCAACCATACAACTCTTGTAAATAACGCTATTGAGCTGAACTTCAACCATATAATCCTAAAATACATAGAAATCACATTAGTGGATACTGGATTTAGAAGCTATTAGTCCATAATTGGTCCACTTCTTCTATGCCACCCATAAATCTTTTGTAAATAATGTTATTGAGATCAAATTCAAACAAAAAAGCCTCATCATATATCTTATCCTTTTTTGTTTTTGTTTCTTAACTTGTTTTTATTACCTTTAACTTTAACAATTTGTAGGTGGAGGGTATTAAAGATTCGGCAAAGCCGAATATACTTTTCTAATTTGTTTTTTTTTTTTTTTTGTTTTCTTTAATGCATGTTGATTTGTATGAAAAAGTATGAAAATTGAATTGACGTGTCTGAATGAAATGGCAAGTTCAAAAAAGAATTGAACAAAAACTGAAGAGTATGAAACAGGACTAAATTCAAAAAAAAAAAAATTGGGAAATTACATCTGTGCAATTGACACCAACTATTAAACAATTAAAATTTAATTAAATGAATGGCTATAAAAATTTGGACCGTCAGAGGCATTTTTCAACGATAGAGTGTCTCGAAAACAAAAGATTATCAATCTAATAACACATTGACAATTTACTTTATTTTAATATGCATTCTCCAAAACGTTAAATGGTAAAGAGATTCGTGTCAGAAGCATAAACCTGTAAAGATTACTTTAAAAAGAATAGCAAAGATATTTTAGGGATTGCCATTTTTTGTAATAATATTCGCTGACTAATATTGTAGCCTTTGATAATTGAAAATCCAAAATCTACCAACTCTGCTGAAAAAACGAAGGTATCATAAACATTTACTTTGAAATTTTTACATACAAACGTTTCCAGGCAATTGTGTGTCGTCGTCTGTAGGTGTAACTGATAGTCTTTCTGGTTTTTATATGTGCATTCCGCTTAGAATGGAAAAAACTCACAACCATTAAAAAAAGTATTAAACAAAAACCTGTTACGGAAAATAGAATAGACAAAATAATATCGTCATAATTTGTTACGCATACACAGCAACAAAGTAATAAAGAATTTCTGATTGAAAAGAATGTTTGTCTGTCTGACTAGTTGCGGCCTTAGTCATACTAAGTTACATTTGGTACTAATTTACATAGTCTTGGTACCTTTCGTATATTGTTACATGTTTACCTTTTCAAAAAGGTGGTTTATTTCCTTTAAATATTCATTTTAATTGCAAAATATAGATAATATAACGAGGTTTATTTATTCAAATGTACACAAAACAATTAACAACCTGTCTTTTACTACTCTTTTACAGCTTACTTTAACACACACTTAAATTACAGTTTGAGGACGGTTTGACATATTCTAGTAATTTCCGACAGCATCTAGAGAAGACAAACGAAAGTTCCATTTTATAGCCGTTAAAAGTTAATGTTGCCATACATACTCCACGACTTTTTCCACGACAATGTTTTTATATAGAAGCTTCTATTAATGAAAATTTGATAATCATGCTGTGTGTTGATACCAACCGTTGCAAAAAAGTTCAATTTATATTGAAATATAATTTCGTAACAATAATTTTAATAAAAAAGTTGAAATATGTTGTAAGTTAAAAAAAAAATAATTAAAATTAAATTTCTCATACATTTTGCTGAATATCGACCTGAAAATCTTAATCTTATAATTGGTTGTTACAATTGGTACATAGGTACAATTAACAAACTATATCTTCTAAAATTTAGTACCTTTGATATGGACAATTTTATATGGACTCAGTTTTAAAAGTCAGTTTTATTATTTATTATTTATTTCCTTATTATATACATATATGGTACTTTTTACACCCACATCAGAAATAGTACTATTTTTACCCTAAATGTCGTCCCTGCGCACGATCACAAAAAGAATACGTAAACAAAAACTATTCACAGAAAATTACAAACAAAAATATAGTGTTGTTAATGATGTTGATATGATCACGTTATAGAAACAATAACAAATACGTCCAAGAACCAAAAACAAACAGGTAAAATGAAACAACAAAACATGCATATGAATAAATTTAAAAAGAAAAAGCACAGAGAAGAAAAGAGCTTAGAAAGCAAAGTAGAAAATTTAAGAGTAAACAACAAAGATAAGCTAAAATAAACGCCTCAACTCTCTTTTACTGTCATTAACAATCAGTGTTGATAAATACAGTTTAAAGTACATGTTTGAGTATTATTTCAATTCAGATACAAAAATCAGTACTACAATAACAAAAATTTTTTTAATGGATAAATATGTATTATGTAGGTATTAGGTTTACAAATTTAAAGTCGTATAATTATTAATATAGATATGTATTTAAATATGTATATTTTAAACAAAATGCGTTTTATTCTTAGTATAATTTAGACATATTTGTACAATTTCTTTAAAAATAGTACTTTATTACCAATATTTATTTATTATCCCTGTTAATACTGCAATGGAGCCAACGAAAATAATGCTTGAGTTTTGTCAATAGGAAATAAAAAAATTATATTGCTAGACTTCCACGAATATAAATCTTAGACTTATATTTTACACTAAGTTGATAAGTTGTTTAATACTTATTGCATTTTATCAAATGAACAATGAGTTATTTTTTTAAAGGTAACTTTGGGGTGTTACTCTCTATTGCGATGCGATAGCAAATGCATTTGCTTTCGATTTTTGGAAAATTGTGTGATAATACGATGACAAAGAAAACTGTGTTATCTTATTATTGTCAATAAAAACAATTTCCAGATAATGGAGTGTGTAACAGATCCGTTGGTACCAAGAACTGATCTTAAGAATCAATAATTTCTTTAATCATTAATCAACATCTGAAGCTCACCGATTGCTAACCGAAGCCTATGGTAATGTGCGTGTGTTAATATTTAGTTGGATTTGATTTCATAAAAAACACATTCAATTTAGAGAAATGTATGAAATCTGTATTTGAGACGATAGAGCGATCTATAGTATAGTAGTATATATAATATAATTTTCTAGAATTTAGAGGCTAAAGTGCCACAAATTAAACTAAAAATTTTGGTACATTTCTAGTTGAAATTTCTATTAATTTAATTTAGTAAAGATTAGATTATTTAAGCTTTAAGTATTCTTTCGACATTAAATTTATCTTAAAATCTTACTTAATTAGCATAATCATTTGAAATACATTTGAAATACGTAAAGGGAATATTTATCTAACGTTTAAAGCATAAACTAATAGAATTTGTAAATTTGCGTAACATTTTTAAAGGCTTAGTTAATATAATTAAATTTGTGTTGAACTTCAAGAACTTTAATAAATTATTAATAAAAATTTTCACGAATATGATCTTAAAATTTTAAGCAAATTTAAAACATTTTAATATAAGTTTTTGTAAACTGTTAATTTTTTCTACTGAATGACTTGGAATATAGAATTTAGGAACATAATTGGGAAGGTTTTTCGTTGATCTTACAAAGTTTTCTTTTTCGTTACTATTATAAATTTTTAGTTAAATTTAATGTGGGTAACGTTAAATTGTTAATTTGTTTTTACTGAATCATTTATGAAATATAATTTTACAAAATTTGGGATAATTTGAAAGGTTATTAATTGATCTTAAGATTCTAGATCTAATTTGTTCAAGTATACATATGTACATCAAAAGGTTATAAAAATGTTTATTTATTATGTCTTAGGATAAGAAAATGTTTAACTTTATAATAACGTTTTTCATATAATACATATTGCTAAAAAAATAATACAAATAATTATAGAGCATTTATTTTAGTTTTCTATGGAATTTTTTCAGTTTAATACCTGTTTGTGCTTTCTTAAGGTATTGAAATTAGTTTTAATTAAAAAACACTTTAGCTAATAAATATTAAATAGTCATTATTTAAATACATATGCTGCTTGTTTGTATTCAGGTAGCTCTACAAAATAAGAAACGCCTGAATATGTTTAAGAAATGACTAAACCAATGCAAATAACCGAAAATAGCACTTTATCTATAGACGACAAGAAGATAAAAACAAATTTTTAATAAAAATTGTTTATCAGGAGAAACAACAACAATTAATAATAATTAAGAGAAAGAAACAAGCCATAACAATAAGACAATATTTTAATGGCGGGTATGGAAAATTCAAAAGAATATTTTAAATACATATTTATTAAAATTATTTGGACACTAATCGCAGTATTTTGTTAAAATTAATGATTAAATACTTTGGCAGACAATTACTCGTTTACTTAATATTGGTTTCACTTAAGTTAATCAGACATGTGATGGAAATCGAAATCAAAAACGAATCAGTTTTGGAACTACATTTTAATGCATTTATAATTTAATTTTTAAAACTTTTGTTTTAAGATTCTCTTTAGTAGCCCAATATATTTATATTTTATGTGATAAAAGTTTTTCAATACAGAAATATTACGAAAAATTGACTTCTAAAACTCATTCGTTTTCGTTTTCGATATCCATCACATGCCTGAATAAGGGTTTATTTCGTCATATATATTTCCAATTACAATTTGTTATGTTTAATTGCCTTGTAAACTTGTAATTAAATGTCTAAGATTCTGCAATTTTCCATCCCTGTTTAACAAAATAAATTAAATTATTTACAGTGTAAACAGAGAAACAAGAACAAAGAGAGAGAGAGCAAGCAAATCAAAAAACAAAACAAAGTTAATTTTACCTTCAAAAAATAACACAGTGAAAGAGCAGAGATCTTTCATTTTGAATAAAAGAGTTAAGATAAGAAGAGAACCATTATGTTTGGTTTACATAATTTGGGAGCAAACAGCTCTTTACAGAGCAATATTATTAATAAAAATAACAACAACCAAAATACTAATGACAAGAAAGCCGGTCGTTATGGTGTTGGTGACATTAATACGACAACAACAACATCAGCGGCAGCAGCGAATACAATAGCAACAATGAGTGGTGGAAATAGAATTAATGCAAATTCAAATAATCTACAGCAACAACAACAATACCAGCCATACATCGGCTCTACTAGTAATATTAATAGTAGTAGTAGTGGTGGTGGTGTTGGTTTTATGGGAGCAGCACAACAGCAACAACAACATCAGCAGCACTCTACTAATATTGTTGGCTGTGGTGGTGGAGCTGTTAATATTTCTTCCACGGCTGGTAGCAAAGTAAAACCAGTAAATTCCCCGATCGTTGGACAAACGCATTCAGTTGAAGGTGGATCGCGTGCGCAGACGGTTGATAGTCAAGCGACTAATTACAATTTACAAAATCGTACCAACAATAATAGTAGTAAAAATCAAAAAATCATTTTAAAAACGCCCGAATTCTTAGCGACAAATCAATTAAACGAGCAATTTGAACAAGTTAATTTGAATACGCAACAAAACGGTGTTCTAAATCAACAGCAAACATATATTAATAATCGAAATAATTTGCCAATTAATCAAAATTTCATTAATAATACTACTAATACAAATAAATGTCAACAAATACAAAATTACACAAATCCCTTTCAAACGAATGGGCAAGCAATAAAAACAAGTGATTTTAATACAATAAATACCAATAATAACAATAACAACATCATTAGCAATTGTCCTTCAAGTGTCATAAAAACCACAACATTAAATTTACCTGTGACATCATACGCTGCATCACAGCAACAGCCGCAGCATCAGCAACAGTATCCTGTTGAACAAATCTATTACACCAACGACAACAACAATTTAAACGACAACTACGTTTACACTTTTAATCCACAGGTGTGTGTTTAGATTTCCTAGTTTTTAATTGCTTAATAATTTACTTTGATGCACTTATTTTATATTTAATAGATAATCTTTTACCAAACTAAAAAACAAACTTATTTTTCACTTCACTTTGCTTCGAAAAATGTTAATGAACTTCTACATTACACAAATCTCTTACGTCTCCTCTAAAAAAACAGCCTAAATAAACACGCACGCCACACAAATATTTCATTGGCCGACATTTTTTCCCTTGTGTACTTTTTTGCGCAATTGACTGTGTCTCTTTCTCTACTTTTTTAATTCCCTTTTCTCTGTGACTTTCTTTTTGGAGGTGCATGTTTTTTCGTTTGTTTTTGGTTGGTTTTACAATTGCACTTGCATACATACATACATATGGAGATGTGTTTAACATGTATGTAAACTTTACAATGTAAAGTAAACAGAGTTCAAGTTCTAATCTTGTTTTGTTGTTTTTTGCCAAAAAGTGTTCTCGCTCTCTGTAGCAAAAAAAAAAACTAACAAAAAATGGTTGAAAAAACAACTAAAATTAAAGTAAGGAAGAATACCTCACCAGCGTTATCGTTGTTGCGACTAAAGTCGCAATTTGACCTTTTTACAGATGCCTTGCCACTTTTTGTGTACCTTTTTTTGTTTTAATTGATACATATTAGTTTTTTTATTAAATTTTTTTTATTATATGAAACTTATGTTAAAAAATTAATAAATTGTTGAATATGTATGTATATGTAAACATACATCATATACAACATTTAAATGAAAAAAAGACGATTTTTATTTTTGTTTTGTTTATTTTCCATAATTTTAAAAGTGTTGCCCCTTTTTAACCCCTTTTTGAGCGACTTATTTTTAAGAAATCCCCTTTTTGTGCGACTTTCTCAAATTTGTTAACGGTAAAGCTGTATCTAACTAACCTAAAGGAGTCTTGAGTTAAATAAGGGCAAACAGTGTTATTTAGAAATATTACAGTACACCCTCGACGTATGTGTAGTAGATACAACCGTTTATTTTAAAAAAGTCATATCGTTAGCTAAAATGTTAAAAGTTTTACTATTTTTTGTTTCCGACTTTTACCACGCAATTAAAGGCGGTCACATTATTTTAGTTTAACTTCATGTTATGTACAATTTTATAGAGAAAACTTGAGGTGTAAAATGATTAATTAAATAAAACACATAATTTTTTAAGATTTTATAATCAAAAAATGTAATAGAATTAAAATGCCGGTCTTAGAAATTTCTGAAATACAACTATTTCAAATTGTACCGTACCTATTTCAGAATATTTATATTTCACAAAATTCTAATTAGTTTTTCTAATTTTTATTTCGGAAATTTGTAATTGCATTTCCGAAAGTATTTTATAATTCAGAATTCTTTCATCTTTTTGTCCAAATGGAAAATTTGTTTTAAAAAATCGGCATTGCTACTTTTAAAATTTGGAATCTCCGATTTTTATTTTCTTACAGCAAAATTTACCTAAATTACAAACCTACATAATATTTGAAAGATCGTAGAAGCCATGAATCAAATAATAAAGATTACGCATTGCGTTGTATTTTACAAAAACTGTGAGAGCAAAATTTCTTCGTGTGACGTCACAAGTCAAAAATATTTTTATGTTTGCTTAATTTCTATATAAATTTTAAAGCAAATAAAAGTTTTAAAATGAAGTGTGCCGTTTTTAATTGTGGAAATATTAAAAAAAAATAACTTAAATTTAAATGTTTTTCCATTTCCAAAAGAAAATAAATTTAAAATGGACACAATTTTGCCACCTTGATGAACAAAAATTTAAAGTGTTTCATAGAGTTTGTATTTAACACTTTAAGTCAGATGATATAACAGGAGATATGAAATTAAAAATGGGTAACTGAAACGTTTTGCGTATAAGATACTTTATGTTAGGTTTTCAAAGCCTACTGAAGAATTTGTGTGTCAAATTAAAAATCTGGAAGCTGCACTCAAATCTTTTAATGTTGAAAATGTCTTGATTTGCAACGAGTATTTAAAAAAGCAGATACATATGTACATATATACATATGTAAATGATTCAAGTACTAATAATGCTGATATTAAAGCTAAAACACTTTTTTCGATCGAGAATGTTTTTTCAAATAAGAAAACTAAATCAACTCCTAACGGATGAGACCAGAAAACGCAGCCAGAAACAAACAATAAATTGATAATACATACAAAAATATAATACATATATAAAATACTAAAATATAGTTTACTTTTTTGATATTGATATGAATTTAATAGGAAATAATTTTATTTAGAATCAAAAAATTTACGAAAAATTAATTTTTCTTTGAAAATTGTCAGAAAAAGTTATATTTTACATGTTATACGGAAAAAATAACCTGTGACGTCATGCGCAGAGAGAGGAAATTTTGTTTACATTTTTTGCGCAATCTTTATTATTTGATTCATGCGTAGAATCGTGTAAGAATAATATATAATTGTCAATCAGTGGTCGATACAGGAGACGATTATAATACTTTATTTAATAGTAAACAACGACATCCATAATATAAATGTTTGTATCTCACTGACATAAAGAAAACAAATGTATTAAATTCCTTTAAAGCTTTAGTTGACCACGAATAAAGATCCGTGTATAAGACATATAATATATAATATACCTATTATTTATTGTAAATTGTATTCAAGAATGTGCAAACAAATTACTTTTTAGCTTATTTTTCTATTAATATTCATGAATTTTAGTTTCATTTCCTCTACAACTTTACAACAACTCTATACCTACTAAAGCAAATGTTTAAAACTCTATTAATTTTCAACACATTCCCTTTCGCTTACCTTCCCCGGCAATTGTGTTTCCCTTGATACTTTTTCCCAGTTGTAAAATACAAATTAAAAAACACCAAATTACCTTTGGCCATAAAAAACACCAACAGGACAAAAAACTGTTATCAGCATTTGGTGGGAATTTCAAATATGTATCATGCAATACCACTAAAGTTCTTTTCATTAGCAATTTTCATTAAAATAAATTTCGTTTCTTGTTTTTTTTTTTGCACAAAATTTTCTGGATCATAAACGAAGAAAATCAACAATGAATCTTAAGATTTTCAGCAGAGTCTGTCTGTCTAGCAGAGCAAAAACATAACACACTCATACACACACCACACAATATAATATAAAAACAAAAACAAACATTGAAAATTTACTGTAATAGATAAAAGAGATTTAATAATAAAAAAAACAGCTGTTTGTTTGAAAGGGGGAGGTAAAAGAAGACTGCTGAGAAAAATTCATGACATGAAGATAACTTTAAATTTCAATTTATTTAGTTTTTAGTTGTGTGTTTGCCATCGGCGTAGCTAGGCCTTTTTCCTGGGGGGATCTTTTTTGAACACTTTTTAGTAAAAGCTATGGAAAATTGTTCAAATAAAAAAATGCAATAAAAGAATAAAAATTCTGGGGGTGGCTAAATTTTTTCTGGGGGGGGCTTAGCCTCCCCCAGACCGGGCTATCTACGCCGATGGTGTTTGCCTTTAACCAAAAAAACCACAGACTGACATGTTTTTATGTTATTAATCATTAAATAAGAAGAAATTAGATAAAGATAGAAGAAAATAAAACTCTTCTATCAAATCATGTTGTTGTTATTGTTAGGGTTTGTCAACCAATGTCACACTGTAAATGAAATTAAATCACAACTTTTTTTCCTATATGCGTTTTCATTGCGTACGAGTTGATTTTTAAGTACATATGTATATTGGGGCCATAAGCAGGGATGTATACTTTAGTAGTAGGGAACTTTTTATTACTTTTGCAAATTTGATGCGAGAAAACTAAACCAAAAAAAAAAAAAAAAAACATAGTAATGCTAAATCTGAGTAAAATTATAAAAAGTATTCAATAAGTTTTAATGAAAATGTCAAATCTGTGACAGATTTTTTTCATTATTATTACAAATGTGCAATTAACCAACTCTGCTCTAAGCATCCAACTAATGAATAGATTCATACATGACCAAATAAAATGATAGACTAACTGACTGACTGAATGAATGATTAAATTAATAAAAGAATGACTTGTAGCTGCAAACTCGTGTATGTAGGCCTGCCTGCCTGTTTGTCATAATAATTGTTAAACTTTTTTTCTGCTTTTAATTCATTTTGTTGTACTTTTATTCAAAGACACCATAAGATAAAATAAAATTATACAAACATAGAAATAAGGGCGTTTTGCGTGATCCGTAAGCGGAGTATAAACGTCACCATATTGTATTTTCAGCTTGTAAGTGGGCTTGCAGTAACATGTCGAGACATTTTTCTTGTTTTTGTTATTAAATATTTACTTTGGAATTAATTTTTATTAATGGAATTTAATGTGATTTAAATTAATACGAATTGTGAGAGGAGATAAAAATTAATGAAACAAACAATACGAGTATGCATTTAGTATTTTTTGAAACACTTGCTAAAGTCAAGTGCAGGGAGGACGAAATATTTGGCTTTAAATTTTTTTTAATAATAATAACAGTTTTAATTGAAAGAAATCTTTAATTGAAAGAATGAATATAATAAGAAATACTTTTAATTGAAAACAATAGAAGATAAAAGGTTTGGGAAGACACTTAATGCAAAAGCTAGACCCTAAATCTAGAATAAATTTAACTGTACTTAAATTTTATCAGAAATACAGACATTTCTTTTCAAATAACAAATATTCCATAAGTTCGCTTTTGGAAAAAAGTTAGATTTTGTTAAATTTTTTAATCCCCGCAAAATATTTATAATTTTATGATACATATTTTCTCAAAATACAAGGTGGCGGAAAAGTAATCCTCCTATCAGAAAATGCTATAAATTTTGCGATTGGCCCCTAATGTCAGTTCTGTTTTGACATTTGTGTAGTAAACACATGCGAAATACACGTTAATAAACAATGTTACGCTACACTACTCCAGAACGCGGAATATTGCTGACTATTTATTTGACAGCCAAAAAACATCGGAAGTTTACTTTTGCGCCACCTTGTACAATAAACGTTAATAAACAATGTTACGCTACACTGCTCCTGAACGCGGAATTTTGCTGACAGAACTGACATTAGGGGCCTCGCAAAATTTATAGCATTTTCTGATAGGAGGATTACTTTTGCGCCACCTTGTATATAAAAAATAACTTTAAAATTTATATGAGATTTTGTTAAAATGTAAAAATAACAATCATTTAATAAAATTTTATTAATTAATTTTAAAGTTTAAACAAATTCACCTTTGACCTTAGAAGTAAAAGTTAGGATTTTCTTAAAGTGTTTAACATATATGACTGACTTTAGTTCCCAAATATGGAAATAAGTTATTTGTTTTTAATTTCTTAAAAATCCTTTACAAATATCTAAATATTCTATTTACCTTTGACCTCTGAGGAAGAAGTTCGGGTTTTGTTCGAATTTTTAGTATACGATACGATCGTATATGAAAATCCATAAAAAACAACAATGATTTGATGACATTTTGTTAATAAATTTATAAGATTCCAAAAAATCACCTTTGAACTTTGAAGTAATAGTTGAAATGTTTTTAAAATATTTGACGTATGTGAGTGTGATTTGATAATAAATGCAGGAAAATGTTAATTTGTTTTTAATTTCTTAAAAATACTTTACAAAATACAAAGATTCGATACTATTTTCTTGACAAATATCAAAAATTAAAAAAAATTACCTTTGACCTTTAAAGAGAAACTTCAGTTATTGTTAAAATTTTAAGCATACATTAAAATCTTTAACAAATTGCAATAATTTGATGAATTTTTTTTTTTGATAAATTTATAAGAATAAACAAATTCACTAAAGCAAAAGTTATGATTTCCCTAAAATTTATAGCATATTTTAGTGATATTAGAAACAAGATGCAAAAAAGTTGTAATGTCTTTAATTTCAAGATATTTTATAAAAACATGCCACAAATTTTCTCGAAATTCATAAGAATTTAAACCACATTCACCTTATATTTGAGTAAATAATTATAATAATATTATTCTTAAGAATATCTTAAAAAAAACACCAAAAAACATTTTTCTTCTCAACATGTTGTTCTGCCAAAATTTAGTAAAATCTCTAAGATCTATTTTTTTGTACAAGTTAAGGGAAAACTTTAAATAAATTTATTAATATTGATACAACACATGTGCTACGTTCTATATCCCACTACGAAGTGAAACTGAAATCGTTTTCAATTCCACATAGAAAATTTCACGGCGTTCTAAAAAACTTTGAAAATTATATTTTACTTTTCAAATCATTTTCACTAAAATTAGAAAATGAAAATTTCGCTTCCACTTTTCATTTTACAAATGTTGAACCCAGGTGATAGTTTAAAAGTTAATTTTAATATATACCCCTAAAGTGCCTTAAATTATCAATAACATTCATTAATTGCCTTTATAAAATTTATAAATATGTTTTGCATTTAATGTCTCCTTCCCTACGCTAGGATCCCTACGACGAAAACTTTGACGAAGACATGGAAGCTGAACGTGATCTCGCCGAAGATGCTCAATGGAAGAAAATCCAACAGAACACATTCACCCGTTGGGCCAACGAACATCTCAAGACCATCGATCGTTCGATCAACAGTTTGGAGAGTGATCTCTCCGATGGTTTGCGTTTAATCGCCCTCATTGAGGTGTTGTCACAAAAACGCATGCCCAAATACAATAAAAGACCAACATTCCGTTCACAAAAATTGGAAAATGTTTCAGTTGCGTTGAAATTCCTCGAAGATGAGGGTATTAAAATTGTTAATATTGGTAAGTGGAACAAATATATTTTATACATTAAGAGACAAAGTTTTGAAAATTAATTTTAGGAATTATTGGAAACTTATAGTTTTTATACAGCAAATCAATATTTTTTGTTACAAAAAAATAGGGGTTATGAAAGTGTTATTTTTAATTTAGTAACAAAATTAAGCAGCTGTTGTTGTTGTTTATTGGCTCATTAAATATGTTGTCATAATATTTTTTATATTGAAAGAAACGTTATTGTTTTGTTTGTTTTTTTTCAAGTTTTTTAATAAACAACAAATGGTTTGCCACTAAAATGTACGTTAAATTTAAACTTTTCTACAATACATTGATAAAAACAAATGTATAAATTTCCCCCTTGCCATTATTTAATTTTATACTTGTTGTTGTTATTGTGGCATCATCATTTTTGATTAAATTATAAAATTCTGAAAAATTTGTTTAAACCTTTATTAAAACTCTTGTCCATGCCCCTTTCTTATAAATCATATTTAAGTAATATTGTGTTTGTTTGTTTTGTTTTAACCGATAAACAAATTTTTAAAATTTTTTCAAGGTTAAACTTGAAATATTTTTTTTGAACATTAAGCTCAGAACATACAGAAGCTCTCCGTAGCCAGCCAACATGTGCATGCATTCCTAATATGTTTAGGTGAAAAAAAAAATTAACAAAAATTTCTTAAATTCCGTTCTACACAATGTTATGTACGTATGTATGTGTGTATACATATACCTATAAGTATCTAGATATTGTTTTTGTATGCCAATTTTATTTGCGTAACCAAAATATGACATCATTTGTTTTTTTTCGAGGTTTCAAAGTTTTTACTTTCATTTGAGCTTGTGTTGTGGAACAAAATAAATTTTATCGCTGTAAATAAATATTTATTTTTTATAATATTTTCAGTTCATTTGATTTTTTCATTTATACTTTACATTTATATTTATACATTGTTGTATTACTGCAATTTCAGTTATTTTTTTTATTTGTTAAACACGTTTTATTAACATGTTTTAATGCAATTAGTCATTGTATTTACTTTAACAATTGCACGGTTATTGTTTATTGTAATTTTGCAAAAACAGTTAAATATATTTAATAACAGAAAGCTTGGTAATAAAATCTGTGAAATCATCAGTAAATTTTTTGGTTTACTCACAACATTTCTTTGGTGACAGTAAAACTTTGTTTTGTAATACATACAAGCAAAGTTTGCATTTGACCTAAATTTTAAGAGTGTGTAAAGCCGGCTTAAGTAATGAAACTTTTGTTGAAATTTGCAACTTTAAATTTCTCATAATTTTGTGGCACTAGGCATCAATTTTGGTTTTGATAAAGTTATTTTTAGATTTAAGGCATTAATTATTAAATTTCCCACAAGTAGGCAGCATTTTATGGGCTCATATTTCCATTCTATTGCAGCTGTTCTGGAAATAAAAAACTTTCAAAAAGGAGCGATTTTCAAAATCCAGTAAATGACTAATTGATTTACTAGAAATCCTTAAGTTTTGTTTATTTACACGTCAAACATGTTCCTGGGATTCGGTTTACAGAACAGCCTATCTTGTTTTTAATCGTCTAAACTGCAAAAGGGCCTATGTGGCATTTTTAGAATTTTTTTATTTGCTTAATCAAAGCTTTATTTATTGTCTATTTAATTACAAGTATAAGGCCCGTTTTCTCAATTTGTCGACAAACTGCCTGTTACTAAATGTCGACATAAATTTATTAGACTGTTTATATGTCCGTTAACAAATTTGGTTTTCTCAATACATATACCAACAGAAACATTATTTTCATTTGGCAATACCTCTCAAAATTTATGTGAAAATTGGGAACTCTGTCTTCAAGTGACAAATTGTTGACATAAGTCAGCTGTTTTCCAAATGTGAAAAAATAACAAAAAAAAAACAAATATTTTAAAAAAATAAATAATATCCATGTCTGCCAGGTAGTTAGGTCTGGCTTGATAAACTCTTTCAACATTCACTTGGAATTCATGTTCTTCGAGTTCATCCTACATCAAATTAATGTTTATTCCTCTATTATTTTTTCTAAAATCTATTTTATTTTTTTTACAAAAACTCAAGGTATTGCCACATAAAAAATATGAACAGCAGTCAGCTGATTGAATTTTTCTGTAAAACAAATAAATAATCAGCAGATGAGGGCTGGTTAGTTTTGCGACAGAATAGAAGCAAATGAGAAATTAACTTTCTTTAATCGGCAGTTTTTCGTTGGGGAAAAAGATAATCGCCTAATGAGAAAACAGCCTTAAGTATATTGTTTAATAACTTTATTGATTCCGATCAATTTATTTCATATGAAAGTATTTAAAAACCTTTCTGTTCTTTTGTAAATTTTTGGTCACAAAAGTTTGATCAAAAACTTCATTCTGAGTTTAATGACTCACAGAAGATACTTGTTGATTTGATTTTATTTACCGTTTAGTCAATACTATTTTATTTATTATCAATCTAAAAAAAAACGAATTTGTTCAAATCTAAAGTATGTATAATTTATCTTTGCATGAGATTAGATATTGTTTACAATAATTTTTAAACATTTAATAAAACAAATAAAAAGACGTTATATAAAACAAAAACAAAACTTGTAATAGTGAGATATTTAAATAGGTCGCTTTACATGTGTTCCCTACATTAGGGTTCTTAAGAATACTCAAATGTGTTGGTACTTTTTTCTTTACAAAAATATTTAATTTGCATTTTTTTTTTGTAAAAAAAAAACAAAATAAAAGTTCTGCTGTTCATTATAGTATTATGAAAATCAGTCAGTGTAACTTTGAAACCAATAACATGAAGATGCTATAATTTTTATAGTAAATATTAATTTGATACTAAAATACGAATTTCGCACTGATATAGTAATTTGGTACCAAATGAGTGATTTCGTACTGAAAAAGCAATTTCGTACCAATATAGCAATTTCGGCAGAATATTCAATTTTGTACTGAATTATCAATTTCGATTGAAATGATAAAATTTGTCCTGAAATAGCATTTTGACACCAAATCAGCAATTTCGTACGGAAATAGCAATTTGGTACCAAATGAGCGATTTCATACTGAAAAAGCAATTTCGACAGAAAAAATCAATTTCGTACTGAAATATCAATTTCGATTGAAATGATAAATTTTGTTCTGAAATAGCAATTTGGTACCAAATCAGCAATTTCGTATGGAAATAGCAATTTGGTACCAAATGAGCGATTTAGTACTCAAAAAGCAATTTCGTACTGAAATAGCAATTTCGACAGAAATAATCAATATCGTACTGAAATATCAATTTCGATTGAAATGATAAATTTTGTTCTGAAATAGCAATTTGGTACCAAATAACCACTTTCATATGGACATAGCAATTTGGTACCAATCAAATGAGCACTTTCACACGGAAATAGCAATTTAGTACCAAATGGGTAATTTCGTACGGAAATAGCAAGTTAGTACCAAATGAGCAAATTTGTACGGAAATAAGAATTTATTACCAAATGAGCAATTTCGTACGGAAGTAGAAATTTGGTACCCAATGAGCAATTTTGTACGGAAATAGCAATTTGGTACAAAATCAGCAATTTCATACGGAAATAGTAATTTGGTACCAAATCAGCAATTTCGTAGACTTACTATTAGAAGTGAATTAACTTTCGCCTATGACACATAAAAAACCTAGTTATATAGATAGTCAAGTAAACATTTAAGTAGCTTGTATGGTAAATTTAATAATTATCTATCCCTTTCTTTGGGGTGTGTTCAAAAAAAGTAAAACATAATAATTTCTTTCTAAATTTTCTTTATAAAATACCCAATTTATAAGATACAAACAAGACAGTTGATATTAATTCTCTTTTACACAAAAAAAAATAAAACATTTTAATATAGAAATGACGTTAAATGAAACTTAGAAAGGTGTTGCATAATTTTCATATTTAATGCATTTTATATAAATTTATTTAAAAATACACAAGTAAGAGATAAAAGTTATATTTTCGGCTAATTAGCTTTATTTAAATTTTCTATTTGTATTATTAATAACAATAATAATAAACTAAAGCAACAAACAGGTTTATTGTTGCTTTCGTTAACTTATCAGGTGGTACTAAATGTATTTTTGTGTTTATTATCAAACTAACTTAACCAAAAATTAATTAATAAAACCATTTTAAAAATAAGAAAAAAAACAACATAAACAATTTAATTTGATGAATACAACAAGTTTTTCTTTATGGATTTCTTTTTTAAGTTTATAAGTTCTTTGACATGAAGAGAATGGCACAGAAAAATATTAAAAAAATATTTAAGTTGTTGTGTTTATACTAACTTTATAATAATAATGCTATTTAAAACTATGCCACACCAAAGAACATAATAATTTATGTATCTAATATAGTTTTTAATTACCAAACTAATTTCCATTAAATATGGGAAAAATAAAAAAATGTTATGGTGTTTAATCTATAATATAGATTCTATATACAGATTAATCCAACTACATATAGATAAATATTAAAATTTTTTTTTTAACAAATTAATTCATTATTTAAACTAATTTTCTTTTTTCTAACTAACATTAGCTTTTGATAAATAACTCATTAAAAATTACACAAATTAATTTTGTTACAAGCCATATTCATTTAATTTTGTAGGTTAAACTTGAGATATCTGTGATTTAAAAACAAATATCTGCTTTTAAAAACAATAAAATAGAGTTTTAGATACAAAGTACGTCTATAAATATGAGTTTGTGTACGGACAAGTAGTTATTTGCAAATTTTCAAGTTTAAAACATGAGTGATGACTAGACATACCGTTTAACAAAATTAAAGTAAATAAATTAAGCATTTCTTTCTTTCTTTCTTTCTTTTTCTTCGTTTTCTTTAACGTTTGAGGCATAAATTAGAAAACCCGTCTAGGCAGTTTATTAACAGGCCACAACATTTCATTACAAGAAGTCAATAATACAAGATGAAAACAAACGTCTCTAACTATTTTGTACTCGCAAACTTAGCCACACATTTATTGGTTTGAATGTTTACTAAACTGCTGCTTAACAAAGTTTAGATACATACAGATATTTTTTTTCAAATTAAAAACAGCAAGAAAAAGAAAACAAGAGGTTGAATACAATTTAACATTAATTAATCCATTAAGGACCCAAAACAAATAAAATAACAAAATGATCAATTTAGCAATTTTTTTTTACTGAAGTAGGAATTTGTTAACAAACGAGCAATTAAGTACCAAGTACTGCAATCGCCATTTTGTACCAAATTAGCGAATTTTTACTGAAATAGCAATTTGGTGTCAAATTAGCAATTTTATACCAACTAAATAATTTTGTACTCAAATTGCCGTTTGGTACCAAATTAGCAGTTTTGTACTGAAATAGCATTTTGGTACCAAATTAGCAATTTTGTACTGAAATAGAATTTTGTATAATTTTGTACTGAAATTGCCATTTTTTACTGAAATTTTCATTTCGTACTGAAATTTATATTTTGTACCAAATTAGCGAATTTTTACTGAAATAGCAATTTGGTATCAAATTAGCAGTTTTGTACTGAAACAGCAATTTGGTAAAAAAAAAATAATAAATTTAGAACTAAGTAAACAATTTTGTACTGAAATAGCAATATGGTACCAAATTAGCAATATTGTACTAAAATAGCAATTTTGTACCACGTAAATAATTTTGTACTGAAATTGCCATTTTGTACAGAAGTTACCATTTTGTATCAATTTAGCAAATTTAAATTGAAATCGCCAAATTAAATAAATATACCAAGTAAATAATTTTGTACTGATATTGCAATTTTGTACCAAATTCGCGAATTTGTACTGAAATCGCTTTTATGTACTAAAATATCAAATTTGTACCAGGAAAACAATTTTTCACTGCAATTGCCATTTTGTAGCAAATAAGCGAATTTGTACTGAAATTGCCATTTTGTATCAAATTAGCAAATTTTTACTGAATTAGCAATTTTGTACTGAAATAGCAATTTTGTACCAAATTAGCGAATTTGTACTGAAATTGCCATTTATACCAAATTAGCGAATTTGTACTGAATTAGCAATTTTGTACTGAAATAGCAATTTTTTACCAAGTAAATAATTTTTTACTGAAATTGTAATTTTTTGCTGAAATTTTCATTTCGTACTGAAATTTCCATTTTGTACCAAATTAGCGAATTTTTACTGAAATAGCAATTTGGTACCAAATTAGCAATTTTGTACTAAAAACCAAGTAAATAGTTTTGTACTGGAATTGTCATTTGGTACCAAATTAGCAGTTTTGTACTGAAATAGCAATATGGTACCAAATTAGTAATTTTGTACTGAAATAGTAATTTTGTACCAAGTAAATAATTTTGTACTGATATTGTAATTTTGTACCAAATTCGCGAATTTGTACTGAAATCGCTCTTATGTACTAAAATATCAATTTTGTACCAGGAAAACAATTTTTCACTGCAATTGCCATTTTGTAGCAAATAAGCGAATTTGTACTGAAATTGCCATTTTGTACCAAATTAGCGAATATGTACTGAATTAGCAATTTTTTTACTGAAATAGCAATTTTGTTCAAAATAGCGAATTTTTACTGAAATTGCCATTTTATACCAAATTAGCAAATTTGTACTGAAATTGTCATTTTATACCGAATTAGCGAATTTGTACTGAAATAGCAATTTTGTACCAAGTAACTACATAAATAATTTTTTACTGAAATTGCCATTTTATACCAAATTTGTATTTTTGTAACAAAAATAACAATTTTGCACTAATTTTTATACTAAACTAAAATTTTTGGACCAAATTTTATTTCCACTAAATTTAGTTTTTTTGTGCCAAAGACATTTTCAGTCTTAAATCAAGCGCCTGAAAACGGGTTAATCCTTGCACGCTTCTGATTTATGCGTCAACAAAAAGCATTTCAAAAATCTGGAATTTTGCAGAAAAGTTATAAAAACTGAAGACACGCAGATAGCAGAAAAAGTTAACATTGAAATGAATAGAATAAAAATCACTTTTGCAATCGTACGTATTTGCAAACGTAAACGTACAACTGTAAATTGAAACATGTTTAAATGCGTTTAAAGTAAAAAAAAATGTTGTTAAACAGATTTCTTTTTTTCAAAACTTAAAAAAAAGACAAGAAATGAAACTACTAAACAGGATGATAATAAAGATGATGATAAAAACACAATTCAACTCATAAAGTTTGCAAAGAAAAATCAAATATTTTTTTTGTATAGAATGATAGGAAAAATTACAACAAGCGCCAGGAGATTTTGACATGCAAGTAAGTTTTCTAAGAATTAAACAGTTAAACTGGCGGAAGAATCTATTAAAATTAAAAAGAAAATAGCCATTATGTTTATTTTCTTTGTAGTTAAATGTAGTTAATGGTTAACAACTTTTTATGCAGAATACTTGAATGGTTAGAGTCAAGTTGAGAAATTTTTTAATGTATTGTTACTATTCTATGACGACTACTTGTCTTAAACTAGTGAGCAAGAAGATTTATTAGCAGAGTTCTATATAATTTTCTTGTTTTAACCATAACATATAAATTTGTTGCCACAAGTTTTAGCACTTTTTTTTGTCTGCAATATCTTTAACCCATTTAACCATTTACAGCAGCTGTCAGTTGTCAATACTTGTCGGTTAGTGTTAATTTAATTTCTTCTTGACTTTATCTTTTAATAAGATAATTAATTTTCCTTAAATAATAAAAATTCCTAAAAAATAAATAATCAGTTTTATGCTAAAAGCAATTCAAAGCTTATTATATTATTATATGTAAATGTATCTTATGGATTTTACTATCCAGCAGTCAGCCAAACAAATGAAACCAGTCAAAATAGTTGCCATTAAACATTTGTATGGCAAACACGTACATACACCAGTGAGTGGTCAAACATTTTTACAATAATAAAATACAAAAATATTGAAATAGAAACAATATGTGTTAGCAATAAAATAGAGAGTTGATTATATTTGAAACTACAATTACTCTATATACATATATATGTACATACATACATATTTATAGTATCTAGATATATCGGTCTAGATATTTACGGATACTGTATATAGCTACATTCAAATAAATTATATGTATTGATATGTATGTATGTACGTTGGCATAACTACTCTTTCTTATTTAAACTCACATAAGTACGCTTTCGTACTCGTACTCAAAAGTCGTCTACTTTACGCTGCTCGTTTAACTATTGTTGTTTTTAGAAACCGCACTTAAAAAATTGCCAATTGTGGTTTGAAATTTTTTACTTCATTTCTTTATTATGGAAAATTAAAAAAAAAAACGATCGCAATTTGGCTTGTTATAAAAATAGTTTGGTTTTACACTTAAAGAAAACCACCAGCGTCACCAACAAACACTATTTGGTTTAGTACATGATATTGTAGTGGGTTCTTTGAAAAACGTGTACATTTATTTTAATAGAACTAAAGTTTATTCACACGCTTGTTTTTTTACATGAAAAGTAAATATAACTCCTCATATTTTTCAAATAAAGGAAAAAAAAAATAATTTGTATACAAATAGAAATATAAATTGAATTGAAACACATCTTATCATCCAGCCATCCAGCAGTAGAGAAACTGTAATATACATAATTACTAAGTTTAGTTTAGTTAGTAAATCTATAGATATTGAGAATATACCTTAACTATTTATTGGTGGGTTTAACAAACAGGCTGTCATTTTGATTTTTATCGAAACATTTCTTAGCTCAGTGTATTCCAACAATCTACTGCCTCTGCCAACACTTCATTCGTATGCATTGTTGTTGATGTTTTCATATTTGCTGCAGTTCAAAAATATTAAAATGAACGACAAACTTCATTTGGGGCAACTTGGGGTTTTTTTTTTTAATTTACCTGAATTATTTTGAATTTCAAGCGTGGGCTGTCAAAGAATCCAGTTTCTGTTGAACATTGGACATTGTAAAATAAAAATATAAAAATGACTATTGAATGCGTTTTTCATTTTTAAGTTGCATAGTTTTTTGTTTGAAAGCAGCAAGAAAGATTTTTCATCATTTTCAGCAGTAATTGAATTAGAACTTTATATAACAAAGTACAAAGCTTGGTGGAGTTAAGGTACGGTCACATTTGGCAAATATTTAATCAAAAAAGCGTAACCACGTGTTTTAGTACAAATTTGTTTCACGTTTTTTACCCTTACAAGAGTTTTGCAAGATCAAACAGCATCAAATAAATTTAAAACTAAATATCTGTTGTGCTGTAGCCTAAATAAGAAACTTTTTATAAATAAATAAACGAGTTCAAATATATGTTATTTAATGGTACGTCTTTTTCGGCAAATATTTGCCAAATGTGACCGACCGTACCTTTAGGCTTTTAGAATAAATATTGTTTACAGAATTATCTAATTTAAAATATAGAAGTAGGTTGCCACATCCACCTTAATTCAAATCTATCAATTTGGAATCACTTTCATCCTCAATTTAAGGATGGTCATCCGTCTGGATGTTTGTCTCTCCAAGTAAATATTGCAATAAAATTTGCTAGCTGACAACCGTTAAACTATTAAATAAGTTTGGAGTTTTATTAATTCAGCTAGCTGAATATCAATTATAATTAACCGACTTTGTATTTTATTAAATAAATTCCACATACAGTTAAAGAATCTCTGGAAAACTTAATTCAGCCTGTCTTAATTTTAATATAGCTAAGATTTTTTCACAATTTAATAAAATTTACGGAAATGTTTTTCTATAACCATCTTTATTTTATTACTCAGCTAATGTTTATCTTTATATTTCAATAATTGCATTTAGCTGAATATCAATAATACTCAGCTGATTTGTTATATTACATATTAAGTTAATACCACTTTCAGCTAGAGAATCAGCGAGAAACTCAATTCAGCTAAATTTAATTTTAATTCAGCTAAGATTTCCTCACTATTTAATGTTAATCATCATTATTCTTGTATTTCGCTAAAAAAATATCTTTTTGCTTTTTCTTAAATTATTCTAATCATTAATTAAAACAATACTTTTGGTTGGTCATTTTGCACTTCCTAGCTTGCAATTTGTATCATTTTAAAAGTGATCTAATAATCCAAAGAGCAATTTATTTGTTAAAAATTAATTAATTTAATTATTAAATTGTTTATACATACCTACCTATCTTGGCACACTTTGTTCAGTTTTTTCAACATTGTAGGTACTATGAGTACAATCACTTTAATACATTTTATAGATCATCAGAAAATTATCAATAAATACGTTTATTTTTTATTCCTCTTACATGTGTAAATCATTCACTTTCATGATTTTCTTATCTTATCAAAAGAAATAGGGAGACAGAGAGAGAAAAATATAGAGAAAGAGTGTAAAAAAATACGCAAAACAAGTACCTACATACTTTATTGTATTTGTTGCTGTTGTCATATACAAAACAAAAAACAAATAAGAAAGTATAGTTGGACAAGCCCGATCATATAATACCCTACACCCAGTATATGTATAAAACAGTATTTCAGAAATGGGCGTTATATGGGAGATATAACCTATTGTGGACCGATCATCCAAAAATTTAGTGTCATAATGTCTGTGAATATAAATATTATAGGTATGCGTTAAACTTTATCTCGATATAAATACTTTTAAACGATTTATGGAGCTTAAAGTGAATTGCGGAGAGGGTCTTATATGGGAGTTTCGACTAATTATGGACCGATAATAATAATATTGTACCGTATTATTTTTAGACATATGAAATATATATTTTTTTTAATATTATTTGGATACCAAAATTTTTAAGAGAGTTATTCTCTTTAAAGTGATTTTCGGAAGTGGGCCTTATATGGGAGCTACAAGCAATGGACCGATCTGCACAAAATGTAATTTGACTTTATTTATCACTCATTTGTGATGAAATTTGTTTGGATACCTGCGTAATTCAAACACTTATGATCAGTAAACCCCAATTTCGGGAGAACATTTGTATGGGGGCCAGGTGAAATAATGTACCGATTTCCACCAGTTTCAATCCTATCCCATCACGTACCAAATTTTATCGAATTATCTTCAAAATTGCGACCTGTACTCTGCGCACAAGCTTTACAAGGACAGCCAGCCAGCCAGACGGACGGACGGACATTGTTAAATCGACTCAGAAAGTGATTCAGAGTCGATCGCTCTGCTTTAAGGTGGGTGTTGGACCAATATTTGTGGGCGTTACAAACATCAGCACAAATCCAATATATCCTCCCCACTATGGTGGTGTTGGGTATAATAACAGTTGTAGTAAACAGCGTTGCCGTTTTTGGTTATTTCTAACCAAAATTGGTTATTTTTTTTCTCAATGTGTACATGTGTAGATTTTTTCTGTTTTGGTTATTTTTTTACTGAAAATATTTAGATTTTAAGATAATTAGTAATATATTGCAAGCAAAAGAATTGTGCAAAAATCAACAAAATGCCCATTTTGTTTGGTCTGCCAAAGACAAATTTTAAAACTCAAGCTGTGACATTTTAAGTAAAAGTGATCTCCATATTTATTGTAATATAATTACATGTTTTTTAGTATTTAAGAGAGTAACTTTCTAGTTCCTTATTTTATTGCCAATGAAAAATTTTTTGTTTTTATTATATACTTTTTATTTTTGTTTAAGACATTAAAAATTAATAATTAAACTTGCAAAACTTAATGTAAAGTATTGGAATTTTAAAATTTACAAATTGTAGCATTAGCTTATGTTTCTTTGCATTACTTTTTGCAAAATATGACGCTTAGTTTTTTAAAAAAATTATTTTTTAGTATTAGGAGTTGTGTTGTAAAATACGTTGTTTTATGTTTTTTTTGTTACCTTAAAGTACAAATTATAGTTAAAATTACAAAAAATAAATAAATAGTGCATGCATTTAAATTTGGTTATTTTTTTTTAATTTGGTTATTTTTTTCATAAATGTTGGTTACAAAAAATTTTTTTTCGTGGCAACACTGGTAGTAAACGAACAAAAACAACCATAACAATAAGGTATAAAAAAATAGACTCAATGACCAGATAGACAGACAAACGAACAAACAGCAGCAACAACAACAACTACTTGGTTGCATTTCAACAAGTACAAAACGAACACATTCATACAAATAATGACGTCATTTATAATGCAGCTTATAATTCAAATGCAATAATTTGTGTTTAGAAAAAGATGGCGTCATTAGTTAATAAGCCGGTAACGATGATGATTTACTTTTATGCATTAAATACTTTATTATTCATCATTAGTTAGCAAGAAAATCATAGATAAATTTACTTGGAACTGAAAACATTTTTAACAAGAAAGTCTTAAACCTACTAAAAGTGAATAACAAAATAAACATGCCAAATATTTAAACAAAAAGACGTTTAAATAAATTAAAAAATGAGTCATTTTAAAAACAAATGAGTAACCCATCATACCTATATTACTTAAGCATTTTAACAAAAATGAATTTAATAAAAATATGTATTATTTTTATTTTTTAAACAAATCTGAAACAATAATTTAAAACTTCTTTTTTTAATTATTTATTTTTATCAGTAATGTTTTACCTTATTTAAAAAATTTATCACACACTTTTCATTTATAATTCTTTGTACATATTATTTTTTCTACATTTATTTACTTATATGTGTCAATGTCAATTAATTTAAATAATATACAATTTTATTATTTAATATTTGTAATGAACAATAATAGCAATAATAAATGTGTAGTAGTATAAAGTAGCAGAGTTTTTTTTTATAATTTCCATAGTATTCCACAAATCATTGAGAGTTTTTAGAATTATTTGATAAGCTTTGTTTGATTGTTGCTGAAAAGGCTTGAGTGACTAATTTTCTATTTATTTTTAGAATTTTTTATTTTTATTAAATATTTATTTTTATGAGTGCTGCAGCAATCATTAAGGCGTTTAAAAAGTGTGTGGTGGGGAAAAACAATTTTTTACTTAAAAATATAATTTTGAGTCACAATTTGAAATCTTTATGAACTTTTTTCGAATTTTTATGAATGAAGTTTCAATTAACAATTAGTTTAATATGCCATGCATGTAGTTTTTTCGTCTAAATATTGTTCAATTCACAAGTGATGTTGTATGTTGTACATTGTATGATACAACTATCTGATTGTGAACACAGTTTTGAGCAAAGTCGTATGTTTATATTGTCAAGCCTTTAAAATGTCAAAAAGAAAATATTACAAATTTATAATACAAGTGAGAAAAACAAAATAATTTCTTCATTGCGTGAAATTGAGTAATATTGAGTCAAGTAAGTAAAAATGAATGATCTTTTTTCATAAATTAAATACAACAATCTCCATTAATTAAATTAATTATTTTTATTTTCTTGTTTTAAATTTGTCAATCAGTTTCTGATTTAAGTGTTACCGCTTACTTTTTTAAACAAAAATGAGTAATTTTTGATTGAGATGCGCATTTGAACTTTTGGCAAAACCTAAACTTTCATACAACATTAAAAAAACGTATGTAAAATGTCGTAGGTGTTGTACAAAATATTTATATAGAAATTACCAACTATGTATTGTAAATTCAGGCGATGCGTCGCAACGTACAACTCCTATGACACTACAACATTACTTATGAATTAAACATATGTATCCAGCAAAACTGTTGTAAGTAATTAAAATATTTTAAACTTCCAACGACCTTGATATTTCTGTATTGTTTCCGTAAGACCTTCCCTGTTCTTACCACTATATCTTCCTATACTTAGAAAACAACAAAATTTGTTACAAAGTATTTTCATGATCAATGATTAAGAATTAAAAAAAAATACACCCAATAAAGCATGACTTTTAATAATAAATTTAACCAAGAAAAACTAAAAAAAAAACTTATAAAACGTGATATAAAAAAAAACTAAACAAAGTTTAGTTTCAAAGCTACAACTTCCTCTAATACTCGTACATTGAATTTTAGTTGAAATTAGTAGTTGCCCCTACAGTACTGTTATTACTAATTATTAGAGGTCATTTCCAAGGTCATTATAAGCCGGCTTCAAAATATTTATAGATAAAGAAGTAAAATTAAACCTCAAGAACTAATGATAAATAAGCTTAAAGTACTGTATGGAATACAATATGTAATATTGTAGTCAGAATTTATTAAAAAATTTATAAGCTGTATAATAGTTTTTTGCAGTAATTCATTATTTTTTTTTTTACCATTTTCCTTAATATGTATAACATTTTGTATATAACAGTTTTTCTATAAATAATAACAGTTATATTAAACAGTTTCTGTATAACAGTTTTTTATTTAAAACTGTCCGTATAACTGTTTCTTTCCATAGAAAGCTCTATGTATAACGGTTTCTTCTACAGATAAATTTGTGTTTTAAAAGTTTTTTTCCATAGAAAAATTTCTCACAATAGTACTTTATATAGAATATTTTCTGTATAACAGTTTTTTTTATAGAAAGTTATGTGTATAACTGTCTGTACAACAATTTTTTATATTCAAAACTGTCTGTGTAACAGTTTTTTGTATTGAAAACTGTCTATATAAATGTTTTTTCAATAGAAAACTCTCTGTATAGCAGTTTTTTATATGTCTGTATAACAGTTTTTCGTATTAAAAACTGTCTGTTTTTTATATTCAAAAGTGTCTGTGTAACAGTTTTTTATATTGAAAACTGTCTGAACAAATGTTTTTTCAATAGAAAACTCTCTGTATAGCAGTTTTTTATTTGTCTGTATAACAGTTTTTCGTATTGAAAACTGTCTGTATAACAGTTTTTTATATTGAAAACTGCCTGTATAAAAGTTTTTATATTGAGTACTGTCTGTATAACAGTTTTTTCCATAGAAAACTCTCTGTATAACAGTTTTTATATTGAAAACTGTCTGTATAACAGTTTTTTATATTGAAAACTGTCTGTGTAACAGTTTTTATATTGAGAACTGTCCTATAACAGTTTTTTTTCTATAGAAAACTGTCTGTATAACAGTTTTTCTTTAGAAAACTGTGTTTATAACAGTTGTTTCTATAGAAAAATTGTAAAAGTTTATAAAAACTGTTCTACAAACAGTTTTTCTATAGAAAACTGTCTGCATAAAAGTTTTTTCTATAGAATATTGTTTGTTACAATTTTTCCATAGAAAAATTTCAGTACAATTTTTTGTATAACTGTTTTTCTATTGATATTTTCCTATTGAAATTTTCCTGTATAACAGTTTTTCTATCAACAAACAATTGTATAACAGTCTTTTTCTAAAGAAAATGTTTTGTACTATTTTGTATATTACATGCAACAAATTTAAATTTTAAACATCTTTTATATTTTCATATACAATTTAAGCGTTTAAAATACCCTTCAACAAAATGTTAACCTTTTTTACCTGCCACGTTCAAAGAAACAACAATATATGTACATACATGTTTAACTGAAACCAACCCCTCATAAATTTTCCCATATTGTTTGAGTTTTCTCATTGAATAAATGTGTCTAGTATTTTTATTCACCACTACTAAAAACCAAACAAAATTTGTTTTGTGTTCCGTTCCATTTTTATCTTCTGCATTTGTTTTATAATTCTCATTGTGTTTATAAAATTTTCTATATAAGATATTGTGGTACTGTAGAAACAATTTAACTAAAAAAGTCACTGACTTATTCTCAATAAAGACATTTTGTATTTATATTAGTATAAGTACGAAATAATCAATCAATAAATTTCAATGAAAGGTGTTAACAAACAGCTTGTTATACGAACGCAAAAACACTAAATTGTCTTGAATTGACACCAACAAGTTCGTCGTGTTGGTTGAAATTCTTCGTTCGTCCCAGTTGTGTTCCTAGCATTAGGGAATTTATCTTCTATTTTATAATTAGCACTTAGTTTTTGCATTTATGTCAAAAACCTATGATGATCAATCAGTGCTGTTGTCACGACTAGTCTATGTTGTATGACTTCATATGTCTCATGGTGAAATTAAATACCAGGTGACAGCATTGCTACAACAATTACAACAAGGCAAGAACAACAGGCATTTTTCTATATGAAAAACTTTCGTCACTGTCAAAAAGTTTTTTTTTTATATGACTTTTTGACATTTTCAAATTCACCATGAATAATCAGCTGGCGCTACGCTACCACCTAGTATTTAAATTCACCTTGATATGTCTAGTCTTTTATCTACCACTAATTAAAAATTCAATTCATATGAACATTTCTGGAAATGTCACTCACAGGTGCAAATGAATGAATTAATCTTTGGAATATTGAAAAAAATAAAACATATTGTTGCATAAACTATAAATAGCTTAATAAAATAGTTAGAATTTCATCAACATCCGTTATAAATTGTTTGGAATATTTTTTTTTTATTTTGCAAAAGTAATTTATTTCATTTCAATTACATAACCATGATGATTTAATTTATATAAAAAAAATAAGTTAGCAAAAAAGCAGATTAACAATTATGTATGTACATACAATATATTATTATAACTACATATACATACATACATATGTAGCTGTACATCGCCAGCTAAACCGCAAAAAGCTCTAAGTTACATTAATTGAAAAAAAATAAAAAGAGTTTAAAAACAAGAATATATGTATTTATTAAGCATAAATTTCTCAGGAACTCTTTATAATTTCTGTTAATTTTTTTCTGCGCAAACTTTTTAAAAATGTCAGTTAGTTCATTTAGCATTTTAGTTAACGTTAGTTTTAGTATATTAATATAGAATTTAACACTTTTGTTTTATCATTAATGAAATATGTATGAGTACATATTTAAGATGATCGTTTTCATGGTCTGACATTCCTCCCCCCTGGAGATGTAAATATTTGAATTAATTATTAAAAACATGGTGATGATTAAAACAACACATTCTTTAAAAAATAACCCAACAGCTGTTTAAAAGAGTGCTATAAAAAAAAACAAAATTTCCATATAAATTTTGATAAAATCAAACTCTTTTTATGAATAAAGTAGTTTTTTCATAAAACAATATTACGGAACTGGAGCCATTCTTTTGCTTGTAAAAAGTTTACATTCTTTTAAAGTTTTATGTATGTTTATGTAGAGAGTTAATATGTGAATTTTACATTCATAGTTAAATAAACACATGTAGTTTTCTATTTTGTTTGTTGCTGTACAATTACTTGTATGAGTAAACAATTTATTTGGACCGTGAAGTACATTATACAGCAACAAGTAGTTGGCCATCATTATTGTTAACTATTTAGTTGGCATCATCAATATCATCAACACGTTGTATGAAGTGTGTTATGCAAAATACTTTTACTGTATTGTTTCTAACAAAAACATTGAGGTGATTGTAACGAATTACAAATACCCTACAGCGGAAATTAAAAATAACTACAGAATACCTTAGGCAGATATAGGCAGCCATAGCCTTTAGTACTGGATCTCCATCGTGTATTTATAATATTCAAGTCCGGATGCTATGTACTATATAGTGTAACGAATCTATTACACCAAGTTTTGTTTTAGACATTATTTTTCACTAGTCTCTAATTGTTTTGGACAAGGCTAAAGGTATGGTCACACATATCAAATACATAGTGATTCAAAAAAGCCTAACCACTTGTTTTAACACAAATTTGTGTGACGTTGTTTACTGTTAAAAGAGTTTTGCAAGATCAAACAACATTGTATAAATTAAAACTGAATATTTGTTGTGTCTAGTCTTAAAAAAAGAAAGTATTTTTTTTTACATAAATAAACGAGTTCAAATATATTTTATTTAGTGATTACGTCTTTTTCGGCAAATATTTGTCAAGTGTGATCGTACCTTAAGTAAAGTTACCTCTAGATCAACCTTTTAGCTCAACTACCGTTACCGTTAAGATATTCATTACCAACAACCCAGGTTCGAATCCTAAGCCAAGAAAAATTATCAAAAAAAAAAAATTTTTAATAATAATTTTCATGTAACAATTCCTAGCTTCAGTAAAAATAATTTATTGTAAATTAAATTTAATGAACTCGAGCCTAAATAAAGAAATATCAAAGATTTAAAATTAACACTATCATTATAATTGTAAATTATAAAAATAACAATTTTTGTTTTCCGTAATTGTTTTTATTAACATTTACAGGAAAAATTCTCATTCATTTACAGAATTTAAATTGTAATATAATGCCACATTTGTTAAATTATTTTTTACAAATTTTATTAATAATTTTAGACCGACCGAAGTTACAGTGATTGACGTTACCGCTAAAATATTGTTAACAGAATTATATAAAATATGTTATCGCTAAACACCGTTACCGCAATAATCCAAAAATATCATTACCGAAATATTACAGCAAATACCATTGAAACCCCTAGAATACTGTTACAGAAATAACCAAGAGTTACCGTTAGTAGTTAGTTAGTTAATTGTTCTTTATTTTTTAATTCATTTCTGTTGTTACAAAGTTATATAAAAAAAATTAAAGTAAATAGAACATACGACTTTGACTAATGTCGTCAGTCGGATAAATATTGTGATTTAAATTATAACAATTGTGTTTTATGTTTAATTTAGATTAATAATTAAATTCATCAATAAGCTGTTTTCGATAAGCTATTGCATCTATAACAAAAAGATATATAACTTTAAAGTTTTGCTTTGCATTATTTAAGATATTTATTAAATCATTTTCAGTTATTGTGGTTCTTTTAAAATATTTATAGCGGATTTCCCGTAAAATTGGACATATGGCAATAAAGTGCAGAATATTTTCCGTTACCGTTAGTACTCAACATTTGTTTTTTTTTTGACAATTTCATATAACTTTGGATCATTTCACATGTAAAAGCCCAATTAACACTTTAAATAGCCCAAGTAAACTAGAGTAAATTCAATTATCTCTTAATTGCACCTAGGTAATGTGAATAGTGGTTAGTTTAAACTTATTTTAAAGCAGTGACAATGTATACCATTTTCCAAAGTACTTTTTGACCGTTACAAATCGGTCAGTGTGCATCCTTCAATATTAACACGTTGTTTGACCACTTTACATATCCCAGGTAATCTACCGTAGGCATAGGTATTGCAAAGAATAGTTAGTTTAACCATTTTTACATTTTACATTTATTTATCACTTTACAAATCCCAGATAAACTAACATAAATTAAATTTCCACTTAATTGTAATGTAGGTAATGTAGAGAGTAGTTAGTTTAAACTTTTTTACAGCACTGACAATGTTTTGTGTTAAACCGGCCCAATCATGTATAAAAACTCCGTGCGAGTTTTTCCCTTTGTATTTTTTTTAACATTGAATTTGAATAGGAAAAATGAGAAAAGGGAAAGAACTGCCGCGGAATGTTTATTCATGATTGGGATTTTTTATTTACGACAATTGATAAATCTATATTTATGGGTAACTCAATGATAACCTTTATAATGCAAAAATAAGTCAACTGGTTACTCAACATATTGCATATAATTAATGTAGCGTGCAGTCAATTGCCACTTTGGTGTGCCTAAGTAATCTAGAGCGTAGTCAGTTATTTTTTTTTAATTTTAACCTAATTACTACAATGTAAAAATCAAAATTTATTAGTCACTTCATGCAGTTTTATATAATGCAGAAATAATTTATCTGGTTTATTGAACATACTCTAGTTAATTAAAATTATTCTCCATATCTTGTGATTATAAACTATTCGGTTTCTACTAGTTTTGGTTTTCAAGAAATCAAATATTGAAATGTCTGTTTGTAGCTAACTATATAAAACTGTCTATTTGTCTGATCCTTCTATCCTACTATGAGATTGGTCTTAAAACAATGAGCATTTTATTCTAACTAGTCAAGGGATTAGTTGACGAGCTAGTGCAGAAACTAACTAGTAGTAAAAAGTAAGTGTATTGTCATACTTTGGAACATATAGTATACATATCAGACTGTATCTTTGTAAGGTATTTTCTAATTCCTTTTAGGAAAAGCACATTTTGCATAAACTGGAAAAATGTCAGTTTTCCCTTTGTAATCTAATTTCCAAAATGCATTTAATTATACAGCGGCTGTCTCTAAAAATCTTAGCGTTGGCTTAAATTCGGCTGTCAGTTGTAAACATTTAAATGAGACTTTAATTGGACAATTTTATTATTGGCCTAAGATTTATAAAAGGTAGATTGCCATTAAGCGCTGGTTTCTAAATCTGTATAAAGAAAATTTATGAGCTATAGCAAACTGAACATGCCTAAATGTCTATATAGTAGACACACAAAAAAATAACAATTTCACTATCAAAATCAATGGTTTCCCTTTACACACAGCCCCTACTTTTCTAGGTTCCAGTAATCATATACATACAAAGAGGTACAGACTAGCAACTAATAACAATAATTATGTATTTAGTTCGGCGTTTTGAACGTTTACTTACAGACATTCATTCATAAATTCTTTGACAATATAATTATTAAAATTAAATATCCCCCTCCCACCACAATAATAAAACAAAGAAACAAATTTAAATGTAGGTTTTTTTTTTAAATCTACAAATTTGTGCACGAAACTTTAATGTCGAGAACGGAAATCAGCGGAGCATTAAATATTTTTGTGTTAAGGGTTTGCAAATTTCAATATATACACGTAGTCTCTAAATATGATGCTTAAATTAATTTAAACAGAAATTCTTGTACAATTGCCATTTAATGATTAATTTAACACAAAGAAATTCTGGGTAAATTAACAAAAAAAAAAAATAATAATATATGTCAAGTAGTAGTTTGTTTGTTAATGAACTGCAGTAATATTAAGCTTGAGAATTTTGAAAACAAACACTTAAGATACGTAATTTTTGTTTTGTTATTTTTTTCTTGCTTGTACTGAATTGATGATGTCATTTAAAATAAACTAAGCCAGTTTTTTTTTTTGTTTAAACAAAATTTTATTTTTAATTTTGTTATTTTATATCTTGTTATTTTATATTTTTTTTTTGTTTTTTTTTCTTGAACAATTTGTTTTTTGAAGAACAAATTGGTACTATGTAAATAGTTTAATAAAGCATTTTTTAGAGTGTCATTAATCTAATATTTGTCATAGATAAAAAATAGTTTCATTTGATTAACATTTATTTGGAGCATTTCTCAAGACACGTAGAATAAACAAATTATATGTGTATTTAAAAAAAGAAAACTTTAATTTAATTAATTTTACTCTAGAAATAAACGAAAAATATTCGCTATTAACCCTACCAACAATATGATTATTAGTCTCAATTTACGCGAAGCAATTTTTATTGAAAAGATTGATATAATTTTTTTCCTTGAAATTTCTTTGGTGTTCACACAGCACAATTTGTATTGCTGAAATCGCTCGTATTTATGCACATATGTAAGTCATGCGAATAAGAGAGTAACACGAATTGCTAATACAATCAAGCGTGTACTCGTCTTATCTTCCCCTCACCTCGATGTCTGAAAGGTGTTAAGCTTAGCCTAAAGAATTGCTTCGTGTAAATTGCGACTCATATTTGTTATGAAATTTATCATTGTTTATTTAAGAAGAATAAAACTGACAAGTAGTTTATAAACTACTTTTCCGGCATTTTGTTCAACTTCTACTAATTCTAATTCTGCCAATTTTTGATCATTATAATTCACACTTTCTTTGCTATTTATTCAACAATATCTTTGCTCCCAATTAAAATAAATCAAATGTCTTGAGCACAATAAGAAAGAAGTTCAACAAACTATTCAAACGTATGTATGTATGTATTTGTATTTGAACAAATGTGAAGAAGAATTATTAACATAACAAAAGCTTAGAGTTTGGACAAATTAATCGAAATTCATACATCTCCTCTTATTGAAACAAAAACAAGTCTGACTGATTTGACTGTTGCCAGATTTTACGATTTAGTTTTTATTTATTATTTTGATGATTTTTATTGCTAAAAGTATGTCGGTTAAAATTTCTTGCTAAATATTGTATGAAGTTTTTCACAGTCTACGTCAGTGGTCGGCACAAAGAGAACATGAAATATGGAATATTTCTATGCGGATTTTTGTTTCATATTTGAAAAATTAAATGAGCTTCGTTCAGCACATAGTGGCTTTGAGTGACGACCACTTTCCTACTTCTCTTAGAAAACTCCACATAGCGAGTTTTATTATTTCTTTAAACCATCAGTAAACACTTAGTAGCTTCAGTACTCTGATTTATATAACCTAGTTATCTTGCAAATTCTATTTCAATTCTGATTTTGTTCTAGTTTATTTAATGTTCAGTTCTTGTTTAGTTCCTGTTCAGTTCTTATTTATCTCTTGTTCAGTTCTTGTTTAAATCTTGCTCAGTTTTTATTCAGTTCTTGTTTAGCTCTTGTTTAGTTCTTGTTCTGTTCTTATTCAGTTTTTATTCAGTTCTTGTTTAGTTCTTGTTCAGTTCTTATTCAGCACCTGTTGTTTACTTCTTGTTTAACTTCTGTTCAGTTCTTATTCAGCTCTTGTTCAGTTCTTATTAAGTTCTTGTTGAGTCCTTGTTCAGCTCTTGTTCAATTCTCGTTCAGATCGTGTTCAGCTCTTTTTCAAGTTCTTCTTCGGTTCTTTTTCAGTTCTTGTTTAATTCTTGTTCATTTCTTGTTTAGTTCTTTTTTCAGTTCTTGTTTAATTCTTGTTCAGTGCTTATTCAGTTCTTGTTTAGTTCTTTTTTGAGCTCTTGTTCAGTTCTTATTAAGTTCTTGTTAGTTCTTTCTCGGTTCTTGTTTAGCTCTTGTTCAGTTCTTGTTTAGTTCTTTTTTCAGTTCTTGTTCAGTTCTTGTTTAGTCGTTGATCAGTTCTTGTTCAGTTCTTATTTAGTTCTTGTTCACTTAACGATGACTACATGCTCTTTTAAAGATACAACGGATTGATTTTGCATATTCTAAACATTACCTTGATACCAACAATCAATCGAACTTTCTTAATGCTCAGCGGCAATATTCTTATTCAAAAATCCGCTTTCCAACCATTTTATCTGGCAATATTAAACACAACATAACACAAACATTTAAAATGCCGTTAATATTTAAAAATTTCAAGTTTAAGGTTATGTTAGAGCATTTTAAATTATTTTTGTTTAACCAAATATGTTTTTAATCAAATGCAACTAACTGTGAATTTCAAGTCTGAAATACATTAAAATTTTGTAAATTGCTATTTTCAAACAAGTTGCTTTGATTTCAGCCCTGAACTTGACCAGACCATAAACAAAAGGCAACCGATAAGCCATATTTATGATGTGGTAGCTAAATCGTTTTTATATTTTTTCCTTTGAATGTATTAAGTATAAATATTTTTTTATTCAACTTGTTTATTTAAGCAAAAAAAAAATGAAAAATAAAAAAACTAGTTTCGTTTTTTTTTTCTTTTCAAAAATTTGTTGGCTTTAACATGTTGTCAAAATAATTTTTAAAGTGTTTAACTGTCTATCATTTATGGTCGGTTTGTTTTTGCAGTTGTTGTGGCGTTGTTGCCACCATCATGTATGCCATTTATCCATGTCTAGATTCATGTATGTCAAACGTCCATAAGTGGTGAATGAGGGTATATAAAAGTTTGTCATTCCTTGTGTAACACTGAAAAATACTCATCTGAGACTAAAAGAAATATATATATTCTTGGTCCGAAATTCAAAGTCGATTGAGTCATGTCCGTCTGTCTGTCTGTTTAAAACACTCTCACGTCCAAAGTTCACAACCGAAATCAACAAAATTTACAAAAAACCGCTATTAGTTTTCCTAAGCAGTTTGGTATTGAAAATTAGCAAAATAGGTATAGTAGAACAAGAGTTATGGACCGAATTTTAAGACAACCTCCATAAAAAATTTATATTTTTAAAAATTGTTCTTGCTATATTTTTAAAAATATTGCAGATAATGCCACGAATTTTTTAAACGTTGTTTTTATGATTAAAGAAGAAAGTGTGAGGAAAATAGTAAGAATAGGTCCATGATTTCTCATAGCCGACATACAAAAATATTCCCGAAATATCCAATTATACATAAATGCCTATAAAATACAAAATTCAGCAGGAATAAGTTTCATGCAAAAAGAAATCGAAAAACTCAATTTTTTTTTATTTCGGTCCACGTTTGACCATAGACCCCACTTACAAAATTTGCTTAAATACGTATAAAACAGATATAAATAATGTTAAACGGCAAAAATTGATATAAATAATCTTTATAGGCAAATAAATTGTTGTACTAAATTGTATGGTAAGACTGAATAGAAAACACAGAATTAGGATATACTAGTCCTATAACCAGTGTAGTTTCTGTATTTCTTATAACGTTTAAGTGGAGGGTATTAAAGATTCGGCACAGCCGAATATAGCACTTTAACTTGTTTTTTTTTGTTTCATATAAAAATGTGTTGTAGTTGAATTATTTGCATTTTGTTGGATTCATTTGATTAGAAGTTTTGACAAGTTGTTTGTTAATTATTTATCAGTTCATCAATCTATAAAAACTATCTGAACCCGGTGTGCTTCGCTACCCCCCTTTGAGGTAAAGCCTTTAATAAACGTTGTAAAAAAGAAGGTGCAAAAGTCTGCATGGTCGAAAAATATTATCATGTAATAAGTAGTCCTGAGTCAAAGCTGCACGCTGTGAAAGTTTAAGATCGGCTAACTGGTCTAGCCTCCAATATATCACAATCAAAGGGGTGTGCACCTCCCACTTTTTATTTGGTACGTATTTCTATTCATGCCAATACCATATATAGCAAATACTGCCGCTGTTGGTAAAAAAATGCCCTAGATATGACGATTTTAAATTTTGGTTTATATGGGCGAGGCCACGCCCCTTTGTTTACTCACAACTTTATATAGTCAAGAATTTATTATGTCGTAAGAATAACCTATTGTGAAAATTTAATGACGATCGACTCAGTAGTTAAGACTATTACGATTTTTAATTTTTCTAAAAAGGGGCGTGGTCGCACCCACTTTTCTCATGGTACGTATTTCTAATTATGCCAATAACATATGTACCAAATATCACCGACGTACATAGGTAAAAAAATGCCAAAATATGACGATTTAAATTTTTGGGTTATATGGGTAGTGCCACTCCCGTTTGTCCAATCAAAACTTCATATGGCCAATTATTCCTTCCAGAGTAACAGTAACATGTTGTGAAAATTTCAGTAAGATCGGTTCAAGGGTTTGGCCTCCTATTAAGCACAAACATACAGACAGACATTAATTTTTATATATTTATGTATGTATATAGATAGAAGATAGATGAGTTTTTTAATCAAATGGAATTAATTTGTGGGTTTTTTGTAGTAAATTAAAGTTTACAGAAATTCAGCAATATTGTGAAACCAAAACGTTAAGAACCTGGAAGTTTTTGATGGCTGGACAAAAGAGTCTACGGTAATAAGTGAAATTAGAAATTTCTGTAAAATACTCTGTCTACATTTGCTTTGTCTTCTATAAATAAAATTAACAATAAAAACTAATTACTCACTGAATTAAATAATAATAATGTCAATGTCAATTACACTATTAAAACTAAGTTAAGCCTGGCTTCATCTCTCTAAAATAAAAAAAAAAATATGGTCATGCAGCAAATTTCAAAATTGTTTTGTTATTGTCTTCGACAAAACAAACAAACATTTACAGATAAAACTTTCTTTAAAACTAAAAATTCAAATGAAATTCAAGATACATATACAACATATGTAGAAGTAATTAAAAATAAACATAAAAACCATATAATAAGATGTTGATGGAAAAGCAAATGAATAAATGATTTAAAACAACCATATTAACAAATATTAATTATAACTGACATAGTGAAAACCAAGCATTACTTGTACTTGTTAGAAATTGACAGCTGATTAAACACCAACTAAATGGGTGTTAAAAGCCATTTGTTCAACAAATCCAGTCGCTCAATTGAACTAACTCTAATTAATATACATACACATGTATGTACATACAGTTTGTCAAACAAATCTCTGCACAGAAAAAAAAAACATGTAAAACATTTACATTCATTTGAGAATTCAAACAACAAAATATTCACATGCAGTTCTTTTTGGCACACTTAACACATGCAGTTCTTTTTGAAACACTTAAAAAAGGACACACGCATTACAGAAACAACAACATAAAACGAAGTAAAAGCGTTAAAAAAGTCTCAAAAAAATGTTTACATATTTAATGATGACAAGTCGATCGGTATACTTTAAGATGGGTGTTGGACCAATATTTCTGGGCGTTACAAACATCAGCACAAATCCAATATACCCTCCCCAAAATGCTGGTGTATGGTATAATACGTCTTGATATTATAGGTATCAAGTGTGCAAATATTTTTTTGACAGTACAAAAATTTAACTACTTTTATTTTTTAATATTCTTTATTAGAATTTTTTTTTTTTGTTAATAATTCTTTTAAATTATTATATTATTAAAACATATGTTTTTAAAACACTATTTGAAAAAATAAAACAAAAAATGTTATTTACATTAAAAATCAAAGTATTTTTTAAAGATTTTTTAATTTTTCTCCAAGTGCAAAGATTTGTTTGACAAACTGTATGTCCAGCAAAAAACTAAAACAAAACTTAATTAAAATAGTTTCGTTTGAGCACAGCTAAAAAGAAATTTGATCAGCAGTTTAAATTGTTTAGAAACTATAAACCTAGAAATAATCCGGTTTGTTTATCTGCTCCTCTTGCATCTACTTTGCTGCAGAGTTCATTGTCTCCGACAATTTGTCACATGGTTATTTGAGATATTCGCATTTGACTAAATGCCACAATACGGTTTTAGTTGTAAAAAACATGGTGTATTTGTTTACATGTCAATTGCATTTTGTTTTCTACTTTTATAAATTAATCAAATTGGAAAATGATGATCAAGTTTGTAGTTGTTGTTTTTGTGTTTGTGTTTAAGCCATGTTAATAACTAACAAGTTTTTCTTACTAAATGTGTGATAGATATGGAAAACAAGGTCACAGCAATTGATCAATGAAATTTGTTTCAATGTTTCTTTTTTTTCAACCCTTCTTTATATAATGTTGGAAATTCCTAGCATAACATTGAATGTCCTCTTTTATTTCTATTTAGTAATAAGCTAATAATCCTTATTCTATTTGGCGTCATCGACATCTTCGTCAATTTTCAGTCTACGTCACTTTAACACGACATCAATACAATATTTGAGTCAGCTGATTCGTTTTGTTTATTTTTTGGGTACAAACAAAACTTTGTTAATTAATAAAAACTTCTCTAATATGCACCTACATATATTTTTAAAATAAAATGATTTTTTTTAATCGGATTTCAGCGAAGAAGAAAACAGGAAGAGATTTTCTCCTCTATGGTATACAGAACACCTGCTTTGGCACAGTAAACATTTTTTGTATTTTTCTGTTTCTTTCTTTAATATCTTTCTAACTATATTACATACACGGTTATATTATATCTCAAATTAAACCTTAATTTCTTGACTTTTAAATTTTGTAATATATTTACTTACTCATATAGACTTTTCCCGGATTTTTTTGAAAAAATATCGGATCAAAAAATTATTTTTTTGAAATTGACCTATGGATGGTCCACATGTTATATATCGTTGGAAAGGTCTTCAAAATACCTATAATTTGATATATAATAAATCAATATAATAAATAAATGTAGTCTTCAAGATATAGCAAAATATATTACAAACTTTGGAGCCCCGCCCACTCGAAAATAGGCGTGACTGAGAAAAAAAATGTTTTATTTGAATTAAAATTTAAAACTCTATTAGTGATAAAATTTTGGAAATTATTTGAAAAATCTCACTAAAACCGAGTTTTTTCAGTTATTCCACAAACTTCTCAAATTGATTTGTGTTTGTAATTTAAATTTTTTTCCATATTTTTTTATTAAAACTTTTTATACAGTTATTTTAACTAAAATGAAAGGCAACATCGACGTCAACTCAACTTACAGAATACCAAACAATGTCGACAGTCATCGATAAATGGCAATATTGACAACGAGAATACGGATTTACAACAAACGATGTCGTCTTGTGTCGATGACGACGCCAAACAGAATAAGGGAGATCATTCACCTTTGCATGAAAATGGAAATTTTCATTTCTATAAATTTTTAACCATTTTTCTTTAATTTTGAACATGAATTATACTCGTATATCCTTGATTTATTTCACCAATAAATAAAACATTATGCAAAGAAGGGTTAAAGAAATTAATTCATTCTCATTATTAATCAGCTCAGGAAGCCAAGACGTCATCTGTCTACTTTTTGTTGAAAATTTAGTTCAGTTTAGTTTAATTTGTAAATTTAAAACCTACATAACTATGGTGTGTGCTATGTGAAAGTATAAAATATTTTATAATTTCTTATAATATTAAGTTTTACTTCTTTATTGTAATTAATTATCATAGATTTTAATTTGTTTTTTGTTTTGTATTTTTTTTCAGATTCTTCCGATATTGTTGATTGTAAATTAAAACTTATTCTCGGTTTAATATGGACCCTTATTTTACACTATTCCATTTCTATGCCCATGTGGGATGGTGAAGATGAAAATCAATTGAATGGCTCTGGACCAACACCAAAACAAAGGTAAGGTTTAACTTAAATAATTGTTAGTTAAATATAGATTTTCAAAATAATTACTACTAATAATAATGCAACTCTGCTTTAAAAAAAACCCCCCAGGAGGTTTAAAATTGAATACTCTTTAGAATCAGCTATATATTTTCTTCCAAAGTTCTAGGATCGAAAGTTGCATTATCTCAATTTAGATTGACTCATAGTATAAGAATATTGCTTGTATCTATTATATGAAAGATTTCAACTTTATTGCAATTCAATTTTTATTGCTCCTTGATCTAATCCGTAACTAAGTATTGTCTAAATAGATGATATTTTTTATTACTCAAATAAGGACGCCACTTCTCTCAATTAGTGTAAACTATTTAAAAACAAAATCTGTTGTCATGATCAGGTTCATACAGATTCGTTCACTATACCCTGATAACTCATGAACGATCTTGTTTAAATTTGTTTAGCGTTTTGCTAAGAACTTTATTTAACAATTTCATCAATTATTTTTGAAATGATAAATCAGCAAACAAAATGATTGAACCGTATTATTCTCGTGAATAATAATAATCTGAACACAATAGATGAATATTCCTGATCTAGTATCTTGACTAAATATATTAGAACCCGCTAAGAAGATCTACTCAATATGAAGATTACAACGTTGCTTTGTTCTCTTGATTTTTCTTGATCATCTTTCTGAAATTACTTTTCTCGATCACATTCGATATAATTCTTCGCATCAGTCAATGGATTTATTGAGAGAACACTTCGGTGAGCACATAATTTCACTTTTTGGGCCGGTCGATTGGCCACCAAGATCATGTGATATCGCACCGTTAGACTTTTTCCTGTGGGGATATGTAAAGTCTAAAGTTTATGCGGACAAACCTGCTTCGATTCAGGCCTTGGAGGAAAACATCACGCGTTTCATTTGCCAGTTACCAATGAATAGACCTTCTGCGACGTATCAACGGCCAACATTTGATAGGCAAAATCTTCAAAAAATAAATGCCAAAGAGGACATTCAAATAAAACATTCCCCATTAAATTTGAATTTTCTGTATTCTTTTCTTTAAAAGAGTAGGGAACCTCGAAATGGATCACGCTTTATAAGAACATTTGTAGAAATTTTTAAATCAAAGTTATTTGCACTAACTTAAATTTTTAGGAAAAAATAAACTTGAAACTTGAAAGAATACATTTTATATATTTTCACATAATCAAAGATTTTAATTTATTAAAAATTAAAATTTATTAATCAGCTTTTGTATTACTTTTTTATTCCAGATTGCTCAACTGGATCCATGGCAAAATACCAGATATGCCCATTAATAACTTCACCAATGATTGGACCACCGGTAAGGCAGTGGGTGCGTTGGTTGATGCCTGTGCCCCAGGTTTGTGTCCCGACTGGGATATGTGGGATCCCAAGGATGCCGTACAAAATGCTTCCGAAGCTATGGGTCTCGCTGACGATTGGCTAAATGTCAGACAATTGATCAAACCCGAAGAATTGGTCAATCCCAATGTAGATGAACAATCTATGATGACATACTTGTCGCAATATCCCAATGCCAAATTGAAACAGGGAGCTCCTCTCAGACCCAAAACTAATCCCAACAGGTAAGTGTTATAAAAAAGTTATAACTACAATGTCATACATACATATGTACATACATGTATTTATAATGTATAGTGTAACCATTAGACATACATACATACATATTTATGTAAATGTAAAATTTGAGTTTGTTCAAGAAAGAACAGAAATCCCATTTTATTTAAAACACTGAAACATTTAACTGTTACCTTTTTATATCTAATCATTGTTTTTGATACTTTTTCTTTTTCTCTCTTCTCTTCTTTCTCTGTTTTAAACCAAAACTGTTTCTTTGCATTATTATTATTCTTTCTTTAAAACATATGAACCTTTTTTGATTATATTTATAAAATATTTGTACTACATTGTTGTTTTTTTCTTAACGCTCTTTTTCGATAATTTACCTGGCATCTTTACCTAAAAATTATAAACAAAAAATACCAAACTTCCTCAATTCGTTTGTGCGCTGTTTTCATAACTTGTCATTGTTATTTTCTTATGCTGTATTTAAATTTTAAAACCACGATATCTATTTGGATTATTTTTATGAATGTGTGTGTAAATTTTGGAACCAAAAAAAAACGAAAAACCGACAAAATTATTATTTCTTTAAAATATTCCTTCCACAACTTCTTAATATTTTTTATACAACTCTATAAATTTGTATAAAATCTCTCACAAACCAACAAAATTTATACAAAACAACAACAAAATCAAAAACCTTAAATAAACCTGAAAATACGTTAAAAACTCAGCATTCCTCCGCCGCGGTAAGTCTGGGAATGCTTTAATGCTGTTGTTTGTTATTGCTCTTGCTGCTGCGCGGCTTTTTAGTTTTGCTACATTTTTTTCCTAGTTTTGTTGCCAAAATTTTTTATTGCTTTTCTGTTTTATTTTTATCTTACTCTTTTTACCTGACGATGTTTGAAACTTTTTAAAAACACAATTTTATGCTTTTTTTCTAACCTTGTTTTTGTTGCTGTTCTAAGTATTTTTCTTTTTTGTTTTGCAAATCTTGAGGCTTAAGCAATTTGAATTAAGTTTTCAAGCTGAGCTTAATTACAATTTGGAAATAAAACCACCACATTACACTGTGTCGTTTTGCTGCGTGTTTTTGAGAAAATTTAATGATGAGTATTTTTTGTTGAAAGCTAAATAAAATAGGTTAATTGTTGAAATGCACTGTGGGGCCGTTGCTGAGAACGGCAAATATGTCAGATTTTTCAATAAATTTAGAAAGAAATTAAAACTTTAAAATTATTACCCAGCTTGATCCCAGATTTGGGCACCTCAGATCCTGAAATTTAGATATATTCTCAATTTTGTTTACATATCGATGGTCTCATGTAGAAAGGCCCTAACTCGCATATTTGTAACTTTACAGGAGAAGGTAAAAACATAATAGAAACTGTAATATTCAACATGTAACTTTTTTTGTACAACTGCTTATAAAAGCGTTATTTTTTACACTATTGCAATAAATTTTTGTGAGGAGGTGTATTTGCGTTAAATGCATTAGAATCGCAAAAAAACAAATTTTGAAAAAAGCGAGTTAGGGCCTTTCTACATGAGACCAACGATATGTATCTTCGTCACAAACAGTGGGAAGCAAAACTGTACGAATGTTTTGTATTAAGGAAGAAAGCTTTTGGATGCGCTCATGCGGCCTATGCCAATAGTAATCTTTTCCATTAGACTGGCATCGATTGACTTTCGTTTTGTCGCTCCAAATAAACCTTTTCCAGTCATCTACTGTCCAATTTTTATGGGTTTTACAGTTCTATTGGAAGGTGCTGGCTTTTTCTTTCCCACACTGGCCACGAAACCAATCCGTCCAGGAACTGACATCCTTACCAATACTTATTGCAGCAGTTTTTTATATCATTTACCGTGAATTTACTTAAATTTAAATTTTCAGCAATTTTACGGCATGAATAATTATGTTGCAACAAATTTATCACATTGTTTTCAATATCAATTGGCGTTTTTCTCATTTTTAAAGATCTTTTAATGTTTTTATTTAAAAATCAAGTTAATCACTTCACAGGTCAAACAATAATGCACAAATAGAGCAATAAAAGCTTGATAACGAGATCGCAACAAACATTAAAATCAAACGGGTCAAATGCCGTTACATTTTAAAAGAGCAAAATCGTGATCAAGGCGAATTCATTATAAGGTGGTGGCAATACTACAGCAAGTACAACAATTCAAAAACAACATGGTTATTTGTTTTTGCTTCCCCGGTTTTGAATGTCAAAAACAGCTGACTGAAGTTTACTAACATCCGTTGTATTTATTTGCAAACAATGAAAATGTTGAGGACAAAAGTGAAAACAATTATTATATTTAGCAATCATATTTTATAGTAATTTGTTTAATGCCATTGTGTCATGCCATTTCCTGGATACATCATTTTAAGGACTTGTCCTTCCGTAAATGAATGAGCTACTAAATAGATTTAGTGTCTTTTAATTTGATAGTTTATTTTAATTTTTTAAAACTAAAAAACAAGCAAACCCCTTTTAAATTTTATACCTACATATGTGTATATTAAAAACTTTATATTTTTTAGACTTAGCATGTTTTAGACAGGAGATGTCGATAAATAATTGTTTAATTCACAACTGATGTTGTAATGTCGTAGGAGTTGTAAGTCATCTGAATATACAATAGTTGTACAAATGTTGTAGGTAATTTCTATATATTATATATACATATGTAAATAAATTTTGTTGTACAACACCTACGATATTTTTACATACATATGTTTTTCAAAAGTTGCATGATAATTATAGTTTTGCCAAAATTTTCATATCTGTATATTAAGCCGAAATTAGCATATGCTACATCATTTTTAATTTTGTTTAAACTTTTTTTATTAAATTTCGCCGATTTTGTCTATCCTACATGAACATTACGGCGGTTTAACAACAATTAAATTATTGTTATTTGAACATTTTTTCTGAATTTCAGCCATCTTTATCAGACTAATGATGAAGAAAATAGATTTTTCGTCTAATACAGAAATTATTTAGCTTTCGCTGATATTTTTCACTTTATATAATTACACTGTGCAACACTCAAAAAGCACTTCTGAAATGACCTAGTGTGCGTTAAAGGTGTTGGTGAGCATGTCCTTTCATTGACATTTTGAAGGCTTGACAACTTAAACATACTCCTTGCTAAAAATTGTGTTCACAATCAGATAGTTGTATCATACAATATACAACATATAACATCAGTTGTGAATTAAACAATTAGATAGAGAAACATTTTGCGGAATATTTTAGATTTACATATAAAACATTTTATATTTATACAACATATGATGCTTTAGCTCTTATATTTCTGTATAATATTATAACATATTCATAAATACTTTTTTAATGAAAAGTTTGAATAAAAAGTTTATAAACAAAAGGCTTTATAACTAACTTTACAAACACCCCGCATTTTAAAATCAATATCTATTATTTCAAAAAGCTTTATGTTAAAAAAAAAAGATAAATTTAAATGAATTAATTAATAAAACTCATATGTTTTGTGTGTATGTTCACAGAGTACGTGCTTATGGTCCAGGTATTGAACCCATTGGTCCCGTAGTTGGAGCCCCAGCCAATTTCACAGTTGAAACCTTCTCAGCCGGCAAAGGTACAAACATATTCTTATATACATACATATGTACATATAATCCTGCAGCCATCATTTTAACATATTAACACACATATATACATATATATTTTTTTTAATAAAGGTGATGTTGAGGTCGAAATCATAACTCCCGATGGTCTAGTCGAAAAGGCCGATGTTCGTTTTAACAACGACAAGAATCTCACATATTCCATTTCCTACATACCTAAAATGGAAGGTGAACACAAGGTCATGGTAAGATTCTCTGGACGTGATATACCCAAGAGTCCCTTCCCCGTTAAGGTGGAGGGCCATGCTGGTGATGCCTCCAAGGTTAAGGTAACTGGTCCTGGTGTACAGCCTTTGGGTGTTGTCATTAGCAAACCCACTTTCTTTGATATCCTAACGGAGGGTGCTGGTCGTGGTGTACCCGAAGTCATTATTATTGATCCCGCTAATCACAAGACTTCTGTGGCGGCCAAAGTTAGACAATTGGAAAATAATGTCTGGAGATGTGAATATGTGTCCGCCATACAAGGTTTACACTCTGTGAATGTATTCTATGCTGGCACACCTGTTCCCAACAGTCCCTTCCCCGTTAAAGTTGCTCCCCTGTCCGATGCCAGGCGCGTTAGAGCTTCTGGTAGAGGTTTGCAGCCTACTGGTGTGAGAATCGGTGATGATGCTGACTTCAAGATTTACACAGAAGGTGCTGGTGAGGGTGTGCCTGAGGTGAGACTGGTCGGTCCTGGTGGCATGAATGAAAAAGTAGCTATGACAAAAATAGATGCCCACACCTACGAATGCCATTATTTCCCCAACAAAGAGGGTCGTTATGTAGCCGTTGTCACTTTTGCTGGCCAAGAAGTCAACAAGTCACCATTTGAAGTGAAAGTTGGTCCCAAAATTGAATCCAATATTGTTGCCTTCGGTCCCGGTTTGGTGGGTGGTGTTGTTGGCTATCCTGCTGCCTTTGTCGTTGAAACTAATGGCGAAACGGGTGCTCTTGGTTTCACTGTAGCTGGTCCTTCTCAGGCTGAAATTGAATGTCACGATAATGGTGATGGTTCGGCTTTGGTTAAGTATCATCCTACCGCTCCTGGCGAATACGCTGTACACATTTTGTGTGATAATGAGGACATACCCAAATCTCCATTCATTACGCAAATATTGCCCAAGACCGACTATCATCCAGAATTGGTGAAGGCTTTCGGTCCTGGTTTGGAAAAGAATGGTGTGACCATCAATGAACCCACAACCTTCACCGTTGATGACACTAAGGGTGGCCCAGCTCCCCTGGATATTGTAGTGGAAGATGTTTTAGGGAAGAGATTGCCAGTAGAGGTAAAAAATCAACCAGATGGCACCAAAAAATGTACATACACTCCCGTTTCTGGCAGTGCACACACAGTGGAAGGTAAGCAAGTCTTTTAACATCTTAAACAATAAATTTAATTTTTTATTTTTTCTCCCTTTAAAGTTAATTTCGGTGGCGTTGCTACACCCAATTCTCCACACCGTGTCTATGTCGCTTTGCCCGTCAACGCTTCAAAGGTGCAAGCTTTCGGTCCTTGGTTCCAACCTGGAGTCCATCCCAATGCTCCTACTCACTTCAATGTAGATTGCCGCGATGCCGGCGAGGCTGAATTAAAGGTCAAGATTGTCCATGAAGAAACCAAAGTTGAAATACCCTGCCGCATTATTGATAACGAAGATCAAACATACTCTGTGGAGGTGGTACCACCCACCAAAGGAGCCTACACAACCACCATGACTTATGGCGGTCAACCTGTGCCTTTGGGTCAAAAAGTAATGGTGGAGCAAACCATTGATGTCAACAAGATCAGAGTTGATGGCCTAGAACCAAGTAAGTATTTTGCCATTGTAAAAGGCCATAGATAACAATTCCATCATCATTTCAAAAGCCACAAATTCATTATAAATTATAAATAAAAATCATACACAAAAGCATTATTTTCTCCCCAAAGAGAAAATAAAGTTCTTAACTTAAAAAAATGAAAGAAAAAAACACCTCAAATACTATACAAAAGGTCATCATCTAAGTCCAAAAACTTTCGTTACAAACTCATTTATCAACAAGCTGCACCATTAAATAGTCTCCAGCAGTTTCGCATTCTTACTCATGGTCTGCCGAAAGCTGATCTGGCCGTAACAATAACGTCGCCCTCGGGTAGTCGCGTTAAGGCCCATGTAATACCCACAGCTGAAGGTTTCCTGGTCAACTTTACACCCACCCAATTGGGTGAATATTTGCTAAGTATATGTTTCGGTGGCACACCCATAACGCCCAGACCCTTCTGTTTACAGTGTCTAAGTGGCAGTGATTCGAATAAAGTAAGAGCCTTTGGACCCGGTCTGGAAAAGGGTCTTGTCGGCCAACCGGCCGAATTTATGATCGACACACGGGGTGCGGGTCAAGGTGGTTTGGGTGTGACCGTGGAGGGTCCCTGTGAAGCGGCCATCAATTGTCGCGACAATGGCGATGGTACCTGCAATGTGGCCTATTTACCCACCGAAGCCGGAGACTACACTGTAAATATAACATTTAATGAACGTCATATTACTGGATCACCATTCCAACCGATTATTTACCCTTTGCCGAATCTCAGCCATACACGTGTTAGTGGTATCGGCATACAGCCACATGGTAGGCTATGAAGGCATCCCAAAAATAAAGAAAAATAATGTTTTTGTTTTTTGCTGTTGCTGTGATGCTGCAAGCCGATTCCATTAAAAATAAATAAAATGTTGCTTAAAAGAAAGCTTTACAATCCAGCATGTGGCCATTTCTATACCTATATAAGTTTATTTAAAGCTGCTTAAACTTAAATAAGAACGCTTTGTGTAATAAAGCCGTTTAAGCTTATGAGTTTTTCGTTAACCTTTAACCTGTATTTTTTAAAGCGTTAATCATGCATGTTAATTTTTGATTTTTTTTATATATTCACTCATTTTTTTATCATCAGCATAACACAAATCTACAGACATTTTTTTATATTTAAATAAAGAAAAAATCTACTTCTTTGCAATACATCTTTACAAGTAAGGAATTAGATTTTGTTAGACAAACATTTTATAAACTTGTTTAAATAACTTTGTTTTATGTAGTCTTTAGATTATTTTATCCATCTATATAGAAACATTTTCATATTTATCGTATCGTAGTTTGGATTGAAATGGACCCCATTTGAATTCTCCACATTCAAATGGGGTCTTAATGATCGATATTTATCGGAAAGGAATTATTCTTTTTTAGTACTTTTTGACACTAATTTGATTTTCGCGTACAAATTGATTGCAATTTTCAATAGCCACTTTTAATTCTTTTTACAGATTCGCCAGAGTGAAAGTGCGAATAAAACATCAAAATAATTTAGTGCTTTTAATTAAGTTCTTCTAGGGTTCTCTTTAGCGTAGTTTTGCCTTAAGGGATAATTAAATAGATTTTATTTAAAAAGCCAAGCAATCATACATTTTGCATTATGATCGTAATTTCATTGAAACTCGTTGAATGATTCAATTAAATATACATATTTTCCCTAGTTGAAAGATTCAATTGAAAATCATAAAATTTTTCCCATTGCTCTCCAAGCTGTAGCTACTCTTCTTGACACTTACACATCTCGAACTTTACGCTACTATTCATGTAGTTGGTTTGGTGAGTAATTGTTTAATAGAAACCCGTCTTTCAAATCCCAGTGTGGTATTTTGTCTTACTTTTAAATATTCCTTCCGTTAATGTTTTTAAGTTGCTCCTAAGAAGATGTAAAGGAGTGAGATGAGAGCAATTTAAACAAAATTATTCTCCTTTATATTTATATAATTTAATATAATTAAAACTTTTTTCACACAAATTTCAATATTCCTAGAAAATCGAATACAAGTATATTTATTTTAGATATTTTTCTAGTGAAGCACCTTAAAGTTGAATTTGATTCCAACCCCAAAACTTTATATTTCAAAATGTATCCTTATTTTTTTACATTCCCAGTCCTTGTACTACGTTTTTTTTTTTGGAAAACCTTAAACCTTGTTATGTTTGTTGTGATACTGTACTAGACTCTTTAGAAAGTTAACTCGTAACAAAAATAAAATCCCATAAACAAATGTTGTGTTACTCGTTAAATTACACTTCCTTGAAAAATAGTTTAAATTTACCAATCGACTTTGTATTTCTTTCCCGTTGCTCCCTCGTAGGTGTCATCATGAACGAAAAGACTGACTTTGTGGTGGACATGAGCAAGGTTGGCACCAACATCGAATCCAAAAAACTTTCCTGCTCCGTTTTCGATCCCAAAGGACAAATGTTGCCCAGTGAAATTTTGCCCGGCATCTCGGACGATGTCTTCCGCATTATGTACACACCCTTCGAGGCTGGTCGTCATACGATTGAGCTATTATACGATAACATTCCGGTGCCCGGTTCACCATTTGTGGTCAATGTCAAGAGCGGCTGTGATCCCTCACGCTGCAAGGCCTACGGTCCCGGCTTGAAGCGTGGCTTTGTGACCGAGAAGAATAAGTTCGTAATTGAAACTAAAGGTGCTGGCAAGGGTGGTCTATCGTTGGCCATTGAAGGTCCTTCAGAGGCTAAAATGACTTGTATTGATAATCGTGATGGCAGCTGTGATGTCGACTATGTGGCCACCGAAGTGGGAGAGTACGACATATCTATACGTTTCGCCGACAAACATATTCCCGGTTCACCATTTTCGGTATTTGTGGAAGAACGCTCGGATCCATCAAAGGTTAAGGTCTATGGTCCCGGTATTGAACATGGTGAGGTGAGAGAGGCTGTGCCAACACACTTCTTCATTGATGTTCAGGATGCTGGACCCGGTCGTATTGCCGTTAAAATTCAGAATTCTGAAGGTACCCCAGTTGAGGATTTGCGTGTGGAAGAGAAAGGTGATGGTATCTATTGCGTTTACTACTCACCACCCAAAGAAGGCTCGGTGTTGACATCAACCATTACATTTGCCGATATTGAAGTGCCATGCAGGTGAGTGTTGGAAAGAAAAGGGTTTAGCTGAGAGTTCTAGATGATAATATGAAAAATTTTCACTAAATAATAAACGAAAAATTCATGTCATTAAAAAATATTCACTAAAGAGAAATTTATGTCACAAAAAAACTTTCTCTAAAGAAAAATTCATGTCATGTGAGGAGAAAATTTTATATTTTTCTTATTTCTTCAATTAATACATTTCTAATTCACTTGCAGTCCCTTCGTCATGACCGTTTTCCCCAAAGCTGAACCCTCCAAGGTTCTGATCAAGGGTGTCAATGAGAAAAGGAAAACACCTGCCTCCAAACCAGCTGAATTTGAAGTAGACACCAAGAAAGCTGGTCAAGCCGACATTAATGTCGATATTAAAAATCCCAAAGGTAGACAAATTAAACCACGTCTCCAAGAAATCAACGATGGTACCTATGTGGTATCATTTGTACCCGATGAATGTGGCACCTACAACGTTAGCATTAAGTACGGAGGACAAGAAATCGAAGGATCACCCTTCAAGTTGGAAGCTTTCCCCACGGGTGAGGCCAAAAAATGTAAACTAGTCGAAGAGGCACAAAAAATACAACCGTCGGGTAGTAAGAGTCATTTGACCGTGGACGCTCGTGAAGCCGGTGATGGTGCTGTCACTTGCAAAATCACCACCAAACAAGGAGTGTAAGTAAAAAAAGCATACGTTATATTTTAAAAGAATGTTTGAAATTGATTTTGAACTTGTTTGTTTTAGGGAAATTTTGGATCTAGTGGATATTGATGTTATCGAAAAGGATGGTTTCTTTGATATCTTCTATGCTTTAAATGATCCTGGTGATTATGATGTCAATGTTAAATTCGGTGGCAAAGACATACCCAACGGTAGCTTCTCCATTAAGGTAGCTTAATTTGTTTTTCTTTAAATATTTTCTCTTAAAATTTTTCAAGTCCAGGACTTAGCACTATCGTTCTCTTAAACGTAAATTAAATTAGCAATTATTGTTTAAACATATTTCAATTATTTTATGTTGGTAAAGTAATATTAAATTTAGTTTATTACTTGTAGTTATCATTTAAATTATTTAAAAGAACAGTTTAAAAGTATAGAAAACACAGTTTCACAAACAGTTTTGAATTCATAATTAGAATTAAAATTATTTATTTAATTAGACAAAATACACCTAAAAATACTATTGTAATTTAAAAAACCAAAAAGAAAAACAACAAACAACTTTAATAAAATAAATTATTTTCATAATATAAAATGTATTAAAAAAACAATTACATATTATGATAAAAATGCCCAAAATTTCTTTTACTCAGCATGCACGTTTAAATTTTTCGAAACAAAAAAGAAAATGCGCTTTAAAAAAATATTTAACTAAATTTTGCTAAAACTTTTTGGCTGCTGTATATTTACTTTATATTATTATTATTTTGGCTTTTTTAAATATTTTAATTCTATTATCAGTTCTTATTATATTAAGGCTGTTTGTGTTATGTGTTTCTTATATAATACTACTTTTTTGTAAAAGAAATTAACATTGTAAAATGAGTGTAAAATCATTATTGATAAATTTGGCCAATATTTTAAAATATTGGCTGGTTCAAAAATGCTTTATTTTATCACAATAATTGCTAATTTAATTTTATGTAATATTTTTTTCTTTAACTTCATCATAAAAACAAACGAACGTTTTAACTTTTGCACTACTGCTGCGCTCCGCCACGTAAATAATTATCTGTTACTTGCTCTCAACAATTTTGCCAAACAACGTAATTTAATGCTTCGCTCCTGATTTAATTTATTTATTAATGATAATTATTTTGTAATGGTTTAAATTTTCAGGTGAGTACAATTTTCAATTATTTACATATGTTTTTAAAACAAAAATTTAAAATTTTTCTTACTATGTTGGTTTAATTAATATTAAAAAAAGGAAGGAAATAGTGTCAGTATAGTAACTTATGATAAAACTTTGTCTATAGAAAAATGTGATGACAAACTATTTTCTATATTGTAAACATAATATGATGAAGTTTCGTCTATAGTTAAATTCTAATGTCATGTTAAATTGTTATCCATATAATGTCAAATTGTAAGCCATGTCAATATTTTGTCTTCTTGACAGGTCTTGACAAAATTTTCTCTAAAGAAAACTGCTTGCCATGTCATGACAGAATTTTCTCTTGTCATGTCATGACAGAAGACAAGTTTTTGTCTTGTCATGACAGAATTTTCTCTATGAAAAACTTCTTGTCATGTTATAACAGAATTTTCTCTATGAAAAACTTCTTGTCATGTTATAACAGAATTTTCTATATAAAAATCTTATTGTCATGTCATGACAGAATTTTCTCTATAGACAAGTTTTTGTCATGTCATGACAGAATTTTCTCTATGGAAAACTTCTTGTCGTGTTATAACAGAATTATCTCTATAAAAAACTTCTTGTCATGTCATGACAGAATTTTCTCTATAGAAAACTACTTGCCCTGTTATGACAGAATTTTCTCTATAAAACTCATGACACGACAGACCAATGATTCTGCAAATAAAACATCTTGTCTCAACATTACAAAATATTCAGAAGAATCCTCGACATGTTTTGTGCAAATTTTCTGTAAATGCAAAATTAGTTTTCTTTGCTTAAAATTGATAATTTTCAATTCAATAAATGGCAATTTTTAGGTAAACAAAACTTACTGTTTAAATAACTGCTTATATACATAGTTTGACAAGTAGTTGAAGAACTTACCTAAAAAGAAAAGAAATAAAATCTTTGAAAAAATAGTTTTAACAAATTAAATACATACTAAAATTAAATGGTCTACATAGATAATTTACCTATAAAACACACTTGTTGCTACCAAATAAGCAGTGATAAAAAATGATGCCAAACTTCTAATAAAATGTTCATAAATTTGAAAAGATTACAAGTACATTAAAACGAATTGAAAATAAAATATGCATATTTAATTTAGGCGAAGAGAAAACTGCATTTGCACATAATTAAAACCTATGAAACAGATGAAATAATAAATAAAGAATAAAACATTTGTACATACAAATGCAATAATATTAATAAATCATAAAAATCCTTTCGGGCACAATGCCCAACAGATAAATGCCCAATAAATAAAATAACAAAAAAGATTTTACATGTGTACCTAAAAAAATTCACAAAATGATAAAAAAAAATACAAATATGAGACTGCAATATGCTTTTCAAATACATATATACAAATTTATAAAATGAAATATATGTACATACTCGTACATAGGTGTTATCTTATGTAGGCGCTTTATATTAAGATATTATATGTCTTGTACAATTCTAATAAATTTAGCTGACATTTAACTAAAAATCATATTTTTTTCACAACAATTCGGCATTTTTGTGATATGTTTTTGTATTTTCTATTATTTGAAATTTTATTTAGTCTGTCTCTATTGTATAAATTGCCAAGTTTTAGTTATTATAATAAAATTGTCTGTTGTGTGATCAAATAATAATAAAAACATAAATTTTAGTTATTCTTAAGCGGCCATAAATTGAAGATTTATGAATTTGTCACTTTAAACCAGCATTGCTTTCCTAAAATTCTGTTAGATAAATGTTTTAATACTACTGATTTGAAGTATGCAACGGTTTTAGTTGGATCAAAAGATTATGAAACAGTTATTGACCTTTCATGAAACAAAAACATGTATTTCTATAAAGGGCAATGAATTTTAGTTTCTTCTTTTAGATTTTCTTAAATATTAAAAAATGTGTATCAATTTGCACTTCAAAAGTATTCGACTCCTATTTAGGTTACATAAATATTAAAATAAATGCAACCGGATTGTAAGTGAACAAAAATCTATTTACTAACAAATTTATCTGAAAATACTAAATGAATTGTGTCACATTTATTTCCTGTCTAATTACCATGGTCCTACGTGTTTAATATTTATAGTAACGGATTTTTTTAAATGAAGTCCTTTAATTAATACTTTATTAAATACATATTTATTTAAATTTTTTCGATGGGCCTTACTAAGCAACAGTTTGATTTTTGCAGAGGAAACATGTCGCAGCAAATCGTTGCATGTTCGGAAATGACCAGAACTAAGACTGTTTCTAGGTATGTACTGCATAAGTAGTACATAATAAGTCATTGAATTCATTGAAAATAAAGTTATTGAGTAAATGCAAGACATTACCAAGTTTTTGCTAAGAACAAATATCAAGTTCAATCAATTTTGCTACAATTAAAATGCTTACATAATTTAAAGTTAATTTGTTTCGAGTGGAAACAAATTATAAGCAAAGTTTTACATAAGCATCTAATCGGCAAAATTCCCGTGATATTTAGGGATTTTTTTTATAAACTTCTTTTTAAAGTATAAATAAATATTAATAAATGTGTATCAACTTGTGTTTCAAAAGTATTCAATGGCTTTATTTTTGTTACAAAAATATTAAAACATTTATGCAACCGGATTTTATGTAACAGATAAAATATTAAAATTTTCAAAGAAAACTTATTGTTTTAGAAATGGTAGCTTTTGATCCAAAGTATTGTCCATTAAAACTTATTAAATCATTTGATTATTTTTATTTGATAACCATGACGCCAAACAACATATTAATTTCTATTTTTTGCTAAAAAAAAAATGCGAAAATAAAATATTTCCTTGTTCACACATTTTATATTTACGAGTAAAGAATTTTATATGAACATGCAACATGGGCAGTTGAGACAGTGCGAATGAATAAGTGGATAAATTGGAAATTTGATTAAAATAATATTTGAAAAAAATTGATATAGCCTGGGAAATCTGTAAGTTTTTAAGGTGTTAAATCTAAGAATTAAAACTGTGTTGAATTTTGAAAAGTTAGTGCTTTCTTTACTTAAAACCTATAATTAACTTATATTAGGCTGACACTGCCTATTGATACAGCCTAAAAGTTTGCTACACTTTTTATGTAAATACTAAATGAAGCATCATATTATAACTGATAATAACAAGAGCAAATGGCAGACAAATAATTTTGAAGCTAATTTAGATTAGTTTGAATTAAAAAAAAACTTCTTAAATAATTAGTAAATTATTAATTAAACTAATTGTTAGACCTTTTTATCTTTATTAAAAAATTATATGCTCTTCAAGCTTAAGTTCACAATTTCTTTTATTTATATCTTATACAGATAATGTTGCTCAAACCTAAAGACACTTAATTTATATAAAAACGGAAAAGGAAACTGAATTATTTTTTTCATATTTTTCTTTTTGTAATATTTAAATTTTTTCATTCTGACAATTACTGTTATATTGAAATGTATTTTTATTGTTATTTTCAAAAATTTTATAAATTTATTAATAAATTTAATTTCCTGAAGTAGCTACATATTGTTGTAGCGAAATATTGGAAGAGATAATATATAAATAAAAGAAATTGTAATCTTAAACTTGAAAAAAAAATATTTTTTATAAATAAAACATTGTAAATATTTTTGCAAATTGTTTACATTCAATTACAATTGCTTAAAAAAAGAAAAAAGTTGATTAGTTTTAAACAATTTAAAATTAATCCTCTTAAGCTAAAACAAATTTGTAATTAAAATATACAAATGTCTAACCAAAAAAAATAATTTTGTTTTTCAAACTTTTGTTACCAAATCATTTGTGTACTGCTTTACACTTTTTCCCGTATATATTTATATATATACATAAGTATATGTATTCTATATGTACATCGAACAACGCGCATATGCTACCAATCACAAACAATTAAATTAAAAATTTAATTATCTTCTTTTCAAATATTTTAGTTTTCATTTGATTGCGAAAAAAAACACAGATAAACACGCAAATAGAAACAGAAATAATAAAAATGTTGTACTTGTTGTCAGACATCCATGTTTTACAATGTTAAAAATTTGTTAGTTTTTTTTTTAGGTTACACACCCACCCACCACAGCACAATAACTAAATTTATATTGCATATTTAGGTAAAATTTAATTGAAATAAAAAATACAAACAAAAAAAAAAACAGAAACTAGGTGAGAAATAAATGTGCAACTGCAGTAGGAAATAAATAGAAAATTAAAATTATGTTAATATAAATGTCAAACACACACATGAACATCCTTAAAATACGTTCGATCAAAAAATTAAAAATATATATTTCAAATGTGCCAATGTTAAAAATTTTAAGTTTTCCACTACTATAAATTATGTTGTTTTATTATACCCTACACCACCATACTGGATATTGTATATTGGATTAGTGCTAATGTTTGTAATGTCCATAAATATTGGTCCAACACCCACCTTAAAGTATACCGATCGACTTAGAATCACTTCCTGAGTCGATTAAACGATGTCCGTCCATCTGGATGGCTGTCCATGTCAAGCTTGTACGGAATTGAAATTAGTGCAAATCGGTCCATTATTCCACTTGGCCCCATACAAACGATCATAAATGTTCGAATTATGCAAGTATCCACACAAATTTCGCTAGAAATGAGTACAAATTTTGTGCAGATTTGTCCGTAATTGATCATAGCTCCCATATATGTCCCACTTCCGAAAATCACTTTAAAGAGCACAACTCTCTTAAAAATGTAGGTAGGGGAGAGGGGGCACCTTTGAACACTTTTTGCTTTTAAGCCACATAAAAATTTATATTTTTGAATTATTGACTTATTACATAATTTAACTAATATGTATGGCAATATACTTTAGTTTAAGTCTACAAGTAACTTATTTTTATTTCGATTTAAATTTTTTTTATTTTTTAATGGATGAAGTCATTGTGTTCAAATGTGCCCCCCCCCCATACGGGGCAGCTTTGAACGGCAATTTTTTTTTTAGCGCTTCTGTCCAAAAATAACATAAACAGTTATATTTTTTATATATATAATATATTCGATTTATTTATTAAGAAAAACATAAACATTAACAATTAAAAAATAAAAAAAAATTCAGATCAAAAATAAGTTTTATATTATTCAGACGGAAAAGGCCTTGCGATTTCAGGTGACATTATATTTTCCTTTAAAGCATCCGATCAGCATTGCATTCGTCATTTTCAGAAAATAAGAGAGAATCAACAATGTTTGGTACTTCGGTTGTTAAATTAACATGTTCAAAGGTGCCCCCTTTTTCTTTGTTCAAACCTGAACTGGCTTGCCATTTCACGGAAATTTATAATAAATATTTTTTTTACATAAATTTCAATTTAATTTTGTTTGAAATAAATTTTGGACTGCAATAAATTTCTTTCACGAAAGAAAACGATCACTGAATACTTCTTACATTCTTACAAAAAAAAAAAAAAAATAAAAAAAATTACAATGGCACTGCGAAAACTTTTTCACCCAACTACATTCGGTCGACACCTGAAAAAACTAGCAAAAGTTGTTGACGTTGCTAGAAAACAAGGTTGCCATATGAAAAACTTGGTTAAGGGTCGGAAAAATTTTAAACTGAGATTTTATCAACATTGTTCAAAGGTGTCCCGTGTTCAAACGTGCCCCCCTCTCCCCTATCCAAATAATATTGAACATAAATATGTTTTGTATATATTAAAATAATATGATACAATCTTATGGTATTCGGTCCAAATTAAGTAATAGCTCTCATATAAGACCCACTTCCGAAAATCGCTTTAAAGAGCATAACTCTCTTAAAAATGTTGGTATCCAAATAAAATTCAACACAAATAGGTTTCATATATACAGAAATAATGACACCTAGTTTTATAATGGTCAGTCCATAATTAGTCAAATCTCCCATATAAGAACCTCTCCGTAATTCCTACATAAATTTCTTAAAAGTATTTATATCGTTTATACATATACTGGGTGTAGGGTATTATATGGTCGGGCTTGACCACATGATATTTATAAAGAGAAAGAAACAAAGTTTGCATATACACATGTGAAGGTGTATTATTATTTTGAATTAGGTGACAATTAAAATGACAAACACTTGTTTAATTTTTATTTTTGGCAGTTGATTTTTGCATTAACCCATGTTTGATGGCATAACAATAACTACTTATTTAAAAATTTTATAAGAGTTTTAATTAAAAATTATATTTTCTTCAAGCTTAAGGTAAAATTTTTTAATAAAGATAAAAAGGTCAAACAATTAGTTTACTAATATAAAATTTTTAAATAAACGGAAATACTACATGGACTTTTCATTTCCGGAAAATAATGAAAAAAAATCTGTTCATTATCAGACTGTTTTTAATACTAACTGAAGTATTTTTAAAATTTTTTTAGAATACATATTTATCAGTCATTTTGTGGCAAGCAATATTTATTTACTGCAAACAAAAATTAAAAAATAAATAGTTAAAAAAAAAAACAAATAGCAAACTCGACAATACGCTCCGCTCCGTATTGGAAACTTTAAAAATTGTTTTGTAATAATCTTACATATGAACATATTTTGTGATTATGTTTTTTTATTATTTTCTTTTATTTAGGAAAATTAATAATGTCTTCTACCCTTGATCAAGGTTATTTAAATGATCAATAAAGATTTTGTAAAAAATAAACATAAATATAAATAATGTGGCATCCAGCATTTTCCGTACATATATTTTTATACTCTCCACCACCATAAGTGGTGAATGAGGGTATATATTAGTTTGTCATTCCGTGTGTAACACTGAGAAATACTCATCTGAGACCAAAAGAAATATATATGTATATTCTTGGTCCGAAATTCGAAGTCGATTGAGTCATGTCCGTCTGTCTGTCTGTGTAAAACACTCTCACGTTCAAAGTTCACAACCGAAATCAATAAAATTTACAAAAAACCGCTATTGGTTTTCCTAAGCAGTTTGGTATTGAAAATTAGCAAAATAGGTATAGTAGAACAAGAGTTATGGACCGAATTTTAAGACAACCTCCATAAAAAATTTATATTTTTAAAAATTGTTCTTGCTATATTTTTAAATATATTGCAGATAATGCCATGCATTTTTGTGTACGTGAGGAAGTGTGAAGAAAATAGTAAGAATAGGCCCATGATTTCTTATAGCCTCCATACAAAAATCTTCCCTAAATATCCAATTATACATAAATGCCTATAAAATACAAAATTCAGCAGGAATAAGTTTCATGCAAAAAGAAATCGCAAAACGCATTTTTTTTTAGTTCGGTCCACGTTTGACCATAGACCCGTATAAAATTGATATAAATAATGTTAAACGGCAAAAATTGACATAAATAATCTTTATAGGCAAATAAATTGTTGTACTAAATTTTATGGTAAGACTGGATAGAAAACACAGAATTAGGATATACTAGTCTTATGACCAGTGTAGTTTTTGTATTTCTTATTACGTTTAGGTGGAGGGTATTTAAGATTCGGTACAGCCGAATATTGCACTCTAACTTGTTCTTACTAAATATTTTTGTTTTAAAATATGCCTCTACTAAAAACACTTTTTTATTTATTTTTCTTTTCGTGTTTTGGTCGTAAAAATTAATAATAAGAAATAAACAAAAATATTTGTACTCATTAGCTTTTTTTAAATATGTATGCTAACAAACATGCTAAAAATAACGCTTTTCTTACAAGTGAGGAATGAGGGCATATATAAGTTTGTCATTCCGTGTGTAACACTGATAACTATTCATCTGAGACCTAACAAATTATATAAGTATATATTTTTAATCCTTATCTAATTTTAAATTGATTGAGCTATGTTCGTCTGTCTGTCTGTGTAAAACACTATTACGTCCAAAATATGTAACTAAAATCAGCAAAGTTTACAAAACACCGTTTACAATTCTCCTAAGCAGTTTGGTATTGAAAATCATTAAAATCTGTTCAGGCGAACCAGGGATATGGACCAATATAAACAGTTTTTTGCTGTTTTGTTTAAATATATTGCAGATAATAAAAAAATTTGTAGACGTTGTTTTTACGATGTAAGGACAAATTGAGCAAAAATAAGTTTAGTGTAAAAAGTCTATAGCTCCCACACATAGTTCCACTTATTTTTAAAAATTGTTACATTACATATAAGATTAAATATACAAACTCTGTAAATAACGATAAGAATTGGTAATTACATCAATTAAAAATGGTTAAAATTAGATAAAATTTAAAAGCATTTGAAATAAATTATATTGTGCGTAAACTTGTATATCATATAATATACACGAATACCTCGCTTTGCGTCGTTTCGGTTTGCATTTTTTCGAATTTGCGTCGCTCCTTAATTAGTACTAATTTTCACTGTGCATCCTTAGATTTTCGAGGTTGCGTTCTTTTTGGTTCGAGTCTTTTTTTAAATTTTTTAAATTGTTGCAAAATCTTCAACATCATTACATGCTAATACGATGACCCGTACAAGAATTGCTTTGATAATCGAAATGGAGTCCATGTTTTCTATTTGGATAGAAAATCAAGTTGCGCAGAGAATACTTTAAGTAAAATGGTAATTCAGACAAAAGCAAAAAGCTTATTTGATGACATAAAAGTAAAGCATTATCCAATTGCTACAGGGAAATTAATTTTACGTTAAAAAAAAGCTGCTCAGCAAACATTGGACCAATTTTTGGTGAAAGAAAGTCGACGTCTTAAGGTAGAATTAGTTTTTACTTTCTGTTCTGTTATAAATCAGCTGTCTGAGTTTTGTTAATAGAAAACATGTACTAATCGTTAGTTATTCTGTTCTTTTGCGTTCTGTTTTGGACGAACCTGTTAAAAACAAAACTTTGCTAAGTAATTGTAAGTGAGAGCACAAAACAGCTGACATCCGAACAACGAAAAAATTTGTGATTTTTTACAAAGAATTTGCAATTTCATTGAATTTAATTTAGTTTTTGTGTAAAAGTTACAAAAACATAAAAAATAAATTTCCTGATTCTCGTATGAAGAAATAAATATTTTTCATCAAGTTTTTTTTATTTTTTAAAACCTTTTGATGATATCCCGATGAAAACCAATCCTTGTTAATTGGTCGGGCATACCATCTTCTCTTATGGAACACTCCTTTTGACTTCTTCTTTTTTTATATTTTACATAAAGTTAAAAAATTCACCATAATGTTTACATCGTCCATTACTGAATCTGATACTCATTTTTTAACTTTTATTTACTAAATTTTAAAATTTCTCTCTTTTTAATTTCCAATTATAAATTGACGCAATTTCCTTTTTATTTTGTGTTCTCTCTATATTTACAAAAAACAGCTGTTTTATTCAAACAGAAAAACTAATTGCAATAACTTATCAACAGTTAAAGAACAGAAGCAAGAAAGTAAAAACTAACGAAGCCTTTAGTATTTTCATAACCCTGGAACCTATATTCGATATTTGCATGGTTTGCTATAAAAAATCTTAATTCACTTTGCGTCGCTTCAATTTACGTTGTGTTTTTTTTTTTTTGGAACGTAACCCCAACGCAAAGTGAGGCATTGCTGTATATAAATTACTAATAAAATTTGCGCTGAAATGCAATTAAAAAATACTGAATAATTTTATGCTGGTCCTAACAACAGCGTAGTTTCTGTAATTCTCATGTAGGGTATTCAGGATTCGGTACAGTCAAATGTTTTCTTTTTTTTTTTTTTTTTTGGAATAAAAATATATAAATTTTTTTTTCAATTACAACATCAGCAACATACTTTGTGCAATTACTGAAAATTCAGACACTTTTTGCCAAGGCATATTTTAGTAGTTTAGTAGACTTCTTATAAAGAAGATTTCCGGTTATGTGTATTAAAACTACAAGTGATCATAAAAAAACTAAAAAATCTTATCTGTGTACGTTAAAATAAAATTGTCTTTAAGAACAAATAATTTTAATAACTTATTTCAAATTGAAATTTTCAACGAAATAAGTGCAACCACTATTATCTGCAAATGTTTATTATACGTCACAAAACTTTTGTAATAACAAATAACAATAACGTAATAATGATGTGTGAACTCTTAAGATACGATCACACTTGGCAAATATAATAAAATATGTTTCGTTTACAGGACACAACAAATATTTGGTTGTATTTTATTTGATGCCGTTTGATCTTGCAAAACTCTTGTAAGAGTAAACAACGTCCAACAAATTTGTGCTAAAATAAGTGCTTACGCTTTTTTGAGTAAATATTTGCCATGTGTAGCTTTATAAATGTTGATTTGTGCAAATGGAAGTGAAATATAGTTTTTTCTTTAACTCCCTTATGTATTTAAACATTTGGCTAATGTACCCCAAATTTTTAGTCATGGTTTCTGTTTAATGGAGAAAACTTCAAGTCTGTGTATTTACCTTTACAAGAAGAAACTTTTCTATTTGCCATGTATGTATGTAAATAAAAGTACTTAAAAAGAATTACAATTTACTCTTAAGAAGTGTTAAGAAATTAACAACGGAAGGACTAATTTTTCTGTTCATTGAATGTAATAAAATAATGTATTCTTTTAGGATCTTTCAAATTAATATATCTAAAGCCTATATTCAAATGCTGTTTGAGCTATTTGTCGCGAAAAACTCAATTTCATTCGAGTTGAAATGTTTTAAAAATAAACTGTAGATATACGAGTATGTAGTACATATTTTCATAATTATTTCTTCAAGTTAATAAGACAACAACTTACATTCAACAAATAGATTTGAAGAGAATTTGTTATATGATCATAAATCATTATTAGTATCATTTTGCAAAATAAGTTTTCTTAATATATGTTAAGTTTGTTTATTTATTCTATAAAATTTTGTGGTAATTAGTCAACAACTACATATTTTGATAAAGCTTTTAAGTATAAAAATAAGTTATTAATTTTTTTTTTTTTTTGGTTAAAAGTGGCAAAATTATAGCGGATTACTTTTGGGACAACGCGAACAAAAATAAGTAATTTTTCTAGTGGATTTATAAGTAGTCTGGTGGTCAATTTCCTATTAATTTGTAACTTAATTTATAAGTGAATTGTAAGTTGCTGGGTTGTCAGACACTTCTCCATATGGGGTATGTTACTAAGTGTTTCTGTTGTAAAGGACAAATCGTTGACTAAGTATTTTCAATTAAATTAAAAATTTATAATGCAGTGAATATGAGTCAACAATTGTTACTACTAAAATACTTATCTTCATTGGATTCAGAAGATGTTCATGCACATCAGAAGATAGATGCGGGATATAAGCAATGTTTAAAACGTTTTATTAGATACTATTTTTTAACGTTAATTTTTTGATTTCTTTATAAAAAATCGATATTATTGAATAATGAATCATACATTACGCCATGACTTTGCGTCTTTAATTGCTGGGATGAACCAAGCGCATTTAAGCGAACAGTTAATGTTTCCCATACCATCCCTTGGTAACAAAAGGTTTTTTTGCAAAATTAGGATGCTGAGACATAAATTCATCCAACACTTCCTATGCTTCAAATTTATATTTTTTACACTTGTACTAAAATTTTAACATTAACAAAAGACATTTTAAACTGAAAAATTACATTTTGCGTAATTTTTGCCACCTGCACAAATAAAAAGTATATTGATTTGTTTATTACGATAGCTAATAATATTTGTATATATAACACTCGATCGATGATTCCCTATCGTAAGCCATCATCTTAAATTTTGTTTATTTTTGGACGATTCGAATATCGTGATCTGAAATTAAAATTATTCTATCGAAATGTCTCGATATCGAGATCGGTGTCTAGAACTTAGTATAACTTGTTTCGTTGACCTCTTCTAGTTTTAATGCTTTGTATGAAAAGGTGATCTGTCTCTTTTATATGTCTGTTTTAGATTGACAAGTTATGTAGACACTGCGACGGTTTTCTGAACAAAACCTAATGGAACTAGATCCGATTGTAAAGATAAAATATACTATTTTTTGTTATTCAAAATTATTGATTATTTTTTAATCATTAACATAAATAAGTATAATTTTTTAAGCCTATTTTCAGTTCTTTGTTAACTAAACAAATACATAATTATTACTATATTAGAGGAAAACTTAAAACTGCATATAATATAATAGTTTAGTTCAGAACATTGTTTACATATGTATTATATTATTATTAGTTAGATAATTAATTGATTGTTTGCATTTTAGACCAATGAGATAATATGTATATCCTATTTCCTAACTAAACATATACAGCTAAACCAATTGACATTTGTACATATTATATTTAAACCAATTCTATGATTTAAATGATCTTAAAAATCGTTATGATCAGCACAAATAAAACTCTTTTATTTTAATGAAAAATAAAATTCAAAACCAGGTGTATTGGATGGAAAACGTAAACAACATTTGCTAAATACAAATTTCAAACTTAAAAATAGCAATCATATGATGATAAAATTTATTATAAAACTGAAAAAAATAAGAAAATCATTGAAATTTATTTGAAATTTGACCAAAATATTGAGTGGCACGTTTTATTATTTTAATTTGTTTTTATTGTTTTCTGTTTATATTTTTGTTATTGTTAAATTCTGTTTGTTGTGTTGTTGAAAAATCTGTATGTTAAGGATGGCTACACCCACTTTATTTTTGGTCTGTGTAAAAAAAAAAGAAAAACAAAATATGTACAATAGGAAAATGTTTAACGTAGATGATGTTTTTTTTAATAATATTGATTAAAAAATTAATTTATTGTTCTAGAGCTTAGTGGGTGTCTGAAAGATTTGCATTTTTTTGACATTTGGGAAATTTAGAAAAAACAAAAACAATTTTGACTCAAAATTATTTATTTGAGTAGAAATAAGGAGTATAGGTATAGAAAAACTGCTCAATTTCAGTAGAGTGCATACGAATTTATATTTGTTCTCTAAGAAATAAATGTTTTATAGCTTTTTTCCTTACAAATTGTTGTTGTTGGAATATTATTAATATGTTAGATTTGAAAGAAAGAAAAAAACAGCAAGCAAATAAATAAACAACACACACACTTTTCTTCGCACTATAAAGAACTCTTTGCATTAGTTGAGTATTTTCGAGAATATAATTTTGACTTTTAGACTTGAGTGTTGTGTGTATGTATGTAGGTATGTATCTATCTGTGTTTATGTTGTGTAACAGTGTTTGTATTCATTTTTTTGGCCACTCAAAACTCAAGTCAATTTCGTCGACATTCAGTCAAAACTTGTCCTGTTAGAGACTTGTCGCTAGTAAAAACAAACAGTAGTAGTTTTTGTTTGCTGCTGTCGTGCTAGTTTTGCTTTTTAAACTTTTTTTCTGAAATTCAAAATTTTCCGTTACCAAAAAAAAAAATATTCAGTTCATATTAATTCAAATACTTTTAAAGAAAAGTGCTTAAAAGAAATTATTGAAAAAAGTAAATAAATAAAACTGGACCATTTGTAATTGGTAATTTTTGTTTTAATTTTATATTTCTTGTGTTTTAAAAGGTGTAAAATAATTGTTTTTATATTTTTTTTGTACAAAACAAAAACAGTGAGTGTGTTTCTTTTTTTTTTTTTGAAAAAATTGTCTCCCTCTCTGGTTAATTTTCGATAATTGTTGATCTGTTACATGAATATTAATTTTATTTATCGAATTTGGTTGTGTTAGCAGTAATACAAAAAACTTGCTTTAAAAATAGATTTCTTTTCCGATTTTTGCGAAAATTAAAAAAAAAAGTTTTTTGTTGGCATATTTTCGCTTTTAAACCCATCAATATAATATAAATTTAATTAAAATATTTGTGAACATATTTAACTAATGACGATGTTATGTAATGGCGTTTGCAGATTGAATTTTACATTACAAATTGAATTGATTTTGTTATAAATTTAAAAAATTAAAAAGTCCTTAAATGTCACTTTAAGTCCTGTAATAAAATGAAAATCACCGGTTGCTAGGCTCTACAAAAATACAAAAATTTATGTAAAAATGTCTTAATTTTAAGTGTTAAATGTTTGAAAAGGATCATAGTTGCTTGAAAGTTCATTTATACAATATTAAATAAGGGAATTCTAGCCAGCCTTTACCCTTGCCAAACGATCAAAATTTATTTTTGTTGAGCTACTAATTTTATTACAAATAATAAACAAAGTGTTAAAATTATTCAAATTCTTTCTCCTTTAACATTTTGTTCGCCTTAAATTCATTTGGAAATACTTAAAATATGTATTACAATATAGTTTAGATCCTGTGATAACTAAAGTTTAATTAAACTCTTAAATTGGTTTTAACTAGAGTTTAAACAGCAATAAAAATTATTAATAGTTGTGAAAAACTTTAGACTAGATTTTTAAATTCTTAAACTAAATATTCTTAACACTTTGTAAATAAATATTTATGATATATTTATGAAAAAAGTTCAGAAAGGATTAAAAAGAGATAATTGGCTTTCATTGGTTATAGTAAAGTTCTGCTAATATTATATTATATTATTCTCCGTCTAGAATAGATTTATAGCCTCCTAAGTAAAGTTCTGTCAATATTATTTAATTCTTCAAAAGATTTGTAGCCTCCTAAGCATCTACATATATAGCTAGAGTTATTTCTTTATCCTTGAGTATTCTCTGCGAGAAATATTAAACTATGTCTTAGTAAAAATTTAAATAAGTTTAAACTCCAGTCAGCAATAAAAGTTATTAAAAGTAGACTGTTAAATTAAAAGTTTTCAACGCTTGTTGTTGGAAACCTTTAAATATTGACATTGAGGATTTCATTGATATAAGGTAGATGCTAAATTCATTTATATTATTCTAAAGTTCTGCCAATATTATATAATTCTGCAAAAGATTTATAGACTGCTAAGCATCTATTGCTTTATTTCTTTATTATTGTATATTTCTGGTTTCTTTAACATAACATTTTATACGAAAGAGAGATTACCTTGAGCTTGAAGACGATATTGACAATTTTGGAACATTCTGCACATTAAGCATTGAATTTGTTCCCTTTTAAATGTCAATATCATAGAAGAAAGAAAAGAAAGAGAAATGTCAATGAACAAATTACTTTTTTTCACATATATGGAAACAATAAGATTATATATTCTCATTAATTGGATTTTTCGCATTGATCTTTGACACATTGATGACCCTCTTGGATGTTTACCACAAAAATATTAAAATTCTTACAAGTTTTTTAACAATGTTATGGTCACTGTAATTATTTATGTGATTGCGGTAATCATAATAGGGTTAAGTTACGATTCAAATCATTACTACAATCATATATGTATACGAATGTAGTTACTATGTATATAGTACGTATGTATTTGTGGCAATCATATTTATGGTGAGTCTATTTATCATAATTTTTTGTTGCTCTTTGATTATGATAATATGGCATAAGCTTTAATCATAAAACTGAACATTACATAATTGCTATGATCATATCTATGATGGCTATAATCATATGAATCGTAACTTAATCATATTATGGCTGCCGAAATCATATAAATAATTACAGTGATCATAATATTTAAAAGAAATATATAAAAATATTGAAATAATTGTGGTAAACATGCACAACTAAATTTTTTCTCTGCGTGCATATGATTTAATTCTTCTAGTTTCGAGAAATCTGACCTGCAGACATTCGATTTGCAGAACATTAATGTGTCAATTATTCGTTTTTGAAAATCTCGTTTGTTTTAACAATAAAAATTAATACAAATTTCATCGGATATTTCCCTTCAATCCCTTCTGTTCTGTAAACCGTATCCTAAAATTGATTTCTATTTCAAAACAAATTTACATATTTACTGGTGTTACTTCGAAGTAAACAACGGTTTGATACATTTTTGAAAATTTTTTTTATATATGGTGAATTTCACGTCAAGTGACCCAATTTTAAAAATCGATGTCTTCCGATTTGGATGAAATTTGCACCAAGGTTAGTACTATTGGATAGTAGGCCAGAGACAAATTTTTCTTTCTTTTCAGAAAAAAGGGCTCAAATTGAAAAAAAAATTAAATTAATAATTTTTAAAAAAAAATTAAAGAAACATTTTTTTAAAATTAAAAAAAAAAATATTTTTGGAATGATTGAAGAAATAGCTATCTAAAGTCCTTTGGACAATTTTTGCTAGGACCAATAGATGAAAAGTTACACTCATTTAAAAAAAAAACCCTGTATGACCAAAATGTCCACCTTTGACCCCCTCTAACTCCGGCAGTTCTTGACTGATAGAGCTGAAAATTTGTGTCTGGCCTACTATCCAATAGTACTAACCTAGGTTGGCGAAGAATTAATCTCTCAAATTGCCAGGTTATCACACCATCGATTCAAGTAAGTCCCAAGTCGACCTATACCTTCATATAGGAAACTGAAACGCTTAAACAACTTCGAAAAACCGTAACGCGGTATAGTTAGACGACGCCAAGCATTATCCAATGCAAAAGTGAGACGCAACTCTCTCGAAGGCAACGAAAAAAGGACGGCCTGATTGCCCTTAAAATATAATGACAATGAGTTGTTCTTGCACCCAGATCTGAATTACAACTAAAATCGGGATTTTTGAACAGGGATTTTTAAAAGCAAATATATTGTGGTTTAGATTTTAACAGTTTGACTTGTATAACAGTTGTTTCAAACTTATCTGAATGAAAACCAATTCCGAGAACCGTTTTCGTTTTTTTTTTGGTGTTCTTCATATGGAATCCATGCTTTTTCTAAACAAACCTGTTTCAATGTACAAAATCGGAAGATTTTAAAAGTATAAATTTTTGAATGAAAATATTTAATAATACAAGTTTTATAAATAATAATAAAGAATGCACACACATTGTAAACGTACGTAAATTTCGTTCTAACTCACAACACGTTAAAAAAAATATGATAATTCTTGTACTCTATTTCTCAAAAACGGTGAGTTAAATAGATGATATTTACAGAGTGATAGTGGACAATGAAGATTGCTGAGGATGCCCTTGGCCGGGTAGAAAATGCATTCCAATTTCCCAATTGTTTTTACAATAGTATTCTTAATTATTTGAACTATTAGCCTGAATAAAAACTTTTCTCTTGAAAATATTTGACAGTGGCTCATTTTTCACACGATTCAGATAACAGGGAAGAGGTTTGTGAAAACAATAATGTCTCCTATAAAATGCGCAAACGAATCCTTTTTACATTGGTCTGTAATCTCCCCCTGTTCATTGTACAAAATCGTGTTATTTAAAACAATCAATTCATTTATTTCAAGTTAAAGATTAATGTATGATTCGATTAATTTAAAAAATTAAAAATTATACAGTTTTGAAAAGAAGATACAATCAAGCATTCTGCTGATATAAAATATGTATCTACTCTAACGAACTCTGTGGATTGTTTAAATCTTTTTTATGATTTTTTAATAAAATTTTTAGAAAACAATTAAACAAATGTCTCTTTAATCAGTAGCACTCATATTTAAGATAAAAGTAGACATTAAAAAAAAACAAATTTCTAAAAAAAAAATTCACTTTTATTCTGCATCTTCAAAGGGGCCTGTCATTAGGTGATAATTGTTTTTTTAATATGTTCATGAGGAATGAGGTAAATGCAAGTGGCCAGGGAACATAAGCCAGAAAGTATTTCAAATAGAACTAGAACTTCTTAAGTTAAACGTATTAAACATTTCTTATTATTGTAGTTTTAACATTTTGTCGAGACATATTGCAGATACATATTATTAAGTTTAAGTTTCAATATAAAGCGGATATAACAAAAAAAAAAAAAAAAAACTAAATTTGTAAATAAATTTGTTCAACACAATGCTTACATTAAAGAGGCAAATACCAAACCAAAATCATACATTAAATATTATGGGTAATTCAAATCTTGTAAAAATATATTACAATAAAATTCCATTTGAATTCAACTATTTACTCGTAAATACACTTGCAAAATTTTTCAGGAAAAGCATAAAATTTTTTAACAATAATATAAAAACATTAGTTCTGTTCAGTAACAAAAACCTAAAAATAAATTGAAGGCATTTTCAGTTTTTAAATTCATTTTAGTCTAGAACCAATGTACCAAAGAACTAGTTCCTTAATAAGCCATTAGCATTTTTGAATTACACTAACATTTCACAAAACTAGTTCTAGAAGTAATTGCGGCATCACTAGTTTGAAGGCTGTCATTTAAGTTTCTGAAGTGATACTGGTTATACTCGTTTTAAAATTAGTCATTTCAGAACAAGAACTAGTTTCTGAAGTAATAGCGGATTTGCCAGTTCTAAGGCTGGCATTGAAGAATGTTAAGTTCTGGAACTAGTTGTGAAAGTTTGCTTAGGTTTGTTTTTTGGGTTGTTTATTACAACAAATTATTACAATTTTCTATATCTTAATTATCTTAACATAATAAACAAATACATATAAGTCATGTTTTTAATCCTTAATACAATTCTTAAAAAAGTGCCTAAAAATAAAAAATTTTTTAAAACAAAAATTATTTTATAAAATTAAAACTGACATGTTTTTAAATTTCTTTAGAATTCTTTAAATAATTTTCAATTAAAATGCTTAAAAACATCAATGGAACATTTTAAACAAAATTCTTTTTCTCCAAGTGTATTAAATTTATTCACACATTGTACGCCACATATAGCTGTCTTCGCTAGTTCCTCCTTAAATACACATACATAGCTACATATTTAACAGCATTTTCAAATCCATCAACGCTGGAAACTATTTAATATTAAACAGATTTTCATTTCAAGTGCTGTGGCCAAGAAAAAATCTTATGAAAATCACGCACAAGTGGTTTAAGTGAAAGTGCAAAAAAAAAACTAAAACGTTTGTTTTTATCGATTCAATTGAATGTTGAAGAACAAAAAGTTTGCGAAAGTAATATTCAATTGAAATTTCAACAATTCTACTTTTATTTATTTATTTTATTAATTCTTTTGTTTTTTCATTAACAGGCTGTCGAAAGTACTGGAGAATTTGCCCAATACATTGAGGAGCATACAAAAGTTATCAAGACCACAACAACACAGGTACAGATTGTTTTGCAAAATTTTTAAAATAATTAATTAAGATTAAAAGTAGAAAAACAACTGCTGTATTAGTTACGTAGTAAAGTATCTAGTTAACGCGTGGGTAGTGTGAAAACGTACTTACATACATGTGTAGTCTCGTTATTAAACAAAATGTTGTAATTTCAAAAAGTAAAACAATTATATAGAAAATAATGTTATAAAAAACAACACTTGAACACTTATTTTGTAAAGGACGTTAACTTATTTACAGAAAGTTTTCTTAAAAATTTATAGCGAAATGTATTGAAAGTAAGTTGTGTTAGTTTTATTATATGATAAAGGGATTAGTTAGTTCACAAATTGCTTTAATGTTGTTTAAAATTATATTGCTGGCTCTTCTATTTACACACTATTTATTTAAAATTTCTTTGTTCAACCATAAATATTTTATTGTAAACAATTTTGTTTAAATCAATTTTAATAAAATAATTAATTACTGTTTGTATAAAATCATGAAAGTTTTAAATAAAATGCAAGTGTTTTTTTTTTAATTAAAAAAGACTATAACACTTAATCACATACACTTGAACACAAATAAATAGTCAAAAACAACTGGTCCCTTTATATATCAATTTACCGAAATATAAACCAGTTTGTTTACATTACGAGGGCTGGGTAACTACAACTTTAAGAGTATGGTACTGTATTTGTTAAATGATATTAATGGATCTCATGTAAAAATCAAGATTCTTGGTGAAATATCCAGAGAATGTGTTTGTTCAAGTGATGGTCTCATTATCCTTTCGTTGTAAATACTAAAACTCAAAACAAATTATGCATGTTTTGCTGGATAGTTAAAGTTTATTGTTAAATATTAAATATTTGTTAATAGAGAATTAAATATTAATTTAAACAAATAAGCTTAAAAATTCTATAAAATTGTAAAAATGTTCTTTAATTGTAATTAACTCCCTTAAGCTATGTTTCCACGATCGTCAGATATTACAACGTTGTCATATCTACCATTGTGCTAGCAATGTACTGACATTGAAAAATTTTTAGCAAAAAGTAAATTGTCAGTTTAGACGACTGTAAGAAAACTAAAATTTCATTTGCACACAATTGTCACACAATGAATTTATCTGTAAACCGAAATTGTCAGTTTACACGGTTGTCTGATTGTTGTGTGGCATTGTCAAATTCTTTTTGCAGCTCTGTGTGTGTGTGTTTAAAAATTTTATTAATGCTAAAGTGCTTTAGTTTTCTTCCAATTTTTTCAAAAATTGTATTAATGCACACTTTAATTTAATTCTTTAATTTTCTTCCACTTTTTTCAAAAATTTTGTCAATGCACACTTGTTTGTTTATTATTTATGTATATACAGAGTTGCATTTAGAAATAATTTCTATGACAATGCTGCCATTGGCAGATGCATAAACTTTGCACATATGACAATGAAAAGTGTTTGATAATTGTCTTAAAACAATGACAATGACAAAATTGTGTGTTTACACGATTGTTAGATGTCTGACAAAATTTTTGTCTTCCAATGTACTGAAAATGTTTTTTCTTACAACGTTGGAAGGCAAAAATTTTAGGTTTACACGGTTGTTAGACATTTTCTGAACATTTTTCGGACAACGTTGTAATATCTGACGATCGTGGGCACATAGCTTTACAATCAAACCAACTATTTATGTATGTCTGTATATTGTACAATGTGTTTTTAAATTTCAAACATCATCACACCACCCCCGTAACAAAAATTATTTGTTTAAATTACCTTGCCTACTAAACTAAACATTAATTTAAGAAATTTTGTTAAAATTTTCAGACCACAGGACACTTAGTCAACGGCAAAGACACCACTTATCGCACTGTAGCATTTGAAAAATTCCCTGTACCCACCACTGGAGGAATTGTTGTTGGTAAGTCTTCCTCTCACTTTTCTTAAATTTTATTTTTTTTTATTTATTAAAACAATTAATTAAAAATTAAAAAAACAAACAATAATTATTTAAAACAATGTATTAATGGCAGAAATAATTCAGATTCATTATTAAAAACAAACATATTGAACAATTCTTATTATTGTAAATAACAATGACTTGTGCTGCACAGTGGTCATAATTAACAGTGTCATTATCGTCATGATCTATCAGTCAGTTAGTCAGTCACTTTTGCTGCCAGCCGTATAATAGCCGCTGATTACTAGTTGTTGTATGGCGTTGTCGCAAACACGAATAAAGACGTTTTAAATAGATCTAGCCAGATGACAGATGGAAATTGTGATTTTTGTTTATTTTTATGGGAAGAAATTAACATACAAAATATTTGTTTGTTTGTCACGTCTTGTTTTTTGTCTTTGTCGACTACACAAAAAAGTAATTATTTTTAATTTTTGAAAAATTATACAAACCGCTATATTTTAGGGTCATTGAAATTGTTTATTTTTAGGCACTTTTTTAAGTATTGTATTGAGGATTTAAAACATACGACTTAATTGTAATAATTTTTTATAATAAACAATCCAAAAAGACAAACTTAAGCAAATTTTCAGTACTAGTTCCAGAACGGGTGTAATCAGAATCACATAACATTCTTCAATGGCAGCCTTAGAACTAGTAATGCCGCTATTACTTCAGGAACTAGTTCTTGTTCTGAAATAACTAATTTTAAAACGAGTATAACCAGAACCACTTCAGAAACTTAAATGACAGCCTTGAAACTAGTGATGTCGCAATTACTTCTAAAACTAGTTTTGTGAAACGCTAGTGAAATTGGTAAAATACAAATGGGTTATTAAGGAACTAGTTCTTTGGTTCTAGACTAGTTCTACAGAAAACTTAAAAGTTGTAAAACTTTTTAGTTTGCCGTCAAAAAATTAAAATTTTTGAAAAATTCATAAAACAAACATTTTCACATGGCACAAATTATATAAAATTTATATTTAAATTCGATAAGTGTACTGGGAATAATACAATATTGTGTTTAGCGTTATAGGAAACTTTTTAAATTTAATTCTCTGTTATGTATGTTTTTCATTTTATACATATATACGTTGAAAATATAAGTCTTTTAAGGCTAATCCGCTAAATTAACCATAGAATTAATAAATAAATAATAAATTCCGGATCGACTTTTTGAAACTAGTTTCTAACTTGACAATTTCAAACAGAAAAACACTGGCGGAAAAACTAGTTGTAGAATTGTTTCTAAGGCAACGGCCGCTGAATCAATTCAGAAATATATTCGTTAAAAGTATAAATCTTCTAAAGCTACTTTACTAAATTTTATCATAGAATCAATAAATTCCGAATCTGCTTCTTGAAACTAGTAACAAGGACTAGAATACTTTTTAAGGTGTGTTTCCCTGCAAAGTTTCTCTAATCCAATTCCTAGGATGAAAATTGCAAACAAAAATCACCTGGTTCCAAAATCTGTCTTAATAACGTGTGCTCTGCAACGCTTCTTTAGAACTAATTATGGAGCTGACAATTTGAAACAAAATTTACGAAACACCAAACAGGAACGAGTACTTGCTTAATCCATGTTATGATTAGAACTTGTTATTGAACTAATACAAATTTTTTTAGGGAAAAATAAAAATATTTCATTTAATTGCAATCCAAGAAGAATGAAGAATACATACTTTAAAATACTAACACCGCAGTTTAAAAATGGTTTTTGTTAAGACATCAATACAAACAATTTTTAGCTTTCTGAAAAACATTCAAATAATTAATTCAATTTAAGCTTAATTCAGAATTAAAAATGTCAACAATTCATTTTATAGAATTATTTTCTAAATAAAATTTTATTTAAGCTTCATCCATTGAATAGATTTATTATATTTTATTATTATACATAGGATTAATTTCGGCTATAATTGATTCAGTTTTTATTAATTCAAATCATTGATAATTTTTTTTAGATGTGCAGAAAGTAATTTTTTCAAAACTATTTTGTAATAGATTTGAATTGAATACAAATTGATTCCATAAATTCTATTAACTAAGAGATTGCAAGAGATTTGTTTTGTATGATTTATTTAAAAGTTTTATTATTAACTATCATGATTTGTTTGTGTTTATTGTGAATGAACGTCATTGTGAATTATTATTTTTGCAAATGTGGTGTTAGAATCACTTTTCATATTAAAAAAATATTTAGTTAAAGATTCACGTTAAAATGCATAGTTTTTGTATGTTATTATTTGGTACAGTTTACACGATTTGTTTTCAATTCATTTAGATTTTTAAAGTCAGGTGGCCATTTGACAGACAGACACACTTCTTTCTATTTGATATTTTTATATGACAGTATGTGTGTATGTATGTTTTGCATTTTTTTTCTAAAAAATCAATTGATGTTCTTATTCGTTCAATATACATTTTATACATATTAAATTTAGTCAAACTGCACCTGTTGTCAAATTTAAAAAAAATAAATTGCATATTGAAAGAGAACTTAACTGAAAAAGAAATGCATTCAAATTTCATTGATTTCATTTTCAGCATTTCAAAAGAACATCATGTCATTATGTAGACATAAAATAAAAACACCATTTCTATTTGTATATGAAAAAAAAAAATTAAAAAATTTAAATATTCAATGAAAATTTAAGGATTGGACTAACACAAAACTAATTAAAGTTATGAAAATAAAACAAGTCCATTGTGCATATTTAAGCTAATTAAAATTAAATAAATACAGTCAAAATGTTTAGAAGTAGTTAAGTAGCTCGGCAGCTTAACAAAAACTCAAAACAGTAGCATATCTTAAGGCAGTTATAAATAACTTCACTTTTGTTCTAAGGCCGGACTGTAAAATTAGTGTTAAATAAGCTGAAGTGATAAAAACAAATCTTTAAAGGATACAATTTTTATGATTACTTATACATATTTAATAAAAGAAATCTTAACATATAATAGGAATGATCCAAAAAGGAAAATCCAATTAAAGTTATTTTTTACAGTATTGAATTGGACCCAATAACAAATATTTTATCCCGAGAAAAATAGAAAAAATTTGCTAAAAACATCAGTAGAATTTAATACCATTTAGAGAAATGCTTTGAAAATGGTGTTTTAAATCACAAAAAATTAATTATTCCAATTTATGCTAGTGTATTGCTAAATTTTAAAAACAAACATGTTAATTAAATGTATGATTTATGATCATTTTGCAAACAAAATATGCATGCATACACGAAGTACATAAATATTTCAAATTGACTACCCACAATAATTAAAATAAAATTCCCATGCGCACTTAAACACATGCGTTTTAACATTACATATTTATATGCAGGAAAAAAGTTCAGTATTAACAGATAGATAGGATATTAATTTGGCAAAATAGAAAAGAACTGACTCGTACAAAACAAGCAGTATATGAACAAAAAAAATCTCAACCAACCAAAACTAATCATGACAATTTTCTCAAAAAAAAAAAAAACAATTTTATTTAATTTGAGCATAATAAAAATATAGTAAATTGTATTTAAAACTATAAAACGCCTGAAAAAAACAGAAAATCCCAACTGTAGACATAAGAAATTGGTGGAAAAATAGTCGTCGTTCAGCGCCTAATTTCTTTTGATGATGCTTTACTTTAAATGATGTGTCGTTCCTAGATGGATTTTTTCGCTAAAACATTTGTTGCATTGATTTTTCATTTTAGCGTGACATTTCACAAGAAAAAAAAAATACTTTTTAGCCGAATTTAAATTTCTTATTAGAAAATTTTATTTTTGGCTGGCTCATTACAAAAACCCTGGAAATTGTTGCTTGTGCCTCAAATTTGTGTGAGTAAAATTGCCATTTAACAAAGTATAAATAAAAAGAAGAAGAAACCCGCAAACAACGAAATAGTAGTGATTTACTCATCTACAAGTAGCGATCTAAATTTAATGATGCATTTCATTCATATTTTTCTTCAAAAACCCCTATCAAAATAGAAAGAAAACAAGTATTTTAAATACTCTTCTTCTATAATTTTGAAAATCCAATTTCAAAATATTCACATTTTTCGATAAATAATATCAACGTTGCAACATTGTAAATAGTTTCGAAAGAAGAACACTGATGTCAAACAAACTTGTTTACATGCATACATACTCGTACATATGTACATGCAAATCATACACGATTATGTATTTGGACAAGTAGTATGATGTGAATGAAAACTTTTCTTTTGATTCCTTACGTTTTGTAAATTTGTTTTTCACTTTGTTGTTGTATATTTTACATTTTTGATTAAAATTCATTTTTAACATTTTGATTGATTTGCGCCAATTGCATGTAGTTGTGTTAAATCTATAATTATTTCGATTTGCTGAATTTTTTTGCATTTTCTATTTTTTTTTAATTTTTTTTATTTTCAATATTTATTTTTAAAGATTTTTGTACTAGATTAAATTTGTTTTAGAAAATAAAAATTTTCTTAAAATTTATAGTTTTTATATGCATTTTAGGCCAACATTTATTGCAGAACGTCTTTAATTTGAAACATCTAACTGATTTTAAGTAATATTAAGAAACTTAAATTAGTGTAGAACCATAAATTTCCACTTATGGTTATTGTTAGTATGACCACCTCAATTTTGAGCGAAACCGGGAAATTTTTAGAAAAAAAAATACTAAAATCAGGAACATTCAAACTTAAAACCGGGCCATTTTTTGGGAAAAAAACTTTATTATTCAAGTTAAAATTAGTCAATTATAATGTTATAAGTAATTTGAATCTAATTTTCTGTCACTTTTTGTTTAAAATCGTATTTATCCTGTAATGAAATTTGCTGCAGCAATGTTGGAGATTCTTTCAAAAAATTGTAAAATTCAATGCATTCGTACTTTAAATTATATTTGAGAAATAGCATATGTTTCAAAGTATCTAGCTTGAGTTGCGATTTTTCTTTTGTCAATAATTTTGCGATCAACGAAAATATACGCTCTACACAGATGTTGCTGGCAAACAAAATATAAATTCAATGATTCGCGCGAAGCGAGTGTACGGTACATTCTTACTTTGAAAATGTTTGAAACATTTCACCCAACGTTGATGTGGTTTAGTATAACGTGATTTAGTAGGAGGATTATTTTTATTCCATTCGCTAATTTTGTCTGGGGTAATAAATTTCAATATGTAACCAAACTCGTCAAACAATTCTACATCATTCCCACGACAGCCGGTTCTACGCACCGGAATGACCCGAGATCACTCGGTCAAGGGCTGTCAACTCAGCAATTACTGCTGTTACAATAACAACAACAACAACAATTCTACATTGTTGTCTTCAGGATTTAATCATTTCTCTTCAACCATAAATTTGATCTTTTTTTTTTACATCTTTCTAATTCGGTGCAGCAGTTTAAGTAAAAATAATTTTAAAAAAATAATAAATGCAACATTTAAATTTGTTGTATTTAAAATTGCAATGATTCTTTTTTGACATGATGTAAGATCATTTTCGAATGTATGACCCTCTTTTTCGGAGCAATAATGATTGTTTTTTTGGGCTCATAAAGAGCATGAAAAGGTGTCCGAAAAGACTCTTTGCTTACTGGGGATATGCATAGACACATGATTTTAAAATGGATCATTCAAAAGAATTAATTTCCATTAAAATATGATGCGATTGTGCCAAATTTCAATGAAATAGACTGTTTTGTTGTTTAAGTCTACATATTTTTTATTTAATTAAATTCAAAATAAAAATCCGGGCCATCCGCGGGATGTCACCGGGATACCGGGACATTGGTTCCAAAACCGGGCCATTTTCTGGGCCAGTTGGTCACACTCAGGGCTGCCAGATGAATTTCGGAAAAAATCGTCAAAATCCCGATAAAAAAGAAAAAAATCGTCATTTCGAATTTTAAAAATCGTCAAAAAAATCGGAAAAATAAAAAGTCACTATTTCTAATAGTATTTTGAAATCTTTATTAAAACGAAAACATAAAAATTCAATTTTATATAGTCTCTTGTACAATACATATCAAAATATGTAAATTTTAACTTTTTACATAACAAATCACAAAAAATTTTATGTTAAACACAACTTGTGTAATATTTAATATCTTAGTCCGTTTTCACTTCTATAATTCTCACTCCTCAAGGCAAGTATTTTTGGAAGAGAAGGGAAATAAGAACAAAAGGGGTACAAACTTGACGGTACTGTCAATTTTCTTATTTCCTTTTGTTTTTTTTCATGCATGTTGATTTACATTAAAAAGTACGAAAATTGAATTGACATGTTTGATGAAATGGCAAGTTCAAAAGAGAATTGAACAAAAACTGGTCTGCTAAAACTGAATAGTGTGAAACAGTATTTTATAAATAAATTGTTGAATTCAGCATATTTTATTAATTCAGGTTAAATTACAATGTCAAAACAATTTATTTTATTAAGTTTTAAATAACATTTTGAGTATAGAATTCAACATATTTTCAAAGAATTCCGTATTTTTGTTATTTAAATTTATTATTATTATTAATAAATAAATAAATAAATAAATAAATAGGAGAAGTTTTTGTAGAAGAATTTCCCCGTGGAAATTCAGAAATTGTTTCCTCTTAAAATTTTAGTTCATGGAATTCAGTATTCAAAATTGATTTTTATGTTTACACATAAATAAGTAATTTCGACTATCCTGTCTCAATATTATTTGGAATTATTTTACTTGAACTTAACGACAATAATTAAGAAAACACTACTGTTACTTCATCAAGTGTGTGTGTAGATGGTTTTGTGGGACCTGTAAATTTGCCAACCAAATTTCCAAACAACTTGGTTTGTGTTAATAAGAAAGGGATTGTTTTATAATTACTGGAAATTCTGATTTTATTTAAAATGAAAAACACTTTCCTTTAAATTCTTTCCAATATTGTAGAGATACAAAATGATGTTTTATTTCACAATTAAATGAAGGGCTCGATATAAATCAAAAGTAGATACTTATTTCTTCAAAGTCTAAGCAACGATTATTTAACAAAATGGCTCGAACATTTAACATAATGTTAAAAATAAAATTTAACGAAAAACTAACTTAAGCTAAAGTATATATAATAGCAGCGCTCTATGTTTTGTCGTTATATTGTTGATGGTAACATCATCTCCCAACAGGACAGAGATGGGAACAGCAATACCATCCTTCAGACATGAACAACTACTATCACTTAGTTTTGTTTTTGAAATAGTTGTTGTCTCAAAAAAGAGAGAATTTGGTAACAAAAACATTAATAAAACTAACAATTTATAGAAAATTTTAAAATTCAGGAAATCGTCATTTTCAATGAAAAAATCGTCAAATCGTCATTTTGCTATTTTTGAAACCAAAAATCGTCAAAATGACGATAAATCGTCAAATCTGGCAGCTATGGTCACACTATTTATTGTGATAATTTATTTCGTACTGCCTGAAAGTATGCTGCACCTTTTATCTTAAGTCCTCAAACAGTATTAAAAGTAAACAAATATTGAGTTTACTTCGATAATTGTTGTCCGATTGAGCTCATAATTAATGTGGGCGTTATTTATTATTTTATTATTTGTTATTATTTATTTTTGAAATATTAAATACATAATCTCTATAAAATAATAACATAAAAACTTGGAAGAGTTTTGAACATTTATTTATCTAGGATTAAAGCTAATAAAAACAAATAATTATATTTATACAAAGCTAAATTAAAGCTATATAAGAACCTATTAAAGTTAAACTAAGATTAAGAGAGTTAAGTTAAACTAGAACTATGTAAACGATTAAATCAAAATATATAGAGACTTACTATTAAATTTAAACTAGCAAAGTCTGTATAAAGATTTACGATTAAATCCAAATATATAAAGACTTATGATTAAAACTAAACTAACTAAGAATGTATAAGGACCTACAAATACCTATGATTGACTGTACAAAGACCTACAAATAAATCAAACTAAGACTGTATAAAGACCTACGAATGAAGCTAACTAAGACTGTATAAAGACCAACAATTAAATAAAACTAAGATTGTATAAAGTGGGTCTTTAAATAAATCTAATTAAGACTGTATAAAGACCTAGAAACAAATCAAACTAATACTGTATAAACCCCTACGAACGAATCAAATTAATAAATAAATAAAATTTTAATAAAATTAAAATAATACAAATAAAATAAAATTTAAATAAATAAAGACAAAGACCTACGATTGAATCAAATTAAGACTGTATAAATAACAACAATTAAATAAAATTATAAAACTGTATAAAGACGTACTAATTTATTTATTTATCCAAACAAAGATTGATTGAATCAAACTATGTCTGCATAAAGACCTACGAATTAACCAACTAATATTTAATCAAATTAAGACTGTATAAAAGACCTATGAAGGAATCAAACTAATATCTACGAATTAAATAAAGGCAGGCTGTATAAAGACAAAGCCCTACAATACCTCAATAACTATAATTGAATCAAACAATGACTGTATAAAAATCGATTTAAACAAACTAAGATTGTATAAACACCTTATATTTAATCAAACAAAGACTATATACATAAATCACAACTAAACTCGAACTTTTAAGAATTCAATACGTCACAAATAGACACAGAAATTGATACGAATTACGAAAAGTACAAATGTCAGCAGTACAAAAGCAACAGGTTTTCAATTGTTTTAAAAATGTACCACATTACCGGTACTTTTGACAAGATGCTAATTTGGGTCTTCGGTATACTATCTATAGAAGAAAGTGTATAGTTACCAAGAATATGAAGATTCCAACTGGGTGTATTCCACAAATTCCTATGTGGTATAAAATGTAAATACACATGTATGTATGTATTTTACAAAATGTTCTCTCTACCTCGTTGTATTTTTATCATTTTACATATTTTACAATAATATTTCAATCAATTTTAATCATCTTCAGCTACAGTTTTTTTCAAAGCTAAAAATAATGAAAATAAAATAGGTATTATTGGAAACAAATTCGTTCACCTGCACACATATACAAACGCACACACATACACCCATACAAACGTACTTATTCTACAAATTGTGCTCTAATAAATTTAACATTTCCTTCTAATGATCGATAAACGATTGATGATCAATATGTTATTTGCGCCTTGTTCTTTTCATTCAACCTTTTGTTTTTTTTTTCTTGGTGCTTCTTGTTTTCTAATTCGAAAATTATGTGCTCAAAATAATAATTTTGAAACTACTAAAACACGACAAGAAATATGTTAAATATACTTATAAATAATAATTAAGAAAATGAAAATATGCTGCACTCAAAACAACATACAATTCCTTCACAGAAAAGAACCAAAACCATAAATCTTTGACAGTATATTGGTGTTCGAAAAACCGCCACTACTACATGGACAAGTATGGGACGGCTGAACTCAAGAGATTTTTCAATTTAGAAATTATTCATGGTGACTGCTACAATTTTGTGCAAAACAATTTATTAAAAATATATAGAATAAAAACCCGGCGACAAAAGATTCTTCTTCAAGCACAGCAATAATTTTGAAAAGCAATTTATGCAAATAAATAAAAAAAAAAATGAGAAATTTCCAATTCAAAGCTTTTTTTTCGTCATTATGAAACACGCACACAAACGTGGGAAAAATTCAAAATTTATCAACTACACCTAAACGCGCAAGAGTCCGAAATTGTGTGTGTAAGTTGGTTGGTTTGCTTGATTGGAATGAAGAATTTAATGCGCTGGTATAAGTGTATATATAAGTCTGCAGCTGCTGTAGCAGCGTCCACCGAAAAATCCAACATTGATTTGCTCTAACATCTGCTACCTCACACACTCAGAGGACCGAAAATCTTTGTCGATCGATCAATAGCTAGACAGACCTTAATTTCAATTTGGAATTACGAAAGCTCAATTGAAAACGGGACGTTAAAACGCTTGGACATATTAACGGTCTATTTAGAAATAAATGGAAATTGTCTTAAAATACCAATAAAAAGAAAATCAATTAAAAATCCTCTAAGATATAAAAAAAATATATAAAATTTTAGTCAAACGAATAAGGATTTTTAAGGATATTTCTGTATCAATTAATATAAAAAACAAAACAAATCAAATAAAATAGCCTAGTGTTAAATCTACCAAAAATAAAGAAAATTTAGCATCAAAAATTTTTACTTGCAAAAATAAAATAAGCAAAAGTTTACTATTACGTAAAAATATTAATTAAGTGCAATACAAATTTCCTATAATTTTTAAATAAAAACTAAAAAAAAAAAAAATAAAAGAAAAACCAAATAAATTAGTGTGAGTTTTCCTTAAAAGTTTAACAAAAAACATCCTTTTAAAAAATATAAAAAGAAATAAATAAACATTTTGGAATTGGAAAAAAGAAAAATAAAAAAGTTGTGCTTAATTTAATTGATATTAATTTAAATAAATGTTTATTTGCTTTTTTTATATTTTTTATAAAAATATTTTTCAAACAAAATTCTGTGAAGCAAAAAATTTATTACAAAAAATAATTTTAATCTAAAATTTCAAGTGTCTTTATTTCAAATTTGCTGTAACTTTTATATGTGTGTGGCCGTGTTAATGTGTGTGTGTTTTATGTTGTTATATTAAATTAATATTTTAAATAATTAAAAATTTTTAAAACAAACAAACAAACAAACAAAACAATTTGAAACACTTAAAAAAATTCATTATGAATTTTGGTTGGTATGCGGATAAACCTGAAGCTCCCGAAGCCACTTGGGAGGACTTTTCCTATTTTTATCGTCCCAACTATTATAAAGTAACTGTTTCGGAACGTGATCACGTCGAAAAGACACAAATCTATTATAACGAAACTTTAATACCGGAGAATGAAGGCATAAATCACTGTGATTTCTTACCATTGAATTTTAAATCAGCATTTTATATTGTAACGCATCAAGGTAATGAATTGGTTGGCTTGGATTGGTTTGCCTTTAATAAGAAATGTTGAAATATTACAATAGTTAGTTGAAAGTATCATTTACCGTAGTATTGCACTGTAAAGCTGTTTGGTTTATTAAAAGTTTTTATATTTATACTCAATATTAATTTTAAAATTTATACTATTCGTTTTTAAGAAATTAAATAATGATTTCTTTATTCATTACTATATTTTTAGTACCGCACATAACTTTAAACAGAGTTTACTTCAAACTCTATGAATAAACAGTCTCCTAATCGGTTTAACTTGCTTTTGTTTAACTAATGTTTGATGAACTTAACAAGCAGAAGCAGTTTAAACTGTCGTTTTATAAAACTAAACTTAAGCTACAATTCAAAAGCAAATTTAAACATCCAAAAATCATTCAGTTCAAGAATATCAAAGTATGCATAGACCTGAAAAATACAGTTAAAGAAGGTTTAACTGTTTACCAATAAAATTACTAGTTTAAACTTTCGTTTAGTCAAACACAGTTTATCCTTGAGCTTACTAAAGCTCTAGCAAGTCAAAGCAGGTTTAATTAATTTTAATTCAAAGTTTAATTTACTTTTGTTTAACTAATGTTTAAACTGACGTTTCATAAAACTGAACTTAAACTACAACTCAAAAGCAAATTTAAACATCCATAATTTAATAAAGCCAAAAATCATTCAGTTCAAAAATATCAAAAATATGCGTAGACCAGAAAAATACAATTAGAGAAGGTTTAAGTGTTTACCAATAAAATTACTAGTTTGAACTGTCGTTTAATCAAACACAGTTTCTCCTTGAGCAAATCAAAGCTGATTTCAACTTTGGTTTTGTAGTTTTTTACTAATTTGAAATTAAAAGGTAGTTTGCACTGATGTGATGCACAAAATAATTCAAAGTTTGAACATTTTAATGTGTTTTACAAAACGAGGTTTAAACATGCATTAATTGATTAGCTATTAACTTGCCATTTATACAGAGGATAAGGTTGTTTACTAATAAGATTAGTTAACCTAAAGGAAGTTTAAACTGTGCTGGCGCACAATATAATTCAAAGTTTAAAAATTTTAATTGATTTTAGAAAACTGGGTTTAAACATACACTAATTGATTAGTTTCTTAACGTGAAGATTTTTTGAAGATTAGTTAATCCAAGAGAAACATAAATCAAGTTGGTTTTCGCTTTCTCTTTTATTATTAATTATTAAATTATCTTTTTGTTACTTGATTTAACTGTCACGCTACAGGCTTCCTCATCAACTCACATTTTAGAACATTTTAGTACGGCAGAAGAGATGATTTGCTGGTAAATTCCGAATTATTTTTTGAATGTATTCTTTCAATTATTACATATGTATTTAAAGTTATGTAATAATTGGCTTATTTTAGGTTTCATTAAATTACAGATGTTTAAATTTGCTTTTGAATTATTGTTTAAGTTTAGTTTTACAAAACGACAGTTTAAACTGCTTCTGCTTAGTAAGTTCAAAAACATTAGTTAATTAAAGATAAATTAAACCGATTAGGAGACGGGTTATTTTTAGAGTTTGAAATAAACTCCGTTTAAAGTTATGTTTAGTTAAACTAAGTTTAGTTTTAAACATTGCATTACAAGATAAATGTACAATCATTTAAACGGTAATCTTCTATATTTAAGCATTATTGATAGATAATCTGTTAAAACTGGCTTTAGTTTAGTTGTACTAAATTAGTGTTTAAAATTGTTCTAATTGATTAGTGCTTACAGACGGTTTTTAACATTAAGATAAGCAATTAAATAAATATTAATCTTTAGACATTGTTTTTGAATTTGAATTGTGGATTATTTATATTGAAAGCTTAATATGGATTATTCTAAATCCGATTAAAATTAGAGAGTCATTGACTTGACTTTAAGATTTACGTTGAAATTCAAATTGTTCTTTAAAAGCCATTTTTAAGTTGTTGATTATTTTGAGATATTTATTTATGGCTATACTACAAAGTTTTGTAGATAGATAGATTAGTTAATCTAGTTAACTAGAATTTAAACTTGAAGACAAAAACTGGCTCTAACTATTAGATTCTTTACAAAATATTTAATTAAATATTAGCAATTTTAAGAATTCTTTTATTGAAATAAAATTATGATTAGCACATAAGTTTGTTTATTTTTATATTTATATCCTAACAACATTGTTTTCAAAACAAACCGAATCATAAAAAATCCCCTTTCGAAAACCATTAAATTGATGATTAAATCAAATGAAAATGTCTTTACTTTGAGTTTTCCAAGCAAATAATTGTTTAAACATTTGTTTATTTGCGCAAATAGAAAAAAATTAAACAACCAAATTATAAACATACAAATCGTAGACAGATATAAATCAACGACGCGTGCCAAATGTTTAAAACGCAACAAATTTTCTTTTTATCATTTTTATAATCTTTTGAAAATAAACACAAATACATTTTCTAAACAAGCTAAATTTTGCGAGATATTAGCCACATATTAGAAAACTATTTATTAGATATGATTAAGTGGAATTCAATAGGCTTATGAAAACAAAATTTTTTATTTAAAATTTGTGTATCAAACACTGCTTTGAACATTTCAGCCCATTGATATAAATGAAAAATTGTTGAACATAATTAAAGATAAAACGAGGCCTATTAAATGGTTTGTTGCTTTACTTTTTCCGAATTATTGTTTTTAATAATGCTTGAAATGTGCAAAATCTTTAAGTTTTTAATAGTAAATTTTGTGTTTATCTGTGTGTGTGTGTGTGTGTGTATCTACAGTTCAGTTTTGATAAATGACAGACATTAACAAAAATTTTAATTTCATTTTCAAATTCAAATTTGTTTGTTTTGTGCAAAGAATATGTCAAAGATTTCTGTTATTTATACACAAATTTTATTTAACGCTGTAATTACACATGCTTTTAAAAACAATTTGAATGTAATTAATAGCAAAACATTTGGCTTTTTTTTATTTATAAAAATCTAAACAATCTCATTTCTATCATTGTAAATGTCATTCTTACTGTCACTAAAGTGTCATGATTTGTTGTTGAAGTGTCATAATGTCTGTTGTAATGACAATTCATGTTTATTTGTAATTAAGAATTTATGCATTTATGCTACATTATTTTGGCAACATTTCAACAAGAAAGTAAAAACTATATTATTTTTCATTTTAAACAATTAATCTTTTGCCTACTATATACATACGCACATACATACAGTTGATGCAGAAAGTAAGTGCTGACCTGACCCATAAATTAAATTTAAAAGTATATATTCATTTTAGACTAACTTTATTTAAAAAAAAAAGAATTTGACACCACATTTTGAGCGGTTCTTAAGTAATATTTTTAAATAAGAGCACTACAAAAGTTTTTTTTTTAAATAAAACAAAAACGGTTTTGGATATCAATGAAATTCTTTATTCCTGTGAAAGTACACAGAGGGGAAAAAGACGTTCTAAAATCGTAAACGGCTGGTATCAAATTGAGAACGAATCGTGAACAATATTTTGTTAACTTTCAGTATCAAATCAAGCTTAATATGTCATTAAATTAAGAACAAATGGTACAAAAATGCCATAAGTTAATAAGTTAAAAAAACATATGGTATTACATCAATAACGAAGGGGTATCAAATTGTCAAAATAATAACGATCGGTAACAAAATATGAACAAATGGTATCATAATGAGAACGGACCGGTACCAAATTAAGAACAAACGGTAACAAAATATGACGGGTACAGTATCAGAATATGAACACTTAGTTATCAAAATAATAACGATTGGTAATAAAATGATACCGAGTTGTTCTTGAAAGGGTGATACCAACTGTTATCAAAGTAAGCACAAACGGGCTTAACTCAATTTCAACAACAAATGGTATCAATTTTGGTATTATACTACCGCTTTTTTCCCTCTGTGTACGTTCGATACCATTATGTATGGAACTAGATATCTTTTGCATGGCCACCACTGGCACGCTTGCAGAAGTCCAGACACTGAACCCAATTTTCGACAGTTTTCAATCATAAATCGGCCGATACTGCTGCAATTTCACGTTCGATATTCGTAGAAAGTTCATCAATCGTCGCACAGTGGCGCCATTTGAGTTTTTTCGTTGCAAAAATCATATCTTTTGAACCGAATAAGATAATTGAACAGTTTAAGCAGCATATGATAGATAACTGTTCAGCCTATGAAATGATCGTTTGGAAAGGGTGCTACACTTTGTAGGGGCCTACTTATGGGTTATCAAAGTTAAAATTAGTAGAAAAATCAATTTTATGGTAACTAAAAAAAAAAATTATTTTTACATTTTTAGATTGTTTTTATTTTTTTTTTCTTTAGGGTTTTATGTTTTAAATTATTACCCAACAAATTAAAAAAAAATAATTTTTTTTTTAATTTTATTTTTTCAATTTTTTGTAAAATATTCATCCATTACCATAAAATTGATTTTTCTACTAATTTTAACTTTGATAACCCATAAGTAGGCCCCTACAAAGCGTAGCACCCTTTCCAAACTAGGTTTCCAATAAATAGATTGTGGCATTCGCTGTGTGGCTCGTGGCGGCGTCCTGTTGGAACCACATGTCCTCCAAGTACATATCTCCAATTGGGGGCAAAAATATTCTGTTAACGTGTCGGTATTGATCATCACGGAAGAAGTACGGCCCAATGACGCCGCCGGCCCATAAACCGCACCAAACTGTAATTTTTGCTGTCTGACCAATAACGCATATTTTGCCATTCAGCCAGAAATGAGCCTCATCGCTGAAGATGATTTTTCGATGAAAATCCGAATCATTTTCAAGTTGTTGCTCAGCCCAATTCACGAACATACGACGCTTCTGGTGGTCAAGCGGCTTCAGTTCGTGCGTCAATTTGATCTTGTATGGATGTAGGCCAAGATCTTTTCGCAAAATTCGTCACAACGACGTGTCAGAGATGCCCAACGCTTGAGAACGACGTGTGAGAGACACATTTGGGCTTTCTTCAACTGAAGCCTCAGCGGCAGCAATATTCTCGACACTACGGGCACTTCTTTGTCTCACTGGCACGGGAACATTTTGTACTGTGCCTGTGGATTAAAATTTTTCCACTAGACGCTCAATTGTTGATCTGGTAGGACGATTATGACGACCATAAATAGGACGTAGCGCTCTTAACGTTGAGGCCACTGACTCCGAATTTCGGTAGTAAATTTTAATAATTTCGACTCGTTGTTGGCTCGTATATCTTTTCATCATGAAATGGCAAACCTTACTGAAGAGAAATGTCAAAAGAGCGGCAAAAATATGGCGTCGTTTGCTGTCCCCATCGGTCTACTATTGTAGTGTCCGTGTTGAAAAACGCTTTACAAAAACATAAATAAAAAGAAATAATTAATTCTAAATCACAACACATAACTAAAAATAGTTGAGGTTTTAATTTCAAAAAGTAAGTGGCTCATTTCGAAGTTTTTGCAATTAAAATTGCTTTGAAAAAATATATATTTTAGTATTTTATATGGAAGCTCTTGTTATTAATTATGGCTTCTAGTCTAGGTTATCAAATTTGGAATTTTATTCCACTCTACCTGTAAAGCTAATGTTAGATCAGTCCTTTTCCTTATTTTTCTCTCTGTAAGTTTTCTGTCTAAATGATCCCATTCAAGTTTTTAATATGATTAATATCGGATGATTGGGGGGAGATTCCATACATTTGGGAGTGTTATACAATAGCCATGACTTCGTATTATGAGCCGTGTGTTTGGGGTCGTTGTCTTGTATAAATATGAACTTGAAAATGGAGATGAGTTTTTAAAATGTCGATATACTTCCTGTCATCCATTATATCATCGATTATATGTAAATTTCCAACTCCAGAAGCGCTTATACATCCCCACACCAGAACTGAACCACCCCCATGATTAAAAGTTGGACACAAATTTTTTTTCTTTAAACTTCTCATTTGGTTTTCTCCACATACTACATCTTCCATCGTTTCCATATAAAGGGTGATTCAGGTAGAGATACTTCTTTCAATAGCCTTTTTTTTTTGACAGATCACGTGTGAGTCGTGTCATGCTGTCATGTTAATTTTGTTTAGTATTGTTTGGCATTTCATAATAGAAAGAATTACGCCTGGACAACTTTTACAAATCGTTCAACTTAATTACGAAAATTCACGTTCTGTGAGGAATGTGTTTCGTGCACTTCGCTCAACTTATGGTCAACATAATGGGCATACTGAGCGACTATTCACAACACCATCACCAATTTTGAGACCCAGTGTCTACTGATTTCACCACTGGTAGAGTCATGGGTCCATCATTTTGGTTTCAGCACACATAATTTCACGTTTTGGGTCGGTCGATTGGCCACCAAGATCGTGTAATATCACACTGTTAGACTTTTTCCTGTGGGAATATGTGATGTTTAAAGTTTATGCGGACAAACCCGCTTCGATTCAGGCCTTGGAGGAAAACATCACGCGTGTCATTCGCCAGTTATTAGTCGAAATGCTCGAACGAGTCATCGAAAATTGGACTCTGCGAATAGACCTTCTGCGACGTAGCAACGGCCAACATTTGATAGACCTAATCTTCTAAAAATAAATGCCAAAGAATGTTCTTTCAAGTGATAATAAAATTTGAATTTTCTGTGTTTTTTTTTTTTAAGTAGGGAACCTCGAAATGGATCACACTTTATGTTAAATATGCTCTCATCGTTCGATTTTTTTATTATATTCTTTGGCGTATTTAAGTGTTTTTAAGTATATAATGAAGCAATCTTAGTACTGCATTGGGACAAGCGCTTTTGTTGAAGTTGGTATTAATAGTTTTATTTATTTTTGTTGCCGTTACCTTAGATTTTTTATTTCCCGCACAATATATCTCTTTTCACTATTAGAAAGCACCTGAGAACGTGCGCATTTTGGCTTGTTTGCAATATTTTTTTGTTTTGTTATATTTTTCAACAGTTTTTTTAATAGTAGAAAAAGGTCTTTTGACTATTTCACCAATTTGACGCAACGAGTTGTTCGATTTTCGCCAATTTTATTATTATTTTACGTTCTGATTCCACGGTTTCTTTTCGCTTTGGTGACATTTTTAAACTTTTTTTAATTTATTAACTATTTTGGCAACAACATTTTTTGCTACGATTTAAATATATTGTTGTTGCAAAATATTGCGTTATTTGTTTTTAAATAAAAAGCTTGTTTGAAGTAAAAATTAATATTTGTGTTAAATTTATGCGGCTTAAATGCTAAAATAAATTTTAATTTAGTGGTTGCAATAAGGATTGAGAATATATGTATTTTGAATTAAAATCACAAAGGATTTAATATTACCAGAAAGAGCATCTTAGAAAATGTAAGGTGAACACTCACTTTTTGAATCCACTGTATGTACATTTATATGTATGTATGTGTATTTTGTTTCATTATTATGTTAACTTTGCTTAATTATATTTTTAGTTTACGGTTTTGTTTGTATTTTTTACCTTGTATATTTGTTTATTGTATGGCCTGCCCCACAAATTGCCCATTTAATGTATTTTGACACTTGTTTACATTTGTTTTTAATTGCATATAATAATTTGTCTTAGACAAAGAGTTTACAATAAATAGAATAAAACATATTAGTCTAGTGAATATTTAGGTTATTTTGCTTAAAGATTTAATTGAAACTAACAGTTCGTGAATAAGAATTCCCCGTAAAATTTGTTCACTTTTCACATTTTCCTATTTAAATTCAATGTTAAAAAAAATAAAAGTGAACAAATTTCACGTGGAATATTAATTGAGTAACTAATTAAATCTATTATAAAATGTTAAAAAATGGTATTTCATCAACTTAAAAACGTAATAGATTTTCAATAATAATTATTTAAATTAAGACATTTAAACAACAAATTTTTTACGTTAACAATTTTCTAAAGAAAATGTTTAAAACTATTTATCGAAACATCTTTGCTTGAAATTGAAAACCATTTATAAATTTGAATTTTAATATAAAAATAAGTTGCTAACTAGTCATCTCTATACGCTCTTATGCATTCATATACATATAAGTATATAACATTAGTTTGTCAAACACACATACATGCATACATACATATATTCTTCCTAAAAATAAGTAAATTTCTAAAAATAATTAAACTTCTCTAGCCCCTCCCCCCTCCCTCCCTTAGATTCGTTTTTAATATAAAATTCTTTTGATATATAATTTTGTTTTTCTATTTTATATTTGACGAAAAGAACATGAACATCAAAACATAATAATAAATTGTATAAATTATTAAAACACATAAATTTACAAAGCATTAAATATTTCTAATATGAATCATTATACATTCATTATGTTTAAAAGTTAATTTTATGAAAAAAGGCAGAAGAAAATCTCTTTTATTTGTTTCAATTTGTAGGACCATCTTCATATAAATGTGGAAAATATCTATGGAATCCAAAATTAATGTATACAAATGACAGACAGCTAGCTGTAGAGTAAAATAAAGTTTATGATAAATGAATAGAGTCCGAATGAAACCGTTTTTTTCAGGCTGTAGCCTAGCAGAAACTAGTATTCGGCCAAAACTCCGATATTCGGGAAACTTTTAAAATTTACCATTAATTTCCAAAAAAAAAATTATTATTCAGGTATGTGATGGTAAACGATAACGAGTGAGTTTTAGAAGTTAATTTTTTCGTAATATTTGTGTATTCAAACAGTTTTATCCCACAAAATATAAAGATAATTTGCTATTAAAGAGAATCTTAAAACAAAAATTTTAAAAATTTTATTAGAAATACTTTAAAATGGACTTCAAAAACTCACTCGTTACCGTTATCGTTTTCCATCACATACCTGATTATTTTAATTTTATAACATGTTTAGATAATTTTCAGGTGACCGACACTACGTCATAAATCAATTTTTTTTTTCATCTTGAACTGACAACCTTTTTTTAAGCAACAGTTTTTACCGTTTTCTTAATCTTAAATATTTTACAATTTTTGTTTCTTATTAATTAAATTAAAAACGTGCATTACCTTAAAAATTCCATCATCTGTGTTTTTCCATATTATAAATGTTTTGGTTTAGGTATTCGGTCAAAATATGTCCGAAAACCGAATAGTATTGGTATTCGGCCAATTTTTGACCTAATCCGAAACAGAATACATGTACAGCTGCGGTAAAAAAAATAGCACTGAAGGCAGAATTCGACTGTTACATATGAATTTTTCTTCGATTTAGTTATTCCCGTGACACATAATTAAAATATGTATGTCAATCATTTATTCAACGTAAAAAACTTTTATTGATATTGATTGTTTGAAAAGATTGACAATTTCAGGTGAAGTATCAAAATTTGGACGTAGAAAAAATAGCACTATTCATTATAGATTTTAAAAAATTAAACTATATTTCAAATAAATAAAATAAAAATCTCATAACATGTAATAAGAAATATGTTTAATTCCCGAAGTCAATTTCTCAATAAATGGTGAGTTAAATAGATGATGTTTACAAATAGATCTTGGACAATAAACATTGCTGATGACGCCCTTGGCAGGGTAGAAAATGCATTTCAGTGTGCCATTTGTCTTGAAAAATATAGTTTTACAATGGTATTCTTCAAGTTATTTATTAAAAATATGAACTCAAGCCAAATGAAAAATGTTCTCTAATAGTAAAATAAAAAACAATAACGGCGGCCCAGCGCTTCGGCATGGAGTTATGTACTTAAGTTCACATCTTTCGCCCACAACTACTTCACTACAGCCCAAAGATGCTCATTGTTAGTTGGTTTTATTTGAGATACACTTTTCTTGACGTCAGCCCAAAGATTCTCCATTGGGTTCAAATCAGGCCACTCTGAGCTGGCCACTTCATGATCTCAATATTGTTGTCTATGAATCACTGGCGTGTTTTTCTACTTGTATGTTTTGGTTTCGTTGTCTTGTTGAAAGACTCATGGCACAGGGAAGCATAATATTATTTAGTTTATCAAGGTAGACATCTTGATTCATTGTTGATTTTATGCAATGTATTGGCCCCACTCCGTAATATGAAAAGCATTTCCATATCATAATGATAGAACCACCATGCTTTACTGTCTTCGATGTGAGAACAATTTTAAACAAATAAAATGATTTTACTCTCATCCGTCCATAAAATATTTCGCCATTTACTATTTACCATTTACTTCAAATAAATGATCGAAGTGCTATTATTTTTGCCGGCACTGTATATAATTTAAATTGTTTCTAAATTTGCTAATATTAAATATTTAAAAAATCTTATTTCAATTAAAATTTATCAATTACAAATTATTAATCAAATATTAGAAAATAATTAAATTTCTACCATAATTGAATAAAAATAGTCCGAATTTTTGAACGTCATTCAACAGGAGATTTTCGTAATTTTTTCTTGACATTGAGAATTTTTAACAATTTTAAACTCAGACTTGTGTTAATTGTTAAATGTTTTGTTTTATTTTATTTAAACTCCTTTAATTAATTAAAAAGTTGTATTACAATAACAATTTTTATCTCTTATTTATCTCTATCTTTCCAGCTGAAGTAAAAATGCCTAGCGGTAAAATTGATAAGCCGATTATCCAAGACAATCGTGATGGTACCGTTTCGGTTAAATACGATCCCAAAGAAGAGGGCACACATGAATTGGTAGTGAAATATAATGGTGAAGCTGTTCAAGGTATGATTTGGTTTAGCACAACTAAACTTTAAATGAGACCTGTTTAATGTTTTGTATTAAATTGTTAGGCTCTCCCTTCAAATTCCATGTTGATTCTATTACTTCCGGTTATGTGACCGCTTATGGTCCCGGCTTGACTCATGGCGTTACTGGTGAACCTTGCAATTTTACCATCTCCACCAAGGGTGCTAGTGCTGCTGGTTTGACCATGGCTGTTGAAGGCCCCAGCAAAGTTGATGTAAGAAATAACTATAATAAAATAAATTACACAATACTCTCGTTTTAATGTTCTCTTAACATTAAAAATTAAAAAACTTCTTTTAATTCCACTATTTATCCCTGATATTACAGATCAACTACCACGACAACAAAGACGGCACTGTTTCCGTTCAATATCTACCCACTGCCCCCGGTGAATACAATGTCGCCGTACGCTTCGGTGACAAACACATTAAGGGTTCTCCCTACGTTGCCAAGGTTACTGGCGAAGGTCGCAAACGTAATCAAATTTCTGTGGGTTCTTGTTCCGAAGTCACCATGCCCGGTGAAATTACCGATGCCGATTTGCGCGCTTTGAATGCTTCCATTCAGGCTCCCAGCGGCTTGGAGGAACCTTGCTTCTTGAAACGTATGCCAACTGGCAACATTGGTATTTCCTTTACACCTCGTGAAACCGGCTCACACATGGTGTCCGTTAAGCGCAGTGGCAGACATATTCCCAACTCACCATTCGAAGTCACCGTTATGGAGCGTGAAGTTGGTGATGCCAAGAAGGTTAAGGTGTCAGGTGCTGGTCTCAAAGATGGCAAGACCCATACTGAGAATATATTTTCTGTGGATACTCGCAATGCCGGTTATGGTGGTTTGTCTGTGTCCATTGAAGGTCCCAGCAAGGCTGAAATTCAATGTACTGATAAGGATGATGGCACTTTGAATATCTCCTACAAGCCTACGGAGCCAGGTTACTACATTGTCAACTTGAAATTCGCTGATCATCACGTTGAGGGCTCACCCTTCACCGTTAAGGTTTCTGGCGAAGGCAGCAACCGTAAACGTGAGAAGATTCAAAGAGAACGTGATGCTGTGCCATTAACTGAAATTGGCAGCCAATGTAAGTTGACATTTAAGATGCCCGGCATTACATCATTCGATTTGGCCGCCCGTGTTACTTCCCCCAGCAATGTGACTGAAGATGCTGAAATCCAAGAAGTTGAAGATGGTCTTTATTCTGTTCATTTCGTACCCAAGGAATTGGGCGTCCACACTGTGTCAGTCCGTTATAAGGATATGCACATTCCCGGCTCTCCCTTCCAATTCACCGTTGGTCCCTTACATGACTTTGGCAGTCATTTGGTCAAGGCCGGCGGCAGTGGCTTGGAGCGTGGTATTGTAGGTTTGCCCTGCGCATTCAATGTCTGGACCCGTGAAGCCGGTGGTGGTTCATTGGCCATCTCTGTTGAAGGTCCTAGCAAGGCTGAAATTGAATTCAAGGATCGCAAGGACGGTTCCTGTGATGTTTCATACAAAGTCACTGAACCCGGCGAATACCGTGTTGGTTTGAAATTCAACGATCGCCATATTCCCGATTCACCATTCAAGGTTTACGTTTCCCCTGATGCTGGCGATGCTCACAAATTAGAAGTACAACAATTCCCCGAAGGCAACATTCAAGCTGATGCTCCTTATCAGTTTATGGTACGCAAGAACGGCGCCAAGGGTGAATTGGATGCCAAGATTGTTGCTCCCTCTGGAACCGACGATGATTGTTTCATCCAAGCCATTGACAGTGAAATGACCTCCGTACGTTTCTATCCACGTGAAAACGGCATCCACGCCATACATGTCAAATTCAATGGTGTTCATATTCCTGGCTCACCCTTCCGCATTAAGGTCGGCAAGGATGTTGCCGATCCTGCTGCTGTACATGCCACCGGCACCGGTTTGGAAAATATTAAGACCGGTCATAGACAAGATTTCATTATCAATACCTGCAATGCTGGTGTCGGTACCTTGGCTGTAGCCATTGATGGTCCTTCAAAGGTGTCCATGGATTGTACTGAAATCGAAGAAGGCTACAAAGTACATTACACTCCCTTGCTGCCTGGAGATCACTTTATTTCAGTGAAATATAATAACATTCATATTATCGGCTCTCCTTTCAGAGTTGGCTGTGAAGGTAAGTTATTAAACTATTTAAATTTGCTATTAGGAGTTTCTATAAGTTAAATAAACTCTTATGTATTTATCTTCATATTTAGGTGAAAAATTGGCTGATGAGGGTTCTCAAGAAACATCTAGTGTGGTGGTAGAAACCGTGCAAAAGCTAGCAAAGGGCGGTAAACAAAGTGGTGTTATTTTGCCTCACTTCAAATCTGATGCCTCAGTGATAACATCCAAGGGTATGGGCTTGAAAAAGGCCTTCATGGGCAAGACAAATACCTTCACCATTTGTGCAACAGAAGCCGGTAAGTTGTTAATTGTTTTAATAAAATTTAAACAATTTAATTTAATCTCACTACTTTTATATTTAACAGGTAACAATATCCTGTATGTTGGCATGTATGGCCCTAAGGGTCCCTGCGAGGAATTCAGCATTAAACACACTGGCCGCAATAATTACAATGTTAGCTACTTGGTACGCGATCGTGGCCAATATATTTTAATAGTCAAATGGGGTGATGAACATATTCCTGGCTCACCTTTCCAAATTGATGTCTAAGTCGTTACACAAACCCCTTAAGCAAAACTCCTCCACCTACCCCTTATAAGCAAAACAAGAAAATCTTGCTTTTTCAAAACAAAACTCTGTTTTTTTAAATATTTGGAGAAATTTTATCTAAATAATTTCCACTTCCATACCTATTAAAATTAAGTATTTGCTTCCTTTTTATTTTTATTAATAATCTTTTTTTTTAATTGTTTTTTTTTTTTTTTGTAATATGAATGAATGAACAAATCATTTTTCATTTAGTTTTTCTTTCATATTCTCGAAAAAAAATCAAAGAAATTAAAATTCTTGTCGTTTAAGTTAAAAATTGTGTTTTTATAAGATCGTAAATTATTTATCCTGTTTTGTGTCTTTTTTTTATATTAAATCTAATCTAATTTTTTTGTTTGTTTTTAACTATACGAGTACATATATAAAGCAATATCATTTTTAAATACATAATTATTTTTTTTAAACACATTAATAAATTATAATTTAAAGTAAAAATAATTAAAAAAAATGTATTTCTGTTATCCATACATATATTAATTATTATATTATGTTTTTATGTTTTTTATGATATTTTTTTCAAATATAAAGTAAATATTTATAAATAAAATATTAAAAAAATTAAATGATGTTTTTATTGTATAGGTAGATGATGATGATGTTTGGGTGTTGTGTTTGTATTATTAAAGAATTGCTTTCCCAATAATCAGCCATGTCACAGAATTAAATTCCGTTCAGAAGTGGAATTAATTCCATATTTTGCTTCTATAGAAAAAGTAAAACGAACAATTTTTTCAGAATGAAGCCATTCTTAACTTTAAATTACAATTCCACATAGCAAATTAAAAGTGGTTTCATTCCGAAAAAAAAATCGCTTTGCTTTTTCTACAGAAGCGAAAAACGGAATTTATTTCTGTGACAACTAAATTTTTGTATCATGATTACGACCAATTTATCTTAACTACAAACACTTGTAATAAAGTAATTGGCACACAATTTTCCTAATTGATTACTATGACATTATTATCGTTAAAGTATTTTACCAGCAACGAATGAAAAGTAAAAAACCTAGTTATTGGGATTTTCGTCCGCGGGAGTTTTTTCCCTTTTTATTTTTTTAACATTGAATTTAAATAGGAAAAATGGGAAAAGGGAAAAAACTGCCGCGGAATTTTTATTCATGATTGGGCTGTTAGAAATGGCAGACTCAATTCCAAAAAAAATCAAGAATAACTTAACTGATTGTTCGACCTTTTTATTAATTAAACAATTTTATTTTTCGAGATTAAGGTCAGCTTTTATTTTTATTTTTTTTTTTTTTTTTTTTTTTTATTTTTTTTTTTATTTTTTCCAATATTTCGCTACACAATGTGTAGCATCTTCAGGGAAACAATAACAAAATTAAAAATTAATAACGATAAAAATATTTTTCAAAAAATAACAGTAATTGTCAGAATTTAAATATTACACAAACAGAAATATTGATATGAAAAATATTTTAGTTTTTGTGTTTTTATAAATTAAGTGTCTATAAGTTTGAGCAACATTATCTGTATCTACTTTAAAATTGATTCTAAGATTTTTTGGTACATTAATAATTTCTAACATTTCTAACATATAACGACGTTTATAATTATTTTCTGTTTTCAAAACTGAAATGCTCTCAAAGTCGGGATAGTGATTCAAATTTTTACAATGTGATGATAATGCTGTTTTTTGTGATGATATATCTCTATATTTTTGATCAGATTTGTGTCCAGCTATTCTAGTTTTTAATTTATTTTTAGTTATACCTACATATACTTTGCTACATTTTTCATTGTTATTACCATTACATGGTATTTTATAAACTACGTTTGACATTTCTAATTTAGGTATCCTATCTTTTATCTTACTGAATAATCTGCCTACTGTATTATACATTTTTGGAGCCATTTTATATTTGGTATTATCAAATATATTAGATTTTTCTAATCTTTCGGATATTTTAGGTACATAAGTTAAAGATTTATATATTTTAGGTTCAGAAAATCCTTTTGTATTATTCATTTTATTTTTGAATTGTCTTATTAATTTACAAATTATATTAATAGGGAAATTATTATCCTTTAATATTTTGTTAATCGTTTCTATATTTTTCTTGTGGAATTCCTTCTCACTTCTTGTCAATATTCTCTCTATAAGATTTTTAGCTGTATTAATAATAATTCTTTTAGGATGTTTTGAATAGTAATTAATGATTCTTCCTGATGATGTAGGTTTCTGATACCAGTCTATTAATAATTTATTACCTCTCTTTATTATTAAAGTGTCTAAATAAGGAAGTATAGAATTGCATTCTTTTTCCATAGTAAATTTAATATTTGGATGAAAAGAGTTAAAAATCATCAATATATTTTCTATTTCACTTTCTGAAATTATGCAAAACAAATCATCTACATATTTTGTTAAAATTTTTGGTTTTATAATCAATTTTTAATACTAGTGTCAAGTAATTTTTCCATGACAATATCAGCAATAATTGGAGAAGCTGGTGATCCCATTGGAAGGCCTATTTTCTGTTCATATATATTGTTATTGTATTGAAAATATCTGCTATCAATTATACAAAATTTTAAAATACGTAAAAATAGATCTTTAGAAATAATTGTATGTTATTCAATTATATTCCATTTTTCATCTATAATACTTATTGTATACTAAGTCTACAGGTATGCTAGGGAACAATGATACAACATCAAGTGAAATAAGTTTTTCATTCTTATGAATTGTTACATCCTTTATCTAATGAATTCTTTACATTATATTTAGAGTTTAAAGTTATTTTTTTAAGAATGTCAGTAATATATTTACAAAGTTCATATGATGGAGAGTTAATACACGAACAAATTGGTCTTAAAGGAAATGTCTCTTTATGAATTTTTGGTAATCCATATAATTTAGGAGCTGCTGCCACATTTGTTCTAAGATTGTTTCTCTCAAAAATTGAGAGTTAGTTAAATTTTTATTAATTTTTTTTAAACCTAAATTCTTCCCTATCTGACAATCTCTGTTAACTCAATTCGTTAATGTAATGGGTATTAAAATAACGTAAATTTTATAAGCCAAAAAACGGGAAAAACCATTTGGGTTAAATTGCATGATGTTTATAATCAAGAAATTTCAACTATTTATTTAAGTAAATTCTATGAAAAAATAAAAAAAAAATAAAATTTTGTCTGAAATTTTCAAAATTTTTTTTTTTAATTTTTGATAACACATTGAATGCGCCTCTCAAAGACCTTTCATATGATACCAAATTTACATATGTGTAGTTCCTTTGGAAGAAATGTGAAAAAAAATCCAAAAACCTCTAAAAAGGACCTTTTTATCCTTTGATCCAGCTCACCAAATATTGACCCCAGGACAAAAAAATTGAGAAACGTAGTCTTAAAATAAATCAGATTTTCATATTAGTCGGGAACATCCGCAACTTTATTTTGGGGCCACCCTAATGTACATACATATGTATGTAATTTTTACAAGTTTTTAAAATATTAATTCCCTTAGAATCCTTTTTGTAAAATTGATGTCATTTATTATTCGGCAGTGGTTCTAAATTTTGCTAGTTTTACAATTAATGATTTTACAGAAAACATAAACATTATTAAAATTTAAAAGTAATAAATATGAGGTTACTTAAAAAAGCCTTTTCATATTCACCCTTATCGTGAATAAAAATTCCACTTGAAATTTGATCCCTTTTCACATTTTTCCTATTAAAATTCAATGTTAAAAAATAAAAGGGAACAAATTTCATGTGGAATTTTTATTTACGATAGGGGTGATTATACTTTTCAAAATCCCGATTTTTCATTATATTTACTTCGCAATTTTCGCTTTTTCATTCTTAACATTCCGCTTTTTGACAAAAACTCTCTGGTCACGCTACAAATACTTTATATAGAGTGTGCTACTCCTATATTTTGATTGCAATCATTTTCAGCTAAACTTCGATTATAAAATAGTTTCAATAGGTTAACACTTTAAGAAGATTTGTCGACAGTTTTATACGGTATAAACACTGATAAATATTTTATTCTTAATATAATTTTCAATTATCTGTGAAATTCACCACACTAAACTATGCAATCATATTGAATAAAATGAGTATTATCCAAGTATTATCTATTGCAAGATAACACTTTAATTATTTACATAATTCTAAATAAAAACTAAAGCTGAAAAATAACCAATCTTTGAAAAAACAAATAATTTCCTACAACTAAAAAATATAACCTATTTCGATGGAATACAGTAATTAAATCCACAAACACTTACCTTTTTAACAGCTATTTTTATAATATTCCAAGCTCCATAATTCCTCAAGACTTTGGGTATGGCCGGACAACAATACTATCTGTACTTTCCAAATTTATTTTCTTTAAATGAAACATTTATAGGTACTTGTAACACCATTTGCAGTAACAAAAAAAAAACACATCGAACTTTTCCGGCAACTGGTTGGTTGCTGACTTATTAGCCGGCTGAACACTTTTATTTAAAACAATTGCATAAAACTTTTCTATTTACTTTCGTAAGCTTATTTTTTTATTATTAAACGAATTTTACTTTTATATCTACAATAAGTTTTCAATAGAAAACTTTATAAACTTTTGGAAACAAGATACCTTACTTAACAGCTACTTAACAGCCGACCAGTCGGCCGGCCGGCCATTGTGACACTTTTATTTCTAATAACACTCACTATAAGACTTTGATATTTACTTTTTTTTATAAAAATTATAAATTTTTCAAACAATGTTATTTTTATTTTGTACACATCAATTTACTTTCCACAAAGAGAAAATTTAATAAACCTTTAACAACAAGTGGGTATTACACGTCTTTTCTGGCATTAACTTTACTTATTACATATTTTTATACAATTTTATAATGCTTCTTATATACATAGCTTTAATTTTTCCAAAGATTTTTAACACATTTCATTAGTTTTCACACGGTAATTCGATTTTTTTTCTTTTCTTTTTTCAACAATCTCAAAAACTCAACTAAAAACCGCCAATTTCATTAAAACACAACAATAAAACTAAAAGGAAACGTCAAAGTCACTACTAACATTAAAAAAGGGAAATGTCATTAAAATGGTACTAATTTAAGTGCCATAAATAAACAACTGTTCTGTAAGAAGGAACAAATTTTATACACAAAAAACCGGAAACAACAAAACAAATTTTTGTGAGCAAACGGAAATGTTAAGACATTGTTGCTCATTTAAGTAAGAGAAACAACAAGAATTTACTCAATATTGCCAGCTTTAACATTTTTATAGTAATTAAAATGATTCACAGTTTGATCGTTTTTTTATTTAACCCTCTAGTTCCCAAATTTTTTTTTTTTTTTTTTTTAATTATTTTTGGATTAGTTTTTAGTCAAATATGAAGGATATAATTTTTTAAAAATTTTATTATGTGTGGAACGTGTTTTATGGGCTTGGAATTGTAGACCGCCTACAGGCGGTCTTGGGACAGAGAGGAAAAAAATATACTAAAATCAATAAAAAAAAAATATTCATTAGTGTAAGAAAAAATAATAGAAAAAGTAATACTTTTATTTTTAATTTAATTGTAGCATAGTTATGCAGAATGTAGAAAAAATTAATTAAAAGTAATTATTTGTGATGAAAAGCAAAAAAGCAGTCCTTTTCTTGAGTCTGACATAGGTTTACGTTACATTTTCGGCATATTACTTGTGTTTCGGAAACGGAAAACGGTTTCTTGACATTGTGTCCTGAATTATTTGGAAAGCATATTCACTCCAATATGAACGAACGCTTGGGTAACGGTAAACTGACATGAAAAATTTGTTGTAGAGAAGGAAGTCGTTATATTTTTTGAGCAGCATATATATTCGTCTGCTCTACAATGTGATCGATGATGGTGTCATCCAAAAAATATATGAAGCACTTGTATGGTGTATCCAGTTTCTTTAAATCTTCCCCAAGGTCGGACTCACAAAATGCGATCATAGATTGATCAAGCACAAGGTTTTTTTGGCGCCACAACCTTTTTTTGAAGTTCTGTGATTTTGAATCTTGTATATCAGTAATGGATCCGCTGAATAATCCAGCGTCGTTTACGACATTGTGTTAATTCTGAATGATCAGCATGCTCAAGGCATATGCGCTTCAGTGCACGAGGTGTACCAGAAGTAACTGAAGATGAGATGCTTGGAGACGATACACTCGTATCTAACACCGTTGCGTTAATTCCACTCATGCTTAAACCAATCTCCGCGACCAGATCTGATTCCGACAAACTTACTACTCGATCAATCACTTCATTATCTTCGTCCCTTGGCATATAGATTGGATTACAAACATCGTCATCGCTACCAAAGTCGCCTTCTCCCTCGTTGTCCGTACCAAGATCATCTAAAGTCAAAATGTCTAATTCTTTTTCGATTTGTTCCTCATTAAGGGACGATAGTTTATAATATTGTCGACGTTGCATTTCTAAGGATACCAAAACAAATTAATTTTTAGTAAAAAAAAACCAAAAAAACTACTTGAGTTTCAAACTTACTCGAAATATTTTTTTCTCACTTTGTCCCAAGACCGCCTTTAGGCAGCCTGTCTTGTAATTCAAATTAAAAGTTTTCAAAAACTATTTTTTTAAACTAACGCTATTTTATATTAGTAAACACTTACGGCTATACGCCAATAATTTTTTTTTCAGATATGTGCACGAATTATATTTTATTTATTTTTTTGTTTATTTATGATTTTTCCAAATAATTATTCTTACTGATTTTCACGAAATTCCAAATTAGACTGATTGTTGCAAATGTAAACAAAAGAAATTCGGGAATTCCCCAAAACACATTAAATAAGAAAAACATAAAAAAAATAATAGAAAGGGAAACTACACACGTAATATATCTAGGCCGTCTAAAGGCGGCCTTGGCCACTAGAGGGTTAAATGATTACAGATACATACTATGTTTCCACGACGATTTGAATCAGCTGATTCGCTTTCTGAATCATGTTTATGAATCATGCTGTTTACATGACTAATAATCTTGATGCGATTTGACCAGCGTTGCCGTTTTTGGTTATTTCTAACCAAAATTGGTTATTTTTTTTCTCAATGTGTACATGTGTAGATTTTTTCTGTTTTGGTTATTTTTTTTACTGAAAATATTTAGATTTTAAGACAATTAGTAATATATTGCAAGCAAAAGAATTGTGCAAAAATCAACAAAATGCCCATTTTGTTTGGTCTGCCAAAGACAAATTTCAAAACTCAAGCTGTGACATTTTAAGTAAAAGTGATCTCCATATTTATTGTAATATAATTACATGTTTTTTAGTATTTAAGAGAGTAACTTTCTAGTTCCTTATTTTATTGCCAATGAAAAATTTTTTGTTTTTATTATATACTTTTTATTTTTGTTTAAGACATTAAAAATTAATAATTAAACTTGCAAAACTTAATGTCAAGTATTGGAATTTTAAATTTTACAAATTGTAGCATTAGCTTATGTTTCTTTGCATTACTTTTTGCAAAATATGACGCTTAGGTTTTTAAAAAAATTATTTTTTAGTATTAGGAGTTGTGTTGTAAAATACGTTGTTTTATGTTTTTTTTTGTTACCTTAAAGTACAAATTATAGTTAAAATTACAAAAAATAAATAAATAGTACATGCATTTAAATTTGGTTATTTTTTTTAAAAAATGGTTATTTTTTTCATAAATGTTGGTTACAAAAAATTTTTTTTCGTGGCAACACTGGATTTGACAGTTGTTTAATAAACAAACAGAATAAAAAAAACAGAAGCTACAATTTGTGAAAAATAATTTGTTTTAATGAACAAAAAAAGTGAGTAGAAATTAATTAGCTTATTTGAAAAAAAAATATATTCGTACGTATTTACTTTCTTTACTTCCAGTAAAAAGAAAACACGCGAGCAAATGGGACAAGTTAGGTGAGCTGGCTCTAATAGCAATTTGGAGGGAAAAGATGGTACAGTTGCGTGCGTGCCGAAGAAATAGCCATATTCATATGGAAATGGCTTCGGAGCTAGCAATGCAGGGCTTTGAATATACGCCGGAAGAATTGAGAACAAAAATGCACAACATGACTTGTAGATATCGGTGAGCATGTTAAAATATATAGCAGTTGCAATGCATACGTATATAACAAAGTCAAATGTTCCTAATTGGTTGGCGGATTGGTTTGCAAAGTGGGATTGCATTCTATTACATATATGGTTCTGGCCGTCCGCCTGCCTATTGAAATAAGTGAGTGAAATATACCTACATACATTTTTTATATTTACAGGAAAGAAAAACAGAAAATTGATTCAACCGGTGGTTCTTTCTCAGAGTGGGACATGTACGAAGACATGAATTATTTATTGACCCCATTTAAAAGTTATCATGATGAAGGTCTACTTCTCGACAGTATAAATGGTAAGCAATAAACAGACATTTTGAAAATAACAATACAAAAAATTAAAATACTATTTATTTATTTTTAAGACATATCATCAAATATTAGATCGGAGCCATTAACGCCACCGTCTTCATCAAGTATAACGCAACCGTCATCGCCACCAGCGTCTAAACTTTGTACGTCTGCAAATAAAAAGAAAAATAGTGTGGAAAAATTATTAAAAGCCATAGAAAAAAATGTAGAAAAAATGCAGGATGAGATAAAATCTACCACAGAAAGAATGTTGGCTATTGAAGAAGAGAAAAAAGAAATTTTGAAAGACTTTGCTGCCAACGAGGTTAAATTTCAAAAGTCTTTAATGGATTTTTTGCAAAAACCATAACTTTTTTTTAATAATTTTAAATATGTATTATCTCATTTTTTTATACATGAGTTATTTTTGTTTGTTTCTTCATACATGATCTAATTTTTTTTAAACATGAATTATTTAATCATTAATGAATTTTGAATAAAATAAAACTTACACAAATATTCAGATATTGCCCATCTTATTTCTTCTGCCTTATTTCCATTGTCCGTTGTTGTGATGTATTCTGGATACGACCGGTTTACTTCCACAGCTTCTAAGGCCTGCAACCAATTTTCATTTATTCTGTCATTGTGTATATTAAGAAAATTGTGAAGGACACAACATGACAGTATAATGACATTTGCGTTTCTTATGGAATTGTTAAGTCCTTTTGCAATGCGCCTATAACGTGCTTTTAAGTCTCCAAAAGCGTTTTCAACCACACGACGTGATTTAGACAATGAATAATTGAAACATATTTGTTGGTAGGTTTGCGATAATTGTAAAGGATATGGCTTCATAACTGTTTCGCTTAATCGAAATGCTGAATCTGCGATTATATGGACTGGAACATCCACTTCTGAAATATTTTTCTTCAAATCCGTAAAAATATCGCACTGATCGACCTGCAGCTTTAGAGACGAATCTTGGTAAATCTGCGAATCGTTGCAACGTCCTGGGCTACCACAGCTTACATAAATAAAACGGCATCTATAATAGAAAATATGAATATGCCAATCTATTAAGTCATACATTTCATTTTAATAATTCATATGTACATACCTTGCGTCGACCAATGCTAAAAGCACAATTGAATACCACCCTTTATCATTGTAGTAATCCGTAGCCTCCCCACCATCTGGGTTAATTTCAATGTGACAACTGTCTATAAATGAAAGACATGCAATACAGACAAGTTTCAATGGTGATACAATTAACTTACCAAGAGCGCCCATACACTGTGGATATCCAAGAATTTCAAATTCCTGGACAAAATTTTGAACTTTTTCCCGTTTTAAGGGGAAGTTGTTTATATATAATGGGGACATAACCCTCCACACTTCGAAACAAAAGCTTAACAGAATTTTACATACTGTTGCCTTTCCAACCCCAAACAAATTACCAATTGCTCGGTATTCTGCCGACGAGCCCAACGCATATAAGCTTATTGCAACCCTCTTTTCTAAAGTTATTGCTTCTCGCATGTTGGTGTCGTTTTTCCGCAGATCACTCAGATGCTCGCATAGCTTAAAAAAAGAGCTCCGACTCATCCTAAAGTTATTTTGGAAGATGCTTTCATCAGCTATTTGGCAGTCTTTCTCCCAGAAAGTTTGACTTCGATCCTAAAATATTTAAGTTTCATAATTAATTTACAAAGACAAGCTTACTATGCAGATACACTATGCAACTTACAATTTTCCAAGCTAGTCTTTCTGATATTAGCGACAATTTAACAACATTAAGCAATTGCAGCTCCTCCAAAAGCTGGGCATGCTTCTGTTTCAACTCCATCAGAAAATTGAAGTTCATTCTTAAATCCTCCATAAACCTGAATTTAGAGGGCATCCTTCTCGTCATAATAATATTTTTCACAATTTTTTTTTTATCCATTGTTTTTTATTTTGTTTTATTAAATTTTATGAATTTTTCTTTCAGTTATATTTAATTGATACTTTGCTTTGTTTACAATAATATTAAAATTTGACAGCTAGTGCAGATAAAATTGCGATAAAAATTAGAGAAGATTTGAATTTTTCGTTCTTCGCAAGTACAGTAATGCCTCGATTTACGTCGTGATTGGTTCCGGAAATTGACAACGTTAATCGAAACGACGTAAATCGAATTTGATATTGGTCATACGTTAACGTTCACTTAATTTCAATTCACAGAGTCAGATTTTAGATCGTTAAACAAACTTATCGCTTTTCTTTGGATAATTAACGTAGTTACTGGAATATTTTTTTCACTTAAGTCTTTTATCCACAGTATTAGTGCATTTTCCATTTTTTCCATCAGTACTGGCCTTTTTTTGTGGTGGTTTCAACAGAACCAGCTCCAGCCGATGTTGCACTTTCAAGGATTTCAGCTGAATTTTTTATTATTGTTCGAACTGTGGTTGGTGGAAGATCCATCGTACTGGCAATAATAAAAGCCTTTTCCCCATTGTTATAACGGCGAATAATATATATTTTAGTTTTTAACGAAATTACATTTCTTTTCTTTTTTATTTGAGATGTTACTTAATTAGTTTTATTTTTTGAGCTCATATGTATTTGCTACGTTGCGCCCGACGATCAAAAACAGATTGAAAAAGTAAAACACACGACGCGCTGCCAAACACACACGACCTGTCCATGAGAGGCAATACTTTAAGTGTTGTTGCACACACAAAATTTTTCGTAGTTTAATAAGCAAATACATATAATAAGCAATAATACATAAACGTTTAAATTAAAAACTGGGATTCCCCTGTTAATGTACATAAGTCATACATACAAACTGAGACGACGTAAATCGAATGGCGACGCAAATCGAATATGAAAGGAACAAAATATTTGACGACGCAAATCGAAACAACGTAAATCGAGACGACGTAAATCGAGGCATTACTGTAGATTCAATATCATGGTGCACCTATACAAGGTGAGTGCAGTAGCCCAGCTGACTGACTTTGTTTACAATTTACTTATGTCAAAAGTAATACTTTTTCAAGTATTTTTGACAGTAGTACATTATTTTACACAAACAAAATGTCTGTTGTTTCTGTTTTGTGTTGTATTTGTTGTCGATTTGCACTCACCTTAAATATTTGCACCATGTTCAATATGATATGGTGTTCAGACATGCATTTTTTATTAAGTCAATTATTGGTTATTTAAAAAGTATTCACATATGCTCAATATTACTAATTCAATTAGTGTTTGAGAGCAGCTGAGAAAAAAAATACATTTATGTATTTGGTTCTAATATTATAATTTTTAGCCTAAAAATATTCTTTATTAATTTAAAAGCGAAACAACTGTCATTTTAGTTATTACTTGTCACGGGGTTGTATTTTTAATTTTAACAATTATTAGAAAAATTAACTCTTAACGAAGCAATTATCTTAATTGAAATTTTATATGCATAATTGAATTCAATTAGGCGTTAATTAAAAATGCATGTGTGAACACCATATGAATCTACTTTATTCGCTCTTAAAATTTTGTATGGTGAAACAAGTTGTTCCGCTCATGATTGGGGTGTGGTATTATTAATTCCGCAAGGAAAGGAAAACTAAGCGGAAAGAAATATCGATCAATATGTCAAATGTAATTATTCAGTCCTGCGGCATGCCGCAATACAGTCTGTGTAGAGATGATACCGCAAAAAGGAAAAATACTGCAGCAATGGAATGAATAATTTCAAATTATACTTCCGCACAAAAAATTTCTTTCGCAATCGCGAAACGGAATGAATAATTCGACCCAATATAAATTTTAAACACATGTCCTTATGTTAATAATTTATTAAAAAAAGATTTTCGACAATTTCAATAGTTTTTTTTTATTTAATTTATTGTCATAGAAACCAATATGGTTTGAATTGGTTTTAAAACCGACAAGAAAAAATGCTTTGGTGTCATAGGGCACTGCTACCCGTTCAATAAATATCGAGATATTTCTAGTATTACAATATTTATTGAACGTGTAGCAGTGCCCTATGACACCAAAGCATTTTTTCTTGTCGGTTTTAAAACCAATTTTGACAATGGTTGGTGTCAAAATTGTTAGAGAAAATGCAATTTGAATGTAAAATCAATAAATAAATTGACTTTTCATTATGAAATTTAAGTATTTTTGTTGAAAAGTTACGTTAGTTAAGTTAGGAGTGTTCGTAAACTTAACTTTTTTCGTAAATTTAGTTTCCGTTTTGTTAAGATGTTTATTGCAAAAATTGCTTATAGTTGAAACAATTTTGCAAATTTCCAATAATGATAATCTAGAGTACAAGAAAGACTTGTATGTTGCTTAGGTTACATTAGGCCCACAAATTGTACAGAAGATGCTAACTGAATTAAGAACAATAAGATGCCTGGTGAATAAAATACAAGAGAAGAAAGATTTTCCTGCAAATAGCACGATTTTATACATTTAATTCATCTGGTTTAGATCTACAGAACGTAATTAAAAGTATAATTAACATATTTATTTAAAATTTGTATTTTTTCTTACATCAAACACTTAATAATGAGCAGTACATATAAGTTTTTAACGTAAAACTATTAAGGAATATAATTTATAACTCAGTTATTTCTGTTGCTTTCTAAGGATTTATTAAGAGATTCATAAAGTTCTCCATATTGTCCCAAACTATCTAAGTCATCATCACTATCAGAAGAGGAGGAGATATTATGACTCTCCAGTGAACGATTAGTTGGTGGTCTATAATATATCGAGGAATTACGGTTGAAACGTTTACGGCCAATATAATATTTTAGGAATTTCTCAGCCGGTTTCTCACCAATAACACTGCTTAAATGCTCTTTGGTGATGGTGAAATAACCGTCTCTAGTAAAACAGTTAGCTGATGCCATAGAACGATTATGAGGAGCATAAATGAGTATGCCCTTATGAGTCAGTGGATAATTTGTGCTTGCAGATGTATCTTGTTGTTGGGTGTCTTCTAGCTTTTGTTTAATTGTAAATGACATTGGTGGTTCGATATTTGTGGTGGATGTTACTAGAGTACAATCACTATGTTCATGATAACTATTTTCGCCTTCTGAACTGATTAATGTAGAATTTATTTCTGGAGAACGTATGGTAGTCGAGGTCACCGTAATATTGGCTGCAGCCTTTTTAAATTGTGCTTTTCTCTCCGAACTTGTGGATAATGATGTGGCATTTTTCTTAGTAGTGGTAATAGATTTTGTTGTTTTGCTATTTTTGTTTGATTCAGTCTTTCCAACGATCAATTTCTCATTAATTTGCCTACAATAGGCCGTACTCTTAGAATTCAAGGCAGTGGAATTACAAATAACTTGTGCTGGAGTGGGAGCAAAAAATGTTTCCTCCGATGTAGTTATTGTTGAATCTTTATTTTTCGTTTCTGGCATTTTTATAGGCACTGCTTCTGATCGAATAAAGTTTGTATCGTCATTACTCAGTTCTAATTTCACTTTCTTATTTTTCTTAACTAATTTTGACACTTTTTCAATAACTTCATCTTCTTTGTCAATACTGTTGCATTGTTTATTGTTTTGCCTTTTATGTGCAGTACCCTTTTTTTGTTCTTTGAATTCATTCGGTTGCTGGTCGACCTTTTTTGATGTATTTTCCAATGGTTTTGTGGCTATTATATCTTGTTTCTCTTTTTTCTTTGCAATATTCTTATTCATTTTAGTTTCGCGTTCTTTTTCATATAATTCTTTTGACGCTTCTATAGCGATTTGTAGTTCTCGTTCGAAAATCTCATCTTCAGTCGCGCAGACAACATTTGAATTTGGTTTAGTTTTTATTGATTTCCCTTTAGGATTTTTATCAGAATCATTCTTCAAATTTGTTGCTTTTTTATTTTGTTTGGTTTTTCTTTCTTCATTCAACTTTTCATTTAAAACGGGCAGTTTCTCAGTATCATATGTCAGTGCTTTATATGAGGGCTTCAAATGTGAAGATTCCGTTTTTACTGACTTTTTGGGTGTACAAGAATTTTCAACGTACCAATCTTCAGTAGAAGTGTCAGCAATATGTCTGGCAAAAAATAAGCAAATATTTATATTAATTTTTTATTTGTTATCCTTTCTTTGTTTAAAAATAGTTTAGAATTTAGAAATTAAAGTATTTTATTTTTGGTGAAAGGTATATAAATTTGACATTCACCAGCTTCTATTTCCATTTTCAAAAAACTTACTTGTATTCATCACACAATTTCCTTTCGTTGCAACAGCGGCAATCCGATTCACGTCTACATGGTCTGTTGTCCGTATAATACATGCAATTGCTCTTAATGACCTGACGTCTTTCGGATATACTGTTAAATGAGGCTGAATTTGAAGATGATGCTGATGAGGACAACAATTTCGTTTGGGAATGTGTATACTGGTACATACGATTTAAACGAGCCGAAGGCATTTTTATGGCACTGCGTTGTGATACTCTTTTACCAACACTTTTCGGCGTATAGTTACTACGTGCATCTGAATAGTGATGCTGTTTACAACACGATGTTAAACGTTTACAATGAAATCGATGATCCTCATCATAGTAATTGTCTGAGTCGGAAGATGAATCTATAGGACTACAACTGTTGCTATATGTACGTTTCCGTAACACTTTACGTCTATCTTTGTGAGCTGACGTCGGCGGTAACGACTGTATTGCATGTTTGCGAGTTTTCTGTAATCGCGGCAGGTCGTAATGATTGTGATGATATTCCAAGTCATTAACTATTCTACGACGATGCCGTAAAGATTTAAGGTGGTAATCGTCATCTGCTTTCTCGCAAGCATACTTTTTGCGCAGAGCCTCTCTAGTGCTTCTAACCGTGCGATACGTTTTTATCATGGTTGTGGTAGAGGACGTATTTTTAATAGCACCAGCTCTACTCGAACGTATATATCTAGCCGTCTCTCCAGATTGTAGGGAATCATCGGAATCATTACTCACTTCCTTGAAATTAGGGCTGCGTTTTCTACATGATCCACTGACTGTCCCCTGCCTAGTCGCTGAAGGTGTCTGATATTCTCTTCTATAGTCCCTTTTTTTGGAAGCTGTATACAGCAAAGTGTTGTCACCTCCATACAACGTATTGTGACGATTTAACCAGCTGCCTACTTTATCTTCGATTTTCTGTTTGTCAAAGGAATTCAGAATTTTTTCAAAACCCGACTCTTTCATTTGTCGATTATGTTCATTAATTATTGGCAAAGTTTGATTAAAAATATCAAATAATTTGTTATTTTCCTCAGTTTTAGCACTCTCTGGAAGAGCCAAAGTTTTGCTGGTATTGAACAACAATGAGAACCGTGTTGTATTAGTGACATTTTTTAAAATATCAGGGTCGATAGCATCATCTTTACATTCATTATCTTCCATTGACTCTAACTCTTCATTAGAATCATTCTCATCAAAATGGGATCCATAAAAATCTTCTAATTTATTAATTTCAATCTCTTCAAGCGTTTCATTCTTGACCACATTCTAAGAGACAAAAAACAGAAAAAATCAATTGTACAAATTGTCTAAACACCGTTGTAATAATCTGTCTTACATCCAAAAAACCGGCCCAAGTCTTTGATCTTTCATAAAATAGTTGCTGCAAATGTTCCAAATCAAATAAATTTGAACTCATAATCAAAACATCTAAAATAAGTATTAATAAGCCAGTATAAAATGTTTGTTCAACAATTTTCTTTCTTTTAAAAAGTGGCGTCATACAGTGTTGTTTTGAAACGTATTAAATATACGAGATCAAAGCAACAGAGCTGCATTCGATTAACCCTCAAACGTTCGTAAAAAAAAAGCGGATAATATATGTATATCCCTTTCAGATCTGACGCAAAACTACCAGAAATTTTTTATAATATTTGGAATATATGATCTCTATAGCGTATGAAAATATAATCAATGATTACATTTCAATGAAAGCACTGTATGGTGCGAAAATTCGGCTGAAAATGAGGTTGTGGTAAATGGATCACGCTATCAAGATATATAAAAAATGGACTTAAAGGCCCATTCGTACTGGGCAAAATAAAGTAATTTGTGAAATTGAAATTACCTAACCCCATGACCCACGATGTCGAACGATAACGTTCGCTTAGATAAGACTGAAGACAGAAACTTTTTATCGTATCTATTTTTTACTCAATCAAGCTTGTTTATTCCACAATCAAGTTTGTGTCTTAAGTCTTATCTAAGCGAACGTTATCGTTCGACATCATGGGCCAGGGGGTAAATTATTTGGAAATTAAAGTAGGCAATGTGCTTTTTTTTAAAGACAGTTTCTACAGCATAACTTAAGGATGTTGTCAATTCCGAATAGCATATATTTTTACTATTAAGCCTAGTAATCTGTTCAAAATTTCAAGTGGAATGCTGTCAAAATACATGTTAAAAAAAATCACATGAAATTTTCATGAAAAGATGTTGCAGAAGTTCATTTTGTGAAAAACATATGAAATGTATCTGGCAATATTATTTTTTCACAGCGAAATAATTAAAGTGGCAATTGTTTCACGTGGAATTTTTAATAACAGTTGACTGTCTGTCATCTAAAAGCTCTTCTGTCGCAACAATATCTATTACTTGTTGTGCTGCTGCACATGCGGCCAGCAATATTTGTTTATTCATTTTATTTAAATATTTTTAACTTTTATTTATTTTCGATTCAAATTCACAAAAAAGCAAAACACATTATGTGTTTTGTTTACAAAAGTACATTAGCTACACGTCAAATTTTCCGTATGAAATAATTAATGTTGCTCAACATTTTCCCAAATTTGAACAGAGTACTTTTTTAAAAAGTTAACCTGCCTTTCTTTACACATGCAAGTACTTGCATGCGAGTCCTGTGTACGTATTCACCCCTATCGTGAATAAAAATTCCACGTGAAATTTGTTCACTTTTATTTTTTTAACATTGAATATAAATAGGAAAATGGAAAAAGTGAACAAATTTCACGTGGAATTCGAAATTTCACGTAAACTTATTCGAAAAACTCAACTAGCTCTGCAAGTGAAAAAATTTGAGTGTATTAGTAAAAAATGTGAGTGTATTGATTTTTTCGAACTGTTACTTGCATGTGTAACCCCGGGTAAAAAATAAATTAATGCATCTGGTACAAAAAACAAATTTGTTTAGTTTATTTTTGTTAAGTGAAATTAAATACCAGGTGACCGCATTGCTACAACAATTACAACAAGGCAAGAACAACAGGCATTTTTCTATATGAAAAACTTTCGTCACTGTCAAAAAGTTTTTTTTTTATATAACTTTTTGACATTTTCAAATTCACCATGAATAATCAGCTGGCGCTACGCTATCACCTAGTATTTAAATTCACCTTGGAATGAACCATGGTGAAATTAAATACCAGGTGACCGCATTGCTACAACAATTACAACAAGGCAAGAACAACAGGCATTTTTCTATATGAAAAACTTTCGTCACTGTCAAAAAGTTTTTTTTTTATATAACTTTTTGGCATTTTCAAATTCACCATGAATAATCAGCTGGCGCTACGCTATCACCTAGTATTTAAATTCACCTTGGAATGAACTGTTGAAGACTGTTATTAATATTATATTTTTTATGTGAAATTTTTCAATAAACTTTTAAAATAAGAAAGAAAATAAATTTGGTGCGATTTTTTTTTTCAAATGGCGCGTTTTTTTCTCCATGTTGGTGCGTTTTGAAATTTCAAAGTTGACAACGCTGATTAACAAGAGTTTTTTACTGCAGATTACATTATGAAAGACGAGTTAAATTTTACAAAAAAACGTGTTGAATTCATTAAAAAATGTAACAGAAAATCGAAAGTATAAATAAAAATCTTGGGCACAAAATATTCTCCAATAAAAATCATAATACGACACAATATTTGCACTTTTAAAGCAAAAGCTAAAAATAACTTATAGCAAAAAACGTATTCGAAGCATTGAAGTGAAAGTGTTTATAGACAAATTTTAAAATAACAAAACAATCAAAAGGTCTGAGAGGAAAAGATCATAACGGAAATGTTTTTGAGGCGTTTTTTCTCATCTTTTGCAGAGCCATTAAATCAACCATCCGATTTAATTGGTTACTTGCAACAAACACCACAAGTATTGACCAGTGGCTTTGGTAGTGGTACAGGTGCTGGTCTGGAGAGTTTAGTCTGGCTGCAAAATGTAGCTCCCTGTTTCCCTTTAAAAGGCGAACAAATACATGTTATAAATGAACCCAAACATTTCTATGATACACTTCTGCAGAGAAGTTCAACAGCCAGAGAACGTATTGTGTTGGCGAGTCTGTATCTGGGAACGGGACAATTGGAAAATAATTTTGTGCAAACTTTAAGAAAAAGTCTACAGCAACAGGCCTCTTTGAGAGTAAATGTTCTCTTGGATTTTACGAGAGGCACTCGCGGCGAGACAAATTCAAAAACTATGCTTTTGCCTTTGTTAAAGGATTTTGGTGAACAAGTCCAGTTAAGTTTATACCATACACCCAACCTTAGGGGCATGACAAAACGTTTGGCTCCTCCCAGATGGAATGAGCTATTGGGTCTGCAACACATGAAAGTCTATTTGTTCGACGATGCAGTTTTGATTTCAGGAGCAAATCTTTCAAATGATTATTTTACCAATAGACAAGATCGTTACATACTCATCGAAGATAAACCACTCGCCGATTTTTATGCCGAATTCATATCACGTGTTCAAGAGTTCAGTCTTGCTGTACGTCAAGATTCTGAAGTGGGTTTACACCGCAATTGGAAAATTTTGCCTTATGAAGGCACCAAAGAAGAGTTTATTAAACGTGCCAAGAAACGTATCACCGAATTTGTACAACAGGTCTATAAGGCACAACAATTGGCTTGCAATAAGACAACTGATGCAGATACCTGGCTATTCCCCTTAATAGAAATGGGACAAATCGGTATACACCATGACAGTGTGGTAACGAAGAGATTGCTGTCAAACTGTGTACAAGATTCAAGGCTTAAATTGGCTACAGGATACTTTAATTTGACACAAGAATACATGGATACATTAACGCACAAATGCTTGGCACAATGCAGTATACTAATGGCACATCCTAATGTAAGTTAAAGATTCTATTAAAAAAATGAACTTTTATGGAAAATATTTTTTACTTGAATTTTTTTATGTAACTCATAAAAATATCAGGCATGTGATGGAAATCGAAAAAGAAAACGAATGAGTTTTAGAAGTCGAATTTGTTTATAAAAAATCTTGTTAATGATCCAATATCAAAATTTTAAAACTTTCGAAATGTTGCATTCAAAAATCCGAGTTTTCGGTTTATTTACAAAATACAGCTATCCCTCGATTTACGCGGTACGTTGGGACCGAATAAAAACCGCGTAAATAAAGATTATTTATCAATACAAAATTCTGTTTTGGGGTTCTGATAGAAGGATTACTTTTGCGCCACCCTGTATTTCAAAAAAAATTAAAAATTTTGTTCTAAATGTTCTAAATAATGGTGAAATGCGCGCAATTTGAGGGTTGCCCCTATTTTTAAATCGCGTTATACTAAAAACGCGTAAAAAAGCGCGTTATACAGAAAAACGGTCACTATTATTAAATCGCGTTATATCAAAACCGCGCAAATAAAGTACCGCGTAAATCGAGGAATACCTGTAATTACATCATTCGATAACACGGAGGTGCCCCGATAGACTAGGCAATAGTATGCCGGACTATCAGTCAGAGGGTTGCGGGTTCGATTCCCGCCAAAGACTCTGGGTGTTTTCTGCAGACAAGCCAAAAGCTTCGCAGTTTGTGTTTGTTTTAAAAAAAAAAAAAAAAAAAAATAAAAAAAAAAAAAAAAAAATAAAAATTTTAATATTATATTAAAGTATTGCCTTTGCTATTACCATCAATCATTGACTATTGCTGGCTTAATTTTGGAAAATTCATGGTTTTCACACGGCCAGTTGTATGTGGCTTGCTCCCGTATTGGCAAGCCAAAAAAAATTTATACATTTTTTTACCAAATAAAATAACAAAAAACGTCTATCCGCTGGCTTTAAGTGAAGTAATAAATATCATTTCCAATTTGCCTTCAATACATGCGTTTCTTTTTTGATTGAGCCCATATCTACACCATATGTAAGTTATTCTATAAAAAAAACTTTATGATAGGTACTCCATGGATTTTTATTTAAAGGCCGTAAATTTCGTCAAAAGCTTAATTTAAATCGTGTGGTAATAAATACAACACTAATGTTTACTTAGGGCCAGCAACGCGGACCGGTTCAGCTAGTTATGCATATTATAACTTTTTAAATCGAGCAATGTCTGAAAATTCAAATTTAATAATATATTTCTGTTTTAGGCCAACGGATTTCAAGGCGCCAAAGGACCAGCTGGTGGCATACCAGCCGCTTACACACTGATTGCAAAAAGCTTTTACGAAAGTTTAGTGCGAAGAAAACAAGATCATCGTATAAATTTCTTCGAATATGAAAAACAAGATTGGACTTATCATGCCAAAGGCCTTTGGTACTATCTACCTCAATCAAATTTGCCCAATCTCACCTTAATCGGTTCCTCAAATTTCGGCGAACGCTCTGTGAATCGTGATTTGGAAACTCAAGTTTGTCTAGTGACCAACAATCAAAGCCTAAGTCAAAGTTTACAACACGAAAATGAACGTTTGTTCCAACTCTCATCTACGGCTGAAAAACAAATAAGTACTAGACCGGTACCGCGTTGGGTCCAGGCAGTAGTCGGTTTATTTAGAAATTTTTTTTAAAAAACAAACAATTTTCAAAGAAAAACCACAATATAAGTAATTTATTACATAACTTGGAATTAAATTATAATTATTTACTTAACTTAAAAACAAGAAATCAAATGCCTTCGTGAGATGCTTCCTAGATTTTAAATTTTATTTATTATTGATTATTATAATGTGGTTTATAATTACCTCAGTTAACGCTTATTATTTTATTTTTTGTTTGTTCAATTATGCGTTTAGTTTATATGTTTTAATTGCTTGATTTTTGTAGTTTACAAAAAAAAAGTACATACATGTGTTGTTTGTGTAAATATACATAGGTATATTCTGGGAATTTATATTTTAAAAGAAATCTAATACACTTTATAATTATTATTAAAATATGGTTAAAGAAAATTTAAGAGTTTTATTTAATAAATGTTATAAAAATGTTAATTAACATGCTGCCATATTTGACGTTTTTTGTCTAAAAAATAGCAAGGGGGCGATTCGACGATTTTTTCTTTAAAAGTTACGAAAATTGAGACATTAAAATTTTCTTAATTTCCATTTAAATTATTTTTACCACATACAGGAAGGACCTTTTCTTCTTTCTTTAGCTAATTTAGCAACCACTCCGTAACACTGTTGAAGATATTGACTTCAATTAAAATAATATTTTATTTTAATTTTTATTATTTTCTATTAAATATCAAGTTGTATTAATGAAATTGAAAATTATTCTGAACCCAAAGCTTAAAACTAATACGATTAATAAATTTAATTACATTCATTAAAATCAAATATCTGATTGTAATGTATGACAAATTATTTTATGTATAAAGTAAACACCTACAACTGTAAAAATATCACATTGCCTACTTTTAGGATGAGACATTTTTAATGACCCTGAAATTCACCATACGAGCAGAAAAATTTCCGGCGGCCCGACTGGGAGATTTTTTCCTCTCATCCGCCCTTTTATTTTCCGTTCGTCCTTACCGCTTTTTTCTTTGGATTTCGTCGATTTTTCTTCTTTTCTCCTTCCTGTCTGTCATCGTCATTGCTGCGCGTTGATTTTGAGAAAAACTAGGTTGTTTCTAGGTATTTATGCGAACTTTAAAAAAAAGAATATGGGAATTTTATGCAAAAAAATTCTTTATAGACAAATTCCTCAAATTATTTTTAAACAACAACTAACTATTTTCTTTCTCAATTAATTAAAGAACTACATATATGTACATATTTCTTATAATTGATATATGTTTTTGAATTATTGACAATTGTTGAGTTTAATAAGTATAATAATTAATAATAACAATTTTAAATAATATTATGAGTAAGGATAGTAGAAATTACTTATTTTTATTGGTAAACAACATGAAAAGCTTCCGTGACTTAAATAAACTTTTTAGAGAGAAAGCATGTTTTGAAATTCGACAGTAAATTTTACAGTTTCACTTTTTTTAACATAACGTCGAAAAAATATATAAAAATACCAAATAAATTTAATGGCATGTTTCTAAATAACTAGTGACTCAAATTTTTCGCCGAAATGAGTACAAAAATTAGATTTGACTCAAATTTTTCGCCCAAATGTGTACAAAAATGAGTTTTGGGGTTCTATAACACTAGTGTCAATTCTCTTGAGTAAAAACGTAAGACTATCTTTTTTATGGTTTCTACATTGAAATTTCAATTGTCCTACTGTCAAAAACAGACGAGTGCTTGTGTGCATCACAAAACAATATTTTATATATTATTTCGTATATTTCTACAGCATAAACTGTTGTCTACTACCTTAACTTTCAATTTCAATGTTAATTGCGATAAATTTAAACATTTTTCATTCAATTTATTACAAAATTAAAAAATTCATAGCAATTTCAATTCACATAATGTTTTTATTTTGGTTTCTAGGGTTGCCCCTAAAATATGGAATAATAACATGGAAAAAAGTAAACAAAATATCTAATTATTTAATTTGGCAATAATGCAATATAACAACTCAATATTACCAATATTAACTATTCTATCGCCGTGAACAAATCAAACTCAACGAAACTTTTTAACAAACCGTAACAGCTGATTTATCAAAACAAACATTTTTTTCTTGAGTGGTGAAAATTGTTTGTTGTTGTTTATGTATCATTGTGTAGATTTGTTAGTGTAAATGCGGTTTGTTAAAAAGTCCATTCCATTCGTTTCTAATTTGTAAACTAACAAACCCAAACATAACCTAAAATACATTGAACAAACTTATGTGTTTTATAAACAACAATTGCTAATGTCGATGCAAATTTTTTTAGAAATCAATAAATCAATAATAACTAAAACACATTTAATCAAAATAAAATTAATTTGTGAATTTTGTGGATTATTAGAATTTTGTGGATTATTTATTAGAATTTGTGTATATTATAAGCAATAATTGTTTTATAAATTTCCCTACAAAATCTAAACGGGAGCTTCTTGTGCATTGTTTTAGATAAAATGTAAAAAACAGCACATTATAAATTTATCTATAAAATCCAAACGGGAGCTTGTGCATCATATCGGCAAACAGGACTTAATAGCTAATAAGTGTAGAAATCAAATAACGTATAGATTTTTTCACAAAAAAATGGAACATAGGGGGTATGCCCTATCAAACTTGCATGTTTTATATAAAATGTAAAAAAAAACAGCACATTAGAAATTTCTCTATAAATTCCAAACGGGAGCTTGTGCATCATATCGGAAAACAGCAATTAATAGCTAATAAGTGTAGAAATCAAATAACGTATAGATTTTTCCACAAAAAAATGGAACATAGGGGGTATGCCCTATCAAACTTTCATGTTTTATATAAAATGTAAAAAAACAGCACATTAGAAATTTCTCTATAAATTCCAAACGGGAGCTTGTGCATCATATCGGAAAACAGGAATTAATAGCTATTAAATGTAGAAATCAAATTATGTATAGATTTTTTCACACAAAAATGGAACATAGGGGGTATGCCCTATCAAACTTTCATGTTTTATATAAAATGTAAAAAAACAGCACATTAGAAATTTCTCTATAAATTCCAAACGGGAGCTTGTGCATCATATCGGAAAACAGGAATTAATAGCTATTAAATGTAGAAATCAAATTACGTATAGATTTTTCCACAAAAAAATGGAACATAGGGGGTATGCCCTATCAAACTTTCATGTTTTATATAAAATGTAAAAAAACAGCACATTAGAAATTTCTCTATAAATTCCAAACGGGAGCTTGTGCATCATATCGGAAAACAGGAATTAATAGCTATTAAATGTAGAAATCAAATTACGTATAGATTTTTCCACAAAAAAATGGAACATAGGGGGTATGCCCTATCAAACTTTCATGTTTTAGATAAAATGTTAAAAAAACAGCACATTATAAATTTCTCTATAAATTCCAAACGGGAGCTTGTGCATCATATCGGAAAACAGCAATTAATAGCTATTAAATGTAGAAATCAAATTCCGTATAGATTTTTCTACAAAAAAATGGAACATAGGGGGTATGCCCTATCAAACTTTCATGTTTTATATAAAATGTAAAAAAACAGCACATTAGAAATTTCTCTATAAATTCCAAACGGGAGCTTGTGCATCATATCGGAAAACAGGAATTAATAGCTATTAAATGTAGAAATCAAATTACGTATAGATTTTTCCACAAAAAAATGGAACATAAGGGTATGCCCTATCAAACTTTCATGTTTTATATAAAATGTAAAAAAAACAGCACATTATAAATTTCTCTATAAATTCCAAACGGGAGCTTGTGCATCATATCGGAAAACAGCAATTAATAGCTATTAAATGTAGAAATCAAATTCCGTATAGATTTTTCTACAAAAAAAATGGAACATAGGGGGTATGCCCTATCAAACTTTCATGTTTTATATAAAATGTAAAAAACAGCACATTAGAAATTTCTCTATAAATTCCAAACGGGAGCTTGTGCATCATATCGGAAAACAGGAATTAATAGCTATTAAATGTAGAAATCAAATTACGTATAGATTTTTCCACAAAAAAATGGAACATAGGGGGTATGCCCTATCAAACTTTCATGTTTTATATAAAATGTAAAAAAACAGCACATTATAAATTTCTCTATAAATTCCAAACGGGAGCTTGTGCATCATATCGGAAAACAGCAATTAATAGCTATTAAATGTAGAAATCAAATAACGTATAGATTTTTCCACAAAAAAATGGAACATAGGGGGTATGCCCTATCAAACTTTCATGTTTTATATAAAATGTAAAAAAACAGCACATTAGAAATTTCTCTATAAATTCCAAACGGGAGCTTGTGCATCATATCGGAAAACAGGAATTAATAGCTATTAAATGTAGAAATCAAATTACGTATAGATTTTTCCACAAAAAAATGGAACCTAGGGGGTATGCCTTAAAAAACTTTCATGCTTTATATAAAATGTAAAAAAACAGCCCATTAGAAATTTCTCTATAAATTCCAAACGGGAGCTTGTGCATCATATCGGAAAACAGGAATTAATAGCTAATAAGTGTAGAAATCAAATACCGTATAGATTTTTCCACAAAAAAATGGAACATAGGGGGTATGCCCTATCAAACTTTCATGTTTTATATAAATTTCTAATGGGCTGTTTTTTTACATTTTATATAAAGCATGAAAGTTTTTTAAGGCATACCCCCTATGTTCCATTTTTTTGTGGAAAAATCTATACGGTATTTGATTTCTACACTTATTAATTCCTGTTTTCCGATATGATGCACAAGCTCCCGTTTGGAATTTATAGAGAAATTTCTAATGTGCTGCTTTTTTACATTTTATATAAAACATGAAAGTTTGATAGGGCATACCCCCTATGTTCCATTTTTTTGTGGAAAAATCTATACGTAATTTGATTTCTACATTTAATAGCTATTAATTCCTGTTTTCCGATATAATGCACAAGCTCCCGTTTGGAATTTATAGAGAAATTTCTAATGTGCTGTTTTTTTACATTTTATATAAAACATGAAAGTTTGATAGGGCATACCCCCTATGTTCCATTTTTTTTGTAGAAAAATCTATACGGAATTTGATTTCTACATTTAATAGCTATTAATTGCTGTTTTCCGATATGATGCACAAGCTCCCGTTTGGAATTTATAGAGAAATTTATAATGTGCTGTTTTTTTAACATTTTATCTAAAACATGAAAGTTTGATAGGGCATACCCCCTATGTTCCATTTTTTTGTGAAAAAATCTATACGGAATTTGATTTTTACACTTATTAGCTATTAATTTCTGTTTGCCGATATGATGCACAAGCTCCCGTTTGGAATTTATAGAGAAATTTATAATGTGCTGTTTTTTTACATTCTACTTAAAGCATGAGAGTTTGATAGGTCATACCCCCTATGTTCCATTTTTTTGTGAAAAAATCTATACGGAATTTGATTTCTACATTTATTAGCTATTAATTGCTGTTTTCCGATATGATGCACAAGCTCCCGCTTGGAATTTATAGAGAAATTTCTAATGTGCTGTTTTTTTACATTTTATATAAAACATGAGAGTTTGATAGGTCATACCCCCTATGTTCCATTTTTTTGTGAAAAAATCTATACGGAATTTGATTTCTACATTTATTGGCTATTAATTGCTGTTTTCCGATATGATGCACAAGTTCCCGTTTGGAATTTATAGAGAAATTTCTAATGTGCTGTTTTTTTACATTTTATCTAAAACATGAAAGTTTTATAGGGCATACCCCCTATGTTCCATTTTTTTGTGAAAAAATCTATACGGAATTTGATTTTTACACTTATTAGCTATTAATTTCTGTTTGCCGATATGATGCACAAGCTCCCGTTTGGAATTTATAGAGAAATTTATAATGTGCTGTTTTTTTACATTCTACTTAAAGCATTAGAGTTTGATAGGTCATACCCCCTATGTTCCATTTTTTTGTGAAAAAATCTATACGGAATTTGATTTCTACATTTATTAGCTATTAATTGCTGTTTTCCGATATGATCCACAAGCTCCCGTTTGGAATTTATAGAGAAATTTCTAATGTGCTGCTTTTTTACATTTTATATAAAACATGAAAGTTTGATAGGGCATACCCCCTATGTTCCATTTTTTTGTGGAAAAATCTATACGTAATTTGATTTCTACATTTAATAGCTATTAATTCCTGTTTTCCGATATGATGCACAAGCTCCCGTTTGGAATTTATAGAGAAATTTCTAATGTGCTGTTTTTTTACATTTTATCTAAAACATGAAAGTTTGATAAGGCATACCCCCTATGTTCCATTTTTTTGTGGAAAAATCTATACGGAATTTGATTTCTACATTTAATAGCTATTAATTCCTGTTTTCCGATATGATGCACAAGCTCCCGTTTGGAATTTATAGAGAAATTTCTAATGTGCTGTTTTTTTACATTTTATATAAAACATGAAAGTTTGATAAGGCATACCCCCTATGTTCCATTTTTCTGTGGAAAAATCTATACGGAATTTGATTTCTACATTTAATAGCTATTAATTCCTGTTTGCCGATATGATGCACAAGCTCCCGTTTGGAATTTATAGGGAAATTTATAATGTGCTGTTTTTTACATTTTACTTAAAAGAACTAAGTTTGTTAGGGCATACCCCCTATGTTCCATTTTTTTGTGGAAAAATCTATACGGAATTTAATTTCTACACTTATTAGCTATTAATTTCTGTTTGCCGATATGATGCACAAGCTCCCGTTTGGAATTTATAGAGAAATTTATAATGTGCTGTTTTTTTAACATTTTATCTAAAACATGAAAGTTTTATAGGGCATACCCCCTATGTTCCATTTTTTTGTGGAAAAATCTATACGGAATTTGATTTCTACACTTATTAGCTATTAATTCCTGTTTGCCGATATGATGCACAAGCTCCCGTTTGGAATTTATAGAGAAATTTATAATGTGCTGTTTTTTTAACATTTTATCTAAAACATGAAAGTTTTATAGAGCATACCCCCTATGTTCCATTTTTTTGTGGAAAAATCTATACGGAATTTGATTTCTACATTTAATAGCTATTAATTGCTGTTTTCCGATATGATGCACAAGCTCCGGTTTGGAATTTATAGAGAAATTCCTAATGTGCTGTTTTTTTACATTTTATATAAAACATGAAAGTTTGATAGGGCATACCCTCTATGTTCCATTTTTTTGTGGAAAAAACTATACGTAATTTGATTTCTATATTTAATAGCTATTAATTGCTGTTTTCCGATATGATGCACAAGCTCCCGTTTGGAATTTATAGAGAAATTTATAATGTGCTGTTTTTTTAACATTTTATCTAAAACATGAAAGTTTTATAGGGCATACCCCCTATGTTCCATTTTTTTGTGGAAAAATCTATACGGAATTTGATTTCTACACTTATTAGCTATTAATTCCTGTTTGCCGATATGATGCACAAGCTCCCGTTTGGAATTTATAGGGAAATTTATAATGTGCTGTTTTTTTACATTTTACTTAAAAGAACTAAGTTTGTTAGGGCATACCCCCTATGTTCCATTTTTTTGTGGAAAAATCTATACGGAATTTAATTTCTACACTTATTAGCTATTAATTTCTGTTTGCCGATATGATGCACAAGCTCCCGTTTGGAATTTATAGAGAAATTTATAATGTGCTGTTTTTTTAACATTTTATATAAAACATGAAAGTTTGATAGGGCATACCCCCTATGTTCCATTTTTTTGTGGAAAAATCTATACGTAATTTGATTTCTACATTTAATAGCTATTAATTCCTGTTTTCCGATATGATGCACAAGCTCCCGTTTGGAATTTATTGAGAAATTTCTAATGTGCTGTTTTTTTACATTTTATATAAAACATGAGAGTTTGATAGGTCATACCCCCTATGTTCCATTTTTTTGTGAAAAAATCTATACGGAATTTGATTTCTACATTTATTGGCTATTAATTGCTGTTTTCCGATATGATGCACAAGTTCCCGTTTGGAATTTATAGAGAAATTTCTAATGTGCTGTTTTTTTACATTTTATATAAAACATGAAAGTTTGATAAGGCATACCCCCTATGTTCCATTTTTCTGTGGAAAAATCTATACGGAATTTGATTTCTACATTTAATAGCTATTAATTCCTGTTTGCCGATATGATGCACAAGCTCCCGTTTGGAATTTATAGGGAAATTTATAATGTGCTGTTTTTTACATTTTACTTAAAAGAACTAAGTTTGTTAGGGCATACCCCCTATGTTCCATTTTTTTGTGGAAAAATCTATACGGAATTTAATTTCTACACTTATTAGCTATTAATTTCTGTTTGCCGATATGATGCACAAGCTCCCGTTTGGAATTTATAGAGAAATTTATAATGTGCTGTTTTTTTAACATTTTATCTAAAACATGAAAGTTTTATAGGGCATACCCCCTATGTTCCATTTTTTTGTGGAAAAATCTATACGGAATTTGATTTCTACACTTATTAGCTATTAATTCCTGTTTGCCGATATGATGCACAAGCTCCCGTTTGGAATTTATAGAGAAATTTATAATGTGCTGTTTTTTTAACATTTTATCTAAAACATGAAAGTTTTATAGAGCATACCCCCTATGTTCCATTTTTTTGTGGAAAAATCTATACGGAATTTGATTTCTACATTTAATAGCTATTAATTGCTGTTTTCCGATATGATGCACAAGCTCCGGTTTGGAATTTATAGAGAAATTCCTAATGTGCTGTTTTTTTACATTTTATATAAAACATGAAAGTTTGATAGGGCATACCCTCTATGTTCCATTTTTTTGTGGAAAAAACTATACGTAATTTGATTTCTATATTTAATAGCTATTAATTGCTGTTTTCCGATATGATGCACAAGCTCCCGTTTGGAATTTATAGAGAAATTTATAATGTGCTGTTTTTTTAACATTTTATCTAAAACATGAAAGTTTTATAGGGCATACCCCCTATGTTCCATTTTTTTGTGGAAAAATCTATACGGAATTTGATTTCTACACTTATTAGCTATTAATTCCTGTTTGCCGATATGATGCACAAGCTCCCGTTTGGAATTTATAGGGAAATTTATAATGTGCTGTTTTTTTACATTTTACTTAAAAGAACTAAGTTTGTTAGGGCATACCCCCTATGTTCCATTTTTTTGTGGAAAAATCTATACGGAATTTAATTTCTACACTTATTAGCTATTAATTTCTGTTTGCCGATATGATGCACAAGCTCCCGTTTGGAATTTATAGAGAAATTTATAATGTGCTGTTTTTTTAACATTTTATATAAAACATGAAAGTTTGATAGGGCATACCCCCTATGTTCCATTTTTTTGTGGAAAAATCTATACGTAATTTGATTTCTACATTTAATAGCTATTAATTCCTGTTTTCCGATATGATGCACAAGCTCCCGTTTGGAATTTATTGAGAAATTTCTAATGTGCTGTTTTTTTACATTTTATATAAAACATGAAAGTTTGATAGGGCATACCCCCTATGTTCCATTTTTTTGTGGAAAAATCTATACGTTATTTGATTTCTACATTTAATAGCTATTAATTGCTGTTTTCCGATATGACGCACAAGCTCCCGTTTGGAATTTATAGAGAAATTTCTAATGTGCTGTTTTTTTACATTTTATATAAAACATGAAAGTTTGATAGGGCATACCCTCTATGTTCCATTTTTTTTGTTGAAAAAACTATACGTAATTTGATTTCTATATTTAATAGCTATTAATTCCTGTTTGCCGATATGATGCACAAGCTCCCGTTTGGATTTTATAGAGAAATTTATAATATGCTGTTTTTTTTACATTTTATCTAAAACAATGCACAAGCTCCCGTTTAGATTTTTGTAGGGAAATTTATAAAACAATTATTGCTTATAATGCACACAAATTCTAATAAATAATCCACAAAATTCTAATAATCCACAAAATTCACAAATTAATTTTATTTTGATTAAATGTGTTTTAGTTATTATTGATTTATTGATTTCTAAAAAAAATTTCATTATTTACTTATTTGCATCGAGATTAGCAATTGTTGTTTATAAAACACATAAGTTTGTTCAATGTATTTTAGGTTATGTTTGGGTTTGTTAGTTTACAAATTAGAAACGAATGGAATGGACTTTTTAACAAACCGCATTTACACTAACAAATCTACACAATGAATCATAAACAACAACAAACAATTTTCACCACTCAAGAAAAAAATGTTTGTTTTGATAAATCAGCTGTTACGGTTTATTATATGAAAAACTTTCGTCACTGTCAAAAAGTTTTTTTTTTATATAACTTTTTGGCATTTTCAAATTCACCATGAATAATCAGCTGGCGCTACGTTATCACCTAGTATTTAAATTCACCTTGATTGGTACTACGCATTATTACGACTCTGTGCCTGTGTGAAACAATTATGCAGTACTGTCAATTTAAATCTTTTTCTTTAAAATCTAGCGCTTTTTATAAGTTTTTAGGTTGAAAGTTAAATTTAGAGCAATGTAATATAAAATTAACATTTTCCAAATATTGCGGTAATCAAACCATTCGGGGTAAGACAACAATGGTTTAAAAATTAAATGAAATCAAATCAAATGGAAAACTGTAACTTATAGAAAGGCATTTTCCAAATAACTATACTCATATTCGAAAATTATCCAGTGGTGTTAAATCGCATGATCGGTGTCAGCGATTTAATATCATCAATAATAGGCCAAATATTAGTTGTTAGCGTGATAGATTCACCCATGGTGAAATTAAATACCAGGTGACCGCATTGCTACAACAATTACAACAAGGCAAGAACAACAGGCATTTTTCTATATGAAAAACTTTCGTGACTGTCAAAAAGTTTTTTTTTTATATAACTTTTTGGCATTTTCAAATTCACCATGAATAATCAGCTGGCGCTACGCTATCACCTAGTATTTAAATTCACCTTGGATTCACCCATGGTGAAATTAAATACTAGGTGACAGCATTGCTACAACAATTACAACAAGGCAAGAACAACAGGCATTTTTGTGTGTGTAAAACTTTCGTCACTGTCAAAAAGTTTTTTTTATATGTTTGTATTGTTGTATTGTTTGTTTTCTTAATTTTATGCCAGATGTTTTTGACAGTAACGAAAGTTTTTACCATAACTGTATTTCCAGTAATTCTCTTTGTTTTCACAATTCCCATTTCAGCAAATTAGATTGTTGAGGTATCAATGGATTTCACAAAATTTAACGAAATGCACTTTTCAAGAGAATTGAATACATTGTAACAACTATCCGATTTTCTACTACGGAGATGTTAACAAGAAAAATGTCAAAACTTTCATGATATTCCAATACGACCTTGCCCAGTCAATCATTAAAAAAGGAAATATACATATAGATTACATATAACTATATATATTACTACTTGTATACAAGAGGATTAGCCAATGCGATGGAACTTAATGCAGATTAAATATATCGCCTCTCTGATACATAATAGTTTGGATATCAGAATTGAACTGTTGCTCTAAATGGACTATTGAATAGTTTAATTATTTTATTTGAAAATAAATACAAACTTAGATATGTAATTTATATAAAAGTTTAAGTTTTATTGTTATTTTAAATATTTGTTCGTCAAATTACAAAATTTTGCGTATTCTAATGGCATCTAGCAGTTTTGTTGCTTAATTTGTCGTTTTTCTTGGCTGAACAAAAGTTGGCAACAGTGTGCCCAATTCAACACATTCTCTTATTGTTTAGTTTCTCTCGATCGGTCAAAGAAGTTAGTTGTGTTGGTGTAGTAGCGCGTGTCGAATATATGCATGTTTTTATTTTGATGTAAAAACAAACGCGTTTCGTGTTAATACAAAATAACTGTTAAATTGCAAAATTACAAGTTGTTTATAATTAATGTAAAAAATAAAACGAATTAAATTTATTAATACATAATTTAAAACTTATATATAAATGTTAACCAAATTTAAATAAATAAAGAATGCTAATTGAATGCAAAAAATATACAAAGGAAAAAAATTCCTATTCAAACAAGTGTTTATTTAGTGTAGTGTTAATGAAAACATTTTATTATAAGTTAAATGGTTACTAAATTTCAATTGGATTACCTTTTCACAGCCAGTTAAAATATATAAAGGTATTGTTTTGTTATTATTGTGTCTATTTTGTTTAATTATATAAAATTAATTGACACTTGTTTTTATTTTGTTTGTGATAAATCATTCCTTTTTGCATTATTGCAAAAATGTAAACAAACTATAAAATGAACTTCCTTTAATAGAGTTTATTTATACATATAATTTTGTTGTTGTTGTTGCTGTGTCTTTCTTTCTCTTTCTCACTTGTTTTTATTAACTAGTATTGTTGGTTTGTTTACTTAGTACTTTGTTATTGTGTTTTTTTTAATAATTACTGTTATTGTTGTCTGTCTGTCTGTTTATTTATTCGTTTTCTTTATTGGATTTTAGTTTATTTTTGTGATTTATGTTTGAAAATTATCTATTAAACATTTCTTATTAATTTTTAAATTTTTAAAAAGCTGATTTGTTTTGTTGATTTTGATTTCTTTATGGCAACAAATTTGTGAGGGGTTAATTATTGGCAGATTTCCTCATCATATTTTTGGATTAAATATTAAAAATTTTGATTAAAAATATTCTTGATAGGTAGGTATATCTGTTTTCAATTTCTTATGTAGGTGTTTTAACGAAGTTCTTGAACAAGTTTTTCTGTAGCAATCAGTTTTTAAAGTGTTTACAGTAGAAGGTTTGGAATTAAAATATTCATAATTAAAACATTGAAACATTTGCATTGTGCATATTTTTATAATTTAAATTCTTATTAGTAGTTGTTTATTTATATAACTAACATTCCTAGTATATTATTTTTCCGAAAAAGAGGCCTGAAAATAAAAATTATTTTGTCGCGACAATGTCCTTAGCTTTTTTATATAACGTTCGAACTAATATTCTTGGTAAACTATATTTAATTGCTTAATATGATTGCTTTTAATTTATATCACCTGTTTAAACAATTTACAAATCTCTTACAAAATATATATTTCCTGTTTAATTTTTCTTTCTTTTTGATGGTATTGACGATTTTTATTTTTAATTAAAACATAAAAATACCAAAATAAAAATGACAGACAAATCACCAGCATGATTAATAAAGTAGACTTCTCATAAACATATAACTTATATATTCTACACGTTTTTACAAATATCTTATACAAAAAATAAAATAAATTATATTTAAATTAAATCAGCAATAAGCAGTCAAAAGTAGCCCCAGGTCTGACATAGACAAACTAAACAAATCATGAAAACATCGATCAATACAAAAGAAACACTATAATTTGTCTTGTCTTTTGCATATGTTTTACAATATTTTATACCTACGTTACGATTACGAATTTAGTATTAACCAAAAATTTAAAATGCAAATTTTTATTTATTTAATACAAACAAAGAAGAAATAAAATCAATATAAATAAAGGGTGTTACAAAAGAAGATGTTATTTTGGAAATTTAAAAAGGAATTTTGAATCTTAAAATCAATACATATTTGGTTAAATAAAGGGTGTCCCAACTAGGTGTCAATGGTGTTCGGTATCGTGAAATGATAACCAGTTTTTTCTTGCCTAGAATTGAAGAAATTAATGTGGAGGGCATGTGGTTTCAACAAGACGGCGCCACATACCATACAGCCAGAGAAAATGCATCAGTCATTTCCCGGTCGTGTTATTTCGCGTTTTGGAGACCAGAATTGGCCGATTTGTGCGATTTAACACCTTTAGATTTTTTTCTTTGGGGTTTTTTGAAGTCGATGGTTTACGCGAATAAGCCGACGACGACTCAAGCCTTAAAAGAGGAAATTGGACGCTGCATTAATGAAATACCGCAGCATTTATGCAAAAAGGTCATTGAGAATTTCATTAAAAGATCGCGTGTGTGCCAGCAAAGCCGCGGCGGCCATCTGCACGATTTCGTATTCCATACATAGCCTCATTCTGTCTACTTTACGATATAATAAAGTTTCACGATTTTTTTTAAATATCTATGTTTTAAGAACAATTATTATTTTTATTTGAACTGTTAATTTTAAATCATTGATATTTCTTTTATTTCGGCTCGAATCGTAAGCCAAGAAAAACTATCAATAAATTTTAAAATAATTTTCATGTAACAATTCCTACCTTTAGTAAAAATAATTTAATGAAAAATTAAATTTAATGAACTCGAGCCGATGATTTATCTATGTTTTATTTAAAATTTAAAAATTGCGTTTTTCGTGTAATTATTTGACCGGTAAATTAGGTTTGCAATAAATCCATTGTTACGGTGGCTGGTTGACCTATGGCATCGACCTACGGAATCCACACGGCAGTGATATCAATATCATCATTAAATGTGTGTAAATATAAATTCGAATTTTACTAGCACAGACAAAAGCCATATTTTTTAACATTTAAAATTTTACAGTTAACAGACCACTGTTAAACACTTAACAGTCATATTACTTAGATTTTGGAAAAACAGAAACTTTTAGCATGAAATTCTCTAGAAATATTTGGGCAAATATGGAAGTGCACACGTAAACAACTATATAGAGACGCTAGTCCAAAGGGTCCTAAATGTGACTACATTTGAAATTTGAAGAAAACGTTTTTCAAAAAAAATTTTTTTTTTTTGAAAAAAAGTATTTTTTAGAATGAAATTCTCTAGAAAAAGAAAGGTATTCTCCGAATACCAACTTTCTATTTTATTTTAAAATTTCTTTAAGACATTTAAACAAACACCCTTTGCCATTAATTAATTATAAAAACAGCTTTAAATAGCAAATATTTTAAAGATTTTAAAATAAATCTGAAATAAACTGCTCATAAACTGATTTCGACTGACTTAAGAAAACGTCAAAAATAAATATTGATGATATGTATGATGATTCATCAAAGTAAATAATAATAAGAAAGAAGAGACACACACACATTCAACAAATAGTTGTTAATTTAACCCAGTGTTTGAAATAAAATAATAAAATCAGAAAATTTCTTCTTCCACTTTTTATGGCATACTAAATTTAATGAAAGTAAAAATCCCTTAATTTATGACAAAATTCCAACAAGAAATTATAACTTGGTGGTGGCAAATTGGCCTGCCTGTTTGAATGGCGAATGAGTAAAAGGAAACATCATCTCTTTGAGTGTAAAAATAAAGTGAACATTTGTGAATGTCATAAAAATATCAACACATATTGCTCACACATGTGTGGTGTGTTGTGTGTGTGTGGTTTTTGACTAACTTAATGTCACTGGTTTTTTCCTTTAATTGTTTGACAACATTAACAATTACTAGCTTAGTTGTTGCAGTTGCATTACGCAGTGTAATGTATTATACAGTTTATTATGATTTTATTGTTGTAATTTATTGTTTTCTTTTGGCGCTTGATATTTATTGAAATGTCTTTCTAGTTTTCTTTAGTTATAAAAACTTGATGAATCTCTAAAACTAGGGATTATGTATGTAAATATGTTACGTATATACAGTGGGAAGCAAAACTGTCCGGATGTTTTGCATTAAGGAAGTAAGGTAATGATGTGCTAATGCGGCCTATGCCAATAGTATTCTTTTCCATCAGACTAGTATTTCGGTTGACTTTCGTTTCGTCGCTTAAATTAACCCGTTTCCAGTCATCTACTGTCCAAATTACTGACTTTTTCTTTTTCACACTGGCTACTAAACCAATTCTATTTAATGCGATTCTGATCGTTCAGGATCTGACTTTTTTCAGCATTTTTCGGGGTTTTGATGTCCTTATTATGTAATAAACGTTCAATCTGCCGGGCATCACCAGCAGAAAGCAGTCTTGGTCGACCCCCTTGCTTATTATTGCAAGCTACATTAAGCCGTTTTTTATATCGTTTACCGTGAATTTACTTAAATTTAAATTTTCAGCAATTTTACGGCATGAATAATTATGTTGCAACAAATTTATCACATTGTTTTCAATATCAGTTGGCGTTTTTCTCATTTTTAAAGATATTTTAATTTTTTATTTAAAAATCAAGTTAATCACTTCACAGGTCAAACAATAATGCACAAATAGAGCAATAAAAATTTGATAACGAGATCCTAACAAACATAAAAAACAAGCAACAGGTCAAATACCGTTACATTTTAACAGAGCAATATCCTGATAATGTTTATTTCTTGTACTCTGCAAAAGTGTCCGAATAGTGAATTTTTTGTTTTTTTTTAATTTTTGTTATTTTTTAAGAAATTTATGTGAGTTTTTGAATAAGGTTCAATTAAATAAAACAAAATACATATATGATATTATACCTATATTTGTATTATTTTTATTAACTTACTTCCTTAATGCAAAACATCTGGACAGTTTTGCTTCCCACTGTATAAGTCTATTTGAGCATGCGAGTAACTATATGCGTGTAAATATTTGTTTTAGTTTACATAAAAAGGCGTTTACTGTTTGCAAAGGTTTATCCACAAAGGTTGAGATTGCATTTTATTACTTTGTTTATTGAGTTTCATGTTGTAAATTTATTCTAATAAATCGGTTTTATGATATATCATAAATAAAAAATTTGAACATTTTTGGAGATTCCACAAGATGGCTTTTGTTTTTATAAAATAATATTAATATTTTATAAATTTTTTTTTATTTTAATGTAAATTATAATGAATAAATTATTTAGTTAAATCATAATTATTTTTAATCAAATTAAAATGAAATTAATGTGAAAAAAAATTTATGTGAAAATTTCTTTTCTAAACAAATATGTTGTTTACAAAATAGTTTTATGTTTGTGTTACATATATTGTTAGCTTAGTGTATAAACGTGCTAAGTCAGCTTTTTAAGAAAATTGAGATTTTAATAAGAAAACGTTAGAATAAATAAATATTCTGTTGGTTTAAACAGTTTCTTTAGAACAGTTTGTTATACTGAAGATTTTCTATAGTGTTATACTAAAGTTTTTATAGACAATACTGAAAGATTTTCTTTAACTACTTTTCAAATAATTCTCTTCCTTTAACCCTAATAATAATAATCCACTGGTATTAAATCGTATGATCGGGGCTGGAAATTTTGTTTGCAATAAATTCATTGTTTTGGTGGCTGTGGTATATGTGGAAATGTCCTGTTGTATGCATCTCTGGATATTCTGGTCCATTAAACGTAACCGCCAGTGACACGTTTAGCATGCAAAGAATTCCTCTGGGATTTTCAGAAGACCAAATGCTGTGTCCAGATATATCAACAAGTAACATAACAAAACTTTTATGTTATTGCAATATAGTCCTGTTGGAAAACAAAGTTTTTGTTGAAAAACTCTTTATTTTATTGAACCAAAACAATCACTTGACAAGAAATGATTAATGTGTAACTAATAGCAAAAGGGAGAAGTTTTCTTATAAGAAACCTTTTAAAAGATACAGATTTTCTTTAACAAATTAGATCTTTAATGATAATTAAATAATTTGTGTTTTTCTTAATTGAATTATCTACGTTTGAATAGAATTAAATTTAATAACAATTACATTTTCTTTTATACCCTCCACTACCACAGGTGTTAAATGAGCATATATATACACATAAGTTTGTTATTCCATGTGTAACATTGAGAAATATTCATCTAAGACCCAACAAAGTATACATATTCTTGATCCTTATGAAATTCTAAGTAGATTAAGCTATATCCGTCTGTCTGTGTGTGTAAAACACTCTTACATTAAAAATAGGTAACCAAAATCAGCAAAGTTTACAATAAACCGTTTATAATTCACCTAAGCCGTTTGGTATTGAAAATCAATAAAATCGTTATACTAAACCCATAATTATGGAGCAAAACGTGAGGCAAACCCCATACAAATTTTATATTTTTTAATAATTTTTTTTTGCAATATTTTTAAATATATTGCAGATAATACCATGAAATTTTGTATACGTTATTTCTGCCATAAAAGGAGAAAACTTGATGAAAATAGTAAGAATCGGTACGTGATTTCTCATAGCCCCCATACAAATATCTTTCTGAAATATGGCTGAATGATAAATAAATGCCTTTAAAATTGGAATATCAAAACAAAATTCAGCAAAAATAAGTTGCATGTAAAAAGCAATCGCAAAACGAAATTTTGTTTAAATTGGTCCATGTTTGACCATAGACTCAATATAAAGATCACATCCAAAATTTACTTAATTACGTATAAATCTGGTTTAAATAATGTTACCAGGTTAACATAAATAATGTCTATAGATATATAAAGAGTTGTACTAAATTTTATGATGGTCGGTCCATTATTGGTTATAGTTCCCATATAAGAACCACATCCGAAAAAGTCATTAATCTTTTATAAATATCGATACTGACTAAAAACTTTACATAGATCATTTATATATGCACATAAATCAGACTACGGAATTTTGTGAATTTCGGTCCATATTTGATCCTCATATAAAACCCTCTTCCGAAAATCACTTCAATTCTCATAAATCTTTTATAAATAACAGTACCGATCCAAAATTTTACACAGAGCATTTACATATATGCCAAAATCGAACTGCTGGATTATGAGAATATCAATCCATTTTAAAAATCGTCTTCTTGGATTGGTGGCGGGGTAAAACAACTGAAAATGCCAATCCTTGTTGACGATAATTACAATTACTCTCAAGTATTTGTAATTACTCTTAAGCAATTGTAACTTTGGGGTTTAGGGAAAGAGAATATCGTTGGTCTCATGTAGAAAGGCCCTAACTCGCTATTTTTTCGAAATTTGTTTTTTTGCGATTTCAATGCATTTAACGCAAATACACCTCCTCACAAAAATTTATTGCAATAGTGTAAAAAATAACGCTTTTATAAGCAGTTGTACAAAAAAAGTTACATGTTGAATATTACAGTTTCTATTATGTTTTTACCTTCTCCTGTAAAGTTAGGGCCTTTCTAAATGAGACCATCGATATGATGTATGATGGAATGAGAATATTAAAGCTCACCTCTAACTTGTTTTTGTGTAACTTCTAATTGTTAAAGCGTTATTAATCAATGACAATGATTAATTCCAATCAACATTTGACTTACATTCTATATTTTGTTAAATTTTTATAGAGGATCGTTATTATTTTCGACACTATAAAACCCAAACAAAGACATTCAGACTACAATCAAAATGTTTACTCATTTCTTATATTTATGTTATGAATTTATGACAGCTTTAAAGGCAACAACTACAACCTCGCTGTCAAAGAACAGAATTATTCCTATAATAATATTTTGTTTTCTTTTTTTTTATATCTTTACAGTTAAACTTTCAAGCTGCAAACATACAGTAAAAAACTTTAATATTTATTATTTTTGGCAAACTTCAGTTTTTTTTGCATTATACATGCCAATTACAAATTTGACATACAATAAATGATGCGATCGTTTAAAGATCACACTAAATGATCAATTAAAAAAAGTACAACTACAACAACAGTAAGATTAAATGTTTGTTTAATTTACAGTCAGCAGTAAAAGTTAAATGCGAAAAATAACAAGAAAAGGAACAAAAGCGAATAAAAAAAAAACTAAAGCACCAGTGACATTTTTTAATTTCATTTTTATATGAATGATAAAATAAATGATTGTGTTTAGTTAGCCTCAATTATCTTTAATTGTTGGCATAATTTGTCAACATCGTGAAATTAAATTAAACGATTTTTCCACCACAATTGAGGGAAAAAAACAAAAGAGAAATAAAAATAAACCAAACAAACTAAAAATACAAAATAACAGAAGAATGTGGATCTATTTGACTTTTTGCACAATTGATGACAAAGTGATGTGATCAGTTATGAATGATAATTAAAATAAACACGCCGGTGAATCGTTTAAATATAGAAAACTGAAAATAAAACAATTTCAAACCTCAGTCATAACAATGACAAATTGAAAAGAAATTTATATTAAATTAACTTAAAAAAATCTTAACAAAATACAAATAATTTCCTTGAATTAAACATGGCCACTTTTGACTTTTCTAAATCTGCCATAATGTGCTTAAATTCCTTTACAGCCAAATTGTCTAATCATAAACATACAAAAAATACAAAAATGTTGCCTTTGAATAAACAAAAATTTAAAAATATATTAGTTTCGCTCGGCCGGAGTTTATGTTTTAAATACTTGATCGTGTTATTAGTTTCTTCGCCGCTGTTGCAATTATCTTCGGGTGCTTCATTACATCATAAAGCAAACCGCAGTGCGGGCTTATTTGCTTTCAATAATTTTACGGATTTATATGATGCATCATCGTCATCGGCTCAAGCTTCAGCTTCGTCTTCTATAAAATCGATGGATTTAACAAGTGTTGAACTGAATAGTATTGATGTGGGCAATTTCGAGCCGGCCTCCTCATCAAGAAATTTACAATTGGGTACAAAAGAAAATACAGGTAAGTCGATTTTTTTTTTATTTTCATACATAAAGTCTAACCCCACATACCTTTAAAATTTATTAATAGTTTATAAAGCAAAATTTTTTTAAAAAAAATGTTTCTTTCAGAAATATCGCTTCTTAATTTATAGAGTCCGACCGAAACCGGGTTTTTGTTTTCTATTAATTTTGTCTGAATTACCATTTTACTTAATGGTATTCTCTGCGCAACTAGATTTTTAATCCAAATAGAAAGCAAGGATTTCATTTTGATCACCAAAGCACTCCTTGTACGGGTCATCGTATTCGCATCTAATGATGTTGCAGATTTTGCGAAAATTTAAAAAAAAATTAAAGACAAACAACGCAACCTCGAAAATCTAACGACGCACAGTGAAAATTAGTAGCGATGCAACTTTGAAAAAATGCAAAACGAAACGACGTAAAGGGAGGTATTGATTTATAAAAGTTTCGGTTTCGGTATTCGCTCAAAATATGACCGAAAACCGAATATTGGTATTCAGTCAATTTGTGGCCTAATTCGAAACCGAATACGCGGTTGGACTCTATTAATTTACCATAAATTTAAGGAAAAAGTCAGATTTAATAAGTTAAGATTGTACAGGCTGGTATCTATTTCTTTAATTTTCAATTAATTCTTTTTTTGCATTTAAAGAAATTGTATTAATTATTGCCAATTATATTAATCAAATCAAAATCAAAAAATTACCCAGCTCTAAATTCAATAGGGCCATTTATGAGAGTAGTACATGAAGTCAGGTTGTTTTGTTTTGTTCGTACAAGAACAAATTGTCTGCAGAATTACGAACACAAATAAGTTCATGTTCTTCTATGCGGCGACAACGTGTCTATATTCATAATTTGATTTCTTTGGTGGAAGATATTGTTGTACAGACAATTAATTGTTCTTCTTCACGTGCTGACAACAAATTGTTTCTTGAGCGAATAAAAGATGGCTTGTCAAGTATGAAGATAAATTTAAATTTTACTAGCACAGACAAAAACCACATTTTATAACATTGATAATGATACAGTCAACAGACCACTGTTAAGAACTTAACAGTCAAATTAGTTGAATTTTTTAAAAAAGTAACTTTTTCTACAGAATTTCATCCTCAAAAATCTGTAGAGAATTTCATACTAAAAGTTAGTTTTTCCAAAAATAGATTTTTTTTCAAAATCGTTTTATTCAAATTTCAAAATCATTTCAGAAATTCCTCTAATGTAGTCTCATTTAAGACCCTTTGGAATACCCCTTCTATATAGTTGGTTACGTGTGCAATTCCATATTTATCCAAATTCTTCTAGAGAATTTCAAACTAAAAATTACTTTTTTAAAAATTGCAAGTAATATGACTGTAAAGTGCATAACAGTGGTCTGTTGACTGTAACATTATCAATGTTAATAAATATGGTTTTTGTCTGTGCTAGTTAAATTCGAATTTATCGTCACAAGATACTCATATATTACAGTCTGATATTTTATGACTCTGTTTGTGGTATTTGTTTGAGAATTTTAATAATTTTTTTTCATTAGGTAGTTGTTAATCATGCATAAGATATTCGCGTCGATAAAGGTGTTGAATCGCAGGGCCGAATAATTTTATTCAGGGCGACACTCCTCCCGGTTCCTCCTATATCCTCAGTTTCTTTTATTTATTAATTTTATCATTTCGAAAATTCCTTCTCAGTTTTCTATGTTATATGCAACAACATTTTGTGTCTTCCAACAATTTGTTCTGCCACTTGTAGATCCTATCTTAAACGTAAACAGTAGAACATGGCATGCTTTCGGAAGTCGTCAGGCTCAAATCTATACAGGTTGCTTCTGCATCCTCCATGGTCAGATGAAAACTATGTTAGGTGGTAATTTACTTCGCCATGTTTTCTACTCAACCATGTCTATATTTATCTCTATCCTTTGCGATTTTCATCCTCTCTTGGATTGTCTCTTGGAGAGGATGAAAGATTTCTCTGTCAATATATATTAATAGGAATTATTCCTGGTATGACATAGGCAACATCTTCAGAAAATGTTTAGAAGCAAACTGATAGCAATTTTCTTGATGTCGCATTTACTTTGAGAACTTCTGACGTTATTTTGCACGTAGACAAAGAAAGTTATTTCGTGCAATTGGGACGTTGAAGATATTTATTTATTTTGTATGGTGGCAGTATGGCATTGCTATTTTAAACACCAGTGACTGAGAGATCTAATTAAGGCTTTTAACTGTAGGCGAAAAAATCTTTTTCAGAAGGCATTCTACCACGAATAAGCACCAATGAGGATACATATGTGAGGATTCAGCCCCTCTTTTTCTGTGTCTTTTGCTTATTCTGGAAATAATTACTAATTATCTTAACCTTACAAGAAAGGGAAAAGAAGGTGACAACATAAATTTTCATTATGTTGGCTAACAAGTTAATTATCCTAAAACCTAATACCCTGTAGAAGTATTACGGCATACGCTAATTCTAATGCCCATCTTCAATGGATCACTTAGCCATGTTATCATATTTTATAAATTAAAATTGCACTGTTTCATTTAAATTAAAAGCAAAATAATTGGTTTGGAAATGTTTTCAAATGTTCAGTAGGCGCCACTGTTTTGCTCAAAAGAATGATACGAAGTATGATTATGACAAACCGTAAACTAATGACAAATACTTAATATTAAGTATTGTGTACAACTTTTATAGAAGTGTCTGCCTTAAGTAAAATAAAACCTATTGTATATAACAAAAAGGAAGTTTGTACTTTGATTTCGACGCTTATTTATCAAAAAACAAAATGCACACAGAAAATTTGTTGAAAATCTGAAGATCAATTCAGATCATAAAACGGATGTTGTTTGCGTGTCTAAAGACCGAAAAATGAGCCAATGAGATTAAAAATGAGATTAAAAAAAACAAACTAAACACAAATTTTCATAAAAATAAAAAAGGCAATAACAAAAGCAAGACAGATAAATTAAAAAACGAAATATAATGAGGAGGATCATTTTTTGTTTTAAAGTAGGAACACTAAAAACAAGCAAGTAACAAGCAGCTGGGGTCTTTTACTCTCTTATGTTTTTAAGTATCTTCTTCTTGTGTAGTGTGTTATAAAATGCTGCTGAAAGAGTCTCTTATAAAGGAACTCAAGTGGTAAATGAGGTATTAAATTACCAAAAAAAAAGTATAATTTTAATAAAATAAAAACCAGAAATAAAACTATCAGCATTAACAGAGAGTTTTTGAAACCGAACAAGTGTATTGGTTGTTATTTATGGTTTTCAATTAGAATTCTATAAGAAAAAAAGCACAGGATAGACAACGAATTTGAAGCGCCCTTATAATGAGATTTCTAAAGATATTTTTAGTTTAATATGTGATATTTATATCATAATATGTTGCCACAAGCATATAATTAATTGCTACAATCATATATATGATATCCATAAACATGTGAATCTCAGCTTTAACATATTATGGTTGTTGCAATCTTACAATAATTACAGTGAGCATAATATAATTGTGTTCTTTGAGTGCAGTGTTCAAAGCTATTAAAACTAAAATTCCATAATGTAGAGTGTGTTTTTAAGAAAAAATTTTGCAATATGATGTCATGATTTTGTTGATATCTTCTCACAACAACAGATATAAAAACAATAAAAACAACCACAAAAATAAATAAAAACAACACCGTATTTACTATATGTACATACATATATAAAAAAATCAAAGTTTTAATTTTATTTATACTCAATTCAAAATCATACCAAAAACAATAAAATTAAGTCGACAAGAGTACAGATAAAAAAAAGCATATAACACAAAAACCAAAACCAATTTGTATGGATATCAATATGTGTACAACTTTCTTTAAAAGGAAGATTGAATTGGATTGAATAACTGACAGTCTGTCTAACTAACTAACTGACTGACTGTGGTGTATCAATGAATGAAGTTCAGGGTCAATATTATTATTGTAGATTTTTTGTTGTTTATATTATTGTTATTAAATAAGTATAAAAATATGTACACCAAATTTGCCTTATTTGTCAGTGTAAACGTACGAACGTTCGTACATACTTTTTGTAATGTCAATAACTGATAATTTCCGCTTGTGTGGCTTAAATTTTGATGTTACAATTTTTATTTTTGTTTTTTTTTTAACAATATTATTTTTTATCAATTTTAAAATAAATACAGAATTACTTCATATATATAGTAAATATTTATGTAAATAAATCATAAAAATGTTAAATTTTGGGCATGGTGTAACTATACAAGGTGAGTGCAGTAACACAGCTGACTGACTTTGTTTACAATTTACTTACATATGTCAAAAGTAATACTTTTTCAAGGGGTTTTGACAGTGGTACATTATTTTACACAAATAAAATGCCTGTTGCTTCTGCATTGTGTTGTATTTGTTGCCGATTTGCATTCACCTTGTATAATTACACCATGTTTTTGTGTCTACTGTAATTTAAAATACAATTGAAAATGTCTTTAAATTTTAAAAAGGCAAGTGTTACAATTTTCAGCAGACACTAAAAATGTAGCACAGATTTACTGACATTTAGTACAACTTACAAATTTTGCATAGTTAGTAATATTTTCTACTTGCTGTAAATTGTTTTTATATTTGTTATGTTAAAAATTTTCATAAAATTTTTTTCATGAAGAAGCTACACAAAGACGTAGCGATATATTGAAAATAAAAATATTAATTTTTTAAAAAAGACCTTTAGCTTGAAAAATTACTAAAATATTGGTAATTAAAAAATGCTAAATAAACTATAATAAGAAATATGTTTCTTTAACACGAGTTTGAAGGGACGGATATTTTTTACAAGTATGAAATCAAATTCTTAACTTAAATGTACTTTTATGCAGTGCAATGTTTTTCTGAACCGCTGCAATCGTCTTCAGCACTGTACTATTCATTCAATCAAAGCAAGAGTTTCGGATCTCATATAAAATATAGAGAAAGATATCAAATTTTTATTTGAGTCGATAGTACGATCAATGTAAATCAATGATGATTTTATCAAAGATGTTGACAGCGGCTTTGTCTCCGCTCGTGGTTGATATGCTGGCTCCAATTTTGGCATACTCTCTCTAAAATATCACAAATAAATACTTCAATATTAGCTTCCAATACGTCAGCCGTTGCGCGCTTGTCCCTATAGAAATAACATAGCCCCACAAAAAATAGTCTAAAGACGTTAAATCGCACGCCCAGTTGACCGGACACAAACGTGAAATAATGTGTTAACTGAACTCGTCTTGTTAAAATCACATGTCAGCCCTTGACTTGGCTTCTATTTTGGGTAAAACAAAAAATTGTTATCATCTCACAGCAGCTCTCTCCATTCACAGTAATGTTACTGCCTTTGTCGTCCAATAATGCCGCAGGCCCATAATCCACACCAAACTGAGCATTTTTCAGGATGTATTGGCAGTTATATCATCGCAATATTTCATCATAATATTTTCTTATTAATCATAATTTGATATTATAACACCATATTATAACCCAATATATTCATAAAATTGTCATACATGATCATATTATGACCCAAGGTAACTATATTATAGTTTAAAGTAATCATAATATGATATAAAGTAATCATATTATGTTCCACAATAATCAAATTATGATTTAAAGTAATCATAACCATAATATGGTCCAACGAAAACACATAGTAGTTGTCGTAACCATGTCTAACCATGTTTTTACTCTACGTACATATACATAGGTAGATGACACTTCAGCACTTTGTCTGCAACCGGACCTTTCATGTAGAAAAAGTCAGCAAAGTTAAAAATTTAAATAGTAAAGTAAATACCGTAAGTTAGAACCATTTATCAATTGCTGGTTCAGATGTTTTAATTACGATGTCTATGAGAGCTATTGTATTAAGATTGTCTAATTAATGAACTAACAATCAGTATTTAATAAAATAAGTTTTAGATTTTCTTTCGGTTTATGTCATAAAGACATTTCGACACTTTGTTCGTAACGCAAAAATTAGAGTAGCGAAAGTCAGGAAATTAAACGGAAAAGCCAATAAAACCACTGTCTAATAAATTTCTGAATGCACATGTTTTATTTAAAATGTTTATAAGAAATCTAGTACTAGGATTGTCAGCAATCTCTTCAACAAATTGATGGACGTTGTGCAGTGGTGTTTAAGTGCTGCTCTAAGATTATATGATTTTTTACTTAAAAAATCAACTCTTCCCTGCTTTGCCTCCGCCCCCCATTAGCATTTAATTTATGTACAATTTTCCCACATTTTGTCACTCCTCCAAGACGTTTAGTAACTGTATCACCAGCACCGCCAGCCACTAAACTCCACAACGACAACTTAAAGTCAAAGAGAGAAATAAAAAAAAACACATCATCGCCATCGTCATCCTCATCATCATCTTCCATATGACAAGATAAAGTGAAATAAATTGCAGCTAATACATACTCGTAATAAAAATGTTGCCCTACACGACACTTAAGATAATTTCTTTCTATTTATGTTTTTATCTTCCTTTTATTTTGGTTTTTAATACAATATTATTTCTCTTAATGAACATTTAAATGGACTCAATATTTGATGGGTCTGCAGAAGAAAAGAAAACAATCTTTTATTTATATTGTATGTAAATTGTATGACTTTATAATCGGTTTATCTATGTATGTTTGTACAATGTCTATACTGTAATGGATTGAATATTACAGCAGATACATACAGCAGATCACTTGTATTGCTGCATTTGTCAGTTCGAAATGAGATTGAAAGTGTTTGCTAAAGGCTTTACACGGCTTATGTTTTAAAAATGGTTTAAAATCAATTTTTAAAGTATTAGTTACACTTTTCATTTCTCCTGTAAAAACATCATTTTTAATGTTTTCTTTATATTGTTTTTTTTTTTGTAAGTTTAAGACCTAAATGTGTCATTTTTTATTTATGCATATTTTCGAAATATTATTCTTATAAGAAGTACTTTTACTTGCTTTTATTAATATTTTCAACCCACACTTCTTTAAACTTTCTAGGTAAAATATTTTGAGTATTTTATATGTCTTAAATGTGTGTTTAATTTCATTAAGTTTTTTTCTTCTCTGTTACAAAGTATTTAAACTTTAAAGTTATGCTGAAATAAAAAAATACTTTAAAACCTACACTTTTCTTGTCTTTCTATTTAATTTGAAATTTGTCTAGACTTTAAAGCTGGTACTTTTTCATTGTTAAAAGAAAACCTTATTTATAGTACATGAGTTTTATGAGTTTTATGAGTTTTTTTGTTTTTTATAATAAAATCTATTATTCAGATATTTGAGTGTTACTTAAGATTAATTTTTTATGAGTTTTATTTTGAAATTAACATTTAAGTTGCTCAAAGGCTTTAGATAAATTAGTGATTGAAACAAGTTTGTGTTTTAAATGAATTGACTACATTTAATTAAAACTTTTTCTATGAAATGTTGGACAATGTTGTGTAATTTGAAAAATACCTTTGCCAGGAATTTTAAGCTTGTTTTTTGATAGTACATATATAAAAGCATAATATATTTTTTGTGTTCGAAAATCCCAACTTAATTTCGAATTTCCAAATTAAAGCCTAACTTGTTAACTGAACTTTTAGAAAATAAACTATTCGACAGATAATTTTAATTAATTATTATAATGATTTGCAATACATATTTCGAAATTTAAAAGATTGAGTTCTGAAATAGTTTGTAAAAATAGTAAATATTTTTAACTAAATTTGCTTTACTTTATAAAACAATTCCTTTAAAAATGTTTTTTTGCAATTTTTGGAATTTCGAAATTGAACTCGAAATTTCAAATTCAGTTTCTAAATTATATTTAGAATTTTTTATGGCAAAAATTTAAAAAATTCAAATATTCAATTCAAATACAAATTTTACAAGATTTAGAAAAACAAAATTACATTTTCGAAAATTCGAATTTAATTTCGAAAATTCGAATTTAATTTCGAAATTCCGAAAATCACAAAAAAATTGTTTGATTAGAATTTTTTTGTGAAATAAATCAATTTAAGTGAAAAATATATAAATTTTTTAAAAATATTAATGTCCGAAAAAAATGTTTGAAGTTTTTAAGCAAGAAATTATTAAAACTTACAAATCTAAAATCCAATACTAATTTCACATGATGAAAAAAAATTAAAATTTGTTTAATTTTTTTATTAATAAAATAACTTCTATTTAGTTTTTTTTTTAAAGATTTGATAAGAAAATGTTTGCAAATTTGTGGCATCTTTATAAAAAATTCTACAATACCAAAATGATCAAGACCTATGTATGACTTACAACATAAGCGTTTTGCATACACAGATGCACACATAAATACAAAAAGATTTTATATAATATTTAAATAAAATAATAGACTTTACATAATGCCACAAACTTAACAACGACATCATTCATCATTTAACACATTTTTCCTATCAAAGCAATACAAATATGAAGATCCCATCTCATATTATATTAAAGACATTTAAATGTCATAAATTCATAGATTGTTAAGCATTTATGTCTCAAAAAAAAATAAAAATTACAATTATAAACTGAAAGAAAAGAAAATCTTTGGAGGAGGGGTTCTACTTCAACATTTATGAACTCTGTTATTTATTATTATTTTCAAAAACAAATTTAAAGGCACACAAATACAAAAATGAAATTAAAACATCTCCTACATTGAAAATCTGAAATTTGAAAGTATTTATTAAATGACATAAAATAATTATAATTTTGAAATTGTTTATATTTCTTTAATAAGAAAAATGTAACGTTTCTATAACAGGTAAGAATTTTGTAAACAATTTTCGAAATTAAAATTCTGTTCTTTTGGGTGTCGTCGTCCCCTGGCTATATATTGAAGATTTTTATCGCTTTTAATGTTTTTGTAGTCTGTCTGGCTGACTGGCTGACTGGCTGTGCTGGTTCTTCTTCATTTCTTTAACCCTTCATTATGTCATATACAATCACTGCCTTTTACCAAAAGGGTCTTCTTCTTCATCCCATCTGTATCTTCATATTGCAGAAAACATGTTCTCATGTTTTCTTTTATTTTTTGTTAAATTAAATAAAGAAGTCCTATAATTTAAAAAATATAAAATGAATAAAAACAGGTTACTTGTTACTTTCTACCTGTAGGATGTAAATTCTTTTTGTTTTGTTTTTTTTTTTTGTTGTTTTTGCTTGTAAGTAAAATTTTTGTTAATTCTGTAAATTTCTCAAATTCAAAATGTGTCAAGTATTTAGTTTTTGTAAGAAGAGGTGTTGCTAATGTTAAATTTGACACGTTTTTGATTTGCTTTAACAACTGCAACAAGTCATATTTTCGACATAGAATAGAGAATGGAAAATTTTAGAAAGGAAAACAATGACTTAGCATGAAGCTGGAAAATTTCTCATTATTTTGTAAATGCGAAATTTATTTGTTTGATTTAAGTACTTTTTTTTATGTCATCGGCAGGCAGCCTTTTGTTGTAGATATTTTATTAACTAGGAATGGCTTTTTGCTAAAATCAATCCAAGTGGCAGAACTGTGTACTAGGTATTCAAAAAATAATTCGAAGCACTCTTCACGACATCACCAAACTAAATCGGGAGATAGTGTACAAGTAGCCAGCAGTTACCGATTACATAGAATCAGTTATGTTACCTAACTGTTTACCTGGCAAACTGTACAATATGTTATTACAACATTTCGTGTCCCAGGCGGAAGTTAATTCATTGAATCGAATATCTCCAAATTGAGAGATACTGTGAAAGTACCCAAAGTCCTGAACTTTTTTATCTATCTTTTAGTGTTCATCAATGGTTAAAGAATTATCTGTTACAATTGACAATTGACACTTGTAGACAATTGACTCTAATTATAATGTAAACGGAATGCCTAATAGGTTTAAAGTAATCAACAGATGGGCATTAACAGACCAGTTTAATAGAGTCTGCTACCCTACTAGTTATCTAACTGGTAAATTAACTTAGGGAACTTTCGCATTAGTTAAAGATAGGCAGTTTAATACAAGTATTTATATATCCGATTATATGACAGTCATTACTTAACTACTTTTAAGTAAGCAGAAGCTATGAAGTATTCATTACAAAGAAAGTTGTTCTGTAATTGCAAGTTAGTACCAGGTTTTGTAGGGAACTTTGTAACAGTAACATTGTTTATCTCTAAAGAGCACTTAAAATAAAAAAAAAAAAACAAGTAAGAAAGTATAGGTGGTCAAGCTGTAGCTTAATTGGTTAGCGCATTTGATCATTAAGCATGAGTTGGTATTTGTAGCCCGGGTTCGATTCCCAGCCGCTGCCACTCAAACAACATTAGTTTCTGATAATTATTAGTTTTCTTTTCTATCCATCATAACTAATATTTATCACAGCGCCCTCCTTCGGTGTTATAGCATTCAAACGCCACTGAATTAAATAAAGGCTATAAAATCAAGCTTTAAATGTAATGCGCCTACTCGCCACCAGAGGCGCTACAATGCTGCACTAAAACAAACATAATGCGCAATTGCAGAGTTGTGACATAAAGCTTTCTTCTACTTTCACCATCTTTACTTCTTCAATCTATCCCCTTTCCAAGGAAAGTAACGCTATGACATATTATCTCAAAATTGGGCCCGATGATTTTTGTATATGTGAAACAGGCTTCTGTTGAATATTATTTGAATACCATAATTTTAAAAAGAGTTATGCCCCTTAAAGTGATTTTTTTATATGGGAGCTTTGGCCAAGTATGGACCGATCTGCACAAAAATTATTGATGAGATTAGGCTTCATGTACTTTAAGGTGGATGTTGGACTAATATTTTTGGGCGTTACAAAAATCAACTCAAATGCAATATACCCACCGCACTATAATTAAACATACATACTTTAGATTATAAAGGAACACTAAGTGAAAATTGACTCATTAATAGATTACTCCTAATAAGTAAATAATAATTTTCTAAAGTAGAGTACATACAAAACAAGCTTAAAATTACAACTCTTTAGTAACCAATTGACTTCACTTTACATTACCCAGAGCATATATACATATGTAGGTACTTTTCAAATTTCTCAAAAATATATTAATTCGGTCTAGGCATTAGAGCAAATTACTGCTAAGAGGATACATTGATTATTTGTAAATCTGCTGGGTAGACTTATTATTTTCCTTTTGTATTTAAACTCTAAATTCCTTATTATGCATTTGAATTTGTCTTGTTATAGGTAATCATAAATATTTTTTTATCTAAAAAATTCTTTCTGCTGTATTACTCGTATAATAAAGGCAAAATGCAATAAAAAAATTCTGATTTAAACCACATAAATCACTAAAGTATAAAAATGTTTGATTTGGCTAAGAATTTTGTTTTATACGTTTGTTATAAATGTTTGAAAATGGATTGGAAGTAAATATGTATCAACGGCAGGTGGTAAGATTGTAAAGACAGATACATAAAAGTTAACAGCTTAGCTAGAATAAAATATTAAAATTCATACATACTATACACATGTATACTATATTAAGCTTTATAAAAGACGTTTGGAATTTGTGTAAAGTTTTTTTTTTTTGGCGGATTTAAATGAAATAACAACAACTAGCTGCAATAGCAATAGCTCAACATCAACATTTTATTACTTTAAACAAAACTACCTTAAGGCCATAAATCAAATAAATACACACCAATTTTGTACGAAAAAATAAAAGAACATTTTAATGCTCAGTTTTTTTCTTTTTCCTCCACTTTGAAATGAAATGCATAATTTTTAGCTAAATACATATTTTTGTATTGAGCATGGCTGGTTTGGCTGTTTGTTTGGTGATGCTTAAGTGGCAGGCAAAATAATCTCCCACTGTGATATTGCTTTAGAATTGTTGTTAACTTAATCTAACTTGGGCAAGGTGCAATAGTGTGAATCTCAAGAACAAACTCACTCACCACTGCACTTCTACTTTATGTTTGCTGTGTTACATTGTACGGCTGCTTCCTCATTGTTGCGCGATTGTGTTTTTCTAGCAACTGAAAGCATAATGTTTATAGTTTATTTTTTCTATTGAATTTTACCACCACAGACAGCATCATGCAGGGTCTTAAGAATTGTGAATATGAAGTTTGAAATATTTAACCCCATCAGCACTATGGATTAAAGTAATAAAGTTGTGCTCGTAGGCGTTAAACTATAAATATTTGTTTTAGCTATTTACCTATATTGGGAAATATAATAGAATTATGAAATTGTTTAGCGCCATGGATAAATTTTGAAATGATGAAAGTAATTTGATAATTATTTTTAAGCCTGTAGTGAAAACATTAAATCTATAATTTAATATGCGTTTAAATAAAAAATGGCCGCTGTTTTGTGATCATCAATATGTTTCCACAAAATTATATTTTTTGAGTCTAAATCTATAATCAGCTAAAAAGTTATTAATTTAAATGGGTTAAATTTAAAGAGGACGTAGTTCAATTTAGTTTCTCTAAAAAATAAATTTTTCGAGTCAAAATCTGAAATCGGCTGTAACTTTTTTAATAAACGCATATTAATAAAGTTACAACAAAAAAAAAAACGTTGTTTTCTGATCGCTCAGATTTCTTTTCAAAAATTCAAAATTCACAAAAAAAACTAGTTTTTCTCTTTTTAAATCTTTAAGGTACGGTCACATTTGACAAATATTTACTCAAAAAATCATAACCACGTGTTTTAGCACAAATTTGTTTGACGTTGTTTACTCTTGCAAGAGTTTTGTAAGATCAAACAGCATCAAATAAATTAAAACTAAATATTTGTTGTGCTTTAGCCTAAATAAGAAAAGTTTTTTTTTAAGTAAATAAACGATTTCAAATATATGTTATTTAGTGGTTACGTCTTTTTCGGCAAATATTTGCCAAATGTGACCGTACCTTTAGATTTTAAGTCTTTTGACTTGAAAATATCACAAATTTGGTGCAATTTTTTTCAGGTGTAATCGTAATGTTCTTAACCCATTTTTTGCCACTTTAGCTTAAGTCTACAAGTAACTTATTTTTAGTTCGATTTATATTTTTTTTATTTTTTTAATAGATGAAGTCATTGTGTTCAAATGTGCCCTCCATACGGGGCAGCTTTGAACTAGGCTGGGGTAGCTTTGAACGGCAATTTTTTCTTGTAGCGCTTATGTCCAAAAATAACATAAACAGTTATATTTTTTATATATATAATATATTCGATTTATTTATTAAGAAAAACATAAACATTGACAATTAAAAAATAAAAAAAAAATCAGATCAAAAATAATATTTATATTATCAAGACGGAAAAGGCTTTGCGATTTCAGGTGACATTACATTTTCCTTTAAAGCATCATGATCAGCATTGGATTCGTCATTTTCAGAAAATAAGAGAGAATCAACAATGTTTGGTACTTCGGTTGATAAATTAACATGTTCAAAGGTGCCCCCTTTTTCTTTGTTCAAACCTGAACTGGCATGCCATTTCACGGAAATTTCTAATAAATATTTTTTTTACATAAATATCAAATAACTTAACTTAATTTTGTTTCAAATGAATTTTGGACTGCAATAAATTTCTTTCACGAAAGAAAACGATCACTGAATACTTCTTACACTCTTACAAAAAAATAAAAAAATTTACAATGACACTGCGAAAACTTGTTCACCCAACTACATTCGGTCAACGACTGAAAAAACTAGCAAAAGTTGTTAACGTTGCTAGAAAACAAGGTTGCCATGTGAAAAACTCGGTTAAGGGTCGGAAAAAATATTAAATTGAGATTTTATCAACATAGTTCAAAGGTGCTCCGGGTATAAACGTGCCCCCCTCTCCCCTATATGATAAATTCGAAAATTTCGTTTTTTCGTTTAAATAATATATTCTACTTTAGTGGTCGAAAAATCGACCACTGTTGATGATCTCAATACAAATTTTAAACAATTTGGCGTTTTCAGCCATATTTTATCAATTGATAAGCAGATTATTCCCTATTTCGGGCGGTACTATTGCAAAATATTTATTAAGGGGAAACCAATACGTTTTTGATTTAAATCATGGTGCTTGTGCTCTGAGAGTGGATATGGTGTTTCAGCAACGCCACGCGATATAGACATTGGTATTGGGGCTCAAACTGTTCCGGATTTATTGGCTAACGTGTCAGTTCCCGATTGGTTTGTTTGACAATTTGTTTTCATCCTATCACCTTATGTTGAGCGCATAAAGAAACCAGAATATCGAAAACTTCGTTTAAAAATCTAAAAAAAGCAAGCGCGGAGAATTTGATTAGTTGCTCGATGATCAGCAAGAAATAATATTAGTGCGTTGGAACGACAATTCACCAATAATTCCACAGTTCAACCACTGGCAAATGCTAAACGGTATTGCCGAAAACAAAAGAAGATTATGAATATTCCACAACCAAAAGTAATCTCTTAGATTATATACGTATACGAGTATATCAACGGAATGGGAATGGGATATAACGATGGAATGGGAGGTGTTGACCTGGATGGACTCAAAATTTAGGTAACGCAATCGTCAATGCATAGAAGATGCACTGTATATTGGCCCTTACACAAGCAGATTTTCGTTCGGAAGTAACAACACATTTGCTAAAATATGACATGGAGATCAACAGTAAGGATATTAATTCATTCATAAATCATTGCAGGACCAACAAAAATCTGCTTTTTTGACTGCTTTTAGCCGTCGATTTTTCGACCAGTTTATATTTAAAAAACTACATATCGGGAAGGAAAATTTTGTGAAAAATATCCTTAATTGGAACAACCCGCGGCCAGCGTTTCAAAAAATTCCTGCGCTTTAGGGTAGTGGCCAATAATGGGTTAAACAACAAATATGTAGTTATTTTAAGCTGGAAATATGTAAACTTTATCAAAATGTCTGTAAAAATATTTTGTTGTTTTTCTGACTAATTTCTAAATTAAAACTATAAATCTGACTAAATACTGAAACAGATCAATAATTTCAAATCAAGTTGTTATGAGAGTAATACTTATATTGTGTTCAATTCGGCCTTTATAATGTATTAATAAAATAACTTTTAACTTTTCATAACTAATCATAACTAATTATGAACTGTTCATAATTGGACGATGTTGTGCGTTAATAATTTTTTCTATATTATAGCCCAGAAGATGTTATTCAATGAAAAACGAAATATTGGCAAATTAAACATTGTAAAATTAGAATAATTAACAATAAAACCAGGACCTCGAGCTCAAAAGAAAAAAAAAGTTATTTTATTAATGAGAGTGATACTTTAACTTTCAAGGGAGCCGCTTTAACCTACATAGTTCGTTTGCATGCCAGGTATGACAATATGTCTCAGCATGTCAGGTTAAAATGAGACCTAACAAAACCTCAGAAAACTCGTTTTCTGCAACAGTTTGTGCCGACCACAGATGTAAATCACATTACTAAATTTTAACTCTTAATTCCTTTAATTTCTTACTATAACAACCCATAGTGCAACAATATATTGATATATTTTCTATTTAATACAACACAACTTTTTGAAGAGTTCTTTCTGTGTTGTTGTTTTTTGTATGCTGTTGAAGACGACGTTAAAGATGATATTTTCTTATTTATTTATACCTATAATATGCATCACATATGCAAGCAAGTATTATTTATTAACTAACCATTGAAACCTTGGGGTTGCCTCACTGATGATGCTGGGTGTTGTGCTGTTGATTACTGTAGATGCGATGCTGGTGGAGTTGGTGGTGTTAACATTTAAGTGCTAATTCGATGAAAGTCTATTTTACGCCATAATTTGTTTAATTTTTCTCTTTATCTTTTATTACATTTTGTAACAGAACATGTGAGTATCTATATTTCGTATCTTTTTTGTTTGTCTTTATATTTGTACTTAACAGGTTGCTTTATGAAATTTAATCATTCGTCCACAATGAACCCGAAAGAAGCACAATTTTCTTTATTTTTTTTCTTTTGACTTTTACTTGCTGAAGTGTTAAACAAATTTTTGAATTTGCTGCTGCTGTTGTTATGGTTATTTCACGGTTCCACGTAGCCATTGTTTTCATGTTGGATTCTTTGATTTGTATTTGTTTGCTGGTCGGTATATCGGTCTCCTGCCTAGTTAAATGGGGTTTTTTTTTTTTTTTTTTTTTTTTAATTTGAAAATACGTTCATTAATTTTGATTGTTAAGTATTAGGTTTTTGGCCATACAAAGCTGAGCAGAAAAACACGTCTGATAGTTTTATATATACTGTCTAGGCCGACTACTTTTTACCCCTCATTATAGACATGGTGGAAAATGGTATTTACAACTAGATATTGCGCTGTATCAGCCCAATTACGAATATTCTTGGGGAATTTTTTCTCACGGAAAATACTTTTCTCAAGAAAAAATCCTCCGGTTACAAATTCCGCAAGACCAAAAAAAAACAAAAAGTGGCATCACATAATAGCGTGTTCAGATATGAAACTTAATTGAGTCAATATTCGATTAATTGGCAATATTATTTTAAGTGTTCAGGCATACGCAATTTTCAGCTTACTCAATAATCATTTGACAGCTGGAAAACAATACAAAAAATACTCTAAATGGTTGTTGTGTTTCTATGTAAACAAACTTACCTTCACATTGATTTTTTAATGATTTATTTTGTTGACATTTGCCTTTTTATACAATTTTGTTCACTAAACACAGTTGTGAACAGTGTTGCATTCGAAATCTTACTCAATATTATAACAATTTCGTACTTATTGCGCAATAATTAATTGAGATTTTATATGGAATATTGAGCTCAATAATGGCGTTAATTGCGATTAACGCAAATAAGGCGCATATGTGAACACGCTATAAGTCTGATGTTTTGCTTGTTATTAATTTATATACACACATAGTATTTGTGTACAAAACTAAAAGTTGTAAAATAAATAAAAAATGAAGTAAAAATGAATAGCGTAGCATTAAAAGTTCGGACTGCAGTGCGTCATACTTAGTTTCAATAGACTGTTTTTGGCTAATTGCAGTTTTTTGCATTTAAAATCTGTTACACCTACTGACGCTGGTGATATAGTTTCAGTTTGTCGATAAGGTAAACGGGCTTCGACGGCACACCCCCTATGGATGATTTCATTCCCAATAAATTCAAAATTGCCTTCCGTAGGAGAAAATGGTTGATCAAGTTTTGTGCAGCCTTTTGCCGTACGTACTTCATTTGATCTGCCCAAACCTACATAATGTATAATTCGAAAACGTTAGTATCGCCAATCAAATACTATTTATGAATGTTCACTAACCTTCTTCCACTGAGCAACACACTTATTTGGAGGCCCTATGGAATTATATAAAAAATAAAAAATATAATTTTTTTTATTCAATTTAGTGTAATAAAACTTTTCTACTTATGTACCTACATGTTTGTAAAGCGTGATCCATTTCGAGGTTCCCTACTTAAAAAAAAAAAAAAAAACACAGAAAATTCTAATTTAATGGGGAATGTTTATTATCATTTGAGAGAATTTATGTCTATCAAATGTTGGTCGTTGCTACATCGCAGATGGACTATGCGTTGAGTCCAATTTCGAACATTTCGACTGGTAACTGGCGAATGACACACGTTATGTTTTCCTCCAAAGCCTGAATCGAAGCGGATTTGTCCGCATAAACTTTAGACTTTTCATATCTCCACAGGAAAAAGTCTAATACGATCTTGGTGAATAAATGACCGGCCCAAAACGTGAAATTATGTGATCACCGAAGTGTTCTCTCAATAAATCCATTGATTTATCTTGCTGAAACCAAATGTCGCAAAGAGCACGAGCTTCAATTACAGGTATTAAATAGTTCGAGTCGCCGAATCGACTCTCCACGTTCTTCGTGTACACTCTCAGCTACGGCCGCTATATATTCTTCACAGCGTGCTGGACGTGGTCTATTCGGTCGAATATTATCCAATAATGAATGCTGGGTCTCAAAATGGGTGATGGTTTTGCGAATAGTACGCTCAGTAGGTCGATTATGTTGACCATACGTTGAGCAAAGTGCGCGAAACACATTCCTCACAGAACGTGAATTTTCGTAATAAAGTTGAACGATTTGTAAACGTTGTTCAGGCGTATGAGTTATGAAATGCCAAACAATACTAAACAAAAATAACATGACAGCATGACACGACTCACACGTGACCCGTCAAAAAAAAGGCTATTAAAAAAAGTATCTCTAGTTGAATCACCCTTTATAAACTCCCTTCTGTTTTAAGCTGGAGGTCCACAACTCGCTTTTTAGCGTCAACGCTTTTATAGCCTTCTAAACGTTTTTAGCGTCATGTATTTCAAGTTACATGTGAAGATTTTTCGCGGCAATATACTTTCGGAGGTGATTTCGTTAATTCAGCTGATTTTTTTTTGTATAAAGTTGTTTATCGATTTGTTTGTCAATTTCATATAAAAAATGTTTTTTCAACTGTCATTTTTCCTAGTGACATCAGCTTTAAAATAAATTTACTTTTCATTTGTCGATGTCAGCTGTTCGACGCTTGCGACTCTTTCAAAAGTAGAAAGTAAACGAACTTTTCGCGTACGACTACATTGATTAACCCCTTTCAGTAAGGCAACTTTATTTGCGCAAGTCTTGTGTTTGTGGGTGTGAGAGGAAAGGTCGGTTGGAAGGGGAAATAATTGCCGAATTGCTGAGTACAGGCTTGTTTTTACTTGGCAATTCTGTAGCTGCTGTCATTCTTGTCTTGGGATATTTATTTGTTTTTGACGTTCAAAAGAAAATAAATAAAAATGAAAATTATACTTGCGCATTTAAAGTTGCCTAATCTGAAAGGGTCCATTCTACTTTTTTGACAGTTGTTTAGAATGCGAGAACGTAAACGCTTGGTATGGAGTCCATACTATGGACTTTCATCCTTAGAAATGAATTTTTTTTTTTTTGGGAAAACCCAAAACTAAAATCAGAGAGCTACTTTTTTCTCTTAATTTTGTTTCTCCCTTTACAGGGTTGATAAAAATGGCATTAAACCAGGGAAAAGAGAAAAGTAAGAAATTTCATAAGAATTTTTTATTATCTCGCGGAATTTGTATTTGTGATTGGGCTGATAATTCATAATTTTAATAGTCTACGTATATGAAATTTGTTAAATTTTTGTATTTTAATTTTAAGAAGAGTTAGCCAATACCTTGGGTCACCAACTACAAATCGAACATATAATATGACGTAGGGTATTCAACAGCAAACAGGTAGTTTTACAAATTCATCTGTTTCTTTCTTGCAACTCACCCTTTCCCAATTAATAATGATAGAGGCAATGTTTACTTTAGTTTATTTTCTTAACTCTAAAAAAAAGTATTATTGCATCTCTAACAAATTGTTTAAATATGAAATTTCTTTCAAAAACATATTGTTATTGTTATTTTTAGTATTTTGTGCGAGTTGTAAATTTTGAACGAGTGTATATTTCTTTGGTTCTTTCTTCCTTAGTGCTGTTTATTATTATTATTTTTTTATTATTATTTGTTAAATGTTGTTTTCATACTTTTTTCTGTAATAAGGTGTGATCTGAACTCTCTAGTTTGTTTTGTTTTTTTTATTACCAACGATTTAGTTTATTTTACAGCTTCTGTTTTGTGTTTTCCATTGTTATTTTCATTTATGTAGTTTGTTTAGATTGCACAACTTTTTAAACTTTTTGTTCGTCACTGTATTATTTTGAATGATGTGGTTGTTGTTTTTTATCGTTAGTTTGTTTGTGTAAACGTTTTTTTTTGTTAGAATTATGATTGAAAATTTTGAAATGTTGTGAGGAAAAGTTTCTTTGAAGCTAACAAACAGCACAAAGTAAACGTTTACGTTTTACTCGTAACTATTAAGGAGGTTAAAATTTAATAAATTGTTTATAGAAAGTTTATGCGCGTTATAAACATTTTATTCAATTAGTACGATGTTAATTAACAAAAGAAATGAAATCAATTATGTTGTGATTAGAAAACAGTTTAGTGTTTTTTTATGCTTTTAAATGTTTAGATTTGCAGTTTCTTTGTGACTTCTAAATATAACAAAATAATGCATTATGTTTTTTAAAAAGTTTCTTTCGCAAATGTATTTCTTTTGTTCGTAATCGTAATGATTAATACATACAACAAATAAAAGTCAAGTTAAGCTAAAAATATCAATATAAACAGTTGTTTTTTTAAATTCTGGTTAATTCTGACTAATTTCGGAATAAAAACTGCAAGACTGTCTAGTATGGCAACAGATCAAGTTATAAATTTTTAAATGAAGCATAGTGTTTGAATAGAATTTAAGCGAAACGTCAGTGTTTTGCTCTACTGACAGACAACATTAGGGTGGCTCCAAAAAGTTGACTTTATTTTGAAAAATATTAAAAAAAAACTATGAAAATACCTCTTTGTCATTAGCTTGGGAAATGGTATCTTAAAATAAACTAAATTTTCATTTAAGTTGAGAATATTTTCATTCTATGATGTCATAAGACTATCCTTGTTTATTCTTTAATCTCAGTGTTTCAATTATTTTGCTATGAATTCCATATTTGTCAATTTATAATCCATTCTGTATAGATCATCGTTGACTGTGTCAATTCTGATTTAGGAAATATGACAAATTTATAGTGTTAGAAAATGGAATTTATTTCAAAGTTCAATATTGATGAATGGGAAATGAGACTTTTAACTTACATATATTATTTAGATTTCAAAACAGTTCTGCATTTGAACGCTAGAAAGGGGCAGGATATTCTGAAAAATATATATCCCTTGAAATCGTTCCTGGTCAGTAGTTTTATATAGGGAAAATCGAGAAAATTTTATAGAAATTGTTATTCAAAAACACAATCAGAAGAAAAAACGACCTGGTTGCATAAGTTATTTTTTGGGCCCAATACAATGGTCATAAATTTCTATACATGGCTAAAAACAGAAAAGAACTGTCATTTCAAAGACAGCCAAAATCTGTATCATGTCATTTTTAAACGAAAGGGAATATAAAAATAAAATACTAAGCTTAATAGCCTAACTTGGATTATAATCTATCATTCATGCGTTTCATGATCGCAAATACTCGGCTGATGTACGGAATGCAATAAAGGATTTTGGTATCCTTAGCTAAAATCCTTACAAGGTATCACAACGTCATCCTTCATCCTTCTTTCTAAAAAACTTGGGAAAAAACACTGACATATTAGTTGTAGAACTAAATAATATAATCCATCTCTCAACAATGGTAAATTGCATTCAGAAATCACTTCGAGTTTTTTTTTTTTTTGATATCATCTCCGGATATAGAAGGAACTTTTAACTATGTGCATTTTAGAACTTCAAGTGATTGTTAGGTATATCATGATCCTAATAAACTACATTAATGGCAATACTGGCCAAAAGAGGCACACAAAACACCAGTAGACTAACAGTCTAAATTATAAAAACTTATCAAGGGTTTATAACAGGCTTATAAAGCAAATATCCATACAAAATTGGCTTTATAAGCCTGTTATAAACCTTTGACAAGTTTTATGAATAAGGGGGTTAATGTATAAAAACACCAGTGGACTAAATGTATAGTGCACTGTATTGTGCTGACACTTTCGACCGTTGTAAAATACCTGGGAAATAATCCTGACAGTATGCTGTCAAGGAAACCCACCACACAACACTTCAAATGTCACATAACAGCTATGTATTTCCGTTATGAGATGGGGAATCAAACCCAGAAAAATAAACTTGCACTCCTCTTAAAACTGTATTGTTTTTGAAAGATTTTTATGGAAAATAGTAACCTAGATCTACAGGAGCTGTGTAAAACTGATTTTTAGTGAATTTATTATCCAGAAAACTAGCGTTCAGTGTGGCTAGTATTATTAGGATGATACAAAATCTTTGCACTCCAAAGACTTTCTTCTCGTTGAGCGAGAGTTTTTTTGAGGAAGATGGGGGGAAACAGAAAACTGAGTGAAAGTTAAATATGTTAACTACAATCGGTTAAAAAAAATTCAACTATAAATGGGCTTATTTTGAATTCTCGTTCACGTAATAATCCACTATTTACATGTTACCTTTTCAACAACGCTGTACTAATCACCTTCAGTTGTAACTGTACTTTCGGAACCTGATAAATCCTGATAAACTTGATTTTTGACCATTTAAATAACTTCTAACAGCTTTTCTAAATTCAACTTATAAAATGTACAGATAGTACTTGATTAAAACACATTTAGAGTTAGAACTTTTTAAAAAAAGTTTGGAAATTTGGCGCCTTAAAAGTTTGTCATCAATTTAAATTTTAAAATTCTATACAGTTTAACCATTTTTACCATTTATAGGTAATCTAAATATCAATTTACTTTAGTTTTCTTTATTGTCTTTAAACACCAAACTTTCTACATTTTACTCAAGTTTTGTTCTTTGTTCTTTTTTCTTATTTAAGATTTATGTTTAATATTAAAAACTAAAACACTTTTTTTTTTCTTCAACTCTTTTTTTTTCTAAATAACAGCACGATTTTCTTTGTGAGTTTTTATCGTGCCCAACATTTACAATTTTACATTTTAGATTTTTATAAAAAATGTTTATTTAATTCTCTGTGACAGTTTTGGACTTTTATTTGACATTCCATATTAATTTATATCAAGAAACCAACAACTATAACCAACAGAATTTACATACATATGTAAATGCAGCAAGACAAGAAGTAGAAACAAAATTTAGATTTAACAATATTTAAATTTAAACCTTGTAAATGTATAATTTTTATAAATCGTGTCTACTTTTATTTTTTTTTATTACTATTTGCTATAGGTATTTGTTATGCCTTTCTCTCATTCTACTTTGTACACTCTCTCTTTCAATCCTAAAAAAACTAAATAAAAACAAACACCTGTTATTATTGTTTTTGTTGCCAGTGTGGTTTACATTTGATTCGAGCTTTAAAATCACTTTTTCTCTTCTCTATATTATGCTTTTAGGCTGTTTTCGCTGTTTGGTTTCTATTTGGTATTTGGAGGGTTGTTCAATAACTGCGTTTTTTCATTGTTTTTATTCAAGATTTATTCATTTAAAAAAGGTGGGATGGTTGTAAATACAATTTTTATGTTGTCTTGTTGTGTGTTATTTTGTTGTGGTTTGCTTTTAAACACTTTTTTACGTTTTTTGTTTAGAAACCGCTACAGTTCATTGTATTGTTTGTTCCGTTATTATGGTTGGCGGTTTTATATATATATTTTTTTTTTTACTTTTAGATTTTTGTTGGTTAATTGCAGATAATATGTACACTTTTTTGGTATTTTTAATGATAATAAATCTGTAATTTTCATGTGCGATTTTTATTGTTAAAAACTTTTTTGTTGTTATTTTTTTCAAAGAAGTTTGTGACAATAAAATGTGTTATTTGATTTTTGAAAGTGATCTTTTTATAACATATTTTTTAAAGTAAAAAAAGTATTTGTACCTAGTCAGTCTATCAGTAAATATAGTTTAAAACATTGCTTTTGTGTATTTATCTTATAATCTGTAGTTTTTGATTGCCTGCCCTGTCAATTATATGATATACCTACATACATATGCATGTACAGTGGCTCACATTGAAAGTCGGGCAAACTGTTTGTAAAATTTTAAACCCTGTAAAAGGAGAGTTTAAAATTTTTAAAAAAAGAAAAATATCAAAAATTAAATAGTAACAGTTCAACTAAATACTACAATTATTCTATAAAAATAGCTAAGGCACAAGCCGTTAATGTTTACATGTGTACGAAAGTGGACAATAAACACAATAAAAACAAATGTATTCAGGTTTTCGAGACGAAGTCTTGGCATGAATACGAAAGGAAAAAACTGAAGAAAAGGAAAAACAACAACTAAAATAGAAATTAATAAAAATGATAATTTACAGAAAACTTCGAACCACCAGTCACTGGTTAAAGGATTGATGTTGTCTGTTGACTAGCAGGCACCGTAGTGGTGCATAGGTCAGAACGTAAAAGAATTCTGATGAGAGAAAGTGGTGTTTCTCGAAACATATGTCAATTCAACCAAACAACCCAGGTTCGAATCCTAGTCAGAAAAATTATCAAAAATAAAAATTTTTTTCAAGTTGTTAAACAACCCTTCTTCAGTAAAAATGATTTAATGAAAATTAAATTTAAAATGAACTTAAGCCTAACTAAGAAAAATATCAAAAATTAAATAGTAACAGTTCAACTAAATACTACAATTATTCTATAAAAATAGCTAAGGCACAAGCCGTTAATGTTTACATGTGTACGAAAGTGGACAATAAACACAATAAAAACAAATGTATTCAGGTTTTCGAGACGAAGTCTTGGCATGAATACGAAAGGAAAAAACTGAAGAAAAGGAAAAACAACAACTAAAATAGAAATTAATAAAAATGATAATTTACAGAAAACTTCGAACCACCAGTCACTGGTTAAAGGATTGATGTTGTCTGTTGACTAGCAGGCACCGTAGTGGTGCATAGGTCAGAACGTAAAAGAATTCTGATGAGAGAAAGTGGTGTTTCTCGAAACATATGTCAATTCAACCAAACAACCCAGGTTCGAATCCTAGTCAGAAAAATTATCAAAAATAAAAATTTTTTTCAAGTTGTTAAACAACCCTTCTTCAGTAAAAATGATTTAATGAAAATTAAATTTAAAATGAACTTAAGCCTAACTAAGAAAAATATCAAAAATTAAATAGTAACAGTTCAACTAAATACTACAATTATTCTATAAAAATAGCTAAGGCACAAGCCGTTAATGTTTACATGTGTACGAAAGTGGACAATAAACACAATAAAAACAAATGTATTCAGGTTTTCGAGACGAAGTCTTGGCATGAATACGAAAGGAAAAAACTGAAGAAAAGGAAAAACAACAACTAAAATAGAAATTAATAAAAATGATAATTTACAGAAAACTTCGAACCACCAGTCACTGGTTAAAGGATTGATGTTGTCTGTTGACTAGCAGGCACCATAGTGGTGCATAGGTCAGAACGTAAAAGAATTCTGATGAGAGAAAGTGGTGTTTCTCGAAACATATGTCAATTCAACCAAACAACCCAGGTTCGAATCCTAGTCAGAAAAATTATCAAAAATAAAAATTTTTTTTCAAGTTGTTAAACAACCCTTCTTCAGTAAAAATGATTTAATGAAAATTAAATTTAAAATGAACTTAAGCCTAACTAAGAAAAATATCAAAAATTAAATAGTAACAGTTCAACTAAATACTACAATTATTCTATAAAAATAGCTAAGGCACAAGCCGTTAATGTTTACATGTGTACGAAAGTGGACAATAAACACAATAAAAACAAATGTATTCAGGTTTTCGAGACGAAGTCTTGGCATGAATACGAAAGGAAAAAACTGAAGAAAAGGAAAAACAACAACTAAAATAGAAATTAATAAAAATGATAATTTACAGAAAACTTCGAACCACCAGTCACTGGTTAAAGGATTGATGTTGTCTGTTGACTAGCAGGCACCGTAGTGGTGCATAGGTCAGAACGTAAAAGAATTCTGATGAGAGAAAGTGGTGTTTCTCGAAACATATGTCAATTCAACCAAACAACCCAGGTTCGAATCCTAGTCAGAAAAATTATCAAAAATAAAAATTTTTTTCAAGTTGTTAAACAACCCTTCTTCAGTAAAAATGATTTAATGAAAATTAAATTTAAAATGAACTTAAGCCTAACTAAGAAAAATATCAAAAATTAAATAGTAACAGTTCAACTAAATACTACAATTATTCTATAAAAATAGCTAAGGCACAAGCCGTTAATGTTTACATGTGTACGAAAGTGGACAATAAACACAATAAAAACAAATGTATTCAGGTTTTCGAGACGAAGTCTTGGCATGAATACGAAAGGAAAAAACTGAAGAAAAGGAAAAACAACAACTAAAATAGAAATTAATAAAAATGATAATTTACAGAAAACTTCGAACCACCAGTCACTGGTTAAAGGATTGATGTTGTCTGTTGACTAGCAGGCACCGTAGTGGTGCATAGGTCAGAACGTAAAAGAATTCTGATGAGAGAAAGTGGTGTTTCTCGAAACATATGTCAATTCAACCAAACAACCCAGGTTCGAATCCTAGTCAGAAAAATTATCAAAAATAAAAATTTTTTTCAAGTTGTTAAACAACCCTTCTTCAGTAAAAATGATTTAATGAAAATTAAATTTAAAATGAACTTAAGCCTAACTAAGAAAAATATCAAAAATTAAATAGTAACAGTTCAACTAAATACTACAATTATTCTATAAAAATAGCTAAGGCACAAGCCGTTAATGTTTACATGTGTACGAAAGTGGACAATAAACACAATAAAAACAAATGTATTCAGGTTTTCGAGACGAAGTCTTGGCATGAATACGAAAGGAAAAAACTGAAGAAAAGGAAAAACAACAACTAAAATAGAAATTAATAAAAATGATAATTTACAGAAAACTTCGAACCACCAGTCACTGGTTAAAGGATTGATGTTGTCTGTTGACTAGCAGGCACCGTAGTGGTGCATAGGTCAGAACGTAAAAGAATTCTGATGAGAGAAAGTGGTGTTTCTCGAAACATATGTCAATTCAACCAAACAACCCAGGTTCGAATCCTAGTCAGAAAAATTATCAAAAATAAAAATTTTTTTCAAGTTGTTAAACAACCCTTCTTCAGTAAAAATGATTTAATGAAAATTAAATTTAAAATGAACTTAAGCCTAACTAAGAAAAATATCAAAAATTAAATAGTAACAGTTCAACTAAATACTACAATTATTCTATAAAAATAGCTAAGGCACAAGCCGTTAATGTTTACATGTGTACGAAAGTGGACAATAAACACAATAAAAACAAATGTATTCAGGTTTTCGAGACGAAGTCTTGGCATGAATACGAAAGGAAAAAACTGAAGAAAAGGAAAAACAACAACTAAAATAGAAATTAATAAAAATGATAATTTACAGAAAACTTCGAACCACCAGTCACTGGTTAAAGGATTGATGTTGTCTGTTGACTAGCAGGCACCGTAGTGGTGCATAGGTCAGAACGTAAAAGAATTCTGATGAGAGAAAGTGGTGTTTCTCGAAACATATGTCAATTCAACCAAACAACCCAGGTTCGAATCCTAGTCAGAAAAATTATCAAAAATAAAAATTTTTTTCAAGTTGTTAAACAACCCTTCTTCAGTAAAAATGATTTAATGAAAATTAAATTTAAAATGAACTTAAGCCTAACTAAGAAAAATATCAAAAATTAAATAGTAACAGTTCAACTAAATACTACAATTATTCTATAAAAATAGCTAAGGCACAAGCCGTTAATGTTTACATGTGTACGAAAGTGGACAATAAACACAATAAAAACAAATGTATTCAGGTTTTCGAGACGAAGTCTTGGCATGAATACGAAAGGAAAAAACTGAAGAAAAGGAAAAACAACAACTAAAATAGAAATTAATAAAAATGATAATTTACAGAAAACTTCGAACCACCAGTCACTGGTTAAAGGATTGATGTTGTCTGTTGACTAGCAGGCACCGTAGTGGTGCATAGGTCAGAACGTAAAAGAATTCTGATGAGAGAAAGTGGTGTTTCTCGAAACATATGTCAATTCAACCAAACAACCCAGGTTCGAATCCTAGTCAGAAAAATTATCAAAAATAAAAATTTTTTTCAAGTTGTTAAACAACCCTTCTTCAGTAAAAATGATTTAATGAAAATTAAATTTAAAATGAACTTAAGCCTAACTAAGAAAAATATCAAAAATTAAATAGTAACAGTTCAACTAAATACTACAATTATTCTATAAAAATAGCTAAGGCACAAGCCGTTAATGTTTACATGTGTACGAAAGTGGACAATAAACACAATAAAAACAAATGTATTCAGGTTTTCGAGACGAAGTCTTGGCATGAATACGAAAGGAAAAAACTGAAGAAAAGGAAAAACAACAACTAAAATAGAAATTAATAAAAATGATAATTTACAGAAAACTTCGAACCACCAGTCACTGGTTAAAGGATTGATGTTGTCTGTTGACTAGCAGGCACCGTAGTGGTGCATAGGTCAGAACGTAAAAGAATTCTGATGAGAGAAAGTGGTGTTTCTCGAAACATATGTCAATTCAACCAAACAACCCAGGTTCGAATCCTAGTCAGAAAAATTATCAAAAATAAAAATTTTTTTCAAGTTGTTAAACAACCCTTCTTCAGTAAAAATGATTTAATGAAAATTAAATTTAAAATGAACTTAAGCCTAACTAAGAAAAATATCAAAAATTAAATAGTAACAGTTCAACTAAATACTACAATTATTCTATAAAAATAGCTAAGGCACAAGCCGTTAATGTTTACATGTGTACGAAAGTGGACAATAAACACAATAAAAACAAATGTATTCAGGTTTTCGAGACGAAGTCTTGGCATGAATACGAAAGGAAAAAACTGAAGAAAAGGAAAAACAACAACTAAAATAGAAATTAATAAAAATGATAATTTACAGAAAACTTCGAACCACCAGTCACTGGTTAAAGGATTGATGTTGTCTGTTGACTAGCAGGCACCGTAGTGGTGCATAGGTCAGAACGTAAAAGAATTCTGATGAGAGAAAGTGGTGTTTCTCGAAACATATGTCAATTCAACCAAACAACCCAGGTTCGAATCCTAGTCAGAAAAATTATCAAAAATAAAAATTTTTTTCAAGTTGTTAAACAACCCTTCTTCAGTAAAAATGATTTAATGAAAATTAAATTTAAAATGAACTTAAGCCTAACTAAGAAAAATATCAAAAATTTTTAAAAAATGTTTTTAAAATTAAATAAATTATTTATTATTAAACACAAAAAAAAAAGAATAAATTTGGTATTCAAAAATTAATATAACAGAAACAACGACAAAATAATTAAATAAATTAAACCCTTAATAGTATGATCACACTGAAAGTCGGTCAGGTCATTAAATTCAATTATTTATAAGATATTTAATATTTTGTTGCGTTTCCTTTTCGATTCTCGACAGCTTGGAGTCTTTTTGGAATCGATTTAACCAGTTTTTTGCACACATCAGGACTTATTTGGTTCCATTCTTCGAGTAACGCAGCTCTGAGCTGGTCTTTACTAGTACATAATGGCGCATATTTAGAAATGATATCTAAGTTAAAAGTTTTTTAGGTACAGTTGATAAAGCTGTAACTAAATCTCAACTAAGAAATACATTTAAAGACCAGCTGATTGATTTTATTTCTTGTCGTCGACGATGTTAACATATTTGGCCACCAATTCTTTAAATGGTGTTTTTCATCTGGCGACCAATTTAAGTCTCTCTAAAATACACATAGCAATAAATACATATTTTTTTTTAACAATAATAATAAACTTACCTTATTGTCTTTGCTAATTGTGTTCATTTTGACCAAAAAAATCACAAAAAAAAAGAAAACACACTAGATGATGTGTTTTTCGTCAACAAAAATCTACTAAATGCAGTGTTGCATTTCTTTTAACAGCTGAAAGCAGTTGCTAAGTTAGTTATGATTTGTGAATAAGATCTTTAACTATTTGTGAACTACTTTTTAGTTTCTGTTTAATAAGTTTCGACTTTAGTTACGATTTCTGAATATGCGCCAATCTATTTTGCATCCGACGTTCGAGCTCATCCCATAAATGATCGATTACATTAAGGGGTGGAATTTGAGGACTTTAAGACAATTATACAACAACCAGTTCTTCGCTATCAGCGATGTGTGCTTCGGGTCATTATCCTGGCTCAAATTTATGAGCACTTTGTTTAACAATTGCCTTTAAAATATCCACATATGTACATTAGGGTGGCCCCGTTTGTATGGAGAAAAAAATAAGGTATCGATGTTCCCGACTAATATGAAAATTTGATTCATTTTAAGACTACGTTTCTCAAATTTTTTGGCCTGGGGTCAATATTTGGTGAGCTGGATCAGAGGATAAAAAGGTCCTTTTTAGAGTTTTTTTGATTTTTTCAAATTTCCCCCAAGGGAACTATATGTAATTTTAGTATCATATGAGAGGTATTTGAGAGGCGCATTCAATGGGTTATCAAAAATTAAAAAACAATTTTTTTTTATTCAAAAATTTTGAAAATTTCAGACAAAATTTTAGTGTTTTTTTATTTTTTCATAGAATTTACTTAAATAAATAGTTGAAATTTCGTGATTATAAACATTATGCAATTTAACCCAAATGGTTTTTCCCGCAATTTTATTTTGGGGCCACCCTAATGTACATACATGTTTTTATCCATTATGCCTTCTATAAAATGAAGATTTTCGAAACCGGAAGCAGCCATGCAACCCCACACCATCACTGACAAGCCCCGTTCTTTAAAGTTTTCTTAGCATTTTTAGGGCAAAACTCTTCATTACGTTTGCGCCATAACGCCGGCCATCGGACCCAAACAAATTTAATTTGCTTTCGTCCGTGAGCGAAACCTGTAAATTTTTAAAGTGATGATAGATATTGCGGACTATATGTGTTCACTGGAAGTAAATTTTTAAAATTATCTTGCCCGACTTTGAATGTGGGTCACTGTATGTATGTATATTGGTATTATGCCTGAGTTTGTTTTATATATATGTACATACATATATTTTGTAATTTTGTTTCAGTGATTTAAAAAAGACATTCAAATTATAAAATTTTAATCAAGAATATTACACAAAAAATTCGTGAATTCAGTAATCCGGATTAGTGTTATCTCTTATATACAAATTAAATATTAAATTATGAAATGCATTTAAAATGTTTGAAAGTAAAAGTGTGATTTTGTTTAAGTGATTTAAAAAAGACCTTAAAATTATAAAATTTTGAATTAAGAAAACGTCATGTCATAAAATTAAGACATTTCTTCTAAGCTCTTACTACAATATTACAAAGACTCAGTAAACATTTGCAGCATTTAAGTTTCCTATAAGGATCGTTATTAGCACTAACTACTTTTTCTGTTTGTTGTAAATTACACCCATGACTTTTACCACAACTTCTCTGCATTATCAAATATTTCTTTACAAACATGACTTTTGTCATAAAGTAAAGTTTCACAAATTATAAAAAAAAAACATCCACCCATAGGTGGGAGTAAATAAGAAGCTTATTTCAGTTGAAACTTGTTTAGTTTTCTTTATCTAACGCTATAAGTTTTTAATTATTTTAAAATCTGATAAAACAACAATAAATATTTAAAAAACGTGGTCAGCTTAGAAACTTAAATGAACAGCTCAAAAAAATCTAGACATTTGTATGTAAAATGCTGGTTCATTAGAGATTTCTTGTTTGTTTTCAAAATGTTTTTATTACTTTAAAGATCATCTATCTGTAAAATTATGTTTTTTTTTTGCTAAACTACCCACATCTTGTTCACATAGAAATTCTAGTTTCTGCTATTGTGACAAACTAAAATATAAATATTTAATTTCATTATATAAAAAAACAACTTAGTTTTTAACAGTTTTATAGCAGCCAGGGTTTCTAAAAGAGGTGTTATTTGATGGGTTTGACTTTAATAAAAAAATATTTATTTATTTGGATTCTAAACTTTACGTTATGTTTAATAAAAAACCAAAAAACCGTTACCTTATTTGTGTTCTCATCTGAGTTGATTGTAACCAAACCAGTTTAAAGTTATCAAAGTGTCTAAAGGGTATATAAATTTACAGATATATAAATTCATTACATACTTGTTTAGTTATAGTTAGATATCAAGTACAGTTTAGTTGTAGTAAATGGGTTTTCAGCAAGAACCTTTTCTATTCTTTTGGCAACATTTTCGTTAATCACATCAGATTTTTCAGTTTAATGACTGTAAATGATTCTTTGCGCTGTAAATAGATTCCATTTTTAACATATCGCTCATTTGCTGCAAGACCGGCATAAATCAAAAAACATTATTTTTGAGTTAATGATGCAGAATTGTTCGTTATATCATACTTCATGTTGTGTAAAAAATTCATATGAATATCTCTTAGTCCCGGATCACACACTGTTATAGGATTTCCTCTTTTCTGTATAAGGTGATAGTAAATTGAAAACTTTAAACGCGTTTTCTGCAAAATCGATTTTTTTGACTTATGCCGGTCTTGCAGCAAATGACCGATATGTAGTGCAAAAAAATAATCATGTGGTGTTTAGTTGCCTATTGGCAGCTAAATTTCGTAAAATTATGCGATTTGAAATTAGGTTTCCAATAAATTCACTGTTTCGGTGGCTGCGTCCTGTTTAACGCACATGCCAGTCATGTTAACATCTCGCTTTGCTATATCAAAGGCTGACAAAGGCTTCTCAACAATTACTCTTGGGTTTTCAGAAGCCTAAATGTGGTAATTTTATGGACAAAATTCTTAATAGCGGTCTCAGAAGGACCATAATATTATAGATCCACCATGTTCATAGTGAATTTTCGAACGAATATGTTTTTCTTAAAACTATGTGTAAATATATTTGTAGCGTTACAAAGAACTTTCGGGTTTGATTAAAAAAAAACACCTACATTTTAGAGTCGATAAAACGATCTATATAATTTTACGTTTAAAGATGATTTCATGTAAATGTTGACCGTGGCCATAGTCTGTGTCAAATTTTGGCATACTCTCTCCAACATATTGGCCGGTATATCACGAATAAAATCTTCAATATTAACTTCCAGTGAAGTTCCGTTGCGGGCTTGTTTCTATAGGTTTGAGAATTAACATAGGCCCACAAAATATAGTCTGAAGGCATAAAATCGCACGACGTAGGCAGCGAATTTACTGCCCCCAAACCTAGAAATAAACTGTACACTGAACTCTCCACTTAATTGGGTCATTGTTTCGCGTGCTGTGTGTCATGTGACATTGTCTTGTTGAAACCACATGTCAGCTATGTCTAGCTCTTAATTTTGTGCAAAAAAAATTTGTAATCATCGCACGGTACCGCTCTCCATTCACATTAACGTTCCTGCCTTTGTCGGCTTTGAAAAAGTACGGTTTAATGATGCCAATAATCCACACCAAACAGTGCATTTTCGGGATGCATAGCCAGTGCTTCTGGTTGCTTTTCTCAAATACGACAATTTTGCTTGTTTACGTATCCATTCAACCAGAAATGAGGGTCGCTGAACACAATTTTCTGCTAAAAAATTGGATCATCACCGAGCATTAATTTTAATAATAAAATTCCATAATCTGCAAGCGTTGTTCGTTTGTTAGTAGATTCATATTTAAATTATAGAACAAACTAAACATGTTTAACGGAAACATGTTACACGAAAACAGCTGAGCTGCCAAAAGTAGTCTTGCTAAAAATAAGGTTGCGAAGAAAATCACCCTTTAGTATTGCATTACGTTTTTTAAGATCTCTAAATAAATTTAATTAAACTAAATATTTGTTTTTTCACATCCAAAACGTGTGTTGACCTTAATTCTTTAAATTATAAAACAAAAATATTCGTAAAAAAGCATTTAAAGCTTTTAACCATAAAATTTAGGCGTTTTTTATGCTATTTTATCGTAGTACCCGTTGCCTTCACTCGCAACTCGTAAATTCTGTTTCCAGAAAAAAAACACACTTTGTATGGCAACACCTAGTATGTCAGCTTAAGTGTTGTTTGTGTCGTTTGTGGGTAAAGAATATGAAATGTAAATAAAATGTCTTGCCATTAGTGTTGTTGCTGATTTATTCAAGATTTATTTAATCATCTTGATGGTCTATTCCATCCAGCATACAACTATAAATTCCTTAGTAGAATATGGAAAAAATGTTGTTTCAAATTTGCCGACATTGTTGTGTTTCTTAAAGTTGTCTATTGATTTGTAGAAGTAAAAGCTATAGAAAAAATCTTATCAATTGAATATGTACGTAAGTAAATAAGTACTCGTATTCGTAAGCTAAAGTCTAGTATTTTGAGCGCTGTATTTATTGTTTTTAAGTTAAGAAACGACATAATAATGTATGGTTGAAATTATTTAGTTTTATTTATTGGTTTTCCTTACAAAGAAACAACTATAAAAGTAAGTGGGTTGTCTCACAAATAAAACAAACTGTTGCAGTTGTTTTTATTTATGTTTATGGTTGTAATAATCCAACATGAAAATTGAAACCAACAAAACACCAAATACCAAATACCACCAAAGCAGCAGCGGGGTGTATTAAGTCTCACCCGCTATAAAATTCAATTTATTAGATTAGGGAGAAAGTTTCGTTCATATTTTCGGAATTTTATTAAATATTCTAACTAACATTTCCCTATTTCCTAATTAAATATTCTGCCAAAGTTCATTATAATAATATTGGCCTAATCTTTCTTTAGTATACACCACGGTTTTTCATTTATGAAGTAAAATATTTTTTTTGTTAAAATAAAAAATAAATAAGCTTGAACCAACTTAAAATTTAATTTAGGGTTTAGTTTTTTTATTTTAAAAAATTTATGAAATTAAAATTGATAAAAAAAAAGATAATATAACCAAAATCCAAAACTTAAAAGTTAATATTTTGTTGGTCCTTCATTCAGCTTAATTGCAGCCTCTAGTCACCTTTTCATGGAATTTACAAGAGGTTCAGTCACATCTTCAAGTTCATCTTTGGATGAAATGCTTTTTTTTCTGATGTTCCTATCTAAAATTTCGCACAGGTGCTCTATGGTGTTAAGATCTGGAGATTGCGGAGGTGAATTTAATTGCTTAGGCACGTTGTACAATGGCTCCTCCTTGACAATTCTGGCGGTGTGTTTTGAGTCGTTGTCTTGCTGAAAGACCCATGGCGTTTCAAGACCTAAATTTTTACCCCCTTATTCATAAAAACTTACAACAGGTTTATAAAACAAATTTATAAAACAAATTTTGTTTTATAAACCTCTTATAAACCTGTACTAAGTTTTATGAATAAGGGCATTCGTATTTACTTAAAAATTTTCCATTTTGACCCAAACATTTTGAATTTACTCTCATCGCTATTCCAGAAAAATTGGGGAGAGGTTAAGTAAACTTTTACAAATTTTTTACGTTTAATACAGTTTAATGCAGGCATACTTCCATTAAGTCCATGGTTGTTCAGCCGTCTTCTAATTGTCGATGCGCTTACTGGGTCATCGCGTGTCTTAAGGTATGGTCATACATGACAAATATTTACTCAAAAAAGCGTAGCCACTTATTTTAGTACAAATTTGTTTGAAGTTGTTTACTCTTACAAGAATTTTGCAAAATCAAACAGCATCAACTAAAATAAAACTAAATATTTGTTGTGTCTTTGACGAAACTTGACGAATAGTTTCATTAAGTACATTATGGTTTGTCACATACGTTTTACATGTATTCGCACAGGTGCTTAAGTTGGCTTAAGCTAGTCTATGCACATTATGGGTGGGCCTTAACGCCTGAACAACGTTTACAAATCGTTGAACTTTTTTTGGAAAATTCACGTTTTGTGAGGAATGTGTTTCGTGCACTTCGCTCAACTTATGGTCAACATAATCGGCTTACTGAGGAACACCATCACCCATTTTGAGACCCAGCATTCATTATTGGATAATATTCGACCGAATAGACCACGTCCAGCACGCTGTGAAGAAAATATAGCGGCCGTAGCTGAGAGTGTACACGAAGAACGTGGAGAGTCGATTCGGCGCCGTTCGCAGCAACTCGAACTATTTAATTGAAGCTCGTGCTCTTGGCGACATTTGGTTTCAGCAAGATCAATCAATGGATTTATTGAGAGAACACTTCGGTGAGCACATAATTTCACGTTTTGGTCCGGTCGATTGGCCACCAAGATCATGTGATATCACACCATTAGACTTTTTCCTGTGGGTACATGTAAAGTCTAAAGTTTATGCGGACAAACCCGCTTCGTTTCAGGCCTTAAAGGAAAACATCATGCGTGCCATTTGTCAGTTACTAGTCGAAATGCTCGAACGAATTGGACTCAACGGATAGAACTTGTGCGATGTAGCATTTGATAGACATAATTTTTAGAAAATAAATACCAAAGACTGTGCTTTCAAATTTTCTCTGATTTTTTTTTTTCTTTAAAAAAGTAGGGAACCTCGAAATGGATCACGCTTTATGAAATTGAATTTCGTATTAATTTTACTGTTTCCCCCAACTAATAACCATAATAATGTTTAACTCAATTGTAAATTAATCTACATAGAATGTATTTTTTTTTTACAAAAATACAGTGACCTAGTAAACCATAAATTTCATAATTCAGTTTTCATTTTTTATTTAACAACTTCAACAACAACTCGCAACAACTAATGTAAAACTTCGATTGATATGCTAGTCAAAAAAACCCTTGTTATTCAGCAAGTTTGTTATTGTTAAACTGAACAAAACACCCACTCCCAACTACATACATATATGTATGTATCTAATCAATGGGCCATAAAGTACTTGTAGGTACTACTCCAATACTATTTTACTGAGACTGAATAAAGATCATAAAAAACAAATGATACAAAAATTCAATGTGTGAAAGTTATACATAGATAGAACCTTGTAAGTAAAACAAATTATACTTTATACTCTTTATCGTATATCTTATCCACTTTTAACATCTATAGAAATTCATTTTTACTCGTACATACATATAGTATGGATGTACATATGTATGTATGTATATGGTTAAATACAGTACAAAATTAATGAAAGCGTACAATATTTTTTATAAATGGGTCATTTGAAATCAATACAAATTTTTTTTTAGGTGAAATTAAATTTAATTATTTACTATGCTGGAGATTTTTTTGTTAAAAAAAAACTAATTTAAATATCATTTAAGTTTTTGTGATTTCTTTTTCGAATTTGTATTAAATATGAATCATATGCTCTGTTTGTTAAAGCTTGTCCAAACAATATTGAACCCGCATAATCTTGCTAAAACTCTATTGTTGGTTTTATTTGTTGTGTTACAGGTTTCTATTCTTCTTCTAAGTTCTCTTCTAATATTTTTTTATTTTATTAGTTGTTGTTTCTATTCTTGCTGATCAAGTTATTATGGGTCATAATTTAGTCAAGTGGTTTTGTTGTAAAGTTTTATTTCCTTTTTTTTTTAATAATAATCTAAAATCGTTTATGTTAATTTGTTTTTAATTTATGGGGTATTTTAATATATACTTGTTTATATTAGAAGCGGATTATGGTTATAATTTAGGCATTACTTAGGTACATACATACATATGTTTATTGTCTAAAGAAATAAAAAATAGTGTTAATAATAATCAAAAAGTTATAAAAAAAAAAAATACTTCTTTAACTGGGCTTATTTATGGCATTAGATAATATATGAAAACATTCAAATAATTGAAAATATTGTTTATGGATTGGTATAGGCTGTTGTTTTTTTTAGATATATAGAAATATAAGTTGTCAGCTGTCAAGTAATTTATGCGCCCTGTACAATCTTTAAACAACATTTTCAATTATTTGAATGTTGTCAATAGTTTTAGTATAACATATTAAATTCTAATCCAAATACCTAAATTAAGCAGTCCACTTATTTTCAATTGGTTATTAACTATCAAAATCCTTTTTTTTTTTTTGTAACCCAATGTGAGAAACCTTTATGTGAGTAATTTGTTAATAAGTGGTTGAGAGAAATACCACATTAAAGGAAAATAACGATGGCACAATCTTTACATGGACTGCCAGCCAGCTAGACGGACGGACGGACATCGTTTAATCGACTCAGGAAGTGATTCTGATACTTGAAGATGGTGCTGGACTGATATTTAGTTCATATCAATCCACATAAACAAAGTAATACTGTGTTCATATATGAAACTTAATTGAGTCAATATTCGGTTAATTGACAATATTATTTGTTCAAGCATACGCAATTTTCAGCTTACTCAATAATCATTTGACAGTTGGAAAACAATACAAAAAATACTCTATATGGTTGTTGTGTTTCTATGTAAACAAACTTACCTTCACATTGTTTTTTTTAATGATTTCTTTTGTTTTCTTTTGTTGACATTTGCCATTTTATACAATTTTGTTCACAGTTCACACAGTTGTGAACAGTGTTGCATTCGAAATCTTACTCAATATTATAACAATTTCGTACTTATTGCGCAATAATTAATTGAGATTTTATATGGAATATTGAGCTCAACAATGGCGTTATTTGCGATTAACGCAATTAAGGTGCATATCTGAACACGCTATAATGTTATAACAAGTTATTACATTTTTATAACTGAAAATAAGTGGTATTTTCTAACACTTGGATAAGTGGACAAGTTAGTTTGATTCTAATATTAGTTTTTTCTGTTCTAAAGGCAATGTAAATATTCGTTTAAATTATATTTAATTTCAAGTTCAGTTATTCTTAAGTTGTAGTTCAGTCCAATTTCAAATCTAGTTTATTTTTTGTTTAAGTTGAGTCCTGGTTCGCTTACTGCCGAAGATCTTCCTAAGATGAAACTAGCCGTAAAAATTCCAACAATCCCAGTAAGCAGTGGAACAAATTAAGTGCAACTGATTAAATTTGTTTGACAGCATAACAATAGTTCATTGATATTTCTTTTTATTTCGGCTCAGTTCATTAAATTTAATTTTTCATTAAATTATTTTTACTGAAGGTAGAAATTGTTACATGAAAATTATTATTAAAATTTTTTTGATAATTTTTCTTGGCTTAGGATTCGAACCTGGGTTGTTGGTTGACTTTACACATGTTTCGAGAAACACCACTTTCTCTCATCAGAATTCTTTACGTTCTCACCATCTGCACCACTGCGGCGCACTGGCAAAAGCGGAAATGTTGCCAACAGTTTGCCACAGGCTTCAATAGTGTGACCGAATTTTATGTGAACAAGGCTTTGAAATAAATATGTTCTATATATACATATGTATGTATTTCGCATGCACTCTTGAAAGTTTACAAATTTAAAAATATTCTATAAACTATGTTGGCATAAGTTCAAATAAATATTTAAAATATTTTATTTATTTCTGTTTGTTTATTACTAAACAACAATTTTTTAAATAACAAGTAAATTGCAAGTAATAACAGGTTATTTGTTAATTAACATTTGAATGCTTTTTTTTATTGTACATTTGTTAGTTAATATGTTCTTAACATTTTCTGCTTTAACATCTATTACATATTTATTTATTTACTTATTTACATTTGTTGCTGTTGCTGTTGTTGTAATTATGAAGTGTTTAAGCATGACTGAATCATCATGCAACAATCTAAGTTGCATTCACACACTCTATTGCTGTTTGTTGTTTTTCCTGTTGTTGCCGATGTTTTAAATAGTTAGTTAAGCGATGCATCATTCTTTAGTCATTCATTTTCAATGGTGTTAAAATGTATTTTGGTTAAATGAACAAGTTTTTGCTATTTGTTGGTTATAAATTAGCAAACGGCATCAGGGGAACCAGCAACAGAAGTATGTACATAGTTATTAACAAGTATTAGATTATTTACTTAGCTTAGGAAAGATGAAAGGGAATGTTGCCTAAGAACATGCAATGTTAGGAAATGCTCTTTAATAAGTTTTAAATAACCAGCTATAGTTGCTGTCTTTCTTCCCTTACAAATAGATTATAGCTAAAGCTGCCAGAATAAAAAAAAAACTAATACACACCAAGTTTATAGTGTTGCTGCATCTGCTGCTGAAGTTGCTCCTAATGTTTTTGTTGTAGTTGCTGCTATTTGTGTGCTGTGAATAATGCAAATTGATTGCCACTAGCATTTCCATCTAAACATGCAACTTAAATAAATATTTAACTACGTTAAAATGTACACAAATGCATTTACATACTCTTAAACAGCTGTATTATCTAGCAAGAGAAATACAATTAAATTTACGAATAAGAAAAAACACTATTTTACATTTTGATCTTAAAGTAAAAATCTATTTTTTTCTCTCATTGTTGTTGGTTGCTTGCTATGTTGATTTTCATCAGCTAAAACTAATTGCAAGGCGGCGTTTAAGGAACTAAACAGACTGAAGTAGCAATTGACAGTTTATGTCGGCATTCAAAACTTTGATGTCTCTCTCTTGCACTCTGTAACTAACAATCTGAAATTTAAATGTTTATGCACATTTTTAATTTAGTTAAAACTGCAACTGATTATTGTTGATTTTGTTTACGGTTTGTGCTCTTTGGAGCAAAAAAAAAAAAACTGAAAACAACATTTTATTTTTTTAAATTTAACACCTTTTGTTAATGCGTTGTTGACTTAAATAGATAGGTAGATAAAATATACAACAAAGCCGGTATTTTGACATATAAAACTGGCTCAATTGTGTTTAGAATGCTCAAACAGGTTAATTTTATTAAATTAAATGTAGAAAAAACTCTGTACACCAACACCTCCGTTAACTGATTTATTAACAGCTGAGTATAGTGCTGGCAAAGTATTGAGTAATGGGTACCGAGTATCGAGTATTTGCCCTTTTTTTTGGATACTCAATACTCAAAACTAGTTACTCGATACTTTCTGAGTTGTATTTTTAAGCAAGTCGTGTATAAAAAGACAACAATGTTCATTAATTTTCGAAATAATTTATTTTAATTATTTCTTAAGTTGTTGTTAACGTTGAATTAAAAGTTAGCTTTATATTTATTTTTGATTTAATAATAAATGACATACAAAACCAATAATAGTTGAAGATCTATTTTTATTTTTTAAAGAAACTACTTCAATTTGCAGATAAAAACTATGCGTTACAATTTCAAAAAAATCCGTTAAAAGTATCGAGTAGTATTGAGTACCCAAATAAAAAGTAGTGAATAATATTGAGTAACGGAAAGTAGTAGAATTTGCCAGCACTAGCTGAGTATTCTCTCCCTCTCTTTCGCACATTTACACCAACACCCACTTGTGGTAGGTTCAGTGTTGTTATTAAAGTTGTGTGTGCGAGTGTGTCAATTTTTATGCAGATTTGGCGGCAAAATTCTTTTATATTAGTTTTTTATTATATAAGCATAAGTTTATCTATAGTTTGTTAAATGCAGTGCAGTTTTATTTTTTTAAATAGTTTTTGTTTAGATTTATTTATTATCTCTTTGCTTTTCTCAGACTGGCCTTTAGTTTATTGTGACAGTTTTTTGTTGTTGTCGTTTAAATTAGACTAAATAAAATAATTTTTTTATTTGTTTACAAATCAGTTTCAAGTTAAGTTGGGTGGGTGTGTCAATTATACTTGTTTTTTTTTATAAAGTCAATTGAAAAATTTTTATTACTAATTTTCTAAATACATATGTCCTATTATACACCAATACCTCGCTTTGCGTCGTTTCGTTTCGAATTTGCGTCGCTGCTTAATTAGTACTAATTTTCGCTGTGCATCGTTGGATTTTCGAGGTTGCGTTGTTTTGGGTTCGAGTCTTTAATTTTTACATTATTAGATGCTAAAACGATAATCCGTACAAGAAATGATTTGATGATCGAAATTGAGTCCTTGCTTCCTATTTGGATTGAAAATAAAGTTGCGCAGAGAATACCATTAAGTAAAATGGTAATTCAAACAAAAGCAAAAAGCTTATTTGATGACATAAAAAGTAAAACTTTATCCAACGATAATGCTAGTGGTAATAATACGGACAATTGCTACAAGAGAATTTATTTTACGTTGAAAAAAAGCTGTTCAGCAAACATTGGACAATTTTTTAGTGAAAGAAAGCCATCAAGTTGGTGTTTTCGTAACCCTAGAAATTATGGTTTGCTATAGAAAATCTAAATTTATTTTGCATCGTTTCAATTTGCGTTGTGTTTTTTTTTTTGGAACGTAACCCCGACGCAAAGTGAGGTAATGGTGTATACTTATATTTACTAATGTAATTCAGATTTTCTACTTACTTAAGTAATTGTTGTGATAATTACAATAATTTATTTAAAAATAGTTTATCATATATTGCGGCTTTTAAATAATAAAGATTAAACTATTGTAATTTATGTCAAATATTTACTTGCTGCCTTTTGAAACACAAATAAAAGCTCTTGTAAAGCATTGTTCACATAAAATCCAGCTTCACTACAAAAACTTTTTTAAAAAACCAGCCACCAAGTTTTGTAGATTTTTCCATGATTTGTTTTTTAATCATTCGGATTATATACTGTGTGCGTCAATATAAAGTAAACACATAATATTGTTTACACAAATGTTTTATTATATGTATATACTACAGGTACAAATTTAAAACAATATCTGCCGTATTTATAAAAAATAAAGTAGACTTGAAGTATGCTTTTAGAGAAAATTTTCATACAAAATTTTCTTAAAGTACATTTGAAGTCTACTTTAATTTTTTATAAATACGGCAGTATATATATATATTAAACAAAATATAACTCATTAACATAAACTAGAAAAATAAGCAACACAAAAAGTAACTAAGCTTTAAAGGAAAATACCAGATTTTCTGCGTCAAAATAAAGTAAACAGGCATACTAAAACTATGTGTAAAAAATTGTATTTAATATTTAGTTTGTAGTTCTTTTTGCTTTTATCGTAGTTAACAAGCTTCTAGATATAGAGGTTTTTTATGAAATCAGGCGAAATTTAGTGCCATTCATCGTGTATTGCTGGCTTTAGATTATTCTTGCAGGAAATATTTCTTTGCCTAATTTTTTTGTCCAGATATTCCCAAAGGTGCTCAATTGTATTGAGGCCTGGGTACTGCGGACTTTTTCGACAATGTTTAAGCAACCACACTTTTACAATTTTGTAGATATGTATGTTTAGAATCAGGACAATCAGGCATGTGATGGAAATCGATATCGAAAACGAATCAGTTTTGGAAATACATTTTAATGCATTTATAATCTAATTTTTAAAGTTTTCTTTAGTAGCCCAATATCTTTATATTTTATGTGATAAAAGTTTTTCAATACAGAAATATTACGAAAAAATTTACTTCTAAAACTCATTTGTTTTCGATATCGATTTCCATCACATGCCTGAATGATTGGTAAATACAGTTCCAATTCCAGCACGAGTTTCAATTTCTCTACACTAGTGGCTATATTGTTTTATTAAATTTCGAGATTATCTTCCTTTTTCATTGTAGATTCTATAAATGTAAGCATACAACCCCAGACCATTACTAAGCCGCCACCATGTCTTACCGTTTTGGTAACATTTACTTACACTGGCTTTAATTACAACGTAAAAACATTTAATGCCTCAAGTATTTTACATAACGACAGTTCAATTCCAAACCATGCTATGTCGACTTAGCATGTTTTTAATTTTTTGCTTTTTTGAATTTAGATTTTTTCAACTTAAATTCTGTAAAATTTTGGTTGTGATTGGCTAGTCCAATCAATAGTTATAAACAACAAAGTTCTACCTCATATGGGTTTTTAGATATCGCCTGTAAACTTTAGGAGCTTTTCCTTTTTCGACTTAGCATGTTTTGAAATTGAGCTGTCGATATGACCATAGGTTTAAAAATATTCAGTAATTTTATTTTCTTATCTTTCAACTTTAAAATGAAAGTATCTCTTTACACCTGATAATTATAATTACACAAAAAAGTCAAAATCACATAACTTATTAACATTTAAATGTCATATAATTAAGAAATATTTTCTTTTATTTACCACAAATCCAAACTTGAAAAATAGGCACAAGCACCAGCCTGAATAACTTTTATCTATTTTTACACTCAATTTAACAACAAAAAAAAAATCATTAAAGAAGTTTATTTGGTAATACAAATGTTATTTTTATGATTGCTAACACTTTTTCTTGGGCCTTATTTATAATAACATAAAATATTTTACATTTACTCATGTAAAACATTGGCAGTCATTAAAATTTATCTACGTTTTTATGTATAGTCAAATAAAATAAAAATTTGTTTAATCACAAAATAGTAAAAAAAATAATGTTTCAGAGTTTAGTGATATTGCAGGTAATTACAAAAAGAAATTAGTGTTAATGACATCTTAGATTTTTTTTATTTTATTGTTTTGTTAATTTCTATTTTTACTGGGGTAACGAATAAAATAATTTTATAGATTTAAAAAAGTTTTCAAATAGTTAAAAAAGACAAGAAAATTTACTATTTCAAGGAGCTTATCAGGGATGGAAAAGTACACTTTGTTAAAAGTACACTTTACTTTAACTATAGACACGTAAAAGTATACTTTAACCGCTAAAACATACTTTTAATTTAAAACCAGCTGAAGTTGCTTTTAAATAATTTAACACCATTTTAAAACCAACCAGCTGTTTTTGCAAAGAACAAAAACTGTATGTGTACAAAAATATAAAAAAGTTTTTTATTTGTTCCTGTAAAGAGTTATCAAAAATCAACGCCAAAATAGCCTAATTATGATATTAATCTTACTTTCTCCATTTTTCTACAGCAAATGCTTTTCCTAAAATTTCCCACTTAATTTTATTATTTTGCCGATTTTTGTTTTTTTACAATTTTTAATGATAGTTGTTTAAAGCTGCCACTTGCTTATTTTTCTTTACAGTTTGTATGAAATAATTTTCTACATTTGAGGTGGCACCCAGTTAAAGTCGGTTTAACTTAAAACGACCTTAAATTTTGACTATAGTTACAAAATAATTAAAAGTAGGTTTTAAGTTTAAAGTTGTTTTTAAAAAGACTTTTTAGTGTTTGTCTATGGTTATGGCCCCATGTTCATGAAATTTGCACTATTACCAAATGGTAGCATAAATCATATGTATATTTATCTACCTACATATATTTCATCTGGAATACCAATTTTCGATGCAGCAAAATTTTGAAATTGTACCAAATGACTCGTGGTTGCACCTCAATACTAACTCTAAAATGAGTCTATGTTTTAAAATAAGTACCATTGTACCATGTTTGCCAACCCTGGGTTAAATAGAAATTTAGGTTTGTACAAGTTGTTTGTTTGTAAGCCACCCACAGTGCAAGTAACTTGCATAAGTTTTATTTTACAAAAAACAAAGTGTAAACATCAATTTGGAATATTTTATTTATTTATTATCTTTTTATGTTATTTGTTGCATTACATAAATAAACACATCTTTTTTAAATTTTTAGTAATTTTCAACACATTCCTCTAGTATTTTAACTAGTAAAATTACTTTAAAATAATTTACTCTAAGTTCGACTACAAATGCTATATCTGCTCAACAGACATGCACAATCTTGTTATTGCGCAAAAGACTTGTTTCAAATACTGACAACCTATCATGCCACTGCCGATCTGATTGTATTTTCAGTTTTACAAATTTGAATTTGGAATTTTTTTACACATTTTTTTTGTACCTCTCCAAATTCTGTATTTTTGTTTGTTTGTTTTTTTCTTTGAGATTTTGATGGATGTTTTTTTTTTGGTTTAATTTGAAATTAATGAATAGTTTAGTTCTTTAGGTCATTTGGTCATTAAACAAGTTTTGTATTCAATTTGTTATGATTATTGTACAAAATAAATATTTAAACCAGTATTTTTAAATATTTTGAAGATTAAAAACTTTTAACATTTTTAAGAGTTTTGCTAAATGCGAGTGGTTCATTGAACTGAAACTTGTTAAAGAATATTTTATTACAACATATGTATGTACATATGTAGTAAATGTAAAGTATGAGTATTGAAATGAATTGGCTAATTAAACAAGTTTTTGCTTTGGTTTTTAAAGAAAAAATTACTAAATTACAGTTTCTGTTTAAGTAACCATCAATAAACATAATTTAAATTTAATTTTTAATATGTTTAATAACATTTATTTTAGTTTTTATTTTATCTTAAAAAACGCTTAGATTTAAAGAAGCACTTAGACACGGTTGAGGGTTAAACAATTACTGCCAACTATTTAGAACTATTTAGATGCCAACTATTTAGAACCAAAACTCGCTGAGCAGCAATAAATGCTTTAGAAAGCTCTAAACATTTAAATTTCATAAACTAGAAACATAAACAATCAGAAATGTTTCTTTTGATATTTTTAATTGGACGAAGAAATTATTAAACTGCATAATGAAAAGGTGAAATAAAAACTAACACAGTCCTTCGTCAATGTGTTGTAAATAAGATGCTAAAACATAAGATAAAACATGAGGGTTAAAGCTCATATTTTTTATATTCGCATATATCGCTATAATTATGCGTCCTGTAAGTTTGAGAATTATTAGGAAATTTCTGGACAATTTAATTTTCTAATTTTTACGTATCATCTACTGTAATACTCTCAAGACTCATTTAATATTTTCAAACACTTTTCAGCATTTTCAATAAAAAGGCAAATTTATAAATTACCAAGGACTTTCTTCAGAAAACCTTGTGTATAACAGTAGTTTCCTTAGAAAACCTATAGAAAATCTTGTGTATAACAGTATTTTCTATAAAAAGTCTTGTGCATAAGGGTATTTCCTCTAGAAAACCTTGTGTATAACAGTATTTTCTATAGAAAATATTGTGTATAACAGTATTTTTTATAAAAAATCTTGCGTATAACAGTATTTTCTGCTGTATAACAGTATGCTCTATAGAAAATCTTGTGTACAACAGCATATTCTGTAGAAAATCTTGTGTATAACAGTATTTTTTATAAAAAATCTTGTGTATAACAGTATGTTCTGTAGAAAATCTTGTGTATAACAGTATTTTTTATAAAAAATCTTGTGTATAACAGTATGTTCTGTTGTATAACAGTATGCTCTATAGAAAATCTTGTGTACAACAGCATATTCTGTAGAAAATCGTGTGTATAACAGTATTTTTTATAAAAGTCTTGTGTATAACAGTATTTTCTGTAGAAAATCTTGTGTATAACAGTATTTTTTATAAAAAATCTTGTGTATAACAGTATGTTCTGTAGAAAATCTTGTGTACAACAGCATTTTCTATAAAAAATCTTGTGTATAACAGTATTTTCTATAGAAAATCATGTACATAACAGTAGTTTCTTCGGAAGATCTTGTGTATAAGAGTACTTTCTTTAGAAGATGTTGTGTATAACAGTAGTTTCTATAGAAAAATGTTTCGGAATCACTTTCTGGTCGATATTGAAATATCGTTGAATAATTTTTGATCTGCAGCAAGTTATTAATTGGTTTTCTATTTGTACCCATTTTTTTTAATTTAAGACATTATTTAGTGGTTTTTTATTTTATCAAATTTCTATAAAATAAACTTTTTTTGTTAATAAATTAAACGTATTTTTGTTGCTTGTTTTAATTCCAGGTAAAAAAAACGACAACTTCAAAACATGATTTCCATTTAAAGTAACAGCATAGAACGTGAGTAACAATTATAAAGCAACTGACAACTTTATTAAAAAAAAAACAAATAAAATTTTAAGAAAAAAGTATACTATGTATGTACATATGTATGCATTTTTTTTTGTCAAACATTAATTAAAGAGAATCACGTGCTTAAAACCGTAATAGCTGAATATTAAGTCTGAATGCACAAAAAGCCACCATAATGATTAGTTAAAACTAATGAACAAAGATTTACAAATAATGCTTTTAATATTCTCTAAAAACCTTTTAAATTCCTAAAAAAAATCACAACTCCCCACATAAATTTAAATGAGTTTCACACAGTATTTTATTTATATTTACATTAATAATTAAGATAAAAAGTTTATAAAGATGACATAAAGACAAAAATCTTAATGTGTTAAAAGATTTCTTCATAATTATGAAAAAAAAAAAAAACAGAAGCTGCTACCATAAATCCAAAATAATTTTCAATTTAAACTTAATCCTCTGTATGAGCAGGTAATAATTTTAAGCAAACTTCAAAAGTAATTTAAATACCAACCGCCCAGATTTTTGTTATTTGTTTTTTTTTTTGTTCTCTCAAGTCTGGCCAGTTAATAAATATTTGAAATTAAAAACCCCAAAAGGCCCGCAGAATGAAAATGTTATCTAAATATTTATTTGTTTATTTATGAGGAACATATAGATTTATCTAAAAGCAGCTCTAGCTCTACTGTAATGTTGAATATGGCCAGAAGAGTCTGTTGTGTGTTTTTAATGTGTCATAATGTAAAGGTTAATGGCATTTAGAATACACAGTTACTTTGATTTCTTACTGTAGTTTTTTTTGTTGATTTTATTCTTCTTGTCATGTTAAATCAACAAGAACTGAAAATACCCAGCATGTTACCTTAATGATATTTCAGTGCAGAATTAACATGATCATATAAGCAAATAACTTTTCTTTTAAAGTCTTAAACAAATATTTCAGTAGTATGCAGCCAACCCTTTATTCAGTCCTCAACCATTAAAGCCTGTATTAATCCCTAGTTAAAGTTACGAGTAATTTTGAAAAAATTATTAAAACAAACTTGCATTTAGCACTCAGTAGTTAATCACAGTCAACCATACACAGTCACAGGCAATCACTTGCTTGCTGTCTGTTTTATAGTCTCCTCCTTTTAATATCTTAATATGTACATTGTACATTAGGCCGGGGCAATTTGTATGGAGCCGAAAAAATCGATTAGAGCCGCCCCCTAGGATAATTCTATGGACAATTCTAAGCAACTTTGGTGAAGGAACCATGGGTCTATCTCGATTTTCGAGTCTCCCACTTTTCAAAAAATGATTTTTTTCCCTATAACATCATTTTGATTCGAAATTCGATTTTTTATTCATCGTTATATTATCTTTTTTATATGTATATGGGGGGTTTTGGGGTCGAGAAATTCATTTTTGATCTTTATTTTTACCTATGAACACCACCAGAGGGCGTTTCATGCATATTTGTAATATTTTTCGTCTATTTTCCGAGAAAAAATGTTCGGTAAAATTGATATTTATTTAATTTTTTTAAACAGAAATTCTACCTAAAAAATAAGAACATGTGTAAAAAAATTTATTTAGTGGAAGAAAAGCGGAATAAGTTATTTTTGAAAGTCTTTCTTTCTTTCAAGTCATTCATTTTTTGAAAAGTGGGAGACTCGAAAATCGAGATAGACCCATGGTTCCTTCACCAAAGTTGCTTAGAATTGTCCATAGAATCATCCTAGGGGGCGACTATAATCGACAAAATATTTGGCCCGCCCTATTGTACATACATATAATATAATGAAATGTTTGTCTTAAAGATCATATTTTATGAAATCGTATCATCATCAGTTATCAGCATCAAATTGTCATGATTGTAAACATTAGTTTTACTACTGTGCCCAGAGGCAATTTTACACTACAGAGTTGGGTAAAAAAGTAGCGTTAATTATTTGTAATTTGTTTGAGAATTGTTAAGTCATGCTAATGCTGTTGTATGTAGCAAATTATGTAGTTTGTTAAAGTTACAGAAATTGCCAGTGTTTTAAGTCTATTAGTTTATTTAGCTTTTATAATATAATTTAATACAGTGTGGTGAAAAATGAGTGACATAAAAATAGGTGCAGAAGCTTTTACACTTTTATAGATAGTGTAAGAAATATAGAGAGATAGCAGAAACTTCGCTTTGTGAAAAACAAATAATTTTTATTAGGAAAGCTTTTGTATTACGAAAAATATTTTCTGCAGAATTTTTTCAAAAAAGCTATAATCTGTTTTACTAAAGAAGCTCAAAAGCTGGAAGACAGAAAAAAAATCATTTTTATTAGGAAAGCTTTTTGTATTACGAAAAATATTATCTGCAGAATTTTTTTCAAAAAAGCTTTCTCAGCAACACTATAGTTTTTCCCGAAAGATTTTTCTTGGGCAAAACTAATTATTTTCACTAAAAAAGCTTTTTCTCAAATATTATTTTTTCATTGAAAAAACTTTTTTTCAATAAAAAAAACTTTTTTCCAATAAAAAAAAATTTTTTTCAATAAAAAAAACTTTTTTTCAATAAATAAGCTTTTTCTCAAAATATATTTTGTCTTTGAAAAAGCTTTTTCTCAAAAATTATTTTTTTATTATTAAAAAGCTTATACACCAAGAATTTCTGAGTTAAAAAAGCTTTTGTTTTAAAAATGTCATGAAAAAGCTTTTTTAAACAGTTTTTCATTGCAGAAAAACGTTTGCTCTAAGAAAATATTTGAATAAGCTTTTCGTAAAAAGGTTTTTCGGTTTTTGGCTTTTTAATTATATTTTCATGTCTCTATGTCCCTAAACTGTTGCACTACACTGTAAAAAGTCTTTGACAATGAAACAACTGCGTTTATTATTTTCTTAAAGACTTTAGTTAAATATATGCACATATTTGTGTGTAATAAATAATTGTTGGTTAATGATTTAAGTCTGTGTATTTATCCTCAGCTTATACAGTTTATTAATTTGTTTAGAGAACATGACTGAACTTAAATTTGTTTGGTAAATTAGAATAATTTTTATTCGTTTAATGTCGTCAATATCTCTTGGCTTTGTAAATGATTAGTTTTTATAACACCTGCAAAACAACTTTTTTGGTTTAATGACTTTTAATTTATAGAACACGTGCGTTGAAGGGTTTAGGTGGCATGTCGGTTAGAAAATGTGTAGTTTTTAAAAACCAGTTTAAATATTTTGATTTGTTCTTTACGCTTGACCGTTCAAAAGTGTCAAACTGTATTTAATGTTGACAGATATTTTGAATGTACTCAATTGATTGGTTAAAATGAATTGAGAACTTTTTTTGTAAGCCAAAAACTGTTGATGATGTCATTAACCTTGGTTTTATTTTCGAAAGGTTGGGTGTTAAATTTTTGGATTTTTTGGGAAGTTTTAATAGATTTTTAAAATTAAATATTTTTTTAAATGCATTTTCTCAGATTTTTATTTGTAGCTTGGAAAATTGTATTATTATCACATTTTAAGGGTTAGTATGAATATTATTATTCAACTTTTTTTTATTGCAACCACACAAATTCTCCTTATTACAATATTTTCAGCTGTGTGTTGCTTTTTTAAACACAACATCCGACATCTGTTAATAACTTTATGAGCATAATAATTTCCAAAATGATTTCCGTCTATAAAACTTAACTTTCTTAATAATTTTTCTAGTTAAACACAACATCGCCCACCTGCATGTAAAAGAGCCAGTCAGTCACAAGCATAAACAATTTTCTTAATTAAATTTAAAGATTTTTATCAGTTTTGTAGATCACCCAAGATTCAAGTAACAGCATGTAATTGTTTTTTATTTCTGTTTTGTGTTCACATGATTTTCTTTATGAATAAAACATACATACATATTTCTATTTAAAATTTATATTTCCAACAAAGACTCATGCACACGAAAAAACCCACTATACTACAACATTCTGTGTTTAATAATTATAATTTTTAAATTCAAATAAAAGTGCCGCCCAGAATGTAACTGAAGAGAGCAAGAAAAAGAAATTGGAGATGTTTAAAGAAAAGAAACCGAAAATATAATTTCATGTAGCCGGACTATATTGTTAGCAATGAAACTCAGCAACTTCAACTTGACATTTGACTTTGAAACCAAGGAAGCAATTGGCATTGGTTGCTATTATATTTGTATATATATTCAAAATCGACATAGTATTATTCTTTGACTACAACAAATCGTGCTAAATAAAAAAAAAAACTCAGTTAAATTTACAAAATCATAAAACCAAAAGAAACAACATCCATTCAAATGAACAGATGAATGGCAACAGCAACCAAAAGAAAATTAATTTAACTGCATGTTAAATTAATTATGAAAATTACTTTTTTGCAGCTTTATAATACACTGTGAGAAATATTACTAAATTTTTAAGTTTTATTGGCTTATCTAAGTTATTTGTGCCACTTTAACTTGGCCTTATCATTGTAGAAAGGGAAACTGTGATGTGTGATACAAAATTAAAGCAAAAATTATATATAAATTGCCAGCACTAGTACTTTTAGAACAACTTTTGAAATTCACCCCTATCGTGAATAAAAATTCCACATGAAATTTGTTCCCTTTCAACATTTTCCTATTAAAATTCAATGTTAAAAAAATAAAAGGGAACAAATTTCATGTGGAATTTTTATTCACGTTAGGGTTGATTATCTCCCCTGTCTTGGCGCTAATTCCTATGATGCATTAATAATAATAATATTTGGTAATTTAGAACATTTATTTCTTAAAGTGTAATACACTGTTTTTCTTACTTATCTCTACAATGATAAAGCAGCTTCACGAAGAAGCTTATAAAAATATTATGTTCAACAAAACTCTGCATGAGGCAGAATAAATGCAAGAAAATATTGGACTATTACCAGAAATCTGATTTTAAAAGACTCAATTCACAAATGTCAACATTTTAAAAATTTAATAATCTCATTAAATATTAACTGTTTTAATTGTTAAAAAAGTAATTAAAATAAAAATAAATAAAAAAATATTTTTTTCGTAAAAAAAAAAAAATTATTTACAAAACGACTGATCGGATTATAAAAAATTAGTCTTACTTAAAGATAATTTTGTTGTCGAATTTGAACTAAACAGTTTTCGAGTTACGCAAATATTTATTGCTTAACCCCATCCTTGTTAAAAATGATGCTATATTTCCAAAACTTGAGCTAACCTAAAAAAACGGTTTGCACCACTGGTTTAAGCGTACCTGATATAACTTTATCCACTGGATGCCCCGCTTGTCGGTAAAAAAGTGCCAAAATCGAGTACAATGTTATAGTTAAACTAAATTCAACCTTTAATTGTTGAACTGAGTTTAACTAAGTTTAACTAATAATGGTTTAACTAAGATTACCTAAAAATGGTTTAACTAAGTTCAACAATTTTTAATTTTAAAATTAGTTCAACTATAATTGCTTAAACTTTTTTTAAGATAATTAATTTAACTATTAATTGTCAAACTAAGTTTTGCATTATTATTATTAATTAAAAAAGTTTAGCAAATTTTATTAAACCAAGTTTAACAAGCAATTGTAGAATAATAACTTTGTTAGCAATTGTAGAATAAAGTTTACAAGCAAATATTTATCAATTAAGTTAAACGGACAATTGTTAAACCAATTTATCAGACATTTGTTAATCAAAGTTAAACATACACCAAACTAAGTTTAACTAAAAATGTTTTCGAAGAATTATGAAAGTTTAAATAAAATTTGTTAAACTAAATAGAAATGAGTCATAAAATTATCTAATAAATATTTATGGTTTCATATAATCAGCCATTTCACAGAACTTAATTCCGTTCGGAAGTGGAATTAATCCCGGGGCCAAATTACCGCATTCGATATCGAGTAAAATTGATCGTAATTTTCCTATTTGAGATTATGGCATTCGATATCGAGCAAGAAATTTAGTAAATTTTATCATAATTTCGATATCGAAATCATTTTGCGATACGATAGCTCATTCGATCACGAATGCGGTAATTTGGCCCCGTATTTTACTTCTATAGAAAAAGTAAAACGAACAATTTTTTCGGAATGAAACCTAGATATTCTTACAATTCCATAAAAGTGGTTTCATTCCGAAAACATTTTCGTTTTACTTTTTCTATAGAAGCAAAATACGGGATTAATTCCACTTCCGAACGGAATTAAATTCTGTGACATGGCTGAATATTTTGAAATTGAAATGAAGTTTATTATTGTTTAAAGTTTGATCCTAGAGTTATAAGTGTTCCATAACTTTAAAGTATTAAAGCAACTCCAAAACTTCATAATACTTAACAGTCTAATTTATAAAAACTAATCAAGGGTTTATAACAGGCGTATAAAGCAAATATCTTTACAAAATTTGTTTCATAAGCCTGTAAATGTTTAAAATGTATAAAAATGTATTAAAATGTATTAAACCCTTTCATCAAGCTTTAAAAACGTTGTAACTATAACGTTGTAACATAACTTGGGGTTATTGTGATGTAGAAAAGACATTTTTTAACAAACATTTAAGTTTAACAATAATTCAATAAACCTCCTTAAACGGGGAACTGCTAAACTCAGTTTAACTGGAAATTCTTAAATTAATATTAACTAAAGATTGCTAAATTAAGTTTAACTAAAAACGGTTACATCAAATTTAAACCAAGTTTAACCAAGTTTAAAACTAAGTTTAACAAACAATTATCATACCAAGTTGAACTTACGCCCTTAACACAATCACTGTTAATCCTGTATGAAGCATGAAAAACCTATTTTAAACTCCTGATTAACTAAAAATTGCTAAATTAAGTTTAACTAAAAACTGTTAATTAAAATTTAACTAAAAACTGTTAAACCAAGTTTAGCCAAGTTTAAAACTAAGTTTAATAAACAATTATCATACCAAGTTGAACTTACGCCCTTAACACAACACAATCACTGTTCAATTTGTAAAAAGCATGAAACACCTCTTTTAAACACCTGCCCTCAACATTAACATTTGCAAGAAAAAAAAAGACACACAACTTTTAAATAAAACTCTAGCAAAGACACAGAGATGACTTTTTGAACTGCATGCATCAAAATATGCCGAAAATAAAAGGAGTCGTTGTTGTACTCTTTAATGGCTTTAAAGAAAGGCCTGATAAACTCAAGAATATTCGTTTTATTTTATTTTATGTCTGTTTGTCTGTCCGACCGTCTGTGTGTCTTTCTGTGTTTTTGTTCCCTGAGTGTTGTTAACATAAACAACTAGCAACATTATGTTGCTGCCAGTGGTTTGGCCGTTGAGCATACCACAACAGCAAGCAACAGCTAGCCACATTAAACTGTACCGCAAGACATGTAAAGACATGGAAAAGGAAAGAAAAGAAGGCAGCTGCTAAAGAAATTTTTTAAATCAAATGAAGCACATTTTCTTCTTTGGTCTTTTTTTTTGTTTGCCATTATTGCCTTTCCTCCTTAAAGGTTATGGTCTGGAGTTTTTATTGGTGCTGTTGTTTTGGTTGTGACTGAGTGTTGTTGTTTTGTTTGGCAGCGGCAATTGCAGATTGCTCACAAAGATACCACAAATACAATAAAGCAACAGAGAATCTTATGGAAAAAAAGCCAAACAGGCAACATAAAAACATATACATACATAACTAAGAAACAAACAAACAAACAGCGCATTTGAAAAAACGAGCCACATGAATGAATGAAGTAATGGTCAAAATTAAGCTTTTTGCAGGCTACACTAGGCAAGAGTTGTAAGTTTCTAGCACACAACTGTACAATCTTCATTCTAAAATTTGGAATATAAAGTCCTTAATATCTCCGATTTGATATTTCATTTCGCCCTACTATTTCAATTTTGCGACATAGGGCATCCAAAAACCCTTTAACCGGGCATTGTTCTTTATTTATATGTATAAGATACTGGACCTTTGAAATATTTATGCCATGCCAAGATCAATGACTTTAAATTAAATTGCATAAAAACCAAGACATTTTTGTTAAGCACTGCAAGGAATTATAAAAATTCTGAGCAATTTTTTTTCTCTTTTTTGAACGTCATCAAAGATTTTGTTGGAAAGAAAAAGCAACAACATTAAGCATTTTAAAACAAAGATGACATAGTCACTCAGACAGACAGTTGTTGTGTTTGAATGAAAATGCCTTAAGATCCATTAAAATAATCAACAAAAAAAACAAACGAACAAACATTGAAATTTCTTTTTAAAGAGTACAAAATAAAAAAAATATATTTCAAATTGGCACAAGTAAAATTTTGTAGGGTTTCAGATGTGTGTCAAATGTTGTTGACACAATTGTTTTTTAACATTATATACCTACTAAATACATGTATAAATCATACTGTGATTAGCCCTATTGTACAGTGGAGTTTTAATTTATAACATTTTAAATTTGTTTTGTTAAATTCTAAGCAAGTGTAAGTGTTGCACTTTAAAATGTTGCTGTTTTGTTGTAACATTTGGTTGTTGTACGAGTATACTTTGCACTGTTGCTGTTTATTACATAATTTATGTTGCCTTTTCCAATACCGCCTTTTTTATTTGTGTTAAACTCTGAAATGTTTACCTTTTCAGGTTTATTTTTCTTCTAATGTTGAGATTATCTGCGCTTGTGTTTTTATTTATTTCATAAAATGCGTCGTCCGTCGTCATATTCTTTGTGGGACTTAAGGGTTTGCGGAAGTTCAGAAATGTTTGTTGTAACTTGAAAATAAAATTCTACGAATTCTATTAAACACTGTTTGCTGTAGCATGTGTGTTTTCCAAGAAGGTGTTTAGTTGTGGTTGGTGGATAAGGTGTTTTTTCGGCGTTTTTTAAAATTTTGTTCTTTGTTCTTTCTTTTGTTTTTGGGCCAAAACGTGATAAAAGCCCATTTGAAATGAGTCATGAATATATCTAATAAATATTTATGTTTATGGTTACATCTAATATTTGGAAATTCAAATGAAGCTTCAACGCTTATTCTAATGAATTTGGAGTTTTGCTTTTTTTTATATGTAGGTTTTAAAACCCAAATTGCACGATTGTATTGATTAAGGGAATGTTGTACCGATAAAAAAAAATTATTTTAAGTTCGTCTAGCAAAATTATTTTAATGTGCTTTAACCCTTAAGCAAACACCAAATTGTGTGCACATAAGCGAACCCCAGGGCCTAGCTGGAACTATTTATAATTTGTATGGCTTTAAATTAAAAATCTTCAATTTCATTATCAATTTCTAACTCGTTTCCAATATCAGAAGCATTGTCTTCATTTACATCAACCTCATTCTGAATTTCGTTTTCTATATCATTGGGTGGGATTTCGAAACTGTTTCAAAGATTTTGTCTAATTTAGTACTAATTGTAACACTATTGACACTTTTTAACTGCCAACACAACAATAAAAAAAACTAATTTCTGAAACGTTCAAGCACATTGATTCTGCTTTTTATCAGTTTAATCTCTTTCTCTTTTGTTTTGCTGCATTTTCTACATAATGGGGCCTGGCCAGGGCTGCCAGATGAATTTCGGAAAAAATCATCAAAATCCCGATAAAAAAGAAAAAAATCGTCATTTCGAATTTTAAAAATCGTCAAAAAATCGGAAAAATAAAAAGTCACTATTTCTAATAGTATTTTGAAATCTTTATTAAAACGAAAACATAAAAATTAAATTTTATATAGTCTCTTGTACAATACATATCAAAATACGTAAATTTTAACTTTTTACATAAATCACAAAAAATTTTATGTTAAACACAACTTGTGTAATATTTAATATCTTAGTCCGTTTTCACTTCTATAATTCTCACTCGTCAAGGCAAGTATTTTTGGTAGAGAAGGGAAATAAGAACAAAAGGGGTACAAACTTGACGGTACTGTCAATTTTCTTATTTCCTTTTGTTTTTTTCATGCATGTTGATTTACATTAAAAAGTACGAAAATTGAATTGACATGTTGGATGAAATGGCAAGTTCAAAAGAGAATTGAACAAAAACTGGTCTGCTAAAACTGAATAGTGTGAAACAGTATTTTATAAATAAATTGTTGAATTCAGCATATTTTATTAATTCAGGTTAAATTACAATGTCAAAACAATTTATTTTATTAAGTTTTAAATAACATTTTGAGTATAGAATTGAACATATTTTCAAAGAATTCCGTATTTTTGTTATTTAAATTTATTCGGCTGAATATGCTTTCGACGTTTTTTTAAAATAGGAGAAGTTTTTGTAGAAGAATTTCCCCGTGGAAATTCAGAAATTGTTTCCTCTTAAAATTTTAGTTCATGGAATTCAGTATTTAAAATTGATTTTTATGTTTACACATAAATAAGTAATTTCGACTATTCTGTCTCAATATTATTTGCAATTATTTTACTTGAACTTAACAACAATAATTAAGAAAACACTACTATCACTTAGTTTTGTTTTTGAAATAGTTGTTGTCTCAAAAAAAGAGAGAATTTGGTAACAAAAACATTAATAAAACTAACAATTTATAGACAATTTTAATAATTCAGGAAATCGTCATTTTCAATGCAAAAATCGTCAAACCGTCATTTTGCTATTTTTGAAACCAAAAATCGTCAAAATGACGATAAATCGTCAAATCTGGCAGCTATGGGCCTGGCGGGGCCCTAGTGTTACAAACATGTTGAGACTAATTAACACGCCTAGAGATACAAAATTTTAAGTTTTTTTTTTATAATTTTTTTGTACAAAACACATTTATTGAGGAATTCATAAAAAGTTAAGGGGCTCCGCCTAAGTTATCTAAGTAAAAAACTATAAACATGTTCAAAAATGCCTGGCCAGGCCCTGGTGTTCGCTTAAGGGTTAAAAATAACTAATCACCCCTATCGTGAATAAAAATTCCACATGACATTTGTTCCCTTTTATTTGTTTAACATTGAATTTAAATAGGAAAAATGTGAAAAGGAAACAATTTCATGTGGAATTTTTATTCACGATAGGGATGAATGTATTTAATATGTTTTCTTACATCCGATTTGTTGTTTTACAGGCAAAGTTTTCAGTCTCTCGCATTATAAAGATTAAATTGTTTTTTTTTTTGGTAGTTTTGAGGTAATTTGTTAATGACATCAATCGTTTTTTAACTTAACACTCATTAACAATGTTCATATAGCTACTGCTACTTTCTCTACATCTATTAATAATTTTAAATATGGAACAAGCGCTTTATCTGCTTTTATTTCTTGCATAGTTTAGTTTAACAAATGACTGGATCATCTCCAATCACCTTTATACACACCTTGCTGAATTCTTTCTTTATATAATTCTCGAGATAGACGACTCTCAAGAAAAGAAATTTCTTCGAAAATTTTTTAAATATTTGATTGTTTTTTTTTAATTAATTGTGTTTGATGAAATTCATTTATATACAGCTATGGTCAAAGAAATAGCGCACTTTACTGTTCTTGTAGTGTTACGAAGATTGAATTCTTGTTTTTTTACAAACTTTTATCCGTCACGACCAATCAGATAAATTTTGGTTTTATCTGTGTAGTTTTGCAAAAGACAATCGTTCTTTTGTATTCTCTTTTGACAGAAGTGGTTTCTGTTTATTTACACGATCATAAAACTGCATTTCATTGAAGCGTTTTCGTGCAATTCTACTGGAAACATTTAAATCAAATTCCTTATTTATTACAGTCATTATTGTTCCGGATGACTTGAAAGGATCTATTTTACTTTTTTTTTAACTGTTGCCTAATTGGCACGAATTGTTGTCTTTTGGGGTAACTTCTTCCGGCCTTTCCTTACACAAAGCAAGTTTGCATCTGATTTAACACATTTAATGAAATTATAAACCAGCTTTCAAGAACATCCAATTATTTCAGCTATTTTTGTTTGCTGAAGTTTCCAAATAACCTTTTTTTCTTAAGTGAGCAGTGGGGTGATCTTTACATTTTGGTGGACAAAATTAATGATAAACAATGTTTTTGTTAAATTACACAAGACTTTACCACCGAAATTAGCAGCAACAATTTTTGTTTAAAATCGAAATAAATGTGCGCTATTTCATTGTCCAACCAAAAAATATTAATTTCATGTTATTGTATATCAAGTGTATAACTTTAAAATGCGCTATTAATAACAGATGGTGTATTTATACTATAAATAATTTATTGACTAATTTGATTGTTAAGATTCGAGAGAAATATTTGTTAATTTGTAGTAAATTCAACACCCCTGCAATGGGTTAATTTTCTTGATCACAAATAAGTTTGTTTTCTATTGTCAAGATGTGCAACAATGGTTACAGTTTTTTTTTTGTATACGATTTTCCAAATAAAACAAATCTAACAAATAAACCGGGTTTATCTTATAAACTCAAAAAAAAAAAAAAAAAATAACAAATGCAAACCAAATAAAATAAAATTAAAAAAAAGCTGTAGCAGTAACAAACCTTTCCACAATTGTTTTTGGTAAACAAAACATCATCAGCACCACCAGCAGCAGCCAGCATACATATAGGAAAACCTTAGACCAGGCCAGGCTGTTTTTACGCAGTCTCTTTTCAGAGCCAGACTCTTGGAGTTTTGTTGTGTGGAAATGTGTTTAGCAGCTTCTTGTATAGCTTCTAGTATAAAGATCATTAGGTTGGCTGTGTTTATAGCAGCGAAAGGCAAAACATGGGCGCCGCGTTTTTCATTTACTCTTCTCTTACGTACGTGTGCACACGCATTGTAGATAAATAAACAAAGTTTAATGAGCATTCAAACAGACAGGTTGTGTAATTTAAAAATCAGTGTTGCCAGAAAAAAAAATTTTCCCAACTTTTTTAAAAATGTGTGATGAATATGAAATGAATTTTTTATTTTCTTTAAATTATTATTATGAAAAAGTTCTTTCTTTTACTGATAAGAGTAAGCTTTCCTCTGTATGCACTGATGGTGCCAATGTAATGTTGGGTAAAAAAGAAGGTTTTGCTGGACATTTGAACATTTAATACGCATAAAATGTTGCCCATATGAATTAAATGTTGAAGATGTAATGCAATTTCCTGACTGATTTTCTAATTTTTCGCAAATAATAAAATAGATATTTATGGAGATTTTAAATTTTTAATTGGGGATAAGTGACGAAAGTTTTCTGGCAATACCGATTTGTGTTGAGAGCGAAGAGAGTATATTACTAATACAATTGCAAAATGTAATAGTATAGGTTGCCTTTCGCTGGTTTATAGCTTTCTGGTTGTGCATTTTCCATACAAATAATGAAAAAAAGACAATATGAAAAAAAAGCTGAAACAAAGTTGAAACCAGTGGTGTTTAAAGATGGTAACAAATTGATAAATGTTAAAACATGCCAACGTCTTGTTGCCACAAAAAAATCATTTGCTTAAATAGAGAAATAGAAACAACAACGAATGAGAAAATACAAGACAAAGCTTTGTTTGCTTTTAACTGTAGTTTTTCCAAGTAAATTATTCGGTCACAATTTACATTTGTGCTTTAAACAGGGGTTTTTAAATTGCATTCTGTGCATTTCTTTTAACAACTTAAGGTGTTTTATTTTTAAAGGAATAATTAGAGAGAAATTGGAAATTATATTTAGAGTAACAGTAGTGGAGAGGGGGCACCTTTGAACACTTTTTGCTTTTAAGCAACATAAAAATTTATATATTTGAATTATTGACTTTTTACACAATTTAACTAATATATATGGAAATAAACTTTAGCTTAAGTCTACAAGTAACTTATTTTTAGTTCGTTTTATATATTTTTTTATTTTTTTAATGGATGAAGTCATTGTGTTCAAATGTGCCCCACATGCGGGGCAGCTTTGAACTAGGCTGGGGCAGTTTTGAATGGCAATTTTTTCTTGTAGCGCTTATGTCCAAAAATAACATAAACAAGTTGTAAAACAATTCCTACTTCAGTAAAAATAATTTAATGAAAATTAAATTTAATGAACTCAATGCCTAACTAAAGAAATATCAAAAATTAAATATTAACAGTTTAACTAAAAATACTAATTATTCTATAAACAGCTATATTTTTTATATATATAATATACTCGATTTATTTATTAAGAAAAAACATAAACATTAACAATTCAAAAATAAAAAAAGTTCAGATCAAAAATAAGTTTTATATTATTAAGACGAAAAAGGCCTTGCGATTTCAGGTGGCATTACAATTTCCTTTAAAGCATCATGATCAGCATTGGATTCGTCATTTTTAGAAAATAAGAGAGAATCAACAATGTTTGGTACTTCGGTTGATAAATTAACATGTTCAAAGGTGCCCCTTCTTCTTTGTTCAAACCTGAACTGGCTTGCCATTTCACGGAAATTTATAAAAAATATTTTTTTTTTTACATAAATATCAAATAACTTAACTTAATTTTGTTTGAAATGAATTTTGAAGTGCTTCTTACACTCTTACAAAAAAAATAAAAAAATTTACAATGACACTGCGAAAACTTGTTCACCCAACTACATTCGGTCGACGACTGAAAAAACTAGCAAAACTTGTTGACGTTGCTAGAAAACAAGGTTGTCATGTGAAAAACTCGTTTAAGGGTCGGAAAAATGTTAAACTGAGATTTTATCAACATTGTTCAAAGGTGCCCCGTGTTCAAACGTGCCCCCCTCTCCCCTAATAATAGAAAGTATTCGTATGTATAGGTACGTACATATACGAGGATTTAATAGTTATTAAATACTAACTGTGATTACCCTTACTATTTGTAATTAAATATTGCGTTTTTTAACTTTTCTTTATTTATTTGTATTCTTTTCTTGCATAATCTTTTTTTGTACACGTTTTATTTTTTTCTAGAGATTTCTGTTATCTATTAAATAATTTATTGACTTTCAAAATGTAAAATAATTTGAATTAAAGCTTCACCTGGTTGTTCTAAACATTTAAGTTCATAAATTATATAAATACGGATACGGCAACATTTAATTTATTGTTTTACTTTTGAAATTTTGTGTTCTTTGCTGGTTTTTCACTAAAGGTACACATTTGGCAAATATTTGCCAAATGTGACCGTATGTGAAAAAGACGTAACCACTAAATAAAATATATTTGCATTAGTTTATTTATTAAAAAAAAACTTTGTTTATTTGGAACAAGAAATATTTAGTTCTATTTTATTTCATGATGTTTGATCTTGCAAAACTTTTGTAAGAGTAAACAACGTCAGACAAATTTGTGCTAAAACAAGCAATTACGCTTTTTTGAGTAAATATTTGCCAAGTGTTACCGTACCTTAACTAAATAAATAAATATATATATATAAATATTTTTCAAAAATTCTTTGTTAGCACTAGAGCTAAACTAATTAATTGTTTGTCTACATGTAATTTGTAAAAATAAATAAAACTTGTATTTATTTATTTATTTTGTAAGCATTTCAATGCTAAAATTCGTTTAAAGATTAAGTACATGTTTATAAGCAATTAATTATGTTTAGAGTATTTATTGAAAATTTTGTAGAATTTAAACAATTTTGTTAAATATTTTAAAGAGATTGCTTGAAATATGGTTTTAAAACTATGTATGTATACAGCAAATGTTTGGTAAATAATAAGTTTTTATAATTAGAGCACAACAAACCAGCAATCATTTTCAAATAAAAAACAAAAAAAATTTTGATAATTATGAAAGATTAAAAACTAATAAAAAATGATTTTTAAGAGCTTTCGGATGTGATTTAGAAAATAAAAACAAATACAATTTAGAGAAATATACCAAAACTAAATTTGAGTCAATATAACGTTTTTTATGATTCAATATTTAAAGATGATTTCATGTAAATGTACAATTTTATACCATACTCTCTCCAACATATCGGCCGGTATCTCTCGATTAAATTCTGTAATATTAGCTTCCAGTACGTTATCCGTTGCAGGATCGCACGCAACTCGTCTCTCTATTTTTTGGTGTTGTATGTCATGTGGCACTGTCTTGTGTAAACCCTATATCAGCCAATTTCATTTTGGGGGAAAAAATTGTATCAACGTCCAGTCCCTATAGATCCTTAAAGTAGCCCCATAAAGGAAAGGTTAAAGGCGTTAAATCGCACTGTTTATTCGATCAATTAAGGGGCCCCAAACGTAAAATAAACTGTTTACCGAACTCGCCTCTTACTAGAATGTATATAAATGATATTACTAAAGATGGCTTAATTCGATACTACTTTCTGTACGACTTGATGAAGTTAAAAACTTGTTATTTTACTTTATTTAAATTTTTTTGAATTCGAAAAATTTGATTAATTTTGAATATGTAATCGAATTATTCGAACTAGTTAAAATGTCTTATTTGAATTATTCGTTTTATTCGAACAAAAGAAAAATCGAATAATTTGGTTCAATTGATATTGAAGGGTACGAGTACATATTGAGAAAAAAATAAAGTAATTTTAAATGTTGTTGCACATAGAAAAATGGAGCATAGAATTAAGCTATGTGCAAACGGTTGTCAGACCATACAATATTGTTACATCTGGCAATGTGCGCGCAATATACTGACATTGAAAAATTGGTAGCAAAGCTAAATTGTCAGATTAGGCGACTGTAGAAAAACTTACAATTCATTAGCACATAATTGTCGCACAATTGTCACACAATAAATTTATCTATCAACAGAAATTGTCAGTTCTCACGGTTGTTATATTGTTGTATGTCAAACATTGTCAGATTCGTTGTCAGACATTACCAGAACTGCTTAAAAATATTAAATATTTTCATGGATTTGTTTTATTAAATAATTTTTAAGCTTGAGGTCACTTTTTATTTTTTATAAAAGATTTTTATAAATAAATTACTCGATATGTCGATTTCCTTTGGAAATCTTCAACTTTCTCGAAAAGTTCGATAATACTTTCATGTGACCACACGAAATCTTATTTTTTATTTCATGGAACAAAAAACAGCAATTGAAACAAATTTTGCTGCATATGAAGAGGATGAAGACAAAATAACAACAGTTTGAGTGAAAAAACTGTATTGAATCTGCGCTCTCTTGCCTTAAAATGTCTTTGAGAAGTTTTTATTCAACGCAACCAGCCTACTATAAACTTTGCCGTGCCCCAATTTTCTCGTAAAGTTTTATCATGTGACCACACGAAATGTGGATTTTTGTTGCGACCTTGATTTTTGTGTCGCCTTCAGAGCCTATTGGAGACTGAATAGAAGAATTCAATTCAATTGGCTTATAGCTCTGCACTCTATGAAACAGGATTCATTATGTAAAATGTCGCTATTCATTTATTAATTTCTTTAATTTAATTCTACAATTTTATTTAACTTTTTCTTTAATTTTAATGATTTAATAGTTTTGCTTGTTTATTTATGTTATATACAGAGTTGTAAATAGAAATATCTGACAATGTTGTTATTGTCATATGCATAAACTTTGCACATCTGACAACAAAAAGTGTTTGACAATTATCTTACAATGGCTAAAAATGTGTTCATACGATTGTTTGATGTCTGGCAATATTTTTGTCTTACAATATACTGATAATGCTGACGACGAAAATTGTAAGTTCATACGGTAATTCGACATTTACTGATGTGTGTGAAGATAAATTTAAATTTAACTAGCACAAACAAAAAGTGACCATAGGACCACCATTTCCATATAGTGTCATACACGAGCCCTTTTCGTAATTTCCAAATTGGCCAAAAATCCTCTCAAGATTTATTTTTGCATAAAACTCAAATTTACTGGAATCCCAAAATTATTTCAGACATCCCACGTTCATAGTTCCCTTCATATCTATTTCTTAATATGTATTTTTTTCTTATTCTGAAATTATTTCAGACATTATATATAAAGATTTGTTTACCAAAATTCAAGTATGATGCCTGTTAAGTAAATAACAGTGCTCTGTTAAGTGCAAAATGAACTTTGCTAAAAATTGCGGTTTTTGTCTGTGCTAGTTAAATTTAAATTTATCTTCACACACATCATTTACTGAACATTTTTCTGACAATATTGTAAGATCTGTACATAGCTTTAGGTTAAAATATTTAATGGAATTTATGTATGTACGTTTGCAGTGGAATCAGTTATAATAAAACGAATTAAAGCGGTTTAAACATAATGTTAATTTTTCTCAAGGTTGCTTAAAGAAACAAAGTGACTAAAAAAGTAACGGCAAGGACATTCTAAGTAACGGTCACTAGCTAAACAGTTTTACCAGGTTTTTTGCCATTCTCTCTCTACACTTATACATAAATTAGCATTATTCTAAAAAAACTGAAAAAAAACAAAGGAAATGCATATACTAACACTACATACTTTAACGCTCACAATTATTTACAATTAACAATTAAAAAACACTTTAGAAATTAAGTAATTATTTCACAATCAATTGAATTTGTAATTAAATATGCAATAAATGGAAAACAATAATAATAATAACAATACAGACAACAATAATAATTGTTTGTAAAATTAATAGAAATTTTCTTTTATTCTTTTGCTAAAATTGAGGTTAATTATTTAAAGTTTTATTTGCAATACAAACAAAAGCAACAAAAATCGAAAAAGTACTATAAACACAGAAAATAAACAATTATGGCGTAAACAGTTTTATTTAATAACTATTAGAAAATGTATTTTATTTAATTATTTTTTTCTTCTACAATTTCAACGCTTCAATCAACATTTTAATTCAATTAATTTCGAAATGTAATAGCAACAACAACAACAACAGCAGCAACACAAACATATTTGTAACACATGAACCAAGAACACATTGCTAACAGTTGGCAGCAAAAGTATTCAACACTTTAAAGTTTCTTGGGCTTGTAATAGCACACACTTTTTCTTACATTCATTTAAAAACAGTATTATTTTTAAGAGGGACATACAGACAAACAGATTGTTACAAGGCCTTTAAAATTTAAATTTATTCAAGTGAATAACGCTTGTATAGGTAATAAAAATTAAATAAAACAAGTAAGAGTGCTATATTCGGCTATGCCGAATCTTATATACCCTTCACCTTTGTTGTGGATGCATAATTATATTATATGCATAATAAAAGTGATTGTGTGTCTGAGGCCAAATTACCGCATCCGATATCGAGTAAAATAGATCGTAATTTCTTATTTGAGATTATGGCATTCGATATCGAGCAAGAAATTTAGTACATTTTATCATATTTTCGATATCGAAATCATTTTTCGATACGATAGCTCATTCGATCACGAATGCGGTAATTTGGCCCCTGTATGTATGTATGTATGTTTATTATTATTAGTTTGGGATCTATAGACGGCTAAACAGCTGAACCGATTTGCTTGAAATTTTCACAGTTTATTTCTGTATGTTTGGAAGGAGTTATAGGCTACTTTTTCTTCTGAAATTTTAAGTGGGCGTGGTACCTCCCATACAAAGTTATTTTTAATAAGCAAATACTTAGGAAACTATACTTAGGAACTAAAAAATGGGAGTAGTAGCGACAGGGGGCGTGGCACCTTAGGTATACTATAAGATATTTGGTACGGTTATTCTACTATCAATATTAATATTTAGGACAAGAATGGGCGAAATATCAATAGTGGGCGTGGCACCTCCCATAAATATGATGACAAATTATATATTGGGCAAGCTATATCAGCTATCAATATTAATATTTAGGACACCAATGCTCTGACTAGCAACAATATTAAGTAAATGTTAAAATTTGTAGACATTTGAAACCCTTATCTATATTTAAAAGTGAATGTGTGTTTGTTTGTTTGTATATTGTAAATCATAATAAGATAATGTAATAAGATTTAATTTAAAAGGAAAACTGTAGGTTTTAATAACTTAATCTGTTGATGTGTTTGTTCGTAACGATATTAATACACTTTGTGTGATCAACGCCATCTGTTGATCAAATTATTCGTAACAATATTAATACGCTTAGTTTTTTTGATGAAATTTTCAGAGGTTGTCTCGGATTTTTGCTCATATCTCCGTTATTTATAGACGCATGTTGCTAATTTTAAATAGCAAACTTCTCGAAAGCATTACTGACGGAATTATTGAAGATTTGGATCCCGAAGATATCTGGGGACTTCAGGAAATTGACTTCAACATCCAGACAGACAGACAGACGGACATGGCTTAATAGACTCCGCTATCTATAAGGATCCAGAATATATATACTTTATAGGGTCGGAATAATATATTGTGGAAATTACAAACGTAATGACAAACTTATATATACCCTTCTCATGAAAGTGAAGGGTATAAAAATAACAAACAAATAATTAAATACATTTGAAGAAAAAAATTCACTCCAAGTTAGATCAATATAAATATCAATAAATTTACCATTTAACACAATTGTCTGGGGGAATACGCAAAAATCTATTAAAAACTTTATTTTACACAAACAGCCAATCTAATGTGTTTGCTATTAATTTGAAGAGTTACAGATCAAATACTACATTCAATACACGCCAAAGACTCATAAATACATGTGTAGCTGTTTATAATAAAATCAATACACCATTCGATTTTATTTCATTCCAACGATTCATTCATCCATCTAAGCATGCATCCATCTCCGTTAGATGTTGTTAACATACTCGTATGGCGCATACATGCAGTACCATCTATCTTCCATGGGCATGGACATGGACATGAGTATGTTTGTATTTCTTATTCATGCTCTGTAGTTTTTTGTTGGCTGTTTAATTTGTAACACCATCGATTTCAGCCAATTTTCACTCTAGTCAGCACAATTCAAATTGTATCTGGCTGGCAAAAATGCATGGCAGGAACTTTGCTCTAATGTTGTTGATGTTTTATGGTTTGTCTGTTTGCTTGTAGCACATGTGGAGCATTAAATCACACAAAAAATGATACTTTATTTACATTTTTTGTTCTTAAACTACTATTATAGTTTGCAGTTTGTGTGCCTTTTTTTAGTATTAAGGATGCCAGATGAAGCGTATTTTTTGGAAGGTTTAGGAATATTTTTTAATGCAGTGTTTAGCAAGCATACTAATACAGGGACGAACGCGGTCTACAATTCTATTGTTTTTTAAAACGGGGTCCCTTTGACTCTACTTAAGTGTTCGCACGTAGTGAACTATGAATAACTATTAAATAAATACATTTTGAAAAATGTTTGCTGTTTACACGAGTTTGAAGCATTTTGAAGAGCAATTTTGAAGAAAATTTCAATCGTGTAAATCTAGCTTAAGACAATTTAACCTACACGTATGTTTAAAAAAATGTATAAAGAAATTGATTAGTGTTTCATAACTATAAATACACTGAAATTAAAATAACGTAAATACTAATATGCACAACCAATTTAAACTTTAATAATTCGTTAGGTCTCCTTTTTTTTTGAATCAACTCAATTCGTCCAGGCATACTGTCGATCACCAGATTTGTTCTTGTGTCTTTAAAATAGATCTTCATGCATAAATAACATTTTCTTTTACGTGATATAAGCTTTTATGTTGTCGATTTTCAGCATATATTCGACAGATTAATATTAACCAAATGTTCTCAATGGGATACTGAATTAATATTAATATTTTACGATGACAACCATCCCTTTGTCAGATCGTCAGATATTACAACGTTGTCCGTAAAATGTTCAGAAAATGTCTAACAACCGTGTGAACTTAAAATTTTTGTCTTCCAACGTTGTAAGAAAAAGCATTTTCAGTACATTGGAAGACAAAAATATTGTCAGACATCTAACAATCGTGTAAACACAAATTTTGTCATTGTCATTGTTTTAAGCAATTGTCAAACACTTTTCATTGTCATATGTGCAAAGTTTATGCATCTGCCAATGACAGCATTGTCAAAGAAATTATTTCTAAATGCAACTCTGTATATACATAAACAATTTCGGTTGACAGATAAATTCCTTGTGTGAAAATTGTGTGCCAATGAAATTGTTAGGTTTCTTACAGTAGACGGCTGTCTGACAATTTATCTTTTGCTAACATTTTTTCAATGTGAGTGCATTGCTAGATCTGACAACGTTGTAATATCTGACGATCGTCTATACATAGCTTAACACGTGTGGCTACGTAGTTTTGTTTTTCATTATTATTTTCTAAAAATGACACTAATTTCTTATCAAGTAATTTTGTGTAATTAGAAAAAATCATTTTGGTGCTTGAAAACGCCAAATCAAGCATATTGTTGTCACAAAAAAACTACACAAGTCATCAAAGAATCTCCAATTTCTAATAAATTTTGAAACCATTTGGACCATTAAGATTGAATTTTTTCACATCGAAAAAATCACCTTAAAGAAATAAAAGTTTAAATAATGCAATAATGCTATTAACAAAGAATATCGCCTTACCTCTTACCAGTTGGTTTGTAAGGTTCTTTTAGCGACTTCAAGTCTATCAGTTTTGTGGCGGAGTAATAGCCTTAGCAGACCAGACAACACCTTTTGTCGAGTAATAGTCTGGAAATTTTTTTAAGCAGTCTACTTATAATTGATTTGCACAAATTTACCTCACAGTCATTAATAATCTGACCAAGACTCTTCATGGAAATGCTGGCACAGTTTATAATTCTGCGATTATCCTGTTAAGGAAGCTTTTTATTTTTGGCAAGAAAAGACTATTTTTATATGAACAGATTTGACCATTTTCAAAAATCCCCAAGGTACGAAAACACGCGGCATTTTATAGCGAATCGTTAAAACTGGCATAATAAGAATAAATAACAGTTATACTTTTGTTTTCCCATTATTCTTTGGTTATCATAGTATGTAATTATAGTTATGAAACACCAATAAAATATTAATGGTCTCCTAAATTAAAATTTTGTATTTTTTTTTGTATGTTTTGGTTTTTACAAAAAAAATTTTGAATAAAATTTTGTTTTTCTTTAAATGTATTGTTGTTTGCTCTTCCATAAGGAACTTTTGGGCACCACTGCTTTACAACAAATAGCAAACAGCAAGTGTAGTTTTATTAATATAACACAGTGTATGTACGATTTAAAGGATGTATTTCTGGTTCATGTCCATATTTTAGCTATTTGCAGAGGATGTCTTTTATTAAGAGTTTTTGAATACACGGGTCTATGTAAACGATTCCCCAAAGACAATATTCGACTAGATCATCGTTAAAACGATGATGCGATAAAAAGAGATCGAATGTTCATTAACCAGGATGGTTTCCACTTGCTGATTTATTTTTAAACAGATTCTTCTGGGCAAAATTTGCATATACCGAAAAAGGTTGGATTATAACTCCTTTGTTTTTTTAACCTTTTGCTGAAGGTTACCGAAAAACGGCATCAAAACAGGAGTCTAGTGAAATTGAAAATAGATGTTGAATAATTTGCCACTGATTTGCTCCAGGATAGGACAACAACATTTTCGGACTTGTTTTATATATATTTTAAAATCAATTTGTAAAGAAATCAAACATTTTAAGTATCTGTCACTTCTTCTCTGCAGCTTGGACAGGATATTTCGATAATTTTCAAAACAACCATCTGGCAACTTGGAATCTTTTATTCACAGAGAGGCAGACACACACAACATGTGCAAAAGATATGCAATTAGCAAAGATTTCATATGAAAAATCTCACATATAAAAATGTTCTTTATTTCAAATAATTGTTGTGTTCAAGTTTTAAACAAAACTAATCAAAAAAATAAAACTACAACCAAAAAAAAAACTAAAAAAACTAGAACAAAATTATTGATATGTATTTATTTTCTTGTAAAGTGTAAATGAATTTTTTTGAAAAGTCTTTTAATTTAACAACAAATAGACAAACAATATTATGGTTAATTATACAACAACAACAACAATAAAAATCAAACGTGGTATTAGATATACATACTATATATTTTGGTTGTTGTTTTTAATGATCATTTAAATTATTTAATGATCACTTTGTTGTATAATTTTTTTTTCAAAGAATAATTCAAACTGTTTTCTTGATTAAACTTATTAATTCAAATAATGAAATCACAAATTATTGTTTAAGAAAAAAATTGATTAGCATTCTGTATTGCATTTGTAATTATTTAAACTTGTTTATTGTTATTTATTATTAATATATTTTTAATTTTTTATAACTTATGCTTTCAAGTCATGTTTAAGAGGTTTTAGAAAGTAATAAGCTAAAAAGTGTATTTACAAAATGTTTATACATATTGACAATTTTAGAAAAAGAATATTAGATAACTGAAGATTTGTATCTGATTGTTGCAATTAAATACAGTGCGAACTCGATTACTGCAACTCTCGTTATGCGCAATAACTCGATTAACGCAACACCTGAATCAAATGCATTGTAGACTCAGTCAACGCAACTTTTTAAAAAATTTACCGCAATAAACGCAACTATTTTTTTAACTCTATTTTTTGTTCTCTGTATAGTTTTTGCATTATTTTACAGTTATTTCTTGGTATAGTTTTTATAAAAAACAGACAAGCAGCACGTGTCTGTTGTTTTTTATCAGTTTGGTAAAAAGATTGTTGCGATCAGTCACAGTATTAAAAACGCGTAAAATGGTAAAGGTGACAAAGTGCAGTAAATTAACCATTCAACAAAAGAGTGAAATTTTTAATAAACTTAAAAAAAATATATCGGTCAAAGTATTATGCCAGGAATACAAGTAATTAGAGCCTGTGAGTATCCAGCAATGGAAAAAGCTCTGTATAAATGGTTTTTAAAACAAAGAGAATTAAAATTAAGGCTTTTACTTTACGTAATGCAGTTTCTCTGCTTTCAAATGCATGGGATTAATTGTCTTCCGATATGATTAAGAAGAACCACTGGACAGATGACGATAATTTACCACTGAGTGTAATAAGAGCAGAAGTCGAAAGAGAAAATTCATTATTGTTATCTGTCTCCGACTATTTTCAAGAAATTATGCCAGAGGAAGCAATTTCTAATGATGAAATTAATGAATGGATATTTGAAAATGTTGATAACGGATCGAACTATTGTTGTGAAAATCGATAGTTCTGATGAAAATGGTGTTGAAATTCTAAAACCTTCCAGAATTACCCATCAGACTGCTATTGATTCATATAACAATTGCATTCAATGGGCTGAAGAAAATGAAATGGATCTTAAAGGTATTCTTGTGCTTCAAAATCATCGCGAATCTGCTGTGCAGAAAAATATATCAGCCAAAAAAAACACAGTCAAAAATTTCTGATTTTTTTAAAAAGTAAATATGTTTCAGATGTTTTAAAAAATCATATCTATATATATTTTGGTTTTAAGTTAGCATACATTGGATCTCTCAATATGTATAATAAGTATCAATATTAACAAATATGATTTTTTTTTACTAATAAATAAAAGGTAGAAGCGAATAAATATACTAAATAAATAGTTTTTTTAAATAAATATTTGAACACATATTGGAAATACGTGAAAAAAGGGAGGAAAAAGCATTAAAAATGTATGACTCGGTTAACGCAACTACCGCGGTTATCGCAACTGTCCTATTTTCTATTGGTTGCAGTAATCGAGTTTGTACTGTATATAGTGCAATAATTTATCAAACTATTTAAGACACTGCAACAACTACAAACTCGTTATAGCTGACTTTTATTTATTTTTAGCAACAAATTGGTAATGACTTGCAAATACTCAATAACTTACCTTTCAATGACTACTACTTATCATTTGTATTACTTAAAAGTAGTGATATATTTATTATCTATTATAAAGGGTGTTTTTTTTAGATTTATAGAACTTTACACGAAATTTACTTTATTCGAAAGCTAATCTTCTGGCATTATAATTTAAATGTGACTTCTGGTATATGACCTGGCTCGGATGTAGTATAATCTGGAGGTCGAATTTTCGATGAATTTTTCCAACAATCGGTGTATACTAGCGACTTCACATATCCTCACAGAAAATAGTCAAGCGGCGTTAAATCGCACGATCTTAGAGGCCAATTTACGGGTCCGAAATTTCAAACTCTGCGGTTACCAAACATTTCATTCAAAAAAATCAATTGCAGCACGAGCTGTATGACATTTTGCACCGTCTTATAGAAACCACAACTCCTGCACATAATGATTGTTCAATTGATGAAAGAAAAAGTCAGTAATCATTGCTCCAATTATTCCATCAACACATAAAGCACACCAAATTGTCAGTTTTTCTAGATGTAACAGTGTCTCAACATACACTCAAAACACGACAGTTTTGATTATTGACGTATCCATTCAATCAAAATTGAGCTTTATCGTTAAACAATATTCACTTATGAAAATCAGGATTCCGTATTTCGAACATAACCATGATTTTCAAAATAAATTGGCACAATTTGGAAACGTTATTCAGGCGCCAGTCTATTCATATTGAAAGGTCAGCTGATAAAATGGCCGCCAGTTAAAAAAGTGTTGCCAACTTAAAGTTCTAAGCATCTAAAAAAAACAGCCTTTATAACTGCTAACTTTCTAGTCATTTGCTTAAGCACATACGGTTTTTACTGATTGCCACTGTTATCTAACTATCAATGTGTTATTTAGGTCATTACTTGTAGCTTGTTGGGTAAGTAATTACATCAATGTATGAGTAGTGAAGTATTTTAACTACTGCTTGTTAATTATATTGAAATAAAATTTTAAAGTTAACATTAAAGCTCTTTAAATATCATATTGAATGTATGTTTATTTAAATAATATTTCAAAATATTTTCAAAACATTTTTAATTGCTTTCAATGTATGTCTGTATGTATGTACATGCTCGCATATGTACCATCAGCACTCAGAGATGCCAATCAATTTATATCACCTTCAATACCAATAATTTGACCAATAACCTCAATTAAATCATGTTTATTACTAACCACGGCAACGGTGGCGACAACGCCATTGATGACCATGTCGAACATACGTAATTTACTACTGAACTGAACATACAAAGAAAAAAACTCACACAAAACATCTATAATTTACAATTATTTTTAAACCATAAAAACACCCACTAATATTTAACACTCTACAATTTTTAATTAATTGAGTTCAACAAGTTTAAACATGAAATAACAAAAACTAAAATGAGAAAAAAAAAAAAAACTTAAATAAAAATCAATTCGAGGTTTAGGTCATACAAATTGTCATCGTCAGTCAGTTGCTCTGTGCATTCCACATATTTTAAATGAGGATGAGAAAACTGTATTGAAAAATAAATGTTTTTGTTTTTAATGTTATTTAAATCTCTGTCATATTGTTTTATTCATACATATGTAAATATTTCAATACATTTTAAAAATTTCTAACATTTGTTTGTTTGTAGGAAAGAATTTCTTAAATTGTTTAATTTATTACATTTTATTTTTAATTAATTTAAAATACATAATTTGAAAATTTGTTGGAATAGAATTTTTTTTAGTAAAGATGAGTAATTTGTTTGAATAATTTAGTGGCAAAGAATTTGAAATTAAAATTAAGTTATTATTGTATAAGGGGAATCTAAAAAAAAAATTATCAAATACACAGTCTCAAAGACGATGTAAGATATTAACACGTTCACCACTCAGAGTCACATATGTGTGACATGGGAGTTTTCACAGAAACTCATGTCACATATATGTGTCACATTTTTGTTGAAATCTTTTTACTTATAACTTCGGGCCAGTTTGCTGAAAGTAATTTTCTTGTACGTTTGATTGAGTTTTTGTTACTGTTTCAAATGTATAGAAAGCCCTGTGGTTTGTGAATAGACTAAGCAGTTATCTAAAAATTCAGCTTTTAATTCTGGTATTCCCCGAAATGTTGCAAGTTAAATTTTATATGAGAACTACATAAGGCCGCGTTTTCACTATGTCATTTTTGTTGTCAAATTGTCCAAATGGTTGGCAATTGTATGAAAACGGGTTGTCATATGGCGTCATCTATGTTTGCAATGATGATTGCAAAAAATTAAATTTTTTGATGACAACCCATTTTCATACAATTGCTAACCATTTGGACAATTTGACAACAAAAATGACATAGTGAAAACCAAGCATACGTTTAAAATGTGTTTGCAAATGCATTCGTTTCATAGAAGGATTGTATTTCATAGAGTAAAGTCCAATAATGTTGATGCCAGCTCATCTCAATGAATGTGATGAACGTCACAAATATGTGACACATAGTTTCTACTAGGAAAACTATTTGAAAAATTCGCGTCACATATGTATATGTGACATATATTTTTTTGCTCTTGAGTTTATACAGAAAACGCAAAAAATTGTTAAGTGGCGAACGTGTTAAAATATTTCCGTTATTTCCCGGATAAATTTTCCCCATTAGGACCCCTAATTGATAAAATAAAATATTTTTTATTTTTATTAAATTGTGTAAGCAGGCCAAATCAGTAGCTATTATTCCAACTACTAACCCTTGTAAAAGCAAGGCTGTGCCGAATTTTAAATACCCTCCACCTAAATATAATGAAAATTAAAAAAACTACAAACATTGATTTAATATCGATATTTACAAGTGATTTATATAGGTCGGAAGTGGTCTTATATGGAAGCTATGACCAATTAAGAGATTTATATGTATTTAAGTGATTTTGAAAGTAGACTTTATATGAGGGCTATTGACAAATATGGGTCGATTCTACACAAATTTGATCTTATCATTTATTTTAATACAAAAGTTATTTGTGCTGAGTTTTGAAAAGATCCATCTAGATCCATAGATCTATTAGAGTCCATATTCCGGGAATGAAAATTGTTTGGGGCTGGAAGAAATCATGGCCCGATTTTTACCATTTTTACCAGAGTTTTTCCCTTTAATCTGGAAATTACGTGTGCAAAATTTCATGGTACTATCTGCATTACATTTAAACAAAATACCAAAAACAATTTTGAAAAATAGCTGCTTTTTTGTCACACATTTTGGTTTATAACTCTTGTTGTGCTGAATCGATTTTATTGTTTTACAATACCAAACTGCTTAGGAGAATGTTAAACGAGTCTATGTATTTTTTTTTTAATTTGGTTTTGTATTTTTGATGTGAAAGTGTTTTACACAGACAGAATTTCATAAGGATCAATAATTTCTCAATGTTATACACGGAATAACAAATTCTCTACTTGTGGTGGTGGAGGGTATAACAAGTCAACTCCAAAACAACACAGCTCTCAGTGTGTAAAATTTATTTTTAAATATCTCCAATTCTTCACGAGTTATAAGCAGTTTAAATTTTGGGAGCCTTATCGTTTAAAAACAGACTTTAGTGTCTTCGTAGTTTTAGGGATAATTGACTTTTTAGCAATATTTACTTTTTTTAGTCTGCAGCTTTTGCCAGTTTTTAAACGTTTTGTCATAGACAGATATTTTTTGTCATTAAACTGGATCCCAAAAAGCATTTTACTGAAAAATTTTGCAGGCTACACTGCCGCAAATAAAACTAAAACTTCAACACATCATTCATACAAAAGTTTATAAACAAAGCCCTCTTCGGTTTCTCCTTTTAAAACTACTTTCATTGAAAAATTCAAAATTGACAATTAAAAAACATGCTTATATTACTTATTAAGAATTTCCAATATAATCAATTTGAATCTTGAAGTTAGAACTAAGAGCGGAATCTAAATGATTCATTTAATTGAAATCTATCATTTAATTAATTCTGAAAATACAATTTTCTGAAAACATACAATATTCTTCAGTTCCGGTTTTGAAACATTAAATATTTAATATATTAGCGGTATTCACACCGAGCTTGTTAGTTTGTTAGTCGGTAGTTTGTTAATTTGTTAAAGTTACCAACTGTGAACGACCCCCTTTTTAAAACTTTGTTAGTCTGGTAACTTTCGTAGTAAAACAGCTGATTTATTGTTTTGACACAATTTATTATTCTGGAACAAATAAAACATGCCACGAGGAAGTGTAAAAAAAACAATTGTAAACCATTTAATTACTCATTTTTTCTTTTGGTTATCCACTACGAGAACAGTTTATGATTTATTAAAATAAAATAAAAAATCATTTATTTAACATACTTACTCTCAATGTACACAAATATTTTTTTAGAAATGTATCACAAATGATTTTTAAATATATTTATTTAGAAACTGCAACAGCTGATTGTGAGTTACCAGCTAACAACTATTTTATCAAGGGTGCCGTGTCGTTAATTTGTTAAATGTTTATCCGTTAGCGCGTTAAATATACAAAAACAAAATGCGTGTAAAAAAGTAACGATTAACGACTAACAAACTAACAAGCTCGGTGTGAATACCGCTATTATATATACGGATATGATACGTGTAAAACTCGATATTTGTCCAAATTCTTCCAGAGAATTTCATTAGAAATTATTTTTTTTCAAAATTCAAGCAATATGACTGTTAAGTGCTTAACAGTGCTCTGTTGACTATAACATTATCAATGTTAAAAAATGTGGTTTTTGTCTGTGCTAGTTAAATTCGAATTTATCTTTACACACATTAAAAAGTGTTATGTACCTATTACTTTTTATTATGGAAATCAATAGTTTATATTTTCGTAAATTAAAATTATGATATTTTCAATTCTTACGGGTTGATATTTTAGCGCTAACTATCGTTGCTCTAAACTGTAATGACAGATAAGCTGCAGGATATTTTAGGGGTAATGATAATGACAGCCAACCTTGATATTTAGTCAATTTTACTGTTAATAATGTAAGTGTAAATATAAAATGTATTTTAAATACAAATAAATAAAATTTAATTTATAAAATATTCCTGCACTGTTTTTAAAACCAAATTACACACAAATTATTTAATTTTTATTGAAAACTTGTCAACATTTTTATCCGGTTAATATTGAAAAAGTTCCATTAAATTAAAATTTCAATTACAAAACAAAAATTCTAGCTAGGCTTGTTGGGAATTCATGAAGCGGTTCTTTCTTTCAATTTGTTTGTTTTGAAATGTGCGACGCTTGACGCATTTTCAATTTTCAATTCAATAATTTTTTTTTTCCAAAAGAAATAAACATAAATAACTACAAGTCAATAAATATTACTACTAGAAAAAAAAAAAAACAAACTAAATATATTGTAATTGAACTTGAACTTTTTATTTATAATATTTTTGTATCAATAAAAAAAAAAGAAAAAAAATAAGTAAATCTGGGAGCGTAAATTATCGGTTTCTTTGAGTGAACACACTGTCACTGGGAAGTACAGTGTGTTGCATAATTTAACAAACAGTACATCATTGCTTTATAAATTTATGTTTATTTAAATATTTGCATAAAATTTTATTGTTTAAACGTTTTGTTTTTATGAAGTGTGGGTTTAATTACTTGTCAAACTGTTTTATTATTACACATTACCAAATTCGTTTTAAATAATTTAATTAAAATAATATTTTTGTTGTTTTTTCGTTAGTTTACAAATGACATTGAATTTTTTTTTTTTAGTTTTAGTTTTTTGTAATTGTTATTGTTTTCGTTTCGTGTCGTTTTGGTAATTATTGACAATTTACCAAAAAAATTTGTGGAACATTTTTGTTTTATTTATTTAAATTAATTTGTGGTTGTTGTTAGTGGTGCTTGTATTGTTATTGCCTTAAATATGGTAAAATGTAATTTAATAACAAAAGTTTTCAATTTTACGACATTTTTTTTTTCTGGGTTTGTTTTTATTTAATATTTGTCAGACTCATTTACTCAGTTTCGCTCTTAATGTCCGCTTGAGGGTGATTTGTTTGTTTGGTTTTCTGAATTATTTTTATTATATTTTGTTCATTTATTTTATTTTTGTATTTTTTTAATACTGTTTTTAATCATATGTATGGACTTATTTGTAATATGAGTGTTGTGTTTATATGTGTATTTTTTTCATTTAGTATGTCACGACGACATGCGTATTTCCGTATTTGGTTTGCAAGACAACGTTTTTATTTTTTTTTTCTTCTCAGTTTATTAGTTTGTACTTTCAATTTCACAAGCGCCATATAATTTTAAAGTTTATTTATTGTTTTTTTTTGTGTACTTATTAAGTCATTACGTCTTGATTACATCATGTATTTATTTGTTTGATTTTTTTAAGAATTTAAAAATGAATATATGTATATGGAGTCTTTTCTTCTATTTAATTAAAATTTATTGTACTGTGTTTTTGCATATTTTTTCTAATTGTTTATTTCTGTTTTTTTTTGTTTTATTTGTATTTACAGGTTAGTAGCAGTAAACTATTATTAATTATAATTGAGTTATTATGGAAATTTTATTTTCCTTTCAAATTCCGCTGCTTATTTGTGTGCATGACAAGAAGGTAATTCATTCAATTTAATTCAGTTTTTATACCCTACACCAACATAGTGGGGAGGGTATATTGGATTTGTGCTGATGTTTATAACGCCATAAATATTGGTCCAACACCCACCAGAATCTGTTTCTGATTCGAGTCCGTTGGGCTGGCTCTCCATGTAAAGCTTGTGCGCAGAGTACAGGTCACAATTTTGAAGATATTTCGTTCAAATTTGGTACGTGATATTTTTTCGGCCCAAGGATGGATGGGATTGAAACTGGTGGAAATCGGTCCATTATTTCACCTGACAATGGGGTTTACTGATCATAAATGTTTGAATTATGCAAGTATCCAAACAAATTTCATCACAGTATAAAGTATCAAAAAAGGTGGGGAGGGGAAATGCATTTTACGCATCCCTGCCAGGTCGTCACTCTTCACAACAGGGTATGTTGGGCTCCTCGAAAGACTACCAACTAAAGCCCCCCTTCCCTTCAACCATGGGAATCCACCACACCGGGACTACTTTCGTATTACTTCGATGTAATATATGTGTCACTCCTTGGTTGCGATTTCCCCGTCGGGAAATTTTTTTCAAATTATTAAAAAAAAATAAAATAAATAATATCCTTAATAAAATAACTACTAATACTACCTCAGTACTTTGTAGAACTACCATTATTTTTTATTACTGCTAAGCAGCGGTATCCCAAAACTTTCGCATGGTTGTGAACCATGTCTTTGCCAACTTCGATGAATGTTCATTGTCCTGTTGCAACATCCATCGAAGTGGCATTTCCCACTCAGCATAAGGTATCATGACTTCTTTTAAAGTATTTGTATAAAATTTTGCATTTTGTTTTAATAGTATATTGAGGACACAATTCTTTATTTTTGGGTCTCCGAACTCCGATCTGAGTTAAATAAATTTACTTTGGTCTCATCCGACCACAAAATATTGCGCCATTTAGATACGGGCCAGTTTACGTGTTCCTTTGCGAATTCAATTCTTTGTTGAATGTTGCGGTTTGCTAGAAAAGGCACTTTACGGGCACTTCTTGATTTTAAATCATTTTTAAGGAGCATAAGCCGTATTGTAGAAGTGTCCACATCAAGTTGGTATTACTTTTTAAGTGACGTTTTTTAAAATTCTACCTATTTAAATGTTTATTAATTTTTTTTTTAACCCTAATTTTTCCCTATCTGACAATATCTGTTAATTCAATTCGTTAATGTAATGGGTATTAAAATAACGTAAATTTTATAAGCTAAAAAAAAAACGGGAAAAACCATTTGGGTTAAATTGCATGATATTTATAATCAAGAAATTTGAACTATTTATTTAAGTAAATTCTGTGAAAAAATAAAAAACCCTAAAATTTTGTCTGAAATTTTCAACATTTTTTAATTAAAAAATTTTTTTTTTTAATTTTTGATAACCTATTGAATGCGCCTCTCAAAGACCTTTCATATGATACCAAATTTACATATAGTTCCCTTGCGGGAAATGTGAAAAAATCAAAAAACCTCTAAAAAGGACCTTTTTATCCTTTGATCCAGCTCAACAAATATTGACCCCAGGACAAAAAAATTGAGAAACGTAATCTTAAAATGAATCAAATTTTCATATTAGTCGGGAACATTCGAAACTTTATTTTGGGGCCACCCTAATGTACACATACATATTTTGAAATGTTGCTTCAATAACAGAAAAAAAATAACGGGATTACAATAAGAAAGGGAGTAACTAATAATGCATAAAAAATTCGTTCTAAAAATATTTTGTACAAGGGTAAAACAAAACATTAAATTTATAGAGCAGCAGGTGGCTCTATTATTTTTCACATGACTGTATGTATGTATGTATGTAGAGTAAAAGAAACCTCAAATATCATTAAATTAATAATTTAATTAGCTACACTAACTTTGAAATATTTAAAAACTTTTTCTCAAATTTTAATTGAAAATTTTTAAAACTTAACATTTCCTTTGCACTCTAATTAACTTTTCTTTAAGAAATACCATAAAAACATCTTAAAAAATAAATAGGAAATATGTAATTTTAATTTCGCTATAGTATACAAACAACATTAAAACAGTTGGCAATTTGACACAATAAGTATGTAGGTATTATCAGTTTCAAATAACAAAAAAACTATCATATAAAACGATTTCATAAGACGATTAAATGTTATACGATATTTGAAAATCAAATAAAACAAGTTGTTGTGCATGCTTAAGCACGCATTTATTTACTGAGTGACTGAGTGACTAGCTAGCCGGCTGGCGGGGCTGACTAAATGAATGATTTTAACATGTTGTATTGTAATGAAATTTATCGTATCGTATTATACACAAATACCACACCTAATAGGAATTGTTGTGTTTTTTTTTCTATTCATCAAATCAAAAGGTGTTTTGCGACAAATAAAATTCACAATTTAAAGAAATGAATTCAATAACAAACAATCGTCAAATTAAAGCGGGCCCCATCGGTCGCAATATATGTCAGTCAGTTAGTAAGTCACACAGTTAGTAAGTAAGACTGTCAGTTAGTTATTGAGGCAGTGTTGGTGGCCAGCCAGCCGGGCTTCCTTTTCTGTTACCGACTGAAAAATCAAATTATTGTACGTTTTATTTACTATTTTTTTTTTTATAATATAATTGAAATGTCACCATAATGTAATGCAGTCTCAGTGTCCATCAATGTCAGTTGTTTTTTTTTCTTTTTAGTCAGTCTCATACTTCTGGTAACAGATGATTATTGCCAGATTGCTATAAAGAAATCTATACAAACAGTTAGGCTAGTTGTTGCTGTTTTGTGTGTTTTTTCCTGTTAACAATGAAAACTACATCAAGTACATGAATTTTTATACAATTGTAATTTTTATATTTAATTTTTTGCAACAAAATGAGAATGTCACAGTGTCACATTACAACGCAATTGTGGCAAATATTCGAAAACAAAAAGTATCTTTGGGCTTTAAAGCGGTTTGTCATTAATATTTAAATATACTTGCAAGGGAATCCTAAATTACTGAATTGGAATTATTTACAGAAATTTCCCTTCTTTTTAATCCACACCCTCTCTCCTAGCAATGTCATTTTCACTTTCACCATTTAAACTTAACGAATTTTGAAAAGTTTAAATTTGTAATGTCATATGTACATATGTGTTTAATTCGAAAAATTCTCGTATGGCTAGATTCGATCTGTGTTACTAAAACTTGATCAGAAAATCCTGCTACAAATATTTTTCCCAAAATGTGATCTTTAATCATATTAAACTTTTATTCAATTTATGAACTATGACATTTATACATTCCTTGGATGTCGAAATGTAATTAGTTCCTTGTGGATATAGAATGGTTTCACTTTAATGGCATTTTTTTTTTGTAGGGAAATTTAGTCTAGTTACCGTGGCTCACAGCTTATTTTAAACAGTGCATATTTTTGTTTTCAAAGCTCCAGAAAAAGGAAACTAACTGGAATTTAAAAAAGAAATTTGTGTAATTTAAAACAAAACATTTTGTAGTGTAATACCGTAGACAGACGACAGAGTTAATGCGCATTAAAATCTCACTAATTTGAATTAAGATTTTACCGTGACAGACGACAGTTTCTGCATTTAAACTGCATTTAGGTAACAGCTGTTTGTTTGTAAACAACTATTTAATTATGAAAAAATTTGTTTGGCATTTGCTGAAAAAACAGTATTTCTTTGAAAAAAAGCTGAAATTACTTTTGCTGAAACTGTTTCATAATGCAAAAATTGTTCATGCACTAGCAACCATCAACTTGAACGTGTTGCTACATTTGGGGACCGCAGTGGGACACTCTGAAATAAGAGAAAGGCAATTGTGGAAATCTATTTTTATTTTTTAAATTTTACAATTGTCTTCTTCATATATTAGAGAAAATTCTTAATTAGGCTTGAGTTCGTTTTTAATTAATAGGTAACTCGAAGAATACCATTGTGAAAAAACTATATTTTTCTTAGACAAATGGCACACTGAAATGCATTTTCTGCCCTGCCAAGGGCTTCATCAGTCTTCATTGTCTTCTTCTTTTAGAATAGTAAACAATTTGATAACATATGATTGATTGTCGACGATGTTGCCATATTGAAATAGCTAAATGCAGTATAAATTCACTTTGATTTTGTGCATTTACGTCTAACTTAATGCGCATTAAGATGGGATAATTCACGAGTTAATTTGAATTAAGACTGTTAATGCAAATGAAGTGTGTCGTCTGTCTACGCTAATATACATAAATTATTTATTTTATTAAAAAAAAAACAAAGTTCTTGTTAAAAAGCCCGGCGATTATTTTAAAGGGCTTGTCACTACTTAGTACCGTATTATAATAAAAAAAAATTATTAATTTCAAATCAATACTGTAATGAATCAAATATCAATTCAAGAATTTAATCTAATTTCAATTTACCTTTTATATTTCAAATTCTATGCACAAACTTAAAACTATTTCAATCAAATTAACATGAAAACATGACATCTCAATGCTGTTTGAATCACAATTACAGATATATGTCTCACAAAAATTTCTCTCTGACATTTTGCTTTAGTACTTTTTAGCAAATAAATCTGCAGCGGATTTTTTTTCTCTTCTGAATTGTAAAAATAAAATGTGGGTTAATATGACAGTTTGTTAGCCCATATTTATACGGTTTAATTTTATTTTTTTTTCAATTTAATTTAAACATTAAATGTAAATTTGATTTTATTGAACGTTTGCTTTTTTTTTATTTTTTTTTGGTGGCAATTTCCGTTTTGTCACCAATTTGCCTACTGTTGGTAAAAAGTCAGCAAGTTGTTGGTTGGTTGTTTGGTTGTTTGGCTGGTTACTGGTAACATTGATTTGAATATTTTTAAAGCTCTCTTGGGCGATTTATATCAGCAGCAATTTGCATTAACATTCACTTTTTTCTTCACAGCAGCAATATTCTTAAATTATTCCTAAGCTGTAGTATTTGATTTTTTCTTTTGAAATCATTTTTAAGTGTAGTGTAGTGTTTTTTACTTAAATTTCAAATATTTTTACTCTTGTGTAAAACTATTTAGTTAAGCGTAGGTGTTGGTAGTTGAGATCTGGTTGCAGTTGCATGTTTAACATATGGGCCTTATGCTCTTTAATATGGTTGCCTAAAAGTCAGTTAACACCAAACAAAATTTAGTTTTAAAGTTTAAACTTCTATTATGCTTTGAAAATTGTTTTGAAAATTTAATTGCATGGCAAAAGCAAGTTGTAATTGTTAAAAAAAAAAAAAACTAAAACACCGAGAGAAAAGTTGTACTTTTAAAATCTCAAAACATTAAACATATTATGTCTTTGCAATTAAATGTCTTTATTTTTAGTTTTATTCAAACATAAAATTTTTAATATTATTTAGTGTTAACAGTTGTCTTGAATTTTCTTTCTTTATGAATTTCCTGTATGCGTTATGTTTCATGTCTGTGCCTAAACATGACATTAATGTTCGGACACACATTTTAAGTACTAAACAACATTTTATATTCAATTTATTACGAATATTTTTTTTCTGTTGTGTTGCAGTCATGTACATATGTATGTTCATGAACACCGACCGACAACACCACATAATGTAGTTAATTTATGATGTATTAAAGCGTGAAAAAAATATTTTAAAATTCTTGTATCTTGTACAAAAAAAAAACCGTGTGTTTACCGTTCTAAGCTGGCCGCTAAGTTAATGGAGAATTGATATTTAACACCTAATATTTATAAAAATAAGCTTTCATCAGATTTTAGTTGCATGAAATTATTGTGCAACATGTTGTCTGGATTCCTAAAAAAGATGTTGTAATATAAAAATATATTTAAGTAAACATTTTCTTTAAAGAAGCTAGTTTAAAATTTTGCATATAAAACGAACTCTTTTGGATGTTGTGTAAAAAAGTTTTGCAACATGTTGACAAGATTTAAGTTTTCATTATACAATTATAGTGCAATATTTTGTTTTGTTTTATTTTGTTTTTAAAACGATTTTGACAATACATATTTTATTAGGTGGGGTGTCACAAAGCCATGGGACATAAAACCATACTGGCTTTATGTCCCAATACAAACGGACATAAAGCCATAATTTTGATATGGCCTTAAGTCTCATACCAATTTAGTGAACGCGAAGCCGGTATTCTGTATATCATGGAAGAGAACAGGGAATCTGTACTATACGAAGCCGGTGTTCTGTATACTATGGAGGAGAATATCCTTCCGAAAACAAGAAATTTGTGCAATGCCCTTATGTCTCAATGGAATGAGCCTTAACGCCATACAATTTTTTCCAAAAATGAGACATAAAGTTATATTTTTGAAAATGTTGCATGTCACCCTATTACATGTAAAAAAAAAAAGATCCTCTATGGTATACAGAATACCGGCTTCGCATTGCACAATTTTCAAATTTCGCATTGCAGGATTTTCTCCTCCATAGTATAACGCCATATGGTTTTATGTCCCATGGCCTTGTGACACCCCACTATTTTATTATACCAATTGAAAATAACCTTAATGAATTACAGGTGTTTCTAGGCACCTTAGCTATATGTAATGTTGCCAGCAACATGTTTCCATCATATCACAACCAAAAAAACTCTGACATTTTTTTTTACCCTTTAAAGAATATCATTCACATAATTAATGTTTTCAAATCATTCTTAATATGAAACAAAAAACGTATAAATGTTTAATGACTGCAACATAAATACAACAAGTATTTAGAAAAACTTAAGTTTTAAAACAATTCTTCAGGCGTGAGTGAAAGTTTGTTCGTAATTTTCAATGGAAAATTATAACATGGCTGTCATTCTGGTTGTTGTTTATTCTTTTAACTTGGCGTTTAATAAATTTTATGAAAACACTTACAAATGGCTAAATGTTTTCGAAAATGTCTATATGCACTACATAATTACAAAATAATTTTTTACTGCCTTTTATCGTGTTAAAGCCAAAACAAAATTTGTTTTTTAAGAGCTTTACTTCATTAATCTTTGTGGTTTAGTTTTTTATACCCTATACTACCATAGTGGGGAGAGTGTACTGGTTTTGTGCTGATGTTTGTAACGTCAATTATTATTGATACAACACCCATTTTGATCGGCTCAGAATCACTTCCTTCTAGAATTATAAAATTTTGAAAAATGTTCAGTTAATGTTCCTTATAATGATTCTAGAACTGGTTCTTAAATGTTATTTTTTTGAAATAATGTGTGCATTGACTTTATGGAAGTGCTTTAAATCAAAAACTTCGTTTTTTTAAAGGTTTTATTTGAAAATTTAAGATTTTTTATCAAATCAATGTTGCAGGTAACTTTGATGAAGTTTAAAGTTTTTGTGGCACATTTTTGTTAAATGGCTATCATTAATTAAATATTCTGCAATGATTCTGATTAAGCTAGTTCTAGAATTAATCAATTTACAATAACATAAAAACGTTTAACAGTTAATTATAAATATACGATTAATTTAAAACATCCGCTTTTTCATGTCATAATTTTAAAATCTCGTTCTTTCATAATATGCACTTCCAAATCCTGATTTTTCATCCTTAATATCCCGCTTTTGGATAAAAACCGTGTGGTCACGTTAATCATAGCCCACTTCTTAAAATCACTTTAAAGAGCATAACTCTCTTAAAAATGTTGGTATCCAAATAATATTGAACACAAATATATTTCTGAATATGTATTTTTGTTCGACCTTTATTATTTCAATTATTACTAATTTTTCAAGAATAAACTAAAGACTAGGATAGCAGGACATAAATCAGATCAAAGATGTAGAAATATATCACAAAAAACAGCTTTATCAACTCATTGTGCTAATCTAAACCATTATCCAGATTTTGAAAATACAACGGTTTTAAACACAGAAAATAATTATAAACGTAGATTTATGTTAGAAATGTTACAAATTATAAAGGTTCCGACAATTTCGAGAATTAATTTTAAGTCAGACACTGAAAATGTAGCACAAAATTATAGACACTTAATTTATAAAAATAGAAACGGAAGTTAAAAAATAATTTATTTACATATAGATCAAGTTTCATTTGAAAAATATTTTTTTTGTTTTTTGAATTTGAAAATATTTTAATTTGTCAGTTATTATTAAATTTGGTATAATTTGTTAAAAATTTGTAAAATTAGAAAGAAAGAAAAAAAAACCCTGACGAAGGCACTCAATGAAGTGCCGAAATATTGGTTTTAAAATAAAAGTTAAAAAGTTTTTTTATACAGGGTGGGCCAACTTGGACTGACTGATTTGAAATGCTTATAACTTTTGCATTTTTAATTTAATACTCAATTGAACATCTCCAGAACATCGCTACGACGTATTCTAAAAGTTGATCTGAAGATGTTTCCATATAAAATTCAATTGGCCCAAGAATTATTGCCGAGGGATGCACCACAACGGCTACAATATGCCAATAGAGTTCAAATCATTCAGTCAAACTTGGCCCACCCTGTATTTAAAAAAAGACCTCAAGCTTGAAAAATTAGTAATAATACAAATATATTTCATATATGTATATGCAAATAATTTGTACAATTTTCTGATGATCGGTCCAGAATTACTCGGAGCTCCCATATGAGACCCAATTCCGAAAATCTCTTAAATCTCTTAAAAATGCTGGCATTCAAACAAAATTCAACACAAATACGTTTCATATATATACAGTAATGATGACACCTAATTTTATAATGTTCGGTCCATAATTAGTGGAAACTCCCATATAAGACCCTCTCAGTAATTCACTTTAAAAAAGTTTATCACACATATTATTTAAAAGCACAGAAGTTATGAAAAACTGTTTTATACATATACTGGGTGTAGGGTAATATATGGTCGGGATTGAACGACTATACTTTCTTACTTGTTTTATAAATAATTTTTTATAAGTTTTATGATCTTAACCGTGTTTTTTTTGTATGGTGAATGAAGGTAAATCATCTTCAGAACACAAGTGTTTTTAAGCTGCAAAACATCTATATGAAACCCTTTTTTTTGACCGAGAAGCAAATTTATTTTACGTATTTTAAAACAAAATTAAGCAATAAACACTTGTTAAAAATCGTGAAAATACACTTAAAGAAATAATGTAAAGTTAAAGACATTCAATTTGAAAGTTTTAAAACTAAATAATGTTAATTTGGCGCCAAATTTTGTGTAATTGTCTTCCTTTAGTTTTGAGCCATATTTGTTTGGTTTGGTTGTTTTTTACTTTTCTTTTCAGATTAGTATATGAATATTAAGTAATCCTTTTATTATGTTACTTTTAACATAAATCTACTGTTTGTATACATGTTTCTGTTAGATTATATCTCGTGAATGTTTGTTGTTATAAATACATATATGATGAAGTATTTCGTTTTATTTTAGTTGGTAAAGTCTGTCTTTTAATATTCGTTAACCCGGATTATATTGATAAATATCGTTAAACTTAAAATATAAAGCCAAAATTGCCACATACAAAACATATATGTAGATGCCACATAAGATTAGATACTTTGGAAGCCACAAACTGTCGTTATTTATAAATAATACAAAGAAGTAAAAAAAAATAAATAAAATACAAAATTCATGCTCATATGAAGAGTTAGATATTTTTGTGGTTGCAAAATAAATTTTCCACATAAAACACTACACGATATTCACTTGGTAGTGTTAGTATTGAAACAGAGAACGATGCAAATTTAAATACATACAGGCAAATTAAAATTTCGTTGTTTATTTTAAGAGAATAATACAATTTTTTTGATTGAGAATGAGCTTTTATCTGAGTTTAGTTTGCAGTTCATATTTTATATATAAATAAATGTATGAGAATATTTATATTTTATAAAACATTTCCATTATGTTGCATTAGGTACATAAGTGTTTGCCAGCAACATGTTGCTAAAGCAGTGGTTGGCACTCATAGTTGGCACTTTCATAGGAGTAAGAAATTTGACTTCACATGCCTGTTACTAAATGTCGACATAAATTTATTAAGGCTTCATTAGTCTTTACTCTCTGTTGCTGTTCTGTTCCGTGTCGTTTTGTTGTTAAATTTTTGTAGTTAGTTTTTCCGTATAAACGTATCAGCTGTTTTGGGTAAACAGACAACACACCGCGAAAATAAATCCAAAAATACAAATCAACGTTTTTTTATTGTACAATATGTCATTACTTTCGACTAAAGTAATGAGTTTTTCGTCATCCATCGTTTATTTTTTATATTTTTATAACATTTATAGAAAAACTTAATTAAATTCAAAGAAATTGAAAATTTTTGTAATAAACCAAAATTTTTTTTGTTGTGCAGATGTCAGCTGTTTTGTGCTGTCACTTACAAATACTTAGCAAATTTTTGTTTTCAACAGGTTCGTCCGCAACGGCACGGAAAGTAACAAAACAACTAACGAGTTCTACACATTTTCTATTCAACAGAATCAAGTCAGCTGATTCGCAACGGAACAGAAAGTAGAGACTAATTCTGCCATTAGACTGATCCGTCAACAATTTCTCAATATACCGACAGACACATTATTTTCATTTGGCAATACCTCTCAAAATTTATGTGAAAATTGGGAACTCTGTCTTCAAGTGACAAGTTGTTGACACATAAATCAGCTGTTTTCCAAATGTGAAAAAATAACAAAATATAAAATAAAAAAAAAAAACAAATATTTTAAAAAATAAATAATATCCATGTTAGGTCTGGCATGATTAACTCTTTCAACATTCACTTGGAATTCATGTTCTTCGAATTCATCCTCCATCGAATTAATGTTTATTCCTTTATTAAACATTTTTTCTAAAATCTATTTAATTTTGTTTTACAAAAACTCAAGGTATTGCCACATAAAAAATATGAACAGCAGTCAGCTGATTGAATTTATCTGTACAACAAATATATAATCGGCAGATGAGGGCTGGTTAGTTTTGCGACAGAATAGAAGCAAATGAGACATTTAGAAAACGAAATTTCTTTAATCGTCAGTTTTTCGTTGGGAAAACAGATAATCGCCTAATGAGAAAACAGCCCTAATAGTCGGCTCTTGTTAGTTAACTCATTCTCTGGTTACTGTTACACAAACCATTTATAATTGAAACACGATTTCTATAGCCTCTACTGTACAAATAAATAATAAATCTTAACAACATGTATTCTCAGTTTAAAGCAAAGATCGTGAGCGACACTTACTGGTAACTAAAAATAATTGTAATGCTTCCTAGTAAGTAGAAAAAAAGGTATTTCATGTATTAGACAAAAGTTGTACAAAAAAAAATTACAAACAAAATCAAAGGCGACATTTAAAGTAATTCGTTACAAAATAAATTGCCAAAAACATAAAAAAAAAACATAATAATTCCCATATTTAACAATTTATTTATTTTGTAAGGTTTTTAGTTTTCTAAATGAAATTCTCGAATTGTTTTTGCTTGTAACTGGAGGTTCTCGCACTCGTACTCGTATTTTGTTAGAGTTTTTTAACATCTCATGTAAATGGTTTTTCACCTTATTAAGACCAGATTTTATTGTAAACTTATTTATTTCTATTTCTATTACAATTTTTAAGTTTTTTAGTGCCTGTGTGTTTTGTTTTGTTGCATTGTGTTTTATTTTATTTTCATCTCATTTGCTGCAAGTTTATTATACATGTGCTTGTACAGTTGCTTCAGAAAGTGAGTGCTCACCTATTAATTAAATTTAAAAGTACATATTATACAAAAGGAAGTTGACACCACATTTTGAGCGTTTTTTTAGTAATATTTTTAAACTAATACAAAATCAAAAATAAAAATATTAATTAATGCAAAATCATAACGCCTAACTAAAAATAGTTGAGTTTTTTTAACTTTGAAAAGTGAGTCATTTCGAATTTTTTGCAATAAAAATCGCGTAGAACAAATATTTTAGTATTCACTCCTGTCATGAATAAAAATTTCACATGAAATTTGTTACCTTTTCACACTTTTCCTATTAAAATTCAATGTTAAAAAATAGAAGGGAACAAATTTCATGTGGAATTTTTATTCACGACAGGGGGGATTTTGTATTGGAGCCCTTATTCTTAATTATGGCTTCTAGTCTTCTGGGAATAGAATCCACTAAGTTTTGGAATTTTATTCCACTCTGCCTGTAAAGCTAATGTTAAATTAGTCCTTTTACTTATTTCTCTCTCCCTCTAAGTATTCTGTCTAAATGACCCCACAAGTTTTTAATAGGATTAATATCGGGTGCTTGGGGGAGAGTGTCCTTCCATTTTGGAGTGTTAGCCATAATTTAGTAATTTAAGACATATGTTTGGATCGCTGTCTTGTGTAAGTACAAAGTTGAAGATGAAGATGAAGAGTTTTTAAAATGTCAATATACTTCATGTGATCCATTATGCCATCACTTACTCGTATATGTAAATTTCCAACTCCAGAAGCGTTTATATATCCCCACATTAGAACTGAGCCACCCCCATGTTTAAAAATTGGACACACATTTTTTTCTTTAAACTCCTCATTTGGTTTTTTCCACATTCTACATGTTCCATCGTTTCCATATATATTAAATTTGCTCTCATCCGTAAAAAACCGCCACTCTGCTCTAAAAGTCGTTCGATTTATTTCGATGTTCTTTGGCGTATTTAAGTCGTTTAATCATGCTTACTTTGCTGATATGGAGTTTCTTACAAGAAACACAACATTTGTACCCAGACTCATGACGCACTTTTTGTACTGTTTTAGTTATTTTTGTTGCCGTTATCTTAGGATTTTTCTTTATTTCCCGCGCAATATATCTTTTCTTAGCATTAGAAAGGGCCTCTAGGCTTCCACATCTTGGCTTATTTGCATTGTTAACCCTAGAACACTAACGTTAGTCGATTCGACTAACATCACTTACATTTTCGCTCACATTTTTATATTTTTTTACCGATCACTCTCAACTCTCTTGTATACTCAGCAGTCGGTGTTTTCTCGTTGTGAACGGTCGCATTGCTGAGGTAAGTGTTGCAATTTTGGAGTAATATACCTCGTGTTAGTCGAATCTACTAATGAAGTTTGCAACAAGTGTTTTAAAAATCAAAAAAATAAAATTTTTTTTGCATTTAATTTTTATATAATTTAAGTTTTATTGTTTGTAATGAATTCTGTGATTTTATTTTTTGTTTTTGTAATTTTTTTATTATAACTGATCTAAAAAGATTGATCTCAAAAAAAAAAATCTGTTATATATATATATATATATATATATATATGTTAGTCGATTGGACTAATGATTAGTGTTAACGTACAAAAAATAAGGTTAGTGTTCTAGGGTTAAGGTCTTATGACTATTTCTCACTAATTTTACGCAACGAGTTGTTCAATTTTCGCAAATTATGTTTTACGTTCTGATTCCGTGGTTTCTTTTCGCTTTGGTGACATTTTTAAACTTATTCACACTTAATTCTTTTTTTACACGGTTTTGATTTAACACGCTTTAAAAATACACAAATTTTAAATTTGTTTACACGATTTTATTCGATTTACGATTACGATTTAAAATCTTTTGGGCTTAAATTTTTTTTTGTTTAAATTTAATTTTTGCGAAATATGTTCATATCACAAATTTAGGCGAATTACCTTTCTGTGGATACAAGCAAATTTACTAGTCAGAGCAATTGTAAATAGCAAATTGACAAATTTAGGGGAATTCCCTTTTAGTGTATGTATGCAATCAAATGAACTTGTCATATATTTTTTACATTAGATATCTTTTTTGTTCTTTAATAACTATGCTTGTGTAAAAACACTTTGTAAAGGGTGTCCCAACTAGAACGCAATGGTGTCAATGGTGTTCGGTATCGTGAAATGATAACCAGTTTTTCTTGCCTAGAATTAAAGAAATGAATGTGGAGGGCATGTGGTTTCAACAAGACGGCGCCACATGTCATACAGCCAGAGAAAATGCATCAGTCATTTCCCGGTCGTGTTATTTCGCGTTTTGGAGACCAGAATTGGCCGCCTAGATCGTGCGATTTAACACCTTTAGATTTTTTTCTTTGGGGTTTTTTGGAGTCGATGATTTACGCGAATAAGCCGACGACGACTCAAGCCTTTAAAGAGGAAATTAGACGCTGCATTAATGAAATACCGCAGCATTTGGGTCATTGAAAATTTCATTAAAAGATCGCGTGTGTGCCAGCAAAGCCGCGGCGGCCATCTGCACGATATCTTGTTCCATACATAACCTCATTCTGTCTACGATATAATAAAGTTTCACAATTTTTTTTTTAAATATCTGTGTTTTATTTAAAATTTAAAAATTGCGTTCTTGTCATATGTGATTTAATACTGAATAGTTGTTCTTAACAAATCCGTGGTTTTAGAGATAAGGAACCAATCACCGATTTTGCGCACGATCAATGTCTTTTTTACACGGGGTTTCCTGGAACCAATTACCGTGTAAAAACAGAATTAGGTGTAATTTATTAACTTGTTTTGGTAACTGCCGTTAATAAAATAATTTGACATTTTTTGCTACAGCTTCTATGACATTTTTAATTTATTATTGTTGTAAAATATTGCGTTATTTGTTTTCAAATAAAAAGCTTGTTAGTGATGAGCACTCACTTTTTGAATTAAAAATTAAGGACTACATTTGCTTTTTATGTTAAATTTATGCGGCTTAAGTGCTAAACAAATTTTAATTTAGTGAAATTACCAGAAGAGCATCTTAAAAAATGTGAGGTGAGCACTCACTTTTTAAATCAACTGTAGCTTAAACCTGGTTTTTGGTTGTGTAATATTTATTCTTATACTTTGTTGTCTACAAGCAGACTTTGCCTTTTTTAGTTCTGTTTTTTTTTTTAAGAAACAGGGAAAGGAAGTGGTGGGTTACAATGCCAGAGGAGCCATTGAACACGACATAGTCAGTTTCTAAGTAAGTATGTACGAGTATCTAGCAAACGTCTGTCTAGTCTTTAGTTTGTGAGTCTAATGTTAAGTTAATGGGGCTTTTAGTTTAGTTTTCCTCTTCTAGCATTTTTATTTTGCTAAATCTTTTCTAAATAAAATACTTAGTTACATTCATACCTATGTCTACTTACTATGAACAATGAGTAGTATCTCTTTCATGATCGAAGATCGTTGGTAGTTTGTTGGTTTTTATTTGCTGCATCCATCCATTGTATTAAATAGACATTGTCTTAAAAGGGTATAAAAGCCTGCCTTTTAAATGCGATTAAGAACGTGATAACAAGGAAGTTTAAAATCGTAAACGTTGTGTAGTTTGTTTTTGTACTTCTTCTATTTTTTGTACCTTGTTTTGTTGTTGCAACAAATGGCAATTGCCATTTTTATTTTATCGTGTTCTAATAAGGAAATTCTTACTTTTGCATTAAAAAAAAGTGCTAAAATTTATAACAGCTTTTATTGTATTAAGTGTAGAATGAAACTAAAAAAAAACGCAACTCACAATGAACATTTCCTGGTTAAATAGAATTTAAAGACTATTATGGTTTTATATGGATTTTGACCTTAAAATCTAACGGTAATTGAAAGTTGTCTTTAAAAATCTTTAAAATCTAAAAAAAGAAAACTTAAATAATAGTAATCAAATGATTGTACACAATATTTTTAATTAAAAAATCTCACAAGAAATGCTACTGCTATAATCATTTCATAAATTGTGATTGACCCATTTTCTTGAAGAGTTATTTATAACAGGAGAGAGAGAGAGAGAGAGTAAATAATTTAGTGTTATTATGGTATCAACAAAATTAGCACTTGATTGACAACACTTTAAAAAAAAAGAAAAAAAAACTGAAAGTAAGTCCGCTTTCACACGTTTCAATTCTGATTCTTCAAGGCAAGTTTTTTATGGATGAGAAGGGAAAAGAGAATAAAATGAGTACAAAGTTGACGGTACTATTAAATTTTCTTTTTTTACTTTTGTTTTCTTCTTTATTTTTTATTTACGTGATGGTAAAGGGAATGAATATTGACGATACGCGTGTGAACGAATTACAAGTTCAAAAGAGAATTGAACAAAAATTGGCCAGCTAAAACTGAAGCGTGTGAAACATGACTAAGAGGATAATTTTTTAAGTTATTTTTTATCTAAAGCAGTGATCATAGTGTCCTGTAGACTGACTATATTTGTAAATAATACGTATCTATATCAAGAAAATAAATATCAAATAAGAAAGAAATAGCTGGTGAAATTAAATGTTTTCTTTTTTGTCTCTTTATGTGGACCACTGATCTAAAGTATTGTAAAATCAAATTATCAAATAAATTAATCACTTGCAATTGCATGGTCAGATTGCAACAGAGAAAGAATTAGCATAACATGTTATTGTAAATCATGTTCGCTTTCTGTGCACCACTGACCACCTGGAACAATTTTTTACTATATCCTTTTAATATTCATTGTTTTCAATGTCGTCCAAAGTAGCAAAGCAAAGTGACATGTCACAGATTGTCTGAAAAGTATTATTTTACCCCTTTCAAGATAAACATTATTACTAGTCTTTTTACAAATAGAATTGGTCTCTGCTCTAAATAATTGGACACAAGGTTGGATTTTGATTTTGAAATTTTAAGAAATCATTTTTATCTGACTTAAGTTTACAGCTCATACTCGTATATTATTTTTGTTACAATTTACTAAATAAATTTATAAAAATATTTCTATTTGATATAATACATATCGCACCCTAAATACAAAAGTGTCACAACTCAAAATACTAAAATTTTCAGGAGAGACAAAAGAAGTTCATCATATTGCACAAGCAACATACTTAACATAAAAATAGACAAAACTGCATTTTTCCAGGTTAAGAAGATATTGATGTGAAAGAAATTTTTGCAGTACATAGTTAGAGATGTGCACTCTGAATTAATTTATGGAAAATAGTCAGATTTGGAAAATTGTGAGTTGTGACCCTTTTGTGTTATGCATGTAAGTGTTTGCTAGCAACATGTTACTAAAGCAGTGGTTGGCGCTCATAGTCTCCGGGGTCTAGCATTAATTCTGCAATACACGTTTGCGTGTATATAAATTGTTTATCTTGACCTCATATATGGGGAATTTGATATACCGCTGTCTCTTCGTGAAATACGTTTTCCGAAACTATCAAATATTAAAGCAAAATCATTAAAAGTGTCACACAATTTAGTGACTCTAAATAAAACGTTTAGAATCGGTAGCTAAACTATGTTTTCATACAAATTTCTAGCGACATAAAAGAATTAATTGTGAGTTTACATTTGGCATTGTTGTGTCATGATTTAATTCAAATTTTGTAACATATTTAAATTAACATTTAAATTCCAATATCTTACAACATAGAAGAACTAACATTGAGTTTACATTTGGCATTCCAGTGCCATGATTCACTTTTAATTTAACCCCAACTTTGTAACCTGATTAAACTTATATTCAAATTCTAATGCATATGTTGTTAAACAAATGTAAAATATTATGATGGGATTAAACAAAATTACACATGTTTTCTGGTAAATTTAAACAAAAGAAACCACATCTTCGAATACTGAAAAAAATGTTAATGTGAATTTCACTTTATAAACGTTATTCCAACAAGCCAAACAAACAACAATAAATTTTGTATGTATTTGAAATTCAATCCAGTTAATTCCGAGACACACAAACGAGTATTAAAATGTAATATTATAAACCCAAGTCTTTGAATATTTTTAATAATAATAAAGAAAACTAAATACTAAACAAAACATTTAAATAATAATAATAATAAATAACATAAACACAAATCGAAACACAACAAATTCCAACCAAACTTTTTTTTTAACACTTAAAGAGAAAAAAAAGAATATTAAAGTCTCTGGGTTTGGTATTCAAAAGAAAAAACAAACAATATTAGAAAAACAAAAAAAAATAACTGCTTCCGTAAGTGTCAATCATGTACACTATTCAAATTTTAATGAACCAAGTGAAGCTAAAAATGTGACAGTCAAAATCAAACACTTTGTTGTCTCTTCTAAAGATGCAGACCAAGATGACGTATGGCCAAGTCAAAAAGCAAGGTGACACTAACACATTAAAAAAACAAACAAACAAACCAACCTCATCATCCCAGCCAGTCTACAATAAAAATGGACAAAAAAATTTAAGTTTAAAAAAAAAAAAAAAAACAGAAGTGTCAAACAAAGCGAAAAAAACAAAACTTTCGTTAGTTGTCAATAAATGCAAGTCACACAAAAAATAATGACACTCTGCCTCGTGTCTCTTTCGTATCCATCCATCCGTTCGTCTCTGTTTGTCTGCATGTCCATCATGTCTGGGTAACTCAACATCATGGATTTTAACTGAAAGTGTTGTTAGTATTTTTGAAGGTAAACGGTTACTTTTGTTATACACTTTAATATAATAATAATTAATTTTTCATAGATGATTTTTTTCTGGATATTTTAAAGAAAAAAAATTTCAATTTCCATAACCCTTAAACAATTATAAAAAAATATCGAGGAGTAAAAATACCTGATTTTATAATTGATTATAAAGTTGTGGTCGAACGTTTGCACTTTGAACGTAACCCAGCACAATAGAATGTCGGAAAAAGAAAGTTAAAAAACAAAAAACTAAAATAAATAAATGAATTTTAACACTTTCTATTAAGTTTGAAATTGACAAAATGATGATAAAGAAAAATTTACCATCATTATTAACGGCGCTCATTAAATTTGCAATTGATTTGTGTGTTTTTTTTTGTAAATTCATTCATTTATTTGATATTTGTTAATTGAAAAACTAAATGAATTTAAAAACCTGTTAAGAATTAATGATGTTTGCTGTTTGGTAAAACGGAATCAAACTGTGACAACTGGGTTGGCAAAAAAAAAAAAAAAATTATACAATACAATTACAACTTGTATTACAACATAACTGTAAAGGCTGTGTGTTTTTTTACTAGGGCGGTACTTGATAATTTAATGAAATGACATTGATTTCTATAAGAAAAGACTTTGGGCCATAACCATAGTCACAAAAAAATTGTACTTTAATAGTTAAAAAGTTGACTTTTGTTAAAAGTACACTTTACTTTAACTATAGACACGTAAAAGAGTACCAGCAGTTGCTTTTAAATAATTTAACATCACTTTAAAATCAACCAGCTGTTTATGCAAAGAACAAAAACTGCATGTGTACAAAAATATAAAAAAGAAAAAAATAGCAGCCCGGATTGTTTTCCATGTTATCTTTTTTTTAAGACTCATGGAAGTGTCGTTGCCTTTGTGTTCGACAATATCCAGGTGCAATCTTATACACTCCCGAAAATATTCTCTTTCTGCAGTAGCCCAAGTCGTCTCTCTTTCTCTTTGTTCTTTTTTGTTGCTGCAAAGAGTTATCAAAAAATCAACGCCAAAATAGCCTAATTATGATATTAATCTTACCTTCTCTATTTTTCCATCGCAAATACTTTTCTTAAATTTTCCGCTTAATTTTATAATTTGGCCGATTTTTTTTCAATTTTCAATGACAGCTGTTTAAAGCTGCCACTTGCTGATTTTTCTTTACATTTTGTATGAAATAATTTTCTACATTTGAGGTGGCACCCAGTTAAAGTCGGTTTAACTTAAAACGACCTTAAATTTTGACTATAGTTACAAAATAATTAAAAGTAGGTTTTAAGTTTAAAGTTGTTTTAAAAAAAACTGACTTTACTGTTTGTCTATGGTTACGACCCTTTAAGTTTATACATTTGTTATTTAAAATGGACATATCACAGAAAGTATTGCAAATAAAATCTTGCCCTATGGTCAAATATCCAGCCAAGTGTTCTAAATTTAATATTCCCGAGATTTTTCACAATAAAAATTGTCAAAAACATTTCGAACAATACAATAAGTTTAAATGTGTGAGAAGATAAATTCAAAATTAATTAGCACAGACAAAAACCACATTTTTTATCATTCATAAATGTTACAGTCAACAGAGCTCTGTTAAGCACTTAGCAGTCATATTTCTTAAATTTTTAAAAAAAGGAATTTTTAAAATGAAATTCTCTGGAAGAGTTTGGTCGGATTCTAAAATAATTTTGGAATTTGAATAAAATGATTTTGAAAAAAATGTATTTTGGAAAAAAGTAACTTTTGGGATGAAATTCTCTAGAAGAATGTATCTCGCTATATAAAGAGGGCAGTCCAAAGGGTTCTAAATGAGACTACATTAGTCAAATTTATGAAATAATTTTCGAATTCGAATGAAACGATTTTGAAAAAAAAAATTTATTTTTGAAAAAAGTAACTCTAGACTGAAATTCTCTACAAGAATTTAGACAAATAAGGAATTGCACACGTATCCCACTATATAGAGAGCGTAGTCCAAAGAGTCCTAAATGAGTCGAATTTCTGAAATAATTTTAAAATTTAAATAAAACGATTTAAAAAAAAAGTATTTTTGGAAAAACTAAATTTTTGGGTGAAATTCTCTAGAAGAATTTTTATAAATATAAAATTGGACACGTAACCCAGGGCAATCCGTAGCGTCCTAAATGAGACTACATTTCTTAAATAATTTTAGAATTCCATATTTGTCTAAATTCTTCAAGAGAATTTCATTCAAAAAGTTTCTTTTTTTTAATTTATGTAATATGACTGTTAAGTGCTTAACAGTGCTCTGTTGTTTTTAACATTGATAAATGTTAAAAACTGAGGTGTTTGTCTGTGCTAGTTTAATTTCAATTTACATATCTTCATTATGTTAAAAGTGTCAATTTTCCCATAGTGCATGATTCTTTGATAAGAATATACCGATTTTATTTGAAAACCGGGCACTCCGTTTGTTATGGAATTCGGCTAGTATTCCCGAAATTAAAGCCTCTACAGAGTCGTATTATGCATATTGGCTGTACCAGTATTCAGTGCTTGTAGCCACCATGGCCGAACATAATCGTTAAAAAATTAGACAATTATAAAAAAATAACAAAAATTACAATCAATAGCTGTTTAGATTACAATATATTATTATCGGTGACGACCACGGCTAAGTATTATTCACATTTTCTTTAAAAAAAATATATTTTAAAAATTCTTTACATTGACAAATTGGAGCCGCCCTAATTACAAAAGCAGTTTTGCTTTCAGTATTTTTTCTTTCACTTCTGACAGCTGTGACAAAGTGTCAATATTACCTTAGGTGACAGCGATCATATGTTTTATTTTTCCCGCAACTCAACTGACACGAACAGCGTACAAGCCAACAAACTTGGCCAGTACTTGACCGAATTCTTTAATAAATGGGGTGTTATTGTTGGTGTTGTTTTGTTCGCTCTGAAAAAAAATTCATTAACAGACAATGTAAAATTGAAATTTTGTTAAATGAACCACAGACAATTCCTTTTTTTTAAATTATTTACATTTTTTTTGGAAAGGTGAAACACATGGCCATGACTTAGGCGCGCATGTGTTGACGCATATGTTTACAATTTTGGTTCTTTGGTTTCTGTTAAGTATTTGTTGGGATTTTTTTTTATTGACTGGTTACCAATGTTTTTGTGGCATTTTTCAATAGTTTATAGAGTTCAGCTTAAAAGGTGAATAAGTATATAAATATTCACAATTAATTCTGGTTTTTAAATAAGCTTGCATGTGAACAGAGTTTTGGTTAGAGTGCTACAGTTTAACGTGAGAAGTGTGAATTGTGGCATAAAGTTTAAAAAATAGTAGCATAAACAACTTAAAAGGGAAGGAAACAGTTTTTGAACTAGTTAAATGACTGTATCTTGGGGGTCAAGAAAAGCAATTGGCAAATGTTTATAACATTTGACCTACATTTTCCTTTAACTTACGAAAACGTCTACGTTATCCCCTTTCAAAAACCTCCTTAATTTTAAATAATTGCCACAAATCGCCCAACACTTTGATTGCGTTAATGAACTAACAGTTTGAAAAATAGTTATAATGAAAAAACTAAATATTTATTGAAACCACTATTAAAATTTTCTACAACTTTTTTGCTTTTAATTATTAAAACAAACTTGTTTTTTTTTAATTTCTTAAAGTTTAAACTTTTTGATCTTAATCAAGCATAGAGTTAACAAAAAAAATAAAGGGGGTGTGTCTTTATTCGCCATAAACCACTACTGTTAATTTTATCCACCAGAGGTGTGCATGACTAAATTATGGTTTAGTACTTTCTTGGGATTTAACTTCCTTGTAAGAAATTATTACTAGAGATAATAATAAAACAGCGAAATAATAGTGAAAAAAACATTGTCCACTAATTAAATTTGTTTAACTAATTTCATTTAAAAATTAAAGAAAATATTTATTAATTAAAGTTTTAAGCAATAGTTTCTCAAACTTTATATTTTCTTTCAAAACAAACAGTTTTAATTGGTAGTACATGACAGAACTTTTAGTTCTGCCAATTAAAACTGGTTTTGAAAATTTGACCAAAACTTTAAACAAAATATAACATTTTACAAATCAACTCAGATAACAACGCATTAACACTAATTTGTCCGATAAGTCAGAGATAACTAAGTAAGTAGACAAGCTAGTTTACTTTAAAGATCTAACAAAATTGTTTAAATACTTGTACGTGTACTACTGCCAATATGTATGTTACAAACATAACTAGTCTCGAGTACATATTGTTATTGGTTTTCTAATATTATTTTCAAATAATTTTTACAATAATAACAACATTATTATACAAACATTTGATTTGATTATTTTAGACCAATAATTATGTTAAATTTTCCTATAATTTATGGTCATTATATTTAATTTGAAAAATTAAGCGAACAAAATTTGTCTACCGCAAAAAAGCTCTATGTATGTATTATAGCATTTACCACTATTCAGTTTCAGTTTTTTGCTTTTTCAGCTTTTAAACAAATATACATATGTATGTATATGTACACCAATACCTCACTTTGCGACGGTATTACGTTTCCTGACGATAATTGAAACGACGCAACCATGTAAAGATCGAAGATAGTTTCAAGGGTTACGAACGAAAATATAGGGTGATTCAAGTAGAGATACTTTTTTCAATAGCCCTTTTTTGACAGATTACATGTGAATCGTGGAAAGACTAACGCCCGAACAACGTTTACAAATCGTTCAACTTTATTACGAAAATTCACGTTCTGTGAGGAATGTGTTTTGTGCACTTTGCTCAACTTATGCTCAACGTAATCGGCCTACTGAGTGTACTACACCACCCATTTTGTGACCCAGCATTCATTATTGGACAATATTCGACCGAATAGACCATGTCCAGCACGCTGTGAAGACGTGGAATCATCGGTCCATATTTGTTTTAAAAATGATGCCGGGGCGAAGGACACCGTCAATGGTGACCGTTTTCGTGTCCGTGATCTCGGCGACATTTCGTTTCAGCAAGACGGCGCCACTTCCCACACATCGCATCAATCAATGGATTTATTGAGAGAACACTTCGGTGAGCACAACATTTCACGTTTTTGGGCCGATCGATTGGCCACCAAGATCGCGTGAAATTACACCGTTAGACTTTTTCCTGTGGGAATATGTGATGTTTAAAGTTTATGCGGACAAACCCGCTTCGATTCAGGCCTTGGAGGAGAACATCACGCGTGTCATTCGCCAGTTACCAGTCGAAATGCTCGAACGAGTCATCAAAAATGGGACTCATCGGCTAGACCATCTGTGACGTAGCAACGGCCAACATTTGATAGACATAATTTTCAAAAAATAAATGTCAAAGAATGTCCTTTCAAATGATAATAAACATTACCCATTAAACTTGAATGTCTGTGTTTTTTTCTTTAAAAAAGTAGGGAACTAAGTCGTCGGCATTCTTTCACTAAAAATTAGTCCAATGTTTGCTGAACAGTGTTTTTTTTTCAACGTAAAAAAAATTTTCTTGTAGCAATTGTCCGTATTACTACCACTAGCATTATCGTTGGATTATGCTTTATTTTTTATATCATCAATAAAACAATGCAAAACGAAACGACGCAAAGCAAGGTATTGGTGTAAATGTTAATCTTTGAAATGCATCTAAAAAGTGTTTGGTTAATTCAGCAGCTGTGACTGTAAAATAAATTCAAATTAATTGATAAAAAAAAATGATACAGCTCAGCTCCAATTTAGCATGCGCCAGTAGCGCACACGTTGGAAAAAACCCGCCATACTTTAAAATACAATATTTATGCTTGTCGAAAATCAAATGTAATAAAATGTTGGAAAGAAATTATCAACACCAATTTATATTTGGAAAATGGTAAAAAAAAAAATAATATAAATAGAAACAATCTTATGTTCCAAACAGACTTGGGTGAAAACTTGCTTTAGTTTTTTGTATAAAGAAGTTGGTGGTATGAGACTTAAGACAAATGTTTAGATTTGTAAGCATAACTGAAAAAGACTGCTTCGTCAAAATTACATTAACAATACCCATGTATATAAAATGCTTAATTTAGGCCTTTTTTACCCTACACCACCATAGTGGGGTGGATATATATATAATGTAACCGTACCTTTAGAAATACAGTTATCCAAATAAAATCCCACACAAGTATGTTTCATTTATACAGAAATCATGACACCTAATTCTGAAATAGTCGGTGCATAAATAGTCCCATTTCGAAAATCACTTTATCACGTATAAATCTTTTAAAGGTATTTATATCGAGATAAAGGTTAACACAAATAATATTTTATGCACAGAAGTCATTTCACTAAATTTTTGGATGATCAGTGAGTGCATAATAGGTAAAAGCCGCCACATAGCAGCTATTTCCGAAAAACTGTTTAAATAGTCGGGCTTGACCGACTATACTTTCTTACTTGTTTTAATGTTAATTGTAAGAACACTTAAAATGGAGCGGGATTATTGTCCGAAAGAACAATCTTTGACATTTACTTTTAAAAATAATTTCATACAAATGTTGACAAATGCTACGATTTACGATTACTCTTTTCAGCATAGCTGACGGTATCTTGAAAACTACGATTTTTAGTCTTTCCATGATGAAGTGTAAAACAATACTGAATAGGAGACAGTATGACACCATCAGTCGTGGGCTGTGAAAAAAGTTCTAATGGGATTACCCATTATTAAAATATACGGAATCAGACGTTTGTGATTCTTAACATGAACCCGTACACTCAATTTTTACTTCCATGTGAAATTATATGTCGATTAGCTAGTTAGAAATGATATTATTTTATTTCAAACTATTTTGATTCTGCGTCACTGTACCTTTTGCTTTGAGAGGGAAATTGAAACACTTTACACAGCCATTCACAAGTCATCGATTGTTTTTCCATCATTACTCTTTTGTTTTGTATGATATTGCCAAACCAAAATTCTTAAACTTTGACACAACAATTAAAACTTTAAAGTTCAGAGAACTTTTAAACCATTTCCAACAAATGTTGACTATTTTATTAGGGAATGATGAACATAGTTTTATAATTGAAAGCTACATATACATTAAACGCGATCCATTTTTTAAAGAAAGTGGGCGTAACAAATGGTTTTAAGCCAAAAAATCTAATCTATTGCTAATGCAAGCACATACTCCCAAATATTTGAATATTTTATAAACAATACAAATTTATATTAGCTTCTGTAAGCAATTGTTTAAGCAACAGTGTAATAAAAAAGAAATATTCCCATAAATCCGTGCAGATCTAGCACAACAAAAAAAAAAAACCATTTTGCTTAAACACAAGTACGTGGTAGCAGAGATGAGACAGAAAAAACAACATAAAATAATAAAAGATATAAAATAAATAACAATGTTGTTACGTTACAGCAATATTTTCTATAGCAACTCTAAATAAATACATAAATAATAAATACAAATAAGTTTAAACAAAAAAAAAGTTAAACATACAGCATGTGCCGCATACTTAATGTTGCAAATACTTTAAAACCAAAAAATAAAAACAGCAATGACAAAAATTGCATGACTGTAATTGAGAAAAGTTATCAAAAATTTACCATTTAACTTAGATGTACGATACAAACACGTATGAGAATGTATAAGATCCATTCGTACATACGACTCAAAGCGATCATGCAGGCAGGCCCAAGACAACATTGCGCAAACATGGCACGTTGCAATTGTCAACGAGTGTGCAGCATTTTTCAAGCCGTTGTTTTTTCTTCCAATTCAATTTATTGCGTTGAGTCGAGCTTTTGTCGCATTAGATTTTGTTTGTTTACGTTGTTGTTTTACAATGCGTTTTATTGGTGGCTTAAATTGTTGTCAAAAAAAAAAAAAAAAACTTGGCAAATTTTTATGCGAATTAACAAAAATGTATTTAATAGACTGGATTTAAGTTGTTTTTTTTTGTATTTTCTTTTGTTGGTTGTGTAGCATGTTAGTTTTTAAGTGATTTGAAAGGCATAGTAATTGTCAAACTCACTTTCGATATGTTAATTATGTGTTTGTTGTACGGCGTTGTTATTATTAAATAGTCAGTCAGTCATATTTACTAGTCTAATGTCAGAGTGGTGTATTTAAGTAGGGGTAGCAGGAATAATGGCTTATATGAGAAAGTAATTGAGTATAGTTATTATTAGTTATTTTTATTTGACAAATATTTGTCAAAAAAGACGTAACGTATTTGAAGTCGTTTATTTATTAAAAAAACACTTCGTTTTATTTAGGACAAGGCACAACAAACATTTAGTTTTATTTTATTTGATGCTGTTTGATCTTGCAAAACTCTTGCAAAAGAAAACAACGTCAAACAAATGTGTGCCAAAACAAGTGGTTACGCTTTTTTGAGTATATATTTACCATGAGTTACTATACCTTTAGAATTGGCTTATATTTCGTTTTAAATATAATTTGTTAAAATTAATCTCATGGCCAAGGTTTCAGTATAACAATCAATTTTTGCATAAAATATTAATTGCCTCAAACACCCGAGTTGGCCTAATTTCAGTACATGTATAGCCGCCAAATTACTAACTTAAACCAACCATCAACAACCCAACTTTAATTATAACAATGTGAATTATAGGTACATCTATATTTTGTAAATTTTTCCACTGTGCGCTCGTGTCATTGCTACAAAACATACACGCATGCGTCATTTCACTGTGATATAATGAGGATTAACGATACTTGTCCACAGTTTTGTTTTGTTTTTTTTTTGTTACAACATAAATCCATTTGCATTTGCATAAATTTATGATATCGAAATATTTTATTTTATTTAATTTAATTTTGTTTTATTTTACTTTTTCTGTCATAAACTGCCAACCATTTGTACATAAGCAACAACGTCCTTATGCAAATTAATTTATTAACTTTTAACAGTTTTATTTTATTATACCTACATATACTTACATCCAAAAATAAACATATTTATTAAATAAAAAAAAAATATTTAAGAAGCCAGAAAAACATTTAATATTTTATGGCATTAACAACAAAAGCAGGCAGGCAGACACACAGACAGACACACAACAAACAACACACAAGCTTGCAACAGCAGAACAGAGGCTTAATAAAACTTCAATACAGTTGTTGACGTTTTGTAGACTTATTGCTGGCTGGCATTGTGTGTGGGCTAAAAAACATGTTACTAGTGTTTTCGTTTATGTTCAAGCTCGTTGTGTTTTTTTTGTTGTGTGTGGTGTATGTTGCACTGCGTTAGTTTTGATTAGTTGCGGCATTAAACGATTTGTTGTGGAAAACTGTGTAGTTATACCCCACTGGAGTTGAGATTGAGTCTTTGAAGTTTTTTAAAATATGTGGAGTATTATATTCTTTTCTATTTTATCATTATTAACTAAAGGATGGGAAAATAGTTTATCAACATACAGAGATAAATTGTTGCTTCATAAATGGTTTTATGTTTTTATTAGTTTAAGTAAATGGGAGTGTTTTGTTTTCATGTTTAAAATGAAAAGGGCAAATATTGTACTAATTGAAATTGAGCATTTAGGGAAAAATTAGTAAAACAGAAAATATTAAAATATTTATTTTATTAATTAAGTTAGTGGATTAAATCCTTACAGATTCTTATGAAAGTATATGAATAATTACAGTATAAATAGCAATTTATTTATAAATACAGTGCCGCCCACCTCGCTTAACGCAACCCTCGATAAATGCAACTCCTCGATATAAAAAAAAAACTCAGTTATCGCAACTTTTTTCTCAACGGCATCAATATGTCGTTTTATTTACATATGCACATATACTCGTATTTTATTGCAATTGTTTTTAGACGTTACTGTTGCTTAAAGCTATTGCGTTTGAGATTAAATACTTTTAAATTTACCGCTTTTTCAAGAATCTTTAAATGTGCCTGTTGCATTTATTTTTTGTAGATTTAACTGAAGGTACGGTCACACTTGACAACTATTTACTCAAAAAGTCGTAACTATTTGTTTTAGCACAAATTTGTTTGACGTTGTTTACTCTTACAAGAGTTTTGCGAGAGCAAACAGCATCAAATAAATTAAAACTAAATGTTTGTTGTGCCCTGTCCTAAATAAACAAAGTTTTTTTTTTTTAAAATAAACAAGTTCAAATATATATTATTTAATGGTAACGTCTTTTTCGGCAAATATTTGCCAAGTGTGGCCGTATCTTTAGTTGAAAGAATTTTTTGGTGAAAAGTTGTTCTCGCTGTACTGAGTAAAATGCCGATGATTACAAAATTTGTAAAACTTTTCGTGAAATTGCAGTGCAGAAAAATATATCATCTAATAAAACACAAATTTCCGACTTTTTTTAATTGAATTTTTTACGATCAAGTTTACAAATTGAAATTTGTATAACCGACGTACATTAGAATGTGTATTTTTTTTTTTATTTATTATTAGTGTTTTTATGTTGTTTTTCAATAAAATTAATGAAGTTATTTTAAAAAATGTAACTCGTTTTTCGCAACAACCGAAATTTATATTAGTTGCGTTAGGCGAGGTTGCACTGTAGCATAAAAGAGTAACCCCCTTATTCAAAAACGATTATTAAATTTAACAAACGTTTATTAAGACAGATTTGCATATAAAAATTTGCTTAATAAACGTTTGTTAAATTTAATAATTGTTTTTGAATAAGGAGGTAATTATTTAATAAACTAATTATTTTCCCCTTTATTCATAAATGATTATTAAATTTAACAAACGTTTATTAAGCAAATTTTTATATGCAAATCTGTCTTAATAAACGTATGTTAAATTTAATAATCGTTTTTGAATAAGGGGGTTTACGTTTAATTACATTTGCTGTTAGAGAAAAAGCAATGGTTTCATACAGATTGTTAAATTCATAATATACAGCCGTGTCACAGAATTTAATTGCGTTCGGAAGTGGAATGAATTCCATATTTTGCTGCTATAGAAAAAGCAAAACGAAAAAAGAAACTTTTTTAATTTGCTATCTAGAATTGTAATTTAAAGCATTGCTGGGTTTCATTCCGAAAAATTGTGCGTTTTACTTTTTCTATAGAAGCAAAATACGGAATTAATTACAATTTCGACAAAATACTGAAGAAAAAAATTGTTGTGAAAAATTTTAAATATGGACAATAGTGGATTAACTTCTTAATAATGTAGTATGTATACTGTTTTTAAGTTTTAATAGAAAAAATTTTTTTAAGTTTAAAAGAAAAAAAATTAATATATGGTGAATTTCACGTCAAGTAAACCAATTTTAAAAATCGATGTCTTCCGATGTGGATAAAATTTGCACCAAGGTTAGTACTATTGGATAGTAGGCCAGGCACAAATTTTCAGCTCTATCAGTCCAGAAGTGGCGGATACATGTGCCAAATATTGAAAAATCCTATTCTTTAGATAAAAAATAATTTTTTTGATAGATATCCCACTCGCATCCCATTAAGCGATTATAAAGGCCTTAAAGTAAATTGTATAAGCTTTCTTTTGAAAAAAAGACCCCAAATTGAAAAAAAAAAATTAAAAAAAAAAATTAATTTTTAAAAAAAATTTTTTTTTTTAATTTTTGGAATGATTGAAGAAATAGCTATCTAAAGTGCTTTGGACAATTATGCTAGGACCAATAGGTGAAAAGTTACACTCATTTAAAAAAAAACCCTGTATGACCTAAATTGACCAAAATGTCCAACTTTGACCCCCTCTAACTCCGGCACTTCTGGACTGATAGAGCTGAAAATTTGTGTCTGGCCTACTATCCAATAGTACTAACCTTGGTGCAAATTTCATCCAAATCGATTTTTAAAATTGGGTCACTTGACGTGAAATTCACCATATATAAAATAGAAAATGTGTAACAAATTTAAAAAAAAATTTAATTTAAAGTTTGATTTTATAAAAACCATTTGTTTTATATATAGAATTTCATAAATATTAACAACCAAAATGTTACTGTATTTATGTATTTGAATTAAATTGCAATGAATTACCATTTTAGAAAAACCAACTGTTTCTCGTAGGCTCTATAGTTTCTAACATCGCCCATATTCCACACAGCAATTTGTCTGAATTATTCATTAAAACTTATTAAGTTATACAATTTTGGTTTTTATCTCTATTAAATAATCTCAAAGAAAACTTGTCTTTTAATTGAAAATGTTCTTAATATTTTTCTTTATTTAATAATCAAACATATTACTTTTCAACCCAATACAAACGACCTTGTTCTGCATCACTGTATTCAAGGTCTGTATCTTTTATCTATTCTCGTACGTACATACGTGGATACAATTGATAATTGTTGTAATAAACTATGTAAGTATCTGAGAATTAAAACAAACAACAAAATATGCAAAGCTAAAAAAAAACATTATAATTTAATTATTTAAACTTAATGAAAGACTTGGCTTTGTACAATGAAATTGTATAAAAAAAAAAGAACAACAACACTCAAACTGCACAGATCGCAAGCGACCAGAACAAAACAAGTTCAAATACAAATTCATAATCTAATGAACACGAGTGCTGTTGTATTTTTCTATGAATTACATGTGGTTGGTGGTCTATTTGACTTGATGACTGCCGTTTCTGTTTTGACTGAATAGAGTCAATTAAGCAGACAGAATCATTGGTGAGTGCACTGTTAGCAGGCATTTGATATAGTGCACTTATTTTGTTATGAAAAGTACTTTAGACAACTGTTGAATATTTTTAAGATTTCTTTAAATTCGAAACTTTTTAAATTAAATTTAAAATTACTAGCTGCAAACTTATGAAAATTGTAAATGGACTTGTATAAAGGACCTTTTTTACCTGCAATAGCAATATTTTTATTGTCATTTTTACCATAATTAGTAAAACCCAATTTCGGGAGGACATTTGTATGGAGGCCAGGTGAAATAATGGACCAATTTCCACCAGTTTCAATCCCATCCATCCTTGGGCCAGAAAAATATTACATACCAAATTTTAACGAAATATCTTCAATATTGCGACCTGTAGTCTGCGCACAAGCTGTACATGGACAGCCAGCCAGACAAACAAACGGACGGACGGACATCGTTTAATCGACTCAGAAAATGATTCTGAGTTGATCTGGGCGTTACAAACATCAGCACAAATCCGATATACCCTCCCCACTATGGTGGTGTAGGGTATAAAAATAATTACCTACAAATTTACATATTAAAGTGCAAGATAATAAAATTTAATATAATTTGCATATGTGTAAAAAACTAATAATGGCAACAAAATTATAAAAGAAACTCAACATTCAACAAATTTTAAAGCGTCGCATAAAAAAAAAACACAAATAACTGTGAGAATTTTCAATTATAATGAACAACTCTACAAGTACTCGTATGACTTAAAAATAAGCGGAAATTGTTTAAAATGTTAATAATTTGTATGAAATGTTATTTTTAGGATTAAACCACATAACATAAATTGTGTTAAGAAATACTATAATATATATTGCATTTGTATTTGTAGTAAGTATATGATTATTTTAGATATTATATGGTTAAAAAACAAGCCATGTTTTCATAGCCAAAGATTTCCTTATAAGAAAATCCAAGATTTTTTAGCATTTCCAAATTATGCCAAAATTTTGTTTGATTTTATTTTTTTGACTAGAAATTTATACAAAATCGTGTTAAGCTTTTGGCCAAGTAATGAATTTTACAGTTACATACATACAGTTTTATTGGTGTTTTTTTTTCATATCTTGTGGGGTGCTGTCAAGGCAACACCTCTTTTTGAACAACGAATTTCTTGTAAAATCTAAATTGTTACAAAGTATTTTGTTACTGCTCAATTTTTTCCAAAGATACGAGTATTGTTTTTTGTTGTTGGGCATTGTAATAAGGAAAAAGTATTACCACAAAAACTACCAGTTGCAAGAGGGCAAATGATAACAACAACAACAACAACAAAAAAGAGAAACATTAAAAGAAATTACAAAAAATCATTGTTTGTTCATGTTGCAATATAGTATTGTCGCTGCTGCTGCTGCTATTGCTATTGCTGTTGTTGGTGTTGGTGTAGTTAATATTTTTATAACGGTGCTTAGCAGCCGGGTTACAATAACGTGTCTTTGTGATTTTCATGGACATTTCAGCCTAAAGCATGCTCTGTTTCTTCGCTGTTAACTATACATGTCTTTTAAGACATTTAACCATTTCTACCGTCATGTAGTCATTCATTCATTCATTCAGTCTCTCAGTCCACCAGCCATCTAGCCATTCAGGCATCCATCCAGGCCTGCAAGTCATTTAACCAATAAACGTTATATGGGCTTTAACAATTTCATTTCATTTCATTTGAAATGTTGCAGCCAGTTGTTATTGTTGCTGTACGAGCAGTAGTGACTTGTGTTAAAATGTATGTTTGTAATTCACTTCAATTGACGTTTAATTTTTATTTGTTAAATTTTTCTTCATTCATTTCATGCTTTTTTTGTTTGTACATTTTTTTTTACTTTCTGTTGGCCCATTTTAGCTGCCTTTTTGAAGCATTAAAATGAACACATTATAATTTGGAGTCATTTTTCAATATACATAAATAAAACTGTGATTTTATGTTTGAGTTAATATCATAAATTTTAAACATTTAAATAAATATTGTAATTTATTTCGGTTTTGTTTCAGTTTTTCTGTAATTGTTGCTGTTGTAAATCTTTTAAAATTGTAATCACTTTAAGTTGTTATTTTTGAGTAATTTATTATTGTGCAGCCAAAACAGCGGTTCTTAATTAAAAGATCTTGGCCTCCTTGTGTGCTTCAATAGCAATCCAGCTGGGCCATAATAACGTTATTAAGTTAATAATTATATTAATGGGGCGCTTTCAAGTAAATTTAATATAATAAAATGTGCTAAAATAAGAAACGTTTAAATTTGTCTTTAAGAATTTATGAAATTAATTACGATCTTCTATAGCAAATCCTGTTAAATCCTGTTAAAATTTACTGTCGAAAATACTATTATTGAAAGATTTTTTTTAATAGAAATTACTCTTATGCCCAATAAAACAGTGCGTATTTAAGTGTAGTTTTAGTTAATTTTCATAAAATCTTAAGTTGCATTTAAATACAGATTCATTTTTTCAGTCATACTTAATTGCTGTTATGATTTTGTGCTTAAAATATGGTAGCACTTTGAAATGTCAACAAAATTATCGATATATTTCAGAAAACAGGTGATTTTTTTGAATTAAATTTGCCAACAATTTTGTGTATCGGTTTTTGTGTTTACTTGTTGTATTGTTTTGTGTGTTTTATATATTAAATTTGGTGGCATAAATATGGATAAAAGAAGTCCCAACTTTTGACTTCTTGTTGGACGCTGTTAAAAAATACAGCAGCATGATTGAAAAGAAAAAAAAAAAACAAATGTTAAAACCATATGTTCAATGTTTACAACTTAAGTGAACATCGTTGGCCATTTAAGTTGCATTTAATTTTTCAGTGAAAAACAAAATTTTGTACTTAAATGCACTTTTTTTTTTTATAATTTTCTCTTTCTCTCTCACAGTCAGAAAACTGATGAGTGTGAAACAGGACAAATGAATACAACAACATTGTTTCATGAAATGGACATCATTGTTCTAAAGGCATTTCTAACCATTAAACAAACACAGACTGCGAAGCTTTTGGCTTGTCTGCAGAAAACACCCAGAGTCTTTGGCGGGAATCGAACCCGCAACCCTCTGACTGATAGTTCGGCACACTATCGCATAGTCTATCGGGGCACGCACTGTTTTATTGGGCCTTATTGTTACAAGATTTCAATACGAGTATGAGTTACTAGAACAGAAAATTATTCTGTCGACAGAAATAGGTAAATTTGTGGCATTGCCTAATATATTGAAAATCGTTTTCAAGTCAAATCAAATGTCGCAAGAGTACTTTTGAATATAAAAAAACGATATTATGAACAGGAATGATTCCTGCTTCAAATTGATCTGATGATGGCTGGGCAGGCTTCTAGTCTAACTTTTCGCCGTAAGAAATTAAGTATATTTGTCTTCAAATTGTTTTGGGAGAAAGAAAAAAAGTCAGCAGATAAAAGCTAATAATATGACAGGTAATCTATTATAATGACCTAACCTTTTTAAAATTACAAATTTAAAGCATTGTTCACGTAAAATCCGGTCTCGACACAGAAGTTTTTTAAACCCCGATTGGCAGTGATTTGTTTTTAAAACATATCTACCATTATTCTGGCAAACAATTTACTCAGTCAGACTATATTTGTACGAATGGAAAATCAAAATAAATAGAAAATTGTGCATAAATTCCTTGAAAATTCAACAACTGTAAATGATGTTATATAACCTTAGATCGTTAACAAAAACACTATTAACTTTGGCAATTTTAAACAAAAAATGTTATCGGTCTGATGTCTACCGTGTACAGATTTTTCGATTTTCTACTAAATTTTCAATCACATTTTGCAAATTATCAATTTGGATTTAGAAGAAAACACAGTACTATCGAACAAACCCATAGACTGTCAATATCATCAAAAAATATTTGAAGAAAAAAAAAATATTGTTCCACTCTTTTTATTGACATTTCTCAAACGTTTGATAAGGCGTGACATGATGGTCTAGTATACAAGTTAAAACTAAATTTACCCGTAAACACACATAAGCTATTGGAAAGCTACTTAACTGGTCGAACATTTAAGCTTAAAGAAGGAGATTTCTTAAGCTCCGAACAACCTATTGAAGCAGGAGTACCTCAATGAAGCATCCTGGGACCCTTCTTATACTTGATATACACATCTGATAAGCCAACAAACAATCGTACTAACACATCTTCATTTGCTAATGATACTGCTATTCTAAGCATTCATGAAAACCCTCAAAAGCATCTCGCTGAGGGAACAGCCTCAACTTCAAAACAAATTGCTACGAATGATCACAAAATAAATAAAAATAAGTTGATGAAAATATTTACAGTCTAATTCACAAAAACTTATCAAGGGTTTATAACAGGCTTATAAAACAAATTTTGTACGGATATTATAAACCTTTGACAAGTTCTATGAATTAAGGAGTTAAAATTTAGTAGCTTTTGCCAATGTTTGCGAGGCGGATCGAAATGTTGAGCAAATAGTTAATGCGATCCATAAAAAAAACAGGGATTTTTGTAAGAGAAAATGAATTCTAGTTTCTTATTTTAACTTTTCTTAAATATTAATAAATCAGTAACAATTTGTGGTCCAAAAGTACTCAATTGCCTCTTGTGATACATATACATAAATTTAAACAAAAATATGTATGTGACCGAATTTCATGTGAACACTGATTTATATCGAACTTACCGGTTCTTTCGATATTTTTTACACATTGTAGGGTGCGAAAGACACCGTTAAAATTATAATTCTCAAATAAATTTTACATATTTTTATTACCAATATGGAATTTCAATTATATACGAGGTCTGATCAAAAAATAACCATTATATTAAAATTTCGTGAGTTACGTGTGTTCGATTTTCGCATTTTTTTCTGTTATGTTGGTGCACATGTCTGTTATATATGTTGGTAATATCAGCCATTTTGGATTGCCAGTTTGTCGTGTTTTGGTGTGCTCTTCGATTTTTTACTATTCAAAAAAATGGATCAAAGAAACTATATTAAGTTTTGTGTAAAAAATTAAATTAATTGCGCAAGGACATTTGAAATGTTGACTGTGGCATTTGGCGAGTCTACTAGGAGCAGAACACAAGTTCAATTGTGGTAATGACGATGCTCGTCCTGGTCGCCCGAGCACGTCAACAACCGATGAAAACATGGGAGCAGCGAAGAAAATGATTTTGGATAATCGTCGAATCACTATCAAAGAGGTTGCTGATGATGTTGGCATATCCTTCGGCTCATGCCAAGCAATTTTTACGGATGTTTTAGGCATGAAACGTGCGGCAGCGAAGATTGTTTTAAAATTGCTAAATTTTGAGCAAAAACAACGTCGCATGGACGATCCAGATTTCCTCAAAACGGTCATTACTGGTGACGAATCATCATCAATGACATTGAAACCAAAGCCCAATCATCCCAATGGAAACGTCCAGAAGAGCCAAGACTGAAAAAAGCACGTCAAGTTCGGTCAAATGTGAAGGTTTTGCTCACGGTTTTCTTCGACTGCAATGGCGTGATGAATCATGAATTCTTGCCACAAGGTCGTACGGTCAATAAGGAATACTACCTTGCAGTTATGCGCCGTTTGCGCGAAGCAATTTGTCAGAAACACACAGAATTGTGAAAAACCCCAATCATGGATTTTGCACCATGATAACGCACCAGCTCACACATCGATGTTTGTGCGTGAGTTTTTGGCCAAAAACAAAACCGTTATCATGCCTCAACCACCGTATTCACCGGACTTGACCCCCCTGACTTTTTCCTCTTCCCAAAACTAAAGACACCGATGAAAGAAAAGCGTTTTGCTACGATTGAGGAGATAAAAGAAAAATCGGAACAGGAGCTATGGGCGATACTAAAAAGCGCGTTCCAGAAGTGTTTCGAGGATTTGAAAAAACGCTGGCATAAGTGTTTTATATCTTGGGGGGGGGGGGGGGGGGGATTGCTTTGAAGGGGACAAGATAGTTATTGATGAATAAATAAATAATTTTTGAAAAAATTGTAAATAACGGTTATTTTTTGATCAGACCTCGTATACGTAAATATTTGTATAACCAACCAACGTTGTATTGTATTGTACAAATGAAAACATCTGTATTAAAACAATACTCGCATAATAGTTATTTTTAAAACAAATAAAACAAGTGAACATAAATTCCTCGATATAACAATACTGGCATAAAATTGATATCATGGCAAACACGCATTGCGTTTTTCTTTTTTGTTCATTCATAACAGATAAACAAAAAAAAAATAAATAAAATATTTTTTACACATTGAAACGCAAAATAAACACAAAATTCATTCAAGCTACATTTGCTAAATTTCATTCATTAATAATTCCACATCAACGTGTGTGTGTGTGTGTGTTTTTAGACGTACCCTGCAAATAACGCGACTAGTCCATACATGCATGTAAAGACTAGTCCAAAGAGGAGTAGGAGTACTCCAAAACTACTCCAAATATATGAAAAAAAGGTGGTCCATTTAACATTGCGATGTCCTACGACTGGACCATATAACCCATCGGAGTAGTCCCAAAACTACTCCATGGAGTACTCACGAGGGTTAGTTTTAAACAACAACGACAACTCAATATGCAATCGTGTTAACACGAAACCATGTCGTTTAACTACAAACTCTTGTTTAACTATGACATGGTCCATGACTGCATTACATTGGACCATGTTGTGAGTAGTCCATATCATCTAAAATGGATCACGTAGTCCAATATTATTTGCAGGGTAGTACTACAAAATAATATTAATAGAGTATAAAATAAAGTTAAGAAAAAAATCAGCAAAACACATATGAAATAACAATTTTGCGTATAACTTACACACGAAATTGTATGACAAAGAGGGGAAACCTAAAAGAAAATCATTCATTCATAGTGGCGCACAACTCTTATAAAAACAGTGACAACACTTCAGTTTTATTTTATTTCAACAAAAATATGATTTAGTTAAAATGACTATAAACTTGTCGTCATATTTAAAAACATGAACAAAAAAAATTCAAAAAAAAAAAAAATCCATACAAAAATTGTAAAGGCCCAACTATAATGTGCATATGCTAGCTTAAGCAAACGTGCGAACACATATAAATTGTATGTGGCAAACTATAATGTACTTAACGAAACTTTTCGTTAAGTTTTTCAACTGTCATTTGCTTAAGCAAAAAGCGAAACTGATCGCATATTCCGTACGGAAACAGCTGTTTGTTGTTTGTTTGTGTTTTTAACAAAATGGAGAAAGAAGAAAATACATTTATTTTAAATTTAATAGAAAATGTGGAAAAAATAAGTGCCTTTATAATAAGAGGGACAGACCCTTTTTATTTTAACAAAAATGTCTTTCTGTCGTGGTTTATTTCTCTGACAGAACAAGAGCGTCTTTTTCTTTTACAGTGTAGTTCACTTATTTCTTTTAATGTGCACAGGCCTTCAAACGCTAACTTTAATATTTTTATATTATTAAAATTTTTAAGTTTTTTCTCCATTTTTACAAACACAATACGAAAATTAACAAAACATATGTAAACGTTTATTATTATTTACAATTTAGTGCTGCCACAGCTGTACATTTTAGTACTTTTGCCGAAAAATTAAAAAAAAAAGGAAAAATTATGCGTTTCGGGTACGAAGTTTTCTTTTAATTATAAAATAATATAATAATATTTATAAAATATAGTCATTTAATGGCTTTATGTTAAAATAAAAACATTTTTTTTAAACATAAATGAGCAACTGTGGACAAAAAGTTTCAAAGTCATTGTAGCCACCTGAAAGTTAACTCTGAACTGGTTATGCATTTGACAGCCTTTTCGTTAACTTTTGCAATTTGCTTAAGCTTGCTTATGCATATTATAGTTGGGCCTTAAGTTTTTTTGTTTGAATAAAAAGCGTGTTTGTTTAACGTTTTGTTTTTGACACACTAAACTGAAAAAATTATTGAGTCAAGTCGCTTTGACTAAATGACTGAGTGACTGACAAAAAGACTTAAACACTACTCTCGATGTTGGACTACTGCCTTAAAGCCATAATTTCAATAATTTTTAACGTAGTATGTATGTATGTATGTATTTATTTAATAAGTATAGAATTTTTAAATCAATGAATGCAGCCATTGAATTAAAGCGTTAGACATGTTAGTTTGTCGATGTTGTTGATTTTTCTGCCAAGATTTCCTAACAACATAACGACAACGGCAACAACAGCAGCCACCAATCATATTTGAACCGAAAAGTTGTAAAGCCAGAAAAAACATTTCCAAAACATTTCGCTATTTTTCATATGTTAGCAAATTGCAATTGTAAAAATTATTGAATACAAAACATTATTTCTATAAATTATGACTTTATGTTAAATCTGTAAGTATTGCTCAATTACACTCGAAATAAAAATATTAGAATTTATTTTTATTTCATTTACAACTTTACTGGAAGTAAGAAACGTATTTTTTTTTTTTTGAAAATGTAACGGAAATGATACCACACGCTGAGTGAAATTTGTCTCTTCGATGAATGTTTCAACATGATAACGACCCGAAACACACATCGAGGTTATCAAATACTTTCTAGAGGAGAATAAGGTTCAAGTCCTTGACTGTCATACACAATCAGCCTACTTGAAGCCCATTGAAAACCTTTTTGGTACATTGAAAAGGAGTATTTCGGGAAAGCGATTCCAAAATCGCAATGAACTTTTGGAAAGTTTAGAAGCTGAGTGGAAACGTATTGCCGAATAGGTAATAAATAAATTAATAGAATCCAAGCCGCGGAGATGTGCCAAAGTAATAAAAAATAAAGTATCCTATAAAAAATACTAAATTGTTGCTTTTGTTTTGCACACCTTTATATTAATAATTGAATAGTTTTAGTTTAATTTTATGGATACAAATAGTTTAATTTATATTTTTGTTAATGCGTACCTGAATATAAATAAAGTGTGGAAATAGTTTTTTATATTTAATAAAATATTGTTACGTTTTTACCTTTTAAAAACGGTGGTTTATTTCCTTTAAATAAAACGGATTTTTTTTAATTGCAAAATAAATGAACACACTTTTACACACTTATATGACGGTTTACGAACACACTTAAATTACTGTTTGAGAACACTTTGATGTTTACACAACGATGCCTCAAAATAAACTTATTCACTTGATTGGCCCTGTTAGTCTATTTATACAGCAGTCATAATTTCTGGAAGGTTCGAAACTAAGATACTACAATGTTTATGACTGCAAGTCTAGAATGTACCTGTCTAGAATATACGGCCAAAGTCGTTAAAACTCAATGTTGCCATAGTGCTCAGATATGTTTACAATAATGTTTATAAATTAAAACTTCTACAAATGCTAAAAACAAGTTGTATGTTGATAAACACGCCACCTGTTGATAAAGACGTACAATTGAAATATAATTTCGTAACAATATATACCAGAAATATCTCTTTATTTGTAAATATAGGGTTTGTTGCTATTGTTTTGCACGACACTGTATGTATTTTATATTTTAGAATATTTTTCTTTAAAATTTCAGCTTTAATGTTCCTTTTTAAACCACTTTGTGTGGCGATTATTTAACGTAACTGTTCAAACTAAATCCGGATAAATGTTTTAATATTCATGTTACAAAAAAAAGCTTTTGCATACTTTAGAAAATTTTGCTCTCACTGATACCTGTACACTATAAGCTAGCTTACTTGTTTCTGCTTTAGTGTGATCTCAGAGATCAAACTTAAATCAGTTGCTGGCACAGAGTATACAGAGGTGAAAATTTTGACGTTTCAAGCTTCCTAGGGTAGTTGTGATAGAAAGAGAAAGGTACCTTTTTGGTACCTAATTTTTGTGTGTTAAAGTAAATCGATGAATATTGCATGTAGCAAATATATAAACCAAACGATAGTACTCAAAAAAAAAAAAAGAGAAATATAAAACTTGATTATCTTCTGTAATGTGACACCTCTGTATACATTGTGGTTGCTGGTTAGTGCCAATTTACATGAAGCAATTTTTATAAAACTTGAAATTTCTTTAGTGTTCACATAGCTTAAATCGCTCTTATTTTTATTTGCTAGGATACATACACGACATTTACAAATAAGAGAGTAAAACGAATACAATCAAGTCTGTTCTCTTCTTATCTTCCCCTCACCCTGATGTCTAAAAGATAAACAGCTTAGCTTAGCGAATTGTTTTGTGTAAATTGCGACATAGCACTTGTGCAAGCAAGGTCTCGCTACGTAATTTGTTTAAATGTTTATGGTTTTCTCTCTCAATACACAAAGCTCTCTGCTGCTGTCTTTGACCAGCTCTGCTTAAGAATCATAAATTGATATTTACTTATTAATCTTTAGAAAATTTCAAAAAAAGAAATTGAAATTATTTACCTTTTTAAAAAATTCTTGTTTTCATTTCGAACTTTTGTTGCACAACATTTATTCAATTTACTTTAGCAATAGCCCAATATTGTTGCATCGGCCGTAGCTAGGGACAGTTAGCGTATTCATAATTTTATATTACGTCAACCCGATGACTTTGATAGCAATTCATTGCAGCTTTTGTATAATGACAGAAAGGTAAATCGGATAAAAATTTTACCGAACGCTGGTGATTTCTAATAAGAGACAGCAAACGTTTCTGCAGGCATTATTTTTTACATCCTTATCATTTACAGTACTAACCCGTCAATGACAGCTTTGAAGTTTTGATTTTTCCATTATAGTGCATTAACACTTGTAATTTTCAAACTAGTTTATGATCATAAGCTACTTTCATAAACCATACCGTTTACATCAGCATTTTTGACAGTTAAGTGGTTTATCTTTGACAAGTCATAAAACAGCTGACTTTAATATTAAAAATTTAATAAAAATATGGGCGTTGTTATGAAAAAAAAAATTAAATTTGTGTTTTTCATCCAGGATGAATAAAATTCAATTACAGTTTATTTTTTTAAAGAAAACTTTTATTTTTTTTTATTTTTGAGCAAATGTCAAATGTGTCCAGCGTTGCCAGAAAAGTGTTGAAAAAACAGAGTTGCATTAGCAGAAACTGGTTGTTTGTAACTAGTTTATCTCAAAAGCTAGTTACAAAACCTGTTTTTGATTTGTATGGATAAACAAGTTTCCCAACCTAGTTTATCACCATTACTAGTTTATGGCGTAGGTGTAAATGCACTATTACTCAGTAGTCGTAGAGAGTAAATTGTTTGACAGAATAATGTAGAATAATGTAGCTAGCATTTGAACAATTCTTTGTCCCATGTTCATAGTTTTATTTGTAAATTACATTTTTTTTTTTTTTTTTTTTTTTTTTTTTTTTAATAATTAACAAACACAAACTGCGAAGCTTTTTTTGGCTTGTCTGCAGAAAACACCCAGAGTCTTTGGCGGGAATCGAACCCGCAACCCTCTGACTGATAGTCCGGAGGTTGATAGTGGAACGAACTTATGTTTTGACAGCACTGTTCGCAAAAGAAACTAACATCGACAGTAGTTGTCCATACAAGACAGAAATTGTTCGCTGAGTAAACAAATTCAGGTGTAAGATTCATCTGAGTGGAATGCTACTGCATGTTGAACGGTCTGTAAATAGAAATGAAGACCCAAATAGTCATTCTAACCAACAATTTTCTGTGAGTGCAATCTAAAAGAAGGATTTGAAATTCAATATGCATGTGGTTGGTGTACACCACCACAATACATGGTAAAAGCAAAACATTTTCTTCAACTGTTGTGTGTAGCTGATGTTGTTCTCCATCTAAAACAGCGTATTGGTTGTTGGTGGTGGAGGCAATGTTGTTGCTGTTGTCATACAGTTGCAGGAGTCAATTTAAAATGCATTTTTCATGTTAAATGATATGATTGTTTTTCACAAAATACAAAATACAATACTCATGCAGCAAACAATTGCTGAAGAAAATCTGTGTTTTGGTCTTTTGGAGAGAAAAAGGCAGAGAAAAAAAACTGCTGTCAAAATGTCTGCAGTATTTTATGGAAAATTATGAAAAATGATAAATGTATTCAGAGATAAAAATAACAATTCCAACATAGAAAAGAATTGATTTTACCAAAAATAAAAATAGTTTAAAATTTGGTAAAAAAAAAAAAGTTAAATACTCTTGGCTCAAAACTCACATGTTTTAAAGAAAAAAGTCTGAAAACAGAAAGATACGCAATAAATGCCAACCTAAATTAATAGTTTAGCAATCGTACAATGACCACTTAGCTAACAAATACAAATACAAAACAAAAAACCAAACAAATTTTAAATTCTACTAAAAAATATTGTTGACTCAACAAGTGGTTTTTTTTAGTTACAAACTGTTGCCACACATTTTTCTGCTGTTTATGTTTTAGCCAGACAGAAAATACCCCTTAGCGTCAAAACAATAAACAAAAGAAAACAAAAAGTATAGTATGTACATTAGGCCAGGCCAATTTGTATGGAGCCGAAAAAATCGAATCATTTTTTGAAAAGTGGGAGACTCGAAAATCGAGATAGACCCATGGTTCCTTCACCAAAGTTGCTTAGAATTGTCCATAGAATCATCCTAGGGGACGGCTCTAATCGACAACAAATTTGGCCCGCCCTAATGTACATATAGTATACACACACTCTGAAAAAGAAATAATAATAATGTTACAATATGTAAACAATTTATTTGTTTAAAATGTATAATTATTGTTTAAATAACATACTTAAACATATGCAAACAAATATATACAAATATGTATATACAAATTCAGGGTCAGCTGCAGCAATGTTGTTCTATCGTTGTACGCGGACTCATTTAAACTATTTTAAATTGACACTTGACGTTACACAATCGGAATCACAATTCAACACAAAATACATATTGATAGAAGTAGAAAAAAAAAGAAAAACAAAAAAGCTAACAACGCTGCATTGAGCTATCGGTGCAGTAGAAATTGATTACTGACTGCATAAAATAAGCTGTGATGTTAAAAGACAGAGCATTTTTTTTAGTTTTAATATTTTGCCATAAATTATTTTTGTTTGTTAAACTAGAACATTTTTTCTTTTTAATGACACCAATTTTTTAAGTTCTTTTTAGTTTTACAATTATTATTATATGACCTTTGCATTCTGGCCTTTAAAAGAAATTCGGGCCCAATTGCTTAAACAAATAGCAATCTGTCTGAATGCTTCTAATCGATCTTTAGGCAGCACGGTTGTTTGTTAAGTCTGGGGGCTAATTCTCGCATTCGTATGCGAATAAATTTTCATTCGAACGTTCGAATTTTTTAACATTTGGGATTCCCTCATTCAATAGCGAATAAAATGTGTCGAAATTTCTAATGATGGCATTCGATAACGAATGATCATTCGAACGCAACCGTGCGAGTTTTTACTCGTAAGCAAAGAAGCATTCGAAATATCGTTTTTTTTTAGCAAACAGAAGAAAAAAGAAAATGTAAGTAAAAGAAATTGTTACTTACTTTAAAAAATATCATAATATTAATAGTTTTATTACTTTTAGGTCAAAAATAATTTTACGCATGCTTCCTTTGTGAGTCTAAAACGTCTTTTGAATCTAGAAAAACACATACATATGTATGTACATACATTAATACATATGTATGTATGTATGTATGTATGCACATATGTACTTATTTATACTTATTCAATGTTTGTCAATTTTAAGGGGTCGGAGGTGTTTCTTATGTCATTAATGTTTTCAATATCGTCAGAATCAGAAGACGATGAGTAAAAAAACATTTTTAATTTAGAATAATTTCTTTAAAAAATTTTGCTCAAGTCATTTTTTGCAGAACCATATGTTTTTTGTTTACATTTTCTTTTATTTTATTCAGTGTTGTAATACGTACTTAATTAAGTTTTTTACAACACTGAAGCAATCAATCGATTCGATTCGTATCGAGTATCATCATTAGAAAATTTTGCAATGTCGAAATAAATTTCGATTCGAAAACAATTTCGATCACGACTGCCAGAATTAGCCCCCTGATTTGTCTAAAAAAAAACTTAACCTAAATTGAGAAAAAAACTTAACCTAAATTAAGACATATTTACATTTTACAAATATTTAATATCATTGCATCAAGTACTGATTTGGTTTTTTTTTTAATTTATGTTTATCTTTCAAGCATGTTTTTTGTTTGTATTGTAGTAACAAAGAACCCTGTACAAATTAGTCTTACTCATATTTCTAAGTACATACTGACATGAAATGACTTGGCTAATTTGCATAAGAATATATGTCTGTATGTATGTATGTAGTTTCACAAGCACTTGTGAACTAATTATATGGTTCAATACACTAAGAACAAATTAAGTCATCTTACAACTATGAATGCAACTGCTTACATATATCGAAATAATAAAGTATCAAATATAAATAAACAATATTAATGTTTTACTTAAATAAAGCCGGGTGTAAAAATCATAAATTTCCATTAGAATACATCTAGTTAATAATAATCAGTTTCATACGGACTGACAGAGTCATTTGCATATAAGACAATTATAACAGGCATGACAATTGCTTGAAATCATTAACTATGTAATTTGAGCCATAAATACATATTTTGTGCAGTCATTTTAAAAGTTGTAAACTTCATGGTAAGACTTGCATACATAAATAGCTAAGGGGCAGCTTGTGTTAGTTTAACTTGAAAATTAATATGAATTATTGAATATTTAACATACATACATACAGTGGGTGGCCAAATTGTTAGTTACACATGAAAAATTGTTTAGTTTGAAGCCGTATAACATTTTAAAATAGTGGAAATTTATCCTTTTATTTGTTCTTTTAGGTAAATTAAGGGTTTCTAATTCAATTAAAAAAAAATTCTTTTGTCTTAAAAATATATATTTGATGAAAAGAAATATTACAAAATTTTTTGAAAAAAAATCTTAATATTTCGTAGAACCTTCTGTGGCATCAATTACAGCTTGCACCCTTTTTGACATGCTCTGAATGCCAGACTTTAATCAATTTAATCAAAATTGCATATTTCACACTTCAGAGCAGAATGACAGATAATAATCTACAACTGTACTCTAATGTCACCAACCATTGTTGACACTGCACAAAATATTTAACAGTATTACTAGAATTAAAATACGGAAACATCTGGTACAAGAAATAAAGTTATATATGTATTAAAAGCGGTTGAATCTTATTTAATATAGTGTAACTAATAGTTTGGCCACCCACTGTACATACTAAATGAAATGTTCTTCTTAAATTACTCCAATTGTTTGCTGTACTGACTTGTATTTAGTTATTTGTTTATTTTTATTTTTTATATCTTGACATGGCTTTCTACTTAAAGCTCCACCAAATACCTGTGAACAAATGAAGAATTTTAAGGCATGTCTTTATTGGTTGCCTTAGTTAAACTAAAGTAAGCATAATAAATATTTATTTAAAGAATACATTTCTTTTAAATATTTCTAAGAACTGGTATGGATCTGTGCAAATATAATAACAAATCCAATTTGTGTTCAATTTTTCTTGGGGCTAAAAAGGATGGATGGATTGGTTTTCCTGGTGAGTTGAAAGTGCCATTTAGCAAAATCTTTAAGAGTTTTTGTATTTCAGTTTTACACTGAAGGAAATATCTAATCTAATCGGACTTAAATCAAGTCGGAAACGCCATAAACGAATGTTAAGCTTGAAAATTCTAAAATTAAGCCAAAAATCTTATTTTTAGAACGATAATTCTTAGGTTGGTGTTAAGCTGTTTCGTTCTTAATTTAAGAAAAAAAATCTTGTTTTAAGCATTATGCATTCTTAAAGTAAGATTAATATGGGCTTATTTGAAGTATGACTCAGGCTTAGTTTAAGTTTGTTTATTCTTATTTCAAGAACTTTTCTTCTTAATTTCATGCTTTTCGAAATTCGAATGTATTTATTTTATCCCATAAATATAGCAAATAAAATAAAATATTTTTATATTTTTTTTTGCAATATATTGTAATTTTATTCAAATATACAAAAAAAGCAAGAAAATACATATGTTTTTGTGTAAATAATTCTATTTATATATACTTAAGTCTAATAAATGTTTTACAACTATTTATAAAATATACATATGTACATGTAAAGGAGGGCTAGTAAAGTTACAATTATTTATAATATTTACATTGTCTGTTTTGAAATATTGTCTTGGATCAATTTCATATGATTGAAAATTATTATTTTACCTTAATTCTATAACACACAACATAAATATTTTCATTTTGAAAAAAGCATAAACTCACTAGAATTATTTAAAGAAAATCCACAGATTTCCTTTTGAAATGTTTGGAGATCGATCCGCGTTTCACTTTCAATGGTTTCTTCTCCAGGAGTATTTAAACTGTTTTCTTCCGCCAGAATTACTGCTTCAATAGCCACATTCATCCAATTATTTGCGAAGCTTTCATCAAGGTTTCATATTTGTGTATTTGCCATTGGAACAGATTGTTTTTTTTTTGAACTTTTATTAATTTTCACCTTAACACGTTGAAAGAAAAGCACAACTAAAAAAATCACAGCATACAGAAAGTGTTTTTTTTTTATTTAAAATCGTTTCAAATTAAATTAAGAATTTTATGCTTGTTTTAAGTATTTTTAGATTAAAAAAATAAATTAATCTTGATGTGATCTTAAATCAAAAATTTTATTCTTAAACTAGGATTTTTATGCTTATTTTAAGATTTCAGTCTTGATTTAAGACCGTTATTCTTAATTTTCAGAATTCTAAAAACAAGTTTAATTTTAGCCCGCAGTTTTTCTCTAAGTGTATGTTGCTAAAAGAAGTGGCTCTTAAACCATAAACACCGACAATATTGTACTGTAAACTAAAGTAAAATTCGCGAATTATTTAATTACAATCACCCCTATCGTGAATAACAAGTGGGGGTTTTGTTCCCATGAAATTTTTATACCCCTCGAAGTGAAAAATGCTATCGTAAATCTCCTTTGATATTTTTGTTTTCTTCATTGCATATCCGTTAAAAATAAAGAAAACTATCAACGCACACAGAATGTATATAGGAAAAAGGAGTTTAAAATAAATCGAGTAAACAATGTTTAGAATTGGAGCAGTAATTTTATTACAGGAGCAAGAAAATAGGCATCAACGAACTTTTCGCTGACGTTTGCGAAAATGAAATTGAACTTTCATTATAAATATTATTCACGATTGCAATTTGGGGAAAAGGGAAAACATTTCGAGGAAAAAAATATTCCCGATAGGGCTAAATGTTTGTTTAGGCAAGACTTAAATTATCTGAGTTTTTACGGAATACAACAGTACTGGCATCTATTTGATAGTTGATGCACCAGCTTATTTTAAACCAAAAATATTTTATTACGAAATTATATTTTAATTTAAATTTAACGGTTTGTAACAGCTTGTATCAACATACGACATGATTATCAACATTTGCATCAGTAGAAGTTTATATTTAAAAACACTCTGTTAACAAAGTTGTGAAGTATGGCAACATTAAGTTTTACTGTCTTTGATTGAACATTCTAGACAAGAACTTTCTATTACTTCAGCTACGAACTATCCAGAAATTAATAGAAATGATGTTAGTGTATAAATAGACTTACCGGACCACTCAAGTAAAGCGTAATCTATTTCGAGGTTCCTTACTTTTTTAAAGAAAAAAAAAAAAAAAAAAAAAAAACAGAAAATTCAAGTTTTATGGGGAATATTTATTATCATTTGAAAGAATATTCTTTGGCATTTATTTATTGAAGATTATGTCTATCAAATGTTGGCCGTTGCAGATGATCTATGCGTTGACTCCAATTTTCGATGACTCGTTGGAGCATTTCGACTGGTAACTGGCAAATGACACGGGTGATGTTTTCCTCCAAAGCCTGAATCGAAGCGGGTTTGTCCGCATAAACTTTAAACATCACATATTCCCACAGGAAAAAGTCTAACGGTGTGATATCACACGATATTGGTGGCCAATCGACCGGTCCAAAACGTAAAATTATGTGCTCACCAAAGTGTTCTCTCAATAAATTCATTGATCGATGCGATATGTGGCAAATGGCGCCGTCTTGCTGAAACCAAATGTCGCCGAGATCACGGGCTTCAATTTGAGACACCAAATAGTCGGTTATCATGTCACGATAACGGTCGCCATTGACGACGGTTACGTTCGCACCGGTATAATTTTTAAAAAATTATGGATCAATGATTCCACCGGCCGACAAACCACACCAAACCATTGTTTTTTCTGGATGAAGTGGCAGTTATTGAATCTCTTCAGGTTACTTTTCGTCCCAAATGCGGCAATTTTGTTTGTTTCCACCCATTGAGCCAGAAATGGGCTGATTATGTTGACCACAAGTAGAATTTTCGTAATAAAGTTGAACGATTTGTAAACGTTGTTCAGGCGCAAGACGTTCCACTATGAAATGCCAAATAATGCTAAACAAAAATTACATGAGAGCATGACACGAATCACACGTGATCTGTCAGTTAATTGTGAGTCATCGTTGAATAATCATTGAAGTGGAATATCAGCGCGTTCTTAAACCGTAATTTAAGTGCGTGTTAAAGTAAATTGTAAAAGAGTGATTAAAAGACAGAGTGATTACTTAAATTAATTTGTACATTTGAATAAATAAAGACTCGTTATATTTTCTTTAAACTACTTGACGCTTTTATTTTGCAATTAAAAGAAATCCAGTTTATTTAAAGCAAATAAACTAACGGTTTTAAAATTTAAAAACGTAACAATATTTTATTTAACATACTGTCATACAAATGAACCTGCCCTGAATAAACTCAGCCTGATGTAGGGTATCACAATTTACACATCATTCATTATACACATATATACATTTAAGTAACATTTTTCTGTAAAGTACATCTTTGTTCCAAGGAGAACGACCATCCTTTTGTTTTCAGATTAAGAAAGAGCGAAAAAGAAACAAAGTAATTGCTGGGAAAATTTCGAATATTTTAGACGTTGTTGCTGTTAGTTGTTTACTAACTTATAGCCGTATTTAAGCGAAAGAGTTAAAAGTAATCTTCCAGATAAAATAAACGTAAATACTCGTAAATTACAAAGAATCAAGCGCAATCATTGCAAACAATTGCTATGGCAAAAGAAAGACAACAAAAGCAACTGAAATACAAAGCACAAATAAAATAAAAAAAACGGCAAATCTTTAAGATATAAAGCCGCCAGCAGGCCTAAACTGTCACAAAAGCCGCTTCATATAACACACATTTAGCAGAAGAAAAAAAATAGCTCAACTCGTTTCTTAACTTTTGAAATAAGTTCGCATAAGTAGTATTTGTTAGTAGTTGGATGTTGATGATGATGTTTGAAAGTGGATGCTTTGCTCCATTTTCTGTTAAAGATAAAAAAACAATATCACATTTATTATTATGAATTTCATTTTTTTTTTTGTATTTTTGTAAATTGAAACTATCTACTTAACAGTCAAGCAAATCACCAGCCAAACAAATGTAGACTTTACAGCTGTGTGAAGAAAATACATGCAATAAAAAATAATAAATAAAACGAAAATTCCAACACGTATGTTGATGATGATGTACGAATGTCCACAACGTCTTACGTTCTTTCTTCAACCATCCATCCATCCATCCATTCAAGTACATACATATATCTATACTCGTATATACGTTTTCGAAAGGCAAGACTCTGTGCTACCAACCAATCTTTTCATGGGATAAGAAAGAAGAACTTTTTGTTGTCGAAGTAAAATGCATGTGACCATAGTAAATCTTCAAATTTGTACAATATTATTCATCTTGTTTGGCTGTGTCTCAGGTGTATTAAATACATCTTTTGTTAAGTAGTTTAAGAATCAGGCGCTTAAAGTTTGATATCTTTAAAACATAAAAAAAATAGTTTAATTAGTTTGAGTTTGATCAAGAAAATCGTTAGGTCTATATATTGTTACGTTTTTACCTTTTAAAAACGCTGCTTTATTTCCTTTAAATAAACCGTATTCCTTTTACCCCCTGGCCCACGATGTCGAACGATAACGTTCGCTTAGATAAGACTTAAGACACAAACTTGATTGTGGAATAAACAAACTTGATTGAGTAAAAAATAGATACGATAAAAAGTTTGTGTCTTAAGTCTTATCTAAGCGAACGTTATCGTTCGACATCGTTGGCCAGGGGGTTAATTGCAAAATAAAAACGTCAAGTAGTTTAAAAGAAAATATAACGAGTCTTTATTTATTCAAATGTAAACAAAAACAATTTAAATAAACACTCTGTATTTTTACTACTCTTTTACAGTTTACTTTAACACACACACATAAATTACAGTTTGAGAACGCTTTGATGTACACCCTGTTGCATATTCTAGTACATAATTCCCGTGGCATCTAGAGGTGACAATAAGTTCCTTTGTATAATGTTGCCACAATGCACAACTAGGTTAATAATAGCGTGTTATCAACAATGTTTGTAACGGGTGATTCAAGTAGAGATACTTTTTTCAAGTCTTTTTTTGACAGATCGCGTGAGAGTCGTGTCATGATGTCATGTTATTTTTGTTTAATATTGTTTGGCATTTCATAATTGAAAGACTTACGCCTGAACAACGTTTACAAATCGTTCAACTTTATTCCGAAAATCCACGTCTGGGAGGAAGAAGATCCGACGTTTTCGAGAGATGAGGCCCATTTCTGGCTCAATGGATATGTAAACAAACAAAATTGCCGCATTAGGGCCGTAGAGCAACCCGAAGAAATTCAAGAACTGCCACTTCAGCCAGAAAAAACAACGGTTTGGTGCGGTTTGTGGGCCGGTGGAATCATCGGACCATCTGCGACGTAGCAACGGCCAACATTTGATAGACATAACCTTCAAAAAAATAAATGCCAAAGAATATTCTTTCAAATGATAACAATCATTCCCCATTAAAGGGTGCTGTAGCTTAATTGATTAGTGCGTTTGATCATTAAGCATGAGTTGGTATTTGTGGCCTGTGCTCGATTCCCAGCCGCTGACACTCAAAAACAACATCAGTTTCTGATAATTATTAGTTTTCTATCCTATCGTAACTAATATTTATCACAGCGCCCTCCTTTGGTGGTATAGCATTTAAACGCCACCGAAGTAAAATAATTAAATTAATGGTTATAAATTAAGCTTTGATTAATGCGCCTACTCACCACCGGAGGCGCTGCAATACTGTACTATTAATAAACATAACGCGCAATTATAGTGTTGTCATATGAAAAGCTTTTCTCTACTTTCAACACCTATTCTTCTTCTACCTATCCCTTTCTAAAGAAAGTAACACAATTAATTATTTAATATAGGCATATTAATAGCCTGAGTGTTACTTCTCTTTAAAAAAAATTAATTTTCTGTTTTTTTTTCTTTAAGAAAGTAGGGAACCTCGAAATAGATCACGCTTTAAATAGAAACTTCTCCTAATGCAAATGTTTATAATATTGTATATTGATGAACATACTGTATGTTTTTACCAGCCGTTAGAAACCGTTAAATTTAAATTGAAAATATAAAATTCCGTAGCAATATCAGTTATGTAACAAAACAGCGATTGAATATTTTTGAAGCACAAATTGATACTACTCATATATTAATAATAATAAGTAAATCTTATACTGTGTTTAATTCGACCTTTGTAATGTATTAAATACCTTTTTTCTTTTGAGCTCGAGGTCCTGGTTTTATTGTTAATTATTCTAATTTTACAAAAGTTATTTTATTAATAATAAGTAAAGCTAAAAGAAGAAATTAAAATTAATTTCCATGTTTTTGATCCAACATTGTGATAAACTCAAAAATGTTTGTTATTTTCAAGAACTACAGAACCGCTCCGCTTTAACTTTACTCCATTAATAGCCAAATATTGTGCAATTGGCCGAAGTTGAGACAAATTAAGATTATACAAATCCTTTGCAACTTTTGAACGGGAAGCTAAATCGAAACCTTTATCGAAGAGTGGTGACGTCTAATAAGAAGCATCAAACGTTTCTGCGAGCATTCTTTTAAATAAATAATCATAGTTAAAGAAGTTATTAAAGGAGAGCTCTGCAAATTGATGAACTAACCGCATTAGTGGTTCCGATAATCCAAGGACAATCGTTGAGAAGCCTTCTTATGCTGGACGTGTCACTGTCTGGAGCAATGTGTGGTCTAAAAGCTTGCTTTGGCCTAGTTTCAATAATACGGATATCACTGACATGTGGATTCAACTGTATGTTGCCATATTACATATTATATTACACAGCCATCGAAACAATGAATTTATTGCAAATCAAATTTCCCCATCGCATAATTTCACAAAATTTAGCTGTTAATTGGCCGCCCCTATCAGGCGATTTAACATCACTGGATTATTTTTATGCAGCTAAGTTAAAAGTAAAGTTTATACGGAGCCAATCGAATCGATTACAGCCTTACCCCCTTATTCATAAAAACTTACAACAAGTTTATAACAGGTTTATAAAGCAAATTTCCGTACAAAATTTGTTTTATAAATCTCTTATAAACCTGTTGTAAGTTAAAACTTAAAATCCTCGAAATATGTAAATCCGACATTTTACCAAAATGTGATTGAAAATGTTAATAAAAGAATCGACATTTATCCGATACAATTTTTATGTCGAATAATATACGAATGTATAAAATAATTTGAGTATGACTTTTATTTCATCATAAAACTAACGAATAACTTCTTTTAATTTACTGCAATTCGCCACTTCTAGTTTAGTTTTGTTTAAATGTATATTTTCTACCTGTATAACATCATGTCATATTTTCTCTATATACAATGATTATTTTTAGCTGTTAGCTATAAAAGGGATTTATCTGGCAGTTAATCATTAGCCAATAAATACATTATTAACTTGTTTATTTGCTAATAAGCCGCAAAATTACATCCTTCTAGCTAAACAAAATAAACTTCTTCATACCATTTAGTTACACACACGCACTCGTTCGGACACACTGACTCACATAAGTGTGTGCACACATGTAGACAACATGTAATAAACATAACACTTACACAACAACAACAACAACGACAACAACATCAATGTAATCGATATGTTGCTGAGCGTACGCGCCTGCTTAGAGTTTGTATTTAAGCTTTAGGGGCCAGAATTATTGTATGTAATTGAAAACTTGTAAAAACAAAATGTTTCTTGTAATTACACTGGCATTAAGTGGGACGTGCGTAGTCATTTTTAATTGGATTATAATAAATGAAATAATAATAATAATAAAAATAACAGCAACAACAACTACAATAACTACTCGCTAGTTACTTAATTCATATTGTAAAGTGTTGAAAATTGAATCAAAGATTAACAACACACGTCTACAATTTTTTTTACAATCTTTTTTCGGTGAGTGTGCTTACAATGGCATTTATGAGGGCCGCCTATCTTTTTTCGTTACACAATAATAATCCCAGAGTCAAATTGTGGTAAATTAAAAGTGAATTTAATTTAATAAATTTCGTGATTTTTCTCAAGCCTTAAAAAATTAAATCTGTTAAGCCACATTTAATTAGGAATGTAATTTTGTAATTATTATTAATTAGCTGTAAGTATTAATTGTTCAATTAAATTAGTTAGAAAAATTATATAAAATATGGAGGAGGAGACTTTATAGCATTTCATACCAACAAACATAATTATTCTTCAATTCACAACTGATGTTGTATGTTGTATATTGTATAAAACAACTATCTGATTGTAAACACATTAAGCTAGATTTGGACGATTGAAATTTTCTTCAAAATGCTTTAAACTCATGTAAACAGCAAAATTTCTTCAAAATTTATTGAACAAAACTTTTGAAGATTTTATTGATGCCGTGTAAATGAGCATCAAAATCGCATCTGGCAATATTGATAACAATAAATAATTTGACAGCATGTTCATTCTTTTGATTCAAAACCATATCAATACATATACATGTACATGTGCTGGTGTTATACTATTGATGTGTTTTTCGTCTAATGCCCCGATTGAATGGGGAAAATTCCACATTTTATTTATACTTTGGGAAATACTCTCCCATTCCTCTTCTGTTGCTGGCATCTGTACCAATAGATATTATTTTTCATATATATATTTTTTTTTTATTTAATAAATTAGGTTTTACCTTTAAAAATTCATCTTTTAATATTTTATATAATGCAGCGCAGACTTCAGGCACAATATTGCATATCGATGATCTGGATTTTTTAAACAAGAACATCAGACTTGGGTAACTGTCCCCAGTCGCTAAAAATCTCAAAGTAATTGCCAGGCATTTTCCGGGGCATAAAGATTCCCGCATATTAGAATTAGCCTTTTCTATTTTTGGGGTGACGAGATTAAGCAAATAATCAAAATCGTCTGGTGACATTCACACTAAGTTTTTGTATAAGTCAGGATCATTCCTTATCAATCGCTCCATAAAAGAGAAAAGGTCGAACCCTATGTTCCTTTTGTTTTCTTTTTTTTTTTTTGCATTATTATCATTTACTCTTCCTCCAATAGTAAAAATGTTGATGCTATGATGATTGTGTCGTCGTCCATACTTATTAATTGTTTTTTTTTATACTAATAAATTATTTCACAAAAGAAGCAAAACAGCTGATCAAAGTCAATATTTTCAATATAAAAAGTTTACCAATAGTGTAAATTAGCTTCAACAAATTTTGATCAAATTTTTATCAAAAGATAAGTAACGTAATACAAGAATATATTTAACTTTAATGTTTGTGCAGAAGTGGGGGGTTTTTTTTAAGTACATAAACTGTTTTTATATGAATATCTCTTATCTTTTTAGATGTATATTTTGGAATTTTTTTTCTTTCGTCATAAGATATCTAGATTAAGTAGGCCTTTGGGCTTGTAATCTCTGAATTTAATAAATAAATAAATAAATAAATAAATAAAAAAAAAAAGATTTTGAAATATATTGAAAGAATATTTTGATAAAATTTTTTAAACGTGTAAATAGAACATTAAAATAAATTTTCAAAATTTTGATAAGACTTCAAAATACCTTCAATCGTGTAAATCTAGCTTTAGTTGTAGAGCCTTCAAAATTCCAAAATTAAATGATCAATAAATAATTTTCTTCTACTTTCTTCGACCTTTTTAATGATTTTTATTAAATAAATTAAAAAAAAATAAAAATTATTTAATAAAAATTATCAATAAATATTAGAGTCCGACGGAAAGCGTTGTTTTTTCAACCCGAAACCAGATTTTAAGATGCCCTAAAGTACTGACACTACTTGATAAATCCTTTTTGAAATGAACAGTTTTTAGCGTATTCTTTTAAAATAAAATATACATTTTTGCATTATATTAATTATCAACTTGAAAATTCCATTATTAATGTTTTTCCTTCGGTTTCGGTATTCAGTCAAAAATTGTCATATGTATGTACATATGTATATGTATTCGTATACATACATCAGATTATATTACTTTATTTTATATTACCTTTACCAAACTGTTATAAAGGGTGTCCCAACTAGAACGCAATTTTTAAATTTGGCGCCATTCGAAGTGTCATTGTTTGACATTTGAACAGTTGTTATTGTTTGCTAGTAGAAGGTACGAGGTTAGTAAAAATGGAGCGCTACACGAATGAACAACGCATTCTCAGTGTGAAATTGTTTTACCAAAATGGTGAAAGAAGTTTTGCGGCTACAGTTCGCAAATTGCGATCAATTTGGGTTCACAATAATGCTCCAAAAGAGTCAACTGTAAAGAGATTAATGGATAAATTTGCCAAAACTGGGTCTGTTAGTGATGTAAAGAAAACAACGCGCCTTCGACCAGGTCGATCGACCGAAAATGTCGCAGCTTTACATGATGATGCCGCTCAAACTCCATCCACCTCAATTCGACATCGAGCTCAGCAAATTGGTGTCTCCAAATCCACTATGCAGCGAATTCTGACGAAAGATTTGCATCTTCATGCATACAAAGTTCAATCGACTCAGGAACTGAAGCCAGCTGACCCTGGACAGCGAAGGGAGTTCGTTAATTGGATATTGGAGAGACAACATGAAAATGCTGATTTTGCCGATAAAATCATCTTCAGTGACGAGGCCCATTTCCAGAATTGTCGCATTTGGGGTGAGGAAAAGCCTCGAGTGATTCACGAGCAGCAAATGCATCCTCAACGTGTCACTGTGTGGTGTGGTTTTTGGGTGTGAGGAATCATTGGACCTTTTTTTATGAAAATGAGGCAGGTCAAGCGCAAACAGTCAATGGTGTTCGGTATCGTAAAATGATAACCAGTTGTTTCTTGTCTAGAATTGAAGAAATGAATGTGGAGGTCATGTGATTTCAACAAGACGGCGCCACATGTCATACAGCCAGAGAAACAATTCAATTGCTGCATCAGCCATTTTCCGGTCGTGTTATTTCACGTTTTGGAGACCAGAATTGGCCGCCTAGATCGTGCGATTTAACACCTTTAGAGTTTTTTCTTTGGGGTTTTTTGAAGTCGATGGTTTACGCGAATAAGCCGACGACGACTCAAGCCTTAAAGGAGGAAATTGGACGCTGCATTAATGAAATACCGCAGCATTTATGCAAAAAGGTCATTGAAAATTTCATTAAAAGATCGCGTGTGTGCCAGCAAAGCCGCGGCGGCCATCTGCACGATATCTTGTTCCATACATAACCTTATTCTGTCTAAAGTTTCACGATTTTTTTTTTTTTTTAATATCTGTGTTTTGTTTAAAATTTAAAAATTGCGTTCTAGTTGGGACACCCTTTATAATACTGCAAGTGTTATGAAGTAGTCTAGACATTGAAAAGTAAATTGCTTGCAAATTATTTACAAGTGTTTGGTGTGTGTTAAGTTGTACATACATTAATTCTAAATTAATTTCTAATTGATACCTTCGTTTTGCACATTTTTACACAATAGCGCAATTCACAATCTTGTGCAATTGCAATGATGCAATACCATTTGCACAAGATTGTGAATTGCGCTAATGTTTTTTTTTCACCACAACAAATATGTAGTTTTTTAAAAATGTTTATTAATTTTTTTCATTCTTCTTATCTTTGCAGGTTGTCCATCTACCACAAGTTCACATTGTTTACGTTGCAATAGTGAAGGTTGCATAAAATGTCCCATGTATCTGGTCACCGACAGCCGTCAGTGTGTGGAACGCTGTCCAGCGGGCTATATTGATCAGTGGTCGGCCCATACGGAATTTATGGGACGTGTTTGTGTTCCTACGGGATATTCTGGTGCATTAATGGCCGCTTTAGCTGGAATGTTTGGTGGTTTTCTTGTCTGCCTTTCCATACTAGCCGTAGCCGTGATGTTGGTTAAGCGACGCAGACGTCGCAAAACTATTAAACAAAAACTAATCAATGAACATACCATGGATCGTTCTGATTTCCTGAGACAGCTGAATGATATGAGACCAAATGCTGAATACTTTTTGGCCATGCTAAATGATACACGGCGTCAGATACGTAAATTATATTTGACTGGCGATGTGGCGGCGGCCAATTCTTATCGGCCCATTGTTAGAGATCTTGCCAGAATTTTGATATTATTAAATCGTCCCATTGAACTTATACCAGCGGCACCACATGACTGGAATCGTTTGTACGCTTGGTCGGAGCAGGTGCTCGAACGTTATAGGCCTCAGGTAGGCCAACTAATAGATTTCTTTCAAAATTCGACTGGCATCGATGTGGATGAATTTGAGGCCACCTCGGTTTATAGGCAGAAATTGAATGGTGGTGGCTTTTATAAGCACTCTGCCCTGCAATCATCATCGAATCTTACCTCAGGTACCGGTACTACGAAATCGCAGAAAATGCATTTATTTGGTTCTCTCATCAGTCTGCATGAATTCGAAGAACCCAGACCTTCCGATCCATTTGGTAGCAGCTTTAACACTCTCAAAAGTGGCAATCTTATATCGGATCTCAATGCTAGTTCTCTATGGTTGGAGGATGAATTCTATAAATTAGGTTTCCGACCGCAAGACGAAATAACGACAGAGTTATAGATCACTAGTTTTTAAAAACATGAAATGTATATAAAACATTGAAAATATGTATTACCATTTAAGGTTTTTCTTTTGTTTTTGTTTTTATTAAAATTTAAATTAAATGTTAATTAAAAACGCAAAGTATTATTGAAATTGTGTCGGTCCAAAACTAAACAAAGTGCTCAAATTTTATATACACAATTGTAAATATTATTAAAATAAATTTAAAACGAGCAAATGTGTAAATTTAAATTAATTTAATTATAAAGCAATATTATTATTATTATTATTATTTTACAATGCAATAAGTGCCTTATTGTGCCTTCTTATCATTTAAAATTGAAAATGTTTTTAATTTGTTTCATCATTTTACTCATTCATGTCTTCCTTATAATTTTCTTTAAAAAACAAAAATTACATTCCATATTACACAATGAAATTCAGTAAAATGTTTGTTTTTCTGTTTCTTTTTTTCTTAATTTAACATTATTCTTAATAGTATTATCATTAAACTACATAAATAAATAGCTAACAAATTTAAAAATACATACATGCAACATTTTGTTAAACTAGTCAATGTATCTATCAACCACAAACACAAATTCGTTTTTTTTTTAATTATGTAATTTAAATTTACAGAAATCAATTAAAAATATTTTAAAATATTAATTTAGGATTTCCAAAAAATTATAAATATAATAAGAATCATTTTATGTACCACGTAATAAATTAATGTATTGTATTTAGTGTCGAATAAGTGCGATTTTGTCGATATTTAGTTTAATATATAAAAATGAAAAATAAATATTTGTAATTTAAAATAAAAAGTTGTAAAGATATCTGTTAATTTAAAGTAAGTACCAACTTCTTAAAGTGTATGACAATATTTATTTCATACAATATATATTAAGACTAGCTCTTTACCATGAGACATGATGCAAAATTAACTGTCCATCGATCATATTTGTAAAGTCCTCATGCCACACTCCTCACTATGACTATTCTGTATTTTAATACTTCTGCCCGCCTTTATTTCAAAATGAAACGGGCGTGGCATATTTTAAGTTCCTGAAATTTATAGCCTTGTACTTATTCCATGTGTATGTAAACTTTCGTTGCAAAATCTCCTCTAACTGCGAAGTTTCAGTCAAATTTGTAAAACAAACTTTTAAACCAGAAAAATAAAATTTTCATTAAATTTTGCAACGCGGAAAAAAATTCACCGAGTATTAGGTGAACAGAAACTTACAGTAGGTGTATGCTAAATAAATATTTTCTTCTTTTGGCTATATCTCGAAAACGACAAGGACTATTAAAACAAGCTCTTCACTATAGGACAGAATGGAAACTCAGCTTTTCACCAAACATATTTCTAAAGGCCACATGCCACTCCCACTATTCTCATTCTGTCTTTTAATAGTTCAATCCCATTTATTGCGTAAATGGGCATGAAAAATTTACTTTTTTTACAAAAATGTGTAGCCTATTACTTATTCTATGTGTGTGTGAAATTTCATTGCTAAATCTCCTCAAACTTAGAAGTTAGCGCCGAATTTGTAAAATAAATTCCAACCCAAAAAAAATATAAAATCGATTTGTAATGTATGTTAATTATTTTTGTCCGAGTATTAGGTGAACAGAATCTGACAGTAGGTAAAAGTTTGATAACAAATTTCTTTTTCTGACTATATCTCGAAAACTACAAGTCGTATTAAGACAAACTTTTCACCATGTGTTACATCAGAATCTGGGCTTTCTATGAATACAATTTTTAACGCCCCCATGACACGCCCACTACATGTAATATCAATATTATAGTTCAATGCTCTTTATTTCCGAATTAAATGGGCGTGGCAAATTTTACATTTCTGTAATATTTACTCTAATTCTCACTCTACGTGTATGTAAATTTTCATTGCAACAGCTTTTTAGGTTTTCAAGTTTTAGCGAAATTTGTAAAATACTATGCAAACCAAAAATATTTAAATAAATGTTGAAAATTACAGAAAATTTTTGTCCGAGTATTAGGTGAACAGAATTTTACAGTAGGTGTATTGTTAATAAATATTTTCTTTTGGATATATCTCGAAAACTACAAGGTCTATTAAAACAAGCTCTTCACTATGTGACAAAATGCAAATTTAGCTTTCTATCGATCATACTTTTTACATCCTCATGCCTCTCCAACTATGCCTATTCTGTATTTTAATAGTTCAGTCTAAATTATTTTAGAATTAAATATACTTGGTAAATTTTAAGTTTCTTGTATTTGTGTCCTAGATCCTGTTCTATATATGTGCAAAATTTAGAAAATTATTCACAATCTCTAAAAATCTTTAAATTAGGATGCATCTCTCAGTAGGTGATATTTTCAATAACTATTTTTTTAATTTGACATTATATATCCCGGGAATTGCGAGGAATATGGCATGTCAAGCACACTATGTGCATTAAAACTAAATCATTCAAATCGAGTTGTTTTTATTTTAATTCAACTTATTTATGTTGAAATAGTAGTAATGTTTTATTTTGTTTCATTTATCAAAGGTTAACATATGAACTTTGTTTCTAGAAAACAATGTTCACATAAAATAGTTTTATTACTTTCAGTTAAAAACCAATGTTTTTTCAGCACAATTTCGATTATTAAACAGTTAAAACTAAAAAATTAAAATATAACTTTAATGAATGAAAATATGATGAATATTAATAATTAAACAAAATGTCAATGATTGAAAGAAAAAATACATGTAATATATATCCAAGTATGTATAACTAAAGTAAATGAATTCATAGTTTAATCCGGTTGTAATTCCCGTTTACTTTCAACAACATGATCTTCTAGTACAGTAAATAACGGTTCTTCTTTCACTTTTACCCAGTGTCATTCTTCGTCAGTTTTCATATCCATCTGCTCTAGGTAAACGGTTTCATCAACAAACGACTTCTCATTGACTAAAGCCGATAGTTCAGCAGCAGTATAGCCAATCAGCAGCTTCAAATCACAATCGAATTTATAGGCAAAGCGTTTACCGGACACTTTTGAAATCATATCACCATCGTAGTAATAACGTAGAGCCCTTGAAAGTTTTTCATAATTCATGGCCGGCTTATTTTTCTTTTCGCCCCATAAACGAGCTACACGTTCTGGATCGGACAGCTTAAATTCACCATCATTGCCAACCCATTGTATGATGTCGACATGGTTGCGATCTGTTAAAATTTCTAAAAGAAATTGCCACAACTGCACTTGGCCATTGTTACCGGAGCCAACACCGTACGAATTGTGGGTTAACACACTGGGCGAGCTTAAATTTTGGACAGCAGCATTTAGGGTTTCGTGTAAAATGGCTGTTTATATTAGAAATATATGAAACGTGAATTAATATTTATAAAGGCTGGCATAATTTATAATCTTACCTTCTTTTTTCAAATTATGGAATGTTTTACGCATAATTTTTGGTTCCCTTGTCACGGGCGGCACTATATTTAGGGTTATTGGTTCTGGTCGTTTTATTACTGCTTTTTGTTCAGTTTCTGCTACCTTATGAACCACCGACACAAATTTACATTCCTTTAGTAACTGTAGATGAGTCCAAAATATATTTCCAGGATCTTTGGATAATTTTTTACGAAAATCTTCATGTGTCAAGGCACACAATTGCCTACCGCTAATTGCCCAGTCACTGATATTTACGTCAGTCTATGAATATAAATAATAACATTATAAAAGTGTTTGATATTATAAAATTAAATCTTAATTAAATTTGTGAAATCAAATTAAAATTTGATCTCTTTTATTCAGAAAGCTTTATTTACTCAAATCTTAATTTAGAATTTATAAATTTTTTAATTAATTTATAAAAGAATTAGAATTTATAATAAAATTCATGCAATCTTTAAATTGTTAAATTTTTGTTATTTAAAATCTAATACAAAAATAGTTCAAATATATTTAAATTTATTAAATTTGCTTTTTTTTTAATCATTCACAAAATGTAATCAAATAATTTCGAATAGATTTGAATTGAAGAAAATTTAAATCATTCTTGTACAGGAGGGTTATTGTATATTTCAATTCGAAAAGAAAATTGTTTGAAATTATATACATACTTTCTACGTTGTATTTCGAAATACACATAACCCCCAGTTTTCAAAATTATTTTTCAATTTTAGCTTAAAATTTTTAAACTACTCACCAATTCAAATTCACGCATAGCCCACTGAAACCAATACTTCACCTGAGCCACAGTCCACTCCGTGGGATTCTCAGGAATTTTAAGTTTAAGCTGTTCCTTGCGGAATTTACTATCCAAAACCCAATTCAAACAAGGTTTATCACTCTGTGCGGCAGTAGCCGGAGAAGTGAGAGTCAGTTCTCGTTTTATTCTCTTGGGTTTAGATACTTCTTCGGTATCCTCCTGAGATTCCTTACGCATAGCATGTTCATCATCAGTAGATGCATCAGTTTTGTAGGCTTCTTCAGCCGCTAAGACAGCTTAAATTTACAAAAAATACTCTATTAAACTCAATTTTTGCAAAACAGATTTAAAATACTTACCTAAAGCATCTTCAGTAGGCTTTAAAACATCCAATATGTTAATGCGTTTGATAATGTATTTAATTTCTACATTGATTTGCACCAAACCTTCACCTTTGACACATTGATCAACCAGATTTTTATGGGGTTCAAGCTGGAGTCAATAAAAGACGAATTAATTATAAAATAAACAAATTTATATGCGCTACTATACCTCTTGAGCATCTTGCAGCCAAAATTCATAGCCGTGAAGAGTAAGGCCCACTTTTTTCTCCAAAAGTTTCCTAAATTAAGCAAAATATAAAATTTACATTACTTGCTGATTATTAAAAATATTTAGAAAATATAAATTACTGTAGTGTCCTTAAAGGTTCCCGTATATCCATGTGCATAATAATTTCATTGTCTACGGCCACATTGGAGTTGCTGTCATCCTGATTGGACATGTATAAATCACCCTGCTGAAAAAGCTCGCTGGACATCATACCCTCTAAATGTAGAAGAAAATACTGTATTAGAAAATTCTTACATGGTTTCTTGTTTTTTTTTTTTGCAATTTGATGACTTCCTAGCGGACCATCTCACCTAAATCACCACCACTGCCTAAACGCTGAATTAATTCTTCCGAAAGTTGTGTTAAATCGTTTGTTTCCATTTTGTGACTGTGTACTACCTTAATACTTCATTAGAACTTTAGATTTTGTTAATTGTTTTATATATTTACTGAATTTTACACATAATTTCTAATCAATCTGCGCTTTGTTTTTCTTTTTCTTCCAAAAATTTATATAAAAAATGCACGCAACAAATACACATAGTTGTGTTAAAAAGTAGCATTCCCTATAGGTTGCCAAATTTTCAGAAATTATGTCGATACTACAGTTCATTAATATTCTCTATTGATAATGCAGTTTATTGGGATAATTAAGAAATTCACCACTGAAATTATACAAATTTAGCGAAGTCACACATACACACCAAAAATATTACCAACGAACGAACAAAACACTTACAACATACATGTTGGTTGGATGTAGTTGTGTTGAGTTGGTTGTGTTGTGTGTGTGTTGTTTGTTGGTTAATTTAAGGTGTACGTTAGTTATATTACAATGAAAAATGTACGGATGCAGAGGACTCGTGAGGCATACATATTGATGTCGGAGACCCATAAATTGATGTAAGTTGAGAAAAACAAAGAAAAAATATTGGATAATTTTGTGAATTTGTTTGTTTAAAACAAAAAAGGAAAAATATCTAGCAGGAATTAACAACGAATTTTGTTTGTTTGTTATTAGTCAACCCCCCCAATCCTTAAATCGAAAAATTCGTTCGTTATGTTCGAGATTTCTTTTGAATGGTCAAATTGTCAAGATTTTTCCATGTTTTTTCGTTTTGTTAGAGTTATTGTTCTTTAATAGTGACGGACACTATACTAGTGTAATAATTAAATAATAAAACTACATTATTTTTTGAAGGTCTAAATCTCGGTCGGTGTATGATAATAGCTAATCCTTCTCTCCCTCCCTCCACCTTCTTTTTTTGGTCCATTGTATCACACTCTTTTTAAAGGCGGGAGAGAATTTTAAGATTGATAAACAAATTTTATTATCAAAGAATTCTGCGATAGGACGAAAGAAGGAAATATTTGTTGGTTGTGTTTTGTTGACGCTTTTTTATCAATAAAATTCGGTTACATTATTATTCTTTGTGACACTAGAATTTAATTTATTTTATTTAATAAAAAAACTTGAAAAATATATTTAAACAAATTTGGTGAGTATTCAATGGATTAGTAACATGGTGAAATTAAATACTAGGTGATAGCGTAGCGCCAGCTGATTATTCATGGTGAATTTGAAAATGCCAAAAAGTTATATAAAAAAAAAACTTTTTGACAGTGACGAAAGTTTTTCATATAAAAAAATGCCTGTTGTTCTTGCATTGTTGTAATTGTTGTAGCAATGCGGTCACCTGGTATTTAATTTCACCATGATTAGTAATAAGTTTGTTAACAAAAATAATAAATAAAATTAACCACAAAGTAATAAATAAGTAATTAAATAAATCAATATTCATTTACTATTTATTTATTGTTAAAAATGGCATGAATCACTCAAATTTGGACAGGTTTTAAAAAAACCTAGTCAGTTGTCAGTCTAGCCAGCCAGTTGGATCTCTCTCTCTCCATAAAAGGAACAAACAAACGCAAAAAACAAGTAAGAAAGTATAGTCGGTCAATCCTGACCATATAATACCCTACACCCAGTGTATGTATTAAACAGTTTTTCTTCGGAAATGGGCGCTATATGCCTTTTATCGGAGCTACGTCTAATTATGAACCGATCTTTACAAAATTAGTACATGTGCTTTGGCTTCATTTAATACTCATTTGTGGTGAAATGTGTTTGGATACTTGCATAATTCAAACACTTATGATCGTTAAACTCCTATTTCGGGAGGACATTTGTATGGGGGCCGGGTGAAATAATGTACCGATTTCCACCAGTTTCAATCCCGTCCGTCATTGGGCCGAAAAAATATCACGTACCAAATTTTATTGAAATATCTTGCGCAAAAGCTTTACATGGACAGCCAGCCAGACTCAGAAAGTTATTCTGAGTCGATCGGTATACTTTAAGGTGGGTGTTGGACGAATATTTCTGGGCATTACAAACACTAGCACAAATCCAATATACCCTCCCTACTATGGTGGTGTAGGGTATAAGAAACACAATATACATATTTTGTATGTTAAAAAATCAATAAATTTGTAATAATAATTAATTATGAAAAATAATAAATATTCTGTTCGAAAATTTAAATTTTAATTGAAAAATCGAAAAATTTTTAATAAATAATAAAACCTGACGGGACGGACTCATGAGTTAAAACGAGAAAAAAGAATGAAGTGATAGAATTTTTATTAATAAAGAAAGAAACGACCCTCCAAAGTTGTTGCCAAAACTTAATTAGGAAAATGTACTAGATAGATTTTGTTCTAAAAAGTGATAAGAAAAAATAAAAAATGCAAAAAAGTGCTAACAAAATTAATAACAAAAAAGGTTTAGCAAAATAAGAGAACACACAAACAGTTTTTGTTGTTTATTTTCAAATGTATCGTTTAAAGACTTGATTCTTTTAAAAAACTTCTTTATTTTATATAGATAAAAGTTAAATCTCAAAAAATTCAAAATTTAATCCACTTTTTTAATTCATGTAAACAAAAACAAATATATTAGAAGTCCTGACAGATATTACGAAAATAAATTTGTCTCTGCGTAGAAATTCACAGGATTATTGAGCCATGACTATATTTACTGCTTACACCACTGACACGTAGACACGTGTCTCAAATCATCTTACTTCTGTACTTTTGCTTTAATGGACTATCTTAAAATTTATTAAAATATTATTTACTAATTTTTTATTTATTATATTTCTTTATTTTTTTAGCTTATCCGAGTTTTTAAAAGTCGGGTTTGTCCGACGACTATACATACTTTATTACTTGTTTTCGGATTGCATCAACACAAAGTCCGTTGTATTAAAACAAAAAAATATTAGACACAAAGAATGCTGACGAAGGCCAGAAAATGCATTACATTTTGCTAGTGTCTCTTTGTATATTTTTGTATGATTTTACATTTATGTTTTCCAACGGAAAGCTATGTAGAACATATAACAGAGGTATATAAAAATAAATTTCAAATAAATTTTTATGTTTAACTAGAAGTAAACCTTCGAATAAAAAATTTTTACAATTAATACTCGCAAGAGGAATAATTCTCATTCAAAAATGAAAATTTTTAACAGAAAATGAAATGTTTGCAATTATGATATACAATTATGATACATATACATATATAAAAAACTTGTTTGGAATAATAAATGAAAAATTTTATATGTAATACTTTTAGTTTCTAAACTTATTCTTATAAATTAAATGTCTGTAATTTTGAGCTACACTGTCTGTATCTGTTTTAAAATTAATTCTCTTTTCTATCGATACATTAATAATCTGTAACATTTCTAACATAAATCGTCTTTTATATATATCGACATTTAAAATTTCAAGTCTGCAGATCATTTATGAAAATTGAACACAAAATTATCATTTTCACCCCCTTGAAAATAGACTTTCGAAAAATACTTTTCAAATACACATTTTTGTCACTACAGAAAGCTAAAATAACAAACACAATCAAAACATCATTGTTTAAAAAATATAGGTTCAAATTTTACCGGCTTTTACCCATTTTATCCTTTCCTGGTCCCAGTGTTGAAAACAATAAATAAAAATGACCTCCTTCCCCTCCAATTCATCATCTGTGAGAGTGGCTAAAAAAAAGTTCCCCAAAATCATCGATCCGTTTAAAAAACCTAAATTCTTAAAATCTTTACTATAGGTACAGTTTTGAAATTTATTTTTCGGTCAAGCCCAACCAAATAATACCCTACACCGAGTATGCGAGTAAAAACCTATATGATATATTATAGAGCGATCGTTAAAAAATTAGTTGTAATGAGTTTTATATTTATGAAACTTATTTGTGTTGAATTTTATTTGGATACCAAAATTTTAAAGAGATTTATGGTCGTCAAAGTGATTTTCGGAAGTGGGATGTATATGGGAGGTATGCTAAATTATAAACCGATCTACACAAAATGTGTAGGTGTGATTAGGTTTTATTTATAACTTATTTCTAGCGAAATTTGTTTGTATAAGTGTATTAATCAAACATTTATGACCGATTAAGTTCTATTTCTAATAATAGACCGATTTCAAACTATTTTAATCCCAATCGTCCTTGAGCGCAACAGAGTTTACATAGAATTTTTTTGGAAATGTCTTTAAAATTGCGACCTATACTTTGCGCCAGCCAGACGGACATCGTTAAATCGACTTTGAAAGTAATTCTGAGTCAATTGGTATACTTTAAGGCGGGTGTTAGACTAATAGTTTTGAGCGTTACCATGGCGGTATATGAATCATAAATATTAGTATATTTAATTAGCAATTTTTCATATTTTAAATGTTTTAAAAAATTAACTGAACAAAAATATCTAGAAGGGATAAACTACTCATATTTATGAATCATGATTTAATAATTAATATTTTTACTAATATGTGATTATATTTAATTTATTAAAATTGTTTAATGTAATTGAACACTACTAACTAATATTTTATATTTAGTCATAAATTATTATTATTATTGTAATCCCCCTCTCTATACTCACTCATTATAGAGTCACTAACTAATACCAAAATTCTATACAGTGTAATTATTTGGAAAGAAAGTATTTTTTATTAGGTTACACGACACCCGCCCGCACCCATGTGGGATAGATTTAAATGTCTGTGGTAGTTTCATATTTATATGTTTTTACTGCAAAACTGTAATTTTTTGTTTACAACTTCCATGATTCGGTAACGTAAAGTACAATGTTCTAGTTACGCTTATTTCGATTTTTCCTTATGACACTTGTCGACAACATGGATGGTTTAAGTACTTAAGGATGTGGTAGGCATGTTTGCGTATTTATAGGCAAAAAATATATCCTGGTGTTATTTATAGTATTTAATTGTATTAAATAAGCAAAATCGGGTGGGGAAATGGCAGTTATTATAGTCAGTCAGCAATAAGCTGAATTGGATGTAAAATAAATATCAAAAAATAAATTTTTTGATTACTTAACAAATAAAGAAGTTGTTTTTGTCAATTAATTTATGTATTAATTAGAATTTTACTTTGAGAGGGTATTTCTTTTTTCTGTTCACTTAACTTACATAGTTTTGTGACTAATAATGAATGCCTAATATTTGTCAATTTTTTTGTTTTTACTTTATTGTGAACTTGAACTTTTAATTAATCTTTCATTAATCATCATAATACATGCAATATACAGTCTGAGTCAAAATTTAGTATACAGCGAACGAATAATTTCTGTGAAGAATAATAGCTTTATATAAAAATGTTTCGGATAGGTTAACTTTTATTAAACAATTATCTTTTTTTCTTACTGGAAGATATGTTATAAGTTTTTTCTAACAAAAGAAAATGCTCCTAAAAATCTCAACAAAATATTAACAAACTACTTTCTTTTGTTAAATAATGCAAGCTTGTAAATTCTATTTAATTCTATCTTAATCTAATCTAACAACGGTATCATATATGTACATATTTAACATTATTTAATTAACCTCGGAGTTGAAGGCCAAGTTGCTCATACTCGTACTATAGTTCATTATATAATTTCATTTATTGTATTATATAATCATTAATAATAATAATATTGATCGAAGTAAAGCTCAATGAAACACCAAAGCTGCAAAACATACTGATAGGTGCACAAAATAGTTAGAGAGATACCTAAAACTCCAAACTCTAGCGCAGTCAAAATAGCTAAAGGCATTTCTATTACATATGGAAAAGCCTTCATCGACAATTAGAAGACGGCTGAATGAAAAAGGACTTAATGGAAGAGTGTGGTATATTTCTTCAGTAAACCGTACTAAACGTACATAACGACTTTGCAAAAGCTAACTTAACCACTCCGTAATCTTTCTGGAATAATGTAAAATTTAGCGGTGAAAGTAAATTTCAGATTTTAGGATCAAAATCAAAAGGCAAGGTCTGAAGAACATGAAATATTGTCCTTCTGCCACATAACCTTAGTGCTGCAGTAAAGAACATCGGTGGTTTTCTGATGGTTTGGGATTGTATGTCAGCTGAAGGACTAGGTTTTTAGAATAAAACGGGTTTTTGAACACTCTTCTTATCTTGATTAATTTTAATTGCGCATTGCGTGTTTTATTTACTTAGAGTTCACTTAAGACTAAAAAACAGTTAAACAGTTACAAAAAAGAAAAAAACAAAGTCAATTAAAAAAATACATTGTAATACAAAAACATAAAAGACAATAGGATAAACGTCAAAACAAATACATAATAATAAAAATAACATTGTTGCCATCAATCGAAATACTTCGTTTATCCCAACATAGGTAACCTTGTATTTATTGAAAGTACAATGAATAGCCCAGACTAGTTATGAATTTAAAAAGACAATTTTAAAGTGCTAGAAATTTAGGTCTTGCACAAAACACAACGCCTGAATTGTCAATGAGTGGCTATTGCACAACGTACCGAAGCTATTACATTCACCACCGCAATCGCCAAACCTTAACACTATAGAGAACCTGTGGCAAATTGTAGACAGGAACATCAGAAATGGAAGCATTTCATCCAAAGACGAACTTCGAAAAGCATTAACGGAAGATTGGGGCAAGATTACTAGAGATGTTACTGAAGCTCTTGTAAAATTCCATGAGGCTGTAATTAAGCTGAATGTTGGATTAAAAAAAATATTAGCTTTTCATTTTTGGACTTTGGTAATATAAAATAGGGTGTTATCTTTCAATGTTTGTTTGTTTTTCTCAGGTACTTATTTTTCCTTCCCACAAAATGTCCATGAAATCAATTTTAATTTAAATTTTTTTTTTATAAGAAACATTAACCTTAAATTAAATTTTAAGTTGATTCTTATTTATTTGTTATTATAATAAAAATAATTTGCTTTATAGATGAAAAGCGTGCTGTATACTAAATTTTTACTTTAACTGTATATACATTTACATAATAAAAATGTATTTAATATAAACCGAAATTTAGTTTTTCTGTTTTTAATTGTATTGTGTAAATTAAAAAAGACTTCGTTTTATATTTTTGAAGACATTTTTTTTATTATAACTTTAAAAGTAAGTAAGTTTGTTGGCGCGCTACTTTATTATTGGTGGCATTACATATATACTCGTATATAAAAAGTTAATAAATTTGTATGAAAAATATACACCAATACCTAACTTGGCGTTGGGTTTACAATTCCAAAAAAAAAACACGACACAAATTAAAACGACGCAAAGTGAATTACGATTTTCTATAGAAAACCATGTAAAGATCGAAGATAGGTTCCAGGGTTTCGAAAATACTAAATCGTCGGCTTTCTTTCAAAAAAAAAGTTGATCCAATGTTTGCTAAACAGCTTTTTTTCAACGTACAATAAATTTCCTTATATCAATTTTCTGTTTCACTTTTAATGCCATCAAATAAGCTTTTTGCTTTTGTCGAAATACCATTTTACTTAATGGTATTCTCTGTGCAACTTGAAAAAAATAAAGACTCGAACCCAAAACAACAAAACCCCGAAAATCTAACGATGCACAGTAAAAACTAGTACTAATTAAGCAGCGACGCAACTTCGAAAAAATACAAAACAAAACGACGCAAAGCGAGGTATTGGTGTATGTCTAAATTTAGCCGTAAGTAGCTTCCTCCTTTCTACCAAAGCTAAGAAAGATAACTGCCACAGAACTAGACATGTTACTGATCGGTTTTTGGGAATAGGAGGGACACCGAAGAACAAGTTTGCGTGAAAAAAGGCAGCAGAATTTTGTCCAAGGATGGTACAATTAAAACTGAACTAAAGAACTAATTGAAAATAATCAAATTTGTACGAATCAATTCCAAATACATATCAGCAATACGAATAAGTTTTATTAGAATTTACAATTAGAAGAACAAATATTAAACAACATTATAACTTGCAAAGTCTGTCGAATTGACTTTAGTATTTTTACTACATTTAGGTTTACTAAACTATATACATACATTGTACATATACATATAGTTTTTGTACAATTTGAACATTTTCAAACTTTATTTTTTTCCAAAATAATACAAAATGCTGTAGTAGTCACCAACAATAAATAAAACATAAAATATCTTGAAATCGGTACTTAAAGCAAATATAATATATGTGACCCGGCCTATGAAAACATTGCTGTTAAAGATAAAATAAAATAAAATTCTGTTTTTCTTTCATTTGTGTTGTTCTTTCTCTACATTTTTAGTACACTTCTAAGCAAGTTAGGACTTTCTAGTTTTCACCACGTGAAAGAGCGTCTCAAAATCTATCGAAACCAAAAAAAAAAGTGGAAAAAATGTGTTTTTGAGTCATAAGCCACCTTTTCATAGGCCGGGTCACATATAATATTTTTTAATCACATTTGAATCAGCATTCCCTTATTACAAGGGTAGTTTTTATTTTACTGTAAAGATTATAGGGTGTCTGTCATTCTAACTCGATCGTCCTTCAATTTGTTCACTTATTTAAAGAGTGACTGATGGCGATGAGGCGGATGGTGTAGACCAGTAAATAAATTTCTTGGAATTACAAATGAAAAATATTCATTAATCCCAACCAGAATTCAAATAATATGCGTTCATTTTATTTACAAATAAACAGAAAATGGAATGATGTCAACAACATTTAAATTAAAACAAGAAGAACTTTAAACCAATATTTGCCAATTTAATATAAAGTTAATAAAAAACTAAACACACGCTCTATCATTCATAGTAAAATAATGACTAGTTGCATGGAATTCTATTGCCATGATGGTGGTAATAGTTACTCACTCTATACATAGTACTAAAAAAGATCTGGCTGAACTCATTCATGCTATACAAAATGTCAACATTGAGGTAAGACGACTACTTTTGATTTTTTTCTAATGAAAATAAAAAATATATATCTCAACAACAAGTGTATTTCTTGATACTCTTCTACATGTCGTCTTTAGAAATACACTTGTAAATGTATTTTTTTTTTCTTCCCTCTTTCATTCTCCCCAACAATTTGAACAATTTTCTAGATAAAATTTAATTGATTTTTTTGGTTTACTTGGTGGTATGTTTGAGTGTGCTCTGTAGGGTCTTTCTTTATAGAATATCAGTCATACAAAAGATACGAACGACAATCAACCAATAATGTTGTATTTACATGCTCGTTTTTATATGTTTTTTTTTTTGATTTGATGACACTGCTTTTAAAGTGTTTTATATAATAGTGTTAAATGCTTCTTGAGCGGGTACTTAATGCTTGTTAATAATGTCAGTTTATTTCCAAATGAAGTCAGTCGAAAAAGTAGTTTTAAATTGTTCATCAGTAAGTGGTGCTATTTATTGGTGCTTCATTAAATTCTTCAGACATAAAGCCCAGCAACCATTTCTTGTTATCAAAACCCTTGGGAATAGCCCCTCAAGCACACAGTGGGACAGAATCGAAATTTTTTGGAAACAAATCTGGCATTTTTAAGTAAAATTTAAATTTATCTAAATAAAATAAAAAATTTAGAATATATGGTTGAATTGTTCTCAATATTTGCAAGTTTAACAACATTTTTTTTTTCAGAGATTCAACAAATATTTAAAATATAAAAAATTTACCATTATTCTAAAAAATAAGTTATAAAAAAATTTAACAAAAGTACAAAGGGAATATGTATTGCAATTCCCAAAAAACTGGAATAAAATCCTAAAAATGAGATTTTTTACAATTCTGCTCATAAGGTAAACATTTCTATCGGGGCTGGTAAAAAATACTTTAACGATTAATAAGGAATACATGCAGGTTTTCGCAACTGCAACATATTTGGATATATTTTTATATTAAAATTATCTCTGTAAAGATATCTTTCAGAAAAATATAATTTGTTATATATTCTTAAATAAAGTTTATTTTTAATTAACCCTTTGACGCGTGGCGTACATTATAATGTATGTCGATTTTATCAACCCGTCACTGATTTCTTTTTCAGCATACATGCAATTAATTTACCGTTATCAGTTGTTTGTTGTGATGTTGTTCAAAATGCAAAAATCGATTAAATCTTAACTTTAAAATTTAAAATCGTTTATTGAAAAATTTTGCTTTTTTTTTATTTTTTGATTTCAAAAATATGCCGCAAGCCCATGGGGCCAAAATTAGCAGTACTATTAACAGTGCAATAAAATCAATCAATAACATTAATACAATTATTTCGAAATACTACAATAAATGTTAAGTTAGAAGAAAAAAATAAAAAATATTATGATTAAAATAAAAATAATGAAGAGAGCCCCTAATATTTGCACAAAACTAGTAAATAATGTAGGGGAGAGGGGGGCACGTCTATACCCGGGGCACCTTTGAACTATGTTGATAAAATCTTAGTTTAACAGTTTTTCCGACCCTTAACCGAGTTTTTCACATGGCAACCTTGTTTTCTAGCAACGTTAACAACTTTTGCTAGTTTTTTCAGTCGTTGACCGAATGTAGTTGGGTGAACAAGTTTTCGCAGTGTCATTGCAAATTTTTTTATTTTTTTTTTGTAAGAGTGTAAGAAGTATTCAGAGATCGTTTTCTTTCGTGAAAGAAATTTATTGCAGTATAAAATTCATTTCAAACAAAATTAAATTAAGTTATTTGATATTTATGTAAAACAAATATTTATTATAAATTTCCGTGAAATGGCATGCCAGTTCGGTTTGAAAAAAGAAAAAGGGGGCACCTTTGAACAAGTTAATTTATCAACCGAAGTACCAAACATTGTTGATTCTCTCTTATTTTCTGAACATGACGAATCCAATGCTTATCATGATGCTTTAAAGGAAAATGTAATGCCACCTGAAAACGCAAGGTCTTTTTCGTCTTAATAATATAAAACTTATTTTTGATCTGAATTTTTTATTTTTTAATTGTTAATGTTTATGATTTTCTTAAAAAATAAAGTTTTTGTTACAAATAATGGCACTCCTAATAATTTTGCCTGTTTGAATGTATCTTGGTCAGCTCGAAATAGAGAAAAAATCTATTCAACATTCATTTAAAAATTTGACAAGAAAATGAGTTTGAAATTTAAGAAAATTTCATTGAATTCACTAATCTAGATATAGTCACGCAATACGATCGACTCATAACAATTGAGAAGTGTTTAGGTATAATAAGGGAATGCGTTCAAAAATAAATTATTGTAACAAATATGGTGGATTTCCATATTTAACTGTCCCCAACACCTAGTCCGTAAATATATGAAATTACTCTATTGAAACATCGTCGTAGATTCAAAATATTTATGTCAGATGTGCTCACAGCCAGTGGCAAGAAAAACGGGCAAAAACAATTTTAATTTTTATGTGCGCATAATTTAAAAACTATAAAAAAATACCAGACACAAGTATATCTTTTTTTAAGAACTTTAAGAAAATAAAAAATTTTAGAAATCGGACAAATTGCACGAGCTTAAACAAATTCCATGTGAAAGGTGCCTTTATTTAAAACTTTAGAAGGTCTTTAAAATTTAAACTCAAATATGCCTTGGCTACTATGTCCATTTAAAATTCTTTCTTGATCGGACCAGCCGTTTACAAATGTCAGATTTATTCACAAAAAATTTAGATTTTTCCCCACTGTGCATTTCAAAACGAAGAATAATTCTGGGAAAAATATCATTGGGATCGTAAATGTTAAAAACAAGTTCGATTTCAAATGGATTCTTTCTAATTCCATTAATTTGAAACGAATTGGACCCATGCGTGACATGTGTGATTTTGTCAAAAAGATGAAAATTTTAGAATGAATTGTGTTAAAAAATAATACCGAATTTATTTAGTGTTGAGGCAAACTTGTGTAAATTTGTTGTCCCTTAAGTACTTGTGTCTTAAAATAGACAATTATCAATCAATTTAAACCAATTTTATGGCCAGTTAACATGATATGTCCTTTCATATGTGACGTCTCACAGTCAACCTAAAAAAAGTCTATCCTAGGACATTTAATATAAAATGTTACAACTGTAAACAGTCCCATGATGAACCAACCAAGAAGTCAGTTTTGTATTGGTTCTCTTACCTCTAGCCTAACTGAAATAAATGAAATATTTATTTTGTTATCAAATAAAAATATTGCTTTTCTATACTTTTGAAAAGTTCTTTTTGGTCTATCCGCCGTATATAATAATACACTTCAGGCATATTTATTCACCATCTATTTGTCAAGTGTTTTCACATAATTTTCAACATTTTCTTTTCACACTCGATACATTTTTCTTGGTTTGAGGAAGAGCCTATAAAAACCGATGTATGTGCATGTCAGTAGATAAAAGGGACGATTGATGCGCAAAGTGAAGGTTAACATCACTGACATACTGACTCATATTAAAGGGTTATTTACGTATGTACATTGTACAAGTATATTTAAGAGTTTATTTATCAATTAATACAGTTTCCTTTTCCGTCTTTCAAGTGAAAAAATGTTTTTGGTATCTTTAACAAAATAATACTTGTAGAATAATATAATTTTGTTTGATTTATTAAACTTTTATTGTGAAAACTTTCAAGATATCGAAAATGAATTTAAGATAATAATGTCTTATCAGTGATGCTGACATACTTAAAAATTTCTGTTGTTACAGTGTAAGAAGGCACCAGCATTCTTGCTGGTTTTTAATAATGTTTTTAAACTCAAAGGACTATATTTCGCATTTCCTCAATTTAGATATGATGGAACACAATAATAAACGTTGCTTTGAAATTAAATAAATTTAATCTTCTATTACATATTAATTTAGTTTTCTTTTATTTTTTTTTATTATTTACAAACATATCTGTTACACGTAAATACATACAAATGGAGGAAACCCCAACAAAAAAAGTTGAATTTACTTCAGACATAAAAAATAGCTACATTTCCATTAAACATAAATAAAAAAACCAAAAAAGCATAGGAATTTTTGAGGTTGTAGCTGCTTTCTCTACCCTATATTTGTGTAACCATTATCGATTTGCAAATGACGCAATACTTATAAAAGTCCTGTCCTAGTTTTCTTTTTTTTGTTGGTATATTTGTTACAAATATTATGTCGTCCTTACCCAAAAAAAAAAAAATTTGTTTTTTACAACAACAACAAAAAAAAACCCACAAAACAAAAACATAGCTATTTTACGATTCTATAGTTCTAGAGTGGTGAGAACATTGTTGCAAAAAGTACTAACTACTCGTACATTATACAACATACTTAATCCTGTTTGATGGCTGACTACTCGCGTATTTTATGGTTAAATGTTTAATGCTCATTCGTAGTTTATTCAGGGCGTTTTTTTATTGTTGTAGCTCTTAATACATATATGTTTTTTCTTGTCGTTTCGTGTGCTGTGTGTACCAAGTTGGTACTACCAACATAATTGAAAAAAATAGTACTTTTTCAATATTTTGAAATACCAGTGGCAGTAAGTTGTTTTTAATTTCCTGGATTTTTTATAAATTGCAAAAATGATGTAAATTAATATTATATATTGTTAGTCTGTAAAGAAATCTTTAAGAAATCTTAAACGATAAAACATTTACGAACTTTAGGCCCATTATTACAACTTGGTAATAGTTAAAGGTATGGTTTTATCGGACAGATAAGAAGTATTTGGTTATTATAAGTCTACTTTAATCTAAAACAGACCGATAAGCTAAAGGGAAGATCATCTTGCCTTTAATTTTATAGTGAGGTTTATGTATTTGAAGTTGCCATATGTTCTGAAAAATTGACAACTTCATGAAAAATAAATTAATTTTAATTTTGTTTTGCGAATAAATAATTTGATAAACAAAAATGGAAAGCAGTGCCTTTTAATGTGAGTTGACGACTTAAAAGTCCTTTTTTGGGACATTTTCTATTAATTTAACAACATTTTTCGTTTACTTTTATTACCTGAACTCTGTTTTAGTTTTTTTATTTAAAGTCTCTATTCTCACTAAAGTTGCACTCAAATCGCAATGCAGAGAGAGAGAGAGAGAGAGCTACGTTTTGGAGATATGGGTTCCGCTTAGCCCTTTTTTATTTGTTTGTTTCACAGATCACGCTTGATCTCTTAGTCAGTATTGTTTGATATCATGGATAAGCTCACAGCATAACAACGTTTTAAAATTATTCAGCTATTCCGTAAGAATAGTTTTTAAGCACATTAATTAACATTAACCAATATTGCCAATATCATTCGTAAATTTAAGTCTCAGTGTAAGTTATTGGATAATACGTGAACAAGAATATATTACTAATAGCCCATAATGAATATTACAGCTGTAGCGGAGAAGACCAAGCCTGTTGGCCACTCGTATGGAACAACTAGGCTTTGATCTCAATAAATGGGCTTACAGCTTAATAAAGAATAAATAATCCGCTCTTATTACGCCGAATTTCCTTCAGTGACGATTCTTATTTTTGTTAATAGTAAAATAAAATAAAAATTCCATGTGTTTCAACAAATTACATGTCAAAGATGTCCTTAAAACTGGCCTACACTTTTAAAGCTTATTTTAGCTCCACTTCTGGAGGGTTTGTGTGATCGATCTACAAAACTTAAACTAGACTACTCCTTGGCTACGCCCATGTTAAATTATATCTCGCTCGGGTCAGCCGTTCGGAAATGCCAGATATATTTAAAAAAAAATATTTATTCTGACCCACTGTGCAGTTCATAAAACACACTAAACAGTGCGGACAAAAAAATTTCGCAGGTTTAAACATATTAGATATTAAAGGTGCCCTATTTTCAGTTTGTAATATACATCTTTAGCCTGTTGAGAAATATCCGATTTATTTTCAAAAATAGCAATTCTGCTCCACTGTGAACGTATTTCTTTAACAATGATATCGGACACGATGGTCTAAATTAATTACTGTTTTGATACATATGACAATTGGTTAAGATTAAACAAATTTATTGTGTAATAATGTAACAAGGATTAATATTTTACAACAAAAGAGGGGTGTTTAACTGGTTCTACCATAGAATAGAAATAATGCTTAAGAATATACTGATAATGATATAATTAAATATTGCTAATTTTTAGTCGATCCAATGATGTCCTTCCACGATGGCTTTAAACCATGTAATTATTACAAGTGGACATTTTCAATGCCAATTCAATACAATTTTTTTGGGCTAATAGCAGTTAAATATATCTAATTAAGCGCTCAAAAGCTTTACCAAAATCTTGGTAGAAAGAAGTACATACTGTGGAACTGAACATAATGAATATGAAAATAATAATAATTGTATATAATATGTATATAAACTTACATATTACATATATAATTTATAACAAATGTATATGTAGGTACTCGTACATGTAAATAGCAAAGTACTTTTCAGGTTGTAATAACACTGAAATTGGGACAATTTATACCAATTTTTCATCACTGTTGTGTACATTTTGAAAGAGTATTCTTAAAAATAAAGACGATGATATTATTTTGCTAGACTCACAAGTATGTTGGCATTTGGCGCCAATATGACTTTGCATAATACAAACGTACGTAAATATGTATGTACGTTTTAAGTATGTAAGTAAAAGTGTGTATTTTTTTTTGGGGGCGGAGGGGCGGTTTGTGTGTTTTGTTGTATGTAGAAAACGTCTGTTTGTCTGAAAATTTTGTTAACTCCACAATTACGTATGTATGTATATACAAACACAAATATTTATACATTGGTTCCTTTTATAATTTTACACATTGTATTCCTGTGAATTTTATGTATTTGTATTTAAATATGTATGTTTATGACTGTATTTGAAAATATTTGTATATACAAAATGCATGTGTTTAAAAAGATAAACAATTCGGGAACAAATAAAGACTTCTGAAGAATATATTAAGTATGTATGTATAAATATTTATAGTGTTTTTGACAGAATTGACTTAAAATTGACTAAAAACATGCTCATGGAAATAAGTAATGTGGATCTTTATATACATATATAATAAATTCTTAAGTTTTAGATACTTACATAAAATATTAGAGACAACAAGTACATAGTAGAATTTTGTTTGACTGGTAATAGTTTTTAACATCAATCAGCCCTTTTTTAGTTGACATAAATAAATGTTGTTTGTCTAGTAAAATAAATAGAAAAAAATAAGAAATAATTAAAAAATATCCATAGATTAAATACGTATGTATTATTTTGAGCGTTTATTTAGAAACCTTGAAAAAAACTAATTAAATAAAATTATTTACATTTTTTCTGGATTTTGTATCATAAATTAAAATAAGCCGAAAAACTATTCATTAATTTGTTTCGAATAATTGCGTATCATAAATGGGTAAATTCTTCCATTTTTCGTGAGTTTTGAAGTGTTTTAAATTTTTTATTTTACATCACATATGTCACATAAAGTCAATGTAAATAAATAATTCTTTAAAATTTAGAAATTAGTTTATTATTTTATCTGTCTGGGCTTATTATTTGTTTCTTTATTCACTTTCATTATGATTTATCTAAAACATTTTTTCAGCAAAAGAACTTCTACAGTGCTCAAAGTTCCTTAACCATTGGGGAATGTCAAATATTTCTTTTTTTTATTTCTACAGTGTAGTATATTTTAGTATAGAAACATTAGCTTGTAGTTTTTGACGAATCTGCTTCTCAAAGAAAATGCAAATTCTATGAAGCGGTGCGGTTTTAGTAATTTTTCCAAGGCGATTGTCCAGTGACTGCTAACATTGTTATTAGCCACCAAATGTCATTACATTACGTTTCACTTTTTATATGGGCCCACAATTTTGTTTCAGTTTTCCATGTTTCCATGTTAAGCCACCTATTTATTATCAGCCTTCCGAAAATAGGTAGTGACAGAAGATTTCGGTTTTAATGCTTCTATTTTAAATTAAAATGCATCTGGGACAACAAAAGCGGATCCTTTTTTGGTCAGGTTTATTTTAAATAGTATCAAAATATTTAGAAACTTAAGTAATGCCAAATATTCTTGACATTTCTTACTTATACTGTCCGTCTAAGTACTCGTAGATGTAGAAAGTGACAATTTCATCCTTTTTGGAGGCCTTTGCCACTTTTTATGCCCCCTTTTTGCAGTACTCTTTTGTATCATTTTAAACCTATTCATGCTACTTTTTGACCCTTTTTAAATATTTTACTTACTATTTAAACAACACTGACATATAACCGCTAGTACTATACCATGATGCAATAATAAGGTGGGAGATAGGCCAGCTGATTGCACTGTTTTGATAGGAACAAATGTCAAATTATTTTTTTACATTAAAATTATCGTTATACTCAACCATTTCTATGAAAAAAATACATGCTGGGGTGCTGTAGCTTAATTGGTTAGCGCTTTTGATCATTTTGATCACTAAGCATGAGTTGGTATTTGTTGGCGGGTTCGATTCCCACCGCTGTCACTCAAACAACATCAGTTTCTGATAATTATTAAAAAAGGCTATAAAGGCTTTAAAATGAAGCTTTAAAAAATAATGCGCCTACTCACCACCAGAGGCGCTGCAACGCTGCACTAAAACAAACATAATGCGCAATTGCAGAATTGTGATATAAAGCTTTCTTCTACTTTCACCACCTTTACTTCTTCAATCTATCCCCGTTCCAAAGAAAGTAACGAATTTATATATATCATAATATGAATGCAAAATGTTGATTTTATATGCTAACCGTTCACAGTTTTGCATTTTTCAGAAATGACCAACAACTTTAACAAAATAGTGACAGAGACAGTAATACAAACGAACCAAATTATGATTAATAACATTTAATAGAAAAAGTATGCATAATTTTTTACTTACAGCTACGTGCAACTAATTAAGAACACGATACTAACATGTGAGCTTTAAGCAAATTTGTCGTAGTTTAGTCAATTTAACTCCTACTCCTAGAAAATAATATTGTGTCTAATTATTTATTAATTATATGAGAATTATTCCTCTTGCGAGTATTAATAAAAATTAAAAATGAATTAAAAATTATTTATTAATTATGTATCTGTGAGTCATATTTTCGAATTGGATTGATATCAGTCGTGGATATAATTATGGACAAACTATAAGTTTTACAAAAAAAAGTATTTATTTAAAAATAAATCAATATTTTGTTGAAAATCCATTGTCATCGATAACAGCTTGAAAACTGCGAGACATTGAGATCACCAAATTATTACATACACTACTTGGAATGGCTTCCCAAACTTTCTTTATTTCATCAAAGGGATCATTAAAATTGCTTATTCTTACAGAGATTACTTTGGTTTTTACAACTTGCCATAAGTTTTCAATCGGGTTAAGATCAGTACTGCATGAAAGCCAGCCAAGAAGAGTAACCGAATTGTTAAAACACCATTGCTTGACGTGATATGCTACGGATCGTTAACTTGTGAAAATATCCATGTTACTGGCATGTTCTTATCAACATACGGTATCATTGTATCGCTTAGAATTCTGGCACACTGAAATTTATCCCTATTTCTCTCAGTTTTGTGCAGCAGCCCAACATCAAGTGCATATCACCCCAAAGCATTATAAAACCTCTTCCATGCTTCAAAGTGGCGCGGATGTACTTTGGATCACATTCTTTAAATTTTGCCCGGCGAACATATTTTTTTTTCATCTGGAGAGGCCCTATTAATTTTTGTTTCGTCCGTAAAAAAATTTGTGCCCGACTGATATCAATCTTTTTTGAAAATATGACCCACGGATTCATAAATAATAATTAAGAGTTCAATTGACTTAACTACGACATATTCTGAGTATATCATAAAACCTTTCATATTATTTGATTCAAGCTCACATGCTAGTATCGTGTCCTTAATTAGTTGCACATAGCTTTAATCCATGACTTAAAAATAATAACAAATTTAATTAGAATCAAAATCCGTTTGTAGCTTAATCATGAATGACTAACGGCCAAAATAAATATTTGAATATGAATTCATTTTAAAACAAAATAGCATTTTGTATGAATGACCAAATTACCTCAACAGTACGAATTTATTCTAAAATAATATGATGTCATTAATTCTGTTTAAAATACTATCTTACAACACACACAAATACTGTAACATACGCTTTTGATATTGGCCCCTGCACAAAGTTTAACAGAGTGCTGTTATCAGTGAAAATAAAAAGCAAAACAAAAACTATACAAACATGTTAAACGGTTGGAACGAAAACAGCTGTTCTGTTGTATTTGCAGTTGTATCTATGAGAATTGTTTGAAACAATTCAATTTGATTTTGCTTTTTCCGTTTTGTATCCGCTAGCTACAGCACAATAAAACGTTTCAATAATTTTCAGTCTGCAAATTTAACTTTACCGTGGCGGTTGTGTGAGCGTATGAAACGCAACATTAAAAATTAAGCGAATTTAAATATATTAATTATGTATTTTTTTTAAATAGAATATATAAACAAATTAAAAATATTTTCAATTAAATAAAATAAGCAAAACAGCAAAAATATTACAAAAGTTGTGGAAATCTATAAAAGTTTTAGGTAGAAAAAGTTTATTAAAACTAGAACGGAAAGTATTATTGAGATACTTTTTTCATTATTAGCAAATAGTGTGGGTGCTGTGCTGTTAGTAAAAAAGGTAAATAGTAAACAAAGTGTGTCTTTTTTTGTTTGCTTATTATTGATAATTTAAATAAATTGTAGATTAGTTATAATAAAAAACAAGTTAGTGACGCGTAACCCTAAAAACAAACAAAAATATTTGAAAGTTGAAGTGAAAAAAATAAGTACAAAATTGTTAAACTGGTAATTTTCTATATTAAATGTTTAAACAATACAATTTAGAGTTTAGCAAAATTCATAAAATTCGTGTCTAAAAATATTTAAATGTGTGACAAATCAAAATTAGAGAACAAAATCAATTTTAAAAGCTTTCTAAGGTTAAATCTATCGATCTTTATTTGTTTTCAAGCAGTGAGTGTGTGTGTTTGTTGTGTGAATTAAAGATACAACAATATTTAATACTACATATAAATTATCATATTAAAACAACAATAACACACAAAAAATTTATAAAATAAAAAAAAAAAACAATAACAAATATAAAAAATACTGGGCACATGTTAAAGTCTGTTTAAGTTTAAAACTTTTGAATGAAATAATAAAGTTGTCATATTAAATAAATAAAATGAAACTTAAGTTCTTTACATCATCGTCATTGTTATACAATTCGGAACATGCAAACATACAAATTCTACAAACTTAAATAGGTGAGTGAGTGAATTTTGATTTACATACATATTTACTAAAACGCTTGATAAGTTGTATTTGCTAAATATGGCAGCGCATTTGAAATACAATTTGCATAAGCCTTCAACAGCCAACAAAGTAAATAGAATGAATTACTACATACTCGTACTATAATATTTTATATTAAATTTATTTCAAATATAAAATCCAATCCTAACTTAATGACTTCTCTCTCATATTATTCAGATTGCGTTTTTAAGGTTTTGCTGTAGGTTACTTTATATTAAATAAAACATTTAGTACTTGTTGTTTTGTTGTTGTTGTTGTCCAATCGCAGTTTGTTTCATTTCAAATTACCAAATGTCTGTCTGACAAATCAATTAACTATTTATTTATTTAATTTAAATAGCTTTTTACATAGATCATACCATTTCACAAGCCATACGTGTATATTTAGCGTCTTATTGGAACACTGCCGACCATTTCAGTAATTAGCGGGCAATGTCTTGCATTTATAATCGCAATAGTGTGAAAAACAAAGCATTTCCATATCATGTCACATTAAAATTTAAATCACACAAAATGATTTCATCAAATTTACTGCAATGCAAAAGATTGATTTATACTGATAGTGTTTTGGACAAGAAGATATTTATTTACCTGTGCACTTTATTAAATTTTATTTACTATTTTAATCGCACGATGAGATCATCCGAAAACTGCATCAATATTTAGATTTATATAGAAATATAGGTAGTTAGAAATATTTTTTTAGAAGGCAATAACAAATTGTCTGTCTGTCTTTTCATTTTTGCATTTCCGTAATTACTGTCAAATCGTTTGAAAATTCAATTTCAAATTATTATAGTTGACAGGTTTAGAATGAAAAATTCATATACATAATGAAAATGTTTAATAATTTTTAGAGAATATTATTTCGAACTTTTTTATATTTATATATTAGAGAAAATTCTTAATTAGGCTTGAGTTCGTTTTTAATTAATAGGTAACTCGAAGAATACCATTATGAAAATTATATTTTTCTTAGACAAATGGCACACTGAAATGCATTTTCTGCCCTGCCAAGGGCAGACGATGTTAAATAGACGATGTTTAAGAGTAGATCTTGGACAATAAACATTGCTGATGAAGCCCTTGGCAGGGCAGAAAATGCATTTCAGTGTGCCATTTGTCTAAGAAAAATATAATTTTCATAATGGTATTCTTCGAGTTACCTATTAATTAAAAACGAACTCAAGCCTAATTAAGAATTTTCTCTAATATATAAATATAAAAAAGTTCGAAATAATATTCTCTAAAAATTAACAAACACACAAGGCCAGTGCAAAAAGTTGTCATCCCATCTCCGGTGTTTCATAGTTACAAAAACAACAAAGAATCTACCATAAAGGAGAAATGACAACAACAACATAATTTGCTGATTTGTCAACCGACGGTGGACGCAGCAAAAGTAACAACAAATTTGTAGTAATACAAAAATGTATAATATTAATAATAACAAAGAAGAATACACACACATTTGTAAAACATAAGTAAACTTTTCGTTGTAATTCATAACATGTAATAAGAAATATGTTAATTCCCAAATTCTATTTCTCAAAAAATTGTGAGTTAAATAGACGATGTTTAAGAGTAGATCTTGGACAATAAACATTGCTGATGAAGCCCTTGGCAGGGCAGAAAATGCATTTCAGTGTGCCATTTGTCTAAGAAAAATATAATTTTCATAATGGTATTCTTCGAGTTACCTATTAATTAAAAACGAACTCAAGCCTAATTAAGAATTTTCTCTAATATATAAAAATGTTTAATATTAATTTCAAAGACAAAAAAAAGTACTCTAAAAATTATTCAATATTCCAGACCAGAATTTCGTTTTTTTTGACAAATTAAAATGGCGGAGTTTGAATTTATATTAAATGCCAGCAAAATCTTACATTACAAAATAATGAATTAAAATGCTAATATAATTAATCTTCACTACATAAAAATTTGCATTTTAATTCATTGTTTCAACACGGTGATGCCATTGGAGACAACTGCTTACCAGTAGAGAGTTAAATAAGTTATTACTCTTTAAGACTTTTCTAAGATATTAAAAAAAAAAACAAATGAATGAAAAAAAAAACTTTTAAAATCAATTTAGATTGAATTTTATTCCGAATTTCGTAAACATGTACTAACGTACATATATATCAGATTATATGTCAACCATTATTTAATTACTTCTAAGTAATGCAGGTAGTTTAAAGTAGTCATTGAAAAGTTGTTCAAGAATTGCAAGTGTCTTTTCGGACGGAATTTATCTCCCTTTTGCCCATATATGTCCCCCTATATTAAATTAATATCTAAGGATATTGAATCTGTAATTTTTAACATATTTCAGATTCTTACTTAGAGTTACAGACTGTTAAATGCTTTTTATAAACCCTCTCCTATCGCATGTTAAGTGATAAGTCTCTTTGATTAAAATTTAAATCGAGCCCTGTATAATTAACAAGATTTCCTTGACGTTTTCTTGAAGTGGATTCAACCATTTGTTCTGAACAAATATTTGATTTTTGACACTTAAAAACCAAAGCAATTTTAATCAGTGGCCGTATTATTACCACTTGTGAAACTAATAGATTTTGTTTATGACAGCTTTGATTTTCCAGAAAAATCATTAGAATTGGGTGAATCGCGCTGCAAAAAATTCTCAGTAAAAAATCGCATAAAATATTATAAAGGGAATGAGAAATTGTAAAAATTATAAATTTTGTTCTATAAATATTAATATCCTTGAATATCCTTCTAAACTTCGAATTATAAAAATATAAGCACAAACGGGAAACTTTAAATTAAAATGAATATTCAAACATATCTTAGTGAGGACTGCTTCTTTGTCCTGCTTCAATATATAATAATTACTTAACAACGCGGATTTGTTTTAATAAAAATGAACATTTTGGAACTGTAATTTTCTTATAACCCAAATTTTACGAACTATAATACATTAGGATTCCTGAAACTGAAACATTTGCATAGTTTTCGGATACCATCACTCTTGCATACATTATTAAAATAATGAAAAACCCCAGCAAAGACTTGGTAATGACTTCCAATTACTCAATAGCTTTTAAATGACTACTGCATAACATCTGCATTAATTAGCAGTAGTCGGATAATGTCTTATTTATTATCCATTTTAAGCAAACTTTTCAATCATTTGTATGACTACATTCCGTTTCCACTGATAACATTTTCTGTGAGCCCTAACTATAAATGTGTTGTTCAAGACCTTACTTGTAACCGGTTTTAGTAAGATTAAAGTAATGGCATATTCATTTATGGGCTTTGTAAGTATTTGCTCCTAATGACATCACAGCGTTAAAATAATAAGTTTAAATGTAATATTTAAGAGGGGAAGTTCCAGAATTTAGCATATTAACTCATTACTTGGCCACTAATCTTAGGCTTAGGAAGTATGCGAGCTCCGTTATTACAATCTATAACTAATAAAGAATTAGGAAACTTTAAATCTAATTCAGTCTAGATGATTTTTTAGTAATGCAGAAATCAATAATGTTAAGTAAATAGGATTACAAATTTTAAAAATATGGTGTAATTTCCAAATCAAAGTTTTCAAAACAATTTACAATTGAATTTTTTTTTACCTCCTGGCCAACGATGTCGAACGATAACGTTCGCTTAGATAAGACTTAAGACACAAACTTTTTATCGTATCTATTTTTTACTCAATCAAGTTTGTTTATTCTACAATCAAGTGTGTGTCTTAAGTCTTATCTAAGCGAACGTTATCGTTCGACATCGTTCTATAAAACGTTTTATAAAATGCTCTTTTGTCAAAATCTTAGTACAAATAATTTTGTAGTAAGCAATTACACAACATTTATTAAATTTATTTTTAAACTCATTAAAAATATTTCCTTAAGACATCCTTACAAAATTTTTATTGTTAACATGCTCTAAAAAGAGAATATTGATTTTCGCTTTTTACTTATAAAGTATACTCACTCGTACATACGTAAAACATTCGTATAAGCAAATGGCCTTCAATTTTAAAACTCATGGTATTTTTGCACAACATACAACAATGTTCATGTGAGTGTTTGTGGAGGCATGAGGCAAAGAAGAGAACAATTGTTAAAAATACCCCTGCTGCTGCTCCCCAAAAATAAAGTTGCTGCAAGAATTAAATCCTGCGGCAGAATGGCTTAACAGCAACAACAATAACAAGTCAGTCATTTAGAATAATGCACAAGGACAACCAACATACAAATGATTTGATGCTAAAACGAATTTTTAGTATAAAAGGCCCACAAACACTTGCAAACACAACACATATGTATGTATGCACGTACATACTACATACACTTGCACCCAGAATTAGCTAGGGAATTTTGTTTGTCTTCCTACAAACCGGTGTAATTTGTGTTTGAATTTCAAATCTAACATGTATTAAAGCAACATGTTGCAAACCGGCTACATAATAAATGTTTCTTTTTTTCTTTTTTTAATTTACACAATTTTTGTATGAAAGTGCAGCTGTATAAAATGGATTTTTTGCTGTTTTGTTTGATTCAAACAACACTCTGCACACAAACACTTGCATATACATATTTCTTATACGATTGCATTCATACTCTGCATCCAAACTTAATACTGCAATGCGTACGTAAGCATTGCCTGCTGTTGCTTTATTATTATGCTACTCGTAGTTGTTGTTGTTACTGTTGTTGTTGTTGTTGAAATAAACAAGTACATTACAATAACAAACATTTGTTTGTTTTGTTTTTTTTGCTCTCTTCATCTGTATGTAGGTTTGGGAATTGTAAAAAAAAACAACAACTGCAACAACAAAATACAAGTGTTTTTTCGTTTTTGTTCCGTTCTTTTTGTACTCCTCCTCAAAAACCCAGACAAATTGGAATTTCTACAACAGAAACAGTTTGATTTTAAGGTTTAAAGCTGGAAGTAAAATCGCCCAACTACAGGCGACTTGCTTATGAGATTATCAGATCAGATTACAGCAGTTTTTTTCTTTTTAATTACATATTAATCTTAAATTAATGAATTTAACTGATGGTATAGAAAAGAATGTACATTTGTATGTAAATATGTATGTAGTATGTGATAAGAACAATTATTAATGAAGCTGATTAAATAATGAATTTATTAGTTACACATACATACATACATTGTATGTACATACACTTAAGAGTACTAAATAAAAAATTAGACATTTTTTGACTTAGTATTCATTTCAGCTTTTCTTCATTATTAGTACATACTCGAATTTGTATTTCAGAATATATAAACAATGACTTCTGACAAATCGTTTAAGTCCTAGTGATAAAAGACTTTCTTTCAGCTATTTCAAATCAGTGATGGGATTTTAACATTTATTGATATTAAGTGCCAAATAATACGTGTCAAAATGACTTTCAGAAAATGAAAATAAATTGGATCCAAGTTTATATAAAACAAGTAGTAAGTTGCACAGTTTTTACAAGGTAATTGGTTCCGGAAAACTTCTTGTAAAAAAACTGTGTAAAAAAAGTCATTGATCGTATGCCAAATAGGTGAATGGTTTCTTATCTCTAAAACCTATTGAAATTAATGAAAAACAAGGATTTTTTAAGAACAACTATTCAGGTTTATAATATTAAATCACATACATTCTCGTATATAAAATGTATTTTTACACAAGAATATTTATTAAAGAAAAGGATATCCACTGTAAGCTTAAAAGTAATGTAAATAAATGAACATATGTATGTATGTATGACAAGACAAAAAGAGAATTCCCCTAAATTTGTGCTATTTACAATTGCCCTGACTAGTAAATTTGCTTGTATCCACAAAAAGGGAATTCCTTTAAATTTGTGATATGAACATATTACGCACAAATTAAATTTAACCAACAAATTTTAAGTCCAAAAGATTTTAAATCGTAATCGTAAATGGAATAAAATCGTGTAAAATATTAAAATTTGTTTATTTTCAAACCGTGTTATATCAGAATTATGTGTACTTTTAAAATGGCTGCCGATCTGCAAATAATTTACATGACCAGCCAGCCATTCCTTAAATTGATTAAAGAAGAGATTCGGAATACTTTAAGGTAGGTGTTGTAATAATATTTATGGGCATTACAAACATCAGCAAAAATTCAATATACTCTCCCCACTATGGTGCTGTAGGCTATAATAACTTGAACGACATTGTGTAAAGTAAATGTAAACTAAGTCTAAAGAGTTGAAACAATTTAATCGTTAAATTGAACTAGTTCGTTCATGAACTACCCAAGACTTTTATTATTATAGGAATCCGTGCACGAACTTTGGATATTTAACCTTGAGTGACAAAGGAACACTTATCGATTAAAAACTTGAAAGTTTTCATACAAATGTAAACTCAGTGGAACGAATGAGTTTATTGTAGAAAAATTTAATTTTATTATTTTAACTAATATCGTCCTGCAGTTCAACGTTTTAATTGTAATTTCTCTCAACTAATAAAGAAGTCATCTTGAACAAACATTGGACGTTCGAATTTCGCAGTACTACAGCTAAAAAAAATATTCTCCCATTTGTACAACAATAAAAACGGTTTGTCTATTTAAATAGAACTTTATTCTACTTAAAACTATAAATACAAATGTACGTACTGTTGATAGGATTATGTATGTATGTATGTATATATGTACATAACTCCATGTACGAGTAAAAACTATATGGCCACTTAGACAAATATATATTATTTGTTAGACCATGTCAGTTACAGTTTTTGTGTTTTTCTTTGCTGTTGAAATGTTTGATATGTAATTTTTTTCTAGTTGTTTTATTTTCGTTTTCAATTGAATTGAATGTATGTATGTATGTTTGTTGTGTATTTTGCATTTTGTAAACGAGCTGCTAACTTCATAATTTATAGTTTCACCTAAATTTGCTACATTGATTTCATGTAAAAATACCAGGTTTTTTGTTGAGTTTTCCGTTTTGTTTTGCGTATAAAAGAATTTTAGTTGAGTGCTAAAAATATATAAATTAAATGGCCATTTTAATAGGGCGTTGTTAATATTTAACACCTTTTGATTATTGTTTTTAACTCAACTATTTATGTTTCAAATGTGATATAGGCAATTTAAATATAAAACTACTTTGTGGCAGTTTGCGGTAAAACATATGGTTTATTTTGCCGCAAACACGAGTTATAACTAACGTGACCATTATCCCGTTTTTTGAAAACTCTTCCCGCCTAGATTTTATAACCTGATGTTTTTGTTTTTCTAATTTTAAAGGAAATATAAAAATTAAACACTAAGATAGCATTTGAATCCAGTAATTCTCAAAAAATGAGACGAAATTCACAAAAATATTTTTTTTACAAATGGCATTTTTTAAATGTCCACATTTCTTTCGGGCATACATTAAGGTTTTCAAACCAGTTTGTCGTTTTGTATATCCAGTATTGGTTCCAAAATGTATCTGTGTATAATTTTTCTGTTTAAGTAATTAAGTAAATCTGAGAATATTTTAAACCAGACCAATATTTTGAAATTTTAATTTTTAAATACATTTAATTTGAAAATTATAAGAGCACACGTTTTAAGCACACAAGCGTGGCCAGCCCATCTTCAAAACATAAACTCTAATGCTTGGCTATGCCCATGTAGAATTTTGTCCGGAACACCAGACGTTGTCCGGAACACCAGACGTTTTTTGGAAGTGCTTCAGATCAAAACTTCGAATGTTTTTTTAAAAGGTTTTTTTTTAAGATTAAGATTCTTGTGCAAATCAATTTTGCAAGCAATTGGTAACTTTGATGAATTTTAAAGCGCTAAAATATAAATTTACATTTTAAACATTTAATTTGCTAAATTCTTTTATTTTAAGTTCCATCATGTATCCCAATGATTTAAACTATGTATTGGCTTGCTTAAACATTGAATAAGGTTATAATTTTTAAAAGAACTCCAGTCGAAATCAAAATTTTGGTTCAATCTGAACAATTCGCTTTTAATCACTACATCACCGATTTCTTGGCATAGTTTGTTTAAGTTTTTGCGGCACATTTTTGTTAAAACGCAGTCATTAAATATTCTGAATCTAGTTCTAGAATTAAAGATTTTACAATAAAAAATGTTTAAAATTTAATTATAAATATGCGATTAATTTGAAACATCCGCTTTTTCATATCATAGTTTCAAAATCCCGCTTTTTTATAATGTTTACTTCCAAATCCCGCTTTTTGATCCTTAAAATACCGCTTTTTGATAAAAAAAAAAACCGTCTGGTCACGTTAGTTATAACATACGAGTATTTTAAAACACAAATTAAATACCAATAGAATTCGTAAACTATTGTAAGTTTAGAAAACATACGGCTCATATGTTTATAAAAACATGAATTTTACAATACATTTTTAATTTTATAACTAAATTAAAACGTTCAACTTAAAAATATAATAAAAAATTAACAAATAAACTTATTGGAAATATTAAATAATTAAATTGCATAAAAATGTCTACATTTGTTTAGATTTAATATAAAACACACTTGAAATTACATGTTTAACATTTAAAAAATTTAATTAACAATATTTGAAACACTTTTTATGAGTGTCTCTTTCTTTAACACTTTATCATCACTGAAGTTCAAGCACCTCTTAAATCCAGTAAATACGGAAATTAATACAAAATGTTTTTTTTATCTTTTCTAAGAATTTAGAGAGAGAAAAAAAACAAAAAGAAAAATAATAAAATATATAAAAATTTATAAAATCCTTTTATATGATGAGCAACAGTAGTTTATTATAACATTAGTGTCATTCAAGTGTGCTTTATGTATTTATTTATACTTGTACTCATATCAACATATTATGAGTAGGTATATTTGTGTGTTCTTTTATTATTATATTTTGTTTGCTTTTAATTTTAGCTTTTTTTTATATAACCAACCAAAGGAGTTGTGGAATAAAAATCAAAAACATTTATATGAATATGTAGGTACACTTGGTTTCATGAATATGAATAGAGCAGTTTTGTGTATTGTGTCTGCAAGTCAAGGTAGGTAAAGTGAAGAATATATAATCGTAACTTTTTGTCAGAATTTTAACTCAAAAATATTAAAATTCCCTGTATTCATGAAATAGAGCAAACAGATTTACATAAAAAATTTTAAAAAACAAATACAAGAAAAGAGATTTATATTTAATAAAGCCAGCAAAGTTGGTCAAGTAAGTCAACTATAATCACTAGGTATTATAATGTATAGAATACTTAGATCTCTTAAGGTACGGTCACATTTGGCAAATATTTACTCAAAAAAGCGTAACCACTTGTTTTAGCACACATTTGTTTGACGCTGTTTACTCTTACAAATAAGGATTTTAGAAAAGTATTTTTAAAGTTAAGTAACTTTTTCACTTAAACTTTCTACTTCTGGAACATTTTAATAAACATTCCAGTATTATACATACATATGTATGTAAGTAAGTAGTTCTTTGAAAAAAATCTTTAAGAAATTATTCGATTATAAAAACAAACATTCTGCGAATGTATATCTAGTAGTTTTCTTTGATTTTGCGACTTGACGCTCCATTTGGGAGTCTTGTATGGTGTTTATAATAATAATACATACTTAATAAAAAAAAATCTGGCACGCTTCAGTGCCTAAAAGTCTGCTGTACATGAACGAATGAATATACAATGATAGTGCAAAGTAACCAACGAACCAACCAACTAGTAGCTGCAATGGATGCTATTTATGATTAAAAAAACAGGAATGTTAGTGGTACACAGGGCTGCCAGATGAATTTCGGAAACAAATCGCAAAAATCCCGATAAAAAAGAAAACAATCGTCATTTTGAATTTTAAAAATCGTCAAAAAAAATCGGAAAAATAAAAAGTCACTATTTCTAATAGTATTTTGAAATTTTTATTTAAACGAAAACATAGAAATTCAAGTTTATATAGTCTCTTGTACAATACATATCAAAATACTTAAATTTTAACTTTTTAAATAAGTAATCACGAAAAATATAATGTTAAACACAACTTGTGTAATATTTTTATAATATCTTAGTCCGCTTTCACACTCTTTTAAATTCTGACTCGTCAACGCAAGTATTTTTGCATGAGAAGGGAAAAAAGAACAAAACTTGACGGTACTAGTAAATTTTCTTAATTTTTTTTGTTTTTTTTTTATGCATGTTGATTTGCATTAAAAAGTACGAAAATTGAATTGATGTGTTTAAATTAAATGGCAAGTTCACAAGAAAATTGAACAAAAAATGGTCAGCTAAAACTGCAGAGTGTGAAACAAGACGTGCAGTATTTTATAAATAAATATCTGAATTTAGCATATTTTATTTATTCAGGTTAAACAATTTAGTTTATTAAGTTTTAAATAACATTTTGAATAAAGAATTCAATACATCCATCATATACAGGTACTTATTGTCAAAAAAAAATCCGTATTTTTGTCATTTAAATTTATTTAGCTGAATATTCTTTCGACGTTTTGTTAAAATATGATAAGCTTTTGTAGAATTTGTCCATTGAAATTCGGAATTTGTTTCTTTTAAAAATTATAGTTCATGGAATTCAGTATTTAAAATTGCTTTTGATGTTTACAGATAAATAAGTAATTTCTACTATTATTTACTTAAACTTAACTATTGCCAATAATTAAGAAAACTTTGATATCATTTAGTTTTGTTTTTAAAATATGTCATGTTCTTTTTAATAATTTTAATATTAAATAAGAAAAATAGTTGTTGTCTCAAAAAAAGAGAGAATTTGGTAACGAAAACATTAATAAAACAAACAAATGATAGAAAATTTTAATAATTCAGAAAATCGTCACTTTCAATGAAAAAATCGTCAAATCGTCACTTTGATATTTTTAAAACAAAAAATCGTCAAATCTGGCAGCTATGGTGGTACATGCAGACAACAGTTGTGTTGAAATATGTAGTACTCGTAGCAGAGTCTCTCAGAAAATTGTCCAATTATGTTTATACATATATATGCACATTAGGGTGACAATGGTTTGTATGTAAGAAAATTTTTGTTGGAATTATAAAGTTTTCTCAACGGAATATTGTGCCAATAGGTCTAAAAGTTTTGTGCCGAAAATTTGAGCCAAATCGGACAACGTTTTCTGGACGCGCATCGAGGTCAAAGGTCAAGTATTTTTATATTTCGCAGTTAATATGAAATAATGTTGGGAAACTCATTAATTTTCTACATTAGTTTACAAAAACATCTGGATTCTGTAGACTTTTAATAAAAAGGACAGTCAAACTGTTTTTTTTTTGGGAACTAACCCTCAAATCTCATTTGGGTCAAAGTGACCGACAAACTATTATATTGCAAGAATGTTTTGTATATGTATGTTATTATTGTCAATGTACACAAATGTACAAATTCTGTAGACTTTTGATAAAATAACTTAAAAATATTCCAAGAAAAAAGTTATGATACAAATTTTTAATTAATATAAAGTTTTAAGATTTTTTTTTTTCTTTTAAAATTTACAGATCAAAATTTCTTTGAAGAGAATGTAGATTAGCATTTTTCGGATACAACAGCCTATATTTTTGTACCACCTGTAAAATATTAAATTTATAATATATATATAGTTACTTTCATTAAATGTTGTTTCTGTTCCTCATCTTTTGTTATCTTGTCATGGTATTCTTGAACTAACTGAATGCCTCTTTCAGCACAATCATTAACAACACTCAAGTTTTGGATAATTTGTTTTGCTCTTAGGTACTCTCCTATCACACTCCAAGAATGTGGATCTTTGCTAAAAAACTCCATTGAAATTCCAAATCTTTTGAAAACTTTTTTGGTATTTTTTGAAAACAAATCTTGTAAAATATTAGAGTTGTCTCTGGAAATGAAATTTTTAAGTTTTCCTTCTTTATGATTAGCTTCTTTGGTATTTCTTCATCTTCATTTCCAGATGTATCTACAGACATCTTTGCCACTAACTTTCTTTTTGTCATGTTGTCTATCCTTTCGTCAAACAAACAAAAGCCCACACATTCTTCGTTTAAGTAATACAGATGATTTAATACCTTTGAAATGGCTTTGTCCGCAATATTTTGATTAACTGTTTTGTAGTTTTCCAATTTTCTCAAAAAGAGCTGCTTTATCCGCTTTATTTGAATCAAACCAAAAATTTGAGTAACAACTTACAATAAACCCAGTTACTTCTATCAAAGTACTGATTTCGAAATCTGTTACTTGAAGAAACTGATTGCAAAAAATTACAATTTTTAAGGAGTATATAGCCTTGGCCATCCATCTAGCGTAGTGTAAATATAATAACTAACTCAAAAAATTCTTTATAATCATCTCTCGGAAATGAGTCGTTAATTTTTCCAAAAGCAAAATCTAAAAGTTCAGCAACATTATCGCCTATAATTTCCATAACTCGTGGATGAGCTATTCCTGGCACATAACTATCTGTGTTTATTACTGGCCAATGTTTTTTGAAATTTTTAAAAATCGTTATGTCCGGTCCAGAAGATACTCCAACATTGGCCTCTGTAAAAACTGCTGCTAAAACAATTTCAAAAATATGGTGTCTGCAGCCTAGAAATAAAATATCTCTTCCAATTGATCTCTCCAAAAGCACACATGCACCTTTCAGTCTACCAGTGTTGGATGATGTTGTATCAAACACAAACGCTTCCGTTCTTTCCAAAATATTCTTATCTTCTAAAGCATCATAAACTGCAGAAGAAATTTCCGCTCCAGTCCCAGAGGGAATATCAGGCATGTCTATAATTTTTAGTAGGCCTTGAAATTTATAGTAAGAATCCGTTAAAAATAATGGTTGTTGTCTAGGAAATTTAGCTATTTTAAAATATTTGATTTGTAGATGACGTGATTTACTACAAAGATGTGTTTTTGTAATTATACATTACATGTCTTCGGCAGCCGGAAATTAATGATGCTTTTATTCAAAAACATTAATGTTTGTGGCCCGCTTTGAAATATGAGGGTTAATTGCCGAAATTCGTATAGATTGTAAAATATAAAAATACTTGACCTTTGACCTCGATGCGCGTCCAGAAAACGTTATCCGATTTGGCTCAAATTTTCGGCACAAAACTTTTAGACCTATTGGCACAATATTCCGTTGAGAAAACTTTAAAATTCATAAAAAAAATTTTTGCTGTCACCCTAATGCACATAGATATGTATGTAATTCAATTCAAATCCATTACTTGTTTTTACAGGAAATATCACTCACTGTTCAGTTAGCATACAAAAATTTAATTTGACGGTACCTTTTGCAGATCTATACCTAGTACACAGTTCTTTTTGTTATTGTCTCTACGAGAAATACAATCAATGTACAAGAGTTTTGCAAGATCAAATAAAAAAGAAACGAAATATTTGTTGTGTCCTGTCCTAAATAAACAAAGTATTTTTTAATAAATAAACGAGTTCAAATATATTTTATTTAGTGGTTAGGTCTTTTTCGGCAATTATTAGCCAAGTGTGACCGCACCTTCAGGTTTACTATTTTCGAAATTTCACCACAAGATTCTTCTTTTCGCTGATTGGCCATAATATTTCTAACAGAGATCGGTAGCTATAATTTTCCTTCCATTTCGATGGTTAAAATTGCAGAAGTTTTACTTGAATTTGTAAAATAAATAATAAAAATTTAAAATAAATAATTTTAAAAAAAATTAAAATAAAAAATAACGATGGTTTTTCCTCTTTGTTCTTAATTATCCACTTACTTTGGATAATTGCGTGTGTAAAATACATGTGGAAATACATATGTAATATTTTCGATAAGAACACGCTCTATTTTCCTGTGACAAACATAAACAAAACATCTGGGTTGTTTTAAAACAAAATTGTTTGAAAAAATATATTGTAAAGAAATATTAAAGAAAATGGATAATGAACATGGAAAAGTAAGTATTTTTCGATTTTTAATAAATTAAATTATGTTTACTATATTTATTGCAGTTAGATTGGCCAAAAGAAGCAATTCTTGAAATTTATACTTTATATATTAGTTATTTATTAGTGTCTTAAATATTAATATTACAGTTTTGCTGATTATGTTTATAAGTTTCCTAAAATCGCAAATTTGTAGGGTGTATTTAGATTATTTTCTTAGACTGTATGTCGGTATTAGTTTCCTTATAGGATATCGTGTATATAAGATTCTGTCTCTGTTAAGTGGATACTCATTTAAATATACTCATTTAAATATACATATGTAGGTGATATGTACTGCTAATATTTCACTCCACACTAATTTTGCTTTGGCTCCAATATGGCTTTTAAGCCAAACTAATGGCGTTTTCTTTTCTGGCAAAAATGTTACACGTTTTTCCCATTTCGCATCTTTTTTAATTTTTTTGTGTTCTTTTCTGAAAAAATATCAACACTGCTAAAGTGTAGTGTGTTCTTTTCTATAAATGTCACACTATAAATTAAAAAAATGGTGCACCTTTCACACTCCGTATTTTTAGAGGGGGAGAATCGCACGATAAAACAGTTGACCAGTGATGCCAACTTTTGAGACTCAAAACGCGTAAACATTTTTGAAAAAAGGGCTAAATGGAAAATAATCCATATAAAACCACATCCAATTTTCTTTTTTTTTGCGTTTTGAGTGACTAAAATCCGGCTAAATCTAGCCCGAAAAGGGCTAAGTTGGCATCGCTACAACTGACATTTGTTTTGTTTATGAATGTGTATTTGTGTCAAGAAACAAAAAAAATATACAAAATGGGAAATATTACTACTTTTTATGTGCTGAAAAAAAATTTTGGATGACTTGTTGAATTCATCTTCATTATCTGATGATGATAAAATATTTTATATGATTATGGAAAAGTGAAAGGCTTTGTAGAGAACGTAATTATGAATACTCTGAAGTTGATGTATGTCAAATTTCCTACTACTTTTTTTTTATATGTATATATGTAATGTATGTCTATATATATGTATATAATTTTTATACTTTAAGAATTTACGTATTAGTCGGGAAGGTGCCATTGGTCTTTTTGATAAATATTCATTGTCTTATTTCAAGCGATCTTACCAGGGAGCTATCTGCTTCTTCTTGTTTAACAAAAAAAAACAAAAACAGCTGTACATGAAAAAAAAGTGTTACACTGTTGTAATTTTATGTTCTATTCTGACCATTAAAAATGCGACATCTTTAAAATGTGGGGTAAACATTATAAAAATGTACATAATAACGGTGTAACATTTTATTTCAGAAAAGAAAACACCATAAGATATCGTTGTCATCTGCATATACATATGCGTTTGAAAAAGCAATACAAATAAAAAAAAACTAATGAAATACATATACATATGTACATTAATACATGCCCAGCAAGCCATATGAGTCCGAAAAGAGTCTTTTCTGACACCTTTTTCGGAGCGTTAACGCTCTTTGTGAGCCCAAAAAACAATCATAATTGCTCCGAAAACCTTCAGAAAAGAGCGTCATTACGTTCGAAAATGGTCCGTCAGAAAGAGCTCTTAGATAATGTCAGAAAAGAGTCTTTTATGAGGGTTTGTTTGGGCTCTTAAAGAGCTCTTAGATAATGTCAGAAAAGAGTCTTTTATGAGGTTTTTCTTGAGCTCTGTGTAATCTTGTTTTTATTATGCTTGTGTGTTACAACTATGTTTTTTTTTTGTTCAAAGCACAAATAACAAGACAACAACGCTTTGGTACACACATAATTAAGTGTAACAGTAACAAGCAAATTTTTCTTTCGCTCCGAAAATGCTCTTTTGTTGGACTCTTTTCTGACTCCTTTTTTCGGAGCGCTCCTAGAATGGTATGCTGGGTGTGTATATAAATACATATGTATGTACATATGTAGTATGTGAATGTTTATATAATCCTATTTATCCTTTTAATGGATTTGCTTGTTTGCTATTTTCCTTTTGTCTGTTGTCTCTATTTGTGTTTGTTTTAAATGCTATTGACATCTGTCGGTCGGTCGGTCGGTCGGTCGATTGTTATACGTCTCAATTACTATTTGTTTTATCACCAGGATAACAGATAAATTGGCAGGCAGCAGTGTTGTGGCCAATAAAACATACCACTAGTTGTATACACACTATATTTGTTGTAGAGGTTCTTAAAAGGGAGTTGCGTCAGTGTTTAAAAGGCAGTAAATTGCACCCGCACTTTGTGAAAAGCGGCAGCAAATCAAATCAAATACTTTAAATTTGATATTTTATTAACATTCGATTGATTTATGGCTAAATTCACAGTCTTTAGTTAGCTAATGACAAAGGCTTAACTAATGATTCTTTATTCCCAATGCTTAGTTTGCCATAAGAATAACAAGTAATAGTTAAACAATAGTTAGTATTTTAGTTTACCAATGGTTAACTAATGACCGAGAATTCGGCCATTAATGAGACAGTTGGCTGGCTAGACTTTATTTATTGATTAAACATATTGTAAAACACCACAATGCAGACGCGTGTCGTTAAAATGAAAATCAATTTAAAAAAGCTGAGATTTACCAGCTATTAGACACACATACACACACAAGTTTTGCGTTTTCAATAAATTTGAATTTAATTAAAAAATATGTTATAGTTGAAATGAATGGCGTTAGTTTTGCTTTTATGGGCATTTAATTGAACTACATATTTTATTTAAGGTTGAAGGCGCCAGTCTCTGTGATTTCAATTACTACAATTTTAATTTACAGCTGGAATTTTAAAATCATTTAAATTAATATTGCTACACATTTAAATAACAATAACATTTTATTGGAAATCTTTACTTCACTTTACACCAATACCTCACTTTGTGACGGGGTTACGTTCCAAAAAAAACACGACGCAAATTGAAACGACGCAAAGTGAATTAAGATTTTCTAGAGGAAACCATGTAAAGATCGAAGATAGGTTCTAGGGTTACGAAAACACCAACTTGATGGCTTTCTTTCACTAAAAATTGGTGTAATGTTTGCTGAACAGCTTTTTTTCGACGTAAAATCAATTTCTTTGTAGCAATTGTTTGTATTAGTTATCGTCAAATCTAACGACACACAGTGAAAATTACTACTAATTAAGCAGCGATGCAACTTCGAAAAAACAGATAACGAAATGACGTAAAGCGAGGTATTGGTGTACTCTTAATTAACATTATTTATTTGTTGTTAAAATTGTTATTTCAAAGCATAGTGGTAGCGAAATGTATCACACACATAATGTTTTTTTTTAACTGTTTGTAGTCAAATGTGGGATGATGACGATGATAAAAATAACAATATAAAAATAAATTTATAATTTAACACTACAACGATTTTGTTTGTATTTAATTTATTTCTGTTTTCTTTCATTCAATATAATTTCCCTGTTTTTAGGTGCGCATTGTTATCGGATTTTGCAAAATAAATAATAACAAAATATAGACATATTTATAAAACAAAAAAATTCTGTAATTAGATAAACTAACAATGATAAAACAATATGTAGGAATATTGTTCCATCTATTTATTAATGTGAGTTGGCAAAGGTAGAATGTTCTATAAACTACAAAGAGTTAAACAAACAGTAGAGTTTAATGTGAGATAAATACAACAACAAAAAAATTAAATTTAATTTATTGTACTCGTTGCACCAAGGAAAAAGAGTTGAATTGTTTTAGAAAAATTCCATTTATAGTTTCAACAAAAACAACTAATGATACGCAGATGTAAGCCAATAATTACAATATGAGTAATTAAACAAACACAGTTGATTATAATGAATTTTCAACTACCGGAAAGGTGGTTTTAAAAATTTAAAACAGCTTGTTACAATTTGACATAAATACTTTATTAAGGACGATTTCTAAAAAAATAGTTTCTTATTAGATTTGTAATCATTTGCAATCTGAAAATAGCGTCAAACTTTACCAATTCAAAAGCAGTTACTTCTATATCCATTTCAATTCTTAAATATTTTGTTTCAAATAAATAACATTTCGATTATTTGATTTGTTCTGAATAATATGAACTATCATTTGTTTAAATTTAATAAAACGTAAAATTCAAATATATTTTAAAACAAGTTTTTTCCATCTTTCATGAAAATAAAGCGTGATCCATTTCGAGGTTCCCTACTTTTTTAAAGAAAAAAACACAGAAAATTCAAATTTATCCTGCCTTTACACATGCAAGTACTTGCATGCGAGTGCTGTGTACGTAAACTTATTCGAAAAACTCGAATCATTTGCAAGTAGCATTACTGTTTACACAGGACAGTAAGAGTTCATTTTCAAAATGTTGTCAAAGCGTAAACTTCTACCGGCAGCTCCATTTGATTTGCAATTGCTTCGAAGGCCTTGCTTTTCAAATCGTTCCTCCTATATGATTTAGCACTCATATCCCACAGAAGAGGATGGGAACGATATAAATTAATAATTTTAATATATTTTTTTAATTTTATTTAATTTCACTTCCATTTTTGTTTTGATTGAAAAATACAGTTGCCGAGTTGATCACATACAAATATTTTATGAGGGAAAATTTGCATTCACAATAATTATTATGATTTTAATGATATTTATTCTCCAAAATTAAAACATTTTGTTTATCAATATTATTTGAAAGAAATTTGTTTATAATCACTCATACAACAAACTAAAATTTCAATTATAAATATTATATTATCCACTTTCTATTCATTGGAAAATATACATGGCAACATTATTTTTTTATTTGACGTTTACTGGCATGAGAGTGTCAAACATTCACTCGTATGCAAATTTAGCTGTGAGTAGCTCAGCAAGTGCGAAAACTGTGAGTGTATTAGTAAAAAAAATGTGAGTGTATGGAGTTTTTTGTTTATTATCGTTTGAAAAAACTTTCTTTGGCATTTATTTTTTGAAGATTATGTCTGTCAAATGTTGGCCGTTGCTATGTCGAAGAAGCTCTATCCGTTGAGTACAATTCTCAATGACTCGTTCGAGCATTTCGACTGGTAACTGGCGAATGACACGCGTGATGTTTTCCTCCAAGGCCTGAATCGAAGCGGGTTTGTCCGCATAAACTTTAGACTTTACATGTACCCACAGGAAAAAGTCTAACGGTGTGATATCACACGATCTTGGTGGCTGATCGACCGACCCAAAACGTGAAATTATATGCTCACCGAAGTGTTCTCTCAATAAATCCATTGAAACCAAATGTCGCCGAGATAACGAGCTTCAATTTCAGGCATCAAATAGTCGGTTATCATGATAACGGTCGCCATGGACGGTTACATTCACACCAGCATCATTTTTAAAGAAATATGGACCGATGATTCCACGTCTTTACAGCGTGCTGACCGTGGTCTATTCGGTAGAATATTATCCAAAAATGAACGCTGGGTCTCAAAATGGGTGATGGTGTTGCGAGTAGTACGGTAAGTGGTTGAGCGATGTGCACGAAACACATTCCTCACAGAACGTAAATTTTCGTAATAAAGTTGAACGATTTGTAAACGTTGTTCAGGCGTAAGTCTTTCCATTATGAAATGCCAAACAATACTAAACAAAAATAACATGACAGCATGACACGACTCACACGTGATCTATCAATAAAAGGCTATTGAAAAAAGTATCTCTCACCATTCATTCTATGAAGAATAATCGAATAAAACGACTAAATATAAAACAATACATGTTTAATGAACAGGTATTTGTGCATATAAAAAAATATTATTTTTTATAATTATTATTTAAACTGTATCTTTTGATGGTGACAATTTGGAATTTCGAAAAAGTGAAACACAACAATTTGATTATATTAATTATATTAACGATTTTCAATATAAAGAACAGTCAAAAAATGTTTTTCAATTACTATAATTGAGTGGCACTGGATCTGGCCCTGGCCCCTTTACAAATATATAAATGTACCGCAGGAAGTTGTAATTATAAAAATAAATGTACTTGTCTACTTTATTTTTTATAAATACGGCAGTTGATAGTTAATAAAAAAAAATAGTGAACGAGTGGGAGAATTTAAAGAGTCCACATACTTATGTTGGCAATTTATTAGCAACATCGAAATTATGTATGTATTATTACATTAAATCATAATATGATTACTTTAGACAATATTATGATTACTTTAAAAAAACAAATGATTATTTTGGAACATAATATGATTACTTTATATCATATTATGTTTAATTTAAACTATATATATACCTTGGGTAATAATAATAATCATGTATGAAAATTTTATGATTATATTGTGTTATAATAATGTTATGATTAATAAGAAAATATTATGATGAAATATATCCGAAACATAAATCTTATCATAATATGTTGCTTTTAGATTATGTTTACCACAACATATTTTTTCTCTGCGTGTATATAGGTATAAGTATTTAGATATACTTTGCCCCTTATGGATAGCGTAAAAGAAAATATTGAAAGCCAACCGATTGTCGGTCGGTTGAAAACATGATTGCAATTGTCTTTTTAAGAAATTCGCTGAAACCTTTTTCGGAACATTGGGGATGGAAGGTATTGGCTCTTCTTTCGGAGTCTCGTACAACGATACCTCATCAAAGAGGACCTACAAAAGTTTTGCAAAAAAAAAACAATAACACGAAATGAACAAAAAATTCTTTAAATGTCACAATTAAGTGATACATATGTACTTATGTACATATAAATTGTTCTTCCTTTTCTACTTCTTTTTGCAAATTATTTTACAAAAAAAGTAAAGGTATGGTCAGACATGGCAAATATTTATTTAAAAAAGCTTGTTTAACACAAATTTGTTTGACGTTGTTTACTCTTAGAAGAGTTTTGTAAGATCAAACAGTGTGAACAAACAAACGAACAAACGGCTGAATGAACAAATGTGTGACTGAAATGTGAAAAAATTACCTAAATTAGAATAGAACTAAATGACTTGTTATAAAAATATACAAACATTCAAATTTATTTTTTCACGAGCTATGTATTGTAATTTTTTTTAGTTTTTGTCTTTAAAATAGACAAAGAACATAATTATTAAAATGTATATAAGTGATATTATTAAAGACGGCTTTAGTTAATATTACTTTATGTGATTGAATTATTTGAACAAGTTTAAATCTCTTATTCGAATTATTCGAACAAAAGAAAATCGATTAATGTGGATACCCTAGTAAATAGTAATTTAATATTTATGGTTATTTTTGGTTACTAAATTATTATTTCAACAGAGATGGCTCCTGAGTATGTTTCTTCGTTGATGTTTTTATTTATTAAATATTTCACATTACCGTTTTTAATAAAACCAAAAAAAAAAATAAATAAATCAAAATGTCCTTTGCACTCTTTGTACAGTTTCTCACAAAAAACTTTCTACTTTTAAGTAAATAACGAAAAAGGGGCTGATTATTATAACATTTTTAAAAATATGTATATTCCAATGACACAATAAAGCAAACGATTCAAGACACGTTTACTTACCAATACTACATAGAAAATATACCTATAAATGTTGTGTGACCTTTGCAGGATACAAAAAGTAAGACTTTCATACAAATATAAACTATAAATTCATGTCATATTATTGATTTCATGCTGACAATACGTAACTAAACTAACGACAGTGTGTGTGACTATTAATGAATGAAATGAAACAAACATTATTGATTTGTTATTAACAACCCTTAAGCAATTTGCCAATAAATACTTACTAAGTATTGTCGTTTACTAAATTGTTATAAAGATATTTTAAGGATTTCATACATTTCTTCATTTACAATGTATTATTTGTATGGCATGTTACAAGTATAGTGAGTGTCCTTGTTTTGTTTTTGTCATTTATTCTTCCCATAATTTATGACTGAGTATAATAATATTTATAGTATAAATAATATTGTAAGGCTTTCAGAGACACTCCTTTACTAAATAGATACTAAAAAGAATGAGTGACTGAATGAATGAATGTGTGAAATTTTATATTGTTGTCGTGTGCTGACAAATTGTCAATATTGTTGACAATGGGTGGTGGCGTGGCGCTAGAGGTAATCATACCCCTAAAGCAAATATTTATTTATGGTTGCAGCCATTTCTTAATGTCTATTTTGTGTTATTTTTCCTAAATTTTTACGCCAAAATATAATTCTGCTGTTAGGGTTACAAAAGGATGAAAGGATACGTCTCCTAAGTTTTGTGGTTTCCAGCTTAAGCAATTTGTTAACAAAAGAATAATACGTACTAAATTACAAGATAATGTCAAAGAATTTTTAAATTAGTTTCTTTTTCATTTTTTGAGTTTACAACCAGAAGCCAAAAAATTAGTATAAAACGGAAAAAGTGAGAACTCATTCTGTTCTGTGACGACCTTTTTATAAAAAAATTGTCTAGCTAACTTTGTTTTATGTCATGCTGTTTTAAGTTACATGTTGCGAGTATTGCTTACCAAAATTAAACGGTTGAAGGGTAACGGCATATTAAGTTGTTTTTTAATCCTTTAAATAATTTTTGTAAAGATATTTTTAAACTAAGGGCAGTTAAGTGGAAATTCTCCACAAATACTTTCAGCGATAAGTAATGTTTTGATGCCATTACTTATAAATATATCATTACTTTAATGTCACTTAAAGTAATTACAAGTAATGACTTAAAATACATATAGACATACATATAAAGGGTGATTTTTTAAAAGCTATAAGAAAGTTTTTCAAAAAAAAAACACATAAAATTCAGAAAAATGCATGAAATCTTTATTTGGATCGATAGTACGGTCCATATAATTTAATGTTTGAAGATTATTTCATGCATTCATGACTGCGCCTCAAATGGTCCAACCGCTTAGTCCAATTTTGGCATACTCTTTCCAACATTTCGGACGGTATCTCACGAATAAGTGCTTCAATGTTGTCTTCCAATGCGTCAATTGAAGCAGGCTTGTCAGTATAGACATGAGCTTTAACATAGCCCCACAAAAAATAGTCTAAAGGTGATCTAGGCGGCCAATTGACCGGTCCCAAACGTGAAATAAAATGTTCACCGAACTCGCCTCTCAATAAGTCCATTGTTGCGCGTGCTGTGTGGCATGTTGCATCGTCTTGTTGAAACCACATGCCATGCAAGTCAAGCGCTTGCATTTTGGGCAAAAAAAAAGTTGGATATCATCTCAGGGTAGCGCTCACCATTCACAGTTACGTTCCGATTCGCATCATCATTGAAGAAGTACGGTCCAATGATGTCACCAGCCCATAAACCGCACCAAACTGTGCCTTTTTCTGGATGCATTGGTAGCTCTTGCAATGCTTCTGGCTGATGTTCAATCCAAAATCGACAATTCTGCTTATTTACGTACCCATTGAGCCAAAAATGAGCTTCGTCGCTGAACATAATTTTTCGGTAAAAAAGAGCACAATGAACTTTCTTAACAGAGCACGCATTTTGATAATAAAATTCATTAATTTGCAAACGTTGTTCGTTTGTAAGACGATTCATGGTTAATTTATAGACCAAACTGAAGATGTTTGACAGTGAAACAAAACACGAAACGTGCGTCAGCTGTTTAAACCAGTGTTGCCAAAAATATAATAGCATCATCCTGTATTAGCAAATGGCTGGAAAGAAAGCAGATATGCAACAGATAATAAATAAGTCATTATAAAACTACTTCTATATAATGCAGACGATATGTAGTAGTCATTGAATAGCAAATTATTAAGTAATAGCAAGTCATTACCAAGTTTTTGTGAATTACTTAGACAGTGTTACAAATAGACACAGATGGAATATGAAATATCCAACTCTATTGATTCATTGGAGCATCGTCACAATGTGGGTTGTGTTTCACTGTTCTATCGATACTTCAATGGAATGTGTTCTGGCTGAAATTAGGTACCATTCATGGTCGACTGGTCGAGTGGATCGCACAACACACTACAAGGATAATTCGTTCTTTAGCCGTACTGTCTGTATGTGGAATAAACTACCAGCAGAAGTATTCCCTGACACTTTCAATATTCACGAAAATTCAAATCTAATGTTCACAAACACTACTCCCTCTATCCTCTTCCCCATAACCTATTTTCAGGGCTCGTCCCCTAAGTACTGGTCCAAGCAAAACAAAAATAGATTTTAGGGAAATTATGATTTATAATTTGTGTGACAAATTTCTTTTATTTTCCATTAAATTGTTAAATTAAAGCGCAATTCTGCTACAAATTGCAATTAGAACCTCAATTATCTTGCAGAAATATTTAAGGAATTTCAGCAAAAATAAACAATTCAATTTATTTGTATATTTATTGCATTATCACCATCTCCCTGCAACTGCTATTTGCTCTTTTGAGATAATTCAGGGGTACTTTTCAAAATTACACTACAAGATTTCATTATGTTATTAATAGTACTTGTACACGCAGCCGGAAAATAAAAAAGAATACCAAAGATAAGGAAATGAAACTTGAACGCATTTTAATAGAAAACAATATAGTTATGATGACAAATGATCTTGCGTGTAGACAACAGACACAGATAGAACGGCATACTACATACTTTTCTTATAATTTAAATAGCAGATGATCATTTCTTTAAAGAATTTATTTAGATGTGCTGTTGATGATCTAACAAAGACGCAAACCAATTTAAAAATGACAAATGATGTTGTTTGTTTTGGGCACTCTCTCTTCATGTGGAGTTAAAAAACTCATCATCGAAATCATGCACTACTTTGGGCCTCTAGCAAGTATGACTTGAAATAATTTAAATGTTCATTAGCCGAACAGAAACAGTAGCCAGAGTGAACAGAGGGCTTCGTTTTTTTTTCCAGATTTATATTTTATTATTTATTATCAGCTGTCAGTAGTTGCCCAGTTTTGGAACGATGTTTGTCATTTGAATTTTGTGTATTTAAATTTTTGACAGTTGCATTAATATGAGGATAAATTGTAAATTTTGTATGTGCTTGTATGCTTGAAAATATTCATAATAAGAAACAAAATACAAACAATGTATATTCAGTTTTAAAAATATATGTTAGAAAAAACAAACTGTTTTAAATACAATCTATTTTCCTCACGCCCTGTGAGCAGGGTGGTTTGAAACGGGATCTAAATGATAAGAAACACGTTGCAAATGATTAATTACTTTTCAACAATGTTATAATAACAAAAAGCAAATTTTTTTTTAAGTTTTAATTTATAGGGTGTTTTTTTACGGGTTTGTTTTTCGAAAAGAGATAAAACTGGTATTTTGTGGTCAAATCTGGCAACTCTAATGTCATTTATGTTCAGTTTGGTTTGCCATTTCATCATGAACAGGTTGACAAAAGAACAACGCTTGTAAATCGTGCAAATTTATTTCGAAAATAACGGTTCAGTTCGCGAAGTTTACCGCAAGCTCCGTCCATTTTATGGTCGACATAATCGTCCATCAGAGCAATTAATTCGGTTAACCATGGATCGTTTTCGCACTACGTTTACTCTATGTGATAATACGCATCCGGAGAGACGTCGAACAGTGCGCACCGAAGAAACAATTGCCGCTGTAGAGCAGAGTGTTGAAGAGGACCCGAATTAATGGAGACCGGTATAGAGCCATGATAACTGACTATTTTGTTCCCGAATTGGATGGCATGAATGTGGATGAGTTGTGGTTCCAACAAGACGGCGCTTTATTGAAGGAAACATTCGATGAGCGCATAATTTCGCGGAATGGACCTGTCAATTGGCCACCAAGATCGTGTGATTTGACACCATTGGATTATTTTCTTTGGGGATATGTGAAGTCGCTCGTCTACGCCAACAAACCAGAAACGTTAGGGGAATTGGAAGCCAACATTCGTGGCGTTATTGCCGACATACGGCCCCATATGCTCGAAAAAGTGGTTGAAAATTTGACCTGTAGAATTGGCTTTATTCGAGACAGCCGCGGCGGCCTCATGCCTGAACTCATATTTAAACATTAATGGCATAAAATTATCCTTCCAATAAAGCCAAATTGATGGTCATTAAAACGATTTTCTTGTGTTTTATTTCAATTCGAAGTTCTATACCTCTCAAAAAAACACCCTATATGTATAGTTTATATTATTGGAAAGCAGACCATTAAAATTATTTTCATGATTGGTGGAAATATATTTGTTTATTGCAACTTTAAGATTTTTCTCTACAAATTATCTACATGTCTGAATTTAAAACTAATTGATCATTTTATTTTCATTTCTTTCTAGGTAAATTCTATATGTGATTTTTAAATCTTTAAATGGTTTAAAATATATTTATGAAGCTACATTACTTTGCAAATATGCAGCAGAATACAACGTAGCATTTCCAACGGAGTTAAATTTTCGGCACTTCAGATAAGTAATCAATGACCCTAGAAATATGAAATCTAATTCATTTAACAAACATTTCAACTCTCGACCTGACTGCAACAACTTGATAAGCCACACTATATGTTAATATTAAAAACAACAACTTTGAATCCAGAAAATTTTTTATATAATGTTCTAAAATCGCTACACCATTTCCAATTGCTTTTCAGAAAATATTATCCGGATTTCAATTAGAAATTTCTAAAATACAATCAGAAAATTCTGAAATACAATTGGAAATTTCTGATTTATAATTGGAAATGGTGTAGTTCCACAACGATTATAATCTGAACTACTTCAGATTCTTTGATGACATTCATGGAACTACAGATATACAACTCGTTTTGTGAAACAATATTGTGATAATTACAAATTGGTTCTAGACTAAATCAATAGATCAGAAACTGATAAGAATATTTTTTGTCAAACAATTAAAATTTAAAAAAAAATCAATATATAATTGATATTAGGGAACGACTAGAGAACTAGTTTTTTTAATAATAAAAATGATTAAATATATGGTGCATGATTATAGGTTCAATTAAAAATTAAAGTTGCTATAGATTTTAGAATTAATTAATTCAGTTTTAGTTGAAGTTACTAAAAACTTAATTAAGAATTTAAAAAAAAACATGTCAGCCAATTATTCCATAAAACCAGTTGAAAACTGTTATTTAAAGAGAATTTATTCATACGAACTAATTCAGAATAAAATTCATTCCTGCTTTAAATAGTTAAAATCTCTTTATTCAATTTGTTAAAATAAATTATCTACAGCTATTTTATAATAGATTTTAATTTAAGAAACATTTTATCATTCAATCACTTTTATTATGATATTTTGTAATGGATTTGAATTAATGAAAACTTAAATGATTCAATAAGGAATTAATTCGTCAAATCATGAATTCCGAAAGGAACGAACGCAATACGTTTAAAGTAAGTCTGTAAATAAATTTTAAATGAATTGATATAAATGAATAGAATAATTAAGATATAGATTTTTTTTTATAAAAGAAGTAACACTCAGGCAATTAATATGCCTTTCCTTGGAAAGGGGATAGATTGAAGAAGTAAAGGTGGTGAAAGTAGAAGAAAGCTTTATATCACAACTCTGCAATTGCGCATTATGTTTGTTTTTAGTGCAGAATTGCAGCGCCTCTGGTGGTGAGTAGGCGCATTAATGTTAAAGCTTGATTTTATAGCCTTTATTTAATTATTTTACTTCGGTGGCGTTTTTAAATGCTATACCACCGAAGGAGGGCGCTGTGATAAATATTAGTTATGATAGATAGAAAGAAAAGTAATAATTATCAGAAACTGATGTTGTTTGAGTGGTAGCGGCTGGGAAATTCAATTCAAATTTAATTCTCCCTATATAATTAGAGTTGTGAAAGTATTCAATATTTGGATTCTTAGCACTCGATATTGTTCAAACTACGCGGCATTCAATACCAAAAAGTAACTACTCAAATTTTTTAGAGTAGTTATGTATTGTATCAGTAAAATAAAGAAATTAAGGTCCCGATTACCATTCACAACACTAAGTATTTTGATGTTGTATGTTGTAAACTGAGATTACGATTCACAACACTTTTCGGTTAATCTTAAATAAATGCATGTGGCAAGACAACACAACGATAATCGGGGCCTAAATTAAAAACTTATATTTTTGTTAGGCAAAAAGCACAATTGTGCTTGTAAAGTAAAATTTGTTTAAACTTTAAATACAGCTTTTAAAATTATGGTGGAGTGTCACAAAGCCATGGGACATAAAACCATACTGGCTCAATACAAACGGCCATAAAGCCATAATTTTGATATGGCCTTTAGTCTCATACCAATTTTAGTGAAATGGAACATAAAACCATTATGATTTTATATCCCATTTGATGTGCAATGCGAAGCAGAAAATCGTTTTTTTTACATGAAATAGGGCGGCATGCAACATTATCAAAAATATGGCTGTATGTCTCATTTTTGGAAAAAAATGTATGGCGTTAAGTCCCATTCCATTGAGACTTAATGGCATATGCCCTTAACGCCGTATGATTTTATGTCCCATGGCTTTGTGACACCACACCAAAAATTATTAAGGCCCCGATTACCGTTCACAACACTAAGTATTTTGATGTTGTATGTTGTAAACTGCGATTACGATTCACAACACTTATCAGCTTAATCGTATGAAAAATGCATGTTGTGTTGTAGTCGAGACAACACAACATTTTAGTGTTGTGAACGATAATCGGGCTCTAAAAAACATAACATATACACCAATACCTTGCTTTGCGTGGTTTCGTTTTGAGTTTTTTTTTTGGAAGTTGCGTCGCTGCTTAATTTGTACTAATTTCCACTTTGCGTCGTTAGATTTCCGAGGTTGCGTTGTTTTGGGTTTGAGTCTTTAATATTTTTCTGAAATTTTTGCAAAATCTTCAACATCATTAGATGTTAAAGCGATGACCCATACAAGAAGTGCTTTGATGATCGAAATGGAGTCCTTGCTTTCCAAGTTGCACAGAGAATACCATTAACTAAAATGGTAATTCAGATAAAAGCCAAAAGCTTATTTGATGACATAAAAAGTAAAGCATTATTCAACGATAATGATGGTGGCACAAGGAAATTTATTTTACGTTAACAGAAAAGCTGTTCAGTAAACATTGGACCAATTTTTTGCGAAAGAGAAACGATGACTTAGTATTTTCGTAACCCTAGAATCTTTCATCAATATTTACTTGGTTTCCTATAGAAAATCTCAACTCACTTTGCGTCGTGTTTTTTTTGAACGTAACCGCAACACAAAGTGAGGTATTGGTGTACCCGAAAAAAATGTATTGAATATAGTACCAAACAGTCGAAAGTACCAACATTGTGCTATTCTATAATCAATTTATTTGTTTGGAATAATATTTTGTTAAATTAAAAAGTTACTTTGAACTCTGCAAATGTAAGTCAATTAAAGAGATACAGATTTCTATAACAGATTTTTTAAACAAATGACTGGCTCTATAAGGTCTACAGCTAGATTTACACGATTGAAATTTTCTTCAAAATTGCTCTTCAAAATGCTTCAAACTCATGTTAATAGATAAATTTCTTCAAAATTTATTGTTTATATTTATATTAAAAACTATTAAATAAATAATTTTTGAAGAATTTTTGCTGTTTTGTGAAGAAAATTTCAATCGTGTAAATCTAGCTTAAGTTTAATATATTTTGATAAACTAACCAACAATTTCAAAAGTACAAAATATTGTATATTTTAAATAATTTTTGACTAAAAACTGACAATGAACATAATGTGTACATAAATTTCATGGAATATGGACAATTTAATTGATGAAAAACATTGACAGTATAGAACTGAACATTTCACATACACTAGTCGGCATATTTATTTTGACATACGGGAATATCGGCTTTTCGTTTATTGTTTGCATTAAATCTTCATATAACGGAACTATTGTTGTGTTTTACTTTTTGAACCCATTTTAAGTAGTATGTATTTACAATATTTTGTGATTTTGCTTATATATTTTGTTTTTCTGTAGCAAGATAATCGGGTGAGTAGAGAAATTTTAACGGCATAAGTATTTTGACATTTGCTGATTTCAATGGTTTTTTGTTTTCATTTAAAGTTCTGTACGTTGTAGTCGCTTATTTTGATTTATTTATCATTCTTGATTAAAAATACCATAAAAGTTTGTGTTTTAATTCACTAAGATGGTAAAAACAGCTGAATTAAATGAAACTGCTAGAACAGAAATTGTGACAAAATACAACTTGGGTATTTCTATTATAAATATTGCAAACGAATATAATTTGTCACGACAAACACTTTATTATCAAATAAATAAATATAAAAATATTGGACGAACTACTAATTTGCGCCGAACAGGTAGAAAACGCAATACTACGATCTATGAGGACCGGCTGATTGTTCGACAATTTAAAAACAACCCACTGAAAACGCCCAAAAATGCTGCTATGGAGTGGAATAACAGCACAAATAATCACATAAGTAAACGAACAATTCGTCGGCGTTTAACTGAAGCCAATATAAAGACATACATTGCAAAAACCATCCCTTTTATTACTCCAAAAAATAAAATGAAGCGCGTTGAATTCGCTAAAAAGTATATCAATAAACCTCTGTCCTTCTGGCGTAATGTACTCTGGACTGACGAGAGTAGTTTCGAGTACCACTCATCACACAAAAAAGTTTTTGTCAGATTAAATAAAAAAATCCATAAAAAAGTTGCACCTGTATGCCAGAAAGTAAGCCATGGAGGTGGAAACGTTATGTTCTGGGGATCTATTTCATGTAATGGAGTAGGGGACTTGATTCCTGTTGACGGTTCCATGAACCAACCTCAATATTTAAGAATATTGAATGAATATGCGTTTCAATCCGGCGATAGATTGATCAAAGAAGCATTTATTTTCCAACAGGATAACGTTCCATGTCATAAGAGCAAGATGATCACAAAATTTCTAACAGATGCCGGTGTTTAAACTTTGGATTGACCTCTTCAAAGTCCAGATTTGAATGTAATAGAATATGTGTGGTCATACATAAAGCGAAATAGATCAGCGGATTTGACAAGAACAAAAGATGAAACGATCATTGAGGTCACAAATGCTTGGAAAGAGATTCCAATGGAGTTTCTACAGTCCTTGGTGGATTCCGTTCCGATTCGCCTCCAAAAAGTTTTAAATTCTAAAGGAGGATACATTTTTTATTAATTTAAATAATTATTATTAATTTTTGTTTACCTTGAAGTTCCAAATTTTTTTAAATATGCAATTTAAAAACATGTCAAAATACTTATGCCACATACTGAATTCTCATTTTTAAGTTTCAATTAAAAAAACATAATACAAGACATTTAATATGTGAAAGATCTTTTGTGTTCTAATAAAATACAATCTTTTTTACTATTTTAAATATTTTTAATTAATTTTTTTAATTGCGTAGGACCGGGAATAAAAAAAGAAGAAAAACAACTGGTATGTCAAAATAAATATGCCGACTAGTGTAGTGTACATCAACACTGTAATTACTCGTACTGAAGCATGTATTATTTTGCTGCACGCACTGTATATTAGAATACTACAAGTATTAAATGAATTTTGTTTAATTTTATACATTCATTTTCTGCCTCCGTTTCATGACACGCATGCGTTGTTTCTATGATAGACTGTCAAAAATTTGACAGATGAAAAGTCATTTACATATAAACCTTTATATATACATACATATGTAAAATTAAACGTTTCACTGTTACGCCAGTCTACATAAAAAATGTTAAAGGTCTACTGCAGCAGATAATAAAAATAATGATGATAATGATGATAAAAGTTGTCTGAATAATAAATAATAAAAGGAGTTAAGTTGGTATTATTTATTATTAGGGTGCAGTGACATGAACTACATACATGTACATATGTATATAAATGACATACAAAAGACAAATATAGTACAGGTAGTAACAACAACACTTGTTCTTAACTACTCAGAGTGTTAAATTTGACATTCATAAGGGAATTTATGGGAACCATTTTTATGATTAAACACGCACATTGAAAATCTAGGACAATTTTTAGGTAAATTGGGTCGAATGGTTTGGAATCATAATTTGTCTATGTTTAAAAGCGAAACAAAAAACCCTAATATGTTTAACAAAAACAATTAATAATACCGATAGAAGCTTATTTTTTCTGTAACTTGGTAGATATGTTTTATAAACAATAATAAATAAAACCAACAAAAATATAGTATTACGGAATTCACCTTGAAAAGATAAAAGTTAAATAAATATTTTGAAAATGTGCGTCAACTGATTATGACTCAACTAAACTAGATGTACACTAGAGCCCCGATTTGCCACCGATTTTTCCATAATTCCATAATTACATGTGAATACGAGGTCTGATCAAAAAATAACCGTAATTTTAAATTTATTCAAAAAGTATTTATTTATTCATCAATAACTATCTTGTCTCGTTCAAAGTAATCCCCCTCAGTTATAATACACTTATGCCAGCGATTTTTTTCAATCCTCGAAACACTTCTGAAACGCGCTTTTTGGTATCGCCAATAGCTCCTGTTTCGATTTTTCTTTTATCCAAAACGCTTTCCTTTCATCGGTGTCTTCAGTTTTGGGAAGAGGAAAAAGTCAGTGGAGGCCAAGTCCGGTGAATACGGTGTTTGAGGCATGATAACGGTTTTGTCCTTGGCCAAAAACTCACGCACAAACATCGATGTGTGACCTGGTGCGTTATCATGGTGCAAAATCCATGATTGGTTTTTCCACAATTCTGTGCGTTTCTGACGAATTGCTTCACGCAAACGGCACATATCTTCAAGGTAGTATTCCTTATTGATCGTACGACCTTGTGGCAAGAATTCATGATGTACCACGCCATTGCAGTAGAAGAAAACAGTGAGCAAAACCTTCACATTTGACCGAACTTGACGTACTTTTTTTGGTCTTGGCTCTTCTGGACGTTTCCATTGGGATGATTGGATGATTTGGTTTCAATGTCATAGCCATACACTCATAATTCGCCACCAGTTATGACCTTTTTGAGGAAATCTGGATCGTCGTTGACAATGTTCAACAGCGCCTGAGCGATGTTCATGCGACGTTGTTTTTGCTCAAAATTGAGCAATTTTTGAACAATCTTCGCTGCCGCACGTTTTATGCCTAAAACATCCGTAAAAATTGCTTGGCATAAGCCGAAGGATATGCCAACATCATCAGCAACCTCTCTGATAGTCTGAATATCCAAAATCATTTTCTTCACTGCTTCAATGTTTTCATCGGTTGTTGATGTGTTGTTGAGGATGAACATCGTCATTGACATCTTCTCGGCCTTCCTTAAACCAGATATACCACAATTGAACTTGTGGTCTGCTCATAGTAGACTCGCCAAATGCCACAGTCAACATTTCAAATGTCCTTGCGCATTTAATTTCATTTTTTACACAAAACTTAATACAGTTTCTTTGATCCATTTTTTTGAATAGTAAAAAATCGAAGAGCACACCAAAACACGACTAATCTTTTTATCTGTCAAAAACAAACTAACAATTCAAAATGGCTGATATTACCAACATACATACATATTTATATAACAGACATGTATACCAACATAACAGACAAAAAAAAAATGCGAAAATCCAACGTACGTAACTCACGAAATTTTAAAATAACGGTTATTTTTTGATCAGAAATATATTTTTAATTATTTCTTTATAATTTTTTTAATAAAAATATGATTTTGCTAACTAAATTTTTAAATTTTGGACCCATTCAATAAAATGTCAGTACATTTGTATACAAAAAAGTGATTCGATTTGCGTCGTTTTGGTTTGTGTTGCATTTTCCCGGTCCCTATTAACGACGCAAATCGAGGCTCTAGTGTATAATAATGTGTATATAAAAACAAAATAAAACTGTTTAGAAAGAATTGTATTCAAAAACATCTCTACTCGTATTTGCCAGCTAGATAAGCCAAATATGTATGTCAGTGTTTAAATCAAAAACTATCACATTCAGCGTGTTGTTTTAGTTGGTTGTTGGTTGGTTTGCCGGTATCTCCAACGACGACAACTAATTTTAGTTGTGACAAAAATTAATACAGTCTCGTCACATTAATTTTATTTCAATAAATTATTCGTAACAGTTGATCTATAAATTTTCTTTTAAATACTTTTCAGCGTTTTTCTTTCAGCAAGTCACATTGCTTTTATTTACAAGTATATTGAAATGAAAATGTAAATGTATTTTTATTTGTAAATTAAATTAAATAGATATTTTATTTACAAATTTATGTGTGTTTGACATTGTTAGAAAAATACTTTTGGTTTTATTGTGCTTTTTATTGTTTGTTTAAAATTATTTGCTGCTTTCACCTTCAATGTCAACTGAAAATATAAAAATATCAAAATTTTTTTTTAGAGCGATATAAAAGTAAAATGTTTTTTATATTCTTAATTTGTTAATGTAGTGGATGCCTAAGAAAAAACATACTTTTGCAATTCACAAGTGTTGTTGTAAGTTGTATATTTTATGATACAACTATCTGATTGGGAACACAGTTTTGCACAAAGTCGTATTATACTGTCAAATCTTCAAAAATGGCAAAAGAAAAATATTTTAAAAACAAATATACAAAACATGAAATATGAATATTTTCCAAAATTGAAATATACCGTAGAATTTTCAACAATATCCATAATTAATTTTTTTTTTTGTATATTTAATGATCAGTTTATGATTTGAGTGTAAACGTTTGGTTTTATTTAAAACTAAAATGAATAATTTTTATGTTTCATACAATATGTAAAAATATGTATGTAAAAATGTCGTAGGTGTTGTACAAAATATTTATATAGAAATTACTAACAACATTTGTTCAACAATTGTAAATTCAGACGACTTACAACTCCTACAACACTACAACATTAGTTGTGAACTGAACAAATGTTTTATTTAAACAGTTTCAATTTCTTTATTGTTATTCGAGAGTTCAGAGAAAATTATTTACATGTCTTAATACAAATAAAAAATAATAGCTTAAAATAAGGCAGAGTCCTAATCTGTTGTGCAACGGTGGCAGGACGATCTTTTCACGTGGAACTAAAGCTTCATTTACAATATTTTTATCGCCAACAATCATTTTTTCTCTCGTAGGCCAATATTTTTGCCGCCAATGTTGTTGTTGCAGATCCAAGCCTGCTATCCCAGAGACACAAAAAGCAAGGGTACTTTGTATAAATTTTGGGTAAAAAATTTTTTTCCGCAAAAAATGTTTTTTTTTTTGGCAACTACCATAACTGTAAATAAGAAATTTTGACGAAAAACTTTTTTTGAAAAAACTGGCAGACGGTCATAAGTGGAGGGTATAAAAAAGCTATATCATGGAAACTAGAGACAAACTGATTACAGATTTGAATTCAGCGCACCCAAATTAACTAAAATCAGTTGATAAATTTAAAGAAGCAAATTGAGTGTTGGCCTATGTTAGCCGTAATAATACGACCCATTTACAGTCAGATAATTTACTATGACAACATATTTATAAATACATTCAGTAAAAACTTTACTATTTGGAGTAATCACACAAAAACTAAATAAATCATTTTTACAAAACTAAATTGATATACATATGTATGTAATTACTCGTATAAGAAACATAGATTGAAAATAAATGGATCGACAAAGTGAACAATATTATTTTTAACATACAAGTATGTAATTGTTTCCTTACTGCTTCATCATAAACATTATGTCAGATATAATCAATAGCATCTGATTTTGAAAATCAGCATAATCGCTTTGCAAATATAAGGACTGAGATGGTGAAATATTTGGATTTTTTTCACAAAATTGTTAAAAATTGTCGTATGTATTTAAAACACTGATTATAAAATAATTTGGAGATTAAATGAACTAAAACAACTTTTTACACAAATCTTAATTCATTTTTTAAATAGCATCGCTTTAAAGAAATATTTTAAACATTCTTTGTTGACATTTATTAAATGAAAAGCCAATTATTTGAAAAACGTCTGTCAACAACACTTCCACTTGTATTTACAAAAATACACGACACGACACAAACATATACAAACATATACAAGCCAATAAAAACAATGTTAAATCATTAATTAAACGCCATCAATTAAGAAAAAGTCTTAATGAATATTTCCAAGTAAAAACGTTTTCCTTAATACAGCCACTACACCATTGCCTGTTATATGTATTTCAAAAACTCCAATTAAATTCAGAAATTCCTAAAATATTAACGGAAATTTCTGTAAATCAATTGGAAGTTTCTGAAACATAATTAAATTTTTTTGTCATATTGTAGACGGTAGACGTAACAATAAAAGTAACACCAAATTTGTAGTAATACAAAATGTAGTAATACAAACCAGAGTTGTAAACGAATCATTCATTTTTGAATTAATTCGCAATGAATGAATTGGTAAAATTTTGAATTAATTATTTTCAACAAAAAAAAGAATTGAATTAAATTTGAATCAATTCATTTGAATTTACCGAACATGAATTGCAATTCATTTTCAATTCAAATGAATTGGTAAAATGAATTGCAATTCATTTCCATTGGTAAAATGAATTGCAATTCATTTCCATTCATTTGAATTGAATTGATTTTGAATTAATTCAAATGAATTAAATATGAATTGCAATACATTTTACCAATTCATTTGAATTAACTCGAAAAATGAATTTGTTATACATTTCCAATTTATTTGAATTGAATTGATTCTGAAAAAAAACTAATGCAAAAACATCTTTTTCCAAGTACTTCTATTCGGTACTTTATAATATATATGTATATATATCCACTATTAATAATGAATCACCCATTGTCTATTACTTTTAATCCAAGCATTTATTACTTATTTCTAATAATTCTCTTTGTTACATTTATTGCAATTTATTTTATCATTAAAATAATAGAAACATTAGTTGATGCCTATAATTCTTCCTAATTTCATCTTTATTTGTAAAATATAATTACATTTTGTTAAATAAATATTACTTAAATATTAAAGACATATTACATACATAAGTATTGCTAAAGTGTTTGTCCTTTAATGTTCGTGGGTCACAAAATTTCATAAATTAGTAATAGGTTTTAAACACTGAATGTCTTGTTATTCAGCGTATATCAAAAGCGAAATAAGTAGTACTTGAAGAACCAAACTCCAAACACCAAGTTTACTTCATTTAAATGCAATTCATTTTTGATTTGATAAATTTGAATTACAAGTTACTTTTGTAATTCATTTAAATTAATTCCAAATCATTTCAATTCAAATGAATTATAAATGAATTGCGATTCATTTTACCAATTCTTTTGAATTAAAAAATGAATTGCAATTCATTTTGCCTAATTCAAATGAATTGCAACTCATTTTGGCCAATTCATTTGAATTGGAAATGAATTGCAATTAATGTTCGCTAAATTCAAATGAATTGATTCAAATTTAATTCAATTCTTTTTTTTTTTTTTTGTTGAAAAGAATTAATTCAAAATTTAGCTAATTCGTAATGAATTGAAATCAAAAAAGAATGATCCATTTACAACTCTGATACAAACATTGTAAACGTAAGTAAATTTCGTTCTAACTCAGAAATATGATTAATTCCCGAAGCCTATTTTTCAATAATGGTGAGGTAAATAGATGATGTTTACGAGTAGATCTTGGACAACAGTTACTGATGACGCCCTTGGCAGGGTAGAAAATGCATTCCAATGAACCAATTGTGTGGAAAATATAACTTTACAATGGTATTCTTTGAGTTATTAATTAAAATGAACTCAAGCCGAAATTATAAGAAATTTTCTCTAATAATAAATAAAATTCACAAAAATTTAATCGAAGTTGCCCTCGCAAGAGGAATAATTCTCATATAACTAATAATAAATATAAAGTTCAACAATTTTTCATCAAGAAAAACACTAGTCTCTAAAAATTAATTTTCAGAAATACTGATTTATAATTATAAACTTCTAAAATACAAATGGAAATGGTGTAGAAGTAATGATACTCTCATAAGTGCTAAAATTAAGAAGCATCAGCATCATGCCAATATGAAATATGATCATAGCTGCCAGATTTGACGATTTATCGTCATTTTGACGATTTTTGGTTTCAAAAATAGCAAAATGACGATTTGACGATTTTTTCATTGAAAATGACGATTTCCTGAATTATTAAAAATTTCTATAAATTGTTAGTTTTATTTATGTTTTTGTTACCAAATTCTCTCTTTTTTTGAGACAACAACTATTTCAAAAACAAAACTAAGTGATAGTAGTGTTTTCTTAATTATTGTTGTTAAGTTCAAGTAAAATAATTGCAAATAATATTGAGACAGGATAGTCGAAATTACTTATTTATGTGTAAACATAAAAATCAATTTTAAATACTGAATTCCATGAACTAAAATTTTAAGAAGAAACAATTTCTGAATTTTAACGGGGAAATTCTTCTACAAAAACTTCTCCTATTTTAACAAAACGTCGAAAGCATATTCAGCCGAATAAATTTAAATAACAAAAATACGGAATTCTTCGAAAATATGTTGAATTCTATACTCAAAATGTTATTTAAAACTTAATAAAATAAATTGTCTCGACATTGTAATTTAACCTGAATTAATAAAATATGCTGAATTCAACAATTTGTTTATAAAATACTGTTTCACACTATTCAGTTTTAGCAGACCAGTTTTTGTTCAATTCTCTTTTGAACTTGCCATTTCATCAAACATGTCAATTCAATTTTCGTACTTTTTAATGTAAATCAACATGCATGAAAAAAAACAAAAGGAAATAAGAAAATTGACAGTACCGTCAAGTTTGTACCCCTTTTGTTCATATTTCCCTTCTCTTCCAAAAATACTTGCCTTGACGAGTGAGAATTATAGAAGTGAAAACGGACTAAGATATTAAATATTACACAAGTTGTGTTTAACATAAAATTTTTTGTGATTTGTTATGTAAAAAGTTAAAATTTACGTATTTTGATATGTATTGTCCAAGAGACTATATAAAATTGAATTTTTATGTTTTCGTTTAATAAAGATTTCAAAATACTATTAGAAATAGTGACTTTTTATTTTTCCGATTTTTTTGACGATTTTTAAAATTCGAAATGACGATTTTTTTCTTTTTTATCGGGATTTTGACGATTTTTTCCGAAATTCATCTGGCAGCCCTGAATATGATAGAAAACGTAAATAGTACAAAAAAAAAAACATAAATTAAAATTATAACTAGAATCATAGACTGTTAAATGCCCTTCACTAGGTTGAATGGGGTGTTGTCATTACCAATTAAATGATTTTAAATTGTAGCAAACACTATGACAAACACGGTTAATGGGTTGTAGGAATAGAATAGGAACAATATGAAAATAAAAACAAAAACAAAAACTATTTAATAAAAATTAGGTCAAATGAGAAATGAAAGAGCAAAAGAAAAACATAAAAATAAAACGAAACATGTTCATTTTACTCATACAAATTAAGCATTGCATTCGTTGTGTATTTTAGTTACTCATTCATTTAAAATATAGAAGGCTGGAAAAAGAGTAAAACACCCTGAAGCGTCATCAAAATTGTGTGTGTTGGTTGATTGTTTTTTACTGTCTATTCGTCTAATTTATACGACTATTACCAGTTCATAAATACCGACAGTCATCTTCTAAGTAGCTATGCAAACTCATACATATTGTATTTGTTTTGTTTCTTTTTTTTCATATATTTATAGTATTTTCTTATTTTTTTGCGAAAATATAATAATAAAAATTAATAATCACAAATTTGCTAATTTTTTTATAAAAACAAAAACATATTTAGCAGCTTATGCTTAATAAATAGATTATTCAAAATGTTTTCAGAAAACAAACACATACGATGTACATATGTATGTATGTATGTATTATTGCCCTGCAAATAATATTGGACTACGTGATCCATTTTAGATGATATGGACTACTTACAACATGGTCCAATGTTATGCAGTCATGGACCATGTCATAGTTAAACAAGAGTTTGTAGTTAAACGACATGGTTTCGTGTTAACACGATTGCATATTGAGTTGTTGTTGTTGTTGTTTAAAACTAACCCTCGTGAGTACTCCATGGAGTAGTTTTGGGACTACTCCGATGGGTTATATGGTCCAGTCCTAGGACATCGCAATGTTAAATAGACCACCTTTTTTCATATATTTGGAGTAGTTTTGGAGTACTCCTACTCCTCTTTGGACTAGTCTTTACATGCATGTATGGACTAGTCGCGTTATTTGCAGGGTGAAAACTTAAGATTCATGTCAAAGCAATAATTGAATTTAATAGATCAAGTTCAATTTACGAGTATATGTATTCGTATGTATGTATATAGCTGCAAAGATGAATAATAATAATCAAAAATTTTGTTTATTGTCTTATCAGTGAATAAAAATTGTGATTTATTAGAGGCTGATAATTTGGAAGAAGGTGAAAATTGTAACATCTGATGTAGGCAGTATAACAAGTACACAATTTATACAAGCAATTAGATTATAATTAGTGAATTCAAAGACCGGATCTGGTTACTGGTTAACCGTTTCTATCTATTTGAAAAACCACTGCACAGAAAAAAATAAAAATGAGTTTCAATTAAAATATTTGTGGAATCAATTAAAAATTGAATTGAAATCGGACCTGTAAACAAAATGATAGTATCAATTAAAAAAACAATAGAGTTTTAATTGAAAATATTAGAAAAATCAGAAAAAGTAATTGAAGCTTTAACTTATATTCATCTGTTTATTATCTTATTTTTCCAATATTTCGGTCAAAATCTTTGACCATCATCAGGGATATTTAAATAAATAAACAAAAAGAAATTTTTTCAACACTTCACTTTTAAATCACACAAATCAAAGATTTAAAAGTGAAGTGTTGAAAAAAATTTATTTAGAAATACTTAAATTGATATAAAACCAACCTATTAAGGCTATAAAAAGGAGGGTCATTCAGATTTCTAGCACCATTTAATGTAAAAACAATAAAAATATTTAATTCTTTTTTTTTTCTATATAATAAGGTAAAAATCTTTTTTTTTTACAAACAAAAAAAAGTATACGAGTTTCAATATAAAGTTCTTTGAACTTGTTAATAAAACCACTTTTCAAAAAAGCAGCCAGACGGGCATGGAAGTATTGCGAATACAAAACACACATAATACCAACCATCAAAACTAAAAACTTTTTTCAACAAAAAGTTCCGGTACCACCATAATAACCAGCCAACGAAATAGAATTCTAAAAGAGACCAAATAAAAAGTTCTAATAAAACCAAATTTAATAGTCTCGAAAGTCTGACAAACGAATGAATGTAAAATAATTTGTAAACTTGTTACGGGGGAAAAAAGTGTGTGATGCCTTTCAAACTTGAGACCAACATTTACAACTGTCAACATGTTGTATTTACTGATTCACTCTGTATCTCAGTGCGTCCGTCCATGGTTCGTATGCCCCCAACAAATATGATTTAAACGTGACTGGAATTGTACATTTGCTTAGAAATAATAGCAACAAGTTGTATTAAACTTATATGATTATTAAATTCAAATAAAACAAAGCAGCAGCCATGTTAAAATGCCGCTATCTATTTTATAAATCATTTGTATAATGTTAGGAAAAATGCTTCTCTCTTTCTGTTTAGTAGTTTCAATGACACCTTCTTGCTCTTGCTAGCAGCAGTTTTCTTAGAAATCAAGAAAGACAAATTTAAAAAAATAAACTAAATTTAAATTCTATTCTGACATCATGTTACGTTTCATGCAATTTATATTTTTAGGCGAAAAGTCATTAAAGTCCTAAAAGCCTAGACCGTATGATATAGTTATATATTGTATATTTTATGATATTTAATTCAGCAATTATTCTTTTGGTTAATTAATAAATGTTCGAATTTGCCGAAATAATAATAATAAAAATAAATTAAAAATAAACAGAATTCATTTGTCATTTTAAAGTTTTGGTCTCTTAATTTTCTAAGAAAAATTGCGCTTGTTTTCAAAAGTAAATATTTTGCAATGTTAAATATTTGTATTTCCGCATTAAATGTTAATTCATTTGTTATAGGATTAATAATAGCATCGTATCATTTTATAACAAAATAGTGCTAATTAAGTTGGAAAGCAGTAAACACATTTTCATATAAAACTTAAATAATCACGAGACATGCATATTTAGTCTTATTGTATAACAGTGCAGTAGCAATTGGTTCGACAAGATCCAAAAGAGAGCATACAATAAATTAAGTAATTGCAAAATACTTAATAACATTTTGTATACCGATGTTCGTGGGCTACATTTCTGTCCTTAATCATGTTTTACTACCAAAAACGGCTCTTTTTGCGTACAAAAGTATTTAGCATTATTGTAGATACGAACTGAGTTTTTCAAAGTCATGACTAGAGTTTGAGGTGGTAATAAAAATAATTAAAGACAGAAATGTAGCCTTTACAAAGCCATGAACACTGGTATATAAAATGTTATGATCGGATTAAAAATAAGCGACACAGTGAACAAAATGCTAAAAGGGCGGTATTTTTAGGTGTGGCAAAAAAAATAAAAAAATTATCCCCCTGGCCCACGATGTCGAACGATAACGTTCGCTTATATAAGACTTAAGACACAAACTTGATTGTGGAATAAACAAACTTGATTGAGTAAAAAATAGATACAATAAAAAGTTTGTGTCTTAAGTCTTATCTAAGCGAACGTTATCGTTCGACATCGTGAGCCAGGGGGTATATCTTTAATCCTAGGGATTGACTGACACAACTCTTTATTTTTGTATGGAAGGCGAACCACTCTAATGTACATACGAGTATACATATGTATGTTCCCACAAATTCCACCGACTCATTGCTCCAAATATCAAAGTATTTGAAAAATATTCAAATTGAAATTATCACACAACTGTTCTGTCACATAAAAATCGAATAAATAAATACTTTTTTCTGCTCTGCTAACTGGAAATTAACCCAAAAAATCAATTTAAATATTTTATACTCACCTAAAAAGTTAATAGATTGTGTTAATTGCATATAAAATGTCATCTGAAATAAACAATATAAAATAGCAAATACAGTCAGAGACTAAAGTTTAAATACACCTCAAAAATTGATTGTTTAAAGAAAAGTAAACGCTTCAAGAAAACTTAAAGTATACAGTTTTATTTAGTTTTATAAATAACTAAATACAATAACAAAAAATATAGACTTCATTACGAACATAACGGAAATTCTTACAAATACGATAAAATTCACTAGACAAAAGTTTAAATACATCTTGCAAAACAAAGAACTCTCTTTCATTTCTCAAAAACAAAGTACAATTATACTTTATGTTTCGGTGAAATTATGTTCTTACAAGCCAGAACTTGTATTAGTAGTCTTTTTTTTTTTGTCAGCATTACAAGTTTTGTCGAAAATTATGGGCAAAGGTAAAGAAATTGAGTCCATCATTCAACATTTCAACGAAAGAAAATCTTATCGGGAAATAAGAAAATTATTAAATGTGCCATTTCCAAGTATCCAAAATATAATTAGAAAATATAAGGAAAGTGACTCGGTAGCAAATATTCCAAGAAGCGGTCGTCCAAAAAAACTTACCAATCGTGATGTTAACCACATCGTAAAAGAAGTAAAAAAGAATCCAAGAATAAGTGCACCAAAACTTGCAGATGATATCGCTAATAACTATAACAAAAATGTTCATCCAAGAACTGTTCGAAGAGCATTGCGAGAAAATGGATATAAAAGCCGAGTTCCCCGAAATAGGCCACTAATAAGTGAAAAAACAGAAAACTTAGACTGGAGTTTGGACATAAGTACAAAACAAAGACGATGAGTTTGGGAAAAGAGTTCTTTTTACAGACGAGAGCAAATTTTATTTATTTGGAAGCGATGGCCGTGCAAAGGTCTGGCGCAAGCCAAACACTGCCCTTCAAACCCAAAATTTGGTTCCTACGGTAAAACACGGTGGTGGCAATGTAATAGTTTGGCGAGCGATTGGAGCAGCGTAGGTTGAAAATTTGGAGTTTATTGATGGGATCATGAATCAACATACTTAAAAGAGTATATTGGAAAGCAATTTGCAAGCATCCGTCGACATCTTTGGCCTTGGATCCCGTTTGATGTTTCAACAGGATAACGATCCTCTTTCTGTGAAAGAGTGGTTGCTTTATTCTGATCCCAGACAGCTCCATAGCCAACGTCAATCGCCAGACTTAAACTCAATTGAGCACGTTTGGGATATAATGAAGCGCAAATTAGTAGCAACTTCAATAACGAGCAAAAAGTCGCTTAAAGAAGCTCTTAAAAAAATCTGGTCAGAAATATCGCCTTCTGAAACAGAAAACTTGGTACTTTCTATGCCACGCCGCTTGCAGACAGTTATTGATAGCCATGGCGGCCCAAAAAGTATTGAAATGTTTTCTTTTTTAATTTATCTAAAAAGAATTTATTAACATTCCAAGATGTATTTAAACTTTTGTCGAGTGAATTTTATCGTATTTTTAAGAATTACCGTTATGTTCGTAATGAGGTCTATATTTTTTGTTATTTTATTTTCTTATTTATAAAACTAAATAAGACTGTATACTTTAAGTTTTCCTGAAACTTTTACTTTTCTTTAAACAATCAATTTTTGAGGTGTATTTAAACTTTAGTCTTTGACTGTATGTACATCCAAATGAACATATAAAACTGTTTACGATTCATTTAACCTTCAGCAAGTGAATTTTCATGACTTCCAAACAGCGTCAATAATCAACCAAACGGACCAAATAAATAAATACAACGTTTTTGTTTTCTTCTAATTTTTTGTTTTTATATTATTTTTTGTGCAAATTGCACATTTGCTTAAACGACAAAAAAGTAATAAAACACGTGCCTTTAAAATAAAATGATAAAGAAAATACTATTTGCAGTCATTTAAATAGAAATTGAAATGCAACCAACAGCTGAAAAAGGTACTAAGCAGAGATGGTAAATATGATTAGAAAATAATATTGAAATGTTAGAAAAAAAAATAGAGAATATATTTAAATACTGGTAATGACATACCATTACTCATGGACTATCGTAGTAATGACTACTAGCTAGCGTTTACAATACTGTTTTGTAATGACCGGTTGATAATGTTTTATATAAATATTATTCACTTGTTAATTAGAGTCCAGTGTATGAAGGAAAAAATCGTCGCTCCCTGATCGAAAATATAAAAACATAAATGACAAATATACATAGAATTTCTTAAGGTACGGTCACACTTGGCAAATATTTACTCAAAAAAGCGTAACCACTTGTTTTGGCATAAATTTGTTTGACTTTGTTTACTCCTTCAAGAGTTTTGCAAGATCAAACAGCATCAAATAAAATAAAACTAAACATTTATTGTGTCTTATTCTAAACAATCGAATTTGAGTTTGTGGATGAGAGGGGAAAAAAGAGAGAGAGAGAGGGACCACTCTTCATTCCGCTCTCACCAAAAAGAGAGAGAGAGGGGACCACTTTTCTTTCCCCTATCACCAACAAACTCAAAAGTTGCGCAGCAAAAGTGGCAGTATGTGATCCGGGACTAAGAATTTGAAATAGTGTTAAACAAATGATTTAAAATTCAAATCTATAAGCCATTTAGTTAGGAGTTTAACTCATTAGTTGGTAATGCAAGTTTTCCCTAGACGTTGATACTTTTACTCTTTAGAGGGAGAGGGGAGGAGGAGGTGTATGAAAGACTGCTGTCCAAGTACTTCTAAATCATAATTGACTAACTATATTAAGTTAAACAGTTGGTTTGATTTATTTAATTAAGAGATATATACAGTTAAAGCTTAATGAAAAAGTCCAGAATTATACAGTTGAACAACAGACGATGAAGAGAAATAAACATTAATTTTCCGTGGTCCATATAAATTAGTATTTATTTACATGCCCAGATGATGATACTCAAAGAGCATCCAAATATCGGCAAATAAAATAAAATAAAATAAAATAAAATAAAATAAAATAAAATAAAATAAAATAAAATAAAATAAAATAAAATAAAATAAAATAAAATAAAATAAAATAAAATAAAATAAAATAAAATAAAATAAAATAAAATAAAATAAAATAAAATAAAATAAAATAAAATAAAATAAAATAAAATAAAATAAAATAAAATAAAATAAAATAAAATAAAATAAAATAAAATAAAATAAAATAAAATAAAATAAAATAAAATAAAATTTAATTTCAATACTGGCCTCGAGCTTTAAATAAAAGCGTTTTTATTTAGTCTAGAATTATATTTATTAAAAGCTTTAAAGTTTCAATAATTTTTTTAATTTTAAATTGTGATTAAAATAAGACAGAGATTTAAAGAAAATGTGTGAAAAGAATAAAATAAAGTATTATAGTGAACTGAACCGTAGCCTATTTTCCCTCAGTTGCCATATATAAAGTTTTCCCTTTTTTTTTGCAAGGTTTTCGAGAGGCAAAAAGTTTTATATGTGTCTTCAAGAAGTCAATATTTTTTAAAATTTTTCTCTGCAAAAAGAGCCTTAGTACCCATCCCAGGCAAATTGCAAAAAAGTAACAAAATTCAAATTTACTCAAATTAAACAAAATTGATCAGAAAATCTACAGAAGATTTAGCAATGAAAATGTAAAGACTACAATTCAATTGAAACTAAAAATTAGAACATTAAATTTGATGGTCATGTGATGATGTTTACAAAATTATTTAAATTTCGCTGCTTATTTTTTCTTGCACTTGAAAACCACATCTACATAAAAGTTTAAATTTTTAAAGACAAATGAGAAACGGGAAAACATGGTGAAAAACTTTAAGTATCTTTCAATTTCATTTCATTTAGTTTTTGTGTGATTTTATCAAAGAAAAAAGATAATTAAATGACAAAGAAAATTAAAACAAAAAGAAAGTTTTGTAAATGATATTTGTTGTTTTATGTATGTACAACATGATGATGATGATGACGACGATAATGAAGAAGTTTAGTTTGTTATAATGATGACGTTGCTCTAGTTTGTGTTCAAGTTAAAGTTTATTTGCCAAAAGGCGTCCCAAAGTCGTGATGAGGTTATAAAATGTATAATTGTGTAGATATATTAAATTAGACAGTTGGTTTGTACATTTATATAATAAGGAAATATGTATATACATATTTATAACTTCAGTTTAAAGTTAAATAAAAGCTTAATAAAAATTTAATAAAAGCTTTAAAGTTTTAATTTTAAACTTTAAGCTTTAAGCTTTAAGCAAGAACTAAAAGCTTTTATTGTGCTATATATTTTATATTTATTGATGTGTTGCCATAACCAAGAGCAAATTTTTATACATTTCACATGTAAAAGCTTTTTGGCAGTCAAAAATAATCTTATTTTCAACATTTGTTTATTTTGTACTCGTATGTAGTGTCTAAAAAATTCTGTACTAGCCGATACAACCACTCATTTCTAAGCATGTAGCTTCTGTTATTTAAGCTTTGTAGGTCTGCGTGTCAATGTTCAATATAAAGTTTAAGGTCAGTGTAAAACAACTTTTGTAGTTTCATTGTTGTTGTTTGTTTCTGTAACCATGTTCAAAAAATAAAACTTTATGACATTTTAATATACAGTGTTGTATGTATGTACAACACTGATATAACAAATTGTGCTTCTGTGTTGTTTACCCATATAGACGAGAGCTTCACGTACCTTAATGGGATTAAAATTTCTTGATAAGAAAATGTTAAGGAATTCATAGTGTAATATGTATATGTAAACTGTTCCATAATAAATGGCGAAATGGGTTGGAAAATTTGTGTTGAATTTGCTGACAAAGATATGAATGAAAGGAATGGTTTTACTAAAGACTTGTTAATGCGCATATGAGTATTTTTGGTATTTGGCACAAAAAGTGTTGCTGAAAATAAGATTTTAAAGTTTATTTGAAGTAATTTTGAAACAAAATATTGCTGAGGCTTATGTAACAGAAAAATTTAATCAAACAGCCATGTCACAGAATTTAATTTCGGTTCTAAGTGGAATTAATTCCGTTTTTTAATTCTATAGAAAAAGCAAAACGAAACACTTTTTCAGAATAAAACCACTTTTAATTTGGTAAATGGAATTGTAATTTTAAGGATTTCTAGGTTTCATTCCCCGAAAAATTTGTTCGTTTTACTTTTTCTACAGAAGCAAAATACGGAATTAATTCCACTTCCGAACGGAATTAAATTCTGTGACATGGCTGAAAATCTAGTAGCAATTTTAAATCTTTAAATGTACTCTAGAAAAACGTACAACAAAAAAAAATTAGTTGTCATCAACAAAACGCACCAGCCCACAAGAGTGTTTTAACAATGGCTAAAATCAACGAATTAAAGTACGAGTTGCTTGACCACCCACCTTATTCTCCTGATTTAGCTCTCAGTGACTTTCACCTGTTTCCAAATTTCCAGCTGCCAAGCGTTTTAGCTCAAATGAAGATGCAATTATAGTTGTAAACCACTATGTTGAAGGCCTTGAGGAAAACTATTTTAATCAGGAGATAGAATTGCTAGCTAAGTGTGGGACTAATGGCCAGTTTTTAACTTAAAAATTAAAGTGTGTTTAAATACCAAATGCATTTTAATAGATCATATTAAAATATAATTTAAATCACTGACTACGTCCATTTAAATACAACTTAAGTTGTTCATATTACCATATGATTTTGACAGTTCTGCAAATTATGAAAATTGCGCATTGAAGTTTTTTTTATTATTTGATAAAAAATATTCAATAACGTTGGGTTAGAAGAAGGAAAGGAGAAAGGAAAATAAGATTAAATTTCATTTATTTATATATTTTTTTTGTAGCAAATTTGTCTAAAATTCATTAATAAATTGTCAACATTTAAAACAATTGACACAAATTTTGCCGCAGGTTTAATTTCGCCGGTTAAACGAGCCTATGCGAGTGACTTTCTCAGCCAATAAAACATTTCAATCAATTAAATCAGTAACAGTAGAGAAATTGACAAAATTTTTAGCAATAAATTTTTATCAATTTTCGTTTTTATTCTTGTAACAATATTTGAACATTTCAATTGATTGATGATGACCCAATAAATAAAAAAAAAATTGCTAAAATAAAATAATGCCACAATTTGTATTAAATTTATGCAATGAATTTGTTTTCCTCTGTTTATTAAAGATAAAAGAGAAAAAGAGTGTCTTAATAATTCAACGTAATTTTATTAGATTAATTTATATATGTACATAAATAAATACAACAAAAGAAGAAACAAATTCAAGGTTGTTGGAATGATTTTAAAATAACACATGATTAATCGCGATCATAATGTGAATGATGACTCTACTACTACCACAAACTTGCAACACGCATAAAAATCATTACAATTTTAGAACATTTGAAATAAAAAATTAAATTTTTTAATAAACAAATTTAAAAATAATTTAAACAAATTGATATTAAAAAAAACACATAAATCTTGCTGTACTTGCTGTTGTGTTTCACGAAATTCAATTGTTAAATTACAAAATAATAACTTGAAACAAATCAAACAATTACACTGTCCAACACCATTTTTGGAACAGAATAGCGACCCTATAATTCTGAAAGGGTATGTTGAGTAGATCATTTTTGTAGAACAAACTTATGGTCGAGCACGTCTGAGTTTTTTTTTACAGTGGGTCAAAGTTTTCATTTTTTTGTCGAAGGGAGCATTATACTATATGAATAAAATGTTGTAAGTTAATGTCTGAGAGAATTCTTATGGTCAGAGTTGTATTGTGGAATTGTATGAGGATTATTTTTGTGGAAGATCTTAACCCTCTAACTGGTCTCTTTATGGGTCAATTTGACCCTTTTTTTCGATAAAATAAAAAAATATCCTTTAAAAAAGGACATTTAAGGATTAAAATATTCTACGAAAATGTTTGGCGGAAAATTTCAGTGGGGGTCGCCAAAGACACCATTGTTGTAAATAAAGCTCTTTACGATTAATTGGCAAAATTACACGCCAACACATACAAAGCAGGTGAAAACATCGTCAAGTTCGGCCGGGCCAAACAATGAGTTCTCGCGTCTAGTCAGCTGTGACTTACAAATCAGCTGTGACTTTCAAAAACTGTATGTACTACTTGCGAAAGTGGTCTTTTGACCTGGTACAAAGGCGGTACTAAGGCGCTGCCATTTTCTGCGCCTGTTATGTGGATTGAACCGGAAGATCACAAATCAGATACATGCTATTTCTGCGTAAATTACAAATTTGGTAGAAGCCGAAGGCACTACGCGATAATGACATACGAAGCAACAAATAATGTCATTTTACCAGAAGTGGTTTTAACAATATTGGCGTTAAGATGTCACTAAAGCTGCATTTTCTGCACTCTCATCTCAATTTTTTAAAGAAAACCTTGGAGCGGTTTCAGATGAACATGGTGAAAGGTTTCGTCAGGATATAAAGGTATTGGAAGAAAGATTCAAAGGGAAATCCCAAAGTGTAATGCTTGCTGAATACGTATGGGGCTTGTACAGAAACCTTGACCCATCGGAACATTCACGTCAAGCTAAATAGAGGAAAGCATATTAAGTTTAATCTTTAATCCATTGTCATACTAGTGCTATTTCCCATTTCCCTTTTACTCGAAAATTTGAAAAAAATAAATATGTACATACTTATGTACATAAACCACTATTAAAACAAAATTATAATTTTTTTATAGAAGTTGGCGTGTAATTTTGCCAATTAATCGTAAAGAGCTTTATTTACAACAATGGTGTCTTTGGCGACCCCCACTGAAATTTTCCGCCAAACATTTTCGTAGAATATTTTAATCCTTAGATGTCCTTTTTTAAAGGATATTTTTTGATTTTATCGAAAAAAGGGTCAAATTGACCCATAAAGAGACCAGTTAGAGGGTTAAGATCTTCCACAAAAATAATCCTCATACAATTCCACAATACAACTCTGACCATAAGAATTCTCTCAGACATTAACTTACAACATTTTATTCATATAGTGTATTGCTCCCTTCGACAAAAAAATGAAAACTTTGACCCACTGTAAAAAAAACTCAGACGTGCTGGACCATAAGTTTGTTCTACAAAAATGATCTACTCAACATACCCTTTCAGAATTATGGGGTCGCTATTCTGTTCCATTCAAAAACTCTTAATTTGTTGGACAGTGTTATTTAACCATTCATTGAATATAATTTGGTTTTCTGATTGTTATGATTGGAAAATATGAAAACTAAACAAAGTTGTTGTTACAATTGATTCATCTAATAACATTCATCTCAAGGTTGTTTTCATTAATTTGACATTTTCTCTTGTTGAGGTTTTCTGAACAAATAAATAAATCCAATAACAATGAACCCCGTTTTCTCTGTAAACAGTTTTTTTTTTAATAAAAAAACTGATTTTTATTACACCATTATAAAATCATTAAATTAACGTTTTATTTATGGGTAAATAAAGTCGTTAATTAATGATTTTTTTTTTTGATTTTCCAAATTCAAGGGTTTTTATTTTATTTTTACAATTTCTTTACAAGGCTATCAATTACAAATTTGTCAATATATTTAGGGGGTTAATTGACAAAAACATGTAAAGTTCAGCGGCAATTAATATTTGTGTACGAAATATGGAGAAATAATGTTTTAATTTCTATGAAAAAAGTATTTCTTTTTTTAATAAAAAAATGTTTATTCATGTTTATCACAATTAATTATTTATTTTTATTGGAATTTGAATAAAATGTAAAAAAAATCTAGGGTTGAAATGCATGAAAACGATGGTGCATTGTTAAAAAGTAATTAAATCAGCTCAGTGAACACACAGGGTCACAAGATCATTCGAGTAAAAGTTTTACGTACGAATATAATCGAAGAATAAAGCAATTTGTATTCACATGAACAACATTATCCAGAATAAAAATTATAACTCAATTGAATTCTTGATTAATCGAAAACATGTCCATTTCTATTCAAGAAATATTCCCAGGTTCGAACAATTAAACAATATTGGACTATTGGCTAAAAGAAAGATCGATATGTTGTGCAGTAGTCACTAGTGGAAACACAACTGAGACTAACAACGAATTTTTGTTAGTTACAAAAAATGAGACTACTCTATACATGCGTGTATGGACAACTCTACAATGGAGTAGGGATACTCCAAATGTAGCCAAAGTGTATGAAAAAAACATGCTCCAGTTTACATTGCAATGTCCTAGGGTTGGAACACATTACATTTGTGTACACACAAAACTACTCCATGGATCACTTTGTTGAAAGTACTCCATAGAGCACATACATAAACTACTTTTTAAAGTACACTATTGTACTACTCCATGGAGTATGCAAAGGGAGTTTTTGGAATCAGCCTTTTTAATTTGATTTACTGAAAATATGTTAACAGTAAACTAAAATAAATTTTTAGTATTTAGTATATAAAGGAATTTCTATAGTACATTTGCTTTATTCTGCAGTTAAATTTTGGAATTAATGGCTATAATATATGTAAAGTAACAGGCAAACAAAAACAAATGAATAATTTTATAGTGTTGCCAGAGTTGTAGATTTACGCCAAACTTTTTTAGTGTTGCCAAACAGTTGTAATTTAAAATGCTTGTGAACAACGAATTAATCCATGGCTGCAATACATAGGAGTAGTCCAAACAGTACTCCTTTGGACCATGTAACCCAATATTTTTCGTAGGGGTCGTCTTTAAAAATACAACACATTTGTATATGATATGAAAATACACACAACAACGGCGTCGGTTGAATTCGTCTAAAATAGAGTCTATACTATTTCTTACGCTGGCGAACGACGAACAAACAATGACCATTTTCGTTATAATTTAAAAATTATAATATCCCTGAAGAAGCTATCAATTGAGATAGCGAAATATCGGATTTAAATATATATAAATATATAAAACATTTTTATATAAAATTTAGTGACCTTATTGCTTAAAAAAGAAATTATAAAATATCGAATCGAATAAACAAACTAAATAGTTAAATTTAATTTTTACGAAATATGTTCATATCACAAATAGAGGGGATACCAAGGTGAATTTAAATACTAGGTGATAGCGTAGCGCCAGCTGATTATTCATGGTGAATTTGAAAATGCCAAAAAGTTATATAAAAAAAAACTTTTTGACAGTGACGAAAGTTTTTCATATAGAAAAATGCCTGTTGTTCTTGCCTTGTTGTAATTGTTGTAGCAATGCGGTCACCTGGTATTTAATTTCACCATGGGGGATACAATCAGATTTACTGGTCAGAGTAATTGTAAATAGCACAAATTTAGGGGAATTGTATACAATCAAATGAACTTGTCATGCGTACATTTTTTAAGCTTAGATTGCATTTTTTTTCTTTAATATATGCTTGTGTAAAAACACATTGTATTTAAAATTATAAACCTGAATAATTGTTCTTAAAAAAATTCTTCTTTTTCACTAATGTCAATAGGTTTTAGAGATAAGGAACCAATCACCTATTTTGCATAGGATCAATGTCTTTTTTTACACGGGTTTTTTTACACGAACCAATTACCTTGTAAAAACAGAATTAGGTGTATACAAAATAGTTAACTATAAATATGAATTCACCTGTTTATGTTTATTTTTTTTATATATTTTTTTAAATATGGTCACACTACCTATCAGCTGTTATACGAAAACAAAAACATTAATGGTGTTTTCTTTTCTGAAATAAAATGTTACACCTTTATTATGTACATTTTTATAATGTTTACCCCACATTTTAAAGATGTGGCATTTTTAATGGTCAGAATAGAACATAAAATTACAACAGTGTAACATTTTTTTTCATGTACAGCTGTTTTTGTTTTTTTGCTAAAAAAGAAGAAGCAGATAGCTCCCTGGTAAGATCGCTTGAAATAACACAATGAATATTTATCAAAATGACCTATGGCACTTTCCCGACTAATACGAAAATTCTTCTCAAATATAAAAATTATATATGTATATAAACATACATTACATATATAAGAAGTAGGAGATATTGTCCTATGAAATTTGACATACATCAACTTCAGAGTATTCATTAATTACGTTCTTTACCAAGCCTTTCACTCACGGTTGTGGATTTCTTTCCATAATCATATAAAATATTTTATCATCATCTGATGATGAAGATGAATCCAACAAGTCATCCAAAATTTTTTAGCACATAAAAAATATTTTCCATTTTGTATATTTTTTTTTTTGTTTCTTAACACAAATACACATTCATAAACAAAACAAATGTCAGCTGCATCAATGCCAACTTAGCCCTTTTCGGGCTAGATTTAGCCGGATTTTAGTCACTCAAAACGCGAAAAAAAAGAAAATTGGATGTGGTTTTATATGGATTATTTTCCATTTAGCCCTTTTTTCAAAAATGTTTACGCGTTTTGAGTCTAAAAAGTTGGCATCACTGGTCAGCTGTTTTATCGTGCGATTCTCCCCCTCTAAAAATACAGAGTGTGAAAGGTGCACCATTTTTTTAATTTATAGTGTGACATTTATAGAAAAGAACACACTACACTACGGCAGTGTTTACATTTTTTCAGAAAAGAACACAAAAAAATTAAAAAAGATGCGAAATGGGAAAAACGTGTAACATTTTTGCCAGAAAAGAAAACGCCATAAATTATTAAAAATTATTTGAGCACTGCGATAAATTGGCTTGAAATGAAATTATAATTGAAATGGTTAAAAAAATGAATGCTTATATAATTATATGGAATACAGTTGGAGGGGTGGTAAATTTATCCGTTAAGAATAAATTGAAAAATGTTTACATGCATACATAGTAGAAATGGCAAACGGAACTGTATTTGCAAATCCCGGGATTCGAGATTTAAAATGCAAAAACGTGGATTTCGGGATTTTTCCCGGGATTTTCGGGGTCGAGATTGGCATCCCTAATACATAGCTGTCAATTATATCAGCTGTATTTGTTTCGTCGTTATTGTGTTTCATACGACGAATTAACACAGCTAATTGTCACCAACTAATTTGTCGTGTTGGCCGAAATTCGTTGTTCGTCCCAGTTGTGTTCCTAGCATTAAATTGATTTATCAAAAGTTTTAAAGAAAAAATTAATTTTAGGTTATTTTTTAACATTTTTTAAAAATTAAAGACTGACTGCCCTATTTATAAAAAATTAAAGTAGACTTCAAATGTACTTTAAGAAAATTTTGTCTAAAAGCACACTTCAAGCCTACTTTATTTTTATAAATACGGCAGTGAGTATCAATTTGTGGTGCAAAAGTGTTCAATGGCTATTTTCGTTACACAAATATTAGAATATTTCATGTGAAGGATGTTTTCATTTAAATTTGCGCAAAAATATTTAGAACTGATTTGTAATTACTCTAGAATTAAAGTCTAATTTCATATGTAGCTACAACCCAGCAATCCATATGAGTCTGAAAAGAGTCTGACACCTTTGTCGGAGCGTTAACGCTCTTTATAAGCCCAAAAAACAATCATAATTGCTCCGAAAACCTTCAGAAAAGAGGGTCATTACATTCGAAAATGGTCCGTCAGACAGAGCTCTTAGATAATGCCAGAAAAGAGTTTTGTATGAGGTTTTTATTGGGCTCTGTGTAATCTTGTTTTTATCATTCTTGTGTGGTACAGCTATGTTTTTTTTTTTTTTTGTTCAAAGCACAAATAACAGGACAACAACGCTTTGGTACAGGAATTTCTGAGTCATACTGAGACTCAGGACAGTAACAAGGAAATTTTTCTTTCGCTCCGAAAATGCTCTTTAGTTGGACTCTTTTCTGACTCCTTTTTGCGGAGCGCTCCGAAAATGCTCTTTAGTTGGACTCTTTTCTGACTCCTTTTTCGGAGCGCTCCTAGAATGGTATGCTGGGATATAACTGTTTCCTTGAGAACAATTAAAGTACAATTGTTGCACAGAACTAGTTCTAGAAGTGGTTGATTGGAACACCACTAGTGTTAACTGTTTCTTTGAGAACTATTAAAGTACAATTGTTGTGATTAATTGGAACACCACTAGTTTTAAGGAAGAGTCTAAAGAATCCTGCAACTATTGCTTGAGATAATGATGTATAAATTTATAAAAATTAACACAATTTTGATAAAACGGAAATACCCATCATATGTTTAAAGCAAAACTACAGGAGCCAAATCACCGCATTCGATATCGAGTAAAATTGGTCGTAATTTTCTTATTTGAGATTATGGCATTCGATATCGAGCAAGAAATTTAGTACATTTTATCATAATTTCGATATCGAAATCATTTTTCTATACGATAGCTCATTCGATCACGAATGCGGTAATTTGGCCCCTAATAATTATTGAATTCGTTTTTTAAAATAAGCTCCTTTTTTTAAAAAAGTATGAATGAAATACCTCAAAGATCCCAATTTAGCTCTTCCGGTCGGTTTGTTTCTATGGCGTTCCCTAACCATTTGTGTTCTCTACCCATTGTGTTGTTAATAAACACTTTTTTGGTCTCAAATTAACAACTTGTGTAGTTGGTATATGTTTGTTATTTCAATTATTTTTAGTTCCGCTGTCTGTTTATAAGATATGTGCAACAACCTCACCCCTTCCTTGCTAAACAACAACCAACAACCAAAAAAACTCAAACACACTGTTAATTGTTAAAGTGATCTTGTCGATGTCATCTATCACTCATTCAATTCAATCATTCCCTCATATATTTAGTCATCAATAAATAAAACTCGCACCAATTTTTAAAGTACCATCCCATATACAGTGGAAATTCTTACAATGTGAAATTTTTTGTTTTGTTTTTTTTTTATTTTTTATTTATGAGTTAAAAATAAACTGTCACTCTGAGCAGAGCAGAGCGCCTTAATCAAAATTCAAGAATAAATTCATTGATGAATTGAATTTCTTCATTCTTCCATGTGTGTATGGAGAGTGTGTGTATTTGTTGTAACAATTAACGATCATAATTATCGTACTCACGCACCAGGTTATAAAGTTTTATTCTTTTTAATTATTATTTTTATTCCACTTACAATAAATATTAACAATCTGTTGACAACTGTTTTGGGTGAATGAATGAGTGTGTGAGGAAAGCGAAAAATGTTCTTCTGCTTGGCAGAAATGTTTGTTTGAAATTTGTCAGTAACAAGTCAGTTTAATCGTGAGTTTCATATCGTCTGGTCGTTTTTTCAATTTGGGAATCGAAATCGCATAAACTTGTGCTAAATTTTGTTGTTGATAGACATGTGAGCGTGGTGTTCTCTAGAAAATTTAAAAACAAACGCCCTTAATTTTTAGAAAATTATTTAAAAAAAAAATATTAAATTTTTGCGTTTACAATTTTAAGCAAAGTAATCTGTTTTATTAGCCAAATAATTTAGTTTGCTTTAGTAAATATGTTTTAGAATTTACCATTATTGCTGCTGTAAGCCTAATAATCAAGATAAAATAGTGTTTATAAGTTCTATTACTTTTTTTTAAAAAAACGTTAAACAAAATAGAAGCTAGAACCTGGCAAATCGGTGACACATTATTTAGCATTAGATCGTTTATTTAAAAATAAAAGCAAAATGTGCTTCTTGATCTTGAAATGCCAAAAAAAAAAAAAGATTTTTATTTTTCATCTCTAAATTGTTTCAAATCATACGTGGTGCCAACATTTTATATTTTTTTATGATAAACCCACAAAGACAAAAAAAAAACAACTAACAGCAGCAGCCCACAAAAAATAAACAATAGAAAAATAAAAAAATTTTTTTAAAGCAAACAACTAAATTAATAGAAAACAATTTTGGCACAAAATTATAATGAAATACCTAAATTGTGTGTGGAAAACCTGAGGATCGTTATTAATAATCCTCATTAAAACTTTTCGGCATAAATCATGAAACAATTGTGATTTATATGTAGTACATATCGTCACCTAAAATCCAAAAGGCCGTAACTACAAAAAAAAAATTCAAAATCGATTTTTTGATTGATTATTATGTAATTAACCAAAATACATCTTTCTTTAAAATTTTACTGTCATCTGCCGAAAAACTTTGATTTTTACATTTTACATAATAAATTTCAAAAGGCCGCAACAACAATGTTTATAACTGTATAAACCAAAAATGCGTAACTAGACTTTTAATTTAAAAAATATATAGAAATATATTGAAACAAAATTGACATTTAAGATTTCGAACCTCTGCGGCTAGTGAACTTTGTTCTCATAAGAAAGTTAAATAAGCTAATTAAAAATGTGAAAATTTTAAAATATTTTTCATATGACACTTCTGGGACAATTTACTATAAAACCAATATTAAAGACGAATATGAGGTTTTGCCAAAGTTCGGAGATGTCGTACCAGTTCGGTTACATAAAGAAAAAATAAAAATATTGAAAAAGAAATGGAGCCATCTCGGGGAACTAAAATGTTTACTTCAGGCTGATTGCCACAGTTTTTACGATAATTTAACATACTCAGATTAGATTTATAAATTTTACTTCGCAATGTGAACTCATTTTCTTTTCATGTACGTATATACAATAATGAATTTTCGTTTGTTTTTTTAATTTTTTCTCGAATTTATTAAACTCGTTGTCATGAGTTTTGTGTCTTTTTTATTCAAAAACACAGAAAACAAAAAGTAAAAATTAGTTTTTCATTCTAAATTTAACTTTTATTCAGGTATGTGATGGAAAAGGATAACGATTACGAGTAAGTTTTAGAAGTTAATTGTTTCGTAATATTTCTGTATTAAAACAGTTTTATCCCACAAAATATAAAAATAATTTGCTATTAAAGAGAATCTTAAAACGAAAATTTTAAAAATTTAATTAGAAATACTTTAAAATGGACTTCAAAAACTCACTCGTTATCGTTATCGTTTTCCATCACATACCTGATTAAAAAATTGTTCGTTGGTACGACTTTTTAGTTTTAAAAAAAAAATTACTAAAAATTACTAAAAAACTACTTTTACTTTCTATTTTTTTTTATTAAACCAAATCCGCAATACTTGTTAAAGTTAATTCTGAAACTAGGCCAATAAGAATAAAATAGTCTTAAATTTATTAAGTTTTTTGCTTCTACTGTAAAAAAGTAAAATGTGTAGTTACGGCCTTTTGGAATTTCGGTGACTATACGAGTATATTTGTTTTAACTACACAACAATTTAAAAACAATGAATATATTTACTAATAAATGCGTAATGTCTTGCTTGTGTATTTCGAATATTAGTTCTTAAAAAAACATAATTAATTAGCCACAAATATCCGAGTAATAACGTTTAATCCGCTTAAATCTTCAACAACTGCTAAAGGGTGTCCCAACTAGAACGTAATGGTGTCAATGGTGTTCGGTATCGTGAAATGATAACCAGTTTTTTCTTGCCTAGAATTGAAGAAATAAATGTTGAGGGCATGTGGTTTCAACAAGACGGCCAGAGAAAATGCATCAGTCATTTCTCGGTCGTGTTATTTCGCGTTTTGGAGACCAGAATTGGCCGCCTAGATCGTGCGATTTAACACCTTTAGATTTTTTTCTTTTGGGGTTTTTTGAAGTCGATGATTTACGCGAATAAGCCGACGATGACTCAAGCCTTTAAAGAGGCAATTGGACGCAGCATTAATGAAATACCGCAGCATTTATGCAAAAAGGTCATTGAAAAATTCATTAAAAGATCGAGTGTGTGCCAGCAAAGCCGCGGCCGCCATCTGCACGATATCTTGTTCCATACATAACCTCATTCTGTCTACTTTACGATATAATAAAGTTTGACGATTTTTTTTAAATACCTGTGTTTTATTTACAATTTAAAAATTAATAATAAATGCAATAATAATCATCAGGCGTTCTAGAAGACCTACTGTAATAGGCCATCAAGTGGAAGGGACGTGATCTGTAATGAAAATAAATGCGTGCCGTTGTTATTATTTTTTCCAAAACTGTATGAATATGCATTGGAGTCCTTATATCTACTAAATAAGGCCCCTTTACTCCTTCTTTTTTTACTGCTTGAATTTACCAATCTGCTAAGATTAGGTCCATCTATGCTATAAATAAGATTTGATTAACATTAGCAAATCTTGAGTTTAAACAAATTCTTCATTTGCACAACAATACAGTTCTGAAGCGAAACTGATTTTTTGATTTGCTGATTTTGAAAAAATTGCATCTTAAGCAATTAGTTTTGTTAGAAGATGGAGGATATTATTTTTTGATTCGTATGAAATGAATTTGCGGTATGTGAAAATCTAGTTTCTTTGGTATTCCTTTAATTTTTAAAATTGCTATGAACAGCTAAGTCGGCACTTGTTTCCACTTTAAAAGAGAATAAAATATGATTTGCTAAGAAGTTGTTTAACATATTTTTGCTGGGTGGTTCAATTGAAACTTATTGGTCATTTCACTTACAAAAGAATTAAACTAAAAGTAGACTTCGCTACGCACTTTACTTTTTTTTTTTTTTTTTAAAGAAGTAACACTAAGGCTATATTTGCGTTACTTTCTTTGGAAAGGGGATAGGTTAAAGAAGTAAAAGTGGTGAAAGAAGAAAGCTTTTTATATCACAACTCTGCAATTGGCGCATTATGTTTGTTTTTAGTGCAGAATTGCAGCGCCTCTGGTGGTGAGTAGGCGCATTAATGTTAAAACTTGATTTTATAGCCTTTATTTCATCATTTTACTTCGGTGACGTTTTTAAATGCTATACCACCAAAGGAGGTAAATATTAATTATGATAGAATAGAAGAAAACTAATAATTATCAGAAACTGATGTTGTTTGAGTGGCAGCGGCTGGGAATCGAACCCGGTCTACAAATACCAACTCATGCTTAATGGTCAAATGCGCTAACCAATTAATTTCCTTCTATAAAAATCTATTTCGCGAAATGTTAATGCTGGATCGCATTAACTATTGCACTACATTTCGATTCAAATGCGCTGCATAGTTCCAAGAAGAATGTTACCCAAAGGATATTGTAAAAATTTTATTATAATGCAAAGAAACAGAGCTCGTTTCGTAATAAAATGTTTCCTGTAAATTAACTTTATTTGGGATTTATTTGTATTTGTTTAAAGTTAGTTAGACGGTTACTTTTAAATCTTTAAGAATATTACTGACGTTTATTATTGCGATTATCTAAAATATTCATATTAATGAAGTATCGGTTTATTTGCGAAAAGTTAACCTTGTTAAATAAATATGTATGTATGTATGTATATTACGGTGGTTTTATTGAATATGGGAAAAAATTTGTTTTCGAAATTTGTAAGTGCTCACGCTTAGAAATGTTCTATTTAGTGTTAAAATACAATTGTAAAAATTTTAGGTCAATCGGACTATGCCTTCCCGTGCCGAAAAAGCCCTAAAGTTTTCGAAAATGCACTTATCTAATAAAATTGATAGCTGTTCGGTTATAACTTTTTTTATATCCGCGACTGTATTTCTTCTTTTTACTCTCAGTTTCTAATTTTCCGATTTTTCCATCGCCGGTGAATACATCGTATCGTACATATAAAATATATTTGCGTTCAATATTATTTGGATAGCAACATTTTTGAGATAGTTATGCTCTTTAAGGTGATTTTCGGAAGTGGGCCTTATATGGGAGCTACGAGTAATAATGGAACGATCTGCACAGTAATTATACCCTACACCACCATATTTTTTCAAAATAGAAGGATTAACTTCTAAAGATTTTGAAATCTAGATTGACTATATTTGATGCTTTAGTTTTTGTATTTAGCCTCAAAATCATTTAATGTGAAGTAATGTGTCTGAAACTCACATTGTTCGATAATTCAGCCAACAATTTCTTGTCGTAATAATCATTTTATAGATGCATATTTAGAGATCAAATTGATATTAGTACCAAAATGTTCTTAAAATTTAATTAAATCTCTGCATTATTACATTGCACTATTACACGAATAGTAACTTAAATATTATACTTATCTATTTCATCTGAAATACCAAATTTGATGCAACAGTATTTTGAAATTTTATCAAATAATTAATAGTGGTACCATGGTACCAACTGTGTCTAAAATGTATCAAATAAAAGTACAATTTTCCCATGTTTGCTATTACTGATATAGACATATTCGCAGACCCCAAATGGAATTAAATTTATTTATTTCTTAATTTTATATTTGCTATCCACTAAAATCATCTAATAATTATTATATTAACACTCACTGTACATTGTAGTTTGTTGAATAAAAAACAATTTACACTCTTGATAACAAAAAGATAAAAAACATAATTATTTTTTAAGAAAACATAAAACAAGATAGCGAGCAGCAGAAAACATTTGTCTAGATTTCAATTTAACGCCATCTAAAAGATAAAGAGATTTTAAATACATTATTATTAAAAACAGGCAATAATTTGTATGTTTAAAAAATTACGTAAATACGTAAATAAAAAGGGGTATGGCCATAGTTGCCAGATTTGAGGATTTTTTGTTTCAAAAATAGCAAAGTGGCAATTTGATGATCGTAAATAGTAAGAAGAACATGATATATTTCAAGAACAAGACTAGATGATAGTGATGTTTTCTTAATTATTGTCAATTGTTGAGTTTAAGTATAATAATTCCAAATAATATTATGAGTCAGGGTAGTATAAATTACTTCTTTTATTCGTAAGCATTAAAAGCAATTTTAGATGCAGAATTCCTTGTAATTACACTAATACCCCGACTTGCGTCGTTAATTGGGACCGACCAAACGGGACGCAATGCGAAACAACGCAAATCGAATCACTTTTCTCCATATATTTGTGTGGATTTTTCGTGAATTCGTTCCAGAAGAAAATTTTTACAAAAGTTGAAAATTTGTACTATAAATAAATGTATACATAGGTATATTTTTTTAAAATTTAGTGCAACAAAAAGATAAATTAAAGTAAAAAAAATAAATTAAAGTCAATTCATACATGTAAAACATCAACATAAACATATATTTGTGTTTGACCAAAACAAGTAAAAAGGGAAATCCTCTTTCTATGCACAAAATGTAATAGAAAACGACGCAAAACGAAACATTAACGACGCAATTCGAAGCCACGCAACTTTTATTTTGATGACGCAAATCGAATCAACGCAAATCGGGTCGACGCAAATCGGGGTATTAGTGTAATTATTATTGTATGAATTTATTTATTTATTGATTCAATAGCTTTTCAGCCCTTAGGGCCAATAAACGGGTACAAAAATATATGTGACATACAATTATTTTTTAAAGGTAAATGTTTTATAATATAAGTACGAGGTCTGATCAAAAAATAACCGTTATTTTCAAATTTAATTTTCAAATTTATATTAAGAGTAAAAAACCAAAAAAGAACCAACAATATTTTTAAAGTGTTTAATAGAATGTAGAAAATTTTCTGTCTGAATAAGGAATTTTCCGCAATTAATCTGGCAGCCCTGGGTATGGGTATATTTTTCCCATTATAACAATGAAATTTAAGTTTGTTATCTTCAACAAAAGTGTGAAAATATTAAGAAGCTATAATTACAATAAAATTATGTCATATTAAATAAATACTTTTATAATTTACAACATTCCACTTGGCATTAGTAAACAAACAAAATTTTAGGAAATTTTTGTAATAAACTTAAATATTCTTTTGAAAACTTGTTTTTGTTTAACACATATTTCTAATAGAATTTTATATTCTTTTTGTTTTCTTTGCAGTTTGGGCGAACATTAAACTTTTTGAAAAGTTGTTAACTTCCAGATAATAAACCACTAAGGGACAACGACTTTATAGACCACAATTGCAAAGCCTTTGTAAATTGTACATGTGTATATGTAAAAATTAACAAAGTAAAAAGAAAATCAATTTAAAAACGGCATAAAATTTTATTACCACATAAAGCTGCAAATACTAACATACACTAGCAGCAGCATCACTTTGAGTTGCATGCTGCTGCAACAAAACAAAACGAAACGAACAAACCTCTTGTAAACTGCAATAAATGTTAACAAACAAAACATCTTCAAATTCTTGAAAGAAAAAAACATTTTAAAGCACATTAAAAACAAGATTTAATTTAATTTATTTAGTACAGCCCAAGAAAAAAACAAATAAAAGATGAATTAAAATTCAACAAGTCCAAAATAATAAGTGTTGAGAAATCACATTAAATATTTTTAGAAACAAGTGTTTTTTTTTTTTTTTTTTTGTAAAGTTTTCTGTTGAAACATTTTTTTTTTTTTTTGTTTGAGAAAATTTTTAATTGTGAAATATTTCTATGTAGTTATTTTTTTATATACTTTTCAAGTGTTTTATTTTTTGATATTGAAAACTTATTTTATGAAAAGTGTTTGTGTTCTTATTAAAGTTGTGCATTTTAAATTTTATTTTCACAGAGTGCTAAAACAAATGAAAACTACGAAATAATTTGAGAAGAAAAGTTCAAAATTTCAAAAATTAATTTATATTAAAAAGTTAATTTGCAACAAAAGGCAAGTAAAAATTAAAGGCAACAAGTTGTATACATTTGGCACCATGGAGGGAGGTTACGTTAATGAAGGTAAGTTTATTACAATTATTTAAAATAATATATTTTATTTACCTTTTCTTGCTAAGCTATGATTTATTTAGTTTTCAAAATTTGTTATCAATATTTTTTGGACTTTCTCTTATTCATGAATTCATCTCCATTGAAGTTTATTTTGTGTTTGGACTTTAGTCCAAAATTATTCTACCACTGAAATAATTTTTAAATAATAAAATTAGTTTCTGCTCTCCCTAAATCAGTCATCACCCACCAACTCGAATATAAACAAATGAATTTCTCAAAGTATAAAATAAGCAGAATACCTGTCCTGAGGGCTTAAATTCACGGCGCTCTTAGCGCTGGTAAACATACGGGCCACTTACGCATTGTATGTTTTGCAAGAATTAAAGTATATCTCACAAGAGCATATTTGTATGAACTTGCCAGTAACATACAATTTGCAATTTCTTGTGCATGAGTGCAACGACTAACTTTAACAGTCAATGTATGTATCAATGATCAATCTAATCCCTGCCCTCCATAGCTTAGTCAATCAACAAAGCCCATGACATTAATTAGACACGTAGCAAAAGTTTACCAGCTAAAAACTGGTAGCATGCCACTGGCAGCCACTACTGCCAAGGACAAAATCAATGCGGACTTTTGAATTACCCAGCTCTGTAAGACCCTGTCCAGGGCGGCAAGCATGCACGAATACCACCACCACTACCAGCACATAGTCAATTGCCATCACTACTTTTAATAGCTCTGTTGATTCGGCAACATCACCTAGACATAATTTGTTGGGCCGAAATTTGTCACTAGGACTAACATCAGTCATTTAACCATCTATCTTCTGTCTGCGTTTTTAGGTTTTTTAGGGGATTTGCACTTGGAGAGAGGTGCAAGTCTCCGGGCTTCTAACTGATACCGTGGTTATAGATAAGAACAATCAAACTATAACCAGTTTTGAGCCCAGACCAGCTCATGGCACCAGTGTCGTCATCTCTAACGAAGATACTGTTATCATCTCTAGAAGATGTTAATTTTTACATCTCTAGAAGATGACGACACTGGTGCCATGAGCACAAGTTGATGGAATTACAACATTTTATATTACATATTACCCCCTTTGGGTATAGTTTAAGAGACAGTCGTTTGTTTCTGGTCATCAAATTTTTAAAACTAAATGATTTTCGTAAACTTAAACCATTTTTTCGAAAAGACAAATATGAAATACCGGTAATTATAAATTTCTAGATGTGTAGAAAAAAGTACTTTTTTCATATTCAGCCCTATCGTGAATAAAAATTCCACATGAAATTTGTTTCATTTTCACATTTTTCCTATTAAAATTCAATATAAAAAAAATAAAAGGGAACAAATTTCATGTGGAATTTTTGTTCACGATAGAGGTGATTGTGAAATATTCAATAAAATATTAAATTTTATGGTTTTCAATGAAAATTAAATAAATATAATAAAAATAATAATTCAATTCATTGACAAATAAAAATCTTGAAATTTTCAAAACTTTGTTGATAAAAATATTTAAAAAAGTACTTTCTTTTTTTATATATCACAATATTCAATAACATATTGTATTTTAAATTTCTTTCCAAGTAAATAAACTAAAAGATATAGAATTTGTGAAAATATGGATTATTTAAAATATCAGTAAATGTAGCGGAAAAATTCAGTAATAATTATTTTTTTCATTTTTTTTTTCGATTAAATAATTTGAATGCGAATTAGAGTGGTTCGCCTTCCATATCAAAAAAAAAGAGTTGTGTCAGTCAACCCCTAGGATTAAAGATAATATAAAAACTAGTCCAGATATAATTTTTTTATTTATTTTGCCACGCCTACAAATACCGCCCTTTTAGTATTTTGTTCACTGTGTCGCTATTTTTAGTTCGATCATAACATTTTGTATATCGGAGTTCATGGCTCTGCAAAGGCTACATTTCTGTCCTTATTCATTTCTTACTAGCACCTCAAATTCTAGTTATGATATTTAAAGAGTTGTTCAAAAATATTTAGCTCATTGAGCCTCATAATTTGAAAAGTACTTTTTTAAAATTTAAACTTTTCTATAAAATTTAGTTTCTTATCGAGTTATAAATAATTTTAAATTGTTAGCAAACTCGATTGTTGACAGTAGTTATCATAAAAAGTATTTTTTAAAATTTTTCAATATTCTTTTGAGTTTATATGAACTGCCAAGCTGTTTATTTTAATTAGACTAAACAGATACAATGACATATTGTAAATTTCACGTCAAGTGACCCAATTTTAAAAATCGATGTCTTCCGATTTGGATCAAATTTGCACCAAGGTTAGTACTATTGGATAGTATACCAGAATCCATTTAAAAAAAAAAAATGGGGGAAAATGAAAATGATACATGTGCCAAATATTGAAAAATCCTATTCTTGAGTTAAAAAATAATTTTTTTTGATAGACATCCCACTCGCATCGCATTAAGCGATTATAAAGGCCTTAAAGTAAATTCTATAAGCTTTATTTTGAGAAAAAAGGGCCCAAATTGAAGAAAAAAATTAAAAAAAATTATTTAAAAAAAAATTTTTAAAAATTCAAAAAAAAATATTTTTGGAATGATTGAAGAAATAGCTATCTAAAGTCCTTTGGACAAATTTTGCTAGGACCAATAGGTGAAAAGTTACACTCATTTTAAAAAAACCCTGTATGACCAAAATGGAGCAAAATGTTCAACTTTGACCCCCTTTAACTCCGGCAGTTCTATCTCTGGCCTACTATCTAATAGTACTAACCTTGGTGCAAATTTCATCCAAATCGGAAGACATCGATTTTTAAAATTGGGTCACTTGACGTGAAATTCACCATATAAAAATTTAGTGATCGCTGCAATGATAGAAAATCAAAAGTTAGAACTTTGTTTTTAATGAAAATTTAAGGCATTAGAAAATTGCTTAACAAATAATTTTGCAGATTGCAAGGAGAATTATTGTAGTAACCTCAACGAATAACATAAATAGGAAATTCTTACAGTTTATATTCAAATTTTACTGACAGTCAATAAAATACTCTAAAAAATACATCTTTCTATGCTCTAAAAATATTATACATCTATATTCATATTATACGAGTAAAGTTCATCATTAATCACAATGAAAGGTATTAATCACAAAAATCTCACTTTCAAATCTTGCTATAAAGAACTGTTAAAAACATTTATTTAACCAAGAAAAAATACTCCAAATACTAGACATTAAATATACATACATAGATGTTTTTATTATTCTAAACATTAAAAAATCATTAAATAACAACCTAAACTACAAACTGCCCACATTTTCCGGTCATTGAGGTGGTGGTGTTACCACCTTATCTATTCATGTGGTAATGTATGTACTTATGACTTTACACAAGCATACTCTCTTATATACTAAATACATACATACATACCAACAATCTACAACACTGTAAGTTGTACATGTTTTGTTATTTACAATATTTTTTAGTTTTTTTTTTATTTTTATAATTTTGTTTTTGTTTATCTATGTATAATATAAGTTTTTTGTTAAACAAATTACGAAAATAAAAAATATTTTTTGTGTAAATACTCGCAGACACTAGTTTGAACGTAAAACAGATGTCAATCTTTGGCACCTTGCGGTAACATAACGTAGGAGAGGGAGACCCCCTACATTTTGCCCCAAATTCTCTTTTAACAGAATTCAAAGTCAAAATGTTTTGTGTAGAAAAAAAAAACATGCACAAACGTCAGGTATATATTCATTCTTACACTCAAACTCAAAATACTGTAGAACAAGATTCGAAAATTTTCAAAATTACCAGTGTAACCCACAACCCCACCCCAGCCGGAATTTACACACAGCATACATTTATGACTTTGAATTACACACATACATACATATATTTATATTTTCTTCCTTTCAATTGTTTGTTTTAATTTTCTTCAAATATTTTTGTAGAGGGGAAAATGAAAGAATTTTCATTCTACATTTTACATTCATTTACACTCACTCGCTCATGCTCATGAAAAACTATTCACTTTATTTTTAACATTTAAACATTCTGACATTTTGCTGAGTTTGTGGCTTTACAAGTGAGTGCAGTTTTTTTTTATTTTTTACAATTATTAATAAAATTCTAAAAACAAAATCTGTTTGTTTAAACTTTTCAGATGTCATAGACAAATTAGCATTTTAGTCATTATTCTGTTTCATACTATTAGTCATCAATGGCTGCAGTTGCATTGCATTTCTTTATTGTTTTTTTTTTTTTTTTAATTTCACTTGTTTGTTTTTTGTACTGAATTTTAAATTATGCAGATTTATTTCTTTCAATAATATTGCTGGAAGTGATGAAATAACTATTTGTGTAATATTTTGTAACCTTTTCTTTAAAAATGCTGCTTCTATAGAGGACTCTGATGCCATAATAGGAGTGGAAAGTCCAGGTAAATGGTTAAGTCGTAAAATGTATTTTTTATATTTATGAAACAATTTATAAAACTAAATATTTAAACAAAAAATGTTAAATGGTCTCTAATAAATCTTTGTTTCAAATTTAAATTTGTTTTATTAAAAAAAATCTTCTGTTAAAAGCATTTTTAGAATACCTACATATTTGAATATTTAAAAAGATCTTGAAAGTTGAAATTGATATACAGGCATGTGATGCAAATCGAAAACGAATGAGTTTTAAAAGTCAATTTTTTCGTAATATTTCTGTATAAAAAAACTTTTATCACATAAAATATAAAGATAGTGCGCTACTAAAGAGAATTTTAAAACAAAAATTTTAAAAATTAGATTATAAATGCATTCAAATGTATTTCCAAAACTGATTCGTTTTCGATTTCGATTTCCATCACATGCCTGATAATGTCATTGTATCTATATATATGATTGAAGCAACCATAATATGTTACAGTTATGATTTACATGATTGTAGCATATGTAGCTTATAGTAAGCATGTCATAATATGTTGCAATCAGATTATGGTTATCATATTCTTTTATAATAAAAATTATTGCGTCAAACATATACATTATAACAACAAACTTTTACATGATTGCTGCAATCATGTAAATCATAACTGTAACATATTATGATTGCCGCAATCATATAAATAATTACAGTGAATATAATATTGTTAAAAATAAATTTTTTCATATATTTCTTTAGTCAGGCTCGAGTTCATTGAATTTAATTTTCATTAAATTATTATTTTTACTGAAGGTAGGTATTTTTTTAATGAAATATATCAAAAAATTTAAAATTAACAGTTCGACTAAAAATGATAATTGTACTATTGTTAAAAATAGCTAGTTTATAATGTTTGCATTTGTACTTTAAGTGGTACACATGAAAAATGTCGACGAATGTGGACAAAAAACATAATAAAAACAATTGTATTCAGGTATTCAAGACAAAGTCTTGACAGAAAGAATACAAAAAAAACTGAAGAAAAAAAGGAAAGCAACATGTTAACAAATGGAAAAATGATAATTACAGCAAATTTCGAACCACCGGTAACACTGGTTAAAAGATTGATATTTGTCTGTTGGCTAGCAGGCACCGCAGTGGTGAGAGGTTAGAACGCAAAGAATTCTGATGAATTCAACCCAGGTTCAATCCGCAGCTCAGCCCAGAAAAATTATTAATAAATTTTTAATAAGATTTCATGTTGTAAAAACAATAACTACCTTCAGTAAAAATAATAATTTAATGAAAATTAAATTTAATGAACTCAAGCCTAACTAAAAATTATCAAAAAATTTTTAAAAATCTTATAAAAATTTTAAAATTATTTTGATGATAATTTCATATTTTGCAAAAATTTTCTCTGGGTGTAGCAGGTCACGAATCCGTCGTTTTGAATGTAATAATAAAGGTTGTAATATTTTATTTTGATAATATTTTAAACCAAATTTGTTACAAAATTAATTGTCAAACCTTTGTCACTTTTCATATAAAAGAGCTCTCAACAGATGTAAATATTCAATATCGTAGTTCAATGCCAAATTAAAGTGATAGCACTCGGACATAAACACTGTTACAAATAAAACCTGTGGCGGAATCACTATTCAAGGGATCTTAACCTGTAGAGTTTGTCTTAGATGGGTCTGATTTTTTTCTTCTAAAACAAGTTTTCAATATCAATATCAATAAATAATTAAATAAAGGCTATAAATCAAGCTTTAAAATAATGATCCTACTCACCACAAGAGGCGCTGCAACGATTCACTAAAAACAAACATAACGCGCAAGTTCAGAGTTGTGATCTAAAGAGCGTGCTTCTACTTTCACCACTTTTACTTTTTCATCCCCTTTCAAAAGAAAGTAACTCAATTAAATAAAGACATATTAATTGCCTTTAAAAAAATAAAAATACAAACATTTCGAACGAATTGCAATTTTAGAGTAAATTTAATAAAGACCTCAATACAGAATTGTACAAAAACGCAAATATTTTCAAAAATTTGTCATGATCTCTCTGTACTTATAGCGTGTTCAGATATGTACCTTAATTGCAATAATCCCAATTAACGCCATTATTGAGCTCAATATTCCATATAAAATCGCAATTAATTATTGCGCAATAAGTACGAAATTGAGTAAGATTTCGAATGCAACACTGTTCACAACTGTGTTTAGTGAACAAAATTGTATAAAATGGCAATGTCAACAAAAGAAATCATTAAAAAATCAATGTGAAGGTAAGTTTGTTTACATAGAAACACAACAACCATTTAGAGTATTTTTTGTATTGTTTTCCAGCTGTCAAATGATTATTGAGTAAGCTAAAAATTGCGTATGCCTGAACACTTAAAATAATATTGCCAATTAACCGAATATTGACTCAATAAAGTTTCATATCTGAACACGCTATTAGATTCTTAAATTAAATTTTCCAATTAAAAATAATAAAATTCTGAAATAAACTTTCAAACAATTTCAAAAATTTAACATGTTGTCTTTGAGCTAAGCACTAAAACAGTGTTAAATTAAATTCTTTATTTAAGAAGAATTAAATTCTCAAATAAAAACACAAGCACTTCAACAAATTTGACATGTTGTAAGTATTTGTGCCCAGCACTGCTTTAACCTAACGATTATTTGTATGTATTCAATATATCTCAGTTTAAATTGAACTCTCCAATTAAAAAGTTTATTTTGGAATACAAAATTTATTTAATATGGGACATTATTAAAAACGAAATAAAAAAAAATATTTTAGTGTTTGGTTCAATAAATGTTTAATGTTTGGATACTCAAGTTACAAAAAGGATATAAATTTGTACAATATAATTATTACAAGTAGCAATAGCATGACTATTTAAAAGTAAATTCTTGCGTGGGCTTTAGCATTTTTGTACAGCTATAAAACTTTGATGAACATCCAATATGGTTTCAAAACTTCAGCTTTTTTTAGTAGTGCTTAATATACCTAATAGCTGATTATTACCTCAAAACACTTAAAATTGTGGCTTATATGAGTCTGATTTGATAACATCATCAGGACAGCATTTTGTTGCTAAAAGTTATAAAAGAAACAATAAAGTTTAAGGAAAAAAATACATTAATTTATCCATCCTTAGCAATTTAAATTCATGCCGTTTCTTTTAGCAACTGGCATGAATCCCTTCGTAGCATGATGATGATCTCATACTTGAGTTGTGTTTTAAAATTAATTTTCTCTAAAATTAAAAGACCTTGAAATTTTGTTGTCGTTTAGACGGACAAATATTAAAGGTCATGAAATTTCTTAGAAATACAAAATATAAACGAAAAGAAAAGTAAATAAAACTTAAAATGAAATACGAAAATGAAACAGTCTTGAATTTTAAACTCGTTTTTTTTTCTTCTTGTCTGATGTTTATAAAAGTTAGTTTTCAGAAAATAAAACTTTACAAATATTAAATATAAAGCATTAGAACTAAAACATAATTACAAAAACTTTAAAACAGAAAATCTTATTTATTTGTTAATTTCATAAAAAATTATATTTTATTTACTCCTAATGTCTGTATCACTGAGAGTCATTGTCAAATTAAATGGAAATAAAAACTAAAAACTATTTTCTGTCTTATCAAATTATAAAACTCAAACACCCACTTTATCAAAAAAAATCTTTACAATTCATTCATTTATAAATTCATATAGTTAGCTTTAACTTTAAAGTAGTTTTTATTTGCGAGGGCCGTAAATTTATTGACATGATTTTAATTGTTTAAGAAGCACGTGAGTTTCTATAAACTAATTTCATTAATTCTATTATTTTAGGCATTTTTTTATTGTGTTAGAATTTCAAGGCTTGTTTAGGTATCTATGGTAGAATCCATAATAAGATTTGTAAGTTCTTCTGGCGCCCGACATTCGTTATTGCTTGTTTTTTATCTCTTAATTTGAGAAATTTATTGATAAAAATCTCAAAAAAAAATAAATAAATTCAACTATTTTATTAGCTGCATATTCAATTTATTTTACTCATTCAGTATTATTAAAGCTCATAGAAAAAAGCTGGTAATAATTTCCTAGAAATGAGAAAACTGGCACCGAACTAGTTGTGTGACTAGTTATTTGGTGGCAGTTTCAACTTATGGTACTAACACTTTAAATAAAAGGAACCTAATACTTTAATATGGCGTTGAACTACACTTATGGCTAAATTCACAGTCTTAAGTTAGCTAATGGCAATGCTTAGATTGCCATATAAATAACAAGTAATAGTTAAACAACAGTTAGTATTTTAGTTTACCAATGGTTAACTAATGACCGAGAATTCGACCATTAGTGAACTACACTTGTAAGTCTAAATGATCACCACGATCATTTTAAAAATTTCACCAGTTTTTAAGGAATATTATGGTCATTAATATTTATAGTTATGATTTACATGATTGTAGCAATCGTATATATAATTGTAGTTATTATGTAAATGTTTATGGTAAGCATGTTTATGAAGAATCATTTTTTTATAATATGTTGCACTCAGATTATGGTTATCATAGTCTTTCATAATAAAAATTATTGCAACAAACATATACATAATAACTACAAACTTTTACATGATTCCTGCAATCATGTAAATCATAACTATAACATACTAGCTGACCGCCCCGGCTTCGCTCGGTATTTACTATTGATTTGTATTTCATAGAATAAGATGTATTCACAACCTGCCTGCTCTTATTTATTTGCAAATTTGTACAGCATACTTTAGGGGACTTTTTTTTCAAATGTTGAATTTTTTCAGGAAAAAAATCATAACTGGAGAATGGCTAGACCGATTTTGGATTTCAAAATCAACTAACCATCATCACTCCTCCCTGTACCTTCCCTAAAAATTTTATGGCAATCGGTCAAGCCGTTCTCGAGTTATGGAGTGACAATCAAAATGTACACTTATTTTTATATATATAGAAGATTATGGTTACCGCTATCATGTAAATAAATACAGTGTACATAATATTCATCCCTATCTTGAATAACAAGTGGAATTTTTGTTCCCATGAAATTTTTATTCCCCTCGAAGTGAAAAATGCTATCTTGAATCTCCCTTGAAATTTTTGTTCCCTTCAGTGCATATCTGTTTAAAATAAAGAAAACTATCAACGCACAGTCAATAAGAAAAAGAAGTTTAAAATAAATAAATTGTGTAAACAAAAGTTTAGAATTGGAGCAATAATTTTATTAAAGCAGCAAGAAAATAGGCATCAACGAACTTGAAGCTACCCTATACGTTGTGACTAATTTAATAAAAAAAAAGTTATTTTAAATTAATATTTGTATTAGACTTATACAACATTACAGGGTAAATAAAGCAGCTTTTGCATATATACTAGATGTAAAGTAATTTATTATAACTTTTTAGTGTATGTAACTAATAAAAACAAATAAATGCCAACATGATGAATTTAACTCCCCATTAAAGATAAAGTAAACAAAATGAAGGGAATTAGAAAAATATTTCGAGGGAAAAATATATGTGAAATTTTCCACAAATATCATTCCCCAGTGAATTGTTAAAAAAACGGGGAAAACATTTCGAGGGAAAAATATTGCCGATTTGGGTGATTGTTAAAAATCTTATATTTTTAAATTATTGTACTGATTATTTCGTCTTTTGCAAAAATTCTCTCTGGTTGTAGCAAGTTACGAATCAATATTTCTGAATGTAATAATACTAGTACCGATATTTTATTTTGATAATTTTTTAAACCAAATTTGTTACAAAATTATTTGTCAAACCTGTGTCGCTTTTGCTCTAAAAGAGCTCTCAACAGAGTTGAACAAATCTGACATGCGAGCAATAAGTGTAATTGTGCAATAGCTGGTTAGCAGTGATAAATCTGATATATTATATATTTTTGATCACTTTAAGCTTTTTATTAACATTTAACTCATATGAGATGCCAGATAGTGTAAATGCAACATTAGCAAATTTCCTTTTCAATTAATATTTTGCTCTGAGTGTTTCATTTGTAGGTGTGTGTGAGTAAAGTGAGTTTATTAAAAATCAATACACCTTATAATACATTATTCATAAGTTAAAATGAGGGTACTAGTTAAAAATTCTGAATAATTGTTTGTTTTTATTTTTGTATAAAAATATAAATTGTATAAAAATTAATTTACAACTACAATATTGATTAATAATTATAGACATGCGTTTTTAACTGGACAAAAAAGGTTTTAAACTAAAAATAAAATATTACTCGGGAATTAAAAAAATTAAGAATTTTAAAAAATACAATGTATACCGAAATGCAAATATATATGTATATTAAAAAATGGCTTTTCATCAACTTCAATCACAACTATAATTAAAATATATTTGTATTATCATTATTTCTAGATCGTTCGTTTACGACATGTCATGCATGAATATTAATTATTGCCATCAAGGTTAAATAAACCGAATTACTTTTAGTAATTCAACCATGTCATAGCAAAGTACTGATATCTATTTTTAATATTTGTTCCCCTACCAATGCATCTATTGTCATTAACAATTTGTTTATAATGTTTAAATATGTTTGACATAACTTTACTCAGGTGCTTTTAAGTTTAAACTAATAACGTTATTGTGTGAGCAACTCAGTTAACGGTTGAGCTTTATTTGCTGTAATTCATTACATTGGTTGTGTCAACATAAATTGTGTTGTGTTCAACAAAGTAGTTTAAGACAAGTAAGTTTTTAATAAAAGAGAATATTGTATGCACTTGTAAACTTTAAAGTTTTATTTTGTATTAATAATGTTAAAGCCCTAATGACACTACATTTTTTGTTCATTGAATTGATATTGAATTGATAGAAAGAAACAGAAAATGTTAGAAAAAGCAAACTATAAAAAATGTAAACAAATAAACCTTTTAGTTTTTTTCTTTTGTTATGGTTTTGTATATTTTATTAAATGTTGTCAACTTTTTGTTTATGAGAAACATAAAAACAAAACAAACAAAAAACGGTTAATCGCCAAATTTGCCCATAAACCGCTGATTCAGCAACACTTCTAATATTTCAAGCTTGAAATGTCAATTTTAAATTGAACAATTTTACATTTTTTTTGACATAACTTGATTTTGTATCGTTAACTTTAGTAAACTGTTTGACAGTTTGCCATTTATCTTAATACTGCTGAACCCTTTGCACTTGGTAAATTTTTCTATTACATTATATTTGTACTGTTCACCAAAACTTGAACAATGCATTAAAAATGTAGTGTCATAAGGCCTTAAATATTAACAAATTATTTTTAAACTTTCCAACACAATTCATATTGAATGAAATTTTCATTGACCCAAGAAAACACATTCATTTGTTCAAAAATATTTTTTTTACAAATTAATGAATGAATGAATATTTATAAAGTGTTATTGGTTGCCCTGATGTGTGATTTTCCACACATATGTAAGTGTTATATATTTTGTACTACCAACGACCGAAATGTTTATGATGTGAGTGCAAATCAGATTGTAAATACGTAAACAAACCGTATGTGTGGAAAACAATACACAAGGGTAAACAACGTATGTTGTATTTTGCTTGATATTTGATTTTTCTTAAAAAAAACTTTCCAAAGACCGCCAATGTCCTTCGGATCCAAATATCAGATACACAAGATCTATGAGAATTTCGGTAATAAAAATCAACTCTTAAATGATTAATAAAATATTAATAACCAGGACTATTGCAATTCTTATATACATATAATTATGGGTATATCTCGGATACTAAGTTTTGTACATTGGTGATTAATTGAGAAGTATTTTTAATTTTAAATAAAACACTAAAATTTGATTGAATTTCGAATCATTATTATGATCGGAAAACACAATCTCTGAGATTTACTTTTTATCGACAAATTATATGGAAATGTTCTATGCTGTCGCGGTCTATGCTGTCCATTTTCAATTGCCACCGGTATCTTGCGAATTTTTATTTTTTTTTTTTTTTTTTTTAATACATTTAATTTATTTATTGGATCTTCAGAAATGAAATGACAATAAGTTTTCGAATCTTAATACTAAAAGAAAATAATAAGTCCAGCCAGTGCTAGACAAAATATTATGATACTACAAAAAATTTATATCCACTGATCCAGTCATCTGTTTTGCGCTTGAGTTAAAGCAAGGGTATCCCTCCTTCTCAACCGTCTGTGGCCACTAAAGTTAAGGATGTCTCGTGCAAGTTGGTTTGGATGGTGTTCAAGTTTGCTGACATATTTTGAGGCGTGTTTTATAAATTCGACTTTCACCAAAGGAATGCCTAGATCTTTGTGGATACGAGAATTTTTAACATACCATGGAGCTGCAGTAATTGTACGTAGAATCTTATTTTGACCCCTTTGAATTTTTTCAATATTGGATGCTGAGGCAGTGCCCCATAATTGAATTCCATAGCACCAGATTGGCTTTAGAATTGCATTGTACAACAAAAGTTTGCAATCCAACTTTAATGTAGAATTTCTGCCGATTAGCCAATTAATTTGCACTGCTTTTAATCTCATCTGGGTAAGTTTTGCGTCGATATGAGACTTCCAAGTTAAACGACGATCGAGGTGGATTCCGAGGTATTTGACTTCATTGTGTTGCGGGATAATTTGATTATTTATTCTGATGAACGAGCATGTATCTTTTCGCAATGTGAAAGTTATATGAATACATTTCTGTTCGTTAACCCTGATTTTCCAAAGCTCAAGCCAATTCTCTAGTTTATAAACATATTTCTGCAAGTTCTGTGATGCTATTTGATGGTCCTTATGAACGCTAATAAAGGCTGTATCGTCTGCAAAAGTTGAAGTATGTATTATGGGGTCTAACGGCATATCGGATGCATAAATCAAATATAAAGTTGGACCCAGTATGCTACCCTGGGGTACTCCTGCTTCAATTGGCTGAGCGGGGCTTAAAAAATCGCCTTCTTTGATTGTAAATTTGCGACCATATAAATAACTTTTCATAAGTTTGTGGGTGTTAGCAGGCAGAGTTAATTTAATTTTATGCATTAAACCTTCATGCCAGACTTTGTCGAACGCTTGCGACACATCAATGAAAAGGGCGGAGCAGTATTTTTTCTCTTCAAACGACTGTCTTATCACATTTACCAATCTGTGTGTTTGTTCGATGGTACTGTGTTTAGCTCTGAACCCGAATTGGTGATTTGGGATACATTGAGTGTCGTTCAGAATTGGAATCAACTTAGCCAATAACAATTTTTCAAACAGTTTTGAAATTGTCGGCAGTAGACTAATTGGCCTATATGACTCTACTTTAGTGGGGTCCTTCCCTGGCTTAGGAATCATGGTAATCATAGATACCTTCCAATCTGCAGGATAGTATTCTAGGCGTAAAATAGCATTGAAAATAAATAGGATAATTCTTTTAGCTACACGAGGTAACTCCACAAGCATTTTGTTGCTGATTTTATCCATACCTGGAGCTTTTTTAAGATTCAGAGTACCAATAGCGCTTTGAACATCATTAAAGCTAAGTCTTAGAGGTACAGGAGGTCTAATAACGAGTGGAGGCAAATCAGAAGCATTATTTGAGTTGTTTATAGTAAACACATTTCTCAAATGGTTAACAAATAAAATCCCCTTCTCGGAGTCATTTCTAGCCCAGTCACCAGTCGGATTTCGCAGAGGAGGCTTTCCTCTAACTGGTCTTTTTAAACCTCGTGCCGCCTTCCATAACGAATAGTCAGATTGTGGGGTACTATCAAGACCCTCCAAGTAAGATTTAAGTGAAGCCATTCTTTGGGTTTCTAAGAAATTTCTTAGTATATCTCTCCATACCCGTAGCCTAGCTTTCAGTTCAGGAGACCTGTGAATTTGCCATTCTCTTCTAACTCTTCTTTTTTCTGACAGGAGATGATCGAGTTCAGCGAAATAAGTTCTATTGGTCCCACTTCTGCACTCAACGTCGTATGTGGAGGCGTGATGTACAGCTCTTCGTATGTCCTCAGTAAACTTGCCAATCGACCCATCAATATCCTCGGTAGTTCTCAACACTACATTTTCCGTGCAGTGGGAACTTAAATACTTTTTATACTTTATCCAACTTACTCTGGTTTTAGATATGTCCCGAAATGGAGAGCCATTCCCTTGAAGGAAACGCATTGAAATAATAGAAGGAGAGTGATCTGAAGACAAGTCTAATGAAGGCTCCACTTGTGTCGATTCTACAGGGATATTTTTCACTACTCCGAAGTCAATAACATCGGGAATCTTCCGTCGGTCCGTCGGCCAATAGGTGGGATGACCGCTTGAGAGTACATCTAATCCCATTTTTGCAATGGTGTTGAAGAGTTCACGACCCTTCGGGGTCACCAGACGTGAACCCCAAAATGTGTGTTTGGCGTTAAAGTCACCAGCAACTAAAAATCTAGCTCCAAGGGAATTGAAGAAGCTGTAGTATTGGTGTTCTTTTATTGAAAATCGAGGTGGCGAATAAATTGATGATAAAACAAAATTGTATTGACAGAATTCAATGCAAATGTTTGTTGCTTGTAGGTAATCCTCACATATGTTGTTCATTAAATAATGTTTTATTCTGTTCTTTATAAGAATTGCCGAAACTCCACATGCTCTTCCGCGTGGATCTTTAGTATCATATAACACGTAGCCATTAATTTTGAAGTACGCTGTCGCCGTCAAGTGAGTTTCAGAAATCATCATGACATCAATCTGCTTATCCATCAGGAAGTGTTCCAGTTCGTTTTTATGTTGGCGGAGGCCGTTCGCGTTCCAAAAACAAATTTTTAAACAAATCATTTCTTTAAAATGGCTTGTAAGATAGTGGATTGCATTTTCAGCATTTCCTGCATCATGGATGTCATGGTGGTCGTGAAAGTGTTCATAGTTTGGACAAGAGTCTGCAATGTAGTCTCTAGAGAGTTAATATTAGGTTCGAAATATTGTGATTTAGGTTCCTGCTCCAAACCTGGCATATTAGATTTAACCACGTTTGCGTAAGAAACTTGTCTAGAACTAGGCACGTTTACATGACTAGTGGACCGTAACAATTGAGGGAAATTGTTACTCGAAGCAAAATTAGGCTGTTGAGGACGATCAGGTAATACTGACGTCTTGTTGGTTCTTATGCCTTTCAAATGAGTGTAAATTGGACAACCTCTATAATTACCTCCGCAGTTACTGCATTTTTTGATTTTTGAGTCAGTTTTCGACTTGTCGCATTGAGCAGTTGCATGTAGCTCCCCACACGCAACACAAACTGACGGCAATTTACAATACGCCTTGGTGTGGCCAAATTCTTGACAGTTAACACACTAGACGGGTCCCTGACGCTTATGCGGTTCTTCCACGGTGATTCTACGATGCAGAAGGTAAATCAGATTGTAGATGGGATGGGACTCGTTTTTCTTTAATACGACATCTCCAGGTTCCAATTCCACCCTAAACATAGGCTGTGGAATCTTTTCACGGTTTCTAATATTCACAACACTCTTAATTTTGAACCCTTTGTCCATTAAGCCGGTCTTTATCTCCGCAGGGTCAACACATGGGTCTATACCCTTTAGAACGACTTGGAGACCTTTTGCGCTTTTGAGCTGATAGGTGTAGAAATCCCTAGCCTCCCTCTCCAACTGGTTGGACAATTTTCGAAAATCATCTTCCTTTTTCACTTGAATTTTGGTTTCGCTGATATTTCCATGTTTAATTGATGTTACGCTAAACATATTTTCACCTATTACCTTGCGAATAACGCAGTTAATATTGGCTTTCAAGATTTGTATCAAAGATATTTGACTTACCCAAAGGAAAGTAATTCAGAGATATGGTATTACACGCAATAGGCGTTTAGTAGGGTCGTTGATGCAGACTATAGATATTTTTCAAAATTAATAACAGATGATAAGGCAAAGTTTTGGAATACTGTTGAGTTACTTAATCGATATTCAATGATTAAATTAAGGGAAGGAGTCTTCCTTTAACTGCACGAAAAATATTTCTTCCAGAACGCTGAATTTTTGTAATACTATTGTGTTATTTGGAGATATTGCTGTGGTGTCAGCATTTCTCTGATAAATTCTCAAACTCTACTGAATAGTGATCCATCGTGATCTGTGCCAAAACAAATAGTTTTATCAAACAAACTGACAAATACGAAACTAGAATCGGCTTGGTTGAATTTAACAGTTTTATTTGTTTTAGGACGATTATTGGATATACTATGCAAGTCATTCCCATTTAAGATTAACCCCCTGGCCCACGATGTCGAACGATAACATTCGCTTAGATAAGACTTAAGACACAAACTTGATTGTGGAATAAACAAACTTGATTAAGTAAACAAAATAGATACGATAAAAAGTTTGTGTCTTAAGTCTTATCTAAGCGAACGTTGTCGTTCGACATCGAGGGCCAGGGGGTAAAACAAGCTAATAAAATTTTGCGCAAATGTATTGTTTTGAACAAGCGGTAAATTCCCAAATAAGTTGGTTATACTATTTTACGGAAACTGACAGCCAGATAATAACTAAATATGTAAATGAAAGAAATAAATAACATCTGGTGTTCAACAAAATACTGGTCCTGCTCGTTTTCTCTTAATTACTATGAAACTATTAATTTAAAATGACGGACGGATTCACATCAAAGATGTAACACTTCTGACAGTTGGTGTTTTTAGGTCAATGGAATACGAACTTAAACTCTATCATATAAAGGGTCCGCCAACTAACATTTTTTTTTTTGAAAATGCTATAAAAAAAACTACTGAATATTTTCTCAAAATTCTTTTTTTATTTGAAAGTCCAATCCTTCCGATTAATAATGGAAAATAATGGCTGACTCATCTGGCCATGAAATAGCCTACACGATCGGTCCAATTTCTAAGCACGTTATCGATTGTGTGCAGCTGTATTTCACCACTGACTTCACGAATATTGTCCTTAAAAGCGTCAATTGTATCTGGCTTATCGGCGTAACACTTATCTTTGACGGCACCCCACAAATAATAGTCCAACGGTGTCAAATCGCAGCTCCGAGGTGGCCAAACGACATCAGCTCTGCGGCTGATAATGCGATCTTCAAAAACAGGGCGCAAAACATCGAGTGTAGCTTCGGCTGTGTGGCACGTAACGCCGTCCTGTTGAAACCAAATGTTGCCAATATCCTCCTATTCAATTTTTGTGAACAAAAATTCATTCAACATGACCCGATAATGACCGCCATTGACTGTAACGGCCACCCCTTGCTAATTATCTGTCAAATCAGACATGAGCTAAGTGTTACCATTCACGAAATAAGCACTAGTTGAAAAAAAACGTTAGATGGTGGACCCGTTACAACGTACATACATTTATGTATGTACAATATAAAAATAATACATTGTAGTTTACATGTTTGTAATCAAAGAAATAAAAAAGATAAATCAATTTTTTATAAGCACAAAAATCATTTAAGACTACTTAAAAACGACTCACACAATAATCCCTTTTTATGATATTGTGCATGAGTTTTTATATTTTTCACTTTACGGAAATCTTGTTTTAGTATATACACATTAAAAAATTGAGCTTTAATGCAACAAGAAGAAAATGACACATGATATTGGCATTTTTATGTATGTTTAAGTGTCAATTTACCATAAAACGAACATACGAACATTTGACAGCTTAACCTAATACACACCTAAATACTGTTGTACAGTGTACGTCAATAAATATGCATGCAGTATGTGTAGTAAGTTGTACACTCTCTTTAAGGCACTTTGAAAGCGTGTCCATTATACCATAAATGAATTGTGTGTGTAAAACTAAGTCCAGTGTTTGTTTGTTTGTTTGTGCTGCCTTTTGGACATTTATGGGGGAATGAAAAGTGTTAATTGCTGTACATGCCACAAAATCTATAAAAAAAAAAATAAAATAAAAACAAACAATTCGTATTGCAGTTAACAACTCACTTACTTTGCATACTTGGCCACTATCCAAAGATGTCACTACGATTTAGACTTTAAACTTAACACCCTGGAAACATGGTGGTGTGCTCTAATCGAAACCGAGAGTTAAATACGAGAATACTTCGTAAAGAATTAAATGCTAGGAATGTCTTGGTCTTAACATGCTCCATAATCAAACATGCTAATGAATGTTAAAGGATTTGACATAATTTTTAACTAAAAGTGAAGGTTATAAATAGTTTACTTTTCTTTTGCTGCTAAGTTGCTAAGAGTTTGCAGCAGGTGGGAAATGAAATGTTGCACTTAATTTTTTGAAAAGTATTTTTAGTGTTTTATTTGTTAAAGTTTAGTATACTGATGTGTGTTTTCTAGTTTGTTAGAAATATAAAAGAACAAATATGTAATTCCATAATGTGTGTAAAGGTGAATTCGAATTTAACTAGCAGAGACAAAAACCTTATTTTTTAACATTGATAATGTACTACCGTAGACAGACGACAGAGTTAATGCGCATTAAAATCTTACTAATTTGAATTAAGATTTTACCGTGACAGACGACAGTTTCTGCATTTAAACTGCATTTAGGTAACAGCTGTTTGTTTGTCAACAACTATTTAATTATGAAAAAATTTGTTTGGCATTTGGTGAAAAATCAGTATTTATTTGAAAAAAAGCTGAAATTACTTTTGCTGAAACTGTTTCATAATGCAAAAATTGTTCATGCACTAGCAACCATCAACCTGAACGTGTTGCTACATGTGGGGACCGCAGTGAAATAAGAGAAAGGCAATTGTAGAAATCTATTTTTATTATTTTAATTGTCTAATTGTCTTCTTCTTATTTTAGAATAGTAAACAATTTGATAACATATTATTGATTTTCGACGATGTTGCCATATTGAAATAGCTAAATGCAGTATAAATTCAGTTTGATTTTGTGTATTTACGTTTACCTTAATGCGCATTAACATAGGATAATTCACGAGTTAATTTGAATTAAGACTGTTAATGCAAATTAACTATGTCATCTGTCTACGCTATTATAGTCAACAAACCACTGTTAAGCACTTAACAGTCATATTGCTGGAATTTTTGATAAAATTTTTGGAAAAAGTTACTTTTAGGATGAAATTCCATAGAGGAATTTGGCAAAATATGGAATTGCACACCTATCCCTCTATATAGAGAGGGTAGTCCAAAGGGTCCTTAACGAGACTACATTAGTCTTATTTCTGAAATGATTTTGGAATTTGAATAACATGATTTTGAAAAAACTTATTTTTAAAGAAATTAACTTTTAGGACGAAATTCTCTAGAAAAGAAATTTTCTCTTAAGGGAAGTCCAAAGAATTGCATCCTAAAAGTTACTTTCTTTAAAAATACATTTTTTTCGAAATCTTTTTATTCAAATTCCAAAATTATTGCAGAAATTTGACTAATGTAGTCGCATTTAGTATCCTTTGCACTACACTCTTTATACAAGGTGGGGCAAAAGTAATCCTCCTATCAGAAAATGCTATAAATTTTGCGAGCAACCTAATGTCAGTTCTGTTTTGACATTTGTGTAGTAAACACATGCGAAATACACGTTAATAAACAATGCTATGCTACACTGCTCCAGACCGCGGAATATTGCTGACAGAACTGACATTAGGGGCCTCGCAAAATGTATAGCATTTTCTGATAGGAGGATTACTTTTGCGCCACCTTGTATAGTGGGATACATTCCGCTAGAGAATTTCATCCTAAAAGTTATTAATTATTAATATTAGTTAGTAATATGACTGTTAAGTACTTAACAGTGATCTGTTGACTGTAACATTATCAATGTTAAAAAATATGGTTGTTGTCTGTGCTAGTTAAATACCAATTTATCTTCACATATATAATTCCATAACTGTTTTATTATTTTATGTCAATTAATTGCAATTCAAGTTCAGACTGCTGTCACTAACAATTGTAAACTTAAACATCACATTGGGGGTGTAGTCTACTCTAATCTACTCTAATACAATAGATTACATCAATTTATTTAATTGTCTATTTCAAGGTCTTGCACATGGTATGACAAAATTTCATTATATTACACAAATAACTAAAGTTTTGTCTATTAAAATCTATTGACGTCATTTTACATATGGTGTAAAGTAGACCACAAGGAAAAAATTTATTTATTTTCAATTAATGTTTTTTTTTCATTAAAACCATTGGCACATGCTGTTTGTTGTATACATAGGTGTATTTATTATTTATTTAACTTTAATTTATCTAAATTTGTAACACGAGGTGTTACAAGTTCTTTAACAACAATTTGTTTTATTTTCTTTTTTTTTTTGCTTTTTCTTGCACATTATTTTTTAAAAGTTTTCTTCCGTAGCAGAAAATTTCTTTTAAAAAATCAGCCGAAATTACAAAAACAAAAGTTTAAAACTCATAGTGATTTCACTTAAAATTTGTTTGTTTTTACATTTAAATTTTATCGCTTTAAAAATTGTTTTTAATGAAATGATCATTAAATTCAAATTACAAATAAATACTCTCAACAGACCTGTTAAAGTTTATTTACAGTTTGCAGAGGTGTGAAAACATTCCAACATTAAATTTTGGAATTTAGATAAAAAACAGAATATTAAAAAATATTAAATATAACTTTTATTAAGGTTGGTTGGCCACAAATTGAGATTGACTTTGTTGTTTATATTTATTAGAGAATATTTTGAAATCGCAATTTTGTCCCAAATTTGTGCAAGAATTGGGGGTTTGAACCCTATGGTTATTCTTATTTTTTTTAATACCAAAGTGTGATATGTGGTCTAAACTGTGACATTAAGTATCTGAGCGAAACCGTACTTTTCAACCTAATCTGAACCGATACCGAATACATACTTTGAACTTTATAGCACCTTCCCAATTTGGGCTAAACTTTCTTGAATATATAATAATATGGCTGCTAATGGAGAGTGAGACTTTATTTGAGAACTTTTTTGAAATTGACTTGCCTAGGTAAATTATTTGCCTGGTAGCAGAGTATGACCCTATTAGGCTTTTGTTTTGCCTGTGTAATTAATTTCTTTTAATGATATTGTTTTTGTCCTAACATTACAATCAACCAGAACTCATTGTATGTTACATCTTTAGAAATACCGCAAATGAATTATTTACAACATTTCTCAAGCTCTTTTTTGAGCGATTGCCAAATTTGCGTTTAATATTAAATATATGCGTTTGGAATTGAGGCGTAGTAGAGTGTCTCGCCTTACATGCAAAAAAAAAAGTTCGCGGTACACCACCGAATATGAAGTATTATTGCAAGACAATTTCTAAACAAAAGTGATATATCGATGTTTTTGTCTTGAGGAGATCTATCGTTGGTATTATCGTGCATTCACCTCAAATATCCCGTTTTAGTATTTACTCACCAGATCTCAGTTCGTACCACTCTAATGTACCACCCTAATATCAGAAAATAAAAGCTCACAAAAAATCATTAAACTTTTGTTAAGGAAATTTTTCGATAAAAAATGAATTTTTGTTTTTTGCCGAACGTAGGGATTACCTTTTTAAATTTATCGGTATTTATAGTCCGATCTCAAAGTGTGATATATCGATGTTTTTGTCTTGAGGAGACCAATGTTTTGCATTTACTCACCAGATCTCAGTTCCTACCACCCTAATATCAGAAAATTAAAGCTCACAAAAAATCATTAAACAGGAAAATTTTAAACTTAAATCATTAAAAAAATGTAATCAATCATATTTTGAAATGAACCAGGTTTACTGTATTTTTGCCGGTTCTCGAGTTTGGAAAAGATGTGGCCCATGCGTTGGTCATCGGTGACAGCCATGGCAGATTTATGTACTACATGAACAAAATTCTTTCTAACTTTTACATAAATAATTAGCCAAGTAATTTCTGCTTTCACAGCATTAAAGTATTCTCAGTGAAGTGAAAATAATTTGCACAAATATTATCAAACACAAAGAATTTAACACAGATGTTCTTATTCTTATGAGGGAAAGAAACTTACACAGAACTAATTCGAGACAGGTACATGTCCTAACACTTTATTTTTTAACGTTTTATTTATTAAAAATAAAGTATTTCAAGTCTTAAAACTAAAATTAAAACTAATAGCCTGTTCGCCGATCTCGAACGTAACGTTCGCTTAGATAAGACTTAAGACATAAACTTGATTGTGGAATAAACAAACTTGATTGAGTAAAAAAATAGATACGATAAAAAGTTTGTGTCTTAAGTCTTATCTAAGCGAACGTTAACGTTCGAGATCGGCGAACAGGCTATAATTTATCTTGATGGACATTGATGAGCATATGGGCCTCGATTTAGCGGGGTGGTAGATCGGCTCTAAAAAGCCTTGATTTCATATGGCTTGTGCAACTAATCTAGTAAGTGGATTCTGGTGGCATTGTAGCATTAATATGTATATACCAATATCTCGCTTTGCGTCGTTTCTTTATGCGATTTTTTCGAATTTGCATCGCTGCTTATAAGATTTTCGAGGTTGCGTTGTTTTGAGTTCGAGTCTTTAATTACACTGTCCAACACCATTTTTGGAACAGAATAGCGACCCTATAATTCTGAAAGGGTATGTTGAGTAGATCATTTTTGTAGAACAAACTTATGGTCCAGCACGTCTGAGTTTTTTTTTACAGTGGGTCAAAGTTTTCATTTTTTGGTCGAAGGGAGCATTATACTGTATAAATAAAATGTTGTAAGTTAATGTCTGAGAGAATTCTTATGGTCAGAGTTGTATTGTGGAATTGTATGAGGATTATTTTTGTGGAAGATCTTAACCCTCTAACTGGTCTCTTTATAGGTCAATTTGACCCTTTTTTCGATAAAATCAAAAAATATCCTTTAAAAAAGGACATTTAAGGATTAAAATATTCTACGAAAATGTTTGGCGGAAAATTTCAGTGGGGGTCGCCAAAGACACCATTGTTGTAAATAAAGCTCTTTACGATTAATTGGCAAAATTACACGCCAACACATACAAAGCAGGTGAAAACATCGTCAAGTTCGGCCGGGCCAAACACTGAGTTCTCGCGTATAGTCAGCTGTGACTTACAAATCAGCTTACAAATCGTTAAGAGCTTTATTTACAACAATGGTTTCTTTGGTGACCCCCACTAAAATTTTCCGCCAAACATTTTCGTAGAATATTTTAATCCTTAAATGTCCTTTTTTAAAGGATATTTTTTGATTTTATCGAAAAAAGGGTCAAATTGACCCATAAAGAGACCAGTTAGAGGGTTAAGATCTTCCACAAAAATAATCCTCATACAATTCCACAATACAACTCTGACCATAAGAATTCTCTCAGACATTAACTTACAACATTTTATTCATATAGTATAATGCTCCCTTCGACCAAAAAATGAAAACTTTGACCCACTGTAAAAAAAACTCAGACGTGCTGGACCATAAGTTTGTTCTACAAAAATGATCTACTCAACATACCCTTTCAGAATTATGGGATCGCTATTCTGTTCCATTCAAAAACTCTTAATTTGTTAGACAGTGTTATTTTTTTTTTAAATTTTTGTGCAAAATCTGCACATCATTAGATGCTAAAACGATGGGCCGTTCTAGAAGATGATCGAAATGGAGTGCTGGCTTTCTATTTGGATTAAAAATCAAGTTGCGCAGAGAATATCATTAAGTAAAATGGTAATTCAGACAAAAGCAAAAAGTTTATTTGATGACATCAAAAGTAAAGCATTATCGAACGCAAACATTGGAAAAATTGTTTGTGAAAAAAAACCGACGACTTAGTATTTTCGTAACCCTAGCACCTATTTTCGAACTTTACATGGTTTGCTATAGAAAATCTTAATTCACTTTGCGTCGTGTTGTTTTTTAACTTAACCCCGACGCAAAGTGAGGTATTGGTGTATACATACGAGTATGTATAGTTATCACTAACACTTTTAGTGGTAATTCCAAGTCCATGTGGATATTTTCGTTTCTAATGTACCATAGAGCACCCGTCAAGGTCTTAATAATTTTTGATTGGCGGCAAATAGACACCTTGTGTTCAGTTTGACATTGCCCTTAACGCATTTTCTCTTAACAAAGAAAGTGCTTTTAAAAAACTTTTGAACTTTTAATGCCATGAAATAATGATTTCTACTTTGTTGAATTTTTACTACTGAAAATTCATTAGTTTTCATAAGTACTTGACAACTACATAGTTGCAGATATTTGAGTATAAGATTATTAACTTTTTATAAGGCTGCAGGTGCAAAAATTTCAAATGGGACTTTTTGAGAATAATTTTTTTCAAGTACAATACACATATTGTACCCGAAATGCTTATACTATACTGCAATGTTAACAAAAAAGCATGTTTATTTAATTAGCAAACACTAAAATATATGCTTTTAATGTCTGTATTAAAATAAACACTTTGATTTTGTTTACAATTTTGTTTATACCTACATATGTATGTAAATTTATCTCATAATTATTCATAGGAAACCAAATAGATGCAACAAAAAAAATCCCAGAAAAACAAAACTTTTTATTTGTTAGTAACAAAGCCGATTAACACACAATGAGAATTAGTATCTTTTTTTATGTAAATAGTACGAGTATGTGCTTGCTAGCAGCAACATATTGTACACATATGTATGAGATTGCAATGACCTTGATTTTGAGAACTAAACGAAAACGAAAAAATTTCAAAGAAACAAAAAAAAATTAAAAACTTAATAAGAAAAATCATTAATAATAGCAAGAGTATAGTAAATATACTATGTATGTTTAGTATTTTGATCAACAAATGATATATGTATCTTCTACACTCCCTTGTTGTTTGAACTTTTGCACATTTTTTTTTCTTAATCAACAGACGAAATGGAAAAGTAAATTCCATAAGATTTCTTTATAGTTTTTTTTTGGGGAGGTTTAATATAAACGAATACTTGATATGTTACAATATAATACACGAAAGAAGTTGAAAAAACAGCTTAATATTATAATGAGCTTAAAAATAACAAAAAAAGATATATATATGCACATACAGTGGGAAGCAAAACTGTCTGGATGTTTTGCATTAAGGAAGGAAGCTTTGGGATGCGCTCATGCCATTAGACTGGTATCGGTTAACTTTCGTTTTGTCGCTCCAAATAACCCTTTTCCAGTCATCTACTGTCCAATTTTTATGGTTTTCATAGAAATGAAGGCGTTTTTTTCACATTTCTATCGGAAAGTGCTGGCTCTTTCTTTTTCACACTGGCTCCTAAACCAAACGCTCGTCTAACCGTTCAGGAACTGGCATCCTTACCAATACTTTTTGCAGCATTTTTCGGGATTTTAATGTACTTAGTATGTAGCAAACGTTCAATCTGCCGGGCATCATTATCAGAAAGCAGTCTTTTTCAACCCCCTTCGTTATTATTGCAAGCTACATTACGCCGTTTTTTATATCATTTACCGTGGATTTACTTAAATTCTAATTTTCAGCAATTTTACGACATGAATAATTATTTTGCAACAAAATTTATTACATTGTTTTCAATATCAGTTGGCGTTTTTCTCATTTTTAAAGATCTTTTAATTTAAGAACAATTATTATTTTTAGTTGAACTGTTCATTAAATTATTATTTTTACTGAAGGTAGGAATTGTTTTTACAACATGAAATCTTATTAAAAAATTTTTGATAATTTCTCTTGGCTGAGCTGGGGATCGAACCTGGGTTGAATTGACATGTTTTAAGAATCACCACACTCTTTCATCAGAATTTTTTGAGTTCTAACCTCTGCACCACTGCGGCGCCTGCTAGGTTAAAGAATTTTTTTTTAATTTTTTATTTAAAAATAAAGTTAATCACTTCACAGGTCAAACAATAATGCACAAATAGAGCAACAAAAGCTTAATAACGAGATCATAACAAACATAAAAAACCAACGGGTCAAACAGCGCACAGTGGCGCCCGTAGATCAAACGAGGTTGCAAAAATCAAAATTTTCATGAGCGCCGACGAAGTTTTGAATAAACCCATATTATAGGAAACTTTTCAACGATTTCAAATATGCCACTCTTAATAATATCACATTTTTAGTTTAGAAGATATAACCGTTCAAAGTTGACCGACTTTCGGTATTCAAAAAAACACACAATTTTTAGTCAATTTGTTGCGATTTCAGGTGTAATATCAAGAAAAATAGGTAACGAATTTTATATTTTTTCTTGTATTGATTGTATTGATAGTAGAAATTGATTTTTCTACCAATTTCAACTTTGATAACCCATAAAAAGGCCCCTACGTAGCACCCTTTCCAAACGCTCATTTCATAGGCTGAACAGTTATCTATCATATGCTGGTTAAACTGTTCAATTATCTTATTCGGTTCAAAAGATATGATTTTTGCAACGAAAAAACTCAAATGGCGCCACTGTGCAGCGTTACATTTTAACAGAGCAATATCGTGATAATGTTTATTTCTTATACTGTGCAAAAATGTCCGAATGGTGAATTTTATGTTTTTTTTTTTTTATTTTTTATTTTTTTGAAGCAATTTATGTGAGTTTTTCTGCTTTATAATTTAGAATAAGGTTGAATTAAATAAAAAAAATGAATATATATGATAATATACCTATATTTGTATTATTTTCATTACCTTACTTCCTTCATCCAAAACATCCGGACAGTTTTGCTTCCCACTGTGCATAGTGCATACTTATAATATAGTATTTTTATGTAAACTTAATTTAAATACATTTCTTGGGATTGTTTTAATCCTTGAAATATGTATGTATGTAGTTTGTTTTAGTTTATTACACAAATTTGCTCTAATAAAGTTATTTTGTTGTTGTTTAATAAGGAAATAGAAATTAGTAAACATGAAAAATATATTAAATTTCGTTTCTTACCTCAAAGTGACCACCTACGTACGCATTCTCTAATGTCTAAGGCCGGTTTCTTTTTGTTACAACATGATTAATTATGATTGTCTAGCAATGACTCTTCTATTATTATTTTGCTACGTTATCTGAACAGGGATTAATTGCTGTTAACAAAGGCAAAAAAGATTTTAGGAACACAGTCATTTTTTGCCACAAACTAGGCGTAGGCTATTATAGAAACTGGTCAACTAAAAATTTACTTTGAATATGAATAGTTTGTAATTTTGGTTTAACCAAAGATTAAACTTTTTAATCTTTCTTGTATATTTATGCTGAGTTACACAAACACCTTGAATATATGAAATAACCACTTGAAAATGTATGGCTTAATAAATATTGATTTGAATGGCTAAATTAAATTTACTTTCTCTATTAAAATTAGACATTTTAATTTTGTCTCTTTATGATGACTTATAGATTGAAATAAAATATATATGTGAAACTATCACATATAAATTTCCCCTGTTCCCCTTAAATTAACTATTCATTTCTTAGATATTTTCTCAGAAATATTTATGCCGTTTTTAATTAAGGCTGTATGATATCTATGTGGGTGCCAGTTGAGAAATATTTTTTTAGATTTCAATTTCCAAACTGAATTAATTATGACCGTGTCTCTATTAAAAATCTACATAAGTAAGAGTATTATATTGCACTGTAGTAAGTCTAAATAAATTGAAACAAATATTTCAAAGTTCAAATTCAAAATATTTTTGTTTACACTCATAAATTTTTAACAAGTTATCAGTAAAAACTTTAGTGTAATGGAGGTACATTGAAGAAAATACTTGCAATTTTAGTCAAAACAATAAGCTACATACTTTATACATTAGCGCAATTCACAATCTTGTGCAAATAGTATTGAATCATTGCATTTGCAAAAAGGTTTAGCATATTTTTGCTCTCTTGCTTTGTATTTTGTTAGTGTAGAGCAAAAATATGTTAAACCCTTTTGCAAATGCAATGATGCAATAGCATTTGCATAAGATTGTGAATTACGCTATCATAATATGAATATCACAAAGATACTTTGGAAATGTGTAAAAGAAATACGTTATAAAATTGTATGGCAAACTAGAAACCTTTTGATAGGATTATCGTAAAATGAGTGAATGTTTAGCATAAATGTGCCACTTATTTGCAGAAGATTATTATCTATTTACACAAATTTTGAATAAATCTAAAGTAAATACCTGAATACACAATGAAAACGCAATGACTCTACAATGAGACAACACGTCTCTATAAGCATAGGGATGGCTCCAAGATTGTCAATGTTATGACATCATTTGCCAACAAAATTTTTCTAACAATAAATCACAAAGAATTTTAGTGAAGTTCGAAAATGCAATCAGAGTTTGTTTATAAAAAGAGATTTAGTGTGAATATCTAAAATTCTTTGTTGCACTTGATTTGCTGAGTTGCAACTAAAATCTGATTTAATTTTTAAAGAATTTTTTGTTTTTTGATTGTTTTTAAGAATACTTCATGCATATGTTTATATAGTAATATTATGGCAACAATAAACATTTAAAACAAATTAAACCATGACCATAGAAAATGCTAACAAACTTCAGCAACAACTTGAATTTATGATTTGCATTTTAATTTAATTTTACAATACTTGCACTCGTACCACTTGTAACGGTTGAAAATGCAAACTAATGTTGCTATTTATATTGTAATGCTTGGTTTTCACTATGTCAGTTTTGTTGTCAAATTGTAGAAATTGTTGGTAATTTCATAACAATTTAGACAATTTGACAACAAAACTGACATAGTGAAAACCAAGCATAAAAAGAACATGCAAAAATGCCCCAAGAAATGACGTCAATATTTGACAATTGTAAATTGAAGTAAATAAAAATATTAGGGGGATAAGAATAAGTTGGAAATTGAAAATTGAATCACAATTAACAGGGCTAAAATATATTAAATTTGCAAATATATCATTACTAGAGGTCATTACAGTTTGGCATGATAATCTATGACTTTAGCCAGCATTATCGCAAAATACAACAATACAACGAATGTAAACATTATATATTTTTGCTATACAGTTGTGAATAAACACCACTCATTACTGAGTAATGCAAAAGGTAACCAGTATGTTTATAAATTTGTTTCTTCTATAGTTTTTGAAGATTTTTGTTAATAATGGGTGATTCAAGTAGAGATACTTTTTTTAATAGCCTTTTTTTTTTGGCAGATCACGTGTGAGTCGTGTCATGCTGTCAAGTTATTTTTGTTTAGTATTGTTTGGCATTTCAAAATAAAAAGACTTACGCCTGAACAACGCTTACAAATTGTTTAACTTAATTAAGAAAATTCACGTTCTGTGAGGAATGTGTTTCGTGCACTTCGCTCAACTCAATTCAACTAAACTCAATGGGTATTTAAACAAACAAAATTGCCGCAGTTGGGAAGTAGAGCAATCTGAAGAGATTCAAGAACTGCCATTTCATACAGAAAAAAGCAACGGTTTGGTGTGGTTTGTGGGCCGGTGAAATCATCGAAACCTTTAAAAATGATGCCGTCAATGGCGACCGTTATCGTGTCATGATAACCGACTATTTGATGCCTGAAATTGAAGCTCGTGAAGATCGTATCAATAAATGGATTTATTGATTCGGTGAGCACATAATTTCACGTTTTGGGCCGGTTGTTTGGCCACATAGATCGTGTGATATCACACCGTTAGACTTTTTCCTGTGGGGATATGTAAAGTCTAAAGTTTATGCGGACAAACCCGCTTCGATTCAGGCCAGTTACCAGTCGAAATGCTCGACCATCTGCGATGTAACAACGGCCAACATTTGATAGACATAATCTTCAAAATATGAATGCCAAAGAATATTCTTTCAAATGATAATAAACATTCCCCATTAAATTTGAAGTTTCTGTTTTTTTCTTTAAAAAAGTAAGGAACCTCGAAATGGATCACGCTTTATATAAAGCAATAAAACTTAGTATGAATATCCCTACTATTTAAATATTTTAAATTATAAAAACACAACTGCATCAAACATTTTTGCATATCCAAACACCATCGGATAAAGTCATATATCCATAAGTGCAGCCATGACTTCATATACATACATTGTAAATACTCCCCGCGTTGTCAACATAAAAAACTACAAAATGGTTATTTTTTTCCTTTTTACAAATATGGTTTTGGATTTTTGCTCATAATAGAGATAGATACGAGTTATAATGATTATTGCAGTTGACGTTGATGGTTGATATTTAAATTGTTATTGACACATTTTAATGCTTCTTAAAGCCGAACTCACGCATTAACTAATGACTTTCAAATTTTATGTATATTTGACCAAACATTTTTACTATTTCTTTTAATGCATACATGCATGCAATTTTCTATTTAAATAAACAGTGTATGGCGTTTATTTGACCAAAACAAAGCCTCTTTAGTATTCGCAAAGTAATCGCCCAGCAATTAGTGATTGTTTTGCCAGGCATGCGTGTTAAAAGTGTTAAAAAAAACAACAGCTTTTAATCAATAGAGTCAATATTTAAATGGAATTTAAATAAAACTCTAGCACCAAGGCTTTGTTTAGATAATTAATAGAAATATGAGCAAAAAATAAGCAAGACACACACAGTTTAAGCGCCACCAGCCAATATCAAACTTAAATCATAAATCGCCTTTTCAGCCTTTTGAACAAATTTAAACACTGTTAACAGTTAAAGTTTTTCTGCTATTAAATCAACAAATCAATAAATTTTTATGGCAAAAATAAATACATAAATTGGGTTAAAAGCGTTTCAGTGTTTTTTTTTTTCTTAACAGAAATGTTCTTAATGCAAATAAATGGCAATTTGCGTATAAAAATCAATAACCAATTATTTGTATAATAAATTACATAAAACCCTGAAATTTAAATTAATTGTCAAAAATCAATATCAGCAATTAAATAAATAAAGAAATGATTTTCAACCATTGAAATAATTATTTAACTAAAATTTATATATTTCTTATCATAAGCTTTGGCATATTTTTTTTTTTAAATTTTAACTTTAAGTGCTAGATTTCTATTTTAATGCTTGAAAATTATTTCCAGTTCATTGCATAAGACTCTTAAAGGTTTAGAAAATTTACATTGTATGGTTTTATTTTTTGCTATTTTAAAGAAAATGTAAGACAAATTTCCATTAAACAATCAGTCAGTCAGCCAACTAAATAGCAAAGTCAGTCTGTTTAAAAAGCCATACAAATAATTCCTACCTGTGGCGTATTGCAACATTTTGTGTTTAAGCGAAAACAAAAAATAAAAAAAAAAACGATAAGAAATTCTACAGGTTAGATAAAAATCTTTCTAATACTGTAACTTGCAACTCAAAGTCGGTTTTCTTTTATATTTTTATTATTATTATGAAAAATTGCATTCATTTTGTGATTTTGCAATATGATTAATAAATCTCTTTGAAATTACATTTTACAATGATTTTTGATAATGGTTATTTATTTATATTCTTCCAAAAACAGCGGATGTTTAAAAGATAAAATTATATCAAACTAAATGAATCAGCAATATTATTCTTATAAACAATCAAAAATTAAACAAAAAAAAAAAAAAACATGCGGAAGGCTGCTTTGGAGGCCATAGTTTTATTGCCATAGACAGAAAATAACTCCTCCAGATATTATAATTAAAAATTATTACTTATTATTCCAATGATTGAAAATGGTGGAATAAATTGTAAAGTATAGTCGGTCAAGCCCGACCATATAATACCCTACACCCAGTATATGTATAAAACAGTTTTTCAGAAATGTGCGCTATATGGGAGATATAACCTATTGTGGACCGGTAAGCCAAAAATTTAGTGTCATGATGTTTATGAATATAAATATTATGTATGTTACATTTTATCTCGATATAAATACTTTTAAAAGATTTATGGAGGTTAAAGTTGATTACGGGGAGGGTCTTATATGGGAGCGACGGACCGACCATTATAAAATTAGATGTCATCATTTCTGTATATTATTTGTGTCGAATTTTATTTGATTACCAACATTCCTAAGAAATTTATGGTCCTTAAAGTGATTTTCGGAAGTTGGCTTTATATGGGAGCTACGACTAATTATGGACCGATCTTCACGAGATTTGTAGATGTGATTTAGCTTCATTCATTACTCATTTTTGGTGAAATTTGTGTGCATACTTGCATAATTCAAAAATTTATGACCGGTAAACCCCAACTTCTGGAGGACATTTGGCCAGGTGAAATAATGGGCCGCTTTCCACCAGTTTCAATCACATCCATCCTTGGGCCGAAAAATATCACGTACCAAATTTTATCGAATAATCTTCAAAATTGCGACCTGTACTCTGCGCACAAGCTTTACATGGACAGCCAGCCAGCCAGACGGACGGACGGACGGACATCGTTAAATCGCAAGTGATTCTGAGTCGATCGGTATACTTTAAGGTGGGTGCTGGACCAATATTTCTGGGCGTTACAATCATATGCACAAATCCCCACTATGGTGGTGTAGGCTATAATAAAACAAGAATAAATATTTGTCGTCTATTAACCTAAATAAACGGTTTTTAATAAATAAACGAGTTTAGAAAAATTTTACTTAGTGGTTACGTCTATTTCGGCAAATATGTGTGGTCTTTTGCTTATTTCTCACTCTATTTGTGAACTGATTTTCCCGCTTTCAAAGAGCATGGCTATATCGACTCCACTATCAATTCAGCATGTATACCAGTGATGGAAAATTCAATACTATTGTTCTATTTTCAGTACTTTTTCACAACAAAAATACCACAGTACCCCCACATCATTTTTAGTACTCTTTGTTTATTTTGCTTTGTTCCCTGCTTAGAAATCCAGCGTTACTATTTTTATATTCATTGACCACATTGGCTTCAAAACAAGAACATAAGGAAGGCACAAATTCGTTATTCATGTTATATATTTGATCTGGGATAAGCTAATCTATAAAAGTAAACAGATGCATAAAGAATTAAAGTTGTTTGTGGTACTACTTTGATAAATTTTTTAAATTTCTTATGTTTCGTACATTTTTGTAATTCTCCTTTCTTGTTTGAGATTTTTTGTGTATCATATGAGTTTGAAAACTTCAAACATATTGGTGAGCGATCTATTAATGATATAGCATTAACACTAAGAAAATGCAGGCATATGTTTATTATCTTATCGCACAACAAATAAATATTTTTACATAAAAATTAATTAATTTTTAGTTTGTTGTTATAATAGTTGTTTTTTATTGAACTGAGTTAATTTTATTTTTGAATTATTTTTAAATGGATTTTTGATTTTATTTTTGAATAAAAATAAGTTTGCTAAAAAGTACCAAAATGTTGAAAAAAGTACTATTTTTGCTGACGGTCAGTACCATTTCAATTTTTCATTTCTCCATCACTGATGTATACACATATATTTGATGGCAATTGAAAAAAGTGAAAATTACAAACACAATGACAATTCCTTACTGCTCATAATTAAGTGCATTATAATAATAACTGCTGAAATTTAAGTGGACCCCTTATTTTCAGTCTCTGTTTATTTAGCAGTGTCATCATTTACAAGTCTCTGATAAAATTAATACTATTAAAGGTTGAAACTACAAACTGGTGATTTTACATACATATGTAAAATGTAAAAGAAAAAAATCACAATAAAACTAGCAACTTATGCAAATCAATGATACCACGTAACTAGTTTGTAGTAGTAAACATATTATTGCATGGTTTAAAAAGGGATTTAAAATAGTTCTGTGATTAAAAAAAAAATATTTTGTTAGGAAACATGTGCAAATATACTAGGATGAAAGAATTTGACAAGTAATTAGTTATGTGAGTGGTTTCTAAGGTCCAGGTACGGGTTCTTATTCTAAAACTTTGTATTTAAGGGACTTAATAGCTTAACATGGGGTTTAAAGGATTAATTGACCTCTTTTATATACATTGTGTGAGGTCTTTAAATCTCAACTTAAGCAAACTAGTTTTGTTTTCTAAAATTGAAATGAAATTAATTGTTGATTTGTTAAACAAATTTATAGAAAATTTATTGATATATTTTTACCACCAGATGCTAGTTACCGCCCTTAAAACAATTTATTTTTAACAGTTTTTCATATAATTAAATATTTTTGATGTAATTAAATATCCAATTCTCCATCTCTTTCTCCTCAACATGTTTTAGATTCTCCAAAATAGACTTTAATGCTCAAGCTTATAAATGACAGTTGTCTTCTAATCTATATTACATTCTGCTTAGGCTTCTGTGATCCTCAAAATATCGCAATTCCCCTGCCAGAGTATTTATATACATATATGTATGTATATGTACTTTGTGGGTCTCAGATGAAAATTTCTCAATGTTACACACGGAATGATAAATTTATATTTACCTTCATTCACCACTTGTGTTGGTGGAGGGTATAAAAAGTACAAAAATAATACTCTACTGATCCATATTTAAACACAAAACATATTCAATATATACATAAATAAACCAACAACTATTAAAATATAAACAATTTCACACAAGTAGTCAGTTGTTGGTTTAAATTTTAGCAATTGGCCTTACTTTCAAACCTTTGACATAATTTCCGTCTAATCATACTCAAATATCAAAGTGGATGGATGATTTGTGTATATTTCATTTAATTTTGTCTATTTCATGGTTTTTAAAAATAAATGTAAAGTAGTGTGAAAAATTTATATTTAAACTTTCATTAGAAAACACAAACATAATAAAACGTTGTACAATGTACAAATTTCAATATACAAATCATCTTTTTGTTTTGTTTTCATTATGAATATCCAAATATACTGCTCATAGTAGCTGAAAGCAGTAAAGTATGTAGATGATACTTGTAGAAAATAATTTTGTTTTTGTGATTTTTTTTTTTTTTTTTGGTTTGCTTTTGTTAGTTTGGCTTAAAGCCAAAAAAATTTCACTTTAACAGTGACATTGCTGCACGACTTTTATATCAAAATTTTGTATATAATGTTTGTGATTGTTATTGTTTTGTTCTTTTTTTTTTGATGTTGTTTGTGTTGTTGAGAATTATGCATTACACTCGAAAAAAAAGATGGTTTTACAGTTTAAATATTTGGTTTTTGTCTTTTTGTGCAGTATTTGGGTATAAAAATAAATTCTGATGAAGTAATTTAAACAAATGGGATGATTTAATGTTATAATTTATAGGTAGATATCATTTTATCTCTTAAAATAGTTTCTGTGAGCTATTATTAGTTGAAAACAATGTTATGAATCATACGGAATGTGTTTTGAAGGTTGTCAAATATTATGAAATGAAAAGCCTTTGGGTTGTTTTTAAATATGTGTACAAGTGTATAAGAAAATAACAAAACAAATTACACATATAAGAAATAAAAACTATTAGTTAATTAACCCATTGAGGCAGACAGTTCAAGTATTTATATTAAATCAATATGAATTAGATTTGAATTAACAGGGATCCCACCATTCAGTCATTACCAAACTAATTCCAAGTAATGTAGATGCTATGAAGTAGTCATTGAAAAGTAAATTGCTTAATAATGGGCATTTCAAGTTCTTGCTGATTAAGTTTTCATTTTTTTTTTAAGAGAAGTAACACTCAGGCAATTAATATGCCTATATATACTTGGAAAGGGGATAGTTAAAGAAGTAAAAGTGGTTAAAGAAAGAAAAAAAGCTTTTTATATCACAACTCTGCAATTACAGCGCCTCTGGTGGTGAGTAGGCGCATTAATGTTAAAGCTTGATTTTACAGCCTTTATTTAATTATTTTACTTCGGTGGCGTTTCAATGCTATACCATCGAAGGAGGGCGCTGTGATAAATATTAGTTATGATGGATAGAAAGAAAACTAATAATTATCAGAAACTGATGTTGTTTGCTTGGCAGCGGCTGGGAATCGAACCCGGTCTACAAATACCAACTCATGCTTAATGATCAAATGTTTTGTTAGTTGTTTAAGGCACCTCAAAGCAAATCCAAACCTGCCTCCTTAACTAATAAAAGTGTTAAGGAAACCACCTTCATTTCATTTTCAATTGAATTATATTTCTCTACTACGGAAAAAGGCACAGAAATGTCAAACAAATGTCATTTTAGGTCTGTTGAATGTGTAAAATGCCTAGTTTTTTTTCAAAGATTTTGAACAGACAAGAAAATTACGTTAAATAATTTTTGGCAAGTGAATCACATTTTACTAAATAAGACGACTATTAAACAACTATCGCACAATTGTATAATGAGCTTTAATTAGTCACAATTTTCAGGTTTAACACTTTCAGTGGCAACTTATTATTAAATATTTGTAAATTAAACAAACAAAAAAAAACGTTTGGTAATTAAAAAATTAATAGTGCCAATAAATATAATTAATAACAGTTTGTATAGTTCATAAAATATTTGTATGCATTTAAAATGTGATTGTCCGGCTGGCTGGCCAGTTTAACAACGCGGTAATAAGATTTATGAATGAATTCTATTTTTTTTTTTTTTTTTTTGATAATTTAAAAACTGATAAAATGCCGCTTGTGTGCGATACAGTTGTGGTGAGATGGATGATAACAGTTGTTTATTTATATATTATGTATTGAAAAAATAACAATTCAGGAAAATTTGCGCAGCAGATTGCGTGTGTCCATCAGGATTTTTGAGATAGAATTCCTTAAAAATTGCCTGAGCCTGCGTTAAAATGCACACATAATAACACTCAAGGGTAGAGGTATACAAAACTAATTCCGTGATTGGCGCCTTATTTGTTTCTATTGGGCGTATAACTAAAAAATGCGTAATGTTTTAAAATTTTTAGCTTTTACTTTAAAACATTTGTACAATATAAATTTATTTAAAATATTTGCCATTGTTCCCATGTTTCTGGCAACATAAGAACTTTTAACGAATCAGGAAGATTTGGGATAAACTATTCTGAAGTGAGGTGTATTACAGAGAGAGCGTTCTGCATTGATCAAAATAAATGGTAGTTGAATGGGGCAAATTTTTAATCACTTCTTTCTAAATAATTATTAAAACATATGGCCAAACGTTGTCATGATGGCATATTAGGATTTTGGCCGCATATTAAGGACATTTTCTAGCTAACTTCAAACGAATGAGTTGCATTCGGTACAGGTTCCTCATAATAGCTCCTAATAAATCGAACTCTTTTGGTGCCACCTAATACAGAGCATTACCTTAGCGCCATGGATATTTAGCTTTGACGTCGATTTGACTGGCGTTACATATATGTATATACAAGCTTCGCAGTTGTGTTTGTTAATTATATTAAAAAAAAAAAAAATAGGTAATATCTCCCATATAGCGCTGTTTTATTGAAATACAGGGTGTAGGGTATTATACTATACTTTCTTACTTGTTTTATACTTATATTTATTAAAATAAACATAACATATGTTAAAAGAATTTCTTTAATTTGTTTTCTTTTTAGGTAAGTTTGATTATCCCCAGAAAAAAACGTAAATAACATTCTGTCGTGAGTATAATTGAATGAAATATCCATTAATTACAAGAAAAACGATTTAAAGCCCTTCGAATTGCATTTACAGAGTACTTAATTATATGGCCTTATACTGTAATCTGGCCAAACACGTTCTAAACAGACAACAGCAAAAACAAAGTACTCGTACGAATATGTAGCCGTACATAAATTTTACAATATTACAATAAACATGATAATAATCGTTAATAATAACTGAACGAAAATTTGAACATTGATTATTCAAACATGGATACAGTGCACTGACTCTCTGACTCGCGTACGTGCGATCAAATACATCAGTTTGCATAAATGCAAGTGAAACGATGTACGAGCATGTAGTCGTATGCGGACTCGTAAAATAAAAATTATCTTTATGAATATGTATGAATTGAATTAAATTTAACAAGCTAGGAATTGAACAGCATTTAACTAAACTTTGGACTTGCTTAGATATGTAAATATTGTGTTTGTGCATAAATAAAAAGTAATAATAAATATGTATAATAAAAAAAAAATAGGCATAATAGAAAATAAAAACTAACCCCCTGACCGCGATGTCGAACGATAACGTTCGCTTAGATAAGACTTAAGACACAATCTTTTTATCGTATCTATTTTTTACTCAATCAAGTTTGTTTATTCCACAATCAAGTTTGTGTCTTAAGTCTTATCTAAGCGAACGTTATCGTTCGACATCGTGGGCCAGGGGGTAAAACACAAATTCATTACTTATTGAAAATTAGGTCTTTGAACACAATGATAACAAGCTAGTCAGCATTTATTGTAAAGGTATTTAATATAATAATAATTCAATTAACCTCAAAACCTGAGAATTGTTATTTAATAATAAAATATTAACAATTAGATTTTGTATGTTATCATACGATTTTCAAGTACGTTGGTTGTAAATAGTGTGTGAAATATTTGAAAGTAAATGAGAGAAACAAATCGTTAACAACAACCTGTAATATAGAAAAATAACTGTGACAAAATTAGAAATAGGGTGACAACGAATTTCAAACGCATTACACAAAATCAAAAGCAAAACTGAAAGAAATTTTATTAACAATATCCAGGACAACAATTTCAATAAATTAGTTGGCTAAATAATGAATTTGAAAAAACTTAATCATTATTATTTTAGCTAAAATTTTCTACAGAAAACTCCCCTCAAATTTGCATTATAATTAATTTGTTGCAAAACTATAAACCATAATTACTGAGTCAGTTATTTCCCGAAATAAAGAGTTCGTATAACTGCTAACGGTTTTCAAAACCGTGTACATATTTACAAACAATAGTTTAGTGGAAGTTTAACAACAATCAAACGTGTTTTAACGTTTCGGTTTCATAGTTGTTAATTTTTTTATAGTTTTTGTTTTGTATGCATCATGGTTTATTTATTAAAACATTGTTAATTAAATTAACTTTATTTTACTAATAATAATTACAACAATAGCAATACAACGGCAAAAATACAATAAAAAAATAATAATGAAAAAAACACACTTAAATAAAACATTTTTTTTTTGTACGAGCTGTACAACTACTACAGCTATAATGTTGAGGTAGTCCGTCAGTCGGTCACACGACCGTGATTAACATGACTGGAAGGAAACACAACAAAGAAAAAAAAATGGAATCAAAAAAACAACAATCTTACGTCATTTTGGCAATTAGCAATTTGTTGTCCTAAAGTAACTAAGTCTTTTGTATGGTGGTTCAGTCTATACTATGTACCCGTTTGTATTTTTATTTAAGCCTAAAATTATAGATAAAAGACTGAGAACAGCAACAACGACATGATTGGTATTGTCTATAGTTTAGACAAATTGTCTGTCTAAGGGGTTTCTTTAAAGCTACATTCAATTCATAGATAAAACTACTATTCAGGTATTTAGCCTTATACATACATATGTACATGTGTATGCATAACGTAAATATGTATAATCGTATATCGTTAAATGTTTAAAGATCTTTGGCACAACTGAAGGCGTTGGATATTTTGCATAAACGTTTTGTGTAAAACGTAAAACAATGTTTACAAAAAAAAACAAGCCATTTATGTTGTTTAAAGTTTGTGACTTATTTAAAACAGATTTTAAAATGTTTGCTTAAATATAAACATATTGATAAAGTTATTTAAAGTTTAGATACTAAAATAAATTAACATGAACTGAAGGTCGAAATTATTCTTTAAGTATTCTTGAAACAAATTTCACTTATACAATCTAGTTCATTTTAAGGGAAACCAGTCAGCCTTAAATTGGATCCGAAGATTTCTGAAATCACTTCCTCTCGTTTAAATTTTTGAAATCCTTTTTAGGCTTAATTTTCATTAAATTAAATTTTATTTATTATTTACATACATGTGTATAAATTTGTAATTTTTTTATTTTAAATTTAGGTTAAAACTATTCAAGACTTAATTCAGAAAGCTATATTATGTGTTATTTAAAATGTTATTCAAAACTCCAAAAGGCAGCCCTAAACATGTAGACTAATCGAATACTCAATACTTTAAAACTAGAGTTAGTTTTTACGCTACTCCCGACCTATTAATCGTAAATTTACAAAACTTTGCAAAAGCCAATAATTCTGCAACGAATATATGCGCAATATTATAGTGGAAGGCCAATGTAAGTGGCATGCGGCCGCGGGCGGCAACAGTATTACCAGTGAATAAAAGTTTTGTTTTTTTTAAAATTATTCATGCAAAAATGTTCAAGTATCGCAATTTACTTAATCTGGCAATGCTGTGAGAAGCGGCAAAGTAGAATTTTGTTCAAAAAGAACAGCTGACTGCCGCCCGCCCTCCACTATTATGGAGAATTAAACAAAATATAAATGTTCACAATACCGAACTATTCTCGTTAGTTTTGCAATTGTAGATAATTTTTAAAACAATTTAAAATAACTAACTCTTTTAACTATTCTTCGCCATCGCAAGACCTTTAATAGACCGGTGTAATGTTGTCACATCTGCTAGTTCTAGCTTTAATTAGGCAATTCACCCTAATGCTACTTCTCTCCAGATCCAGTAACAGTCGTGACAACTGTCATCACACGTATCTTGATATTCTACAATCCAATTTACTTATACAGAATTATTAGTCCTCCAAATATCTAAGTTTTGAATTCTCTAGCACTTTCACGTTACCTACATGCTCATCCAAAATACTGTTTCCAATATTTCAGAGTCCTGGTAATGGTTCAAATCTCTTTTACAGTCATGTGGCAGATTGGATTTAACATCTTGAATTCCTGTGTCTATTGTACTAAAAACTTACGATGGAGCGAAAAAATAAATCAAAATTTTGAATTTAAAATGGTTATTCTAAAATCCCAAAGACATTAAATCTGACGAGTGGTGTGGTCTTATTAAAACAGGGTCCCTTCGACTATACTTAAGTGTTCGTAAACCAACCAACCAAAATCCCAAAGATGGGATTCCTACAACCGACAACTTTCTTTGAACACTGCGATGCTAAAACATAACCGGATAAGTTTTAACAATTTAAACAGTACCGAACCAAATGTGGAATTGGTTGTTTATTTTAAGTGTTTACTCGCTGAATACAAGCATTCAAGTATGTGTGTATTTGTTTCCCTTTTGAAAGAACCACATCACACTATGAAATTGGTAAAAAACTAGATCAAAGCCAGATTTTAATAACAGGGGTATTAATTTCAATTATTCAGTAACAGATATAAATCTTAATTTATAAAGACATTCACGGAGGAATTTTAAAACTTGTTCTGAGAATAGTTCCGCTTGGGGCTCAAGGCCTGTTGAGCTATCCCTAAAACACTCGTCTTAAACAGCCTGGCATTGATACGTTCTGGTCGCGTTTTTGTGTGGTTCATCCTCTAATTCTTTTGCGCCTACCCGTAGATTAATTCTCAGACTTCTAAAAATTCTCAGACAATTGTTGGGATGTGTTTTTATGCGAATGAAGTGGGTTTTTTTATTACCATCATTCCTGACATTCGTTAACCGATTGCAGTCAGCTGTATTGTTGTGGACTGAGTAGGTGACATTTTGGAATTTTTTTTATTTGTATACTTTTTTCAACTTTGCAATACTTATACGAGGTCTGATCAAAAAATAACCGTTATTTTCAATAAATAAACAAAAAAAATCATTGCATTTTGCTAATAAATTATTTTTAAATATTTATACATTTTGCAATTTTCCAGTTTTTGTCTTAATGCACCAGGAGGCAATTTCTAGTTCAAAAATACAATTGACTTACACTTAAAGAAATGCTTTCAAAGTTCTTTCAAATTTAATACATTTTATTAGTATGTTTTGAATTGAACTTATTTGTTATAAAACATATAAGTGGAGAAATCCCAACAGACTTAAAAACTTAAGTACCCAAATGTGTGCTGAAGAAATCAGATCCGTTAAAAACTGAAAATTACAATTTCGGAATTTTGTGATAGTTTTCGATAAACTTGAGTTCGCTATACCTATATCGATTATGCGAGTGGGGTTCGGTTTCAATATTTTTGCTTCTGTTAACCCAATTTGAAATAGACTGGCATGCATCGATTGTGCTGATTGTTTGCTTTATCGTTACTTGAATTATTGCGAAATTCTTCAGTCACATTTCAGTTTTAGCAAAATGAGCCGTAGAAGTAAGTAAGTGTCTTTAATTACCAAAGTATTAATCGTTTACAAATAATAAAGTGTACATATATTAACTAAAAAAATTTTAAATTTTCATATTTCAAACTAATTTAAATCGTTTCATGCAATTAAAATGTGTTTTAGTTAAAAATATTAATGAAAATCGACCGATATGCATCAACAGTGCGTGTCCTGAAAATCCTTGAAAGATATAAAAATGATAAAACCTAATCATTGATTATATTTTCATACTCTGTTATTACAAAAATTATAAAAAAAATTATAAAAAAAATTATAAAAAAAATCCTGGTAGTTTTGCGACGGGTATATGTACATTAGGCCGGGCCAATTTGTATGGAGCCGAAAAAATCGATTAGAGCCGCCTCCTAGGATGATTCTATGGACAATTCTAAGCAACTTTGGTGAAGGAACCATGATTCTATGGACAATTCTAAGCAACTTTGGTGAAGGAAGCATGGGTCTATCTCGATTTTCGAGTCTTCCACTTTTTTTCCCTATAACATCATTTTGATTCGAAATTCGATTTTTTATTCATTATATTATCTTTTTTATGTGTATATGGGGGGTTTTTGGGCTCGAGAAATTCATTTTTGATCTTTATTTTTACCTATGAACACCACCAGAGGGCGTTTCATGCATATTTGTAATATTTTTCGTCTATTTTCCGAGAAAAAGTGGGAGACTCGAAAATCGAGATAGACTCATGGTTCCTTCACCAAAGTTGCTTAGAATTGTCCATAGAATCATCCTAGGGGGCGGCTCTAATCGACAAAAAATTTGACCGGCCCTAATGTACATATATCTAACTTGTCACATGGGTATCAGAGAAAGAATTTGCAGACAATCATTAAGTCTTGATTTATCTGCATTAGAAGTTAACAATGTTTCAATTGATATTGCGAAAACAACATAATCTACACCTAGAAAATTCTATTTAGCTTATAGCCTGGCAGCCCTTGACAATTTTATTTTACTAGTCTTATAGAACTTTGCATATAAAATCAACAACTGAGAAAATAAAGCAGACAATCTTAATGTCATCATAGAATCTATGACATAGATACTCAACGTACATATGTAGGTAAATTCTTTTGTCATTATTCTCATGCCAAGAGTAGTCGCAAAGTCATGAATTCGCATCTCATTGCGTATTTAAAAAGATTTGTCTTGCAAGTGCCCCGATAGACTAGGCGATAGTATGCCGAACTATCAGTCAGAGGGTTGCGGGTTCGATTCCTGCCAAAGACTCTGGGTGTTTTCTGCAGACAAGCCAAAAAGCTTCGCAGTTTGTGTTTGTTTAAAAAAAAAAAAAAAAAAAAAAAAAAAAAAAAAAAAAAAAACGCTGATGTCAAAAGGATGTGGGCGTGTAAGTTACAGCCAAACAACAGCTTGAAAACGTTTATTTTTTACACTGTTTTTGTTTTGTGTAACAAAAAGTAAAACTACTCGTATGTACTCGTATAGACATAAACATGTATGTAAATATGTTCAAGGTGCATACGCAAAATTGTAAGTACATACATATATTTTTACTACATGTTGTTTTTTACTCCATACGTGTTTGAGTATAAATGAAAAAACTTAAAAATAAAATGAAATGATTTTGTTGCATGTATGAAAATTAATGTTTTTCTAAAGAATTTTGCCGTTTTTTTTACTACACTGGGGGTCATTAAAGTTCTTTTATGCTGTTTACTTATGGTAATTACACATTTAGCTGTTTTTGTTTAAGGCTCGTAGTCATATTAAAATTACCATGTGTTGTAAGTAACTGATAGATTGCCTGGCACTGGGGACATTTATGTCTTATATTTTAGTTTTTATTAAATTAAGGTTGTTACTTTTTAATTAACATATGCAGGAAAAGTGTGTGATTTTACTAGTTTTACATAAATCCTGTTGGAGACACAAGCAGTGAATATCTAAGGTCGGTTACTGCAAGATTAATGAACGAATTCTCGGTCATTAGTTAACCATTGGTAAACTAAAATACTAACTATTGTTTAACTATTACTATTAAGATGGTGAATTTAGCCATTATTCAAATTCGTAAGACCTATTTACAATTTGTCGCCGAAAACAATTGTAAACTTTATTTTCATAGCAACAGCTGTTATTTGACTAATAGTTAACTAACGACGTTTGGGAGTTTAACTAATGGCAAACTAAGCATTGCGAATAAAGAATCATTAGTTAAGCCTTTGCCATTTGCTAACTAAAGACTGTGAATTTAGCCATAAATAAACCGGGTTTAAACTTAGCAGTTAATTAATTATAATAAATGTTTAAAAAGTATGTAAATGCTTTTAACCATTTTTAGCCAGTCTCTGTAAATCTCTTAATTTGGTGTAAAGTTTATTAAATTATGAAACTTCTTAGTAAAAACAAATTGTTTATGAATGTGTTAATAATACCGACATTCATTTCAAATTAAAGAGTCAATATTTAACAAAAAAAACCCATTAACACCTTGTATAAAATAGCTTTATTTTATATTTATTTACCTCTAAGTTTTTTTTCGTTTCAATTCTTCCGGCAAAAGTTGAGAAAAAAAAAATTAAGATTTACATTCTCAGACAAGTGACAAACATGTAAACACAACCCACAACAATTCGGGGAAATCATTTAATCACAGTGTTACTACCGAAACAAAATACCAAACACACATTCACAAAAGACCCAAAAAAAATTTCAAATTTAGGTTATCTCAAGACAAATGGAATGAGAATAAAAAATGAAATGTATAAAAAACATGTTTTATGAACGCACAACATGACACCATTATGCACCTAAATACATTTTCATTACGATTTTTTTTAAAGGCGTAAATTCATTAAAAAATCAACAAATAATTAAAGTATCTATTTATCTTTTATCGTCTGTTTGAAAAACATTTATTTACTGGTTTGTATTACTAGCTGGTAAATCAACCAATTGATTGTTTTTTTTTCCCCCAACTAAATGAGGTTTGATTTAAGATAAGAAAAATGCATTTAGCCATTCATTTGTTAATAATAAATTAAAAATCGAAAATCATTTCAAATAATAACAAATAAATATATGTACATAATTTTAGATAATAAATTCACACTGATTGGGGGAAAGGGGAATTCAACGTCAACCAACAACAACAAAAATATGTCACAATTTCTCTTAATTACTGTGTCTGATACTCATGCTATGAGGAAAGTTGGAAATGTCTAAATATTTTGCAATCCCCTAAACAGTAATCGATGACAATGCATTTAACAGAAATTGGGAAAGTTTATTTATTACTCACAAATAACCAAAAAAAAAGGTTATAAATTAATATTAAAAAAAAACACTTAAGAAAACAGTAGTTTTTTCTGGACAAGTCTGATAAAAAGAAAATGATTTTTTATTAAATTATTATGCTTGAATTGTACAAATTTATTACTTGTAAACTTTATTGTTTTCGTTTCCAACTAAATAATTGTTAAATAATTGAAATATTACAGTAAATGTAAAAATAATAAATTAACCAGATAATAGTTATGTATATTTCATGCAAAGTAGGGAGTTTTTTTTTAATGTATAGAACTTTAAGTTGCCAACACTTTTTTAACTGGCAGTCATTTCGCCAACTGTCAAGTGATTTATGTTTGAAGTCGCTAGTTTACGCCGATTAGCCCGTAACGTTTGATCACTTAGAGGACAACATTCGCCGCGTTATTGTCGATACACGGCCACAAATGTTGGAAAAAGTCATCGAAAATTGGACCTCCAGATTAGACTATGTCCGAGCCAGTCATATGCCAGAACTCACATTTAAATTATAATGCCAGAAGATTAGCTTTTGCTTAAAATAAATTTCATGTCAATTTAAATAAATTATCTCTACTTTATTCCAATTTAAAGTTCTGAAATATAAAAAACACAGAACCATGATTTTTAAAATAAATTTGCACAATTTGTAAAGACCACTACTGACTATCGTACGGTATGTCAAAAAAATCGTGTGTGTTCATAAAGTATGATAGTGTGGCCTAAAAATTGATCTAAATAACAGAATTTTTGGCAAGTCTGTCCGGTTTGCAAAAGTTTTTAAAAATTTTCATAAAATGATAGTTTCTATGCGATCAGAGTTGTATTTTCTAATACAGCTGATAAGAAAACAACAATGTCGGCTTCATTGATTTAATAACGACACTATTTTAACTTGTTTCCTGCTTAGAGAAAAACATTTTGCTTTGCTTTTACTTTTTTTTTAAAATACAAAATAAATAATTAAATACAAATATTAATTTAAATGGCGGAAAACTGCGTTTGTTTACATTAGCAAAAACATATGTGTTTGCATCTTTTTTGTGTAATAGTGTGGCACCTATGACAGACTTTGCTGCGATTTTTTTTTTTGAGTGTGATGGAAATCGGTCAGATTTTCCAGTGAATGAATCGTACGATTGTGTAGGATAGTGTATCACGACCTCAAGTGTTGTTCAGGCGTCAGTTTATTCATGTTGAAATGCCAAACCAAACTAAACATAAATCACTTGACAGCTGACAAAATGGCCGCCAGTTAAAAACGTGTTGCCAACTTGAAGTTCTATACATTAAAAAAAACAGCCTATATATATATATATATATGTATATGATAAGCGAACTTCTTAATAGTTCCATTAAAGCAGTGTTCACGTAAAATCTGTTCGCATAAATGTTTCAATATTTATGTAACAAAAAAGCAATTGAATACTTTTCAACCACAAATTTTTAATTATTTATTAATATTAATTAATATTAATTTAAACTAAAATTTTTTTTCTGTTTTAAAAATTTGTGTTTTTGTTTTGTTGAATTGCATACTTATTCCAAATAGGTAAAAAATGTATTGTTATGAAAGTGCAATCGGAGTGGCACTCGGTTTTAATATTTATTTGACAATAGCCTAATATTGTTGAATTAGGACAATTAGGAAGTTCAAATATATTGTTCTATTACGTGGACCTCATTTCTTCAATAAGAAATTTTAGCTTTTGAATAATTTCAGATTCTTATAAAGAACTAAAAATTAACAGTGTATGCTTTTATATTTCAACAATCACATGAGGGTTCTCTAAACTCCAAATGCAGCAGTCAAGTGCAAGCTTACCATACAAAAAGCATGTCTTCAGGAGAGTTTAGACGCTAAAATAAATTTCAGAAGCTGTAGAACAAACGTAGCGCTCAATATCTTTCTTACAGAAAACATGATTTTTCGTGCACTTTTGTTCTTAGGTGTTGCAATTGGAATTTTCAACTGGAATTTTACTCATTTCTTAAACTAATGCAATGACCGGGTAAGCTCGCTTGCACACAAATGTCACTTAAATCATACACATGTCACCACATTAAAAACAAAACTTTATTTATTAACGAAAAAAGAAATCATTATTTGAGGTTTAAATCTCTCAAACAATGGAATGTTTTTATTTGTTTTCATATATAATCTCTGTTGCGGCTTTTTCTTTAAAGCTTTCAAATAAATGACCTTGTTTAACACATATATTTCAAATAAATTACTAACAAATAAAATAATAATAAAGCAAATATCTACAAGAATAAATATGTTTGTTATTTGATGGATACCCCGTACTCTTAGAAATCGTGTACTATATAAGCTTAACCAATAATAAATATGAATTAACAAAAGGTATTTATATACATATATAAACTAGCTAAACCCGGTGTGCTTCGGTCATAACCAGACCGACATTTTTCAGCTCAAAATAATTAAAGATTTTACAAAATGTTTATTAAAATGAACACCAATACTTAAATATTCCTTCCTCGTTTAGTTTCAAATGGGAGTATTTTATGACAACTAATATTTGAACAATATTCTATATCCCAGCAAAAAATATTTCTTCTGCAGGGACAAAAACTATTGTTTTTTAAAACATATAAGATATAATTCTTTGGAAAACACTTAAAAACTACTTGCATTTTATATTTGGATCTAATTGATCCAAATTCAAGTCGTTAGGAAAAATTTTACTGAAATTAAATATCTTTTTTTATTTAGGTACATTTATTCACTTCCTTTATAGAAGTAATGAATATGCGATTCTTTAAGAATTTTTTACAATTTTATTTTTCGCTGGGTGAAAGGTATGCCTAGTGTAGTCTTTAAATTTGTAATACAAAAATTTTACGCATAAATAAGTTTAATAAGAAAAACATAAAGTAAAATAACAATAAATAAATAAATCAAACAAAATCGATTTGATCGTGCATTAAACTGAATACAAAGCTCTACTCGTTGACTATAATAGTATTTATTTAACAGAAAAAACAATTTTTTTCAAGTTCAAAGTCAAAGACTTTGAAATTATAAAGAAAACTAAATATAGAAGAAAAGAGAGGTATAAAGAGAATGTTGTTAATATGAAATTCAAATAAGAATAAAAGAAAAAGTAAAACTTTGCTAACAAAACGAATTAAAAATACTTTAAAGTTTGTTCTTATTCTTAGTAAATGCTTAGCATTTTGCACTATGACACAATATCGAGTGCACGGAGCTGTAATTTGATCATATTGAAATTGTTTGTTACCCTTTGACCTTTTTTAAGAAAATGGTATAAAAAAGAAACTTGTCAGTTTCTTATAAAATAATAAAACTAGCAAAATGCTGAATAAATCCCACCAAATCTTGGACAGAAATTAAGAGCACAATAAATAAATGTTAGCTTAGATGTGTTTCGAATCTGTGTAGCATCTAGCTACTACAATAATTTCTTTGGTTAGACGTTCATACCCACAGAGATACGTGTAAGTGGTTTCAAGTATCAGCGTTAACAGCGGCACAAGGTAATGCAGATAGTAGTGAGTCCTAATCACTTGTATTGTAATGTACACAGGAACCAATTGAAAGTAACGTTTTTTCTTCCATATAAAGGAAATTTTAAAACTTTGGTTCACATATTAATCTAATATAATAATCCCATAACAATATATCCAAAGGTGATGCACCCTCTGCTGAGCCAATTCTGATAGTTGACCTCGAAATATATCATGCAGTAATAACACCATTAAAATAAACTCAATTTAAGTCGTCGGCTTTCTTAAACAAAAAAATTTGTCCAATGTTTGCTGAACAGCTTTTTTGAACGTAAAATAAATTCCCTTGTAGTAATTGTCTGTATTACGTTTTAGCATCTAATGATTTTGCAGATTTTGCAAAAATTAAAAAAAAATTATACACTCGAACCCAAAACAACGCAAGCTCGAATCAAAGACGCACAGTGAAAGTAGTATTAATTAAGCAGCGACGCAACTTTAAAAACAAAACGGAAAGCGAGGTATTGGTGTATTGAATTTAAAGGCTTTACAGTCTTATTCAGAAAGAGTTAATTTAGGTTTACTATCCACAATTAAGCAAAATTCCTTAAAGTATTATTCACAAACGAATATTAGCTTAATTTGCAGACTTTAACGCCATATTAAAAGTTGAAATTTTAAAGTACCTCGACCCCTACTCCTAAACTTAGTCTATAATCTAATTCCGCATTTTAATAATCTAAACTTTTCATCTTTAAGGGCCATTGGCTTTTGCGTACAAGAAGATAATGTCGGCAAAATTAAACACAAATTTGTTCATATTCCATATTGATTTTTCGACACGTAGTTTTTTTAAAATTGTGATCTTTTTGTGTGAAATTGTCATGTGCCACGAGACAAATTGTTGGCTGAATTAACAAATTGATGGCAAAAGTTGGATATTCTTAAAAATAAGAAGTATCTGAGTGGAAAAAGTGGTAAACATTTTTACAGAATGTCACAAGCCATATCAAAATTCGTACTACACTATTAGTAGAGTGCTTTCCATTTCGCACAAAGAACTTAAATTAACAAGCTAAACGTATGTATGTATGTTGCACATAACTGTCATATAAATTTGAAATAACAAAACGAAGAAAGAAAACGAAACCATCGTTCCAAACATAAAGGAAATAAAGCCAACAAGAAGAACCTACAATTTAAGCAAAGATCTATAAACCAGCCAACCAGGTATATTGAAAAATAATATGTACTCAACGACAGACGGTTAGTAAGAAAAACTGGGTGTGTAGCATTACAATAATATTGATAACGTTTAAGAGACAGATCACCATGATGATGATGATGATGATAATGAAGATCACAATCGTGTTCAGGGTCTATGCCAAGTTTATCATAAAAGAATAACTATGAGTATATATAGGTATAATAATTATGTAGTTAGTATTGTACAAATAAGGCATTTAGTAGTAATTTTATACTTAAACATTTGGTTGTAAAATAATATTTTTGTTTAATATTAAATAACATTACAGCTACTTTGAATTGCTGGTTGGTTTTAACAATAAAGTTGATTGTACTCGCTAACAGTAAATTATTAACTGTAATATATATACATACATATGTTTACAATTATTTGCAAAGATTAATAACTGAATTTGTTTAAATATTAATTTATTAACATTTATTGAAAAAGTGTACCTATATTTGCGGTTTTTTATTTGTAATTTGAAATCAAAGCAAATATATTTCTTATTAGATCATTTGATATCTGAACATCTGCTGATATTTAATTTACAGTTTTGAAACCGATACCGTAATTATTTCTACTATATATTTTCTATGTAATTTATTTCTTGTGTAATTAATATGTTTGAGGTTCGTTGAATTGGAAAATTATTGTAATTGTGGCTTGAAACTTTTCTCTAATTTTAGCTGAATAAGTGAATTTTTGGAATGACATCAGTTTTAAGTCACTTGAACGTTTCAAGTGTTAATTTGTCATTATTTTTATTTTAGGTCTTGTTGAATAAATTAATTTGTTTTGATTTATCATGTGTTTCGTTAAGTCTTTTAATGTTTCGTTGGGTTCATTTTTATTATGATTCAGAAAATGAGTGCTAGTAATATAAAAATATAATTTATTTTAAGGTTTTAGTGCAATAACTAGACAAATCACAAAGCGAAATATTTTTTGAATGACAACTTTTAAAATCTATGAATTTTATAAAATTCAGTTTATATTTTTAAGTTTAGAAAATTATAAAATTAAAACAGGTTTCGAATCTGTGTGACTTGACATGTTTTTGTTTGCAGCCGTTTAATTGATATTAAAATTATGCATGTACATATGTATGTATGTGTGTATATCAAAACAAGGATAAATATTCTTTATTAATTCCATTAAACAATTTACAGTCTGATACAATTTTTCATATTCCCAACACAATTTATGTGATTAATTAAAACAAACAATAAATTTCACTTAAATCTATAGGATCAGTCCCTATTTAGGTCACTCACTGTGTAGACAAACAAAAAAAAAACACAGTGTGGACATTCGTAAAAATTTAAACAGAAAAGAAATTCCAAGTTTTTTACCACAAGAAAGCAACTGTTGCAAATTTATTTGTTCAATATAAAACAGTGACCTCATTTCGCCGAAAAAAAACTGCAATTTTTGTCTGACATAAATTCGTTTGCTTAAAATTAATATTATTTTGGCGTTTATTCTTTTTACATATTCTCTACTTGTCATTTTTTTAAATGGAAACAATTCAATAAATAAGTTTCTTGCAAATAAAAAAAGTCACAATTAAAATTATTTCTGTATCAGCCAAAAAAAGCAATTTATCAATGTCAATAAACTTTTTAAATGACAATTTTGTAATTTTTATTAAACTGAAAAAATAACGTCTTGTGTGCTGCAGTTTTTATGATTTTTAAATAGTCTAATTAAAAATATACAAAAAAAAAATACACAAATAAGTGAAATATTTAACAACATGTAACTATAATTAAGTTTTTATTAAGATATTTGCTGATTAAATTTACAAAATTGTAGAATTTTAATTATTTCTAAGTATTTTAGTCACGTGATTTAGAAATAGTGTTGAAATAAATGTTTAAAGTTTGTTAAGTAAATGTTTGTAGTAAATCAATAAATATCATTTAAAATCTATTGAATATAATTCATACACATCCGTCAATATTTACAGAAAATCTTTTTGCAAACTTAATACAAAGTATAAAACAATCCTGATCTTTACAAATACTATTATGTCTGAACGACTATGTCTTGACAACTACGGGTTGGGAATTATGTCTTGAGAACTATGTCTTGCAGAATATGTTTTGGCAACTATGTCTTCATAAAATTGTCAAGACAACAATGTCTTCATAACATAGAACAATCATGATCTTTACAAATACTATTATGTCTTGACAACTATGTCTTGACAACTATGTCTTGACGAATACATATGTCTTGAAGAAAATGTCCTGACGACTATGTCTTGACGTATAGGTCTTGCCAACTATGTTCTGATAACCATGTATTGACAACTATGTCTTGACGAATATGTCTTGATAACCATGTCTTGACAACTATGTCTTGACGAATATGTCTTAAAAATCATGTCTTGAAGAATATGTTTTGGCAACTATATCTTGATAACCATGTCTTGACAAATAGGTATTGACAACTATGTCTTGAATAAAATATCCTGACAACTATGTCTTGATGAAAAGCTCTTGACAAATATGATTTGACAAGTATGTCATAATGAATATGTCTTAAAAATTTTGTCTTGAAGAATATGTTTTGGCAAATATGTCTTCATACCTATGTCTTGAGAAATATGTCTTAAAAACCATGTCTTGACGAATAGGTATTGACAATTGTGTCTTGATAAACATGTCTTGGCAACTATTATTTGACAAGTATGTCATAACAAATATGTCTTAAAAATTTTGTCTTGAAGAATATGTTTTAGCAACTATGTCTTCATACCTATGTCTTGACGAATATGTCTAAAACCCATGTCTAGAAGAATATGTTTTGTCAACTATGTCTTCACAACTATCTCTTAACAACTACATATGTATTAAGGACTTTCAATTATTAAGTTCGCATCTATATTTGCCTTGGTTTTAAGATTCTATCTCTAATTCCCTTCAATGTCTTTTCTTATTTGTTTAATTTCATTTCAAATCAAATTAATTGTTCATACGTTTTTAAAGATTACAAACAATTATTATTACACACTTGCAAGCAATAATTTTTTGAAATTCAATCATCAAATAAACAATATTTAATCGCTAAGACCACACATATTGCAATTTCAAAGCAATTTTATAGCTAAATTGCAATTTGTTAAATAAATACAAACATTTTACGCTAAATTACGTATTTTTGCAATACAAACGGAAACATCAGCAGCAATGTCAATCAAAAACAAACAAAATGGAAAAAAATCTACAAAATAAAAAGAAAATAACAAATACGATCAGTAAGTAATTTAACCACATTAATACAAATAGTCGTACTATAGATCACACTAATTGAAAATTGATCTTTTCTAAAAGTGACTCAAAACATTAACGGAGGAGTAGCAGCAAACAACAAAATGCAAAATGCATTAACGCGTGTCGCGTTCACATGATTCTCAAATTGAATTTCATGTTCTAAACGTCACGGCTCATTAACGATTTTTTTTTTCATTAAATTTAGTTTTGTTTTTGTTGTTGTTGGTGTTTTAGTGCATTTAATTTGGGAATACAAAAAATAGAGAAAAAAATAATAGTTTCTGTGCAATTGTAATGCTGTTGGCGCCTTTGAAAAATATTTCAGTTGAACAGCAAAGAAATTGCACACACATATTTGTTATTGTGCGTTAATTTAGAAAACAAAAAAATCAGAGTGAGGGTTCACAAATCTATTTAGAGAAATAGACGGAAAAACTATTTGCGAAAATAACAAATAAAAGTAAAGTACGCATATTTTATTGTATTGTATTGCTGCTAAATTTAGCACAAGTTCATTGAACCACACATAAATTGAAATTGAAATTAAAGTAAACTTACTAGAAAAATGTTTTTTGTTTATGTGCCATAAATTTGCAATTCACAAATATTCAAATGGGGGGTGAATATTTGTGAATATTTTAATTGTTTTCTTTGGTATATAAACTGATGAGGATGCCCAGCAACAGTTTGAGTTTGCTGCTAGTATTTCAAAGGAAATAATATTTTTATAATTACACTATTTAAGTATGTATGTACTTAGATAATGTATGTAAAAAATAACATCAATTGGAAGATTGTTTTTGATAATATCAGCAAAATGAGTCTTTTAAGATTGCCTTAGATGACCTTAAACTGATTAATCAGTACTGACTAATCATAATCTATGTTAATCAGTCGATAAAAAAAAAATTAAAAAAAGACTCAGTTAAATGTATTAGCCTTTTCTATTGATGGGGTGACGAGATTAAGCAAATAATCAAAATCGTCTGGTGACATTCGCTCCCTAAAAGAGACATACCCTCCAAAATAGTGCTGGCAAATTCTACTACTTTCCATTACTCAATAATATTCAATACTTTTCATTTGGGTACTCAATACTACTCGATACTTTTAACGGATTTTTTGAAATTGTAACGCATAGTTTTTATCTGCAAATTGAAGTAGTTTCTTCAAAAAAATAAAAATAGATCTTCAACTATTATTGGTTTTGTATGTCTTTTATTATTAAATCAAAAATAAATGTAAAGCTAACTTTTAATTCGACGTTAACAACTTAGGAAATAATTAAAATAAATTCTTTGGAAAATTAACGAATTTTGTAGCTTAACATTGTTGTCTTTTTATACAGTGATGTATTTTTATGCACTATTTTACCCACTCAACTTGCTTAAAAATACAACTCAGAAAGTATCGAGTAACTACTTTTGAGTATTGAGTATCCACAAAAAAGGACAAATACTCGATACTCGGTACCCATTACTCAATACTTTGCCAGCACTACTCCAAAAGAAAAGGTCGAACCCTATGTTCCTTTTGTTTTCTTCTTTTTTTTTGCATTATTATCAGCTACTTCTTCCTCCAATAGTAAAAATGCTGATGCTATGATGAGTGTGTCGTCGTACATACTTATTAATTGTTTTTTGTTATAATAATAAATTAATTCACAAAAGAAGCAAAACAGCTGATCAAAGTCAATATTTTCAATATAAAAAGTTTACCAATAGTGTAAATTAGCTTCAACAAATTTTGATCAAATTTTTATAAAAAGATTTTGAAATATATTGAAAGAATATTTTGATCAAATTTTTGAAACGTGTAAATAGAACATCAAAATAAATTTTCAAAATTTTGATAAGACTTCAAAATACCTTCAATCGTGTAAATCTAGCTTAATTTAAAGAACAATAACAAAATCTGCTGAATGTGCGGAGTCATAATTTAATCACACAGATGTTGATAATATGACTGTTTTTAAGAAAGTGACAAAAATGTGTCACAAGAGTTCAGAAAACCGAGTCATAAAAGACTCTTTCAGAAGAGTCGCGGCTAGGGTACTGTTTTCTCCCGACAAAACATTAATTTTCGACTCAAAAGCGAGAGCATAAGTGATTATTTTAATCGCGCGGGGGAGTCAAAGAAGACTCATATTTGATTAAAAATTTCAAAAAATGCTAGCTGGGTGTTTTCTACAGATAAGCCAAAAAAAGCTTCGCAGTTTGTGTTTGTTAATTATATTAAAAAAAATATTTACATTTATTTAAAAATATTTGTGTTTATAAGAATTCATAAGTAAGTATGTAATACAATATTATTACTCATTTAGTTTGTAATATAAATTTTTAGTATCGTATTCCCTGTATTCCCCTATTAGTCAACTTAAGAAAATGTCATTTCATCAAATTTGTAGTGTCAAATTTTTATGACATTTCTTTAAATCAATAAACTTTGAAAAAAAAATGTTTTGTAAACAAATGCTCAACAGAAAATAAACAAACATAATAGCTTTAAATTTATTTAATGATTTGTTTAAAACTGAATTGTTTATTTGTTTATAATAATTTCAAATAGAAATACTAAGCTCTAGACATTGATAAAACTACAATTGATTTTAAGTGCTTACAAAGCAAATATGTACAATAATTTATATTCGATTTTAAATAAAAAAAAATACGCAATGGAGACGAATAAACTTTTGAAATACATATGCAGGCATATCACAGAGCATCATATACATAGTTAAAAGAGGAAAGGAATTGAGTATATTTCATCAACAACATATAACTATAATTAAGTTTTTATTAAGATATTTTGTAATTAACTGTACAAAACTGTATAATATTTATTATTTCATTATTTTATTTATAAATATTTTGGTCATATAATTTTGAAATAGTGTTGAAAACAAGCAATTGATCAAGTTGATTAAAAACATACATATATTGCAATAAATGTTTGAAGTTGGCTAGGTAAAATTCTGTAAGCATTCAAGACATCAATTACATTTAATTCAATAAAATCTGTCAATATAACCACACAACAAGGTCAATTGTCTGGAAAATATAACTTTACAATGGTATTCGTTGAATTATTAATTACTATGAACTCAAGCCGAAATAATAAGAAATTTTCTCTAATAATAAAAATAAAGTTCAACAATTTTTCATTAAAAAAAATAGTAGTCTTTAAAAAATTAAATAAAAACAAATCACTGAAAAGAGTAATGTGTTGCCACCAGGTTTTTAAAAAGCTTCTGTAATGTGACCAAATTTTATGTGAACAATGCTGTATTTAATGCTTTATGCTAGCAACTACATCAACATCCTTTAAATATAATATTGAAAACCTATAACCATTAAAAGCTTTTCCATCGATATATTTATGTTAAACAACAATTCATTTTATAGTTTTTAAACACATTTACATTTATTTTGTTTATAAAAATTCATCCCTAATTCCTTACAAAAATAATTGGCATTAATTTTACATCTGTCTCCTGTCTTTTTTTAGTTTGATTAACTGTCATTTTCCATTATTCTTCTCATTTTTTCCATTTACAGCAAATTATAAAAACTCATTACAATCACCCCACTCATCAAACATCTCGCATATGGACACTACAGCACCATTAGCCGCCAACGAGGCGGACGCGTTAACTCCTGTTAAATTATCCTTGTATCCCGGAGAATCGGATTTGTTGGCCCCGGCTTATGAGACAACCGTAAAACCGTTAAATAAACAACCGGGTTTTATTCAAAAGTTACGCGATTTTAATTGGCGCAATGATACAAATAAATTACGAGAAAAATTTTATTTTGAATATTATTCTAAGGAAAAATTTTCGGGTATGTGTGTCTTAAATTTTTATTTGGAATAAAATTGCATTATGTGTTTTTTTTTTTGTCTCTCCTGATTTTATAAAATATAATTTTTTCCCTATAAAACGATTGAATTTTTAAATTTATCAACAAACACCCACCCACCCACACACTGCATGCGAAATATAATTCTGACAATTTTCTTATATGTATGTGTATTTTGTTTATAGATTTTCTAACACCTAATACTTTTTGAATCTAAACATTAAATTAAAACTTTTCCCAAAAAGTCTTAGAAACTAATTAAGTTGTTTGTATACGGTTTATTTCAGTTATTAAATGCATTTTAATTTAGGTGTTCAAAATGCTTTTTATGTTTTATTTGAAAAATGCCGCCTTATTACAAATCAAATGATTTATTGATACATATATAAAAAGTTATTGTAAAAGACAAGTATTTTTTACTTTTAAGTAGGCCGCCTTCTTCACGTCATTCCTTTGACACTGTATCTTCAAAAATAATTTTTATTTAAATGTTATCATCAAATTATGTTTCTTTTTATACAAGAAATTTCATTTAAAAAGAATCTTTTTATCTTTTTTGTTCATTTTTGTTCCGAAAAAATTAAAAAAATTAATTAGAAAAATAAAGATAGAACAACAGGTGGAAAAAGACTAGGGACCAAATTACCGCATTCGTGATCGAATGAGCTATCGTATCGAAAAATGATTTCGATATCGAAATTATGATAAAATGTACTAAATTTCTTGCTCGCTATCAAATGCCATAATCTCAAATAAAAATTACGATAAATTTAACTCGATATCGAATGCGGTAATTTGGCCCCTGGTCTTTTTCCACCTGTTGTTCTATCTTTATTTTTCTAATTAATTTTTTTAATTTTTTCGGCACAAAAATTAACAAATGTTCAATTAATTAAATTTTTTTGTGTTTAATTTATTTCCGCATTCTTTTTATATTAAATAAAGTACAAGCCGTATATTTGAATTTAAAGTAAATATTACGTAAACTAATGTTGTCTGATATATTTTTTTTAACACATTCAATTTACAATATTAAAAATTTAATTGTACATATGGCATGGAAGTTTTTAATAGTTGTACCGAAATAAAACAAATATATATCTCACACTAACACAAATTTCAATTCTAAATTAATATGTACAAAAATTATTTTATTTTTTTAAAAATTATAAAAATTTAAACTAAAATTCGCACGTCTTATGTTTCCTTTTCGGTGTGAGTTATTGACATTAAATGTCAAATATAAATGGATGAGTAATTATTTAAACAATCATATGTACATACATTTGACGTGACTTTATACAACTTAAATTTTGTAAATTCTAATCGAATAATGAATACTGATTGTGATTATTAGCCCGTCTTGAAGCGGTTAATATCATCATCATTCAATGATATCAAGACATCTCCTGAAAACGAAGATTGGCTAAAGATTGAAAACGGTAACGCTAATTTGGATTATTTCAGTAATGATATTTATGCGGTAACGGTATTTTCTTCAATTTCGGACTTATTTCAATTATTAACCAAATTTATATACATAAATTAAAAATAAGATAATATTTGAAAACATTTTAATTTCTACAGATGTCAATACACTAAATTATGAAAATCATAATTTATAATTTTTTATAGAACAACGGTTTTTAAAAGTAACGATATTTACAATTTTTTTCGGCAACGGTAATTGCAGTTATTTCGGTAGAGTTATTGCAGAGGCAACGAAGGTCGAGCTGAAAATATCAAGTTTCAAGTTTTATACTAAAACTCACGTTTTTTTTATTAAAACTCATATTTTAACCAAAACTCAAGCTTTATGCTAAAACTTAAATTTTATACTAAAACTCACGTATTTTATTAAAACTCAAGATTTATACTAAAACTCAAGTTTTATACTAAAACTCAAGTTTTATACTAAAACTCAAGTTTTATACTAAAACTCAAGTTTTATACTAAAACTCAAGTTTTATACTAAAACTCAAATTTTATACTAAAACTCAAGTTTTTTTTATTAAGACACAAGATTTATACTAAAACTCAAGGTTTATACTAAAACTCAAGGTTTATACTAAAACTCAAGGCTTATACTAAAACTCAAGTTTTATACTAAAACTCAAGTTTTATACTAAATCTCAAGTTTTATTCTAAAACTCAAGTTTTATACTAAAACTCACGTTTTTTTATTAAAACTCAAGATTTATACTAAAACTCAAGTTTTATACTGAAACTCGTGTTTTATATTGAAACTCAATTTTGTGCATTTGTACTAAACCTATGTACTACAACTTAAGTTTTACACTAAAACCCACGTTTTATACTAAACACATTGAAACAGAATATTGCAACTTTATAAATAAATTGTGAAAATATATTCCCAAGAAAATTTTTCAGCGTAGGAACTCTACAAAGGATTCAATTACTTATCAAATATGGTGTTAAAAAAGACAAAGCTTTGCCTTGGCTTGCCCGACTTGGAACTTATCACCCACGTTGGGCATTTTCGCAGTAATTGCTGGCCATTACCAAGTTTTTGTTGAGTATAAACGAAAATTATTTAAAATTAAATGTAGTTAAAGCTTTATGGCCTATTTCACGATGTCGAACGATAACGTTCGCTTAGATAAGACTTAAGACACAAACTTTTTATCGTATCTATTTTTTACTCAATCAAGTTTGTTTATTCCACAATCAAGTTTGTGTCTTAAGTCTTATCTAAGCGAACGTTATCTTTCGACATCGTGAAACAGGGGGTTAGTAACAATAACATTTTATCACCAAATGTCCAAATACAGAGAACAGATGACAAATCTCGGTCTACTTCTTAGAAACTATTAAACGTAATTTATTTAAAATTTTATTACATTTTTTAAACTTTTATATGATTTTTTGCACATAAACAATAAAATTAATGCAAAAGTAATTAACCCATTTTACACTACACTGGTCTTATTATATCAAGGGATCACACAACTTCATTACCATCGTTATTTGAGAGACTTACAAAAATAGAAACAATTGTAAATATGTACATTTGAATTAAAAGAAGATAAAACCAACTAAGTACGCCGGCACACTGCTCTCGTTGTTTGTATAGTTTACTGCACTCGTGAAAATAGAGTAAACTAAATGTACTGTAAAGTAAATCAAAATATGCCAAGCACGTGGGCACCCTACTTTTGTATGTATAGCCCAACGCAAACATTACTCACACCTAATTTATCCAACACTCACTCGCCTTCATACTCAACGCAGAGAAAAGAAGAGTCATGCAAAACTTAGAAATTCAAATCTAAATCGAAATCCAAAAGTTATAAAAAAAAAGAAAATAAACAAAAAAAAATACTCAAGTAACAGTACTCGCACTGAAACAACAGCCAGTAGTTGTGGTCATAAAAACTCAAAAAAAGCTATAAAAACAAAATAAAAAGAAATCAAATAAAATAAAGTGACTAATGCTACTGGAAAGAGTTTAATGATCTTTTAGAAAGAAAAAAAAAACACATAAACAAAAATCGAGGTGGGTTTTTAAAACTGGAAAATATATACTTGAAATTGTAGGTATGCTTGCAAATATTTAAAAACTATAAATATTGATTTCAAATATTACTGAATGCAATTAAATACATATGTATGTACATATGTATATGCCTGAACATTTCATTAAGAAAACACACCCCCCCCCCCCCCATTCCTATAAATATTTTAACTTAAAGTGTGGATGTTTGTTTTTCTTAAAAGTACATGTGTACTTTTTAAACACATCGTAAAATTAATTTTATGGTTTTACTGAATACGAATCAAGTTAAATGATGTTGCTTAGTGATCTAATTCTTGTACATGATTTATATCATTTAGGCATTAAACAGATTTTGTTGCAAAATAGCTGTAAACTTAATTTATTTATTTAGTCCCAATTTACACCAAGCAATTCTTTAAGCTAAGCTGATGACCTTTTAGATATCAGGGTGAGGGGAAGATAAGACAAACACATGAAATTAGTTAAGACTTGCACACAAATTTAACATAATTTAGATTAGTTGCATTTAAAGCATTTCAAGATGACTATTTTGTAACATTTGCAACTCCATTTTAAAAGTCATTGTTGGAAAGGCAGACCTTATAAAACATCAGAGAACAAAAATCTCAAATTATTTAAGAAAAATTTGGCGAATTTGAATCGCGGTGCGTACAAACTTTGGAACTACAGCTTCGCCCTTTTATAGCTGAACATAATTTGCCATTTTCCTGTATGAACCACTTATCCCTATTTTATACCCTACACCACCATAGTGGGGAGGGTATATTGGATTTGTGCTGATGTTTGTAACGCCCAGAAATATTGGTCCGTCTGGCTGGCTGGCTGTCTATGTAAAGCTTATACAGGTCGCAATTTTGAAGATATTTCGATAACATTTGGTACGTGATATTTTTTCGGCCCAAGGATGGATGGGATTGAAACTGGTGGAAATCGGTCCATTATTTCACCTGGCCTCCATTCAAATGTCCTCCCGAAATTGGGGTTTACCGATCATAAATGTTTAAATTATGCAAGTATCCAAACAAATTTCATCACAATTGAGTGGTAAATTACGCCAAATCCACTTCCGAAAATCACTTTAAAGAGCATAACTCTCTCAAGAATGTTGATATCCAAATAAAATTTGACACAAATAAGTTTCTTATATACAGAAATAATGACACCTAATTTTATAATGGTCGGTCTATAATTAGTCAAAACTACCATATAAGACCCTCTCCGTAATTCATTTTAACTTCCATAAATCTTTTAAAAGTATTTATATCGCGATAAAATTTAACATACATAATATTTATATTCATAAACATCATGACACTAAATTTTTGGATGATCGGTCCACAATAGGTTATATCTCCCATATAACGCCCATTTCTGAAAAACTTTTTTATACATATACTGGCTGTAGGGTATTATATGGTCGGGCTTTACCGACTATAAATTCTGACTTTTTCTGAAAACGTCTGTTCCTGATTCAAAAGTAACTCCTAAAGTATCATGTGGCTGAACCAAAAGCACTTGCCTGGTCAAAAATCTTTTAGGTCGAACTCAATTTAAATTTATTTGCACTGTACTTTGCCAGCAGAAGTTTTCTTTATGCATTAATAAATCAACCGATATAGCGAATAGAAAAATCCCTTTGTTTGGTGGTGAGAGTCACCATTAATAGTTTTGTGAATGATTTCTTCTTTGGGTTTATAGAGGTTCATAATTGTAATGCTCCTAGTATATTTGAATGTATAGTAGATTAAATTATTTAAACATACTGCACCTTATATATATACATACATACATATATGTATGTATACAATATTTTTTGTAAAACATGTAGTTTATTAAAAATTGGTTGATTATCGGGTTATATCATAATAAAAAAAATGATGAATAAAAATATGATAACAAAACCCCATCACCAATAAACGTAATAAACTTAAATTTTGAATTGAAAATTGAATTTTAAAAACTAAAAATTTTAAAAATTATGATTTTTTCCAAAATATGATTTTTTCCGTAAAATTATGTTTTTTCACAAAAATCATATCAACACTCGTGTTACTCTCTTATTTGTATTTGTGTGTATACTCTGTATACTCTGTGTAAACATCGAAAAATTTTGAGGCCAAAAATTGTATCAATAATTTCAACAAAAATTGCTTTGTGTAAATTGGGACTTATTTTGAAATCACTTACCGATTATTTCACTTGTTTTGCATGAAAATCTGAAAAAAATAAAAGAAAAATATGTTCATGATATGTATTTTTTTGTACTTGGAAAATAATGTAACAGTATTGCAGCAGAGTGTGTAGCTATATAAAGAACTTTTTTTAAGGGAATAGAAACATAAATTAGGGTATAAATTTCGTTTATAGTTGAAACACTTGCAAGTATCGTTTTTTTAACATTAGAGAAGAATTTATTCATAGTTGAATTAATTGATAATGGAATTAATTCCCAATAATATTCCATTCAAGCTGAAATGATTTAATTTTTGTTCACATTAAAATTGAAAATATTTTATTCCTTATTCAAATTGCTTTTGTGTTTGCTTTTAATAATTTCAAAAATTAATTTATAAACATTTTCTAAATCTTTTTTGTATTAGTATATTTGAATTGAAACAAATTTAAAGTTTTAATTAAATTTAAGAAAAAACTGAATGATTCAAAATAGAATTAATTCTTCCAATGTGAAATTCGCAAAGGATTCAATTCAATACGTTTGTAGTGCTAAGAAACTAAGCCTGTGTAATAAATGAATGAAAAGTTTAGATATTGAAAACTTAATTCTTTCAAACAGGAGGAGTTTCAAAAAAAAAACCGAACAAGTTAATGTTCCTCATATGTTGACAACTTGTAGATAAATTGGTAATATTCTTTATTGAAAGGTTTACAAATATATGGTGAATTTCACGTCAAGTGACCCAATGTTAAAAATCGATTTGGATGAAATTTGCACCAAGGTTAGTACTATTGGATAGTAGGCCAGACACAAATTTTCAGCTCTATCAGTCCAGAAGTGCCGCTCATACAGGGTTTTTTTAAAATGAGTGTAACTTTTTACCTATTGGTCTTAGCAAAAATTGTGCAAAGGACTTTAGATAGCTATTTCTTCAATCATTTCAAAAATATTTTTTTTTAATTTTAATTTTTTTTAAATTTCATCCAAACCGGAAGACATCGATTTTTAAAATTGGGTCACTTGACGTGAAATGCACCTTATGTATATTAAAGATTCCTTGCGTCCCATGCCAAGGACAAGACATAACAAATATTTAGTTTTATTTTATTTGAAGATGTTTGATCTTGCAAAACTCTTGTAAGAGTAAACAACGTCAAACAAATTTGTGCTTAAACAAGTGGTTACGCTTTTTTGAGTAAATATTTGCCATATGTGACTATAACTTTAGATTATAATAAGTGATTATTATACCCTCCACCACTATAAGTGGTGAATGAGGGTATATATAAGTTGGTCATTCCGTGTGTTACACTGAGAAAAATTCATCTGAGATCCAACAAAGTACATATATTCATGATCCTTATGGAATTCTAAATCGATTGAACTATGCCCGTCTGTCTGTGTAAAACACAACCAAAATCAACAACAATCAAATATCTTTCCGAAATATGGCTTAATGATAAATAAATGTTTATAAAATTAGATTATGAATACAAAATTCGGAAAAAATAAGTGTCATGTAAAAGGAAATCGCAAAACAAAATTTGTTTCTGTTCGATCCATGTTTGACCATAGACCCCATATAAAGTCCACATCTAAAGTTCACTTAAATACGTATAAATCTGGTACAAATATAGTTACCAGGTTAAAATTTGACACAAATATTTCCTACAGATATATAAATTGTTGTACTAAAATTTATGATGGTCGGTCCATAACCGGTCATTGCACCTATATAAGGACCACATCAAGCCATTAATATATATATTTATCTTATAAATATCGGTATCGACTCAAAACTTTACACAGATCATTTACATATGTATACACAAAAATCATACTACAGATATTTGTGAGGTTCGATCCATATTTGGCCATATTCACCATATAAAACGCTCATCCGAAAATCACTGCAACACTCATAAATCTCGTATAAATAACGATACCGATCCAAAAGTTTACACGGAGCATTTACATATGTGCCAAAATCAAACTGCTGGATTTTGAAAATATCGGTCTATATTTGACCACATATAAGGTCCACTACCGAAATTCACGCTAATACTAATATCTAGTTATATTAAATGTACTAATATTATATTGAAATTCAACGTGGGATATCCTCATATGTATAAAATTCTCTGTTCCGAAATTTAAGAAGATCGGCCAATGTTTTGTAATTGCTCACATTTACGTTCCACTTCCGAAAAACAAGTTAACCCTCAATCATTTCTAATAAATATCGATGTCGATTGAACATACAGATCAGAAATTATAATCCAGAATTTTGTAGCTGTAAGTCCATATTTGGCAATAGGTCCCAAATTAATGGCGTTTTCTTTTCTGGCAAAAATGTTACACGTTTTTCTCATTTCGCACCTTTTTTAATTTTTTTGTGTTCTTTTCTGAAAAAATGTCAACACTACTAAAGTGTAGTGTGTTCTTTTCTATAAATGTCACACTATAAATTTGAAAAATGGTGCACCTTTCACACTCTGTATTTTTAGAGGGGTAGAATCGCACGATAAAACAGCTGACATTTGTTTTGTTTATGAATGTGTATTTGTGTTAAGAAACAAAAAAAAATTACAAAATGAAAAATATTACTACTTTTTTATGTGCTGAAAAAAATTTGGATGACTTGTTGGATTTCATCTGATGATGATAAAATATTTTATATGATAATGGAAAGAAATCCACAACCGCGAGTGAAAGGTTTTGTAGAGAACGTAATTAATGAATACTCTGAAGTTGATGTATGTCAAATTTTATAGGACAATATGTCCTACTTCTTATATATGTAATGTATGTTTATATATATAATTTGTTAGTTTAAAAAGAATTTGCGTATTAGTCGGGAAGGTGCCATTGGTCTTTTTGAGATATTCATTGTCTTATTTTAAGCTATCTTAGCAGGGAGCTATCTGCTTCTTCTTTTTTAACAAAAAAAAAAAAACAAAAACAGCTGTACATGAAAAAAAGTGTTACACTGTTGTGATTTTATGTTCTATTTTTACCATTAAAAATGCGACATCTTTAAAATGTGGGGTAAACCAAGAATGATAAAATAAAGATTACGCCATGCGCATGATTTCCCGTTATGTGACGTAGAAGGGCCATTCTAAGGGTTACCAATAATGTTTCATGTGTTAGAATTAAAATTTCTTGCGAAAAATGTGTGTTTTATGTGATAGTTGGCAACCTTGCAATTGAAATCTCTGAGAGTTCTAAAATAAAATCTGTTTAAAAAAGAAAAACAAACAAAACAAAAAACAACAAAAATATAAACATGAAGAGTGCAGTGAGCAAATGCAAGCAAAAAATGAGTAAAAAAAACAAGTGAGAAAAAATTAGCCAATAGAGCAGTGATGTTCAAAAATAAAATGTAGATGTATTTGTGAGAGATTTTGCATAGCAAACATATTGTCATACGCTTAAAATCAGAAAAAAGTAAAGAATTTTTTCCAAATGTAAACACCTTATGAAACAATATCAGGGACCGTAAATAACAATTATCAATATCGAAAACCAGTTTTAGAACAGTTATTTTGATAAAAAACAAAAATAAGTCTATCTAAACCAGTTTTTTATTTTTCGTTTTCAATTGTAATTGAATAGCGTGTGTTTGCTGTGCTTCGATCAACAAGAAGCAACAACAATGCTTAACAAATTTCTGAAAAAAATGACGATAGTCCGTCGCATGTGTTCTCATCGCTTGCTGAACGACGAGTGAATGAATGTTTTTAAAAGAGCATAACAAATGTGTGTAAATTTTTCAAACAATTGTTGTATGGGCTGAACATCACTGCAATAGAGACACAGAATGTGTGACGTCACATGGCCTAAATGCGCAGAACATTTTAAAATTTTACGCGCGTTGGCGTAATCTTTATTTTATCATTCTTGGGGTAAACATTATAAAAATGTACACAATAAAGGTGTAACATTTTATTTCAGAAAAGAAAACACCATAAGTCAACTTCCGAGTATAACAACCAACCATACAACTCTTGTAACTAACATTTTGGATACTGGATTTAAAAGCTTTAAGTTCATAATTGGTCCGTTTCTACTATGCCACCCGTATATCTCTTGTAAATAAAATTATTGATATCAAATTTAACCAAAAGAAGCCTTACCTTATAATCTTACCCTTTTTTTATTTATTGTCTGTTTCTTAACTTGTTGTGAATATGGAAAAATATGTTTTTTATTTTATAAATTATTAAATTACACTCAAAATTGTTATGAATATCAGACAAACTCTGTAAATTATGGTCAAAATTAGATAACATTTCTAAACATTTGAAATAAATTATCTTGTTCGAAAAATTGCCTTTCAAACGATGTATAAAATGCTAAGCTATTGATTGTAAAAAAAAAACACTGAATAAAGATATTTTAATTTTATAACCAGTGAAGTTTTTCTCATTGTATTTAGGTGGAGGGTATTTAAGACTTGGCACAGCCGAATATTGCACTCTAACTTGTTTTTTACATACATTTGAATATAGAATTTTACACAGTGCAATGTTATAGCAAACTTAAGTACATAGTTAAATCGGTTTATGTGAAAACCATATCTACCATATACGAGTAGGTATGTATGTGTCACAAAAATAAATGTAAATATCTTCAAAGTGGTAAAGTCAAGGATTTAAAGTGTTCAAATATATATAATTCCCTTTTTCATTTGTTAGAATAAAACAATTGTATTGATTCAAAATTTTAAAATATAAAAAAATTCGATTTAAAAATTTTTAATAAACCGGGTTTTTAACCTGCTGGAAAACCAAACCAAGCCGATAACACTAATTTAAATTCTAATAAATTAATGACCACAAAGATTTAAAAATTCACAGCATTTCAATTAATGGGTAAAAAGAAATGGTTAATGGTTAAAAAGAATTTCAAATGACACTAACTGGCTGCTGTTAAACAAATTGGCGACACTCAGCTGCTTAAAGTTCATTTTAATAAAAGTTTTGCCAACCAGCTATGCAGCAGCCATAATTTGATCAATAGACAAGTATTAGAACAGTATTCCATTAATGTCATTCTTCATTAAATTCCATAACAAAATAAAAACTTAACAATAAAAGTTGAAATTGTTAAAATTCTAATAAACAGTTTGTTGAAATAAATGTCATTTGCCATAAAAAAATCAACATAAAATTGCAAATAACTTTAGTAAAATATACCAGGAAAAATAAATAAACACAGTTTTTCTAACAAGAAAACAATTAGAAAATGATATATATACATGTATGCTTATGTAAATGAGAAGTGAAGCCTTATGAAGAAACCAGCAAAAAAAAAATATGATTGAAATTAACACCATCATCAATTGTTTTAAATTAAAAATGATGGCCTTTCAATTAGGCTTAAAAACGAGAATACGCACGCACACACAAAATTTAATTTAAACTTTATAGAAATAAAGTTACTAATATTTTTCATTTATTCTCTATTTACAGGAGGTCAGCTTAAAACGAAAAATGGCCAAAAATATGTGTTTAATGGCAGACCGTCGGGTATATTTGTATCGAAGACATGTGCGACATTTACCGCGATTATCACAATTTTGGCCATCATATTTACCGTATTGATAACGTATTTCGTGACAGTCAACACTATGTCACAAAGGTAAGGTTTACTTTAAATTATGACTCAAGAAAATAAATAAATATAAAAAAAAAAAACTAAAAAAAGGCATGTTTGTATTAGAAACCTAAAAAACAAAAGAAATTACCTTTTCAGTTGTAAACCAAATAACTCATTTATTTTAAAAGCATTTGTTGGTATACAATAACCTTGGTCTAAAATCAAAACTTAACGGAAATGGAAATTAATTTTAATTTTTACCTGCCACTTTTTTGCTTTTTTGAAATCATTTCTCTTAAGGAGTGTTGAAATCACAGAGTTAGAGTTTTACTTTCTTTTACAGTATTAAGGAGTGTTTTAGCCACAAAAAAAACTAATATTTTCTAACCTCTTTACTATTTCCAGTTGCACAAATGGCCATAATACACAAAATTCTTTACAATCACAAGCACAAAATATAAGTCCCATAGCGACAGCCAGTATGTTGGGCATGCCGATGCCAAAATCAAAATATGATACCAAACCCGCTCCCGTAGGCGATATACCGCCCGATAATGATATATTTGGCGAGGATCTAGGCAAATTTACAGATCGCAAACTGCAGTTATTCGATGGTTGGTTGCCGTTACATTACAAGTAAGTAAAAGTCGGCCAGTAGTGAGTGAGTTTTTACTGCTGGTCTCATTAACTATTTTACAGCTTTTTACACAATAATATTTGTTTGTGGTAATAGAAATAAGGTTACATGTGTGTAAGTAAGATGTGGCTTTTGTTTGTTTTGCATGTTAACCTCAATTTTTCTACGTTAAGTATGAAATGTATTTGTTTTAAATGAAAATGAAAAAAAAATAAAAAAAAAACGTTTGTTCTCTGTCACATTACACAGCTGTCAGTCAGTTTGTTATCCTAATGTAATGTGTTGATTTAAGTAGCTGTAAAGTGTTGGAAATACTTCAATTATTTAATGCGCCAAAAGTGTTGTCATATCAAGGAGAGACAACATCTGTAGGGGTGGTCGTGGTGTACATATGTCCGATATTATTTGTCATTTAGAATTATCCAACCCGACTCTTACCAATACAATACAAATTTTAATGATTTGCCTAAAAATTATTTGTTTTATTTTATTTTGACAAACTAAGTTCTCGCTGAAAAAGCCTTTATTTTCCTTTTAGATTTTTGGAAAATTGTACATATATTTTACATTTTTTTGTGTCAACATTTATATATAAAAGATTTAAATGCTTAAGAGCCAATACATATCTTGTGAAATTCCTATTTAATGCGTTCTTATCGCACTCCTATCATTATAATACGTTTTATATTAATAATGTAGTGAAACCATCGTACAATCATCTTCTAATTATTCATCAGACAACATCAAAAACAAAAATATACTCATAAAATAAATATTAAATAATTATTTTACATCTTTATCAGCAATTCACACAAATACGAATAACCAGCTGTCAAACAATGTAATGAAATACAATGCAATTTATAGAACTAAATGTATCATCACCTTAAACGCCAACACTTATATAAATAAACAATAACACAATTATTGTAATTACTCGTATTGCGACTGTGAAAGCCACCTTTTAAATGCTGCTAAAAAGTTTAATTGTCTATAAAAAGGCAGAAACACTAACAATATAATTCAAATAGTGACAATACACAGGTTTTGTGTAAAAATATTGTTGTACTAACAGTAAGTAATGTGTAAGCGCATATATTTAACAATGTAATTTTTGTCGAAAAACAAGAGACGCAAACATTAGACACATTTTCTAAATAAGAAGCCAAAGTAGGTGCACGCAATTTGATATGTGCTTTAAAGTAGGTGCACGAAATTACCACTATATTTCTAAATGATACATGTGCCAAATATTGAAAAATGCTATTCTTGAGTTAAAAAATAATTTTTTTGATAGATATCCCACTCGCATCCCACTAAGGGATTATAAAGGCCTTAAAGTAAATTGTAGAAGCTTTCTTTTGAGAAAAAAGGGCCCAAATTGAAAAAAAAATAAAAAAAATATTTTTTAAAATAAAATTAAAAAAAAATTTTTTAAAAATTAAAAAAAAATATTTTTGAAATTATTGAAGAAATAGCTATCTACAGTCCTTTGGACAATTTTTGCTAGGACCAATAGGTAAAAAGTTACACTCATTTAAAAAACCCTTCTATGACTAAAATTGACCAAAATGTCCAACTTTGACCCCCTCTAACTCCGACACTTCTGGACTGATAGAGCTGAAAATTTATGTCTGGCCTACTATCCAATTGTACTAACCTTGGTGATAATTTTATCCAAGTCGGAAGACATTGATTTTTAAAATTGGGTCACTTGACGTGAAATTCACCAAAACGGTACTGGTTTTTTCGAATCCCGGGATTCGGGATTCAATAAATGAATCCCGCGATCCCGGAATCGGGGTTTTTGTTTCATATTAAAACAAATTGGTTTATAAATAACTAGATGGCATTTGCGCGCGTTGCTACGCCACCAATTAAAATTAATTTGAAAGAAAGGCATTACACAAATATTCAATTCATTTTGAGTAATTTTTTTGATTTTGTTCATTTTGAAAAAAAAAGTAGGCGGTCGATAAAGTATTCTTAGTCATGCCGGAGTCTTAGTTATATCCCTTCAAAGTTTTAGTAAGATCGGTCCAGCGGTCTGGCCTTCCTGGCAGGCGTTGTAATTAATTAAAAAAGTGGGCGTTAGAGTAGGCGTGTTCATACCAACTCAGAAACCTTCCCGGGCTAATGCACAACAAATTTGTCAAAGATAATCACATGATCAAATACATAGCTTACGATTCTATAAAGGACATACATACATACAAACATTTATTTTTTGAGATGGGGCATGCAAGTGGGCGTGGCACATAACATTTTTATTTTTACCTCGCTTTCAGTAAGATGTATATAAAACTTGTTTGAAGTAAATCTGTTAAAATCCATGCAGAAGCAATTAATCAATTTAAAAAAAGTGGGCGTTAAAGTAGGTGTGGTTGTACCAACTCAGAAACCTTCCTGGGCTCATGCACAACAACTTTGCCGAAGCTAATAACATGATCAGATGCATAGTTTGCGAGAATAGAATAGTATAAATGATTTTACAAAAAGTACCAATATAAGTGTACTGAAAGTTGGTCCTTTTACACCTTTGTATTTGAGTCATGAATAGCATGTTCTGTGTTCTTTTTTGTGTGGATGGAAGAATATTTTATCTTTTTTTATTTTTAAATTGAATAAATAATATCAAATGTCCGTTTTACCCCGTTTTTGTCCCTTTTTTGTCACCCGTGAAAATATAATTTTAAAAAAATTTCCTATTAATTATCCGTAATACGTACTATTTGAAAATAATAGTTCATGGAATTTTTTGTGAGAAAATACATTTTGATAAAAAAAAGTACCAAAAAATAATACAATTTTTAGGCCATAGAAATTAGAATTTAAAAAAAAGTACCAAAATAATTTCTAGTCTTTATTGATCTGAGCCAGATGCATTTAATATAGTATTTCTATGTTTATTTATGTAGGAGATATATATGTTAACGGAGCGTTCTACGGGGACTATTTTTACCCCATATGGTCACTTGAATTTCGAATTTAAAAAAAGTACCAGACACCTGTCGTCTCTCTTTTTGATTAAAATATTAAAATATCTTTAATAAAATAATAGAAATATAGCTTAAGAAAGGGATACATAATAAATTGTTTACAAAAACAAAATTCAAAAATTGTAAATATTCGTAAAGTAGTTTTCGTGTACACTCTTTAGTTGTAACTAAAAAGTTAATAAATACAATACAATAGTATAGGAAGGATTGAACAAATGCCACTATTTAAATTGTTGTGTATTGTTCTCTTGTTAGTGTGGTTGTTGTTATTGTTATAAATTTTTGCTATTCTATTGCTGACATACATTATTGGCAACATGCCACAGCTGTTAAACGATTGAATGAAGCTACTTTGAGCAACACACACACAAAATCCACTACAACTGAAAACTATAAGCGCAGGGCGCTAAAAAAAACTATCTTGTGTATTTTTCTATAAAGATTTTCTTTGATCGCAATCATGTTTGTTACATGACTTTTTTTGCAATCTTTGTACGCATGCCGTTGTCGGGCTGCCGGCATGCAACAGCAGCAGCAAGTAGCAAATAATTATAACATGTGTGCAACATTTGAAATCTATGAACGAAGTTTGTTTCTTTCTAATTACACAGATTGAAGATCAACAACTACATAACACAACACGCACGCATCTCTATTTATTTAAACAATTATGTTTAAGCTTTAGAAGTAGAACCGCTTAAATTAATAAAACATGTTGAATTTATTGTCCAAAAAGAGTCAGTTAAAATGTTATTGGTAATAGAACAAGACAAACTAAAACTCATCATTTTCTATAGATCTTGCAATAGTTAATAGCTGTTGTTTGTTGCTGGTTGTCTATTATTGAGTTTGAGTTGCATGTTTATGTTGATCGTACGCGTACGGTTTTCGTTGCATTGGTATTAAAGATGAAAGCATAAACCAGGAAATACGCTTGGTTGTTTGAAAAGGAGAATGTTGTAGAGTTTTGCAGAATTTTTATTTTGTTTTTATTGTTGAACACAGTCGTATAGCTAACTAATGCTAAATGCGTATTACAGAAGTAGTACACAGTGGCACGAAATGGTTTTTGTGTGTTTTTTTTTTTATAATTTTTTTTTTCACGTTTCCAGATTATTCAGCTGTATTAAGCAAACGTTGCATTAGGAGTAGCATTGAAAGTAATGATATCATTCATGTAGTTTAGGTCTGTATTGCTACCACTGACTTACTACCTCCACAATAAACAGTCTGGTTATTTTAATATGAGAGAGTCTTTGTAGAAATCTCATTAACTATCCAGAAAGAAAATAAAATTGGTAAAATAGCCACACTGTAACCACAAACAATGTTTCAGTTGTCTTCTCTTAAACTGAAACATACACCTGGGTTCTACATTTCTAAAATGAAGTGGAAGTGAAATTTTCATTAATTTTGTGTTCTAAATTTTGTGAAAATGATTTCAAAAGTAAAATATCACTTTTATGGCGTTTTCTTTTCTGGCAAAAATGTTACACGTTTTTCCCATTTCGCATCTTTTTTAATTTTTTTGTGTTCTTTTCTGAAAAAATATCAACACTGCTAAAGTGTAGTGTGTTCTTTTCTATAAATGTCACACTATAAATTAAAAAAATGGTGCACCTTTCACACTCTGAATTTTTAGAGGGGGAGAATCGCACGATAAAACAGCTGACCAGTGATGCCAACTTTTGTGACTCAAAACGCGTAAACATTTTTGAAAAAAAGGCTAAATGGAAAATAATCCATATAAAACCACATCCAATTTTCTTTTTTTTTGCGTTTTGAGTGACTAAAATCCGGCTAAATCTAGCCCGAAAAGGGCTAAGTTGGCTTCGCTACAACTGACATTTGTTTTGTTTATGAATGTGTATTTGTGTTAAGAAACAAAAAAAATATACAAAATGGAAAATATTACTACTTTTGTATGTGCTGAAAAAAATTTGGATGACTTGTTGAATTCATCTTCATTATCTGATGATGATAAAATATTTTATATGATTATGGAAAAGTGAAAGGCTTTGTAGAGAACGTAATTATGAATACTCTGAAGTTGATGTATGTCAAATTTCCTACTTCTTATGTATATATGTAATGTATGTCTATATATATATAATTTTTATACTTTAAGAATTTGCGTATTAGTCGGGAAGGTGCCATTGGTGTTTTTGATAAATATTCATTGTCTTACTTCAAGCGATCTTACCAGGGAGCTATCTGCTTCTTCTTTTTTAACAAAAAAAAACAAAAACAGCTGTACATGAAAAAAAGGTGTTACACTGTTGTCATTTTATGTTCTATTCTGACAATTAAAAATGCGACATCTTTAAAATGTGAGGTAAACATTATAAAAATGTACATAATAACTGTGTAACATTTTATTTCAGAAAAGAAAACACCATTAGTTTCGTTCATCGTAGTTAAAAGATTCACCTCGTTTTCTAGAACGCCGTGAAATTGTCCATGTGAATTGAAAACGATTTAGTTTCACTTCGTAGTGGAATATAAAATATAGGCGATAATAATTAACTACACTTTGAATTACTAAAAGATAGAAATGTAACTATTATTTTGTTTACACATTATCTGTGAGAAGTAAAAGCTAGATCCACACATGAAATAAAAAATAATAAAAGGGTGGTATTTGTTTTGCATTAGCAAAAGTCAGACCCATTTATAGATAACTACAGGTCAGCCAAGTTTCCAATCTTTGGCGTACTTATATAGACACTTTAGACAACAATTGTCAAAACTTATAAACCTAATTCGTTACACTATTTGTCGGCTTAAACTTAATAAAAAGAAAATGCCAAGAAATTTTTCTACATTACTATCTGCAATATGATCATCTGATCATTGATAATACATAAATACTAGGCAAATACTGAAATTATAAAAGCTCAAGAGCTCACTCGTATTACACGTCAAAGCCAATATACAATATACTCGTACAGCAAAAAACTTGCTAAAGCCAAAGCTATTAACTTTTGTTGATTCTAAGAAGTTTTCTTTAGCATTACATTTGCAATAAATTGAAAACTACTTACATACATATACAAATGTACGACTAAAACGAATGTTCAATCATCAAACAAAACGTCATTGTTTTACAGGGTACTTCTATTGCAAATTCTAAGTAGCAATAACGTGATCATCAGCAATTAATTCAATAGGAGTATTTCAAGATTATATTGTATTGCAGTTTATTTTTTTTTAATAACTTACTGCTGACTCTAGTAATTACATGTTGTGATGATGACGATCGCTTATAGCGCTACTGTTTGTCACGATCATGTGTATTTTTCTAAAAAATTCTCTGGGTGAGAACGTGTTTGTTGTATTCTTGTCTTTTTTTCGCTGTAAAGATTGGGGATCTTTTGTAGAGTTGAGTTGAGTAAAGCATGCAAACTAGTAATTACGAATTATTGGTGTTATGACACCTTTTAGTGTTTCATGTTGATGGTGATGATCACTTTATGGTTTTTGTAGACCGGCATAATGACATCATTAACAGTAATAAAAAAAAAAGTTTAAAATTGATGTAATAATAGAATAATAGTTGATGAAGTGTTGATGTCATTAGAATTACAGTTATAATTAATACAGGGAATTTTACTGGTTTTGCATATATTTCTATAGCAGAATGAAATGATGATGCAATAAATTATATTATAGATTATGGAATTCAATGATTTCATATGAGGATCGTAGATTTTCACACAGTTTGTCAAATTTCAAACTCATTTTCTTGTCAAATTTATAAATGAATATTGAATTAATATTTTTCTCTCTATTTCGAGCTGTCCATGGTACATTCAAACAGGCAAAATTATTAGGAGTGCCATTATTTGTAATAAAAAAAAAAAAAAAAAACTTTCTTTTTAAATTGTGCTTTGTTTGTATGTTTTATCATGGGTTAACAATCATTTTCCTGCAATTATACATTATTTATAGGTTTTGTGCAAATATTAGGGACTCTCTTCATTATTATTATTTTAATCTTAACTTCTTTTTAATTTTTCTTATAACTTAAAATTATTGTTATATATCTAAATGATTGTATTTATATTATTGAATTGTTAGTAGTACTGCTAATTTTGGCCCCATGGGCTTGCGGCATATTTTTGAAATAAATAAATAAAAAAAAAAATCGCAATAATTTAAGATTTAAGTATGACTGCTTAATGTTTATAATAATAATTTAAAATGGAAATTTCTTAGAGATTTTGTAACTCCATGTGCATGTTCTTCTATGTGGGTAAAACGTATCGATATTCTGTTCTATTTGTTCATATTGTTCAAACAAGAACATAACATCTGCAAAAGTTGTCCACACAAGACAAATTCAAGTGCGGACATAAAACTGTTCGCCGATTGAACAAATTGATGGCTTTTGAAGGCGGGATGTAATAAGAATTATTCTTCGTAACCTTAATATACCTGATATATATTCATACTTGAGATCTTTGATATTCAAATGAAAATATTTCAATTCAGTATTTAAATTATATTTAGTGATGATAAACAGTTTAATAATCAAATAATCAAAATTGACATACATTTTCAAAACATTCCGTATCATTCTTATTACATTGACCTTATTTTTAATCAATATGGCCAACTTTTATTTGCATTGCGTGCAATTTAGAAATTACGTCAAATAAATGAAATGCAAACAGAAGAGTGAACAAAAATTTGCTCACTTTTCACTGATTGGCATTTTGGCATTCGAAATATCGCAACTTAAACACAAACAAAACAATTTTAATTGCACATCAGTGGTAAGAATTTCTAAATAACATTTCCGGTATTTCCTAAATAGAGAATGTGTGTTTGTACCTTTCAATTACTTTTATTTATTTACAAAATTATACTCATACTCGTCGTACTTTTATTTTAAGAACTGTTTTGGATTTTCATTCAAATGTGTATAAAAACGAATGTACTCGTATGTATTTGTTTAACTTAAATGCGATACAATGGGCCATATTTTTAACACTTTTTGTGCTTTTCTGTTCTACTGCTTATGGAACAATATTTTTGCATTTGTTTGCATTTCAACAGAAAACCATCAATAACTACAAACTTAAATAAATATTTTTTCAACTGTCTGCTGAATTGAATATAAAAATTATTTATTTATGTTTTTGCATGAATTTGTTGTGGTTGTTGATATTAAACGTACGTTATTTCTTTAAGTAAATACAGAAAACTGAAGGATTTAATGGTACATGTTTATATCCGCATTATGGAATGCATTTTCAATCGTAAAGAAATTTAAAATGTTTCTCTGTTTTCTTTTTATTACAGCCTCATTATTGAGCCCAATCTCAGAAAATCATTGAACAATGGCAGTGTGGCTATACATATAAAACGTGATGAACGGGTAGCCAGTTTTGAGCCCATTGTCCTGGATGTAAATAATGTCACGATCTCAAATGTTCGCATAATAAGAGCATTGAATCAAACCAGTTTGGAAGAAGTTGAATTGGACTTTGATAGTGAATATGGTGCGGATAATGGTACATTCGTGGTGACGTTGTCGAAGACAGTAGCCGAAGAGAAAGACTTAAAATTGGTATTAAGCATGGACTTTGTAAGTCAAATTACCGATACACTACAGGGAGTATACAAGACTAGTTACACAAACGTAGACACCGGAAAACAAGAGTAAGTTTTAAAAATACAACTTAATGTTATTTGAAATTGTGTATCTATTAAAACTTGTTTCATTACAGATGGATGATTAGCACGCAGTTTTCGCCAATAGATGCCCGCAGAGCCTTTCCCTGCTTTGATCGTCCTGATATGAAAGCCAACTTTACTGTCAGTATTATAAGACCCACTAGAACTTCTATGGCTTTGTCCAATATGCCCGTCTATCACAGCTCGTAAGTTTAATTTTTTATTGTTTAATACATCTTTAAGTAAAGTATTTTTTTTTTCAATTCTAATCTAGCATCCAACGTCCCGGTTTTATTCGTGATGATTTCATGACTACACCCAAGATGCCTACCTACCTCTTAGCTTTTATTGTGTCTAATTTAGTTAAGTCTCATTTTTCGGACCTTGATGCCAATTTAGTGCCTCGTGTGGAAATCTGGACTAGACCGGAAAGTAAGGACATGACTCGTTATGCATATTCCTTGGTGCGCAAATTCTTGCCCTATTATGAGGGTTATTTTGGTATTAAAAATCGTTTGCCAAAAATTGATTTGGTTTCAGTGCCAGATTTTGGTTTTGGTGCCATGGAAAACTGGGGTCTAATAACTTTCAGGTATTTACCATTAAACACATTCAATTGCTGTTTGCTACTAAATATTTTCGAAAATTTACAGAGATTCTGCTCTTTTGGTGCCTGAAGATTTAGAAAAAGCGTCCTCCTCCGAACACATGGAATTTGTGGCTCAAATTGTGGCCCATGAATTGGCTCATCAATGGTTTGGTAATTTAGTTACCCCGAAATGGTGGAATGATTTATGGCTTAAGGAGGGTTTCGCTTGCTATATGAGTTACATTGCTTTGAATAGTGTCCATCCGGAATTCGAAATTATGGACACTTTTACTGTTCTTGAATTCAAGGAATCCATGCAACATGATTCCGATAATAGTTCTCATGCCATTTCTTTCGATGTTAAATCTACCAATGATATAAGACGCATATTTGATCCCATTACCTATTCCAAGAGTACCATATTGTTGAGAATGTTGAATTCCATAGTGGGCAATGAAGCTTTTAGAGATGCCACCCAGGAACTGTTGAAATCATTTACCTATGGAAATGCCGATCGCAATGATTTATGGGAATACATGACCAAACAGGGCCACTTGAAGAAAACCTTACCCGATGATAAGGATATTAAGAGCATAATGGATAGTTGGATCTCTAAGCCCGGTTATCCAGTGGTTACAGTCGAAAGAAGAGATGCTGATTTGATTGTTACCCAAGAACGTTATCTCCTGCCTTCAAAAAATATGTCCGATGATAGCAAATGGATTGTGCCGATTACATACGAAACCGATGAACTACATAAGGGTGACAGCATACCCACTCACTGGCTTATGGACAATGGCCATGAATTGGTTATCACCGATGCCTTTACTTCCGACAACAATTCCGAAAATGTGGTTTATTTGAATTTGAACAGACAGGGTTACTATAGAGTAAACTACGATATGACTTCTTGGTTGGCTTTGAAAAAGAAATTCTCCTCTTTACCGCGTGTGACGCGAGCTCAACTTTTGGATGATTCCTTGCATTTGTCACAGGCCGAATATTTATCTTACGATATTCCTTTGACATTTCTGATGGAAATTTTCACGGCCACTGATGACGAGCTGTTGTGGTCGGCTGCCCAACAGGGTTTAAATTATTTGATACATATGTTGAATCGTGAGCCAGCTTATGAAACGTTTAGGGTAAGTTTGGCGTTGTGAAACGTTTATGTAGATTTGGAATTGTTTAATTTCTTTTTGGTAAATTTAAGGCCTTTATGAAGTTTTTGGTAAGACCTGCCTTTGATCGTTATGGTTTACAAGAACCCGATAACGAGAGCCATATCCAGCTGCAACATCGTGCTTTGGTCACCAGATTGGCTTGTAAATTCAAATATGATCGTTGCTACAATGCTGCTCATATTAAATACAGAGAATGGATGGCTGATCCTAAATCTAATCCGTAAGTAGCTATGTATTAAAGAAAAGCAATTAATATTTAAATATGTACATACCTAGTTGTATTATGTCAAACTTAGAAGCCCAAAATAGTAAATACTGGTACATAAACTTCATATTCAAAAGTAATTTGATGATCTTTAACAATTTTCAGTTTTTTATGTAAAAATAAAAGTTTATGTATTTTCATTAAAACGCTATGAAAACTTTAAGAAAATTTGTGTGCATAACAGTTTTTTTTGTATACTAATAATTTATATCGCAGATTTGCACTACAGAACTGCTAATTTGCAAAAATTTAAATTTTAGTTTTTTTTTTGGAAGAAATGTTTACAAAAATGTTTGATTTTCCACCCCTGAAATAATCGAAACAAATTCAATAGGTCAGCATCAAAACGTTAAATCCCACACATTATTATTTATTTTCATACCCTAATTAACAAATATTTCATTTGACAACCATGTGCTATATGCCCGGCTAGCTCAGTCGGTAGAGCATGAGACTCTTAATCTCAGGGTCGTGGGTTCGAGCCCCACGTTGGGCGCAGTTAACTTTTTTTTAGTTAGTGTCTATTTAATTTTTCCAAAAATTATTTTATATTACTAATTTTCTATTTCTTATTATTGTTTATTTGACCTTTTCTTTTTATTTCATTTTAGTATTACACCCAATATGAAACCTACAATTTATTGCACTGCTTTAGCTGAGGGTTCATTTCAGGAATGGTATTTTGCCTATAAACAATACAAACGTACAACCAGTGCCTCCGAAAAGGAACAAATTTTATCATCATTGGGTTGCACCACCAAGCCTTGGTTGTTGTCCAAGTAAGTTTTAATTTTCTCTTAAAAACAACAAAAAACAATGAAATGTAAAAAAGATATTTATAAAAAAAGTTAGGAAGGTTCTACCGAGATTTGAACTCGGATCGCTGGATTCAAAGTCCAGAGTGCTAACCATTACACCATAGAACCGCATGTCCTAAGAGTGGCCAAATTATAGTTTCATAATTAACCCCTGTCTCTTTGTTACTCTTCTTATTAATCTTGCAGATATTTAAATATGACCATTAACCCCACATCGGGCATATTGAAACAAGATGGTGCTCGTGCTTTTAAGGCAGTAGCGGAAAATCCCATAGGTTTTGAAATTGCATTTGATTTCTTGCAAACGAATATTAAAGATATATCCGAATAGTAAGTTAAAACAAAATGAACGTAAGAAATCTTCAATAGTTTTAAACATAATTCAAAATTATTCTATTTTCAGTTTCGGCGATGGCTTTTCAACTTTAAGCTCCATGATCAAATCTATTACCACCTATATGAGCAAAGACTACCATAAAGAACAATTGGAACGTTTTAGGGACAAATCTCAAAAACTGGGTTTAAAATCGGTGGTTACGGCCATTGATGTGGCCATGGAACAAGTAAACAATAATATTTACTGGCGTAATCGTTCATATTACAGTCTGAAAGGCTTTTTGGAGGATATAGTACGAGAATTCCAAATAAATATATTCTAAGTCTTGGCCAAGGACATTGAAAACTAACTATGTAGTTTAAAAAAAAAACAGTAAAATAATGGAAAAAAACAAACGATCTAATTAATTATAAGTTTTCAAAATTTTCAAATGTTTGCAAATTTAACAGAAACTCAAATTGTTTTATGTTTAGATAAAATAAAACAAATACAAACAACTGTGGTTTTACCTATCAAATATTTCTTTCCCAGACATTCTCATTACTTTTGCGGAAATAAGGGTTCTTAAGGTACGGTAACATTTGGCAAATATTTACTCAAAAAATCGTAACCCCTTGTTTTAGCACAAATTTGTTTGACGTTGTTTACTCTTACAAGAGTTTTGCAAGATCAAACAGCATCAAATAATTTAGTGGTTACGTTTTGTCGGCAAATATTTGCCAAGTGTGACCGTACCTTTATACATACTTACAGTTATATTTCGTTTAAAAAACTTCTTTTTAGTTAATATTCTATTTGTTTTATATGCAAACAAAGTGATATAATTTTAGTTTATTTTAACAAATTTTAGTATTGAGCTTTTAAGCTAAATATTTTATTAAAAAATTTTATTATAATTTTAATATTTTTTATTCGTTTTTATGTTCTTTTCTGTTTTTTTTTTTATTATTATTTTTGTCTTTTAAAAAAATTTAATCGAAGTTGCCTTCAAGTTAAATATACAATTTATTTGAAAATAAATTGTTACACTACATTTATTTTTGAATATTTCTGTTATATGTTTAACATAGCCTTCCTTTGGAAAACATAAATGTAAAAACATACAAAAATATTCAAAGAGACACTAGCAAAATGTAATGCATTTTCTGGCCTGCTAAAGCCGTCATCAGCATTCTTTGTGTCCAATAGTGTTTTATTTTCAAACAAAAAACACTTGGACACAAAGAATGCTGATGACGGCTTTAGCAGGCCAGAAAATGCATTACATTTTGCTAGTGTCTCTTTGAATATTTTTGTATGTTTTTACATTTATGTTTTCCAAAGGAAGGCTATGTTAAACATATAACAGAAATATTCAAAAATAAATGTAGTGTAACAATTTATTTTCAAATAAATTGTATATTTAACTTGAAGGCAACTTCGATTAAATTTTTTTAAAAAATTTTGTTTATTAATACTCGCAAGAGGAATAATTCTCATATATATTATTTTTGTCATTATCATTTTGTTTAATTTTTTATTTTAAGTATTGTTCCTATATGAAACTAAAATTAATACATACTAAGAAATAAGAAAGAATAAAAATGTTTGTCATTCCTTCGTTTACAAATTTATCTACGAGAGAATTTGTTTACTGGCAAAGGAACACAATCAATCACATTACAACCAAACTACATACAACACAACAACAATAAACAGAATAAAATGCTGCTGATGTAAAATGTTAATAGTTTATAAGTGAAATTCAGAATCAAATTTCTTTTGAAATTTAACTAATTAATGAATTAACTGGGAGAAATTAAGAAATAAAAACGAGAAACTAATCTAAAATAACAACCAAAAATATAAACTACTTAAATACATATTCAAGAAATCAATACTAACTGCCGACAACTATTAAGTAATTTAAATTATTATAATTATAATTAAACAACAACATAAACGACTTTACGTAAATATACAAGTTAAAAATATTAAATATTAAAATAACGACTAAAAAATACATACATTACGTTACATTACATTTAAGCACAATTGCCTAAAAATCATTAAATTTATTTGTTTTATTTTAGAATATCAATTTGGCTTTTTTTATTAATTTTCTTTTGTAAATATTATCTTATACGTTCGGCTTTAAATTTAACTTTTTTATATGTAAATTTATAAAAAAAAATAGCATAAAGAAAGGCAGCCTTATGAAATAAATACACGAAAACTAATATATTAAAATAAATAAAGAAAAACTGAGTGTCCTTAACAGAATTTCACAAGCAGCAACTTGTCTTATTGATGAATATTAGAATTAAAAGTATTGTGAATGAGCTACTTACTAACTACAAAAGAATATTATTTTTTAAATCTTTATCGAACGAGTATAAAATTAAACAAATGCCTCATTTTTATTTGTCAGTTTTTTTAGCTTTTATGCACATTTATGTTTATACAAATATGAAAAACGATAATTATTTAAGTCAAAACCATACATAAAATTACATAATACGTATATTATTTTTACAACAATAAAAGTAACAAATAAGAGTTACTCATAAAACATTTGTAACATTAAATTACATTTGAATATAAAGAAAAATTACATTAAATGTTTTTAATTGTATCATGTATTTGAAGTAGTACATAGTTGGAAAATTTTATTTAAATAAAAATTAAAAAAAAAAAATTAAAAAGAAAAGTTGTTTTAATTAATTATTGGAAATTATATGCAAGAACTTTGTTTAAATCTTTTTTATTAGGGAGATTATTAATAAGGTAACAATGAAAACTTGATGAATTCAGCTCAAATGTACAATTTCAATGCAATTTCTTCTTCTTTCTTCAACAGTTAGGCCCTAATTTTGTAAATCACTTGCGTTCAACGCAGCACCTACGCTTTTGCGAACGCATCACCAAAACTATGAAATTTTGTATATCACTGCGTCATTCCTTTCAGCGAACGCAGAAATATTACGTTGTTACAATACTGTCAAGTCATTGCGTTGTTAATGTTGCCATTGTAAATAATGATACTGAAATTTAAAATAAAAATTTACGTAAAACTACACTTACTTTGCACTGGCAATGCTACAAACCTATCAGCTGTTGAACAATTTTGTTTGGTTATCAAGAAGATATTTCAAATTGTGAAGAAAAAAGCTTTTAAAGCAAATAACTATAAATACAAATAAATACAATTGCGCTCTACTATTAACATCATGACACACTGTGGAGATTTACAATATTTTTAATATACTTTTTATAAATTTCAAATGAACTTCCGAATGAACAAGGAAACGTTTTCATATACTCGTATTTCAAAAGGAGCAAAAATTGCAACACCAATAAGGTTTTTGGCTACGGGAGGGTATCAGAAGGGAATTGGGAATGAGCTCATAACATCTCTTTCTCAGTTCAAGGTAAATGGATAAAGTTTAATCTTAGCCACATCTGGATGCTTTTTAAGATTACAACAATTCAAATTTAGCTGCCGTTGTGGCTTCTTTTTTCGCCCTAAGAAAAATGTTAGTAGTATTTAATACTAAATAAATAGGTTTGTATACATATGTATACATATTTACTTACATCGTGTAAATAAAGTACTTATAAAAGATTAACTTAATTGAATAATTTTGTTTTTTAATAATATGTATTTTAATTCAACTTTTAGAACTAACAACAAGAAAATGGAGGCGTTAAATTTGACAACGTGATAAAAAATTCAGCGTTGCGTTTTACAAAATATGTACACAATATCAAACAGCTGTAATAACAACCACGTAAGAATCAGCTGTTACAACGCAAGCAATCACTTGCTTAAACGCCCTGATTTGCAAAATGTAATTTAACGCAACGCTTAGAAAATCGTGGCGTTGCGTTTTACAAAATTAGGGCCTTAATTTGTCATTCCCAAATCACAATTTTGTAAAAACCTTTAAATTTAGCGTTATGCAAAGCTATTTTTAGTATTGGAATAAAACTATTGAACAATTAATTATAAATACTTAAGTTTTGTGTATAGCCTTCGTAAACAGTGGAAGATTGCTTATGAAAATTCTAATGGGGTATTTCTAAAATACATTACTTTTCTAGAAATGGTAAAATAACACGTTTGACAAAATCATAGAAATAGCCCGGCTAGCTCAGTCGGTAGAGCATGAGACTCTTAATCTCAGGGTCGTGGGTTCGAGCCCCACGTTGGGCGAGTTTTTTTTTTTATTAGTAAACCATTTTTTATACGCATTTTAGAATTTGCTTGCTATGGATATTCGAACATTCTTCCAAATTAGGAAGAATTTAATGAGGATGTTTTGAAAAAAAAAATATACATTTAAATTTGTGGAAAATTGAGCTGCGAAACATTTGTAAGATAAAAATAAAAAAAAATCGTTAATAAAAATTAAGGCTTCCCACGTATGCGCTGAGGAAGTTGAAAGATTTTACTTAAGGAGGGTTTTTTTTGAGTTTTTGATTAAATTGTTTATTTTTTAATTTTTTTTAAGAATTCTTTAATTTTATAATTGGTTTTTATATTTCTTATGATACTTTACTATTATTGTATCAAATCGTCTCTATGGATTAGATGGCTAAATTGAATATTCTTTTAGAGAGATCGGAGAGATATGGAATATTTTGAAAAGTCAAAAAATAGAAAATATTTGAAAATATACCAAATTTTTTTACAAAAATAATGTAAATTTTGTTTGAGATATTTACAGAAATTAAAGAAATTTTAAAAGTCGACCAGAACAGAAATTTTAACATATGTAAATATATCTGCTCAAAAATCTAAGTATTGGCTTGTACGAGTTTTTAAAAGTTATGACTAGAATTTGACATGGTCGCAAAAAATGATTAAGGACAGAAATGTAGCCCGTATAGAGCCATGAACCACTCTAATTTACATACTTATTACATACATACACTTATAATATGAGGATAAATGTTTGTGTAAAGACAGTTTCATCTTAAATGAAGCGCAATGGGTTATAGTAAAAATATTATTAATTTAATTTAAACTTATAATTAATTATGTATTATATAGAATAAATGTAAACATTCGCATATGTTTGTTAACTAAAAAACAGAACAAAGCAGAACTTACCATATTTATTTAATTCCTTGAATTATTTATTATTGTATTTTTTTTTGGTTTTAATTTTTTCTTTTATAAGTACATACCTAGTATGTATGTAGGTATGTACATTTTTGCTTTTAATTTTCTATTTAACATTTTAGCTTGTAACAAACAATTTTTACACAACGGGACTGCATATTTATTAACTTGTATGTATGTACTAGGTACATATGTACATACATACTTATACCATGCTTAATCAGAATTTTACTGCAACAATTTGCACTTAATTTTCCCAATAGAATTTTTACAAAATAGAGCTCAATTTCCACACATATTTCTATACACCTGTAAATTTCAACACATTTCACTTAAATTTTAATTATTTTATAATTTTAACTATTTTTTTTTTACGTGTTTTATCAACGCGGCTAGTAAAAACACTGCTTTATCATCAATTTTTTGTTGTGTTCTTGGTGGTTTGGAGGTGTTTTAGATTTGCAGTTTTGGTGTGAATTATTTTAGTGGGGTTTCGTAGTGGGGTTTATTTATTAAGTTCTTAAAACCTACAGTTTTCCTTTTAAATTAAATCGTATTACATTATCTTATTATGATTTACAATATACAAACAAACAAACACACATTCACTTTTATATATATATAAGGGTTTAAAATGTATACAAATTTTAACATTTACTTAAAATAAAAAATATAATTTTGTGTTCTAAATTTTGTGAAAATGACTTGAAAAGTAAAATCACTTTTAGTTTCGTTCATCGTAGTGTAGATGTTTCACCACGTTTTCTAGAACGCCGTGAAATTGTCCATGTGGAATTGAAAACGATTTAGTTTCACTTCGTAGTGGAATATAGAAAGAACATAGGCAATAAAAAATCTGATGAAATCTTTTTTACCGCAGCTGTATACATACTAAAATTTTTTAGCGTTGCAAAACGTCAGCACAAAAGCATAAACCATATGGTGGGGTAGCATAAAAAATACTCTTACGAAATTGTATATCAATTTAAAAAAAATATGTATTACATATATGTAATACATATATATATGTTATATATTATTTGTTACAAGAACGGTTTGAATGCAGAATTTTATGCTTTCGAATGCAATCACGAAATGTGAGCATGTTGTTGTCAATTCACATCATTTGAGAAAAGCAATAAATACATGAATGACACCGTTCAAAAAAATGAAGTATATATGTATGACGAAAATACCATGCGTTGCAATGCATGTCTTCTATTAATGTCACCTAATTAATACTCACAAAAGCAACGAATGGTACGAATGTTTGTAATGCTTATTTTTTTGCCACTCCTACAAAAACCGCCCATTTAGTATTTTGTTCACTGTGTCGGTATTTTTAGTCCGATCATGTCACGTGTTTTATCAACGTGGCTAGTTATACTGCTTTATCATCAAAAGTAAAAAAGGACCTTTAATAGTGGTGTGTTTCTTTCTTTATATATTATTTGTTAGTTAGCTAATTCAGCAACCACCCCGTAAAACTGTAAACTGCACATCCATTGCCTGCTTTTAGGATGATAAATTTTCAATGACCTTGAAAAATTTGGAATAACGGAATTTGTGGTGAATTTATAAAAACTCACCACGATTTTTATACTCACCACGATTTTTATACTCACCTTTTTTAATTCACCACATGACAGAAAAAAAATTCTGCCGTCTGCCCCCACCATCCGTCCATGACCATCCGTCCGACCATCACCTCTCTTCTTCTTTTTCAAATTCCTCACCACCTCCTTTTCTTTTTTTCCTTCCCCCCTCCTCTCTTCTTTTTTTATTCTTCATTCACACCACTCCCTCGCAATCAATGATGCTCCATCGGTCCTTTTTGCATGTGTTTGTGGTGCGTGTGTGCGGTCGTGTGTGAGTGTCGTGTGTGTTTGCGGTTGATTTGAAAAAAACACCGGATGTATGCGAACTTTTTTAGAAAAAAGAATATGGGAATTTTGTGGTTCTATTTTTAGGCAAAAAATCGCCATCTATTGTTCGTAATACAAACAACACAAAATCAAAAAAGCGTAATCGTAGATGGCGCTAAAGCGGTAAAATAAATGATGTCGAATAGCGATTTTTGTGGAATTGAACAAACAAGAAAGCTGCCAGATTTTGACAAATTTGTTTACCATCATATACGAGAACAGGTACTTCAAAGAATTCCGTATTTTTGTTATTTATTTGGCTGAATTTTTGACGTTTTGTTAAAATAGGAAAAGTTTTTGTAGAAGAATTCCCTTGGAAATTCAGAAATTGTTTCCGCTTAAAATTTTAGTTCATGGAATTCAGTATTTAAAATTGATTTTTGTTTACAGATAAATAAGTAATTTCGACTATCCTGTCTCAATATTATTTTACTTGAACTTAACAACAATAATTAAGAAAACACTACTATCATTTAGTTTGTTTTTGAAATATGTCATGTTCTTCTTAATATTTATGATATTAAATGAGAAAAATAGTTGTTGTCTCAAAAAAGAGAGAATTTGGTAAATGATAGAAATTTTTAATAATTCAGAAAATCGTCACTTTCAATGAAAAAATCGTCAAATCGTCATTTTGCTATTTTTGAAACCAAAAATCGTCAAAATGACGATGTCGTTGTATTTATTTATGCGAACATTAAAAAAAGAGAATACGAGAATTTTTGTAATTTCGTTTGTCATTTTAAACAGGTGCTGTCCTCTATGTATTTTTGTTATAGTTTCCCGAAACAACATTAGCAGTGTTGTCAGGCTGTTTTCAGAAAAAAGCGACGAAAACGTCAAAATTATAATAAAAAAGATTTATTCGGGAATTCAGAAAAAAAAAAAAAAATAATAAATAAATAATAATTCTTTAATCTTACTACCACCACCTATTTTTGGAAAAAACAAACAACACCCAACAATTTCATAGAATAAATAAATTTTTTTACGACGGTGGTTGGTGGGGTTTTTTTCAAAATAGAAAATAGAAAAATTTGTATTTTTATTTAATGGGGTATTATTTTTTATATAGCTTTGTGGTGTGTAGGTAGAGAGCGGTTTATGGTTGATGATTAGTATGTATGGTTTTAAGATAAAAATTATTGTATTTTCAATGATGGGTGTGGGCATTGGTGTGATTGCTATATTTATTCTGTATTGGGGATGCCAACTAATTTGCAAAAATTAAAATTTTAGTTTTTTTGAAAAGAAATTTTACAGAAATATATTTTTTCACCCCTATAATCCAAAATCAATCATCAAAAAACGTTGTTTGAATTAAATAAATCCCATACATTTTTATTTATAATCACACCACAATTAACAAATGTTTTATTTGACAAACATGTGATATATGCCCGGCTAGCTCAGTCGGTAGAGCATGAGACTCTTAATCTCAGGGTCGTGGGTTCGAGCCCCACGTTGGGCGACACTTTTTTCTCCAGTTATCGTTTTAACAGTTGAAAACTATTTTCGTACTAAAACTGCTCCTTTTTTAATATTCAAAAATATTTATATCAAATTATTCATAAGTTATAAAATCATTATCAATATATTAAATAGAACTAAAAACTCCATATCAATTTATCATATATGTATGTTAAAATGTTTACCTCATATTTTTCTCCGGTCAAAAATACAGAAAAATCGTGCTTAACCGGAAACATAATTAATTTTCTCTCTAACAGACCTGCAAAATTTAATAATGAAATTCAGGACAAAAAAAAAGAAGATCATCTCCAGGTTCTACCGAGATTTGAACTCGGATCGCTGGATTCAAAGTCCAGAGTGCTAACCATTACACCATAGAACCTCCCGGCAAACCGAAATAACTCAACGCTTAATAAAACGAAACTGGCACAAAAAAGAAACTGACTGATTTGAAACCTTTGAGTATTGAAAATAGTTTTAAAAAAAAATTGCTAATTTGAAAGTCTATTCGAAAATAATATCTATATAATAAATATTACGCAGCTGAAGAAAACAAAGTTTTTAGCAACATTTTTTTCGATTTTTGGCAAACTTTTTGCAGAGTTTCATAAAAAGTAGTATTTCATGAACACTTGTGTTTTTAATGTAAATAAACAATTAATATGAACAAAATTTAGCCAAATTAATGTAACTACCAACAGGACATTTTCAAAGGAAAATAAAAAAAGTGAATCAACAGTACTATGGACCAGTTATCAAATTTCATGATTGTTACCTTCGATTCTAATTCCACATAACTCATACATTTCTGGCGATTTTGAAAATTTTTGAAAGTTTGTTGCGTAATAACTTTTAAGATATGGACTGTACCACTATCGATTGGACCGAATAAGGTCCATCAATTACATTTAACGAGATATGCGCACGCGGTATCGTTTAGTTATTCAAGAAAAACTGTATTGGTTTTTTTGTATTATTTTCCAAAGTTTGTTGCGTAATAACTTCTAAACTACAGTCCCTTGAAATCTATATCACCATCGATTCGTATTTTTATGTCCTATCGGTAACAGTTAACGAGATATGCACACGAGGAATACTTTTGGTTTTATTATTAAAAATATGAAAAAAAAATGCTTGGAATTAGTGCGCATTATTAAGCAAATAGTTAGACCTGTTTCACACTCATCAGTTGTGATTCGTCAAGTCAAGAGAAAATTATCTTTTACCTTTTTCCTTCTCATGTCGGAAGTGACAACCATGAAATTTGATAACTGGACCATAATACTGTTGATTCGCGTTTTTTAATTTAAATTTCCTTTAATAATCTTGTTGGTGGTTGCATAAAATTTAGCTATATTTTGTTCATTATTTGTTTACATTTTCGATGCATTTCAAGCAAAATGTAAACAAAGTACCTTTTATGCAACTCTGCAAAACAAAAAAAATTTCTTAAAATTTTGTTTTCTTCACTTGCGTATAAATATTGCACATTAATTCTAATTTGAACTTAAACAAATAATTTAAAATTTAATAAATAACAATCAGATCACAAATTTTAATAACTTTAGAATGTTTGAGTTCTATTTACTAAAAAAATAGAAGAAACCAAAAAAAGAAATCTCTGAAGGTTCTACCGAGATTTGAACTCGGATCGCTGGATTCAAAGTCCAGAGTGCTAACCATTACACCATAGAACCTGTTGACATTTTGATGTCAAAGATTCTATTTAAACTGCCAAGCATTTGCAGGGGAAAACTTGAAGAATTTGCAAGAAACATTTCAAAGTTGTGAAAAAGGTGGATATTTTTCAACAAAGGGGCTGGCACAACAGCCTTGGTGTATTACTATGTGGTGTAATAATAACAGGGCTGTAATTTTCATGCACTAATAAATCTAATGTCGATTTCTGTTCTCGGAATGTAAATGTTGACTTTTTCTGCCTTCATTCTCGAATTATACTACAACAGTTGGATACGAATACGGAATACGGTTTTTATAGTTGTTGAACAAAATTTTTTATATTTTTTATTATTTATGTTCATATTAAAACATTTCTTAAATAATATATTTAATGTGCATATACATATGTATTTGCCATATTATTGTTGTGTTACAATTTAAACAAATCCATACATATTTTATTTATTTATTCGATTCCAATACAACAAGACACAATTCTTATAATTATAGTATTTGGTTTTTGTATTGTAAATACATAATTGGGTAAGAAAAAAGATATATTATTATGAAAAATAATTAATTAATTACTAGAAATAAAAAAATAAGTTTAAATTAGTTAAATACGAACATAATAAGAAGGATACAGTATTAATTTGGGGTAAAAAATTTATATAACTCTTTCTCAAAAAGCAAAGCGTTGCTGATGGATTTATTGGCAGGTAGTAGCGAGGTCCAAAGGCGGATTGAATTGACGTAAAAATGTCGCTCAGAAACCTGACTTTTATATCTAGTATGAATTATATAATAAGATGTTCTTGAACGCATAAAGGATATTCTGTCAAAAAGATACACTGGTTCATGTTTAAATATTATTTTGTGTAATAGCATTAGGGTTTTAATTTCCAACAGGTCACTCAGAGAAATACCATAAAGTTTATTTTTAAATTGGGATATATGATCATACTTTCTTAAGTTAAAAACATATCTCAATACAGCATTGAAAGTTTTCTCAAGTTTTCCCTGGCTTGTTGAGTCACAACTTGCAAACAATTCGCATCCATATAGTAAAATTGGCATGATGTACGTTTTTGCAAGTAATATATGTATGTATGCACTGTTTATGTTTGTGCATATTTACGTATGAATGTATCCTAATACAATTTATAATGGGATTTGATTGCTCATAACATACATGCATTTGTACAGTGCACTCGCGAAATTATGAATATTATATGAACACCCCAAAATATAAACACTTTTTTTCTGCCATTGACTACTCCAAAATATGAACTTTTGTGCCATTTGTAAATATTAACAATCCCAAAAATTTGAACTGTCCTTGTTTTGATTAGTTCATATTATCGCGAGTGCATTGTATATGTATACATACATATGTGTCATTTTAATAAAAATCTGTTTGAATTTAGGTTTACTAAAATTTACTCTTTATTAACCTAAATTTAGTATCAAAAAACTGCTGATAATTTAATATAACTTTTATATTACATCAAATCGTAAATTTGTGCGTTCTTTGCTCATATAAATCTATTATATTGTACTTCAGCCATGTCTTCCTCGTTTACAAATATAGATTTCTACACCGCCTTAAATTGTGTGTTTTTAGTCTGTTTAATTAGAAATTATAGTAGACAACCCAATAATTTGCTACTTACAAACATTTGCTAAACAACATACCTAAGTAAAGGTATGATGACACTTGGTAAATATTTACTCAAAAACGCTTAACCACTAGTTTTAGCACAAATTTGTATGACGTAGTTTACTCTGACAAGAGCTTTTGCAAGATCAAACAGCATCAAATAAATTAAAACTAAATATTCGTTGTGCTTTGGCCTAAATAAGAAAAACTTTTTTAAATTAATAAACGAGTTCAAATATATGTGTCTAAAACATACAATTTTAGTTTTTTATTTTTTTAATTTAGTTGTTACGTCTTTTTCGGCAAATATGTATTTGCCAAGTGTGGCCGTACCTTCTTAAGCTTTTAGGTGATACCATTGAAAGAAAATCTGTAACATTGAAGCTGTTGACATTTCTTAGCGAATGTAGAAGAAAATGTGTTTAATGTGATAATTAAACAATAATTAAATGTTCTTCTTTATTAAATATATATAAAAATAACATTTGAAAAAAGTAATTGTTGGTATTCACCAGGTTCTACCGAGATTTGAACTCGGATCGCTGGATTCAAAGTCCAGAGTGCTAACCATTACACCATAGAACCACTAAAAAATCCAGCGGCAAATAAGCAAATTCCACACTCTTTGCTCTTAAGAAAAGAAAGAAGATCCCTCTTGAGGTCAAGGTGTAACTTTTTAATAACAAATAAATAAATATAGGTACATATTATCACTTTCATTAGGGGTTCTATTTATCTAATGGATTACACAGATACGAGTATTTAATATAAATCTGTATTTATATGTAGATCATCAGGGATGGAAATTGGAATTTTTGGATGATATAAGAATATGTAATACATATTTTAATGTAATTCATACATATTTCATCTAAAATAAAAATTTGTAATTAGAATTAATAAATTACACATTTTTTGTTATCAGCATTATTAATATTTTTCTAGATATGTTTCAATAAGTCCATAAAAAAAAATTCGCCACGAATTAACAAAAAGTCAGAGTAATAGTTAACGGCAAATATCTAACACCTTCTTGACGTTTCCAATAAAATTATGAATAAACATTAGTTTTGGAGGTTTGATTTTCAAAGTTCTTACAAAATTTTTGTAGATTTTTTTTAACTGAATGAGCATATAAACCAAAAAAAATTGCACTTCGTGAACAGAATTGTAACAAATTAAGGTCATGACCTCCGGTCCCAATTGCCGATATTGGCCTACAAGATTGCTCGCTTTGATAGCTTCAGATTCGTTGAGAAGTTTTTAAGTCACAGATTGTGAAATTCTCACAGAGAAAATGTGCAAAATTAGTGAGCGAATGTATGGCTCGAGAGAATTTAAATGTCAAAACAAAATGTGGTAAAACTGAGTGCTCATCAACAATGGTCCAAATAATCATTTTAAATATATAAATGTACATACATACATATGGAAATTGTGTTTTTTTTTCATTACAGCTTATAATTTTACAATGAAGTAAATTTATTTTCAAACGATTTATTAATTTATTTTCAATAATAAATTAAATACATAACAAAAGAATTGTAATCGTTAGCAAAAAACCTTAAAAAAAAAAATCAAGAAATTGTTTTTTAAAAGACCGATTTTTTACTAAAACATAATTTTTCAATAAATCAATAATTTTCCACAAAAAGCTGAAATACAGGTTTAAATTCAAAATAACAGAAATTTAAATTAAAAATCGGTTTTTCTAAAAAAAGCAACCGGTTTTGACACTAAAAAACGATTTCTTGGAAAAATTACAAGTTTTCATAAATTTGTTTTGAGGAACGCACTAAGGTAAAAATTTTAGCACTGCATGTCAACTAATATGTAGTTAACATGTCCGATCGTATCAACTTTTCCAGCCCTGTATATGCATATAATACTGACATATGTAAGTAAATCCGTTTAATTAATATTTGTAGATAGACGTGTTTTTTCTGCTTTTATTGTTAAACAATGCCACTAATAAGTACTAGGTAGGAAAGAGGGAGGTGAAAGACACTACTTAACAGACACTTTATTGCAATAGATTAATTGTTTGTTTAAATTACAAATATTGGAAATAGAATGTATATGAAAATACTGTATTGAGCAAAAATAGATACATATACATTTTATATTGCTGTAAAGATACAAATTTCTAAAAGCATTACATGTCAATTTCTAAAAGGAAAATGTTCTTTATATTTCTTAAAGATCTACTTTATGTGTTATCCAATATTTTACAACGTTTCTTAAATCACTTAATCTCAAATTGAATAATTTATAAACTTCCCAAAGAAATAATTCTTTTAAATGTATATTTTTGATAGCATTGCCAAATGAAAATAATTACTTCCCCATCAATTCTTCTGCTGGTAACCCTTGGAAACGAAACAATTTGTTTGATTGTTAAAAAATAAACCTTTATTTCAAATAAAATATTCAATATTTCCAGCAATCTAATTTGTAATTATTAAAAGAAATACAAAATGGCAGATAATTACAAAAAAACTCTATTAGAACGTTATGGTATTCCCATACATCATTTGGATTTCAAATATATAAGAGAGTGTAAAGATGGCAGAGAAATGGAAAAAATAGTACACATTTTAAGATCCAATGAAGAGGGTTATTTTCCCGATTTGACAAATTGTGCTGAGGAAAAATTAAAGGAACTGAAACCACAAAGCCGTCTCTTTAGAGTAGAGGAGCAAATAAAAGGACGTGAAGCTTTAAACCCTAATGAGATAAAGCCGATTTATGTAAGTAAACACAATTTACAATTAAATAATACAACATTTTAATGAAACTATTTTCTGGATTTTCTAATCTAGGACTGGAACCAAGATATTAAGACCACCGATAAAAAACTACAGAAACTAGTAAAAGAAACTGCATCTGAGTATAGCCACCAACCACTAATGCCTCCTATACGTAAAGGTGGACACATTCTACAAATACAAAATAATAAAGAAAAATCCGACAGTTCTATAAAGTCTCAATCAACGCAAAGAATTAAATCCACCGACTATAATAAATGGAATAAATATGATGCTGAAGAGGAAATATTACGCCAGGACTTGGCCGATGAGCGCAAGCAGGAAGAATTAGAACGCAAAAATCGTTTAAATATGCACAAACAGCCTTTAACAATTACCGAAATAACAGCTGAAGAGGAATTACAACCTCTAGAAAAATGGTCAAGTTTGTCGCTAATCGAAAAAGAAAAGATTTCGGAAGAGTAAGAAGAAGGAGAGCTTTAGAAAAATAATTAAAAAAAATTTGTTTACCTCTTGTTTTTTAGTTACCGTTTGCGTGGCAATGAGTATTTTCGCTCCAAAGAATATGATAATGCTTTAAACGAGTACTCCCGAGCCATACAGGCTTGTCCCGATAGAGCAGTAGCAGCCTATAATAATCGGGCTTTGATCTGTATGTCTTTTAGAAGTGAAAATTGTAAGGATTCTGTTTATTTAGTTTTTCTTTTAGTTTTAAAGCAACAAAAATTTTTGGAGGCTATTAGGGACTGTGAGGAGTGTCTTAAATTGGAGCCCACTAATTTAAAAGCCCGTTTGCGCTTCGCGGAGGCCAATTATGCCTACGGCAGGAGAAGAGAGGTAAAATATTGAGTAGAGTTAAAAGTATTTGAAAAGGTTGGTTTAAAAATGGGCTTTTGTTAAGGGATTTTTCGAGCAAATGTATTTATTTACAATGGTACTTTTTTAAAAGTGCTATTATTACGAAGATACTTATGGCAGAATTAAAGATACTTTTATTTAAAAAAGGCACTTTTATTTAAAAAGGTACTTTTATTTAAAAAGGTACTTTTATTTAAAAAGGTACCTTTATTTAAAAAGGTACTTTTATTTAAAAAGGTACTTTTATTTAAAAAGGTACTTTTATTTAAAAAGGTACTTTTATTTAAAAAGGTACTTTTATTTAAAAAGGTACTTTTATTTAAAAAGGTACTTTTATTTAAAAAGGTACTTTTATTTAAAAAGGTACTTTTATTTAAAAAGGTACTTTTATTTAAAAAAGATACTTTTATTTAAAAAGGTACTTTTATTTAAAAAGGTACTTTTATTTAAAAAGGTACTTTTATTTAAAAAGGTACTTTTATTTAAAAAGGTACTTTTATTTAAAAAGATACTTTTATATAAAAAGGTACTTTTATTTAAAAAGGTACTTTTATTTAAAAAGGTACTTTTATTTAAAAAAGATACTTTTATTTAAAAAGGCACTTTTATTTAAAAAGGTACTTTTATTTAAAAAGGTACTTTTATTTAAAAAGGTACTTTTATTTAAAAAGGTACTTTTATTTAAAAAGGTACTTTTATTTAAAAAGGTACTTTTATTTAAAAAGGTACTTTTATTTAAAAAGGTACTTTTATTTAAAAAGGTACTTTTATTTAAAAAGGTACTTTTATTTTAAAAGGCACTTTAATTAAAAAGATACTTTTATTTAAAAAGGTACTTTTATTATATCTTCAACAGTCCTATCAACTTTACAACAATGTTCTGCAATTGGATCCGGAAAATTCAGTGGCCCTTAAAGCCACCACAGAATTACGCCAACAATTCAAAGATTTGCCACCGCCAAATGCCACACGCCTACAAATACGAGATGAATCGTCTAAAAATAAACAAGCAATTCAAACCGAAAATCCCAAACCAAAACCCAAATCAATAAATTATGATCTGGCAGATTTAGTCAAACCAAATCGTGTTGTTAAAAATAAGTTCATTAAAGCAGCCGAGAATTTGGGTAAAAATATGACAAATAACAAAAACAGCAACAAGATGCTAGAAAAGAAAGTTGATCCAGAAAATAATCAGCAAGAAATGCGATTGCCCGGTTGTTATCTGACGAATAAGGCGGTAAAAGGTAAAAAACTTATAGAAGAACTTTAAAATGGATTTTATTTTAACACATACACAATTATAATTACAATAATAAACATATAAAAATATTATTTTATGGCATTATTCTATAAGTGAGATTGTTGTGGTATTATTAACAGTTTTTGGAATTAAATATTATGGAGTCAACACCATTTCGAATCTATAAAAGTAATCTTATCTCAATTCTCGGCCAAAAACTTTTTAATGTAGGCAGCCACTATATGGAAGGGTCTCTGCTCGAAGTCATTCTTTTGTTCTTTGCTAATTTGAATTTGATCACCATTACGACGATTTACCAATGTCACACAGATATCGGCCGCCTTGACTCCCACATGCTTGGTTAGAGCTGCAAACATGCACGCTTCCATTTCGATGTTGCGTATACCCTTGTCGTAACACTGTTGTATAAATGCCATTTTATCACTTTCGTCATACTGACAACTGGCACCATCTAAGCGGCCTTGACCTGATCATTAAAGTTTTTTAATAGTATTTATTTTAAATAGGTTTTAAATTTACCTTCATAAAAACACTCAGCTCCCATTGTATTACCCAACACAACATTATAGTTGTAACATCTATTTGAACAGTTCAAAAGTTCTTGGGCCAAACTTGGATCAAAGTTGGCTGGTCTCACAACTCTTTTGCCTAAAATCGCCTAGTAAAAAAACATCAATCAGCAAAATGTGATTAAAAATAATTTCTAAAGAATGTGGACGCATGTGGACTTACAATTTCATGTTCATTTCTCAAGTACCCATTATAGGCATCTTTGGTAATGACTACGGTGCCAGGATCCACTCCAATACCACCAGATGTTCCCACACGTATAAATATGGGATCCTGACACTTGGCGTAATGAACCAGTTTTAAGAGTTCATGCAAAACGACACTCATGGTGCTCATGCCCACACCGTGGGAACAACACAAAACTGGGCCCACCTTTCACAGGAATTTAATAATGTTTTTTTTTTTTTTAGTTTCTTAATTTTCATTTTCAAATCAAATAACAAACCTTAAAGATGGCATAACGATTACCGGCAGCACTAATGTCTATCAATTCATTATTGTTGTGTTCAGGCTGTATAAGATCGCGTAAATATCGGGCCAAATCGAGCATGCGATTTTTAGTGCCCCCCATGCAAACAAACTGCAGTAAAAATTTGTGATTTAAAGTGTTTTTAAACTAATATGTAGATGATAATCTAAGAATATGTTCTATGAGATAAAATGAAATGAAGGGATTAGCTGCCCAAACTATGATTTGTAAATATTTAATACCTTAACATCGCCAAAACGCTTTTGTATATCAGCCGTATTTTTGGTATCCGGTATATTTATATCAATGTGATACAAGAAATCTGATTTCATTGCATCCATATGGGAATTTTTTAAAAGTGCATAACTAAAATAGTAATAATTTAAATTTTTATGTATAAGAAAAATCAATCGAAATCATAGTCAATATTGCACTTACCCGGTGTTGGACATATTTGTAATTTAAATAACTGAAAAGAAAGTGAAAAGAAAAACGATTTTTCAGAAACAAAAAAAGGTAGTTTTTTTTTATGGTTTTTACCATGGTGTAATTATACAAGGCGAAAGCAAACCGGTAACAAATACAACACAATACAGAAACAACAGGCATTTGGTTTGTGTAAAATAATGTACTACTGTCAAAAACACTTTTTTGGCATAAGTAAATTGTAAACAAAGTCAGTCAGCTGTGCTACTGCATTCACCTTGTATAGTTCCAGCATAGTTTTTTCAATTGAATTTTGCTGTGAGCTTCTAAAAAGTATTTTCGACAGAACTGTGTATTTAGAATTTAAAGCTTTACAACTCAAGCCTTAGGGATTATTCTAAATGGTCGGTTTATTCTGTTCTGTATAAAAAATTTTAGTAGGGCTGTCAAAACTAGGTTATTTCAATCGCAAATTCTACTTTATCAGCTGACTTTTGTTGCTTAAACCTAAAAAATCCATGTAAAGGGATTTTCGACAAGAACTTTGCTTTTTAAAACAAATTAAAGCACAGAATTTGTATGAAAATCATTAAAATTTTGATTGCATAGGAAAGAGTAAGGTTTTACAATTATAAATGACAAATAATATCGGACGCATGATAATGATTCTTTTATTAAAATTTCCAAACACAATTTTGCAAAATTGTTGGTCTATTTCGTTAATCAGGTCACGGATTTTGTGTTTTAAGATTCTATCTTTAACCTAGCTCTACAAAAAATAATCTTGTGGTGTTAAATCGCATCATCGATCGGTATAAAGTTGGTTTGCAATTAATTCGGTGACGGTGCATGCGCCATCAAAATGCTCCTAACAATGGCTTTTAGGAAGCCCCAACAAAATGCTTTTAGGAAGCCCAAAATGCGGTTATTTAGCACATCGATGTGTCAGACAAATGAGAAGCAATTCGTCTGAAAAAGTATTTTTACAGAAAATACAGTGGGTTCTTTTTTAATGAATTCAGTTAATCTACAGCGATTTGCGAGTGATACTAAATTCATTGTAACAATAAAAAACAAATTTCTTGTTGAAAATCCCGTCATATAATCGAATCATTTAATTGGTAACAAACTTCACAACAAGTACATATAACAGCTTTGATTTAATTAATTTAATTTAATATTAATTCACTTAAATTAAAAATGTTTAAATTTTTGAGAATTTAAATCTAATGCAAATTGTACTTAAATATTTTATCATACAATTAATTTTTGTTTTATTTTAAATTATAAAGAAAATGTATTTTATTTAAAGAAAATATATAAATAAAATAATAAATTAATATAATAAAATAATAAATTTATGAATGCAATTCTTTTGAAGCATTAAACAATTCGTAATTAATGATTTATTGGAATTTACAGTGGGGCAGAATTAATTTTTTTCCAAACGGCTAGTTCGATCGAAATGAAGTCTTACATGGGCTTAGCGTACAAGGAGTATTCGAGTTTAAGTTTTGAAAATTGACCTCACAAACTGTCCGGGGAAGGAGATGTGGTGACTAAAAATAGGGCACCTTGCACTTGTAATTTGTTTAAAAGCATGCATTTTTTTGTCATTCATTCAAATTATAAAATTTTTTTTTTTTTTTTTGAAATTGTAAATTTTGCCAAACCCTATAAAAAATTAATTTAGTTAAATCGCTTTAAACACCACACAAAATAATTACGATTTTCTTTTTCACACTTTTAGTGCATTTTGTTTACTTTTCTCAGAATTAAAACCTTATAAATAAATAAATAAAATAGTTTTATATTATTTTTTAATAAGGCTTTGTTATCATAAATTATACGTGTGGGGAGTCGGCAGCTCAAAGAGCTGCCTCCTATTTTGTTTTTATTTTCTTGTGTTGTTGTTTCTAAAAGCAACTAACGGCTTTTTACATATGTTTTATATTTGATAACTTTTGAACACACCCACGATCTTGTTTATTGTTGTTGTAATTTACTTGATTTTGTTTATTTATGAAAATTTAAATTAAATCAGTTCCTCTTGTGCTCTGTTCTTTTTGCCGTAAAGACCCGCATGTGACTGAATTGGGGCTTATAATTTCGCCGCTATTTATTAATTTATTGCCAGCGTTGTCAACTTTGAAATTTCAAAACGCACCAAAATGGAGAACAAAACGCTCCATTTGAAAATAAACGCACCAAGTTTAGATTTTCTTTTTGATTTGAAATGTTTATTGAAATAATTTCACATAAAAAATATAATATTTTTGTATTAGAAATATAACAATAAAACAGTCTTCAACAGTTCAGTGTTTTTAGGAAAAAATAAAACTTAACAAAAATAAAAAATAAGCTAAACAAATTTGTTTGTATTCCTTTGCACTAGATAGATATGTAATTAATGTCTTCTTTTTTTAACTTTTTAAAAAGAGATCAACGATTAATAGTAAAAGTAATAATAGTAAAAATACTCACAATATGCTATTCGGAATTAATTGGTAAAAAGGGCTAATTTTAGTACATATTTTTTAAATATTTTTGTTTTCTATTTTAAGTACTTCTAGTACTTTTTTGTTAGGGCTTCACTGGGACTCTAACCCTGGTTGTTTGTCTACAGTTCAGTAGACCAATCAGGCTACACAAGCATTTTTATTTTCATGTTTAAAATGTTAATTTTATTTTCAAACAAAAATTTGCATCCTTATTAGCTTTATTATCATACATTCGTATATAAAATACATTCAATGGGGTCCTTTTTCATCGTATAGATTTCAATTACATTAAAAACTAGTAAAAATAAAGATTTCATCACATTTTCGGAAAAATTAAAAAACGCACCGAAATTTTAAAAAAAGCGCACCGCGAACCAACTAAGAAATTTTTCGCACCAAAAAAAAAGCACCAAAAATGGTGCGGAACGCACCAAGTTGACAATGGTGTTTATTTCATTAACAATCAGTGTGACCAGGTTTCAAACATTTTTGCAGCTAAATCCTATTCAAAATAATGCTAAAAAAATGCTAAATGGATTTTTAAATGTAAAAAAATGCAAATTATTTTTCATAAGTATTATATAGAAATTCTTGACTATTTGTACTGCTGTTTCTACATATTATGTTTCATTATATAAATAAAATCACATCGAACTCAAAAACAAAACAAATTATTTATTCGCTTAAAAAATCGGAAATTAAATTTATAAAACAAAACTTAAAAATATATATTTTTCAGTCTTTATACATATGTATATGTAAATAGATATGTCAATATATATAAATACATAAAACAATTTTGGACAAACGCGACCATTAATTCATGTAATATTTTATGTATTTTATATGTCATAAAACAAAAAAAAAAAACAAAACAAAACCATTTGCTATCTAATAGCATTTGTATTTACTTTACAAATAAATTAGTTTAAACAAAAATTAAAACTTTTGGCTACATATAAATACTTCATCAAAAGCATATTTTTCACTTTCTGAGGGCTCTGTTATAATATTATATGTATTTGTTTCACATTTTTGGATTAATTCTTTAGTTATTTGAAAACTTTGGCAGAATTTATTCAAATCTTTTCAATCCACATCTTATATAGAGGAGTGAATTCATTGGCGCATATTCAGAAATCATAACTAAAGTCGAAACTTATTAAACAGAAACTAAAAAGTAGTTCACAAATAGTTAAAGATCTCTTATTCACAAACCATAACTAACTTAGCAACTCCTTTCAGCTGTTAAAAGAAATGCAACACTGCATTTAGTAGATTTTTGTTGACGAAAAACACATCTCTAGTTTGTTTATTTTTTTTTTTTTTTTTGTGATTGTTTTTGGTCAAAATGGATACAATTAGCAAAGAAAATAAGGTAAGTTTATTATTATTGTTAGAAAAAAATATGTATTTATTGCTTTGTGTACTTTAGAGAGACTCAAATTAGTCGCCAGATGAAAAACTACATTTAAAGAATTGGTAGCATTTAGTTACAGCTTTACCTACATATAATTAAGTTGTAACTTTTCGTGCTGAAAGTAATAAACTAAGAATAGCTTAAGTTGGTACTTAAATAAGTTTAAACTTAGATATCATTTCTGAATATGCGCCATTGTATTTAACATCATTCTATTTCTTATTTTATTTTTAAAAGATTCATTCCGCTAAATACACGTTCAACTTCTGCATTACTAAATGACAAAACTAAATATTTCATACCGAAATCGGACAATTCCTTGAAGGGATTTTGATTCACAGCATTCCTGTATTCATAAACTTGTATCTAAAACTCAATAGTTGAGTTCTGATTTTGCCACTCGTATGAAGTTAATTTTTGCCATTGTAATTCTAAAGTTGTAATTTCATCATTTGAAAAATTTATCATTTCTTCTTTGAAATTTTCATATAATTTACTTTTATTTATTTTTAAACTATTGTCAACAACAAAAAAGTTAATATATTGTAAACTTAACAAATTTTTGGGTAATCTTTGCCTTAGTTGACATATTAACTTTGCTATGAAATTTCTACATATCGATGGTCTCATGTAGAAAGGCCCTAACTCGCATATTTGAAACTTTACAGGAGAAGGTAAAAACATAAGAGAAACTGTAATATTCAACATGTAATTTTGTTTGTACAACTGCGTTATTTTTTACACTATTGCAATAAATTTTTGTGAGGAGGTGTATTTGCGTTAAATGCATTGGAATCGCAAAAAAAAACTAATTTCGAAAAAATAGCGAGTTAGGGCCTTTCTACATGAGACCAACGATATTATTCTTATTTCTTTTTCAGTATTAGAATTTATATTTTTTCTTGTTTTGAAAAAATTTTCAAAATCATAATTAAAATATGGTGTAGGTATGTACATATATTTTAATTTTAATTGTAACAGGGGTAAAAATGAAAAATAAATTGAAGGTAGAAAATGCTAAAAAAAATGCCAAATGCTAAATCAAAAATTTGCAGCTAAATCAAAATAAAAAATGCTAAATCTAGCTGCAAAAATGCCAAAATGGTCACACTGGTAGTCGCTGCTCTCCTTTCTCTTTCTCTATCTCTCTCTCTGTCAAGAGAGAATTTATAAGTTTTATATTTTGTATGTAGGTATGTGATAAAAACTTTTTCTTTTTAATAATTTTAAAGTTTATATTTTTGCAAAATAAAATATTTATTTTGTTTCAGTTGACCTTTTTATTAAACTTTTACATTATAGTACATAGTTATTAAACCTAAAGTTATTTTTTTTTCTAAAAAAAATTTCAAATTTATTACATATATGTATGTAATTTAAATTACAATAAATAATATACAAAAGCACTAGCTACTACAGGCTATCGGCTTAAACTGAAATTACTAAATCTTGTTAATTAACTTTATATTTTGTAGAAAATTATAAATATAATTGATATTTTCTACTGTCGGATTTTTTAATAAAGGTATATCCCCTTATACATAAAAACTTACAACAGGTTTATAAAGCACATTTCCATACAAAATTTGCTTTATAAACCTCTTATAAACCTGTTGTAAGTTTTATGAATAAGGGGGATAATGTTTAATAAATTACATAATTTTTTAATATGGGTTCAATTGTTAGGAGCATAAGTAAACTCCTTCCTATTATCTCAATCAATTTATTAATATACATACATACATACATATTTTTAAATTGCTGTTGAAACGGCTAATAGGGTTTGCTTATAAGATGCGGCTCAGCCGCAGTTTTATAAAAACTAGTCTATTTCTTAGATAATATATGTATGTATGTATGTAAATAGTTTAGAAACTCCTAAACAACCAAGTACCATTGTGACTTAGATATATATGTATAATAATACATATGTATGTATGTATGTATGTACATACTCGTGCATAGTTATTATTCTACGGCCAAACTTAATTAATATTTTCAGTGGGAAATCCCTTAATTAAATTTTTCAATTGTAAGTTTTAATTATTAAATAAACAATTGCATATTTGTAAAATAAACAATTCTTAGAATTTCAACGAATTTGTTGATAAAAATTGTGAACAGTGCAAAAGCTCAAAAATAAACTGAAAACAATAATTTGAAGCAAGCCTGAAAAAGCTTGAAATAAATTTTATTGTAATAAACTATTTGTCTAGCATCTAGATTAATTTCTAAAGAGAGACCATATGAAACATTTTCTCACGTTTTTATTCACACATGCATATGTATATAGTTTGCTTTATTGTTGGTTCAAGTTTGTTGAACTGGACATTAAGCATTCTTATTTTGTTTTCTATTAGAATATATGTAATTTGAAAAATTATGAAATATGATTTAATATCTTTACATGCAATCAAAGTTTAAATTTATTCAATATGCATATTTAAGAAAAAGTCTTCTAATTTAGCAAGTTTAAAAGAGGATTTGGTTTTATTTACTATTACAACGACGAGTAAAAGCAGAATCACAGATTCGTTAATGATGGTGCAAAGACTTCTAGATCCCGCTTTGTTAAATAATACTTTGAAGCTAAACAACTTCTACGAGGGTTCGAAAACTTTTTAGCCTAGCACAGATAGATAGTTTTTCAAAAACATTTTTATTTTTCAATAAAATCTCGTGAAACTTAATTTGGACTAAGTGCAACGTTTATCTAGCAATTCTATCCCTTGATTCAAATAGTTTTCCTCAAGGCCTTCAAAATAGTGGTTTACAACTGTAATTGCATCTTCATTTGAGGCAAAACTCTTGCCAGCTGGAAATTTTTTTTAGATTTGGAAACAGGTAAAAGTCACTGGGAGCTAAATCACGAGAATAAGGTGGGTGGTTTAGCAACTCGTACTTTAATTCGTTGATTTTAGCCATTGTTAAAACACTCTTGTGCGCTGGTGCGTTGTCTTGATGAAAAATTATTTTTTGTGTTGTAAGCTAGGACGTTTTTTCCGAATATAGTCAATCAATAAATTACCTTTGAAGGCCTAAAAAACCGTTGCTGTAACCTTACCAGCCGATTGAATTACTTTCGTCTTCTTTGGGGCACGTCCTCCAGCTTCAGTCCATTGCTTGGATTGTTCTTTTGTCTCTGGAGTTTCTCATCAACAATTATGAAAGGATCGTATATTAAATATTATGGATTTGTAATTGGTATTGACATCGAATATTTATGAATCTATTCAAATTTAATGAAATGACTCTCTAATGAATTCAAGAATCGGTAAGACAGTATTTCTTCAGTAAATACGTACATATGTAGTATGTATATATGTACATGAATGTAAGTATGTAAAAGACTTTCGAATCTTATTTTCAAACTTATTTGAAAGAAATAAGAAATTTTTTTAGCTGCTTTTTGAAACTTGTTTCAAACTTTTAAATATTGTCTGGTGGTGAGTAGGCATTAATCTTAAAGCTTGATTTTATATCCTTTATTTAATTATTTTACTCGGTGGCATTTTGGATTTAGTGAACCCACTTGTGATTAATCAAAAAAAAAAAAAAAGCATTCACAACATGTTGTAACGAGGTCATATCGCGAAGTTTGCCTAAATAAAATAGTATTGATATGAACGACATGTGACAAAACTTCGATTTGGCTCGCATTGTTTATTTTGGTTAATTCGACTAGCTGCGTTTTAATTTGAGATCTGAGTCGTATTTACTTCATATTCTGTCGTTATAATTTTGATTTGATTCGATTTGATTTGCTGATAAACACAAGTTGCTTTTTCTCTCTTAAAGTCTAATTAAAATGTGGTTTACAAGTGCCCATTTACATGACGAAAATATTGTAGCAATCGGATTGACATCGGAGTGAGGGGAAGATAAGACAAGTACACACTCGATTGTACTAGCAATTCTTGTACTTGTTACTAGTGTCGGCGAACATGGTACAATTATACTTTTTTTTGATACATTTTAGACACAGTTGGTACCGTGGTACTACCACGAGTCATTTGGTACAATTTCAAAATACTGTTGCAACAAAATTTGGTATTCCAGATGAAATATATAAATATGTCATTTAAGTTACTATTGGTACCAAAGAGATTTTATTAAATTTCATGAACATTTTGGAACTGATATCAATTTGATCTTTAAATATGCATCTATAAGACGATTATTACGACAAGAAATTGTTGGTTGAAATATCGAGCCTCTGACATATTAATTTACATTAAATTATTTTAATCCTATTAGGTTAATCGTTCTATTTCTTTAATTTAAGGTTAACTTTTCGCAAATAATCTGATACTTCATAAGTAAGAATATGTATTTTAGATAATCGCAATAAAAAAAAAACGCAAATACTATTCTTAAAGATTCAGAAGTGACTCTCTAACTCTATATTTAAACAAATACAGATAAAGAAAAAAAAAGATAATTTACAGGAAACATTTTATAGTGAAACGAACTCTGTTTCTTTGCCTTTCCTTCTTCCTGGAACAGTAGTTGCATATCGTGAACAAACGATTTACCTGGTAGCATTTTTCAATAGGGACCAGTTTTGTAGCATTTATAATATCACCAAAAGTTAGATAATGATTTTTTGAAGAAGGCTTACACCGTAATCTTTTTCATCACTTGCAATAAATCAATACCAGTCGAGTATAAATTTGTTTCAACATTCGTTATATAAGGTAATGTTAAAAATATTGCCAAAAGATTTATCGAATTTTTGATAAAATAAGCTTGTGTTTAAGCTTTATTTAACAAATATTAAAAATGGTACCGTCAGGGCTGCCAGATAAATTTCGGAAAAAATCAAAATCCCGATAAAAAAGAAAAAAATCGTCATTTCGAATTTTAAAAATCGTCAAAAAAATCGGAAATATAAAAAGTCACTATTTCTAATAGTATTTTGAAATCTTTATTAAAACGAAAACATAAAAATTCAATTTTATATAGTCTCTTGTACAATACGTATCAAAATACGTAAATTTTAACTTTTTACATAACAAATCACAAAAAATTTTATGTTAAACACAACTTGTGTAATATTTAATATCTTAGTCCGTTTTCACTTCTATAATTCTCACTCGTCAAGGCAAGTATTTTTGGAAGAGAAGGGAAATAAGAACAAAAGGGGTACAAACTTGACGGTACTGTCAATTTTCTTATTTCCTTTTGTTTTTTTTCATGCATGTTGATTTACATTAAAAAGTACGAAAATTGAATTGACATGTTTGATGAAATGGCAAGTTCAAAAGAGAATTGAACAAAAACTGGTCTGCTAAAACTGAATAGTGTGAAAAAGTATTTTATAAATAAATTGTTGAATTCAGCATATTTTATTAATTCAGGTTAAATTACAATGTCAAAACAATTTATTTTATTAAGTTTTAAATAACATTTTGAGTATAGAATTCAACATATTTTCAAAGAATTCCGTATTTTTGTTATTTAAATTTATTCGGCTGAATATGCTTTCGACGTTTTGTTAAAATAGGAGAAGTTTTTGTAGAAGAATTTCCCCGTGGAAATTCAGAAATTGTTTCCTCTAAAATTTTAGTTCATGGAATTCAGTATTTAAAATTGATTTTTATGTTTACACATAAATAAGTAATTTCGACTATCCTGTCTAAATATTATTTGCAATTATTTTACTTGAACTTAACAACAATAATTAAGAAAACACTACTATCACTTAGTTTTGTTTTTGAAATAGTTGTTGTCTCAAAAAAAGAGAGAATTTGGTAACAAAAACATTAATAAAACTAACAATTTATAGAAAATTTTAATAATTTAGGAAATCGTCATTTTCAATGCAAAAATCGTCAAATCGTCATTTTGCTATTTTTGAAACCAAAAATCGTCAAAATGACGATAAATCGTCAAATCTGGCAGCTATGGGTACCGTGGAGGTCTAAAAAGTAAATTTTATTTATATAGTTGGTACAAAATCCAAAAACATATTTTCCATCACTGCTTGTTACATACGAATGAGAGAGTAACTCATACATACTTGTATGCAGCGTTGTCAACTTGGTGCGTTTCGCACCATTTTTGGTGCTTTTTTAAATTTTTGGTGCGAAAAATTCTTTAGTTGGTGCGCTTTTTTTAAAATTTTGGTGCGCCTTTTAATTTTTGGTGGTACCAAAACAAATTCAACACAACTTTTTGTTTCAGTGTGAGAAAAATCTTTGTACAAAAAATACGTATCATTCAGAAGAAACGTACGTACTGCAAAATTGACTAACAATGGACTAACGACGTTAATTCATAACGTACCAAATCATATGTAAAGTGTACAGTGAAAAGTGAAAGTATAAAGAATTTTTATTGAAAAAATATTTAAAGTTCTCTTCATGCATGCATAAAATTTTCAATAATTTTATTTGATGTCACAGAGGTTGTTTTTGTTCTTGCACACAAATAATATTAAATTTTTTTAAAATTTTAAATAAAAAAATCTAAACTTGGTGCGATTTTTTTCAAATGGCGCGTTTTTTTCTCCATGTTGGTGCGTTTTGAAATTTTAAAGTTGACAACGCTGCTTGTATGTAAATACAAGTGTGTGTCTATTCTCACTCAAATAAAAATACGAAGGATTTAAGAAACAATTGTAAAAATAAAAGAAATTTTAAGGAAATAATTGCATCAATTATTTTTTCGTGTAAATCGGGACCAAGTCAATAAATTGGAAATTTCCCATTTTATTATTTTATGTTTTATTCTTTTAACCCGTTTAGTTGAATAATTAAAAGCTTTTTTGTTAAACAAAAAATATTTCTTTCCAAGGTGCCAATATCCCAGCATACCATTCTAGGAGCATTTTCGGAACGAAAGTAAAATTTACTTAAAAAATTAATTTTTTTCTATTTTTAAATATTTTATTTAAATGAATTCCATTTAATTTTTTTTACTGTAAATACAATTTATTTAATTTTTTTCCATTTCTAATTTAGTTTATTTGTAAATGAATTCCCAACTAATTAAAAAAATGTGAACTTTTAATTTTTTGTATTTAAAATTGCAATGACTCTTTTCTAACATGATGCCCAAAAAACCCTCATAAAAGACACTTTTCTGACATTATCTAAGAGCTCTTTCTGACGGACCATTTTCGAATGTAATGACCCTGTTTTCTGAAGGTTTTCGGAGCAATAATCATTGTTTTTTGGGCTCATAAAGAGCATTAACGCTCCGGAAAAGGTGTCAGAAAAGACTCTTTTCGGACTGATATGGCTTGCTGGGATGTATATTACAGGCCTGAATGAGAGATTTCCTTTGCGTGCATTCTCACGTTTGGCACTCTCAACCAACAGTGTTGCCAGTTTAGGGGATTTGTCCTCTAATGGGAGAATATTTTTGGCAACTGGGGATACAACTTTTGGTTTGGTGATCTGGGGATATGTTGGGTATCTGTTGGAAGTGGAACTTTATATGAATAAAAAAAATTTGCATTTTTTCAGATATTCATTTGTTTTAAAGTTATAGTTTGAATAAACTCAAAAAAAATATTGGAGTCATAGGAATTTTATATTATTGACAAGTCTGAAATCTTAATTAATTATTACACTGTGCTAGATTTTGACACTTTCTTTTTACCGACAAGCGGGGCAATTAATGGGTAAAGCTAAATCGAGTACGCTGAATCCAGTGATGCTAACCATTTTTTTAGGTTAGCTATAGTTTTTGTGATATAGCGTTATTTAAAAATGGAGGAGGTTGCGTTGTGAATATTCGCATAATTTGAAAACTGTTTAGTTTATTGAATTAATTTTCGAGTTACGCGAATATTAATTGCGCAACCTTATCAATTATTTAATAACGCTATATCTCGAAAACTAAAGTTAACCTAAAAAGTTTTGCTTTACCCACTTCGATTTTTTCAACTAGCACAGTGTTATTCATTAATTTTAATTTAATATTTATTCTTACAAAAATGCCGCATCTTCATAACCAAGCATGGATATTACTAACATACGGTTTCAACACGACAGTGCCGCTTGTCATTAAGGTACCAAAACCAAATTTCCCGATCGCATAATTTAATATTATTTGGCTGCTAATTGGCTGAACCGATCTTATGATTTAACACCACAATCTTAGGTTTACTGAGCTAATCGAATCGAATGCAGCCTTAAAACTAAAAATCCGTGGCGTGATTTACGAAATAGACCCGCCATTTAGCGTGATTGAAAATGTTCATAAAAAAAACTTACATCTGTATGCTTGATCATTTTCAAGGCCCTAATTAAAGAAACGAAATTTATGTTTTTGAAATTATAATTGGGTTAGCTATGCTCGTCAGTGTATCGGTGTAAAACAATTCCAGATTCAAAATACCAATCGGGAATTAAGGAGATTTAACCAGACTATAAGCTATAGTCCTAAGCAGTTTAGTGTTGATAAGCAGCAAAATGTAAGACAACCTCTAAGAAATTAATATGTCTTACTTAGGTTTTCTGTTATTTTTTTTTTTACAAAATATGTTAAAATTATGATACAATCACAATCAGTGTTGTCAATTTTGAAATTTCAAAACGCACCAAAATGGAGAAAAAAACGCGCCACTTAAAAAAACGCATCAAGTTTAGAATTTCTTGTTTGTTTAAAATGTTAATTGAATTAATTTAGCATTTTTTTAATTACAAAATTTTGTATAAAACTTCTTAAAAAGAGATCAACGATTATTAGTAATAGCCTTTTTTTAAATAAATTTTTTAAATAAAAATTTAATTCACAATATGCTATTCGGAAGTGAAGTACTAATTGGTAAAAAAGAGCTAATTACAGTAAATATTTGGTACTTTTTCTTTTTAATTATTTTTGTTTTCCAATTTAAGAACTTCTATTTGAATTTTTTCAATAAAATTTGTTATGGCTCCACTGGAACTCTAATCCTGATTGTTTGTCTACAGTTGAGTAGACCGAACCTTTTATTTCCATATGTAAAAGTTGATAACGCTGATCATAATGATGAAATCAAAGATTACTGTTTTATTACGGGGACAAACGCTGTTGGAATTGGTGAGGATCGTTGCAAAATTTCGGCTATTTAATTGAAACACGTTTTTATTAATAGTTTTTGTTATATAAATTTTGTATGCACTTTATTTATTTGTTTGTTTTTTAATCCTTTGTTGCTTGCCAAATTAATTATTTTGTTATTTTATTTAATATTTATATGTATGTATGTATGTATGTGTATTTTCCAAATTTTTATTTATAAATGTGTGTATATATTTTCTTAATTGTACAATAATGAAATTGAAATTATTTTTAAGTAAACATACACATGGTATATGTGTATAGCAATAAATCATGTATGTATTGGTTATTTATATAAATATTTATTTATTTATTCTATTTATATTGTTTAAGATTAAAGAACTTGGTTTGTTTTTTAAATTTTGTTTTGGGTTCAAATGATAAAAAGAGTTAAATCGTTATGTTTGGTTTAGAATTTGAAACTTTTGAATTATTTAGATTTCTTTTTTAATTAAATTGATTTATTTAACAACATTTAAGATTTAAGCAACATTATTTTAGTTTATTTCTTTGTTTTATAATTATGTAGTTTAATAAATTATTTTTACAATTGTGTAAAGAGGTTGGTTCACATTGTTAAAATGTTTGTGTTATTAATTATATTCACTATTTTCAGCAAATGTTTATTTGATCTAACATACGTTTTGTAAGAGCAACTAATATCACAACATTAAATGTAAATAATAATGATCTAATGATCTAGTATGTATGTATATTATTAAATAAAACAAATATGTATTTAAATTTAAGTGAATTGTATATTGTTTCGTCAAATCTTTGAACAATGTGAACGTATCTCAATTATGTTTTTTCTTAAGCTAGATTTAATCTAGCTGAGTTCTCATCTGAATGTGTCGGACTGAAATGGTTTATTCTACTAGATTCTCGTGTCTGTTTCATTTGAGCAATGTACAAACGTTTTTCCGTCAGGACTAATCAGATTAATTTTAGTTTCATCTGTGAAAAGCACTCTTTTCCAAAATTTTTGATATCCTTGTTACTTGTGTAGTGTTGCAAAAGACAATATATATTCTTATATATACTTTTTTGAAAAAAGTGTTTTTTTTTCTACTTACACCATAAAGCCATAAAACTGATTTTCATTGAGGCCTTTTCGTTCTAATTTACTGGTAATATTTAACCCAAATTCTTCATTTATTTCAGTCATTACTGTTCTTGATGACGTACTGTTGTCTTTTGCGGTGGCTGCTTACGATCTTTCTTTACATTAACCACCTGGTCCATGATGTCGAACGATAACATTCGCTTAGATAAGACTTAGGACACAAACTTTTTATCGTATCTATTTTTTACTCAATCAAGTTTGTTTATTCCACAATCAAGTTTGTGTCTTAAGTCTTATCTAAGCGAACGTTATCGTTCGACATCATGGGCCAGGGGGTAAGCAAATTTGCGTCTGATTTAACTCATTTAATGACATTAGAAACCAACTTTCGATAACATCCAATTACTTCAGCTCTTTTTTTTTTTTTTTTTTTGGTTTTGTACCCTTGTGGTGAAGTTTTTTTTTTTTCAACTGAGCAGAGCGGTCCTCTCCCCATTTTGTTTGACATAATCAACGATAAACAATATTTTTATTAAATTACACAAGAATTTACCACCGAAATTAGCATTAACTATTTTTGTTTAAAGTCGAAATAACTGTGCGCTATTTCAGTGCCCAACCAAAAATAACTTAATTTTTAACAAAACATGACAAAATAAAGATTGTGCATAAGTTAACAGGACATTTCCAATGAATACCCTCTCTCTGGATTATAGCGAGTTTCCTCAGCAATCACACTATACGAGTTGTTATATATGGGATCTCATCAGACGAGTTCAAGATTAATTCAGGGGTACCGCAAGGCTCTATTCTTTCTCCCGCTTTATTTCTCATTTTTATAAATCAAACTTCAAACCCTATCTATTCTTTTGCAGATGCTAGCAATATTTGCCATTCATACTAATTTAACCATTGACCAAACCCTTTGGAGATTGTGGAAATGAGACAAAACATGAATGATACGCTCAGCCGAGATCTTGAGACAATCTCGGAACGGGGTTGTGCGACCAGAGTCGATTTTAACGCACGTAAGTGTAGTTTATTAACGCACAAACGCACAACAGATCATGTTGATTCATCTGTTTTTATGGGCGGTGTAAATATTAAGGAATCAGACGCTCTTGACGTTCTAGGCATGAGAATCCAGTGTGATGTCCACTGAACCAAACACATTTTTCAAGTGTCAACAGAAGCGCTCAAGTGCCATGGTTTTTTAAAACGGTGTAGAAAATACTTCACTCTATCTGATCTTGCTATTTACACCACCTATATTCGACCGAAAGGGGAATACAACTCTCATGTATGGGCCGGTGCTTCGAAGTCTATTTTGGGGTTAGTCGACTGCGTACAGGAGAGTGCGAAGATGCTTATCGGTGACAGTAGGGTATCCAACTCTATTGATTCATTGGATCATCGTCGCAATGTGACTTGTGTTTCACTGTTCTATCGATATTACAGGGTGGCGCAAAAGTAAAAATGCTATAAATTTTGCAAGGCCCCTAATGTCAGTTCTGTTTTGACATTTGCTCCAGAACGCGGAATATTGCAGAACTGACATAGGGGCAAATCGCAAAATTTATAGCATTTTTACTTTTGCGCCACCCTGTAATAACGATAGAACAGTGAAACACAACCCACATAATGGAAAGTGTTCTGTTGAAATCAGAGAACTTGTTCCGAAAACACGTAGTTTTTTACGTAATACACGTTCTTTAGTCAGGGTTCATACATTTATGATCGACTGGACAGTGGATGCCACAACACATTATAGGGAAAATTCGCTCTTTAGCCGTACTGTCCGTATGTGGAATAAACTACTTGTAGAAATATTCCCTGTCACTTTCAATATAGGAAAATTCAAGTCAAATGTTCACAAACAATACTCCCTCTATCCTCCTTCCCATAACCTATTTTCCCAGTTCCAACACAATGCATTGCATAAGTAGGGGTCGTCCCCTGAGTGCTGGTCCATGAAAAAAAATAGTGGCATCAACAATTTTATGGACACTGTCTGCATAACTAATGATTACAGAAGTAACTAGTGACTTGCATCAAAGTAAGTTCGGACAATAAAACGAGTTTAGACCAGTCTACATAACTTTAAATATAATCTCAAGTTGGCAATTGCTTCGGAGCTTGTAGGTTACTAAAGGTACGGTCACACTTAGCAAATATTTGCCGAAAAAGACGTAACCACTAAATAACATCTATTTGAACTTGTTTGCTTCTTTATTTCAAAAAAAAACTTTTCTTATTTAGGCGAAAGCACAATAAATATTTAATTTTAATTTATTTGATGCTGTTTGATTTTGCAAAACTCTTGTAAGAGTAAAAAATGTCAAACAAATTTATGCTAAAACAAGTGATTACGCTTTTTTGAGTAAATATTTGCGAAATGTGACCGTACCTTTACTCATTCTGTAAAAAGACAGCCAAATTACTAAATTGACTAAAAGTATACAGTGTATTTCATACATAATTCTTACGTTTATAAAATGAGACCAGATCCTTCCAGATTCCTTTATCAAAGTTTTTATATAGTAAATACGAGTAAAACATTTGTATTTTTATGTTATATTTTGAATACATTAAATTATCATAATTTTTTTATTAACATTTGCTTTTTTCCCTCAACTTGTACAATTATTTGTATAAATGTTTTGCAGAAAATTAACAGTTTGCTAAATAATTAATAAGTTATTAAAAAAAACATTTTTTACTACATACATAATTGTATATAAATATTTATGTATTTTTTATAATGTATAATTATTTGTATATATATTTCGTTGCTTTATTTTAATACATTTGCTTATTTGGTGTTTTTATATAAATAAATTTTAAAATTATAAACTCCCTTATTCATAAAAACTTACAACAGGTTTATAACAGGTTTATAAAGCAAATTTTGTATGCAACCTCTTATAAACCTGTTGTAAATTTTATGAATAAGGGCAAAAAAAAATGCATATCGGTGGTTAAATAATAACAAACAGAGAAAGAACAAATAAAACTCAATATTAATTTTGATAATGTTAAAATTAAATTGTTTAAACTTTAAGCGCTTGATACGCTCAAATGGTCATTAAATTAGAATTTAAAAGAAATCACAACTAAACCAATTTTCTATTAGTTGAATGTGTAACACATTAAATATTAGTTTCCATAAGCTCGTCAGATATTACAACGTTTGCAGATCTAGCAATGTGCCAGCAATGTACTGACATTAAAAAATTGTCAGTTCAGACGACTGTAAGAAAACTAACAATTTCATTGGCACACAATTGTTACACAATGAATTTATCTGGCAACCGAAATTGTTTTTCCAAAATGATATTAATGCACACTTGTTTGTTTATTTATGTACATATATACAGAGTTGCGGTCCTAAGATTCCCCTAGTCCCGGTTGTCCATCACGAAATCTGTGAATGAGTTCGATATCCAAAGGTATGTAGGTTTAAGTTTGATGTTGTTTTCATCACACAACATGTGTTATGCTTATATTCACTAAATTAGTTGTTAAATTAGATAGTAAACTAAATTTAATATCCAGTTTTGTGTCCAATATAGTGTCAAATTTAATGCGCAATATTGGAGAGCCCCATAACGTTGGATATTAAATGTTATTATATTCTAAATTAAATTTATAGTTAAAAGTTATTACTAATATAAGAAAAGTTAATGTTAAATGTTTAATCTTAAAATAAAATATTTACTTTGCTTTCCATTTATTAGGCTGATAAGTTTGCTTGTTAAATCTAATTGCGATTAAGGAATATTTAGTGTCTTATTTATATGGGAATATACAATATAAGCGAAGTTAACAAAAAATAAAAATTTGGTGTCTTATTAATTAGGTTGCATTTAGAAACAATTTCTATGACAATGCTGCCAATGGCAAATGCACAAACTTTGCACATATGACAATGAAAAGTGTTTGACAATTGCTTAAAACAATGACAATGACAAAAATTTGTGTTTACACGATTGTTAGATGTCTGACAATATTTTTGTCTTGCAATGTACTGAAAATGCTTTTTCTTACAACGTTGGAAGATAAAAATTTTAAGTTCACACGGTTGTTAGACATTTTCTGAACATTTTTCGGACAACGTTGTAATATCTGATGACCGTCTATACATAGCTATAGGTTACTATTACATACTAATCTAATTTAAACCTACAGTGAGCTTTGCATCATGCTTTTGCATCAAATGTAGTTTAAGAATATATTTGCTCTTAAATTGGCAAAAACTAAATTTTTACTTAACAAATAACGTTTCGAGAATGGTATGTATTTTCTCAATGTGAAAGCAAATCATTTTCTGGCCTAAAAACAACTTATAAATATGTATGTATGTGTACGAGTATTTGGCAATGTTGCAGAAAAAGTTTATTAATGGTTAATATTGTTTATTAAAAAATACCACAAATACAAACGTGATGGTTTTTATAATTACATAGTGATGTGTGTTTTAAAAAAAAAAATATTTAAAATCCATTTAAAAATCAAAAAGATGTCTCAAAACGAAACAAAGTTTTGAACTTTAAATTCAACTTAATCTTGATTTGATGAAAATAAAATAATGCTGAAATCTCTAGCAAGCATTTAATTATGAAATAACATATATTTAATCCAAATAGTTATTCTTAAACTCAAATTAATCACCCCTATCGTGAATAAAAATTACACATGAAATTTCTTCCCTTTTCACATTTTTTCCTATTAAATGCAATGTTAAAAATATAAAAGGGAACAAATTTCATGTGGAATTTTTATTCACGATGGGGGTGAATACTTTCTGATTCTGAAGCAACAACAACATAAGCTATTTAATAAGCCAGCCAACAACGATACATATGTGTGTATGTATGTATAACGAACATTTGATAGCTGATGTTATTTGTTAATTATCAAACATTTGAATTCAAATCTGTGTGTAACAGAAGAAGATTTTTGTTTAGTTTAAATTTTAATTTTACTTTTTAAACTGCCAAAGTCTCGATCTAGTATCTCGAAAGTAAATTGACTCCTATTACAGTTTGTCATATTGCAATAGAATTGAAACATTTCTTTAGCAACATGTTGCTAGACAAATGTTGTGCAGCTTGGAAGTTTAAAAGTTTAAATTAAATAAAAACCATAAATTTGTTTTTTTTGTATTCAGAAATTATTTTATTTTTGCTTTACATAAATTTTAATTAAATGCCTCTTTACTTAAGTTAAATAAAAAAAAATAATTTAACTAATTACACAAGAAACAAAAACGAAAACTTAAAAATTAAAGAATAAAGAATAATAACCCTTAAATAATATAAAAAATTATGAACCAGGCTTATATTACAGTAAATATGGAATTTATGATTTATTAAAAAAAAATTTTTTTCAACCATTATGACAAATTTCCATAATTGTTACAGAAAAATATTACAAAGGTAAATCTGAGGGCTTAGTAACAAAATCATTTCATTTCAAAATCATTGAAAATTCGGACAAAATCAAAAGAAATGATTTATCTATATATGTAGATATGTAGGTAATTAGTTCAAGCATATTTATTAAGTTTAGTGAGTTAAAATTTAAAAATTTTTTATGTTACATAGTTATGTTTAGATTTAAATACATCATTTAAGATTTGCATTTATATAAATAATTGTTTATTTAGTTTAAGTTTTGTTAAGAGGAATAAAGAACGTAATTATATATATTTATATATAAGTATAGTATAGTTAGTATATGTATATACTTATGTATGCCTTTTTGTTTAAAGATTTAGAAAGTTTTTTTTAACTCTTTTGGTCTATAACCTAATGTCTTATTTAAATTATTTATTTATTTATAACATTATTTTTTAGTTTTTCATAGTGAGTTTGTTTGTTTGTTTGTTTGTTGGTTTATTGTGTGTGTATATGAGAATAATTTAACCACAAAAGAAACATTCTTCAATATTTTTTATTTGGTATCGGTCGGGTTTTGCTTTGCTTTGTTTTGTTTCAATTTAATAAACTTATTCATGAGCTTGAGATTCTTGTTGTACCAATTTGAAACGTCTGGGGGATTTAATGGAACCTTGTTGACCGAAAAAGTTTTTTAATTGGCCCATTTGGGCTAATACTTTGCGTATGTAACGTGCCACCAAAATCTGGGGACGTTCCTGCCATTCATTCATCACTTCTTTGGGGGCATTGACCTTAAAATACAAAACATACATGGAATTAAAGTTTTATTTTTGAAAATTTTTAATGGAAATCTCAGCTTACCTGATCACCATTTAGACGATTAAGCAATGCCACACATACCACAGCAGCTTTGATGCCAGCATGATAGGTTAGTGCTGCAAAAATGGTGCTTTCCATTTCAATATTCACCACGCCATGCTCACGTAATTTCTCCAAATAAGCCATTTTATCGGCTTCGGTAAATTCACAAAAGGCGCCATCTAAACGGCCTTGACCTGGAATAAGTAACCCAAATCAAACCAAAACAAATTAATTATGTAATTGTTTTTTTTTTATTACAATAACAACAACAACAAGTAGAAAACCTACCCTCATAGAAATCATTGGTACACAAAGTTTTGCCTATAATTGTATCATAAGGATCATCTTGACTCGCTAAAGATTTAAGTTCTCTGGCCAGTTTTTTATCCAATTTGGCGGGACGATGTATGGTTTGACCCAAAATAGTCTAAATTTGTTTTTAGAAAGAACAATTATTATTAATTATTGTAACAACTAAAAGAGAATACTTACAAATTCATGTGAATTTCTTAGTTGACCATCCAAGGCATCCTCGGTTATGATGACAGTGCCACCCTCAACATTAATACCACCACAAGTGCCAATGCGTATGAAAATGGGATCATGGCACTTGGCATGATACATAAGTTTAATCATTTCATGCATTAAAATGCTCACAGAGGGCGTTCCCATGCCGTGACTGACGCAAAGTACTGGACCAACTTTGTACATGGAATAACGATACGAGTAGGCGCTAATGTCCTGCAACATTGTGCCCGCTGGTAGTTTATAGCCGATTTCATTCATTATGAAATGTGCAAAGTTTTCCATGCGCTTTGGTGTCCCGCCCATGCAAACAAACTGTGTATAATTTTTTTTGTTGTTGTTGTTGTTTAAAGAGAAGGAATAATAGAAATTTGAAAATAGATTAATGCATTATTTTATTGAATAGAAAATATTTCATATACATATGTTTAATTTAAAATAACATCAGGCCTTTGGTGAATGACTTTTTAATTAATTAAAGTTTTTTCTTTATCAATTTTTTGTTTTCTAAATATTTTTCTTATCTCTAAGTTACCAAGTTATATCACCTTCAAATATGCGCAGTAATTATTTATTAAATTAAATGCCAAAGTGTAGTAAAATAATTAAAATTGTATTTTTATTAGAAAACAAATTTATTCAATATCAAGATCACTTTAAACATTGCAGCATTAATTGTCATATTTTTGATTTTGTTTAATTGCAATTAAAGGTTGGTTATGGTTGGTTTTACTTATGTTTGTATGTATGTATGTGCTAAATAAAACAAATCCAGCAGTGAATAACAAAAGAAGAATAAACTTCCTTTTTTTTTTTGCAAATATACGCCAAAGTCACTGTTTAAATGAAATGTTCATTAACAAGACAATGATTGTTCTTTGGGATCATAAAATTATATAAGAAGTATATTTTAAATGTTTTTAATATTAAAAAATCTCTATATTAATCACCTTTAACATGAGCTTGAGTCGAAGTAATATACATATTTGTTTGAAATAGGGAAATTCCCTTCGGTTGCTTTTAACTATAAGGTACATGTTTTTATTTAAAACCTTTACGGTTTGTTATACCCTACACCACAATAGTGGGGAGAGTATTTGTACTGATGTTTGTAACGCCCAGAAATATTGGTCCCACACCCACCTTAAAGTATACTGATCGTCTCAGAATCGATTTAACGATGTCCTTCCGTCTGTCTGGCTGGCTGTCCATGTAAAGCATGTGCGCAGAGTACAGGGGCCAAATTACCGCATTCGATATCGAGTAAAATTTATCGTAATTTTCTAATTTGAGATTATGGCATTGATATCGAGAGAAATTTAGTACATTTTATTATAATTTCGACATCGAAATAATTTTTCGATCACGAATGCGGTAATTTGGCCCCAGGTCGCAATTTTAAAGATATTTCAATAAGAATTGGTACGTGTAATTTTTTCGGCCCAAGGATGGACGGGATTGAAACTGGTAGAAATCGGTTCATTATTTCACCTGGCCCCCATACAAATATCCTTTCGAAATAGGGGTTTAACGATAATAAATGTTTGAATTATGAAAGTATAAAAACAAATTACACCACAAATGAGTAATAAATAAAGCTAAATCACATCTACAAATTTTGTGAAGATCGGTCCATAATAAGTCGTAGCTCCCATATTAGGCCCACTTTCGAAATTCACTTTAACGACCATAAATTTCTTAAAAATGTTGGTATTCAAATAAAATTTGACACAAATAAGTTTCTTATATACAGAAATAATGATACCTAATTTTATAATGTTCGGTCCATAATTAGTCGAAACTCACATATAAGACCCTCTACGTAATTCAATTTAAGCTCCATAAATCTTTTAAAAGTATTTATATCGAGATAAAGTTTAACATATATAATATTTATATTCATAGACATTATGACACTAAATTTTTGGATGATCGGTCCACAATAGGTTTTATCTCCCATATAACGCCCATTTCTGAAAAACTGTTTTATACATATACTGGCTGTAGGGTATTATATGGTCGGGCTTGACCCACAATACTTTCTTACTTGTTTTTTTTTTATATAAATAATAGCTGATCCGGCAAACGTTGTTGTGCCTTCAGGTTTGGGGTATGTTTTATATAAAACTGCAATTTAAATGAATGGTGCTTTAGGTGTTTTATTTACAATTTGATAAATGGATATTTAGGCAAATAATTGAAATAAATACATAAATACTTATTTTCTATGGCTTTGCTGTGATATCATAATATGCCTTTTGACATTTGTTGTTTTGTTGTCTGGAGCGTAAACAAATAATGCTGCTGGTGTTTCGACACGGGAACAGGCGACATATAATTGACCATGGGAGAAGCCTACATTTTCAAGAGAACAAAAAATATGTAGCTCCTATTGTTAGTTATCGTGGAGAACGCGCATACAAAAGTTAATATTAAGAGTAAAAGTTAAGAACTTTTTGAATTTGAAGCTCCTTTTGAAACACTTTTATTTTCTTAACCTATTTTCCGCGGACATTCAAACTGTACATAGAGTTAAATTTTTTCCCTAAAAACTTAAAAGTGGGTAGTAATCCAATAATTAAAAAAAATGTAGATAAATTAAAAAAAATAGGCGTAAAAGTGGGCGTGATCAGGTTTTCTTTCGATTAAAACCTAAGACGGGTTATGACGAACATTAAAATAAAAAAATAAAAAATAGCCAAATCGGCGCGGCCGCTCTCAATTGATGCAATTACCAACGAACGAGATTTGATTTTTATTTATATAGATAAATTTAATGATCAAAACAAAAACGAAGAATCGATAGTGCATTAAAAAATTGAAAATTGTCTTAATTCAAAACTTCTTCACGACCAACAAACAACAAATAATACGTATGTATGCCGATAAAGTGGACTTGGATCAATTAAACTTGAACTTTTCCAATTTTGATTTCCATATAAACCTTTTTCAGACTATTACACACATTTCAGACTAATGTAATATATTAATTATATTTTTAATGAATTAATTTTAAAAAGATATTATATTATGTTTTTTTATTGCTAAAATAAAATATTTAATTTAATTTTAAGTTCTCTTGTAATAAATAACCGTTTATTTTATTCATTCAAATTCTTTAGACTTTCTAATATTTAGATTTTTTAAAAGAGAGAAATACGCTTTGTTTTGTTTTCTACTGTAATATAAATATTTTTATTTAAATCTTGTTACTGTTTGTTTTTCTAGTAAATATAAAGATTATTCGTAATGAATGATGATCATTTATTTTATTCCCTCAAATAAATTCGCATAAAAATCACGTTTTGTTTGCGTTTTAGAATTTCTATTAATAAAAAGAATCTGGCGATATTTTTTATACAAGTTTAATAGTTAATAAAATTGTATAATATAATTGTCAGTAGGAGTTTTCTCTCCATAAATTTAAATTCGTAATCAACATCAGTGGGCGGCACCAATAAAAAAATAATGAAATAATAAAATTAATTATTTAATTGCCATTATAAATTAGTATTATGAGTTTTTTTTTTCAGTATAAAATCATAAAAAAATAACAATTCCACTTTAAAAATCTAAAGCGGTTTCATTCCGAAAAAAATAGTTTTTCGTTTTCTAAAGACTCAATTTCTGGAATTAAAACTACTTTTTTCGAGCCATTTTCGATCGGAATTGAGTTCTGTGACATGACTGATAAAGTTTTCCACAATGCAGTGACATTGAAAAAGCAAAACCTATTCAAAAAGAATAGATGTTTTGAAATTTCAGGGGCTTGATCAACCTATATATTTCTAACATGTACAGAGGCTAATGAATATTTTAATTTACGTCCTCAGCAATGACACACAATTCCGTAAATCGCAGCTATTATCATGCGTCAGAATAAATTATAGATAAATTATTATTGTTTTTTAAAGGCAGCCGGGTATTTTTGCATTGCCCAGAAGCAGAACTGATTTTTATAATGACATTTTAATGAAGATTTATATACAAAACGATATTTTTTATCAAAAGTTTGATCAAAATCGAAAAAAAGGGGACTAATCTAAGACTAAGATTTGAATATTTCTGAATCTTTGAAATTACTTCGAATGGAATATTGCCATCAACTGTCTACTGGTCATTCGTGATCGTATGATATTTTTGGGGTTGTGGGATGTCAAAAAATCTTTGTCTATATGCCATCTACGATCCAAGATTTAGATGCCAATATTACTGACGTAATTCGTGAGTTACCGGTAGCAAAACTGGGAAGACTGTTGGCAAACTACAACTTCAAAACGGAACATGGACATGAATGTTATTATCTTAAAAAATAAATGTCAGAGACTGTTCTTTCGGGACATAAGAAAGATTCCTTCATCCAATTTAAATTTTTAGAGTTCTATTAAAAATGTGAAAGCTCTACAGAGATCTTGTAAGATAAAAAGAATGCTCAAACAATATGTTAGTTCATCCAAAAAGTATGCTACACTTAAAACAATCAGTAAACATCTGAAAGTATCCCCATAACTTTATTATTTACCTACCCACGTCGTACGAATTAATACAACGACTACAAATCTAAGAACAGCTTTTTCGAAATACCTTCCGTTTGCCCTCCAGCAGGACTTCAGACAATGTGGTTACTCATCGATCGCGAGACGCACTTCATGCAAGGGGACATTTTTCTGTGACATACAAGGGCTTGCTGCAATGACTCAATATTTGGATGTCGAGTAGAGCAAGCAATGCCCTCTAATACTGAACACAACTTGTAATCCAATGGGTTGAGGTCTAGACTAGGCGGCTGTTGAAGTCCGAAACTTTTTTTGGGCCACAGTTGTTTCGTTTTTGCTTTGTGAGCTGAAGCAGAGTCTTGCTGGAAAATCCATGGCTTGTTGGCGAATATTGAGTGGTTGAGAGGCTTCTCTAAGACGGCCAATTAATAGACTATGGCTGATGTTTTCACTCCTTTCATTCCAAAATGGAGCTTGGTAGCTCCATCGTAACTCACATAGCATTACCGACGCGGGATTGTGCCTCTTTGAACCCTCGGAATGAATTGGGATATTTCTTTGGATGATCTTCTACGGTGAAGATTTTCTCCAGTAAACAAAATTTGTTTGTGAGTGTTCTTCGCGTACCGTCTAAGTAAGACTTTCGATTTTCGCTTCCGTGTTTCCTTCAATGCGGCCGCGAGCAGGTCCAATCTATCGCTTGAATGCGTTGTGTCCCAAATCTTCTTTGATAAGGCGAGGCATGAATTTTTGCAAAATTTACATTTTCCGCGTCAAGATTTTCTGTTTTCGCGGTGGTTTTCGGTCTATTTGTCTCTACACGGCTATGATCGCTTTCGGAGTTCTCAAAGTGCGTGAACGACCGGATCTTTGACGGTCTTGTACTCCAACAACTTTACAGCGCTATACACAAAATTGTGTTTCTAAGCGGTCGCAATGTCCCAAAGATATCGCCTTTTATCAGATTGCATTTTAGTAGGTCTACTACAACAATACGATTTTAGATGTCGTCCCATTCCATGATTGTAAATAATTAAAGTCAAAAACTTTTTGAGAATAACTGTCAGCTGTCAAATAGCAATCAATGGAGCAGTGTTGCCATTTTAGCACTTTCAGTGCTAGATCTAGCATTTTGTTTCTCGAAAATGCATTGAAATTTTTAAAAATTATGCTAAATGCATAAATTGCTTGATAAAAAATTTTTTTCTCGAACAAATTTTTACTATTTTACTCCAAAAAATACTTTTGGAGAAATAAAAAATAAATTTTATTAATACTTCAACTAAATTTCTTTCGGTGTGGTAAGTAAATGAACACGGAAATTTTTCAATTAATATATGAAATGTAATCTATTAAAACAAGTCAACAATTGTTATGAACAAAATTAGAAGAAACTATAATTTATATTTGTAACATTTGAAATAAGAATTTTATTGTCACATTGAAAAAATTTAGCACTTATTTTTCCTTTTGTAGAACATTTCAGCACTTAGTTTTTCAAGTTTTAGCATATTTTGAAATTAATTTTCTGGCAACACTGCAATGGATCCTCTCAGTGTTGTATTCGTAATGAGTGTGTTCAGTTGTGTAACAGTATTTTTTGACTTGAATTTAAAATATACAAAATACATATTACAAAATTGAAAATGTATAACAATTTGCAAAAAATACGTATGTATTAGGTGTTGGCTACTGATTCACTTTAATATTTATAAATAACTTAAGGAAGTAGTTTTAATACAACAAAACACATTGTTTTTAACAATTCCATTTACAACATGATTAATTGGTAAATCATTCAGCCTTGTATTACTTTTATTAAACACTTATTAACAAATATATAAACTCACCTTGACATCACCGAACATTTCATGCAAATCATGAGACTCACTGCCCAAGGCCAAATGATATAAAATATCCTGATCCATAAGTTCGATATTGGGATTACGTAGTTTAACTGTGCCATCGGAATATCTAAAATTCACAACAAAGAATTTAATTGTTAATTAGTACATTTAAAACAAAAAAATTCAAGTTAACAAACAACTGAAGGTTGCAAAAAAAAAACAAATAAACAAACCAAAAAAAAACTGTTAAAAACCCCAAAATAGCTGCAAAACAATTTGACATATTGCTCACTTTAGCACTTCACACTCAAAACAAAATTGTTGTTTATCTTTGTAACACTTTTTCCAATTTTTTTTTTCAACTTTATAATGCTATTTGACAATGTTTAAATAATAGCAAGAAATTTGAAATAAAACTTTAAAGCGAAAGTTTTTTAAAGTTATTTTCACTTGTACTTTAATGCTTTTAATGGTAATAAATAAATTAATTAGGTAAAAGTTGTAATTATCACTCAAACATTTATTCATTCACCCATTTATATAGTCAGTCATGGTTATTCCACTGAAATAACAACGATAACATTTTGTAATTATTGTCATAAAATCATGGTGTTATAAAAAAGGAAAATCACTCACAATTTAATTGCAACCGTAATGACTATCAACGTTAACAAATACCTGTAATGTAATTTCATATCTAGGTGAGGTAAAATAGTGGTATGTTTATAAAACAGTATTGCGAAAGCATCTACAGTGCATGAAAAAATCTAAGCATACAGAATGAAAACACGTTAAATCCCCTTTTTACTGTATCTGAAACTAATAACTCTACAGAACATGGAAAACTCTATTTGATTAAAAATTTTAGAGCGAAGTAAGCAAAGCATACTAATTAATAAAACGTTTTTTTCTCATAAGAAAATTGTCTATAGAAATTTTAAAAATGTAATTAATTCGAATTTTTAGAACGAAATAATCTAAGCATACTAAGAGTAAGGGCTGTTTTCTCATTAGACGATTATCTTTTTTCCCAACGAAAAACTGCCGAATAATGAAATTTGGTTTTCTAAATGTCTCATTTGCTTCTATTCTGTCGCAAAACTAAGCAGCCCTCATCTCCCGATTATTTATTTGTTGTACGGATAAATTCAATCAGCTGACTGCTGTTCATATTGTTTATGTGACAATACCTTGAGTTTTTGTAAAAAAATTAAATAGATTTTAGAAAAAATGTTTAATAGAGGAATAAACATTAATTTGATGGAGGATGAACTCGAAGAACATGAATGTTGAAAGAGTTTATAATGCCAGACCTAACTACCTATCAGACATGGATGTTATTTCTTTTTTAAAATATTTGTTTTTTTTTTTGATTTTTCACATTCCGGAGCTATCTGGGATACGGGGTTGGTTTTTTATTTGCACAGAACGGGTTCCAGATGTAGTCGCTAAAAAGATTTCAATATTGTCTTTGCTGAAACTGGAGTTGTTCTGATTGTATTTGTTCTGGAACAAATTTTAACATAACCATAGAAATAAAATTATAATCAAAAAAGGTCGTCTTTGGTGATGCATTAGAGTGATCTAAACTATAACTTATTATTGCACAGAGCAACTAAAGTAAAGTAAAAGCCATCCTTAATAACGGCGGCAAGCGTTTTTTAACTGTCAAAATTTCTCATGCTCATACATTTTGTATGAAACATACCGAAACAACGCGGCGGCAACGCTTTGCTATTGGAAAATCCTATTTTGTTTTTAACGTTTTGACATAATGTTGACGCTTTTGTTTAGGGATGGGGTATTAGCGTTAACGCTCAGCGTAAAAAAACGTGCCGCTTACCGCCAGTATTTAGGGATGGCTCTAACGTAGATATGTATAGTATGTATATAACTTTGCTATCTTCACAGACTTGTTAGTGAATAACTTCTTTCAATTATCTGTCTAATTAAGTAATCAAATCATTAAATGTTCAAGTTGTAGATAAAACAAAGCTACATCATTATGTCATTTCCAATTTCCAATTTAAACACAAAAGTACAGGAAATGACATTTTTACCAGCCAGCCTTTACCTAACAAACAATCGAATCTTATCAATTTTCAAAACATTTGACGGTGGCACTAATTGTGAAGAAGAACATTGAAATTGTAGACCACCCCCGTCACAAGCTGGCCGAACGAACTTTGGAAAATAAATAAACAATTTTCGTTATTAAAATTTGACAAAAATAGAAAAATAAAATTGCTCTAGTGGTCACGAAGAGCAGAAGAAAAATACACTTGATAATTAATTTAACATGGGGACACACCTCCTTTTATTTTAATGTCAGCCATGACGTATTTTCATGAATATTTATTTGTCTTTTAAAATTTACGTTTTTTTCTGATTAAATTTATAAATTTGTTTTTCATTCATATTGGTTTATTAAATTGTTATTTGAGTATTTCTTTTGTTGATTAAACAAGTTGCTTTCATTAACGTTTTGATTTTCTTATACATACATATTATGTACAAGCAGATATATGTATATCTCTTTTCACTCAGAGAAATTTTCTATTTTTAATCAAAAAAAAAAAAATCTCAAGAAATGACAACAAGTTGTTGTAAAAACGTGATGATGTGGGTTATTTTTATTATCAGATTAAATAAAGGTATTTTTGCAGCTATATATTTATTTATATGTATCAAATGATGATGTACATATAATAAAAACAGAAAAATATTTATTATTATAATAATAGCATTTAAATGACGCAAACTATGTTTTTCATTCTAATTTCAAATGAGTTTCGTTTTTTAAATAAAAAGAAAAATAAAATATATAGTATATGAAATTGTAAAACAGGCAACATAGAATAAAATAGAAAATTTCAAGAAACTATTTCACCATACTCGACACAATTTGAGGCAGCTATAGATATTATAAGGGCAAATTACGAATCATCTAGACCTACAGCAATAAGCATTGCAAAGTATTTACAAATGTTATTTAAAATCGTTTAAACATGTTAATATTGACTTGCAACTATTAAACCTATTGTTACCGCCGCCCCCCTAATGTTAAAAAACCTTTTATTTCCCTATTTACTTTAACTTTTATTCTCACTCCAATTATAAACATACACACGTACTTACATACTTATATGTAGTAAATATGTAATTACATATTTATATGTGTATGCTATGTATATTCATTACTTCTTACTTATTGTGATATTGCTTAATAACGGAATTTTACATTCTTGTCATTTACTTTAAAAGGGAAACAAGAGAAGTTTTCGGTTCTTTTAATATTAAAGTTTGAAGAAGTAAAAAACAAATTGTTTTAAAGCGGTTCATTTGTGATTTTTTTTTAAATAATAGAAAATATTAAATAAATAAAATTACTTTGTCGCTCATAAAAGTTGTCTTTTATTAAATTCAAACTTGAAAAGCAACACCTATTACTTTTCAATTACACCAATACCTCGCTTTGCGTCGTTTCATTTTGCGTTTATTTTGAGGTTGCGTTGTTTTGGCTTTAAATCTTTAATTTTTTTTTAAATTTTTGCAAAATCTGCAACATCATTAGATGTTAAAACGATGACCCGTATAAGAAGTGCTTTGATTATCAATATGCAGTCTTTGCTTTCTATTTGGATTGAAAATCAAGTTGGGCAGAAAATACCATTAAGTAAAATGGTAATTCAGACAAAAGCAAAAAGCTTATTTGATGACATAAAAAGTAAAGCATTATCAAGTGAATTATCCATTACAATTGCTACAAGGAAATTTATTTTACGTTGAAAAAAAGCTGTTTCGCAAACACTGGACCAATTTTTTGGGCCAAGAAAGACGACGACTTAGTATTTTCGTAACCCTGGAACCTATCTTCGATCTTTACATGGTTGGCTATAGAAAATCTTAACTCACTTTGCGACGTTTTTAATTAGCGTCGTGTTTTTTTTTTGCAACATAACCCCGACGCAAAGTGAGGTATTGGTGTACTGCATTACTTACCAAAAATTTTGGCAATGACAACGACATATATTCTGTTAAAAACAAAATAATTGTTTACGAAATTCAGAATTTATTCATAATATAAAATTTATTTATTTATTTAGCTTTTGTTACATTAAAAATATCCATTTATTTGACTTGGGACAAAGAAAAGTTAGAAATATTTTATATCAAAAGTAAGAAAATTGTGTCTTTTTTACAGAAATATATAAATAATTTAAATATTCAATTATATTTAATTCCAGTTAGTAAAAAACTCAATTTAAATTAATTAGAAAATTTCACTTAAGTATTTTAATGTTGTATGTTGTAAACTGCGATTACGATTCACAACAACTATCGGCTTAATCTTATTAAAAATGATTGTTGTGTTGTAGTCGAGCCAACACAACATTCGTGCCCTTAAATTTCACTCCAAATACTTTTGACCAGTTAGCGTTATGGCCATGATTTTTATACATACATATTAAAGATCAAGTTCAAAGGTTTAAAAAAATCCTATTATTATAGTTTTAGAAATACTTTAAATATAAAAAAATGGCTTGTTATGCATACTGTAGGGCTGTAGTAAATATTAGAACAATATTGACAGATTTTGTTGACAATTAGCCAACAAAAATTAAATAAATAAAACACATTTAATACTAAATATATATTTGAAATTTAGAAGGTCAAGAAAAAATACAAATAAAAAAAAAAATACTACAAATTAATAAAATTCACGAGACGCTTACATTATGTACGCAAAATACCGGCAAAACGTGTGCAGGTATATGTATGTATTTCATTTATGTATTTTTCAAGCAGAATCTTTAAGGAATCTTTTCCTAAATAAAGAAGATTAAGAAAAAAAAATCAAAAGAATTTTTTAACTGGAAATATTGTATGTTTAAATCAGTTTATAGTATTCATCCAATATCTTTATTAACATTTGTCTAAATATTTCTGTTCTGTATGGTCCTAAATAGATTGCTATTAAAAATCAGCAATAAAGCTTTTTAAATCACTAAGTTGTGAGTTAATTTTAAAATTGCATGAATGGGACACGTTACATTAGCACATTTTATAACTTTTTTTATTTTATTTAAATGAAATAAATAAAAAGAAATTGACCTTAAGCTCAAAACAAAATAATTTTTAATACAGATTATTTATATACACACATACATGTATAGGAAATATACAATTTTTTTCTAAAAAAAATTTTTAACTAGAAATATTGTATGTTTAACTTTTTTATTTTATTTAGATGAACATTTTAGGTTTTACATGTTTGAATTTAAATTTTTTTCCTATACAAATCAACTCTAAATACCCCCTTGAACGTAAAATAAAATAACTTATACATATGTATGTACATTCGTATTGCCCCTTGAAATAACTACCTGGTATGTTTACGAACTTCAGCATAAATATCATCCTCCTCAATATCTTCTTGACCATCTACCAAATGGGCTCCATTTCCATTGCTGTGTGAGTGTTCGAAATAGGATTTATAATCATGATGATGATCAGCTTCATCGAGAGAAATACCGGTAGGAGGCATATTTTTTTTGTTTTATTTAAACACAAAACTACAAATATCACAGATTTTTTCAAGCACTTTTTACGCTCAGAAAGAAGTCTTTTTAGGTTTTCTTTATCTTACTTTTAAGAATTTTCTATTTGTTTTTATTTTTTTTATTGATTTTAATTATTTGTTTAATTCTTTGGCTTTAACTTGTTTTTATTTATTTTTTTGTTTGCTGTATTTTACAAAAATAGACACAAAATAACAAAACGCAATGTTTTTTACTCGTTGAGGTCTAAAATTCAACTGATATATTTTAGTTTGGTTTGAAGATCTTTTATAAAAATTAAATATAAAAACGTAAACACAGACACAACAACTACAAATTTACTTCTAAACAAAAAAACAAAAACAGAAACAAATAGAAACAGAAAAAAGAGAGAGAGAGAGAAGAGCCCAACACAATAGTGTGCCAGTATTTTTTTGGGACTCATCCCCAATATTCGATTTTGTAGCCCCAAAAATCCCCAACATTTTATATAATTTTTTACACTTCAGCATTTGTATCGAAATTTTTACAGCAAAATGAATTTTTTGTAATATTTGTATGTATAATTGATATAAATTTTATTGTGAATTATTGTTTCAGTAATATTCATTATTGAAAAATGTGTTCAGCGCAAGCTTTACTTGTTGGTACACAAATCAAATTTGAAACTAATTCAGATTTTTACATACTTACATATACCCACCACTAAAAAGATGGGGGTATATTAAGTTTGTCATTTCGTTTGTATTTGGTCGTATAAACAAAAAGTATATATATTCTAGGTCCTTTTAAAAATCTAAGACAATCTAACCATGTCCACCCGTCTGCTGAAGACTCGATAAAAAACAGAGCGATCATTGTTTCACAGAAATATTTGGTATTGAAAATGGGCAACCTTGAGATAATACAATGAAAATTTACACACTTTGTTATTATAGAAACCCAAGTCCTATTGAAAATCGTAAGCATCGGTTCTTGACTTCTCATAACCTTCATACTAATTTCTTTCCAGAATATGCCTCTATGGTACACTAATGCAGTATTCACCAAAAAATTCAGCAAAAATAAGTTTCATGAAAAAAAAAAAAAATCAGAAAACGATATTTTGTTTGCATCCATCCATATTTTTGCTATGGTACCCATATAAAGTTCACTTTCTAAAATAACTAAAGTGCTCATAAACATTTTATAAAAATCTAGTCAAAATTCGACATATACATATAAATCAGCGTACCATATTGAACCATAGCCTCCATATAAAGTCAACGTCTGAAAATCACCTAAATTTCTTATAAACATCATCATCAAGTTGAAATTAGATACAAGAATAAATATCGATATTAAACCAAAATTTTACACAGATCAGTAAGTAAAAATGTTACTACTGGATTACGTAAAGGTTAGTCTAGCCCATAACTGGCCAAAGCTCCCATATAAAGTGCATTTCCGTAAATAATGTTATTCACCATGAGACTCAAATAGAAATCACAGTAAAATATTTTATAACGATCGCAATATAACATGTAATAGATTCCATATAAGGGATCCGAAAAATAAAATAACCCCTATAAATAACGTTATAGATACAAAATGTAACACAAATTACTGGTGGTTATTAAGTGGGTATTAAGGTATGGTCATACATGGCAAATATTTATTCAAAACAGTGTAACCATTTTTTTTAGCACAAATTTGTTTGACGTTGTTTACTCTTACAAGAGTTTTGCAAAATCAAATAGCATCAAATAAAATAAGACTAAATATCTGTTGTATCTTGCCCTAAATAATAACTAAACGAGTTTAAAAATATTTTATTTAGTAGTTACGTCTTTTTCGGCAAATATTTGCCAAGTGTGACCGTACCTTTATTTTTTTAGGATGACTTGTTAAATACAATTTGAAAAAAATGAATAGATGAAAAAATTAAATTATTTTTATCCCTGAAATTTCCCCAGTAATATTGTTTCATTCCCACCAAATTCCAGATCGTCAAAAATAATCCCCTAGTTTTGGATAAATCTCTTTAGCTGGCAACACTGCAACACAAAACGCAAACAATCAAATGCAATCAATACAAAGACACAAACTCACTCACAAAAAAAAACAAGAAAACACACACAAAAATACATATGTATGTAGATATAAAAGGTGAGTTAATCAATGGCAAACTCCATTATTCGAAGTTCATGAGTTGCAGAAGCTTCTACACTACCCTGCAAAAATGTGTGGAGTACGTGGTCTATTGTAGCTAAAATTTAGTGACTACATCATGGTTCTATGTAATGCACTCACGGACCATTCCAAGTTCAAAGCAAAACTTCTTGTTACACGACAATTATTCGTGCTTTACCGACCATAATCGTTGTTGTAAAACATTTGAAGTAGTTACAAGTAGTAGTTTTGGGACTAGTCCCGTGTTATGCAAAACTGGATTATATGGTCCAGTCCTAGGACATCGTAATGTTAAATGGACTAGTTTTTTTCATACAAATGGATTATGTTTGGAGTACTCCTGATCCATTGTGGAGTAATTCATGTATGCGTGTACCTGCTGAAATAAATATGTATAATCAAACGTACCATAAGTCGTTTTTAATAAAAATATAATTTTGCTTGCTAAATTTTTAAATTTTGGACCCATTCAACAAAAAGTCAGTACATTTGTCGCATTTTCCCGTTCCCTATTAACGACGCAAATTGGGGCTCTAGTGTACTATATTTTACAAAGGCTTAATTATACAAAGAGAATGAATAATCAGTACGAAATGCGGGTTGTTTATTCTACTCTAGGGTTTTTTGCCCTTGCAGAGTACCGAGTTAAACTTACACCAAGTAAACTTCTCCAAATGTGATATAAATTGCAATGATACTACACACTGGTGTATGTCCAGCAAACAAAAAGCTTTATTCTCAAATTGAGAATGATGTGAAATCAAAACTTTTCTCAAATATAAATTATTTAGACAGTATTGAAAACTAATGGTTTTTGCAACATTCTCCCAAATGTACGTAAAATTTGAATGAGAGATAAATTTGAAATTATATTTGATATGAATCTTGTGCCTTTGTGCTTGCTGGGTAATTGGATGCTACTAAGAAATTGTTGCTTATAAACTGGAAAGTGTAAATTGTTTGCTTTGATGCTGAAAATAAGTGAAAAAGACAATCATGAAAGAGCATTCATGTGAGTGCATAACAGTTTGTACACGTACTCAGACAGAGGGTAGCTAGAATATAAATACAATCTATTTAAGGTTCAATTTTATCAATCAATGATTACAAGTTCAGGTTTGTGTATAAATATGTCACGTTGTATTTGAAGGTGAGTGATTTTTTATATGAAATTTTTGCCAGTTCGTAACTTAAATTTTCACTATAGAGAAATTCATGTCAATGTCATGAACAAATTTATTTATGCACAGAAATTGTTGTCATCTCCCTCATCTCATGTTTATATTTTTGTCATGACATGATAAAGATTTATCTATATAAAATTATATATCAAATACTTTGTACGGAAAAATTGTCGTCATCTTCCTTTCCTTATAATGTCTAGATTTATGTTACGACATTTCTTTGATTAAGGTTTTATGTCAAGACAAAAATTTGTCTATAGAAATAAAATGAACAAAGTATATCTATTGTAGGTTTTATATCATGACATGACAAAAGTTTCTTAGCATGTGCAATTTTATGCTGTGATATGACAAAAGTTTTAGTTATTTATGTCATGACATTTTAAACTTTTTTAATGCAGAGCATTTTCTGTCATAGAAATTTATGTAACTTGATATGAAAAAGGTTTAATATAGAAAATTGTATGTCGTGACATGACACAAATTTATGTAAGTTGTATAAAAGATAAAAATGTGGTCATTTATGCACGGCTTAAATGAAATGAAATATAAATTAAAATAACATACAAAATTAATTAAAAATTTGGTTTTGTAATTTTTTCCTTTTTTCAAGCGGAATGAAAGTTTAAAAGCATTTACGAGTTGTAGTAAAAATTAGGATTCATTGTGTTAATTCTTAAATATGGATTTCGAAAGAAAAATTTATTTGGAATTTTGGTATTTTCATACATTTGTATCGGAAAATTATATTAATAGCCTGTTCATCGATCTTGAACGTTAACGTTCGCTTAAATAAGACTTAAGACACAAACTTTTTATCGTATCAATTTTTTTACTCTATCAAGTTTGTTTATTCCACAATCAAGTTTGTGTCTTAAGTCTTATCTAAGCGAACGTTATCGTTCGAGATCGATGAACAGGCTATAAGCTTTAAACATTTTACCAGTATAGAAAAACTTCTATCATGTAACAATAAAATCAGAAACACTGGAATTGCAAGCACCATTTTGCGCAGGATTTTTCATTTACAAAATTTGTTCTTATGTCATAAAAAGATGTCTCATATATACTTTTGTTACGAAAAAAGTTTCTCTATTGAATAATTATTCCTATATCGTAGCAAAGAAATGTTTTTCTATGGAAAATTGTATGTCATGACATGAAAGACTCTAGACAATTTTATATCATGACATGACAAACATTTTTCTATAAAAAAACTTAGATGTTGAAAATTGTATATCGTCACATAAAAAAGTTTTTTTTTTATGAAATTGTATGACATGACATGGCAAAAGTTTTTCTATATAAAATTTATGATGTGAAAAAAGTTGTTCAATATAGAAAATATAGAATATAATAAAATTTTGAGAAGTAAAATTAATTTCAAATTTCGAAAAATATTATGTTGTCTCGATATAAATATTCCCTATATAAAGTAGGTTGATTGTACGACACACAATGTAGCGCAAATAAAATTCGTTGTCATTTGTCTCTACTTAATCTCTTTTTGCAACACACATCGCATATGTGCTCCTATACGTAATTGCAACTGCTTTAAATGGTTTGAATTGAAGTAGCTTGCTTCTTTATCTGTATCTTTTAACAACATGTAGACAGACAGCTTGCAATAACAATTTACCATCTGTTCTGTTTTTATTGACATTGCCAACGTTAAACGGCCACTATTTCATTCTTTTGAGGTTTGTTCTCATGTCTTGGCTAGGAATCAACCATTTTAGGCCTGTATTGAAATGAGGCAGGGAGGTAGGCAAATCGCATAAATTAAGGGTAAAAATATATAATTTTTAAATGAATGAAACAATTATAAATTTTTGCAAGAAAAATTAGGGTGTTTTCTTTGCAAACCAAAAATAAAATATTTTTATTCTCTTTTTAGTTAACCCCTATTGGCATTACTATTTTACCACGCTTAAAATTTAATTGTATGTGTCACTGTAATTTAAATCAATTGGCCTCTTTTGTATGCCTTTTCGGAAGCAATGTAGAAATAATTATTTGAAGCTGAATGTTATTAAATTGTTGTAATCACTTGTAAAAGACTATAATAGTTGAAGTATCTAGTTTTATTATCAAGACAGGAAACTGTGATGAAATTTTTAAAGCATCATCTAAGTAATCATTTATTTGTAAGATTTATAACACCTAATTTTAAGTGCAGTATGATCCGAAATCAAATAGATTCATATTGCATGAAGATTTCACTTTAAATTAAACATATGTCATTAAATCTCCAACATAATTCTAAAGTGTTGTGGTTTTTAAATTCCTTTTTTAAATTAAAACAAACTTTTATTACATCTCGCTAATGTTTTTAAACTTTTACAAACATTCTGTTTGAAAAGCGAAAAAATTACGACACAAAATAACATAAAAAATTTCATTTATTTTAAATTACATCTCATTCAAGCAGTGAATAAATTTGCATACTTTTTTATATTTATTATAAAACTGAAATTTCTTTAAAACGTAGTAAAAAATTAGCATACGAAAGTGCACACACACGCGCTTATTTAGTTGTATCTAAATCTGAAAATCTGCAGCAAAAAATATAAATAATAATGAACTACTCAACTAGGTAGAATTTTCATTCACAAGTCGAACTGATAATTGCATTTAATGGATGGTAACATGTGTGTGAAAATATTTTTATTGCATGCAAGTACTTATATTCATGAATTGAAATACATACATACATATGTATATATATGTATATGCAATCTTATATATACATATATGTATATGTATGTATACAATGTACAGATTTAGTTACAGTGAGTGACAATAAAATGAAATTGTAAACAAAATTTCGCAAAGGAATTTATTGACACATATGTCATGACAAAATGACTAACATTTTTTTCATGAAGAAAGTTTCCATTAAAATAATTATACAAAGAAATCATGTCATTACAAAGACAATTTTAAGGAAAAATAATTTCTTTGTCATGACAAGCATTTCTAAAAAAAAATATCTCTAAAGAAAAATAAGTTTTATGTCATGACAAAAATGTCACTCTATTAAAATTAATTTTATGTCTTGACAAAAATATACCTTAAGAAAAAATATTTGTATGTCATAACAAAAAATTTCTCTATAGAAGAATTTCATCTCATGTCATTCAAAAAAATTATTTTCATATCATGACAAAAATATCACTAAAAGAAAATTAAGCTCATTATTTATTTTCATATCATGACAAAAATATCACTAAAAAAAATTAAATTGATTATTTATTTTCATGCCATGACAAATATTTCTATAAAGAAAAATTATTCTTATCTTATGACAAAACTGTCTCTTAAAAGATATTCTTCTCATGTAATGACAAAAATATCAGTAAAAGCAAATTAAACTCATGTTCTGGCAAAAATTTAGGATAGAAAGGACAATGAACAAAAAGGAGAATACTGACAATATAAATACAAGCTATAGAGTTGCAATGTAACTGTGATATTAATATTTAAGCTGAGGTTCTAATTTAATTTTTTTGTGTTAAATTTTCTTTGTTTTTTATAAAATTTATCCATATTTAATTTAATGTGAAAATTACTGTTAAATTTACATAACCCTGATGAAGTCAACAAATAATTGACTAAACGTTGGAAAACATGTAGAGAAAAGTCTTTTATTTACATTAAATAATATAGGCCCAATTAGCTGACTAGATATAATTCAAAATTTTATTTATTTTCATGTCATGACAAATATTTCTATAAAGAAACATTATCCTTATCTTATGACAAAAATGTCTCTTAAAAGATATTCCTTTCATGTAATGGCAAAACTTTCTCTATAGAAGAATTTCATCTCATGTCATGACAAAAAAGTTTCTAAAGAAAAATGTATCTATAGAAAAAATGTTATCATAACAAACACATTGTATAAAAGAATTTCTTTCTATAAGTATAATGCTTTTAAAATAAACACATTCATTTAAATTTATATTCCGGCACCTCCTTGCTGTATTCATTTTTATGGCATAAAGATGACATATTCTGCTCATTACATTGCACTACATTACACCATACACTTTTTATTATAAATAAATGAGAATGCAAATGACATTTGACGTAATGTTTAAAGATGATTACATCTTTGCTATTTTGATAGTAAGCAATATTATATTCCAGTTAAAGTTATTATAATTAAAACATACTTAGTATCAACATATGTATGTATGTAAATTTGTAAGTAAGTGTGTATGTATGCCTAAATACCTCACCCTAGACCCATTTCTATAATACTTACATACATATCGTTGGTCTCATGTAGAAAGGCCCTAACTCGCTATTTTTTCGAAATTAGTTTTTTTTGCGATTCCAATGCATTTAACGCAAATACACCTCCTCACAAAAATTTATTGCAATAGTGTAAAAAATAACGCTTTTATAAGCAGTTGTACAAAAAAAGTTACATGTGAAATATTACAGTTTCTATTATGTTTTTACCTTCTCCTGTAAAGTTTCAAATATGCGAGTTAGGGCCTTTCTACATGAGACCATCGATATGTATGTATGTCATTTGCCATAGAATTTAAACGATTTTCTTTCAACAAGTACAATATTTATATGCTCATGCAGCAGAGAAACGATGATATTGTTTTTTTTCACAAAGACAATATAAAACAAGAATATTATGGAATAGTTTAAATGAGGTTACAACTATGTACATATAAAAAATAATAGAATAGAACAGTTTAAGTATTATAAAAAATACTAATGAAATTTATGAAAATGTTGGTAGAAATGTTTAGAGAAATAACAATAAAATTTTCCTGAAATGTTTAAGAAATAGCACTAAAGTTGTCTTGACATAAAGCTTTTTATAAGAAATTTTTCTCAACATACATATCATGACAAACAAAAAAAAAAGATAAAATTTTTGTCAACACATAATTGTTTATAGAAATTTGTAGTCCTGCAAAGTACTGAAATAAAATTAACTATGCGAAATTTTGTCATTATTTGTAACTCTATATATATAAAATTGAATGTATGTATGTATGTATGTAACGTATAGACTCCAAAACGGCTGAGCCGATTTTGATGAAATTTTCACAGCATGTTACTGTGACTCTGGAAGGAATAATAGGGTACTTTTTTACCACGCCCACTTTTACGCCCACTTTTTTAAAATATTGTAATTGGAGACCAAACCTCTGGACCGATATTTTTGAAATTTTCACAACATTTAAATATTTTTTGTGTTAAATTTGAGTTGGACATAAACGCTTTTAAAAGATTTATACTCGTACATGTTAAAGTGATTTTCGCAGGGCGGGGTTATATGGGAGCCTTGATAATATCTGCATATGTGAAACTTATTTTTGTTAAATATTATTTATATACAAAAACTTTTAAGAGAGTTATGTTCTTTAAAGTAAGTTTCGGCAGTGGGCCTAATATGGGAGCTATACTAGTTATAGACCGACATATGTTTATGATGCATATTTGTGTTGAATTATATGGAAATATCATCATGTTAAAGGGAGTTATGTGATCTTCGGCTGTGGGCCTTATATACGAGCTATTGTCAATTATGGACCGATATCCACAAAATTTGTAGATATGATTAGGCTTCATGTAAAATTTATTTGTAGCGAAATTTCTTGGGATACGTTAGTAATCAAATGTTTGATGATCGATAAACCTCTATTTTAGAGGTCATTTGTATGGGCCTAGGTGAAATAATGGACCAATTTCAATTTCAACCGTTCTTGAGCCGAAAAAATATTATGTACTGATTTATATGGAAATATGTATGTTTCTTCATAATTGCGACCTGTAGTCTGCGCATGGTTTACATGGACATCCAGCCAGACGGACGGACGGATATCGTTAAATCGACTCCGAAAGTGATTCTGAGTCGATCGGTATACTTTAAGCTGGGTGTTTGACTAATATTTAAGGGCGTTACAAACATCAGCGCAAATTTAATATAGCCTCCCCATTATGGTCGTGTGTAAATATTGAAAATTTTTGGAAATGTTTCTTAAATTATTGAAAATTTGTTTTAATTTCATGACATAAATCATCTAAGTTTAATTGATTTCATGACATAGAACTGTTAATAATATGTTTAGTTATGTCACCACACAATTGTTTTATGAAAAAACTAGCTATTGCATAATGACTTGACAAATAAATACAAAAATTATTAATGTTTGATGACAAAATTCAGTTTGAAGTATGCAATTTAAATGTCATGACTCACGACATAAAATTGTAAATAAAAATAAGTTTAAAATAAGTAATGTCATGAAATATGCTTCTCATGTCATGACATTAATTTGTAAACCAATGATACTTTAATGGAAAGTAAAGATAGTTCTTTTTTGACAGTCTGACATTAATAGTGAATATTTATAGCAGAAAGCTTTTGGTACAAGATACAAAATCAACAAAAACTCTGACATGTTAATAAAATATCCCGTTATTTTAAGTTTAAATTTTCGCATCATAAATTTAAACAAGTAGAAATCTCCAGATTCCAAAATTTTTCCTATAATAAAAATTTCGATAAAATTCGTTTCTTTGTTTTAACCAAACAAGTTCGTATAAATGAATAGCCAAAACTGCAACGATGGCATTAATCATCTCACGTATACCATGAAATGTGTATGTCAGACACAGTCATAGCTGCCAGATTTGACGATTTATCGTCATTTTGACGATTTTTGGTTTCAAAAATAGCAAAATGACGATTTGACGATTTTTTCATTGAAAATGACGATTTCCTGAATTATTAAAATTTTCTATAAATTGTTAGTTTTATTTATGTTTTTGTTACCAAATTCTCTCTTTTTTTGAGACAACAACTATTTCAAAAACAAAACTAAGTGATAGTAGTGTTTTCTTAATTATTGTTGTTAAGTTCAAGTAAAATAATTGCAAATAATATTGAGACAGGATAGTCGAAATTACTTATTTATGTGTAAACATAAAAACCAATTTTAAATACTGAATTCCATGAACTAAAATTTTAAGAAGAAACAATTTCTGAATTTCCACGGGGAAATTCTTCTACAAAAACTTCTCCTATTTTAACAAAACGTCGAAAGCATATTCAGCCGAATAAATTTAAATAACAAAAATACGGCATTCTTCGAAAATATGTTGAATTCTATACTCAAAATGTTATTTAAAACTTAATAAAATAAATTGTTTCGACATTGTAATTTAACCTGAATTAATAAAATATGCTGAATTCAACAATTTTTGTTCAATTCTCTTTTGAACTTGCCATTTCATCAAACATGTCAATTCAATTTTCGTACTTTTTAATGTAAATCAACATGCATGAAAAAAACAAAAGGATATAAGAAAATTGACAGTACCGTCAAGTTTGTACCCCTTTTGTTCTTATTTCCCTTCTCTTCCAAAAATACTTGCCTTGACGAGTGAGAATTATAGAAGTGAAAACGGACTAAGATATTAAATATTACACAAGTTGTGTTTAACATAAAATTTTTTGTGATTTGTTATGTAAAAAGTTAAAATTTACGTATTTTGATATGTATTGTACAAGAGACTATATAAAATTGAATTTTTATGTTTTCGTTTAATAAAGATTTCAAAATACTATTAGAAATAGTGACTTTTTATTTTTCCGATTTTTTTGACGATTTTTAAAATTCGAAATGACGATTTTTTTCTTTTTTATCGGGATTTTGACGATTTTTTCCGAAATTCATCTGGCAGCCCTGGACACAGTGTGTGCGGTCGTCTGAGTCATCATTGTTTTACTTCGAACTGCTCAAGTCACTTTTTTAGTTATTTGTTTTATTTTTTTATGTTTGGTTTTTACTTAATATTACTTTCAATTCTCATTAAAAGCAGCAACCACAACCATTAGCAACGAAGAAAACAAATATTCGTAAAAAACCAAATAAACAATTAAAGTCAGGCCCCCTTTTGCCGAAGGTTTCACGAAAAAGAAAATAAATAAAAACACAACAAATTAAAACAAATAAACAAATAAATAAGAAAAAAAAAATAAACTGGCTCAAACACACACGACACAACCAATACATTTTTTTTTTGTAAATAAAAGAGTATAAAAAAATTATTAATAATAAAATTATTGTTTTGTTTTGTAGTTATATTTCAATATATGATGATGAATGTTTAGTAACACTCTCTAGTCAGGGTTTGCGCTTTAAAAAAAGCGGGGATAAAAATAAAGTTGTCAAAGCTGTTATTTGGAACATTTCGATGTAAAACCGAAATGTATTTATTTTTTCTTTGGAAAGTACACACATACATACATATTTAAAATACGAAAAGCTTTTATCTCATTTCTATTCTGTCCCCTTTCCAAAGGAAATAACACAATCGATATACAGGCTAATTTAACTGCCAGTTATTTGTCTTTAAAACAATATCTATTGTTATTGAAAATTTATAATAATCCATCGAATTTGTGCTGACGAATTTATTTATGCCCATTACTTCAGATATGTATTTGCTTAATCTAACCTTAACTGAAGTACATTTACAAATTCTTAATTCAATACTTCTTGTTGCCACTTTAGCCGTTAACAAGTGTTTTTATTTGTTTTGGTTTGCTTCATATTTTATTTAGTTTTAACTGTGTCAAAAATTTTATTACAAATTTGCGTTTTTTGTTCTCTTTATTTAACTATTTATGTAATTCTTTTCAAGTTTTGTAGTAGGTTGCATTTGTTGTCTGTTTGCAAATAAACTTTTTTAAAAATACATACATACATACTCTGTTGCAAACACTAATACAATTATAGTTGTGGCCAGGGTTGTCAGATTTTTTTGAGCTCCGTCGCCAAAACGGATGTAAAAAATCGCCAAAATTCGCCAAAATCCGATTTTGTTCAGTTTTTAATGTTTTTTTTATTATTTAAAAGAAATAAATTTTGTTTGCACAAAAAAACTTAGTTCAATTTTTAAGTCAAAAATCGCCAAAAATTGAGAAAAAACCAAAAAAAAATCGCCAGAAATAATTTTTTTTAGTTTTTGTTAAATTTTTTTTATTTAATTCATTAATTGTTACTTATTAAACAATATTTTAGTAAAACATATACACATTTATATCCGTTGTTGTATCATATTTAAAAAAAAAAGTAAAATTAAGTAGATAAGTCTAAAAGTTCGTAAACTTCATTCTCAGCGATTTCATTACTAGAGTCTTGACTTTCATACATAGTTGAGTTGAATTTTTTTATCATTTCATTAGTCGGTGTAAACGAATTGCAGCATAATTTGTTTACGTTCATATGATTAATTATTCTCAATAGAGAAAAAGCTCATATTAAATTTTAGTACTTAGTCGAGTTTTTGTACAATTCATTATTGAAAAGACCCTTTCAACGCAGACATTACTGGTTGGAACTATCAATATATGTAGTAAGAACGGCCAAAGATATTTCCTTAAAATGGTACGCACCTGCTGTATCGTGATAATCAAACACTTTTGGCCAAAATTCAAGTAAATTTGTTGGAATTTCGTTATTAAAATAATTATTCCAATTTATGAACGGAAGTTTTCCCTATTGAGTTTCATACACGCCTATTGCTACATTTGGATCCATAAATGGTCTTAATGTTTCTTGAACAACGCCAAATTTAGTTTGAGATAATGTATTCGCACACTTTGAAATAGAAAATTGTCCAAAAGCTTTAAAAAAGTTCATATTTTCTGGTAATCTGCTTATCATCTCTTTTAAAAGTTTTTTTAAATACACAAAACAGTTTTCTTTAAGTACGATTATTTCTACTGCGCTCAATTTCGCATTTCTTAATTCTGTTTCAAACTCTGCAAAATCAATTGCATCTAGAGGCAAAAATGAATTTGAAGAATCAATAGCTGCATGTAAATCATTGAAAAATTTTTCATTGTTTTCAGTATTATATAAAACAGAAGGTTTGAAAACTTTTGTTGAAAACATAAGAAGTGTACAATACATTTTTTGATGCATGCTTCCTGCATCCATGCTGTCCAATTGAAATTTCAAATTCAGATGATTCATTTCGTTGACAATTGGATTTATAAAAACCAAAAAAAAGGCGATTTTTTTCATCACATAATTCATTATAGATGTTTTGGTTAAAATCGCCAAGAAAATCGCCAGTGATATCAAAAATCGCCATGTCGCCAAACGGAAAATCTCGACGCCAAACACGTTTCAAAATCGCCACGTTTGGCGAGCAATCGCCATATCTGACAGCCCTGGTTGTGGCTATGTTTCTGGTCAACACATAAACAAACACTTTACTGCTCTCACAGATGAGCAAAAACTTAAATAAACCAAAACAACTGAGCTCAGCACAGCACAGCCAGCTCACCCAACTAAATGCATCATAATGCATTCAAGTGCAAGTGTGTAGTATAAGTATATTGAAAGTGATTAACTTTAAAAACAGCTAAAGAATTTTTCAAATTAACAACCACTTCCATAAAAAGGCAGCAGGAGCTGCAGGGGAAAATTAAAAGAAAACAAAACAACTTCAAGTATCTTTAAAGAGAGTGCTAAAATTCTTTGAATTCATGTAGAGTCATGTCTCATGTCGTTAAAGTGGCCTAAAGAGTTATAAATATTGATTGTTTACGATTTATGTATATGTGAGCTTGCCAGAAATACGAAACCTACAACATCCTCTATATGAGACTAAATGGTCTTGTAAATACCCACACAAACGTCCAACAATACAGCCGAGAAAAAATGTTAGTGATTTGTTAATAAATTTTCAATTAAATGAGAATTATTCCTCTTGCGAGTATTATTCAACAAATTTTCCAAAAATTTTAATCGAAGTTACCTTCAAGTCAAATATACAATTTATTTGAAAATGTAAATGTAAATGTAGTGTAATACCGTAGACAGACGACAGAGTTAATGCGCATTAAAATCTCACTAATTTGAATTAAGATTTTACCGTGACAGACGACAATTTCTGCATTTAAACTGTATTTAGGTAACAGCTGTTTGTCAACAACTATTTAATTATGAAAAAATTTGCCTGGCATTTGCTGAAATTAATTTCAGCTTTTTTTCCAAAGAAATACTGTTTTTCTTTGAAAAAAAGCTGAAATTACTTTTGCTGAAACTGTTTCATAATGCAAAACTTGTTCATGCACTAGCAACCATCAACCTGAACGTGTTAGTACATGTGAGGACCGCAGTGGGACACTCTGAAATAAGAGAAAGGCAATTGTGGAAATCTATTTTTATTATTTTAATTTTACAATTGTCTTCTTCTTCTTTTAGTATAGTAAACAATTTGATAACATATTATTGATTTTCGACGATGTTGTCATATTGAAATAGCTAAATGCAGTATAAATTCAGTTTGATTTTGTGTATTTACGTCTAACTTAATGCGCATTAAGATAGGATAATTCACGAGTTAATTTGAATTAAGACTGTTAATGCAAATTAACTGTGTCGTCTGTCTACGCTATAACAATTTGTTTTCAAATAAATTGTATATTTGACTTGAAGGTAACTTCGATTAAAATTTTTGGAAAATTTAATAAATTTTCTAAATTCAAAATTAGAGAAACGTTAACAGCTTTGTATGTTGCAAATAAAAGTATCACAGTGGGTGGTTAAACGTAGTAGTTGCAAAATATATTTAGGTACATATATATGTAGTCGCATAGATGTTTTAATCTACATATAACTATAAAAATGAAAGTCTGTCTGTCTGTCTGTCTGTATGTTTGTGCTTAATAGGAGGCCAAACCTTTGGACCGATCTTTTTGAAATTTTGACAGCATGTTACTGTGACTCTGCGAGGAATAATAGCTTCTAAATCCAGTATCGGCTAATGTGATTTATATGTATTTTAAGATTATTTTAATTGAATTTCATCTTAATAACGTTATTTACAAGAGTTGTATGGTTGGTTGGGATGCTCGGAAGTGCACGTAATTCGGCAGCTATTGACAATTATTGACTGAGAGCTACAAAAACCAGTAGCATAATTGCGGTATAACCGATATTAATCTCATTTTTGGATTAAAATTTCTGATCTGTATAAAAGCTGGTTTGATATTAATATTTATTAAAAATGTTTGTGGGTTAAATTGTTTTTCAAATTATGGGCCGAACTTCTTAAATTTTAGAACACTGAATTTTATGCATATGAGGATATCTCACGTCGGTGTATTTAGTATAAACGTGAATTTCGGAAGTGGACCTTATATGGGGGATATGGTTAAAAATAGACCGAAATTCACAAAATGTTGTGGGATGATTTTTGTATATATTAAAATGATCTGTACAAAGTTTTGAGTCGGTACCGATATTTATACAATATGTATAGGAATAAAAGTCTTTTTCAGATGTGGTCCTAGTATAGGAGCTATGACCAATTATGGGCCGACCATCATAAAATTTATTACAACAATTTACTTACCTATAAGGATTATTTGTGTCAAATTTTAAACTTTTAGCATTATTTATACCAGTTTTATACGTATTTAAGTGAATTTTGGAAATGGACTTAATATGGGGTCTATGGTCAAACATGGACCGAACTGAAAAAAAGTTTCGTTTTGCGATTTCTTTTTGCATGAAACTTATTTTTACTGAATTTTGTCTTGATATTTGTATTTTATAGACATTTATGTATCATTGAGTCATATTTCGGGAATATATTTGTATTGGGGCTATGAGAAATCATGGACCGATTCATACTATTTGCCTCAAACTTTTTTCTTTTATCATTAAAATAACGTGTAGAAAATTTCATGGCAATATCTGCAATATATTTAAAAAAAAATGGCAAAAAATCGATTTTTATCAGATTTTTATGGAGGTTGTCTGACATTTTGGTCCGTAACTCTGGTTCTACTTTAGAATTTCGCTGATTTTCAATACCAAACTGCCTAAGATAATACAAAACAGTTTTCCAGGAATTCTGTGAAGTTAAGTTGTGCATTATGAACGTGAGAGTGTTTTACACGGACCGACAGACAGACAGACATGGCCCAATCGAAATAGAATTGCATAAGGATCAAGAATATATATACTTTGTTGGCTCTCAGATGAATATTAAAAAAAGTTTCACACGGAATGAGAAACGTAATATACCCTCATTCACCACTTATGGAGGTGGAGGGTATAATAATACTAAATATTTGTTATGACTTGTCCTAATAAATATTTTTTTTAATAAATGTTTTTCGGCAAATATTTACTCAAAGTCAACGTACCTTAAGTCTGCACAAAAATGAGGGCTTCTGTTGTAAGTCTCGTGGAATTCGCATTTCCATTTCTCTCGATTTAGCTTTAAACACAAAATCGAAATACCTAGAACACTGTCTAATAAAAATGTTTCAACAAAATGTGATACAAGTCAGAAATTTCTCTAAGAATATTAAATTAATATGAATATGTAGTTTCCCGCCCTAGCAAACTCTTACAGCTTTTAAGCTTTATCTAGTAGGGTGGAGTGATAGTTGATTGGTTTTGAATTTTTTACGCCCTAATTGTTTTTCGATCAATATTCTAGATATGTTTATGTTTATAAGTTACAATCATTCATTTTTCTTGAAAGTTATTTAATACTTTAAGAACTAAGAAATTTAAAAGAAAGAAAAAGAATAAAACTAAAAGAAATGTTATAATTTGCTTTAATAAAAAAGCTTTATAAACAATTATCTTAAATAACATATGTACATACAATTCAATACACATACAATTCAATATACATACATATGTATGCATGTATGTATAACTCTAAACGTCCTTGAGAACCTGTGACAATTATAATGCTTTTTAATTCCTATTTTATGTTAGGTTTTAAAATAATTTAAATGGATTTCAATGTGTTTTAAGGACACTATGCTATCAGGATAAAAACACTCAATATTTAGCTGCAGGATAAAATAAATATTTGTTTAACTTATACACACATTCAAAAGTACAAGTGCGTATGAATGTGGTAAATAAATCTGTTCGAGTAAAAACGCTGAATGTATGGGGTGGTGTTCGTTAAATCATTGAAATATTTGACATTTTGATTTATGTTCAATTTATTTTCTGCTCATCTACAAGTACAAGAGTTTATGTGTAAAAGTAAATATACATATTAATAAATTGATTGTGTATTGTAAGATTAAACTTTAAACAGGATAAGGGGCACTCAGCTAAACAGCAACTCAATTAAACATATTAATAATGTAGAGTAATCTTCAGACGAAAAAAGCTAATTAACTGACAAAGCATTACCTTTCATTGATCTTAAAAATGTTTGATTTTCAATTTGATTGTTAATTTTAAAATTGTTTGATGTCTTATATATAGGAAAGAAATAGGACAATTTGAAATAATTTACTACAAAAATTTCAAATTTACTGGAAATACTGAAATTTGTTTTAGACCATTTTTTGAGACATGTCAAATAAATGGATCCAGAACTGAAGTAAAGTGTTGGTAATTTAACAAAAACTATTTGTTTGCTAACAGTTGACAGAAGCACACTTTCTCCTTGATGGAGCTAAAGTGCCGCTTCTGTTTTTATCTGTTTATTATGTGTCATATTCAAACATATTATGATTCCACTCAACTATTACATTAATTGTTATGTGAAACAAAGTTAGCTCCAATTATTAGACGGAAGCAGAAATAGTGTAAATTTTGAATATTAATGAGTTGAATTTTTAGATTTCTTAGCCTCCTTTATAATTTAAAATACAATAAACTTCAATCAAGCGGAAATAAAAAAAAAAAAAATACTTTGTGCACTTGTTATTGTGTAAAAATAATATTTAACAAAATAATTTATAAATCACAACTAAAAGTACTAAAGGTACGGTCACATTTCGCAAATGACTGCCGAAAAAGACGTAACATATATTTGAACTCGTTTACTTATAAAAAAAACTTTTCTTATTCAGACCAAAGCACAACAAATATTTAATATTTATTTATATTAAATAATTTTTAAGCTTGAGGTCACTTTTTTGTTATTTATAAAAGATTTTTTAATTCTTATATATAATTATCTCAATATTTCGATTTCCTTTGGAAATCTTCTTCAGGAGTTAATTTAATATTATAACAAATTTTCTATGTGTAAACATTTTTTGAAAATTTTTTTTACACATAGAAAATTTGTTATAATATTAAATTAAAAATTTTTTGAAAATCCATAGGTTAAGCTGCAAACAATTAATATATTTTTATCCCTAAAAATTCTTCATTAATATTTGTTCATCCCCAGATCCCAAAACAAGAAACAGTATTTAACAAAAAAAAAAATCCCCTATTTAGGGATAAATCCCCTAAACTGGCAACATTTGACATGTTTCTGCGTTCGTTAATAGCTTCTTGTATACTCTAATTTGTGCTTTGGAAACATTAGAACACTTTTTTGAACTCTTATGACTCTGTTTAGCTATTATTTGCATAGAGTGGCTACTTTCTGTCATTGCTAGAATATTATTTATTATAATTTGTATTATAATTTTATTTGTGTTGGATAATTTGCAAAAAGTGTTTACCACATGCAATTAAATTAATATCTAACTAATGTTTTCTTTTTGTAAAGTTATAAACTGTAGTGTATCTATCACACTTGACAAATCTACAACACATGCCACTCTACTTAACTCAATAATATAAACATTGTATCATATTACACTAACCCATATTACAGTAACCCACTAAAACACAATTGCTTACCATGACCACACAAGAATAAATAAACTAAATAATATGAACATTGGGTCAAATTGCACTGACCCATAAAACATTACAATTGCTGATTAATACCTCCCAAGAATAAACAAAGTCAAGTGTGCCAAAAGATTGAAAATGTGAAAGAAAATTTGTAAATAAAATTTAGTATAAATAGCTGTAAGAATTTAAAATAAAGTCAGAATAATCTTGTCCTCCAAACAAACGTGTTCTCATTATGCTGTGTTTGCACTCTGACGGGTAGCATAACCGTATTAAAACGTGTCTGCAGCTAGTTACAGCATTATTAAATCTTAGCAAAAACATTAACAGGGCACACGTACTTTACACATACATTACATGGCGATTCTGCCTACATTACACATACTTTACAAAACAAAGCCAACACATACAAATCTAATGGTAAACTTTAATATTTTTGTGCAAATATTTCAATAGAAACACTTGTGCAGAATTAAGTACTTGCATTTATTTTTATACTAATTGTTTATTTCCCCATAATTATTATTTTCCAATGTTTATTGTAAATTATTTTGTTTAGCCTTAAACCTAAAATAAATTTTAAATTATTCTTATTACATCCATTTTTATGCAATAAAAAATGCACATGTAGTCATTTGTGATCCCCACTGTATATTAAAAACTGTAGAAAAATTGTTCAAGTCATTTTAGGGCCTGTGGGCCTTTAACCAAAAGCAAAAACTTTATAAAACTTAAAAACCAATTTAAACACACTTAAAAAGGTAAAATTCATTAAGATGAAAAACAAACAACCCACCGACCATCCATCCATCCATCCATCCATTATCTATAGGCAGTAACTTTTACTGATTTTGTTTGGTTAGATGAAATTTAATTAAACAGATTTCCAGTTATTTAAATTATAACGGATGTGAATGATGGTGGCAATGTTGCGGCATCAATGACGACGATAATGATGATGGGGCAAATGAAAAATCATGTGGTATGATTGTGGTTCTTGGGATTTTTACACTTTATACAAACACGCCTTTAACCGGAAATTTTAGATTTGGGAAATTAAAACCAGTTGTTTGTTTGTTTCTTAACCCCCTGGCCCTCGATGTCGAACGATAACGTTCGCTTAGATAAGACTTAAGACACAAACTTTTTATCGTATCTATTTTTTACTCAATCAAGTTTGTTTATTCCACAATCAAGTTTGTGTCTTAAGTCTTATCTAAGCGAACGTTATCGTTCGACATCGTGGGCCAGGGGGTAAATGTTTTTTTTTATAGCTTATTGTTGTTGGAGCTTATTTTGTTTGCAAAAGAGGAGGCTGTGTCACTACAGGAAAATGGCAAAGATACTACATTACCAGCAACAAAAATGTATGTGTAAGTATATGTAAATGTATTATTGTACATGATACCGGAAATTTTTTGTTTTATTATTTCTAAATTTAAACGAATTGTATTTTTTCACTAGTTTTCTATTTATTTGTTTAAACATTAAACAAATTTCTATTTGAATGCATTTCAAAGAAGATGTTCTAGTTACATTAAATAAGGATTTTCAACAAACATTCTAAGTATATAAATATAACAGTTTCTATTAATGCAATACACATTTACACACTTACCTAACCAAGCTAAAAGTTAAAATAGAGAAGAAGAGAATATAAAATTTTAATTCCTTTATTAAAAATTCTTTGGAACAAGTTTCTATTAACATGCAGCGCTATGGAAAGTTTTTATTTAGTTTACTAGCGATTTTTCTCTTGAAATTTTAACAAAAATTTATGAAGGACGTTTATGAATAGTTGAACGAGTTATGACTATAAAATATAAATTTATATTTTGCAATAATTGTTTTAAATATTAAAAAAAATAACTAAGTAAAAAGTCAATTCAAATATTGTTGCGAAATTGTATTTTAATTTAAATTTAACAGCCCTAGAGGCATGTGCTTTACGTTAATCTTAAACCAAGTTGTCCGTGTGGATATTTCTGTGCGGATTTTCTGTCCAATTTAGCCTTTATTTGGCGCGAAGATTAAAATGGATTTTTTTACTGGCTCTTTCTTGTCCTAGGTTTCATCGTTGGGGGCTGCAAACTCCTTTGTATGTTTGTACAAGTGAATTGCACCAAATACCATTTCTTTTGAGCAAGAAAACTTTTGTACAATAGCCAATATTGAAGTTTTTCATTTTGGTAAGACTGCTCAGTTAACCGTCTCATTTCTGTTTTTGCCCATTTTCGAAACTAAACCGTATCAAAATTATTACAAGTTAATTTATTGTTTAAAAAATTAAACTCACTTTGTCACTAATATTTAGAAAAGTTTAAAAGTTAAAGAAAAAAATGCGTGTTTCTAATTACGTGGCCAGCAAAAAAAAACCACTATTGTGAAAATAATATTTTTTTTATTATTTTTTATTTAACTTAGAACTCAACGTGTTGTGCATCAATGTTGATTGCTTACTCATTGAATAATGGTGAAAAAAATTCACAGTGTAGGTATTTAAAGAAGATAAACAGTGATTATATTATATCAAATGATCGTTTCTAATTATATGGCCACCACTGTATGTATTGTGCTTTATAATGTTTTTACACTAATTCGTTAAATTATAAAAGCCAATTTATTCAAATAAAATAAAGCATACTTTTAGGGTTTAATATATTTGTGTATGTATATGTAATTGTCTTACAATAGGTAAAACAAAATCTAAAGGTTTTTATTAAAAACTTTATTGTAATTAGTTTAGTTTATCTATAAAAAGCTCTAAATAAAGGGGTGAACTCTTTAAATAATTAGGTGCTGGAAATTTTACTATGGTACAAATTTAAACAACTTACTCATCAACTTCTTCTTCGGACATGGAGTGGCTATTGCCGGCCAATAACAAAGACATGTTGTATTTTAAAATTTTAAAGCGTTACCTGTAAATAAATTAAGTAAAAGATAAAATTACAATAAAGTACTCAGTTTTATAACAATTTAAATTTATTTGAATACAAAAAAAAAACAAAATTCTAGATCAAAAAAAGGATAAACGTTTTAAATAAACATAAACCAAGCAGCAACTGCTTAAATAATCAAGAATAAATAAAACTTTGTCTTCTATAAAGTAAACAAAGTATATATGTATGTGCATATGTACTCAGTCATTTATTTTAAAGAAAACAGTTCAGGTAATAATTTTAGGTATAGTAAATAATTTAAAATCTTATTAAAAATAAATTTTAAAGAATACTATTTTAACACATTAATTTTGCAAACTTCCACACAATTATTTGTAATTTATTTAATACTTGGTCATATAACTATTGTTCTTACTGTTGGCATCATGACACAGCAAATTCAAAAACATTATTCTTCATCATCAAATTTGAAAACATGATGAATTACTTTATTCTTTCTTTTATACATATTTTTTTGTTACATTTCATAAAATGAACAAAAAATATGTTGTAGGAAAGAAAAATAAATCCCTATTTCCAATGCAACAGAAACAGCTACACTAACAAATGTTGCAAACAGAACATGTACCCACTCTAGGACGTGTAGTTTATTATTCTAAAAAGCAAAGACAGCAGGATAACAAATTTTTAAATTAAAATTGTAGTTATAGTTTCAAAAGAGATTTAAAAATAACTATCATAGCAGTCGAAAGTAAAGAATAAATAATAAGGTAAGATTAATGTTATTAAAACGAAGAAAATTAAGGCATTGTTCATATAAAATCCGCTTAAATTTTTTATATATTTATACGAAAAAACAGCACCACTCCAATTTACATTGACAATAGCACAATATTGTCAAATTGTTTAGAAAAATTTAACCAGGATTTAAAGGATTAAAATGTATGGAAAAAGCTTTAATTTTTTTTTGTATCACCTAAATTAAGGGAAAAAACATAGAAAGTTAAATATTTTTGTTCGCTAAAAGATTAGTCTGTCTTAATCTACTTATGGCTGTACGAGTATGTGCAACCCATAAATCGATTAAATTCACTTTTATATATCCAAGCTAATTGTTGGCCAGGTTTTGCTACCCATCCCTTTTCGAAAAAGAACGAGCGTAAATAGAACACTAGATACTGTAGGTATGCTGTGCTTACACCAAACTATAAATTGCTACTCTGTTGCAATAAACCTTTGACATTTGTGTTGAATACTCCTTCCATAAAGGTTTATATTAATGCAGCTGAGGCTTAATGGTCTGGGAAGTGGATGAAAAGTGCAGCACAAAATGTTAGTTCATGCAGTACCGTAAAAGAGAATACTTATGCATAAATTATGAAGAGGAATACACTGTGAGAAATCAAGACTTAAATAAACTCTAAAAGTTACTTGTTGTTTATAAGGAATATATTTGATTGATGTGATAATTTTTCCTACATTGATTCTATTTCGGGGCGAGCTAGGTGCCCATGTGAGAGATTAGTTACAGGACTAGGAAATGTCTAATGCAGGAATTTATTTACTTTATCTTGTTGAAATCACAATGCCAATGTCATTTGATATATGCAGAATAATACTCTGTTATCAGGTCGTAATATTAAGCACTAGTAACAGTCACTGTTTCATGGTTAAGGTCCTTCAAACAGTGGCACGTTGTGAATGCATTCGTTTTTCGTTAGTTTTTGGAACCTAAAATACGACAATTGATGATTAACTAAGACATCGTGGTGAAGTTTGATTTTACTAAAAACTTTCATTAATTTGGTATATTGTTCAAAGGGGTTTATTCGTATTCTCTCTCTTTATTCTCTCCTGAAAAATTACTCCAATATTACGGCTTCTAAGGCCTAATAGAATTTTGCCGTTATTCGATCAAAATGTCGGCGAATTCATATCAGGCAAGAATTTTCGGACACTCTTTACAGGTTTTCGAAATATACCAGACAAGAAGCTGTCAGAACGCAACCTTGAAGACCATTAAAGAATGCATTTAAGCAATATTCGAATACAATCTTCAAGAGCAGACAAATATTCGGAACGTCAACAAACAATAAGCCATGCTGACACAATAGTAACTACATACAGAATGTTTTATCATTGTAAGCTGCTCCGAGACACAAGTTAGAGGTATGAATGAGAATTCCATTCTTCAGATGCATTCCTTTGCAGTTTGTGCTTGACAGCTTAGAACGACAGTCATAAAGACGCCTTCAATTCTGCGGTCTCTATGATGTTAATGAATATCATACTAGGAGTCCGCTTTCCACGGCGAGAAGATTCAGTTGCGGATACAAAAGACATTTTGAAACAACTAAGGTCAGAATCAAAAAACAACAGACCTGGTCTGTACAGCATATTAGGCTTTATATTTACAACCTTGCAGTCAACCCTATTTCACATCGAACATGAGATTCCTGCAGAACCTTCTGATTTATGTTAGTCTACATTTCACAATAGAAAATTGCGACCATTTCATATGTGTTTAATACTTTCAAAATTTATATCGATGGTCATACATATATGGTATAGTTTCCAAAATGAAACAATACCTGCAACATGCAGAGATTGTGCCAATCTTTGACCAAAAATTACTTGAGTATTTTTGGTTTATTAAATAATTTTATTTCACAACTCTATACATTTTTCTTTTCCTGTGGTTATATAACAAAATTGCAGTAACGTGTATTTTTTCATGCACAGGTAAATAGATATAAACACACGTACATATAACCACAAAACCCCAAAATAAAAGAAAAAAAAAAACTTTTTTTTTTTGTTTCACAGCAGGTTAAAACCAATTTTGTAAATAGCGCAAACACGTACATACAAAAAAAAAAAAACCTTGACAAGCAAAAAAATAAAAAATAAAATTAAATGGAGACAATATTAAACAAGCACGTAACTAGGAATTTGTACATTAGAAAGAATTACTTTTTCCAACCAAAACAAAGTTACTAAATTTAGTTTTCAAGTTAAAAATTAGGCTAATAAATATAAAATAATAATGTTTATAGCAAAGAATATCAGCTGGAAAGCAGATTAAACCTTCACTCATTAAGCAACAAATACAAAATAAAAATGACTACAAAATGAACAATAATAAAACTACATATTAACCGTACAGAAAACAATACCAAATATTAAATAAATGGCCTAAAGTTATGCAACAGTTTTTAACAATAAGTCAATAAGCATTAACTCTCTCCCAGGTAGGGAGCGTAAATGCTGTGTAAAGTAGCTGTTGTAACAATGAGTTTTTGTTGTTAGTGTTAATATGTATTTGTTATTACATATATGTATTTCTTTTTCTTTGTTTGTAGGTAAGAATGTAATAGTTGTACAGTTATTGTTGTTTTGTTTTCTGTTTTCTTTTTATGGTTGACTGACGACACAGAGAACTTGTTTACTTGTGTTTTATTTGCATATTTTTGTTTTCCCTTATTAACAGCAACAACAAAAAGTTCAAGGACAAATTGTAATTACAATTTGTAAAGGTAGACACAAACTTACACACCTTCACACCACCACACACAAACAACACTGATGTACTACTTATTTCAGTAGTGTTTTTTTTTGTAAAGAGAATACAATTTTGTAAAACTGAAAATATTTTGATTAGAATTTATGATGAATTGGCCTTAATTTTGAACATTAGTCATTTTATAATATTTACAAAGAAAAAATGTTTAAAAAGATGTTTAGTTTTAATTGTTGAGAACGATAAATTTTAAAGTTAAATTAGTTTTTATAACTGTTGAAAGTAGACAACGATATATAAAATAAGAATGTTAAAATTAAAACTGGTGCTCTTTTAACACTGCAAAGTATGTAATGATATATAAAATAAGAAAAAAAACTGAGAAATGACTCACTGTGATAATATAACATTTTATTGTGCTTTTAATGATTAGAAGCAGTTTAGTACTACCAGGTTTACATAAAATTCGGCCATACTATATAATAATAAGTGGCAAAATATACCTACATATTTGTAAAAGTGCTAAAAAAAATCAAAACAAAATAAAAAGGCAATCCTGCTCAAATTTCTAGATTCATGCAATTCTAGGTTCATTAATTGTAAAAAGCTAATGCTTCTAAAAAGTTCTGTAAAAGATGTTACAGACAAGTAGTTACCTTTTTCAAAGTCTCTATTTGTAATTACTTAGGAAATTTATGTTTAAAATGTCAGTTTATTACTAGGGAAAAATTAATCATTATTTTCAGCTTTACCAGCATTTAATGAAAATTTTTACTGCATGTAAAAATATTGCATTAAATAAGTTGATAAATGTTTTGTGGCAATTCTATCTACATATTTCTAAATAAATTTGTTTTGCATTTCATTAAATTTACATAAATTGAGTTCATTTGTGCACAATTATTTTCAAGTTACCTTAAATTTATTCATTATGGATTCATATATAATCGCAATATAAAGTTGTTGTTATTTTAGGTTTTATTTTAGTTTTATTTTAATGAGTAGCAATTGTATATTTGCCAGGAGTCTTAAATAAATAAATACAATCAAATTATTAATTATAACAATTAAGCTAATTAAAATTAGTTAGTATTTTAATAATGTATTTATTTATTGAATAGTATTAAACGCAAACAAGACTTATTAAAAGTCTTGCTGAATTTAAATAAAGTTGGTGTATAATATAAATAAGATTGTCAATATCTTTAACTGTTATAAAAGTATTTGCTGAATTTTAATTCAAAATATTTTTAGTTTTTGACAAGAATGACATAACTCTCTTGCTATAAAATATGTCCAGTTGAGGCAGTTCTCAATGAACAAACAGATCCACTTTTATAAATTTTAAGAGAAAAAAAATTCCATAACTTTTTTCCATTTTTTTTTTATTGTTTAGTATTAAAATCTAAGTTTTCATAAAAAATTGAGTTAGCCATTTTGCCTACTAAGCAAGCAATATGTACATGAAACAAATTAATGTAAGAGTAAATCTAGAAAAGATATCGTTATTGTAAAAAATATATAAGAAAAAAGGCAATCAAACAAACCAAATACTCAAAGATTGGTTCCAATAAACATGACCACTTAAACTCAATATTTTACTTTTCTTTAAATAAAAGGTATTTAAACTTTAAATTGTCCAAAAAGCTCCTTTATTACGAAACCTTTTCAATGTGTATTTTTGCATGCCCGCCAGCCTAGCTCAGCTCTCTACACTGGTTTTGTACAATAAAAAAATTTAATTTTCATTTTAATTTTTGTTTCTTTAGGTAACCTCTACAAAGCAAAAAAAAATAAAAGACAATTATATTCCAAGAAATGGAAACAGCGAATTTATGCACTTCAATCTAGGACCGGTGTATTACCTAGACACGTTCTTGCCCTAATCCCAACCTATGTCATACGATAATTTATTCTATATGACCCCTTTTATATTTACACGATCATCAACAACTTACGGTTTGTCCATTGTTGTTCTACCACCGAGAACTCGGGAATCTGAGATTCTTTTTTGAAAAAAATTCAGAAACACAACATATTCGCTATTTACTAAATTACAATTTATTTCACATATTAAGAAGAAACTAAACTACAATATACGCTTAATATTAATGTGGCTTAAACATTTATTAAAAGAAACAACATGTAAATAAATTGAAAAATGATAATTACAGCAAATTTCGAACCACCAGTACCACTGGTTAAAGATTGATGTTTGACTGTTGACTAGCAGGCACCGCAGTGGTGCAGAGGTTAGAACTCAAAGAATTCTGATGAAAGATGATGGTGATTCTTGAAACATGTAAATTCAAAACAGGTTCTATCCCCAGCTCAGCCAAGAAAAATTATCAAAAAGAAAAATTTTAATAAGATTTTATGTTGTAAAAACAATTCCTACCTTCAGTAAAAATAAAAATTTAATGAAAATTGAATTTAATGAACTCAAGCCGAACTAAAAATGATCAAAAATTGAAAAATCATTTATTAAAATTATTAAAAAAAAATCTTAGTTTTCAAAATTTAAAATTTTTTTCTTCCAAATATCTTTTTTTTTATCTTAAAAAAAATCGTTTAAAACAACATTACAAACATTCACGAGAATTAATTACAGAAAAAATGCACTTATAATTAAACATTAATAAAACACTATACATATACATATATTTCACTAACAAAAAGGATCAGACTAGACGTATAATATGCGAGGTATTAATATTTGGCCTAAAAGAAAAACCAAAACGAATTTCTAATATCTTTCCTAAGGAGCTCTCTATAGGAATTTATTTTATTGGCAATTGCCAAATTAACGCGTGATAAATTATTACTTATATTACTCGCTGGATCCCTTTTTTACAAATTAACAATTTTCACTATAACCTAATCTTACCTAAAACTAATTTCTTAGAATCTACCCCAAGAACAGTTTTCAATATATCGATGGTCTCATGTAGAAAGGCCCTAACTCGCATATTTGAAACTTTACAGGAGAAGGTAAAAACATAATAGAAACTGTAATATTCAACTTGTAACTTTTTTTGTACAACTGCTTATAAAAGCGTTATTTTTACACTATTGTAATAATGCATTGGAATCGCAAAAAAACAAATTTCGAAAAAATAGCGAGTTAGGGCCTTTCTACATGAGACCAACGATATATAAGTTAAATTTTGTGTTGGGATTTCTATTTAATGTTGCAGCACTTATAATAAGGGTTGTTATCTTTGCTATTTATTCGTTTAAGAAACTTTTTCGGACAATAAGCCTTTTTCACAAATCACATCCGGCATAAAAATTCACAATATTTTTAATTATCTTTTTTTCTTGCCTTGTAAAGATTAAATACTTTATTTCAATGACCGCTAGACTATTCCTGTCCTCAACTTTCATCCAATTCAGTTTGCTTTTCCTTTTTATCGACTTTAGATTTCCTTTGGTTGCCGATAACAACTATCCTCATCTATTAATTATTCTTCTGTCATTATTTATTTTAATTATTTATATAATCAATTAACACTTACGTAAGTTTACTTTGTATTTTCGATTATAAAATTTTAAGAAATTTATAAAGGATCAAACAAAACTAATTTATCGAAAATTTAACACTTATTTCGTTAACTGCCGCTTTATTAATGATTTTAAATATTCCTACTTTCACAATTTTAGGTCATCTAACATTAATTTAAAACAAACAAGCAATAACAAAATTACATGTTAAAAAAACAAATACCGATGGACAACAGGGATTTTTCAAAAAAAAAAAAAAATAAATAAATAACAACGCTAGAGAAAAGGTTCGTTGCCCATTATTCCTTTAGCCTTGAAATTTATTTTTTAATGATTTATTAATAATTTTAAATATTCCTACTTTCACAATTTTAGGTAATCTAACATTAATTTAAAATAAATTAATTTAATTTAGACGTATGTATGTACATATAACAAAAAGAAACAATGGATACTATACATGTTTTAAAGAATATAATACCAAAAAAAAAACTACAGAAAAAACGATATAAACAATTTTTATTATTAAACAAAAATTCAATACCATCAAAATATCTACATATGTATGTATGTGACAATTGTCACTTTTAACACCCTCCACAACTTATTATATTTTTTTAATTTTAAAATAAGTCATATTTCAAATAATGATTATGATGTAAACGTATTTACTTTAACAGTTCGTCATGCCACTTCCTACAAACAAACCTTATTTCTCAATGTCAGCTTAAATAATAACTGACATACTTTTAATATATTATTCCTTTTTGTTTATTTTTTTTGTCTACTCTTCATACATATTTCAATTGATGTATTTTTTGTGCTTTCTTCACTTTAGTAATTTGTATTTTTCTATGTTTCTTTTTAATGGTTTTTAAATTTTGAAAGAAATGTTGAAAACACACACAATGGGTATGAGTATAATTACACATGTTTTAGGGGCACATAAGGAGTGCGACCATAAAAAGTGTAACATAATTTTTTGTTAAAAAGGTATAGGTAGTAACTACTTTAATCGTCTGGCAAACTAAACCGCCCAGAAGGCTGTTCCAACATAAAACAAGACGCAAAAAAAAAACCATTTGCAAGCAACCTATTTACACCCGATCTAGTCCGTAAATTTGTTCATTTAGCAAACAATTTCTTGTCTCGTGTGGATAACGGTGGGGTGTCATAAAGCCATGGGACATAAAGCCATAATTTTGATATGGCCTTAAGTCTCATAGCAATTTTAGTGAACACCATAATGGCTTTATGTCCCATTTGATGTGCAATGAGAAGCCGGTATTCTGTATACCATAGAAGAGAAAATCCTTTTTTTTACATGAAATAGGGTGACATGCAACATTATCAAAAATATGGCTGTATGTCTCATTTTTGGAAAAAAAATAATGGCGTTAAGTTCCATTCCATTGAGACTTATTGACATATGCCCTTATGGCTCAATGGAATGAGACTTGACGCCATTTGGTTTATGTCGTGGACAGTATTTGAATACATATAAACACTTATTTAAATAGAACCTTATGTGAGAATATCAGAAAAATAACTATATCGTCAGAGCGTATCCACATGTTTCCTTTTTTAATGACCCACTAAAGGGTGTCCCAACTAGAACGCAATTTTTAAATTTGGCGCCATTCGAAGTGTCATTGTTTGACATTTCAACAATTGTTATTGTTTGCTAGTAGAAGGTACGAGGTTAGTAAAAATGGAGCGCTACACGAATGAACAACGTATTCTCAGTGTGAAATTGTTTTACCAAAATGGTGAAAGAAGTTTTGCGGCTACAGTTCGCAAATTGCAATCAATTTGGGGTCACAATAATGTTCCAAAAGAGTCAACTGTAAAGACAACAACGGGCCTTCGACCAGGTCGATCGTCCGAAAATATCGCAGCTGTACGTTGGACCTTTTTTTATGAAAATGAGGCAGGTCAAGCGCAAATTGTCAATGGAGTTCGGTATCGTGAAATGATAACCAGTTTTTTCTTGCCTAGAATTGAAGAAATGAATGTGGAGGGCATGTGGTTTCAGCAAGACGGCGCCACATGTCATACAGCCAGAGAAACAATTCAATTGCTGCATCAGTCATTTTCGGTCGTGTTATTTCGCGTTTTGGAGACCCGAATTGGCCGCCTAGATCGTGCGATTTAACACCTTTAGATATTTTTCTGCAAAGGTAATTGAAAATTTCATTAAAAGATAGCGTGTGTGCCAGCAAAGCCGCGGCGGCCATCTGCATGATATCTTGTTCCATACATAACCTCATTCTGTCTACTTTACGATACAATAAAGTTTCACGATTTTTTTTTAAATATCTGTGCTTTATTTAAAATTTAAAAATTGCGTTCTAGTTGGGACAGCCTTTACATAAATCAATATATTTCTTAATAAAAAGTATAGAAAAATACCCAAATGAATTAAGTACATTTGTATTCACAATATTACTCATGCATTACTAATTGATGCAAATGTCTATTAGCTTTTCATTCATATAATTAAACATAGATTTGCTTGTCATAAGTTTAATAGAAACTGAAAAATGTAGGTCAGACAAATATGACATAATTAAACAGGAGGGTAGTGTTACATTAGAATATTCTAATATTGTATTTGAGATATAACTTTAAACAACGAACTAGAGTTCCTAATTCCCTGGACTTGCTCCAATCATGTTAAATAAAAAACCAAGTTTTAATAGCTTTTATTGCTTAAAAATTCTGAAAGCAAAATTTTATTAATGTTTCAACTATTTAACAATATATTATAAATTTAACCTTAGTTTTATAAGCTTTTTCAAATCTACAAATTCTATGTATGACGCTCCTGGTTACCAATAGAATAATGCCGAAAAATTTATTAATATTGTGATACATAAATTTAAGAAAGTAAAAGAAAGAAAAATAGGAAATATAGCAAAGAATTACACCGTTGTATCAAGGAGGCTTAAGAAATATTTTGTTGCAAAATAAGGTAGGGTCGATAATTAAGTATTTGTCGGTTACAAATCAATTTGTAAGGTTAAATTTTGCAAATTTTATACATTTACATATATATTACGGTAATTACTGTATTTAACTGCTTTAAATTAATTGATGACAAATGTTTTTATAACCCTTTTCTTTTCTAAAGAAAAACAAACTTTCTATTCAATTGAAATGGAAATCGATTTAGGAGAAAGTACATATACAGAATTTGTTAAAACTTTGTGTACCATGAAATAAATAAGTTTTCCCTATACTTAAAAAGACACAATACTTATTGAGTGAATTTTCTTGGTATTGCTGGCAATTGTCCTTTTATGTCTTTTATGTCCTTTTTAATGTTTATTTCCCAAGAATTCAGTTGTTGAGTGTTTGTAAGTAATTGCTCTACCATGAATTCAAGGAGTGTCTTGGAATCCATGAGTAAACAATAAAACTACTATAAATTATACTATAATACTCCTCGTACTTACATACATACATACATATATAAATTCAGGGCAGTAAGATTTATTTGTAATTCTACACAATATCGATTGTGTAATGAAACAATATATTTGTTTTTTGTTTTTCTAAAATTAGATTTGAAATTGATTTATATTTTAATAGCAGCCATGATACTAATTGTTACTTAAAGTTACAACAAGTATTTTACAAATTTATTACAGCTGCTGCTTTATTTTTTATGAAGAAATTTAAGTTTATTATCTAGACATTTGAAAATTATTTACAGGCTTAAGATTTGTGTAAATTTATACATTGCAACTTTGACAATCCGGACACATATATAGCCTGTTCGCCGATCTCGAACGTTAACGTTCGCTTAGATAAGACTTAAGACCCAAACTTTTTATCGTATCTATTTTTTACTCAATCAAGTTTTTTTATTCCACAATCAAGTTTATGTCTTAAGTCTTATCTAAGCGAACGTTAACGTTCGAGATCGGCGAACAGGCTAATAGTTTTAGGTTTGGTCGGATTAACGAGGTTTACGGACTATAGTAGGTGAAAATATTGAAATAATCTAAGTGAATTTAATTGTATGTACATGCATTGTACTATGATTTATTAAAAAACCATAAACTATAATATTTAATTACATATAATATAAGTAATTATATATTTTTTTTTTTTTTAATGTCGCAAATCGTTGATTTAGGAATATGGAATTTTTCATCAAGACTTTGTAAAATATCACACTTTTCCTTTAAGGTTAGTGTTTTATGTTTGCGTTTATTATTTAAAAACATGACACTTGGAATGGAATTAGACAAACACGCTTGCGAAAGTATGAACCGAAACTGAAGTAATGATAGTGCTAAATGTAAATCAAAGTATGAATGACAAAACATGCGAGTAAAAAACGGGAAACCCCCGAATTTTAATATTTATTCATGCATAAAAAAAATTATCCGGATTGTAGAAGTGAACATTTTAAATTGTCCGAAATGTAGAAGCGTCCGAATTATTGGAGTGACCGGACTGGTGCATGTCCGGACTGTCGAAGTTGTACTGTACTTTAATCAAAAGTTTATTGAACTTTAGGGAAATATTTGGTTTATTTTTTGTTTGTTTTTCTTGTAGAGGAATATGTATTTAAATTACTGGAATATGATAGGTATTATTTGAGTAAATTTTAATTTATTAAATTAAACTTATTTTGCAGCTTATTATAGAACTTCTATTAAGATATATCGCACTTGTTCCTCAAAAGCATAACAACTCAAAATTAATGAATTTTCAGTAGATTCTAACGATATATTACAGCAAAAAATGATGTCATTGTAAAAAATATCATTAAAAAAGAATATAACGTTTTGTTTTTATTTTATTTTTTAAGTGATTTCCAAAAAAAAACTACATTTTGAGTTGTTATTCTTTTTTTCAAAAAAGTTTTTTCTTAAAAATGGCAACAACACGAATTTAAACACTGAACTGAACTTACCTAGATCAACCAAAAAAGTAATGACTCAAAGTAAAAACAGAATTTATGCAAACCGTTGATAGACGAAAACAACAGCATTGTCAACTTGGTGCGTTCCGCACCATTTTTGGTGCTTTTTTAAATTTTTGGTGAAAAAAATTTCTTAGTTGGTGCGCGGTGCGCTTTTTTTTAAATTTCGTTGCGTGTTTCAATTTTTCCGAAAACGTGATGAAATCTTTTTTTTACTAATTTTTAATTGCAGTTTTTTAATAATTCATTATCATGAAATCTATACGATAAAAAAGGACCCCATTGAAGGCATTTTATATACGATTGTATGATAATCAAACATTCCTCACATGAAGGTTATTGCTAAAGCTGAATAGAATGAAAATTTTTATTTGAAAATAAAATTTACATTTTAAACATGAAAATAAAAACTCTTGTGTAGCCTGATTGGTCTACTCAACTGTAGACAAACAACCAGGGTTAGAGTCCCAGTGAAGCCCTAACAAATTTTATTGAATAGGGTCAACGAAGTACTAGAAGTACTTAAAATAGAAAGCAAAAATATTTAAAAAATATATACTGAAATCAGCCAAAAATATATACTGAATTTATACTGAATTTACCAATTAATTCCGATAGCATATTGTGAGTTAAATTTTGAGTGGTTAAATGTTTATTCTATCTTTATTAACTCGTTAATTAAAATAAAGGTTTTTACTATTACATATTACTTTTACTATTAATCTTTTTAAAAAGTTAAAACAAGAAGAAATTAATTACATACCTAGTACAAACAAATACGAACAAATTTGTTTAGTTTATTTTTAATTTTTTTTTAAACACTGAACTGTTGAAAACTGTTTTATTGTGATATTTATAATACAAAAATATTATATTTTTTATGTAAAATTAATTCAATAAACATTTTATATAAAAACGAATATCTAAACTTGGTGGGATTTTTTTTGAAATTTCAAAGTTGACAACACTGGAAAACAATGACAACTCGAAATGTCGCTCTTTGTATGAAAAAAATTTTGATCTGTTTTGTTCAAGTACTTGCAAACAACTAAAAATGTCTCCCTTTAATTGAGACTATTCTAAAAACACAAAGAGAGTCATAACGGTTTTTTCACGGAAGAAAAGACAAATCAAAGGAAGATTTTTACAGTTGGTAGATATTGACCTCTGTGGTTTGGTTTTTTGCAAAATGTGAAAATTTGAAAATTTCGAGTTGTTTAACTAAGGAGTGCTGCAATAGAAATTATAGCAAACATTTTTCTTAATGCAAGATTTGCAGTAAATAGAAAACAATTATGTTCCCTATGTTAGTATTTATTTATAAAATGGTAAAGTACTTTCCATGACCAGTGATTCTTCCAGCCCAAAATCCACACCAAACTGTGACTCTTGGTGGTTGCAGTTGATTTTCGACTTTAAATTTTGACGGTTTTTTTTAACAAACACAAAACAGCGAAGAATTTTGGCAGTTTGTGTGCAGAAAATACCCAGAGTCTTTGGCGGGAATCGAACCCGCATCACTTAGACTGATAGTTCAGCACACTATCATCTATTCTATGGGGTTAGCAAACCCATCAAAATGAAAATTTGCTTCCTCGCTTAAAAAGATCAAAAGTGTGGATCTAAACTTTCCTTTTATTGAAATATTGTTCAACAATTATTCTTTTCATCCATTATTTTCTTCATTTGTTTATCTACTCCACGTTTTGACGAGCCTACGTATTGTGCGCACAAAAATAAAACATCGGCAGAATTACGGTCCGTTATTGTTTATGTTTTTCTGCTTGGGGAAAACGTTGTTGATGTTTTATTTTTAATTTTTTTTTAAATGGCGGTTCTTTTGTTTAAAAAATATATTGATGGCGGATATGTTCTAACAATGTTGTTCAAACACGAATATAACACGAGTAAAATTCATGTGCGCATAATAAATTAATGACTTGTTAAGACTGTCAAATTGGGTGGGACGCTTGTGTATGGGAAAAAATAAAAGTTAATTAATAAAGTTCTAATAGTAATATTTTGCTGTCTTAGACATAAAAAGGTAATACCTACTTGAAAGAAAAATATTCAATTAAGTGGTATCTTTAGCCCGCGCATGCGTCTTAAAATTTTTGGAATTTTCATAAAAACACTTTTCATTTAAAAATACTATTATTAGAACAAAATATTATTATTAGAACTATATTAATTAACTTTTATTTTTCCCATACACAAGCGATCCACCTTACTTTGTAGTCAATGCGCGGGCTCTTACATTTAAAATATTTTAATAAAATTTTTAAGACTTCTATTTGAACTATTAACACAACAATATTTTGCTATTAGAAGACGATCTAAGACAAAACAAAATTTCACCCCACCCTACTGTCAAACTTTTGTTTTAGGTTGCCTGAATTGTAAAACTATCTTCAGAACCAAACCAGAGAACAGAAAGAGACCATTCACATTTGCTAACCATTCGCAAATTCATTGCTTTTGCATTGCTTTTACTCGACAATAATAAAAATGTGCATTGCTGTTTGTTTACTCATTCCTTATTACTGTTTGCTATTTTACATTCTCTTTTTGTTATGCCATTATACATCGAGCAACGAAATAATTCAATGCCACATGAAAAAACTAAAAACATTTACACCATTCGTCCAGTATTCGTTGCTTTTAGTGAATGAAAACATAAAGAAAGAGCAAAAACAATACAAAACCTAATGAGAAAATAAATATTTTGTGGTTGTTGCTTTATGTGCGATTTGTTGACAGTAAACTAGTAAAGTTTGATATTTTTTGTTAGTATGTACACCTTATACAATCAGCATTCAAACCATTCATACCAATCGTTAACCATTCGTAGCAATCGTTAAGTATTCGTTGCTTTTGGGAGTATACGTTTACATTTGTACAAGACATGCAATGCAAGCATCATTTTTCGTTACACTCCGTTTTGTGAATAATGACATGTATTGCTTTACGGAATTGATTTATGTTGTCAACATGAGGTTCGTTTTTTGTGATTGTATTCAAAATCTAAAATTAACCAATCAATCCGTTCTCTGAACCAAACTGTCTATTTTTATTTAAAATTTTTAGTAGTTTTTGACACCATTCTGATTAGCTTTAGCTGTGCTGTCTAAGGAATGAAAGCAATTTCATTTACGACCAATAATTAGAGTAAGAAGCCCAGAACGAAAACATCTACAAGTATATGTTTGTTGCTATTATTTCAAACTACAAGTTTGTTGTGATATGAAACCATTTATTTAATATTAAATCATAAATTTTCTTAATGTCCAGGTGCTGTTGACAGCTTTTTATAAACGGTGATTAATTTAGAGTTTTTTCACATGCAACTAGTGTCGTACTGTCAACAATGCATCATGAAAGACTGATTCTAATGATTCCGCTGTGTTAAGAAAATCATTAATTTTGTGCATTTCGAGCAACTTGCGAACTGGAGAACAATTGGTTTCTTGGATTTTGTGATATTACAGTGTCAAGCTGAAAGTGCACACCAAGCGTTTACGCGTTCTAAACAACTGTCAAAAAAGCAAAATCAATGTAGTCGTATATTTTAAGTTACAAACTTAAAAGCGTAGGAAGCGTTGATGCTTGAAAAGTTAAAAATTCGTTTACACAACCGTCGAACAGCTGGCATTGACAAATGAAAAGCAAATTTATTTTAAAGGGGATGTCACTAAAAATAATTGACAAACAAACCGATAAAACAAACTTCATATAAAAAAATCAGCAGAGCTTACGACATCACCTTCGAAAGTACATTGCCGCGAAAAATCTTCAAATGTAACTTAAAATACTTGACGCTAGAAGCGTTTAGAAAGCTATAAACGCGTTGACGCTAAAAAGCGAGTTGTGGACCTCCAGCTTCAGTATTTGTTTCTTTGATATTATGTAACCCTTTTAGACCGTGATGCATCGGTTGTGCGAGTGGGTTTCGGTTTCAATATTTTTGTTTCTGTTAATCCAATTTGAAATAGACTGGCATGAATCGATTGTGCTGATTCTCTTTTATATTGCTTCTCACATTTCTCTTCTGTTTGATTTATCGTTACTTGGATTATTGCGAAATTCTTCAGTCACATTTCAGTTTTAGCCGTGCAAGTAAGTCTTTAATTACAAAAGTATTAATCGTTTACAAATAATAAAGTGCAGATATATTAACTTAAAAAATGATAAATTTTAATATTTTAAACTAAGAATGTGTTTTAGTTAAAAATATTAATGAAATACGACCGAGATGCATCAACAGTGCGTGTCCTAAAAATCCTTGAACGATATAACAATGGTAAAACCTAATCATGGATTATATTTTCATATTTTCACATATTCCAAAAATTATAAAAAAATTCCTGTTAGTTTTGCGTCAGGTTCAAAAGGGTTGAAAAAGTAAATGTAAGAGATTTTTTTCCAGGTCATGCTAAAGTCTTCAACATACAATTCTTTTCCAAATGTTTTATTTTAAATTAAGAGAAACCTATAAATGAAAAACCCTTTACTTTACTAAACAAAAATAATTCCTTATTGAATTTATTGTTTTAGTTTCCAAAAGTAATATTTGGCACAGCACAATAATTTGTGCCAAAAGCTATAAAAACAAAATAAGAAAATTAAAATTTGGTTTAAGTCCAAATCATGCTCAACAAACTATAATCTCATTAAGGAGGGCTTATGGAATATGAAAGAAAATGCTTAGTCCAAACAAATTTGCTTTTTCTAGCCAATGACATGCAAGTGGTAGTGGTAAGTTGTATGAGTCTTGCAAACAGACATAGAACTATCAATAGAAATACCAAACAAAACTGTTAAGTGAATGTTTTAAAACAGAAGGAACCCTGCAGATCTTGGAATTGGTTAGTCAGTGTTAAATATATTCATCCATATAGTGAATAAAAATTTCACATCAAATTTGTTCCCTTTTCAAATTTTTCTTACTTAAATTCAATGTTAAAAAAATAAAAGGGACTAAATTTCAGGTGGAATTTTATTCACGATAGGGATGATTAGCTAAACCAAAATACAATTAGCTACCCTCCAATCTACTTGCAAAGCTTTTAACTAACTAATTTGACACGCGCATATCATAGCGCAGGAGGTCTATTTCCTCCTCCACTCTATAACTATTTATTATTTAAATGACTCTTTAAATTTCCTATTCTACAATAATATTAAACTCATGCCATGTTTTTAAAATTATAAATTTTTAAATTAAATTTGCAAATTATTTTTAAAATATAATTTCAATGTTTGATGCCGTAATTAAATTTAACCAAAACCAGGTTATTCTCATAATAAATCTGTAAACTTTATACTTTTAAACCCTTCAATTTAGATTAATGCAAGTAATTATGGCTGTTTATAGCAGATGCAAATAATTATGTATGCATGTGTCATAAAATCAGCAGCAGATACTACAAACATGCACTTGAAAATATAACAACTTTTATGGTGACATGTACTTGAACATTTTATAATCATAAACATTTATTACGTAAACATTATCAACAATAAAGTGAATTGTAAGTACAAATTATATGCAGTTTGTTAAATCGTTAAGAAATTTTTAGTACAGTAGATGAAAATTGAAAGTGGTTTCATATTACAGTAGATATACATATGTATGTATAAAAATTGGTGTGAGATATTCTCAAGATACAATAGATAAGAGTTTCCAATATTATTGTTTAATTTGAAATTTATAAAAGAAAAACAAAAAAATTTCCTAAAGATGCTACACAACGTAGTAGCGAAATATCGAAAATAAAGATTTTATTTAGAAAAGATCTCAAGTTTCAACAAATATTGGAATACTTAACAATATATTTTATAAATCAAAACAAAGAAAAAGGACAAACGAAACGAAAACAAACCGCATGTATTAAATTTTGTACCATACTGTAGGGCATGATGGTATTTTTAATATTTAGACCTGTTTCACACTCTTCAGTTTTAGCTGACCAGTTTTTGCTTAATTCTCTTTTGAACTTGCAATTGCAGTCACCCACGTCAATTAAATTTTCGTACAAAAGGAAATTAGAAAATTGTCTGGTACCGTCAAGTTTGTATCCCATTTATTCTCTGCTCCCTTCTCATCCAAATATACTTGTCTTGACGAGTCAGAATTGTAGAGTGTGAAAGCCCACTGTTTCGTAAAATATTTTTTATACATTTTGGCATACTTTTCACCACCAATTTTTCAATTAGTTTATTTGGATTATTCTCTGATTTATGCTAAACCCCCTAGCAAAGCTCATCCAACTGGGTTGCAGCTAATCTGTATGATTCCAACTGGCTCTTCACGATTGATCACAAATTCTCAATTAGATTGAGGTCGGCAAATTCCGCTATTCTTTCACGATTTTGGCAGTGTGCTTGAGATGCACCATAAGTTTAAAAGTAATTTTATCCGCAGGATAGACGATCTTATCTATCAAATAGGGAAGATGAGTTTGCAAAACACAATTCTTTGCAGTGGTTCGAGGTGCCATCATGTAAAGAAACTTCATATCATGACGATACTCCAACCGTTTTTCATTGTTTTTTTTTAATGGCGTCTTTGAAATGTCTGGCCTGTATTGAAAACGATTCAATACCTCGAAGGTCTAGTCTTGATGTCCCTCGACTAACGCATACGTTAAAAGCTTTTTGCGGACTGTGATTTGTGGTTTGAGAAGGCCTTTTTTGAACTCTTATGACAACTGACTTTAAGCGGTTTAGCTATTACCCGCGTAGAATAGCAGTTTCTAGTTATTGCTAGAATATTGTAGTCAATGGTTTTTGGCAGTTTCTTCTTTATTACTTATAATTTGAATTGTGTTGGATAATTTGCAAAAAGTGCTTAGCACATGCTGATTAAAATAAACATCAAAGTATCTAATGGTAAACTTTTTTATGTTTGTGAAAATATTTTAAAAGACACATTTGTGGAAAATTGCAAGTTCTTTTTGTACTAATTGTTTATTTTCGGAAAATTATTATTTTTCACACATTTTCACATTTACATTAACATTAACTAAATGTAAAATGTAGTCTATTTGGAAAACAAAAAGATTTAAAATTGCATGTTAGTGGAAAACATGAAGTTAGTAGCTATTCTAACAAACGTATCTAGTGAATCATTTCTGAAATTAATTGTGAAGAAGGGTTCTAGGAGATGTTAATTGAGAAATATTAATCCAAAAAAAAAACACATAAACAAACAGATAACATTTTTTTGCAATGTACCCTTAAGCAATAATAAATTCATTAACTTTGCTACAAATCACAAAGACCTTAATTCCTTTTGTAGTAATAAAGATGGAGAGCCTAATGTTAATGTATGTGCAATTTTGAATCTAAATCCTTCGGTTGTGTTTTTATTTTAATTTTTCACCAGTGCCCACTTTAACATTTTAAATTATAAATTAATTAATTTAAAAACTATCCAAAAAATATTGGATAAACATTTTGTTCATTGATAAACATTTTGTATGTTCAGTACTTACATACATACTTAACTGTAAACAAAATCTAGCTACAAAAATACTATCGGTCCAATTCATAAAAAATGAAAGTAGACTTCAAATGTACTTTAAGAAAATTTTGTATGAAAATTTTGTCTAAAAACACACTTCAAACCTACTTTATTTTTTATGAATACGGCAGTATATACATATGTTTATGTACATATCTACTAGGGATGTCAGTTATGAAATCCCGGGATTTTCGGGATTTGTTAAATCCCGAATCTCGAGATTTGTTTTAAAAAATCCTGGGTATTTTAGTATTTGAGTAAAAGAGCCAGTGAAGTGTAATTGGTTTTATCTACTTTATCAATAAATCAATGATTTTTTTTAAGAAGAGAAAATCAACAGATTACACATTAAATCACAAATTGGAAAGGTCAGAAACGTTTCAAGTCACAAACAAAAAATAAATGTTTTCAAAAGTATGTTGAAGAAATGAAGGTGAAAGTCTAAAAAAATTTAATTAATTTTGGAATACCAAACTCGGTTTTACTTAAACAAATACACCTAATTCTGTTTTTACGCGATATATACATACGTTCCATGAAAACTCGTGTAAAAAAACCGCGTAAAAAAAGATAGAGTATCCATATCAGCGTTAAATTTGCAGACTATAAATTAGCAAAAGCACACAAATTTCTGCTTAGCTTACACTTAAAACTTTGTTAGTGAGCAAGCAACAGTGCAGCGCAAGCCAAACAAAACAAAAATAAAACAAGTAAGAAAGTATAGTCAAGCCCGACCATATAATACCCTACAGCCAGTATATGTATAAAACAGTTTTTTTTAGAAATGTGCGCTATATGGAAGATGACCTATTATTGTGTATGTTAAACTTTATCTCGATATAAATAATTTTAAAAGATTTATGGAGGTTAAAGTTGATTACGGGGAGAGTCTTATATGGGAGTTTCGACTAATTATGGACCGACCATTATTAAATTAGGTATCATTATTTCTGTATATAAGAAACTTTTTTGTGTCAAATTTTATTTAAATTCCAACATTTTTAAGAAATTTATGATCGTTAAAGTGATTTTCGGAAGTGGGCCATTTATGGGAGCTACGACTAATTATGGAACGATCACAATAAAATTGTACCGTATTGTTTGTATGCATATGAAATATATTTGCGTTCAATATTATTTGGATACCAACATTTTTGAGCGAGTTATGCTCTTTAAAGTGATTTACGGAAGTGGGCCTTATATGGAAGCTACGACTAATTATGGACCGATCATCAGAAACTTCTAGCATATTATATGTATATACACGAAACATATTTGTGTTCAATATTATTTGGATACCAACATTTTTAAGAGAGTTATGCTCTTTTAAGTGATTTTCGGAAGTGGGCCTTATATGGAGGCTACGACTAATTATGGACCGATCTGCACAAAATTTGTTGATATGATTTGGCTTCATTTACCACTCATTTGTAATGAAATTTGTTTGGTTCCTTGCATAATTCAAACATTTATGATCGGTAAACCCCAATTTCGGGAGGACATTTTTATGGGGGCCAGGTGAAATAATGGACCGATTTCCACCAGTTTCAATCTCATCCATCCGTGGGCCAAAAAAATATCACTTACCAAATTTTATCAAAATATCTTCAAAATTGCGATCTGTACTCTGCGCACAAGCTTTACATGGACAGCCAGCCAGACGGACGGATCGACTCAGAAAGTGATTCTGAGTCGATCGGTATACTTTAAGGTGGGTGTTGGACCAATATTTCTGGGCGTTACAAACATATGCACAAATCCAATATACCCTCCCCACTATGGTGGTGTAGGGTATAACTATTGACAGTAGATTTACTATGTGATGTTATTTGCTGACACAGTCAGCCACAGCAATTCACTTTAAAAAATTTGCTGCTGCTTAAAACTTACAGTTTTTGAATTTTTTTTATGCTTTTGCTAAAACCTGTGAATGTTTGCTATGTTGAAGTTAAGCAAGTCTTATTTTCATTGGATGATTTAATCAAAATTTTTAAAACATCCAAAATTGAAGAATGAATTTCATAGAAAAATAGAAATATTTGTTATTAAAAATAAATTAAAAACGTAGATTGCAAAACGAATAAAATAATGAATGTAACGTAATTTAAATATCTAAAATCTATCTATCAACACCTTATAATGTCTGTAATGATATGGCATCAAATTATAATTATTTGTTGTTGGTGAGAAATGCAATCAGCATACACTAATTTGTTAACAATTTTGCCCACAAGCGTTGATTGTGAACGATGTTTTTTGTCAGCGTCATATATTAGTAACAAAATTAAATCAAGATTCCATTTACTTAAGAAGCCTTAATATTTTTACAAAAGCTTAAGGTCAAACGATAATATTCTATTGCTTTTAAATTAATATAGAAATTAAAGGCGGAGTCATGGTGTAACTATGCAAAATGAGTGCATAAGCACAGCTGACTAGAGCTGCAAAACTATCGATAGTCGCCCCACTCCATAGTTTCGATAGTCGATAGTGGTCACTATCGATAGTATCGATAGTTTTATGAATTTTAAAAACTGATATATTAAAACCAGCAATCGTTTTTGCATACGGCTGTTAACCTTCGTTCAAAATTAAAGAATATAAACTCATATGTAATTTAACAATTTTCAATCTTCAATTAATACAAAAATAGAATGGCTAATTTAATATGAAGGCAAATGAGTGAAAAAAGTTTTAAACTTTCTTAACAATTTACTTACAAAAAACCAAAGCGTGACCAGCAAATTGCAAAAATAAAAAAGTCGGTTGGATGCATTGTGTTTTATCCGCCGTTAAAATATTGTTATCCGCTGATGCCTTGCGATATAAGTAGCCAGTTTTGACCATATTTTTCTTGAATATATCACTTACACTAGTTAACACTTGTTGAACTAATTTATTTTATTAACGCCTTATACTGAACAAAATTTAAAATTTCAATCTTATTGACTTATTTCATATTTAAGTTTTAAAAATATCCGCCGGCGCCGAAATTTTTTGCCGAACAATTAATTTAAAATATGCCACCGACCAATTCTTGTCAGCTACGCTGTTTTGTTAATAATGACAATTTTTGTCGATAGTATCGCTATCGGAATCGAAGGTACACCAAAAATGAAACTATCGATACTATCGATAGTGTTGCAGCTCTACAGCTGACTGACTTTGTTTACAATTTACTTATGTCAAAATTAATACTTTTTCAAGTGTTTTTGACAGTAGTACATAATTTTACACAAACAAAATGCCTGTTGTTTCTGTATGGTGTTGTATTTGTTGCCGATTTGCACTCATCTTGTATAATTACACCATGTTACAAAATTAACTTTTAATAAATTTATAAATTATAGCTATAAGTACAGAAAATGTTTGTTTTCAAACATATTTACAATATAAGTTACTTTTTTGAAATAAATAGTTTTTATTATTAATAAAAATTGTTTTAATAATAAAAAAAAATCCCGAAAAGTTCCAGGATTTATATTTTTAAAATTCCAACTACCGGTATTTAAAAATCCAGTCCTGTTTGGCATCCCTAATATCTACATATAGATACTTGAATACAACAAAGAAACATTCTAATAATTGTTAAACACAAAACAAAAGTTCCAAAAAATGCAAATTAAAACAAAGTAACTATTGATTTTCTGTTGTGATACGACACGTTAAACAGATAAGATAACTGAAGTGAATTCCAACAAATCTTTAACATTTTAATTTAATATTCCTAGCAAATACATACACAAAACAATCTATAAAGCCAGACAGGAGTTTTCTTTTCGTTACAGGAAATTTATACATACTTAAGCTACTTACTAAGAAATTTGGTAGATATGTATGTAGTATGTCTGTTAAGTTTCTATTCGGGCAGTTGCTCTTTTCTCTTCTATGTTGCTCTAAATTTAAGACCAATTCCACACGGTTAATGGACCTTTAAAAATTAAATTGTTCACTTTGAAAATTCAAAATATTTCTTTTAGAATTTAATTTCTCTTAACAAATTCGTTTTGTGTTATATAATAACTGAAATGTATTTTAGTTTTTTTTTTATTGAATTTTTTGTTTACATACAGTTTAAAATTGTTTACGTTTTACGAGTTGTAGAATTACTTTTGCTAAATATGTGTGTATTTTTGATATTTGAGATTTTTGTTACAAAATTTATTTGAAATGAAAAAAGGTGATCCAACACTCGGTAATGGCCAACACTGACTGAATTTTAAGAAAACTCAATGAAACTTTACATGTTGTGTGCGAATTAAAGGCAAAGAAATTAAAATGATACATAAAACTTTGAACACGTTTTTAACCCCTAAATCTGAGAGAGCAAAAGAAATAATAAAATAAATAAAGTAAAACAAAAAAGCTCAAACATAATAGACACACACACACACACACACACACACATTCCAATACATCACACCAAATGGAAAAATACAAGGAATACTCAAAAAATATTATATTAAAAAAACTCTCACTATAAAAAAGAACATTAATCAAAACTATTTCTTTTTGTTTAAATGTATACAGCTACGTGCAACTAATTAAGGACAAAATACTAACATGACAGCTTTTGAAGCAAATAATACGAAAGGTTTTATGATATTCTCAAAATTTGTCATAGCTTACTCCTAGGAAATAACTGACTTTGACACCATATGTCAAATTAATTAATATTTATGAATCTGTGAGTCATATTTTCAAATTAGATTCATATTAGTCGTGCATATTATTAATGACATTCCACCAATTTTACAAAAAAAAAGTATTTGTTTAAAAATAAATCAATATTTTGTTGCAAATCCATTGTTATCGATAACAGCTTGTCACCAGCAAAGCATTGAAGGAATAGCTTCCCGATATTTCTTTGCTTTGGCAAAGAGATCACTAACTTTGGTTTTTACAACTTGCCATATTTTCTCAATCGGGTTGAGATCAGGACTGCTTGACATTGCTTGACGTGATGTGCCGTATGCTTTGGATCGTTATCTTGTTGAAATATCCATGTCACTGGCATATTCAGCATACGGCATCATTGTATCGCCTGGAATTCTTGCATAATGAAACTTATCCATATTTCCCTCAATTTTGTGCAGCGGCCCAACACCGAGTGCATAGCACCCCAAAGCATTATAAAAACCATTTCATGCTTTAAAGTGGCGGAATAGTATTTTGGATCAAATTCTTATAACTTTTACCGTCGAACATATTCTTTTCCATCTGAAGAGACCTTATTAATTCTTGTTTCGTCCGAAAATAATACTCTCCTCCATTCTACATCCGTTCAATGGAGCTACTTCTTTGCGAAGAAAAATTTGTGGTACTTTTTCTGAATAATATACCTGATTAAAGTTAAAAAAATGTGATTGCCTATTCAAGTGGCAGGCAGTGTACGAGGGCGGTTCGGAAACTTCTTAGCACAGGAAGAGAATAGTTAGTTTTTCAAAAAACATTTTTATTTTTCAATATAATCTCCTGAAACTTCAATACACTTAGTCCAACGCTTATCAAGCAATACTATCCCTTGATTAAAATAGTTTTGTTCAAGGCCTTCAAAATAGTGGTTTACAACTGTAATTGCACCTTCATTTGAGCTAAACGCCTGCCAGCTAGGAATTTGTTTAGACTTGGAAACAGGTAAAAGTCACTGGGAGCTAAATCAGGAGAATAAGGTGGGTGGTCAAGCAACTCGTATTTTAATTCGTTAAAACACTCTTGTGCGCTGGTCCGTTGTCTTGATGAAAAATTATTTTTTTGTGTTGTAAGCCAGCGCGTTTTTTTTCGAATTTTTACATTTAATGGACCCAAAATGTTGCAACAGTACTCTGAATTTATTATTTTACCCTTTTGCAGATAGCCAATTAATAAAATACCTTTTAAGTCCCAAAAAACCGTTGCCTTTTGGCTTCTTCCAGTTTCAGTTCATTGCTTGGATTGTTCTTTTGTCTCTAGAGTATAGTAGTGGTTCTTTGTCTCATCAATGGTTATGAAACGACGATTAAAATCCATTTTATTTTTCTTAAAACGATCCAAACTAGCTTGAGAAATTTTCATTCTTATGCGTTTTTGGTCGACTGTTAATAAATGCGGCACCCATCTTGCAGAAAGCTTTTTCATCTGTAGTTCTTCATGCAAAATTAAATGGACTCGATCATTTGAGATGCCCATGATATTGGCTATTTCACGCACTTTTATTCGTCGATCATTTAATACCATATCATGTACTTTGGCTACAATTTCTGTTATCGTTGCTGTTTTTGGACGTCCACTACCTGCTTCATCCTCAATGCTTGTACGACCACGTTTAAATTCAGCAACCCAATTTTTTGCTGTTGCATATGAAGGAGTACTTTCACCTAACACATTCACCATATCATTATAAATTTCTTGTCCCGATAAATCTTTTTTATTTAAATATTTAATGATACCATGAATTTCTAATTTTTATAATTAAAAAAATCGCAGATGCGTTTTTTTTTTGAATACCTTTGTCTATATGAAGGAGTTTCCACATCGAAAAGAAATTTAACAAGTGTTCATAGCACAGATGGAAGTTTCTAAAACACTCAAATTTTTTCTGTTTATACCGCGCTTTCTGTTCTAGGCTAAGAAGTTTCCGGAACACCCTCGTGTGTCCTTAATTATAAGCACGACTAATATCAATCTTATTTGAAAATATGACTCACAGATTCATAAATAATAGTTAATTTGATGCAATATGCAGCTATTTTCGAAATTTACCGTGTCCTTAATTAGTTGCCCGTAGCTGTATATTTATTTATTTGGTCATATGGTCATGGCAACATTTCAACAAAATAACAACAAACAAAAGATTTTTTTTTATTTTAACTCTCCTGCTCACTTCATTCATTAATTCTAATTGAATTAAAGAGAACGAATGTAAAATGGTTCTCTCGTTTAAGGACAATGAACAAACATCCCTATATTCTGTTTTCCACTCAAATACTAACTCACTTAAACAAACTAGTAACAAATAAAGCTTAATTTAGCTTTTTTGTTGTGCTTACAAACAAAAACAAAAAAAAAACAACACAAACATATTAAAGCTTTTTAGGACACAAACAAACAAATGATTTTTGTTGGCTAACAGTTAGTCTTATATATTGGTTTTGTTTTTTTTTTCACCTCACAACAACAGTTTGTTGTTTCCTTACAAACTTTGTTTGTTTATTTCTTTTATTTCTGTTAACTTCACTTACAAACCATTCTTGTTTAACTTCTCTTGCCCTTTTCATTTCCTCCTACCATTCAGTGTTTGGTTTTAATATAAATCTAACCATGTTCTTTTAATTAACATTGTTTCTATTGTTAATATTAATTAAAAGAGTAATATGTAGAGAGAAAAAGGAGAGATGAAAAAATAATAGCTGTCATAAGAGTGCATGTTTAATAAAACCTACAGACTTTATTACAGCATTTGCACATAAAACTTATTTTAAAATATCTATAAAATATTTAATTCAATTTAATTTGATTAGCGGGCACTGTGCAATATGCTGGAAATGAACATTTATTTTAAAGCGTGATCCATTTCGAGGTTCCCTAGGATAGGATACAATAGGATAGGAAGGGTCGTGCACTAAGTGCACTTCCACTCGGAGATCCTGTGCTCCATTGTAATTCCCTTCAGTAGAAAAGATAGAGAGTAGAAAGATAGATATAAAAAAGAACAACCAAAACCGCCTGACAAGGGGAAAAAGAAGGAAAGAAAGAAATATCCCCTTACGGATTTGGAGTCGCCGTAGAATGTCCCTTAAATAGCCACCCTATTCCCCTAATGAAACCCTGAACATTACTGAGTTCGTCCAGGAATCTATTTCCTAGCCACTTAAGTCTATGACCCTGCAACCTAGGACAGTTGCACACGATGTGCTCTATTGTCTCTGGCTCCTCTGCATCCCCACACACTCTACAGAAGTCCTGTGTGTTATTATCCCATTTGCCTCTGAAGGCCCAAATCGAACAATGCCCGGTTATCAGTCCTACCAGAATCCTGAGACTATACCTGTCCAATTCCATCAGCGTTCCGATTGCGTTTGCATTTAGTTTTGGGTATAAGGACCTGGACACTATGCAATCCGACCCACTACCCCAGGATTGGTCTGCACAGTCACGGAATCTTTCATGAATCAGCCTGTAGAAGTGACATATAGGTGGCTTGACCCCTCTTTCTCTAGTATCATGGTCCAAACCAGAACCATGTCTAGCCAGTTTATCTGCCACCTCATTTCCCTTCGAGGTTCCCTACTTTTTTAAAGAAAAAAACACAGACAATTCAAGTTTAATGGGTAATGTTTATTATCATTTGAAAGAACATTCTTTGGCAGTTATTTTTTGAAGATTATGTCTATCAAATATTGGCCGTTGCTAAGTCGCAGATGGTTCTATCCGTTGAGTATAATTTTCGAGGACTCGTTCGAGCATTTTAACTGGTAACTGGGGAATGACACGGGTGATATTTTCCTCCAAGGCCTGAATCGAAGCGGGTTTGACCTCATAAACTTTATACTTTACATATCCTCACAGCAAAAAGTCTTACGGTGTGATATTACACGATCTTGGTGTACAATCGACCGGCGAAAAACGTGAAATTATGTGCTCACCCAAGTGTTCTCTCAATAAATCCATTGATTGATGTGATGTGTGGGAAATGGTACCGTATTTACGTTTGCAATTTAAGATCTAGACGTAAAATGCACCAAGTCGTTCCATACATCAGTTCGAGTTGTTGCGAACGGCGACGAATAATTATATAAAAAAATCTTTTTAGTGTAATATTTTTACTTATTTAAATTTCCTGAGATATTTTTCATAGATGCTGATTTTTTTGGAAATTTTTAGGACTGTTTTTGTGTTCAAATATCATTAGTAAAATTATATATTGAATTTTGAAGCTGATGCTCCTTAATTTTAAATTTAATCTTAAAATTAATTTCTTGTAAATTAAATAAATAAATAAATAAATAAATAAATAATACCTATTATTTTTTATGCTAAATTAAAAACAATAAATCAACAAATAAAAATATACTCTGTAGTATATGTAGATATACTTAAATTATAGTTTTTTTTTTGAACAGAAAATATTCTTAACAAGCACATTAAAAAGCCTTTAAGAATGAAGAGCAAACACATAAACTTGGCAATGGAAAATTACTTCTGTGTTATTTGTGTGTGTTATTTTATTTCATGTAACAAATATTTTGTACACCAAAGCAAACAAAAATAAATAGTAAATTTGTTTGCTTTTTCCACTTTTATGATGGCAGACACACTAACTTCTAATAACTAAAATCAAATTTAACGGACTGGTACTTTAAGGTTTAAAATTCTAAAAATGGCATAATTTAAATGAGCTACAGTAGGAAGATTTTACCGGAAATTTTAATTAGTTAGGAAATTTTTTATATTTAAATTATTATTATTTATACACGAGTAATTTCAAATAATTTTAATTATTAATAAATTAGCTAAATAGTTTATAAAGTTCCTAAAGAACGCTTCCAGCCTTCGTCCGTCCTAAGAATTAAAAGTGTCTTTGATGAGACACTATTCTATAGAAAAGTCTCTTGGATGAAAAAAGTGTATAGAAAAGTAAAAGAAATTTTGATCCAATTCTCTAGTTATTTAGTAGTGCATCTTTCAGGCGCCTTTGGGTTTCCTTAAATGTTCGCAATGTTTAAGTTCCCATTGTTTTTATAAGATAGTAGCGCAATTCACAATCTTGTGCAAATGACTAGACTAGGCGATAGTGTGCAGGACTATCAGTCAGAGGGTTGTGCGGGTTCGATTCCCGCCAAAGACTCTGAGTGTTTTCCAAGTCAAAAAGCTTCACAGTTTGTGTTTGTTAAAAAAAAAAAAAAAAACATCATTGCATTTGCAAAAAGGTTTAGCATATTTTTGCTCTACAACAGGAGTGCCCAAGCCCTATACTCTTGGTGCTCTTTTGTATTTGTAAAAACTCTTAGCTATAGGTAAACATTGGTAACTGCGATCGTCAATGTAGATTTTGTTTTTGTTTAACGTATGATACCGTTTAAAAAAGTGTGTTGTTTGTTTGTATGTATTGACTTTTACAACAAAAAATACTGAATAAAAATTAGTTTTTATTTAAATGTATTGGTGTTTGCTCTTACATAAGCAACTATTGGGCACTCCTGCTCTACAATAACAAAATACACAGCAAGAGAAACAATATGCTAAAAGCTGAGTTTCTATTCTAATCCATGTGTTTCACTAAAGAATTAAGAAAACTAAAGTTAGATTTACACGATTGAAATTTTCTTCAAAATTGCTCTACAAAATGCTTCAAAATTTATTTATTTAATAATTATTAGTAACTATTAAATAAATAAATTTTAAAGACTTTTTGCTGCTTCGTATTTTGAAGAAAATTTCAATCGTGTAAATCTAGCTTAATTCTTCTCCATAAAATAAAATGACACAGAGGGCAATGATTATGTTGGGAAATTTAGCTGATGTAGCAGACAGACATAAATATAATAATGTCTTTTTAAATAGATAATATATACATACATACATATTTTATTTTCGTATTCACAACTTTTTCATTGCCACAAAACAGCAACAACGAAAGACAAAAGTGTGGCATGTGCGTAAATATTTTGTGTTTTTGTTTGGGTTGATCGCTCTTCTGTCTGTTTGCCAGCCATGAAGAGGAGGCCTGTTTACTATAATATTTGTTTAAATAAGTTGGTGTGTCTTATTTGTATTTTTTTCTTTTTGGAAGACCCACTTGTTGTGCCCATAATTGCCATCGTTTTTTTTTTATGTTTCACGTTTTCTTTTTAAGTGCCAAACAATTTGTAAATAATCGTTTCTGGTATGATTTTCTGGTACATATTGTTTAGTTTGTGTTAACTAAGCTATTAAAATGTCATTACAATGTTAAATTAGTGAAAAGAAATAATGATTCTTAATAGCAGTTTGAATTTAAATTTATTTTAAAGTTTTATAAACAAATAATATTTTCTCATCAAGACACTGTTGTATAGAATAGTGTCTCATCAATTAACTTTTCTCTGGAATTCATTCACATTTTTTTTTAATTGTGTCCCATGAAGAAATTGTTCTATAGAATAGTGTCTCATTCATGATACTTTTCTTTGGAATTCATTCGTATCAAGACTTTTTTAAATAGTGGCTCATCAAAACACCTTTCTATAAAATATTTTCTGATTAAAACACTGTTCTATAGAATAGTGTTTCATCAAGACACGTTCTATATATTTTTTATATTTTCTCATCCAGACACTGTTGTAAGGAATAGTGTCTCATCAAATAACTTTTCTCTGGAATACATTCACATCAAGTGTCTCACTTTTTTCTGAAATAGTGTCAAGACAATTTTCTATAGAAGGTTGTCTCATCAAAACACCTTTCTATAGAATATTTTCTCATCTAGACACTGTTCGCCAGAATATTGCATAATCAAGAATCTTTCAAATCATTTAAATATTTTATGTTCTTTTATATTTGTTTAATACATATAAATATTTATTTTTTATTAAATATTTCTCAAGGTCATTGTAAGCCTTACATATTTCTTAAATCGTTGCACCAAATTTACAGAAACATTCTCTACATCCTTTACACTACCAAGAAACGTCATTCGTTATTTTGTCCTTCAAAATTTGTTCAACCAATTTGTGCACACTTTTCATAAACTGCAGTCAGCAAAAAAAAAAAACAAAATAAACAAATACAGCAGAGGCAAAAATCTTTAACCCATGTTCGGGCATTAAATGCTGAAAACAAAAGCCCGCATAAATAAATGCCGCAAGCTTAAATACTTCAGCATAAAACAATACAAAAACTAAATAAATGAAAGAAATGGATGGATGGATGTCCTTTTATTAAACACACACATTCATATGTATGTAATTTGAAATGGTCTCAGGAAATTCTCATTATAAAAAAACAATTAAGAAAGTATTGTGGGTCACCCATTATATGAATAAATAAGTTTTTCAGGAATGGGCGCTATATGGAAGATATGAATAGCAAACTAAAACATAAAAATAAAAATCGAAAACGTATACATAAGTACATATGAAACTGGCATATAAAGTCTTAAAAACATATCAGCACGTAGAGAAAGAAAACAACTGCACAGCTACATAAGCAATGTCCAAAGAACTTATTACTGCCAGTGATAGTACATGAGCTCAGAAACTAACAGTGATAGAGCAGACAACATGACAGTCAGAAAGACATACAGACAACAGACCAACTGTCAGTTAAATAGATAAATACACAGAGAACATGTTCATTTGAAATCGTACACAACAAATATTACAAATGAAAAGCGAAAAATATACACGTTCAAGTTTACATGTAATTGCACATACATACATATGTACTCTTACAGTTTGTTAAAAAAGTTTAACTACGTTTGATAGTATACACTTAGTATTCACTTTATTTGAACAAAGTAATGCTAGGAACACAACTGGAACGGACATCGAATTTTGTCCAACACGGGGAATTAGTCGTTGGAAATTCGCTGTGTAAATTTTTTCATAAGAAGCACAATAACGATTGAGCGTTTAAAAAAATATATAGAAAAATAAATATGTATAATCAAAACACAGGTAAAAAAAAAACAATTTTCATAGTTAACAATTTTGTAAAGTTATTTTAAATTATATAAAGTAAAAAATAAAGCCACAAGTAAAGTAAAAATTAACATTATTTACTAAAACATTTAAAACTAAAACGAAACATAAAACAATACGTCCAAGTATTGTTGTGTGTATTTTCATATATACAAATGTGTTTTATTTTTGGCGCCAAATATTCGCTACCGAAAATTCGTCGTTCGTCCCAGTTGTAATCCTAGCATTAATCATCAAAATGAAGTCCTGTTTTACACACTTCAGTTTTTGTTCAATTTTCTTTGGAACTTGCCACTTCATTCACACGCGTCAATTCATTTTTCATACTTTTTCATGCAATTCAACAAGAAGAAAATAAAAGGAAATAAGAAAATTATCAAGTTTTTACCCCTCTTAATCTGTTTTCCTTTTTAACACAAAAATACTTGCCTTGAAGAGTCAGAATTGAAGATTGTGAAAGCGGACTAAAAGTAACGATAACACTAATTGGAATTATTTCTGTACTGGCATTTTGGTTTTATTCATAAGTCTCAATTTACACGAAGTAATTTTTATTAAAAAGATTGAGACAATTTTTTTCTTGAAATTTATTCGCTGTTCACACAGCACAATTCTTATTACTTAGATCGCTCGTATTTTTATTTGAGAGTATACACACATTTTTATACACATATGTAATACGAATAAGAGAGTAATACGAATTGCTAGTACAACCAAGTGTGTACTTATCGACTTATCTTCCCCTCATCTCGATGTCTAAAAGGTAATCAACTTAGCTTAAAGCATTGCTTCGTGTAAATTGGGACTTAGTCGTCATTTAGTGATTTTGATTATTGCTTAAGGTACGGTCACATTTGGCAAATATTTGCCGAAAAAGACGTAACCACTAAATAACATATATTTTAACTCGTTTACAGCGTTGTCAACTTGTTGCGTTTCGCACCCTTTTTGGTGTTTTTTTTAAATTTTTAGTGCAAAAAATTCCTTAGTTGGTGCTCATTGCGCTTTTTTGTTAATTTCGCGGCGTGTTTTAATTTTTCCGAAAATGTGATGAAATCTTTTTTTTTTTTACTAATATTTAATTGCAGTTTTTTCAATAATTCATTATCATGAAATTTATACGATGAAAAAGGACCCCATTAAATGTATTTTAAATACGAATGTATGATAAATGAATACATTTCTTGTGTAGCCTGATGGTTTGGTATACTGAAATGTAGACAACCAGGGTTAGAGTCCCAGTGAAACCCTCTAACAACGTTTATTAAAAAAAAATTCAAATAGTACTTAAAATAGAAAAGAAAAATAATTTAAAAAAAGTACCTAATATGTACTGAAATTAGCCCTTCTTTACCAATAAGTACTTCAGTTCCGAATAGGATATTGTGAGTTAAATTTGAGTGGTTAAATGCTTATTTTATCTTTATTAGCTCGTTTATTTTATAAAAAGGCTTTTACTATTAATCGTTGATCCCAAAGTACAAAGGAATACAAACAAATTTGTTTAGTTTATTTTTGTTTTTGTTAAGTTTTATTTTTTTTCTTCTAAAAATACTGAACTGTAGAAGACAGTTTTATTGTTATATTTATAACACAAAAATATTATACTTTTTTTGTAAAATTAATTCAATTAACATTTTAAATACAAAAGAAATTCTAAACTTGGTGCGTTTTTTATGAAATGGCGCGTTTCTTTTCCATTTTGTTGCGTTTTGAAATTTAGGCCAAAGCACAACAAATATTTAATTTTAATTTATTTGATGCTGTTTGAGCTTGCAAAACTCTTGTAAGAGTAAACAACGTCAAACAAATTTGTGCTAAAATAAGTGGTTACGCTTTTTTGAGTAAATATTTGCCAAATGTGACCGCACCTTTACTCTATTCATGTTATCTTACAACTTTTATATTAAAATTCAAATGAAGTGTATATAATAAAGCAGCTTTTTTTTAACAAAATTAACACATTTTTAATATTCATTTACTTTCGCCCTGTACTGTAAGTTCGTAAAATATTTACACATACATATATTTGCAGTAGACTGCTCCAAATTGTTTAATTATTGACCAACAAGTAAGTTTCCTCGATTCAAAATGCAAATTAAAAATGAAATTGCTGAATTGTTCATCAGAAAGTATTTTTACAATATAGTACATCAGTTACTCCTAAAATATGAATAATTTGTTTTTCTGCAGCACTCTACTAAACAGTTAAAACAAATATTTAAACAATTTATGCACGTATGACTTTTTCACACATACATGCTTACAATTACACTTACATACACTGTTGCACAGCTAACCAAACAAAAGGAATTCTATTTTATTTTTGCAAAAAGGACATAAACACACACACACACACAAAGTTGGCTATAAAAACTGAAGATAAAAAAGTTGTAATTAAAGCCAACAACAAGCAACAGCTGTTGGTTGCTAATTTAAAACATTTTATTACTTTGCGGTTAAAAAAGAAAATGGAAGTCGCTAAATAAAAATTATATATTTGAGGGAGTCTACCTTAATTAAAGCTATAAAAACGAGAGAGAAATTTTAATAAATACTCGTAAATCACACAACACGTGTCTAGAAAAAAAATAGTAATAGTAATTAATAGATGTGTGTGAAGTTAAATTTTAATATTTGTAACCCTAGACACAAACCTTTAAAGTTAACAGAGTTCTGTTATAGTGTTAACATTGCACTGTTAGACACATCAGGAATTGGTATACGCATTAAAAATGTTTATTTGGCCATAATTGTGGACAAACTTAACCAGGATAAATGGAACGATAGCATATGATGTCCCGCTTTTTTCTAAAATGTTGAAACTTTACAAAAATACCAAATACATAAATAGATTTAAATAAATAGTTTTTCCAAATTTAAAAATTTAGACTTCTCTGAGGGCGAACAAATGCACATTAGATTTGTAAAGAAGATGAGTGGCTATAATAGTCCATAGTCAGAAATTCTAACAGAACGAGTTGGAGCGAATAGGAACCTTAACCTTAATACTGACTTCTCTGAAGGATGAGTACAGTTTTCCTGGAATAGAGGCAACGTGGGCGGACAAATGCGTATTGGATTTGTAAAGAAGATGAATGGCTATAATAGTCCATAGTCATAGTCCAACTTATAATAATATTAAAAAAGTATTTAAATTCTTAAAAACAAACTTCATTGCACAAACAAATTTAAATAAGTCCACATATATACATACACTCCCCCATTAAAATTAATAAGCCGATAGCATTCGTGGCTAATGCTTTTGATTTATTTTAATTTTAATTATAATAAATTTGTAAATAAATACTCTCTGATATATAATTCATTTGTTTCTTTTGGTTGGGCTCACACGGGCGTTTCTAGGCTGTTGTTGGGGTTTTTTTTTATCATTTTAATAAAACTTACACACAAACAGGAAAAAAATTAAAATAGTGCATATGATAAAAATCAAACACTTTCTTCTTTGAGTTACAAATTTTTTTTTATAGATACCCCACTCGCATCCCATTAAGTGGCCACAAAGCTCTTAAAGGAAAATAACCAAGCTTTCTATGAGCAAAAAAAAAAAACAAAAAACATCCATTAAAAAAAAAATTATTGCATATCGTAAAATGCAAAAACTTTGTTTTTTTAATTAATATAAAGGAAATGGTCTAAAGTTTGTTTTGAGGAAAAATAAAAAAAAACTCCATTTTGAAAAAAAAAAAATGGGGGAAAATGAAAATGACACATTGCACATTGCAGAAGCTTTCTTTTGAGGAAAAAAAGGGCCCAAATTGAAAAAAAATTAAAAAGAAAATTTTTTAAAAATTAAAAAAAATATTTTTGGAATGATTGAAGAAATAGCTATCTAAAGTCCTTTGGTCCTTTTTGCTAGGACCAATAGGTGAAAAGTTACACTCATTTAAAAAAAAACCCTGTATGACCAAAATGTTCAACATTGACCACCTCTAACTCCGGCAGTTTTTGACTGATAAAGCTGAAAATTTGTGTCTGGCCTACTATCCAATAGTACTAAGCTTGGTGCAAATTTAATACAAATCGGAAGACATAGATTTTAAAAGTTGGGTCACTTGACGCGAAATTACCCATATGTATGTATGTATGTATATATTTTGCCAAGAAAATAGATCCTTTTTTAGTTTTGTAGCTGACCTAAATCAACAAATGTGCAAAGTCTACAATACATACTCTTACACATTTAAAACACTTAAATACTCTTTTATACATAAAAATCTTAAAAGGAACTTCCTTTTAAAATACTCACATCCTTTAGTTGTTAACGAGAAAAACGCTGACAATATCTACTTATGTCCTAAAGTGTGTCAGTCAGTGTTTGTGTGAGTTGTTATGAGTAGTTAGGTGTGAGAATGTTCAACAATCGTTGGTCGTTGTCATAACACAACAACATTAGACAATGTCACACAGTTACATATATCTAGTTGTAGATATACACAGTCACGCAAATACCTTTACACACATGAAATAAATATTATTTTGTTATCCTCAGGCTGATGGCCATTTTCCGTTTAACAGCAAAATGTCGACAGAGTATAGAAATAAATTGTATAAAAAAAATTCATAAACGGATATGAAACTGATTGTAATCAATTGTCATAATATTTGAATTTTAGATAAATTATACAGTGCGTAAAATATTGTTGTTTTCTGAGAGGGGACGCCTTTTGTCACATATTCGCTTATGACTAAGGAAATTTATACATATGTTGGTTGTCTCTTATTAGTTGTCAACAGTTTTCAATAAACTTTTGGTCATTATTCAAAAACTACAATGGTTTGTTATCGCAGACATCTGGTTGACCTAATAGAAAAATATAAGAACGATCCTGAACAATATTGGACTATTGTCAAAGGAGCATTCCCACGACAGCCGGTTCTACGCACCGGAATGACCCGATATCACTCGGCCAAGGGCTGTCAACTCAGCAATTACTGCTGTTACAACAACAACAACATTGTCAAAGGAGGGTTACAGCGGAGTGGTACGCTGTAACCCTCACCCACTGCTTCGATATTAATATTTAAACGGGCTTGTTTTTTAATCATTATTATTATTTAATCGAATTTCCCTGAATTGTTTAATTAATCTCTTCACAGTTGGCGAATATTGCCAAGATGAAATTTTCAAACTGTAATTTTAAATATTGCTCAAGAATATTGCTTGTAAATCTGATTGTTATTGATTATAGTAATACATACAAACGTAGGTTAAATACACAACTAAATGAATCCCAGAGTTCTGTTATTATTTAATCAAATTTGTCATACTCGTATATGCGTTTTTATCTATAGAGGCTTTCATAAAAATTATTTGTTTAAATTCTTGAGTTGAATCAGAATTTGTCAGACATTGGGTAGCATCTATGGGCTCAGGCAGATTTATAACTCTATCGAAACGCAAAATTCAAAAGTAATTTGACTAGAACTTGAAACAAAACCAGCAAATTCTGCTTGCAACACTATAAAATATCTTAGCACGAGCCTTATGAATATCCAACGTTGGGGTGGTGCAGTGAGGAATGGAAAATGTCATCTACTTAATAATTACCCTAGATATATTTTTCTGATAAAGAAAATAACAGGTAAACTAGGTACAGAGTTGATAATTCAAAATTAGTTCGGAAACATCTATAACTTGAGTTATCCATTTCCATTTCAATAAAAATATTTGAATAATATTCAAGATAAAGATTAGCCGTAATAATTTGAAACACATACATTTTAACAAAAATATCCTAATCCAACCACTGTGCACCACACCTTCAAACAGCGACGAAGAGAAAGCACATGTATTGACTCTTACATTAAAAATGTAAATGATATAGAAAATTAAACCCAACCAACCACCCCCTACAACATGTTTTTCGGTACACCTAAACTCAGACAGACATTGTGCCATGAACATGTGATAACTATATTTGGAATGTATATCTCGGGGTATGTATACGTTTGCTTGTATCTGAGAATGTGTTTAACACAGTGATGTTCAAAAATAAAATGTAGATGTATTTGTGAGAGATTTTGCACAGCAAACATATTGTCAAACGCTTAAAATCAGAAAAAAGTAAAGAATTTTTTTCAAATATAAACACCTTATGAAACAATATCAGGGACCGTAAATAACAATTATAAATATCGAAAACCAATTTTAGAACAGTTATTTTGATAAAAAACAAAAATAAGTCTATCTAAAACAGTTTTTTATTTTTCGTCTTCAATTGTAATTGAATCGCGTGTGTTTGCTATGCTTCGATCAACAAGAAGCAACAACAATGCTTAACAAATTTCTGAAAAAAATGACGATAATCCATCGCATGTGTTCTCATCGCTTGCTCAACGACGACTGAATGAATGTTTTTAAAAGAGCATAAGAAATGTGTGTAAATTTTTCAAACAATTGTTGTATGGGCTGAACATCACTGGTTTAACAGCTTCACGTCAATGTTCGATTATATAATTTTTGGTTTTGTACTACATACATATGTATTTTCTTTTGCTCAGTTTCAGCTGACGTACATACACTTACACAAACAACATTCTTTGCTCAGCTGGCACCAAAATACACGCCTTCAAATAAGTATGTGTGTGTTAGTTGAGAAGAGCAAAAAGCTTTTTAAAGCTAATAGAGTAAAGTATGTATCCTTTGAGTTAATTTTGCAGGATATTGTCTTGAGATTTAAGCAAATGAGTAAAAGAGAGAGACAGAAAGAGAACTATTTAGAGTTAAACTTAATAAAAACCAGCGTTGTCAACTTGGTGCGTTTCGCACCATTTTTGGTGCTTTTTTAAATGTTTGGTGCGAAAAATTCTTTAGCTGGTGCGCGGTGCGCTTTTTAATTTTTGGTGCCACCAAAGCAAATTCAACACAACTTTTTGTTTCAGTGTGAGAAAAAAATCTTTCTACAATAAAATACACCTGTTTGAGTACCATTTCATTCAACACTGGAAAATTTTTTTTGTGTATTTCGGTGCGTTTTTTAATTTTTTCGAAAATGTTATGAAATCTTTATTTTTACTAATTTTTAATTGCAGTTTTTTTTCATAATTCATAACTCATGAAATCTATACGATGAAAAAATGTATGTTAAATACGAAAATAAATGAAATCAAATTCTTCAAAAATCTTTGTTTGAAAATCAAATTAACATTTTAAACACGTAAATAAAAATTATTGTATAACCTGGTCTACTGAACTGTAAACGAACAACCAGGGTTAGAGTCTCAGTGGAGCCCTAACAAATTTTATTGGAAAAAATCAAATAGAAGTACTTTAACTAGAAAACAAAAATATATATAAAAAAAGTACCAAATATGTACTGAAATTAGCTTTTTTACCAATTAGTACTTTAGTTCCGAATATCATATTGTCAGTTAAATTTTAAGTGGTTAAATGCTTATTTTATCTTTATTAACTAGTTTATTTAAAAAAGGCTTTTACTATTATTACTTTTACTAATAATCGTTGATAAAAAGTTTTTTATAGAATTTATGATATTAAAAAATTTCAAATTAGTTCAATAAATATTTGAAACAAAAACGAAATTCTTAACTTGGTGCGTTTTTTTGTAAATGGTGCGCTTTTTTCTCCATTTTCAAATTTTTAAGTTGACAACGCTGATAAAAACTCTTGTAAGATTATGAATTTATTTGTTTGTTTGTGTGTGTGGATTTTGCATTCACGTGTATAATATTAATGTGTTGATAAGGACATATTCATTAGAGGCGTTATTCATATCATATTTTGATTATATAAATTGCTGTGTTTTGTGGCGTTTTTTTTTTGTTTGTTTTTTTTGTTTTTTTTTACTTCAAATTAACACAGATATCTTAGAAAATTATGCTGAATTAATTTATTTTGTATATAAGTGTCAAGTGTTGGTGCAGTGTTAGGAGTATTTCGAGTGTTAGAGAATGTCAAGTACATATGTACTTGATTATGCAAATTAAAGCACATATTTTATTTTATGTTGCACGATTTGGAAAATTAATCTGTTTTAAACAACGAAAATTTTTATTTCAAAGTTTAGTTTTATCTAAAGAACTCATGTGAAATATTCTTTAAGAGACAGCATTGCAAATGTTTTATACAAAAAGTAAATAATTACATTGGGAACAGTAAAACTTTAACAGCCTAACGAACAGACTGGTTAAACAGCCCAACACGAAAAATTGTGCCTTAAATTTTTTAGTCAATTTGTTAACATCTTATATAGGTCTGCAACTCATCTAACTCACTTTTTTGGATCAGCTCCAGTTTTCGAGATATAAATTTGTTTAAAAAATTACGTAGTTACATGATTGTGAGTAACATATGTAACTGAAGAACAGTTTAACCTACTTAGTGAAAAGAAAAAATCAAAATTTAACTACAATATTACCTTCATGCTGCCCTAACATAATATTTACTCCACTCAGTTGTTTTGGAGATACATATAGCGAAAAATATTATTTGAAAATTGTTTTTGTTTTTCAAAAATTCATAAAAATAGAGATATTGCATAAAATGCAATATTTCTTGTTACGTCCATAATAGTTTTGATTTTATTATTAATTTTGTAAAACTATAACGTGGTTTTTGCTTGTTGTTTTACAAAAATTTAAAAACAATCAATTAAAAGTACCACATACCTCAGTGTACTGTTGTATGTATAATGTATTTTCTTTTAACCAGAGTTGTGAATGGATTTTTAACAAGATATAGCTTGCTGTATGCGTAACGTATTTTCCTATACAGTAAAACACAACCCACATTGAGACAATGCTCCAGTGAATCAATAGAGTTGGGTACCCTATCGTCACCGATAAGAAACTTCGCCCTCTCCTTTACGCGGTCGACTAACTCCAAAATACACTTTGAAGCACCGGCCCATACGGTGTAAATAGTATGGAGATCAGATGGAGCGACGTATTTCCTACACCGTTTTTAAAAACCAAGCCACTTGAACGCTTCTTTTGACACTTGAAAAATGTATTTGGTCCAGCGGCCATCACACTGGATTCTCATGCCTAGAACGTCAAGAGCATCTGATTCCTTAATATTTACGCCGCCTATAAAAACAGATGAAGCAACATTAGTAAAATTATGCAAAACTGGAGTTTTCAATGACAACTACATGCCATCTGTCTTACTTAGAAGTAGTTTAGTAATGACTGACATAAAATAATTTGATATAAAGGGTGTCCCAACTAAAACGCAATGGTGTCAATGGTGTTCGGTATCGTGAAATGATAACCAGTTTTTTCTTGTCTAGAATTGAAGAAATGAATGTGGAGGGTATGTGGTTTCAACAAGACGGCCAGAGAAAATGCATCAGTCATTTCCCGGTCGTTTTATTTCGCGTTTTGGAGACCAGAATTGGCCGCCTAGATCGTGCTATTTAACACCTTTAGATTTTTTTCTTTGGGGTTTTTTGAAGTCGATGGTTTACGCGAATAAGCCGACGACGACATTAATGAAATACCGCAGCATTTATGCAAAAAGGTCATTGAAAATTTCATTAAAAGATCGCGTGTGTGCCAGCAAAGCCGCGGCGGCCATCTGAACGATATCTTGTTCCAAACATAACCTCATTCTGTCTACTTTACGATATAATAAAGTTTGACGATTTTTTTTAAATATCTGTGTTTTATTTAAACTTTAAAAATTGCCTTCTAGTTAGGACACCCTTTATAAGTGCTTGCTTACAAAATTCAAAATAAGTACATTCAACCTTTAAATGAGACATAAGTTTCTTACTTACAGTCCTAAACAAATTAATTTAAAATAATTTTTAATTTTTTTTTAATTAGTTCTTTATGAAAAAAGAGTACAAATATATGTATATGTATGTATTAGGCCGGGCCAATTTGTATGGAGCCGAAAAAATCGATTAGAGCCGCCCCCTAGGATGATTCTATGGACAATTCTAAGTAACTTTGGTGAAAGAACCATGGGTCTATCTCGATTTTCGAGTCTCCCACTTTTCAAAAAATGAATGACTTGAAAGCAAGAAAGACTTTCAAAAATAACTTATTCCGCTTTTCTTCCACTAAATTAATTTTTTTTTACACATGTTGTTATTTTTTAGGTTGAATTTCTGTTGAAAAAAATAAAATAAATATCAATTTTACCGAACATTTTTTCTCGGAAAATAGACGAAAAATATTACAAATATGCATGAAACGCCCTCTGGTGGTGTTCATAGGTAAAAATAAAGATCAAAAATGAATTTCTCGACCCCAAAAACCCCCAATATAACGATGAATAAAAAATCGAATTTCGAATCAAAATGATGTTATAGGGAAAAAAATCATTTTTTGAAAAGTGGGAGACTCGAAAATAGAGATATCCTCATGGTTCCTTCACCAAAGTTGCCCTAGGGGGCGGCTCTTATCGACAAAAAATTTGGCCCGCCCTAGTATGTATATAGGTAAGTTATTTAAGTGACTTTTTACTAGCTGAAAATAAGTGGCTAAAACTTTAATTAGTGGAGGAGTTATTTCCAGTGAGTTTTTAATCACAGCAACATTTAATCCTTTTTTAAAAGATTAATGTGATAAAATGATGCAGTGATAAAGCGCATATTGGGTGTATCACTGATTATAAATGATTAATATTTCCAACTTATTTAATTATATTTTACATTAACTTAAGTTGTTAACATTTACTTTTGAATGTATTAATGCAACTACAATTTAATATAACTAGTCATAGGAGATCTAGTCGTAATTTCATATTTAACATTTTACCACAACAAAGTAGTGGCCATAAAAATATGACTGAATCCCGTTGAGGCAGTAAAATATTAAAAATGAACCATAAATCTCTAAAATGACATAAAAAAAGTGCTGGCAAACAAAAACCGAACAATATAAAAACACATCAAGACAACAAAAATTAAATATAAAAAAGAAGAATTTATACAGACAAAGCATGGACAAAAACAGTCTCCAAGGATACAATGGATAGTACAACTGGTAAACATGATGATGGTAATAAATTGTGGCAAGGCTGCAAGGAACACTACTGCATCATGGTTCGCTTTAAATTTGTATATATTTAGGCTAAAGTGATAATTGTAATTAGAAATGAAATTGAATCTTTCAACAAATTAAATCATACCATTTGTAATTTTTACAATTTCTAAATCATTTGCGAACTTATACTACGATCTCGAAGTTAAGTAATAAGACAATTTTGGTAAAAATACTAACAAATAAATTAATGCACTTTCTTTCAAGTAGATCAAAGTAGTATTGTTAAATATTCACCCCTATTGTGAATAAAAATTAAACATGAAATTTGTTTCCTTTTCAAATTTTCCTATTAAAATTCAATGTTAAAAAAATAAAAGGGAACAAATTGCATGTGGAATTGTGGAATTGTAATTAAAAGCAAGTAATCATGTAAAACATTTAATACTATAAATAAAAGTAACCATGTTTTTTAAAGACGTTTTTTAATATTTTTTTATTTCAATCACAGCACAGAATACAGAGATTATTTATTTCTTTTTTTTTTTGATCATAAATATAAAATGAATATTTTGTATGAGTGATTGACTGAATATGAAAGCAGTTTTATAGAGAAGAAAATATTTGATGTGTATGTAAAATGTATGTTAGTTATGCTTAATAGTTTTTGTATATGACATTTGTTCATTAACTTATAACAAGAAAAACTTATTTAAAAAAAAAAAGTTAAAAAGCTAATAGCGTTTTTTGGGAAAACTGTTTTACATGTTTCTTAATATTTTATGGTTAATTTCTATATAACGACAACATTATTAATTTCAACTACTTCAGGTTTTCCAACTGTGTGTTTTTTGTAGTGTTTGTTATAGTATTCAAATACATATGGAGACAACTAATTTTTGTATAATATTTCTTAATTTTTTGTTTATGTAGACATAGATTTTCATATTTGTGTTAAATTCATTTTCAAATTTTTAATATTGTAGAATTTTAGTTTATATTCTAAATGATTTTTGATAAACTCAGTTTTATTTGCAACAAAACAAGAAATTAGCTTGTATCTTAGAGATTAAGGTAAATAGTTTTGTTATGATTGTTTTTTAAGGTTTTTTATATATATTTATAGGTGAGTATGTAGTTGTTTTAATTATAATATTTATATATTTATATCAGCAAATTAAGTTAAAATTTACAATGAAAACTCAATGCTTTATCTTGAGCAAAAATTGTTAGGGGAAATAAAATTCCTAAAAGAAATAAAAATAAAATTCCAAAAATAATCTCATATTTCAAAAAGAAACTAACTGCACTTAGAAGAAAGTTTTATATCAAAAACTAAAAATCTAAAAAAATCTTTTGCGCCAGGCCCATGTAAATTGGTCCTACTGGAAAAAACGAACTGATCAGAATATTTTTGCTTATCATTAAAAAAAAAAAAAAAAAACTATCGTCTAGGTTCTATATTCCACTACGTAGTGAAACTGAAATCGTTTTTACTTCCACATAGACTATTCCGCGGCGTTCTAAAAAACGACTGAAACTTTATTCTGCGATGAACCAAATTTTAAACGATATTTTACTTACAAAATTAAAAACACAAACTTAATGAAAATTAAACTTCCATTTCAATTTACAAATGTAGAACCAAGGTGTATAATTTACAAAAATATAATTCTTGCAAAATAATTCTAATTGCTTACTACCACTGTCACTTGTACAGCCCGCAGTAATGTATGATTATGTCGCAAATGTCTGATAAACTAAAAAAATGCTTCATTCAAACAAATATAAAGCAAATGTATAATCATACAAATTGTTATTAATTAAAATTGTTTCAAATAATTTTTTTCTGGACGACCATACTAGATTACATACAAATTTATAAATCTAAAATTCATAATTTGTATTATAATTCTGCAATTAATATAAGACAGACAGACAGAAGACAAATGTATGATGACAAGTTTATTTATGCTGCTGCAGAGGCCATAAACCATTAAAAGATTTTCATAAAATACAAAATTTAAATGTATTCCCAAAGTAAGACCGACAATCATACAAAATGCAAACAGCATATAAGACATATTAAGCACAAACAAAATTAAGTTTATTTTACAAAAAAATATTATAAAACAAATAAATTGTAACGAAACGTTACTTCCATTTCTATGCTACAGATGATTTATGACAGACATTTAGATTTTCATACAAAATTTCATGTCAGACAAATTTGAAACAAATTATTTTGTATTCATATTTTTATCAGACTGATATTTAAAGTAACAGGGTGTAAACTGAGACTGCTAATAAGCATTTTTACAAGAAATCAAGTTGAAAATGTGTAATATTCAAGCCTAGAGAACAGTGTCACACTTTGAAAATGTATTCATTTTTAATATTTCTAAATTTAAAATGCCTTTTTTGAATGTTTAGGTTCTTAGTTTTGGGAAAAAAAAGTTTCTTATTTAATTTGCATTCAAACTATTCATCAAAACGAAATCGAAAGATTTCACTTGAATGCTTGCAGGCAGCAGACAACCACGTAAACCAACCAATGTTTAAAATTGTAATAAATGAACTGATCAGTTTGCTTATCAGCAGTTTAACCACAGTTATGACTTAATTTCGGATACAAGTTTTATAGTTAAGACTTAATTATGATAAAATTTTAATAAATTTCTTAAACTATCAACCGACAATTATAACCAAAAAAATAAAACTTTTCTTACAAAAAAAGGCAGTGCAGTTACTATAATTAACAATGAAATTTTATACTTAAACCCCCATTTTCAGCAAATTTAGTTATTTTTTTTAACCTAAAAAGTTTAAATAATTTTGGTATGAAATATTATTTTAACAGACAAAAGATTAAAAATAACTAGATTTCTTGAAAATGTGAGTTATATTATAAAGTAATAGCAGGCAGCAATTTCTTGCAATTATTTGAAATTACATATAAACAAAACTTCAGTTAAAGATTTTTTTCATTAATCAATAATCAGCCTTCGTCCCATTTTGACTATTTATAAAATTAAAGCACACAAAAATAAAAAAAATAATAAAACGCAAAACAAATTATAAAATATTGAAATTGAAATATTACTAACATTTGTTTTAACATTAAAAAAAAAATACTTTCACTTAACTAAATTGGGTCCTGAAAATTTAAATAAATATATGTATGTATATATGTATTTAAAATTTGTTAACATGCCTATAGTTTTTGGTTTTGTGACTTTAGTATAAATAATTATGGGGAAAGATAGCACGAGCGGGCAGATAATGAGGATCTTGTTGATTGCGATAACGACGGGCTAGAAAGACTGCAAGTACCTGCAAAAGAAAAGAAAAGTCAAGTAAGTTATGAATAAATACGATAGTTTTAAAAAGTAACAAATGGAAAAAAAACAAAAAATTATATAAATAAAGCAAAAATTAAAAGTATTAGAAGCACAATCACCTGGGTTCTACATTTGTAAAATGAAGTGGAAATGAAATTTTCTTTAAGTATGTATTCTGGGTACATATTTGTATTTAAGTGCAAATGGCTTGAAAAGTAAAATATAATTTCCAGTTTAATTCATCGTAGAATAAAATTCTCACTCGTTTTATAAAACGCCTTGAAATTATCGATGTGTAATTAAAAACGATTTCAGTTTCACTTCGTAGTGGAATATAGAATCTAGGCGAATGAGTCAAAACTAAAAGAAATAAGAAAATAACCTATATATGATTGTTACAATCATATTAGTCTCCATTTGAACATATTATGGTTGCTGCAATCATATAAATAATAACAGTGACCATAATATTGTTAAATAAAACTGGCAAACAGGTTGAGTTGATGGCGGTAATTATGTACATATATTTTTACTTTTCTTATATTTCTAGCTGCAGTGAGAACCATCACAATCAATGGCAAGTGCTAGCGATCAATGATAACGAATTTATTTTGTTTCGAATTGAGGATATGTGGGTCTAGCTGGGCAACGCTACTTTCAACATAAACGATTTGAGCGTATTTGTTATTCTCTAGAAAATTGGCCACCAAAATGGTGCAAATTGATGTGGATAAACATTATCTTATTGGGATTTCGTAAGTGAAAGATCTGTGCCAATCATTCGGATCTACGACACAAAGTCATTAAAATATCGACTCTAATAGCTGTGGAAAATAGCAGACCAACAAATCAGTATTTTTTAAAATCACAATCATTAATTCGTTGACAGGTTGCGAATAAGTAATTAGCCAATCATGCATCATATTAACAGAGATCGAGTCACCGTATTCATGATCGTTTAAATATTTGTAACGAAAAAAATTTCAGTTCATTTCTTAAGCGCCCTGGAGACGATCAAATAAACACATCAATCACTTAGTTGTGTGCGTGCAATCGTTATTTTTCGGCTACACATACACGTTGTCTGTAATGATCAAAAAGTTTTGATTTTTTATTTGATGGCCGATTAAAAAATTCATTTGCTTTGTATTTGCCGTCATAAAAAAGTGTACGGATGAAAAATATACATATTTTGTGTTTTACGTGTTTAGCAAAAATGAAAAAAACAATGTTTTATTTTTGGTAATACATAATGGAAAAGTGCATCAACACTGCACAAGTAGTCATCATCCGACGACGATATGATTTGATACGAACGCTACGAAGTCAAAATACAAATGGTGGTTATCGTGATTATTTGTGCGTCTCCTTTAAACCCAGCATATCATTCTAGGAGCGCTTCGAAAAAGGAGTCAGAAAATAGTCCAACAAAAGAGTATTTTTGGAGCGCTCCGAGAAAGGAGTCAGAAAATAGTCCAACTAAAGAGCATTTTCGAAGCGAAAGAGAAATTTGCTTGTTACTGTCCTGAGTCGGCATGCAGTATGACTCAGAAATTCCACTTAATTATGTGTGTACCAAAGCGTTGTTGTCCTGTTATTTGTGCTTTGAACAAAAAAAAAACCATAGCTGTACCACACAAGAATGATAAAAACAAGATTACACAGAGCCCAAGAAAAACCTCATAAAAGACTCTTTTCTGACATTATCTAAGAGCTCTTTAAGAGCCCAAACAAACCCTCATAAAAGACTCTTTTCTGACATTATCTAAGAGCTCTTTCTGACGGACCATTTTCGAATGTAATGACCCTCTTTTCTGAAGGTTTTCCGAGCAATTATGATTGTTTTTTGGGCTCATAAAGAGCATTAACGCTCCGGAAAAGGTGTCAGAAAAGACTCTTTTCGGACTCATATGGCTTGCTGGGTAGTTTATATGATCGACTCCAGGGCGCTTTAGGCATTCACATTTGTTATCAGCAGCTAGCAATAATTTTTATTAAAAATGTCTATATCTTATAACACAAAATGAAAAATTAATATTACGATCAATTGTACACTAACGTGATTCTAAATAAGAAAGTTTCATAGAACCCATGATTCAGTTACTTTAAGTTTCGGTACGTAAAACTAAATTATAAGAAAAAAAAACTGAAGAAATAAGAAACCAAACAAAATAAATAAACGATAAATTAAAATAATAATATTAAATAAACAAATAAACGATCAAATATATTTGCTCACCCAATTATTGATGGCTCTCGAGTTTAAAGTTAGATAGTGTGAAAAACGTATGCAAAATTAGTTCCAAAAACATATTACTAAATGGTTAAATTTGATTAGTTAATAATGGGAGTAATGAAAAAGAATTTAATGAAGCCCTTGTGTATTTTCCGCTATGATAAATAAACTTGGTGGATAAATAATTGTTACTTAGAAAATATTAGATAAGTTTAGTTTTAACTTAAATAAAAACGAAGGCTGTACGAAAGAATAAACACAACTAACGGGGAAAGGTAAAGAAATGAAAAACTTTGTAATTGTGTTTATGCTCTAGGAGGTGTTAAGAAAAAATCTTGGAGTTACAAGTTGTTAAGGTGTCGTTTGTAATGGAGTAATAATAAATACATAAATATTTTTCACTTTAAAACTAAATTTATTAATACGTATTAAATTGTATTTTACTTTTCTTTCTTCTTCACTTGTTATTAATTTTAATAGTAATAATAATAATAATGTTAATGTAATATAATGTTATTTAGTTTTGACATGGTATAATTCGTATATTTGAATGCAAGTATGATTGATTAATGATAATTGTATGAATAAATATTAATAATGTTCACGTATTTATATGTGTGTATGTATTTATAATAAATATTGTTTATAAACATATGTATGTATGTATTTACTTGTTAAGTTTATTTTAAAATTTATAATTTTTGTTTGTAAAATACCCCTAAACTGCTAATTATTGTATGTCTGTGTGTGAGAGTTTGTTTGTAGAAATGAGATTTGATCTTAGATTTTTGAAATTAAAGAATTATGTCATTTCATGGAGTGACTAGTTTATAATTTTGTTGTTTTGTTGTTAAATAATATATATATGTATATGAAATTAATAAATAAATTATTAATTTGTTGTTTTGTTAAAAGTTTCTAGATGAATTTATAGAAATGCACTGGGTAAACCGCGAGGATCTTTTTGATTACGATAACGCACAGTTAACCAAACACCAATGAACTTTATAATTTTGTTAAGATGAATTAATTTAGCCAACCAAATGAGAGAGAGAGAGAAAGAGGAAAAAAGAGAATATTATTAAGTTGTTAGTTATATGAATATTTATATAAATATAAGCAGTTTAGTTTTAATATATGTATATATTTCATTTTTATACCAAGGTACCTTTTTAAAAGGTGTCTCAAAATTCACGCAAGACTTGAATTTGTGGTCAATTCGGCAGTCCTGTCAACGTAAATAACCAGTCTGACATTGGACATTTTAGGGTTAGTACAAATGAAATAACAACGAGGATTCATTGTTGACTAATATTTCAAAAGTAAAGAAAAAGTCATTAAAAGTAAAGAACGTTTAGCTTTAATTTTTCAACCAAAATCATCCGGAACGATGAAGAATATTTTCACCATAATGCATTCCTTAATCATAAAAATTGCTACATTTTGGGGCTCAACTGGAGATTGTCGATAAACTTAAGCCTCCAGAACGTGTCACTGTTATAAATAGATTTTGTGGCCTCCGGCTTATTTTGGAGTTCACGACATTATAACAGAGTACTATCTTTCTAAATGGTATGATATTGCTGATGATGTGCACGACAAGACGGTCCAACATACAGACCTTGAAACAATTACTGCCTGACACTTTCCCAGGTCATGTACAGTCTCATTTCGGCGATTACAATTGGTTTTCTAGGTTGTATTACTAAACAACATTGGATTTTTTTATGGTATTAGTCAATGATCTAAGCCAACTAGGCAATAACCAACTTTGAATTGAAGGCACGATCTGCAAATATCTTATGTGGCATCGTCTCCACAATTTATCACTGTTTAGTGTAGATTTTGGGGATCATTGTTACCATTACTAGTATTCGATATATGTTCAAGATAACTGAGTTCATTATGCCCAAATTTACTGATATTGATTTGGTTGATATGTGATTTGAACAGGACGTTGAATTGACATAGTTGCAGGTAGTGTTCTCTCGCAATTTGATGATCCCATAGATCGCGTAATTCAACACCATAGGATTTGCATTAATGGGATTATTTAAAGTAAAAAGTCTGTGCTCATAATTCCACTATTATCAGAACAATACTGCCTTAAGCAAAATTAAGCCTCATTTATGCTAAATATCAATCAACATTTCGACAAAAACATGAGTATATACCAGCAAAGCCGCGGATGCCATTTGTCAGTTGTGTTAATTTTTACACAACCCTTTTCAAAACGGAATTAAAAGTTTCCATTTTAATGCTTACAGGCAGCATAAACCCTATCCTAAGTGTTTAATGATTCAGTATAAAATAACATGTTCTAATATAATCTAACTAAAAGAATTGTGTTGTTATTTAAGTAAAATCTTGCGTAAATTTTGGAACAGCCTTTACTAGGGACCAACAATTTTAGTTATTTTTGAATTTTAATAAAGTACTTTTCAAATAATTAATTAAATTTTTTTTAAATCGAAATTTGTAAAAAGTACTTTTCAAATAATTGCTTGAAACTTCTTGAAACAGACATTTTTTCAAAGTACTATTTTAAAAAAGTATTTTTTTAAAGTACCTCGATTAAAAAGTACATACTTATTAAAATAAGTACAAAATAAGTTAAAAGAAATATAAAAATACTTAATAAAATTTAAAAAAGTAATTATAAAAATTTACTTCATTAGGAAATACTTGTTAAGAAAAAGTACCCTTTTAAAAAGTACTAATCGAGGAAGTACTATTTTAAAGAAGTAATGGTTAAAAAGTAGCCATTAGAAAAAAGATTTTTTAAACTAAAAACTTACTTATTTAAAAAGTACTAAATAAAGGGCTTATAAAAAAAATTTTTAACATTTGTATAGAAAAGTACTTATTAAAAAGTCAAACTATTACTTCATATAGTTTGACTCATTAAAAAAAGTACGTTCTGAAAGTAGTGTTTATTAAAAAATACTGTTTTAAAGAAATACACAATAGAAAACGTATTCTTTAATAAAGTACTTTTTTAAAGTTTCTGCTTTTTCAAAAACTATTAAATACTATTTTTAAAAAATATGTACTTTGAAAATTGTTTCATTTTAGCAATTGTTTTTAACCAAACCACAATTTCCAGAAACTTACCTCTGTAAAACTAAAGAATATACCCAAACCACCGCACAACTTAAAGGCATAATTGATTTTATCCTCCAACTTGGGCAAACATGGTGCACACTGACAATTAACATCGTATGATGAGCCGCAGCACTGCTTATTGATGACATCACAGGAAGCAACGTCCGCTGTGCTGCTGGTCGAATTAAAGCCACAGCAGAGGAAGGTGTCTTGGACCTGTTTGCGCATTGAGTCGGGTACACGATTCCATCCTTCTTCAGCAAAGTCTTGTTGCTGTTCGGAGTTAACAGCCAAACAAGAGCTGGCAATGGAGAATTGTATCAGGAAGAGCAAAAACAAAATGATCATGTACTGTACCATGACATGGCAGAAAAAATTAAATTTTAATTAAAGAAAACCATGTGTAATCGTACGTACATACTTATTTACTTATTTATGTATGACAATAATTTTGCATTTTTTTGTTTAATCTTATCTTTAAGGAAATATTTGTTAAAATAGCCTTTATGTTGCATTACAAATATGAACAGTACTTGTTATTATTTTAAATAAATCTGTGATTTATATGAAGTACATACATACATACTTCTTAATTTATACGTATATTTTCCGTTTTATTTTTGTCATCAATTTCTTTGTTGTGTCATTCATTGTCGCTGTTGTTGTTGTTGCCGCAAGTAACGTCATGGGGTTCAAAGTAAATTTGATAACCTTGTTTGTTTGTCGTTTATACGTTTCATAAAAATACAAAACCGTAGAAATCCCCCAGCCAGACCCCCCAGCCACCCAGTCAGTCAGTCTGCCTAACTGTCATTCTGATTATATTGAATTCGACATCATAATAATAATGGCTGGCTGCTTCATTTATAAAGGGTCCGCTAAATAACTTTTTTTGTTTTTTGAAAATGTTATAAAAAAAACTACTGAATATTTTCTAAAATTTCTTTTTTGATTTGATAGTACAATCCTTCCGGTTAATAATGGAAAATAATTTCAGTCAAATGGCTGCCTCAGCTGGCCATGCAGTAGCCTACACGATCGGTGCAATTTTTAAGCACATTATCGATTGTGTGCAGCTGTATTTCACCAATGGATTCACGAATATTGTCCTTTAAAGCGTCAATTGTCTCTGGCTTGTCGGCGTAACACTTATCTTTGACGGCACCCCACAAATAATAGTGCAACGGTGTCAAACGACATCAGCTCTGCGGCTGATAATGCGATCTTCAAAAACAGGGCGCAAAACATCGAGTGTAGCTTCGGCTGTGTGGCACGTAGCGCCGTCTATTGAAACAAAATGTTACCAATATCCTCCTCTTCAATTTTTGTGAAGAAAAATTCGTTCAACATGGCCCGATAACGATCGCCATTGACTGTAACGGCCACTCCTTTCGAAGAAAAATGGCCCAATTATGCCTCTGGACCAAAATCCGTTTTGGGTGCATCGGCTTTTCAATGTATGCGTGCGGGTTTTCTGTGCCTCAAATGCGACAATTTTGCTTGTTTACATACCCGCCAAGATCAAAATGAGCTTCACCTGAAAAGATGATTTTTTTTTTGGTAAAATCGGCATCTTCTGTAAGTCGATCGTAGGCCCACTTAGCGAAGCGAAAACGCATTGGATGTTCAGTTGGCTTCAACTCCTGAACCAATAGGACTTTGTATGGCATCATACCAAGGTCTTTATGCAAAATTCATCTCAATGATGGCTCCGAAATGTTCAATTGTTGAGAACGACGGTGAATTGATGTTGATGGCGCTTCACGCACACTTTCTGCCACAGCAGCGATATTCTCGGGTGTACACACTGTTTTTGGCTTTTCTCGCTTTGGTTTATCGATGAGGATGCCAATTTCTTTTACTTTTTTCACAAGATAACGAACATACGGAGCTGACGGTGCTTCTCTTCTCCCAAAATCCGTACGCAATTTGCACACACATTCTACTACATTACCATGATTTTCAAAGTAATGTCGCAATATTTCCCAGCGTTGTTCAAGCGTATACACAACCATATTCGTTCAGCGGAAGGATAAATCTAATTATCTGTCAAATCAGACATGAGCTTAGTGTTACCATTCACGAAATAAGTACTAGTTGAAAAAAACGTTAGATGGCGGACCCGTTATATGTATGTATGTATACATATTCGAGGGAAGTGGAGCGGAGGGGCAAATTTAATTGAAGTATGAGATTAGTCGTTTGTCAATACACCCAGTTACTAAGTTGTACTACTGCTACACGTCGTACACCCCTTATACTCTTACTCAAAATGTGTTGCTTTCATTTGACTTTTAGTGTAATTGTATTGACACAATAATTATCACGGCTTAATTAAATTTACCGTTTCGTTGGCGATTTGCAATTGAAATTGTGTTTTAATACAATTTTTTTATTTATAATTAAAATGTTAATAAACTTTTGATAGAATGGCTATTTAAACAAAAAGAGACCTGACTAAACAAATGACGGCATAGAATTGTTTTGTGAAAAATCTGTTGTAGTTTATGTTAATGCATTTATTTTTATATTTACTGCAATGTCATTGGTGTGAGCAATATTATGGTAAATATTTGTGAAAACTTTTGTTTATAACGTGTAGAAATAACCTTGTATAATTCCTCTTTATGAATAGATGAACGGAAATGGGTCTTTAAATTCAAGTCCAGTGAAGTGCATGACCTAAAACCATTGATTTTATTCCTTCATTTTTTAATGAACGGTTTGGTGTAATGAAGAATACCGACTAGAATTACGACAATTTTCCATATTCTGCTCCAAATTACGACAACATTATGCACCAATGTAAAAACGGTTGAATATATCATGTAGCAAATAATAACACCTTAGAATATAAGAATGATAATACTGCGTTTTCTAAACATCAAACTGGGAAGAGATTAGTCACGACTTGACGCTGACACCAAAAGTACAGAGCGCGTAATATTTTTGATATAACAATATTGTGACAATAATTAAAACAATATTAGGGGGACATTTATTTCGCGTTATCATTTCAATGTTATACGGATGTTAGTAAAACTTAGATAACGTTAAAAAATCATTATAACGATCGATTGTCACGATCTTCACTCCTGCTGAAATGCCTCGTAAAGAATTGGTCACTGTTCATTAAATTATTCTTTAGAAAGTTGTTTGCTGTCCGTTTTAGAGTAACTGACCATCTGCAAATGTTAAAAAAGAGAACGGTTTCGAAACAATGAACTTGATAATTCATCCTTGTAATAAAGTAATAAAAATTTTGTATAGTAAAATAATAATCAAACTAAATATCAAGGAATGGGTGAAGATAGTGACAATTCCTATTCGCTTCTGTAGGAATGCGTTAGAAAGAAGAGTCATATGGTGTCTATATTAATATTACAAAATCTACAGAGAATGATCTCGATCTGAATTTCCAACGCTACAGACATCAGACAATGAAGTTGATAATTTTTCCAACATATATTGTACATTACATTAAAGTGGGCACATCAACGTAACACTTTAGATACTGAATTGTATGGAGAATACTTACGAGTATATGTATTGATTATGATGCTGATAAAGTCCGGACAGATATTCAGCAAGTTGGGGACAGCAATCGAATGTCGTGGAATCACTTGAAGATAAAAACAACTCTTATGAACCACTAATCTCATAACAAAAAGCTGAATACTTGTAATTAGGATGATCTGAGTTCACGACCACAAGGAGAACACGCCTAACGGTGCAATACCATACGGATTTCAAACGATTTAGAAACCACCAGCAAAGGTTGCATGATAGTCAAACAACTGTGGGCGCATCTAAGTTTGGAATGTTCCTTATTTTCCACGACCTTTGGGAATAGATTAAAAAATAATCCATTACCCAATCTCACATTTTCAAATAAAAGAGAGCGAGCCAGAAATGATTGCATAATTATCAAGCAAATGTATCCACATCTGATTTTCTCCTAATGAGAAAATGGAGTCACAAATAATTTCACCTAACATACTTTATTTCTACATAGATTTTGTTAGCAGTCAATTAATGCACCGAGTATCTTTCCTACGACTTCTGAGACCACTATCTAAAGTGAAGCAAAGAAGGAATAAAATATGCCTGGTAGTCCCGGATTAACTATCTATGACGGCAAAACCAATAAACTAAACATATGACATGACCTTAGTACGATTTAGTCAAATTTCGTTATATAAATATATCATATACATACATAAGTACAATGTAAAAAGTCAGTAAACCAGAGTTAATAAGGTAATTTGTTTTTACTGTTTTTCTGCAAAATTTTTAATACGATTTTTTTTTTTCTTTAAAAAGGATACGAAAAACAGCATAACTTGATGATGTTTAACGGCACCAGCCAGGCCCAATATGGAAATACATATTAATATTATGCCACATGCCAATATACCGCCAACAATAGGAAGATTTGTAACAATTGAAGCAGCACGAGCATAAACGCCAACGCCAATTAGCAGGAAACCAACCAGCTGTAAAACATGAACAAATTTATTAAAAATCAACAACAATAGTTATGATACCAAAAAAAACAACATTGGGTTTTGATAAATATAGATCAAATACAACAATAGCGCAGCCAGAATAACAAAGAAACACTTGAAAAGAGCAAAAAAAATAAAAAAAAAAAATAAGAATTTGTAGTGAATATTATTAGTATGTATTTAAACAATTTTGTTAAAAACGATTCGGAGTGTTTAGCTTAGAATTTTTTTTTCTTGTGAAGGCGTAGGTTTGACATGGGCTTTATAATGAAAGATTTTTTGATTGTAGATTTCATAATATATGTATGTATAGTCTGTTTCTAATGGTAGTGTGATAAAACCAGCTCAGGGTTTTTTCTAGAATTTAACCAGCACAAAAAGAACAAAGGTATTTAGCCCTTCAGAGAACTCAACAGTTGAGTCATTCAAAGTCGACTTATAGCCTTTTCACACTTGTCAACATCTACCATCAATTTGCGAAGATGTTGAAATTTTCCCATAAGAAATGTACAGAGCTGAAAATCAACATCTTTCAACATCTTCACAAGATGTTCCTAACTCATTTGTTCCCATTTACATCTTCCGATATTTTTAGTATCATCACTAGCAAAACCGATATTAAAAATGAAATTTAAGTTACAACACTAACAAAAGTGACTTTTATAATCAACAAAAAAAAAATGAACAAACAAAATGAAATTTGAATTTTACAAATCATCATCATCTTTGTCCAGTATAATAAAAGGTAATAACCCTATACAATGCAATAATGTCAATAATGTCTGTTGATCTTTCAAATAATAATCAATCCTATTATTAAATCCTCTTCAAAATTCATTTTACTTTTTAAAAGCGGTGTGGTTTTTGTTTATTTTGTCTACTTAACTGATGGTAGATGTTAGATGTTGCAAGTGTGAATGCATTTTTCACATTTTCAACATCTTCCATGCGTTCCTTCTAAATGTACGCAAGTGTGAAAAGGCTATTACTCGTAATAAGTCTCAGATATTTTGTAAATGGAATAAAGATAATCATAGTTGGGTTGATTGTCGTTCATCTTTTTTTGCACCAATTGAAAGAGACGGCTACAAATTTACCAATATTATTTCTCCCATATTGTTTCCCATATTCATTACAGACGCCGATTAAATGCATCATATAAAGTGCTATTAAAGGCTCTAACGGTAAATTGGGATCATCTTCAGATGGTATGTATATAAATTTTCGAATATTCACCCCTATCGTGAATAAAAATTCCACATGAAATTTGTTCCCTTTAATTTTTTTAACATCGAATTTTAATAGGAAAAATGTGAAAAGGGAACAAATTTCATGGGCAATTTTTATTCACGATAGGGGTGATTGGTTCGTTATTTTTTATGTAATTTTCTCTAGACATCTCTATTTTATGACATTCTTCTATTCAGCCGGCGTTAATTCATAAAGATTACACTTTCGACACACAGATAACATACAGAAAGATAACGTTAACCTTTCATAACATGATCGTGTAAACAAAAATTCAATATGTTGCAAACTGTATAAAAAAAATCAATATACCCGCCATCTTTGTACTGATGGTTTAAAAACAAACACATTGAACTAGTGATAATTAACCCAAAGTAGTCAACAACAAAAGAAACCAAAGCAGACAATTACAGTTGCAGTCGTTTTTTATTTAAGAATTAAAAGAGAACAACGCAGAAGAATTCATAACAAGATTGTTTTTTCTTGTTTTAATGAAGAAAAAAAAAACGATAAAAAAAACAATCAAATAAGAAAACGTAAAAATCAAAACAAAAAAACACAGCATACTCGTAAATAAACTCTTATAAAGAAGGGGTGAAAATAAATAAATCGATATTCGTTTTACAAATAAAAGGTGGTAACAAAAAAAAAAAAACCTTGTAAAAATAATAAGAAAATGTTGCACAAGTTTTTGTATTTTTTTTTATTTATGGGAAATAGGTGTCAACATATTGCTACAATTGCAATATTACAATTACTTAGCAGGAGATCGATACACCACTGTTTCTTTTCTATACTGCTACATATACCTATAATTTTTTCCAATAGGAAATTTCTAATAATACCTACTTTAGTTATTTAGTATATTTCAAGTGTTTTTTGTTGTAGATAGGTATTTCTCGAACTTTCATAAATTGTAGCTGGTTGTTGTTGTATTTAATTTATTTAATTCTGTTCAGTTTGTACTTACCACATATAAAATATTTAAAGCAATTAATGCATTCTTCGAACATGTAAAACCTCCACACATTTTGTTTTCTTTGACTTTGCTTTTCTTCACTTAATCAGTCTTTTGTTAGTTTGCGTTTTTGTATAACAACTACTAACTTTTTTTATTTTTTTTCAATTTGTTTAAACCGATTTTTTTTTTGTTAAACAAAAAACACTTTCGCTTTTTTATGATTATTAAATTTCTAGTTTTTTCTGAACTTTTATATTATTGTTGTCTGTTTGGGGTTGTTTTTTTACTGGTGGTGTGTAGTTTCTAATTGTTATTTATTTTTTTTTTATAAGAAAATAAAAAATAAATGTATACAATAATAAAATCTTTATTTCTTTCTACCTGTGTCGTCTTTTGCTGTTCTTATTTTTCTATACACTGTGTCTGTTGTTTGATTTTTTTCTTTTCTGTCCACACTAAACTAATTCGCTGCTGTCAGTTACTTAATTTTTGTTTGACAGTTATTTTTAGCAGAGAGAAAAGTGTGGTGAGTGGTGGGTATGTAGTAAATGCAAAGATTTATGTAAACAGTGCTGGCAACATTGTGGCGAAAGATAAACAGAGTGAATGAATTGTGTTTTAACGGAAAAGTTCATTTGAAATGTTTTATAACAAAGGTATTTATTTAAATATTGCAACAAAATAAAACAAAAATGTATTAACCATTAAGCGCATCACTTTTGAATTACTTCTAATTTTAAATTTCCAAAAATAAGTTGATATCTATCTATTCTCATTAAATTGAGATGTAAAACTCTGTAAATTACTTTACGACGACTTTAATAAAATACATATTTAGAAACCGTTTCAAAATAAAAATTATTAAATTCTGTAATTTCAACTTCTATTACTTGAATTTTCTATAAGTTGAAGCAAATCTCGTGACAACAGCATCTTGGAGAGAAATTCAGGTTCTGCTTCTTTAACTTGAACTTCCATAACATGAAATCCTCTATAACTTGAAGAAAAAAATTGGTACAACGTCTCTATAATTTGAATTTTATCGATAAAATTTTCTTTTTTGCTGGCAAAAATTATCGAATTAGCCGCTAATATACATATGCACGTTCTTCTTAACTTAATTTGCTATAAAAATCGCAACATTTTATGCAAAATTAGGTACATTAAATTGCCAACACTGAAATATATATGACAGTACTTTTATATTTCGGTAAAGTCCCTATATAAAAAATGTTTACGTAAAAATTTCTTTTACGCTAGTTATTAGAGTTGTGCCCGGTCGTTCATTTCAGTGACCGGCCATTTTCGTTCATTTATCCGAGACTGATTCGTTCATTCAATTCGTTCAATTGTTCACTTTGAACGAATGAATACAACACTTATTGAATGTGATTTTTTCTTGGCTTTTGATAAACAGCAGCTGCACGAAATTGATCCGTACACTATTGAACGAAAACCGTTCAGTTAAATGACCGGCTCATTCCGTTCAATGAAGTGATCCGTTCATTTTAACCCGTTCGTTCATGAACGACACAGCTCTACTAGTTATAAGGAACTGGTAAACGTAATTTACCAGTTGAAGAAAAGTTTAAGCTAATACAAGAAATAGACAGTGGAACAAAGAAAAAAGACGTGTCAGAAAAATATGGCATTTTTCCTATGATTTTAAGAAACAGGTTAAAAATATTTAATTTTGATGAATCTGGAACATCAAATGAAAAAACCAAAGATATTTCTGAGGAAGACTGCCAGAAATGGAAAACCGATGTTTTCCACCACTACAAAGCATTATACAAATTAGAAACACTTTTCGCTAAAAGCAAATGTGAACAAATTAGTCAAAAATTACTCAGTATTTAATAGTAAATAAATAAGTAAAGTACACAAATAAATATAGAAGTATGTATGTATGTAATTTGGTGATTTATAAAAACGAATTGGTATTAAAAGTATGTAGGCACATAGTTGCTGTTTATTTAATTCGGAACATTTTTAAGTTTTATTCCCAAAGTTGGAATTTCTATAAGTTGAAGTTTTTTTCAGGATAATGGTGATTCAATTTATTGAAGTTCGATTGTATATAAATAACGTTTTTTCTGCATTATTAAAAAATAACAGTATTGAAATCATTATTTCTTAACATTAGAGCATTGTTTCTGTCGTACTTAACTGATAACGATAATTTTAACGTACATCATGCAGCCATTATGGAGCATTGCTGTAACTTTGGCAGCACTTTTGCAGAGCATAATTATACTTTTTATATGTATGTATGTCCAGAGAGTTACGAGAATCTGTGGTATTTCTACACATCCTATAAAGTCATGAGAATTTTGGTATATGCTGCAAAATCGGCGCATGACTGAAATAGAAAAGTTAAACTTTTATTTACAAAAATTCTTGACGTTTTCAGATAACCAAAAGAATTAAAAACATTCTGTCAGAAATACGTTTAAAATTGGAACGTGGAACTTGAACTAGTTCTTCATCAAGCTGAGCCAGACATTTAATCGTAAACTTTCAATATTTAGGAAACTTAATTTGTTACAGGGCAGACAGATATTTATAGAGCCAATCATAAGTATTGAAAATTATACTATTTTAAATAGGTATTTAAATTAATGCGTTGTCGGATTGGTCGCAATGTAGTATGTAAATGTTAACAAAAATACATACATACATTCATGTATTCTGATATTCAATATATTGTCATACTTTAAACTAAATTGTAATAATATAATAATTACATATATTAAATTATTAATTCAATCTGAGCAGAAAATGGAGAAAAATTTTAGTTTAATGATTAATGTTTATTAAAATAAAATTATTAGAAGAAATAACATTTTGAAAACAAACATTCTATAATTTTATTAAGTAATATTCTTTTTGTGCGAGTTTTAATGGCGCATATTCAGAAATCGTAACTAAAGTCGAAACTTATTAAACAGAAACTAAAAAATAGTTCACAAATAGTTAAAGATCTTATTCACAAATCATAACTAACTTAGCAACAGCTTTCAGCTGTTAAAAGAAATGCAACACTGCATTTAGTAGATTTTTGTTGACGAAAAACACATCTCTAGTTTGTTTTCTTTTTTTTTGTGATTTTTTTTGGTCTAAATGGACAAAATTAGCAAAGAAAATAAGAAAAGTTTATTATTATTGTTAGAAAAAAATATGTATTTATTGCTTTGTGTATTTTAGAGACTCAAATTGGTCGCCAGATGAAAAAACTACATTTAAAGAATTGGTGGCCAAATATGTTAACATCATCGACGACAAGAAATAAAATCAATCAGCTGTTCTTTAAATGTATTTGTTAGTTGACATTTAGTTACAACTTTACCCATAATCAAGTTGTAACTTTTCGTGCTGAAAGTAATCAACTAAGAATAACTTAAATTGGTACTTAAAAAAGTTTAAACTTAGTTATCATTTCTGAATATGCGCCAATGTTTTTTAAATATAATTACATTTTTTCACGATCTTGCATGCATGATTGCCAAATTTCACTAAAATGTTGAAAACATACAAAACACATTTTTGGCTGCAATTTAGAACATGCCCGGCTAGCTCAGTCGGTAGAGCATGAGACTCTTAATCTCAGGGTCGTGGGTTCGAGCCCCACGTTGGGCGCGAAACATTTTTTTTCGTTAACTAAATTTAGATGTTACATAACATTTGAAAATTTGAAAAATCAAACGTTCTTTATTTAGAAGATGCTGAATTCTATTTATAGATATGATAGCAAAATATGTGATAGTACGTGTTGAAAATGTATAATTTTAAGAGCAAATAAGATGTAGGAAATGTTTTCCATATGGTATCATCAAGATTAAATATTTACATATAATATGTGTCTAATTTAAGAGAAGACATTTTTTTTGCATGCATATTTGTCAATATGTATGATCTATTAATAATAAATATGTATGCATGTAAATTACAACCTTTTCTAAATGATCATGCGCTATTGCCAAATTTTAATAACCATGTTGAAAACACTAATTGAACATGACAAAATTAACAGCCCGGCTAGCTCAGTCGGTAGAGCATGAGACTCTTAATCTCAGGGTCGTGGGTTCGAGCCCCACGTTGGGCGCAACTCAATATTTTTTTTTAAAAAAAAAAACATGAAATACATGTACATATAAGAATTATAAAGCCATTAAAAAAGTATGATGGAAGCAGTTAAATAAATTAGAAAAGTAATGAAAATATGAAATTCCCAGTAAGTATAAAAATTCAAGTAATTAAGTAACGTAGCATTTAATGTCTTTATTATTAAAATTGTTATCTATATGGATACATTGAATATTTTGACCAATTAATTGGTTTTGACAACTTTTTACATTTATGTATGTTGGTCAATTAAAAAAAACGTACACAACGGGGTCTGTTTTACTTATTTTTAAAGTTTTTTCAATTCGCCTGTAAGAGTGGCCAATTTATGTAGAAATTGATGAAGAATCCGGCTCTCAAAAAAATCAATATTTTTGGATTTTTTTTTTTAGGTTTTCTATGATTTCCATCTTGAGCGTCACATACCAAATATGTATAAAAAATCTCTAAAAATGCAAAAATATTTGAAATTCAAGCTTACTACGGATCTTTTGTTTCTCAAGATTGACTTTTGCGAAAATCACCTTTTCGATTATAAACAAAAAATCACGATTCAACTTGATTTTTAATTTTTTTTTTTTAAAGTGACTAATTATATAAAAATTTTAAGATGAAAATATGTAAATTTTTGTTAAAAAAAAAGACTTGAACTTAGAGGTTGCTTGCAAAGTAATAGGCTTCTAACAATGTATTTAAAAAAACTGCAATTATAAGCGTTTTAAGGAAAAAAAAAACTAAGTGTGACGCTCAATATATTTTGTGACGATCAAGAGATTTTGTTGCACGCAAACAAAAAATAATGCCAAATCTAAAGTTTAATAAAAAAAAGGTTATTCTTTTCGAAAAAGTAGGTAAAAAAATAAAAATTCTTCAAAAAACAAAAATATTCATACAAAACTAAACATGTACATATTCTTTGATGTCTTTAACAAAAATGGAAAAAGGAAGTAATTCTTGAAGAAACTTATACACATATGTAAACAAAAAACAATAACTTAACCTATTCTGAATCTGTATAAACTTCATGAAATGACAAGCGGCTTTGTTTTTTTTTCAATCTCATTCATTTTTACCACTTTTGAATTAAGTTTGTGCCAAAAACAGAATCAGTCAGTAACAATAAAAATTAAACTCAAATATACCACGATTATTCCTTTCTTTTATATTCGTCATTACGCGCTTTATCGAGCTTTATTTTCTCTCGATATATCCGTGCTCTTTCAGCCGCCGTTAATTTTGTTGTTTTACTCTTGAAAATTAAAAAATAAAATCAAAATTAAGCATTTTAAGCTATAAAGCAATATATTTCAAAAGTGATGTTCATGAAATATTTGCCTATTTTGGTTTTTTTCCGTAGGGAATTTATTTCTCAAATTGACAAATAATAAAAAATTGAGTTGAAACCATGTAAACAATGATTGTCAACTTCAATTTTTTACATTTAATATATTCACTTTTAAAAAAAATTTGCGTGACGCTCAAGAAATTTTATCGCGCCCTTACCATAGTGTTCACAAAAACTATGCAAATGCACACTTTTTTTAATAGATTTTTTTGCTTTTTCACTTTTGTAATAATTAAAGTTTGTACTTTCCTTACTTTATTTAAACTTGAAATTGAAAACTAGTAATATTACTTGATTTATAAAAAGGTGACGCTCAATGCAAATTGTGGGGACAACCTTTCTTTGCAACGCCAAATTCGCACTAATTAAGTTTTGACGACTATAACAAATCACAACACAAGAAAGAAACGCAATAATTCAAAAACTGTTATTAAATGTTGCATATTTACTTTTTTCTTGATTTTCTTTTGTTTACTAAAAATTCTAACGGGGACACATGCTTTTGTATGGAAGCAGTCAGAGGGAGAAACAAAACGCCATTCTGAATAACCAAAAAACAAACATACAAATTTGAGAATTACGTTTTTTTTTTGTTACATATTCCTCGCTGATCACTCTCACATTTTTGTTTTTTTTTTGTTTTTCTTTTTTTTACCAAAAATAGTAGTGTAAAGTGCGGGGACACAAAAATTGAGTTTTTTTTTAATTGACCCATGTAATTATGAGTTTTACAATAAATTGATCTTACATAAAGTATTGCCAAATTTTTGCTGGCATTATGGTGGCGTATTTTTATCTGCCCGGCTAGCTCAGTCGGTAGAGCATGAGACTCTTAATCTTAGGGTCGTGGGTTCGAGCCCCACGTTGGGCGCAATTTAGTATTTTATCAAAGAACTAAAAGAAATATAATTTTACATTAATAAAAACTCAAATCTTATTTAGGACAGTTTAATGATATATAAAACAACGTCAAATGAACAATAAATGTAAACAATTCAGTTGTAGCTGAATTTAAGAACTTTCGAAGATCTTTAAAATGATCATGCGACATTGCCAAATTTCACTTTCAATATAGTGACCCAGTTTCGATAGCCCGGCTAGCTCAGTCGGTAGAGCATGAGACTCTTAATCTCAGGGTCGTGGGTTCGAGCCCCACGTTGGGCGCAAAATAATTTTTTGGGCGCAAAGCTCATGTTTAGAATTGCAAATAATTTGGAGAAAACCTGTTCTAATTGATTCGTAAATTAATTATGTATGTATATTACATTCGTCCAGCAATAAAATTAATAAGAAATATCGTGACTCAATTGTTCTTTGTCATACCATTATCTACATAGTAATAAAATCGTATAATGTTATCGGACAGATAAGAAGTATTTGGTTATTATAAGTCTACTTTAATCTAAAACCGACCGATAAGCTAAAGGGAAGATCATCTTGCCTTTAATTTTATAGTGAGGTTTATGTATTTGAAGTTGCCATATGTTCTGAAAAATTGACAACTTCATGAAAAATAAATTAATTTTAATTTTGTTTTGCCAATAAATAATTTGATACACAAAAATGGAAAGCAGAAGTATTTGATGTATATTTTTTTCACAAACAAATATTTTCACAAACACAAAAAATTTACTGTTTCTTGTCAGTAATTTGTCATAAGTAATCGGGTTTTAACTCGTATTGCCATATTTTAGACAAAAATTATTTTATTTTACAAGGAAGTTGTAATAACGAAAAATTTTAAAGGTCACTTTATTCCTCACTTTAATTAAAGTTACCTTTTATTATTAAGAACATTAAAGGCAAGTTGTAATAATGGCCCTTAAGCTATTTAAAAGGAACAGAAGAAGTAATCCTTAAAATATGGCGCCGAATTAATCCAAATTATCGTTACTTTTTTAACAGTTTCAAATCATTAACAAATCTTGTGGTTTTTCTCTTTCAAATGATCAGTGTCTCACAATTCAAAAATCATACCAAAGCAGATAATAAATAATATTTTTTTTTTCTTGTTATCTGTCCTGATTTATTTAAGATAAATGATTTTTTAAATAATCTTATTTCAGAAATCATTTTAAAATATAAAAATTACAAAAAATTTTCTGCGCCCAACGTGGGGCTCGAACCCACGACCCTGAGATTAAGAGTCTCATGCTCTACCGACTGAGCTAGCCGGGCTGTTGTCCAAAGTGTGGCAAAATCTGCTACACAAACCATACTACCTCTACAATACAATAGTTTGGTAGCAGGCAAAAATGCAAGCAACAATGTTGTCAGAAAAAACTGTGTTTTTAAAAGTATGATAACAGCTACTACTTACTTAACGCCAGCAGCCAATAGAGGGCGCACCTTTTAGAGATGACAAAATTTTTAGCATAAAATTCCCGTAAATAGAGTAGCCAACTATTTCACAGAATTCAAAGAAAAAGCTATTTAGTTTCAAACACTAAAAACCAGTGACATTTGCTTTTAGTTGTTTTTTTTTGTGTTTTTTTCAATTGCTAATTTAGTTAATAGCTCTAATGTTGTGTTATATAGTTTTAATTAAAATAAACAGCTGATGGATTTAAACGCACACAAAAAAAGTAAATTATAAAACTATAGAAAACTAAAAATAAATTGAAACAAAAACAGTTATTAAGTTCCGGTGTTCCAACGATATAAGACGTCAGGTTGAAGAGAAAAATTACACGATAATAAAAAAAAAATAAATATAATATGTATAAAAGAAATAATAAGTAAAAATATAAGAAAAATTTACTTACTAAAAATGATTATAAAAAGTATTAATTAATATGTTTTATAGATTTACATATTTAAGTTTGCTGTTTACGTTAAAATAATTTTGTTTTATTATATTTAGATTACATAAAAATAATTGTAGTGCAGTATGTATATGAAAAACCCCAGAAAAATTAATAAAATTAATCTTTAGTAATTAAAATTAGTTAAGTTTTCATTTATTTTATTGTTTGCGCGCGTTCGGTACATGAAAATAAGATCATCACTTCCGGTTATTTGTCTATACAGCAACGTTCACACACGTACAACAAGAAAAAAATCACTTATATTTAATAAATAAAATAAAAATTGTTTTTCACTAAAATGTGAAATAAACTGCACAACAGCCATTACAACAACTACCACCAACAACATCTATAAAAAACAAATTAAAACAAAATCCCATTAATACAACAACCACAATAATGAAAAATTTTAATTGTTAATAGTTGATAAAGATCAGTGCGAGTTTTTATTGCAACTTTACAGCTGTTTTATTTTATTTGTATAAATAAATTCCCTCCCTCTTTTATTTAAAGCAGTGGTGATGATAAAGTATGTACTTTTTTGGGGGCAGAAATAAAACATCGAAAGTACCAAATTTATGTTGGATGTAGACAGTAAAATGGTTTCTATAACTTTGAATCCTTTCGTAAAACTCTATTTTATTCAGGTAGTCTGTTTATCAGGAGATAAATAGGTAAAGCTTCTCAGATGTAGAGATAATGGGAATCTAATGAGTTGTTTGTATACTCTTCATTGACTTCAATATTATTTGTCATTTAACTCTACTTATTTGGACGGTTCTTGAGAGTTGTTTTTAATCATACTTTTATTATAAAATTAAACTACTTTGCAACTCAACCTTAATTGGAAAAATCTTGTGTATAACAGTATTTTCTATAGAAAATTTTGTGGATCATAGTATTTTCTATATAAAAACAAACTTGTGCAAAACAGTATTGTCTTGTGTAATAATATTTTCTATAAAAAACATGTGCCAAACAGTATTGTCTTGTGTAGCAGTATTTTCTATAGAAAAACTTGTGTAAGTAACCAACAGTATTTTATATAGAAAATCTTGTGTACAGACTAATCTTGCGTATAGCAGAATTTTCTGTACCATTATTTACGTTGCATAATTGTGTAGTGTGGTACATTTAACGAGGGAAAAAGTCCACTTTTTTTAATTTCAATAGTTACAATTTTAAATTTCTATTTTGCATCCTTGGTAACTACATACACTCACTTTCCAAAATAAATACTCGTACTCTCTCACTCTCTCTCTCCCTAACTTACTTACACACAAATTTAAAACTGTTGCTTAAATAACTAATGAGTAAAACAATCACATAAACTGAATTGATTGCTCTCATTACGTTATTATAATAATAATCAAATAAATATTGGCAATAATATTTAAGTAGCTATGTACTTTACAACAACAACTCCAGCAACTTTAGCAAAAACTACACAATAAATATAACGGTATAATTTGTACCTGTACAACCACAAACAAAAACACTTGTTTTGTGCCTTTCGTTTATGACTTTTTTCTAACTCTATCTCTCTCTTTTACATTGCTGAAATCAAAAACACATACAAACTTGCTGTGTAAAACAAATAAAATCAATTGAAAGCCATAAATTATATGTAATTACAAAAAAAAAAAAAATATGAAAAAAACTAACGAAATTAAGTTAAAATTAAAGTTTAATTTATAAACGAACAAAAAAAATAACAACGAAAACAAATTGAATTTATTTATAAAATACGAATACAATGAGTACAAGTGAGTACAATACAACAATAATCATCATATAAACTATTTAATGACACCAACTGTGTGGAGCATACTAATCGAATTGTTTTTTTAATTTTTATGTTGATAAAAAATAACAGCTTTTTTAAATTTTTTATTTACATTTATTAGAGTTGCCAATTATTTAAAAGTTTAATTTTAGGTTTCTTTTAACTACGGTTGCAAAAAAGTCATTTGAAGTATGATTATATATATATAATGATGATTATTTAATTCATTAATTGTTATTTATTAAACAAAATTTTAGTAAAACATATACACATTTATATCCGTTTTTGTATTTTTTACTATTTAAAAAATTTTAAAACTTTGTTAAAAGAGAGTTTTAAATTACATAAAAATGGAGATCATATTTAAAAAAAAAGTAAAATTAAGTAGATAAGTCTAAGAGTTCGTAAACTTCATCCTCAGCGATTTCATTACTAGAGTCTTGACTTTCATACATAGTTGAGTTGAATTTTTTTATCATTTCATTAGTCGGTGTAAGCGAATTGCAGCATAATTTGTTTACGTTCATATGATTAATTATTCTCAATAGAGCGTCTAAAAGCTCATATTGAATTTTATTACTTAGTCGAGTTTTTGTACAATTCATTATTGAAAAGACCCTTTCAACGCAAACATTACTGGTTGGAACTATCAATATAGTAAGAACGGCCAAAGATATTTCCTTAAAATGGTACGCACCTGCTGTATCGTGATAATCAAACACTTTTGGCCAAAATTCAAGTAAATTTGTTGGAATTTCGTTATTAAAATAATTATTTCAATTTATAAACGGAAGTTTTCCCTATTGAGTTTCATACACGCCTATTGCTACATTTGGATCCATAAATTGTCTTAATGTTTCTTGAACAACGCCAAATTTAGTTTGAGATAATGTATTCGCACACTTTGAAATAGAAAATTGTCCAAAAGCTTTAAAAAAGTTCATATTTTCTGGTAATCTGCTTATCATCTCTTTAAAAAGTTTTTTTTAAATACACAAAACAGTTTTCTTTAAGTACGATTATTTCTACTTCGCTCAATTTCGCATTTCTTAATTCTGTTTCAAACTCTGCTCCAAAATCAATTGCATTTAGAGGCAAAAATGAATTTGAATTATCAATAGCTGGATGTAAATCATTGAAAAATTTTTCATTGTTTTCACCTTTGTCGAAAACATAAGAAGTGTACAATACATTTTTTCATGCATGCTTCCTGCATCCATGCTGTAAGATTGAAATTCCAAATTCAGATGATTCATTTCGTTGACAATTGGATTTATAAAAACCAAAAAAAGACGATTTTTTTCATCACATAATTTATTATAGATGTTTTGGCGAAAATCGTCAAGAAAATCGCCAGTGATATCAGAAATCGCCAAAAAAATCGCCATGTTGCCAAACGGAAAATCTCGACGCCAAACACGTTTCAAAATCGCCACGTTTGGCGAGAAATCGCCATATCTGACAGCCCTGTTACATACAAATAAATTTTTCTCTTAATCCATTTTTTTCGTAAAGCGTCTCTTATAACATTGTACAAATGATATTGCAATGACTCTCTTTTGATTTCATTTATTTTTATTAACTTTTTTGCAAAAATTCGTTAAACCGAGTACATGACATTTTCATTTGTTGGTAATACTCAATGGAAAGAATATGACTGTTCGTTAAATTCGTAAAATTGAGTATACGTTAAACCGGGAAACCACTGTATTATATTAAAAATCTATATTACCTTAAAAATTTCATCATCTATTTTTTTTTCTTTATAAAAGTTTCGGTTTCGGTTTTTGGTCAAAATATGGCTGAAAACAGAATATTTGTATTCGGCCAATTTTTTGCCTAATTTGAAACCGAAACCGAATAATCGGTTGGACTCTACTAATTACATTTGAAAAATATACAGCATGCATCTATTTAACAAAAACCATTAAAATAAATTCCAAGAACACTTAAGGAAAACACCAATAAACCCAACAAAATTAACTGGAATTTCCAAAATTAACTGGGATTTCCAAAATGCAAATTTCATACTTTTATGACCTGTAATTTGTGATGCAAATTAATAAAAAGCAATAACAACTAAACAAAAAAGGATATTTGGGAATTTTTTCAATTTACACAATGTCTACTATCAATTGCAACAAAAAAAAAAAAAAAAAAAAAAAAAAAAAAAAAAAAAAAAAACAATTTTAACTGATGTTTTACAATTCTATGTTTGAATGACAAACAATTTTCTTTTGAAAATGAAAGTTGTGTGAAACACTGTATAAATCAAGGACTGCAAGCTAAATTTATTATTAGAAAAATAAACTGAATTGAAAAGATTCTTTAATATTTCACCTTAGTCATTTCTCATTTAAAAATAAATCCTCTAATAAACTTATAAAATATGTACATTTAGGTATTAAGAGTAATGGGTTCATATTAAATTGTTTATAACAAACAAAAAAGCCAGTGTGCTATTTATATACATTGTAGATACATAATTTATTGTTATATTAATCATAATTAATACTATTAATAATAAATTACCATAACTTAATAATTGCATTCTCATTTAAAATAAATTTAAACAACATTTTGCTAATACTCATATTAATTTTTTATGCATTTCCTTACTCATTTTAGATATTAATATCCAAAATCTGTTCAAATTAAAATAATAATAAACCATCTCTAATCCATCGTTCAATTGGCTAAAACAAAATCATCCATCAACATTACAAATAGTACAAATTTATGTACAATTTAAATACTACAATTCGCCAACTCATTATCATAAGCGATATATGTATGTAATTAAGGCCTTTATTATGACCTTTATTGTATTGGACACTTAGGCAATAAATGATTGAATAATCTGAAAACTTTCCATACAATTGGCAAAATTTCAATCATCATAACTCAAGGACATACACAACTACACAGTCACCATTCATATTGTTTAAGAGTCTTAATCTGAAGCGGTACATTTTGATCAGAGAAAATATAGAATCTAATTTAATTTTTATACACAAAAGCACGCATTACGCGAAGCACAAGTACAATTTGTTACAATGAATTTGTGGAAACGTATCGCGTGCAATCCGGAGGTTAAACAATCCATGATACAATATTACGATGAAAAAGGATTGGCCGATATAAGAATCTTTTTAGCACCGTGGATTGAAGAGCGAATAATGTAAGTATGCAACATAGAAAATAATACAAATCAATTAAATTGCCAAAATTTTCATAAAACAGTATTTTGTTCGCAATACTGCTTGCATCCAATACCACCATAGTGGAGGGAGGGTAGGGTATACAGCCTTTACCCATCGACTCAGTATCACTATCTGAGTCGATTTAACAATGTTACATGGTCGTCTGGCTGACATAAAAGTGCAGGGGCCAAATTACCGCATTCGATATCGAGTAAAATTGATCGTAATTTTCTTATTTGAGATAATGACATTCGATATCGAGCAAGAAATTTAGTACATTTTATCATAATTTCGATATCGAAACCATTTTTCGATACGATAGCTCATTCGATCACGAATGCGGTAATTTGGCCCCTGGCCTCAATTTAAAATTTATTTCAATTTGTTTCCGCTCAAGAACCAAGTCTATTGGAGCTTGTAAGTTCTCATGCGAATGTCCTCCCGAAATAGGACTTTATTGGTCATAGATGTCTGATATATATACATATGGGTATTTCCATGAAATGGCCCACCGTGATTTAAAAAATCAAAACGCTCGCATAATTTTTTACGCACAGAAAATTGAAAAAAAAAACTATTGAGATTTTACTATGTAAAAAAAATTTCAGCCTATCATAATTTTAAATTCAAAAAAAGCTGTAGCATGCATTACTTGCAATTGCAGCGGACGAAAATAATATATATGTACATATCATAGATGGGCAAAAACCATTAAAAAAGGACTGCATTACTATTTCCATTACCAATAAACTTTTACTGGTACTGCAATTTTTCATTTAATTACCAGTAAATTTTTACTGGTAATGAAGATTGAATTCCAGTACCAGTAAATATTTATTTCTAATTAAACAAAAATTACATTACCAGTAAACATTTACTGGTAATTAAATGAAAAATTGCAGTACCAGTAACAGTTTATTGGTAATGGAAATAGTAATGCAGTATATTTTGTAATGGTAAAAAAAATAATTTTTAGAAAAAAATAAATAGTAATTTTGTTTCTTTTTCCGTTTTTTTTTTTAATTTTGATTGAATTGTCTCAATATAATTTACATTAATATAAACTTCTAAAAAAATATATTTTTTTTGAATATGCATACATTTTTTTTTTAAATTTTATTAAATTTTTACTGGTACTGCTATTTTTTTTAATTACCAGTTAATATTTACTGGTAATGCATATTTTTTTTAATTACCAGTAAATTTTTACTGGTACTGCAATTTTCATTTAATTATCAGTAAAAATTTACTGGTACTGGAATTTTCATTTAATTACCAGTAAAAATTTACAGGTAATGGAATTTCATTTTCATTACCATTAAAAATTTACTGGTACTTGAAGTTGATTTCAATTACCAGTAAAACAATTTACTGGTAATTGAAATTTTACTGGTACTGGAATGTGCCTAACTATTGGTGTTTTCTTTTCTGAAATAAAATGTTACACAGTTATTGTGTACATTTTTATAATGTTTACCCCACATTTTAAAGATGTCGCATTTTTAATGGTCAGAATAGAACATAAAATGACAACAGTGTAACACCTTTTTTTCATGTACAGCTGTTTTTGTTTTTTTTTTTTTGTTAAAAAAGAAGAAGCAGATAGCTCCCTGGTAAGATCGCTTGAAGTAAGACAATGAATATTTATCAAAAACACCAATGGCACCTTCCCGACTAATACGCAAATTCTTAAAGTATAAAAATTGTATATATAGACATACATTACATATATACATAAGAAGTAGGAAATTTGACATACATCAACTTCAGAGTATTCATTAATTACGTTCTCTACAAAGCCTTTCACTTTTCCATAATCATATAAAATATTTTATCATCATCAGATGATGAAGATGAATTCAACAGGCCATCCAACATTTTTTTAGCACATAAAGTAGTAATATTTTTCATTTTTTATATTTTTTTTTTTGTTTCTTAACACAAATACACATTCATAAACAAAACAAATGTCAGTTGTAGCGAAGCCAACTTAGCCCTTTTCGGGCTAGATTTAGCCGGATTTTAGTCACTCAAAACGCAAAAAAAAGAAAATTGGATGTGGTTTTATATGGATTATTTTCCATTTAGCCTTTTTTTCAAAAATGTTTACGCGTTTTGAGTCTCAAAAGTTGGCATCACTGGTCAGCTGTTTTATCGTGCGATTCTCCCCCTCTAAAAATTCAGAGTGTGAAAGGTGCACCATTTTTTTAATTTATAGTGTGACATTTATAGAAAAGAACACACTACACTATAACAGTGTTGGCATTTTTTCAGAAAAGAACACAAACAAATTAAAAAAGATGCGAAATGGGAAAAACGTGTAACATTTTTGCCAGAAAAGAAAACGCCATATGATTGCATTGAACATGTTACAGATTTCATAGAACATGTTGCTAACATGTTGCAGTATTCTGAAACCATGTTTATGAACCATAGGAACATTTATCATAAATTTTGCAACATGATGCTTATTTTAAGCTCCAGCAACATGCAAAAGAAATGTTCATAAACAATTATTGCTATAACATTTAACAATCATGTCTTATAAACATAGATGCCTAATTCCATAACAGATATGCACTATTATTTTCCGTGAATGGAAAACGACGAAAACCAGGAATTAGGCAATATTAAATCAGAATCAGTTTCTGAAATTAAAAGAACATTCCTAGTGGGAGTTGCGATAAGTAGTTTAAAGTGTTTTTCCTAAATACTATCTAATTTGGCACACAGTTAAAAAAAGTTTTAATTTAAAGCGCTTAAATGTAGTTATTTTTTTATAAATGTATGTTAAAGCACTTATTAATTATTAACTTTAGTTGTTTGCTTTTATTTTTTCTTTGAAATTTAAAAAAAAATGATTCATTCATATTGTTTTGGTTATTAATTTATTGAATACATTTGCAATAACCCAAATCATTTAAGTACGTTTTAAATTTAATAAACAAACAGTGAAGTTTCGTTAAAGCCACTTGAAGGTACAATACAAATTACTTTAAAATATCTAGTAATAAATTTCTAGAAAATGGCAAATAATTTTTAGAATTCATTATAAGTGACTTCTCATAAAATACTGTTCAATAAATATTGAATCTAACACTACAATTTAAAATCAATTAGCTTGACTTTTTATATAAAACGTTTAATTAAAAACACTTTTCATTACAAATTATTTCTGCATTTCAAAAATAAATACTTGTAAAGTAGCTGGTAAATTAAAAAATGTTAGCTTGTAATTGAGGAAAAATATTTTTTTATTTTTGAATTTCCTATTTCTAAATAGCACGTTCATGTTTACGTTTGTTTTTTTAAATCAAGTAAATGCATAAATATAAATTGCAAAAAACTAAAGAATTTTTCTGAAATGATAATTGAAAAAAACTTAAAAAAACCGAAACGGCTTTTTTTTTAAACTAAAGTTTGACACGTGTATGTATATTAATGCACTGAGAGAATGAATGCGAAATGCTTATTGTTTTTAAAATGGAATTTGAAAATGATGGTAATTTAATTAAACATGCTTTCTAGTTTATTAAATTAAGCTGATTTTTCTTAATTCACTTTTAATTGAAGACATCTCAACTGTTTTTTTTTTTTTTTGTTGAACATTTGATATAAATTGTTACAAATAAACAATAGTGCTTAGACTGTTGAAAGTATTGCTGGCATATTGTTTGAAGTACTACTATTTCTTTTAAATACTTTTTTAGTTTAATTTTTCACTATATTTTTTACTATTGTCTCTTAAGGTCGTGATACACTATCCTACACAATCGTACGATTCATTCACTGGAAAATCTGACCGATTTCTATCACACTCAAAAAAAATCGCAACAAAGTCTGTCATAGGTGCCACACTATTAAACAAAAAAGATTCAAAAACATATGTTTTTGTTAATGTAAACAAACGCAGTTTTCCGCCATTTGAATTACATTGACATTGTTGTTTTCTTATCAGCTGTATTAGAAAATACAACTCTGATCGCATAGAAACTATCATTTTATGAAAATTTTTAAAAACTTTTGCAACACGGACAGACTTGTCAAAAAAATCTGTCATTTAGTTAAATTTTTAGGCCACACTATCATACTTTATGAACACACACGATTTTTTTGACATACCGTACGACTAAATAGGATAGTCAGTATTACCTTTTCTCTCTGTGTAGTTATGATCGTCAAATTGGATATAAATTACTTACAACGTAATTTTCATAAACGGATTTGTGTGAATTTGAGGTGTTTCAAATGCTTCTAAAATAGCTTCTGGTTTTTAATGTAAAAATATTTTTTTGTTCATTCATTTAAATAAATTCAAATTCGAAAGGGAAGGCAACATACTGAAACATATTTAAATAAATATTTATTAAATACCAGCAAAGATTCTCCATTTTTTTTTAAACAACATTTAACAACGACCTTACAATAATTAAAGATCGTTTCGGTACCGAAGACAACAGATTACATAAAAATTATTCGTTTTCTGGCCAATGCGGGACTGTGTCAGAAGACCCAATTGTCAACATAATTCTCTTAGTTCTCATCTCCATCCCTCCAAGAGCCACCTTTCTATTTAACATCCGCGCTAACCAGGCTTGTCAATGAACAAGCTCTAATTATGGCAGATACAAAAAATATGGTTTCTAGTCCTGTTGAAATCTTAGTCTGCTAAAGAGCCCTGCGAACAGTAGGCTAACCTTCAGCTCTTTCCTTATGAGATAAGAAAATCTTTTTGTACGCAAAAGCTTAGGAGTTTAATCTGAAATATCAAATCTAGTGGAGCCCCGTAAGGATCCGCCCTGTGTCAGGTTAAATTTCCCAACAAAAGCCTTCATTTGTAAAGTAGGATTTTATTCAAGCATTGCTAATCTAGTGGAACGTCAACCATTGTTATGAGATAAGAGAAACGGCAAGATCAAAATGTCAAGCACTCACGGTAATTGTGAGGACAACACTCAATGCCAGCCGGTCCGAAACTTCCTTAATTAACCAAATCTTTGTCTTGAAAAGATATAAAGATTAAATACCAGGACGTTATGAGTTCATTACGACAGGTAATGATCCATCATCCTTAATTATAATTCTATATCTGGAATCTTCCCTTAACATTGCTAAGTAAAACTTAAGCAAATTGACAACTGAGAATCAAGAATGTTTTTGTTTTAAGGAACGATAGAAATGCCGGTTTAGCTGCCACAATAGATAGTCACAGTATTCACTACACTCAATGCCAGGCGGTTCGAAACTTTCTTAATTACCTCCCGAAAGAAATACGACTTCTTCAGTTATATTTGGGCATTATCGGCGTTATTAGAGACTTTCGAACTAAACTGCTTTTCGAATCTTTAATATCCAGGATCCTACAAAGCCTACAGCATTCTTATCTGTGGCATTCCTATATCTATATTTATTTAGGGTAAGTCTAATTCAATTACATTATAAATATGATTGGGTAGGAGTACTAGAAACGTCATTGTCTTACTTTTGATATTGCTTCATAATCGAAAATTATATAGAATTCTTCATTGAAAGCCGTGATATAGTGTTTTGAAAAGATTGGTTAGTTTTAAAAGAATTACACTGCATTAAGGAAATTATCATATCTTAATACGAGATATGCTGGAAAAAACGTTAAAATACCAATTACTTTAACAAGGCATTACTTGCTTCATAGAGTAGTAAATACTTTCCAAAGGATCAAAATAAAACTGTTGCTTAGTTGGCAATCATTGCTCGAATGAGATTTGTGTCGTTTCGCAGCGAATTTCTAATTGTCCTGGGAACGTATTAACCTAAAAATTTAACAAGTCTATTAATATTGCTAGAGAGAATGTTATCATTTAACCAGATTTCTTTTCTTTGATATTTTAATAAGACTAGCCATTATTCCGGAATAGATTTGTTCAAGGTTAAGGCGCACTCAAACTCGGCTCACCACTGCAAAAACATACTAATGTATGTCTTGCAAAGAGCAAACTTGTATGAACTTGCCAGGAATATACAATTTGCAATTTCTCGTATACGACTGCAACTATCAATGTAACGAGCACCTTGCTTTAGAGCTTGGGCTATCTAATACCTGCCATCCATAGCTTAGTTTCGGGGTTGGTGGGTCTTTATTCGCAATCTGCGCCAATGTAGGTCAATATTGGTAATTATTTAATGTCTTTAGGTCGTTGCAGTTTATACGAAAATATTAAATTTTTTGTGGGGTCTTTCTTCCCCTGCCCCATCTAAAATCAATTTTCATCTATTAGCATCTTTCTCCTCCTTATCAGCTTTTGAAATTCTAATTTGTTTTTTTAAAACGATTTATTCATTTACAAATAATTTCAAAAATATAATGCTATAAATTGAAGCAAACAAAATTCAATCAAATTAAAATCAATTTCAAGCAATTTCTAGATAAAAATCAGAAAAAAAAACAATGTCCCATAATCATAGTCATAGCAAAAGCATACTTTAAGCAAAAGCATGCTTTTGTTTCAAATTCAGAACAAAATTTATGTATATGTTTTTGTTGTTTAAAAGTCTAGTTTTACTTAAAGTATGCTTTTTCTATGATTATGATTATGGGCCAATTTCTTTTCTAACCTAGTTTTCTAGAAAGTATTTTGCATTCTAAACGTTTGCAAACAAATGTCAAGAGGTGTATAAATTCAACACACATCTTATAAAAGAAAAGGTAATTAATAGACGGCAAAATAATAATTAATTTAATTTATTATTTCTCACTCGCCAACAGCGAGAGAAAAAGGCATATCAATCAATAATAAAACAAAAATAAAATATTAATAGTTTTGCTGTCGCGTGTTAATCAATGGGCAAAAAAAGACAAAATAATTACTTATAAAGACAAATAAAATGGTATAAAATAATAACATTTCATTTAATATTTATGTGATTTAAAAATATAAACAAATAAATTAAAACAAAAGAAAAAATATATTAAAGTAAAAAATTATAGTCGGTCAAACCCGACTATATAATACCCAACAGCCAGTACATGTGCAAAAACAGTTTTTCAGAAATACACGCTATATGGAAATATGACCTATTATGGACCGATAATCCAAAAATTTAGTGGCATAACTCCTGCGCATATAAATATTTTTTGTGTTAAATCTTATCTCGATGTTAAAGTGATTTTCAAAAGGGTCTTATATGAGAGCTTTGACTAATTATGGACAGACCTTTATAAAACTAGGCGATACAATTTCTATATACGAGGTCTGATCAAAAAATAACCGTAATTATCAAATTTCGTGAGTTACGTATGTTCGATTTTCGCATTTTTTTTTGCTGTTATGTTGGTACACATGTCTGTTATATAAATATATATGTTGGTAATATCAGCCATTTTGTATTGTCAGTTTGTTTTTGACAGATAAAAAGGTTAGTCGTGTTTTGGTGTGCTCTTCGATTTTTTACTATTCGAAAAAATGGATTAAAGAAACTGTATTAAGTTTTCTCTAAAAATTTAATTAAATGCGCAAGAACATTTGAAATGCTAACTGTGACGTTTGGCGAGTCTACTATGAGCAGAACACAAATGTGGTATAACCGGTTTAAGGAAGGCCGAGAAGATGTCAATGACGATGCTCGATGAAAACATTGAAGCCGTGAAGAAAATGATTTTGGATAATCGTCGAATCACTATCAGAGAGGTTGCTGATGATGTTGGCATATCGTTGGGCTCATGCCAAGCAATTTTTACAGATGTTTTAGGCATGAAACGTGCGGCAGCGAAGATTGTTCCAAAATTGCTAAATTTTGAGCAAAAACAACGTCGCATGAACATCGCTCAGGCGCTGTTGAACATCGTCAATTACGATCCAGATTTTCTCAAAAAGGTCATAACTGGTGACGAATAATGGGTGTATGGCTATGACATTGAAACCAATTTAAATTTTAAAAATGATTAAAGAAATTATTTTTTATTTGTATTTCTTAAAACAAAGTAATTGAGATTAATTAAATTTGTTACAATTTTTTTGTGTGTCAAGTATATTTTTATAAAGTGTTTGTGACACCACAAGAGTTATGCTATTTAAACCTATTTTTGACAGTGGGCCTTATAAAAAAACTATGGTCAGTTATGGACCGATCTTCACAAAATTAGTAGTTATAATTAGGCTTTATGTACAACTTATTTACCGTTAGACAGATAGAGTCAGATTTCGGGAGGACATGATATGAGGACAGTATGGAACTAGGTAAAATATTGAACCGATTTTAACTACATAATTTCAATCTCAAGTGTGCTTGGGGACAAAAAAATATTATGTACAAAATTTTATCGAAATATCTTCAAAATTGCAACTTTGTTTGTTGGTTTATATAGACAACCAGACAGACGGACGGACTGACATCCTTAAATCGACTCAGGAAGTGATTCTGATTGGTATACTCAGCACAAATCCAATATACCCTTCCCACTATGATGTAGGGTATTAATACATATAGCTGGTATGCAATTATAATATAATTAACAAGTCATTTATAAATGAAATGGGGACCTTTCACTTTTTCAGCGAATTATCTGTATATATTTCTTAGTCTAAGAACGATTTTACACCAATATGTTACTCTACCGAGAATTCTGGCATTAACATGGCATTGCCTACAGCAGGGTTTGTTTAGTTAGAAAACAATCAAGTACTTTAGTAGGAATAACTAAAATGTATGTATCAATTTTTCAATTAAGGCAATCACAAATCCAAAACCGGCTTTTAAAGACAGACAAATTAGATAATCCTTTATATAAGACAATTTTTTTAACCAATTATCACGTTTTTATATTTAATTTCTACAAAAAGACGCTAACTTTCTGACAGTCTCGTACAGCCAATTAATTTTTGTTTAAACCTAAAGAGAAATGTTAAACCAATACACCCAATCGAAAACAAATTACCAAAATTACCCCAATAAAAAAAAAAGATCCATATAAACGTTTTGCAAGTTCGCCTGTCAAATTAACAACAATTTAAGCACGAAAAAACCACAATAATTTTGATGAATTTAAATATTGCCATTTGTGTTTGACATTGTTTGTTTGCTTCTTTGCTATATAAAATTATTAAAAATTATACATTTTATTTTGGCTGCTGCTGTTGCTGGTACAAATGATAAAAGTTTTATATCTCCAACAAATATTTACATAATGGATTTCTCATAATAAAACACAATATCAATTTTAATACAATATTAAACGTAATAATGAATTTGTTAAAAAAGAAATATTTTTGTATAAAAAATATTTGTATTTAAAAGTTTAGGGTGTCAACTACGTAAATATCATTGAGCAGCTAATAAAGGTGTTAAAAAATATTTGTGCTAATTTTTAATAATTTTAAATGTTTTCAATAAAAAAATATTTAAATAAAAAGAAGCTTGCTTTTGTTTGTGTCTGTATTTTTTGTTTGCAAATACTTACATACGAGTACATTAATATTTTAAAGACTGTGTTTTTTTTACTCGTATTTCTTGTTAATTTTTTTGTTTAATAAAATTATAATAAACTTTTAACATATATAATGCTAGGGATTTTTACTGTTAAGAGTGTGGAAAATTTTATTATGATGTACAATTTACATATAAATTAATTTGAAGTGCACACACATGTATAATATTTTACATACCTGCTCGTTTTAATGTATTTTAAGGGAAAGGTTTATTGTTTAAAGGATATTTATTGGATTTAAACTAAAAAATAGAAATATCAAGCACGGTTTCCAGATTTGACGATTTATCGTCATTTTGAAGATTTTGGGTGAGGAAACTGGCATTTTGACGACTGGACGATTTTTACCTTTAATTTGACGATTTTAAAAATATTTTTCAGTTGACATAATTTTTAAAATAATTTTGAACTTATTTAAGAGCAAAGCAGTTTTCCGTCAATATGTCATATTAGTAACGAGCAAAAGAGGTACATAGTTATAACTTACCCCCTGGCCAACGATGTCGAACGATAACGTTCGCTTAGATAAGACTTAAGACTCAAACTTTTAATCGTCTCTATTTTTACTCAATCAAGTTTGTTTATTCCACAATCAAGTTTGTGTCTTAAGTCTTATCCAAGCGAACGTTATCGTTCGACATCGTGGGCCAGGGGGTTAGTTATTTTCGTGTTGATAATTTTAATATTTTATATTTTGCATATTTATCTATGTATGTGTGTGTACATGTAAGAAGTACGAGTGCAAATATTGAAAATTTAAAAAACAATGCTAAACTATTTTAGAATACTATTTTTAAACTTATTTTATCAGAACAAACGTAAACGAAGAAAAATTAGAGATGAATGGCTTAAAAATCCCAAAATAAAGCCATGGGCAGAAAAGCGGAACAATATTTTGCAATTATTGTAAAAATTTTTGTAAAAGTTGTACCTGATCTAATAAAATTGTTCAATTGACTATACTTTTTAGTTAAAAACACAGTTGATCTCTGTATTTTGTTTATTTTGTATAAAAGCTATAAATTTGTTTGTTGTTTTGTTAAATAAAATAAATATTTTGTTTGAGAAATGTTTTGTTTTCTATTTTCTTGACGATTCCTTAAAATTAGTATGACGATTTGGACGATTTTCCGTTCGAAATTTGACGAATTCACACTTATTTCATCTGACAACTATAATATCAAGTTACAATGCAAAATGTGATAGTCATAGAGTCCACGAACATAATGACACATCCAAATGATTTCTTGTTCGTGGACATTTCTGTGTCTCACAATTCCAAGAATTGCGATTAGTGATGAAGTTTAGTTAAGTCGATACGTCCATGAATCACTTCCTGAGTCGATTAAATGCTGGCTGGCTGTCCAATTTTTCGATGGTTGGGATTGAAATTAGTTGAAATCGGTTCATTATTTTTTCACCTAGCCCATATACATATGTCCTCCCGAAATAAAGGTTAGTCGGTCATAAATGTTTGATTTATTTATGCACGTCTCCAAACAAATTTAACCACAAATAAGTTGTAAATGAAGCCTACAAATTTTGTGCATATCGGTCCATAAATGACCATAGCTCACTTCCGAAAATATCTTTTTAAAGAGCATAACTCTCTTAAAAATGTTGGTATCCAAATAATATTCAAAACAGAAAATTCAGCCCAATTTTCCCAATTTATTTCCAAATAATATTCAATACAGAAAATTCAGCCCAATTTTATGATGATCAGTCCATAATTAGTCATAGATGGCATATAAGGCCCACTTCTGAAAATCAAATGCATAAACCTTTTAACAGTGTTTATATCAAAATACAATTTAAATCATGGCATGGCACACAATTTTTAGATGATCGGATTGGATGATAGTTAATACCTGCCATATGGTGGAAATTTCACAAATACTGTTTTTGCACACAAGGCGGTAGGGTATTATATGGTCGTGCTTGACCGACTATACTTTCTTACTTAATGTTTTTATGTTGGGACTAACAAAATTTGGGATTTTCAATCGCCAAGTGAATACTACCAGCTCTAATTTGAATATCCAAATCTTTAACATCATTACGAAATAAGATTGAGCGCTGATTTTAAAACTTTTTAAAGCTGTTAAGGTCCTTTGCCTGTTTCTATCACAGCATCCACATATTCAACTGATTTGCAGAATATTTAATTATGGCCACACATTCTTTCAAATGTCAGCAAGACAATATCGACTGAAATATCTATTACATTAACCTGCCACTGCATTATTTTATAAACTAAACTAAATCTTATTTTAAAAACAATAACAGTAAACGTATTTTAAAGTATTATTGGAGTTTTCTATTACTCTCTTAAAAACAAGTGCAATTAATTGTTCCTGAATACAATTGCATTAATCATTTTATTACGCATTTGCCATTAGTGTGCTAAATTTTAAATATATTAATTTTTTTTAAATATTTCTACGTCATACATTTAAATAAATACATATTAAAATTAAGTTTAAAAGTGTTAAATGTTTATTTAAATAAATAAGAAATACTTACTACATGGTCTTGGTACTTTTTCCAATGAATCCTAATATTTGTGAAGCTTCCAAGTTTATATTTTTTAAGGTCAGTTGCAAAAGACATTTTTAGCACATTTTATCTAAATGAGTTAAAAGTGAATATTACAAAATGTTTTTGTTGAAAGGAACAAAATAATTTCATTTACTTCCAAAGCAAAAACTTGTTAATGACTTGCACGTTAAACATTTACTTAAACTTACTTTTTAAAGTCTAGGCCATATCATTTGCATTACTTACTTAGAAGTAATGACTAATTTATTAACTATTATAAAACTTCTTACCTTCTCTAAATATATTGATAATGGAAATTGTAAGACCTAACAATCAATGTGATATTTAAGCCATTACTTGTAACTAGTTTTAGTGATTTTAATGTTAATGTCATATTTATAAGCAGCTGTGGTAAGTAGTTCCCTCCAATGTTAAAGTAATGTATAAAAATGCGAAACTAGTAAAGTGCCTGAATTTTTAATTTTCCTTCATTCAAAGTTCTTCAAAGTTCTTGCTGGGTCCTTTCTATGGCCTAACAAAACTAACCTTAAATTTTTCCTCTAAATAGTTGAACAATTAATATTAGAAATTATAAATAACATGACTTTGTTTAACCCAAATTGTTTATTTTTTAATTTTTGCAACTTGACATTGAATTATTGGATAAAAATAAAGTTTTTTACTTTCAAAAAAAAAAAAAAATAAATAAATTTTAAAAACAATTGAGAAAATAATTTAAGAACTTAGTCAAGCTCAAATTTAATCATAAATAATTTGTCTGTTTTTGTTTTGCAAATTAAACGATTTTCTTTGTTTAAATAAACAATTAAAATTTAATTAACATTTGGCATGTAAATGTCGAATGTACGTACACATAAAAATATAATCTTTTGATTATCTGAATACACTTTAGATGATTTCAATAAAACAATTAAATTATTTATATTTGTGAAAAACAAAATTAAACTTAAAAGCGTATTTTTGAATTTAGCTTACAAATATTAGCGCAATTCACAATCTTGTGCAAATGGCATTTCATCATTGCAATTGCAAAAAGGTTTAGCATATTTTTGCTCTACACTAACAAAATACACAGCAAGAGCAAAAATATACTAAATTTTTTGCACAATATTGTGAATTGCGCTATTATTCTCGTAAAAAAACGCAATAAATCATGTGATCTTTCGGATGTCGTTCTAGATTGTATTTAAAATATATTGCTATTACAGTTATACAAGAACTTTCAAATAGCCCTGTAAAAAAATATTTTATTTATTTAATTCAAAATTAGCTTTGAATAGGTACAAGTTATGAATCATATTGGAATAACGATTCATAACTTGTACTTCCTTACGGTTGGACTTGCGGCAACAGCCACAATAAGATCTTCCAATCCAATTGATATTGGACTTAGTGTAAATCGGGGTAAAACCGAACTTGTACTGTCCATTAGCAAGTCCCCCAAGGAGTTGTTGTTGTTGTAACAGCAGTAATTGCTGAGTTGACAGCCCTTGGCCGAGTGATCTCGGGTCATTCCGGTGCGTAGAACCGGCTGTCGTGGGAATGCCCCCTAGGAGTAATATGTCCTGGTATAATTCCATCACCTTGACGCAGTTACAATCCTTGGGAGATATATGGCGACGCCGATGCCATGAACTTGCACGGGCTCCAAACTGAATTGATTACACCCAATGAAACTTGAAGCTGACTAGAGTTTCTATCTAGGGCCACGAAATCGGTTAAAAGCCCTGGAGTTTGTCCATAATTAAAACATTGGTGTGCAGGTCTGATAATACTTGGTGGCTGCGATTTATACCCAAAGCAGGAAAAGTGGCAGATTGTTAAAAGACCCATGTTTGAGCAGCAAACTTCGGACTCTAGGTGTTGTTGCTGAAACAACAGAGCCATTGAAAGTGGCTTTCATGGCGAATGTGTTCTGAAGATCCGTCCTGGACAGCCTATGGCAAACGCAGAAATCTCTCGGTCATGGCAGTAGTGGTCGGTCAGTGTGGGTCATGCTAATTGACTAAACTTTGGTTGGCAGAGATTAGATAGCCAAAGCTCTCAAGCAAGGTGCTCGTTACATTGATCGTTGCAGTTATGTACAAGAAATTGCAAACTGTATGTTCCTGGATAGTTCATACAATACTACTCGATACTTTTAACGGATTTTTTGAAATTGTAACGCATAGTTTTTATCTGCAACTTGAAGTAGTTTCTTCAAAAAATAAAAATAGATCTTCAAATATTATTGGTTTTGTATGTATGTTTTTATTAAATCAAAAATAAATGTAAAGCTAACTTTTAATTCAACGTTAATAACAACTTAAGAAATAATTGAAATAAATTCTTTGAAAAATTTATGAATTTTGTAGCTTACAGATTGTTCTCTTTTTATACAGTGATGTATTTTTATGCACTATTTTATCCACTCAACTTGCTTAAAAATACAACTCAGAAAGTATCGAGTAACTACTTTTGAGTATCCAAAAAAAGAGGCAAATACTCGATACTCGGTACCCATTACTTAATTCTTTGCCGGCACTAGTTAGGATTTGAGGCAATGTACTCTCGGTAATATTGAACAAATCTGTCCATGCACTTGCTCATGGACAGATTTGTTTTTGATTCTTTGTTTTTTGCACTCAGTAAGTCCGAAACCATACACTCTTGCAAGGACATCGAAGACCACGACGGCTATGCCTGTAGAAGGGCCATAGGACGTAACCTAGGTGCGTGAACTGGCTATTGATGAAATTTATGGAGTATGTGTCTGGTAAGGATTTAACCTCTATGCTCTTTGTAAAGATTTTAAGTTAAGCGTGACAGTCCTGGTAACAGGAGCGCTACATACGACTCCAACAAAGTCGCATCTTATGTTACTAAACTGTTTCTCAGTATATCTGATGGCTAGGAAATTAACTGTAAACACAGCCTTCATGATAAGAGCGATTGGCGCATGAAAGCATGAAAGTTGGGTTAATTGGCCGATTTATATTTGTTATTTTTTTTTCTGTGTAGGAAAGTGGTCTTATTAAAACAGACGCCTATTAATTTTTTGCGCTTCGCAAATTATCAGTTGGCTATGACACAACACTTGACTTGTAGATTCCAAACCCAAATGATTTAAAAGTTTTAAAACTGAATCATGGAAGCTTTAATATGAAAAAATATTGGACAGCGCTGTTAAAACATATCGTTTCTTTCAACAAAAAAGTAAGCGTTTTATTAATTTCTTAATATTACTCTATATGTATAGTATTTAGATAATTTGATAAGCAAATGAACTCTTAAAAATCTGCTTTATAAAAATCCACTCAAATTTTTGGAAAAAAAAATATTCCTAAGAAAGAAAAAATTTTAAAATACTACCAATTCTTAATGTAAATTATAAACTTTCTTTCATAAAAAGAATATTTAATGAGGTAATAAAAGAAGTTCCCCTTTAGTTCAAATTATTATTTTGCGCAATAAAAACTCTGTGTTAAAAGAAAACAAAGAAATTTAAGATTATTATTTAACACGCAATATTGGCCAATGTTTAATTCTTAATTAAAGTAATTTGTCTGTTCAAAAAAAAAAAAAGAAAAAGAAACACTTATCAAAAAGAGTTTTAAAGTGCATGTTAATGCATTTGAACATTCTTTTGATACCCTACACCACAATAGTGGTGAGGGTATATTGGATTTGTGCTGATGTTTGTAAAGCCTATAAATATTGGTCCAACACCCACTTTAAAATATACCGATCGACTGAGAATCGCTTCCTGAGTCGATTTAATGACGTCCGTCCGTCTAGCTTGCTGGCTGGCTGTCCATGTAAAGCTTGTGCGCAGAGTACAAAGTGCTCTTTTAAAAATGTCGGTATCCAAATAATTTTGAACGCAAATATGCTTTATATATATAATATGGTACAATTTTATGGTATTCAGTCCACAATTAGTCAAAACTTTCATATAAGACCCTCTCCGTAATTCACTTTAACCTCCATAAATTTTTTAAAAATATTTATATCGAGATAAAGTATAACATACATAATATTTATATTCACGGAAATCATGGCACTAAATTTTTGGATGATCGGTCCATAATAGATATTAACTCCAATATAGCGCCCATTTCTAAAAAAACTGTTTTATTTATATACTGGGTGTAGGGTAAATGGTCGGGCTAGACCGACTGTACTTTCTTACTTGTTTTATAATTATTTAAAGACAAACTGAGAGCACGTATTGTTTTTTTTTTTTTGTTTGTCTTTTAATTTGTTTAATGGAAAAACACCAAGAAAATATTTGTAACAAAAACCTAAATTAAATTTCGAACGAAAAAAGAAAGAGAAAAAAAACGATAAATTGAAATTAAACAAATATAAAACCCCCACAAATACAAATTGAATACAAATACATATTTTGCATGTTTTGTCTATGATCATCATCAAATGACGCGTGATTTAATTTTGCAATTAAATTGTAAAAGTCGGCTGGCTGTTAAATAAAAAACAGCTAAAGTTACGGTCACACTTGGTAAATATTTACTCAAAAAAAAAAGCGTAACCACTTGTTTTAGCACAAATTTGTTTGACGTTGTTTACTCTTACAAAAGTTTTGCAAGATCAAACAGCATCAAATAAAATAAAACTAAATATTTCTTGTGTGCTGTCCTAAAGAAACAAAGTATTTTTTTAAATATATTTTATTTAATGGTTACATCTTTTACGGCAAATATTAGCCAAGTGTGACCGTACCTTAAGGAGAATACATTTATTTAGTTAATTTAAACTAAATATGTAATACAAAAAAAAAATATGAAACTACAGGCCAATGTCCTGAAAATTTGTGTTTTGTTAAACATTTAAAAAATTAAATTTATTTTTAATAACTGGAATTTGTTTTCATTTCAAAACAAACTTATTAAAGTAATATTAAGATTCCAGTAAAGCATTTGTAACAAGTGTTTTAATTTTGTGATAAAAACGTAGTAGACATAGCATTTGAAATTAAAAAATGTGTTTTTGTTTTTTGTATAACATTCGTAAGACGTCAACAAGCAGAAAACACTTTTGTAATCACACTTATAATCATAAAATATAATTAAAAGTACATTTCGCATTTCCGTTTTTATTTGCAAATAGTAATAATCGTTGTCATCAACTTAATGATTTAATCAAGATCATGTTGTTAAGATTTTAAATTTTGTTCCAACATCATTAGAAATCCATTAATATTAATTGTAATAATTTTGTTTTTGTGAGTAGTTCGTGATGTTAGAATAATTCAATAAATTTTAAGATAAAGTTGATTATTTTGTAATGAATTTAAATGAAAGTCATCACGTTAAAACTTAAAAGTGTTACATTTGGTTCTAATCATATTATTGTGAATAAAGCTCCAAGCTGTTTTTAATTTAATATAATTAATTAGATTTAATTTAAAAAGTGATATCAGTATAAATAAAAATAATAAGGCCGAATCAAAAATCGTACCGTAAAAAGGTGGAATCTACGAAGAAGTTTATGAGATTCTGGTTGCGTTGAATTAAAACTTCACAGAGATATTTTATGCCAAAAGATCGCAGAGCCCATACAGTTCTTTCAACCAAACTTTGCTGGATTTTTTTATTTTGCCTTCATTCCCACTACTTTCTAGTACATACACATACCTATACATACATATGCAGCTGAAATTGTTGCAGTTGTTTTTGTTTTTGTTCCATGACAATATTTAACATTTTTAAACACACACACACATACAGTTCTGGCAACACCTGACCTTCAATTTGACAATTTTTGACATACAACAATCTGACAACCGTGTGAACTGACAATTTCTGTTGACAGATAAATTTATTATGTGACAATTATGTGCCAGCGAAATTGTAAGGTTTTCTTACAGTTGTGTGAACTGACCTTTTGCTAACAATTTTTCAACGACAGTTCATTGCTAGCACATTGCCAGATTTGACAACATTGGCGCATATTCAGAAATCGTAACTAAAGTCGAAACTTATTAAACAGAAACTAAAAAATAGTTCACAAATAGTTAAAGATCCTATTCACAAATCATAACTAACTTAGCAATTGCTTTCAGCTGTTAAAAGAAATGCAACACTGCATGCAAATTTTTGTTGACGAAAAACACATCTCTAGTTTGTTTTTTTTTTGTGATTTTTTTTTTTTTTGGTCAAAATGGACACAATTAGCAAAGAATTATTTTTATTGTTAGAAGAAAAATATGTATTTATTGCTTTGTGTATTTTAGAGAGACTCAAATTGGTCGCCAGATGGAAAAACTACATTTAAAGAATTGGTGGCCAAATATGTTAACATCATCGACGACAAGAAATAAAATCAATCAGCTGTTCTTTAAATGTATTTGTTAGTTGACATTTAGTTACAGCTTTACCCATAATTAAGTTGTAACTTTTCGTGCTAAAAGTAATCAACTAAGAATAACTTAAGTTGGTACTTAAAAAAGTTTAAACTTAGATATCATTTCTGAATATGCGCCATTGTATGATCTGACAACCATCTGTGCATAGCTTTCGGAACCAGTGCATGATTTACAGAAGTTATACTAAACTCGTTCTTAAAAACTAGTTCTTTAGCCACTTTTAAAAAGTAACTTTAAATCTAAATATACAACTAGCTCTAGAATTTGAAGTGGAACAGTTTGCACTAGTTTTTGAATGATTTTATTAGCGGTTATAAATATGCTCCGGCATTTTAAAATATTCATTTAAATTAAATACATTTTCATTTGTTAAAATAAGTAATGAAAACAAATTTTAAATCAGTAGAATTAGATTGGTTATACCACAAATAGTAAATAATAATTTAAAAATAAATTGTGGCTAAAAACTTGCCTAAAGTCCGGTCACATTTGGCAAATATTTGACGAAAAAGACGTAACCACTAAATAAAATATATTTTAATTCATTTATTTATTTAAAAAACACTTTGTTTATTACAAATATTTAGTTTTATTTTATTTGATGTTGTTTGATCTTGCACAACTCTTGTACGTCAAACAAATTTGTGCAAAAACAAGTGTTTACGCTTTTTTTAGTAAATATTTGCTAAGTGTGACCCGTACCTTAAGATTTAAGAAATATTTTTTGTAGCTTTAAAATCTGTTGTTGTGTGGAAGGATTTACAAAACAAAAACTTGTAAATATTTGTTTATTTAAATTGTTGAAACTTTTTGCTGCTGTCTTTAAATTTCATTAGTTCTACATTAAATTTGGAATTAACTGTGGAATGGCATAAATAAGCCAGCACGCATTATTTTTGGAAAACTATGTTGTACTGACCTTGGACCAACCTAAATTAAACAAATTTCAGCAACTTTGTGCAAAAGTGGTTTTAAACAATAGCCATACTATTACTTTAAACTAAAATAAAATTCAATTGCATTCAAATAATAATTGTTAATTTGATTTTAGCAATAATTAAATATTTTAAAAACGTTTTTTACACAATAGATTTGTATTTGTTTAAACAATGGGTGACTTTATTACCTATATAAAACAAACTAGTCAGGAGAATAGTTTTATGGCAATATTTATTTGAAAAAACAACTAAATTTGTAAGCTTTTGTTTGAAATAGGTAGTTAGTTTTAGTAAAAATTTATTAAAATATTAAAATAGAAATTTGTTGAATTTTTTAGCAGAATTATTCTTTTGTTTTGATTTATTCCAACACTATTTATGGAAATTTGTTAAAATTTAAAATTGTTCATAAATTTGAATTGTTTGCCAAAGGAAATCAGTATAAGTAACTTAAACATAATAAAATTCTAAGACATAAACTTAAAAAAAAAATTCTCTTAAGCTTTTAAATTCTTTTTATAAATTCTATTTTACTATTTTATTCAGTTTTATTTTAATATTTTTTTTGCCATTTACGTCTTAAATAGGAAACCAGTCAAAATTTATGCAAATTTCAATTTGCGAGTCTGGCATAACAAGTATGTACTTACTTGTTGGTGGCTTACAAATTCAATAATTCATCGGCACTTAAAATGTTATTTAAGGTCTGGAGATTTGTTTTGTAAATAATTTTAGAGACATTTAAAGATCAATGATAAAGGGTATATAGAAATATAATTAAATAAAGTTTAAAGGGACTTTACATACATATAATGTAGGCAATTACACCAATACCAATACCTCGAAGTTTGGGTTCGAGTCTTTAATAATTTTTTTTTTATTTTGAAATTTTTCAAAAATCTGCAATATCATTAGATGCTAAAACGATGACCCGTACAAGAAATGCTTTCATGATGGACATGGAGTCCTTGCTTTCTATTTGGATTGAAAATCAAGTTGGGCAAAGAATAACATTAAGTAAAATGGCATTTCAGACAAAAGAAAAAAAGCAAACATTGGACAAATTTTTTGTGAAAGACAACTTGGGTCGTGTAATTTTGGTTAAGTTCCGACGTAAATTGAGGTATTGGTGTACATAAATATAATTGTAAACATGTTTATTTTATGCACTTGTATATATTTTTAGCACTGGAAAAATATTTATAACGTTTGAACCTTTTTAGAATTATAAACATATGTAGGTAATAAACTATAGCAAACTTTATAGAAATCACTTACAACATTTCTTAACAAAAATCTTTAGTAAGCTGTTGGGTTTTGAATAGCGGTGTAAATTGCAAATAAGGGAGAATCTGTCATCATTTATATTTCGCATGATTCGATTCAATTTGTTTAAATGGAACTATAAAACGGCTATATTTTTTTATTGAATGAATGTAATTTACATTTTATTACACATATGTAATACAAATGAGAGAGTAACATGAATTGCTAGTACCATCAAGCGTGTACTCGTCTTATCTTCCCCTCACACCGATGTCCAAAAGGTAATGAGATAAGCTTAAAAAATTGCTTTGTGTAAATTGGGATTATGTTTCGTTCAACAAAAAGCAACAACCACAGATATATATCAGCTTTACTTCAATTAACCTCATCGAAAGACAAGGACAGCAATACATCTTACTTGCAAATTTTCTATCTCTTACTTACGATGGGGTTAAAAGTGTGATGTCACTTTGATACATTTTAATAACACCTCTGGTCGAGTCGTATCTGAAATCAAGGACATTTGTATGGGGACCAGATGATATCATGGGACTGAATGGGAAAATGGGAAACACGATTTTAGGTGAAACATATTTTTAAATTGAAGTAAGTTTTTTAAGAGGAAAATCGAGCTTTTGTTAAAGAATTTTCAGATTTGCTCAACATTTCGTTACAATCTAATTTGTTTCAACCAAGATCAGGCATTGTTTGTTGGTTTAACAATTTTCCACCGGATCCCTTAAAATGGTTTAATATGGATGATTTATAAACGACTTTCACAATTTACTTTTTATTATTAGTTTTTTTTTTTTGCTGTTCAAACTTAGTTGGAAAAATGTCGTAATATTTGCAATCATAATGTACACGTGCACCATTTCTGGGTTATAAACATTCTTTAGATTATAAAATATTTATATAAAAGTAAATGCCTTTTAAATAAAATAAAACAATAATAGACAAACGCCATTCTATACTTTGGAAAACCACAACCTTTCTCCATAAATTTACGGTGTAAATGTATGTTGGTTAGTAATATCTACAAATAGAATTTAAAATTATTTAAAAAAAAAAAAACAGCTAAATATAGTTGCAACTGGCAACAAAATAATAATAAAATAAATAAGTGAGTGTAATAAATTAATTAAATGTTTTGAGAAAAAACACAACATGAAAGCTCTTGACAGTTGAAAATCCATTTTTATTTTATACCTATCACCAAAAAGATGAGGGGTATATTAGGTTTGTCATTCCGTTTGTAACACATGGAAATAATGATCTTAAAGCAAAAAGTCTATATATTCGGAGTCTTTATAAGATTCCAAGACGATCTAGTCATGTCCGTCCGTTTGTCCATCTGTTGTTGGCACGATAGAGCTTCGAAAAAAATACATAGAACAATTAAATTTTTACCCAGCATTATTTGATCCACCGAAATATTTGGTATTGAAAATGGACAAAATCGGTCTAGTAGGATTCATAGATCAAAGTTTCAGACTACCTCGAAATTTTTCAGATATTTTTTGCTATTTTCTGCAAATCTAATGCAGATACATAATATAATGAAAATGGTAGGCATCGGTCCACGTTTTCTAATAACCCCGTACAAATGTTTTCCGGAATATGGCAAAGTGAAATCTCAAAACAATATTGTGGTTACATCGACCCATATTTTGCCATAGCCCCATACTTAAATGCACATAAATCTCGTGTAAAATCATTATTACATTGAAAGTCAATACAAATAATTTGCATACAAATATCTAAAAATCTTCGAATAGAATTTCATTATGATTGGCCCCTAATAGTTCATAGTTCTCTCATGAGGACTACTACCGAAAACTCATTAACCTACATAAACATCCATATCGAACCGAAATTTTATACAGATCAGTTATAAGTATGTAAAAATTATACCATTGACTTTTGTTGAAGTTGGTCCATAATTGGGCATAGCACCCGTACAAGCTACACTTTCGAGAATAGCCACAGAGTATAAAGAGGTGACAATTTTGACGTTTCAAAATTTTACTAAAGTTATTGTCTGTTAAAGTAAGGGCCATTATTACAACTTGCCTCTAATGTTCTTAATAGTAAAAGGTAACTTTAATTAAAGTGAGGAATAAAGTGACCTTTAAAATTTTTCGTTATTACAACTTCCTTGTAAAATAAAATAATGTTTTTTCTAAAATATGGCAATACCAGTGAGAAACCGATTACTTTTGATAAACTACTGACAAGAAACAGTAAATTTTTGTGTTTGTGAAAACATTTGTGTGTGAAAAAATATAAATCAAACGTCTGCTTTCCATTTTTGTTTATTAAAGTATTTATTGGCAAAACAAAATTAAAATTATTTTATTTTTCATGAAGTTGACATTTTTTCCAGAACATATGGCAACTTCAAATACATACCTCACTATAAAATTAAAGGCAAGATGATCTTCCCTTTAGCTTATCGGTCGGTTTTAGATTAAAGTAGAATTATAATAACCAAATACTTCTTATCTGTCCGATAACATCATACCTTTAACTATTGTTAAGTTGTAATAATGGGCCTAAATCGCTTTATGTTACACGCTGCAATAATATAAACAAAGTGCAGTTCTGAAAGAAAGAGACAAATATAAATTCTTGATTATAACTAGAATATCGTTATTGAGATGAAATTCAATTAAAATTAAGCTAAAATAAATAGAAATTACGGTACAATATTTTATGAAGTTCGCCCCCATAATAGGTGATTTGATGGTGGGTATCTAAGCTTCGGCACAGCCGAATATAAACTCTTACTTGTTTATAATTTATTGGTCACTCAACTTAATGACGTTACAAAAATAATTCACTTAGCTACGGCTATACTTACATGTGTGATTTTATTAAGTAAGACTTTAAGAAAAATATACTCCGACACTATGTACAATACGAGGTCTGATCAAGAAAATCAGCGTTATTTTGAAATTTCGTGAGTTACGTATGTTCGATTTTCGCATTTCTTTTTCATGTTATATTGATACAAATGTCTCTTATATTTGTTGGTAATATCAGCCATTTTGGATTGTCAGTTTGTTTTTGACAGATAAAAAGGTTAGTCGTGTTTTGGTGTGCTCTTCGATTTTTTACTATTCGAAAAAATGGATCAAAGAAATTGTATTAAGTTTTGTGTAAAAAATTAAATTAAATGCGCAAGGACATTTGAAATGTTGACTGTGAGCAGAACACAAGTTCAATTGTGGTATAACCGGTTTAAGGAAGGCCGAGAATATGACAATGACGATGCTCGTCCTGGTCGCCCGAGCACGTCAAGTTCGGTCAAATGTGAAGGTTTTGCTCACTGCTTTCTTCGACTGCAATGGCGTGGTGCATCATAAATTCTTGTCAGAAGGTCGTACGATCAATAAGGAATACTATGTACCTTGAAGTTATGTGGCGTTTGCGCAAAGCAATTCTTCAGAGACGCACAGAATTGTGGAAAAACCAATCATGGATTTTGCACCATGATAACGCACCAGCTCACACATCAATGCTTGTGTGTGAGTTTTTGGCCAAAAACAAAACCGTTATCATGCCTCAACCACCGTATTCACCGGACTTGGGCCCCGCTGACTTTTTCCTCTTCCCAAAACTGAAGACACCGATGAAAGGAAAGGGTTTTGCTACGATTGAGGATTAAGGATAAAAGAAAAATCGAAACAGGAGCTGTTGGCGATAGCAAAAAGCGCGTGTTACGAGGATTGGAAAAAACGCTGGCATAAATGTGTTATATCTGAGGGGGATTACTTTGAAGGGGACAAGATAGTTATTGATGAATAAATAAATACTTTTTAAAAAAATTAAAATAACGGTTATATTTTGATCAGAACTCGTACTTATTTAATATTAAATCAGTTAACAAAAACAAATCAATCTCATACTCATTCATATATATAAATTCCAAACGTTTGTTTATTATAATGTTCAAAAATTATGCAATAAATTAAAGAAAAATTCGTGAGCTGTTTATTATTCTCTACATTTTTTAAACAATTAATGGCATAAATTTATGTATCTATCTTTCGATGTAATTCAATTGAATAAAACTAATTTACAATTCACAACTGATGTTTTGTGGTTTTGGGTAAATGACAACAAATCAAAAACAGTCTTCAAACATTTGCGGGTGTCTAATGTTTTGATTGATCCGGCTCAAATGACGTATAACGTTTCGTGTGACATCCTGCCTGGAAATAAACCGGAGGCATACGGACAGATATTCAGACTACTGTCACCTTATAATAAAGACAGCTGCAATTTATTATTAATATATACGTACATACATACATACTTATTTTGTTGCTTGTTTCCAGTATTTAGTTAACAAAATAAGTACGCCAAATTCGTTTAAAAATATAATTTATTATAAATACACACACACGCACACACAGTTCATTTAAAAATATTTTTATTATTGCTTTTATTCGTTTAAAATCATTTGAATTGACAGTAATAATTAAGCCGTCAAAGAGGAAGTTTATATTTAAAACTCACACATTCCTCAAGTCTACTTGGCGACTATATAAACACGTCATTTATTCAAAATATTTTTAGATATTTTTGTCAAATGAAAAAGCGTCAGCCTGTCCCCACCCCAAAAAAATATGTACATATATAAATGTGTGCGAGTCTCTCTGTTGATTATTTTTAAGTAAATTATACTCTGATTCTAATTTCCCTTTGGGCAAGAGAACAATAATTTGTTTAACTTTGGAAGTACAATTTTATAGCGGTTATAATGAGCTAAGAGTAAATAATTGAGATGAGCTTGAGTAAACTATAACCAAAGGGATTCTCAACAAGAACATTGTTATAATGAAAGTATCGATAGAAGATTTTTTACAATAAATTCAAATTCTATCAATAATCGCATTTAAAGAGAAATTTTCAATATTGTGGATTCAGCCAAATAATCAATTTAGTGAAAATCAAATTTCCTATACCAATTTTTCACGAAATTTAGCTGGTGATTAAAACTAATGATTTGACACCACTGGATTATTTTTTTTTTTGGTATTATGTTAACGATAGACCCCTTTATTCGAAAACGATTATTAAATTTAACAAACGTTTATTATGACAGATTTGCATATAAAAATTTGCTTAATAAACGTTTGTTAAATTTAATAATCGTTTTTGAATAAGGAGGAGAGTCTATACAAGGGCGGTTCGGAAACTTCTTAGCCTAGCACAGAAAGAAAATGGTTAGTTTTGCAAAAACATTGTTATTTTTCAATATAATCTCCTGAAACTTCAATACACTTCGTACCACGCTTATCTAGCAATTCTATCCCTTGATTAAAATAGTTTTCTTCAAGGCCTTCAAAATAGTGGTTTACAACTGTAATTGCAACTTCATTTGAACTAAAACGCTTGCCAGCTAGGAATTTTTTTTAAGATTTGGGAACCGGTAAAAGTCACTGGCACCTAAATCACGAGAATAAGGTGGGTGGTCAAACAACTCGTACTTTAATTCGTTGCTATTAGCCATTGTTAAAACACTCTTGTGCGCTAGTGTGTTGTCTTGATAAAAGATTATTTTTTTTTGTGTTGTAATCCAAAATGTTGCAATAGTACTCTGAATTTTTTGTTTTACCATTCTGCAGACAAGCAATCAATAAATTACCTTTGAAGTCCCAAAAACCGTTGTCATAACCTTACCAGCCGATTGAATTGTTTTTGCCTTCTTTGGGGCACTTTCTCCATCTTCAGTCCATTGTTTAGATGTACTTGTACTTTTGTCTCTGGAGTATAGTGGTGGATCCATATCTCATCAACAATTATGAAATGACGTTTAAAATCCATTTTATTTTTCTTAAAACGATCCAAACAAACTTGAGAAATTTTCATTCTTATGCGTTTTCGGTGGACTGTTAAGAAATGCGGCACCCATCTTGCAGAAAGCTTTTTCATCTGTAGTTCTTCATGCAAAATTAAATGGACTCGATCATTTGAGATGCCCATGATATTGGCTATTTCACGCACTTTTATTCGTCGATCATTTAATACCTTATCATTTCTGTTGTTGTTGCTGTTTTTGGACGTCCACTACCCAATTTTTTACTGTTGCATATGAAGGAGGACTTTTACCTAACACATTCACTATCTTTATATGTATATATAATACTACTGTACGTGTGTTGTGACCGAACTCCTCCTAAACGGCTAGATCGATTTGCATAAATTTTGTATGCGTTTGGGTGGCGCCCCGGGTGGTTTGGATTTACAATTCGGTCCAATTGGACAAACAGGCCTGGTACCTCCCATACAAACCACAAATTAAGAATCTATTATTTCTGCTCCTGATAACGGTATTTGAACAAAATTTGGTACGTCGGTTTGGTGTGCATTTTTTAAGTGCTGCTGCAAATATGGGCGGAATTGTACAAAGGGGCGTGGTACCTCCCATACAAACCACACAACGTCTGCCGTGTCAGCTGGATACTATACATCTTTGGTGGAAGTAGGCAATGCCACGCCCCTTTTCAAAAATGGTACTGGTGGCCTTTCTTATTATACTAGACCGATTGGCCTGAAACCTTTCCAATAAAAATAAAATTTGAAGGCAAAGCAACGTTTGCCGGGTCAGCTAGTATCATTAGGAATTTCCTGTCCCGAAAAACCTTTTTTATTTAAATATTTAATGACATCACGAATTTTTAATTTTTCCATTGTAAAAAATCGCGGATGCGTCTTTTTTAAACACCTGTTTTTATATGAAGGAGTTGTCAGATTGAAAAGAAATGTAACATGTGTTCATAACACAAATGAAAGTTTCCAAAACACTCAAATTTTTGCTGTTTATACCGCGCTTTCTGTTCTAGGCTAAGAAGTTTCCGAACCGCCCTCGTACAGAGACAATCGAATCGATTAGAGTTTTAGAAATCAAAATACGTGACGTGTTTAACGAAGTAGACTCGCCAATTGGCCAAAATGTAATTGAAATTTTTTATAAAAAATCGACATGTGTATGTGCGGACGTGTTGGACATCTGTCCATTATAATTTTTAATTTATAACTGTCAGAACTTACTGTTGTCAATAGAATACAGATTTAAATTTGTGTGAATTCTTTGTTTCATTTTGTTTTGAAAGTCAAATTTGTGGTTGAAAAACCCTTTATAATACTGGAGATAATGTAGACATTGTTCTTTTTGGAAAACGATTTTAATAGAGAGGTGTCAACAAGAGTCCATTAATATGCAAAATCTGAGTTAAAAATATGCGAAATTGTAATCTGCAATTTCAAAGTATAATTAAATGTACTAAATTTCTTGCTCGATATCGAATGCCATAATCTTAAATAAGAAAATTACGATCAATTTTACTCGATATCGAATGCGATAATTTGGCCCCAGCATACAAACTGCGATTTAAGAACGTTGATCGCCATGCAACTCAGCAATATTTATTTTAGAAAAGTCCTAAACAATTTAATTTTTACTTTTCTCAAAACGTAAATTCCAATAAAACTGATAAATGATGAAAATTTCCGGTTTATAAACCAGAAATATATATCCTGGTCTTTAAAACTTAATGACCTACTGTGCGAATAAAATGTTTATTTTTATCTGTGATATTTTAAGGAAATTCCTGTTTTAAAACAGTTTAGTTTTTTGTGCGTGCAGTAAAAATATCACAAACAATTTAAATCTTAATAAACAAATAATAAAAGTGGTTACAGCTAAATCTCAGGCGCCAGCTAGTTAAACAATTTCTTTATTTAAAGCGATTTACATAAAAAAAACTAACAAAAAAACCTGCAAACAAATTATTTAAAAGTGTAAACATGATTTTAATGTTGAAAACTCTCACTTCACCTGTTGACTGTAGGGTGGTGTAACGGACGGGGTGTTAAGAGTCGTTCGTACATATGTATGTATGTTTAGCTGTTTAGCGAGCGTTAAACACATGAACATAGCGACAGACGGGCAGACGGACAGACAACAATTAAGTTTAGTTATTTTAAACAATTTCGTGTGGCGTGAAATATTTAATTTGTATTTTTGTTCATTAATTTAATGCGAGAGTATAAAACAAGTGATCGAATTTTATTTTTTTGCATTCACACAAGTGTTTGTCCATTTTATAATTATTCATTTCATTTGATTCATTTTAATAAACCGGCAAGCATATCCATATGTAAATATGATCACATCACATCACATCACTTTGGGTAGTTGTGGAAATATTTGATAGTGTGTTTTGTTTAATTTTTATCTAACAAAATTTCTTTTGACGTTAGCGGCATGACCAGTAAGTAAAACATGTTGTATATTTTATATTAAATTAAGTTTTATTTATTATTAATTTTATTTTTATTTCTTTTTTAGATTTTTATTAACATACACTATAAGCATACTCGTGAGTATACACTGTCGGACAAAAAAAGTGCGGTTTTGTAATCATATTTTTTCCTTTTTGATATTTTTCTTCTACATGTATTATTTTATTAACTATTTATTCACAGTCCCGTTATTTGTCGGAATATCTGAATTATTTACATGAACATTGAAATTTTAAAAAGTCGCTCGTTACAGCTTATAGTGTATGTTTATATCTGTACATGGGTAATAAAATAAAAAGTATTCTAATATAAAGCTTTTTGTGAATAAATACTATATAAATATTTCTGATGAAAATATATTAAAGTGTACAATAAATCTCCGCAACATAATAAAGTCGCTCGTTTACAGTAGAAGAAAAAACTGTTCACAAAAAGCTGTATATCAGAATATTTTTTATTTTTTTTTCACCCATATAAAGATATAAAAAAATTAAAACATATATTTGAAAGAGTATTAATCTATTTAAACAACAAAAAATTCAAAAAATTTAAATTAATTTAACTCTGCAAAACTGCACTTTAATATGAATTCGCTGTGAACACTTTTGTCCCTTGTTTGAAAAACTACGAAATTTCGAAATCCATATTTAATAATGGACCCCACGGGACTTCTTTACTGATTTAATACTATAAGGCATACTGTTGACAAGATCCAAAATCTTTGGACTAATAGCTGTAAGAGCACGCTCCCACAATTCATGCACGGATTGTAGAGCGAAAATCTTTCGTTTTAAAACCGAGCAAAGACGCTCGATAGGGTTTACATATGGGGACTGGGGAGGCCATTCGAGCTGTTTGATTCCGCAATCAAACAGTTTATAGTGTATGTTTATATCTGTACATTGGTAAAAAAAATAAAAAGTATTCTAATATAAAGCTTTTTGTGAATAGCTTTGTCTTTGTCTATTTCTGATGTAAATATATTGAAGTGTACAATAAATCTCCGCGACATAATAAAGTGCGGTTTTCTGTTAAACTTGTATTCCTGATTTTTTTTTTGTTTGTGAAAAATTTGTGGCAAGTTTTTAAAAAATAATAAATTATAAATTACTAGCTAAACCCGGTGTGCTTTGCTACCCCCCCCCCTCGTCATAAAATAAAATAAAACGTATTTATATATTTACAAACATTTATTTATTTAATTTTAATGTATTTATTGCAATGCTTTAGGCGAGACCATGCCCCTTTGTCCACTTACATAGTAAAGAATTTATTATTTCGTAAGAATATCCTGTTGTGAAAATTTAATGACGATCGGTCCAGTAGTTAAGACTATATTACGATGTTTAATTTTCCTAAAAAGGGGCGTGGTCCCACTCACTTTTCTCCTGGTACGTATTCCTAATTATGCCAATACCAAATGTATCAAATATCACCGACGTACGTCAAAAAATGCCCAAAATATGGCGGGTTAAATTTGTGGGTTATATGGGCGGTGCCACCCCCGTTTGTACAATCAAAACTTCATATAGCCTATTATTCCTTCCAGAGTCACAGTAACAGGCTGTAAAAATTTCAGGCAGATTGGTCCAAGGGTTTGGCCTCCTATTAAGCACAAACATACAGACACACATTCATTTATATACATATATATATACATATATAGATTAAAAGCAATATAATTTAAGGTGAAATGGGGCGAAAAATGGGGATTTGGTAATAAAAAAATGTATGTAGTTTAAAAGTATATAAAACTTTAGGTAAATACATATTACAAAAAAAGTATTTTGTATAGCAAACATTGTTAGTGGTATACGTAAGCATCTGAATTAAAAAAGGGGGCGATGAAGTAGGCGTGGTTCATAGTTATATGGCGACGTTAACAGTATTAAGAGCAATATACTACCAAATAAAAAAAATACGTTGGAATGAATGTATAGAGAACAAAAAGTATAAAACTTTCAAAAATTTGGCGTGAAAAGGGGCGTGAAAGGTTCGTGGCTTAAGAAATCTTTATTTTTACCTCGCCTGGAGTATATAATGTGTATACAAATTGAAGTAAATCTGTTAAAAACTATATGGGAGCAATTACATAATTTTTAAAAAGTGGGCGTAAAAATGGGCGTGGTCAAAAAAAGTACCCTATTAATCATACCAGAGTCCCAGTTAAATGCTGTGAAAATTTCAAAAATATCGGTCCAAAGGTTTGGTCTTCAATTACAATATTTTAAAAAAGTGGGCGTAAAAGTGGGCGTGGTAAAAAAAAGTACCCTATTATTCCTTCCAGAGTCACAGTAACATGCTGTGAAAATTTCATCAAAATCGGCTCAGCCGTTTTGGAGTCTATACGTTACATACATACATACATACATACATACATACATACATACATTGAATTTTATATATATAGATTAATTATTATTACTTAAATGTACACAAAATACAGTTAGACCTATACTTTTTCGAAATGAGGACTTTAACCGAAAAGGAAAAAGATTTCTTGGTAGTAGATCGTGAAAATGGGATGAAACACAAATCTTTGAGATATCGGAATCTGCGGTCAGAAATATAATTGCTTTGTATAAAATAACAAAGTCAAAAGAACTTATGTGGCAGAAAACGTAAGACCACGAAGCTAGAAAATTATCATATTGCAATTTTAGCAAAAAGAAATTCTTTTACGACATCCAGAGATATAAAGGAGGAACTAGAATTAAATATTTCGACTCGAACTGTCCAAAGAAGATTTAACGAAAGCGGTCTAAAAAGTACGTTCGCTAAGAAAGAGCCTCTTCTACTAACTGCAAATATAGACTTTGCAAAGAAGTACATAAATATTAGATAAAATAGTAACTGAATTAAAAAAAACTATAATTTATAATTATTAGAATGTTTTAATCAAAAGAACAGGAAATATTTGAAACCGCGCTTTATTTTGTCCGACAGTGTACATATGTGTATACATATGTATGTAGTTAATAATATTTAGGTATGTACGAATGAAAATGTAACATAGTTGTAAGTTTAAATACGACAAAAAATTTTAACTGTGAAAAACTTATCAATGGCAAGCCGTGAACTTGTCGCAAATCTTAAATTTATAAGTAAAATTATAATAATATTATTCAGATAGATAAATATTCATTTCTATTTAGTTAAACAAAATCATACATGCGAATAGTTTGAAAAAACCTCTAAATAAGAGGCATGGTTTTTTTTTTTTTTTTTTTCTTGGACCAGCACTCAGGGGATGACCCCTACTTATGCAATGCATTGTGTTGGAACTAGGAAAATAGGTTATGGGATTTATTTATAGCTTATGTGAATTTTTGTACGTATATCTTTATTAATTCGTACCATTAATATTTAATTATTTAATATTTAATAAGTGAGAAAATTAGTAATTTTAAATTACACTACCAGATGGCAAATACGGTTGGGGTCTTACAAAATCAGTTAGTAAAAAATATATGTTTTCAATACATTAGGTATTTTAAAATTTATATGAAATCTATGATGAATAGGTCAATATGCAAGGAGTATATCTGGTTATACTATGGTCGTCTTGTATTAAATATACGAAATAAATAAGCGATTTCTTTTTATTAACAATTCATACTCGACTTCCTAAGTTTAATCTTATCGGAATAACTTTTTTAAGGAAAGTTTCACGTTTTTCCATGGTTAGAGCTTAAAGGAGTTATAGTGGAAGGCCAATGTAAGCGGCATGTGGCCGCGGGCGGTAACAGTATTTTACCAGTGAATAAAAGTTTTGTTTGTTTACAAAATTATTAATACAAATAGTTTGAAGTATCGCAATTCACTTAATCTGGCAATGCTGTGAGAAGCGGCCGAGCGGCAAAATTGATTTTTTTTTCTTTCTGAGTCGATTTAACGATGTCCGCTGGGGCAGCTTTGAACGGCAATTTTTTCTTGTAGCGCTTATGTCCAAAAATAGAATAAACAGTTATATTTTTTATATATACAATAAATTCGATTTATTTATTAAGAAAAACATAAACATTAACAATTAAAAAATAAAACAAAAATCAGATCAAAAATAAGTTTTATATTATTAAGACGGAAAAGGCCATGCGATTTCAGGTGACATTACATTTTCCTTTAAAGCATCATGATCAGCATTGGATTCGTCATTTTCAGAAAATAAGAGAGAATCAACAATGTTTGGTACTTCGGTTGATAAATTAACATGTTCAAAGGTGCCCCCTTTTTCTGTGTTCAAACCTGAACTGGCTTGCATTTCACAGAAAATTTATAATAAATATTTTTATTACATAAATATCAAATAACTTAACTTAATTTTGTTTGAAATAAATTTTAGACTGCAATAAATTTCTTTCACGAAAGAAAACGATCACTGAATACTTCTTACACTCTTAAAAAAGAAAATAAAAAAATTTACAATGGCACTGCGAAAACTTGTTCACCCAACTACATTCGGTCAACGACTAAAAAAACTAGCAAAAGTTGTTGACGTTGCTAGAAAACAAGGTTGCCATGTGAAAAACTCGGAAAAAATGTTAAACTGAGATTTTATCAACATTGTTCAAAGGTGCCCCCTCTCCCCTATGTATACTAGGTGTAACGACTAGCTGGACCGACTATACCCTATTACTGGTTTTAGTTGTTTAATTTTTGTAACTATGACTCAACTATATTATTATACAAATAAAATGCTTGTAGGATATTTTTAATACACTTCAGCCAATTTATCATTTTTTATTAGTGTCTTTTTTAATTCGTTTTACAAATCATTGAATTAAAAGATACCGACCACCGATGAATGGACAGGTTGTTAAAAAAAGAGCTAAAAACACATAAATCTGATGTGTATGTGCTGGGAACATAAATTAGTAAAATAATACAGTTGTTAATTTTTTTATTATTTTATGCATGGATACAAAATGTCTTTGAGTAGAACTTACTTTTTATTATAAAATGCGTGTCTTTAGTTTGTGGTTTTACTCTAGTTAAATAAAGTGCAAAAAACAAGACTTTAAACAAAAAAACAAACAGTTTATTGTTAATATTACCCGTAAATCCAGTTGGTAAAGTAATTGCAGTATGTACTCGTATGTTGAGCTGTAAGCTACTGCAATGCGAATAAAAGCTCTAGGAAGTAAATTAATGTAATTTTAGATATTTTTTAATCTTGTGGTTAAAATATTTTAGAGCAAATAAATTTAGTATAATAAAACTATGTAGTTTTATTACTAATTTTTCAAGCTTAAGGTCTTTCTTTTAAATATAAAAACTTTTTAACGTTTATTTAAAACCAATATTTCGGCACTTCCTTGAGTGCCTTCGTCAGGGTTTTTTTCTTCCTAATTTTTTTTAAAAGCTTGAAAAATTAGTAATAAAATAAATAATAAAGGTCGAATAAAAATATATATATTTAAAACTATGTAGGATACATAATAAATTAAAATGAAACAATAAATTTACTATCAATAAATTCTGCTTAAAAGGTCTAACAGTTTGATATAAATAAAATAATTATGCTAATTTAATAAAATTTCAATAAAACTATTTAAAATCTCATAAAACTTTAAACATATAGTTAAGGTTTTGAAAACTGCATTTTATTTATTTTTATCACTAAAACTAAATCAAAGTTTTAAGTTTCAAATTCCAATATTAATTATTAAACCTTGATGCATTAGTTAGTTTCTATATGAAAATATTAAAGAATATAATTTTAAAGATTTGTTATAAATTGAATACCTTGAGATATAATGGGGTGTAGGCGTAAATACATGATCAAATCTGTTAAATTGGTTAAATTGGTCTAAAATATATTAATAAATATGGAAATTAATAAATTTGATAAGATTAATTATTAATTTGCATACAACTTTGTATAGAATTTGTTTCAAAGAAAAGCAGCCGTTAATTACCACAAACAAATGAATCAATTTCATAAAAGGCAATATGGTTTTGAAAACGATAGTGAATCTAAACAATCATCAAATATATTTGCATTTTGTCTTTGTAGGTTTAAGCTGTAATTTCTAAAAAAAAAAATTTTTAAATTTGTACCAACTATGGTTGCAACATTTATTTATATTTAATAATTTAAACTCTATTAATATTTTTATAGCAACAAGGTTGTCTGCTATTGCCGTCGATAATTAGGTTAGCTTTCGTGCAACAGAGCAACTAAAATAATCGTATTTTTTAATTTAGTCAAGCCTTCAGAATATATGATATACGATTTAATTAGATTTACTTGACTCGTTCCCATTTTGGGTCGAATACAAGAATGATGAAGACTATCCCAAAAGTTCTAAAAACGGTGTTAGTGACCTCGCAAGTTTCGTGGGAACTATTTTCGGATCAGCAAATACATATGTATATTACGCATGCACATACCAGGCTAGCAAAAGTACTCTAGACATTTGTCAGTTAAATCTTCTATAATTGTAATTATTATCATTCTATAGTTTTTCTCCCATTTTATATTTTAAATCATTCAGGATCTTTTATATGAAAAGACCATCAGCTTTCTTTTTCAGTTAACTATGTTAACGAAAGCTTTTAATTTAATTTCGAGTTCGCACTGCTTCGAGAAATTATCATGGCATTTAAAATTTGAGGAAATACCCTCAATATCGTAGCCAAATTTTAAGCTTTAAAAAATGTTTTAAATGAAAAACAAATATTTCCTGGTTGCCTGTATTCCAGGTAGAGATCTATTATCCAATAGAATTTAAATTTTAGTTTGAGCTATTTTTCTATTTCCATTAGATTTTCCTAAACTATATCCGAAGCTTTTATATATGATCATTAAAGAGGGCGTGGATCAGGTAACTCAATATACTGTCTTCTGGACATCCAAGGGTTATGAATCAGCCTCAAACAGAGCTATTAAACGTTCAGTGTCGAATGATCAACAAAAAATGCGGATCAACCATTTGAAGGGGCAAATCGTACAAGTTCATTTCCAAACTCCTTGTGAATTTGTAAGAATTATACGATAAGAATGAAATAGATTCAGAGCAGAGTCAAGTTTCTCTTAAAATAAATTAAAATTTAGTATTTAGTATCGGTAGACATTCGAGTTCGTATTTTCTAGAAAAATCATTATTTTACGTAGAGAAGTGAATTTAATAATGTGTTTTTGGCAATCTGAAGAACAAAAAACTAATTCGTCTAATAGCGTAGACAGACGACACAGTTAATTTGCATTAACAGTCTTAATTCAAATTAACTCGTGAATTATCCTATCTTAATGCGCATTAAGTTAGACGTAAATACACAAAATCAAACTGAATATAAATGCAGTATTTAGCTATTTCAATATGGCAACATCGTCGAAAATCAATAATATGTTATCAAATTGTTTACTATTCTAAAATAAGAAGAAGACAATTGTAAAATTAAAATAATAAAAATAGATTTCCACAATTGACTTTCTCTTATTTCAGAGTGTCCCACTGCGGTCCCCACATGTAGCAACACGTTCAGGTTGATGGTTGCTAGTGCATGAACAAGTTTTGCATTATGAAAAAGTTTCAGCAAAAGTAATTTCAGCTTTTCTTAAAAGAAATACTGTTTTTTCAGCAAATGCCAAACAAATTTTTTCATAATTAAATAGTTGTTGACAAACAAACAGCTGTTACCTAAATGCAGTTTAAATTTTAAATTAGTGAGATTTTAATGCGCATTAATACTATGTTTCCACGACGACTTGAATCACCTGCTTCGCCTCCTGAATCATGTTTATGAATCATGCTGTTTACATGACCAAAAAACTTGATTCGATTTGACAGTTGTTTTTAATAAACAAACAGATTAAAAAAAACAGAATTTAAAATTTGTGGAAAATATTTTTTTTTAATGGACAAAAAAAGTGAGTGGAAATTAGTTAGCTTATATGAAAAAAAAACATACATTCGTACGTATTTACTTTCTTTACTTCCAGCAACAAGAAAATAATTGGTTTTGTTTACAATAATATTAAATTTTTACAGCTAGTGCAGATAAACTTGCGATAAAAATTAGAGAAGAGAGCAATTTTTCGTAGATTCAATATGAATCTACTTGATTCGCTCTTAAAATTTTGTATGGTGAAGCAAGTTGTTTCGCTCATGATTGGGGTGTAAAGCATGAATAGAGAGCGAAGCATGTGCCGTGGAAACATAGTATAACTCTGTCGTCTGTCTACGGTATAAGATACATTTTCAATTGTTTTTGCGCTTCAGCTTTGTATTAACAATTTTGGTATTGAAAGTCTACAAAATTGCACAATAAAAACCTAAGTTATTAGCAAAACCCAAGATAACCTCAAAATTTATTTACAAACATTGACTTTCTGATGTTTCCTGAGAACTTATAAATCAAAAAAAAAAAAACCCACAAATGTCAGACGAAGGTTAAATTTACAACCGCCCGAATTCGTTCTATGATTCATACCGTAATTTTCCAGCCATTTTTGTTGCTTTAATGAAGTGGTGATCTTACCTAAATACCCTCTAGATAGACAGATTTTGTCGATAAGTATTTGTTGACCAAGAATTATATGTCTCAAGAATTCCAGAATACATTTGAGAAATAAGCGTAACTACGTTTTCGTTTCTAATGTAATTACTCAAATTCCATTTAAATGCTTATTTCTAGTAGAGATTAGCGAAAAAGTGATTTTAAGGAACTTTTGGATTTTATTTGTTAAAAACACATAAATTTAAAAAGCAATCTATGAAATCTTCATTTGAGTCGATAGAACGAACTATATAATTCAATGTTTAATGATGATTTCATGTAAATGTTGATCGCGGCTACGCCTCAAATGGTTCGTACGTTGGGTAGCGTGTTTTTCCCTATAGATATGAGCCTTAAAAAAGTCCCACAAATACCAATCTAAAGGCGTTAAATCGCACGATTTGATCTTCCATAAACGTAAAATAAACCCTTCACCGAACTAGCCCCTCAATTGGGCCATAGTTTCAAGTGCTGTGTGTGTCTTGTTGAAACCACATTTCAGCCAAGTTCAGCTATTTTTGCACTCGCCATTCACAGTAGCGTTTCTGCCTTTGTCGTCTTTGAAAAAGTACGGTCCAATGATACCACCGGCCCATAATCCACACCAAACAGTTAATTTTTCAGGATGCGTTGTCAGTTATTGCAATGTTACTGGCTGCTCTTCACACCAAATACGACAAATTTAATTGTTTACATACGTATCCAATCAACCAGGACTGCGCTTTGTCGTAAAATAGAAGAAGTGCAAAATGCACTTTCTTAAACGAGCATGAATTTTGATAATAAAATTCAATAATCTGCAAACGTTGTTCGTTTGTAAGTCGATACATGATTAAATTACTAAAGCAAACTGAACATGCTACACGAAAAAATTTGAGCTACCAAAAACAGTCTTGGCAAAATCAAAGTTGCTAAAAAAAACTTTTTAGAACTTGTTTTTAGTTGCATCCGTTCCCGACCAACATTTTTGTTATTAACTGTAATAAGTCCCCAATTTTTTGCTTTTAATGCATTATTAACCTATTCCTTACTCATTATAGAGTTGTGAAACCACATCCATTTTTAAGCTACTAACGTACAATGACATTAATTAGGGACTACATACTTTATAAATCAAAAAATGTTACTAACATTAGTCACTCTTATAAAGTAAAACAAATAAGAAAGTATAGTCGGTCAAGCCCGACCATATAATACCCTACACCTCGTATATCAATAAAACAGTTTTTTAGATATGGGCGCTATATGGGAGATATTACCTATTGTGGGCCGATCATCCAAAAATTTAGTGGTATGACTTTCGTGAATATAAATATTATGTAAATATTATCTCGATATAAATAATCTTAAACGATTTATGGAGGTTAAAGTGAATTACGGAGAGGGTCTTATACCGTAGACAGACGACAGAGTTAATGCGCATTAAAATCTCACTAATTTGAATTAAGATTTTACCGTGACAGACGACAGTTTCTGCATTTAAACTGCATTAGGTAACAGCTGTTTGTTTGTCAACAACTATTTAATTATGAAAAAATTTGTTTGTCATTTGCTGAAAAAACAGTATTTCTTTGAAAAAAGCTGAAATTACTTTTACTGAAACTGCTCCATAATGCAAAAATTGTTCATGCACTAGCAACCATCAACCTGATCGTGTTGCTACATGTGGGGACCGCAGTGGGACACTCTAAAATAAGAGAAAGGCAATTGTGGAAATCTATTTTTATTATTTTAATTTTACAATTGCCTTCTTCTTCTTTTAGAATAGTAAACAATTTTATAACATATTATTGATTTTCGACGATGTTGCCATATTGAAATATCTAAATGCAGTATAAATTCAGTTTGATTTGGTGTATTTACGTCTAACTTAATGCGCATTAAGATAGGATAATTCACGAGTTAATTTGAATTAAGACTGTTAATGCAAATTAACTGTGTCGTCTGTCTACGCTATTATATGGGAGTTTTGACTAATTATAAACTGACCATTATAAAATTAGGTATCATCATTTCTGTACATAAGAAACTTATTTTTGTTAAATTTTATTCGGATAACAACATTTTTAGGAGATTTATGGTCCTTAAAGTGATTTTGGAAAGTGGGAGCTACGACTAATTGTGGACCGATTATCATAAAATTCTACCATATTTTATGTATATATACGAAACATATTTGCGTTCAATATTATTCGGATGCCAACATTTTTAAAAGAGTTATGCTCTTTAAAGTGGGCCTTATATGGGAGCTACGACTAATTATGGACCAATCTTCACAAAATTCGTAGATGTGATTTAGCTTTATTTACCACTCATTTGTGGTGAAATATGTTTGTATACTTTCATAATTCAAACATTTATGATCGGTAAACCCCAATTTCGGGAGGACATTTGTATGGGAGCCAGGTAAAATAATGGACCGATTTCTCCCAGTTTCAATCCCATCCGTCCTTGGGCCGAAAAATATCACGAACCAAATTTTATTGAAATATCTTCAAAATTGCGACCTGTACTCTGCGCACAAGCTTTACATGGACAGCCAGACGGACGGACAGACATTGACTCAGGGCGTGATTCTGAATATTTATGGTCATTACAAACATCAGCACAAATCCAATATACCTTCCCCACTATTGTGGTGTAGGGTATAATTTATTTATGTTGGAAAGAAAAAAAAACTATAAAGTTCATCAAACTTACAATCATACATGCCTACATTCAATGGCCATTACAATTTTAAATTCATTTAAACAAATATTTAATAATTTTACTTGTCGTACACACACGCAGTTTATCACGTGATCTATTCCTTGTATATTGAGCGTGATAATCAGTAGTCAGTCCCCTGCCTAGATTTGCCATAAATGGTTTACAATTACATACTTACTAAATATTTACTTAGTAATAAATAATTCGTTTTTGTTTTTGTATTTAAATACTGTACAAAACTAACATTTTAATTAATTTAATTTACTTTTACCTTAAATTGTTAATTATAATTAATTAGTTGGCTTTAGTTAGCAAATGAATTATGACTGTGACTGACTAACTAACTGACTCAATTGTTGTCTTTGACTACAAGCATGCGTTTCGTATAAAAATATGTGTCAAAGTCAGTGGAAAACTTTGTGGCTGGTCTTTTGGTTGAGTGTTTTTGGAATGGAATGAATTGGTTGGTGCATTACCTGATATAAAATTCAAAACAAGATGAAGAAGTTGGTATTAAACTGACTTTGTTTGAGAACTAAAAATAAACCTTGTGTTGTGTTTGTTTTCATATCCAACACTAACAAGATGGGGGGTATATTACGTTTGTCATTGCGTTTGTAATACATCGAAATAATGGTCGTAGGGCCAAAAACTCTATATATTCTTGGTCCTTATAAGATTTTAAGACGATCTAGCCATGACCGTCCGTCTGTTGAAATAACGATAGACCTTCGAAAAAAAATGGAATAATGAAATTTTTACCAAACAGACTTTGATCTACCGAAATGTTTGGTATTGAAAATGGACAAAATCGGTTCATTAGGATGCGAGTTATAAATCAAAGTTTCAAACTACCTCGATATTTATACCCTACACCACCATAGTAGGGAGGGTATATTGTATTTGTGCTGATGTTTGTAAAGCCCAGAAATATTAGTCCAACACCCACCTTAAAGTATACCGATCGACTCAGAATCATTTTTTGAGTCAATTTAACTATATACGTCCGTCCGTCTGTCTGGCTGGCTGTCCATGTAAAGTTTGTGCGCAGAGTACAGGTCGTAATTTTGAAGATATTTCGATAAAATTTGGTATGTGATAGTTTTTTGCACCAAGGACGGATGGGATTGAAACTGGTAGAAATCGGTCCATTATTTCACCTGCCCCCCATACAAATGTCCTTCCGAAAAATGAGTTTAACGATCATAAATGTTTGAATTATGAAAGTATCCAAACAAATTTCATCACAAATTTTGTGCAGATCGGTTCACAATTACTAGTAACTCTCATATAAGGCCCACTTCCAAAAATCACTTTACACCTAATTTTATAATGCTCGGTCCATAATTAGTCGAAACTCACATATAAGACCCTCTCCGTAATTCAATAAATCGTTTCAAAGTATTTATATCGAGATAAAGTTTAACACATAAAATACTACTTATATTCATAGACATCATGACACTAAATTTTTGGTTGATCGGTCCACAATAGGTTATATCTGCCATATAACGCCCATTTCTGAAAAACGATTTTATACATATACTGGGTGTAGGGTATTATATGGTCGGGCTTGACTTTCTTACTTGTTTTCAGATATTTTTTGCTATTTTCTTCAAATATAATGCAGTTCATACCATGATATTCTGCACACTTTATTTTTATTATAGAACGATAAGTCCTGTTGAAAATGGTAGGAATCGGTCAACGATTTCTCATAGCCTTATATTACAAATGTCTTCCTGGGATATGGCTTTATGGTACATAAATGTCTATAGAAAAGCCTTATCCATACAAAATTCGGCAGGAATAAGTTTCATGCAAAGTAAAATTATAAAACGATATTTTGTTTGCACCCATACAAAGACCGAAATCACTTAAATGTGCATAAATCTTTTAGGAAAATCACTAACAAGTCGAAATTTAACACAATTAATCAAAATTGTTGTACTTTCATGATGATCGGTCCATATTTGACCATAGCCTCTATATAAAGTCCACTTCCGGAAATCACTTAAAAATGCATAAATCTCTTATAAAAATCACTAATAAGTCGAAATTTAACACAAGTAATATGTATAATTATCTAAATTATATAAAGTCCATTTCCAAAAACAACCACAGAGTATACGGAACGACAATTTGCACGTTTAAAAAAGCGAAAATCAGTTTCCTAGGGCTTTTTGGTACTTTATTTATTGTGTGTTAAATTAAATCACTTTTTATTACACGCTGCAAAAATATAAAGAAAGTGTAAATTCTGGATTATAACTAGAAATACCGTTATGGAGATGAAATTCAATTAAAATTAAGCTAAAATAAATAGAAATTACGGTACAATATTTTATGACTATCACCCTATAATTGGTGATTTGGTGGGTGGTGGGTATATACAATTCGGCACAGCCGAATATAAACTCTTACTTGTTTTACATACAAGTTGTAAATTACATATAAATTATTATTATGTATTATTATTGTTATAATTTTATTATTCAGTTAATTTTATTGTTTATTTTGTTTTTAAGAAATGAATAAAGCCTATTAAAATTAAGTTTTCAATGTTATAAATAAGTTAAATGTTGTTTTGTAGTTTAACTATGAAGAAAAGAATTAATTAATATTTAGGGAATAATTTATTATTATTCAAACTGACTCTTGTTTATATTTTTTTAAAGCAGCTGAAGGATTATTCAATTTTAATATTGCCAACAATGATCAGGCAATTAGTGACCATGGAAAATATGATAATTTACGAGGGTGAGGACAAAATTTTCTTAACTGGTACTCGTACATATATTTAGTAAATAAATCTGCAAAAAAAATAAACGTCTTTTCAAAAAGTTGTTAAATTAAAAACCATAAAGGCACGATTTGTGTGCGCTGTATGTTAAACAGTTCTGCAAAACATCAAGATCATCATAAATTTAAAGCAATTACTTACATAAACAGTTAAATGTCCTTAATGTTTATTTTGGTAAATTTCTATTTTGGCTAAAACCCATAAGCTTGCCCTCAATACTTTACTTTTTGTAGTGTTTCAGTACAATTTCATAAAGCTCGTGATTTGTACGTGAAACAAATTTGATCTGGTTTAAAAAGATATTATTTGAAAGGCAATAATCTTTAAATTTCACGTTTTCAGTTTTCAATTAAATTGAAACATTTAACAACAAATTGGTAAACAAAAACCGCAAATAAAGCTTTTTAGAATATAAATACATAAATTTGAAACTTTAAATTAAAATAAAACCCAAAACAATGAAATGTTTCAAATTGCCTTATTTCAAAAGATGTCAAACAGCAGGCGGACATAACGATTTTAAGCGTAAAAACCCCCTTAAAAATTTTCTCAAGACTTCAAATACAAAGTAGAACTTTAAAACTTAAAAACTAAAAAACATAAAGAATGTTAGGAATGCTGACAGCAAAACAGAAAACAAATATAAAAGTAACATGAGCCAGGGAATTTAAAACAATAATATATATGTATATAATAAATTCCATACAGCAGCAACACCAACAAAAAAAAAAAAAATAATTTAAAATTAGAACGTTACCCGTAGTAATGAAATTTAAGTACAACTGAGAAACAGCCATTCCACCAACCAGCTGTGTATGAACAATTCGGCAATTTGACTCCGGAAACACTCGCGAGTACACAGTAAATAACTAAGTATGTAATAGTAATTTGTTTTAGCAGCTTTTTATTTTCGCTTTACAAATTGTTCAAGTAGGTATTTACTCAGTACATTTTGTTTTGCAAATTAAACTGAGAGACATCGTATTGAGCCGGTAAATAACAACAAAAATTATACATATATTGTTCAAACAACATTTAAAAAGAGAGTCTTTGCGTCTGTTTGTTATTACTACAGTTATTAACAATAATAAATACTTTTAGTATACATATTGGGATGCCAGATGGAGGGGAAACATTTTAATGCTAATGGCAGTGTTGCCAAAACATGCCAGCAAAAAATAGCCAGAATGGATTAAAAAAAAACGCCAGAAACCGCTAAACGTTAAAAATGAACCAGCTGAAATTCGGCTAAATACTACCATGTAATAAGGCATTTAAATCTTACATGTATGATTCTGAAAAACTGTTTTATACATATACTGGTTGTAGGGTATTAAATTATTGGTATAGTCAGTCAGATTTTTACAACTCAAAATTAATAATTTGCACAAGTAATAATAAGAAACAAAAATAATGTGATTGACTTAAATGTCTATAAAGTAAAAAAAAAAGTAGCTAAAAAATAATTCAGCTGTTTTTTCACAATTCCCGTAATTGACAAAATAAAAACACCATATCTGGCTGAAAACCCGCTGAAATGGCAACGCTGGCTAATGCTTACAAATAATAACGTTCTTACAGCTACTTTCAGAGACCCATAGTCTAACTATACAAGGTGAGAGTAAAGCGGCAACCAATACAACAAAATACAGAAGCAACAGGCATTTGGTTTGTGTAAAATAGTGCACTACTGTCAAAAACACTTGACAAAATATTACTTTTGACAAAAGTAAAATGTAAAGAAAGTCAGTCAGCTATGCTGCTGCACTCACCTTGTTAATTACACCATGCTGAGTGTCATTTGTTTTAAGATTTATAACTCAGGCGACAGCTGTCTATTGAATTGATTTTTTGCCAAAGAAACATTTAGATCTTTGAGCATATTCGATTTTTTATAAACCAAAAGGCAACTGAAATCATTGGAATTTTCTTAGCGTGTTTGGATTTTCTTCACATTTAAAAATGAGAACTTGTACCAATAGGCCGATTTTAATGGAATAGCTTTTAATTTCTATTGAGTTAACTTGTCATCTATTTTGCATTTCCATGTAAAGCGACGATTGAGTTGTAAACCAAAGTATTTAACAAACTTAAAAAAAAAATAAAAAAACCACAAATAAATGTTCTTTTTCTTCTCAGAAATCGTATAAACATCTGGAGCAAAATTAAAACATCTCAAGTTGGTGTTTTCATTTGTTTAGTTTTTACCCAAGTACTTAATAAAGTCCCGAAAATCATTCGTCCTTTAAATTTTATAAACCTCTTTTTCACATCATATTTATAATCACATATTGATGGATAGATTTTATTATTTTTACTGCAGAACATTTTAATATTTCTTTTAAATCGCTAAAACGTGTTTAGTGTCCAGAACAATAGTATCACTGGGCTTTTGAACTTTACTTAGACATTATTGTTTAATTTGTCGTTGCTGGGGGCCTATTTTTCTCTTAATTCGACCTGATTTCTTCGACACCAATCCATTTCAGCCTTAGAATAATGCCAGGAAGCTAAATCGTGCAAAAACTATAAGAGTAGTCATGTCTAATAAGAGGCAGCAAACGTTTAGCAGACATTCCTTTACATACAGTCAGAGTCAAAATTTAGTATACAGCGAACAATTGTAAACAAAGGTCGATCTACAACTGTACAAAAAGTTATTGAAAGAAGTAAAGCTAGAGGAAACACCAAACCTGCAAAACATACCGGTCGACCACACTCTCTAATTGATGATTTGGAGCGCAAAGTGCTCAGAGAGGTCAAGAAAACTCCAAAGTCTAGCGCAGTCAAATTAACAGAAGACATTTCTAAGACACGCGGTGACCCAGTAAACTCATTGAAAGTTAAAATAATATAATAATAATAAAATAATAATAATAATATATGTATATGGTGTTCTCTTTCAACTGTATACTAATTTTTGATTCTTTCTCTCAGGTACTTATTTCTTCTTTCCACAAAATTTCCAGGAAATCAATTTTAAATTTAAAGATACATATTTTAAAATAATTAAATTTTAAGTTGCTTCAAACTTATAAATGTATTTCTTATTATAATAAAAATATGTTGCTTCATAGATACAGCACGCGTATACTAAATAATGACTCTGACTGTATGTACATAAATATAGTTGCAGAAGTAATAAAATAGATGGATGGATATTCAGAACATAATTACAAATTGTTTGGTAAACCAAATCCATAATAAGACAATTGTGAAATTTTGTTAAAGCTTTGTCGCAAAGAATGCGTGCCCGTTTTATAGTAAACATTCGATATAAGATTTACGATAGGATTGACAACCAGCTTCCACAGTTATTAAACTTAGGGTGCTTATGTCAGAGTGACCTGGATTTTGCTTTATGGTTTTTTAAAACCATTTTTCGTTTACAGTACTTTTTGATAAATTTAGCTTTTTAGCAATCATGTCGACTTTCAAGGAATTTAGCTACAATTTTCTTCTTTTGATTATGAATATAAAAACAATTTACTAAAAAATATCTGCAGTTTACGATGAAATAAATTAGTTTCAGTACAGTTAACTACAAAGAATTAAAGCTAAAAACTAAAGGATAATAATTTGTGTGCATTTATTTTAGTTTTGGGGAAATTTTTCCCACGCCCATGTGTAATATATTTGTTGCCCCAGCATCTGGCAACTCAAAACTCACTAAAGAGTTCAAGTGGTTTTTAGTTTTTATTTTATTTTTTTTTTTATTTCACATTTATTTAACAGAATACACCAGCAACAAAAATAATAAAAAAGCGAAATAAAATATATAAATTTGTTAAAACGAAATTGCTTTGATTTTATAAAAGACAAGGTTCGAGCCAAGTTCGAAAACAGTCGTGATTTAAACATTGACGAGTAACAATTAAACAACAACAACCATAATACAGAAAAAAATTAAAATAATACAACAACCAATAATAATAAAGCCAAGTTAAAGCAAAGGCAAACAGACAACAAAAGTAACAGTTATTAAAACAAAAGCAAAAACTAAATGGAAAATACTGCAATAGATCAAAAACAAAACAAATGGAAATAAAAAAAACAAAAGCTCTAGTAAAATAAAACAAATCCAGTAAAAAAAAAAAATCAAAATTTTTTAAAAACCAAATATGTATAAAACTTTTGTTGATGCAACACAGTAATAACAAGTGATCAAACCAATCCAAAAACAAAAAAAAAAACTAAATTATAACAATTATTAATTTTGTTAAATATATATTTCTGTTTTAAAAAATATATATAAAACAAACAGGTACATACCTAAGTAGATATAGCTACTCGTATATTATTTTAGGTGTTGTTTAAATATTTTTATTTATTTTTCATTTCTGCCAGAGAAATATTTAAAAAATTTTCATGGTTTATTTAACTTTGAGTTAAAAAAAAAAGTTGAAAACAAACATAAGTTTTTGCAAAACATTTGTAATTGTCATTGATCAAGAATTCAAAAACAAAACTAAATACATACCTTTAAAATTAAACACAAAAGCCACAGCTAATAATAGCAAAAAAAAACCTTAAATAGTAAATGTAATTAAATAACAAGCCTTGTTTTATTTATACTTCTAAGAACTTAGTTCAAAAAGAAGAACTTTTAAGTAATAACTTAATTAAACATACAACAATTAATTGTTTAATTACCATCAAACATGACTAAAATACTTGCGTTTGTTACATTAAAGTTTAATGACCGTTTAAATTAATTTATTAAAAAATAAATAAAATAAATTTTAACATCTACATATGTATATATAAAGATAGTTAATAAATAAATCAATTTTATTTAACTTAAAATCTTTGCAGTTAAAAAGGAATTTGTTAATACTTAATACAACAACAACAATAATTACGTCAAGCCCCAAAAATTACAAAAAATAAAAAACGTGTTTAACAAACATTTAACAATTCATTTTAAACAAAATCAAGTGCAAAACAATATAAATAAATAATTAAAAATATTAAAATTTATTGAAGTGAAGTGCAAGAATTTTTGTATACTTACCGTTCAAAATGAAGTTAAATCCGGCTTCTGATCATGTGTATTTCAATGATGGCTTTAAATGCTCCTCCATTAGTATAAACACAAACCTGAATGAAACAAATGCTGCTGACAGTGGATTAGCAGCTGGTAGTGGAGATGGATCTCAAGGATCGAATGAATTTATATGTAAGTACATACTTTAAACTGTTTAATTAGAGACTTGTATTGAAAAAATGTAAGGTCTTCTTTTCAACAATTAAAATCAATATTATTATCGTTTAAAGTTATGGTTGCATTCAAACTATTCATTTCAATTCGTTAGCCAACCTCGCAATTTAAGGATAAACAAATCCATTATTCGTTGCCTGAGATTATTTAGGCTGTAAACTCTGTGTAAACTGATGACACATTAGATATCTATTGATATCGTTGTGATACCTGAGTAATAGGGTGAAAGAAATTTAATCATCCCAACAATTGGAGTTGACGCCAAACCATTCTAAGGATTGTTTTAGGCATCTTCTATGACAGACGAGATGACAACCATGACAACTTCTATAGGAGATTCCATTTCCTAACCTGCACATCAAACAGCCAGTGCAGACTACTCAGAACGTTAATTAGTTGACTAGTTCACACAGCCCGTGCCATCGCCCAAGTGGTCTCAATAGGCCGCATCGTGTGAGTGCAATCATAAAGACGCCATAAATCTCTGCAAGAGCGAGTATTTCCGTTTGGCGAATGAATCCTCAATATAATTTCCAAGGATATTTTGGTGTCCCAATACAAAAAATTCTGTCTGTTGAATGTCTTGTTATATCATTCAGTGATGCCCGGCATTCGATTTCAGCTGGACCTGACTGTCCTGACTGTATGCTTCTGTACATTATCTATGTTATGATGTGGTAGTCTAAAAGACACAAACTTTTCACTTCATTCAATTAACAGACATTAGTAAAAGTCTCATATCAATTGCCAATAGTCGAACCATCAGGCCTGGTATTTCCTTTTGTAGCCCTTTTTTAAGTTTTAAGTCATGAAAAACTGTTGTTTCGGTTCTTCTAGATTTATTTAGACTCGTAGAAAGTACCCTTTTTAGCATTAAGATCAATATGGAGCATATGTGATCATGAGTGCCGAAGCCCATTAGATCTATGGATCTGTGGTGGGTGGATCTGTCATGAATAGGAATATAAATCTAAATAGTAATGTGAATGTGAATGACATTTTTCCATAAACATAATTAAATTGCCATCTTAAAATGTAACATTTTCCACTGATACCTGATAACAACAATTAAATACATAATAAAATTGCTTATATAGAATTGTTGCAATTCAATATTATGCTAATTAAGTTCACACGATATACTACGTACATATTAACCGGCTAGTTGACAAGAGAGAGAAAAGTAAAACATAAGTGTCATAACATGAAATGTTAATTTAAATACGCCTACAAATGTTTGTCACGACTGAGCAAATGTAAACGTCATTTAATATATCGCTAATGACGTAAAAAGTATTATGAAAGACGTAATGAATTCTAAACCATTCTTGAATATACTTATAGATACATATTTATAATTTTAATAGTTTTGAGATAATTAGCATAAAAAGCTTCCTTACCATGTCTAAATATATTTGCAGGGTTGTTAACAAGCTGACAAAGCATTGCAGAATATTTGTAAAAGTTGTTTAAAAGCAATAGAAAATGTATGATGTCATTTTTTTATTATTTTGCAATGGTTTTTATGGTTTGCTCATATAAGTTTGCATATGATTCTTATAACAATCATTTAACATAAGCTTTTAAATTTTTTAACTTTTGAAAAGTATGATTTTCTAAACTATTAAAGTAATGCAAGTAGGCATTTCTATTGAGAAAGTATTTTGTAATTCCAATTAATCATTTTGCCAATAACAACAATGAAAACAGGGCATATTTAGTTTTTCCATTGAATTCCTAAAAAGCTAAAATTTTAATAAGTCAAGGGCAACATTTTTCATTTGATAAGTAACATTTCTTTTGAAAAGAAAATTGTATTCATTTGCTGAAAAGTTTATAAAATAAACAGCCCAATCACAAATACAAATTCCACGAGAAGTTTTGCCTTTTTTCAATCCCTCTCATTATAAAAAAAATCCGTATGAAATTTCTCACTTTTCTCTTTTCCCTGATGTGTAAAGGGGAAACAAATTTAAGAGAAATAAGTAGATTCTCTAATTGATTTTAGTTTTGGTTTTTCCCAAAAAAAAAAATTCACTTCTAAAATAAAAGGGAGTTTATACAAACATGTATGTAGAAAAGTTGTATTAAGCTAATTTAAACAAGTAAGAAAGTATAGTCGGTCAAGCCCGACCATATAACACCTTACACCCAGCTTCATTTATTACTCATTTGTGGAGTAATTTGTTTGGAGACTTTCATAATTCAAACATTTATGATCGTTAAACTCCTATTTCGGGAGGACATTTGTATGGGGGCCAGGTTCAATAATGAACCGATTTCCACCAGTTTCAATTCCATCCTTGTCCTTAGGCCAAAGAAATATTACGTACCAAATCTTATTGAAATATCTTGAAAATTGCGACCTGTACTCTGCGCACAAGCTTTACATGGACAGCCAGACGGACGGTCGGACATCGTTAAATTGACTCAGGGCGTGATTCTGAATATTTATGGGCGTTACAAACATCAGCACAAATCCAATATACCCTCCCCACTATGGTGGTGTAGGGTATAATAAATACACCACAAACAAGGCACAAATAGAACATTTGGTTACTTTGATGGAAGCCAATGCAGGCATTGCTTGTGGCTTTTATAAAGGCAGCAAAAAGCATTTACACGTTTTTGTAGAGATGCTGAAAACGAAATTAATTCCATGTGGGCTCCAAATAAGTGTGTTGCTGAGTGGCTAAGCTCTTCATTTTTAATTTTTTTTTCAATAAATTTTAAAACTTTTAGTTTAAATTTTTGCTCCTGCGGAATTTGTAAATGGCAAAAGTATTTTGTGTGAGAAAAAATTACTTGGGAATATTCTTAATTGGGCTGAAAGGGTCTGCTTTTTTTATGGCTTATAAATCAAACATGTTTTTATTGCTTAAAATTTGCTTAATTTAACTAAAATCACAAAGAAATTAGGTTTGTAACTGTATGTGCCAACAGAAATATCTACAAAACTTGCAAAAAAAAAAAGTGCAATTTTTTTTAATACCTTAGACGTAGAATCATTCATATGAATATGAATATTTTAGTCATTCACACGTTTTTGTTTATTTAACGTGTCTGATCGTACCAAGGTATTTACTCTAGTAAACATCAGACTTATGTTTTTTATTTATATTTTATTAATTTTTTTAAAATAATAAAGTAAATTACACAAACATTAACATTTAGTCGTCTATTGTGAATTTGTTAAATAAATAAACAGGGAGAACAAAAAGTGAAATCCAATTCCGCATTATTGATTATTGTAGAAATTAAATATATAAAATATAGATTTTGTCGTGTTGTCTATACATGACACTTGTGTTAATTCCATTAATAAATTTTAACGTCTTATATAATCTTTATTTCTGAATTATATGTTATACTTTTACTATTTATATTTTTTCAGTTCAGTCAAATTATAAATAAATAATGAAAAAATTTTATAGCAAATATAATCATATGCAGATATTTGTGTGAATATTATTATCTGTTACTCTAGACTAAACACTAAAGTACGATTTTTCGTGAGACTGCTTAAACCAAGTTTAAATTTTAAACTACAATAATTTGTTAAGAAACATAATCAAATTAAAATTTAAGCAATAGTTTAAACTACAGTTTAAAAAAAACGACAAAATTTAAAACTGAGGTTTTTGTTTTGAACAATTTATAGCCGATAGATTTTGATAATCCGTAAGAATGGATTTTGTCTCTATCATATTGTCAATTTAAAGTTTATTTAACAGGACATGTGATCAATACTTTATACAGAATCCATAGGTTTTACGTAAGTGCGTACTTGTAAAAACCTGTAAGAATAAAACAAGTTTTTTACCGCGTGGTTGGGGTTGTTATTAGGGATGCCAATACCGATTTGATAAATCCCGAATCCCAGGATTTGTTTTAATAAAAACCCCGTAAAACGTTGGTCGCGATGATAGATATGAATCTCAGCCAATGTTGCACTTTTATTTAAGCTGAAAGAGATATCAAAATCATGCAATGCAATCCCTGCATATTAAGCGATGAACTGTTGAAACCAGAAATCAAGAAAGAGGGATGATTTACTCAAAACTTTTACATTTTTTGAAAATGTTTTTTATTAAAAATGAATTAAGAACGTTGATTGCGAACCAAATGAAATAATTAATGTAATTGAAATATGTAAAAGCCAACCCCCCCCCCCCCCTACACCACCTTATAATATCTGTAATGATATGGAATCAAATATTGAATGAAAAATATGTATAATTATTTGTTGCGGAAGGTGAGAAACGCCGTCGGCCTATAATAATTTGCTAACAATTTTGCCCGTCAGCTTCATATATTGGTTAAGGTCGAACGATAATATTAATTTCTTTTAAATTATTATAGAAATTAAAGGCGAATTAACATATTATTTTTCTCTATCTAATTTTGTGCCAAAGTCCGTTAAATCCGCGGATCTATGATGGGTGGATCTGTCCAAAGCCATTCATCTTTATAAATATTTATTTTTTGTAACCCATTTCAACTGTTTTAAGACTACTTTGATTTGTCACAGTTCTCCAGAATCTGAAATCCTGCTAACCAATTTTAGTTTTGTTATCATCATCAAAAAGTTGGTTTTTCAGTTCATAATTTTGTATGAAGATTAATTAGTGGTTTTCGGTCTCAAGCCATGAAAAGTCGCTGCTTCGGGTTCGGTTTAAACCGAAAACTGAACTCAAACCTGCATGATTGCTTTTCTTTGGAAATCCTTATTAAATAAACATTACGGGCTTATTAAAAGTCCACTTTCACACTCTTCAATTCCGACTCTTAAAGGCAAGTATTTTTGCGTGAGAAGGGAAAAGAGAATAAAAGGGGTACAAACTTAACGGTACTAGATTTCCTTTTCTTTTTTTTTTTTTTCTTTCAAGCATGTTGATTTGCATTAAAAAGTACGAAAATTGAATTGACGTGTGTGAATGAAATGGCAAGTTTAAAAGAGAATTGAACAAAAACTGGTTAGCTAAAACTGAAGTGTGTGAAAAACAGTCCACAAAAAAGTGAAATAAAACTTAATTTACTTTAAATTACTAACGGTTTACATAAATACAAAAAAAAAATTCAAAATTCTTTTCAAAATTTTAATATTACCTTTATTATATTTACAATAATAAATACTTAAATGCTTTTGTTAAAAATATTTTTATTTCTGTAAAAAAACACTCGTGTTTTTAGCGTGTTTTTCTACAGCTTTATAGACATTTAATTGATCTGAAAGAAAACAGTTTACAATTTTCATGAGATGATTTCAAATCACAATCAAATGAATATCAATGGGGAGGAGTTTTTTTCTGTTGTTATTTAGAGGAATTTGTTATTATTTATTACGTATGTTTGTATGTATGTATATGTAGGTATTACATACTTTTTATTTATTTCTTTTTTAAATTGTGACGCTTGAATGAATTTGTGATTTCATTTAATTGAAATTTGTATTGTGAGTTTTAGTGTGGAGAGTAGGGTATGTAGCGGGTGTAAATGGCTGGGAAAAATTTCTACACAAGTGAAAATTTATTTAAATTATAAAGTAATTAACATTTTTGTGTTTATTATTTTGCGAAAACGGGAAATAGAATGCGAAGTATAATAAAATGTATACACACATAAAGACAACATGCAATTTTAAATATTTTAGTGGGAGTTTTTTTTTAAATAAACGCATGATTCATATTAAAGTTTAAACAATGTTTAGGTTATAATTAAATTGGACACTAGAAAAATTACTATATTTATTATCACCGTGGAATAAAAAGAAATCAAGCCTAAAGGTACGGTCACATTCCAAACAGCACAAATTTGTTTGACGTTGTTTACTCTCACAAGAGTTTTGCAAGATCAAACAGCATCAAATAATTTGAAATTAAATATTTGTTGTGCTTTGGCCTAAATAAAAAAATTTTTTTAAATAAATAAACGCGTTTAAATATATGTTATTTGGTGGTTACGTCTTTTTCGGCAAATATTTGCCAAGTGTGACCGTACCTTAATTTTATTAAATGTAAGTTCTTCAGAAAGGAATGCCGACATAAACAGCAGGATGTTACATCTTTCATAAGAAGTTAGAAGTTAGCTGATTACCTTTAACCCAATCGCTGCGACGGTTCCATATGGAACCACCCTAACCACCCTTAGCCTTTAGCGCTTTGAGCGATTTAAATGCAACACTGTAACATTCTGATATTAATCCCATTTTTTTCTAACGGTAAATGAATGCCACAAAACATGTGTGTCTTTTGTTTGGTCATTCGAGTTACATATGCTGTTCTAAAAGCACACACAAAGTGATTAAAAAAATTCGATAAAAAAAACCTTCGCAGCGATTGGGTTAAGACAACGGGCTGAGGGAAAGATAAGACGAGTACACACTTGACCGTACTAGCAATTCGCGTTACTCTCTTATTCGTATTAAATATGCGGATACAAATGTGTGTATACTCGCAAATCAAAATACAAACGATTTTTTTTTTCTATAGAAAAAACTTTTCTACAGAAAAAATTTATTTGTACAAAATATTTTAAATACATTTCAATTTCGGCCTCAGCGCCGTAAGGCATTATTGAGGCAAGTTGGCAAATTAATTAATTTTCAAAAGTACAAATAACTTAACTTAAAGTTAAGATTATTAAATTACAAAAAATATGTATAAAAACTGTTTTACAAAAAATAAAAATTACAAAAGCGTTTCGATGTTGTTAAATAAATGTTGTTTACAAGACGACTTAAATAGTGAAATTCGATTAATTGACTTCAAATCTGCATGTAAATTATTGAATTTTACAGCACCCACGTAATCAATGCGTTGCTTGGTAGTTTCTAGTCTACATGGAGGAATTCTTAAATTTGTTCTGTTTCGTGTGTTAAAACTAAATTGCTGTTGAGAAAATGTCATGCTTTGGTGACCAATAATAAAATTGTGCTGTGTGAACACCGATAAAATTTTAAAGAAAAAATTGCAATCTAAGTTGTTGAATTTTGTTAAAACTATAAATAATTATTAAATATGAAAACATTTGTGTCAGCGGATTTTATGTGAACAATGCTTGAGTTCCACTTAAAATGAAACAAACTGCTAAAATTTCAACTATTCCAAAGAGTAATTCCTGGAAAAAATAATCTCAAATTATTTAATTATATTAAAGCCAGCTTGAATTTGTTAACAAATGTTAGAAATATCTAAAATTTAATTAAACATTCATAAAAGTAGTGTAGCAGATGTCTAGCTAATAATATAAAATTTTTACGAGTATTAAGAATCTATTCTTCCATTCTTTTAAAAACCTTGAAACATTTGTTTTTATTTTCGTCCATATCTAATTATAAATAATTGAGTTTTTTTTTGAAAATTTTCTCAGAATATAAAAACTAGAGTTTAATAGCTAATGTTAAATTTAATGAATCATATCAATTGTGTTGTTTTGCCTGCATTTTTCACTATAAATTAAATGTATATAAAACAACAAAATGTATTTGAAGCTAAACAAATTCCAGTTAAAGTAAATATGAGTTAGTTTGTAATAAAATGTTTCCCAAATGGAATTTTCAGATCTCTAATGACTGGCCCCTAGCCTCTATCTAGAACTTCTTATAGCTATATTTTTTCAAATATTTGTCAAATATGATTACCGTAGCAATACTAGTTGTATGTTGTAGGAAATGTCTTAGATTTTTTAATATTTGTTGGTTTTTTTAAATCTTTTAAGGAAATATTTCTTCTGACTTTCTAAACTCTTTTATTAAATAAATAATTGCAAGATTATAGCTTTATCTTAAACTAAACATATCGCTTTTTGTTTAATAGTATTTTGTAATTTAGAGTTTTTGTTATTTTTTATTGTCATTATTTAATAACAATCATCACGAAACGTTTAAACACATTTCTAAAAGATGTAAATTGTAGAATAAGTATTTAATGTCTGAAGCACGAACATGTTTAAGTGAAAAATACTTTGATTTTTAACCCTTTAAATGAAAGCTGTTTTTATTGCTAACCCTCTTAAGTATAGCATGCAATGTAACCTTAAATAGAATTATTACAAATCGCCTTTCTTAAAGCAGTGATCGGTAGAAAGAGACCCTGGATTATCATAACACTTTCTTTCTCTATTGTAAACTGTCCGTTATTTTAATAATTTGTTGTAGAAAAAGCTATTTCGAATCACTTCATTTTGCACAATACTGTTCTCTGAAAGCATATTGGGCACCTCTTTAGTTCCTGCATCCTGCATGGTACTTATGACCAGATGCCCACCACCTTGTCATCCTTTTATAAGAAAACATTGTTGTTCTTAACAGAATAAATCCTTAAGTGCAGTCTGTTTATCAGACATCACACAAATCCTTAAACAAAATTCTCTCCTCAAAAAACCATATAATTGCATGAGTCTCTGCCTGAATAATAACCTGTTTCAGATTCTCAGTGAAAGTATGAATAAACTGAATGGCTCCTACAAGATAGATTTATCGCATTATTAGAGATCACTAAGGCAGATGCAGTTTCAATTTTTCAACTTATAACAGATTTCTTTTCGGCACATAACGTTCTTTTAAAAAACTTGATCGAATTGGCAACAGACGGTACTAACGTTATGGCTGGTGACGTTGGTGGACTGAAAAGGTTACTTACTAATGCAACAGACTTGTTTTACATTAAGTGCATATGCCACTCACTCCACCTCTGCTTTAGTTATGCATGTAAATTGTTGTCAAAAAATATTGAGCTTCTTTGTCGCAATATAAGTATATATGTACATACTTTTTTCTCGCATAGTCACAAAAGAATTGACGAGCTTAAAGAATTTCAGGAATACTGTTTTGTAAAATCTCATAAAATATTACACAGCCCGCACTAATCAGAGATTAAATTCAGAGCCAAAAATTTTCCAATAATCGTGGCTTTCACTGTCGACCACTGCCATAGAGGTAGAACTCACTGTCTCTTTACTTTATACTACTTGTATACTTTGGTATATGGTGATTTCCAAAAAAGAAAGTAGGATAATCGAAAACATGTGTTCCGATCAGATAGGATGAGGTTGAATATTGGTTACAAAAATTAGGATACAAAATTATTAAAATGTTGCGGACCTTTGAGACTAATGTAGGTCTGATCCAAATGTTTACATTGAGTTATTCTAAGATGAGATCTTCATATTAAACCATCTTGATTTCACCAAGGATATGAGTTTCTCTAGTAATCATCTTGGGTAATTTATGATGACGTTCAACACACATCGAGAGATGACCACATTTGTGTTTGATGGAAAATTCTAAGAGTGTGAAAGAGTCTTCCTATTAAACTATCTAAATTCCATGTAAATAGGTGGATCATTGTGAAAAGCAGACAATCTATATAATTCAGATGTTTACTGCTAAACCCGGACAATGGTAGAGTTGTTATGGCATTGTTTCTTTCTCATTCTGATAACTTCTAATCAAGGATATAATTTTTCTTAATAGTTACCGCCGGAATCTAATGGTTTCATCATTTTTATGACGGAACATTCTAGAGTACTCTAGGAAACAATTTTTATACAGGGTGGGCCAAGTTTGACTGAATGATTTGAACTCTATTGGCATATTGTAGCCGTTGTGGTGCATCCCTCGGCAATAATTCTTGGGCCAATTGAATTTTATATGGAAACATCTTCAGATCAACTTTTAGAATACGTCGTAGCGATGTTCTGGAGATGATCAATTGAGTATTAAATTAAAAATGCAAAAGTTATAAGCATTTCAAATCAGTCAGTCCAAGTTGGCCCACCCTTTATTAAACCATCAATTCGATGTGAAATTCTTAGAAATTTTAGAAAACGTGCTCCAAATAATTTGGATTTTTGCTACTAAAGCCGGACAATGTCAGCGTTTCCTACTCAATCTAACAACTTGCAAACAATCACCGCTATGAGTATCGTGACGAAACCAATTAATGTTAACTTTCGACACACAATGAGAAATGACCACATAATTTGAATAAAGAAACACGTGTACTCGCTTTCTTTCACTCAAGCAGGAAAAACAATACTCTTGATATCTCCGCCTTGTATTTAAATAACCACTAATTAGTATAATAACAATTAATACTCAACCTTCAAAATATTAGAATTTTTCTGCATGGTTGAACATGTTTTAAAATAAACAAAATCTTAATATTCTTTTCTTTTTTTTTTTTTTAATTAACGTTTTGCTTGAACAATATCTTTAAATAAGTATGTACGAGTACATACTTACAATTTGCAAACATTTTATTTATTATAAAATTCGTAATTTATTTACTTACAGTAACCGAAGATGGCAAGAAAATCATACCACCTGCCAAAACGATAGAGGGTGCGAAAACCTGGCTGCAAGAACGTTCGAAAAAAACATTTAATAAGAAAACTCTGCATAAACGTTTGCCCATACTGAAATGGTTGCCCAAATATAATGCCGATGATGCTGTGGGAGATTTAGTTGCTGGTGTAACAGTGGGTTTGACGGTTATACCACAAGCTTTGGCCTATTCGGGTATAGCAGGATTGCCAGCAGCAGTAAGTTTTTGAAATATAAATTAAGCATTTGAACTGTTTTTCTAATAAGCTACAATTTTATTACAGTATGGTCTTTATGGTTCCTTTTTGGGCTGTTTTGTGTATATATTTCTGGGCAGTTGCAAAGATGTGCCGGTTGGCCCTTCAGCCATAGTGGCTTTGCTTACGTATCAGGCGGCCCAGGGTTCCTGGCAAAGATCGGTGTTGTTGTGTTTGCTGTGCGGTATAGTGGAATTGTTAATGGGGGTTTTTGGTTTGGGTTTTCTAATTGATTTTGTATCGGGACCTGTGTCTTCGGGCTTTACTTCAGCCGTGTCTTTGATAATATTGACTTCGCAAATCAAAAATATTTTGGGTATAGCAGCCAGAGGTACTACGTTTGTAGAAATTTGGAGCCATATATTTGATAATATAAAGGATATCAGTGCCACCGATACTGTTTTAGGTCTAACTTGCATAGTTATCTTGCTAATGATGAGAGTAAGTTTAGCATCTTTTTGAATAAAATTCCATAAACAAAATATTTATTAATTTCTTTTATTTTGCAGCTTTTATCATCTTATAAAATTGGCCCCAAAGATCCCCAATTGCGTTCCAAAACCCAAAATGTTGTAAATAAATTTATCTGGATTATAGGCACCTCACGTAATGCCATATTAGTGATTTTATGTTGCATTATGGGTATACTTTTGCACAAGGAACATGAGGGCACACCCTTTAAGGTTATTGGCTATATACCACAGGGTTTGCCTAGTTTTGCTTTACCTCCCACTCATTTAAATGTTAACGATACTATTACCGGCAAAGAGGAATCCTTCTTTCAAATGGTCCACGGCATGGGTTCGGGTTTAATTGTGGTGCCTTTGATTTCTTTGATGGAAAATATAGCCATCTGTAAAGCTTTTGGTAAGTTTTTGTTATAGAAATTTCAATTGAAGTTTTTAAATTATGTATGTATATTGATTGTTTTGTTTTTATTCTTTATCTCTAGCTAATGGCAAACCTGTGGATGCTTCTCAGGAACTTATTGCTATTGGTGTTGCCAATATAGCAAATTCTTTTGTTCAGGGTTTTCCTGGTACCGGAGCTTTAAGTCGTGGTGCTGTTAATAATGCCAGCGGTGTCAGAACACCCTTGAGTAATATTTATTCTGGAGCTTTGGTTATTTTATCCCTGGTCTGCTTTACGCCTTATTTCTATTATATACCCAAGGCTACATTGGCTGCCATTATTATAGCAGCTGTTGTCTTTATGGTGGAAGTGCGTGTCATTAAGCCCATGTGGAGAGCCAAAAGTAAGTATTTGAATTTATTGATAGAAAACTCGTTTAAAAGAAACAAAATTTTTTTAACAAATTCCTGAGGTATAATTCCAAATTATCTTTCCGGAGAATGGTTGTTAGCTTAATATATATTGCAGTATATATATCTTTTATGTCGGAAAGAATATTTACAATAAGTTAGGGTTGGGATAAAAGTTGGTCAAGAAGAGGAAAGTAATTCCGACCAATTCGAGCCCTCAACCTAACCACTCTTTCGCACATATGAAGATGACCAAACTTTTGACGATCCTTTTTATAGATCCACTGGCAACAGGCTATTCATAAAAACAAACCGTACAATGACACGGCATCTCGTTGAGATAAGAGATTTTAGGTTGGCCTGACTATCAGTGTAAATGCAAATATTCTCCCGTATTTGTGGTAAAAGACCTTTCCACTGCTAAAGCTCAGCCTTTTAATTAGTCCAATAATCTACTCGTCTTCCAGTTCGTGCAATTTAAATAAAGTTCACGAATGGGTTATCTAGAACAGATTGTATTTCTCTTTTTCACTTTTAAGTCAGTGTAGAAGAAAAGTCTCCAATATGGTGCTTTAAGTGTGATCATGCGTGACCAGGTCGGTAAGATCCTATTTAATTGGATTTGCCAAAACCCAACGACCTATTTTCTATAAACAACATTTACACAATTTTCAGAAGAAATCTTTTCGACGAGTTTTTTGTAGAAAACTTTATTCTTCTTTAATTTTAATGTATTCCAAAAAAGTCGATCGTTTAAGATCCCTAGTTTGTTTATTCATAACTGGGTCAATTATGAAAAGATTCCTACAGTTTTCAATAGCAATATATTTAGAACAGAAAATTTAAAAATATTGTTGCGTTTTTACCTTTTTAAAACGGTGGCTTATTTTCTATATATAAACCGGATTACTTTTAATTGCAAAATAAAAGTTTAAAGAAAATATGTTTATTTATTCAAATGTACAAAATAATTTAAGTAAACACTCTCACTCCCCTATCGTGAAGAACATGTGGAATTTTTGTTCCCATGAAATTTTTATACCCCTCGAGGTGAAAAATTGTATCGTGAATCTCCCGTGAAATTTGTGTTCCCTTCATTGCATATCTGTTTGAAATAAAGAAAATTATCAACGCACAGTGAATGTAAATAAAAAAAGAAGTTTAAAAACAATAAATCGCGTAAACAAACGTTTAGAATTGGAGAAATAATTTTATTAAAGGAGTAAGAAAATAGGCATTAATGAACGGTTCGCCAAAGTTTGCGCGATTCATCTGACCCCTTGGAGCTACCTTATACCTTGTAACTAATTTAATAAAAAAAATTATTTTAAATTAATATTTGTATTAGATTTATACAACATTACGGGGTAAATAAAGCAACTTTTTCATATATACTGGATGCAAAGTATTTTTTTAAAACTTTTTAGTGTATGTAACTAATTTAAACAAATAAATACCAACATGATGAATTCAACTTTCCAGCAAAAATAAAGTGAACAAAATGAAGGGAATAAGATAAATATTTCGAGGGAAAAATATTTTCACGATAAGGGAAACTTTGTTTGAATGTGAAATTTTTTACAAACATCATTCCCCAGTGCATTGTTAAAAAAGGGAAAAACATGGGAAATATTATTCACGATTGCAATTTGGGGAAAAGGGAAAACATTTCGAGGGAAAAAATATTGCTGATAGGGATGTCTGTCTGTCTTTTAATACTCTTTTACAATTAACTTTAACACACACTAAAATTACGGCTTAAGAACGCTGGTTTAATGTTTACCTAACAAAGACTCACATTAAACTTCGCTTTGAGTGACACTGTTTGTCCTATTTATACACTAGAGAAAACAATCGAAAGGTTCCTTGCGTGTTATCAACAATGTTTATGTATAGAAACTTCTACTAATGCAAATGTTGATAATCATGTTAGGTGTTGATAAACATTCCTTGTGTTGATACTGGCCGTTACAAGCTATTTAATTTAAATTGACATATAATTTCGTAACAATATGTAAACAACTCATTCACCCCTATCGTGAATAAAAATTCCACATGAAATTTTTTCCCTTTTCACATTTTTCCTATTAGAATTCAATGTTAAAAAAATAAAAGGAAACAAATTTCATGTGGAATTTTTATTCACGATAGGGGTGATTAAATCCAACATTTTTTTTTTTTTTGAGTCAGTATTTGAAATTGATAGACAATTTATTTAAAAATACGTAGCACCAATATTCCAGTAAAACTTAATCGAAAACTCTAATGAATTACTTTTTTTTTTTTGCAGAAAGTGATCTGGTACCTGGTGTAGGAACTTTCATTGCCTGTTTGGTATTGCCCCTGGAAATGGGCATACTGCTTGGTGTGGGCCTTAATGTCATCTTTATACTATATCATGCAGCTAGACCAAAACTAACCACCGAAATACTAACCAGTCCGGCCGGCAATGAATATCTTATGATAACACCCGACAGATGTATAATCTTTCCCTCTGTGGACTATGTACGCAATTTGGTGAATAAGCAATCCATGCGCAATAACATACCAGTGGTTATAGATGCCTCGCACATATACGGGGCCGATTTTACGGCTGCTACTGTTATTGAATCTTTGCTAAAGGATTTTGCTCAGCGGCAACAGTTGCTATTCTTTTACAATTTAAAGCCCAGTATTTGTGCTATATTTGAAAGCTTGTCGCCGTCGGAATTTGTTGTCTACTATCAGGAACAGCAATTGGATGAACTGTTGAAAGAGCGGGATTACAATCAAGATAAAACTGAAACAGTTTAAGTGATAATAGTTTAATTTTAATTCTATTTTTAAATGTCGAACAGTGTGCCAAAACTACAAGGCACACTCTAAAAACAGAACAACCAAGCAATTCTTTCCTTTAGTTATTTAAGTGAAACATTCTTATTATTATAAATATTTAGAAATATGTGTTTAGTTGTAACTTGTAATATATTGAATTTAACTTATTACTTTTTATGAATTACTACGTATAATTACACACAACAGGCAGACAAAATGTAAAAGAATTTCAAAATGTGACGACAACTTTAAAAAAGTTTTGTGCTAGTATCTCAGGTTAATTAATATGAATTTAAAGAATTATGGTATTCACACATTTATAGAGCACATACTTGTTTTTATATTTCATAATTATGATATTATGTAATTATTTATGAGAAGAGAAAACAAATCTGAGGCTCTTGCTTCAAAATGTGATTACCCCTAAGGTTATTGTAACATTTCAACAATCGCTACAATAACCAATCGAAGAAGCTATTTTAGTGATATTTTATTCGAACACAAACAAAACAAATTTGTATTATTTTTATTAAATTAGTATTAATTATTATTATTATTTTAATATATAAATTGTTAGTGAATAGAGCATGTAGTTATTAGAATTATTTGTTATACATATGTATAGTACATACATATGTATATAGTATAACACTATTATTGTATTCCTTGTTGAAGAAATTGATCAAAATCAACTAATTTTGATTGAAAAATGAGCAAATAAATAATAAACAAAAAATTACACATTACAGTTTTATTTATTATAAAGGGTTTGCCAACAAGAACTTTGATCAGTTGTAGAAGCTTTGACAATTATTAAAGTGAATTTAATATTGATCAAAAATCGACGCAGAGTCGATAAATGCCTTTAAGAACAACTAGCTAGTTTTTCAAACGAAGCCCATGTTGCTGGATAAATCAAACCAAGAGCCTTTGCATTCTGAACCGGTGCGTCATCAATGTTTTTTTCAAAGAATTTTGTGCATATCTCGAGCAAATTTTTGAAATTCATACCATTACTTAATTGTGAATAAAAGCGAAACGCGTTCATCGATTTCCATGATTTATGTCTAATTTTGTTCATAGGTTATGCGAATTTACGTGAAAGAAATAGGACTTGACACTTTCTTACCGTTTTTGGATTTTTTATGAATTTAAATTAAAAAAATTCAATTTTTTAGGCAAAAAATAGTTTTTTTCTTCATACATTTATTTATAACTGCGAAACTGTTGTTAAGTATCAAAACGTTGTATGAACAGATTAAAGGAATTGTAATTCTTAATGTTTTAGATTATTCGGACTATTGGTTCTCGAGTTATGACAAACAAAAGAGCCTAAAACGTGACAAATTCCCTATACGATACTACTAACTTGAAATTAGTTTTTAAATTATTATTTGATGTACCATGACCAAACGAATGATGCAGAAGTTCTTCTTTTTGGGGCTACTTTCATAAACAATTATCAGAATTGAGTCACGAATCAATGTTGTACTGTGCTATTGTTGATAATATGTATATCACTGTTTAGAATTGATTTAGTTCCCGGACCTGATTTGTCCTGATTTAATTATCTGTCATTACTCAAAAGCTGCGATATATTGGTATTGAAGAAATCAGGTTGAAGTTATGAAAAGCATATTTATGAACTTTATTATAGTTCCCAGCTTAGTTAAAACGGAGTGTTAATCCCAACTTACAAGAAGCAATTTTTATTAAAAAGATTGATACAATTTTGTCCTTAAATTTTCTTCGGTGTTCACACAGCATAATTATTATTGCTTAGATAGCTCGTATATTAAATTGAGAGTATACACACATTTGTATACACATTGCACGAACTGGAAAATAAGAGAGTAACACAAATTGCTAGCTAGTGCAATCAAGTGTGTACTCGTCTTATCTTCCCCTCACCGCAATGTCTAAAAGGTAATCAGCTTAGCTTAAAGAATTGCTTCGTGTAAATTGGGACATAATCTAGTGCTTAAAATTTAGCGATTTAGGATAAATACGCAGCAAGTAATGAAAACCACCAAAACAAAAACATGTATTTTAAAAAGAGAAAATGATTTTTAGGATTTTATGTGAACAATACTTTATTCAGCGTATTATGTACTGGGAAGCATATTATTTAAAAATATGTTGACTCTTATACATATAAAACCTAATACCTATTGTTGAAAAGGAAAAACAAATTCTTACTTTATGGCAACACTTTTTAGTTATTATTTTTATAACAATCCTGTATATATTTTTGACATACAATTTTCTGTATCTAGTAATTAATAAAAAAGAAAACTTGAATTAGAACAGACTGGATTGGCCATTTTCTTTTTTATTAACTTGGGAATTATCTCTAGGACAAAATAACTTTTCAATATATAATTCAACAGGTTATGGGACCAGTGGCGCAACATGGAGCGTGTAATAGAAATTGAAAAGTTGACAGGCAGAGATAATTATCATCGATGGCGATTTGCGGCCGAACATGCGTTGAAGCTCCAAGGATATTGGGAAGCCATTAAAGGTACTGAGGCAAACGCAGATGTTAGAGATAAGGCGATGTCTGGACTCGTCCTATATATTTCACCAAATTTGCACATACACATTCAGGGGATTATTACAGCCAAAGATATGTGGGAGAAGTTGAAGACAACTTACGATGACTCCGGCCTTACAAGGCGTTGTGGTTTGTTAAGAAAATTAACAACAACACATTTGGTGAATTGCGAGAACATCAGCGAATATGTAGATACAATAGTATCAACGGCGCAGAAGCTGAACGATATTGGCATGAAAGTGAGTGATGAATGGGTAGGTAGTTTGTTATTAAGTGGCTTACCAGAACATTTCACACCAATGATCATGGCCATAGAAAGTAGCAATATTGCAATAACAGCTGACTCAATTAAGACAAAACTCTTACAAGACTTTGATAATTATAACAACTTAAATGGTCCAACTACGTCCACCGAAGCTGCTTTATACAGTAAACACAAATTTAATAAGTCGTCCAACGCAAATAAGAAGAAGAAAACTATTATTTGCTACAAATGTAGAAACGAAGGTCATATGGCGAAAAACTGCAAATCTAAAAATTACAATCTGTCAAGAAATGGAAATGTCACTACGCTGACAGTGGCGTTTAATTCAAAATACGTTTATAATGGTGAATCTTGGCTGATTGATTCAGGTGCTACAAATCATATGACGAACAACAAGAACGATTTTATTAATTTTGTAGAATTTGGTTCAGACGAAAGTGTAGTGGTGGCTAACAACTGTAATTTGAAAGTGATGGGCAGAGGTGATGTTGTTGTAAAGCTGAGTGTAAATAAACAATTGGTTGAGGCTACAATTGAAAACGTATTGTACGTACCGAAGATTTGTACAAATTTGATATCGGTGAGTCAGATGGTTAAAAAGGGTTATAAAATAGAATTTTCCAATGAAAGCTGTGTCATAAAAAATGCTCAAAAAATTATAGCTACGGCAACTTTGTATAGAGATGTTTATCAATTGGACATCCACGTAAATCACAAAAATTTTCTTGCTGTGACAAAAGAACTCTTACATAAAAGACTGGGACATCCAGGGTATGTCGCTGAAAGACTGCAAGATGACTGTGTTGTGCAAGGGGTAAAGAATGAAAAATGTATACCCTGCCTACAAGGCAAACAAGCGAGTTTACGTTTTAAACAATCAAATAACAAAACAAATGATGTACTTGAATTGATACACACAGATGTATGTGGTCCTATGGAGGAATTGTCAATAGGTGGTGGCTCCTACTTTCTCTTGTTTTTGGATGATTACTCCAATAAGGTTTTTATTTACATTTTAAAACATAAATCAGAGGTTCCAGAAAAATTTAAGATTTTTAAAGAAATGGTTGAGAACCAGACAAATAGAAAAATAAAAGTTTTGCGATCTGACAATGGTTTGGAGTTCTGTAATGGCAAAATAAGAGAAATTTGTGAAAATAGCGGTATAATTCATCAGACATCCGCCCCGTATACTCCTCAGCAGAACGGAAAAGCAGAAAGGATGAACAGAACCTTAGTCGAGAAAGCGAGGTCCATGTTGTTTGATGCTGGTTTAGAGAAGCGTTTTTGGGCAGAAACTTTAAGTACAGCAGCGTATTTATTAAATAGAACACCACATAAGATGTTAGATGAAAAATCACCTGAAGAAATATGGAGAGATTGTAAACAAAATTTATCATACTTGAAAGTTTTTGGATGTGTGGCATTAATGATGGTGCCAAAATCTTTGCGTAAAAAGTGGGACCCAAAAAGTATAAAATGTGTGATGATGGGATATTGCGAGTTTTCAAAAGCGTACAGATTATACGACCCAGTATCAAAGAATATGCACGTGAGTAGAAATGTTGTATTTTTAGAAGACGAAATGTTTTTTTCGAAAAGTCAAACCAATACCACTGATAATGATAAGCCTAATTCCTTGAATGATGGAAATTTAGTGAGAATTGAGCTTGAAGAAAATTTCAATCATACAAATGCTAATCGTAGTAATACATCAAATGAACAAAATATTTCTGAAGACCAACAAAGTGTTTCAGAGAATGATGCTAGTGATCTACTAGGTTTCTCATCGAGCGAAGATACAAGAGACAGTGAGGAAGAAAGTCAAATACCTTTACGACGTTCATCAAGAATACCGCGTCCACCTGATATGAGCGATTACGTTACGTATGCAGTTGTTTCAGATTTAGTAGAGCCCCAAAGTTTTCATGAAGCTATTAATTGTAAAAACAACAATTTTTGGAAAGAAGCTATTAATGATGAAATTAACTCTTTAAATGAAAATAGTACATGGAGCCTTGTAGATTCCAACGGTAATGAAAGAAAACTGTCTACCAAGTGGATCTTTAAATTAAAACATGATGAACGAGGTAAAGTTGCTCGTTACAAAGCACGATTGGTAGCAAGAGGTTGTGGTCAACGTTCAAATGTAGATTACAACGAGACTTATTCGCCGGTCATAAGATACTCTTCGCTACGATATTTGTTTTCATTGGCAGTTGAATTTAACTTGCAAATTAATCATTTAGATGTCTGCACAGCGTTTCTACAAGGCGATTTGCAAGAAGATATTTTTATTGATGCACCGGAAGGTTTTATAATTCCCGATGGCAAAATAATAAAATTAAATAGACCGATATATGGGCTGAAACAGTCGTCAAGAATGTGGAATATGAAACTTAGCGACACACTAAAGAAGCTTGGTCTAACACAGTTGAAAAGTGATCAATGCGTTTATTTCAAAATGGAAAATGATAATATTTTTATACTTGCGATTTATGTTGACGACATAATCATTCTTTGGAATAATGAGCAGCAGAAAAATTTATTAGTTAATAAACTTAAAGACAATTTTAAGCTAAAAGACTTAGGAAGTGTAAATTCATTTCTTGGGTTGAGAATTAAAAAATCAAACGACTATTTGGCAGTAGATCAGACTGCGTATATACAAAAAGTTATTCAGCGTTTTTCAATGTCAACATGTAATCCAGTATCCACTCCAATGGATGTTAATATAAAATTGAGCAAAGAACAAAGCCCTAAAAACGAAGCGGAAAGGCTTGAAATGCAAAAATACCCGTATCAAGAACTCATTGGGAGTTTGTTGTTCGCAGCGCAATTAACTAGACCGGACATTTGTTATGCGGTAAATTTTTTGAGTAGATTTAATAATAATTATGGTATGGAACATTGGCAGGCGGCGAAACGAGTTCTTCGATATTTGAAAGGCACCCTTGACTACAAAATAATTTTTAACAAAAATAAAAATGCAAAACTGGAAGGCTATTGTGATGCTGATTACGCAGGTGATCTCGATGAAAGAAAATCTGTTAGCGGTTTCGTATTTGTAAAGAATGGAGCACCAATTACATGGGCATCAAAAAGGCAGACGACAACAGCATTATCTACATGTGAAGCCGAGTACATGTCACTATGCGCAGCCGTTCAAGAAGCCGTGTGGATGAAAGGTTTTGAACAGGAGCTATTTCAAAAGAAGACTGATTCAATTAAAATATTTTGTGATAACCATGCTGCAGTACAACTGGCGTTGAATGAATCCTACCATCCCAGAACGAAGCATATTGATGTCCGTCATCATTTTATAAGAGACTGCATTTATAGTGGAAAGGTTATTCTGGATAAGATCGCATCAGAAAACATGATTGCCGATCTTCTTACTAAACCAGTAGTTAAAATTAAATTTCTTTACTTTGTAGAATATTTGAATTTAATACCTATATAATTTATTTTTAGTGAGGATGTTGAAAAGGAAAAACAAATTCTTACTTTATGGCAACACTTTTTAGTTATTATTTTTATAACAATCCTGTATATATTTTTGACATACAATTTTCTGTATCTAGTAATTAATAAAAAAGAAAACTTGAATTAGAACAGACTGGATTGGCCATTTTCTTTTTTATTAACTTGGGAATTATCTCTAGGACAAAATAACTTTTCAATATATAATTCAACACCTATATGTATTTTATATTAGGATTTCAAGAATAACGTACCTGTTACAGCTTCTTTTACGATTTTAGGTCGAATAATCTAGCATCATTTTAGTTATTATCTGCATTAATATACTCACACACTCTCAAATTGCTCACCAAATGTAACAACCATTTTGTTTTTATACCCTACACCACCATAGTGGGGAGGCTGGCTGTCCATGTAAAGCTTGAGCGCAGAGTACAGGTCGCAATTTTGAAGATATTGCGATAAAATTTGGTAATTGATATTTTTTTTGGCCCAAGGATGGATGGGATTGAATTGGTGGAAATCGGTCCATTATTTCACCTGGCCCCCATAAAAATGTCCTCCCGAAATTGGGGTTTAACGATCATAAATTTTTCAATTATGCAAGTATGCAAACAAATTTCACCACGAATGAGTAATAAATGAAGCTAAATCACATCTATAAATTTCGTGACGATCGGTGCATAATTAGTCGTAGCTCTCATACAAGGCCCACTTCCGAAAATCACTTAAAAGAGCATAACTCTTATAAAAATGATCGACTATACTTTCTTACTTGTTTTTTTAATAAATTTAATTTACACACATTTGCTTGACATTTTTATATATTAATGCTCTTAATTTGAAACATATTTTAATAAAATTTAACACATCTATTTTTATTTAACAGAAAAATATGGCTTTTTCTTAACTTTAAAAGAAATATTTATTTTTTTTTTAATTTTTTACTTTAAATAAATGATTTTAACAACAATATGGCTTTTACACAGAGACATTTTGTTACATATTATAATTTTTTTATTTACATTTCTATTTTTTATTTATTACATTTACTTTTTATTTATTTCATTTAAATATTTCAAATATTTATTTTCACAAGCTTTTTATTACTGTGTATGTACCAGCTTATTTATTTTTGCACAACTAACGCATTAAGCTTATTGAACAAACACTTTTTATTTTATACCATTTTGGGCTTATTTTATTATTACTTTCAGTTACCGCACAATTTTTTCACATATTTTATAAGAAGCATTTCAAATTTTCAACTCTAAGCACGACTTTTTAATTATTTACAGAGATTTAGCCGATTTTTTTTTATAAAATTAACGAATTTCTTTCTTTCTTAACTTAACACACTACCGCCATATTTCTTTATGAAATACAAAAGAGATGACACTAAAACAATGATACCAGATTTTAATGAATCATTTTGGAGGAACCTCCATTTGCTTGGAACGGTTCTGAAAATTTTTGCATGGAAAGCTTTTTATATTCAGTGGGATGTATACCTTCAATTTCCATCGAGTCTATGCCCTGACACTGCCCTTATTCTATTTTATTTAGAATCCGAGATTTTTCTGACCATTTTGGATGAATCCAGTTATCTAGAAAACTGCCCAGTGGATTTTTTGCACGGAAGGCGTTTTAAATACCTTAGATGATGTACTTTCATACTCTATATAGGTAGTTCCTTTCCGTCGCCTGTATTCCATAATATACGAAATCCCATATTTGTCTGACTATTTTCAACCAACTTTTCTTATAAAAAATTTTTTATTTTTATAAATTAAATTAAAATTTAAATACTGTTCTGAATTCCTAATGCTATTGTTTGTTTTTTTATGATTTTCCATTCAAATACTTTGCGTGTTTTTAAATTGCTATTTTTCTGAATTCCCAAAATCGCTAATATATTTTACATTTTCGTGGATAATAATCGACGTTATCTTTGCTCACGTACAAAAATAATTTATGTGAATTGAAATTGGTATGCATTTTTTAATTTTGTAACAAATTGAATGAAAAATGTTTCCATCTATCGCAAAAAACATTGAAAGTGAAAGTGTGGACAACTGTTTATGCCGTAGAAATATACTAAATAATATATTGTTTTCTGATGCACACAAGCACTTATTTCTACTTGTCTGTTTTTGACAGTAGCAGTGACAATTTTTTAGAATGGCCTAAAATATCGTGGGTCTCGTGATAAAAATTGAACGTGTAGCATTTTGATGATATTAAAGGCTTAAATCTAGTTTACCGACGCAGCTCCAAATAAAAAAAGTATGTATGGTGATAGAAAATTGAAAAACAAGACAAAATAAAATAAAAATATTGGCGCAAACGCTTAGTTTTCGAGTTGTGGACGTTTTTAGTTTTCTAAAATTTTGTTTTATTATGAGCTCTGCTTCCACTGTTTCTAAATTCCCCATCAAACTGAAAATTCTTTCGGAAGATGCATTGGCATGTAGAATTAAACAGTAAACTGAAAAAAAAATTAACGAAAATACCCCTGCAAGAAATGTGTGACCGAAACTAACCCATAAACAATTTTGCATTAACACAGCAGTGTTAACGAACTTATGTTTACTGTATGCAACACGTGTTAGGGAGAGACAAAAAATAAGTGGAAGGGACATAGAAAATCACACGGACACAAAAGTCTCTATCATTTTGTTCATATTGCCCTTAATAACTTGATAGAAACGTTGATGGATATATCTCTCATCAGTGACAGTCATTTTACCTATCAAATGACCGACACTGTTCTTGTAAGGACGGTACCGTTTGAACAGAAACGACGCGATTTAACGCTAGCATACTCGACGCGACAGCTAAATCATTGTATATAAATTAACTAACAATATTTTATAAATTGTTTCTGTTTGAATGGTGATTAAAAAATATAATTATAAAATTTTGATCCATCTCGTCTAGGTCTAGCATTGTATCTGGCGTGATTTTTTGAAAATAAAGCGTGACACGCCAGGAAGATTTCAAAAGTGTGACAATCACGCCAAAAGCGTGACGTCTAGACAAGTAGATTATAAAATTTTTATAATTATGTTGTGACTTCATAATAATGGGAAAATTATTTTTATAGTTATGTAGGTATGATAAAACGGATGATAAAAATTAAATATTTAAGTGGAAGTTAAAATATGTTCGTTAATCAGAATGGCAGTTAGTAAACTTTTCAGTTAAACATTAATTTTGGTAGAAATTTCAGTAAAAATCATTTCATTAATTTTCCTTGCAAATACATTAAAAACGCAGAGAGTAGTTTTTTATTAACTGTATTTGTTGGACTAGCCAAATTTGTTAATATCAAGTTAAAACAGTTAAAAAAGTTTTAAAACAGTTTGTGTTTTAGAATTACGGAAGACTGCCTAGTCTTTTATAATCGATTTTTTCAAGTTGAACTAATGGCTTTAATTGTTCTGCAAAAATTCTCATTTCATCTCCAATAGCGTCTTGTCCATTTGGGGCTAATACTGATAATTCCACCAGATAGCTATGACAAACTGGTTCCCCATCGTGCTGTTTACCGGGCATTATTTTAAAGATTTTAGCAACAGTTATTTTCATACGTCCTTTTCGAAACATGTATCCTTGACTAACATACTCAAAGTCAAGGCGACAGCCCAGTTCTGTTAAAAATTCAAGTACAGTTGAAGTACATCCTACATCAATACTAGATCGTACAAGTGTCGGCCTGGAACGGTCTAATTCAGGTTGTCCTATATAGCGTAGTTGAAATGGTGCATCCCTATCAAGAGCTCGACGAACTCGCACACTTAATTGCTGATTTGGTTGCCTCATGCTCATACACACTTCCAAATCGTGAAACGTTTCAGGAGCGGTTTCCACATTGTCACAAAGTCCACGAAGTCTGTAAAATAATAATTAAAACAAAATACACATTCATAAACAAAGCTCAAAAAACCTGTGTAACAAATGCTCAACAGCAGACTCAATTATTGATCCTTGTAATAGATACTCCTGATTTGGTATGATTTTACATTGTAGTGCCTGTGACAAACACTCTTTCGAAGAAGAGATCGATGCCATTCTCAAAATTTTTTTTTTTTTTTTTTTTTTGAATATAAATTAGGTTGGCGGATTGCCCTTAAGCGATAATGACAACGACGCGCGAGTTCTTTCTCCACCCAGAGCTGAATTACGACTGTCAAAAATTTTTTTAATTATTAACGACAGTAGTTGTAAAAGTATCGGGTATTTAGGTACCGAGTACCCGATACCACATAATTTTTCGAGTACTCAATACCGAAAAGTACCTACCCGTTACTTTTAGGGTTGCATTTTTTCTCACTTTTTACTTAAAAATATGCCGAAAAATACAACAGAAAAAATATATATGTACATGCCGCCGAGAAGATAACAAAGTAAGTTATCAAAGTACTCAATTTGAAGAGAGTAATTTTAAAGTCCACTCATTTAAAGGAGACTAGCTCAAAAATTGGCTATTTAAAAATGAGTGCTTTCTTAAGAAGTGTTACCAAATTAAATTATTTTTTAGTTCTTGACATTATGAACATCAACGTTGCCAGAACAATGATTTTATCAAAAAATAGGTAGATAGTTAGAAATTAAGAATTTTTGGTTAAGTTTGTTTTCACAAAATACACAATTTGTCTTACTTTGTTACCCATCAAGTGCTTTGGAGTTGGTCTAATTAGCCGTGGAGTCGGCCGTTAAACAGTCTGCTGTGCCCTTAGCACAGACTACACAGAATCGTCAAAAGTGACTTTTACAAAAGTGGATTATCAGCAGTGCTTACCACGATAATGCTATCCCTTACCTACGATGGTGGTAAATGTGTGATGCCACTTTGACCGTTAATAAAATATCCATATAAACTCAATTACAAACTATTTAATCACTAAATAATAATAAAATAAGTGTAAATATACAAAATTAACGTAATTCCTCTACGAGCTTTGTAATAAATACTCCCACTAGAGGGAGTCTTTACACACAGTTACTTTTTTATTGTTTGTATTTATACAGTACTTATGCCGCACGTGGTGTCAAAATATAATAACAATTGAGTTTGACAGTTGAATTGATATCACAGAGTATAAATTGATATATTTGTATAGCCTGTAATAGAAACGTGTTGATTTCTTTAAAATTATCAATAAATTTAGTAAATTGTGCTTAAAAAAATTAAACAAAATAAAATATGAAGCGTTTAAGTGATGAAAGAGCTAAAATTTTATTCGAAAAATTATCCAAATAGTAAGAATTTCCAGTTTTTTTGTAGACCTTAATACTCATAAAATTTTCGTTTTTCCATCAGGTTGAAGTTATGAAAAGCATATTTATGAACTTTATTATAGTTCCCAGTTTAGTTAAAACGGAGTGTTAATCCCAACTTACAAGAAGCAATTTTTATTAAAAAGATTGATACAATTTTGTCCTTAAATTTTCTTCGGTGTTCACACAGCATAATTATTATTGCTTAGATAGCTCGTATGTATATTAAATTGAGAGTATACACACATTTGTATACACATTGCACGAACTGGAAAATAAGAGAGTAACACAAATTGCTAGCTAGTGCAATCAAGTGTGTACTCGTCTTATCTTCCCCTCACCGCAATGTCTAAAAGGTAATCAGCTTAGCTTAAAGAATTGCTTCGTGTAAATTGGCACATAATCTAGTGCTTAAAATTTAGCGATTTAGGATAAATACGCAGCAAGTAATGAAAACCAACAAAACAAAAACATGTATTTTAAAAAGAGAAAATGATTTTTAGGATTTTATGTGAATAATACTTTATTCAGCGTATTATGTACTGGGAAGCATATTATTTAAAAATATGTTGACTCTTATACATATAAAACCTAATACCTATATGTATTTTATATTAGGATTTCAAGAATAACGTACCTGTTACAGCTTCTTTTACGATTTTAGGTCGAATAATCTAGCATCATTTTAGTTATTATCTGCATTAATATACTCACACACTCTCAAATTGCTCACCAAATGTAACAACCATTTTGTTTTTATACCCTACACCACCATAGTGAGGAGGCTGGCTGTCCATGTAAAGCTTGTGCGCAGAGTACAGGTCGCAATTTTGAAGATATTGCGATAAAATTTGGTAATTGATATTTTTTTGGCCCAAGGATGGATGGGATTGAATTGGTGGAAATCGGTCCATTATTTCACCTGACCCCCATAAAAATGTCCTCCCGAAATTGGGGTTTAACGATCATAAATTTTTCAATTATGCAAGTATGCAAACAAATTTCACCACGAATGAGTAATAAATGAAGCTAAATCACATCTATAAATTTCGTGACGATCGGTCCATAATTAGTCGTAGCTCTCATACAAGGCCCACTTCCGAAAATCACTTAAAAGAGCATAAAGGCCCAACTATAATATGCATATGCTAGCTTAAGCAAACGTGCGAACACATATAAATTGTATGTGGCAAGCTATAATGTACTTAAGAAACTTTTCGTTAAGTTTTTCAACTGTCATTTGCTTAAGCAAAAAGCGAAACTGATCGCACATTCTGTACGGAATCAGCTGTTTGTTGTTGTTTGTTTGTGTTTTGAACAAAATGGAGAAAGAAAAAAATATATTTATTTTAAATTTAATAGAAAATGCGGAAAAAATATGTAAGTGCCTTTACAATAAAAGGGACCCTTTTTATTTTAACAAAAATGTCTTTCTGTCGCGGTTTATTTCTCTGACAGAACAAGATCGTCTTCTTCTTTTACAGCGTAGTTCACTTATTTATTTTAATGTGCACAGGCCTTCAAGCGCTAACTTTAATATTTTTATATTTGTCGGATCAGATCACCTTATCATCACTGGTTCACTGTACCATCACTATATTTGTTTACCGTTTTTTTGTAATTGTCTCATTCCCTATTCCACTGTAGTTATTTTGTCTCTTGCATTGTATGTATGTATGTATAAATGTGCGTAATGTTTATTATATTGAATTATAATACAACAAATATGTACATATATATATTTAGTAATTTTTTTGTTTAAGTTCTTTATACTCATTTCCAATGAGCATAAACTAACTGTCCTTTTTTTTATAATGCAATTTGTATTGTTTAGTGGTCCAATTGTTTCTTGTAGGGAATTATTAAAACATTGTCATTTATATCGTTGAAAATAAAACTACATTACTTAAAATTAAAGGTCGTTTGGTCTTTTTTATTTATTAAAATAAATTTAAAACATCCCAGCGAACATTTTGGCGACCGTGACAGGACGGCCTGTGCGTTATTGCAAATTAAATTAATTAAATAATTTAAATCGGTTTTTTAAGAATTTATGGCCCGTAGAGCCACTACAAAATAAAAAATATAGTTTGTTGAATTTGTGCTGCTGCAGAGTTTCATCGTTTTTCAACACAACATAACCCCTGCTACTACAGTTCCTGCACAAAACATCATTTTTGGAATTCTTAAGGCCGACATTAACCACTGCCGTGAATTTTTAGGAATAAAATTAAATTTTTGGAAATTTGATTCCACATTTACAACATTTGTTCGTGGTTCATCATAGAAATAATTTAGCTGAAAAATAATATTTTTGTGGTTCATAAGTGCATTAAAAATACAAACCAAACTTAATCATTTTGCAACCGTGCTGAAAATACATTTTGGTTTTTTATTTTTTTGCAACTACATTTCTTTGAAAATCATAAAAATACAGTGTGCTCAGTGTATATAAAAGTTGGCTCTTTGCATTTACATATATACAAGTGTTTCATATCAAGTGGTCCCATAAATTTTTGGTTTTAAAAAATTTTAGTTTTTGAAAAGAAAAATGGCGAACAATAATGATGATGTTTCTGAAATTGGCGCCGCTGACATGGCGTCATTAAAACAACAGAGGACCACAATGAAACGAAACATGTCTAGCCTACAAGCGAAGACAGAAAAAGATGGCGATAAAGTTGATTCAACAATTTTGCAATGTCGTTTGGAAATTTTAGAGTCATACTTTAAGCAAATTTGTAGTATTCAAACACAAATTGAAAAATACAATTCAAACGATTCTGGCAGAGGTGCTATAGAGGAAATTTTTATAACAGCTAAGGCGAAGGTGCTATCACTTATTAATAAAAGTCGGTCCTCATCTGCACTGAATCAAAGTTTTTTGAACACTTCGGTTACTAGTGGCTCTAGTCAAGGTCGGTTGCCATCTTTAAAGTTGCCTCGATTCGATGGAAAATATGCTGATTATAAACGGTTTATTACTACGTTTAACAACATGGTCCATGATAATTTGTCGATTACGTCAGTGGATAAATTCACTTATTTGTTGAATTGCCTCTCTGGTCCAGCGCTAGCAGTTGTGGAACCTTTTCAAGTAACGGAGGAAAATTATACCAAGGCCCTAGAGCGTCTTCAGGAACGATACGATAATAAGGTACTTATCTTTTTAGAACACATTACTGCTCTTTTTAATGTTTCTCAAATGTCTAAAAGTGATTGTGTCTCGTTGCGTAATATCATCGATACCGTTTCTGCAATTCGTGGTTCGCTTTTGTCACTTGGCTCTGAGAAAGATGTCATGAACGCAATTATTATCCATATTGTACTTTCAAAATTGGATGAAGGATCCAGAGAAAATTATGATGAAAAACAAGACTTCAAATCGTTGCCCTCTTGGGACAATTGCTACAGCATATTGAGCCATCGTTGTCAATTTTTAGAAAGCCATGGTAAGAAAAGTGAGCCAGCAAACAAATCAAGTGGTACAAAGCCAAAATCGACAATCAACCGATCAGCAAACACGTTTGTAAATTCAAAAGCAAATGCAACCTGCACTTATTGCAACAGCACTGACCACTATATTGCTACGTGTACTTCATTTTTGGCGCTTTTAGTTGCAGATCGTTATCATCATGTAAAAAGCAATGGTCAATGCATTAACTGTCTACGAAAGGGTCATTTTGTCTCAAAATGTCTTTCCAAGTCTCGTTGCCGAGTTTGCCAGTCAGCTCATCATACCATTTTACACATTTTTGAGGTTCCTAATCAACCAGGACCATCTACATCAAATGCTAGGCCTAATCAAGGGCCCTCAACTAGTTCAGCAAATCCTGTTTCGTTAGTGGCTCGTTCGTTTAAAAGGGCTATTATTCCTACTGCTGTGGTGCTGATCAAAGATAGTTGTGGTTCCTTTCATCCGGTAAGAGTATTACTTGATTCTTGTTCTGAAATTAATTTTATTACAGAAGAAGTTGCAAAGCGACTAAAGCTACAATTTCGACCTAATTGCCAAGACGTTTCTGGAATAGGTGAAGTTCGAACAAAAATAAAATTTGCCGTGTCAGCTACAATAAAATCTCGAGTGACGTCATTCCAGTGGTCCTCAACGTTTTCAGTCACAAAATCGATTGCCGCCCAGCAGCCTGGCGAGTACATCGAAACATCTGATTGGAGTATTCCTGAAACTATACAATTAGCTGACCCGTTGTTCTACAAGCCTCAAAGAATTGATTTGCTCATTAGTACCGAGGTATTTTTCGATTTGTTGCTCGATGGACGCATTTCCTTGGGAAATGGCCTACCTTGTCTTGTCAATACTGTGTTTGGCTGGATTGTTGGTGGTAAATTCAACGCTGAATCAACGTCGCCGGCTCTTACCTGCAACTTAGCAATTGAATCTTCAACAGAAGCCTTAGACAACACTTTAAGAAAGTTTTGGGAAGTCGAAGAATATGTCAGTGGTTCCAAAACTTTTACTGAAGAAGAGCAAACTTGCGAAAACCATTTTGTTGAAAATGTTAGTACTACAGATGAAGGTCGTATTTGTGTCAGATTGCCTTTTAAGCTGAATCCTGATTGTTTGGGTGAGTCTTTTGAAATTTCTCGTAGAAGATTTTTGTCACTTGAACGTAGACTTGAACGTGACCTTAGTCTAAAGTCTATGTATGTCGACTTTATGGATGAGTATATGGATCTTGGTCATATGTCACCCTACAATCGGCCTATAGCGCACCCATACTACATTATACCGCACCACTGTGTTCTGAAGCCTCAAAGCTCAACAACAAAACTTCGTGTGGTTTTCGATGCGTCGGCTCGTACTTCGACGAATCATTCCTTGAATGAAATACTAATGGTTGGCCCTACTATACAACAAGACTTGATTACAACTTTATTTTCGTTTCGTTTGAATAGATTTGCTCTCACAGCAGACATATCTAAAATGTACCGCCAGTTTTTAGTCGATGAACGCGATCGTAAATTCCAATTGGTTCTATGGAGAGCTAATAAAGAAGACAAACTAAGCGTGTTTCAATTAAACACCGTTACATATGGGCTTTCAGCAGCTCCTTTCTTAGCAATTCGAAGTTTGTTCTATATCGCTGACAAAAACGTTTTGTCATATCCAATTGGCTCACAAGTTCTACGTGAGGATTTATACGTGGATGATGTCCTCACTGGCGCTGATGATATCGACTTGTTACTTTCAAAGAAAACTGAAATTGTAAAAATTTTAGAAAATCATGGTCTTCAGCTGGCCAAATGGAACAGCAATTGTCCAGATGTCATTTTAAATCCAGATGAAGAAGTCGCAATAAAGAATGGTGAAGACGATGTCACTAAAACACTTGGTATGTCCTGGAATCCTAGACAGGATACATTTTTGTTTCGGTTTGATTTGCCCGATGTAAGTAATCCCACTAAACGTTCAATATTGTCGATTGTAGCAAAGATTTTTGATTTGCTTGGCCTTTTGAGTCCAATTGTGATTCGTTGTAAAATGCTGCTCCAAGAAATATGGGTGCAAAATATCGGTTGGGATGATCCCCTCAATTCAAACCTGTTGAAACTTTGGTTCCAAATCAAAGAGGATTTGTCGAACATCCACCATATTAAAGTGCCTCGATATGTTTTAACCTCGACAAGCACACTTGGCGAAATACATGGCTTTGCAGATGCGTCGCAACGAGCGTTTGGTTGCTGCGTTTACTATCGAATTTTAGAAAATGGCTCTTATAAAACGACTTTGCTCATTGCCAAATCGAAAGTAGCTCCAATAAAGGCTCAATCGTTACCTCGGCTCGAATTGTGCGCTGCGGTGTTGCTCAGTAAAACGTGGTCTAAAATTAAATCAAAAATTTCTAAATATGTTTCATCTGTTTTCTTTTGGACAGATTCTAAAATCGTTTTGCAATGGCTTAGATTGCACTCTTCAACACTTAATTGTTTTGTGGGAAACCGTGTTTCAGAACTTCAAGAAGAGACAAGAGGCATTCAATGGCGACATGTTCCCTCAAAAGGTAATCCTGCAGCTATCGTATCCCGTGGTTGTAGCGCAGCTGAATTGCCAGAAACGATTTGGTTTACGCCTGGTCATTTACTTATTGGTTCCTCGTTAATTGCCATTCCTGATGAAACCTTTGATTGCAAAAAGTTACATGTTTTGACTCGATGGCAACAAATTTCATTCTTAAAACAACAATTCTGGCAGCTGTGGTCCCGTGATTACCTGTTATCACTTCAACAACGATCAAAATGGTTCAAGCCGCAGAAAAACATCGAGGTTGGTCAACTAGTCATCATCCATGAAGACAATACTCCGCCACAACAATGGCTCCTTGCACGAGTGACTCAAGTAATAGCGGATTCCGACGGAAAAGTTCGTGTAGTTGAGCTGAAATCCAAAACTGGCACCTATAAAAGGCCGATACATAAGGTGGCTCCTGTTCCTTCCTCAGAGGACTTTTGAAAGCTGGTCCTTTCAACGGGGGGAGAATGTCGGATCAGATCACCTTATCATCACTGGTTCACTGTACCATCACTATATTTGTTTACCGTTTTTTTGTAATTGTCTCATTCCCTATTCCACTGTAGTTATTTTGTCTCTTGCATTGTATGTATGTATGTATAAATGTGCGTAATGTTTATTATATTGAATTATAATACAACAAATATGTACATATATATATTTAGTAATTTTTTTGTTTAAGTTCTTTATACTCATTTCCAATGAGCATAAACTAACTGTCCTTTTTTTTATAATGCAATTTGTATTGTTTAGTGGTCCAATTGTTTCTTGTAGGGAATTATTAAAACATTGTCATTTATATCGTTGAAAATAAAACTACATTACTTAAAATTAAAGGTCGTTTGGTCTTTTTTATTTATTAAAATAAATTTAAAACATCCCAGCGAACAATATTATTTAAATTTTTAAGTTTTTTCTCCATTTTTGCAAACACAATACGAAAATTAACAAAACATGTGTAAACGTATATTATTATTTACAATTTAAGGCCCAACTATAATGTGCATATGCTAGCTTAAGCAACCCTGCGAATACATGTAAATTGTATGTGGCAAACTATAATGTACTTAACGAAACTTTTCGTTAAGTTTTTCAACTGTCATTTGCTTAAGCAAAAAGCGAAACTGATCGCACTTTCTGTACGGAATCAGCTGTTTGTTGTTGCTTGTTTGTGTTTTGAACAAAATGGAAGAAAATATATTTATTTTAAATTTAATAGAAAATGTGGAAAAAAATAAGTGCCTTTACAATAAAAGAGACCCTTTTTATTTTAACAAAAATGTCTTTCTGTCGCAGTTTATTTCTCTGGCAGAACAAGACCGTCTTCTTCTTTTACAGTGTAGTTCACTTATTTCTTTTAATGTGCACAGGCCTTCAAGCGCTAACTTTAATATTTTAATATTATTTAAATTTTTAAGTTTTTTCTCCATTTTTGCAAACACAATACGAAAATTAACAAAACATATGTAAACGTTTATTATTATTTACAATGTAGTTTTGCCACAGCTGTACATTTTAGTACTTTTGCCGATAAATTAAAAAAAAAAGGAAAAATTATGCGTTTCTGGTACGAAGTTTTCTTTTAATTATAAAATAATATAATAATATTTATAAAATATAGTCATTTAATGGCTTTTTGTTAAAATAAAAACATTTTTTTTAAACATAAATGAGCAACTGTGGACAAAAAGTTTCAAAGTAATTGTAGCCACCTGAAAGTTAACTCTGAATTGGTTATGCATTTGACAGCCTTTTCGTTAACTTTTGCAATTTGCTTAAGCTTGCTTATGCATATTATAGTTGGGCCTTTAGTGTTGCCACAGCTGTACATTTTAGTACTTTTACCAATAAATTAAAAAAAAGGAAAAAATTATGCGTTTCGGGTACGAAGTTTTCTTTTAATTATAAAATAATATAATAATATTATAAAATAATATAATAATATTTATAAAATATAGTCATTTAATGTTTTTTTGTTAAAATAAAAACATTTTTTTTTAAACATAAATGAGCAACTGTGGACAAAAAGTTTCAAAGTCATTGTAGCCACCTGAAAGTTAACTCTGAACTAGTTATGCATTTGACAGTCTTTTCGTTAACTTTTGCAATTTGCTTAAGCTTGCTTATGCATATTATAGTTGGGCCTTAACTCTTATAAAAATGATCGACTATACTTTCTTACTTGTTTTTTTAATAAATTTAATTTACACACATTTGCTTGACATTTTTATATATTAATGCTCTTAATTTGAAACATATTTTAATATAATTTAACACATCTATTTTTATTTAACAGAAAAATATGGCTTTTTCTTAACTTTAAAGGAAATATTTATTTTTTTTTTAATTTTTTAATTTAAATAAATGATTTTAACAACAATATGGCTTTTACACAGAGACATTTTGTTACATATTATAATTTTTTTATTTACATTTCTATTTTTTATTTATTACATTTACTTTTTATTTATTTCATTTAAATATTTCAAATATTTATTTTCACAAGCTTTTTATTACTGTGTATGTACCAGCTTATTTATTTTTGCACAACTAACGCATTAAGCTTATTGAACAAACACTTTTTATTTTATACCATTTTGGGCTTATTTTATTATTACTTTCAGTTACCGCACAATTTTTTCACATATTTTATAAGAAGCATTTCAAATTTTCAACTCTAAGCACGACTTTTTAATTATTTTCAGAGATTTAGCCGATTTTTTTTTATAAAATTAACGAATTTCTTTCTTTCTTAACTTAACACACTACCGCCATATTTCTTTATGAAATACAAAAGAGATGACACTAAAACAATGATACCAGATTTTAATGAATCATTTTGGAGGAACCTCCATTTGCTTGGAACGGTTCTGAAAATTTTTGCATGGAAAGCTTTTTATATTCAGTGGGATGTATACCTTCAATTTCCATCGAGTCTATGCCCTGACACTGCCCTTATTCTATTTTATTTAGAATCCGAGATTTTTCTGACCATTTTGGATGAATCCAGTTATCTGGAAAACTGCCCAGTGGATTTTTTGCACGGAAGGCGTTTTAAATACCTTAGATGATGTACTTTCATACTCTATATAGGTAGTTCCTTTCCGTCGCCTGTATTCCATAATATACGAAATCCCATATTTGTCTGACTATTTTCAACCAACTTTTCTTATAAAAATTTTTTATTTTTATAAATTAAATTAAAATTTAAATACTGTTCTGAATTCCTAATGCTATTGTTTGTTTTTTTATGATTTTCCATTCAAATACTTTGCGTGTTTTTAAATTGCTATTTTTCTGAATTCCCAAAATCGCTAATATATTTTACATTTTCGTGGATAATAATCGACGTTATCTTTGCTCACGTACAAAAATAATTTATGTGAATTGAAATTGGTATGCATTTTTTAATTTTGTAACAAATTGAATGAAAAATGTTTCCATCTATCGCAAAAAACATTGAAAGTGAAAGTGTGGACAACTGTTTATGCCGTAGAAATATACTAAATAATATATTGTTTTCTGATGCACACAAGTACTTATTTCTACTTGTCTGTTTTTGACAGTAGCAGTGACAATTTTTTAGAATGGCCTAAAATATCGTGGGTCTCGTGATAAAAATTGAACGTGTAGCATTTTGATGATATTAAAGGCTTAAATCTAGTTTACCGACGCAGCTCCAAATAAAAAAAGTATGTATGGTGATAGAAAATTGAAAAACAAGACAAAATAAAATAAAAATATTGGCGCAAACGCTTAGTTTTCGAGTTGTGGACGTTTTTAGTTTTCTAAAATTTTGTTTTATTATGAGCTCTGCTTCCACTGTTTCTAAATTCCCCATCAAACTGAAAATTCTTTCGGAAGATGCATTGGCATGTAGAATTAAACAGTAAACTGAAAAAAAAATTAACGAAAATACCCCTGCAAGAAATGTGTGACCGAAACTAACCCATAAACAATTTTGCATTAACACAGCAGTGTTAACGAACTTATGTTTACTGTATGCAACACGTGTTAGGGAGAGACAAAAAATAAGTGGAAGGGACATAGAAAATCACACGGACACAAAAGTCTCTATCATTTTGTTCATATTGCCCTTAATAACTTGATAGAAACATTGATGGATATATCTCTCATCAGTGACAGTCATTTTACCTATCAAATGACCGACACTGTTCTTGTAAGGACGGTACCGTTTGAACAGAAACGACGCGATTTAACGCTAGCATACTCGACGCGACAGCTAAATCATTGTATATAAATTAACTAACAATATTTTATAAATTGTTTCTGTTTGAATGGTGATTAAAAAATATAATTATAAAATTTTGATCCATCTCGTCTAGGTCTAGCATTGTATCTGGCGTGATTTTTTGAAAATAAAGCGTGACACGCCAGGAAGATTTCAAAAGTGTGACAATCACGCCAAAAGCGTGACGTCTAGACAACTAGATTATACAATTTTTATAATTATGTTGTGACTTCATAATAATGGGAAAATTATTTTTATAGTTATGTAGGTATGATAAAACGGATGATAAAAATGAAATATTTAAGTGGAAGTTAAAATATGTTCGTTAATCAGAATGGCAGTTAGTAAACTTTTCAGTTAAACATTAATTTTGGTGGAAATTTCAGTAAAAATCATTTCATTAATTTTCCTTGCAAATACATTAAAAACGCAGAGAGTAGTTTTTTATTAACTGTATTTGTTGGACTAGCCAAATTTGTTAATATCAAGTTAAAACAGTTAAAAAAGTTTTAAAACAGTTTGTGTTTTAGAATTACGGAAGACTGCCTAGTCTTTTATAATCGATTTTTTCAAGTTGAACTAATGGCTTTAATTGTTCTGCAAAAATTCTCATTTCATCTCCAATAGCGTCTTGTCCATTTGGGGCTAATACTGATAATTCCACCAGATAGCTATGACAAACTGGTTCCCCATCGTGCTGTTTACCGGGCATTATTTTAAAGATTTTAGCAACAGTTATTTTCATACGTCCTTTTCGAAACATGTATCCTTGACTAACATACTCAAAGTCAAGGCGACAGCCCAGTTCTGTTAAAAATTCAAGTACAGTTGAAGTACATCCTACATCAATACTAGATCGTACAAGTGTCGGCCTGGAACGGTCTAATTCAGGTTGTCCTATATAGCGTAGTTGAAATGGTGCATCCCTATCAAGAGCTCGACGAACTCGCACACTTAATTGCTGATTTGGTTGCCTCATGCTCATACACACTTCCAAATCGTGAAACGTTTCAGGAGCGGTTTCCACATTGTCACAAAGTCCACGAAGTCTGTAAAATAATAATTAAAACAAAATACACATTCATAAACAAAGCTCAAAAAACCTGTGTAACAAATGCTCAACAGCAGACTCAATTATTGATCCTTGTAATAGATACTCCTGATTTGGTATGATTTTACATTGTAGTGCCTGTGACAAACACTCTTTCGAAGAAGAGATCGATGTCATTCTCAAAATTTTTTTTTTTTTTTTTTGAATATAAATTAGGTTGGCGGATTGCCCTTAAGCGATAATGACAACGACGCGCGAGTTCTTTCTCCACCCAGAGCTGAATTACGACTGTCAAAAATTTTTTAATTATTAACGACAGTAGTTGTAAAAGTATCGGGTATTTAGGTACCGAGTACCCGATACCACATAATTTTTCGAGTACTCAATACCGAAAAGTACCTACCCGTTACTTTTAGGGTTGCATTTTTTCTCACTTTTTACTTAAAAATATGCCGAAAAATACAACAGAAAAAATATATATGTACATGCCGCCGAGAAGATAACAAAGTAAGTTATCAAAGTACTCAATTTGAAGAGAGTAATTTTAAAGTCCACTCATTTAAAGGAGACTAGCTCAAAAATTGGCTATTTAAAAATGAGTGCTTTCTTAAGAAGTGTTACCAAATTAAATTATTTTTTAGTTCTTGACATTATGAACATCAGCGTTGCCAGAACAATGATTTTATCAAAAAATAGGTAGTTTTCACTTTTTATATAAAACTTTTGTTTACTGTAGTTAACTTCTTTGTAGCGTTTTTTTAGTACTTTTACAAAATTAGATAATTGCTCTTGTATTTCGGTGCTACACGAATTAAAGTTTAATTTTATTTTAACGTAACTAAGAACATCTTCCTGGTTTTTATTTCTAAAATACTCTTCGGCCAGTTCTTTATAACTGAAGCTCTCCATATTTTTTTGAATATTTTTATTTGTGTCTGTTATGTTTTATCACTTGCAAATATACGTCCGTACACGTCAAGGATTAACTTATTATTGAGTAATCCCTTATCGAATCCGTACTTTTATACATTTTTAGATACATGTTATTTACACATTGATCTTCAATTTCATAGCAGGTAGTACTTAAATTGAACAAAACTGCACTTGTTATCCAGACCTTAACCCTTTCGGCTTTTGTGCGCGAATTCCCGTCATTCCCTATTGTCTAATTAAACAAATGACGGGAATTCCCGCTGATATTCAAACAGGTTTTTAATTGCTACAGCTGATTTATGTTACTCTTTGTACACTGTGAGAGTTGTTATTATGGTAAAATACTTGCTCTAACAAACAAAACACATTTCAACGCATTTTCATTGGGAATTCCCGTCATTTGATCCACAGTAAAAAGTCATAAAAAATATGTGATGCTCTTGGTAGTCACAGCTAAATTCAAGTGCGGCTGAAAGGGTTAATATCAGGTAAAACTAATTAGTATCTCGCCAATATTGGGTTTTTTTTCTTTAGTGGTTTAATGTCGCGATTATTATTATAAAATTATTTATGACTTTGGTTGACCCTAACAGTTGATAACAGGTATATTAGAAAGAGATCATATGTTTACTGTAGAACATATTGTGATATTTTTATGGCTTATTTTTTTGCTAATAAAAACAAAGCCATAAAACCCTTTCGCAGGTATTATATTTAATTATTTTAGTTTTACGTAGTCTAAAGTAAAAAAACATAAACCTTTAGGCAAAAAAGTGAAAATACACCATTGTATACGAGTAACTATAGGGCTGTTTAAATTATCGTAATTTGAATTTTTTTAGAGTAATTTCATTAAAATTAAAAAAGTGTTCTACCGGCGGGTCGTGGCGGGTGCAAAAGTATATATAGGGTTAAAGAAGACACTTTCACCTTTCTTCGGGTGGTATACGTTTCTTGTTCCCTTTTGTTCCCTAGAAGTTCTATTCCACTAAAGTTTAAATTTTAGAAAAATATAGTGGTTTCATAAATATTTCAGAACGCCCCTAATATTAAACGCTAGAGCGGTAACCACTTACAAAACCTAAAGACTATAATCCTACCAACATTATAAAAAAAACCGCAGGCCACTATCGATGATAGCTTGCGAGTAGTAACCATTTATTTTTGACAAAAAACAAATAAAAAACACCTTTTTCTGAAATTAAAAAAACAGTTGAGTTTGACAGCATGCCACGCCCACAATTATTAATAGTTTAACCTAATTTTTTGGCTACCTTAATATGGATATATTAGCTCCAAAAAGGTGTAAAAATTTTAAAAATCGGTGACAAAAAAAATTCGACTTTTGGCCAATGAAAAACGATTTTCAGCCACTGTGCGTCGCCTGTATTCCATAATATACGAAATCCCATATTTGTCTGACTATTTTCAACCTACTTTTCTTATAAAAAAATTTTTATTTTTATAAATTAAATTAAAATTTAAATACTGTTCTGAATTCCTAATGCTATTGTTTGTTTTTTTATGATTTTCCATTCAAATACTTTGCGTGTTTTTAAATTGCTATTTTTCTGAATTCCCAAAATCGCTAATATATTTTACATTTTCGTGGATAATAATCGACGTTATCTTTGCTCACGTACAAAAATAATTTATGTGAATTGAAATTGGTATGCATTTTTTAATTTTGTAACAAATTGAATGAAAAATGTTTCCATCTATCGCAAAAAACATTGAAAGTGAAAGTGTGGACAACTGTTTATGCCGTAGAAATATACTAAATAATATATTGTTTTCTGATGCACACAAGCACTTATTTCTACTTGTCTGTTTTTGACAGTAGCAGTGACAATTTTTTAGAATGGCCTAAAATATCGTGGGTCTCGTGATAAAAATTGAACGTGTAGCATTTTGATGATATTAAAGGCTTAAATCTAGTTTACCGACGCAGCTCCAAATAAAAAAAGTATGTATGGTGATAGAAAATTGAAAAACAAGACAAAATAAAATAAAAATATTGGCGCAAACGCTTAGTTTTCGAGTTGTGGACGTTTTTAGTTTTCTAAAATTTTGTTTTATTATGAGCTCGGCTTCCACTGTTTCTAAATTCCCCATCAAACTGAAAATTCTTTCGGAAGATGCATTGGCATGTAGAATTGAACAGTAAACTGAAAAAAATTAACGAAAATACCCCTGCAAGAAATGTGTGACCGAAACTAACCCATAAACAATTTTGCATTAACACAGCAGTGTTAACGAACTTATGTTTACTGTATGCAACACGTGTTAGGGAGAGACAAAAAATAAGTGGAAGGGACATAGAAAATCACACGGACACAAAAGTCTCTATCATTTTGTTCATATTGCCCTTAATAACTTGATAGAAACGTTGATGGATATATCTCTCATCAGTGACAGTCATTTTACCTATCAAATGACCGACACTGTTCTTGTAAGGACGGTACCGTTTGAACAGAAACGACGCGATTTAACGCTAGCATACTTGACGCGACAGCTAAATCATTGTATATAAATTAACTAACAATATTTTATAAATTGTTTCTGTTTGAATGGTGATTAAAAAATATAATTATAAAATTTTGATCCATCTCGTCTAGGTCTAGCATTGTATCTGGCGTGATTTTTTGAAAATAAAGCGTGACACGCCAGGAAGATTTCAAAAGTGTGACAATCACGCCAAAAGCGTGACGTCTAGACAACTAGATTATAAAATTTTTATAATTATGTTGTGACTTCATAATAATGGGAAAATTATTTTTATAGTTATGTAGGTATGATAAAACGGATGATAAAAATGAAATATTTAAGTGGAAGTTAAAATATGTTCGTTAATCAGAATGGCAGTTAGTAAACTTTTCAGTTAAACATTAATTTTGGTGGAAATTTCAGTAAAAATCATTTCATTAATTTTCCTTGCAAATACATTAAAAACGCAGAGAGTAGTTTTTTATTAACTGTATTTGTTGGACTAGCCAAATTTGTTAATATCAAGTTAAAACAGTTAAAAAAGTTTTAAAACAGTTTGTGTTTTAGAATTACGGAAGACTGCCTAGTCTTTTATAATCGATTTTTTCAAGTTGAACTAATGGCTTTAATTGTTCTGCAAAAATTCTCATTTCATCTCCAATAGCGTCTTGTCCATTTGGGGCTAATACTGATAATTCCACCAGATAGCTATGACAAACTGGTTTCCCATCGTGCTGTTTACCGGGCATTATTTTAAAGATTTTAGCAACAGTTATTTTCATACGTCCTTTTCGAAACATGTATCCTTGACTTACATACTCAAAGTCAAGGCGACAGCCCAGTTCTGTTAAAAATTCAAGTACAGTTGAAGTACATCCTACATCAATACTAGATCGTACAAGTGTCGGCCTGGAACGGTCTAATTCAGGTTGTCCTATATAGCGTAGTTGAAATGGTGCATCCCTATCAAGAGCTCGACGAACTCGCACACTTAATTGCTGATTTGGTTGCCTCATGCTCATACACACTTCCAAATCGTGAAACGTTTCAGGAGCGGTTTCCACATTGTCACAAAGTCCACGAAGTCTGTAAAATAATAATTAAAACAAAATACACATTCATAAACAAAGCTCAAAAAACCTGTGTAACAAATGCTCAACAGCAGACTCAATTATTGATCCTTGTAATAGATACTCCTGATTTGGTATGATTTTACATTGTAGTGCCTGTGACAAACACTCTTTCGAAGAAGAGATCGATGTCATTCTCAAATTTTTTTTTTTTTTTTTTTTTTTTGAATATAAATTAGGATGGCGGATTGCCCTTAAGCGATAATGACAACGACGCGCGAGTTCTTTCTCCACCCAGAGCTGAATTACGACTGTCAAAAATTTTTTAATTATTAACGACAGTAGTTGTAAAAGTATCGGGTATTTAGGTACCGAGTACCCGATACCACATAATTTTTCGAGTACTCAATACCGAAAAGTACCTACCCGTTACTTTTAGGGTTGCATTTTTTCTCACTTTTTACTTAAAAATATGCCGAAAAATACAACAGAAAAAATATATATGTACATGCCGCCGAGAAGATAACAAAGTAAGTTATCAAAGTACTCAATTTGAAGAGAGTAATTTTAAAGTCCACTCATTTAAAGGAGACTAGCTCAAAAATTGGCTATTTAAAAACGAGTGCTTTCTTAAGAAGTGTTACCAAATTAAATTATTTTTTAGTTCTTGACATTATGAACATCAGCGTTGCCAGAACAATGATTTTATCAAAAAATAGGTAGTTTTCACTTTTTATATAAAACTTTTGTTTACTGTAGTTAACTTCTTTGTAGCGGTTTTTTAGTACTTTTACAAAATTAGATAATTGCTCTTGTATTTCGGTGCTACACGAATTAAAGTTTAATTTTATTTTAACGTAACTAAGAACATCTTCCTGGTTTTTATTTCTAAAATACTCTTCGGCCAGTTCTTTATAACTGAAGCTCTCCATATTTTTTTGAATATTTTTATTTGTGTCTGTTATGTTTTATCACTTGCAAATATACGTCCGTACACGTCAAGGATTAACTTATTATTGAGTAATCCCTTATCGAATCCGTACTTTTATACATTTTTAGATACATGTTATTTACACATTGATCTTCAATTTCATAGCAGGTAGTACTTAAATTGAACAAAACTGCACTTGTTATCCAGACCTTAACCCTTTCGGCTTTTGTGCGCGAATTCCCGTCATTCCCTATTGTCTAATTAAACAAATGACGGGAATTCCCGCTGATATTCAAACAGGTTTTTAATTGCTACAGCTGATTTATGTTACTCTTTGTACACTGTGAGAGTTGTTATTATGGTAAAATACTTGCTCTAACAAACAAAACACATTTCAACGCATTTTCATTGGGAATTCCCGTCATTTGATCCACAGTAAAAAGTCATAAAAAATATGTGATGCTCTTGGTAGTCACAGCTAAATTCAAGTGCGGCTGAAAGGGTTAATATCAGGTAAAACTAATTAGTATCTCGCCAATATTGGGTTTTTTTTCTTTAGTGGTTTAATGTCGCGATTATTATTATAAAATTATTTATGACTTTGGTTGACCCTAACAGTTGATAACAGGTATATTAGAAAGAGATCATATGTTTACTGTAGAACATATTGTGATATTTTTATGGCTTATTTTTTTGCTAATAAAAACAAAGCCATAAAACCCTTTCGCAGGTATTATATTTAATTATTTTAGTTTTACGTAGTCTAAAGTAAAAAAACATAAACCTTTAGGCAAAAAAGTGAAAATACACCATTGTATACGAGTAACTATAGGGCTGTTTAAATTATCGTAATTTGAATTTTTTTAGAGTAATTTCATTAAAATTAAAAAAGTGTTCTACCGGCGGGTCGTGGCGGGTGCAAAAGTATATATAGGGTTAAAGAAGACACTTTCACCTTTCTTCGGGTGGTATACGTTTCTTGTTCCCTTTTGTTCCGTAGAAGTTCTATTCCACTAAAGTTTAAATTTTAGAAAAATATAGTGGTTTCATAAATATTTCAGAACGCCCCTAATATTAAACGCTAGAGCGGTAACCACTTACAAAACCTAAAGACTATAATCCTACCAACATTATAAAAAAAACCGCAGGCCACTATCGATGATAGCTTGCGAGTAGTAACCATTTATTTTTGACAAAAAACAAATAAAAAACACCTTTTTCTGAAATTAAAAAAACAGTTGAGTTTGACAGCATGCCACGCCCACAATTATTAATAGTTTAACCTAATTTTTTGGCTACCTTAATATGGATATATTAGCTCCAAAAAGGTGTAAAAATTTTAAAAATCGGTGACAAAAAAAATTCGACTTTTGGCCAATGAAAAACGATTTTCAGCCACTGTGCGTCGCCTGTATTCCATAATATACGAAATCCCATATTTGTCTGACTATTTTCAACCTACTTTTCTTATAAAAAATTTTTTATTTTTATAAATTAAATTAAAATTTAAATACTGTTCTGAATTCCTAATGCTATTGTTTGTTTTTTTATGATTTTCCATTGAAATACTTTGCGTGTTTTTAAATTGCTATTTTTCTGAATTCCCAAAATCGCTAATATATTTTACATTTTCGTGGATAATAATCGACGTTATCTTTGCTCACGTACAAAAATAATTTATGTGAATTGAAATTGGTATGCATTTTTTAATTTTGTAACAAATTGAATGAAAAATGTTTCCATCTATCGCAAAAAACATTGAAAGTGAAAGTGTGGACAACTGTTTATGCCGTAGAAATATACTAAATAATATATTGTTTTCTGATGCACACAAGTACTTATTTCTACTTGTCTGTTTTTGACAGTAGCAGTGACAATTTTTTAGAATGGCCTAAAATATCGTGGGTCTCGTGATAAAAATTGAACGTGTAGCATTTTGATGATATTAAAGGCTTAAATCTAGTTTACCGACGCAGCTCCAAATAAAAAAAGTATGTATGGTGATAGAAAATTGAAAAACAAGACAAAATAAAATAAAAATATTGGCGCAAACGCTTAGTTTTCGAGTTGTGGACGTTTTTAGTTTTCTAAAATTTTGTTTTATTATGAGCTCTGCTTCCACTGTTTCTAAATTCCCCATCAAACTGAAAATTCTTTCGGAAGATGCATTGGCATGTAGAATTGAACAGTAAACTGAAAAAAAATTAACGAAAATACCCCTGCAAGAAATGTGTGACCGAAACTAACCCATAAACAATTTTGCATTAACACAGCAGTGTTAACGAACTTATGTTTACTGTATGCAACACGTGTTAGGGAGAGACAAAAAATAAGTGGAAGGGACATAGAAAATCACACGGACACAAAAGTCTCTATCATTTTGTTCATATTGCCCTTAATAACTTGATAGAAACGTTGATGGATATATCTCTCATCAGTGACAGTCATTTTACCTATCAAATGACCGACACTGTTCTTGTAAGGACGGTACCGTTTGAACAGAAACGACGCGATTTAACGCTAGCATACTCGACGCGACAGCTAAATCATTGTATATAAATTAACTAACAATATTTTATAAATTGTTTCTGTTTGAATGGTGATTAAAAAATATAATTATAAAATTTTGATCCATCTCGTCTAGGTCTAGCATTGTATCTGGCGTGATTTTTTGAAAATAAAGCGTGACACGCCAAAAAGATTTCAAAAGTGTGACAATCACGCCAAAAGCGTGACGTCTAGACAACTAGATTATAAAATTTTTATAATTATGTTGTGACTTCATAATAATGGGAAAATTATTTTTATAGTTATGTAGGTATGATAAAACGGATGATAAAAATGAAATATTTAAGTGGAAGTTAAAGTATGTTCGTTAATCAGAATGGCAGTTAGTAAACTTTTCAGTTAAACATTAATTTTGGTGGAAATTTCAGTAAAAATCATTTCATTAATTTTCCTTGCAAATACATTAAAAACGCAGAGAGTAGTTTTTTATTAACTGTATTTGTTGGACTAGCCAAATTTGTTAATATCAAGTTAAAACAGTTAAAAAAGTTTTAAAACAGTTTGTGTTTTAGAATTACGGAAGACTGCCTAGTCTTTTATAATCGATTTTTTCAAGTTGAACTAATGGCTTTAATTGTTCTGCAAAAATTCTCATTTCATCTCCAATAGCGTCTTGTCCATTTGGGGCTAATACTGATAATTCCACCAGATAGCTATGACAAACTGGTTCCCAATCGTGCTGTTTACCGGGCATTATTTTAAAGATTTTAGCAACAGTTATTTTCATACGTCCTTTTCGAAACATGTATCCTTGACTAACATACTCAAAGTCCAGGCGACAGCCCAGTTCTGTTAAAAATTCAAGTACAGTTGAAGTACATCCTACATCAATACTAGATCGTACAAGTGTCGGCCTGGAACGGTCTAATTCAGGTTGTCCTATATAGCGTAGTTGAAATGGTGCATCCCTATCAAGAGCTCGACGAACTCGCACACTTAATTGCTGATTTGGTTGCCTCATGCTCATACACACTTCCAAATCGTGAAACGTTTCAGGAGCGGTTTCCACATTGTCACAAAGTCCACGAAGTCTGTAAAATAATAATTAAAACAAAATACACATTCATAAACAAAGCTCAAAAAACCTGTGTAACAAATGCTCAACAGCAGACTCAATTATTGATCCTTGTAATAGATACTCCTGATTTGGTATGATTTTACATTGTAGTGCCTGTGACAAACACTCTTTCGAAGAAGAGATCGATGTCATTCTCAAAATTTTTTTTTTTTTTTTTTTTGAATATAAATTAGGTTGGCGGATTGCCTTTAAGCGATAATGACAACGACGCGCGAGTTCTTTCTCCACCCAGAGCTGAATTACGACTGTCAAAAATTTTTTAATTATTAACGACAGTAGTTGTAAAAGTATCGGGTATTTAGGTACCGAGTACCCGATACCACATAATTTTTCGAGTACTCAATACCGAAAAGTACCTACCCGTTACTTTTAGGGTTGCATTTTTTCTCACTTTTTACTTAAAAATATGCCGAAAAATACAACAGAAAAAATATATATGTACATGCCGCCGAGAAGATAACAAAGTAAGTTATCAAAGTACTCAATTTGAAGAGAGTAATTTTAAAGTCCACTCATTTAAAGGAGACTAGCTCAAAAATTGGCTATTTAAAAATGAGTGCTTTCTTAAGAAGTGTTACCAAATTAAATTATTTTTTAGTTCTTGACATTATGAACATCAGCGTTGCCAGAACAATGATTTTATCAAAAAATAGGTAGTTTTCACTTTTTATATAAAACTTTTGTTTACTGTAGTTAACTTCTTTGTAGCGTTTTTTTAGTACTTTTACAAAATTAGATAATTGCTCTTGTATTTCGGTGCTACACGAATTTAAGTTTAATTTTATTTTAACGTAACTAAGAACATCTTCCTGGTTTTTGTTTCTAAAATACTCTTCGGCCAGTTCTTTATAACTGAAGCTCTCCATATTTTTCTGAATATTTTTATTTGTGTCTGTTATGTTTTATCACTTGCAAATATACGTCCGTACACGTCAAGGATTAACTTATTATTGAGTAATCCCTTATCGAATCCGTACTTTTATACATTTTTAGATACATGTTATTTACACATTGATCTTCAATTTCATAGCAGGTAGTACTTAAATTGAACAAAACTGCACTTGTTATCCAGACCTTAACCCTTTCGGCTTTTGTGCGCGAATTCCCGTCATTTCCTATTGTCTAATTAAACAAATGACGGGAATTCCCGCTGATATTCAAACAGGTTTTTAATTGCTACAGCTGATTTATGTTACTCTTTGTACACTGTGAGAGTTGTTATTATGGTAAAATACTTGCTCTAACAAACAAAACACATTTCAACGCATTTTCATTGGGAATTCCCGTCATTTGATCCACAGTAAAAAGTCATAAAAAATATGTGATGCTCTTGGTAGTCACAGCTAAATTCAAGTGCGGCTGAAAGGGTTAATATCAGGTAAAACTAATTAGTATCTCGCCAATATTGGGTTTTTTTTCTTTAGTGGTTTAATGTCGCGATTATTATTATAAAATTATTTATGACTTTGGTTGACCCTAACAGTTGATAACAGGTATATTAGAAAGAGATCATATGTTTACTGTAGAACATATTGAGATATTTTTATGGCTTATTTTTTTGCTAATAAAAACAAAGCCATAAAACCCTTTCGCAGGTATTATATTTAATTATTTTAGTTTTACGTAGTCTAAAGTAAAAAAACATAAACCTTTAGGCAAAAAAGTTAAAATACACCATTGTATACGAGTAACTATAGGGCTGTTTAAATTATCGTAATTTGAATTTTTTTAGAGTAATTTCATTAAAATTAAAAAAGTGTTCTACCGGCGGGTCGTGGCGGGTGCAAAAGTATATATAGGGTTAAAGAAGACACTTTCACCTTTCTTCGGGTGGTATACGTTTCTTGTTCCCTTTTGTTCCGTAGAAGTTCTATTCCACTAAAGTTTAAATTTTAGAAAAATATAGTGGTTTCATAAATATTTCAGAACGCCCCTAATATTAAACGCTAGAGCGGTAACCACTTACAAAACCTAAAGACTATAATCCTACCAACATTATAAAAAAAACCGCAGGCCACTATCGATGATAGCTTGCGAGTAGTAACCATTTATTTTTGACAAAAAACAAATAAAAAACACCTTTTTCTGAAATTAAAAAAACAGTTGAGTTTGACAGCATGCCACGCCCACAATTATTAATAGTTTAACCTAATTTTTTGGCTACCTTAATATGGATATATTAGCTCCAAAAAGGTGTAAAAATTTTAAAAATCGGTGACAAAAAAAATTCGACTTTTGGCCAATGAAAAACGATTTTCAGCCACTGTGCGTCGCCTGTATTCCATAATATACGAAATCCCATATTTGTCTGACTATTTTCAACCAACTTTTCTTATAAAAAATTTTTTATTTTTATAAATTAAATTAAAATTTAAATACTGTTCTGAATTCCTAATGCTATTGTTTGTTTTTTATGATTTTCCATTGAAATACTTTGCGTGTTTTTAAATTGCTATTTTTCTGAATTCCCAAAATCGCTAATATATTTTACATTTTCGTGGATAATAATCGACGTTATCTTTGCTCACGTACAAAAATAATTTATGTGAATTGAAATTGGTATGCATTTTTTAATTTTGTAACAAATTGAATGAAAAATGTTTCCATCTATCGCAAAAAACATTGAAAGTGAAAGTGTGGACAACTGTTTATGCCGTAGAAATATACTAAATAATATATTGTTTTCTGATGCACACAAGCACTTATTTCTACTTGTCTGTTTTTGACAGTAGCAGTGACAATTTTTTAGAATGGCCTAAAATATCGTGGGTCTCGTGATAAAAATTGAACGTGTAGCATTTTGATGATATTAAAGGCTTAAATCTAGTTTACCGACGCAGCTCCAAATAAAAAAAGTATGTATGGTGATAGAAAATTGAAAAACAAGACAAAATAAAATAAAAATATTGGCGCAAACGCTTAGTTTTCGAGTTGTGGACGTTTTTAGTTTTCTAAAATTTTGTTTTATTATGAGCTCTGCTTCCACTGTTTCTAAATTCCCCATCAAACTGAAAATTCTTTCGGAAGATGCATTGGCATGTAGAATTGAACAGTAAACTGAAAAAAAATTAACGAAAATACCCCTGCAAGAAATGTGTGACCGAAACTAACCCATAAACAATTTTGCATTAACACAGCAGTGTTAACGAACTTATGTTTACTGTATGCAACACGTGTTAGGGAGAGACAAAAAATAAGTGGAAGGGACATAGAAAATCACACGGACACAAAAGTCTCTATCATTTTGTTCATATTGCCCTTAATAACTTGATAGAAACGTTGATGGATATATCTCTCATCAGTGACAGTCATTTTACCTATCAAATGACCGGCACTGTTCTTGTAAGGACGGTACCGTTTGAACAGAAACGACGCGATTTAACGCTAGCATACTTGACGCGACAGCTAAATCATTGTATATAAATTAACTAACAATATTTTATAAATTGTTTCTGTTTGAATGGTGATTAAAAAATATAATTATAAAATTTTGATCCATCTCGTCTAGGTCTAGCATTGTATCTGGCGTGATTTTTTGAAAATAAAGCGTGACACGCCAGGAAGATTTCAAAAGTGTGACAATCACGCCAAAAGCGTGACGTCTAGACAACTAGATTATAAAATTTTTATAATTATGTTGTGACTTCATAATAATGGGAAAATTATTTTTATAGTTATGTAGGTATGATAAAACGGATGATAAAAATGAAATATTTAAGTGGAAGTTAAAATATGTTCGTTAATCAGAATGGCAGTTAGTAAACTTTTCAGTTAAACATTAATTTTGGTGGAAATTTCAGTAAAAATCATTTCATTAATTTTCCTTGCAAATACATTAAAAACGCAGAGAGTAGTTTTTTATTAACTGTATTTGTTGGACTAGCCAAATTTGTTAATATCAAGTTAAAACAGTTAAAAAAGTTTTAAAACAGTTTGTGTTTTAGAATTACGGAAGACTGCCTAGTCTTTTATAATCGATTTTTTCAAGTTGAACTAATGGCTTTAATTGTTCTGCAAAAATTCTCATTTCATCTCCAATAGCGTCTTGTCCATTTGGGGCTAATACTGATAATTCCACCAGATAGCTATGACAAACTGGTTCCCCATCGTGCTGTTTACCGGGCATTATTTTAAAGATTTTAGCAACAGTTATTTTCATACGTCCTTTTCGAAACATGTATCCTTGACTAACATACTCAAAGTCCAGGCGACAGCCCAGTTCTGTTAAAAATTCAAGTACAGTTGAAGTACATCCTACATCAATACTAGATCGTACAAGTGTCGGCCTGGAACGGTCTAATTCAGGTTGTCCTATATAGCGTAGTTGAAATGGTGCATCCCTATCAAGAGCTCGACGAACTCGCACACTTAATTGCTGATTTGGTTGCCTCATGCTCATACACACTTCCAAATCGTGAAACGTTTCAGGAGCGGTTTCCACATTGTCACAAAGTCCACGAAGTCTGTAAAATAATAATTAAAACAAAATACACATTCATAAACAAAGCTCAAAAAACCTGTGTAACAAATGCTCAACAGCAGACTCAATTATTGATCCTTGTAATAGATACTCCTGATTTGGTATGATTTTACATTGTAGTGCCTGTGACAAACACTCTTTCGAAGAAGAGATCGATGTCATTCTCAAAATTTTTTTTTTTTTTTTTTTTGAATATAAATTAGGTTGGCGGATTGCCTTTAAGCGATAATGACAACGACGCGCGAGTTCTTTCTCCACCCAGAGCTGAATTACGACTGTCAAAAATTTTTTAATTATTAACGACAGTAGTTGTAAAAGTATCGGGTATTTAGGTACCGAGTACCCGATACCACATAATTTTTCGAGTACTCAATACCGAAAAGTACCTACCCGTTACTTTTAGGGTTGCATTTTTTCTCACTTTTTACTTAATAATATATCGCCGTGAACAAAACAAACTGGGATTTGTAACAAACCATAACAAACTATTGTGAATGGTGTGTGGTGAGTTTTTTTTTATAAAAGTCGCTGATCAGTGTTGTCAAATACGTAATTTTTTTAAACGCTTTAAATTCAGTTAAATTTTAAACAGCGTTGCCAAATGTGCAGATTTATCTGTTTTTTGCAGTTTTTTAAAGTGCAAAACAGGCTTGCAGATTTTTACGCTAAAAAACAATTTTTTTAAATCAATGCAGATTTTTAAATTTTATTCGAATAAAACAAATTAATTTTATTCCCACTCTATGTGGAATTTTGCGGACCAAAGATTTAAAAAAAAAATTCAATTGCACAAATTTTGTACAAACAAAAGAAATGGAAACTAAATTTAATAAGAATATGTAGTTGTACATATGCATACAAAAGTATGTCTAAGTTCTAAAAAACAGTTAAGTCTTTCTTTATACATATTTCATTTTGTATAAAGTTGCAATTTAATAGTGATTTATTTTTAGTTGTGTCATATAATAAAAATTTTGAATTGAGTCACTTTTGAAGAATTTGTACGATATTATTTAATTTTGTTTTGAAGGTGCCGATTTTTTTCGAAAAAAAAATGATTTTTTTGGGGAATTGTCAGATTTTGTAAAAAAATATGACAACACTGATTGTAAATGACGTCAGGAACAAATGGCATTAAACAAAATGTATCATTGTGTAGATTTGTTAGTGTAAATGCGGTTTGTTAAAAAGTCCATTCCATTCATTTCTAATTTGTAAACTAACAAACCCAAACATAACCTAAAATACATTGAACAAACTTATGTGTTTTATAAACAACAATTGCTAATGTTGATGCAAATAAGTAAATAATGAAATTTTTTTTAGAAATCAATAAATCAATAATAACTAAAACACATTTAATCAAAATAAAATTAATTTGTAAATTTTGTGGATTATTTATTAGAATTTTGTGGATTAATAGAATTTTTGTGCATTATAAGCAATAATTGTATTATAAATTTCTCTATAAATTCTAAAGGCCCAACTATAATATGCATATGCTAGCTTAAGCAAACGTGCGAACACATATAAATTGTATGTGGCAAACTATAATGTACTTAACGAAACTTTTCGTTAAGTTTTTCAACTGTCATTTGCTTAAGCAAAAAGCGAAACTGATCGCACATTCCGTACGGAATCAGCTGTTTCTTGTTGTTTGTTTGTGTTTTGAACAAAATGAAAGAAAATATATTTATTTTAAATTTAATAGAAAATGCGGAAACAATTAAGTGCTTTACAATAAAAGAGGCCCTTTTGATTTTAACAAAAATGTCTTTCTGTCGCGGTTTATTTCTCTGACAGAACAAGAGCGTCTTCTTCTTTTACAGTGTAGTTCACATATTTCTTTTAATGTGCGCAGGCCTTCAAGCGCTAACTTTAACTTTTTTATATTATTTAAATTTTTAAATTTTTTCTCCATTTTTGCAAACACAATACGAAAATTAACAAAACATATGTAAACGTTTATTATTATTTACAATGTAGTGCTGCCACAGCTGTACATTTTAGTACTTTTGCCGATAAATTAAAAAAAGGACAAATTATGCGTTTCGGATACGAAGTTTTCTTTTAATTATAAAATAATATAATAATATTTATAAAATATAGTCATTTAATGGCTTTTTGTTAAAATAAAAACATTTTTTTTAAACAAAATGAGCAACTGTGGACAAAAAGTTTCAAAGTCATTGTAGCCACCTGAAAGTTAACTCTGAACTAGTTATGCATTTGACAGCATTTTCGTTAACTTTTGCAATTTGCTTAAGCTTACTTATGCATATTATAGTTGGGCCTTAAACGGGAACTTGTGCATCATATGGGGCATACCCCCTATGTTCCATTTTTTTGTGATAAAATCTATACGTTATTTGATTTCTACATTTAATAGCTATTAATTGCTATTTTCCGATATGATGCACAAGCTCCCGTTTGGAATTTATAGAGAAATTTCTAATGTGCTGTTTTTTAACATTTTATCTAAAACATGAAAGTTTTTAGGGCATACCCCCTATGTTCCATTTTTTTGTGGAAAAATCTATACGGAATTTGATTTCTACATTTAATAGCTATTAATTGCTATTTTCCGATATGATGCACAAGCTCCCGTTTGGAATTTATAGAGAAATTTATAATGTGCTGTTTTTTTAACATTTTATCTAAAACATGAAAGTTTTTAGGGCATACCCCCTATGTTCCATTTTTTTGTGGAAAAATCTATACGGAATTTGATTTCTACATTTAATAGCTATTAATTGCTGTTTTCCGATATGATGCACAAGCTCCCGTTTGGAATTTATAGAGAAATTTCTAATGTGCTGTTATTTAACATTTTATCTAAAACATGAAAGTTTGATAGGTCATACCCCCTATGTTCCATTTTTTTGTGGAAAAATCTATACGGTATTTGATTTCTACACTTATTAGCTATTAATTCCTGTTTTCCGATATGATGCACAAGCTCCCGTTTGGAATTTATAGAGAAATTTATAATGTGCTGTTTTTTTAACATTTTATCTAAAACATGAAAGTTTTTAGGGCATACCCCCTATGTTCCATTTTTTTGTGGAAAAATCTATACGGAATTTGATTTCTACATTTAATAGCTATTAATTGCTGTTTTCCGATATGATGCACAAGCTCCCGTTTGGAATTTATAGAGAAATTTCTAATGTGCTGTTTTTTAACATTTTATCTAAAACATGAAAGTTTGATAGGTCATACCCCCTATGTTCCATTTTTTTGTGGAAAAATCTATACGGTATTTGATTTCTACACTTATTAGCTATTAATTCCTGTTTTCCGATATGATTCACAAGCTCCCGTTTGGAATTTATAGAGAAATTTATAATGTGCTGTTTTTTTTAACATTTTATCTAAAACATGAAAGTTTTTAGGGCATACCCCCTATGTTCCATTTTTTTGTGGAAAAATCTATACGGAATTTGATTTCTACATTTAATAGCTATTAATTGCTGTTTTCCGATATGATGCACAAGCTCCCGTTTGGAATTTATAGAGAAATTTCTAATGTGCTGTTTTTTAACATTTTATCTAAAACATGAAAGTTTGATAGGTCATACCCCCTATGTTCCATTTTTTTGTGGAAAAATCTATACGGTATTTGATTTCTACACTTATTAGCTATTAATTCCTGTTTTCCGATATGATGCACAAGCTCCCGTTTGGAATTTATAGAGAAATTTCTAATGTGCTGTTTTTTTACATTTTATATAAAACATGAAAGTTTGATAGGGCATACTCCTTATGTTCCATTTTTTTGTGGAAAAATCTATACGGTATTTGATTTCTACACTTATTAGCTATTAATTCCTGTTTTCCGATATGATGCACAAGCTCCCGTTTGGAATTTATAGAGAAATTTCTAATGTGCTGTTTTTTTACATTTTATATAAAACATGAAAGTTTGATAGGGCATACTCCTTATGTTCCATTTTTTTGTGGAAAAATCTATACGGTATTTGATTTCTACACTTATTAGCTATTAATTCCTGTTTTCCGATATGATGCACAAGCTCCCGTTTGGAATTTATAGAGAAATTTCTAATGTGCTGTTTTTTTACATTTTATATAAAACATGAAAGTTTGATAGGGCATACCCCCTATGTTCCATTTTTTTGTGGAAAAATCTATACGTTATTTGATTTCTACACTTATTAGCTATTAATTCCTGTTTGCCGATATGATGCACAAGCTCCCGTTTGGAATTTATAGAGAAATTTATAATGTGCTGTTTTTTTACATTTTATCTAAAACAATGCACAAGCTCCCGTTTAGATTTTGTAGGGAAATTTATAAAACAATTATTGCTTATAATGCACACAAATTCTAATAAATAATCTACAAAATTCTAATAATCCACAAAATTCACAAATTAATTTTATTTTGATTAAATGTGTTTTAGTTATTATTGATTTATTGATTTCTAAAAAAAATTTGCATCGACATTAGCAATTGTTGTTTATAAAACACATAAGTTTGTTCAATGTATTTTAGGTTATGTTTGGGTTTGTTAGTTTACAAATTAGAAATGAATGGAATGGACTTTTTAACAAACCGCATTTACACTAACAAATCTACACAATGATACATAAACAACAACAAACAATTTTCACCACTCAAGAAAAAAAAGTTTGTTTTGATAAATCAGCTGTTACGGTTTGTTATAAAATAGTTGAGTTTGATTTGTTCACGCGCGTTATAAAATAGTTGAGTTTGATTTGTTCACGGGCGTGAAAAATGTTTCCATCTATGGCAAAAAACATTGAAAGTGAAAGTGTGGACAACTGTTTATGCCGTAGAAATATACTAAATAATATATTGTTTTCTGATGCACACAAGCACTTATTTCTACTTGTCTGTTTTTGACAGTAGCAGTGACAATTTTTTAGAATGGCCTAAAATATCGTGGGTCTCGTGATAAAAATTGAACGTGTAGCATTTTGATGATATTAAAGGCTTAAATCTAGTTTACCGACGCAGCTCCAAATAAAAAAAGTATGTATGGTGATAGAAAATTGAAAAACAAGACAAAATAAAATAAAAATATTGGCGCAAACGCTTAGTTTTCGAGTTGTGGACGTTTTTAGTTTTCTAAAATTTTGTTTTATTATGAGCTCTGCTTCCACTGTTTCTAAATTCCCCATCAAACTGAAAATTCTTTCGGAAGATGCATTGGCATGTAGAATTGAACAGTAAACTGAAAAAAAATTAACGAAAATACCCCTGCAAGAAATGTGTGACCGAAACTAACTCATAAACAATTTTGCATTAACACAGCAGTGTTAACGAACTTATGTTTACTGTATGCAACACGTGTTAGGGAGAGACAAAAAATAAGTGGAAGGGACATAGAAAATCACACGGACACAAAAGTCTCTATCATTTTGTTCATATTGCCCTTAATAACTTGATAGAAACGTTGATGGATATATCTCTCATCAGTGACAGTCATTTTACCTATCAAATGACCGACACTGTTCTTGTAAGAACGGTACCGTTTGAACAGAAACGACGCGATTTAACGCTAGCATACTCGACGCGACAGCTAAATCATTGTATATAAATTAACTAACAATATTTTATAAATTGTTTCTGTTTGAATGGTGATTAAAAAATATAATTATAAAATTTTGATCCATCTCGTCTAGGTCTAGCATTGTATCTGGCGTGATTTTTTGAAAATAAAGCGTGACACGCCAGGAAGATTTCAAAAGTGTGACAATCACGCCAAAAGCGTGACGTCTAGACAACTAGATTATAAAATTTTTATAATTATGTTGTGACTTCATAATAATGGGAAAATTATTTTTATAGTTATGTAGGTATGATAAAACGGATGATAAAAATGAAATATTTAAGTGGAAGTTAAAATATGTTCGTTAATCAGAATGGCAGTTAGTAAACTTTTCAGTTAAACATTAATTTTGGTGGAAATTTCAGTAAAAATTATTTCATTAATTTTCCTTGCAAATACATTAAAAACGCAGAGAGTAGTTTTTTATTAACTGTATTTGTTGGACTAGCCAAATTTGTTAATATCAAGTTTAAACAGTTAAAAAAGTTTTAAAACAGTTTGTGTTTTAGAATTACGGAAGACTGCCTAGTCTTTTATAATCGATTTTTTCAAGTTGAACTAATGGCTTTAATTGTTCTGCAAAAATTCTCATTTCATCTCCAATAGCGTCTTGTCCATTTGGGGCTAATACTGATAATTCCACCAGATAGCTATGACAAACTGGTTCCCCATCGTGCTGTTTACCGGGCATTATTTTAAAGATTTTAGCAACAGTTATTTTCATACGTCCTTTTCGAAACATGTATCCTTGACTAACATACTCAAAGTCAAGGCGACAGCCCAGTTCTGTTAAAAATTCAAGTACAGTTGAAGTACATCCTACATCAATACTAGATCGTACAAGTGTCGGCCTGGAACGGTCTAATTCAGGTTGTCCTATATAGCGTAGTTGAAATGGTGCATCCCTATCAAGAGCTCGACGAACTCGCACACTTAATTGCTGATTTGGTTGCCTCATGCTCATACACACTTCCAAATCGTGAAACGTTTCAGGAGCGGTTTCCACATTGTCACAAAGTCCACGAAGTCTGTAAAATAATAATTAAAACAAAATACACATTCATAAACAAAGCTCAAAAAACCTGTGTAACAAATGCTCAACAGCAGACTCAATTATTGATCCTTGTAATAGATACTCCTGATTTGGTATGATTTTACATTGTAGTGCCTGTGACAAACACTCTTTCGAAGAAGAGATCGATGTCATTCTCAAAATTGTTTTTTTTTTTTTTTTGAATATAAATTAGGTTGGCGGATTGCCCTTAAGCGATAATGACAACGACGCGCGAGTTCTTTCTCCACCCAGAGCTGAATTACGACTGTCAAAAATTTTTTAATTATTAACGACAGTAGTTGTAAAAGTATCGGGTATTTAGGTACCGAGTACCCGATACCACATAATTTTTCGAGTACTCAATACCGAAAAGTACCTACCCGTTACTTTTAGGGTTGCATTTTTTCTCACTTTTTACTTAAAAATATGCCGAAAAATACAACAGAAAAAATATATATGTACATGCCGCCGAGAAGATAACAAAGTAAGTTATCAAAGTACTCAATTTGAAGAGAGTAATTTTAAAGTCCACTCATTTAAAGGAGACTAGCTCAAAAATTGGCTATTTAAAAATGAGTGCTTTCTTAAGAAGTGTTACCAAATTAAATTATTTTTTAGTTCTTGACATTATGAACATCAGCGTTGTCAGAAAAATGATTTTATCAAAAAATAGGTAGTTTTTACTTTTTATATAAAACTTTTGTTTACTGTAGTTAACTTCTTTGTAGCGTTTTTTTAGTACTTTTACAAAATTAGATAATTGCTCTTGTATTTCGGTGCTACACGAATTTAAGTTTAATTTTATTTTAACGTAACTAAGAACATCTTCCTGGTTTTTATTTCTAAAATACTCTTCGGCCAGTTCTTTATAACTGAAGCTCTCCATATTTTTCTGAATATTTTTATTTGTGTCTGTTATGTTTTATCACTTGCAAATATACGTCCGTACACGTCAAGGATTAACTTATTATTGAGTAATCCCTTATCGAATCCGTACTTTTATACATTTTTAGATACATGTTATTTACACATTGATCTTCAATTTCATAGCAGGTAGTACTTAAATTGAACAAAACTGCACTTGTTATCCAGACCTTAACCCTTTCGGCTTTTGTGCGCGAATTCCCGTCATTCCCTATTGTCTAATTAAACAAATGACGGGAATTCCCGCTGATATTCAAACAGGTTTTTAATTGCTACAGCTGATTTATGTTACTCTTTGTACACTGTGAGAGTTGTTATTATGGTAAAATACTTGCTCTAACAAACAAAACACATTTCAACGCATTTTCATTGGGAATTCCCGTCATTTGATCCACAGTAAAAAGTCATAAAAAATATGTGATGCTCTTGGTAGTCACAGCTAAATTCAAGTGCGGCTGAAAGGGTTAATATCAGGTAAAACTAATTAGTATCTCGCCAATATTGGGTTTTTTTTCTTTAGTGGTTTAATGTCGCGATTATTATTATAAAATTATTTATGACTTTGGTTGACCCTAACAGTTGATAACAGGTATATTAGAAAGAGATCATATGTTTACTGTAGAACATATTGTGATATTTTTATGGCTTATTTTTTTGCTAATAAAAACAAAGCCATAAAACCCTTTCGCAGGTATTATATTTAATTATTTTAGTTTTACGTAGTCTAAAGTAAAAAAACATAAACCTTTAGGCAAAAAAGTGAAAATACACCATTGTATACGAGTAACTATAGGGCTGTTTAAATTATCGTAATTTGAATTTTTTTAGAGTAATTTCATTAAAATTAAAAAAGTGTTCTACCGGCGGGTCGTGGCGGGTGCAAAAGTATATATAGGGTTAAAGAAGACACTTTCACCTTTCTTCGGGTGGTATACGTTTCTTGTTCCCTTTTGTTCCGTAGAAGTTCTATTCCACTAAAGTTTAAATTTTAGAAAAATATAGTGGTTTCATAAATATTTCAGAACGCCCCTAATATTAAACGCTAGAGCGGTAACCACTTACAAAACCTAAAGACTATAATCCTACCAACATTATAAAAAAAACCGCAGGCCACTATCGATGATAGCTTGCGAGTAGTAACCATTTATTTTTGACAAAAAACAAATAAAAAACACCTTTTTCTGAAATTAAAAAAACAGTTGAGTTTGACAGCATGCCACGCCCACAATTATTAATAGTTTAACCTAATTTTTTGGCTACCTTAATATGGATATATTAGCTCCAAAAAGGTGTAAAAATTTTAAAAATCGGTGACAAAAAAAATTCGACTTTTGGCCAATGAAAAACGATTTTCAGCCACTGTGCGTCGCCTGTATTCCATAATATACGAAATCCCATATTTGTCTGACTATTTTCAACCAACTTTTCTTATAAAAAATTTTTTATTTTTATAAATTAAATTAAAATTTAAATACTGTTCTGAATTCCTAATGCTATTGTTTGTTTTTTATGATTTTCCATTGAAATACTTTGCGTGTTTTTAAATTGCTATTTTTCTGAATTCCCAAAATCGCTAATATATTTTACATTTTCGTGGATAATAATCGACGTTATCTTTGCTCACGTACAAAAATAATTTATGTGAATTGAAATTGGTATGCATTTTTTAATTTTGTAACAAATTGAATGAAAAATGTTTCCATCTATCGCAAAAAACATTGAAAGTGAAAGTGTGGACAACTGTTTATGCCGTAGAAATATACTAAATAATATATTGTTTTCTGATGCACACAAGCACTTATTTCTACTTGTCTGTTTTTGACAGTAGCAGTGACAATTTTTTAGAATGGCCTAAAATATCGTGGGTCTCGTGATAAAAATTGAACGTGTAGCATTTTGATGATATTAAAGGCTTAAATCTAGTTTACCGACGCAGCTCCAAATAAAAAAAGTATGTATGGTGATAGAAAATTGAAAAACAAGACAAAATAAAATAAAAATATTGGCGCAAACGCTTAGTTTTCGAGTTGTGGACGTTTTTAGTTTTCTAAAATTTTGTTTTATTATGAGCTCTGCTTCCACTGTTTCTAAATTCCCCATCAAACTGAAAATTCTTTCGGAAGATGCATTGGCATGTAGAATTGAACAGTAAACTGAAAAAAAATTAACGAAAATACCCCTGCAAGAAATGTGTGACCGAAACTAACCCATAAACAATTTTGCATTAACACAGCAGTGTTAACGAACTTATGTTTACTGTATGCAACACGTGTTAGGGAGAGACAAAAAATAAGTGGAAGGGACATAGAAAATCACACGGACACAAAAGTCTCTATCATTTTGTTCATATTGCCCTTAATAACTTGATAGAAACGTTGATGGATATATCTCTCATCAGTGACAGTCATTTTACCTATCAAATGACCGGCACTGTTCTTGTAAGGACGGTACCGTTTGAACAGAAACGACGCGATTTAACGCTAGCATACTTGACGCGACAGCTAAATCATTGTATATAAATTAACTAACAATATTTTATAAATTGTTTCTGTTTGAATGGTGATTAAAAAATATAATTATAAAATTTTGATCCATCTCGTCTAGGTCTAGCATTGTATCTGGCGTGATTTTTTGAAAATAAAGCGTGACACGCCAGGAAGATTTCAAAAGTGTGACAATCACGCCAAAAGCGTGACGTCTAGACAACTAGATTATAAAATTTTTATAATTATGTTGTGACTTCATAATAATGGGAAAATTATTTTTATAGTTATGTAGGTATGATAAAACGGATGATAAAAATGAAATATTTAAGTGGAAGTTAAAATATGTTCGTTAATCAGAATGGCAGTTAGTAAACTTTTCAGTTAAACATTAATTTTGGTGGAAATTTCAGTAAAAATCATTTCATTAATTTTCCTTGCAAATACATTAAAAACGCAGAGAGTAGTTTTTTATTAACTGTATTTGTTGGACTAGCCAAATTTGTTAATATCAAGTTAAAACAGTTAAAAAAGTTTTAAAACAGTTTGTTTTTTATAATTACGGAAGACTGCCTAGTCTTTTATAATCGATTTTTTCAAGTTGAACTAATGGCTTTAATTGTTCTGCAAAAATTCTCATTTCATCTCCAATAGCGTCTTGTCCATTTGGGGCTAATACTGATAATTCCACCAGATAGCTATGACAAACTGGTTCCCCATCGTGCTGTTTACCGGGCATTATTTTAAAGATTTTAGCAACAGTTATTTTCATACGTCCTTTTCGAAACATGTATCCTTGACTAACATACTCAAAGTCCAGGCGACAGCCCAGTTCTGTTAAAAATTCAAGTACAGTTGAAGTACATCCTACATCAATACTAGATCGTACAAGTGTCGGCCTGGAACGGTCTAATTCAGGTTGTCCTATATAGCGTAGTTGAAATGGTGCATCCCTATCAAGAGCTCGACGAACTCGCACACTTAATTGCTGATTTGGTTGCCTCATGCTCATACACACTTCCAAATCGTGAAACGTTTCAGGAGCGGTTTCCACATTGTCACAAAGTCCACGAAGTCTGTAAAATAATAATTAAAACAAAATACACATTCATAAACAAAGCTCAAAAAACCTGTGTAACAAATGCTCAACAGCAGACTCAATTATTGATCCTTGTAATAGATACTCCTGATTTGGTATGATTTTACATTGTAGTGCCTGTGACAAACACTCTTTCGAAGAAGAGATCGATGTCATTCTCAAAATTTTTTTTTTTTTTTTTTTTGAATATAAATTAGGTTGGCGGATTGCCTTTAAGCGATAATGACAACGACGCGCGAGTTCTTTCTCCACCCAGAGCTGAATTACGACTGTCAAAAATTTTTTAATTATTAACGACAGTAGTTGTAAAAGTATCGGGTATTTAGGTACCGAGTACCCGATACCACATAATTTTTCGAGTACTCAATACCGAAAAGTACCTACCCGTTACTTTTAGGGTTGCATTTTTTCTCACTTTTTACTTAAAAATATGCCGAAAAATACAACAGAAAAAATATATATGTACATGCCGCCGAGAAGATAACAAAGTAAGTTATCAAAGTACTCAATTTGAAGAGAGTAATTTTAAAGTCCACTCATTTAAAGGAGACTAGCTCAAAAATTGGCTATTTAAAAATGAGTGCTTTCTTAAGAAGTGTTACCAAATTAAATTATTTTTTAGTTCTTGACATTATGAACATCAGCGTTGCCAGAACAATGATTTTATCAAAAAATAGGTAGTTTTCACTTTTTATATAAAACTTTTGTTTACTGTAGTTAACTTCTTTGTAGCGTTTTTTTAGTACTTTTACAAAATTAGATAATTGCTCTTGTATTTCGGTGCTACACGAATTTAAGTTTAATTTTATTTTAACGTAACTAAGAACATCTTCCTGGTTTTTGTTTCTAAAATACTCTTCGGCCAGTTCTTTATAACTGAAGCTCTCCATATTTTTCTGAATATTTTTATTTGTGTCTGTTATGTTTTATCACTTGCAAATATACGTCCGTACACGTCAAGGATTAACTTATTATTGAGTAATCCCTTATCGAATCCGTACTTTTATACATTTTTAGATACATGTTATTTACACATTGATCTTCAATTTCATAGCAGGTAGTACTTAAATTGAACAAAACTGCACTTGTTATCCAGACCTTAACCCTTTCGGCTTTTGTGCGCGAATTCCCGTCATTTCCTATTGTCTAATTAAACAAATGACGGGAATTCCCGCTGATATTCAAACAGGTTTTTAATTGCTACAGCTGATTTATGTTACTCTTTGTACACTGTGAGAGTTGTTATTATGGTAAAATACTTGCTCTAACAAACAAAACACATTTCAACGCATTTTCATTGGGAATTCCCGTCATTTGATCCACAGTAAAAAGTCATAAAAAATATGTGATGCTCTTGGTAGTCACAGCTAAATTCAAGTGCGGCTGAAAGGGTTAATATCAGGTAAAACTAATTAGTATCTCGCCAATATTGGGTTTTTTTTCTTTAGTGGTTTAATGTCGCGATTATTATTATAAAATTATTTATGACTTTGGTTGACCCTAACAGTTGATAACAGGTATATTAGAAAGAGATCATATGTTTACTGTAGAACATATTGAGATATTTTTATGGCTTATTTTTTTGCTAATAAAAACAAAGCCATAAAACCCTTTCGCAGGTATTATATTTAATTATTTTAGTTTTACGTAGTCTAAAGTAAAAAAACATAAACCTTTAGGCAAAAAAGTTAAAATACACCATTGTATACGAGTAACTATAGGGCTGTTTAAATTATCGTAATTTGAATTTTTTTAGAGTAATTTCATTAAAATTAAAAAAGTGTTCTACCGGCGGGTCGTGGCGGGTGCAAAAGTATATATAGGGTTAAAGAAGACACTTTCACCTTTCTTCGGGTGGTATACGTTTCTTGTTCCCTTTTGTTCCGTAGAAGTTCTATTCCACTAAAGTTTAAATTTTAGAAAAATATAGTGGTTTCATAAATATTTCAGAACGCCCCTAATATTAAACGCTAGAGCGGTAACCACTTACAAAACCTAAAGACTATAATCCTACCAACATTATAAAAAAAACCGCAGGCCACTATCGATGATAGCTTGCGAGTAGTAACCATTTATTTTTGACAAAAAACAAATAAAAAACACCTTTTTCTGAAATTAAAAAAACAGTTGAGTTTGACAGCATGCCACGCCCACAATTATTAATAGTTTAACCTAATTTTTTGGCTACCTTAATATGGATATATTAGCTCCAAAAAGGTGTAAAAATTTTAAAAATCGGTGACAAAAAAAATTCGACTTTTGGCCAATGAAAAACGATTTTCAGCCACTGTGCGTCGCCTGTATTCCATAATATACGAAATCCCATATTTGTCTGACTATTTTCAACCTACTTTTCTTATAAAAAATTTTTTATTTTTATAAATTAAATTAAAATTTAAATACTGTTCTGAATTCCTAATGCTATTGTTTGTTTTTTTATGATTTTCCATTGAAATACTTTGCGTGTTTTTAAATTGCTATTTTTCTGAATTCCCAAAATCGCTAATATATTTTACATTTTCGTGGATAATAATCGACGTTATCTTTGCTCACGTACAAAAATAATTTATGTGAATTGAAATTGGTATGCATTTTTTAATTTTGTAACAAATTGAATGAAAAATGTTTCCATCTATCGCAAAAAACATTGAAAGTGAAAGTGTGGACAACTGTTTATGCCGTAGAAATATACTAAATAATATATTGTTTTCTGATGCACACAAGTACTTATTTCTACTTGTCTGTTTTTGACAGTAGCAGTGACAATTTTTTAGAATGGCCTAAAATATCGTGGGTCTCGTGATAAAAATTGAACGTGTAGCATTTTGATGATATTAAAGGCTTAAATCTAGTTTACCGACGCAGCTCCAAATAAAAAAAGTATGTATGGTGATAGAAAATTGAAAAACAAGACAAAATAAAATAAAAATATTGGCGCAAACGCTTAGTTTTCGAGTTGTGGACGTTTTTAGTTTTCTAAAATTTTGTTTTATTATGAGCTCTGCTTCCACTGTTTCTAAATTCCCCATCAAACTGAAAATTCTTTCGGAAGATGCATTGGCATGTAGAATTGAACAGTAAACTAAAAAAAAAATTAACGAAAATACCCCTGCAAGAAATGTGTGACCGAAACTAACCCATAAACAATTTTGCATTAACACAGCAATGTTAACGAACTTATGTTTACTGTATGCAACACGTGTTAGGGAGGGACATAGAAAATCACACGGACACAAAAGTCTCTATCATTTTTTTCATATTGCCCTTAATAACTTGATAGAAACGTTGATGGATATATCTCTCATCAGTGACAGTCATTTTACCTATCAAATGACCGACACTGTTCTTGTAAGGACGGTACCGTTTGAACAGAAACGACGCGATTTAACGCTAGCATACTCGACGCGACAGCTAAATCATTGTATATAAATTAACTAACAATATTTTATAAATTGTTTCTGTTTGAATGGTGATTAAAAAATATAATTATAAAATTTTGATCCATCTCGTCTAGGTCTAGCATTGTATCTGGCGTGATTTTTTGAAAATAAAGCGTGACACGCCAAAAAGATTTCAAAAGTGTGACAATCACGCCAAAAGCGTGACGTCTAGACAACTAGATTATAAAATTTTTATAATTATGTTGTGACTTCATAATAATGGGAAAATTATTTTTATAGTTATGTAGGTATGATAAAACGGATGATAAAAATGAAATATTTAAGTGGAAGTTAAAGTATGTTCGTTAATCAGAATGGCAGTTAGTAAACTTTTCAGTTAAACATTAATTTTGGTGGAAATTTCAGTAAAAATCATTTCATTAATTTTCCTTGCAAATACATTAAAAACGCAGAGAGTAGTTTTTTATTAACTGTATTTGTTGGACTAGCCAAATTTGTTAATATCAAGTTAAAACAGTTAAAAAAGTTTTAAAACAGTTTGTGTTTTAGAATTACGGAAGACTGCCTAGTCTTTTATAATCGATTTTTTCAAGTTGAACTAATGGCTTTAATTGTTCTGCAAAAATTCTCATTTCATCTCCAATAGCGTCTTGTCCATTTGGGGCTAATACTGATAATTCCACCAGATAGCTATGACAAACTGGTTCCCAATCGTGCTGTTTACCGGGCATTATTTTAAAGATTTTAGCAACAGTTATTTTCATACGTCCTTTTCGAAACATGTATCCTTGACTAACATACTCAAAGTCCAGGCGACAGCCCAGTTCTGTTAAAAATTCAAGTACAGTTGAAGTACATCCTACATCAATACTAGATCGTACAAGTGTCGGCCTGGAACGGTCTAATTCAGGTTGTCCTATATAGCGTAGTTGAAATGGTGCATCCCTATCAAGAGCTCGACGAACTCGCACACTTAATTGCTGATTTGGTTGCCTCATGCTCATACACACTTCCAAATCGTGAAACGTTTCAGGAGCGGTTTCCACATTGTCACAAAGTCCACGAAGTCTGTAAAATAATAATTAAAACAAAATACACATTCATAAACAAAGCTCAAAAAACCTGTGTAACAAATGCTCAACAGCAGACTCAATTATTGATCCTTGTAATAGATACTCCTGATTTGGTATGATTTTACATTGTAGTGCCTGTGACAAACACTCTTTCGAAGAAGAGATCGATGTCATTCTCAAAATTTTTTTTTTTTTTTTTGAATATAAATTAGGTTGGCGGATTGCCCTTAAGCGATAATGACAACGACGCGCGAGTTCTTTCTCCACCCAGAGCTGAATTACGACTGTCAAAAATTTTTTAATTATTAACGACAGTAGTTGTAAAAGTATCGGGTATTTAGGTACCGAGTACCCGATACCACATAATTTTTCGAGTACTCAATACCGAAAAGTATCTACCCGTTACTTTTAGGGTTGCATTTTTTCTCACTTTTTACTTAAAAATATGCCGAAAAATACAACAGAAAAAATATATATGTACATGCCGCCGAGAAGATAACAAAGTAAGTTATCAAAGTACTCAATTTGAAGAGAGTAATTTTAAAGTCCACTCATTTAAAGGAGACTAGCTCAAAAATTGGCTATTTAAAAATGAGTGCTTTCTAAAGAAGTGTTACTAAGTTAAATTATTTTTTAGTTCTTGACATTATGAACATCAGCGTTGCCAGAACAATGATTTTATCAAAAAATAGGTAGATAGTTAGAAATTAAGAATTTTTGGTTAAGTTTGTTTTCACAAAATACACAATTTTTCTTACTTTGTTACCCATCAAGTGCTTTGGAGTTGGTCTAATTAGCCGTGGAGTCGGCCGTTAAACAGTCTGCTGTGCCCTTAGCACAGACTACACAGAATCGTCAAAAGTGACTTTTACAAAAGTGGATTATCAGCAGTGCTTACCACGATAATGCTATCCCTTACCTACGATGGTAATAAATGTGTGATGCCACTTTGACCGTTAATAAAATATCCATATAAACTCAATTACAAACTATTTAATCAATAAATAATAATAAAATAAGTGTAAATATACAAAATTAACGTAATTTCTCTACGAGCTGTGTAATAAATACTCCCACTAGAGGGAGTCTTTACACAGAGTTACTTTTTTATTGTTTGTATTTATACAGTAATTATGCCGCACGTGGTGTCAAAATATAATAACAATTGAGTTTGACAGTTGAATTGATATCACAGAGTATAAATTGATATATTTGTATAGCCTGTAATAGAAACGTGTTGTTTTTTTAATTTCTTTAAAATTATCAATAAATTTAGTAAATTGTGCTTAAAAAAATTAAACAAAATAAAATATGAAGCGTTTAAGTGATGAAAGAGCTAAAATTTTATTCGAAAAATTATCCAAATAGTAAGAATTTCCAGTTTTTTTGTAGACCTTAATACTCATAAAATTTTCGTTTTTCCATCAGGTTGAAGTTATGAAAAGCATATTTATGAACTTTATTATAGTTCCCAGTTTAGTTAAAACGGAGTGTTAATCCCAACTTGCAAGAAGCAATTTTTATTAAAAAGATTGATACAATTTTGTCCTTAAATTTTCTTCGGTGTTCACACAGCATAATTATTATTGCTTAGATAGCTCGTATATTAAATTGAGAGTATACACACATTTGTATACACATTGCACGAACTGGAAAATAAGAGAGTAACACAAATTGCTAGCTAGTGCAATCAAGTGTGTACTCGTCTTATCTTCCCCTCACCGCAATGTCTAAAAGGTAATCAGCTTAGCTTAAAGAATTGCTTCGTGTAAATTGGCACATAATCTAGTGCTTAATATTTAGCGATTTAGGATAAATACGCAGCAAGTAATGAAAACCAACAAAACAAAAACATGTATTTTAAAAAGAGAAAATGATTTTTAGGATTTTATGTGAACAATACTTTATTCAAAATATGTTGACTCTTATACATATAAAACCTAATACCTATATGTATTTTATATTAGGATTTCAAGAATAACGTACCTGTTACAGCTTCTTTTACGATTTTAGGTCGAATAATCTAGCATCATTTTAGTTATTATCTGCATTAATATACTCACACACTCTCAAATTGCTCACCAAATGTAACAACCATTTTAGTGGGGAGGCTGGCTGTCCATGTAAAGCTTGTGCGCAGAGTACAGGTCGCAATTTTGAAGATATTGCGATAAAATTAGGTAATTGATATTTTTTTTGGCTCAAGGATGGATGGGATTGAATTGGTGGAAATCGGTCCATTATTTCACCTGGCCCCCATAAAAATGTCCTCCCGAAATTGGGTTTTAACGATCATAAATTTTTCAATTATGCAAGTATGCAAACAAATTTCACCACGAATGAGTAATAAATGAAGCTAAATCACATCTATAAATTTCGTGACGACCGGTCCATAATTAGTCGTAGCTCTCATACAAGGCCCACTTCCGAAAATCACTTAAAAGAGCATAACTCTTATAAAAATGATCGACTATAGTTTCTTACTTGTTTTTTTTAATAATTTAATAATTTACACACATTTGCTTGACATTTTTATATATTAATGCTCTTAATTTGAAACATATTTTAATACAATTTAACACATCTATTTTTATTTAACAGAAAAATATGGCTTTTTCTTAACTTTAAAGGAAATATTTATTTTTTTTTTAAATTTTTTACTTTAAATAAATGATTTTAACAACAATATGGCTTTTACACAGAGACATTTTGTTACATATTATAATTTTTTTATTTACATTTCTATTTTTTATTTATTACATTTACTTTTTATTTATTTCATTTAAATATTTCAAATATTTATTTTCACAAGCTTTTTATTACTGTGTATGTACCAGCTTATTTATTTTTGCACAACTAACGCATTAAGCTTATTGAACAAACACTTTTTATTTTATACCATTTTGGGCTTATTTTATTATTACTTTTAGTTACCGCACAATTTTTTCACATATTTTATAAGAAGCATTTCAAATTTTCAACTCTAAGCACAACTTTTTAATTATTTACAGAGATTTAGCCGATTTTTTTTTTATAAAATTAACGAATTTCTTTCTTTCTTAACTTAACACACTACCGCCATATTTCTTTATGAAATACAAAAGAGATGACACTAAAACAATGATACCAGATTTTAATGAATCATTTTGGAGGAACCTCCATTTGCTTGGAACGGTTCTGAAAATTTTTGCATGGAAAGCTTTTTATATTCAGTGGGATGTATACCTTCAATTTCCATCGAGTCTATGCCCTGACACTGCCCTTATTCTATTTTATTTAGAATCCGAGATTTTTCTGACCATTTTGGATGAATCCAGTTATCTAGAAAACTGCCCAGTGGATTTTTTGCACGGAAGGCGTTTTAAATACCTTAGATGATGTACTTTCATACTCTATATAGGTAGTTCCTTTCCGTCGCCTGTATTCCATAATATACGAAATCCCATATTTGTCTGACTATTTTCAACCAACTTTTCTTATAAAAAATTTTTTATTTTTATAAATTAAATTAAAATTTAAATACTGTTCTGAATTCCTAATGCTATTGTTTGTTTTTTTATGATTTTCCATTGAAATACTTTGCGTGTTTTTAAATTGCTATTTTTCTGAATTCCCAAAATCGCTAATATATTTTACATTTTCGTGGATAATAATCGACGTTATCTTTGCTCACGTACAAAAATAATTTATGTGAATTGAAATTGGTATGCATTTTTTAATTTTGTAACAAATTGAATGAAAAATGTTTCCATCTATCGCAAAAAACATTGAAAGTGAAAGTGTGGACAACTGTTTATGCCGTAGAAATATACTAAATAATATATTGTTTTCTGATGCACACAAGTACTTATTTCTACTTGTCTGTTTTTGACAGTAGCAGTGACAATTTTTTAGAATGGCCTAAAATATCGTGGGTCTCGTGATAAAAATTGAACGTGTAGCATTTTGATGATATTAAAGGCTTAAATCTAGTTTACCGACGCAGCTCCAAATAAAAAAAGTATGTATGGTGATAGAAAATTGAAAAACAAGACAAAATAAAATAAAAATATTGGCGCAAACGCTTAGTTTTCGAGTTGTGGACGTTTTTAGTTTTCTAAAATTTTGTTTTATTATGAGCTCTGCTTCCACTGTTTCTAAATTCCCCATCAAACTGAAAATTCTTTCGGAAGATGCATTGGCATGTAGAATTGAACAGTAAACTAAAAAAAAAATTAACGAAAATACCCCTGCAAGAAATGTGTGACCGAAACTAACCCATAAACAATTTTGCATTAACACAGCAATGTTAACGAACTTATGTTTACTGTATGCAACACGTGTTAGGGAGGGACATAGAAAATCACACGGACACAAAAGTCTCTATCATTTTGTTCATATTGCCCTTAATAACTTGATAGAAACGTTGATGGATATATCTCTCATCAGTGACAGTCATTTTACCTATCAAATGACCGACACTGTTCTTGTAAGGACGGTACCGTTTGAACAGAAACGACGCGATTTAACGCTAGCATACTCGACGCGACAGCTAAATCATTGTATATAAATTAACTAACAATATTTTATAAATTGTTTCTGTTTGAATGGTGATTAAAAAATATAATTATAAAGTTTTGATCCATCTCGTCTAGGTCTAGCATTGTATCTGGCGTGATTTTTTGAAAATAAAGCGTGACACGCCAAAAAGATTTCAAAAGTGTGACAATCACGCCAAAAGCGTGACGTCTAGACAACTAGATTATAAAATTTTTATAATTATGTTGTGACTTCATAATAATGGGAAAATTATTTTTATAGTTATGTAGGTATGATAAAACGGATGATAAAAATGAAATATTTAAGTGGAAGTTAAAGTATGTTCGTTAATCAGAATGGCAGTTAGTAAACTTTTCAGTTAAACATTAATTTTGGTGGAAATTTCAGTAAAAATCATTTCATTAATTTTCCTTGCAAATACATTAAAAACGCAGAGAGTAGTTTTTTATTAACTGTATTTGTTGGACTAGCCAAATTTGTTAATATCAAGTTAAAACAGTTAAAAAAGTTTTAAAACAGTTTGTGTTTTAGAATTACGGAAGACTGCCTAGTCTTTTATAATCGATTTTTTCAAGTTGAACTAATGGCTTTAATTGTTCTGCAAAAATTCTCATTTCATCTCCAATAGCGTCTTGTCCATTTGGGGCTAATACTGATAATTCCACCAGATAGCTATGACAAACTGGTTCCCAATCGTGCTGTTTACCGGGCATTATTTTAAAGATTTTAGCAACAGTTATTTTCATACGTCCTTTTCGAAACATGTATCCTTGACTAACATACTCAAAGTCCAGGCGACAGCCCAGTTCTGTTAAAAATTCAAGTACAGTTGAAGTACATCCTACATCAATACTAGATCGTACAAGTGTCGGCCTGGAACGGTCTAATTCAGGTTGTCCTATATAGCGTAGTTGAAATGGTGCATCCCTATCAAGAGCTCGACGAACTCGCACACTTAATTGCTGATTTGGTTGCCTCATGCTCATACACACTTCCAAATCGTGAAACGTTTCAGGAGCGGTTTCCACATTGTCACAAAGTCCACGAAGTCTGTAAAATAATAATTAAAACAAAATACACATTCATAAACAAAGCTCAAAAAACCTGTGTAACAAATGCTCAACAGCAGACTCAATTATTGATCCTTGTAATAGATACTCCTGATTTGGTATGATTTTACATTGTAGTGCCTGTGACAAACACTCTTTCGAAGAAGAGATCGATGTCATTCTCAAAATTTTTTTTTTTTTTTTTGAATATAAATTAGGTTGGCGGATTGCCCTTAAGCGATAATGACAACGACGCGCGAGTTCTTTCTCCACCCAGAGCTGAATTACGACTGTCAAAAATTTTTTAATTATTAACGACAGTAGTTGTAAAAGTATCGGGTATTTAGGTACCGAGTACCCGATACCACATAATTTTTCGAGTACTCAATACCGAAAAGTATCTACCCGTTACTTTTAGGGTTGCATTTTTTCTCACTTTTTACTTAAAAATATGCCGAAAAATACAACAGAAAAAATATATATGTACATGCCGCCGAGAAGATAACAAAGTAAGTTATCAAAGTACTCAATTTGAAGAGAGTAATTTTAAAGTCCACTCATTTAAAGGAGACTAGCTCAAAAATTGGCTATTTAAAAATGAGTGCTTTCTAAAGAAGTGTTACTAAGTTAAATTATTTTTTAGTTCTTGACATTATGAACATCAGCGTTGCCAGAACAATGATTTTATCAAAAAATAGGTAGATAGTTAGAAATTAAGAATTTTTGGTTAAGTTTGTTTTCACAAAATACACAATTTTTCTTACTTTGTTACCCATCAAGTGCTTTGGAGTTGGTCTAATTAGCCGTGGAGTCGGCCGTTAAACAGTCTGCTGTGCCCTTAGCACAGACTACACAGAATCGTCAAAAGTGACTTTTACAAAAGTGGATTATCAGCAGTGCTTACCACGATAATGCTATCCCTTACCTACGATGGTAATAAATGTGTGATGCCACTTTGACCGTTAATAAAATATCCATATAAACTCAATTACAAACTATTTAATCAATAAATAATAATAAAATAAGTGTAAATATACAAAATTAACGTAATTTCTCTACGAGCTGTGTAATAAATACTCCCACTAGAGGGAGTCTTTACACAGAGTTACTTTTTTATTGTTTGTATTTATACAGTAATTATGCCGCACGTGGTGTCAAAATATAATAACAATTGAGTTTGACAGTTGAATTGATATCACAGAGTATAAATTGATATATTTGTATAGCCTGTAATAGAAACGTGTTGTTTTTTTAATTTCTTTAAAATTATCAATAAATTTAGTAAATTGTGCTTAAAAAAATTAAACAAAATAAAATATGAAGCGTTTAAGTGATGAAAGAGCTAAAATTTTATTCGAAAAATTATCCAAATAGTAAGAATTTCCAGTTTTTTTGTAGACCTTAATACTCATAAAATTTTCGTTTTTCCATCAGGTTGAAGTTATGAAAAGCATATTTATGAACTTTATTATAGTTCCCAGTTTAGTTAAAACGGAGTGTTAATCCCAACTTGCAAGAAGCAATTTTTATTAAAAAGATTGATACAATTTTGTCCTTAAATTTTCTTCGGTGTTCACACAGCATAATTATTATTGCTTAGATAGCTCGTATATTAAATTGAGAGTATACACACATTTGTATACACATTGCACGAACTGGAAAATAAGAGAGTAACACAAATTGCTAGCTAGTGCAATCAAGTGTGTACTCGTCTTATCTTCCCCTCACCGCAATGTCTAAAAGGTAATCAGCTTAGCTTAAAGAATTGCTTCGTGTAAATTGGCACATAATCTAGTGCTTAATATTTAGCGATTTAGGATAAATACGCAGCAAGTAATGAAAACCAACAAAACAAAAACATGTATTTTAAAAAGAGAAAATGATTTTTAGGATTTTATGTGAACAATACTTTATTCAAAATATGTTGACTCTTATACATATAAAACCTAATACCTATATGTATTTTATATTAGGATTTCAAGAATAACGTACCTGTTACAGCTTCTTTTACGATTTTAGGTCGAATAATCTAGCATCATTTTAGTTATTATCTGCATTAATATACTCACACACTCTCAAATTGCTCACCAAATGTAACAACCATTTTAGTGGGGAGGCTGGCTGTCCATGTAAAGCTTGTGCGCAGAGTACAGGTCGCAATTTTGAAGATATTGCGATAAAATTAGGTAATTGATATTTTTTTTGGCTCAAGGATGGATGGGATTGAATTGGTGGAAATCGGTCCATTATTTCACCTGGCCCCCATAAAAATGTCCTCCCGAAATTGGGTTTTAACGATCATAAATTTTTCAATTATGCAAGTATGCAAACAAATTTCACCACGAATGAGTAATAAATGAAGCTAAATCACATCTATAAATTTCGTGACGACCGGTCCATAATTAGTCGTAGCTCTCATACAAGGCCCACTTCCGAAAATCACTTAAAAGAGCATAACTCTTATAAAAATGATCGACTATAGTTTCTTACTTGTTTTTTTAATAATTTAATAATTTACACACATTTGCTTGACATTTTTATATATTAATGCTCTTAATTTGAAACATATTTTAATACAATTTAACACATCTATTTTTATTTAACAGAAAAATATGGCTTTTTCTTAACTTTAAAGGAAATATTTATTTTTTTTTTAAATTTTTTACTTTAAATAAATGATTTTAACAACAATATGGCTTTTACACAGAGACATTTTGTTACATATTATAATTTTTTTATTTACATTTCTATTTTTTATTTATTACATTTACTTTTTATTTATTTCATTTAAATATTTCAAATATTTATTTTCACAAGCTTTTTATTACTGTGTATGTACCAGCTTATTTATTTTTGCACAACTAACGCATTAAGCTTATTGAACAAACACTTTTTATTTTATACCATTTTGGGCTTATTTTATTATTACTTTTAGTTACCGCACAATTTTTTCACATATTTTATAAGAAGCATTTCAAATTTTCAACTCTAAGCACAACTTTTTAATTATTTACAGAGATTTAGCCGATTTTTTTTTTATAAAATTAACGAATTTCTTTCTTTCTTAACTTAACACACTACCGCCATATTTCTTTATGAAATACAAAAGAGATGACACTAAAACAATGATACCAGATTTTAATGAATCATTTTGGAGGAACCTCCATTTGCTTGGAACGGTTCTGAAAATTTTTGCATGGAAAGCTTTTTATATTCAGTGGGATGTATACCTTCAATTTCCATCGAGTCTATGCCCTGACACTGCCCTTATTCTATTTTATTTAGAATCCGAGATTTTTCTGACCATTTTGGATGAATCCAGTTATCTGGAAAACTGCCCAGTGGATTTTTTGCACGGAAGGCGTTTTAAATACCTTAGATGATGTACTTTCATACTCTATATAGGTAGTTCCTTTCCGTCGCCTGTATTCCATAATATACGAAATCCCATATTTGTCTGACTATTTTCAACCAACTTTTCTTATAAAAAATTTTTTATTTTTATAAATTAAATTAAAATTTAAATACTGTTCTGAATTCCTAATGCTATTGTTTGTTTTTTTATGATTTTCCATTGAAATACTTTGCGTGTTTTTAAATTGCTATTTTTCTGAATTCCCAAAATCGCTAATATATTTTACATTTTCGTGGATAATAATCGACGTTATCTTTGCTCACGTACAAAAATAATTTATGTGAATTGAAATTGGTATGCATTTTTTAATTTTGTAACAAATTGAATGAAAAATGTTTCCATCTATCGCAAAAAACATTGAAAGTGAAAGTGTGGACAACTGTTTATGCCGTAGAAATATACTAAATAATATATTGTTTTCTGATGCACACAAGTACTTATTTCTACTTGTCTGTTTTTGACAGTAGCAGTGACAATTTTTTAGAATGGCCTAAAATATCGTGGGTCTCGTGATAAAAATTGAACGTGTAGCATTTTGATGATATTAAAGGCTTAAATCTAGTTTACCGACGCAGCTCCAAATAAAAAAAGTATGTATGGTGATAGAAAATTGAAAAACAAGACAAAATAAAATAAAAATATTGGCGCAAACGCTTAGTTTTCGAGTTGTGGACGTTTTTAGTTTTCTAAAATTTTGTTTTATTATGAGCTCTGCTTCCACTGTTTCTAAATTCCCCATCAAACTGAAAATTCTTTCGGAAGATGCATTGGCATGTAGAATTGAACAGTAAACTAAAAAAAAAATTAACGAAAATACCCCTGCAAGAAATGTGTGACCGAAACTAACCCATAAACAATTTTGCATTAACACAGCAGTGTTAACGAACTTATGTTTACTGTATGCAACACGTGTTAGGGAGGGACATAGAAAATCACACGGACACAAAAGTCTCTATCATTTTGTTCATATTGCCCTTAATAACTTGATAGAAACGTTGATGGATATATCTCTCATCAGTGACAGTCATTTTACCTATCAAATGACCGACACTGTTCTTGTAAGAACGGTACCGTTTGAACAGAAACGACGCGATTTAACGCTAGCATACTCGACGCGACAGCTAAATCATTGTATATAAATTAACTAACAATATTTTATAAATTGTTTCTGTTTGAATGGTGATTAAAAAATATAATTATAAAATTTTGATCCATCTCGTCTAGGTCTAGCATTGTATCTGGCGTGATTTTTTGAAAATAAAGCGTGACACGCCAGGAAGATTTCAAAAGTGTGACAATCACGCCAAAAGCGTGACGTCTAGACAACTAGATTATAAAATTTTTATAATTATGTTGTGACTTCATAATAATGGGAAAATTATTTTTATAGTTATGTAGGTATGATAAAACGGATGATAAAAATGAAATATTTAAGTGGAAGTTAAAATATGTTCGTTAATCAGAATGGCAGTTAGTAAACTTTTCAGTTAAACATTAATTTTGGTGGAAATTTCAGTAAAAATTATTTCATTAATTTTCCTTGCAAATACATTAAAAACGCAGAGAGTAGTTTTTTATTAACTGTATTTGTTGGACTAGCCAAATTTGTTAATATCAAGTTTAAACAGTTAAAAAAGTTTTAAAACAGTTTGTGTTTTAGAATTACGGAAGACTGCCTAGTCTTTTATAATCGATTTTTTCAAGTTGAACTAATGGCTTTAATTGTTCTGCAAAAATTCTCATTTCATCTCCAATAGCGTCTTGTCCATTTGGGGCTAATACTGATAATTCCACCAGATAGCTATGACAAACTGGTTCCCCATCGTGCTGTTTACCGGGCATTATTTTAAAGATTTTAGCAACAGTTATTTTCATACGTCCTTTTCGAAACATGTATCCTTGACTAACATACTCAAAGTCAAGGCGACAGCCCAGTTCTGTTAAAAATTCAAGTACAGTTGAAGTACATCCTACATCAATACTAGATCGTACAAGTGTCGGCCTGGAACGGTCTAATTCAGGTTGTCCTATATAGCGTAGTTGAAATGGTGCATCCCTATCAAGAGCTCGACGAACTCGCACACTTAATTGCTGATTTGGTTGCCTCATGCTCATACACACTTCCAAATCGTGAAACGTTTCAGGAGCGGTTTCCACATTGTCACAAAGTCCACGAAGTCTGTAAAATAATAATTAAAACAAAATACACATTCATAAACAAAGCTCAAAAAACCTGTGTAACAAATGCTCAACAGCAGACTCAATTATTGATCCTTGTAATAGATACTCCTGATTTGGTATGATTTTACATTGTAGTGCCTGTGACAAACACTCTTTCGAAGAAGAGATCGATGTCATTCTCAAAATTGTTTTTTTTTTTTTTTTGAATATAAATTAGGTTGGCGGATTGCCCTTAAGCGATAATGACAACGACGCGCGAGTTCTTTCTCCACCCAGAGCTGAATTACGACTGTCAAAAATTTTTTAATTATTAACGACAGTAGTTGTAAAAGTATCGGGTATTTAGGTACCGAGTACCCGATACCACATAATTTTTCGAGTACTCAATACCGAAAAGTACCTACCCGTTACTTTTAGGGTTGCATTTTTTCTCACTTTTTACTTAAAAATATGCCGAAAAATACAACAGAAAAAATATATATGTACATGCCGCCGAGAAGATAACAAAGTAAGTTATCAAAGTACTCAATTTGAAGAGAGTAATTTTAAAGTCCACTCATTTAAAGGAGACTAGCTCAAAAATTGGATATTTAAAAATGAGTGCTTTCTTAAGAAGTGTTACCAAATTAAATTATTTTTTAGTTCTTGACATTATGAACATCAGCGTTGCCAGAACAATGATTTTATCAAAAAATAGGTAGATAGTTAGAAATTAAGAATTTTTGGTTAAGTTTGTTTTCACAAAATACACAATTTGTCTTACTTTGTTACCCATCAAGTGCTTTGGAGTTGGTCTAATTAGCCGTGGAGTCGGCCGTTAAACAGTCTGCTGTGCCCTTAGCACAGACTACACAGAATCGTCAAAAGTGACTTTTACAAAAGTGGATTATCAGCAGTGCTTACCACGATAATGCTATCCCTTACCTACGATGGTGGTAAATGTGTGATGCCACTTTGACCGTTAATAAAATATCCATATAAACTCAATTACAAACTATTTAATCAATAAATAATAATAAAATAAGTGTAAATATACAAAATTAACGTAATTCCTCTACGAGCTTTGTAATAAATACTCCCACTAGAGGGAGTCTTTACACAGAGTTACTTTTTTATTGTTTGTATTTATACAGTACTTATGCCGCACGTGGTGTCAAAATATAATAACAATTGAGTTTGACAGTTGAATTGATATCACAGACATAGCTGCCAGATTTGACGATTTATCGTCATTTTGAAAGTGACGATTTTCTGAATTATTAAAATTTTCCGTCTTTTCTCTCTTTTTTGGAGACAACAACTAATTTTCTCAGTAATTAACATTACATATTTCAAGAACAAAACTAAATGATAGTGATGTTTTCTGAATTAAAGCCAATTTTTGAGTTTAAGTATAATAATTCCAAATAATATTATTTTATTTGTAAATATACGAACTTGAAACAATTTCTGAATTTCAATGGGGAAATTCTACAGAAATTTCTCCTATTTAAAAAAACCGTCGAAAGAATAGTCAACCAAATAAATTAAAATAAAACAAACATACGGAATTCGTTGAAAATAAGTATCTGTTGATGGATGAATTGGATTCTTTACTCAAAATGTTATTTAAAATTAATAAATAATAAAATATGCTAAATTCAGATATTTATTTAGAAAATACTAAAGATGTTATAAAAATGTTATACAAGTTGTGTTTAATTTTTTATGATTTCTTATTAAAAAAGTTCAAATTTATGTATTTTGATATGTATTGTACAAGAGACTATATAAACTTGAATTTTTATGATTTCTTATAAATAAAAATTTTAAAATATTGTTAGAAATAGTGACTTTATATTTTTCCGATTTTTTTTGACGATTTTTAATATTCGAAATGACGAATTTTTTCTTTTTTATCGGGATTTTGACGATTTTTTCCGAAATTCATCTGGCAGCCCTGATCACAGAGTATAAATTGATATATTTGTATAGCCTGTAATAGAAACGTGTTGATTTTTTTAATTTCTTTAAAATTATCAATAAATTTATTAAATTGTGATTAAAAAAATTAAACAAAATAAAATATGAAGCGTTTAAGTGATGAAAGAGCTAAAATTTTATTCGAAAAATTATCCAAATAGTAAGAATTTCCAGTTTTTTTGTAGACCTTAATACTCATAAAATTTTCGTTTTTCCAGCATTGGCACTAATGTCAAACAACTGATTGACCGTCCTGATGGCACCTACTGTTTCCGTGAACATTTGGACCGTGTTTACTACGTTTCCGAACGTATTCTTAAGTTATCCGAGTGCTTCGGTCACAAAAAACTTATCTGCGTTGGCACTTGTTTTGGCAAATTTTCCAAAACGAATAAATTGAAATTCCACATTACCGCCCTGTACTATTTGGCTCCCTATGCTCAATACAAAGTGTGGGTAAAACAATCCTTTGAACAACAGTATCTGTATGGCAATCATATACCTAAAAATGGCTTGGGACGTATTACCGAAAATGCTGGCCAATATCAAGGTGTCATTGTTTACAATATGAATGATTTACCTTTGGGCTTTGGTGTTTTGGCTAGATCGACAACTGAATGCAAAGCGGCAGATCCTTTGACAACAGTGTGTTTCCACCAATCGGACATTGGCGAATATATAAGATCGGAGGATACTTTGTTTTAGTGATTATATTTTTTTAATTGCTAGTTTTATAGTTTTTAAAGTAAACAATTATTAAAGGAAGTTTAAATGTTTTTTTAAATACCTACAATTGGAATAAAAAAAGTAAAAAAAGTTTTTTAATTTAAAGTGGAAAATGTTTTAAAAAATTAAATGTATGCAAGCAAATTATTTCTTTGCTTCATGACATGTTTGTTTGTATCTTGTAAAAATTACAATTTTACAAACTTTGCTTTTTTATTTTCGACTTAAAAAGTCCTCACCTTTTTCCAATTGAATATCAAATAAAATATTTTCTTTTATCGGACAGCTTTTAATATAAGAATATTTTAATATTCTTCGTACCTAGTCTCCAAAAAAAAACTATTGGCAAACAAATTAATTATTAAAAACTAATTTTGATGAATATAAATTTTGTAAAAATAGACATTTAATTCTTATGATAGAAAAATCAGCTTTTAATAATAAGAATCAGACCCAGAGTTTCGAATTAATTTAAAATATTACAGTAATTCATTCCATAAATCTATTCCCTAAAAACTTATTTAGTTTCATTCATACATATGCTTTTTTATCTAGACAGAATTCATTTATTGAGGAGTTTTAACCTCTGCAATATGCCGGTAAACGTCTTAGCATAATATAAATGCTCCTATTAATAGGCGGATTATGAAAGGACAAAGGAATTTTCACTTTATATTGTATAACTTCTCACCCAAAATAGAGGTACAGAAGGATTTGCCTCCGAGGTATGTCGGAAAGCGTCTTCGAGAGATTTTGAGCTTGACAAAATATTAGTATTTTTTAAACTTTTTTAATTGTGGGCAAGTGGAAAAAGTATATCAAATTAAATAAAAATCAATCAGCTAATTATTAAAAAAAAAAACTGCCAATATTTTTTATCTACGTCCCTTTTTATAAATTTTGAATGTACTGCTCTTTATACAACCATGCTCCAAAAACTCCAACTCAGTGGCAAAAAACATCTGTGCAATGAATTTTGACAACTTGTTGTCAAACAAGAAGAAGCATTATCTCTTCGTTGTTGCTTGTTGTGTATTTTTTAAGTTGATTTTGCAAAAAATAAAAACAATTTGTTAACAATTAAATCAAGCTGAAAATTATTAATATAAAAAAGTTAATTAAGTTATAAAATACACGTAGCTATGGGGCTACAATTAAACAAGATTGTAAATTGGTGTTTTATCATTTACATTTTGTTGCAAACAAAAACAATTGAAGGTGGGTGTAATAATTTTCTCCGGATTATTGAAAAATTCAACCGTAAAGTGTAATTTTTTTTAGCAATTAAAAATAGAATTGAAAATGTAATTCTATATAGAGTAACTTTAAATAACAAATTATCCTTATTGTAAATATTTTTAATTATTAATTTGTTATAATTATGAATGCATTATAAGCAGTGACTCATGATTTGTGTACTGCATATCAGGGATATATTGTTATCATTTAATGATTGACCTTTTCTTTAAAAATTGTATTTGTAGTTTCTTGCAAACGTTTACATGAGAAAATCTATGAATCCTTTTTTGGTGGCACTTGTTTCAGACGTTTAAATGGCACCCACCAAACAGGCTGTTCTTGTAAGTTCATCTCATATTCAGCAATTTTATATTTATGCTTTAATTTGTATTTAAAATATCTCTTGCAGCCGCTGAATCTGGTTCTGTGGGAGCTTTGCATTATGTTAGCGATAAAAATCAATTAGAGTTTCTATTGACATCCCCACCAGCTCCACCTTATGCCGCCATCTTAGGTTCCGATTATTTCAATCGAGAGAATATGATGCGTTTAAAACATGAAGGTGGTCGTAATATATCCGCCGTTCTAGTTTTAAATATGTTCGATAACTTTACTGGTGATGGTGTGGGGTTTTCTCATGAACTTAAATGCCCCAATCAATACAGTGGCATACTGTTGCCCAATTCTCAAGAAACTGCCACTTGTTCGGCTCAAAGAGCCGAAGATTCCTGGAATCCTTGGGGTTCGGGTTTGCTACATGAGGATTTTCCATTTCCTATTATAATCATACCCAATAATGATACTGTGTCCAAGTTAATTGAATGTTTTACCAAATTTAATAGTTTCGATTATGAGAACCAACACTTACGCAGTCTGTGTGCTGTGGAAATCAAAAGTTTTATGAGTGCTGCTGTTAGTACGGAAGTCTGTTGGCGTCGTAGCAATTTCATTAATAATTTAGCTCAAACACGTTATTGCGATCCTTTGGAGGGAAAAAATATTTACGCTACTCTATTTCCGCGACCAATTGTGAATGTTAATGAGGTTAACAGGATCAAACCAAAGGAGAAATTTATATTGGTCACGACACGCATGGATACGACGGGATTGTTTGAAGGTGTTTATGGTAAGTGCTGTTGAAATTGTAATTTAGATAATTATTGTATATTAACATCTTGGGAAAAATCTTGTCTACTATATCGAAGTGATTATTTTCATGTTGCCAGAAAAATAATAACTTAATAATTGTTCAAACCTAAAATCTTTATACATATTTTATTTTCGATATTTTGCTACTTTCATGTTTTGCATTTTCGGCGAAAAAAATTTAGTAAATACACCTTAAGCTTGAACAATAAAAAAGAACAAATAAATTATAAAAAGAAATATAGGCAAATAATATTAATATAGGTGTGTTTATTATTAACATAAATATTATAATCACCCCTATCGTGAATAAAAATTCCACATGAAATTCGTTCCCTTTTCACATTTTCCTATTAAAATTCAATGTTAAAAAAATAAAAGGGAACAAATTTCATGTGGAATTTTTATTCACGATAGGGGTGAATATATAATAATATATAAGTGGTAAATATACAGCAAATCTTGGAAAGAAATTGCATGTGTGAATAAAATATTGTAATATAAAATAATTATGAATGTAATATTATGATGTTCCACAAGTTATGTCGCTTTTATTTTATTATGCAGTAAATCTAAAATGACTAAAATATGAAACCGTTATTTTTGAAATATTTTGTAAAAAAACTCACTTTTTGGGTTTTCAAGAAGTTTCGCTTTTAATACAGCTATTAATGGACCGAAGTGTTACAAATTCTGATGAACCCCTAATAAAGTTTACATTATCGCATCATTGGGATTATGTTGTTCTTGTTCGCACTTTAGCCGAATACTATCAAATGTCGATATTTATGTATATGTCGTTTACGCCAATTAAAAACTGGTAGTTTTTAACTTTACTGAAAAACTACAAAAAATTTCTTCAGTTTTTTCATGCAAATAAAAACTACTTGCAACTCGTTTTTTATGAAAACTAAATAAAAACAGTAAATACAACACAGCCTTCTCAAATGAAAGCTCAGCATTGAAAATAAAAGAAAATATCAAAATGAAAAATAATTAGTTTTCAAATATACAAAAATAATAACACAATTTAGAGAAAAAGAACGTGCAAAAATCTCTTTAAAAACTATAAAGGTGTGAATGTATAGGTAAGAAAAATCGAAATGCTTATAAGTAAACATGTTGGTTTTTGACATTTAGTTTTCGTTTTGGTGTAAATGCAATTTTAACTACAATAATAGAAGGAAACTTTTCCCCTAAACTAACAAAAACTTTGAATCCCCCAACACTTAGTGCCTTAGAATTACTGAAGAAATAGTAAACTTAAGAATCAAAATTCATGTTAATTTGTATACAAAAACTCAGTACTATAATTTTAATTTTTCTTACTTAAAGATATAACTTACATTTTTAGACATTGAATTAATATAGCCTGCCAAACCAAGAACTGGGAAATTGATTGTGGTTTTCATCGAAACTTTTCGACAATATTCCTTTAAGCATCAGCAACATTAAAAGTGAAAACTAAAAGCTTTGAAAATTTTGTTTGTATGCGGTAGTATTTTTTATATTGAAATCTTTTTCAACATCTGTGCTATGTTTTTGGTCTCCAACATTTGTATGTCCTTCCTATTTGGAACATTTTGGACTGCAAGAGAGCATAAAATATATAATCTATATGATTTACTGGCAGGGTTGTTGGGAAGATTTTTCAGAATACTTCCTACTTTCCTTACTTTACGAATTCTTTTGAAAACCCGCCAAAAATTAGAAAATATTCTGTGTGATTTTCAAAATTACAAAAATGTACGTATTAAAACTGTTGTTATTTAGAGTAAAACGCAGTGTATTGGGTGAACGTTACAAAAGAACTAAACTAAAAAACATTTTATTGTTTCTCTCATTCTATGAATACAGTTGTACTAATAGTGATGCTAAAACTAAATGGTTATTCGATTTACAACACCTTCCCTGAATAAACATCTTCTTTAATAATAAAATAAATTCATAAATTAATTCATTGTTAAATAAATACATCAAAGTTAAATAAAATTATATCAAACCAAATTGATTTGTGAAATACTTATATTTATCAGCTGGTACGCCTTTTGTAAAGATGTCCGCTAACATTTTATTTGTCTCCAAATAATTAAGTTTAACCTCGCCGCTCTCCAGTTTTTCACGTAGAAACTTTATTCGTATATCGACATGTTTTGTTCTTGATGAGTAGGAGTTGTTTTGTGCAATTTGAATTGCACTTTTGTTGTCGCAATATAATACCATTGAATCAGGAGGATTTTCCACTAATTCACGCTCCAATCGACGAAGCCATATTAATTCCTGAATCGCAGATACTAATGACATAAATTCAGCCTCTGTTGAAGAGAGAGCCACGGTACGTTGTCTTCTAGTACCCCAAGATACTGCTGCGCCTTGCATAGTAAAAATGTAGCCAGTTGTAGAACGCCTGTCATCAATATTACCTGCCCAATCGGCATCACAGTATCCAATCAGATCTTCTGATTCACGATCATACACAAGACCTTTATTAATGGTACCCTTAAGGTATCGCATTACACGTTTGACTGCAGACCAGTGCGCCTTCCCTGGATTAGTATTAAAACGGCTTAGTATATTGACAATATAGCAAATGTCTGGTCTTGTATTCTGAGCTGCAAACAGTAAACAACCAACAGCTTCCATATAAGGAACCTTATTCATCTCTTCTTTTTCTTCTTCAGAAGACGGACACATTTCAAGAGAAAGCTTTTGATTCACATCCACTGGCGAACTTACAGGATTACTGTCCACCATAGAAAATCGGTTAAGTACATCTTCAATGTATTTGGATTGATCTATTTTTATTTTACCACCAGATCTTTGAATTCTCATACCCAAGACGGAAAATGCTTCTCCCATATCCTTCATAAGGAAATGTTTAGACAGCTCACATTTCAGTTTATTTGTTACGTGAATATTGTTTGAAAATATTAACACGTCATCCACATAAATGGCCACATACAAAACTTTACCATTACCAACATGATAATATACACATTGATCTGTTTCACTTCTCTTTAGGCCAAATTGTAAAAGAATGTTGTTTAAAGTTGTGTTCCAAACACGACTGGATTGTTTTAACCCATAGAGGGCTTTCTTTAAAACACAAACACGGTTACTTCCATCCTTATAACCATCAGGTTGTTCCATACAAATTTCACGTTCAAGATCTCCATTGAGGAATGCTGTAACTGCGTCAAGTTGATGGATATGCAGATCAAATTTTACGGACAATGCAAGTAAAAATCTTATAGACGAATAACGAACTACAGGAGCGAATGTTTCCTCGTAATCGACACCTTTTCGTTGGCTACAGCCCTTAACAACAAGTCTCGCCTTATGGCGAACTTTATTACCACTTGCATCATATTTTGTCTTGAAGACCCACTTGCATTTAATTGGTCTTTTATCAGACGGTGGATTAGCCAATGTCCATGTATCGTTCAAGGCCAGAGAATTCATTTCTTCGTCCATTGCGGTCCGCCATTGTTCGGCTTCTTCAGAATTCAAGGCTTCTTCTACTGTTACAGGATCATTTGACACAAAACTAGCTGCACAAAAATTGTATTCGGGACTAGATTTTGCTCTTATACGTTCAGACCGTCGAACTTCAACATTTTCAAAACGATCTTCGGCTAACTGTTCGTCGATTGCGTCTTCAAAACTTGTGTTGTTTCCTGAGTTGACATCATATTCTACTTTAAGACTATCTGTTGATACGTTGTTTATTTCATCTTCGCCACCAGTTGGCAAATTATTTGAGTCTTCATTTGGCAATTCATTTACGATACCAGTTGGCAATTCCTCTACCATTGCCTCCCCAGAATTGACAACGTCCTCATCGATACCAACTACAATATTTCGAACTTCATTAGTGAGATCTATATTATTGCTACGTACCTGAACCTCCATGAAAACAACATCACGGCTGACGATTATCTTCTTTGTAGCAGGATCATAAAGTCTGTAGGCTTTACTTTCCGTACTATACCCAACAAAAATACACGGTATGGATTTTGCCTCTAATTTGGAACGCTTCACTTTAGGAATATGAACAAACGCCTTACATCCAAAGACACGAATATGGTTGATGTTTGGTCTTCTACCTGACCATACTTCTTCTGGGCAAATCGTATTTTTTCTACATGGTATTCTGTTCAACAAATAGGCCGCTGTCACTGCCGCTTCTGCCCAAAATTTTTCATCGAGACCAGAATCTATTAACATGCATCTAACACGATCAATTATCGTACGGTTTAAACGTTCGGACACACCATTTTGTTCTGGTGTATATGGTGCAGTTTTTTGATGAATTATGCCACATTTGTCTAACAACTCCTGAAACGATTTATTAACGTACTCAGTGCCGTTGTCAGTTCGAAAAATTTTAATTTTCTTCGAGCATTGATTTTCAGCCATAGTTTTAAATTTCTTAAATTCCTCGAAAACATCTGTTTTTCTTTTAATTGGCGATAAAAATACCTTTCGGGAATAATCATCCACAAAAATCACGATAAAACGAGCACCAGAAAACGATTTACTTTTTAATGGACCCATTACATCAGAATGTACTATTTGTAAAATTTCCGTAGCGCGATGACCATCTTCTTTAAATGAATTTCGTACTTGTTTTCCTTGTATACAAATTTCACATTTGTCTAACTTCACTTGAAAATCAAGTTCGCTCGTGTCTCTTATTTTACATAAATTGTCATCACAAATATGGCCGAAGCGTCGATGCCACAAATGAGCACTATTATTTACCATCAATGCTTTTTGTTCTTCGTTTTTTGCATTCTTATTGGCAACACAGTCCAACTTATATAAATTGTTATGTAAACTTGCAGTTGCCATGAGCATGTTGTCGCTGCCAAAAATTTCACAACTGTTCTGCTCAAAAACTACTCTCTTGCCGCTTGCCGTCAATTGTCTGACTGACAACAAATTTGCACACAGTTGCGGTACATACTCAACGTCTTTTATAACAGTTTTCGTTTCCCCTTCATCAGTAGACAAGAATACACTTGCATCACCAACACACTCTACTGTGAGTTTGTTGTTGTTTGCTACAATTACTTCTTTACCTTTTGTAGCTTTTAAGTTGTGCAGAATTGATTTTGTTTTTGACATGTGTGTTGTTGCGCCTGAGTCTACATACCATTCATCTACGCCGACGTCACATGAAGTAAATAAAGACGCTAACAGAATTCTGTCGTTAGATTTTTTTGTTTGATGCTTTGAACCGTTTTCGTTTGAATTTTTCTTTTGCATGTTTGGACAATTCTTAATAAAATGTCCCTCTTTCTTACAGCCATGACATTTAAACTTTTTTTGCTTTTGAAATTTTCCTTTGGAAACAAATGCATTTTCCTCCGCTTTTATACCGGTATCAAATTTAGCATCCTGCAAAAGTAAATTCTTCACCATATCCACAGACAATTTTGTCTTGGAATTTTCCACAGCCAAAACAAGGGAACGAAAATCTTCCGGCAGACCGGCCAGCATCAATGATGCTATTAGCTCGTCGTCTATATTCAACCCAGAGTTCTTTACCTTCAAAGAAGTCATTACCATTCTGTTGACGTACTCCTCCATTGAGTCAAAATCTGACAATTTCATTTGAACCAACTGTTTCAATAATTCAACTTTTCGTGTCAGACCGGTGTCCTCAAAGGCACTCATTAAGGCATCCCAGGCTTCTTTTGCACTCGTTGCCGTCGCTATGTGAGCGAAATTGTTAGGATCCACCATTAACGTTATTTCTGCTAAGGCTCTTTCATTTGCATCTACCTCTTCCACTGTAGAGTTTTGGTTCATTCCCAAATTTACAATCTTCCAGCAATTTCTCAATACAAGATACGATTTGGCATGACGCTTCCATATATCGAAGTTTTCTCGACCACGTAATTTCTCAAATGGAAAACACATATTTGATGCCATTTTCACAATCGTTTCTAATTCACTTATCGAAAAAATTGAAATTGTTAATTTAAATGTTTTTACGAAAATATTCTCTTTTTTATTTTCTGTTTAATTTTTACTGCGAACTGGGCACATAACCTGTTGTTATTTAGAGTAAAACGCAGTGTATTGGGTGAACGTTACAAAAGAACTAAACTAAAAAACATTTTATTGTTTCTCTCATTCTATGAATACAGTTGTACTAATAGTGATGCTAAAACTAAATGGTTATTCGATTTACAACAAAAACCTCACCATTTGTACAATGCAATAGGTTTGTGTGTTAGAAATCTATGTACGAACTCGTGTAATTCATATACATATATTCATTTCGAAGAGAAAACTAGAATTTCTGTTGCTATCAAACGAACACTAATTCTTAGCGATAAAGTTTTAACAAAGTTCAACAACTAGAAATAGATTGAACATAATTTGATAGCAATTTTATGTTATAGACAAATATTCTTTAGCCGTTCGTTAAATTAACATTTTCAAGTTTTATGTACAAAATAAACACATCTACAGATTTTTCTTTTTATAAAAGTTAGCATGAAATGGTTACCAAAATATATCATCCTTCCTTTTTAGATAATTTTTTAATTTGCTATATATTCGACCATTCGTAAGGTATTTAAAAACGTTTAATAGCTTAAAATACCTTTTATTAACCATTGTTAAGGATAAGTATTTTAAAGTTGGCTTGGTCCTACTTTAAACAATTTACAAAAACAATTTATGGATAAATGAAATGAATAATTTAACCACAAATTGAATTGTAACCTATTGGCAACACAGTTCATTTTTGTCCAGACCAAGGCATATTTAATATATATGTATGTATATAAATATGCCTTGGTCCAGACAAAATATACAATTAAACAAATTCAGAGACTTAAGTTCGTAAATAATATTTTCTCTCACTCTCTCTCTCAAAAAGAGAGACGTCAAAGTTCACATGAAAAAAACTTTGTCCAAACAAAAATTTTGTTCAGAACGAATGGATGAATCCACCTTTACATTTTTTAATTTCAATTTATTATTTCTCATTTTCAGTTTGTTATTTATTTCTCAATATTAATTTGCTTTTCTGAATATCAATTTGTTTTTTTTTTTCAATATGAAATTGGATTTCTGAATTTAAAATTGTATTTTCCCAATTTCTACTTGAAAAGTTGTAGATATATAAAAATGAGGGAAAAAAGAGAATTAAAGATATGGTCACACATGGCAAATATTTACTTTAAAAAGCGTAACCACTTATTTTAGCACAATTTTATTTGACGTTGTTTACTCTTACAAAAGTTTTGCAAGATCAATAAAATTAAATAAATAAACGAGTTCAAATAACAGGTGATTCAAGTAGGGATACTTTTTTCACGTGTGAGTCGTGTCATGCTGTCATGTTATTTTTGTTTAGTATTGTTTGGCATTTCATAATGGACAGACTTACGCCAGAACAACGTTTACAAATCGTTTAACTTTATTACGAAAATTCACGTTCTGTGAGAAATGTGTTTCGTGCACTTCGCTCAAGTTTTGCTCAACATAATCGGCCTACTGAGCGTACTATTCGCAACACCATCACCCATTTTGTGACCCAGCATTCATTATTGGATAATATTCGACCGAATAGACCACGTCCAGCACGCTGTGAAGACGTGGAATCGTCGGTCCATATTTCTTTAAAAATGATGCCGGTGCGAACGTAACAGTCAATCACGACCGTTATCGTGCCATGATAACCGACTATTTGATGCCTGATATTGATGCTCCTGGTCTTGGCGACATTTGGTGTTAGCAAGACGGCGCCACTTCCACACATCGCATCAATCAATGAATTTATTGAGCGAACACTGCGGTGAGCATATAATTTCACGTTTTGGGCCGGTCGATCGTGATCTGGGACAAAGATCGTGTGATATCACACTGTCTTTTTCCTATGAGGATATGTAAAGTTTATGGGAACAAACCCGCTTTGAATCAGGCCTTGGAGGAAAACATCACGCGTGTCATTCGCCAGTTACCAGTCGAAATGCTCGAACGAGTCAACGAAAATTAGACTCAACGGATAGACCATCTGCGACGTAGCAACGGCCAACATTTGATAGACACAATCTTCAAAAAATAAATGCCAAATAATGTTCTTTCAAATGATAATATACATTCCCCATTAAATTTGAATTTTCTGTGTTTTTTTTTCTTTTCTTTAAAAAAGTAGGGAATCTCGAAATGGACCACGCTTTATGTTATTTGGTAGTAACGTCTTTTATTTATTTATTTTATTTTCTCCATTTATTTGTAATATTAAGCCTTCTCGACCGAAGTATTTGCATTATTTCGGCACATATTTGCCAAGTGTGACCATACCTTAACAAATATTTTATGCTAATTGCAAACAACATTTGCAACGAAAATGAGAAATAAACTGAAAAGCATTGCCAGCTAAAACAAAAAAACCGTATAAACGTTAGTGTGCTTTTAACAAACGTTTTTTGGATACAAAATTTTTATAACCCCCTGGCCCACGATGTCGAACGATAACGTTCGCTTAGCTAAGACTTAAGACACAAACTTTTTATCGTATCTATTTTTTACTCAATCAAGTTTGTTTATTCCACAATCAAGTTTGTGTCTTAAGTCTTATCTAAGCGAACGTTATCGTTCAACATCGTGGGCCAGGGGGTAAATGTTTTTTATGGCTAAAGTATCTGTTAATTAATTTGTGTTTCAAATCTACAATAAGATTTTTTTGCATACGACTGTAAATTATTTCCATTATACATAGTTTTTTTTTGTAATTAGCTTTGCTAAGTCAATGTCATGATTTAAAATGTAGATTTTGACATTTAATGGAAATTTTAAAAATAGATTATCATGTTTATCTGACACTTTATAAAGGCTCCTATTTGTTTAGGGTAGAAGGCACGTGCTAATCTCTCTATATAGACTTAGGATAATCTTTTAAATTATGTTTTTCTTTTACTTTTCCATTAAAATATTATGAGAATTAAAACATTTGCTTTATAAATCTAAAATACACTTGTACATTAGAATACATCTTCCTACAAACAGTCCCCATCCTTAGATACAAACTATCCCATTAAAATTTACCTGTTATTTGCAACCCCTTTCAAACAAACATCAAATATCAAACACATTCAAACACAGTTTATTTAGCATAAGGTGTTTTTTGCCGGAAATAACAATAGTTTTGAAAAAGTTTTAATGCCCCATACTATTATTCATGCTAGCTAACAATTTTCTTATAGACATAAAAAGTAAAGGTGAAAATTTATTTATTATAAAACGAAACCGTTAACAGTACCAACCACCTATAAACAACCAAACAACTCAAACAAAAACAAAAAACAAAACAAATTGGTAAAAAATCGCCAACTGCAACACGCAATATTCAAAGGATAATCAAATGAAATGATAAATGAACTCCAGGAATAAGAATATTATACTCATACCTACAAAATAAACAAACAACTGTTTGGTGAAAATTATAAAAATAAAACATAAACAAGCACAAAATTATATTTTGAATAATAAAATAATAAACAAAAAATATACAGAAACACATACACTAACATACAAATAAACCAACAGGCACACACTTTTACTTAGTCCTCAAACCTCACAGGTGTACCATTCGCCTACTCAGTTATGTTATGTTATGTTGACATACACACAAACAAATGTTCCCTGTTTGAGCCATGTTTTGTTTGAAAAGTAGACAAGTGCATATTTATCGTTAACGTTTAAATAAAACGACGGTTAGAAATGTATAGTCAACGAAGCGTAATAAACAACCACCGAAATTAGGAGTATGTATTATAGGCAATTGTTATTCGTAATAAGGTAGTTAGTTGTTGTTGGTGGTTACCTAGCCAACGGCAGGAAATAACACTGAAAATATATACTATATACATCCTTTGGAAAAATCCTTAAAATTATTTGTAAACGAACGTTAAACCACGTAAGAATAACGTCACTTTTTCACCGAACCAAAAATTAAATTCAATATTCTTTGGTGCTCCATAGTTTCAGACTATCGCTGCAGGACGAGGACTCCAATATGACCACCAGATTGGCAGCGCCTAGAAATTTTGTATTAACAGCGACAACGACAGCCGGAATAATAAATACTCCTACTTTGAGTGTTGTGCCCCCAGCTACGGATACTATAACAACCGACTCAACGGTTTTGCCATGTGTCGTCAATAATACAACCGATTCAGCGGCAATCGTGGTTACTAGGGACCCCTCGTCTTCTTGTCACAACGCACAACAAGAAGTCTATCAGTACATTACTGCCGAATCTTTGCAAGATGTTATGACAACGCATAAAGCGTTGGCCAGCGTAGAGGAGCATTACCATCAGCAGCAGTTTAGCGGTCATTTGCACCAACAGTCGCATCATCAACAACAACAACAGCAGCAACAACAACAGGAGCAGGAAGAGTTAGCCGTAATAAATGTGTTAGTACCCATGGATAATAATGATACTTCCAGTAACGAGGCCCAAGCCACCACCATGGATACTTTGGCTGGTATTAAAGAAGGCGTATTAGATTTGGTTAATCATGGCGAACAGGATGAAGGTTGTCCCCAATACATCACCGTCACTGTGTCCACCCAAGATGCCGGACAAAACTATCAGGTGCAATATGTAGATGCCGAAGAATTGTATCAGGCCACCAATGCCAGCCAAACACAAATCACTTATCCCTTCTGCCCCATACAAGAATATCAAACAAATCAATCAACGTTTTACACCACAGCTACGGGTAACTTCAGTAGTGATGGCACTCAACTGACCGGTAATACTTCGCACAATGGCAGCACTTTGTTGCCTTATTTGGTGCCCGTAGAAGAAGGCATGTTAATTAATACTTCCTCCGAGGATTTGCAAAGTTCTCCCCAAACTCCCAATTCCTCCACTAATACTCTGGTGGGGGGAACACAATGTATGAGTTCGGCCAATGAACACGAATTGGATGATAATTCCATGGAAACGGATCTAAATCATATGGGTGGTTCGAACAAAATTGCCTCGGCCACCATTAAATGGTTGTCACAAAACTACGAGACCGCCGAGGGAGTAAGTCTGCCGAGATCTACACTCTACAACCACTATATACATCACTGTAATGAATCCAAAATAGAACCGGTAAATGCAGCTAGTTTTGGCAAATTAATAAGATCTGTGTTCGCCGGTTTACGTACCCGGCGCTTGGGTACTCGTGGCAATTCCAAATATCACTACTACGGTATTCGTATTAAACCCGATTCTATACTCAAACAGCAGCCAAGTCATGACGAAACCTCTACTTCTCCCTCCCAGCAAGCCTCGTCTTCGGCAGAGCTTCACTCCAACAACAACAAAAATAACAGTCAAGCTTCAGCATCTGGGCACAAATCCCTCAACAAACCATTGAAAAAGTTAATTTTCAAACCGGAATCTTATGCCGCTTGTGCTCAGTTTTTAGGTGACGGCACCGGTGCTTTACCCTCATTCCCTTTGCTAGAACTGGATCACACTTGCCCGGCGGAAATAAATACACAAGATTTGGAATTATTTCGCCTGAAATATCAAGAACATTGTGAAAAGTTTTTGGATGCTATCATTAATTTGGAATTCAATACCATCGAATATTTGTGGCGTGAATTTTGGTCTACAGATCACCATGATTCTATGCTCAGTTTATCGCGTTCCAAATTACTATTACTTTCACTCTCGCCACCGGTGCAGAATTTTGTGCGCATTGTTGATTATCAATTCTTTCAAAATTTGGTGGATGTTGTAATACCCGATGTTTTGAGATCCGTGCCCAATGCCTTGACACAAGCCGTTAGAAGTTTGGCCAAAAATATGGAAGCCTGGATATGCGAAGCCATGTCGGGTATACCCGAACGAATGGTGCAGATAAAGTCTGCAACAGTTTCGGCATTCTGTCAAACCTTAAAACGTTACACCTCGCTCAATCATTTGGCACAGGCAGCTAGAGCTGTACTCCATAATAGCACTCAAATAACGCAAATGTTGGCCGATTTTAACCGTGTTGACTTTCAAAATGTGCAAGAACAAGCCGCCTGGGTGTGCCAATGTGATCCGGCCTTGGTTCAGCGTCTGGAGAATGACTTTAAGGCTACCCTGCAGCAACAGAGCTCGTTGGAGCAGTGGGCCTCTTGGCTACAATTGGTTGTGGACTCGGCACTTCAGGAATATCGAGGCAAACCCTGTTACCCCAAAGCAGCTCGCCAGTTTCTATTAAAGTGGAGCTTTTACAGCTCTTTGGTTATTAGAGATTTAACCTTAAGATCGGCGCCAAGTTTTGGTAGTTTTCATTTGATACGTTTACTGTACGATGAGTATATGTTCTATGTGGTGGAAAACAAGATAGCCGAGGCTCAAGAAAAGACCGCTATAGCTGTAATATGTGATGGTTTACAAAAGAATGTTGACTTCGAATTGGACTATCAATTGGAGTTGATTGCGGCCGATGTAACAAATTCTGAGCCTCAAGTGAAACGCATGAAACAGGAGTGAATTTAAGTTAAAGAAACAAAAAACAAACGTAAAGCAATTTAATTTATTGAAATGGAATACACAGTTTCATTATTATAAATGAATAATTTTTGCTCATGGTATTATTTATTAATCTTATATTAAATATTTTATCGTTAATTAAATTAAAATATTTATTGTCTTGGTGGCCTTATGTGCAATATAAAGTGCCTTCAAATATCTTAAAGCTCAAAAACGATTTAACTATATATATATATGTATACATATATATGTATATTTTATCTTATTTATCTAATGCTCAATTTACATACATACATATATACACGATGTAATACGAAACATATTCTAGTCCCCCAGTATTTCATAAGTATTTAATTAAATTGTCTAAAATTTTTTATTTATTTTCAAATAAATGAATTTTAAATTTACGAAATATGGCTTTTGTTTAATCCAATATTTTATAACTTCAATGAATTAATTGAGACTTATAGATTTCAGTTTTTATCAGTTTCTCTGCATTAACATATAAAAATCGATTTTTTGCAAGGAATGTTAGTGATCACAGATTAAGGCCCTTTTAATACCCACCACCAAAATGATGGGCGGTATAATAAGTTTGTCATTACGTTTGTAACACATCGAAATATTGTACGTACATATATCGCAAAAAAGATCTAAAGCAATAAAATTTGTCTCATAAATTCTCTGTTCCACCGAAGATGGGTATAATCGGTCTAGTAGGATCCGAGTTATAGACCAAAGTTTTAAACAACCTGAATATTTTTTAGATATTTTCTACTTTTATTATAGAAGGACAAGTCCACGACTTCTCATAGCAGTATCTAAACAAAATTCAGCAAAAATAAGTTTCATGCAACGATAAATCTCAAGACGATATTTTGTTTGTATCGGTTCATATTTTGACATAGCCTCATACAAAGTCTACTTCCGAAAATTACTTAAATACACATAAATCTCTTATAAAATTTACTAACAAGTCGAAATTCAACACAAATAATCCATAAATACATATAAATCGTCGTATCGAATTGTATAACCGTCGGTCCATATTTTACCATATCCCCCATATGAAGTCCACTACCGAAAATAACTTAAATGCTCATAAATCTCTTATAAAAATCAAGTTGAAATCCCACACAAATAATCCAAATATATATACATATGTGTAGGGATATATCCTCGATCCGAATATAATGATGAACGGTCCATATTTGGCCATATCCTCTATATAAAGTTTATTTCCGAAAATCATCTAAATCTTTCGTAACCATCTTTATCTGGTTGAAGTTCTACACAAATGATTCATATATGTATATGTACGAGGTCTGATCAAAAAATAACCGTTATTTTAAATTTTTTTCAAAAAGTATTTATTTATTCATCAATAACTATCTTGTCTCCTTCAAAGTAATCCCCCTCAGATATAATACACTTATGCCAGCGTTTTTTCCAATACTCGAAACAATTCTGAAAAGCGCTTGTTGGTATCGCCAACAGCTTCTGTTTCGATCGTAGCAAAACGCTTTCCTTTCATCGGTGTCTTCACCGGAAGAGGAAAAAGTCAGCGGGGGCCAAGTCCGGTGAATACGGTGGTTGAGGCATGATAACGGTTTTGTTTTTGGCCAAAAACTCACGCACAAGCATCGATGTGTGAGCTGGTGCGTTATCATGGTGCAAAATCCATGATTGGTTTTTCTACAATTCTGTGCGTTTCTGACGAATTGCTTCGCGCATAACTTCAGTGAGCAAAACCTTCACATTTGACCGAACTTGACGTGCTTCTTTCGGTCTCGGCTCTTTTGGACGTTTCCATTGGGATGATTGGGCTTTGGTTTCAATGTCATAGCCATACACCCATGATTCGTCACCAGTTATGACCTTTTTGAGGAAATCTGGATCGTCGTTGACGATGTTCAACAGCTCCTGAGCGATATCCATGCGATGTTGTTTTTGCTCAAAATTTAGCAATTTTGGAACAATCTTCGCTGCCGCACGTTTCATGCCTAAAACATCCGTAAAAATTGCTTGGCATGATCCGAACGATATGCCAACATCATCAGCAACCTCTCTGATAGTTATTCGACGATTATCCAAAATCATTTTCTTCACTGCTTCAATGTTTTCATCGGTTGTTGACGTGCTCGGGCACAAAACTTAATACAGTTTCTTTGATCCATTTTTTCGAATAGTAAAAAATCGAAGAGCACACCAAAACACGACTAACCTTTTTATCTTTCAAAAACAAATTGATAATCCAAAATGGCTGATATTACCAACATATATAACAGACATGTGTACCAACATAACAGAAAAAAAATGTAAAAATCGAACATACGTAACTCACGAAATTTCAAAATAACGGTACATACATATAAATCATAGTAACGAATTTTATGATGATCCGTCCATAAATGGTCATAGCTCCGATAGCTTTAGGTCCCACTTCAGAAAACACAATAACCTATGTAGATAAATATTTTACAGATATAGATAGGTTAGGTTAGAAGGCCGGTGTGAGGTTGTCCCCACACCATCACCCAGAGACCATTACGGTCTATTGTGATGCCTTTCGGAAATGAATTGAGACACTTAGTACGTTCCAACAGCGAAACGCCTAAGCCCGCACAAAGCCCCTTCCCCTGTTGCGCAGCCAGGCCATATTCATTACGTATCCTTTGAGATCCCCGAGCCTACAACTCGAGACATCCCCTAATTCGCTTATGAATCTACTGCCTAGCCACCTCAACCTGCTAACTTGTAACCTCGGACAATGGCACAGAATGTGCTCGATCGTCTCCAGCTCCTCTGGGTCCTCGCATAACCCGCATATGTCTGACAAGTCAGATCCCATTATCCTTGCCATTCTACCTATCACACAATGACCCGTGATAACGCCTATCATGGTTCTTACGCAGACCTTGCTCACGCCCAGTAACGATAAAATAAGCCTCATATACTACATAAATATTACGGCACAATATTTTATGATGATCGCCCCATAATAGGTCATAGCTCCCATGTGAGGGACCCTAAAAATAAAATAATTTGTATAAAAGCATTAGAAAGCATAAGATACAAAATGTAGCACAAATACATACAAGTTATAAGTATGAATAAATCACACTACTGGGGGGTTACTCTCTGTTGCGATGCGAAAGGTAAATGCGATAAGAGTACAAATTTGTACTCTGTATCGTTCACGCAAACGCTTTCACAAAATAATTTGAAGAAGTAGCAACACTGGCACCACAAAGTAAACAATAGCGAAGAATTACGAAATTAAATGTCAAAACTTGTAAATCAAAACATTTTAAACAAATTTATTGTGAATTTTACGTTTTTGCGTACTTACATGATGCGTTCCCTTTGCGTTTGATATTGTGTTATTGCAAGAGATTTGCGCTTAACGGACGAAGAGAAAATACGAAAACGCAATAAAGGGTACCAATTGTTCGATTACGTTTCATTTTTCTTTCGCATCGCAATAGAGAGTAACCCCCTGGTATTTTGGTGGTGGGTATATAAGATGCGGTACAGCCGAATATAAACTCTTACTTGAGAATTTCATATAAAAATCGATTTTTGTTAAGGAATGTTTGTGATCGCATTTTTTGCAATTAAAGGTATATTTAGCAAGATATTAAGGATTTTCGATATTTTTATGTTTACATATAAAAAATCGATTTTTAGTAAGGAATATTAATGATCAAAGATTGAGAAGGTCCTTTTTCAAATAAAGATTTTAAATATTTTGATATTTACATATAAAAAATCGATTTTCGGTGAGATTGAGGGCCATTTTCCAATTAAACGCGCATTTACCAAGATGATAATTTCAATAAAAATGAATTCATTCCAAATATTTAAAAGTGAATTAAAACCAAGGTTGAAATGCGCCGAAGCCAAGTGTTACTGTAGAACATTACATTCCAACAACAATACTGTTAATTTCCAAATATTTATAAGTGCATTAAACAGCTCATTACAATTAAAGCGGACTTCTTAGTTGAAAACAGCACTTTTCGATTTTAGCTGTGTTTGAATTTAGACGCAATTTTCTACTAAAAGGACAAATTTAAGCATCGGTTTTGATCTGAATCTGTTCGTTTGAATTTTATTTAGCTTATTTGTTTATACTTTGTTTAAAAGTTGAAATACTAATTATAATTTAAACTCTTCTTTTCTGCAGGTGTTGGAGCAAAGGACTCTTTAACCGGTTACACCATACTCGTAAGCGTGGCCCATACGCTATCCCGTCTCCTCACAGATAAAACCCCATTAAAAGACTCCAATCTCAATATACTCTTTGTCATCTTTAATGGCGAATCCTATGATTACATCGGATCACAAAGATTCGTTTACGATTTGAAAAATCATGACTTTCCAAAGGCCACTACACAGACCACACCCATTACGTTTAATAACATAGAATTTATTTTGGATCTGGGCACATTCGATGAAATGTCCAGCATTAAATTGCACACACTCAGTGAATTTCCGTATGCCAAAATGATATTGCGCAAATTGCAGCACTATGCCACCACACCGAAATATGATTTTAATATAAATTTCGAAAATTCCATAGGCTATCAGATGCCACCAACATCGGCTCAGTCGTTTTTAAGAAAAAATCTTTCATTTCCAGCTGCCATACTAAACGCTCCTCCCACAAATCGTTTCTATCATTCGGTTTACGATGATGGGGTAAATTTGAAATATAATTACACGAATACTTCGCAGGATTATACGAAGCTGATGGGTAGAGAGGATGCTTTGAAATATTTCAAGACAGACGATATACAAATGAAAATACGCAATGTATCGGCCATTATTGCCATGTCCTTGTACGAAACGCTAACAGGGAAGGAATATGTAGACGATAAATTCCCCAGTCCGGTATTAATTGATGAAATACTGTTTTGTTTTGTAAAATCACAAAATTGTCCATTATTTTTTGCGGCCTCGAAGCCGAATAGTTTTAAGAAGTTGCCTTTAATAGCACCAAATCGGTAAGATTTTTTTCAAGTTTGAAGATTTTACACAGGATTAGTAAAAAATAATGAAAATTATTTTATACAAAATTCTGCTTAAATCCTAATTAATATATTGACTAGTAATAATTTTTATTTAAATTTTTACAGTTACATTAGCGTCAATCGTGATACTCAGGAAGCCACCATATGGACTTATCGGTTAATGGGCTATCTATTGTCCCAAAAGCTTCCTAATGTAGCCAAAGACGATTGCATCTATTTGCCTAGATATTGGTTTGCCGGCTACAACAAACAGGGAGAATGTGGTGTAACCACACAAAATTATTCTTTAGCTTTAAGTCCAGCATTTATTATAAAAGGTAAGCGACAAATTAAATTAAAATTGTAAAAAAATTTCAAAATTTCTAATTTAAATTTTTTGTTTATAGATTACAATTGGACATCGGGTGAATATTCCACCTGGTCCGAATCTACTTGGAGTTCTTTAAGTTCTCGTTTATTTTTACGCCCTTCTCGTATCCATGAAATTATAACGTTTACAATCGGTTTTGTGGTGTTAATCTTATCGTTTTGTTTGGTTTACATTATTAGTACAAGATCGGAAGTTCTATTTGAAGATCCTGGACCGAATGCTAGTACTGATGCGTAAGATTTATATGAATTCTTATTATAATTTTTTGGTTTACTAATATTTTTTTTTGTTTTTGCGTACTTAGAATATTTACCTCGGACACATAATTATAACTAGTGGAAAATTAACACTCAAATTTTTTGGGGGATGTAACTGATGTTGCCTTAATTTCCTCTTAAATTTATTTCCACCTTTTTTAATTTAAAATTAGCATAGAAATAAAAGGCTAAAATTATTATTTCTTACAAGGGGATTCAATAAATTAAATTAATTAAATTCAGTACTAGTTACATTTGCAAGTTTTATGAGAAAGATTTCCCAAAGTTGGCATTAATTCATTGTTTTACCAATACTGAATAAAAAAATGTAAATCTGGCTAGTACTGGATCAGGCCATTTATTAGAAATTTATAATTGAATTTATGTATTTTATTTGAATAAATTTTTTTATAATTTTAAAGAGAAATTTTAGTTAAAAGAAAATTTTAATGAATTTTGATTTTCAGAATAAGTTAAAGTATTTAGAGAACTAATGCATTGTTCACGTAAAATCTGGTTGCATTTATGTTTTAATATTTAATCACAAATTGATATTAATTTATTCATATTATCAGTGTTTTTGTTACCTACACTGCATACTTATTCCAAATCGCGATATAATAACTACTAATAACTATTAAATAAATAAATTTTGAAGAATTTTTGCTGTTTACACGAGTTTGAAGCATTTTGAAGAGCAATTTTGAAGAAAATTTCAATCGTGTAAATCTAGCTTAACACTGCACTTTAACTATCCTTTGACAATAGTCAAAATGACAATAGTAGTTCAATTGGCAGAAGCTGGGATGGTCAGCAGGTGGCCGTGTAGTACAGCCCACTTAGGTCCATATCGCTGGTCCTATTGTGTTAAAGCTGGGATCAATCTTATTTGTTCGAGATTAAACCATTGCATTATATATCGTCTTGATTTTTTCGATACGAATCTATTACAGGTTTTCAATAATGACAGGCAACTAAATCTGTGCACAACTTTACTAAAGATTGATGCTGATTAGGCTGGGGCAAAAAAAAAATTCTTCTAATAGCAAAGAAAATCTCTTACTTCGTCAATAACAAGCCTGTAAAATATTGCACAATTATTTTTATAGTAACAGCTCGCGAATTGACTACAAAGTAGGGTGGATCGCTTGTGTATGGGAAAAGTAAAAGTTAATAAAGTTCTAACTAATATTCAATTAAGTAATATCTTAGCCCGCGCATGCGTCTTAAAAATTTTAGAATTTTCATAAAAACATTTTTCATTTAAACTTCAATTTTTCTAGTGGCCTTAGCTATTAATAAATTACACTGCCTACTAATCAACAATCTTATATTTTATAACAAACAAAATATTTAAATTTTACACAGTCCTATTATTTAGTAGTACTCGGCTGCTTTTTTGTTATTAAACTCATTAAAAGTGTTAGCCTGTATTTAAGATTCTTTTTTAATGAATATTTTACTTTTCAACTTAATTTTGATATTTACAAATAATTGTTTTTATAATTTGTTTTTTAGGTTAACCCCACCTACGGCTTGTTAATGCCTAAAAAAGAACACATTACACACTGCACTACAACAACCACTAAGCAAAACTTTAATTATAATTTTATAGCGATAACTAATTTTATAAAAAAAAAACTAATTATTTAACAAAAGTTTAATTTTTTTTATTTATAAAATAGATTTTTATTTACTTTAGGCGAATATTTTGTTAATGTTTTCTAAATACACAAAGTTTAAAGGGAAGCTACAGCTATATAAACAATTTAAAAGAATAATATTTCAGTTGCTATAAACTGGAACAACAAGTATTGAAGTTATAGTTGAAAATAAAGAAGTTTTAAGTTTATTCACAATACATTAATGCAAGTTTAAACGGACGTTTTGTAAAACTAATATATGTTATTTTCAAATACGGTTTAAATTCTTAAAATATTTAATACAATAACAACAGCAACGGAGAGTATAGAAAGTAGAGAATGAGAGAAATAAAAACTGAATAAGTTGTTTGTAAAAAATAATAGTTAAACTGTTTATTGACCAGCAAAATAACTGGTTTAAACTTTCTTGAATTTATTTAAACGGGGTTTGTTTTACTTATTTTTGGGCTTTTAAAAGAGCAGGCAGTGAACATTTTAAAGATATTTTGTGTATTTAATCTCTTCCATCATTTTATGATTTTTATTCAAGCACTGAAAAACTAAATATTTCACCTTTTGCTTTTTATTTAATATTTTATTAATTTTTTTTTTGCATAAATTAAACAAATAATATAATAGTAGTAAAAAACTATTCAACCAAAATGAATCATTTTAAATGAACTATTAGAAACTGTTATTTTAAGCACAATAGAATAAGATTAAGTCTTAAATTTAAATGAGAAATGTGAAAAATTCCTGCCTAATTTAAAATAAAACTTTAGACCAGTGGCAGTGGTATTCCCATTCACAGGTACCTTTTGCATAAATAATAAACCAGTCACATGTAACTAGTTCTGTGCCTGTTTCCTTTTCCCTAGAGAAAGTTTAAACTCCACAGTTCCACAGTTTAATTAAATTCTCAAATTATCTAAACTTTACTACTCAATTTATTATAGTTGAATAGTTTTTAAATAAACTAAATAATATAATAATATTAAAAAATATTTGTAAAACAAACTAAAAAAGACATTTTTTCATCTACATATATACTAGAAATTATAAATTTTTTAAAAGAAAATTATAAACATATATTTTGTTATAGTTGTATTATAGTTAATTGACCTATTGTTTAAAAAACAAACAAAAATAAAATATTTAATTACAACATAATGCATCTACATACTTACAATTACATATATATTTTTATTCAACTCAATTAATAACCTTGTATATAATAGACATTACTTGATAAGAAAATTGAATTGCAAAACTTTATTTGGTTTTAAATTATTTTAAAACTAATAACATCAAACAAAACAAGTAATTAAATGTTATAATTTAAATTTATTAAATTGAGCAGAAACAAAACAAAAAAAAACAACTTAAAACTATTAGAACAGCATTTAGTATTTATTAAACAGCAGGAACAAAATTATGTACACATTTATTTTTTAAAATTTTTGCATATGTATCTATGTACTTATAAATAATTATAATAACAACAAAAAATAAGTATTTGAAATGCAATAAAACTTATAAAGTTATTATTAATTAAAACAACAGTGTGAGACAAATTGTTTAACCTTTAAAGACAGGCGAAGAAAAATATTTGTTCTTGTGAGAACAAGAAATGATACTAAAAGAACAACATCAACAAAAACAACAACAAAATAATATTAAACTAAAGAACTGTGTATGTATTTAAAACAATTTAACATTTTTTATATATAAATAAACAATTCAATAAACTGTAACAATAATTTAGAAAAGCCAAATAAAAAAAGATACGTAAACTCAACCGAAATTTGAAATTGTTTGCTTTCTAAGTTAAATATATGTAGATAAACATGTGATTAAATATTTGCAAGTTATGGTAAATATTTAAAGATTAATACGGAGTATATGTATGCACAAGTTTAAAGCGTTTAAAAGTCATGTTGCCAAAGAATAACTTGGAGTTTAAAAGCTAGTGTTTAGTAAAATATTACCTCTAAATGACCTCCAAAATATGTAATTTAAAATTTTAGAAATTTCTTAATGAATTTTAGTGCACAAATAATAAAATAAAACAAGTAAGAAAGTATAGTCGGTCAAGCGTGACTTTATAATACCCAACACCCAGTATATGTGAAATGGGCTCTATATGGAAGCATTGACCTATTATGGATCGATCATTCAAAAATTTAGTGGCACGACTTCTGTGCATATATGTAAATATTGTTTGTGTTAAATAATTGCCCCTATTGCCGTTCTCAACTCAACTAAGTTTGGTCGTCTGTCAGTCAACCCGACTTTAACTCAACCAAATTATTTTTTGGTATTATGTAGCACAACGATTTTTAGTTGTAATTGTTATGGCGTTGCCGACACGAAATATTGATTTCTTGTTGGCAACACCATGTATTTTATTTGTAAAGTGAAGAAAAAAACGCAAAAAAATCAAGTTTTTATAAAATAAAAAGAATGGATTTAAGTGTGGATTTATTTTTTGAAGACGAAAATCATGACGCTAATACAAATGTTCTACGTATACGTAGAAAAATACGCGATGATTCCAATCCTCTTGAACTACCCAGTGCGAAGTAAGAAATTTCCAAAATAAGTAACAAATATGTTAGTATAATAAGTATTATTTTTCATAGAGGCAATTTTCTTTTGCTTAATTTGTTTATTTCATAATTTTTATAACTGTTTTTCTCCAAATCCTTAATACTTTTTTAAAGTTTAGCTTGTGTCTCGCATTGTTTTCTCAGAAGTTCCAGACGCTCTTGTTCTGGTGATTTTTTTCTTTTCTTGGCTGGTGTGTTTATTATCTCAGGTTCATTTGTAACGATTTGTTCCATGTCGAGATTTTGAGGAGTTTCTAAAGCCTGACTTGTTGACGGACCAACGTTTTCAACGCCGAAAGTGTGTCCAGATGGTGCTACTTGGTCATTTAGTGATAACAGCTGGGACACGCAATCCTCAAGTATATTAAGCGGAATTTCTTGTGAAGGACCACCACCTGCTGTTTGTTAGTTTTATTTATTATTAGCAAGTTTTTTTTAATAATTGCTTTGTAATGAATCCAAACCTATATGAAGTAAAAATTCTAATAAAATGTCTGTTTACAATAATTAAGATGGCATATACTTACACGTTGCCATTCGAAGGATGTTCTTGTAGGTGGGCCCAAGATATTCAATTCTATTGTAAATCCTTCCCACGCTTCCTTACACTGAGTTTTAGTCATCTCAAAATTTTGCTTTCCTTTAGCAAGTTCTGGATTTTTTTCCATCAGCTGCACAAGTCGCTCAAATTGGGCTTTGGTTGTTATTTTGACTGTCCTGCGTATGTGTATTAATCATTTAATTAATTATATTAAGATCAAAAAACACCTATACTTACGATTTTTCCATTTTTTTATCTTTTTGTATTATTTTTTTAAAGGAAATGTATTAAAAATTTTATTTAAATCTATAACCGACAAAGACTCAACTGCTAATAAGCAGTTGTGTATATTTATCGTTTTTGTCAACCAAACTCATCCAAAATGGTGAACCGCAATACTATTAAACACAACCAAAAAATCAGCAGCACAACCAAAAAGTCAACTACATTTAAGTTGTGAATGGCAATACCGATTTATGAAAGACGACCAAATTATTAAAAAAGTTGTGAACCGCAATAGGGGCAAATATCTCGATATACACTTTTAAAAATTTATACATATTAAAGTAATTTTCAAAGGGGATCTTATATGGGAGCTTTGACTTATTATGGAAGGACTGTTATAAAATTAGGTGGCATGGTTTCCGTATACATGAATGAAACTTATTTATATACCAACATCATTATGGTCGTTAAAGAGATTTTGGGAAGCGGCCCTTATATATGACTTATTATGGACCAATCATCATAAAATTGGCCAAATTTTTTGTGTATATTTGAAAGATATTAGTGTTGAATATTATTTTGATGCCAACATTCTTAAGAGTGTTATGCTTTTTAAAGTGATTTTCGTCTTCATGTATAGCTTATTTGTAGCGAAATACAACCGATAAACCCCTGATGCTGGAGGACATTTTTGAAATACTTGACCGATTTCAAGTAATTTACTACCCAAGCGTTCTTTGGCTCAAAAATTATCATGTACCAATCCGAATATCTTCAAAGCTGTGACCTGGGGGGTTACTCCGTATTTCGATTCGAAAAGAAAATCAATCGAATTTGTATACTTCTTACATTGTATTTCGAAAGCTTTTACGGACATCATTTATCGAGTCGATCGGTATACTGTAAGGTAGCTGTTAGACTAATATTTAATATATATATATGGTAGTGTAGAATATGAAAGTTCGTCAAGAGATAATTATTTATTTCTTTTACATATTTTCTTACGCATGGTTCATAGTTATAGTTATCGAGTAAATATTCCAATAATTGTATAAGCTTAAGTTTTTTTTTTAAAATAAAATCTTTATTTTCGATATTTCGCTACTTCTTTGTGTAGCATCTTCAGGAAAAAAATTTTTATTTTTTTAATATGTATTTAAAAGGAAAATTTACTGAAGATGCTATACAAAGAAGTAGCGAAATATCGAAAACAAAAATTTTATTTAAAAATAGACCTTAAGTTTAAACAATTATTGGAATATTAATGAAAAAGGTCAAATAAACTATAATAAAAAAAGTTAACGAATAAAGAATATAATTATTCTTATACATACATATGTACATGCATTAAATGTACATAGTATGTATATCAAATTAAAGGATTATTCAATTTCAAAATTTCACTTTGCTCAGTTTTTTGTTTACAATAACACAGTATTAATAATAAAAACACTTCACAACACTTGTTCTATGAAAATTCTTTTTACTAAGCAACACTAAAATCTATGCAAATTATTTTTCATTTGTTTGTTATTTTGCATTATTAAATACAGTTAAAATTAGTATGTAATAAAAATGACAACTATTACAGAAAAAACGATATAATTTGCAAAAAATAATGCAAAAATTAACGGAAAAGGTACACAGCGAAAATGAAAAGCCTGAAGTTGTGTGGATAAAGCGTGAAGATTTGGACGAGAGAAACAAAAAAGTAGCTAAAACGGAAGACTTGAGAAGATGTAAACAAATGCCCATTGTTTATAGTAAACAATATGGAGTGCATTTTGCTAAATTAGAGAAATTGCATCCTTTCGATGCTCAAAAAGGCAAAAATATAGCCAAGGTAGAGAGAGGAATATTCTTAATAAGAAACCCTCTTATATTAATGTTTTCTTTTTCAGATTTTATTAGAAACCCAAGTTGTTGAGGGTGCATTTTACGAACCCGATGAGATATCACAAGAGGATTTGTTGAAGGTACATAAACCCAAGTATTTAAGGCGTTTAAAATGGAGTTTAAATGTAGCCAAAATAGCGGAAATACCCATTTTGTTGTTTGTGCCCAATTGCTTTGTACAGCGTGGCTATTTGAAACCTATGCGCTTTCAAACGGCTGGCTCTATAATGGCGGGCAAATTGGCTTTACAATATGGTTGGGCCATTAATTTGGGTGGTGGTTTTCATCACTGCTGTTCCTATAAAGGCGGAGGCTTTTGTCCTTATGCCGATATAACTCTGTTGATACAACGCATTTTCGCCGAAGAGCGTTACATAGAAAATGTTATGATAGTAGATTTGGATGCCCATCAGGGTAATGGCCATGAAAGAGATTTTATGCATAATGCTTATGTTTATATAATGGATATGTATAATTTTCGTATATATCCCAAGGATCAAGAGGCTAAGTTGGCCATACGTTATGCCGTGGAATTGCAGCCGAGAACAAATAATCGAGAGTATTTGAGGAAGCTGAGAAAGTATGGGGATTAAATTTAAAGTTAAAAAATTTTAGAAACAAAGATATACATACATGCATATATTTCAGAGGTTTAAATTATGCTCTAGAAGAATTTCATCCTCAACTGGTGGTTTACAATGCAGGTACTGATATTCTAGAGGGTGATCCTTTGGGATATCTGTCAATAACACCAGAGGTTTGTTAGATTGTGTCACTTAATACAATATTTGTTTCGAATAATATTTATGTATTTTTTCCCCCAGGGTATTATAGAACGTGATGAATTTGTTTTTGCCACTTGCCGCTCCCGCAACATACCCATTGTTATGCTTTTAAGTGGCGGCTATTTGAAGGCCTCCGCCAAAGTTATTGCCGATTCCATTTTAAATTTAAAACAAAAGGGTTTATTGCATTAAAAGTGTGGCTTTGAGCGTTTGTTCTTGTTGCTAAAGTGTTTTATAAAAAGGATGTCTCCTACAAAAGAAATTGTTTTATGTATGTACCTATATTGTAAATTGTGTACCTAAAAGGAATTGTTTGAAGAATATTGTAATCTTTTAGGAAATAAAAATAAATATAAAAAAACTTTGTCTTTTAATAAAATTGTAGAAAAAGAATTTGCTATACGACCATAAATTTAAAATTCTGTTTAATTTTGGTGTTGTAAGTATACATAGGTATGTATGTAAAATCATAATCGGGGCATAGACTATTGGAAACGAATCATTTTCAAATTTTCCATTCTTTTTAACAGAATTTTTTATTGTATTTGCTCGGCGTCAAAATTAATTTATAAATCTATTAAGCATATTTCTCCATAATAGCAATTTTAAATTTTTAATGTTTCTTTTGCAATTTCAACGCTACTTTTCTGCGATAATTTTCTGTTTTATGTCACGCTCTAACTCAGTTATTTATCTCTTTTTGTAAAAAAAAAATGGGCTAATAAGTTTTTTGAGGTGGATACATGCATATGTAAATCATTTTCAACTTTGTTTCAATGTTAGTTTTGTACCTTTAATAACATATTTTCAAATTGTTTCCCAAAAATATTGTCGGTAAGTATTGAAAAAATGTTTTAATGCAAAATTATAAAGTTTTTCATTGTTAGGTATGGGTAAAGCACCAACATGTTCCGAAGAAGAAAGAAAACTTATTTATAATCTAAAAACCTCTGGTAAAACCGTATTACAAACTTCTAATTTGCTTGATTGCTCCAGAGAAAAAGTATACAACGCCATGAATCATTTAAATACATATGGGATAACTACTACAAATGTTGCAAGAGCTCACAAACAGCAAAAACAAACAAAAGAAAATATCAAATAATAAAAAGAGTCCCTCAAGCTGATCCATTTAAACCTTCAGGCAAATACAGGCTGAAGTGCAGTGAACGCATGGAATTAAAGTTTCATCTAGAACAATAAGAGAAAGGCTAAATGAAGTTTCTCGTCGTGGCTGCATCGCACAACGCAAACATTTTGTTTCGAAAAAGAATATAAAATCAATGCTAGAGTTTGAAAAAGAAAATGTAAAAACCGATGTTTTTGGAAAAACGTACTTTGGAGCGATGAATCAAAGTTTTGCCGCTGTGAAATATGATGGAAAACGGTATGTATGTATGTATAAAAACAAGCTCTACCATAAAAACAATTAGACACGGCGGTGATAATGTAATGGTTTGGGATGCATTTTCTAAACACGGGATTGGGCCAATAGCCAGAATTTCTTTAAAAACGAATTAACATTTATGTATGTACATACATATGTATATAAAAATGTATTAGAAAATACGATGATACAATGATCCGAAACACACTTCACGACTTTGGAAGCGTTATTTATTTCATAATTATTTGACGGAAATTCAAAAATTATTGGAAATAATAAAAAAGTGGTGAATGTTTTAATTATTTGTCCCACCTCATTAATGATTTTCTTTAATTTTTTTTCATAGATTTATAATCCCGTTTTGAGGGTCTCAAATAAAAGCAGCCAGGCTTAGAATTAAACAGTGGAAAATATGTATCTTTATATAAATAGAAAATAAATTGAATACGTTACAGTTCTGATGAATTTTTGAATTATATGACCACCACTGTATGTATGTACATACAGTGATGTAAACGAGGTAAGCACGCTTGGTATCTGTTGCTAATTAAAGAAAACATTTTCTATTGGTTATTTTTGAAAACCCTTTTATTTTTCATACATACCTGTTATGCGTCATCCCATATCATGCCACTCCACTTTTTGTTTTATTAATTTGTTGCATTTCGGCCGAAACCGAACCTAATATTTGCCCTAAAGAAACCTAAATTATTGTAAAAATATCTTTAATGTGCACAGTTGTGTATAAACTTAGACTAATAGTGACCTCATAGTATTTAAAATCATTAGATACAAGTTTTGAAAAAGTTTTCAGTTTCACTTTGTGAGAAAAACGCATAATAGACAACGCTGGTGCGCATGTATAAAATACTATTAAGTATACGTTGTGATGTCCCCACTACTAATAAAGAAACACTTTACCGCATTCATATCACCTGCACTGCATTGTTTACCAATGATTTAAAACACTTATCAACACTAAATAGCCAATATTTACACAAACAAATAAACAAACGAAACAGCTGTCATATCGATTTGGAATAATCTGACGTCTGACACAAGTAGACGACAGACGAACACAGTTATTTTGCTTGTTTTGTGTTTGCAATTGCTTAAAATTCATACATAAACAAAAACAAAAAAACAATAACAAAAGCACCACAAACAAACAAAAGCACCGCAATAAAAAAGTCATAAAAAGGTGTTAAAACAAGAAGAAAAAACATATAAGAAATTATTAAACCAAAGATCTACCTCATTTTTAACAAAATTATTAATTAAAACAGTACAAAAATCAGTGAAACCTAAAAGAAACCTGAAAAGAAATTCATTAACATCATCGTGAGGAAAAAACCAATTAAAATTTGTTAGAAATTTAGGCGGAAAATGATATGAAAATTGTTTGGCAATATCTAAATAAAATGTAACGTATTTATTTGTTGAAAACAAAATTTTATTTTACTAAATACCTTTATTGCAAGTGGATATTTGTGTGTTTGGCGGCGTGTGAATGTGTATGCTTACTAAGAATGGAAATTATTAATTGTGATGTATTAATTAAAACGTCATATTATCTATTGTTGTTGTTGTTGATACCCCAATATTCATATTAGTTGTTGTGTTTGTTGAAAATGTTGGCCACTAAATTCAACTGAACTAAACTGAGTTGAGTGTGAGAGAATTTGTTATACAGTCGAACTTCCATAACTCGAATCACCCAAAAAAAAAACTTCGACTTACGGAGACTCGAGTTACAGAATTTTTTGTCAAAATAGAATAAAAGGTTTTTGTATTATGTATTTTTATTAAAAACAGCCTTTAATCGAAAACTACATACTTGAACATATAAAAGAACAAGCATATCGCCACCTAAAATGCCCAAAGACGTAACTCTCATTATCATAATTTTACAGGAGAAGCAAAAAACGTTATAAAATGAAAACTGTTTAATTGAAAATCGCGATTTCTTCACATCTCGTCTTAATGCTATGTTTCCACGACGACTTGAATAACATGCTTCGTCTTCTGAATCATGTTTATGAATCATGCTGTTTACATGACTAATAAACTTGATTCGATTTGACAGTTGTCTTTAATAAACAAACAGAATAAAAAAAACAGAATTTACAATTTGTGGAAAATAATTTTTTTTAATGGACAAACAAAAGTGAGTGGAAATTAGTTAGCTTATTTGAAAAAAAATCATACATTCGTACGTATTTACTTTCTTTACTTCCAGCAACAAGAAAATAATTTGCTTTGTTTACAATAACATTAAATTTTTACAGCTGGTGCAGATAAACTTGCGATAAAAATTAGAGAAGAGTGCAATTTTTCGGGCTTCGCAAGTAGATTCAATATGAATCTACTAGATTCGCTCTTAAAATTTTGTATGGTGAAGCAAGTTGTTTCGCTCATGGTTAGGGTGTGAATCATGAATAGAGAGCGAAGCATGTACCGTGGAAACATAGTATAAGATAGACGCCAAACTTCAGGTGACGATATATACATATCGCGATTTTCAATTAAACAGTTTTCATTTTATAACGTTTTTTGCTTCTCCTGTAAAATTATGATAATGAGGCGTTTTAGGTGACGATATGTACTCGTATACATATGTACATAATTAAAAAAATACAGTTAAGTAAAATAATTTGAAATAAGTGAATGACATTTTACTTTTTTGTTGTTACTTTCAGTCTTTTATAAGTTTACATATATTTTTCTTCAATTGATAAGCATTTTAAAACACGTTTAGTTGCCATAATAATAAAAAAATCGATTTCAAAATTTATCATCTATATTCTAGACCGAATTATGCATAGAATTGATACTTACGCAAACAAAAAGAAAACAATTTGTAATTCCCCAAAAAAATAAACAAAAATAGTATGTAAAATATCAAGCAACAAAAGAAAGTAAAACAAACAAAGTTATAAAGAATTTCGACTTATGGAAGTTCGAGTTACGGAAGGAAAATGGATATGATTTGTTCTTTTAACGCTACTGCCAACCAAATTAGTTCGAGTTACATGACCTACTTATATGGACCATGTAGAGGTCAATTTCGGAACATTATATTTTGATCCGATATTTTTTTAAATCTAAAAAATTCGGGAAAAACATTTATATAAGAATCTGTACTATGCGAAGCCGGTGTTCTCTATACTACAGAGCAGAAATTCCTTCTGCCCGGCCGTAGGCCAGCAATTCAAGAAATCTGTACTATGCGAAGCTGGTATTATATAGAGATATTAAACAGAGAAGAAAGTCTGTATACTAAATTTTGAAAAATAATTTTTTTTTAATATGTACATAATTCAGTTCTTATAATTTTGTGATTATAGTACCTACAGACGCATATCTTACTTAAATTAAAGCTTAATTTCTTGGTTGTTTATATTAATAAACTAAATTACCACTTTTTTTTAACGATTTTTTAGATAATAAAAAAATTCGGATCCAAAAATATATATGTACCTCGGATTTAACCCGTAGTCGGTCCATATTTTATATTTTCATGATATATATCGTTGGAAAGGTATTTTTAATATCTTTAATATGATTTATAACAAATTATTAGACACCCAGCAGTTCCCGAGATATAGGCTTATAGATTCTAAACTTTGAGGCCCGCCCACTCGACAATAGGCTTGGCCGACAAAATTTTTTTTATTGCTTTTATCATCTCTTATTTGTTACAATACTTACTTGTACTGAATTTTATTTGGACACCAAAATTTTTAAGAGATTTATGGTCGTTTAAGTGATTTTCGGAAGTGGGCCTTATATGGGAGGTGTGACTAATTATGGACCGATCATCATAAAATTGTACCATATTATTTGTATATATACGAAACATATTTGTGTTCAATATTATTTGGATACCGACATTTTAAAGAGATATATGCACTTTAAAGTGATTTTCGGAAGTGGACCTTATATGGGAGTTATGATTAATTATGGACCGATCTTCACAAAATTTGCAGATATGATTTGGCTTCATTTACTACTCATTTGTGGTTAAATTTGTATAGATACTTGCATAATTCAAACATTTATGATCGGTAAACTCGGGAGGACCTTTGTATATAAGCCAGGTGAAATAATGGACCGATTTCCACCAGTATCAATCCCATTCGTCCTTGGGCCGAAAAAATATCAAAATTGCGACCTGTACTCTGCGCACAAACTTTACATGGACAGACAGCCTTATGGACATCGTTAAATCGACTCAGGCAGTGATTCTGAGTCGATCGTTATACTTTAAGGTGGCTGTTGGACCAATAATTATGGGCGTTACAAACATCACCACAAATCCAATAAACACTTCTCACTATTTAGTTGTAGGGTATAATTAATTAAATATGTATAGGATTGAGGTCTAAGTCTATTTTAAAGTTAAGCTAGATTTACACGATTGAAATTTTCTTCAAAATTGATCTTCAGAATGCTTCAAACGCGTGTAAACAGCAAAATTTCTTTAAAATTGATTTATTTAATAACTATTAATAACTATTAAATAAATAAATTCATTCACATTCTAACAAGTTCCCCGTCACCCAACCATCCAGTCAATCACATACTTATGTATGTATGTATACACAATCATGTGCATGTGTGTTTCTATGAATTTAGCATTGACCTTGTATGTAACCTTTATTGTTGGTTGTCGCCTAATGGCTTGGAAAATAATTTGATTTAGCCAATATTAATTAAGTTTTTCTAATGTGGAATGGCACAAATAGTACTACAAAATGTAGAAGTAAATAGTTGAGAAAATTTTGTGATATTGTCAGCTGCAATGACTAAGATCTTGGCAGTTGTCAATTAAAATAAATGACATTTGTTTTGTTTGTTTATTTTGTTTAATATTTACAGTTTATTTTAAATAAGATAATGTTAAACAATTAAAACAAATGGAAATTATTTTTTGGATAAACAGTATAAATAAAATAACATTTTAATTAATTACAATGTGCTGCAAATTAAAAAAAATAATATTGGGGAAAACCAAGTTTAATTGGAGAACTTAAATTGATATTGGTAAAATACAAATTAAAATTTTATTTAATATTAAGCACACTTGATATTTGTTGCTAAGAGTGGGTTGACAAGCTGCGATTTGTCGCCGCGATTCTGGTGACGTTCTCTTTTGGTGTCTTTTTTAAATTCATCGTCTGTTCATATGATGAAACATTTGTTGCACCATTCTTGCGACATTTTAACATTAAAATTTTATTTCTCCTATTTCGCTCATTCGCAGATGTATTGACATATAGGACCTTGTTTTTAGTTTTGTAAATTTATGAAAAATATGTGTAAGAATATATTTTTGCATATACATATGTAGCAATTTTTATTTTTCAGTTTTTAGTATTCGTAAAGAAACAACACTGGAAACGCTGCTGATAAAAATTAAGGCCCAATTATAATATGCATAAGCAAGATTAAGCAAATTGCAAAAGTTAACGAAAAGGCTGTCAAATGCATAACCAGTTCAGAGTTAACTTTCAGGTGGCTACAATGACTTTGAAACTTTTTGTCCACAGTTGCTCATTTATGTTTAAAAAAAATGTTTTTATTTTAACAAAAAGCCATTAAATGACTATATTTTATAAATATTATTTTATTATTTTATAATTAAAAGAAAACTTCGTACCCGAAACGCATAATTTTTCCTTTTTTTAAATTATCGGCAAAAGTACTCAAATGTACAGCTGTGGCAGCACTAAAAGGCCCAACTATAATATGCATATGCTAGCTTAAGCAAACGTGCGAACACATATAAATTGTATGTGACAAACTATAATGTACTTAACGAAACTTTTCGTTAAGTTTTTCAACTGTCATTTGCTTAAGCAAAAAGCGAAACTGATCGCACATTCTGTACGGAATCAGCTGTTTGTTGTTGTTTGTTTGTGTTTTGAACAAAATGGAAGAAAATATATTTATTTTAAATTTAATAGAAAATGCGGAAACAAATAAGTGCCTTTACAATAAAAGAGGCCCTTTTTATTTTAACAAAAATGTCTTTCTGTCGCGGTTTATTTCTCTGACAGAACAAGAGCGTCTTCTTCTTTTACAGTGTAGTTCACATATTTCTTTTAATGTGCGCAGGCCTTCAAGCGCTAACTTTAATATTTTTATATTATTTAAATTTTGAGGTTTTTTCTCCATTTTTGCAACCACAATACGAAAATTAACAAAACATATGTAAACGTTTATTATTATTTACAATGTAGTGCTGCCACAGCTGTACATTTTAGTACTTTTGCCGATAAATTAAAAAAAAGGAAAAATTATGCGTTTCTGGTACGAAGTTTTCTTTTAATTATAAAATAATATAATAATATTTATAAAATATAGTCATTTAATGGGTTTTTGTTAAAATAAAAACATTTTTTTTAAACATAATTGAGCAACTGTGGACAAAAAGTTTTAAGGCCCAACTATAATATGCATATGCTAGCTTAAGCAAACGTGCGAACACATATAAATTGTATGTGGCAAACTATAATGTACTTAACGAAACTTTTCGTTAAGTTTTTCAACTGTCATTTGCTTAAGCAAAAAGCGAAACTGATCGCACATTCTGTACGGAATCAGCTGTTTGTTGTTGTTTGTTTGTGTTTTGAACAAAATGGGGAAAGAAGAAAATATATTTATTTTAAATTTAATAGAAAATGCGGAAAAAAATATGTAAGTGCCTTTACAATAAAAGGGACCCTTTTTATTTTAACAAAAATGTCTCTGTCGCGGTTTATTTCTCTGGCAGAACAAGAGCGTCTTCTTCTTTTACAGTGAAGTTCACTTATTTCTTTTAATGTGCACAGGCCTTCAAGCGCTAACTAATATTTTTATATTATTTAAATTAAGTTTTTTCTCCATTTTTGCAAACACAACACGAAAATTAACAAAACATATGTAAACGTTTATTATTATTTACAATGTAGTACTGCCACAGCTGTACATTTTAGTACTTTTGCCGATAAATTAAAAAAAAGGAAAAATTATGCGTTTCGGGTACGAAGTTTTCTTTTAATTATAAAATAATATAATAATATTTATAAAATATAGTCATTTAATGGCTTTTTGTTAAAATAAAAACATTTTTTTTAAACATAAATGAGCAACTGTGGACAAAAAGTTTCAAAGTCATTGTAGCCACCTAAAAGTTAACTCTGAACTGGTTATGCATTTGACAGCCTTTTCGTTAACTTTTGCAATTTGCTTAAGCTTGCTTATGCATATTATAGTTGGGCCTTTAAAGTCATTGTAGCCACCTAAAAGTTAACTCTGAACTGGTTATGCATTTGACAGCCTTTTCGTTAACTTTTGCAATTTGCTTAAGCTTGCTTATGCATATTATAGTTGGGCCTAAATTGTAAATTATAATAAACGTTTACATATGTTTTGTTAATTTTCGTATTGTGTTTGCAAAAATGGAGAAAAAACTTAAAAATTTAAATAATATAAAAATATTAAAGTTAGCGCTTAAAGGCCTGTGCACATTAAAAACAATAAGTGAACTACACTAAAAAGAAGAAGACGCTCTTATTCTGTCAGAGAAATAAACCGCGACAGAAAGACATTTTTGTTAAAATAAAAACGGTCCCTTTTATTATAAAGGCACTTATTTTTCCACATTTTTTTATTAAATTTAAAATAAATGTATTTTCTTCTTTCTCCATATTGTTAAAAACACAAACAAACAGCTGATTCCGTACGGAATATGCGATCAGTTTCGCTTTTTGCTTAAGCAAATGACAGTTGAAAAACTTAACGAAAAGTTTCGTTAAGTACATTATGTATTCGCAGGGTTGCTTAAGCTAGCATATGCACATTATAGTTGGGCCTTTAAATGAAAATAATACAAGAGAAAAAAAAGAGAAAAAAACCTGCGACACTCTCCATTACGTATTTCATCGCAGGAGAAATGTCGCAGGAAAAAGTCGCAGCGTGTCAAACCACTCTAATTGAAGCAAATATTTGTTTGCATAGGTCCATAATTTTGACATAGCCCCATACAAAGACCACTTCAAAAATTCACTTAAATGAACATAAATATTTTGTAAAAATGACTATCAAGTTGAAATTCAACAAGCATAATCAAAATATACATACATTCAAATTGTCGTACCAAATTTTATGATAATCCGTGCATATTTGACCATGGCCCCTATATATAGTCCAGTTCCGACAATCACTTAAATGCGCATAAATCTCTTATAAATCTCCATAATAGGTGATTTAGTGGTGGGTATATAAGATTCTGCACAAAAAAATATAAACTCTTGCTTGTTTGTTTTTAAGTTTTACTTGCTCGTATCCTTGAAAATGAAAAAGCTGATACTGTATATCACAATATACGAGTATGTATGTCAGTCATTAGCAAACTACTTACTGCTATGTAATGAAAATGTTATGAAGTAATCATTGTAGTAATTTCAAGTCATTACGCTGTTTTTTGCTACGCAGCTAATAAAACCTTTAAATTGCATATTTAAATATTTTTGGCAAATATGTTTGTTTTTTCTTAAACAATTTGTTTAAATATTTAAAGTGTTTTTATGAATTCAGCATTACTGTGCAAATGAAAAACACTTGTGATGACTAATATTTTTCTTTCAGTTTATGTAGCAAAACAATCTTTAGTTAGCTTTAAAATTGCACAAAACAAAGTCTAGAAGATTAGAAAATATGTATGCACTTGAAATGAGAAAATACTTGTTTAAAACAGATTTTAAACAAGAACACATCATTGTTTAACTCAATTACTTTCTTCTTTCTCAGTGTTTTCAAATGTTAGTTTTTCTTATAAACTGTTAATTTAAATACTAACAAATCCATCTTACGGCTAGAATAAATATTCTTTTGAAAAAAAACAACACTTGATAAATTAAAATGAAATATTTATGAAAATTTAACACTTTATATTTCTAGTTAGTTTACTGTAAATTTTGACGTTGCAAATAATGGCCCCAGGAAAAATGGCCCAAAAAATTAACGAAAAAAGGTCCAAATTTTTAGATCTTATTTCATTATGGAATTTAGTCATAATTTTTTATGAAAAATTACCCCAAGGATAAAATGAAAGTTGACCAAATATTAGGACAATTTTTCGAAGCGTAAAATTGCTACCAATATGTAAATGAATTATCAATCCAAAATTTTGTAATTTTTATAAAATACATGAATTAATATGAGATTTTTGGGGTAATTTTTCATTTTAATATTTTTAGTATATTTTGCAATATTAACGAATAAAATTTAGACCCAAAGTGCAAAAACAGAATTTCTTGGGCTTTTTTTTATTCCACGATTTTGGGGTAATTGTTCATTCCTCTTAAAATGTAAAATTATCCCAAAGAAAAAATTTCGTGTTTTTGTACCTAGTCAGTGTAATTGTTTGGAGTAATTTTTCGTTTTTTTTTTTGTTTTGCCATTATACGCAGCGCCGTAAATTTACCTAAAATTAAACAAATAAATTTTCATAAATTTCACAAAAACTTTGCCGCATTTAAATTATCAAGATATTTTGTGTGTTTGGAAAAAATTACTAAAGCAAAAATTAAATAATATTTATATAAATATAAATCATTTGCGATTACGAGTATTTGCTAAGAGATTTGCCAACAAAAGTGGAAATAAAATAAATATAAAAAGAAATTTGAAATGAAACTATGTATGTTATACTGATAACTTGTAAAGAGATTTGCTTTTTGCCACCGGATCTTGTTGGCATGAGGAGGGGTGCAAAGTGGTGCATTGATATTTGTTAAACACCCACAACAAATTGCCTGCATACAAATACGACTAGAGTAATAATAATTTGTCACCTACAAACAATGTCGTCACTGAGCAATAATAGATGCATTAGAAGACAAACAATCAAACAAAATGAAAATAAAAATCACAACATCATAAATGAATTTAAATGTTGTTGGCTGGCTGGTGGCACTTTGATTAGTTGAAATGCATTCGAGTGTGTATGGATGCATGCCACAAGATGCGCATGGCGATACAAAAAAGCAACAACGCACAAATCACACATAAAGTAGAAGCTAACAATGAATTTAAAGAGCGCTACTTTAGTTTTGAAAAATCACTGTAAAAAAATATACAAATACTGTCACTGCAGAGCGGGAACGATAAGAACGTACTTATAAATGAAATTACCTCGAAATGTCGGCAATTGGTTTAAAAGTATTTTTTTTAAGGTTAAAGTATAATTTCTGCATAGTTAAAAAAGATTCTTTGATTTGATTCTATTATATCCATCGATATTTTCCGATACTAGCAACGATTTAAATATCGAATTTTTGTCACCCCAACTAAAATTGCGCAGCCACAAATGAAAACTTTGCCAATTAAGCATAAAGAGAACATGGCACTTAAATTGTAATGCATATTCTTTCTCTGTTATAATCTCACCAGCTATTTATTGTGATTTTTTTTAATAATTTTTATAAACTTTATTGAGATTTGTTTTATTTACAGCTAAATAACCGATCACTAATTTAGACTAAATCATTTGATTACAAGAAAACTATGTTGTTACAATTAAAACTATTATCTCCGTGTGACAAAAACAGAAAAATATAAATTATACAGCCATGTCACAGAATTTAATTCCGTTCGGAAGTGGAATTAATTCCGTACTTTGCTTCTATAGAAAAAGTAAAACGAATTTTTTTTTTGGAATGAAACCACTTTTAATTTGCTACGTGGAATTGTAGTTTTAAGAATTTCTAGGTTTCATTCCGAAAAAAGTACGGAATTAATTCCACTTCCGAACGGAATTAAATTCTATGAATGACATGGCTGATAATAAAATTTTACAATTTAGGTTTTTAAAGGAACTAAATACAGCATTAAATATTTTAAGGATATTCATATTTATAGCCAATAAAGTCAATAATACTGGTTTTAATTCGTTTATCTACATACATTTTGATTTGAAAAAAGTTCTCTTTCGATACGCATTACTACGAATTCTACTCGTTTTTATAATAAACAGATTTTTTACTATTTCCTGGGAATAAAAAAGTATACATAGAATAAAATACAGTCTTGGAAAAAATAATAAGAACATCTTCTTCATTTGAATGAAGAATAAAACTTTAAAAACAAATAGGGAAGATGACGAAGATAATTTTTTTTGTTTCTGATATCAAAACCTTTATTCGTAGATCACAAAATAAAGTATTTGTCACCAGGGCCCTATTTCGCAAACAATTTATTAACTTTTCACATCGAACTTAGCAACTTGCATTTTTTTGCAAAGAGATAAGTGTTTCATTTTGAACTAAAGAAAAATTTTTGCATAGACTTGTTCTCTTTGTAAAGTATTTGCGCTCTCCTGCAAAGTGAGTGTGCAAAGTGTTCCACAATGCATTTAATCATCTTTGCATTTCTGGCTTATCACTTTTCTCTTTACATTGCTAAAAACAACTTTTTAAAAGCGGCCGTGTTTTTTTTTTTTGTGGCAACGATTGAAATGGTGGTATCAACTAGTTTTTCAGTCCGTTACCACTATCACCCAAAACAATAACATCCGGAAATGAATTCCATCTATTGTTAAATCTTTGTCTGACAGACAAATTCCGTAACACGCCTGCATTTACACTATAAAATGTGTAGACTGGTTCGCATGTTATCATCACTACCTTGTGTAATATAGGCCCATAAATTTCAATGATTGTGCAACTCACGCAACCACAAACACAAGGAAATCCACCCATCATTCCCACGACAGCCGGTTCTACGCACCGGAATGACCCGAGACCACTCGGCCAATGGCTGTCAACTCAGCAATTACTACGTCCTGCAAACTGTTGATTTTGCAACACCATGCATAGCCGCAACTCCATGGTACTGGCAAACACTTTTAGAGCCAATGTAAGCACAGTAGCAGTTGATTGTTAACAGACAAAGCATGACTGCGCTGTGTATTGTGCTCTAATTTTATTTATATATAAAAAATAAAATGGTCCATGCATGTAATGGCAGCACGTGAGAACGGCTGGAGCGATCTGGCTGATTTTTTTTATTCGATTCGAAATTCTCAGGAGATGGTTTGTAAAGAAAAAAAAAATTAAAAATTCAAAGTAAAACTCGGAATTTTTTTGTGAGTCCAGTCAACTTTACATAAAAACAAGTAAGAGTGCTATATTCGGCTGTGCCGAATCTTAAATACCCTCCACCTAAACGTAATAAAAATACAAAAACTACACTAGACTAGAATATCCTAATTCTGTGTTTTCTATTCAGTCTTAGTGCAAATTTGATTAGTATTTGATATATTGTTTGAAAGACAATTTTACGACCAAGATAATTTATCTTAAATATTTTGAAATTTTGTCTAATTTTCACCATTTTTAATTGATTTAATTACCAATTCTTACCATAATTTACAGAGTCTTTCTGATGTTCATAATAATCTTGAGTGTAATTTAACAAACAGAGTATAAAAAAGGGGAACAATTCGGTTTTAGTGACTTTGCTCAAAAAAAAAAAAAAAAATCAAATAGGGCTTTTAGAGGAGATGCCAGTAAAAAAAATTGTTGGCGGTCACTCATATTTTCGAGTGGGCGGGCCCGTATAGTTGAAAATATATAGGCCTATATCTCGGGAACTACTGGGTTCTTGATAATTTGTAATACATTAAATAAAAGGTATTAAAAATACCTTTCCAACGATATATATCATGATTATGAATATGGGTTAAATCCGAAAAGAATATTTTTTGACCCGAATTTATTTGTTTTTTGGAAATGGTTCTTATATGGCAGCTATGACAAATTATGGGCCGATCTTCTTAAATTTTGGAACAGTTATTTTCATGCATATGAGGATATTTCACGTCGAATTTCAACAATAACGATATATATACGATATATATTAGTATTAACGTGGATTTCGGTAGTGGACCTTATGTGGGGGATATAGTCAAATATGGGCCGATAATCTCAAAATCCAGCAGTTTGATTTAGGCTTATATGTAAATGATCCGTGTAAAATTTTGGATTGGTACCCTTATTTATAAGAGATTTATGAGTATTAAAGTGATTTTCGGAAGAGGGCTTTATATGGGGCATACGGTTAAAAATATACCAAAATTTTGTGGCATGATTTTTGTATATATGTAAATGATCTGTGCAAAGTTTTGAGTCGGTACCGATATTTTTACAATATATATAGGGATAAATATCTTTTTCAGATGTGGTCCTTGTATGGGAGCTATGACCAGTTCTGGGCCGACCACCATAAAATTTGGTACAATAATTTATTTGCCTATAAAGAGTATTTATGTCAAATTTTAGCCGTTTGCCATTATTTATATTTGTTTTATACGTATTTATGTGAATTTTGGGGTCTATGGTCAAACATGGACCGAAGCAAAAAAAATTTCGTTTTGCGATTTCTTTTTGCATAAAACTTATTTTTGCTGAATTTTGTCTTGATATTCCAATTTTATAGGCATTTATGAATAATTGAGCAATATTTCTGGAAGATTTTTTTGTATGGGGGCTATGAGAAATCATGAACCGATTCTTACTATTTTCCGCACACTTTCTTCTTTTATCATACAAGCAACGTATACAAAATATTGCAATAAAATGGACAAAAAATATCAAATTTTTATGGAGGTTGTCTCACATATTGGTCCATAACTCTGGTTGGCCTAAACCGATTTTGCTGATTTTAAATAGCAAACTTCTCGAAAGCATTTCTGACAGAATTATTGAAGATTTGGATATCGAATATATCTGGGGACTTCAAAAAACTGATTTCAAGAGACAGACGGACATGGCTTAATCGATAATATACTTTATAGGGTCGGAATATATATTGTGGAAATTACAAACGGAATGACAAACTTATATATACTCTTCTCATGATGGTGAAGGGTATAAAAAGCCCCCTAAAGTATGCTGTACAAATTTAGATATTTTAGTTGCAAATAAATAAGAACAGGCAGGTAAAATAAAATCCACTTGGATTTGATTTAAACGAAAGCACTCTTAAAAATTAAAGTTTAGTAGTCACGAAAAATTAAATCGTCAAACAAAAACTCATGTCTTAACAATTTGAAATTTTCACTAGTTATAACAATATGAATTTGTGAAGCGATCGTTTGACAAACTTATCAAAATTTGCTTTGCAAAAATAGAATTTTAAGTTTTTGTGAATTACTCTTTTCAATATTAACTTTGCTTTATGCACAAGAGAAGTGAACATAAAAATTTCAAAAACTTTGCAAATTACAATTATCAATTTCAAATTATCACTTATCAAACAGCATAGTTCTGAGGAACATTAATGGGTCGATTATGTATAGCAACCAAACTGGAGTTGGGTTGCCAATGAAATGAATTTCGGACTACAATAACTTTCTTTCACGAAAGAAAACGATCACTGAATACTTCTTACACTCTTACAAAAAAAAAAAATAAAAAAAATTTACAATGACACTGCGAAAACTTGTTCACCCAACTACATTCGGTCGACGACTGAAAAAACTAACAAAAGTTGTTAACGTTGCTAGAAAACAAGGTTGCCATGTGAAAAACTCTGTTAAGGGTCGGAAAAAATGTTAAAGGTGCCCCGGGTGTAAACGTGCCCCACTCTCCTCTACTATCAAATTCGTCACATGAAGGTTATTGCTAGAGGTGAATAGGGTGAAAATCTTTGTTTGAAAACAAAATTAACATTTCAAACATGGAAATACAAATTCTTGCATGGTGAAATTAAATACCAGGTGACAGCATTGCTACAACAATTACAACAAGGCAAGAACAACAGGCATTTTTCTATATGAAAAACTTTCGTCACTGTCAAAAAGTTTTTTTTTTATATAACTTTTTGGCATTTTCAAATTCACCATGAATAATCAGCTGGCGCTACGCTATCACCTAGTATTTAAATTCACCTTGAATTCTTGTATAGGCCTGATGGTTTGGTCTGCTGAACTGTACGCAAACAACCAGGGTTAGCCCTAACAAATTTTATTGAAAAAATTCAAATAAAAGTACTTAAAATAAAAAAACAAAAATAATTTTAAAAAAGTACCAAATATGTACTGAAATTACCACAATTACTAGTTCAGTTCAGAATAACATAGTGTGAATTAAATTTTGAGTGGTTAAATTCTTATTTTATATTGATTAGCTCGTTCATTTCAAAAAGCCTTTTACTATTATTACTATCAAGCGTTGAACTCTTTTTAAAAATGTGTAACAGTACCTTAAGAGCTGTTAATTTTGAAAACCTTAAATTAATAACTGACAAAGTAAAGCCAAGCTTTACTGCCCCATATTTTAATACAAATTTAGGTTACTCATATTTATTTCTACACCATATTGAGCAACATTATATGATAATAAATATTAGTGTTAATTTACAAAGAATTGTTGCTATCTTTTAGAACATTAACAGTCATCAACAAAGTAAATGAATGTCATTGTAAAGATTCCTAACAAAAACAAAAAGAGCAAATTTTAAATCTTTCTAATTAAATGACAAAACCACTGAACAACTAAATTGCAACTGCCACAATAAACTAGAGGATCAATTAAAAACAAAACAGCAATAGAAAAGACAATTTTTATTGCTATTAACAAGTGCAAAAACAAATTAAATAAAAAAAAAAACATTTAATAAAATTACAAAAATAAAAAAAAAACAAAGAAAAGCTAAAGTGAGAATGATGATGATGATGATACTCGTATCAAATGAAAGATGTAAAATAGATAAAATACTCGTAGTAGGAAAAAAAGCGCAAAATAAAATAAACATTTGTTATTGTTGTTCTGATGCAGAGGCAGTCAGTAAAGTGTAATAAAGTTGGCTGTAACCATTCTGTTGCCACTGCGTTTACAATAAACTGAACAAATCACCACGAATTAAAAATCTAAAATCAGTTGGTATCTACATTTTGGCCTCTATTGTATTCACATATTGTATTGTTCAGATGTTTAGCTGAAATTGATAACAACAACAGACACAACAGCCAGCAACAATATACCTATACGATTGCAACAAAATATTTATTTGCAACTGCACTTTTCAATTGAATTCTTTTTTTTTTCCTGTATTTATTTTATTCTCGTTGATGTTGTTTACCGTTTAGAAAGTTTTTTTGTTTTAGTTTTTACAATTTTTAGTATCTTGCTACCAATTTCGTTCGCATTTAAAAATAACGTTCTTTTCATTTCAACGTCTTAGTTTTCGAGTGGGTACCCAAACAGTAAGAACAACAAAAATCGTTAAACAACCATCTCAAACTGTAAAAAACAAGAGCAGCAGCAACAGTCACTGCCACATCCACTAAAAACCACCATCATCAACATTCAAAATATAAAATGCCCACTAATAAAGTAGTAATTTTACGTCACGGTGAGAGTGAATTTAATAAATTAAATTTATTTTGCGGTTGGTATGATGCACCACTAACAGAAAAAGGTAAAATAATTAAAAAAAAAAAAAAATACAATATATTACATACACTGGTTATGCTCTCACGTGCTTACAAAACCCTGTTGTGCATAAAATTCTTTATTTTATTCTATTTTCTTTTGTTTGTTTGTTTAAAGGTCTTGAAGATGCTGCCAAAATTGCCGTAACCGGTCTGCGTCTTGATAATATGAAATTCGATTACATCTATACTTCGTTGCTGCAACGGGCCCATCAGACCGTCAAAGTGATTGTGAGGGAAATGAATTATGACAATGTGCCTATTGTTTACGATTGGCGTTTAAATGAACGCCATTATGGTGATTTGACAGGTTTCAACAAACGTCAAGTGGCCAATAAATATGGCGAAGAAAAGGTGAGATTTGAAAGAGATTATGAATGGGAATAGATTTACAATTAAGGCCATGTTATGCATTTATTTGTTTTTAATTAAATTTTGATTTGCCAACATATAAACCTATGGGCATCGCTACTTCTAAACTACTTTTTATACCCACCATCAACAGGATGGACGGTTAATCATTTCGTTTGTAACACATCGAAATACTGGTCGTAGTACAAAAAAGTCTATATACTGTGAGTCCTTATAAGATTCTAAGACTAAGATCTAGCATATCCGTCCATCTGTTGAAGGCACGATAGAGCTTCAAAAAATAAGACTTGGAGCAATGAAATTTCTTCCAAGCATTCTTTGTTTCACCGAAATGTATTGAAAATGGACAAAAAATGTAGGATCTGAGTTACAGACAAAAGTTTCAGACAACCTCGATATTTTTTGATGTTTTCTTCAAATATAATGCAGTTAATATCATGAAATTTTGCACACTTTAGTACAAGTAAGAATCGGTTCACGATTTCTCATAACCCCCATATTAATGTCTTCACGGAATATGGCTCTATGATACATAAATGCCTTTAGAATAACAGCATCCATAAAAAAATTCATATTAGTTTCACGTAAAGATTAACCACAAAGCGGTATTATGTTTGAATCGGTCCATATTTTACCATTACCCCTTATATAAACTTCACTTCCGAATATAACTTAAATGCTTATATACTCTTATAGAAAACAGTATCAAGTTAAAATTCCACACAAGTAATCCACATATATACACTAGGGTGGCCCAAAAAAAAAAAAAATCTGAAATTTTCAAAATTTTTGAGTATAAAAATTTGTGAATATAAAATATTTTTTTTAATTTTTGTAACCCATTGAATGCGCCTCTCAAAGACCTTTCATATGATACCAAATTTACATATAGTTCCTTTGGAAGAAATGTGAAAAAAATCAATAAACCTTTAAAAAGGACCTTTTTATCCTTTGATCCAGCTCACCAAATATTGACCCCAGGACAAAAAAATTGAGAAACGTGAATGAATAAAATTTTCATATTAGTCGAGAACATCGATACCTTATTTGTTCTCCATACAAACGGGGCCACCCTAATATACATAAATTATTTATAACAATGAGTCCATATTTGACCAAAGCCCCCATATAAAGTCCATTTCAGAAAATCACTTAAATAAGCATAAATATCTTATGAACATCACTACCAAGTTTAAATTCGACACAAATAATGCACATAAATCACCATAACGAATTTTATGATGGTCGATTCATATTTAACCATTGCCCGAACAAGTTTTGAATGCATATAAATCTCTTATAAACATCATTATCAAGTTGAAATTCGTCAGAAATAATATACATATATATATATGTATAAATCATAGCAACCAACCTTATGGTCATCGGCCCTTAAATGGTCATAGCTTCCATACAATTACCACTTCCGAAAAACCTATTTACCTTCGTAAATGTCTTATAAATATCGATATGATATTTTTCAACTATCAGTTATATGTAAGTAAAAATTTTACTATTGGATTTTGTGAAGATCAGACAATAATTGGACACAATTCCCATATAAGGGCCATTTCCGAGAATAACTGGAATACCTAAAAAAACTCTAAAATATATAGTTATTGAGATATGAAATTCAACATATGATCCAAATACAGTAAAATATATTATGGCGATCGTTCCATAATATGTAATAGATCCCATATAAGGGATCCAAAAATATAATAACTCGTATAAACATTAGATTACGCTATTGATATAAACATATGTATGTATGTATTTAGGGTTATAAGATTATATCGAGCCATAACCGCCGAAAAAATGTATCCCACAAACTCAAAATTTTACAGGGGAAGGTTTTTTTTTAAATAAAATCAGTTTGAATAAAGCCATTATTTTAAAATTTATAATGTAAATATTGTTTTGTGTAATACATTTAATTTTAATAATTCTAAATGATGTTGAACTATCGATTTCGATAAAAAAACAACAATCGATTATGGTGTGGGATACATTATTTTGGCGGTTATGGCTCGATATTAGTTTTAGAATATAAACTCTTAAGCTAGATTTACACGATTGAAGGTATTTTGAAGTCTTATCAAAATTTTGAAAATTTATTTTGATGTTCTATTTACACGTTTCAAAAATTTGATCAAAATATTATTTCAATATATTTCAAAATCTTTTGATAAAAATTTGATCAAAATTTTTTGAAGCTAATTTACACTATTGGTAAACTTTTTATATTGAAAATATTGACTTTGATCAGCTGTTTTGCTTCTTTTGAGAAATAATTTAATTTATTGTTATAAAAAAAACAATTAATAATTATGGACGACGACACAATCATCATAGCATCAACATTTTTACTATTGAAGGAAGAAGTAGCTGATAATAATGCAAAAAAAAGAAGAAAACAAAAGGAACATAGGGTTCGATCTTTTCTTTTGGAAGGTATGTCTCTTTTAGGGAGCGAATTCCATCAGACGATTTTGATTATTTGCTTAATCTCGTCACCCCATCAATAGAAAAGGCTAATACTAATATGCGGGAATCTTAATGCACCGGAAAACGCCTAGCAATTACTTTGAGATTTTTAGCGACTGGGGACAGTTACCCAAGTCTGATGTTCTTGTTTAAAAGATCAAGATCATCGATATGCAATATTGTGCCTGAAGTCTGCGCTGCATTATATAAAGTATTAAAAGATGAATTTTTAAAGGTAAAACCTAATTTATTAAATAAAAAAAAAAAACATATCAAAAATAATATCTATTGGTGCAGATGCCAGCAACAGAAGAGGAATGGGAGAGTATTTCCCAAAGTATAAATAAAATGTGGAATTTTCCCAATTTAATTGGGGCATTAGATGGAAAACACATCAATATTATAGCACCAGCACATGTATATGTATTGATATGATTTTGAATCAAAAGAATGAACATGCTGTCAAATTATTTATTGTTATCAATATTGCCAGATGCGATTTTGATGCTCATTTACACGGCATCAATAAAATCTTCAAAAGTTTTGTTCAATAAATTTTGATCAATAAATTTTGAAGAAATTTTGCTGTTTACACGAGTTTAAAGCATTTTGAAGAGAAATTTTGAAAATTTCAATCGTGTAAATCTAGCTTTACTTGTTATTTATAAAAATTGTTCCTAGCCTTACGTTTTTGTCTCTATAACTTATAATTTCTATTCTGTTGTAAATTTCTCCATTTCACAGGTACAAATCTGGCGTCGATCATTCGACGTTTCACCCCCACCGATAACACCCGACAATCCCTACTATGACAAAATACGCAACAATCCAAAATTCAAACAAATACCAAGGGACCAATTTCCCGATACAGAATCACTAAAGACACTAATGTTGCGCACAGTGCCACTGTGGGACAACGAAATAATGCCAAAAGTATTAAAAGGAGAAAAAGTGCTGATAGTGGCACATGGAACGGTAGTAAGAGCCCTAATGAAATATATTGAAGGTAACATCTCAAAAATAATAATAATGATTCAAATTAGCTTAAAATATCTTCTTAACTTTTAGGCATAACCGATGAGGATATAATGAAATTGAACATACCCAATAGCGTGCCCTGTGTCTATCAGTACGACATGGAGCTGGGCATGCGTGTGGGCACTCTAGAATACTTAGCCGACGATGAGTATGTAAAAAACGAAAGCGCCAAAGTGGCTTCTATAGGAAATTAAAACTTTTGTATAGAAGCAGAAGCAACTATAATACCAACGGACTGATATTTTACAAAAATTGTTTCATTGTTTAGATGTGTATTGCAGCTCATAAAATCATAAGGAATTTCAGAAATTCTTACATTATTTTCCTTTTGTAGCGGTGCAATGCAATATTTAAATTCACACAATATAAATATTATTAGATTCATTTTTGTTTTGTAAATTTATTATAAATAAAATTAATTTGTTGTATACACTATGAGAAGGAGTAGTTATTTATTTATTTATTAATTTATTTATTGAATTTTTTCACATTTGGAAAATATTTACTCAAAAAAGCGTAACCACTTGTTTTAGCATAAACTTGTTTGACGTTGTTTACTCTTACAAGAGTTTTGCAAGATCAAACAACATCAAATAAATTAAACCTAAATATTTGTTATGATTTGACCTAAATAAGAAAAGGATTTTAAATAAATAAACGAATTCAAATGTGTTATTTAGTGGTTACGTGTTTTTCGTCAAATATTTGACAAGTGTGACCGTATCTTAAGTCTTATATTTAAAGTACAAGAATAATAAATGAGCATAAACAAACTTGTTACAGAAAACTCTATATTGATAACATGTTACATGAAAAAGTTATATAAAAATTTTCTAAAACTATTAACATTACTATTTATTTGTTGATTTCGTGGAAGATTGTTCCAAAGACGAGCAGCATGTACATTAAACTGCCATTCAGACACTAGGTATCAATGTCGAGGTATTATCTTCCAGAAATATTGCTCAATTATTCATAAATGCCTATAAAATTGGAATATCAAGACAAAATTCAGCAAAAATAGGTTTTATGCAAAAAGAAATCGCAAAACGAAATTTTTTTTACTTCGGTCCATGTTTGACCATAGACCCCAAAATTCACTTAAATACGTATAAAACAGATATAAATAATGGCAAACGGCTAAAATTTGACATAAATACTCTTTATAGGCAAATAAATTATTGTACCAAATTTTATGGTGGTCGGCCCAGAACTGGTCATAGCTCCCATACAAGGACCACATCTGAAAAAGACATTTATCCCTATATATGTATATTGTAAAAATATCGGTACCGACTCAAAACTTTGCACAGATCATTTACATATATACAAAAATCAGGCCACAAAATGTTGGTCTATTTTTAACCGTATGCCCCATATAAAGCCCTCTTCCGAAAATCACTTTAATACTCATAAATCTCTTATAATTAAAGGTACCAATCCAAAATTTTACACGGATCATTTACATATATGCCTGAATCAAACTGCTGGATTTTGAGATTATCAGATTATCGAAATCCACGTTAATACTAATATATATCGTATATATATCGTTATTATGTTGAAATTCGACGTGAAATATCCTCATATGCATGAAAATAACTGTTCGAAAATTTAAGAAGATCGGCCCATAATTTGTCATAGCTGCCATATAAGAACCATTTACAAAAAACAAATAAATTCGGGTCAAAAAATATTCTTTTCGGATTTAACCCATATTCGGTCCATATTTTAGAATCATGATATATATCGTTGGAAAGGTATTTTTAATACCTTTTATTTAATGTATTACTAATTATCAAGAACCCAGTAGTTCCCGAGATATAGGCCTATATATTTTCAACTGTACGGGCTCGCCCCCTCGAAAATAGGCGTGACCGGGAAAATTTTTTTTTGCTGACATCTCTAAAAACCCTATTTAATTTTGTTTTTTTTTTTTTTTTTAGCAAAGTCACTAAAACCGAATTGTTCCCCTTTTTTATACTCTGTTAAATTACACTCAAGATTATTATGAACATCAGACAAACTCTGTAAATTCTGGTAAGAATTGGTAATTAAATCAATTAAAAATGGTGAAAATTAGACAAAATTTCAAAATATTTAACATAAATTATGTTGGTCGTAAAATTGTCTTTCAAACAATATATCAAATACTAATAAAATTTGCACTAAGACTGAATAGAAAACACAGAATAAGAATATTCTTGTCCTATAACCAGTTTTTGTATTTCTTATTACGTTTAGGTGGAGGGTATTTAAGATTTGGCATAGCCGAATATAGCACTCTTACTTGTTTTAATTGTATTTGTGTAACATTAAATAAATAAAGACTCGTTATATTTTCTTCAAACTTCTTGACGCTTTTATTTATTTCACGTCAAGTGACCCAATTTTAAAAATCGATGTCTTCCGATTATATATATCATTCAAAAGATCTTAGTTTCTTCTTTCCAAATCTAGTAAGAAATTGAAAATCGAGTCATTATCAACAAAATTACAGACATATAAGTGCGCAAAGGTACAAAAACCGGTTTTGTAATCGTAAAACCGGATTTTGGAGGTGTCCGGCACATTTCAAGGTTAATATCCCGTGTATATGTGTATGCTCCTGATGGGCAAACTAAACCTAAAGCATTGCAATAAATACTTAAAATTAAATTAATAAATATTTTATATATTTATAAATACGTTTTATTTTATTTTATAACGGGGTAGCGAAGCGCACCGGGTTTAGCTAGTATGTAATAAATGAATATTATTTCATTCAAAAAATTTCCTTGAATTAAACATTTTATATAGTTTTATGAATTAAACACTCAACTTAAAACAACCCTCTGTAAGCGAAATAATCTGGCAGATAAAAATTAAAAAGTTAAAGACAAACAGCTGATGAAATTTTTAACATAACAGAAATATGCTAAATGTCAGTTTAAAAACGAAACAAAACAAAAAATTCGAATATTTAATATTGAAAATAAACAATAATAACAGAAATCAAACAAACACTCACTCAAAGAGTGCGCAGTGAGCAAGCACACAACCCAAGAGAGATTTGCAATATATGTATGTACATCCAAACATACATATTATGTTCAGCGTGGCCATATTAGCTTTTTTCAAACTAAATTTAGCTTCATTTTTTAACGTTTAGCTAGAAATATTTCATTTAGCTTTTAGCTTTCTTTTAGCTTTTTTAATTAATTTATATTTCAAACGTTTGTCAAATAATTTTTTAACTTTGCAAAACAACCAATTCTTTTCATTACAAAATAGCCTGAGCAATACAAAATGTAAATTTTATGAAAATTTTAAAGAAGAAATGTGATGATATTAGTCTTGGAATTACAATGGCAAAAATTAAATACCTTTGATTTGACAAACCAAAAGTCAACTACAGAATTTTGGATTAATGTTTCTGAGCACAAAAACGCAATGAATGAAAACTCTTTTAGAGAATTCTCAACTTTTGTGATGAAATTTCTAGTTTTGCATTTCAGTAACATTTAATTAAAACTAAAATTAGAAACAGATTTTCTCTAAACACCATGAATTCACTTCTATACATCAGATGTGGGCTTAAAAGGTTAAATAAATGTTGTCAAAATTTTGAAGTAACTAAGGATCTTATAAAAAAATTGATAAGGATATTTATACAAATGATAATAATTTTATGTCTGGCTCAGAAGTAGAAGAATATATAGAAGAATGTTATGAAATATTTAACATGTAGCCTTACACTGTTATAATAGTTTGTTGAGAAACTATTATTTTATGCATTATACATAGCTTTTAATTATACCCTACACCACCACAGTGGGGCCCACTTTCGAAATTCACTTTAAGGCCCACTTTCGAAATTCACTTTAACGATCATAAATATTCAAATAAAATTTGACACAAATAAGTTTCTTATATACAGAAATAATGATACCTAATTTTATAAATGGTCGGTCCATAATTAGTTAAAACTCCCATATAAGACCCTCTCCGTAATTCACGTTAAGCTCCATAAATCGTTTAAAAGTATTTATTCATAGACATCATGACACTAAATTTTTTTATGATCGGTCCACAATAGGTTATATATCCCACATAACTAACATATACATACTTATTCAAGAAATATAAAACCGATAGTCATTGATGCTAGTGCTCTTGGACTTAGATTTATTGTAATTTTAATTATAACAAATTTTTTAATAAATAAATAAAATAAAAAAAAATGTTTTATACATACACTGGGTGTAGGGTATTATATGGTCGGGCTTGATCGACTATACTTTCTTACTTGTTTATGAATAAGGACGTAAGTACATACGTATATAGTATACCTACATAAACACTATTTAAAAATTAAAAATATCGAAATCATGAAAAGTAACTATAAAAAGCTTAAAATAGTTTAGCTTTATTTTTTGGCTTTTAATTTCCTTTTTAGCTTTTTTTCAAACGTGATTTAGCTTTGTAGTATTTCAAAATCTGGTCACACTGATTATGTTAATAGTATAAGCGATTTTTGTCGATTTGTTTTATTTATTTGGTCTGACACACCGGGGACAGCGTTGCCGTTTTTGGTTATTTCTAACCAAAATTGGTTATTTTTTTTCTCAATGTGTACATGTGTAGATTTTTTCTGTTTTGGTTATTTTTTTTTACTGAAAATATTTACTATGTGAATTTAAATTTTGGGATAAAATTTCAACATACAAAAATGGCCTAAACGAAAATTGTTTTAAAGCACTTGTAAATTTCGTACAAAATTTATTGACATTACCCCACAGTTCCGCTGCAGCTGAAAGAACATTTTCTCAGCTTAGTTTGATAAAAACAAAATTTAGGAATAATTTAGATTTTAAGACAATTAGTAATATATTGCAAGCAAAAGACTTGTGCAAAAATCAAAAAAATGTCCATTTTGTTTGGTCTGCCATATTTATTGTAATATAATATATTTATATTTATTGTAATATAATTACATGTTTTTTAGTATTTAAGAGAGTAACTTTTAGTTCCCTATTTTATTGCCAATGAAAAATTTTTTGTTTTTATTATATACTTTTTATTTTTGTTTAAGACATTAAAAATTAATAATTAAACTTGTAAAGTATTGGAATTTTAAATTTTACAAATTGTAGCATTAGCTTATGTTTCTTTGCATTACTTTTTGTAAAATATGACGCTTAGTTTTTTAAAAAAATTATTTTTTAGTATTAGGAGTTGTGTTGTAAAATACGTTGTTTTATGTTTTTTTTTTGTTACCTTAAAGTACAAATTATAGTTAAAATTACAAAAAATAAATAAATAGTACATGCATTTAAATTTGGTTATTTTTTTTTTAATTTGGTTATTTTTTTCATAAATGTTGGTTACAAAAAAATTTTTTTTGTGGCAACACTGACCGGGGAGTATTAAAGAAGAGAGCCTTTTTTTGTTGTGTGTCACACAGCCAGAGTGTTATAATTTAATTCGCAATAGAAAGGTGTATGAAAGTATCTGACAGATACACTTTCAGTTTGTTTAGTTAAGCCAAAGACAACGGACGGACGGATGTAAAACGACGGCTAGCAACGACAATGACTTGTTTGTTGTATGTTGTGCGGTACGTTTTAAAAACAAAATCATCAATCAAACAATCATCAGTGTGTGTTTCTTTTTTTTAGTTTTTGTCTGAATTAAACGCGTATGTAAATGCTGGGCAAATGTCGCAGCACAAACTATTTAATTTAACAAATTAAATAAATATTCAAATACAAATAATAAGAATAATAAAAAAAATACTAAACACAGTGTGTTGCCACCAAACTAGATTTTGTATACTTACTTACTTAGCTGGTGTTGTTTGAAAATTATCTGAAACAAATATAAAATTATTTTGATTAATAATTAATTAATTAAATGTCGATTTTTTTTGAAATTGTAAATGATTTAATTCAAAGCTTTTTGAGGTTGTCAGATAACCAGCAATATTTGTCTAGCTGACAAAATTACGTGAAATTAAGCAATAGTTGCACTGTGGAAACTTAAGTTTTATTACTTTTATTATTGAGTAGAACCTATCTAAATTTGTAGCATGGTGTAACTATACAAGGTGAGTGCAGTAGTACAGCTGACTGACTTTGTTTACAATTTACTTATGTCAAAAATAATACTTTTTCAAGTGTTTTTGACAGTAGTAGATACACACGAACAAAATGCCTGTTGTTTCTGTATTGTGTTGTGTTTGTTGTCGATTTGCACTCAACTTGTATAATTTACACCATGGTCGTAATTCAGCTCTGGGAGGAGGAAGAACTCGCGCGTCATTGTCATTATCGCTTAAGGGCAATCAGGCCGTCCTTTTTTCGCTGCCTTCGAGAGAGTTGCGTCTCACTTTTGCATTGGTTAATGCTTGGCGTCGTCTAACTGTACCGCATTACGGTTTTTCGAAGTTGTGCATTGGTCACATGCTAAATTTTTTGTTTTAATACAAGATTTAAGCGTTCCAGCTTCCTATATGAAGGTATAGGTCGACTTGGAACTCACTAGAATCGATCGTGGGATAACCTGGCAATTTGAGGGATTAATTCTTCGCCAACCTAATTTATATTAAAAAAAAAAAATTACACCATGGTTTGTAGAAAACTAAACATGTATCAAGCAATTTCAGTACAGTGCCGCTTGACAGCTGTCACAGTTCCTACATATAGTCTGAACAAATCGTCTTTTTTTTAAAGAGAAGTAACACTCAGGCAATTAATATGCATATATATAATTGCGCTACTTTCTTTGGAAAGGGAATAGATTGAAGAAGTAAAGGTGGTGAAAGTAGAATTAAGCTTAATATCACAACTCTGCAATTGCGCATTATGTTTGTTTTCAGTGCAGCATTGCAGCGCCTCTAGTGGTGAGTAGACGCATTAATGTTAAAGCTTGATTTTATAGCCTTTATTTAATTTTTGTTTACTTTGGTGGATAGATAGAATACTAATAATTGGCAGAAACTGATGTTGTTTGAGTGGCAGCGGCTGGGAATCGAACCCGGGCTGCAAATACCGACTCATGCTTAATGATCAAATGCGCTAACCAATTAAGCTACAGCACCTTAAATGAAGGTCAACAAAATCGGCTTATAAATCCCACGACTCCTTCGATTTCTTGTCATAAATTCACTGAGGTCGATGACTTCAAATTGACTGTGTTGAAATGAAAAGGTTTTATTTAATTCCATCTTGTCTTTACGTTTAGGAATGATTTGAGTAAAATTTTTTGACATTTATTTGAGAAGTTATAATTTCTCAAACAATATTTTATAAATTGAAAATTAATATTTGATTTGATTATAATACTTGATAAGAAATCGGGATAATGCCAATTTTTAAAGATTGATTTTTTCAAATTGAAATCAAATATAATATTCACCCTTCATTTAGGTTTGAGAAACCTTTGAGAATTATGTTTAATATTAAATACTATTTGAGAAACTATTGAGAATTGTTTTTTGTAAAAAATGATAACATTTGATAAGAAATATGGGAAAATTATCATTTTTAAATCTAGCCTCAAATCAAATGTAATATGCAAGACACAGTTTAGAGAATTATGCTTGATATTAAATCTTTGAGAAACTATTGAGAATTTAAATATGAGAAAATGTTAATTTTTCAACATTGATTTTTTTAAATCCAGCTCAAATGTGAATTACATTTGATAACTTTCTTTTAGATGTTTAGCTAATCAGGTTTAAGAAACCTTTGAGAACTATTTTTTTTTTCGCAAAAAATGGAAAATTTTAAAACTTGATCTAGCCTAAAATTGATTTTCAATGCAATATTGAAATACCTTTGGTTATAAATTTTTAAAAGTTGACTATTTAGGTTTGAGAAATCTTTGAGAATGGGTTTTTATTACAAATTTATATTAATATATCACAATGGACCGTATTGGTCTCTAAGTGATGGTTTGGGGACAACCTCACACCGGCCATCTAACCTAACCTAACCTATATTAATATACATTGTTTAAACGACAATATTATTTAAACAATTCTAATGACAACTTTATTGCTATCATTTTCAAAGATGAAAATACCAATTTACACAAAGCAATTCTTATTGAAAAAATTTAAATAATTTTTTCTTTGAAATTGCTTCGGTGTTTCAACAGCACAATATAATTGCTTAAATCACTCGTATTTGTATTTGAGAGTGTACAAACATTTGTATGCACATATGTATGTATGTAATACAAACTAAAGAGTAACAATAATTGCTAATACAATCAAGTGTGTACTCTTCCCTTATCTTCCCCTCACCCCGAACCAGCTTAGCTTTTAGAATTGCTTCGTGTAAATTGGGACAAAAGAGCTATATAAACAAGACTTATGGTACGGTCACACTTGGCAAATATTTACTCAAAAAACCGTAACCACTTGTTTTAGCACAAATTTGTTTAACCTTGTTCACTCTTACAAGAGTTTTGCAAGATCAAACATCATCAAATAAAAAAAAATTAAATATTTGTTGTGTCCTGCCCTAAATAAACGAAGTTTTTTTTTAGAAATAAATAAACAAGCAATTTCAAATAGATGTTATTTAAATTTGCCAAGTGTGACCGTACCTTTAGTTTCAAATTCCTCCTAGTTGCTTAGTTTTGAAAACAAACTCCAAAGTATTAAGGCTTTCCTCAGAAGGTGGCAACACAAAATAACATATACAAAATATCTCTACAGTAGTCGTGAAGAAAAACCGAAAGAAATACTTAAAAACAAAAAAAATCATCAGCATTTATATTTACAGAGATATTTCAGATGCAGATGTAGATGTATAACAAACAGCAACATCAACAACACAAATAATAATAACAATAATAAAATAAGAAGAACTTTCCAACAACAACAAACCCACAGCAAATAAAGAAGAGGTTTTGACAAACAAAAACACAAAACCATAATAAAAAATTTAAGTATCTCATAGATACTTCTTCATACATGCATATGTATATGAACATAATACTTATTCGCGTACTCGGCACATACGCTACATGTGTGTACAAGCAGGAACACAAAAATGTGCTTAAAATTATTTATAAATAAATAAGTTTATAAAAATTACACACAAAAAAAAATCAAAAGAAAGAGCGAAAGAAAGAAAATTCTAATAAGATTTTTAGGAAAATATTTAAATGGATTTCTTTTTTGTGGTGCGCTATTTGATGAAAAGAAAAAAGTAAACGAAAAAATTGATTGAAAAAAATTTAGAATAAATAAATAAATTAAAAAAGTATAACAAACCAAAGAATAACATATGTACATATGTATATAAATATTAAGTTAAAAGTAAAATAATAATAAATCAACGAGTATTTGGGTGTTTAAGAAAAAGTGCTAATAAGAAATTTTTCAAAAAAAAAAAAATTAACAAAAACCTAAAAGAAATCTCAGCTAAAATTTTGGAAAATATAAAAACAAAAAATAGAAGAAAATTATTAAATTAAACAGAAATACATAAACGTACATATGTATGCATGTATTAAAAAAATCTATTCTTCAACTATAGATACTCATACTCAGCAACATATATACATTCATACAGCCATCCTTACATCCTTTAAGTTGCAACATCAAAAGTGAAAAATCGATTTTATTTTCCTTTTTACAGTGTGAATGGAAATGTGAATACAAGTGTTTGTGTGTGTGTTTGTTTGTTTGTTTTTGTATCTCAATTTGGTGTGTATTTTTCGGTGTGTTGCCGAACGAACAACAGCAACAAATTTGTTTCTCTTCCTGTTCCTTTAAAACCGACATACTGTTACAAAAGAAAATCATCAACAGCTACATCTATAATAACAGTAATAATAACAACAACGTGAATAAATTCAACATCTACAACAAGTTTAAGAAATTGAAAAAACAACAAAAAAAATGTGTAATTTTCGAAAGCAATTTTTATTAATGAATTTTATTTTTAAACCCTAAGAACACCACAACTAAAAAAAATTACATAAATTAAATTAAATTAAATACAAAACAACAAAAAAAAAAAAAAAAAACAAAATTTTGACAAGGAAATACAACCCCTTCTTTGGTTAGACAGACAGGTAATTTGAAATATTTATTAAAACCGATTTGAGAAATCATAGTTTCCGAAAACTTTTTTTATTTTATAAATTAAAATTTATTAATTGATAAGAAATGTAAAATTCTAACATTGATTTTCAAATTAATATTTAATTGTAATATTCAAGTCTTAGTTTGTGTTTGAGAAACCCCTCAAATTGAATTCAAATGTATTTAGTATTCAAACCTTCATTAAGTTTTGAGAATCCTTTAAGCATATTGTTTATATATTTTCATATGTTGGCTATTTAGGTTTGAGAAACCTTTGAGAATGATTTTTTATTGATGGCTTTTCTAAGTGTTTTCAAAAACGAGTCTATTATGTATATTACTGTTCAATTCACAAGTGATGTTGTATGTTGTACATTGTATGATACAACTATCTAATTGTCAACACAATTTTGAGCAAATTCGTATGTTTATATTGTCAAACCTTCAAAATGACTTACTACTACTCGGACATATATATAATATTATTTTATTTAAATAATTAATTTGGCTGGGGGTCTCTATTTTGTATGTATTTAAATTTAGTTTTAATTTTGTATTTATACATTTACTCTAAGTTAATTTACATATGTACATATGTACATATATTCATTATTTAGGAATTTACGTTTAATTTTTGGCCTAGAAAGGCTTGTATATATTACTAGAAATAAATAAATAAAAACATATACAAAACATAAAATATGAATATTTTCAAAATTTAAAACATACCGTAGTATTTTGAACAATATCTATTGTTAAAATTTTTTTGTTTATTAATTTTATTCTCTTGTTTTAAATTTGTCAATCTGTTTATGATTTGAGTGGTACCGTTTCGTTACTTTTTAAACTAAAATGAGTAATAATAAGTAAGAAAGTATAGTCGGTCAAGCCCGACCATATAATACCCTACAAACAGTTTTCCAGAAATAGGCGCTATATTGGATTTAGTGACATGACTTCCGTGAATATATGTATATAAATCTGATATACATATATGTTATACTTTGTTTCAATATACATAAATACAGGGTGGGCCAAGTTTGACTGAATGATTTGAACTCTATTGGCATATTGTAGCCGTTGTGGTGCATCCCTCGGCAATAATTCTTGGGCCAATTGAATTTTATATGGAAACATCTTCAGATCAACTTTTAGAATACGTCGTAGCGATGTTCTGGAGATGTTCAATTGAGTATTAAATTAAAAATGCAAAAGTTATAAGCATTTCAAATCAGTCAGTCCAAGTTGGCCCACCCTGTACTTTTATATATTTGGATAACAAAATTTTTAAGAGATTTATGGTCGTTGAAAGTGATTTTCGGAAGAGGGCTTATATGGGAGCTAAGACTAATTATGGACCGATCATCATAAAATTCTACCATATTATTTGTATATATACGAAACATAATTTTGTTCAATATTATTTGGATATCGACATTTTTAAAAGAGTTATGCACTTTAAAGGAGAAGCTATGATCAATTATGGATCGATCTTCACAAAATTTGTGGATTTTTGGCTTTATTTACTACTCATTTGTGGTGAAATTTCATAATTCGGGAGGACATATGTAGGGGGGACAGGTGAAATAATGGACCGATATCCACAGTTTCAATCCCATCCGTCCTTGGGCAAAAAAATAACACGTACCAAATTTTATTGAAATGTCTTTAAAATTGTGACCTGTACTCTACGGACAAGCTTTACGTGTACCAGCCAGTCAGCCAGCAGTCTGAGTCGATCGGTATAATTTAAGGTGGGTATTGGACCAATATTTATAGGCGTTACAAACATCAGCACAAATACAATATACCCTCCCCATTATTGTGGTGTAGAGCAAGGTGAATTTAAATACTAGGTGACAGCGTAGCGCTCATAAAAAAAAACTTTTTGACAGTGACGAAAGTTTTTCATATAGAAAAATGCCTGTTGTTCTTGCCTTGTTGTAATTGTTGTAGCAATGCTGTCACCTGGTATTTAATTTCACCATGGTTAGAGTATAAAAATTAAGTTGAGTTACATATTTTAACTTTTGGCAACACTTAAATTTTCATACAACATTCGAATCAGCGTTGTCAACTTGGTGCGCTTCGCACCATTTTTAGTGCTTTTTTAAATTTTTGGTGCGAAAAATTCTTTAGTTGTTGCGCGGTGCGCTTTTTAATTTTTGGTGGCACCAAAGCAAATTCAACACGACTTTTTGTTTCAATGTGAGAAAAAATCTTTCTATAGTAAAATACACCTTTTTGAGTACAATTTCATTTAACACTGCAACATTTTTTTTTTGTGTATTTCGGTGCGTTTTTTAATTTTTTCGAAAATGTGATGAAATCTTTATTTTTACAAATTTTTAATTGCAGTTTTTTAATAGTTCATAACTGAAATCTATACGACGAAAAAATGTATTTTAAATACGAATGTATGATAAATGAAATCAAATTCTTCAAAAATCTTTGTTAAAGAATCAAATTAACATTTTAAACATGTAAACAAAAATTCTTGTATAACCTGATGGTTTGGTCTACTGAACTGTAGACGAACAACCAGGGTTAGAGTACCAGTGGAATCTTAACAAATTTTATTGGAAAAAATCAACTAGAAAACAAACATATATAAAAAAAGTACCAAATATGTACTGAAATAAGCTGTTTTACCAATTAGTACTTTAGTTCCAAATATCATATTCTGGGTTAAATTTTGAGTGGTTAAATGCTTATTTTATCTTTATTAACTAGTTTATTTAAAAAAAGGCTTTTACTATTATTACTTTTACTAATAATCGTTGATAAAAAGTTTTTATAGAATTTATGATATTAAAAATTTCAAATTAGTTCAATAAATATTTGAAACAAAACGAAATTTCCAACTTGGTGCGTTTTTTGTAAATGGTGCGCTTTTTTCTCCATTTTGGTGCGTTTTGAAATTTCAAAGTTGCCAACGCTGATTCGAATAACATATGTACATACATATGTATGTAAAAATGTCGTAGGTGTTGTACAAAATATTTATACAAAAATTACCAACAACATTTGTACAACTATTGTAAATTCAGATGACGTAGAATTCCTACGACACTACAACATCAGTTATGAATTGAACATATACATATCGCACCCTAAATACAAAAGGGTCACAACTCAAAATACTAAAATTTTCAGGAGAGATAAAAAATGTTCATATGTATAAAATAGACGTAACTGTATTTTTCCAGTTAAAGAAGATAGCGACGTGAAAGAAATTTTTGCAGTAGTTAGAGATGTGTACTCTGAATTAATTTATGCAAAAAGTCAGTTTTGGAAAATTTTGAGTTGTGACCCTTTTGTATTTAGGGTGCGATATATATATTTAAATTTGAAGTAAGTATACTAGATCTATGACATAGCTGAGAGATTTTAAAGGCAGTCTTTAAACTGTCCTTGAGTCGTATTATTTTTAGTTATCAATTTTATTAGTTACTACTGAATGCAAAATTATGCATTTAGTTTGAATTGTTTATCCCAGCATTACCGTTCGCCGAAAACTTAATACGCAATTTGAAACCAAATCCAACAAGTCCAAAGTCAAATACATATTTGATAGCAAACTCAATTGTCAAAGGTGTCTCATAATTGAACAGATGTTTGGATCTTATATTTGATTTCAATGTAATGTTTCTTAGGGTATGGGCACACTTGGCAAATATTTGTCCAAAAAGACGTAACCACTAAATAACATGTATTTGAACTCGTTTATTTATTTAAAAAAATTCTTATTTAGGCCAAAACACAACAAATATTTAGTTTTAATTTATTTGATGCTGTTTGATGTTGCAAAACTCTTGTAAGAGTAAACACATTTGTGTTATGCTTTTTTGAGTAAATATTTGCCAAGTGAAAAAAAGTATGTAGTGTGAAAGTTATTCTTTTAGAAATTTCAAATAATATAAAAACCTTCTATATATGGATTTTTGTGCATTTGATACACATTTGAGAATATTTGTATTTATCAATCGCATCTTTTTTTTGACATTTGAGAAAGGTTTGAATGCAAAGGAGCATTAATTTATTCTCAATTTTATAGAAAAAACTTGAATACTTGCCCTTCAATTTAAAGAGGTTAAATATGCTAAACTTTGTAAGTTTTATTTATATAGCTTTAAATACTTTTATTACATATTGTAGCAAACTTATAATATTTTACCTCATTTATTATATGTACATCCCAGCATACCATTCTAGGAGCGCTCCGAAAAAGGAGTCCGAAAAGAGTCCAACAAAAGAGCATTTTCAGAGCGAAAGAAAAATTTGCTTGTTACTGTCCTGAGTCGGCACGCAGTATGACTCAGAAATTCCACTTAATTATGTGTGTACCAAAGCGTTGTTGTTCCGTTATTTGTGCTTTGAACAAAAAAAAACATAGCTGTACCACAAAAGAATGATAAAAACAAGATTACATAGCGCCCAAAAAAAACTCATTAAAGACTCTTTTCTAACATTATCTAAGAGCTCTTTCAGAGCCCAAAAACCCAAAAAGACTCTTTTCTGACATTATCTAAGAGCTCTTTCTGACGGAAAACTTTCGAATGTAATGACCCTCTTTTCTGAAGGTTTTCGGAGCAATTATGATTGTTTTTTGGGCTCATAAAGAGCGTTAACGATCCGAAAAAGGTGTCAGAAAAGACTCTTTTCGGACTCATATGGCTTGCTGGGATATAACGCCACCACTAGTAAAGCCTCGTTATAGCCGGTCTAGACTTTAGAGCTACAATATTTATTAACCATTGTTTTTTTTTTTTTTTTTTTATTTTGTTTACATTAGAAATCCAGTTTCTGTTAAATTTATTATCCAAAAATGTCTATTAATTTTTACTTTCAATGGTTTTTTACGTCTGTATTTTTAAATAAATATGTATGGTGTATGTTTATGCATATTAGCTTGTGTATTTAGGTTTTTATGGATGCGATAAACACCGCTATTAATTTATTTAAAAATAAACAAAAAGCAAACAACAGACAAGAACGAGCAAAAAAATGTGATAAAATTAAACAATGAAATTACAGAAAATGTGTAACATGGAGTTTATTTACACGCCCTCAAAATGATTTGTTTCGTTTTTTTACGTCTGCTTAGATAATGGATATTTAGGTAGTTAAATGCAGGCTGTTGAAAAATGTTAATTTGCACATATGTATGTATGTATGTACATATATGGAATTCTTTAATGGTAGGGGGGGGGGGGTAACATTTAGATATTTATTATTTATGCGTCTTCAGAGACAAATGTAAACAGAAGAATTCAATTTCAATATAATTTTAATGCGCTTTAAAGACTTTCAACATGTGGGCGTATTGCAAAAGATACAAATTAAAAATGCTACCCTATAGTTTATATGAAAACCAGCTTTGTGCAAGTTTTGACAGAACCGGAATTAGTTGCCATAAAGCTTCGCTGTAGTGAATTCCTCCTTTTATTAAAGGCCAGCTTAAAACAGCTAATTGCTGTATGTATGTATATAAAAATTAAATTTGTAATTAAATAAAATTTTATTTTAAAATGGAACGAGAGGTTTTTTAATTTTAATAAATTCTTCCAGGAAACCCATTTCGTTTAACCAAAACACACATAGCACATGCACATCATCTGCACCGGCCCGCTTCTTTTTTCTTTTGCATTTGCAATTTCCCGGCTATATTGACAGCGCAAGTATGTTATTTTATTCTGGAAATATATTGCGTTACATTTATTACAAATAACAATTGCCAAATGCTTTAAATTAACTGCTTAATACTATGTTTCCACGGTACATGCTTCGCTCTCTATTCATGATTCACGCCCCAATCATGTGCGAAACAACTTGCTTCACCATACAAAATTTTAAGAGCGAATTAAGTAGATTCATATTGAATCTACTTGCAAAGCACGAAAAATTCCACTCTTCTCTAATTTTTATCGCAAGTTTATCTGCACTAGCTGTAAAAATTTAATATTATTGTAAACAAAGCAAATTATTTTCTTGTTGCTGGAGGTAAAGAAAGAAAATACGTACGAATGTATGTTTTTTTTCAAATAAGCTAACTCATTTCCACTCACTTTTGTTTGTCCATTAAATAAAATTATTTTCCACAAATTGTAAATTCTGTTTTTTTATTCTGTTTGTTTATTAAAGACAACTGTCAAATCGAATCAAGTTTATTAGTCATGTAAACAGCATGATTCATAAACATGATTCAGAAGGCGAAGCAGGTGATTCAAGTCGTCGTGGAAACATAGTATTAATTAAATTAAATGATTTACCTTTACTTCATTAGGGCCAAAAGATGAATTGAACATTTTTAATTTGTCAGCCATATCATTAATGGTCAAACTGCGGGTTATACAAGCATTCCTTCTCTTGCCACATTTCGATCAACTGTAGAACCGCTTCTTTGCACCAGTCAAACTGGAACAACATTAAAATAACTATAAAAATTGCAATAAAAAATACAAATGTACTTTGTTAACTTCTTTTCAATTTTTCCATACATTTTCAATAATAAATTTGTGTAGTTTTTTTATTTTTTTATTTTTGTTTTGTATAAATTATATTTATTAAAATTTTAATTAATTTTTGCCGCCACAAAATTTTGCTGATGGTTTGTCACTTGAAAATAGAACTCGTTCTAAATAAAAAAAAGTCATGTATATTGTACACAGAGAAATAACACATGATATTGCTTGCAGGTGTTCAGACATTAGGTACAAATTTGACATGCGAAAAAGTGACAGTCCACATGACAATTACACACAATCTGAATACAGCTTAAATTAAACAGATTTGTTATGACAATCGAATTTGTTGCATTTTAAATGTTACAGTTGTAAGTTTTCAGTTCTATTGTCCTCACAACTGGAAAATTCGTCAATTAAGACGGAATGCATCATTCGATTGGCAAGAAATTCGTTTACCACAACGTATCTTTTTTATCTATATTCATCACAAAATTTTTAAACATAATTGTTGTTTTTTTCCTTTGAATAAACAATTGTATTGTTATTGATAATATCGTTTAAGGTTCGTTGACTTTTACGAATTTCCTGTCACTCTAACGAACCATAGTAAAGCAAAACGTTAAATGCACATTAAATACTTGAAAATAAATTGAAAATACATAATATGTGATTTTTAAACACTAAAACCTGCAAACCGTATCACAAAATGCTTAACAACGTATTTATTAGCCACAAAAAACAACAGTAGTTACCCAATAACCTACTTGTAAAGATTATAGTGGCGAATTTTGCAAGCGCATATAATTTACAAGTTCAAAACTGAACAAGTTTGTAATAATGTTGGGTATGTCAAATTAAGCCCATTTTCAACTTTAAATGTGAAATTTAAACCTCCGCACACTGCGGCAAAATCGAAATATTTTGAAAATAAATCTGTCATTCTTAACGGCTGTTCTGATACGAATAAAATTGTACATTGATGTATTCGTGTTAAGTTTCAAAGAAGGGAACTTTTTACATGTAAATTACTAATCGAGTGCAATATTTTTTATTTTGTTTTTCATCTGATTCCGGTCTGGTCCTTAAAAATCATGTTTACATGTGCTATTTATAACTTATAATTTCCGAGTTATACGGATTTGAAAATTATTAAAGTAATGGTTCGACCTTTTTATCTTAATTAAAAATTATATTTTCTTCAAGATTCCAAAAATTTCTAAATTTTTTTTATTTATTTATTATTTGTTCCAATATTTCGCTACAACATTGTGTAGTATCTTTAGGAAAAAAAAATTTTTATTAACGTTCACAAATTAAAAATATTTTTTTAACAGCAATAAAAATATTTTTCAGTATTACAATAATTGTCAAAATGAAAATTTTTAAGTATTACACAAACAAAAATAAGAAAAAAATAATTTAATTTCCTTTTTCGTTTTTATAAATTAAGTGTCTATAGTTTTGAGCAACATTAAATGTATCTGCTTTAAAATTAATACTAAGATTTGTTGGTAAATTTATAATTTATATATAATTTTAAAATTTCGACCCTGGTCAGCTTTTTTTAAATATATACAAAAAATGTCGAAGCAATATCGTTACCAGTATTAATAATAAACCATTTTCAATTAAAAATCTTAAATTTTTGTACTTTTTTGGGCGGAAAAGTACTTTAACTAATTTTTGTATTAAATAAAACTTTCTTTAAGAACTAGTATTAAATATGCATAATTTTTTCTGAAAGGTATGTTTATGAAAATCATATTAATACAAAAAACACAAGTCCAGTTTATTCCACATACGGATAGTACGGCTAAAGAACGAATTTTCCCTGTAATGTGTTGTGCGATTCACTGTCCAGTCGACCATGAATGGATGGGCCCTGACTGAAGAACGTGTATTACGCAAAAAACTAAGTGTTTCGGGAAGAAGTTCCCTAATTTCAGCACAACACATTATAGTATCTATAGAATAGTGAAACACAACCTACATTGCGACGATGCTCCAATGAATCAATACAATTGGATACCCTACTGTCACCGATAAGCATCTTCGCCCTCTCCTATACGCGGTCGAGTAACTCCAAAATAGATTTCGAAGCACCGGCCCATACATGAGAGTTGTATTTCATTTTCGGTTGAATATAGCTGGTGTAAATAGTATGGAGATCAGATGGAGCGAAGAATTTCTTACACCGTTTTAAAAATCCAAGGCACTTGAACGCTTCTTTTGACACTCGAAAAACGTGTTTCGTCCAGCGGCCATCAAATTGGATTCTCATGCCTAAAGCGTCTGATTCCTTAATATTTACACCGCCCATAAAAACAGATGAAGCAATATGATCTGTTGTGTGTTAATATACAACATTGAGTCTTACGTGAGTTAAAATCGACTCTGTTCTCACAACCCCATTCTGAGATTTTCTTAAGATCTTGGCTCAGCGTATCATTCATCTTTTGTCTCATTTCCACAATCTCCAAAGAGTTTGGTCAATGGTTAAATGAGTATGAATGGCAAATATTGCTATCATCTGCAAAAGAATAGATAGGATTGGATGTTTGACATTGGAGGTCATTTATAAAGATAAGAAAAAAAGTAGGAGAAAGAACAGAGCCTTGCGGTACCCCTGAATTAGCCTTGAACTCGTCTGATGAGATCCCATCTATAACAAGTCGTATAGTGCGATTTTTGAGGAAACTCGATGTAAATCGAGAGAAGTTATTACCGACTCTGTCGAACGCCTTAGAAATATCTAGAGCCACCACTTTACTTTCGCCAAAACGATGTATAGCACGATACCATTTTTCCGATAGGAAGGCCAGTACGTCACCCCTACAGCGTCCCCTACGGAAGCCGTACTGGCGGTCGCTAAGTAAATTGTTGGACTCTAGATATTTCACAAGACGGTAATTTACCATACTTTCCATGACTTTGGAAAGTGCAGAACAGATTGCAATTGGGCGGTAATTTTCAGGGTTTGTAGCCTCTCCCTTTTTAGGAATTGGCGTTGCATTATCAACCTTCCAACACATGGGAAATTCACCGGCACGGTATAAGGTGCTGAAAAGGTTAGCTAATAAACGAGCTAACGTCGAAGAACACTGCTTCAAGACCAGTCCTGGTATACCATCTGGCCCAGGAGACTTATTTATGTTAAGATCTGCTAAAACCCTGATATACAATAGAATATTCTCAAACAAATTGGATTTTATTTACAATATGAAAAATATCCAAATGTCTCTTTCTGCCAAATAGGCATAATTTTTTTTTGTATTTTTAATTTGCAGTATTCAGTATTTGTTAACGAATGAATTTTTTAAGAAATAGTATATTTTAACTTAATTCAGTTTTGTATCAAATGAGCATTATACATATACATACTCCAATTATAAATGTATGTACATATGTACGTAAGAAGGTGGTAATAGAAATAATTCTAAATTTATTTGTTTGATTTAAATCATTTTAGTGTTATTTTACGGCCATTTCTCACTTTTGCACTTGTTCGTGCCCGATTCATTAACAAGCTAAATGTATAAAAAATAAAAGTACAACGAAAAAGATTAGTAGATAATGCCACTTAAGTGCGACTTTGTAGAATGTATGTACGAGTATGTATGTATGTATAAAATAAATCGCAAAACTGCCTAAACAGTGAAAAAAGTAAGAAAAACGCAAAATGTAAAAAGTAAAAAAGCAGTTACGAAAAGATTTACTTGTAAAACATTCAATGAATAAACATGAATATGTATACGAATACTTAAAGTATTTGCAAATAATTGAAATGGGTGTTTAGAATTCATAAGCCATGGGCGTAGAAAAAATGTTTAGTAAAAAACAAACACATCAAGAAATTAAAAAAAATATATTACTAAAAAAAAAGCTGAAATTAAAGGAAATGTAATCAAATAACAACATTAAAAAACGTACTTCATACGGCCGCCAATACATATCATGCGTTTGGGAGTTCTGTGGCCAAACTCAAGTCGAAATGTTCATTTTAATGTTGGTTTAGTTACACTCATTACTACGTATATATTGTATATGTATGTATATTAGGCTGTCCAAAAAAAAAACAATTTGCTTTTTGTCAAATCTATGAAAAAACGGCCGGAAAAGCCGATCTTTGACAAAAATTCGACTGGTGCGACCTTAAAACTTTCTCCGTAAAATCTGAAAAAATCTTAAAAATACTTTACCCTATAAGCTTTCAAATTATACTTGAGCACCCATGAAAATCCAAAAAAAAAAAAAAAATTTTTTGGAACACCCTAATGTATACATATGTATGTATGTATTATCCAAAATCATACCCTGCAAATAACGCGACTAGTCCATACATGCATGTAAAGACTAGTCCAAAGAGAAGTAGGAATACTCCAAAACTACTCCAAATATAAGAAAAAAAGGTGGTCCATTTAACATTGCGATGTCCTAGGACTGGACCATATAACCCATCGGAGTAGTCCCAAAACTACTCCATGGAGTACTCACGAGGGTTAGTTTTAAACAACAACAACAACAACTCAATATGCAATCGTGTTAACACGAAACCATGTCGCTTAACTACAAACTCTTGTTTAACTATGACATGGTCCATGACTGCATTACATTGGACCATGTTGTGAGTAGTACATATCATCTAAAATGGATCACGTACTCCAATATTATTTGCAGGGTAATAATAAAAACTAAACAGCAGTTGAAAACAAATAATCGTATACTTACTTTATAATGAATCTACATTGTTATTGTTGAAATAGGTTTTTTGACGCTAATACACCTTAAATTCTTGTAGGTTACTTTGATGGCTAAAATACACAACAAAATTTATTCCAATTGCGTCACAACCCACTGACCAAAATATTAACATTATTTTTACTTTATTATTTGATTCATTCATTTAATGTCTATTTCAAATGGATTTCAGTTAAATTTGCTAAATATAAAAATGTCTTTTGCAAAATATTAATGAACGATAAATTTCTACGGTTATCGATACAGTATCTATTTTAATCGATAAGTTATCAATAGTTTCGATAGTTATTGATAGATCATCATACGTTTTTGATAAATTATTGCAATTTTTAGTTGTTAATTGTTTAAATTTACCTAAATTTATCAATAAATCTTAAATTTTTAGACAAATTACCCATAACACCGAATATTTTCTGCATTTAGATATTAGATTAAATATTAAATTGAAAATAAGCAGGTTTCTCAAATGTCAAGTGTTAGAAAATGGTTTGGTCAGCTTTTCTCAACAAAATATGTGTCACGTTTTTAAAGATCTTTTAATTTTTTATTTAAAAATCAAGTTAATCACTTCACAGGTCAACAATAAACAGTTTTAATAGAATAGTTTTAATGCAGGCTAATAGTTCAAATAATCAAGAATACTATTGTAAAGTACTGGAACAATTGGCAAGTTGGAATGCATTTTCTACCCGGCCAGTTTTGCTTCTCACTGTATATACATAAGTATATACATATATAATTAATAATAGGCCAACATTTTGTTGATAACATCTTTAAAGAAAAAAATTTAAACTTTTGGAATGACCAGCACAGAGCACCGACTTGAACCCAATCGAAAATCTTTGGGTTATTGTGAAACTATGTTTCCACACCCCAATCATGAGCGAAACAACATGCTTCACCATACAAAATTTTAAGAGCGAATCAAGAATTAAGTAGATTCACAAAAAAATTGCACTCTTCTCTAATTTTTATCGCAAGTTTATCTGCACTAGCTGTAAAAATTTAATATTATTGTAAACAAAGCAAATTATTTTCTTGTTGCTGGAAGTAAAGAAAGTAAATACGTACGAATGTATGTTTTTTTTCAAATAAGCTAACTAATTTCCACTCACTTTTGTTTGGTCATTAAAAAAAAATATTTTCCACAAATTGTAAATTCTGTTTTTATACCCTTCACCATCGTGAGAAGGGTATATATAAGTTTGTCATTCCGTGTGAAATTTCCACAATATAATTTTCCGACCCTATAAAGTATATATATTCTGGATCCTTATAGATAGCGAAGTTGATTAAGCCATGTCCGTCTGTCTGTCTGTCTGTCTGTCTGTCTGTCTGTCTGTCTGTCTGTCTGTCTGTCTGTTGAAATCAGTTTTTTGAAGTCCCCAGATATACTCGGGATTCCAACCTTCAATAATTCTGTCAGAAGTGCTTTCGAGAAGTTTGCTATTTAAAATCAGCAAAATCGGTTTAGGTTAACCAGAGTTATGAACCTATATGTGAGACCACCTCCATAAAAATTTGATATTTTTCATCCATTTTATTGCAATATTTTGAAAACTATTGCAGATAATACCATGAAATTGTGTATACGTTGTTTGTACTATAAAAGAAGAAAGTGTGCGGAAAATAGTAGGAATCGGTCCATGATTTCTTATAGCCCCCATACAAATATATATATTCCCGAAATATGGCTTAATGATAAATAAATGCCTATAAAATTGGAATATCAAGACAAAATTCAGCAAAAATAAGTTTTATACAAAAAGAAATCGCAAAACGAAATTTTTTTTAATTCGGTCCATGTTTGACCATAGACCCCATATAAAGTCCACTTCCAAAATTCACTTAAATACGTATAAAAGAGATATAAATAATGTTAAACGGCTAAAATTTGACATAAATACTCTTTATAGGCAAATAAATTGTTGTACTAAATTTTATGGTAGTCGGCCCAGAATTGGTCATAGCCCCCATACAAAAATCTTCCCGAAATATGGCTTAATGATAAATAAATGCCTATAAAATTGGAATATCAAGACAAAATTCAGCAAAAATAAGTTTTATACAAAAAGAAATCGCAAAACGAAATTTTTTTTAATTCGGTCCATGTTTGACCATAGACCCCATATAAAGTCCACTTCCAAAATTCACTTAAATACGTATAAAAGAGATATAAATAATGTTAAACGGCTAAAATTTGACATAAATATTCTTTATAGGCAAATAAATTGCTGTACTAAATTTTATGGTGGTCGGCCCAGAACTGGTCATAGCTCCCATACAAGGACCACATCTGAAAAAGAGATTTTTCACTATATATATTGTATAAATATCGGTACCAACTCAAAACCTTGCACAGATCATTTTAATATATACAAAAACCATCCCACAAAATTTTGTGAATTTCGGTCTATTTTTAACCGTATGCCCCATATAAAGCCCTCTTCCGAAAATCACTTTAATACTCATAAATCGCTTATAAATAAGGGTACCAATCCAAAATTTTACACGGATCATTTATATACATGCCTAAATCTAACTGCTGGATTTTGAGAATATCGGTCCATATTTGACTATATCCCCCACATAAGGTCCACTCTCGAAATCCACGTTAATACTAATATATATCGTATATATACCGTTATTATGTTGAAATTCGACGTGAAATATCCTCATATGCATGAAAATAACTGTTGCAAAATTTAAGAAGATCGGCCCATAATTTGTCATACCTGCCATATAGAACCATTTCCAAAAAACAAATAAATTCGGGTCAAAAAATATTATTTTCGGATTTAACCCATATTCGGTCCATATTTTATAATCATGATATATATCGTTGGAAAGGTATTTTTAATACCTTTTATTTAATGTATTATAAATTATCAGACACCCAGTAGTTCCCGAGATATAGGCCTATGTATTTCCAACTTTAAGAGCCCGCCCCCCTTGAAAATAGGCGTGACCGGCAACAAATTTTTTTTTTGCTGGTATCTCCTCTAAAAGCCCAATTTGATTTTGTTTTTTTTTTTTTTTTTTTTGAGCAAAATCACTAAAACCGAATTGTACCCCTTTTTTATACTCTGTTTGTTAAATTACACTCAAGATTATTATGAACATCAGACAGACTCTGTAAATTATGGTAAGAATTGGTAATTAAATCAATTAAAAATGGTAAAAATTAGACAACATTTCAAAATATTTAACATAAATTATGTTGGTCGTAAAATTGTCTTTCAAACAATATATCAAATACTAATAAAATTTGCACTAAGACTGAATAGAAAACACAGAATTAGGATATTCTAGTCTAGTGTAGTTTCTGTATTTCTTATTACGCTTAGGTGAAGGGTATTTAAGATTCGGCACAGCCGAATATAGCACTCTCACTTGTTTTGTATTCTGTTTGTTTATTAAAGACAACTGTCAAATCGAATCAAGTTTATTAGTCATGTAAACAGCATGATTCATAAACATGATTCAGAAGGCGAATCAGTTGATTAAAGTCGTCGTGGAAACATAGTATAAACGAGAACGGCAACAATTCGCAGCATGTAAACCTACTCTAACAATTGTCAAATATTTATTGGGGCCGACTTAATATACAGGCATACAAAGTATCTCATAAATTTTCTGCTTTTGTTGGTTGAATATTTTATAAGTTTAATAAAACTTATTGATTTACTACGTGAGCATAAATAAACTCGAAGATATTTATATACATACATACATATGTATGTATTTTAAATTTGACACTTGTTTAAACCAACAATAAAATGGAAACCTATAGAAACAAAATATATTCATATATATTTTCATATATTCATATATTTATTATTTAAATTATGAATACTAAATGATGTTTAAATTTTATTAGAGAATATACTCGTACATATGTATGTATGAATATACATATGTAAGGGGGCAATAAACAATCAATATATTGCATGTGAGTGTTAACATATCAGTTCCAGATGAATTAATTTACTAGAAAAAGACGAAAACGATTTAATTGAATAAATCTTTAATCAAAAGGAGAAATGTTGTTGAATCCCTTCATTTTCAATTAAAATGTAATAAAAGTAATTGTTATTTATATATAAAGGGTGATTTTTTTAGCAACTTTCTTTTTGACTAGACTGTTTTTGGCAGCTCAGCTGTTTTCTTGTGACATGTTACTGTTCAGTTTAGTGTATAATTCTACCATGAAACGAACTACGCTGGCAGATTATTGCATTTTATTATTAAAATTCATGCTCGGTTAAGAAATTACACTTTCTATCTAAAAATTGTGTTCAGCGACTTTTTGAACGACGATGAAGACAGAAAAGTTATTCACCCCTATCGTGAATAAAAATTCCACGTGAAATATGTTCACTTTTATTTTTTTAACATTGAATTTAAATAGGAAAATGTGAAAAGTGAACAAATTTCACGTGGAATTTTTATTCACGATAGGGGTGAATTGTGAATGGCGAGCGCTACCGTGCGATGATTATATATTTTTTTTTGTTTGCCCAAAATGGAAGAACTGGACTTGACTGACATGTGGTTTCAATAAGACGATGCCGCAACGGTTACCGAATTGGAAGCTAATATTGAAGAATTTATTAGTGAGATGCAGGCTCATATGTTAAAGAGAGTGGGCAACAATCGGATCCAGTGTATGAATCATTTGAGACGTAGCCGCCGTCAACATTTATAAGAATCATTTTAAAACATTGAATTATAGAGATCGTTCTATCGACTCAAATATAGATTTTATACATTTCTCTAAATTACATGTGTCTATCGTTCTATCGACTCAAATATAGATTTTATACATTTCTGTAAATTACATGTGTCTTTTTTTTAATCAGAATCGAAAGCTCTTAAAAAATCACTCTTTAGGTGGTTATTTTTAGAAGAAAACATAATAAAATCTATGACGTAACTCAAGAAATTAACGTTGTTTAACAATTACAGCAATTTGTGTAACTGTTTTTATTTATTTTATTTAATTTGACTTGATTTGTAGTCCGCTAAATAAACGGTGTTTGGGCGACAATCTTATATTTGATTAGTAGTCGTTCCTTTGATTTTCCGGAACAATTGATGTATCCTGTTGTATTGTATATGTGTACCTCTTATATTTTATGCCGGCCGGCTTCTGTTGGCCACCATGAATCAGGAGCGCCACACGTATTTAATCTTCCAAATAACAACAATTATTTGCTTTTCTTTTATTTAATATTTGCGTATTTATTATTATAATTTAAAATTCTGTTTTTTCTTGGTTTATATTTAATTTTATTTTTAATTTCAATGCTTGCACTTCTTGTCGCGGCAGATTTTTCTTAATGAGTGTCAAGTTAACCATACATTTTCTGCTAGTTAACAACTTTTCACCACTCTTAACTCGTCATTGCCAGATGTGTTTGTATACACTGACAACGTTTACACTGTGTAATATTGATGGGCATAACTATATATATCAATTAATATTACGCCGTGTAAACATCCCGCGCGCCTTGCATCGACAGTGCAAATATACGTACATTTAAAAGAAAATCATTAAACGAATTAAATTAACAAACTATTCATTTAGTATTCAAAATAATATATATATAGATGTGAATTCATTAAATAAAATTAAATTAATGATTAAAATTAATAATATAAAAATTATTTCAAGAAGAAAAAAAATATATATATACACATATGTATGTAAATTCATTAGGATAAGTTTATACAAATTGTGAATAACCAACATTTATAGAAAATATATTACATTAGGGTGTAATTTCATTATATACAAATATGTATTATTTATATAAGGTAACTTGAGTATCGTAGTCCATTTCTCATTTTAACTTGGGACGTGCCTCCCCAAAGATTGCTATGCCAAAAATTGTTTTTTGTTTATATAATCCACCAGGTTGACCTTCTGATGGACCGTCAAAAATTAAATTTGAGACATCTGCTCCTAGAATCATATAATAATTTAAACTAGTAGGCCACCTGCGGGTTGCGATGTCTTCCATAGTTGATGTTGATAGGTTTCGCTTTACGTCGACTTTAGGGCTACGTCCATAAACTTTGTATTCAACCACACAGTCTACTACCACTTTCTTCCCTTCATGACGACTATTAGAGACTGTTACTTTGGTACGGCCACCACGAATGATACAATCTAACTCTTCTGCTTCAGACATCATGATTGATGATCTAGCGGCATTAGGGTCGATTAAGACTCTAGTCCATTTACCTGGATTTTCGGGGCGAGTCTTTATTCCAATTAAAGCTGTCATCGGAATCCATAAGTTTCCTTCTGTTATAGGATGTAGCCAAGTATTGTGGTCCTGGTTACAGCGTCTGCATCGGTCTAGACTTTTACAGTCCTTTTGGTGGTGAGACTGAGCCAAACAATTGGAGCAAAGTGCATGATAGGCAACAACTCGTAACTTTTGCTCAACGTTCATGACCATAAATCTGGTACATTGCCTTATAGCATGAAATCGATTACATAAAGGGCAAGGGAAGTTGGGATTAAAAAAACCATCACACATTATGCGGTGCTGAAATGGAGTAGAACAATTTTAAATTACGTGTATATAATAAAGAGTATAAATGTGGTTAGAGACACGATAACTATTCTTTGAGGTCCGGTAATAATACTAATTTGTGAATTGGTCGCGTAATGGTTCCGTTTTGCGTTTTGAGATCTACCACACGAACCTTACCATCGGAGCCATTATGAGTCCTTACAACACGACCTAGTCGCCATTCTGTGGAGCTGCCAGATTCATTTTTTAAAGCCACAAGGTCTCCCACTTTGATATTGAGCTGAGGTGATTTCCATTTATTGCGTTTGTGTAGTTCTTTCAAATATTCGTCTTTCCATCTTCGACAGAATTCTTGCCTCATAGCTTTAACCTTACGCCAACGATTGACAACACTGATTGTTGATTGAATCTCTTCTGGCTCCGGTGGTGCAAGCATTGCAGAACCAATTAGGAAATGTCCTGGAGTAAGGGCTAGTAGGTCGTCTGAGCTATCTGGTAAAGGTCCTAATGGCCGTGAGTTTAAGCATGCTTCTATACTTGCCATTATGGTAGCAAATTCTTCAAAGGTGTATTTTAATTGACCTGACATCTTTTTGAAGTGCATCTTTACACTTTTTACTCCTGCTTCCCAGAGTCCTCCCATATGTGGGGCTGCAGCTGGGATGAAGTGCCACGACAGTTGTTGATGTCCATATTTTGAGGTCACATTATCACGCATTTCTTTGACATATTTTTCAAAATTTGCGTCTATCTGCTTCGCAGCACCTACAAAATTTCTACCGTTGTCGGAAAATATTTTATTTGGGCAACCACGACGAGAAATGAATCGTGTCAAGGCGGCCATAAAGGCAGGGGTCGACAAATCACTAACGGCTTCGAGGTGCATTGCTTTAGTAGAGAGACAAATGAAGAGACACAAATATCCCTTTGTGATTTTACAGTAACGGCCAGTAAAACTTTTGAATTCAAAGGGGCCTGCAAAATCAACTCCAGTATTGGTAAATGGACGACTAATTGTAGTTCTTTCTACAGGTAAAGGAGCCATTATTTGTCCTTGTAACCTTTTCCGATGCAAAACGCAAATTTTACAATTGTGAACCACCGTCTTTACAAGATTTTTGGCTTTTAATATCCAACATTCTTGACGAATGACGTTCAATAACATACGCGGACCACCGTGATGAGTTAGTTTGTGTATAAATTCTATGTATAACTTAGATAATCGACTATTATAAGCGAGTATGATCGGATGTCGCTCATTATAAGATAAATTTTGCGTGGAAGCAAGACGTCCATTAGCTCGAATAACATTATTTTTATCTAAGAATGGTGTTAGCGTTAATAAAGGGCTAGATGTCTCAATTTTCCTTCTATTCAGAAGGCAGTTATGTTCAGTGGGAAAATAAAGCTGTTGTGATATCAAAAACAAACGATTTCTCACGAAGGCTAGCTCTTTAGCCGAAACTTTTAATGATTTATATTCTATTGATTTTCGTTTATTTGAGTTAGCCTGGTTAATAAATCTGAACGTGTATGCAATAACATGATATGCTCTCGACAAACATGAAAAATTTTCAAGAATATCTTTCTCTAATGATCTAGCAACATAAACCTGTGACCCTTTTAACTCCTCTGATGTTTCTGATATGTCGCGACTCTTGGGCCACAAATCTCTTTCTGTAGTGAGCCATTCTGGGCCATGCCACCAAAGACTCTTTTCTTTCAGATCCGAAGCCACTATCCCCCGGGTTGCTAGATCGGCAGGGTTATCACCTGATATTACGTGTCGCCAATTTTTGTTTCCCACTTTTTCTAGTATAATGGCTATTCTGTTGGCGACAAAGGTTTTCCAATTACATGGAGGTTTTCTTAACCAAGCAAGGACAATTGTAGAATCGGACCACAAGTGTATATTACACAGTCTTATGTCGAAGTGAGGTAAAATCCTGGCTACTAGTTTTGCTAAAAGAACTGCACCACATAATTCTAAACGTGGCAATGTAAGCCTTTTAATTGGAGCTACTTTTGTTTTTGCCACCAGTAAATTTGAGTAAATTCTGTTCTCACTTTGTACTCTTACATACAATGTTGCTGCGTAAGCTAATTCTGAGGAGTCGCAAAACCCATGGAATTCAATAGTGCTACTTGAAGAATATCTTATCCATCTCGGTATTTTTATAGTGTCTAAATCATTATATTTAGTTATAAAGGCTTGCCAACTACTCAAAGATGCTGGTTTTATATCATCGTCCCAGTCAATTTTATCGAGCCACATTTGTTGCAATAAAATCTTTGCGGTTATTACGACTGGTGCTAGCCACCCTGCAGGGTCAAAAAGCCGTGCAATTATGGATAATATCTCTCTTTTAGTGTAGGATGATTTCAATTTAATTCTTTCAGTAACAAAGTAAAACGTATCTTCAGCAGCATTCCAGCGAACGCCTAACGTTTTTGCCGTGCTTTTGTCATCGAGACACAAAAATGAAGAATGTAAAAGATGTTCAGTTGGGAATCTATCTAAAATTTCTTTTGAATTTGAGGTCCATTTTCTTAATTCAAATCCTGCTGTGTCTAAAATATCTATCAACTGATCTCGAGCCACTAACGCATCTGGAATCGAATGAGCTCCTACCAGTACATCATCTACGTACATCGATTCACGCAGAATTTTTGAGCCAAGTGGAAAACGTCTTTCTTCATCTTTAGCTAACTGCAAAAGTGTTCTTAGTGCTAAATATGGTGCACAATTTACACCAAATGTAACAGTTTTCAACTGATAATCTTGAATCTCATCATTCTCAGAACTACGATATACAATTCTTTGATAAGGCATATGTTCTGGGCTAATTAAAATTTGTCTGTACATCTTTGATATGTCTGCGTTAAAGACAAATTTGAAAAATCGCCACTTTATGATAAGAGATACTAAATCGTTTTGTAAAATAGGGCCAATGTGCAGAATATCGTTAAGACTTTTCCCATTTGACGAGACACTTGAGGCGTTAAATACTACTCTTAACTTTGTAGTCGTGCTTTCTGGTTTAACCACCCCATGATGAGGTAAATAATAACTTGGACTATGTATTGTGTCTTTTACAGCTTCCATATGCCCCAATGTTATATATTCCTTTAGGACCTCATCATATAGCTTCTTATATTCTGGCCTACGCATCAATGACTTCTCATTTCTGTAAAATTGACTTATTGCTATATTTCTATTTGGGCCTAGGGATATATCGTTATTTTTGAATGGCAATTTAACGATATATCTTCCTTCTTTATTTCTTACTGTTGTAGTACGATATATATCTTCACATAATTTATCATCTTCTGATAATACTTTCTTTGTAGACACCTCTTCTAATTCCCAAAATTTGGACAACTGTTCGTCAATTGATACTTTTGTTAAATGCGACAAGATAACTGATCGAGTGCCAACTTTATCTGAGGTTGGACCGGTTACAATCCAGCCAAAAATTGTTTCTTGAGCTACAAGTGACTTAAGAACACCATGCTGAACTCCACTCCTAATAATTGAAGGATATAGATCGCCTCCTAATAATATGTCAACTTCGCTGCTTTTGTAAAAATCTGGGTCTGCATAAATTAGTTTTGGTAATTTGTCAATATCTTCCAAGGGCTTAAACGTATGCGTAGGAACATTGCCTGTAACTCTTGGAACCACTAAAGCTTGTACATGAAGTGATAAATTTCTATTGACAAGGGAACTAATTATGAAAGAAGCAATTTTATTCGATTTGCTAACAACCTCGCCACCTAATCCTGTAACTTCCGCAAATGCAGGAACAGTGGGCAACTTTAATAGCTTCTGAATTTTTTCCGAGATGAAGCTTTCATCCGAACAAGGATCTATTAATGCTCGTACTTTGTATGTAGAGTCAAAACTTAAGATATTCAACCAAGCTGTCGCCAACATTACTTTTTTTGCAGCTGTAGTATGATGAGACTGAACTATCCCAGACGGACCAGCGACATCAGTGGACTGTATTCTATTTGAAATATTTTCCTGATTATTAGCATGTGGAGCACTTGGTTGAACATTTTCAGCATTTTTCTTTATAAAATCCCTGTGCATTAACGTATGATGTTTCTTTCGACATTTAGTACAGCCATTTGACTGTGTGCAATCACCATACATATGTCCTATATTAAGACAATTGAAACAATAACGAAATTTCTTCAAAGTTGAAACACGATTTTTATGGTCCATACTCAGGAATTTGGGACACAAATTAATTTTATGATTTTCTTTGCATAATTTACAATGCCCTAAATCAACTTTTGTATGGTGATTTTTAAAGTGTTTAGTTTTTTGAGTATATTGATTAATATTCTGAGAAGAAATTTGAGAGCTATTGTACAATGTATTGTTAGAAGTCATAATGTCAGACACGCTTTCCAAGGCATGAAATCTGTCAGTAAGAAAATTGTTTAATTCTTCCCATTTGGGAATCTCTGTTTTATTTTTAACTGATTGTTCCCACAAATTTAAAGTTTTTTCTGATAAACGCGAGGAACATTGGAACACGAAAATTGGATCCCATGATTCAATGTCAATATTGTATAATTTAAGAACCGACATACAATTATTTATCTCACGTTGTAACTTTTTTACTTCCTCTGCTGATTCTGAATGGCAAGGAGCTAAATTGAATAATAATTTTAGCTGACTATTTATTAAAACTCGCTTGTTTTCATATTGAACCTTTAAATTATTCCATGCGATTTCAAAATTTTCTGCTGTTAATGCTACATTCATATTTATGTCTCTTGCCTCTCCATCAGTTTTTCGAAACAAATAAAATAACTTTTCTACTGGGCTTAATCTAGAATTATTGATGTAAATAGCAGTGAACATATCCCTGAATGTGGGCCATGATACATAATCACCATGAAACACGTTTGTATCACATGGAGGAATGGGTACCGATACGCCTTGATTGGGAACTACTGCACTGGAAGTTTCTTTACATTCTATTGTTGCCTCTTTTTTTGCCTTGGAAATTATATTTATGCATCGAATGTATGCTTTTCTAACTTGAGGATGTTTGCTTTGCACATAAACCAGTTCTTTTTTCTTTTCTACCGTATCTACTGAGCACTCTTCATATAACTTTTTATATTTTGCCCAAGCTTTACTTAACTCATTTTTTTCAAATTCAAAGGCCTCTTCAGTGTATGTGGAAAGCTCTGTTTCCAATAAAGTTTCTTCCAAGCCAATGACTTCATCTGCTGCACGCGAATATTTTTCATAGAGCGACATTTTGCTTTTTTTATTCCAATAAAAGAATTTTAGGCGAATTCACAAATGAGACAACAATAATTACAATAATAACTGCAAACAAATTAATAACGGTTTGAACCAAAAAAAAAGGAACTACAACAATGCAACCTAGTTGTATATGTCTGTACATATATGAAAACTGGCAATCACGCTTTTATTATGTAATAAGAACCAAATCAATGTATTTTATTGAACCACAAATTGAGCTACTATCTCCTTTTAAATTTTTATTAGCACTCTCAATAAATTCAAATTACACACCTGTTGACTGCAAGCTTTCCTTATCCAAATAATTTTGCTCTGTTGTCGCTGCTTCAATGGTTTCCAGATCACCAGAAAATTCACTCTTCGACGGTAGAAGGACCAATGTTTGGGCGACAATCTTATATTTGATTAGTAGTCGTTCCTTTGATTTTCCGGAACAATTGATGTATCCTGTTGTATTGTATATGTGTACCTCTTATATTTTATGCCGGCCGGCTTCTGTTGGCCACCATGAATCAGGAGCGCCACACGTATTTAATCTTCCAAATAACAACAATTATTTGCTTTTCTTTTATTTAATATTTGCGTATTTATTATTATAATTTAAAATTCTGTTTTTTCTTGGTTTATATTTAATTTTATTTTTAATTTCAATGCTTGCACTTCTTGTCGCGGCAGATTTTTCTTAATGAGTGTCAAGTTAACCATACATTTTCTGCTAGTTAACAACTTTTCACCACTCTTAACTCGTCATTGCCAGATGTGTTTGTATACACTGACAACGTTTACACTGTGTAATATTGATGGGCATAACTATATATATCAATTAATATTACGCCGTGTAAACAAACGGAATTTCCCAGTTGTTTCAGCCACATTCAGAAATAATGATTCGATAGTATTTAATATTGATGTTGTTATCTGACTGACCGATTGAATAAATAAAATGTGTGTCAATCAATTAATTAAATATTCTCAATAATATTAATTAACATTTACGATTAGCTTCATTTTAACAAGCAGACTTGCTCACATTTTTCCTATTTTTCGTATGTGTGATACAAGTGTATTTATAAAATTCACTTGTAGTTCATGTTAAAATCACATAAAATCCAGTTTAATAGTTCAACTTGTTCCTATACAAAAATCGATATTTATTTATAGAAATGAATGAAGAGTTTGTTAATAAATTAACACTAAATTGTTTGTAATAACTATTTAAATAGTTAATACGCATATTGCAATTGTAGACATTGTTATGTGGCAACAAATAGTTATTTACCTTAAATTACTTACATTTAAATGTTATATTTTAGTCTTAATATTATACTGTAATTATTAAATAAGTAAATAATTTTTAAATTTTCTATGGTACGTCAATTACATGAGAGAGAGAGATAGAGGTAGAGACTGAAACTCTGTTACATTTAATGAGAAGACAGGAAGAAGGGGACACTGTTGCCATATTTGCCCCTATTTTGACGATTTTTCAGTATAAATAATTTGCAACACTTTTTTCTCATATAAAATTTATAATTTGGTTTCGGAAAAAGAAAAGAGTTTATTGGAATTTTGGAAACACATTTCGGAAATTCAAAGGAAAGATTCAGATCTCTTGTTTCCCATCCTAACCAAATTTATAGAAAAAATATTAGTTTTACCTCATTCTTCGGCAAATGTCGAACGAGTATTTAGTCAGGTAAATATAAACAAAACAAAAATTAGGAATAGGTTAGGAACGTCTTCTTTGGAAGGAATTTTATTCACTAAAGATTTTTTAAAAATAAATGAATGTTGTTTTTTTAATATGAATATTGTAGTGAGCTTATTAAAAAGTTTAATAGGGAAATGTACCTACAAAATTAAATATATGTACTAAACTTCACAATTTCCAATTATATTTTAGAAATTTCTAATAATATTATAGAATTTTCAAATTGTATTTCAGAAATTTTTAAATGCATTTGAGAAATTTTTATTTGTATTTCAGAATCCAAACATATTTTTAACTTAACTTTTATGAAATACGATAAGAATATTCTGAAATACTACTAGAAACTACAGAAATGCAATTGAAATTTCTTTAAATATAAAATTAAATAGAAAATTCTGAAATATAATTGAAAAATTCTAAAACGCATAGTGTTGTAAAAAGGTGATATTTTGTATTTAGAAGTAGAATTTTTTATGTTTTACACTGTTACTATGAAGAAATTGTTTTGTTTATTTTATATTAAAAATTATATAGATTTTTTAAGAAACATTGATAAAAATTTATTAAAAAATTGATTTTAAAAACTATATTTTGAAAAGTAGTTTATTACTTATTTTTGTGTTCCTTTTACATTAATTTTTGTGTTTTGTTTTGTTATTTGTTACTCTTTTTTATTTTAATATTGATATTTATAACTATTTTTTAAACTTCAACATATTTAATTATTTTTTTGTTTTTTTTTTCTACTTTTTGTTTATGTATTAAAAAAATTAATTTGAAAAAATAAATAAAATATTGAATTGATAAAAAGTTTTATTTTATTTGACGATTTTGAAAAATGCCTTTTGACGATTTTTTATTCAAGATTTGACAATTTGAACCCTTATTTATCTGGCAACTATGGGAGGGGAGTATAAAATGTATTTAGTATATTTTCTCACATACATAAATATACAATACAAACCACAAGCGATCTTGATATTGAGATCTCAAGATCATAACGTTGGCAGAATTACGGCTTAATTATTTTTGAATGTAATTTCATTTTTTAGATTTCCTTAAGTATTAATAAATGAGTATCAATTTGTGATTCAAAATTACTTTATATTTATATGTATGTACGAGTATTTATTTAATTTTAAATTTTCTACTGCTACTATTTTTTAATCAGAAAGAGATATAAACGCTGTAAATACCTACATACATATGTAGAATGTATTTGTTATTGTTAAATTAAACAAGTTCCATCACTTTTTAGAATTTGCTTATTGTATCTATTGTATATACGAGTATGTATTGAACATTGAAAAGTATGTATAATATATGCAGCCAATAACTATGGTCTAATTAAAGAAATGCCTGAGGATTTGACTTCAGGCGGCGATGAAGTCATCGTAAAATAGAAACAAACACTAATGGCATCCATCGTCCAACGTCCAACGTGCCTTAAACAATGAAATGTCTTTAAATGCTTCTTAACAACTACGACAAGTGTTTTATTCGTTACATTCTTGGTTTTCTTTTATTACAAATAAGTTTTCTTTTTTATTTTGCAGTTTTCAATATTTTATAAACAACAGTTACATGTACAACATACATAAATATATTTCCATACATTTTACACATGTACATTAGGATGGCACCAACAATTTAAGTTGTTCTCAACTTTGTATATAAAATGAAATTTAAGCTTGTTGGGATTTTCGTTTCTATTAGTGATTTGTATCGAATGGGAAAACAAACCATGTTTTCTTATACTCAAATGAAATGAAAATTCCGCTGAAAGTCCAACTTAGTCTTATTGATGAATTACACAGCTCAAGTTCCTACACAGTTGAACCAATCTAAAGCTAGATTTACACGATTGATATTTTCTTCAAAATTGCTCTTCAAAATGCTTCAAACTCATGTAAACAGCAACATTTTTTTCAAAATTTATTTATTTAATAACAGTTCACTCAAAATCATTAGTTAACTCAATACGAAACAGTGATGTAAGAAATGTTCGAGGATTTAAGAGACAAAAGGCCTGGTTACCAGACATTCGATAGTTCGATTCGAAGTTCGCAATTTATTTAATCGTCAAAATTTAAATTCCTTTACTATTGGCGGATTGATTGATCTTAATCAATCCGCAACATTCTTAATCCAGAGAAACCTCTTTCTGTAATCACTAGAGTGAGCCGTTATCTGCGTCAGGAAGAGATTTTCATACATCACTATTACATTTCGTTAATCGTATAAACTGTTATTTCGCTAATTGTGACCGATTCCAGACAGACGCAACTTTCTTAATCTAATGATTGTCTTTTAGTAAAACACCACAGTGATTGTGGTTTGAAGACATTATCTGCTTCGTGTTGTGATGATCTTACATTTCCTGAATCGTTTAAATTGACATTCCGGTAGTTTTGTACGATTGCAGCCAATACGCAACTTTATAATTCGACAGAAACTATTTTTGTAAAATTCTTCTATAAATGTATTTTGGGGCAGTTATTAGCGTTGGAAAGAGATATTTTGCGGTTCACTATTGAAGAATTTATTATCATATAACAATTTCATTTCTTTTCCCTCCTTATTTTACGCAGTAGTTTACACAACGAAGTTCAGGCAACGATTCTTGGAGGCAGCTCATTCCAATGGCCCTCCTGGTGTAAAGAGTAACTGTTCACTTGGGATGATTTATCGAATGGAATTTATTTTATTTATTTTATTGATTATCATTTTTCTAAAAATTTATTTAGAACATTGAAAAGTTTTTGTGGGGCCATCCTTAAAATGTAAATAAAAAAATTGTGTGCTTGTATATATGTACATATACCCAGAGGGGAAAATTGTTAGGGTTTCGCTTTATAGGCCTTATTAAAAACCTGTTTAAACATTCTAATTCCACTCATTCTGAAATATTATAGAAGGACTTCTTCTAAAAAAATGCTTACTCATTCAAAATTTCAAAAAGCGTCTAAATTTAGTATTTAATAAAAGTTTGTGTTGTAAAATACGAGTTGAGCAGTTTTGTTTATACACAAAAATACTCGTGATTAATTAAAAAGGTCTTAAGTTGAATTCACAAAAAATAGTTCCTTAATAAAATACTTGTTTCAGCAGACCTTTAATTACGCCAAAAAAAACTTCTTTAAGGTCTCAAGTTGAATTCACAAAAAATAGTTCCTTAATAAAATATGTACTTGTTTCAGCAGACCTTTAATTACGCTTTCTTTGAAGCCTCACTTGACAGAGCTTCTAACGAATGCCTTCTAATTGCCCTTCTCAAGTATGCCTTCTATCAGTCATCTAAACAGTGTAAAATTTAAACGATTTTGCAATGCGGCTGAATGTAATGGTGTCTGCATAATGAGGCCTTCCTAAAGGCATCTTTTGCCCGCTGGGTAAATCTATAACTATTGTATTGGAGGTTAAGGCTGTATGTTTCTGGTGTAAAATGTTAAAAGAAACTATACATATATATGTATAAAATAACAAGAAATATGTAAAAAAAAATAAATATATAAGAAAAACAAACATTGACCTTACAAAAGCTAAAAAAAGAAACATTACAAACCTACAAAAATGTCTATGTATATTGTAAATGTCAAATAGATATGCACGTACACACATACATATGTATGTGTGTATTTTTTTTTTGTTAATTTGTGATAAATACCATACACACGTATACATTTGTATAGTGAAAATAACGGTCATAGTACAACTAATTTACATATTTAGTTAGTGTTGCAAAAGTTTTGTGAAAACAATGAAACCGAATAGAAATCGCCAAATTAATGTTAAATGTGTTATTCCCATTGTGGGTTGGGTGTAATAGATTTGTGCTGATTGTTTGCAACAACCTTCTGGTTCAGTGCAGAACAGTGCAGATGTGTGTTTAGCTGTTTTTGGTGTTGTGTAATGTTGCTCAAATGACTTCTCCATGGATAACTATGCAGAATGTGTAGGTACATGTACTTTTTGCGGCTGGGAGGATTTTAACTAATACATATACATATTTAAATAATAATAAACTGCGCACTACTTGACACTTCAATCTAGTTACTTAGCTGACTTTATGGTTGATTCGATACGTATGTATGTATGTCTCAAAGAAAAGTCAATAGGTCACTTGATATATCCAAAGTTAGCATAGATCCATTGTAACTAGTTTGTAGCTAGCGTAGTTAGTTGATAATTTTGTATCATTTCACTTTAGGCGGTAGTTATTTTACTCATTAGAAGAAATCTATGTAAATTCTAGTGTAAATTGAAATTGTTTCCTTTATCAGCCATGTTACAGAACTCAATTCCGTCTTTAGAAAACGAAAAAGGAATTTTTTTCGGAATGAAAACACTTTAGATTTCTAAAGTGGAATTGTTATTTTTTATTAATTCTTTAATTGTTTTCATTACAAATATGTAGTAAAAAATCTTTTCACATTTATTATTATTAAAAATCTGCTTTTGTTATTGCTTTTTTTAAATGTTTTATTCTCCTTTTTATATTATTTTTAAATGCTTTGTTTTGTAACGGAAGTTTTAATTTTGCTTTTAAATTTTAGAGTAGTTGTTTTTATTCAAAAATATCGATTGGAAATTTTAATTTTATTTAAATGTTTCATTTCATTTCAAGTTAAGTTAAGGTTTTTTACACATTGTTCAAATATTTGTGCTCCATAAACGCTTTTTGCAGCTTTTGTTTGTATTATGATTATTATCACAAATTTTGAAGCAATGTGATTGAACCTTTATAAGTGTTGTGTAAATGTAACATTTTTTAAATGTTTTTTTTTTTTAATTTCTATTTTAGTTCTTATAAAAAAGTGTTTTAGTTATTTTTTTGCCAACAATTTATTTTCCTTACTTATTTATTTATATACGCTTATTTCTTGCTTAATGATTTAAATTTTTTTTGTTGGGGGGGGAGGTTGTTGAGAGGTTTTTTTCTTGATAAATTAATAACATAAGGAACAAAATGGAATTAACTTTTTTCTAAATGAATTGAATTTAAATTTTAAGAATTGTTATCTTTTTATTCTAAACCTCAACCAGTTCTTAAGGGTTTTGCTCGAGTTTAAGCTTATTTAAACTAAACTAAATACCTAGTTAACTATTTGTATTGGTAGAGAAAAATTACTAGATAAAACTTTTTCTAATCAAAATCTTTAATGTCATGCTCTTGCTTAGGGGATAGACACTATCAAAATAGAAATTAAAACTTCCTTTACCTTCTTGTTAACAAAACTACAGGGCCAAATTACCGCATTCGATATCGAGTAAAATTGATCGTAATTTTCTTATTTTAGATTATGGCATTCGATATCGTCAAGAAATTTATCATTTTTCGATACGATAGCTCATTCGATCACGAATGCGGTAATTTGGCCCCTGATGTCATTCTCTCATTTAAAGGATAGACACTATCAAAAATTCATTTCGAGCTTCTTTAATTTTTGCGTTAACAACAAAATGAGTCCCAAAGGCTTTCAAGTTGTCCTCTCTTAAACTCAATTGATAAAATAAAAAAGAAACATAATCTTAAATATTGTGTTTTACTAACAGTTTTTGTCGACAACATTTTCAAGATTTTCTTTTGTCAACCAGATAAGAGACAGAAAGTCTTTCATCAATTGCGTTGTGGGCAGTTGCAACAGTAACCTAAAGGCTGCTTTTTGTCAAACTCTTTTTAACCCTCTAGTACCCAAATTTTTTTTCTGGATAAAAAAATTATTTTTGGGTTTGATTTATGTTAAAAGTAAATGATATTTAAAAAAAAAATTAAATTTTTGGTCAGATCGGGTTTTATAGCACCATAAAGTAAAACCGCCTCTAGGCGGCTTTAGGAAAACAAGCCAAAAAATTTTTCAAAAATTATTTTTGTTTTTTCATATAGAGTACAATGTTTTATTAACAAAAAATGAACAGGTTATAACAGAAATGTGTAGAAAATAAACAAGAAATTCAGATTTCATTTTTTAAGTTAATTCAAACAAGCTTTGCAAAAAAAATATTTAAATATGAGGCAAAAATAGTTTATTGAAGTTATTGGTGGTGAAAACCGTAGAAGCATTCCTTTTGCTTAGAAATACACAGGTTTATATTACACTTTCGGCATACAATTTGAGTTTCGAAATTGCAACCAGCAAATTTAGAAGTTTTTTTTACCAGCGCGTGATAAAAACAGCGGAAAATGTCCGACTCCATCGAAACGGACGTCTGCGGGCGGTAGAAAGGATTTTGTCCTGTACATTTTTTTTTAAATCTTGACGTGGGAGCCTTTGGCAATGATGGACTCGGCGTGCAGAGTACGGATGCTATCTCTGCTCGGAAGTTTGGCAGCTGGTAGCGCCTATCATTAGCATTAGGCTTGTTGATTCTGTGGAACAAAATATAGGCGTTTACCATGGCTAAATCAAGCAAATGCACGAACAGTCGATTTGTATACTTGTTGCTCTTCACTGGAATTTTATATCGGCCAATAAGGCCATCCATGAGATCGACACCACCCACATGGCTATTGTATTTATGGATTATGTTGGGGCAATCGACGTCAACAAACTTTTTTTCCGAGCGAACAAAACGGGATACCTGTGTTTTTAGGTTTGTTTCATTTTGAAAAGGTTTCGTGCCTGCGTAGGTCGATGCGAGTCGCACAGCCTTATTATCTTTCCAAAGTGATAAAGAAATGTCGACTCCAAAAGCAGATCCACAAAACTCTGTAGAATATCCACGTGGTTGTTTCTTGAGATCGTTGTCTGTTGGCAGCTTACAATTCGGAATGCGATTTGAACGAATAGTCCCCAAGGAATAAATTCCGCGTGATTTGAGATATACAAGAAGTGGCAGTGAAGTGTAGTAGTTATCGAAATATATTATTTGGTTTTTATAATCTGGAACATTGCGTGACAATCGAACAACCACATTTGCTGCCGCTCCAAGGTCTGGTGAGCCAGTTTGCACAACATTGTCTCCTGCACCGCAATATATCTCGAAATTATAGCAAAAGCCGAAGGAGTCACATAAAACAAACAGTTTTACTCCCCATTTGTGTGGTTTATCTGGCAAATATTGTCGAAGAAAAGTCTTCATCTTCGTTGCGCACATTTGTTCATCCACACATAAACGTTGCGTCATTGGAACGGATTGAAACTTTTCATTCAAATGATTCACAATTGGTCGTATTTTATACAAAGCATTGTGGTCTGCAGAATTCCTGGGGGGCAGTTTACTATTATCATTAAAATGCAAATTACTCCGTATTTTCTCAAATTGATTTCTTGACATAGTATTTTGGATTGTTTGGAACGCAAATTCGCCCCAATATGCACGGACACTCGGATAGCGAAAAACTGACATAAAAAATAAAATGCCAATATACTGACGAATTTCCGAATTGGTTGTAATGAAGGAAGTTGTGATATCTTTTTGAGTGGCATATAAATTCGATTGTTCAACAATGTGATCAATAATAGTGTCGCCCAAAAAGAATTCGAAGCATTTGAAAGGCGTATCAAGCTTTTTGGGATCTTCTCCTAGTTCGGGCTCAGAAAATGCAATCGCAGAGTTATCCAGCACTAAATTCTTTTGGCGCCACAAAATTTTCTTGAAAGTCTGAGATTTGGGATCTATATCCGAAACGGATCCAATAAACTCCGCTGTTTCACCTATAATCTTTAGGCTGAATAATATTCTGGTCAGCAGGCACATTGCGTTTGCGTTTCTGTGATCGAGGAGTATTTGAAGCAATCGAAGTAGAAGGAGATAATAATTTTTGAAATGATGCGGGACTTCCGCTTGAAGTAAGGTAAATCTCTGATACCAGCATTGAATCTGACATATTCACCGCTCTATTTATATCCTTCTCAAATCCAATGTTGATATTGCACTCCGTCTCGCAAGCATTGTCATCCAAATCGTCTTCCATATCTTCTTCTCCGTCAGTATCGCTATCGAAATTCATCAAATCCAAAATTTTCCCAATCTCTTCATCAGAAAGCGATTACAACTTTTACATTTGTCGACGCTCCATGTCTATAAATGACTCCTTAAATGTTCCACTTTCAAACTTACCTAAAATATTTTTTTTCCGAATTGTCCTAAGACCGCCTATAGACGGGCTACCTTGCAAGACCAATAAAAAGCTTGAGAAAAGTTTTTTTTTCTTTTTTCCTTTTTTTTTGCTTTCTTTATACTACCAGCAACACACCAATAATTTTTCCTTTCACCTGCGACCCCTTTAAATATTTTTTTTGATTTTTTGAAATTCACACTTTTTGCAAAATAATTATTACGTCCGTATTTCACAATTTTCCAACTTAAAATGACAGTGGTAGCTGCACACAGCACGAGCTTGCGTTGCGAATGCAATAAAAACAATTTTTGGACTTCCCCGCATTAGACAAAATGCAAATAAAACCAAAACGTAATTTGGGAAGCGAATAAGTTAACAATGAAGTTAGCCCGTCTACAGGCGGTCTTGGGTACTAGAGGGTTAAGTGTCTGACTTTTATCTACTTTGTTGAACGCATGTTCATGACGACCGAACGATAAAGTCCAACTCTATTTATGGCAACACTAGAGATAATATTGTTACGGAAATGTATTTTAATTTAAATTTAACGGTTTGTAACAGCTAGTAACAATTTACAGCACAATTATCAACATTTGCATTAGTAGAAGTTTCTATTTACGAACAATGTTGATAATACGCTCTTATTAACAAAGTTTAGAAGTATGTCAACATTAAGTTTTAATGGCTTTGGTGGAACACTTTATACTGAAAAAAACTCATACTACTAATTTATAATGACAATTAAATAATTAATTTTATTATTTCATTGTTTTTTTTTTTAAATTATCTCATTAATATTTAAATAAAATGTTAAAAATTCCAAAGTTGCAACAAGCACCAAGAAAACTGTTGTGAAAAAATTACAAAAATTAAAAATATTTACATAGCACTGGACAAAGGATCAGATACATGTCTTAAAATTCTTCTTCGTAGCTTTTCAACTGCGTTTTGATGTCTTTGTTCATTTAAATTCCGGCCATTTTTTTTTTATTTTGTTCACTTTTATTTAAAATGTCTTTGTAAGCGCTCTTTTTGTTCGCTTTTATTATACTTTTTATTACAATAATCATATGTTTTTAAAAATTGTTTGGTAATAAACAAAATCGATCAAATTAAATTATGCCTGTATTATTATTTTACACTATAAAAGTTTCCTGTAATGAAACCAAATTTGTTTAAAAAAATATTGTTAAAAAAAATATATAAAAACACGATTGTGTTTTGCAAACTACACCGGAAAAAGGATATCAAACTCTGAAAAAGACTGCTTTTCAGACATGAAACCAAAACTAATCTAATTGGTCCTGACGGAACAACGTTTCTACATCGAAAAACAAAAACAAGAATTCAATCGCCGTTACACTACCAAAACAGTAAAGTGCGCTATTTCTCTGTCCATACCTATAAATTCTTTTGAAAAATATAAGTAAAATAATATGAAATAATAATAATAATAACGTTATTCTAAATGTTTGTATTGTTTAAATATACTCCAAATAATACATGCTCTTTGTAGCCTTTATCCGATTTTTTGAAAAAAATTGAGTAAAGACAATCTCTTCGGCAAATTTGGTTTGATAGTAAAAATAATAGTAATATTAAGCATATCTCAAACTACTGATCCAATTTGAAAACAATGCATCTAAGCTTTCAGAAAATTCTACTTTAGGTTAATCTTTGGGAGTACTGTGAAGCTCCAGAGGGTGTTTTAGAGCACAGCACTTTCACACATTGGTCTTGGACCGTTATTTTTCCAGTCGGTCTCTATTTTAACTGCATTTTACAATAATAAGTTATATGTGTTAAACTTTATCTCGATATAAATACTTTTAAACGATTTATGGAGCTTAAAGTGAATTACGGAGAGGGTTTTACATGGAAGTTTCAACAAATTATGGACCGATCATAATAAAATTGTACCGTATTATTTGTATACATATGAAATATATTTTCGTTCAATATTATTTGGATATCAACATTTTTGAAAGACTTATTCTTTTAAATGTGATTTTCGGAAGTGGGCCTTATATGGAAGCTACGACTAATTATGGACCGATTTGCACAAAATTCATAGATGTGATTTGGCTTTATTTACCACTCATTTGTGATGAAATTTGTTTGGATACTTGCATAATTCAAATATTTATGATCAGTAAACCCCAATTTCTTGAGGACATTTGTATGGGGGCCAGGTGAAATAATGGACCGATTTCCACCAGTTTCAATCCCATCCATCCTTGGGACAAAAAAATATCAGAAGGTGATTCTGAGTCGATCTGTATACTTTGAGGCGGGTGTTGGACCAATATTTCTGAGCGTTACAAACATCAGCACAAATCCCACTATGGTGGTGTAGGGTATAAAAATGTAAAGCATTTCCATGCGTTACTTTTATTTCAATTATTTATTTTTACAAATTGGCGCAATATTTATAGTTTGTTCATATTCTTGCTTACAAAACAAACACTCAGCTTTTTTCCAATTATATCGTTGCTTTTATAATTCAAATTAAAATTCCAATTAAAAATGCATGCGACAAAAGTAATCGTCTCAAATTTCATAGCACTAAACATAAGCACAATTAATATATTAATTTCCCAGCGGGCAAAATATGCAGTACAAAGACCTTAATGAAGGCCTTATTTTGCAGACACAATTACACCCAGCCGCTTTGCAAAATCTTTACAATTTTTTGCGGCGTGTATTTGTTTGCCTAGGTCTTGCCTTAGATGGCTGATTAAAAACGTACTTGAGAAGGGCAATTAGAAGGCGTGTCAATAAAGTCTCATAGAAAGCATAATTAAAGGTCTGCTGAAGCAAGAGTTTTGTTAGGGAAAATATTACTTATGAAATCAACATAAGCTTTTAAAAAAGATTAAATTTATAGACGCTTTCTTTGTTAATAAATAAATCAAATTTGTTGTAGTAGTGATGACTTATAGGAATAATTGCAAAACCATTAATGTTTATTGTTTAAATCATGATTTGTTAGACCTGTCTTTGAATTGCAATTTTGAATAGAAGGCGAACATCTGGAATCGAATATCGCATATTTTATAATGTGTAAACAGTTATTTTATAAGGCCTACAAAGTGAAGCCCTAGCTATTTTCCCGCTGGGCTACATATCACAAAACACTTGCAAATAAAAACTAATTTTTTTTCTTTTTCTTCTTTAACATTAGCAAAAATAAAATAAAATGAAAACGTTTTCTCTAATGGGAAAATAAATATTAGAGAAATATGTTTATGTTAGTTTTCTTCTAATTTCTTCTCATGATTTGTGATAAAAAGAAAAAAAAACGTTCTAAATAACCCACATCTTTTATTCCATTTTATTTTTTACAATTTTTGTTTTTATCTTGTGTGAACTTATGTACTTCATACATATCCATATGTACGAGTATATGAATAAAGTATTAAATTGTTGAGTACAAGTGGATGTTAAAAAAATTTAGGTTTTGAATACAAGTCCATTCATTCATTCATCCATCCATATGTTATTTAGTTAAACTCATACTGGTAGTCGTTAAAATTTTCACCTACAAAATATATATTTTATACAGTGGTGGACATGATGCTAGCACACTTCATATATACTGTTTTCAAAAGAATTTTTTTTTTTGCATATAATTGTAAGTCCGTTTTCACTCTCTTCAATTTTGAGTCTTCAAAAAAAGTATTTTTGGGTGAAAAGGGAAAAGAGAATAAAAGGGGTACAAACTTCACGGTACTAGTTAATATTCATGATTTGCATGAAAAAATATGAAAATTGAATTGACGTGTGTGAATGAAATGGCAGGTTCAAAAGAGAATTGAACAAAAACTGGTAAGCTAAAACTGAAGAGTGTGGAACAGGAATAATTATTAACTGTTATTTTTTATTGATGTAGCCTAGTGTGTTCAGTACTGGGATGCAAAATAAGATTTTACAAATTGAAGTAAATTTCAAGAAAAAGTGTATTTTTTAAGCCGAATTGTACTAAGTACTTTTTTTACTTTTTATTAAAAATTAACTAAAAACGTACATAACAATTCATTTGTAAATATGTACATATATATACATATGTGTGTAAAAAACATTACAATTAATAAAAAAGTACATTAAAATTCATTCGTACTAAGCACTTACATACATATATGTAGATAAACTTAACAATTAATATTAATGTTTTAATTTCAAAAGTTACATAATGACTATTTGTTGTTGAGATCTGAATATAAAAGTATTATTTATAATATACTTTTTGCTAACAAATTCTTAACTCATTTTTAAATTGTAACAACCACGAATTACATGACTTCAGCAAATCCTTTGTTTGGATTAGATTGGAGACATTCGAAACAAACAGTCTCTTCCTCTTTTTGGAAGAGACACATTTGCAGATGAATGAAATATCAGTAAACATTAGTTTATTTAGTTCATTTTTCATTTCTGGTACCTTCGACCAAAAAGTACCTTAATGTTCGTTTTTTCAAGACTTAATAAGTTCTATATCTGCCAGCGCTCAAAATTGGTTGTTTATAGATTCAATATTTTTATTCTCAATAGGAAACATTTCTAATATTAATGGTACAATGCTAGAAGTTCTACCCGAAACAACATTTTCTGGCGTAAACTTGTTAAACCATAATAAAAATTTTAAATAGTGCTAAATTAGTCATTGGGGTGCTATTGTACTTTTGACTCTCAAATAGTGCTAAAAAAAGTACAATTATACCAACTTTTACATCCCTATTTCAGTATGTTCCGTTATTTTATTTAGCAGTCTCTCTTATAATTTTCTTCTATTTGTGGTTAATTGCCATTAATAGTTAATTTGAGCTGGACAGTAATTTAGAACATGAAAGTAAATTTATGCATTTTGTTAGTTTTTCTGTATAATAAGTTCTGAAAAAACTTTATGAAACAAAATATTAAAAATCAGCAACACTGATAAATTCTAGAGGTAGCACCATTGGCGAGATTGCAAGTATGTATTTTAATTTGCTGATCTACAACGCATTCGGCGCTATTCGAACCTATAGGACATATAAAAATGTTACACAGGTTCCAAGACGTAGAAAAACAAACCTTCTGTTTACAGACTCTCAGTGGCAGACCCATAAAGTCCTCCACCGCATTTCAAAGAGATCTTTTAACAAAGTTCGGTGCTGAACTATAAAAGGAATATTTAATGGAAAAACTTCCGTGGATGAATTGTTCAACATAATCCACATGTTTCAAAAAATACAAAAACTAAGAAATTTTCTGGAAGAATATTCGCTGTAGCGATGAATCAGCATTTTGTAGGCTTGGATCTGATGGAAAAATACATATGCCGTCCTCCAAACATGCAAACAGAACAATCGAAAGTATACTTCTAAAACCATAAAGCACGGTAGTGGGAATGTGATGGTTAAGGTAACGTTTTGTGGGCATGGTATTGTTGCTTATGAAAGTACTAATATACTTTTAAATACAATGATTCCACTTAGATGACATTTTATACACTAAAACGACCCAAAACACACCACACGTACTATGATCAGCGATGCCAACTTAGTGCCTTTGGCACTATTTATGGTGCTTTTTGATACCTCAAAACGCCAAAATTTTATGCATAGTGTCAAACTAAGAAAAAGCACTAACTTAGTGCTTTTTCAATTTTTCACTAGTGCCTTTAGTGATTTTTACAATTTTTATTGTTTTACAATTTATAAATTAATTATGCAGCAAAAATTTTGTTAAGTGTAGAAACATTATTTTAGTATGGCAACTCTTTTCCAGTAATTCACTACAAAATTCAAAAACGATTATTAAATTTAACAAACGTTTATTAAGACAGATTTCCATATAAAATTTGCCTTAATAAACGTTTGTTAAATTTAATAATCGTTTCTGAATAAGGAGGTTATACTATGTTTCCACGGTACATGCTTCGCTCTCTATTCATGATTCACACCCCAATCATGTGCGAAACAACTTGCTTCACCATACAAAATTTTAAGAGCGAATCAAGTAGATTCATATTGAATCTACTTGCGAAGCACGAAAAATTGTACTATTCTCTAATTTTTATCGCAAGTTTATCTGCACTAGCTGTAAAAATTTAATATTATTGTAAACAAAGCAAATTATTTTCTTGTTGCTGGATGTAAAGAAAGTAAATACGTACATATGTTTTTTTCAAATAAGCTAACTAATTTCCACTCACTTTTTTTGTCCATTAAAAAAAATTATTTTCCACAAATTGTAAATTCTGTTTTTTTTTTATTCTGTTTGTTTATTAAAAACAACTGTCATGTAAACAGCATGATTCATAAACATGATTCAGAAGGCGAAGCAGGTGATTCAAGTCGTCGTGAAAACATAGTATTATGTACATTGTTTTTTATTGTGATACAACCGTATATTAATGTATCAGGTACGTTCGAAGCGCCAGCTGATTATTTTTTCTTTACTTGTTGTGTAACTGTCAAATGTTGTTTATCTTTTACACTATTATCACTTGTGTTTTTTTCGTTTGTTTGTCTTCTTATTTCATTACACTTGGCTAATAAAATAGCGTTAATAGCTACCTAAGATGTATAAAAATGCGTTTTAATTATTCGTTTTGTGTTTTTCCTAGCATAAAATGCATTTATAGACACTTTTAGGACAACTTTCCATACAAATCCTATGTAGGTCTGCACAGACCTGGTTATACCATTTAGCGACAAAAAACCCTTATACCTCCGAGGGTTAATTTGTACTTTTGAACACCTCAAAAATTGTGTTACTTAAATTTATGTACGAAAATTGTCCTCCAACAACTCCCTCGCCATTTCTTTACATATATATTGGAGAGTAAATAATGCCCAAGGTAACTTGTTTTGTGTTCAATTGTCGATTAAATTGAAAAAAGTGGCTTAGTGCTTTTTTACGCTTTTTTTTACCTCGAAATAGTGCTTTTTAGTGCTTTTTTTAAATTTTAAAGTGCTTTTTGCTCTCAAAAAGTTGGCATCACTGACTATGATTAGCTGCTTTGAGCAGAATAAGCTTGATGTGTTGAAATAGCCAGCCCAATCTTCTAATCTCTTGTTTCTCTTATAAGAGTAACATTTTTATTTAGTGCTAAATTACTATCCAGAGTTCTTTTAGGTAGTTGTATTCTGGAAAGAAAACCACAAATTATTCACCCCTATCGTGAATAAAAATTCCAAATGAAATTTGTTCCGTTTTCACATTTTTCCTATTAAAATTCAATGTTAACAAAATAAAAGGGAACAAATTCCATGTGGAATTTTTATTCACGATAGGGATAATTAAAACAAAAAGATGATAAAAGTGGCGTTATCTTAGGGTTACATGTAATACGTTTGGAAAATAAAGGGTTTTAAAAAATAACGAACAACTGAAAATATTTGCTTTAATTGGCAACAGATAGATCTGTGCTAACCTCGTACCCATCACTGTATGTATATGTAGTTAGAAATATGTATAATATGTACTCACATGCATACATATGCATATATGTACAATGTACATACATAAATGTGAGTGATTAAATGCATAATATAAATAAATTGTAATTGACTGTAATAATTCTCAAGAAATTTTGCAAACAAAAACATTTGAAATACATACATATATACATTATTTATTTGCTTTATTTATGTAAACCAAATTTGATGTGTTGATTTTACATACATACATATGTATGCATGAGTGTATGAATTTATTCATAAATATATTTACTTTCATATGTTAATACACAATTGTAATGTTATACGTTTTTGCAAAACTAATAAGATTTTACTACAAAACGTATTTAAACTTGCTTAGCTACTTAAATTCACAAAAGTACTTGTTACAATATGAAATTTTTGTATTTTTAGCTAATAAACATAAAACCAAGAAAACACTGGAAATGTTTTTCAGACACATCAGTTTCAAATTGATAGAAACAGATGAATAATGTATAATACTTACATATGTGCATATGTATATGAAACATTGAGTTTGTAATTATGGCAAATCTAGTTTAGAATATTAAACATTAAATTTGAGATTAAAACTAGAGTTTCCCAAAAACCAAAACGAATAGAAAAACAAGGATCCGTTTTCGGCTAGTTTATTAAATATGTACTATGATTAGCAATATGCCAAAAAAATTAACTTTTTAATTTTCAAGCTATGAATGCTGAATGATTTTCAATACTTCGGGGTTAGAGTCAAGTACCCTACTTGCTTATTAGAGTGCCCCTCACTTGTCCTAAAACGAATATTTAGGATGTCCCTTAAAACTTGGATTTTTTTTTGACTTTTTATGAATTTAACGCATTATTTATGTTAATAGCTACAAAATCGATGTTTTTATGTGTTAAATAGTTAGTTTGGGTAGTAATCTTTCATTTTAAATCACGCCGACGATTTGATGCTGTTCTGCAAATCACGTGATTTTACGGTTTTCGGTGTGGTTTTAATTTTTCGAAAACACGAGAAAACTGCTGACTTTTTAAATATATAGTTTTACATGTTTACAACAACAATGTCAATTTTCCAACAATGTTTGTTCACTGTAATGTATGTATATGATTGCGGTAACCATAATATGGTTAATTTACAATTCAGATGATTACTACAATCATATATATTATTGTAGTAACTATGTATGTATTTGTTGCAATCATGTTTATAATGAATCCATTTATCATAATTTGTTGCTCTTTGATTATGACAGAGAACAACATAATGTGGTATAATCGTAACTTAACTATATCATGGTTGCAAAAATCATAGAAATAATTACAGTCACCATAATATTTTAAAAAACTGTTTAAAAATGTTAAAATAGTTGTGGTAAACATCCACACTATTTTTTTCTTTGTGTGAAGGCATAAACAAAAATGAATGTTAGTAAAACAAAAAATAATATAAAAATAAAAATAACAAAGTTATCGATGAAACTTGCTTACATTTTGCACTTACTTATGTATTTCTAAAAATGCACAAAAACTACTGAATTATTAAATATTTTTAAATTTTTTATCAACAGTAATTAAATTTTATCATAAGTAAGGAGCAGGATGGTATAAATTCAATAAATCTTACATGACATTTTACGACTGTGCTAATTTGGCAACCTTAAAAGTATCTTCGAAAAAACAAACCAGCTGACTCCTAATGAGAAAAAGTAAAACACGAACATTGGTGTCTTTAAAAGTTTGTAAATATTTATGTTTTTGTGTATATAAACCCTAATTTTATTACAAAAATCAATAAAAAACAAATCGTACTTAACACAAAATAACATTTAAAGAGAATTCTCTACAAATAACATAGACAAAATAGGCAAGTGATTTCAAATCGTCAGTCATTTAGCTGACCGGTTTTAAATCACGTGATTTCAATATTTTTTTTTTTTGCGTGATTTGAAATCAGTTTGACAAAAAGTGATTTTCAGAACACCCCTGATACACACTGTTTTCACTGTTGTCTTCCTCAAATTATCCCCCTGGCCAACGATGCCGAACGATAACGTTCGCTCAAATAAGACTTAAGACACAAACTTTTTATCGTATCTATTTTTTACTCAATCAAGTTTGTTTATTCCACAATCAAGTTTGTGTGGATGATATCCTCTCGAAGTGTATTAACCAACTTAAAAAATGTCTACGTTTTAAGCAATTATCTTCTTATACCCTCCACCTTCATAAGTGTGTAACATTGATTAGTATTAAATTGAGATCCAACAGTACAGTATATAGTATATATGTACATATATTATTGATCCTTATTCGATATATCTACATATGTATATTCGTCTGTCTCTGTAAAACACTCTCACGTCAAGAAAAAAAAATCAACCAAATTTACAATAAAAACGTTTATAATTCTCCTAAGCAGTTTCACCACAGCACTCATATAAGGTTCACTTCCGAAAATCACTTAAATACGTATAAATCTCTGAAAAATTAGTCATAGCTCCCATATAAGAACCATTTCCGGAAAACAAATAAATCCACAAAAATGTCTACTAAATATCGATATCGAACCAACTTTTATATAGATCAGTAATTTTATTTCAGAAATCATACTAATATCGGTTATACGGCAATTATGCCCGTGGATTTTGTAGCTCTCAGTCAATAAATGGCAATAGCTTCCGAATTAAGTCCACTTCCGAGCATATTAAACAACCATACAACCAAAATAAGCCTCAGATGCATACGTAGAAACCACATTAGTGGATTTAGAAGCTATCAGTCCATAACTATGCCACCCATAAATCTTTTTTAAATAATGGTATTGAGATCGAATTCAAACAAAAAAGCCTCATTTTATATCTTATCCTTTTTAAAATACTCTGTTTTATACTCTGAGTCTTAACTTGTTGTGTATATGGAAAAATGTTCTTTTAATTTTATAAATTGTTAAATTACACTCAAGACTATTATGAAAATCAGACAAACTCTGTAAATTACAGTAAGAGTCGGTAATTACATCAATTATAAATAGACAAAATTAGATTAAAAAAATTAGATAAAATTGCCTTTCAAACAATGTATAAGATACTAATAAAATTTGCACTAAGACTGAATCGAAAACACAGAATAAGGATATTCTAGTCCTATAACCAGTGTAGTTTTTGTATTTCTTACTAGGAGGGTATTAAAGATTCGGCACTGCCAATTATAGCACTCTAACTTGTTTTTATTAAGAATATACATTAAAGAAAACTAAATACATTTTTATACCAACAATATTTCAATTTGTTACAAATGAAATGAGATAAGTAATGCACTAGCACAGTTATATTCCCAGATTGTAAGATAAAAAACAACAAATTTGAACTTTTTTTTGAAAAGTCTTGAATTTTTTTTAACAACCTGTAAATGGTTTTATTTGTTTATCAGGTTTCTTTATACATACATACCGTTGGTCTCATGTAGAAAGGCCCTAACTCGCTATTTTTTCGAAATTAGTTTTTTTGCGATTCCAATGCATTTAACGCAAATACACCTCCTCACAAAAATTTATTGCAATAGTGTAAAAAATAACGCTTTTATAAGCAGTTGTACAAAAAAAGTTACATGTTGAATATTACAGTTTCTATTATGTTTTTACCTTCTCCTGTAAAGTTTCAAATACTTATGCGAGTTAGGGCCTTTCTACATGAGACCATCGATACATAAAATTTACTCATCTGTCAATAAATACTAAATGGAACAAATGTGTTAATTTATCAATTGTTTCAAAATTCGCTAAAATATATTTAGATATCTTATTTGTTTTTTGTTTTTCCTTACTACAGACAACATGATACGTTAATAACAAAAATACCTCCAGCCAGAAGAGCAATTGAACTTTAACTTCAAACAGCATGAGAGGTAAGTGGCGGTGAATATTTAAAATATGTATGTATGTATGTATGTTTAAATTTCAAGCACACATGTTTATAATAGTAATTTTCTCATAACTACATTTGTGCATTAACTAAGAGTATTAAGTGATATTGAAAGTAAAAGTTTTTATTTTGTTAAACATATAGGTCGTCGTATACCTTTACCCCTGCCCAACACGGGGACAATGCATCGTAAACGTAATACCTATTATTTACGGGGTATAATTGTGATAACATTAGTAATATTTTTATTCCTACAATTACATGCTTTTAATTTTCGTAAGTATTTAAATATTTACATATTGAGTTAACTAATTTCACAGTTTTGTAAATACTTTATCTAAAACACTTAATTGCAGCTGATTCTCGTGACCCCTTGTTGAGTGAGCCCACAAATGATTCAGTTGATGCCATACTGTCAATGGTGCCATCTGTTTTACATAAATTTCTAACACCAAAAACTCGTAATCAAACTTTAGCTGCTAATTGTAAGTTTCTTTTCACTTATTTTACTTTAAGTTTATTTAATATACACACTGTGTATTTTATTAAAATTTTTGTTTTGTTTTAGTACAACATAATGGTACTTTATTGAATGGTGCTGGCGGTTCTGTTAGTTTTGTCGATTTATATCATCCTCCAAATATAACAGAAATTAAAAGACAAATTGCCAAATATAATGAGATGCAATTAGTTTTAAATGAATATACATTTGGTCCGCTACAAAATGATTCTGTGATAATTGTAGTACAAGTAAGTTTCTTTTTATTATACAATACACCACCATGGTGGGGAGAGTATATTGGATTTGTGGTAATGTTTGTAACGCCTAAAAATATTATTTAAACACCCTCCCCTTAAAGTACACCGATCGATTCAGACTCACTTCATGGGTCGATTTAACCATGTCCGTCCGTCCGTCCGTATGAATAAATATTTTAAGAGTGTTTATATCGAAATAAAATTTAACACAAAAACTATGTATGTATATGCACTTGCCACTAAATTTTTGTATGATCGGTCCATAATGGGTATTATATGATCGGACTTGACCGACTTTACTTTCTTATTTGTTTTTTATTTAAAATTTTGTATTTTCTCTATGTTTTTTTTCTCTAACTGTTTAGGTTCACACTCGTATTACGTACCTACGCCATTTGATCGTGAGTCTGGCTCAGGCTCGTGATATTTCTAAAGTTCTTTTAATATTTTCTCATGATTTTTATGATGAAGATATTAATGATTTAGTACAGAGTATAGACTTTTGTAAAGTTATGCAGGTGAGTTTAAATTAATTAAATATTTAAGTAAAATATAAATTTGTTCATAACTTTACTGTTTATTGGAGGCCGACCGAAGCCATTTTTTATCAGGCCGCATCCGAACCGACATTAATATTAGACCAAAAAATCGATATTCAGTCTAATCCGAAATAAAACGAAACTTTTAAAATATATTATTAATTTCAAACAAAAATTATTTATTTTAATTTTATAAAGGTATAGTCACATATGGCAAATATTTACTCAGGAAAGCGTGTCTTGTCCTAAATAGACGAAGTTTCTTTTAATAAATAAAAGTCTACACTTTTTCATGTAAACCTTGTACATTAGGGTGGCCCCGTTTGTATGGACAAATAAAATAAGGTATCGATATTCCCGACTAATATGAAAATTTGATTCATTTTAAGACTACGTTTCTCAATTTTTTTGTCCTGGGGTCAATATTTGGTGAGCTGGATCAAAGGATAAAAATGTTCTTTTGAGAGGTTTTTTGATTTTTTTTCACATTTCTTCAAAAGGAACTATATGTAAATTTGGTGTCATATGAAAGGTCTTTGAGGGGCGCATTCAATGGGTTATCAAAAATGAAAAAAAAAAAATTTTTTAAATTCAAAAATTTTGAAAATTTTCAGACAAAATTTAATTTTTTTTTTTATTTTTTCATAGAATTTACTTAATTAAAAAGATGAAATTTCTTCATTATAAACATCATGCAATTTAACCAAAATGGTTTTTTCCCGTTTTTTAAAATTCTACCTATTTCAATTTTTATTAATTTTTTTTAAACCCTTTATTCTTCCCTATCTGACAATCTCTGTTAACTCAATTCGTTAATGTAATGGGTATTAAAATAACGTAAATTTTATAAGCTAAAAAACGGGAAAACCCATTTGGGTTAAATTGCATGATATTTATAATCAAGAAATTTCAATTATTTATTATTATGCTTTGATCCAGCCCACCAAATATTGACCCCAGGATAAAAAAAAAATTGAGAAAAGTAGTCTTAAAATGAATCAAATTTTCATATTAGTCGGGAACATCCGCAACTTTATTTTGGGGCCACCCTATTGTACATACATATGTATATCTAAACTTTTACATTCCCCATAGTCTTAAGAAATCATAAAGCAGAAGATTTGATTTTTAAAAAATTTTACAAACTTTAGCACTTTCTTGAAATGTAAACAGCTTTCCTTATGTCTCAATAATTTATAGACTGATATGGAAAATATACAAAAGTAATATATTCCGAACTCTTAAGATATTTTAATACCGTTAGATCCGGCGACTTAACAATTTAGTTAACGACTAATTGTAGGTGTATTTATAAAACCTTTACAAAATACCCTTTTCAAATGCAAGCATATTTTTTGACCATTTCAGATATTTTATCCACATTCAATACAAACACATCCCCAGGAGTTTCCGGGCGTAGATCCGGATGATTGTCCACGTGATATTAAAAAAGATCAGTAAGTATCTCAAAAAAAAAAATTGATTCTTAAGCAAATACTGCATGACTATTAAATTTTAAACATATTTCTTTATTTATTTCCAGAGCCATAATACGTAAATGTAATAATGCATTATATCCCGATCTTTATGGACACTATAGAGAGGCGAAATTTACGCAAACCAAACACCATTGGTGGTGGAAAGCTAATCGGGTTTTCGATCAATTAGAAGTGACAAGATATCATACAGGTAAAACATTATTTATTCAAATAGTTATAAAGTTGGTCAAGACCGACCATATAATACCCTACACCCTGTGTATGTGCAAAAACTGTTTTTCAGAAATGGGCGATATATGAGAGCTATGACTTATTGTGAACAGATCATCCAAAAATTTTGAGGCATGACTTCTGTGCATAAAAATAATTTTTGTGTTCAATTTTATCTCGTATATAAAAATTTTGAAAAAGATTTATACATGTTAAAGTGATTTTAGTAGATTCTTATATGGGAGTTTTGACAAGTTATGAACCGAGCGGTATTAAATTAGGTGTAATGATTTCTGTATACATATATGAAACTTATAAGTGTTGAATTTTATTTTTAATAGATTTATGGTGATTTTCGGAAGTGCGATCATCATAAAATTGAGCCAAATGATTTATGTATATATGAAACATATTTGTGTTGAATATTATTTGGATACCAACATTTTTAAAAGAGTTATGTTCTTTAAAGTGATTTTCGGCAGTGGGACTTATTTTGAGATATGATCAATCGTGAACCGATCAGCACAAAATTTGTAAACGTGATTAGGCTTCATGTACAACTTATTTGTGGTGAAATTTATTTATATACGTGCATAAATCGAATATTTATGACCGATAACTCCCTATTTCGGGAGAATATTTGTATAAACATTTGTATTTCACCAATTTCAATCTCAACCGTCCTTGGGCCGTAAAAATATCATGTACCAAATGTTTAAAATTGCTACATGCACTCTGCACACAAAGTTCACATGGACAGCCAGCCAGTTAGCCAGATGGACGGACAGACATCGTTAAATCAGAATGTAATTCTGAGTCCATCGTTATACTTTAAAGTGGGTGTTGGACTAATATCTATACAAACATTAGCACAAATCCAAAATACGCTCCCCACTATGTTGTTGTAGGGTATAATTAGTTAGTATTTCATATAAATGATAGGTACTATCTGTCTTAGTCACATGAACTCGATTGAATACTTACAAATATTAAACCTGAAATCAATTGACAAGAAGTCAATCCAACTCACTAATGTCATGGCCTTTAACAAATCCTTTTATAATATTTCAAGAATGCTCATTCGTTTGATCGAGTCTAATTGGCATTTCGTTTATTGGTATCCCTATGAATGCCGCCTGCCGAGTACAAGTTATGGTCAAATATATTCGTCACATACCTATTTATGTTACATTCGTACAAGCACTTTCCAGTCATGTGGGAAAATCCAACAGTGCGATGTTGTTGTTTGGAAGGGACCTCCCTCACCCCATGCCATTTTTGGAGTTAATGCAACAATCCCTGAACTTAGTATAACTCCAATTAAAAAAAGGATAAGACAGTTTAGCAGAGGCATAATCGCGTCTATCGATTCGCACAGTAAATTCCTAATCAGCAATTTTATTTTCATTTTCTAGGTTTAGTGTTATTCCTGGAAGAGGATCATTATGTGGCCGAAGATTTTCTATATCTGTTGGAGATGATGCAAAGACGTACTAAAGATTTATGTCCACAATGTAATATTTTATCATTAGGCACATATTTAAAGACATTTAATTATTATACATACAATAGCAAGGTAAGTGGCTCAATAACTCTTAAAAATTTAGACAATATACACTTAGAAACGTAAAATAACTTAAACTTTCATTAATCCTAAAGTACAATTGTTTTGGTTTCTTTGTTAATTTTAATTTTCTCTTAAACTCAACTCTAAACAAAATTTACTTTGAAATGTCTTTTCTACTATTTGCATTAATGATTTTTTGTTAACAACTTTCTTCCATATTGTATTTGTTTCATTAACCCCCCTCCACTTTTTATAAACATATTAATATTTATAAAGAATAAATACATAAAACAAAAAGTGATTCATCAATATATTACAATTCATTCGATGGGCCATAAACTGCAAATGTATTGAAAAACAAAATAGTTTTAAATTACTTTCAAATTAAATTAAGAGAGCAAAATGTGGCTGCTTTGAGTGATCAGCTTTAAATGATCGGGAACGTTAAGCACAGTAGTGGAAATAAATGTAGAGACACTTGAAGGCTTTAAGTCATTGAAAATTAATGATTTTATTTAGTTTTATTTATAACCATTTTAATTAATGTTTAATTATTTAACTAAAGCAAAATTGAAATGAAGTCTTTTTGTTTAGCTTTTAATTAATTTAATTTTCAATATTCATATAGGATTAAATGCAATTTTTATGTTTGCATCTCATCACCTTTCTAAATAACATTTTAATTATAGAGTTTGAATTTCTGCAGTATGTATTTCTCAAACATAAAAAGATTATCTACGTTTTGGAGAAATTAATAATCATCAAAATTATAGGGATAACTGAATATATGGAGTATAATGTGGCACATATGTTGGGGCAAACTTTCATACACCCATTTCCAGGTTGTTCTGAAAGCGGTCAAAAACTTCAGCAAATCTATATTAAACCAGTGTGGTAACATCACATCTGTGACTGAAAGTTAATGAAGTTTGCAAATAATACCTCGTTTCATTATTTTATCCTGAAAAGTATATTAAAATAACGCTGATTACGTTTTAGGACGGATATGATTGTATCAGTAAACTTCCATGTGTTCTAGGAAATGGGTAGATCATAAAGACCTGTGTTTCATATGTTTTTATTTAGTGTCTTATCTGTGATTGAAATTGCATAATGTTTGCGTATAAAATCATGAATTTAGCATCCTTTTTCGAACCTCTGTTTGTATTTTCTTTAACTGTTATTTCCACTAAATATATCCAGTGGTTATGTTTGCTGATATCGTCACACAGATTTGGGTATACCACTGCGTCTGCTGAGTACTGAGTCTACTAACTATATATGTATGTATATAATAGAGTTTCGCAATATTAGTAAAGTGGAGGTTAATATTCCGGCCTAAAAAACATCATTGAAGTCAGTTGACAAATTCTCTAAAGTTCATTCTGTCTGGCTACTTCTGTTTGATGTTTATTTTGAATAGGGTCTCTGAGATTAGGTTTGCTTAGGAATAATACTGCTTCTGCTGCATACGTTTCCACTAAATGCATTCGTCTGGAATAATGTAATTGTTTCACGAAACTTTAATATGTAGTATGTTTTCTTTCCCTCGGCCTCATAAACAGTAAAGAGTTTCGGAAGGTCATTGAAATTACTTCACAAATTCCTTAAAGTCATCAGACTGGCATGATTTGATTTGGTTAACATAAATTCGAGGTTTAGAGACAATGACATTAGTTGGTCCATCCAGTTGATAGATTAGTTAATATATACAGTGAGAATTGAACTACAGCTTGCATAATTAGTTGATTCCATGATTTAAATACGAATGATGATAGATAAATATAAAAATGTCTAATATACCATTGCTAAGCTTTCATATTTCCAACTTGCATTTTTGCATTTCTATTTAATTTTCTTGTTGCTAGGAACACAACGGGGACGAACGTCGAATTTTGCCTAACACGACGAATTAGTCAGTGACAATTCACTGTGTAAATTCGTTGTATGAAGCACAATAACGACGAATAATTGACAGATATTGTGATTAAAAAAATATATAAAAAATAAACATTAACAAAACACAGATAAAAATATTTTTCTTTTATCCGTTTTTCCTATGACAAATAATTTTTGAAATTTATAAAATTAGTTTATCCTAAAGAAGCTACTCAAAGAGTAGTAGATGAAATATTGAAATAAAAATTTAAATATTTTATAAAATATACCTAAAGCTTTAATAATTACCAAAATGTTAAAATAAAACAATAATTGAAATAAAAATTAACATTATTTACTAAAACATTAAAAACTAAAACTAATCATGGTCAACATGTATTGTTTGTTCGTGGTTCACCGGCGTAAGAGATAGAAATAAATATATTTCAGAGTTCGCCGCTAATGACGAATTCAGCCGACGCCATTATTGTGTGTATTTTCATATACACAAATGTGTTTAATTTTTGGCGACGAATATTCGTGACAAAAAATTCGTCGTTCGTCCCAGTTGTGTTCCTAGCATATCTCTTAGTTTTCATTGTTTTTGCTATTTGTAGTTTGTGGCATATCGTTTCAATTGTAATTTAAAACTCATTTATAAAGTTAATACTTGTGTGTCTTATTAATTTCAAAGCATTTATACTTATAAACAAACCTACTTAATCAGTCAATCATATAAATACATTACTACCCTGTCGGAGTTTGAGTTAACTTAAAACTAACTCATGGTCGATTCAAAATAAGTCACAAGTGACTTAAAAGCTAACTCATTTTCTATGTAAAACGCTATTCAGTTTTTCCACGCGTTGTCATCAGAATGAGTCAGTACTCACTCACTCTAAATACGTTTCAGCTAACAAAAGATAACTCTTTATGAGTTAGCTTGTGGCACATAAAGTAAGGGGCACTATAAGTAGGATAAACTCACTAACTAATGATTAGGTTAAAAAATATTTGAAATTAAAAGTTATTCAAATTCATATTAAATTTTTATTATTATTTTTTATTTTTCTTAAAAAGATGTAAATTGTTTTAAATTAAATTGTTTTAGTGTTATAGAACTTCCACACACATCCATCTCAAATTACTAGATAAACTGAATAAAAATGAAAACAAAACAAATATGTATTTACAGTTTTAACCAAGGTGAATTTATACTAGGTGACTGCATAGGGCCAGCTGATTATTCATGGTGAAATTGAAAATGTCAAAAAGTTGTTTACAAATAGTCAAAGTTTATATAAAAAAAAAACTTTTTGACAGTGACGAAAGTTTTTACACAAAGAAAAATGCCTGTTGTTCTTGCCTTGTTGTAATTGTTGTAGCAATGCTGTCACCTAGTATTTAATTTCACCATGGTTTTAACTGTTACGATCACGAAGAAAAAAAAGTAAGAAATTGTTTTTTCTTCTTTTGTTGTTTGCATTTTACTCTCTTTAATGATTGTTTAATTCTACAATTCTGCACCAGCTTTGAATGAGCCAATAATTAGTTTAATACTTATCGAGAAGAAGTCAAATGTTTTAAAAAACAAAAAGTTCATCTCTGCATCATTTTTGAGTTACTTTAGAAGTCAGTTGTAAATGAGCTAGCAATAAGTTAACTTTATTTTGAGTTAGCTCACAAAAATCCGGCAGGGTATATATATATGTACACTCATACAAAGATATTTATTAGATATACATATATGTATGTACATAAATATATGTATGAACATCCGATACATTTTCTTATTATTATTATTTATTTGTTTGTTTATATATTTGTGTGTGTGCGTGTGCTGCAGTCAAAACAAAAATCATTTAGCAATCAATATGCTTCTTCTTCGCTGATCTCTACTAACAATTTATTAGGATACTCGTACCATAGGAATAGAAAATCACTACAATTATCATCGCAATCAGCTTTAACATCATCTTCCTCTAATAATAATAATATTAATAATAATAATAATAATAACAACAACAATAATAATAATAACAAACATTATTACAACAATAATAGATATTATGATAATAACAAAGAAGATAATAACATTATAACTAATCACAAAAATAATAACAATGATAGTAAATTGAAATCATATGTGGGTGATACAAATACAAATTCACACGGCACTTCTTCCATCACCTCAGCAGCGAGCACTACAACTAAGAGCACTTCTCAATCAGGTGCACAACAGACATGGAGCTATCATGTCTTACCATCATTATATTCTGTCTATCAGAAGGTATCCATAAAAAACAAAATACATACTAAAATACCTACACACATACCTAAAAAAAAATATATCATTATATACAAATTTAATGTAGAACTCATTAAGCAAAAAACCATTTTATTTTTACAATTTGTTTTTCTATTCGTTTGCTTTCCATAACCATTTGCTTGTTTTAGATTTTTATTTTTTGTTTCTGCTTAATTATGTTTTGCTTGTTTTCTTTTGCTTGGCATCCACAGTGTTCTGTTTTGGTAGCATTACTTTGAGATGAATTTTCTTTTTACATTAATTTAATTGGTTTATTCAGGTCATATCGTGTGAGATATGCAGCACTGTTCGCGTAAATATGTAGGTCATCTTTTTAAACTTTAAAGTGCTCTCAAGTTACTTGGCCCGTTGCTTTGAAAAAGATTTGAAAGTATTATTTATAATTGAGCATAAATTAAATTTCCCGGTAACATGGACAGTTTTCTTTAAGGCATAATTTCTTTTCTCTTGATTTTTAAGTGTTCTTATTTCAAGTTGAAAAAATACGAGAAATTATAAAATAATGGTGGAAAGACTTTTAAGGAACTTTATATGTAAACTAAAGTCGCCTTAGCTATATACATATGTATATAAATACATTTTATACATATGTACAACATGGTTTAAAAAGTCCTGGGAATAACAACAGCTGGCACAAAGGTTTTAACAAGATAACAAATTATTAGTGAATTTGAAATTAATTTTATTGTAAATGTTTTAGGAATTGTTTAAGCTTAAGGTATTTTCTTAAAAATTTAAATTTAAAAAAAGACCATGGCCCATAATCATAGTCATAGAAAAAGCATACTTTAAGCAAAAGCATGCTTTTGTTTTAAATTCAGAACAAAATTTATATGTTTTTGTTGTTTAAAAGTCTACTTTTACTTAAAGTATGCTTTTTCTATGACTATGATTATGGGCCCATAAGTTTAAGCAATTACTAATATATTAATAATAAAAATCGATCAATTTACTTATAATAGGATTTATTGTAAATGTACTCGTATTATTAATTTATGGTATCATTTTATAACCAGTAATAATTAAATAATACTGTAGCCATGTTCTGCAACTGCTGCATCGAGAAACTTTTCGATTAAAATGTGTGGAATGAAACAGAAATGCAATAAATTCAAACAAACAGCTAATCTGTAACTCCCGCGTCAAGGATTTTTTCGATTAAAATGTGTGGAACAGTCCTAATTCAACTCTAGGTGGAGAAAGAACTCGCGCGTCATTGTCATTATCGCTTAAGGGCAAACAGGCGTTCGAGAGATTTGTGTCTCACTGTTGTATTGGTTAATGCTTGGCATCGTCTAACTGACTCGCGTTACGGTTTTTCGAAGTTGTGCATTAGTCTCATGCTATAAATTTTTCTAGTACAAGAATTAAGCGTTCCAGCTTCCTATATGAAGGTATAGGTCGACTTGAAACTTACTGCAATAGATCGTGTGAGTACCTGGCAATTTTAGGGATTTATTCTCCGCCAACCAAGTTTATATTAAAAAAAATGTGTGGAATGAAAGAGAAATGCAATAAAATGAAACAAACAGCTGTTTTTCTCACAAAACTGTCTCTGTAACTTTTTTAGCGAGTAATTGCTGTCACGTAATAAAACTACTCGTCAGTTTGCAAAAATTTTTGTGAGAAAGGTTCCTGCTTGTAACTGTCAAATATACTTACAAATCGAAACGTGGCGAGATATTATTTTAAAAATATCGCAGTAAATAATAACACGGAAAAGGTAAGTAATTTGTTCTCAAAAGATTTTTTATTTCACTTTTACAATTTTAAAGAAAGATGCGAATTTCTAGAAGAGCAAATAGAAAAATTGGTGGAATATTAATACATATGTATGTATGTTTGTCTAAAAACTAAGAACTCGCTAGAAGACAATTTGATGGCATTAACTCTAATGCTAAGTCTAAAGAGCAATGGGAAATACTCAAAATTTCGCTAAATTCCCTTGGTGGCTTGACTATACATTATATATTTATATTTATATATTTATGTATATGTACCATTACTTCTTTAAGCAAAACAAAGTCTTCTGTTTACACCAAGAAACAATTTTTATTTTAATGCAAATTATTTTGTAAACAACAAGCATTAAAGTCATACTATTCATTATTTTGTATAGCCGGCGGTATTATTTTAGTAAGTTTTATTAGCCGTCAACGATATTTGTGATTAGCGGTTTAAAATTTCACATCGGAATTGTATATTATGACATTTCTAACGTAACGATGTAATCCCGATTGATAGTTTTCGACAAGTTACAGACACATTTTATCTCACTTTTAGAGAAAATATGGAATATTTTGTTTCGAAGCGAGAATTTTTCACTAAAGTTACAGAACATGGGTACTGAACTACTAAAAGCTCCTTTTTCGGACCTGAGAATCATATCTAAAGCACCAGTTTTTTAAAGAATGGGTTTGATTACAAAAAACACATAAAATTCAGAGAAATGTATGAAATCTTTATTTGAGTCGCTATAACGATCGAAGATGATTTCATGCATATATAGTTCATACGCTAGGTCAAATTTTGGCATACTCTCTCTAACATATCGACCGGTAACTCACAAATAAATTCGTCAATACTAATTTCCAGTGCGTCAACCGTTGCTAGCTTGTCCCTAAAATAACCGATGAATAAAATGACCGACCCCAAACGTGAAATAAACGGTTTACCAATTTGCCTCTCAATTGGGCCCTAGTTTTGCGTGCTGTGTGACCGACTTGTTGAAACCACATATCAGCCAAGTCCAGCTCTTCCATTTAGGGAAATAAAAGTAAATATTTAATCATTGCACGGTAGCGCTCCTCATTCACAGTAACGTTTCTGTCTTCATAGTCTTTGAAAAAGTACGGTCCAATAATGCCACCGGCCCATAATCCACACCAAACAGTGCATTTTTCGGCGTGTATTGGCAGTTCTTGCAATGCTTCTGGTTGCTCTTCATACTAAATATGACATACTAGCTAAACCCGGTGTGCTTTGCTACCCCCCCCCACCCTCGTCATAAAATAAAATAAAACGTATTTATATATTTACACACATTTGTTTATTTAATTTTAATGTATTTATTGCAATGCTTTAGGCGAGACCATGCCCCTTGTCCACTTACATAGTCAAGAATTGTGAAAATTTAATGACGATCGGTCCAGTAGTTACGACTATATTACGATGTTTAATTTTCCTAAAAAGGGGCGTGGTCCCACTCACTTTTCTCCTGGTACGTATTCCTAATTATGCCAATACCATATGTACCAAATATCACCGACGTACGTCAAAAAATGCCCAAAATATGGCGGGTTAAATTTGTGGGTTATATGGGCGGTGCCACCCCCGTTTGTACAATCAAAACTTCATATAGCCTATTATTCCTTCCAGAGTCACAGTAACATGCTGTACAAATTTCAGGCAGATTGGTCCAAGGGTTTGGCCTCCTATTAAGCACAAACATACAGACACACATTCATTTATATATATATAGATTAAAAGCTATATAATTTAAGGTGAAATGGGGCGAAAAATGGGGATTTGGTAATAAAAAAATGTATGTAGTTAAAAAGTATATAAAACTTTAGGTAAATACATATTACAAAAAAAGTATTTTGTATAGCAAACATTGTTAGTGGTATAAGTAAGTATCTGAATTAAAAAAAGGGGGCGATGAAGTAGGCGTAGTTCATAGTTATATAGCGACGTTAACAGTATTAAGAGCAATATACTACCAAATAAAAAAATACGTTGGAATGAACAAATTTGTATAGAGAATAAAACTTTCAAAAATTTGGCGTGAAAAGGGGCGTGGCTTAAGAAATCTTTATTTTTACCTCGCCTGGAGTATATAATGTGTATACAATTTGAAGTAAATCTGTTCAAAACTATATGGGAGCAATTACATAATTTTTAAAAAGTGGGCGTAAAAATGGGCGTGGTCAAAAAAAGTACCCTATTAATCATACCAGAGTCCCAGTTAAATGCTGTGAAAATTTCAAAAATAGCGGTCCAGAGGTTTGGTCTCCAATTACAATATTTAAAAAAAGTGGGCTTTGTTTCCAATTTACTTATGTCAAAAGTAATACTTTTTGAAGTATTTTTGACAGTAGTACATTATTTTACACAAACAAAATGCCTGTTGTTTCTGTTTTGTGTTGTATTTGTTGTCGATTTACACTCACCTTGTATAGTTGCACCATGGTCCAGCTGTTACAATAAACAGGGTCGTTTTATTTATTTGTTTGATAACCCTTTTTTTTATCGTTTTAACATAACGTTGACGCGTTAATGCTCAGCGTAAAAACGCGTTCCGCTTTCCGTCGGTATTTAGGGATGGCTGTTAAACGTGCATAGACTTTGATAATAAAATGCAATAATCTGCAAGTGTTGTTCGTCTGTAAGTCGATTCATGGTTAAAATATAGACCAAACCGAACATGTTTGCCAAATTTCTATATTTTTAGATTTCCTTATAATATGTCGATTTTTGGTGAGAAGTATTAGTGATAACAAATTGTTGCCCTTTAATTGAAAACGCAATTATTAAAAAAGTGTGCTATTCAGTTATTGTTACATTAGATTTTTGTACAACGCCGGTGGTTGTAAGCATTTCAGTTATTAAAATCATACACTGTAAATGCATTCTAAAAAATCATATACGTATCTTTAATTTTGATACAATGAATTCGATACAATATCATTATCAAATTTGTAAAATTATAAACGTTTATAGCTACATATGTATGTATTTATTTTTAAATCTCATTATAATTGCATGATCAATGATCATTTAAATCGTTTCTCACCGTTTTCGCATGTTAATTGCTGTAATAATATGTATGTATAATAAATATGTACAATGAACGAATCATTCACATTCATTATTTAAAATATTTTAATTACTTTATGTTGATTATGAATATTTATCTAAATCATTCTAGTTCTAACAAATTTTCTTAGAAATTACTACAAATTGTTTTAACAGAGTGTTGTAAAAAGAAATATTATGTAAAATAAACATGAAATTTAGATATTAAGCAAAGATTTGTAAAACCTTAAATTTATAACAAGAGGAGGTACTGATTGATACTTATTTTGCTACATACAATGTATATATAATTTAAATGATATTTTCTTTTGTATATATGTATGTATACCCTGTTCAATTACCATTCATTTGTTAAACTATAGTAAATGCAATTTAATCGTTTTGTATGTGTTTTATTTTTTTAAACGTTTGTTTTTTGTTGTTGTTATAATTGTGATTTATTATAAATATGTATGTTCGTTTGTATGGTTGTCTGTCTGTCTGACTGTCTATTAATTTTATTGTTCAATGTTACTATGTAAGTACGTATGTATGTCTATATGCATATATTATTTGAACTTTATAATTTAATTATTTTCTGTATCACCATAATAAACAAGTATAAATAATGTATTACAGTGTTTTTGTGTTTTAAATATTTATTAAATGTATGTTTGTCATTTGTAAGAATTGATGTATATTGTGTTGTATTTCTGTATGCAGATTAAATATCGCATGTCAAAAATGCCAAAACAACAACCGTTGGGCATTAACAAGTACTTTGAGGTATTTATATGTGGTATTTGTAAATTGTAATAGTAACATCCAGCCATCCATCATTAATCGATAGGAGAATGTTCCTCTACATATAAAGAGAAGGCCGGCCATTAAATACGTAGTAATATAGAAAATTAAAACTATTATGAATTAAATATTAGATATGCCTACTAGTGATAAAATCAATAAAAATAGTTCATATAACCGCTATTTTTAGAATATTAATAAATGTTTCATAGAATAGTTAGACATTAACTAAAATTTCACACATAACCTCTGGTCTAGGCATTCTTTTCATCTGTTCAGTCAGCGAACAATTTATTTTCCTCACATGAATTTGTCTCGTGCAGACAACTCTTGTCGATGTTACTTTCGTGTTCACACAACTATTGGTGTTTTCTTTTCTGAAATAAAATGTTACACCTTTATTATGTACATTTTTATAATGTTTACCCCACATTTTAAAGATATCGCATTTTTAATGGTCAGAATGGAACATAAAATCACAACAGTGTAACACTTTTTTCATGTACAGCTGTTTTTGTTTCTTTTTTTTTGTTAAAAAAAAGAAGCAGATAGCTCCCTGATAAGATAGCTTGAAATAAGTCCTGTTTCACACTCATCAGTTCTTACTGTCAAGTCAAGTATTTTTCAATGAGAAGGAAAAAGATAAAAGATAATATTCTCTTTCCTTCTCATTGAAAAATACTTGACTTGACGAGTCAGAACTGGTGAGTGTGAAACAGGTCTAAGACAATGAATATCTCAAAAAGACCAATGGCACCTTCCTGACTAATACGCAAATTTTTAAACTATAAAAATTATATATGTATATATTACATACATATATAAGAAGTAGGAGATATTGTCCTATGAAATTTGACATACATCAACTTCAGAGTATTCATTAATTACGTTCTCTACAAAACCTTTCACTCACGGTTGTGGATTGCTTTCCATAATCATATCAAATATTTTATCATCATCAGATGATGAAGATGAATCCAACAAGTCATCATTCAGCACATAAAAAAGTAGTAATATTTTTCATTTTGTATATTTTTTGTTTCTTAACACAAATACACATTCATAAACAAAACAAATGTCAGCTGTTTTATCATGCGATTCTTCACTTCTAAAAATACAGAGTGTGAAAGGTGCAACATTTTTTAAATTTATAGTGTGATATTTATAGAAAAGAATACACTACACTTTAGCAGTGTTGGCATTTTTTCAGAAAAGAACACAAAAAAATTAAAAAAGGTGCGAAATGGGAAAAACGTGTAACATTTTTGCCAGAAAAGAAAACGCCATATGTTTGCCATTAAGCATTAATATTCAAAAATAAAATACACACGTTTAATGAACGTCGTTTATATGGGAATGATTATTTTGACGACAGAAGGGCATGCAAAATATTATGATCAACCTAAAAATAGTGAACAATATACTAAAAGGGCGATATTTGTAGGTGTATGGAAGGCGAACCACTCTAATATACATGCATATAAATTTTTTTAAAATAATATTAGGTGTTTCCTTTATATTGACGTTCACAGTGTATCGCATGGAGATAGATCTAAAGCAGTAGAATAAAACGGCATAGCTCCAGTATTTCTAAACATGTGGGAAATGACGAAAAAATGCATCAATATAAAAAGTTACTACACATACTTCCTATACACACACTAGATAACGAATTTTGAAATAGAATAAAACAAAGATGATTGTTTTTTTAATTGAATTTAATTTAAATTTACTTCTTTGGAAAGATGGTTTTATAATTTAAATATGACTGGCTCGGACATCTGGAGATCAAATTGTCAATGACATTTTCCAACATTTGTGGCATAACGCGGCGAATGTTGTCCTCTAAGTGGGCAATCGTTTCGGACTTATCGACGTATGTAGACTAGCGACTTAACATAACATAAATCACTTGACATTTGACAAAATGGCCGCCAGTTAAAAAAGTTTTGCCAACTTAAAATTATATACATCTAAAAAAAATACCCTATAGTATATGTATACTTACAATATTAATAATCCGTTGTCTTGAAAGTTATTAGTTATTTATTATTAATTGTTAATTAACTTTTTCCCCTATTTTTTATTTACGCATGTGTTTTTCTATAAATTTATGTTTCAATCATTATAACAACCAACTTAAAATTATTTACATCTAAAAACAACACCCTGTATATGTATACTTACAATATTAATAATCCGTTGTCTTGAAAGTTATTAGTTATTTATTATTAATTGTTAATTATCTTTTTTCCTATTTCTTATTTACGCATGTTTTTTTCTATAAATTTATGTTTAAATCATTATAACAACCATTTTATCACTCATTGTTTGCTAATTAGTTACACTTTAAACTTTTATTTAGTTTTAGTTATTTTCTGAAGAATTATTAAATTTTTCTTGAGTTTTTTTCTACCACATTAAGCTAAATGCTTTAATAATATGTTTATAAATAAATTAGCAAAAGTTTTGAACTGAAAATATTGTTTATTATTTCTTGTTTATTTTATCTTTAGGTAGAAGTTATGCCCTGGATAAGTAGTAAGCATAATATGGGTTTTGCATTTAATCGCAGCACCTGGAATAGCATACGAAAATGTCGTCAACATTTTTGTTCGTATGATGATTACAATTGGGATTGGTCATTGCAACATGTATCGCAACAATGTTTACAACACAAATTGCATGCAATGATAGTGAAAGGGCCGAGAGTTTTTCACATTGGAGAATGGTGAGTAAAACTTAAGAGTTATTATATAAAAATAAAGGTAATAAAAAAATTGTATTTTTCAGTTTAAATTAACTGACATATTATTGTGATATTTTAATTTTAAATAAAAATATAGATTTTTAAATAGGTTGTCTTAAAACTAAACACAGTTTATATAATAACACATGCTACTAAATGATATTAAAGTGAAAGCCGATTACGTTGAACTTATTACACTTTTTTACTATTTTTATTAATATTTTATTAATTTTTTTGTATCTCTCTTTACTTACAGTGGCGTCCATCACAAAAAGAAAAATTGTGAATCAAATCAAGTGATTTCAAAAGTTCAACAGGTCTTACGTATTGCCCGCAAATCTGGGCAAATATTTCCTAAATCACTCACACTCACCGTTGCCAGTCTGATCAAAAAGACCAAGTTACGTAAAGGTAATGGCGGTTGGGGAGATCGTCGTGATCATGAACTGTGTTTGAATATGACTTTAATTACTAGATGAATTTAAGTATTTAGGTAATCTAATCTAATATAATAAAATAGTTTCATTTTTCGTTTTTTTTTTTAATAAGGAAATATTTTAAAATCAAAGTGATGCAAAAAAAAATTCATACAGTAAAGATATTACACAATATAAAAGTGACAGTGTACAATTGAAGCGTTAAGTATGTAATCAAGAAACATTTGTATTGTAATCAATAAAATTAATGGATTAATTGTAATTTTGTTGTTACAATATTAATTTAAAGCTTAAAGAATGAATTTTCTTAAGTCGGCCAATAAATAGTACATACATTTCATTATTTTTTTGACATCTGCCCGGTTTTGGTCAAATATAGAATAGCATCTGATTATAATGACAGATCAAGTTACTGATCAAGTTTTATTTAGAGAAAGATCATTCTTAGCACACTGTTTTGATAAGTGATTATGCATCAGAGATTATAATGACAGATCAAGGTACTGAGAGTACTAGGTTTAACCTGTCAGCCAACTTTCGAATAACTCAGACAGATCAGTCATCTATGTCTAAGGTAATCAAATCTTCTATGTGGAAACATACAAAATATACAGCTATCTCCAATTGTATAAAATTCTCTGCCTCTCTTAATGCTTCAATGGCAAAACTGATTCTTTTTCAAACTCATCCCTAATGAAATCTCAAAACAATTTTCTTTCTAATAAAAAAAAACAAAGTAAAAATTATTTAATTAGCTGAAATTAAATGAAATTTAAGCACAATTATTGAAACTAAAAACTAAAAAACGAAACATAAAAAGACCTTCTTTAAGTATAAAACATTACTTTTCTTCTAATACTTTATTCTACCATTAATTAAAAAAAAGATAAATTCTAAAAAGAATTAAAAAAATACCAAAAAATTACAACTGAATTAGTTTTTAAGTATTTATTAAAATAAATTTAAAGAACAACCAAACGATAACATGCATTCAAAAGGCCAATAATTATAGGAATTTTTAGTTTAACTTATTTGAAAAACTCGTATTAAAATATAAATCCCAAAAATAATTAAACCCACACAGTAAAACTTAGATATAACGAATCACAATAAATTACAATCGTTTTAATTCTATTTAAATTTAAAATTGAAATCCTATTTAAGGGGACCACTTTATACAACGTTTCAATCACTGAATCGTTATAACAAAGTTCTACTGTTTCAAAGTTTTTTTTTAAAAAAAAAAAGACAAACTTATTTTTATGTCGTTTTTTGTTAATAATAAAATTAATTATTGTAAATTAGTTAGCCCGTCAACATATTTGCATAAGTTTTGTATAAAACTATTAGTTTCTTATAAATTAAGTGTTAAAGATTTATTTAAAAACTAAATATTAACTGTAATGACATATTTCACTGTTTGTTAAATTTGTTTTAACTAGTTCTTGTCTTTTGAAATATTTTGCTAATGGTTTTTTGTTAACTAGTTTCTTTTAGATCAATAAAACTCTTTAAATAAATTATTTCACAAATATAAACTGCTGATTTTAAAACAAACAGATTTGTTACATAAATCAAAAATTGTTACGAACGCACATTTTTTTGATATGATTTCACATTGTAAAGTAACGTAGTACTCCCGCAACTCATTCGATATTTTTGATTGTTTTTTTAAACGCCAATTTACACATTCCTATGAACTCAAATTAATTACCTGATGGATATTAACATGTCCCATCATATCGTGTTAATTTGTATTTCTTTTGCTTTTGTTTTATTTCGCCAAATTGAAAAGAGAAACCATTTGAAGACGCAATTGAGGGAAGCCTTCTTTATTTTTTGATCGACTTTCAAGAAATGCTAGAGTATTTTCTATAGAAAATTTAGTGATTAAGCGATTTTTCTATCGAAAATTTGTTGTAGAAATTCCTATTTCCTACAGAAAATATTTTGTATAACAGTTTCTTTTAAATAAATTTGTCTGTATAACAGTTTTTATAACGAAAATTGTGTGTACAGTACAGGGAGGTTGCGATAAGCGTACAAATTGATACTCTTTCGCATCGAATTTGCTTTCGCATCGCAATAGAAAGTAACCCCCCCAGAAAAATTTATGTAAAACTGATTTTTCTATGGAAAATTTCCTGTACAACAGTTTTTATATCGAACATATTGCATATATGTACATATAATAGTTTTTTGTCATAGAAAATTTTATGTATAAAATATTATGTATAGAATATTTTTTGTGTAATACATAGTTTTTTATTGAAAATTTTTTGTATAACAGTTTTTTTTTTGAAAACTTTTATGTAAAACAGATACTTCTATGGAAAATTCCATATATAGGAGTTTTTCTATAGAAAATTTTGTGTATAACATTTTTTTATAGAAAATTGTGTGTATAAAAGATTTTCTATGGAAATTTTCCTGTATAACAGTTTGTTTTAGAAAAATTATACAACAGTTTTTTATATCGAAAATGTTGTGTATATAGACAAATAATTAAGTGTTGTAATTTCAGTACTCTGAGACTGAACATTTTGATACCAAAGAAAAATTTAAATTGCCATCTCTACATTACCTACGGTCATGTTCTGCACACTTCTTTTATAGAATTATTACTACATTTCTAAATTAGAAACAAATTAATATAAAAATAAAATATATATAAAAAAATCTTGATTAACTATGAGCAAAATTTCCACTCAATTTTTGTTTTCAACTGGTATACAAAATAACCGTCAATTTTTTAACACTGGTGAGAAAACATGACAAGTGCGCCATTTTGAAACACTGAAAACTTCCATGTCATAGTGTCTGTGCTAAGAACGTAAATTTAAAGCTTTATTACGTCCAAGCTTTACAAAATCAACAAAAAAGTTCTGGCCATTTGTGAATGTTTACTACAAGAAAGCAAATAAATAATCAAAGCAAAAAAAAAAAAAACACTTAATATTACACCCGAAAAATTCTGCTGGAAAATTAACAATTTTTTTATAATATTTTATTACTTCACTTTATTATTTAGCATTAAAACTTGGTTAACAACAACGTTTCATTTCTGTACAAATACTTTTAGCTACATGCTACACTCATGCGTTAAGAACAACAAAACCGAACTGTAGCCGATGTATAAAAATAAAAACAGCTGTTCGTTATAACGTAAAGCGGAAACGCAATTAAAGCATAAAACGGAAATAGTTACTTTACTTTGTTACGTTTAAAACGTTAAGCAATTAATTTAAATATTGAAATTAAATGAAATTCTGTTTGCTATGTGTTTATGTTTTTCACAAAATCTTAATGTAAAATACCTAATAATAAATAAAAATATGTAATGTAGTGTTAATATTAATTTGTAAATGTTTTTGTTATACTCATATGTTAGTTTTTATAAATATTGTTATTTATTTGGTAGTAATTAATACTTTTTTGTCTCATACATAAATAATAAAGAAAATATGTAATGTAATATATGAAATCTAAGAAGTACTGCTTTTAAATTAAACTAAAATAGACATTTAATATTTATAAAAATTTAAATAAATTATTAAAAACAAGCAAATAAATCGTTTATTATTTCAGTTAGTGTTTTAACTTTCGAAATATGTATGTTTTATGTTAATAAATAATTAAAGCACATACAAAAAGGTTTCTTTTGCAGAAGTTTATTTCAACTGAAGTTTAAATATCTTAATTTTTTTTAAATTTTAACATCAAAAGGTGTTAAAAAACGGTTTATTGAGAAATTGCAAAAAGAATATATAAATAAAACATAGTCGATTTCGTCCATACTCTTAAGAATAAAGAATGTGCTACATTTTATTGCTCTAACTTTGGCTTCATTTTGTTAAATTAGATGTTTTACAAAAATATTGGCTGTTTTTATACCCTACACCACCATAGTGGGGTATATATAAGACCCTCCCCGTAATCAATTTTAATCTCCATAAATCGTTTAAAGTATTTATATCGAGATAAAGTTTAACATACACAATATTTATATTCACAGAAATCATGACACTAAATTTTTTAATGATCGGTCTATAATAGGTCATATCTCCCATATAGCGCACATTTCTGAAAAAAAAATGTATACATATACTGGGTGTAGGGTATTATATGGTCGGGCTTGGCCGACTATACTTTCTTACTTGTTATTTTAACAAAAACTTACCAACAAATCGTTATTAAGAATGAATAAAGAATTATTCTGAAAACACTTACCTGAAATGAGAAGAGTGAAAGTAAGTCAAAATAAACATTTTTCTAGTAAATTTTTAATAGAAGTTATTTAATTATAATTTTGCAACAAATTTAAATTTAAATGACATTTAATTAAGAAGATGATTTGTTCCCGATAAGAACTAATTAACATAGACATAAAGACTAAAACACTTCGAAATTTGTTTGAATTTGCCTTGAAAGAAAATGATAAATTTTTTTAATGTCAAATATATAAAAAACTGAAACATTTTTTTAAACAAAAACATATGTAGCTTGAATGTTTTATCAAATGTATTTCCTTTTCCTGTAAACATGAGAATACTATTGATATAAAGTGAAATATAAACTATAGAGTAGAATAGCTTGGCACTGCCCTTAAGACTGAAATTCCAATTGCTTTCAACTTGAATTCCAGCAATATTGCTTGTTTCTCACAAACTATGTACTAGCAACATTTATAGATTTTATTACTCATTACTCATAATTTGACTAGTTTTAATAAAAAGCTTTAAAAAAAATCTAAAAGCTTATTTCTAGAAGTCATTCATTGCTTTAAATTTTTGTAGTAAAAACTTTCTTTCTTTTTTTTTTTTTTTTTTTTTTTGTTTCAAAAATAGCAAAATGACGATTTGACGATGTTTTTTTTGAAACTGATGAATTCTGAATTATTAAAATTTTCTCAATCATTTTCATCATGCATTTGTAAATCATTTTTACCACAGGACTTTTCTTTTTATTTTTACCTAAAAAAACACATTGCCTACTTTTAGGATAACAGGTGTGAAATTCATCGGGGAAATTCCGAAATTAACCTGGCAGCCCTGTTTGTGACTCACCCTGTTATTTCGATGTTACGTTTAAGAGCTTTTCACAAAACTATAAACAACGCTACTATAAATGCAACGTAAAATAATCAAAATTTTCTGTGAGGAGCAGACACAAATTACAAAAAAATAACGCTTTGAGTAAAATTAAACAAATCAGTCCAAATTTAACTTTTGAGAGGAGGAGTGTGCTAAACAAAAGAAAATTTGCGTTAATTAAGCAAAGTGGTTAGTAGCAAATGAAAGAAAAGCAATAAAAACCTTAAAATAAAGCAAAAAAATTAATTGTTGGAACAATAAAAAAGTCTTTGATTTCCAAATTAATCAAGTTTTTTTTTCAATTCAAAATCTAAAATAAAAATTTAGAGCATTATAAATAAGCATGGCATCAATGTTGGCTAAAAATCTAAGACGTGTTGTCGTTGGCGGCGGAAGACAACCCATGGTCGCTGGCCTCAATAACTACTTCACTTATGCCAATGAAATCGCACATCCCTTGAATCGTAAACCGCCAAACGTAACACCCGAGGAGGCAGTAAAATGTATTCAATCTGGTGAGTTTTATTATGTTAAATGTAAATAGTTTTAGGTCACCAACTAAGCATTAAAAAGTGAGCATTTATTTTTCCAAAATACAAATTAATTAGAATAGAATAATAAAAGGCGACAAACATTGTAGGAACAACAACAACATAGCGAAAAAGTGCACACATTTTGATATAGTGGTTATGTAACTCATATACCTACCCAGTCAGTGTCTAGTTGTGACAAGATTTTATTATTAGGTTTTTGATATTATTTATTCTATTAAGTAATAAAATAAATTCAATAAAACTAAATTCAATGCATATGTATAATTTAACCGGTATTTACATGCTAAGTACATTTGTTAAAAATATGTATATGTATGAAGCATTGTTGTTTGCTTATATTTTCCAATAAAGTGTTTTTTAAAAGAAGTGTGGGGGGGGGGGGGTGTTAGAGACCAGTGATAAAAATGCAATATTTATAAAAAGACTTGTTATTGTTTTTAGCAAAGTTGCATTTGTTCAACTCATTTGTCTTTATATAATACATTTTTTAAAATTCATTTGCAATTTACTTCATTCAATTAAATTATTTTCTATATTTGTATGATTATTAAAAGAATAGACCTTGCTCTATGTGCGTATATATGTATAATATACATGCAAATAAGTACAGATAATAAGAACAATAACAACAACCACATAAATATATGTATGTGCATATGTCATCTAACAATTTGTGTTGTTATTAAATTTTTTAATACGTATGCAAAAAAGCATTCAGAATACATAGGTACTACTATATAGTCGCGAGTATTTAGCGAAACAAAACAGAAGCAAACAAATTATAAATTCACGCTATAATCTGTTCGTTTAGTTTTATAAACATTAAATAAATTCTCTGTTAGTTTTAGAACATATGCAAGCAGCCTGACATTACTAATAATGTTTTTTGGCATTTTATATAAAATTCGAAATCTACATGATTTATTCGTAAATTCTGTTTGTTTATTGAATTATAAAATTTTAAATTGTATTTTCTTCAAATTTCTTTCAAGTATGTAGTAAGTAATACTTAACTAAATTCATATAAAAGACGAAAAATTTTGATAGAAATCGTCATAGAGAAATACACAGAACAGAAACGATCAGAAACTTAAATATATCGAGCCATAACCGCCGAAAAAATGTATCCCACAAACTCAAAATTTTACAGGGGAAGGTTTTTTTTAAATAAAATCAGTTTGAATAAAGCCATTATTTTAAAATTTATAATGTAAATATTGTTTTGTGTAATACATTTAATTTTAATAATTCTAAATGATGTTGAACTATCGATTTCGATAAAAAAAACAACAATCGATTATGGTGTGGGATACATTATTTTGGCGGTTATGGCTCGATATGTTGAGCACATAAGTATGCATTAGTTAAAAAGCTTATAAAAACAAAAATAATATTCATAGCAGTGTTGGCAAACATGGTACAATTGTACTTTTTTTTTGGTACATTTTAGACACAGTTGGTACCGTGGTACTACCACGAGTCATTTGGTGCAATTTCAAAATGCAACAGCACCAAATTCGGTATTTCAGATGAAATAGATAAATATATCATTTAAGTTACTATTTGTCTAGTGTCTAGTGCAAGCTAAAAAGATTTGATTTGATTAAATTTCATGAACAACGACTGTTTATTAATAGATTAAAGAAACAAATTTAATTTTATCTTCGTTGTCGTAAAAAGAAAACGACTCTCACAATAAGGCTGATTAATTCACATTAAATGATTTTGTGGCTGAATCCGCAAAGTAAAGCTTAAAATATAGTTAATCAGGATTTGAAAATCGTTAGAAGTTAACCCTTCCGAACCAATACTTCATAAATACGAATATCTTAGATAATCGCAAGTAATATTCTTAAAGATTTTGAAGTAGCCGTCTATCTAACTTTAAACAAATACAAACAAATCCCAAATGAAGATAATTTACAGGAAACATTTTATTACGAAACGAGCTCTGTTTTTTTGCATTAAAATAAAATTGTTATATTAGCCTTTGGTAACTTCATGAACAAATGCATTATCTGTTAGTATTTTCCAAGAGAAACCAGTTTATCAGCCTTTATAATATCACCAGAAGTAAGATAATGACTTTTTGAATAAGTCTTACACCATATTCTTGTATAAAATTGTAATGTGTAAAATGTTGCCATAAGATACTTATATCGAAAAGTAAGTTTGTAGTTAAGTTTTATTATTATTTAACAAATATTGAAAATGGTACCGTGGAGGTCTAAAAAGTGCATTTTATTTATATAGTTGGTACGAAATCCAAAAACCCATTTTCCATCACTGATTCATATGTAAGATATGTTGAGCATTCTCTTTGAGTTTATAAATATAATCGAATGTTTTGAAAATTAAAAAAAATTGAATTTGTTTTTTTTTTTTATAAAAGTAACATAAAAACCTTATTTGATAATTCTTCACAAAAATCCAAAAGAAAAATTCTGTTCTCTTATTCGAATCCGAGTTATGATTCCGTATTGGAAAAGATAATTCACTGGTATTATCTTTGAATAAACAAAACTGTTTCAATGTGCAATATGTGAAATTTGTAGAAATCAATTTGTCAATCATTGGTCCGCACGGAAAGGAAAACTAAGCAGAAAGAAATATCGATCGATATGTAAAATGTAATTATTCATTCCTGCGGCATGTAGCAATACTGTCTGTGTAGAGATGATACCGCAAAAAGGAAAAATGCCGCAGCAACAGAATGAATAATTTCAAATTATGCTTTCGCACAAAAAATTTGTTTCCGCAATCGCGGAACGAAATGAATAATTCGATCCATTATATTTCGAATCATAACGTTATCATATCGAAAACGTATGTGACTCTTTGCTGACAAGATTTAACTTATGAGCTTGGATGGCAGTTTTTGATGCTTAATAAACATAGAAATATCATTTAGAAATAATGCTCATTCAAACTCTACATAAACTGTGAAACTCAATACCTAACAGAAAATTTTCAGTCAATAAAAATTAGTACCCGTAATTAAATTGTACTGCCTATTTCTTTTTTAATATATTAAATAAAATTTCAGTTGTTTTTTTTTCTTTTAATAACAATAGAGAGAAACAATATAATTTCTTTTTTGGTCTTTAAAATATTTTGACCTACATTCGTTCAATGTTCATTAGGATGTTTTTTTTTATATCTCCTATCTTGACTTAACTACAATTACCCGTAGTAGGGTGTCATGTTTTAAAGTACACATAACAGAAAATGTATACAATTTTGATCTTTGTACTTTTCTACATCCAAACATAAACAGACGCATATTCTTAAACGAGTAGACAATTAAACAAATAAATAAAGCTTCAATATTATACGAAGGGTAAATTGCAATATGTAATTCTAAATCGTTTTTGTAAAAAGCTACAATAATTTATAAACTAATTTCTTTAAATTTGTATTAAATTTAGAATTATTGGAATTTATTTTTAATTTCCATATTTTTCAAGTAGAAATAAGAACAATAACAAAAAATGTATTGAAAATATTTACAAAACAAAAAATGATTGATTAGCAAAAAGCAGGATGTATGTATTCAATGTATGAATGTACGTAGCAGAATGTATGAGTTAATAATTAACATATTCATTTTAATAAAGTTCAATTCCCTTTTTCACAATTCAATTGCTGACACAATTAACATACATATTTATTTTAATAAAGTTCAGTTCCCTATTTTGCAATTCAAGTTAACATATTCACCCCTATCGTGAATAAAAATTCCACGTGAAATTTGTTCACTTTTCACAATGTTAAAAAAATAAAAGTGAACAAATTTCACGTGGAATTTTTATTCACGATAGGGGTGAATATGTTTTAATAAAGTGCTGATGCCATGAGTGCACCTAAAATGGCTCACGTTGTATTCGATATGATGATCGCTGTTCGATAAGTATAATGTTATAAGTAATTGGTCAAGTAAGAATTCAATTATCAATAAACAGTCCGAATAAGAAGACAGTCTTCCGGCATATTGTAATTCAAGTAATAATAAGAGTTAATTAAATAAAGACATAGAAGACATAGTATTCTCTTTTTAAAAAACTAAAATTAACAAATATTATTATAAGTTATGTACATACATATCTATTTTGAGACATTATATCTGTATCAGAATTTAGAGATTTAAAAAAATCATGTAGTAATTTAAATGCGAAGCACTTAAAATTAGTCTGTGTTCAGACGATGGATGCAAGCCTTATTTTTAAGATTTTGACTTATTCTTATTTGAACTATCTTCGGCGTTCAAATAATGCAAGTCTTAATACTGACGACATATTTTTATCTATAGTTGTGAGTTGAAGCTTATGTCATGCTTAAAATTACGAATGCAAAAGCAAAGCGTTAAAACTTAAAAATAAGATAATAATTATTGTCACAAAAGTTTTCTGGAAGTCTACTGGAAATTTATATTTTATATGTGTATGTATATAAAATAGAGAAATTACTTATAACAATGATATACAGAATTAGTTTAAATAATCTATATTTACAGCAGTATTGTTGTTTGCTTTTTTTACAAACAAAATGTAACATTGCTCACTTTGCCAACAGATTTGCTTCGAACAAACCTCACATTATCTAATAGTAGATATAGAAAACATCTCATGAATTAACTTGTTTTATTACCTCTCAATTATTACTATGATTAAAAGGGCAACAAATAAATGTATAAACATTTGTTTTAAATTTGTTTCTTTATCGCCATAAAGTGATTTAAAATTTAATCAGTTGAGGAGATAAGAAATGCAGAAATTGTATAGGGCTTTTATAGCATTTATTCTTTAATATATATTTTTTCTTAAATCGCGCGATAATTTTTTCTCATATTTTAACAACATAGTGACTATAAATGAAATGTATTCTAATTACCGGGTCCGGTAATTTCTTTCTAGTTACCGTTTGCTTTGAAAATAATTTTCTGAAGGTCGTTTGGCACCAGCTTAATTAAACAGTTAAACATAAAATATGTTTTGATATGTACTGCAACAGCATGATCAAAATTGTTTATTTTTTTTAATAAAAATTTCACTTTTGAATGATGCTGTCGAAAAGGATTTGTAGTGCAAATAAATATATTAGATATTTGTGTTAACTTTTTAACATTTTTATTCAATATGTTATCTACATACTAGACGTTGAATTGTATTAAATGTTAGATACTGTACAGGTTAGTTTATTAACGTAATAAGAGTGTAATATACAAATTGTTGGCAAACTTATCAAATGAAACCACACCCAACATATGAAAATTCTATTGTGTATTTATTAGAGTGATCGGCTAGGGTATTTAACCGGTTTTATAAATGTTGTATATTCGAGTGATTCGGCTTTAAACATAAACGTTAAATATCAAATTACCTAAATTTTGTATTATATGTATACAGTGGTGATATTCGAAACAATTAACAACCGGTTCGCTTAAAAAAATTATATTTTTGTCAAATTTTGATAAAAATAGCGAAAATTTTAAAGTCGCATCCCAGTAACAGACCTCTTGAAGGAAATGATATAAACTTTTGTTTAATAAAAAAATAGTTTTGATTTTGCAAAATAAAAGTAAAAAAAAAATGCTTTATTTTTTTCTCAAAAGATTAAAGAAAACGCTATCGAAAACATCATCATCCAAGAATCCAATGTATGACCAAAATAAAATCATTTGTTTGTACGTTTGGACAATGAACAACTGAACAATATTGTGTTTGTTGCCGAGACTAATCACCTTGATAAATACACATTATATAAAACCGTTAAAACAAAAAACATAATCACCCCAACAAATTTCATATGGAATTTTTATTCACGAGAAGGGTGAATATGCAACAACCGGTTCGATCGAACCGGTCCGAACCGGCTGAATATCAGCACTGTATGTATACTCATGTACAATAAAGTGGTTCGCCTTCCATACAAAAAAAGTTGTGTCAGTTACCCTCTAGGATTAAAGATAATGTAAAAACAATTCTACAAATTATTTTTTTATTTTTTTTTACGCTTACAAATATGTACCACCCTTTTAGTATTTTGTTCACTGTGTCGCTATTTTTATACCGAGCTTAACATTTTGTATACCGGTGTTCATGGCTCTGTAAGGGCTACATTTCTGTCCTGGAGCATTATTGTGGGTGCGAACCGAATTTGTTTTTTTTAAATAAAATCAATATTTTTTTAATACTATTTAAAAAGCCGTGTTTTTTAAATGGCCAACACTATACATTTATAAAGAATAACAAAACAAATATGGGTAATAATTGTGCTATAATTTACACCTACATTAAATTAACATGTGAGGAAAAACATTGTTGCGACCAATTATGTGCCTATGTATGTATATGACAAATGTTTTTTATTTATTTATTCAACGCTAATAATAAATACTAACAACTAAGATAATTATGATAATAAATAATAATAAAAAACATTGCTTGTAATGTCAATGTTAATGAAAAAGTAAATGCAAGCCATATGAAAAAGTTTATTTGTAAATATCTTTATTAATTTATCTTTTTAGATAATGTTAAAAACAAAAATCTTGGCATTGAATATATGTAAATGTTTAAATTTAAAAATACATTTATATTTAAAAGTTTGAAAGCTTAAACAAACAATTCGCACCCTAAATACCAAAGGGCCACAACTTAGAATTTTCCAAAACCGACTTTTTTCAATAAATTCAGGTATGTGATGGAAAGCAAAAACGAAAACGAGTGAGTTTTAGAAGTTAATTTTTTCGTAATATTTCTGTATTGAAACAGTTTTATCCCACAAAATATAAAGATAATTTGCTATTAAAGATAATCTTAAAACAAAAATTTTAAAAATTTAATTAGAAATACTTTAAAATGGACTTCAAAAACTCACTCGTTTTCAATTTCTAAAACATACCTGATTAATTCAGAGTACACATAACTAACTACTGCAAACATTTCTTTCACATAACTATCTTCTTTAACTGGAAAATACAGTTATGTCTATTTTTATGTTAAGTATATATCCCCCTTTTCATTTAAAATTACTAAATGAATGGGGCACACAAGTCCATTTTGCTTTGAATATTTTCTAAACAATGAATATTTAAGTGATTTTAATTAGATGTGTTAGTATTTAGTGATTTTTCAAGTGATTATTGTTGTTCCACAAACTACATCAATTTGATTGTATAATCCTAAACAAAATCTACCTTAAATAAATATTTTCATTCATAATCTGTTTTAATAGGTAGTAGTTCATCATATAAACACAGTAACAGTTAATTGTTTTACATTAATATTAATTATGTTAATCCCATAGTAATTTGAAAAGATTTATCATGCCTCACAGGTGCAGTCGAAATTGTTTTTCTGTTGATACTGCCAAATTAATTGTACTTATTTCACTTTACAATGCATTTTAATGACCTTGTGATTAATTTACTTTTGTGAGGTTAATGCACTTGGTTAAATCATCTAATACCTAAAATAATTTTAACAATTTGTATTTATTCATCTCATCCTTGTCTTTATACACTCTCGTGTTTTAATATATACATACATACATACGAGGTCTGATCAAAAAATAACCGTTATTTTAAAGTTTTTCAAAAAATATTTATTTATTCATCAATAACTATCTTGTCCCCTTTAAAGTAATCCCCCTCAGATATAATACACTTATGCCAGCGTTTTTTCCAATCCTCGAAACACTTCTGAAATGCGCTTTTTTGTATCACCAACAGCTCCTGTTTCGATTTGATAACGGTTTTGTTTTTGGCCAAAAACTCACGCACAAGCATCGATGTGTGAGCTGGTGCGTTATCATGGTGCAAAAAAAATCCATGATTGGTTTTTCCACAATTCTGTGCGTTTCTGGCGAATTGCTTCGCGCAAACGGCGCATAACTTCAAGTTAGTATTCCTTATTGATCGTACGACCTTGTGGCAAGAATTCATGATGCACCACGGCATTGCAGTCGAAGAAAACAGTGAGCGAAACCTTCACATTTGACCGAACTTGACGTGCTTTTTTCGGTCTTGGCTCTTCTGGACGTTTCCATTGGGATGATTGGGCTTTTTGAGGAAATCTGGGTCGTCCGTTGACGATGTTCAACAGCTCCTGAGCGATGTTCATGCGACGTTGTTTTTGCTCAAAATTTAGCAATTTTGGAACAATCTTCTTGGCATAAGCCGAACGATATGCCAACATCATCAGCAACCTCTCTGATAGTGGTTCGACGATTATCCAAAATAGTTTTCTTCACCGTTTCAATGTTTTCATCGGTTGTTGACGTGCTCGGGCGACCTCGTATGTAGTATGTACATACATTTTTACTTTTATTATTTACTTAATTGATTGGAGAGTTTGTTTAATCTTATTATTAGTACATACTGATATTTTCATACAAAATGTTTGTGCGCACTTTGTGCTTCTGCTAATGATAATAAATAATTTCTTTTAACTTTTTAAAATTTTACCCCCCTTATTCATAAAAACTTACAACAGGTTTATTAAGCAAATTTCCAGACAAACCTCTTATAAACCTGTTGTAAGTTTTATGAATAAGGGCATACATATTCAAAACGTATTATCTTTTAACGTCACTATAATTTTGTTTTATTAAAAACGTGCGGTCACAAACACCAACTAAAAATAGTTGAATGAAAATTTCTGCTAATCATTTATATAAAAATATATCCAAAAAAATACATATTATTCAATTTTTTTTTTAGTTTCAGAGATTTAAAAGAGTTGCAGTTAAAATTGTATTCAAGTATTTTTCCAAAAATAATTTAAACATGATTTTATTTTATGGTTTATGATTTTTAAAAGTGCAATTCAATATTCGATTATCAATGATTTTTACAGTAAATGAATTAATAACATTTTAGTAAGACTTCCTCGGAAATAGTTTCAAGTGTGATAATTTTGAACAAAATATATTGATGGAAGAATTAGATGTAGAACCGTTCTTAAGAAGAATTTGATGGTAAAGAGAGATAGGAATAGTCCGATAGTCACAGATGGAGAAAGAACACTCCAAATCAATTAACTGACTGATTGAAAGTCACCGCATCTAAATGACTGATTGTGTTAACCAGTTACTATTCCTTATAAAGGCCTCGAATCTCTCTAGCTTTATATCTGAAAGTTCGGAGATATTGTTGTGTAATTTGTAAGTTTTTCAACACTGGACAGTGATGGAGACAGTGAGAGATAGTCTCATATTCTTTGTCGTTGTGGCAACTTCTGCAGAAGTCATAGTAAGTAAGTACTATTCTTCTAGCATGATCACCAAATTTACAGTGTCCGGTGTCGCTAACAAATTAGTACATAGTTGAGAACGTTGTAATTTCAGCAGATAACATATGCTGTGTGCCATATTAGTCTTGTGTTTACGCAGGTAGCTTCACGTTCTCAGCTTGTCTGAGCGAGCTTGTAGTAAAATTTACCAATTTGGTGTTTACATGTGGATAACGGGATATCACATAAGCCTTTATTCGCCGATTCATCAGCAACACAGTTGCCTATAGTTTCTCTGTATCCACCCAGCCATATAAGTGTTAAAGTTGAATGTCTCGCCATCCTATTAAGTACGCCCGGCATTCCTGGATCAAGCTAGATGTAATGCATACATCTGTTAGAAATTTTATTGCAGCTTGACTATCAGTTTACATACATATATACGGATATTCCTTTCTGATATTCTATATATGTATATCTGTTATATCTTAGCCCATTAGTTGCTCTTTTAATAGCCGATATTTCGAATTAAATAATGCTACATCCATTTGGAATTCTGAAGGGCATCCTTATTCCAAATTCATGGATGAAAACACCTCCGTCAACTCGATCTCTTTTTCCATCCGTGTATATTCGAATATTCTCGCTGCATCATGGGGAATATAATTTATAAACTTTTATCACATAAAATATAAAGATATTGGACTATTAAACAGAATCTTAAAACAAAAATTTTTAATTTATATTTCTAAATGGTATTATGAACTCTATGCAATGAAATGTTGCATTGCATACTGCGTTAATGAAAACAGCCAAAACATCACAGATAGAAATGTAAGCTATTGGCAACTCAGTTCCTTTTTGTCCAAACAAAAACTATAAAATTACACCAATTTAAGTTGAGGGTTATTTGTTCGTAAAAATATTTTCTCTCTTAAAAAGATACGCGTCAAACTTTATCAGCCCAACCATGAATAAAAATTTCGCGCGAGTTTTTTCCCTTTTTATTTTTTTAACATTGAATTTAAATAGGAAAAATGAGAAAAGGGGAAAAAACTCCCGCGGAATTTTTATTCATGATTCATGAAAAAACTTTGTCCGAACAAATATTTTGTTCGAAACAAATGGTTTAATGAAATTGGCGATTTTTAAAATTCGAAATGACGATTTTTTTAATATTTATCGGGACTTTGGTTTTTTTTCTGAAATTCGTCTAGCCAAATATAATTAATAATGGTAGCAATAAAAAACCTTTAAAATTTTATTCAAACATTTTGAAATTGTTAGTAGCTTTATTCCCATACTTTCGAGATTTGCAGTTTCCCTAATAAAAAATGCGGTATATTTCGTTATTATTTTCGACTAAAAGCTGTTACATATTTTGACCAGTAGAGCCAATAGATCCAAGTTATTTATAGCCTAAAAAATATAAAATCCTTTATAAAAGTTTGATTATCAGCCCAATCATGAATAAAAATTCCGCGGGAGTTTTTTCCCTTTTCCTATTTTTTCTATTCAAATTCAATGTTAAAAAAATAAAAAGGGAAAAAACTCCCGCGGAATTTTTATTCATGATTGGGCTGTATATTCGACCTTTTCTTTATAGAATCTCAAATTAATAAATACTCAAGCTCGAGGTCATTTTTGATTTATTAAACCATTTTTATTTTCTCGTAGTAAAATTAGTTTTCTATTTTATACATATTTAATATGTAAATAACATTTATTAATGAAATGAAATGATGAAATTGTATGTATTCCAAAGTTAATATGTATGAGCAAAAAAAGTAACATTAAACTTAAAGACCAAATGAATAAATAGCATAATTTAAGATGATTCACGGAAGAAAATAATATCATCAGCTATAATGCTAGTACTGGGTTTTTGATTACCCTGTTGATCGGTTATCTCACCATAGGTAATTTTACCCTGGACCATGGTACGTTGACCCTTTTTCAAGAATTCCATAACGGTATCGCGTAAATTTGGCTTGAAAACAACCACACGATGCCATTCAGTGCGTTGGGCCCAATCACCATTTTCATATCTGACAATTAGAATAGAAATATATTTGTGTGATTTTTGTAACTAAAAAAATTGTTTATTTATTAAACTTACTTGTAATTTGTATGTGTTGCTAGGGAAAATGTTACTACTGGATGTTCAGTATTACCACGTAATTGCGGATCGGCTCCCACACGTCCCAGTAAAGTTACCGTATTTATGGCTTGATTGTGTAACAAAATTTATAGTGTTAAATACAAATCTTTCATTTTTATTATAAAATTGTGTTAATAACATACTTTTTTCGGTACGTGCTGGTGGCCCATTATTGGTAGCATAAAGCCGGCTTTCGGCACAACGCAAAATATTGCCAACCATTGGTCTCATCTAAAGGAAATTTATAACGTTTTTTTAGTATATCTTAATTATTTTGTAGTAATTTATTAATAAATACTTACAAAACCTAGTTTAGTTTGTTGTAACAGTACCGAAGTCATTTTTTATGTTTTATTTAAAAGCAAAAATGAAATTACTTCCAACAACGAGACAAAAGTGATTAATGAAGAAGACAACACGCGCAAAAACCAAAAATCAGTTATCAGCAGGGCTGCCAGATGAATTTCGTAAAAAATCGTCAAAATCCCGATTAAAAAGAAAAAAATCGTCATTTCGAATTTTAAAAATCGGATAAATAAAAATTCACTTACTATCTCTAGTAGTATTTTGAAATTTATATTTAAACGAAAACATAAAAATTCAAGTTTATATAGTCTCTTGTACAATATAAACCAAATTTTAACTTTTTAAATCACAAAAAATATAATGTTAAACACAACTTGTGTAATATTTTTTATAATATCTTAGTCCGCTTTCACTCTCTTCAATTCTGACTCGTTAAGGCAAGTATTTTTGAATGAGAAGGGAAAAGTGAACATAAGGGGTACAAACTTGACAGTACTAGTCAATTTTCTTAGTTCCTTTTCCTTTTTTCTTTCATGCATGTTGATTTGCATTAAGAAGTATGAAAATTGAATTGACGTGTGTAAATGAAATGGCAAGTTCAAAAGAGAATTCAAATGAAATTCAGAAATTGTTTTTTAGTTCATGGAATTCAGCATTTAAACTTGCTTTTTATGTTTACAGATAAATTAGTAATTTCTACTATTATTTGGAATTATACTTAAACTTAATTGTCAATAAGAAAACACTACTATTACTTAGTTTTGTTTTTGAAACATGTTCTTCTTAATATTAATGATATTAAATGAGTACAATAGTTGTTGTCCCACCAAAAGAGAGAATTGGTAACATTAATAAAACAAATGATAGAAAATTTTAATAATTCAAAAAGTCGTCACTTTCAATGAAAAAATCGTCAAATCGTCACTGCTATTTTTAAAACAAAAAATCGTCAAAATTACGATAAATCTTTAAATCTGGCAGCTATGGTTATCAGCTGTTCTTGTAGAGTAAAAATTTTTTTACAATAATTTTCCAGCTTGGCAATGCTGTTATGAATAAAGACATGTTTAAATTACTATCAACCTCTAGATGGCAGTACTGTTACTTGCTTATAAATATCTGGTAGTCTCATTTCTGGCAACTTTGTGTGGCTCATCAAACGGCTCAATTGAAATAAACCGTTATTTTATATGTATGAAGATTTTTGTCGACTGAATAGCGGGGTCATCAAAGCAAAAACATCCCATTAGAATACACGAGTGTGTGTAATTGTTGGATCAAGCAGCAAAAGTTGTTCAGACGATAAACAAAACAAATACCTATGTATTTAATTTTTTTATATGAAAAATTCGAATAATTTAAAGTAATTTGTGTACTTAGTAATTATTAAACTTTTTTTAATTAAAAATTTTAATAATAATTACTTAATTGCATAAGATTGTATAAGACGCTGTCGATTTACGATGACGACATTTTTTTACTAGATTATACAAACTGGTTTCATAGCAAAACCAATATTGGTTTCTATGACACACCTGATTATCTTTCTTCTAGTACAAAATTGTCGTAATTTAAATGTTTATAATCCCAATGGATACATCAAAAGTTTATTCTAGAAATTATCAGGGACATATAGAAAATAAACTAGAAAAAATTTCGTACATAAATATATAAAATTTAAAAGGTTTTAACTTAATTATTTATCTTTAAAATTATCAGCCCAATCATGAATAAAAATTTCACGGGAGTTTTTTCCCTTTTCTCATTTTTCCTATTCAAATTCAATGTTAAAAAAATAAGGGAAAAAACTCCCGCGGATTTTTTATTCATGATTGCAAATGAAAAACAACAAACAAAACTATTAATGTGATCTAAAATTAGTCTAACAATAAACAAATCAGAAAGCGAAATTTAGGAAAAAAAATGTGTCGCCCGATAATGAATTCTAAAATTAAACAATTAGCAATATACCTATGTACATATAAACTGAATAAAATACAAACAAAATTTTACAAATACTTAAATAAGTTACTCACGTTTTTTCTATTTTATTAAACAGGTGACACCGTTTTCTGTTCTGGTGCCGCCGCCACCCCCAATGCTCTCATTAGTGCCATGGTTGAACATGGTAAAAAATATAATTTAGAAGATGTCACCGTTTGCCATATGCACACTGAGGGTCCTGCTGCCTACACTTTGCCCGAAAATGAGAAACATTTCCGCTCCAACTCCTTCTTCATGGGTGGCAATGTACGTAAGGCTGTAGCCGAGGGTCGTGGTGATAACTTCTCGATTTTCTTGCATGAAATTCCTTATTTGTTCTATCGTGGAATTGTACAACCCGATGTTGCCTTGGTACATGTATCCCCATCAGATCGTCATGGCTACTGTTCATTGGGTACCAGTGTGGACTGTGTTAGAGCTGCTTTATTACATTCAAAGAAAATTGTTGGTAAATATCAAAAGAAAACATACTACTTTTATTTTTTTAATTAATCATTAAAATTTTTAAAAATTTAGCTCAAGTCAATAAGCAAATGCCTCGTACCTTTGGTGATGCCGCAATTCACATGTCTCATTTTGATGCCATGATTGAAATTGACACTCCTTTGCCCCAACACGGTGGTAAAGGACCCAGTGAAGTTGAAGCTAAAATTGGTAAATTGATTGCCGAGAATTTGGTTCACGATGGTGCCACTTTGCAAATGGGTATCGGTAGCATTCCAGATGCTGTCTTGTCTCAACTTCACAGTCACAAGGATTTGGGTATCCACTCGGAAATGTTTGCCAACGGTGTTGTCGATTTGGTTAAGGCTGGCGCTGTCACCAATCGCATGAAGAAAATGCATCAAGGACGTATTGTCGGTTCTTTCTTGATTGGCAACCAAGCTTTGTACGATTTCGTCAATGATAATCCTTTCATTGGTAAGTTGGTTTTATTTATCTATGTATGTATACATATTTGTTTTTTCTACGAAATGAAAACTGGAATATGTATTTTAAAACGTAAAATGAATTTTTTGCTAATCTACACTTTCAGAAATGTATGCCATCGATTATGTAAATAACACTAGTGTAATTAAGCAACAACCCCGCATGACTGCCATTAACTCTTGCATTGAAGTCGATTTGACTGGTCAAGTCTGCTCTGACTCTATTGGTACACGTTTCTTCTCTGGTTTCGGTGGACAAGTAGATTTCATTAGAGGTGCTGCTGAAGGTTTGGACGGTAAAGGTGTGCCAATTATTGCCATGCCTTCTATAACCAACAAAGGAGAAAGCAAAATTGTACCCACTCTTAAAACCGGTAAGATATTTTCATACATTTTTAATTATAAACAAAATCACTTACAAAATTATGTTTTGTTTTTATTTGCGCAGGTGCTGGTGTTGTTACCTCCCGTGCCCATGTCCACTATGTGGTCACTGAACACGGTATTGCCTCTTTGTTTGGCAAGAATATGCGTCAACGTGCTTATGAACTTATACAAATTGCTGAACCCAAACACCGTGAAGCTTTGGAAAAGGCTGCCTTTGAACGCTTAAAGATTATGCCTTCAAAATGTTAAAACATTTTAGATTGTTTTCCAATTTGTTTAGCACACATCACCTATTTTACCTTATTGCATTAAGATTGACTTGCATATGCATTTTGAGTAAAAAAATATAAACGATCAATCTTCTTAAGTTTTAATTAAGTGCGTTATTTTTTTATGACACCTCTAGACTACAACATACAACAATGCTACTTACTACAAACACCAAAAAAAACGAACAACACACTTCTACTACCACTCGGATATATGCCCCCTATTTAATTGTAATATGTTAATGTCAAACATCAATGATCGGCCGATTTAAAACAAAAAAAAAAAAATAAGAAACTAAAAATACATTTAAAAAATTTTGAGTTGAAATGGTTGCAAATTAGCAAAATACATTTTTTGTAGATTTTTTAATGATTTGTATAAACTTAATTTATATTTTATAAAATAGAATAAAAAATTGTAATGCGTTTATTCAAAATACCAAAAATTTAATGAGAATAAAAAAATAATAAAACCATTCCTATATAAGAAAATAACCTTTATTTCTTGTTGTGTTGTTCTATTCATAAGTATTCAAAAATATTAATAGAAAATACCTTTTCAACTTGAAAGTACCTAGCATTTCTAAATCTTCAACCCCTTCGACCCATAGTATCTTTTGTGCAGCCCTAAAATTAAAAAAATAAAAGGGAACAAATTTCATGTGGCCAACTTAGCCCTTTTCGGGCTAGATTTAGCCCGATTTTTAGTCACTCAAAATGCGAAAAAGCCCGAAAAAAGAAAATTTGATGTGGCTTTATATGGATTTTTTCCATTTAGCTCTTTTTTCAAAAATGTTTACGCGTTTTGAGTCTCAAAAGTTGGCATCACTGCCAACAACCAATTGTTCGAGAGAAAAAAAAATACATTCACAGGGGTTATTAAGGATCTTTCGAGCCATTTTGCTCAGCATAACATCAATATTACGCAGTCACAAATCACATGTTATCTAAGCGATAGCAACATTCCGGGAGATGGCAAGTGTTCAAAGTGTATAATATTGTAATATCTAGCAATAACATCCATTCTAAATGCCTTCATAAATTTGAATAAAATTTATAAATATTTTTGATTCGTCTTTTCATTAACTCTTTTCATTCTCGAGTGCACTGTAATTGGGAAGTAAATTGAATTGTTATCGAATTTTCTAAATTAAAATAAATTTATATATTGTTATGAGCTTAGAAAAAGAAAATAATAGCAATACTTTACCGATTGGCGAATAAAAACTTTAAACGTTTATAGCATCCAAGATACCGAAACTACTTATTTATCTAGCAAACGTATGTCAATCAAAATATTTAAAGGAAATAAGACAAAAGTTTAATTATTCTATTAAACTTTCAAACTTTCTTGTATGTATTATGAAATAAAAAGCAATTATATCCTGTGGTTCTGTAAACCGAATACGAGAACTTTTGCGTTTTTAAAAATAACTCAAAATTTTTTTCAATTTAATCGTTTTATCAGTTGGTAAATTATTCGTTTTTCTGAACAGTGATTATGTTATCTATGCGTATTTTGTTTCTTTTCGACATTCTTGTTAATTAGAGGAATATAATCGATTACATTCAGTACCAATAAGAACTAAAACAGCACCGGGCACAGATATTAATGGTTTTAGTTTTTCGAAACACATTAAGAACGCAAACAAAACTCTCAACCAAGGGTTCAAACAAAAATATATATTTTATTTTGTAATACCCTAGCTGTCCATAAAGTAGCTTCTGACCTTTTGATGTACTCCAATTGAAATCGAAAAATCAAACAAACCCAAGTGGGAACTCGCAGTCATGCAATTATCAGCCATGCCACAGAATTTAATTCCGTTCGTAAGTGAAATTAATTCTGTATTTTGCTTCTATAGAAAAAGTACAAGGAACATTTTTTTCGGAATGAAACCTTCAAAGTGGTTTGTGGAATTGTAATTTTAAGCAATTCTAGGTCTCACTCCGAAAAAAATGTTTCCTTTTACCTTTTCTATAGAAGCAAAATACTTCCGAACGGATTTAAATTTCTTTGACATGGCTGTATATCTTTTGTATGGTAGGTTTTGAGCGCTATGTTTGTCTTCAGCTTCTGAAATTTTACTGTTTATTATACTAGTCCGCAATTATCTCTTTTTCAGTTGATATGTATGGTTATACATATTTACTAGTGAAAAATGTTTTCTTGTTTTTTTTTTATTTCTATAAAGCAGTAACTAGAAAACATTTGGATCAATTGGTTTCCTCTAGTAATCATTAGTAATAAAATAAATCAATCCATAGATGTATATTTTTTTTTTTTAAATAATTTTTCAGAATTTATTTTGGAGTTCTTTTTTAATTTTTTTTATTTTTGTTTACTATGGAATTTTTAATGTGTTTGTTTTTTATTTCTTTTGTTTGTTAAATTATTTAGCTTATAGTGGTAAGTTTTCTTTTAAGACAGAAGAGAACAGAATTTTTGTTTACATATCATTTTATAAAAATGTATGTCTGTGGTTGATCTTAGAATTGTTTAGCTTTTTTTATATAAAAAAAATGCTGCCGTAGCACATGCATCAATCAAAGTGATTTATCTTTTTTTGTTTTAAATTTAATTGATTTATTATTTTCTGCTTTAATTAAGATTACCTGAATAATTTTTTCTTTTTTTGTTGCTGTTTTCTAGTTGTTAAACATTTTTTATGTAACTGCATTTGCTAACAGTTCTTGTCTATTTAAAAAAAAAATCATGTTAGTTTTTAGTATGTTGGCATTTTTTGTAACTTACAATGTACAATATTGTAAAAATGTAAAAAAAAATTAAATTTGAAAGTTTTCAAAGTTTACTTAGTTAGAAAAAATACTCAATAAATTAAAAACAAGAACCAAGAACCAAGGAACTAACGCTCTTCCGACTATCCCTTTTATACTTCGTGGGATTTTTAAAAAAAATGTTAAGTTGTAAAATGGGCAACGGGAAGAGCAGTCTTAAAAATAGTTTCTTAATTATGTGTATTACACATAGAGTGAAATTTATGGGAAATAGGTTTTATAAATTTTAACGGTTGTTGTCGTTTTTTCTTTTCATTTTGTGTTTTCATTATGTATATTATGTATATAATTTAAGAGAGGTAGTACTAGTTGTTGTTAAGAAATTTATTTCTTCTTATTTTTGGCATTTTTGCCTTCGGCATTGTTTTCCAACTTTTGTTTCTTTTTGGGTTGTGCCTCATCTTCTTCCTCCTCACCATCATCTTCTTCGTCAGTTTCATCATCATCCATATCGACTACCTCAACTTCGTCTTTGATATTTTGTCCATGAATGTAAACTGGGCCATTGCCTCTGATCAATTTAAATGTAGCTGATGTTTCATAGAATTCAATGTCGGGATTGACGGCACGTGTTTCACCGGCCTTCAACACAGCAATGGGGATCTTCAAATTGTCTTTAACAGTGTGTACCTAAAATTAAATAGAATAGATATTATGTTTTTAAATAAACATTTCTTAGTAATTTATTTCAGTAATAATTTTTGTATGTAAATTAAAACTTAAAGCAACTTAAATATGAAGTGTGCTTTCTAACATTAGCAGCAATTAAGATTATTGGATTTTCATTTCATTTATGAGTATTTTAAAATAATTAAAATTTCTAATCAAAACCAGTTTCTAAGCTAAACGCTTTAAAAGTATTATGTATTTTCATAAAGTGGGGGTAATAAAAAAATAAAACTGGTAGTTTTATCAGTTTAACAAATGCCTTTCACTATTTATCGCAAATATTAATTTAAAAAAAATCTGTTAAGAAAAACTCATATTTTATAAACTCCAAGCTCTTGACAAAATATTAAGCACTATTTGATAAGCGCTATTCTTTATAATAGATTACAGCCAATAGTGTTATAAAGACATTTTTAAATACATACTGTGAGCCTCTCAAAAAAAGTAAAAGTTGTATAAAAGCTTTTATTACAATTCAGTTATTCACCCCTATCGTGAATAAAAATTCCTCATAAAATTTGTTCACTTTTCACATTTTCCTATTAAAGTTCAATGTTAAAAAAATAAAAGGGAACAAATTTACCGCATTCAATATCGAGTAAAATTTATCGTAGTTTTCTTATTTGAGATTATGGCATTCGATATCGAGCAAGAAATTTAGTACATTTTATCATAATTTCGATATCGAAATCAGTTTTCGATACGATAGCTAATTCGATCACGAATGCGGTAATTTGGCCCCTGATGATTTTACGCGTCAAAAAAAAAAAGTAAACAGTGACAGCATACCTTGTTTCTTTTGCAAATATTTTAAGGAAAAAAACACATTTTTTGAAGTAATTTCAAGTAATGGGTAACTAGGCCACCAACGAAACGCAAGAAATCGTTTTAGATTTACATAAAAAACAAAAAAATTTTACGCGAAATTGGAGAAATCGTTGGAAGGACCACCAAAACGGCTTACTGATACGGAAGTTCGAGCAATAGTACGATAAGTGAAGGCTAATCCAGTGTATAACCGAGACATCTGGCAAATCAGTAAGTGACACAGCACAGTAAGAAGGGCACTCCACAATAATCGACTGCATTGCAGAGTGTCACGAAAGAAACCTTACATTTCTAAAGTAAATCAACAGAAGCCAATGACATTTGCAAAAAAAAAGTACCAAAAAGAAGGCTCTAGACTTTCATAATAATAAAATGAAACTAATGTTATTTGCTTTAAGATTATTGCCCCTATTACGGTTCACAACTTTTTTAATAATTTGGTCGTCTTTCATAAATCGGTATTGCCATTCACAACTTATATGTAGTAGAGTTAATGTAGAGTTAAAGTCGGGTTGACTGACAGACGACCAAACTTAGTTGAGTTGAGAACGGCAATAGGGGCATATATTGTTTACTAAATATTAAAAAACATTAAAATTGCGTTGTGCTAAAATGTTAAACCTAATTGTACTAAGATAATCTTAGATTTTCATAATCTTGCAATCTTTTTGAAAAGCAAACAAAACAAAAACGTTAATTTTTTCATAAATATGTATGTATGTATACAGATACTATTCTATACATCCAACCCGCGATTAAGTATATTTCAATTAAATATACTTAATTTCCCTTAAATATACTTAATACTGATCAAAGTAAATGTTTAATTGATATTAAAAAACATTTATAACGTTTATTAGACAAAATATAAAATCATGTTCAAAAGGTTTGGGTTTGTTTAATTAAATAAAGTGTGTACAATAAAGAAAAGTAGGCATGTTACTTTTTTATTATAATTTTTTAAAAACATAAAGTGAATTGAAATTAAATAATTTTCAACAATACCATATACGAATATTTTGTGTTATCAACAACAAATTATCAGTTTATAGCAATGATATTGTTGTTCACTTGATGGCTCTCTGGAAATGGATGAAAATATTTGTTAATGGTCTGCTATGTGTATGTACATACTTAAAAACAAAAAAGAAGAGTATGTCTGTACAAACATACTCATATGTACGCAAGTAAACCAATACCAGCCAAACACTTTATAAAAATTAAAAAGTAAATTAAAACCAAAAAGTAACATTCATTCTATATTTCAACGTGGTATAGCGTGGACGCTTGAAATATAAATACACACACCAAACAACCAACCAAACATCGAACTTTGGTCAATATAAAAACTAAATTCTAATTTAGTAAAAATTTATTATTAATTATAAAGTTTTTAATACAATTTGAGTTTCCTTTTAAACAGAGCTAATATAAAATAATACAAAATGACGGATTTAGAAGGTGCGAATTTAAATAATAATACAATGAAATCTTTCAATAGAAGTACTCCCTGCCTTTATTTTCCAGTAATATACTTGCACTACTAATTAAAGTGTTAATATTGGTAATAATTCTAAAAAGACCGGCTGTCTTTGTTGGGAGATTTTATTGTACATAATTTATTTATACTAAATGTTATAAATAAACAACCTTAATTTAAATATTTGTAAATATTATTTTATTATTTATAGAATTAACATGCTTTACTGCAAAAGTAAAGCATCCAAAACGTGAGTAAATTGTTTAATTAACGCTAAAATAAAAATATTATTTTGTGCTATTTATTCGTGTAATGCAAACAAATATTTTTATAAAATAATGTGATTTATGTGAGTGTGTGGTATTGTAGATACCGGAAGATGTTTAATTTAAAATTAAAATTAAGCAAAAAAAAAACACTTCATATTTAATATAGCTGATGAACTTGGACACAATTTAATAACTAAACACATTGTAGAGATGACGAAAAACTTTGAAATATGTTAATATTTGTATGAAATATTAAGTGTTTGTTTGTTTGTTTTTGTGCCAATTCGTTTAAATATTTTGCAGCCATATTTTTTTTTTAATATAACAATGTGTTTCTTAAAAAAAAACGTGCGAAAATTTGTTTAAATATTAAATTTAAATTCGTTTAAAAATAATGATGACTTAAAAGTTCCTTGACCAAATTTCAGTTACAAAGTTACAAATATGTGTTTTAATAATATTTCAAGAATTTGTTTAAAAAATTTTAAAGCTAAACGAAAATCTATATAATTTAGCGAAAAAAGTGAAAAATCAATATAAAATCAGTGTATTAAAAAAAACTAACTTTTTTATGGTATTAGCTGTAGTGAAAGTCTAATATATCGAGCCATAACCGCCAAAATAATGTATCCCACACCATAATCGATTGTTCTTTTTTAATCGAAATCGATAGTTCAACATCATTTAAAATTATTAAAATTAAATGTATTACACAAAACAATATTTACATTATAAATTTTAAAATAATGGCTTTATTCAAACTGATTTTATTTCAAAAATAAAAGTAAAATTTTGAGTTTGTGGGATACATTTTTTCGGCGGTTATGGCTCGATATGTAATGCCCAATCCAAATCATTTTTAAGGTTTGAAATTGCTTAATTTCTAACAAGTTAGTTATACTACAAGTACAATACGTTAAATATAAAAGAAATAGTAAAACTTACCTAAAGTATTTTAATAAGCCTTTTAAATAAAAAAAAAATTACTCGCCCAGTGACAAAAATTCAAAATTCAGTATGTTATTATGTTATTATTATAAGGAATATGTATATACATATGTATAAAATAACATCATAATTAGAAAAAGAAATAAAAAACATTGTTTTCAAAGTCACGACCCTAGATAATTTGAACAAATTTTAAAAACAGTCTTTGCTTGAGGTATTTCGTGTCAAAAAAAACCAATAATCTTATTTGCTTGAGGTATTTCGTGTCAAAAAAACCCAATAATCTTATTTCCATTGTGCAGTGTGCAAAATATGTTAAGTCCACTTTTCATATTAATAAGAAAGTAAAAATGCAAACATTTTTTTTCTTGTTTTGTTGTGGAATTCAAAAGCTCATTTTTCAAAACAGTTAAAAATATTGCAAAATTTAATTTAATTGAATTGTAATGCTTGGTTTTCACTATGTCATTTTTATTGTCAAATTGTCCAAATTGTTATGAAATTACCAACAATTTGGACAATTTGACAACAAAAATGACATAGTTAAAACCAAGCATAAGTATGATATACATATATTTTTTTTTTAATTTGTAGCAAAACGAGTAGGTATATCGTTTAATTTGGTAAGAAAATATTAATTCATTTTCAAATTGATTATAAACTTTTCTTATCTGCAACTGTTAACAATGATTTGATTTCATAGTAATATAGCAATAGAAACTTCAAATAGAATATAAGAGTAAAAAATGTAAAATATATCAATAAGCTTAGGATTTAAAAAATTAAATATTTCTCAAACAATAAACATGTGGCTTTAATTTGAGGTTTCCCTTTTACTGTAAACATCTACATATTGATATATACAACATAATTCAATAGTTTAAATATAAATTAATAACAACTTGTTATTTTTAGTGAGTTTGGTTGAAAAGCAATTATGTAATTAGCTATATATTTATAATAATAATTTTTCAATTATAAGTGTAGCCACGCATTTAGTATTCAAAACAAATTAAGATTTTAGTAATTATTCAAGCTTCAGGTCTTTTTTATAAAAAACTAGCTGACCGCCCCGGCTTCGCTCGGTATTTACTATTGATTTGTATTTCATAGAATAAGATGTATTCACAACCTGCCTGCTCTTATTTATTTGCAAATTTGTACAGCATACTTTAGGGGACTTTTTTTTCAAATGTTGAATTTTTTCAGGAAAAAAATCATAACTGGAGAATGGCTAGACCGATTTTGGATTTCAAAATCAACTAACCATCATCACTCCTCTCTGTACCTTCCCTAAAAATTTTATGGCAATCGGTCGAGCCGTTCTCGAGTTATGGAGTGACAATCAAAATGTACACTTATTTTTATATATATAGATTAAATATTATTTCAATATTTCAATGAAATAAAATTTAAATTTTTTATTTTTTCATTGATATAAAAGGTCAAATAAACAACAATAAGAAATTCAAAACAAATATTTAATTTTACCAAACAATCAATAAAAGATCAACTATAGTAAACAAAACACTATAAAAGGTTTTAAAATCAAGACCCCCACCCCACAACACTTTCTACCCAATTAATCCTTTGATGAAATATACGCAAATATTTAACTCACAAACAAACAAACAGCACCACAAATTAATTAATTTTCGCAAAAAAAAAAACGGAGAAAATTAAGTGTATACGCAAATAATGATAACAATTAATATAATAGTAATAATCACAACATGTTAAACAAATATTTAATAAAACTGTTAAGCATAAACAAATTACCCTAAGAAATATTAATTAATGGCGTATGTATTTCTCTTATCTTTTTTAGCGGAGAGTTTATACCACGAAAAGTTTCCAGATGTGGGTAGAATTATAAAAAGTCATTCTAAGAGTTGCTGCTCAACCAACACAATTAAGAAATTCCTGCCCGTTGTGACCTGGTTGCCCAAATATAATACCAAATTTCTGGTATCAGATTTTGTGGCTGGTTTAACCGTGGGCCTAACAGCCATACCGCAGGCTATAGCATATGCTATTGTAGCCGGCTTACCAACACAATATGGTTTATATTCAGCATTTATGGGATGTTTTGTTTATATTATATTTGGTACTTGCAAAGACATAACTGTGGGTAAGTTAGTAATACATACATACATACATATGTAAATAATACTAATACATACATACATAATATGTTAATAATTAATATTTTGATTTTGTTTATTTCTGTTTTTTTCTAGGACCCACTGCCATTATGTCTCTGATGATACAAACTCATATAGCGGGTAATCCCGAATATGCAGTATTATGTTGTTTTTTATCGGGCTGCATTATCTTTTTATTGGGTATTTTGAATTTGGGAGTGTTGGTGAGATTTATATCGGTACCGGTCACAACTGGTTTCACTTTTGCTGCAGCTGTAACCATAGCTAGTGGTCAAATTAATAATTTATTTGGCATAAACAGTAAGTTTAAGTTTAGGTCTCTTGATGCTTTTAAATTAAAGAATTGTGTAATTTTTTTAAGGTCCCTCAAATGAGTTTTTGGATTCATGGATAAATTTCTTTAGCCACATAACTGAGACCAAAAGAAATGATGCCATTTTGGGTGTTTGTACTTTAGTGGTGTTGCTGTTAATGAGAGTAAGTAAATTCATTCACTATTCAATTAAAACTAGAAAAATAATTATTATTTCGACGCTTTACTGTATTACTTATACAATTTCTTTTACTACTACATATTACAGAAAGTTAAAGATCTACCCTGTCGGTATAAAACTCTAACGAAATATATTTCTTTGTCCCGCAATGCTTTGGCAGTGGTAGTGGGTGTTTTAATTTGCTATCTATTAAGTCACGACGATTGGCTGCCTTTCAGAGTTGGTGGTAAAATAAATCCGGGTATACCACCTTTTAGGCCACCACCGTTTTCAACCTCAAACAATGGCACCACCGATAGTTTTGGGGATATGGTCTCAAATTTGGGAGCTTCTTTGGCCACTATACCCTTGATCTCTATACTGGAGACAGTAGCCATAGCAAAGGCATTTTGTATGTACTAGTTTAAGTAGGAAAATAATTTTTATTTTGATTTAAACTTTGTCTAATACTTTTTCTACAGCTAAGGGCAAAATAGTTGATGCTTCACAGGAAATGATAGCTGTAGGACTTTGTAACGTTTTTGGTAGTTTTGTTTCCTCAATGCCCATTACCGGCTCGTTTACTCGTACGGCTATTAATAATTCCAGTGGTGTAAATACCACTTTGGGTGGAGCCGTAACTGGTGCTTTGGTTTTATTAACTTTGGCCTTTTTAACATCAACATTTTACTATATACCCAAGGCTACTCTATCGGCCATTATTATATCAGCCATGATATTTATGGTAGAATATGATCGTATTGGAGAAATTTGGAAATCGAAAAGTAAGAAAATTAATTTTTTTTTAATATTTAAAATAATTTAAATTTTTCAACATTTTTCAGAATTGGATTTCTTTCCTTTCCTGGTGACAGTAATAGCTTGTTTATTTTTGGGTTTAGAATTTGGCATGGTGGGCGGTATTCTGGCTAATATGCTTTTTATTTTATACAAAAGTGCCAGACCAAACATTTTCATTCACAATGAGAAATTGCAATCCATACAAGTGGCCATAGTAAATGTAAAGGAAAATCTTTGTTATTCATCGGCGGAATATTTGAAATCGAAAGTTGTTAAATTTGTGAACACGAATGAGGACATAAGATTGGTTGTACTGAATGGCGAAGAAATAACAAATATTGATTCTACTGTGGCATTTGTGAGTTGTAGAAAATAGATTTCTGGCAAAAATGTCGACTTGTTTTGCACTTTGTTTGTTAAGCTAGGTTTACACAATTGAAATTTTCTTCAAAATGCTTCAAACTCGTGTAAACAGCAAAATTTTCTTCAAAGTTTATTTATTTGATAACTATTAATAACTATTAAATAAATAAATGTTGAAGAAATTTTGCTGTTTACACGAGTTTGAAGCATTTTGAAGAGCAATTTTGAAGAAAATTTCAATCGTGTAAATCTAGCTTTACTGTGAAAAGGACAAAGAAACGTGCAACATTGTAAAAAGAAACTTTTTCAAAAGAAAATAAAACTCTAGAAACAGCAATTTTAAGCTAATCAATTAATACTTCATTTTGCAGAACATTTTATCCTTAAAAGAGGATTTACTTGTCTACTCTTGTGAACTGATATGTTGGAATTGGAATATAGATGCAGCCGGTGTTATTTGCAGAATGCATCCCAAGTCAAAAACAATCTTTACATTTAGCAAGTCTATAGCCGAAATTGTAGAGGAAGTAAAACCAAGACTAAGTTGCCAACACAATTCAACCGAAATTCCAGAAGTTTAAAGCAACTATAAAAGTACAAAAAACTGTGCCTTATTAATAATATTAATTGTAATGTAACATTTAATAAATGCATTTTTTATATAATTTTGTATACATTTAAATATATACAAATAATTTTAGTTTAAGCAAAAATAACGAAATCTTATAGGTATACCTATAAAATTTTGTAAGTGTCTATCTATACAAAACTTGTATTTAAAAGTAGGGATGTTTTTAATTAATTGTAAATCTAATTTTGAATGATTAATATTTCGCTGGATCGAAATGTATTCTTTCCTACATATTGTAAACATATTTTTTAATAGAAAAAAAAGATTTTTTTATAAATATTATTTAAATGGCTTAATAAATAGCCTATAAATATACTAAAGATTTATAACTTTTTAGGTTATTTGTAAGAACAGATAAATTTCTCAGAATTATCAATATTAGCAATAAAACAAGAGTATTGTAAAATTATACTTCCTTCATTTAAATAAAGAAAAATCCTTATTTCTTTTAATCCAAGTCAACTGGAGATTAAAATATTCCTGATTTAAAAATGTGTGAGTATATTTACCGCTTAAAAACATGAAGCTGATGTACATATGTATTTGTAAAATTAAACTCAGCACATGAAAAATGTTTATCTAGGCAACAAAAGGAAAAAGGAACTAACATGCTGTTTATTACCTTTGTTTTAAATTGTTGTTTGTATTTTTATAGTGCTGTGCAAGGCATATTTATTAATAAATTATTAATAATTAAATTGGTGCTGTGTAAACATTAATCACAACCGAAAGACAAAATGATATTCAAGCCGAAAAACAAAAATGAATAAAAAGGTACAGAAGGTCAGCAGATGTTTAGTTCGACAGAATTATGAATTTTCTTTAGACTAAACAAAAATAATTATAAATTTAAGTTGAAGAGTTCTTGAACAATTTTGGCGCCGAAATTATAGGTAATTTGTATTTAAAGATTTGGTATCATAAAGAAATGTATATGAAAAAGTTGTATGTTTTCAACGTTTAGTGGCGGTAATAATGGTAAAAGTTGAGAGAAGACATACTAATGACGCTTTATACACATTTAAAATTTAATGCATATGTGTTATAAAAATATTGTACATACAAAAATAAAGAACTAAAAAACAAGGCAAGATGACAGACAATGAGTAAGTGAGGTTAACCTACCAAACAATCAAATATACTATTTTTTATATACGAAAAAACAAGGTTATATGGATATACACACAACTAACCATCCCTCTCCTTATGTATTTCCTAACAAAGATGCTAATAATTGCTACATGTTTCAAAATATATAGAAAGATATGTATTAAAAAAAACAACTTACCTCTACAACATTGAATTCATCCTCTTTTGCTTCAGCGCCCAAAAGAATTTGTCTGATGATTAATTTTTGTCCGCGGGGATAATCTTCATCGTTGGATAACACTTCCCATTCGACGGAGCTGTTTTCGCCGCTTAAAGTAACACCTAAGGACATAAACACATTATTACTTATAATTTATAAATTTCCCCGATCTTTTCACATGATACAATAAAATAATGCTTCGTTTTTTTTTGGTAACTACAAAAAAATATATACATTTTTCTAGCCGCCATTTTTATGATGATTTTTCTTAGATGAATTCGTCGGTAATCAGTCAAATAATAACATTATTTTATTGCGTTCATTAACACAATTTATATTTACCATAGAATGATTCGTCAGACATTGTGATTTTATAGATTCTTTTGGATTAAATTTTTATAATAAATTGTTCACGTTACTCGTGTTAATTGCACACAAAATGATGAATATTTTCCACCACAGCGACGAAGAAGAAAAAAATTTTGCACACAAAGCCGGTAAAGCGGGGGTAAAGCAAAGAATTGAAAAAGTTTTCCAATTTCGTTTTCTGTTGGTGCTTCGTAAAACAGTATGTATTGCCAACGTTTGTTAGGTGAAAGCTACCAGATTGTTAAATTAAGGTTAGGAGAAAACCGAAGCAAGATTACCGGTTTATTGTATTTGGAGCAAAATTTAGTTGTAATACTATAAAATATATATCGTTAGTATTTGATGTTTTTTTTTTTTTTAATTTAAAAATATGTGTTTGGTATATGGTGTATATTAGAAGTTTTTTTTACCAATTACGTTTTTAAAACATAAATATTCTTCATATTTATTTGATTTTCTTAATTTTTAAAATCTCGCTCGATGGATAGCTCAAAAATAAAAATAGTTATTCGGATTGTTTAGAATATGTAATCAAATATTCAGCCATGTCACAGAATTTAATTCCGTTCGGAAGTGGAATTAATTCCGTACCTCATAAAAGAGTCTTTTCTGACATTATCTAAGAGCTCTTTAAGAGCCCAAACAAACCCTCTTAAAAGACTATTTTCTGACATTATCTAAGAGCTCTTTCTGACGGACCATTTTCGAATGTAATGACCCTCTTTTCTGAAGGTTTTCGGAGCAATTATGATTGTTTTTTGGGCTCATAAAGAGCGTTAACGCTCCGAAAAAGCTGACACTTCTGACTCTTTTCGGACTCATATGGCTTGCTGGGATCCTTTTTGACATTTTGGTAATTTCTTTCAAAAACCTTGGCGACAGAAAATTTTCAACACCAGGGAGATTTTGGGTATTATTATAACATGGTAGCACTTTTACTAGAGCATCAATAAAATTGACTTGACATCTCTTTAAGAGGTGCCAAGTTAAGGCGAATTATTGACAGTTCAGTTCGGTTCATCGTCTGCGAAGCACGTGAGAAACTAATTTTAATTTAAAGCAATTTGTACAGTTGTCCCATCTAGAACGCTATTTTTAAATTTGGCGCCATTCGAAGTGTGATTGTTTGAACAATTGTTATTGTTTGCTAGTAGAAGGTACGAGGTTAGTAAAAATGAAGCGCTACACGAATGAACAACGCATTCTCATTGTGAAATTGTTTTACCAAAATGGTGAAAGTTTTGGGGCTACGAAAACGAAAATTGCGATTAATTTGGGGTCACAATAATGCTCCAAAAGAGTCAACTGTAAAGAGATTAATGGATAAATTTGTCGAAACTGGGTCTGTTAGTGATGTAAAGACAACAACGCGCCTACAACCAGATCGATCGACCGAAAATGTCGCAGCTGTACGTAGGGTTGCCACATGGCCTGGAATGAGCTTGATTGTCAAGATTTTTTAGGTCCTGTCAAGTGTCAAGATAAAATATAATTTGTCCAGTTAATTTTTAAAATTAAAAAAATTCAATATTAAAAAAAAATGTATCATCATTTGTTAAACACCAAACCCAAAAACTAATTCTTATTTTTTGCTCAACATCAATAATTCATTGCAATCGAAAAAAGTATCAACACTTGTAATTCTATTGATAATGACATGTTATATACAGATTATTGCTGTCTTCGAGAAGTGTTCGATCAATTGCCAAAAGATATTCCGATTGATAAAATATGGTCTTACTTTTTTAAAAAATGTGATAAAAATAACTTGATAAATATTAGAGTTGTGCCCGGTCGTTCATTTCAGTGACCGGTCATTTTCGTTCATTTATCACTTTGAACGAATGAATACAACCCTTATTGAATGTGATTTTCTTCTTGTCTTTTGATAAACAACAGCTGAACGAAATTGATCCGTATACTATTGAACGAAAACCGTTCAGTTAAATGACCGGCTCATTCCGTTCAATGAAGTGACCCGTTCATTTTAACCCGTTCGTTCATGAACGACACATCTCTAATAATTATATTTAAACTGATTTCATTTATTTTTTCTATTCCATTTAGTAATGCTTTTTGTGAAAGAACATTTAGTACATTAAACAATTTATATTCGAAAGAAAGGAATATAATGGGATTTGACCTTATAAAGGCTGAACTGTTAATAAGACAAAACTTTGATGAAAATTTTCAAAATTTTTTACTAACGCCTAAAGGAACAGAACTAGTTAAGAATTAACAGTTAAATGTAAATTAAATGTAGGGTATATATATTATTTGTTGTAGACTGATTTGTAATACGTTTTTGTTTTTTTTTTTTAAGTTTTTGTATAATTTGTTATGTTTTTATTGTTTTTTAATAAAATTTAACAGTTTTTCTGCTCATTTATACGTTATTTTAGGTGAGTGTCAAGCTGGTTGGCTGTTTGGATGTGGCAAGCCTAGCTGTACGTGATGATGTCGCTCAAACTCCATCCATGCATCTTCATGCATACAAAGTTCAATTTAACACCTTTAGATTTTTTTCTTTGGGGTTTTTTGAAGTCGATGGTTTACGCGAATAAGCCGACGACGAGTATAAGCCTTAAAGAGGAAATAAGACGCTGCATTCATTAAATGCCGTAGCATTTATGCAAAAAGGTCATTGAAAATTTTATTAAAAGATCGCGTGTGTGCCAGCAAAGCCGTGGCAGTCATCTGCACGATATCTTGTTCCATACATAACCTCATTCTGTCTACTTTACAATATAATAAAGTTTCACGATTTTTTTTTAAATATCTGTGTTTTATTTCAAATTTAAAAATTGCGTTCTAGTTAGGATCAAGGCATATTTATTTTAAGGTGGCTTTAAAGACAGCTGATTTTTTTTTTTTTTTGCACTTTTGTTATGTCAAACCAAGGTGAATTTAAATACTAGGTGATAGCGTAGCGCCAGCTGATTATTCATGGTGAAATTGAAAATGTCAAAAAGTTGTTTACAAATAGTCAAAGTTCATATAAAAAAAGAGAAAAATGTCTGCCTTTCAGTTTCTACATTGTAAAAGGGGACTTTCCATCACATACCTGAATCAGTGATGGAAAATGGGTTTTTGTTTTTCGTACCAACTATATGTATATATATATATTGATTCCTATGGTTCCAAGTTGGAACAAAGGGCCGTGTACCAACTATATAAATAAAATGTACTTTTTAGACCTCCATGGTACCATTTTTAATATTTGTTAAATAATCATAAAACTTTACCACAAATTTACTTTATCGAAAATTCGATATATCTTATAGCAACATTATTGCGTTAATTGTCGCGATTATCTAAAAATATTCTTATTTATGAAGTATCGAGTCATTTGCGAAAAGTTAACCTTCGTAAATATATATATTTCCAAAATAACTAGAATTATTATTGTAAGAATAAAAGAAATAGAAGAGTTAACTTCTAACGATTTTAAGCTTTAGTTTTTGAATTTAGCGTCAAAATCATTTAATGTAAATGAATATGTCAAAGACTCATATTGTTCGATAATTCAACCAAAAATTTATTGTAATAATTAATCATCATGAATATTTAAAGTTCAAATTGATATCAGTTCCAAAATGTTCATGAAATTTAATATAGAAAAAGCAAAACGAAAAATTTGTTCAGAATGAAACCAATTGTTCGTCTTACTTTTTCTTTAGAAGCAAAATACGGAAATAATTCCACTTCCGAACGGAATTAAATTTTTATGCAACAGTATTTTGAAATTGTACCATATGACTCGTGGTAGTACCAACTGTGCTTAAAATGTATCAAAAAAAGTACAATTGTACCATGTTTGCCATCAGTGACCTAAATAAATACAAATAAAAACAACGAATGTTTGTAATTTTCAGTCAGCTGTTTTTGACAATGAAAAACCTCAAGCAAAAACAAATAATCATGTTGTTTTTGTATTGTTGTACTTGTTGTAATGTGGCTCCTACCTACGCCTTGGTTGGGATCATAGTGCAACTATACAAGGTGAGTGCAGTAGCCCAGCTGACTGACTTTATTTACAATTTACTTATGTCAAAAGTAATACTTTTTCAAGTATTTTTGACAGTAGTACATTATTTTACACAAACAAAATGCCCGTTGTTTCTGTTTTGTGTTGTATTTGTTGTCGATTTGCACTCACCTTGTATAGTTGCACCATGGTTGGGATTTAGTAAGGCAATTAAAAAATATATTAACAATATAGAATATTCAGAAAAAATTCTTGGTTATTACCATAGACTCTTTCTTGTCTTAATATATACATATATACAGTTTGATTTAATATTTCAAAAAATTAATACTAAAATTTATTTATCTAAAAGTTGAAACAAAAAGGAAATTATTAGACTTTCAACTTTTCGAACTTTTTTTTAATATTTTTACAAAAAAAAAAAATTAAAAAAATCTAGTATAGTCGATTTTTAATTTGTAAAAAAATCGACTTATAAAACACCAATAATGACACGAAGTTAAAATCACATCCTTTTTTACATTTTGGTAAATTCTTTCAAAAACCTTGGCGACAGAAAAGTTGCAACACCAGGGAGATTTTGGGTATTATTATTATAACATGGCAGCACTTTTTCTAGAGCATCAATAAAATTGACATTCGCCAAGTTAAGGCGAATTATAGACAGTTCAGTTCGGTTCATCGTCTGCGAGGCACGTGTGAAACTAATTTTATTTTAAAGCAATTTGTACAGTTGTATATAAAATATCAACAAACGTATAAATATTAAATTATTTTTAACACACGTTTTTAGTTAAATTTAATATACGCAAAAATGGAAACAGAGTCATTCTACGGTAAGTGAAAAACTACAGTCGTCACAAAATTGCAAATAATTTGTATATGTTTTAATGCGGCCGGCGAATTGACAATCAAAAATGTCTACCGGCAGCATGACAAACAAATAACCTTGATATTGAAGTGATAAATAATGTTGTTTTCTAATTATTAAAGGTGTTGAATTAAGTGAAAAGGATCCTTTGGCACAATTCGAAGTTGCTGAAACCGACAAAGATGTGCAAGATCAGAAATTGATCATTAAACAAATAAGCCTGGGTGCTGATGCTAAGAGCGGCGAATTCAATGTAGTACAGGTAATTATTCGAATTAATATAATGAAATCGTCTTGTTTGTGTTGTCGGGGCAATATTGTTGTTAGCCCATCAAACTCCTCAATTCAAGAGGTTTTTTTTTTTTTGTTGACCACCGAATTCAGGTGTCTTCAGCCATCATCAGCCCCACAATAATATACTGTGCAGAATTTTTTGATCCATGAGCAAAAATGTTCTCAGTAACGAGGACGAATATAAGTTTGTCATGCCAGTGTGCGAATATTTTGCAAAAGTGCTTTTTGATAATTCACCGTGCAAATTCTTCTGCAATCAGCTGGCCTCCGATAACACATAAAATTCTAGTGCAAATAACGAAAACGTGTGTTGATGTCACAGAGATGCCATATTTTTTGTATAAAATAACTTAGTGAAGAAATGCGTTAAGTCCACTTTTAATGAAATTTGTACAAAACGTTAAAATAAGTAAATATATACTGTTTGCTTAAAAACTGTTTTTTTTTTTCTGTGATATGACCAATTTTATTTTTTTTTAAATTGATTAGAGTTGAGTACATACATATAATTATTCAACATATAAGATCGCTCCAAACTTGTATTACAAATTTTGAAATGTTTTATTGACTACTAATACGATACTTCTCAATTATTACTTTAGTTAAAATAAAAACTAACAAGTCCACTTAAAATGTCCACAGTTCCAAAAAAGTACTTAATAGGTATAATATAAATAAAAAAATAATTTATTCCATAATTTTATCTCCTGTATAATTGATGTATATAGGGACTTTACACAACGCTAGCGATTCTAAATATTTTAAATATAAAATGTTTTTATTTTATATTTACAGGCCGAAGTTAAGGGTTATGAAAAGGAAACCATTAAAATTCCAATTGCTGTCCTGAAGGCTGGTGAAACCCGTACATTATGCCCCAACTTAGAGTTCCCTAGCGATTCGGTTACCTTCAAACTTATACAAGGTACCGGTCCCGTGTACATTTGTGGTCAACACTTAGTACACGAAATGGTTGAAGAAGAATGGCATAATGAGGATGACGATGATGTTGATGAGGACGATGATGATGACGAACAACCACCACCACAACAAAATGGTAAAAATAGCAAAAAGAAGTAATGCAATTATAAAAAACATACCATAACAATAGTTTTGAAGAAGAAATTTCTTATTCTGCGTTATTTTGAATATCATTTCTTCTAAGTTTTTGTATACAATTTGTAAGTCCCCTCTTTAAACAAAATTCCCAAGAAAATAGGAATATATAATCACAAAAATCTAAATATGTACACCTTAAGTTTATAAGTATGTAATTTAAAAAGAAATTACTTAAAAAAATCACTAAAATAAATGTAATTACAAAAAAATCGCAAACTTTTTTGTATTAATGGTTTATTTCCACAATGTTTTTTTTTTTATTATATATAATAGATAAGGCGGTTCTGTTTGGATCATCGTCTGAGAGGCAGGTGTAAAACAAAAGATTGAACATATTCTTTCCACAAATATTTTTTTAAAATTAAAAAATAATTACTTTGGCAGATTTTTAGGATATGATATATTATTAATATTATTTTGTTTTGTTTATTTTTGTGTGAAAAACACTTTATTTTATGTTAAAAGATGTTTGAGCTTTTAACAGTTATGATTCAATTATAAATGAAATTACAATAAAAGTAATGAATAGTTATAATTTCTAGTAAAATAAAATTTAATAGGTATTTAAATTGTTTACATGCGTGCTACTGAAATCTTTTGTCGTGGTACTCTAAAATGAAAAAAAAAATATATTAACTAAAAAATATACATCAACTTGAAAATATTTACCTTATATGTATAACTCTACGTCTATCACTGGGATGTATTAAATCTAATTTTTGGCTCCAATCGATTTGCTTCAATTCATGTCGTAATTTCTTACGATCAAAATACGAAATAACACAACTAGCGGGTATCCAAAAGATGGAAGTGAACACAACAACGGCGACTTAAAATATATAAAAAACTTAATTATAATAACAAATGTATATCAAATGTAATTTTGAAAAATCAATAATCTCAAAGGTATCAAATTCGTTTAGAATTTGATTTGAAAAATGTTCACATAAGATCCTAAATTGTGTAACATTGGGTTTAGAAGTTCCTTAACTTACCCACAATATTATCCTTTAAGAATCTTAAAACTCTATTAATATTTATCTCCTCGATTATATCCCAAAAACGTTCCACCACATCTTGTATGGTTTTTTCGCAAACACCCTGGAAATTTAATATGATATTTAAAAAACTTGTGTGGAATAGAATTATGTAGCTTTTAATTTTAAAACCTTATTACAAAATCCTTGTATACAAGGCGTGCCATCGGGTAAAACATCTGGCGGTTCTACAGGGAAGCAGGTTTCGTTTATACTCATGCGACAGCACCTAGGTAATACAGAAATATAAAGAACTATTAGATTTTAAATGGAAACCAATTTAATGCATTAAGCGAAATGTCCAAGTTCTCAAACAATATATAAAACTATACAAAACTTACCTCTTACAAGCATCCTGTATAATATCGCACATGCAACTTTGTAGACCCTGTGTTTCACAATAGGGAACTAACAAAAACGAGAATTATTTAGGCAAATCAAACTCATTTAAGTCAGTTTTAATTTTAAAAATATATGTACTTACTGCATTTTCCATTACGACATTGTCCTCTTTCCTGGCAAATAGTTCCATCATCCATTGCTGGTGATTTTGGGCATTCAGCATGGGTGCCAGTACATCTGGCCTCACGTTCACAAGTAGCATAAACCTGTTCACGACACTTGACACCCGCCGGCATAAACTGACAATTCTGACAGCAGGGCGAATTTTTATCACTGCAGACAGCGCCCTGATTACGTCGTAATTTACAGTTTTTATCACAACAGGCATCATTATCTTCCGTACCCAAAAGACCAGCATCGCACTGTTCATCACCCTCAACACGTAAATTGCCACAAAATGATTCTTCGGGTTCGGAGAAGCAGCGACCCGATTTCGCTTGTAAAACTTTGCGTATTGAACGTAAAGAACAGGGAGAGAATTTCTAAGAAAGCCATTGTTATTGAAGTGAATTTTTATTTTAGATCTTTTACCTTATTATTGACATCATAGCCACTAACAGAGTAAGTATACATTAGGAAGCTACCTCCTTGTGAGGCACTAGGTGAACATTCCGGTATATCAGGGTCATGTTCCGAACCCCAGTTATGACCAAACTCATGGGCAGTGACTAAGTCGGCTTCTCGTGTTATAACACGTTGACCATAATGATTGCGAGAACTACTTAGACCGGAATTTAAATAAAGCGTATAACCATTCTTAAAGTATTCTAGGACAGGAGAAAATTAAACAGGATTAATGGAAATTAATTTATAGAGAGTAATTAACAAATTTTACATATACATATTTAAAAGTTTAAACAATAAATAAATTTAAACATTTTCTCAGCATAGTTCATAAGTTCATAAATAAATACATATATAATAAAAGAAAATGAATTATTTGAACCAAAAATTTAAAATAATCCTGTTTATAAAAAACTTAATCTATGATTTTTTCCGAATCCTTTTTGAAATAATGAAATAAAATATTACAAAATAAAATTTCTGAAAATTAATATTTATGACAATTTAAAGAAATATAAATTAAACGAAAATATTTCTTATAAAAACAAAAGAAAATTGTTAATGAAAAATTATTAGGTATTTTTGTTAAACCTGGTGTGCAAATGCCTCCAACGGAATTACGTCTAGGTGAGCCAACATAAGCCAAACCTAAAATACCGCCTTCGAATTTTAAATCCGTAAAAAGATGCGCTAAACAAAAATCTTTATGACTGTATTCACGTGAAAATACCTTAATTTTTGGTTGGATAGCATACAAATGAGTTAGATAAAATGGAATATATAATAATATACAAAAAATGAATAAAAACAGACGATGGTTTTTAGGAAACAAATCATTAGTAAGTGTTTAATTTGCCAATAATATGAAAAAGATCTTGTAAAATCTAACTGTTCACTGAAGTATGCCAGATATATACGTAACTTACGGATATATGAGAGAAAAACCATGAATTGTTTCCAGATATGTCTGTTAAATAACAGTTAAGCAAATTTCTAACTTACCTCCAAAAGATTACGAACATCCCACTTTTCTCTAATCATATTATAATGAGCTTCTCCGCCTCTTAAACGAGTTGGCTCTGAGTGAACCACAATTTTTTTAATAACAAAGCCCATGCCCTTGAATCCTTCCTGATCAGAACGATCTTGCCATACAGTGTCATTATAAATTTTATGAACACGATCTATAAGGCTTATCTGTAAGCAAAGATATATGAACAAATATATTAAATAATATTAAATAAATCAATTAAAAAAATCTTAATAGAACTAACCAAATAATTTATAGTGGTTTTGGTATTACCACCACCCATTTCTTGAAAGAATCTGTAGTCGGCGACCAAAAGCAAAGGACAGCGAGTTTTTGTAGGCGTATATTCATATTGGTCAGCTTGGCGTTTGATTCTTTTATGGGATTCATTCTGAGGTAAAGGTAGTAGATTTGTATGCTGGTGTTCATGACGATTTACATTGTCTGTCTGTGAATTGCTGGATTCCTCATCATTATCATCTTCGGTTTCCAGTTCTATTTAAAAAATAAATGATTTACTCTCATATTTAAAATGAATTGTATTATATATAGTAATTATGTAATTACTTACCTAAACCTTCCTTAACATAGCCGCATGTTAAGGGTGCTCCACCCTTTTCATTACCTTGAGGATGTTTAATTTGGACATCAGATAAACGATAAGCCACCATGGTATTTTCTATGGCTGTGGGCAAGTGACGCCAAGAAGGCTAGAAAATATAAAATATAAAACTACATATAATATACATACATATGTACATATACATATTTGTAACCAAAGCTAACAATTACCTCTATATGATATGTTTCATCTGGTAAATTGATGGACATTGTCATTAGACCATTTTCTATGTGAGCTCTAACATTAGATTCAATCTCTCCAAAAACACGACCCGCAAAGAAATTATTATGATCTGAGTGAAATATTTTTGTAATATGTTTTTGTTTTTATTCATCATGCTGTTAAATATGATTGTTTTGTTTACCTAAATGTACTATGGTCTCATTACCATCACCATCCACAGTGTAGGCTTTAAATTTGCTGTGGAGTACATCACGATGTGGGTGTAATATCAAACGGAAATTTTTACCCAATGTTTTAAACTCTATTTCTTTAATGGTGTTGTATGGGTTATTGCTGGGTTTAGCTCCCCTTTTTACAATACGATGTTTGACATCATCTTTGTGGATTATCTCAAAGTGTTTAACTGTACGATGCAGTGAATCTTTTAAAATTAGAAATTTAATTAGATTTTACCAATTAAAAACTTTTTATAAAAAAAAAACAGTTTTTATACATATGTAAGTATGTAAACAGAATGATGATTGGGGGTTGCAATTTTTTCATCAACAGTGCACATAGTATTTGGAAAAACGTATTTTTTCTCTTAAACTTTTAATATTTTCCCAAATCTTTAAAGGATTTTGGTTAAGTAATGATTAATATACACTTTACCTGCATTTTCAATTAAAAATATAACGAATATTATTAAAAATATGAATTTTTTACACAAGATTTGATATTTTGTTATCATAATGACAATTTTACAAACAAATTGATTTTTTTGGCCAAGACTGTAATAAGAAATGTCAGCTGATATGAGTTGCCAGATCACATTAAATTATATTGAATTTGAGGAATTTAAATTCGGTATTTTTTTTACAGTAAAACGTGTTTGTAACGGAACTCATCAAGATCCTGACACTAGCTAGGATTTTAACAATTTTTTTTTTGCAGATGATATCCTCTTATTTTTGTCAGCTCTCTTATGGTTTACGAGTTATTTACCTTTAAAATTTTGATATATAACTGTAAATATTTACTATATATCTGGTAAATATGGGTACAGTTTGAAAGTGCTCGGAAAGGTCATTAATAAATTGTGAGCCTACAACTGAATTTATGTTTTTCCATATTAAGTTTTTTTTACAAAAGTGCTGATATCTCGAAAATTAACTCACACACTTTTTTAAACAATTTACCATAAATCTTAGTACATACATATTTTCTGTATTGCCGACCTATGGCCTATGGAAGGATATTCTCCTCTACGGTATACAGAACTAGGGCTTTGCATAGTACAGATTTCCTATATTTTTTATGGTGAAATGTCATAAACTTTGAAACCCTGCCCACTAGAAAATAGACGTGGCCGACAAAAAAAAAATTATTTTCTCAGAATTAAAAACTGCGCTAGAGATAAAATGTAAGTGATTTAAAAAATGTGACTAAAACATGAAGCAACCTAACTTTAGATTTATGGTAAATTGTTTAAAAAAGTATAACGAATAAATTCAGTTGTTGGCTCGCAATGGTTTAATGGATTACGCCATATTATATATCATTCGAAAGGCCTTTCAATGCACTTTCAAACTGTAGATATATTATCTGTTATAGTAAATATTTACAGTTATATATCAAAACTCTAAAGGTGAATAACTCTTAAACCATAATCTAAGTGATAAATTCTTTTGTTTTTATTGAATTTGTGAATTGAAAATAGTTATAAGAATCAGGTATTATTTACTTGTAATATTGTTATTTTGGCCTATAAGGCTTGATGTTGCATAAATGAATAAATAAATAAATAAATAAGAGAGCGAACAATTTTTTTTGCATTTTTAGATATAGAAGTTAATAGAATAGCATCTGTAAAAAAATGTTACAATCCAAGCTAGTGTCACGATCTTGATTCAAGCCAAATAGAAAATGTAAAAGGGGATATTGATAAGTTCCAATTATTTTTTATTATTTAATTTATAAAAACACAAAAACTTAAAACCAAAATGTTTTTCATATTAATATTTTTGTTTGTGTAATATTTAAATTTTGACAATTACTGTTATTTTTGACCTTAATTTCGAAAAATAAAATATAATTGTTTAATAAATAAAAAGGTCGAACAATCTGTTAAATAATTATTTAGAATATTTTTTATATTTTTATCACAAATTTCTAGTATAAATAAGTTTAGAAATAAATATAAAAATAGAAAATAATCTCTATATATACCATTTCTTTTGAATGAAAAATGCAACAGTGAAAGTATTGAATAGATACATTTAAGTATTGAGTACATAAAAACAGTCGGTAATTAGTATTCAATATCCTAAGTACTAACACTTTTACACCACTATTGCACTGTTTGTTAGAAGAAAAAATCTGTGTGAGAGAATAAATTTTTTGCAAAATATATACATCTAGGAAAATAGTGAATGAATTTCAAGAAATTTGTATGAAACAAAAAATATAAAGCACATGGATTCAGAATTTATAAAAATCTAAAAAGGATTTTTCCTAAAAACCTCTAAAAATTCGAATGGAAAAAGAGAAAAATATCTTTATGCAGTTAGCGACGAAGAAGTATAGAAGACAGCGAGACGACATAGACAACGACGACAGCAGCGAAGTAGAAAAGAAGACGAGACCAAAAAGGCTCCAAACAAAAATCCAACAAAAAAGTAAACGGAGCTCCAAATTGGCATACTAAAAAAGAAGCAGCTGTTTAGTAAAAGGATTTTGCAAAAAAAAAAACAAAAAAAAAAAACTTTTACTTAAACAAGAAACATGTGTGATATTTGTTTAGATTTTCAACAATTATTAGAGTCGTGTAAGTATAAGTATTGAATGTTGTTGACTGCTGACTGATTGATAGTTGTTGGTTGCATGAAAATTGTTTGCTGATGAACTAACTTCAATTGTGTGTACAATTAATTATTGGCGTTGTGTTGTTAAGTGGGCGGTATAGAAAAAAACAGAGAGGGGGAGATTTTTTTTGTTACTTGCTTCATAATATATTAAAAATGCCGGTATATAAGCATTTTTTATAAATTTTATAAATTTCAAGTTTTAAAATATAATAATATAATATTTTTGCGGAATTTATGAGGTTTTTATTTCTTTAGGTATTGTAAGCATTATATTGTATTGTAAGTATTAAAAAAATCGTTCTAAGATTTAGTTAAACTTTAGTAAAGAAAATTTTTAAAAAGGGGTTTGAATTTTTCAAAACTTTGTTTTGACGAATATTTTCTTAAAAAAAGATAAACTTGTGTTTCCAAATATCCATTTACTAATGATTCAATTTATAATAAATCTTATTATGTACCTATAAGGGATTTAAATCGATAAACTTTTTTTATTTTATTTATTTTTAAATTAGTAGTATTTAGAATACTTTACGATAAATTCTTTACAATTTTAATTTTACATATATTTTTCTCAAAAACTATTAGAAATATTATAATTTTTTATAAAATAAGTATATAATTTTTCTTTTAAAAGCATTATTAATTTTTTCTGATTGAATATACATAGCTAGGAAGAATGTTGTACAGGTGTAGTCCTTTATAGAAAATTGATCGTTGCTTTGCAGTTGTTGTTGTTGCTTTTGGAAGTTTAAAATTTTCAGCATTTCTTAATTGATACATTTTAAAATTGATCGCATTGCCTTGTTTTGTAGTTTTTGAAGTCTTTCTATTTGTGTCACTTGCAGTATGTATATATAATTATTTAACCAAATTCAAAATGTATTGTAAATATTTATATCCGTTAATATTGATATTTTATTACGTATTCGTTTAAAGAAACCGATTTTTTTTACCAATTTTTTGCATATATATTCCATATGTTCTTTGAATTTTAATTGTCTATCTATTATGAAACCAAGGTATTTAATTTGATTTACTTTTTCTATTGCTTCATTATTAATTTCAAATACTGATTCAGTGTTCCATTATTTTTGTTTTATTTTCATTTAATTTTAGTTTATTTATTTGTAACCATTTATTTACATTATTTATATCATTATATACAACAGAATTTCTTTTGTATAAAATTATAGTAATATTTGTATACTATCATCATTATTTAGATGTTTCCCTTTCGATTCTGTTTTAGCTGTAAGGGTCTTTAGTTTTGAAATTTGTTAAAAAAAACTGCTTCACTCAATAACATTCTCTCTGCATTATTTTTATATTATCTACTTCGGATCGTACGTTTATGAAATATTAAAATTAAAATAATTTGTTTTATATATTAGAGAAAATTCTTAATTCAGGCTTGAGTTCATTTTTAATTATTAACTCGAAGACTGCCATTGTGAAAACTATATTTTTCTTAGACAAATGGCACACTGAAATGCATTTTCTGCCCTGCCAAGGGCTTCATCAGCAATGTTTATTGTCCAAGATCTACCCGTAAACGTCATCTATTTAACTCACCATTTTTTGAGAAATAGAATATAGGAGTTATTAATTAAAAACGAACTCAATCCTGAATTAAGAATTTTCTCTAATATATAAATATAAAAAAGTTCGAAATAATATTCTCTAAAAATTAATAATTTCTTTTATTTTAGATGAGGCCCGTATTATCAATCAGGATGCCAAACATGCGATTCTTTATAAAAGTGAAATTGAAACAGCGTTTGGCTACATACAAGCCTGGCCTCAAAGGCAGTGTATGTGTTTATACCGAGATGTTAAGAATTTTGAGCGCTTTAATTTAGTCATACAATCAATGATCTATTTGGCTGTTCATCATTTAAAACACATAAAAAGACTTATAGAGGATTATAAAAAAATAACAGTTAGTGCAGCACAAGTCGTGGCTCAATCCCAAGGTCCTTCACAAACTGATAGATCCGAAGAAATAGGAGTGGCTGGAGCTTTAACTGCTTCGACGGCCTCCAAAGATAAAGAAAGTAGCAATAAAATTGAATCCAAGGAAACAGATGTAGATAAAAATAAGACAAAAGATGATTTAAAATCCCATAAAACTACTGATATAACCAATAGTTTATCAACGCCGGTTGATGATAATGTCAATAATAATGGCACTTCAATAACTCTAACCCCATCACCATCGTGTGCATCTTCGGTACAGAGTTCTCAAGGTTCCTGTGCAGCATCGACATCATCATCATTATCGACAACATCATCGCCGTCCTCATCAACATCACAACATACGGAAGAACCTTGGATACTGCCAGAAGTTGAGAAGCTTTTGTTACTCGTATCCAAAGTATTTTTGCTTAATTTTCCATTGTACATAGCATATAAACATGGTACTCATGCACGCTTGGATGATATATCCGCTGAGGAAGCACAACATTTAGCAATATTTTGTGATCTTCATGACAATGAAATTCCGGTATATTTGCTGAGAAATACAAGCTTATTTTGTAATTCAAATGGCTTTGCTGCAATGATGTTGTGTTTTGATCAGAACGATTTACCAGTGACCACAGCACATGCTATTACCGCAACTGTCTCGAATATAAAATTATGGTTACATTATGGCTGTATTGTACAATTATTTGTACCATTACGTAGTAAAATATTACAATACATGTGCAAATTATCCGATCAAAATCTAAGAACTGCTGCCACAAGAGCTATGGCTGATTTTGTCTGGTCCGCAGTACGAGATCCGTTAGATGCCTCGGTAAGCTTTGATGTGGAAGGCTTGGCTTTGGCATTTAAATATTTTACATCGACTACACTGACTATGAGATTGGCTGGTAAGTTTGTATCTTTTTAATCTTAACAAAAAGAAAATCACTGAAATATCTATATTTTAGGCATTACGCAAATTAATGCTCATATTAATATATTTGGCGAAATTGAATCTGTGGTGGGTGAGGTCGAAGTTGTGGCCAATAAAATCGGCGATTGGCTGACAGAAAATCAAATAATACAACATTTGTTTGGTCCCAATCTTCATGTCGAAGTTCTAAAACAAGCTCATGTTGTCTTAAATTTTCTTGCTGTCGAAAATCAAATTACTGAAGAACACATTAAATTAATTTGGCAAGCTACACAACAACTAAAACATTGCTCGAAAACTATATTTGACATCTTGCCATCGTTGGTTAAGAACTTGGCTCCTAAACCAGCCATGTATTTGTATACTCTTTTATGTCGTATGGACCCGAAAGAACATACCGAACAGAGTATTTATATAGCTTCGGCTTTGACCAAACTCATATGGTCACGTGACAAGACCAGGTCACAAATGAGTTTGGAGAACGACATAATGGCAGCTACTAGCTCGGACAGTGGCAGCATGGATGGCAGTAATTCCGATGAGGGTAATGGTGATGATAGCAGTTTGGCTAGTGCTCGCAAAAGTCCAATAGATATTGAAAATATTTGTTCATCCGATACTGGGGTAACACCATGCAAACAGGCGAGACGCAGGCGTCATGTATGTGATCCCACAGAAGAGAAGGGAAAACAAATATCAGAAGAGGAAATTAATATAATTAATTCGAAAGTTGATATGAAGTAAGTAGTTGATTATTCAATATTAATAATAATATAATATTTTAAAGTAGATTTTTTGTGATATCATTGTAGAATAAATATATAAGGGTGTTTAAATTAATTGTTTTTCTTTTTGCGAATTTGTTTTTGTGGTTAAAAAATAAATATAGTGAATTAAAGAATTTTTGATTTTAACCCGTCTTTTACAGAATGAAAAATCATCGTATAGTCAATATAATCGACAATTCAAGCAGTGAGGATGATATACCAAAAGGTGCCGTTAACATACAAATGCATCGCAAGAAATCTCGTAAGCGACGCAAAAATAACAACAACCTACCGTTGACACGTCTAGCTTACGAAATTGTTGAAGCCATTTGTGATGGGGGAGAAGATGATGCTACTAGTGATGACGCAGACGATGCCGATGATGGTGACGGTGAATGTGAACTGTTAAATGATAGCGACGAATGCAGTGATCCCGGCCAGGTACCCAGTGCCGTGCTTAAACATTTACAAGGTGAAGGTCCTTATATCCGAGCTATAGCCGAAACCCACATTAGTGAACTTTTAAGTGGCGCTGAAAATGAGGGTAGCTATTCATCACCCTTGAGTAATAAATCGGAGAATTTGGATGGTTTCGAAGTGGAGGACATTTGTGAAGATGAAATTGCTCAACTGGTGAATGCGCATAATCAGCGTGGCAAACCGAATCCAGCAATTTCTTCGTACGTTTGTATTAATAACCAGCTTGTCGAATACACTCCAGATATGAGTGGTGTGGTTAATCTTAATCAGCATCACAATCAAGAAATAGCTTCACTGGTTAATGTTCACAATCAGCGTGTCACACAAAACACAATGCCACCAGCTTTTGCAGCTGCTGCTGCGGCTATGGCTGCTGCTCATACCGCTATGTCTATGCAAAAGACTGAGGCTAATGTAGCAGCAGCTGCTGCTGCATTGGCCGCTGCTGCCGTAGCTACAGACAATGCTCAGCAAACGTTGGTAGATTATCAGGGACGTTTTGTTGAAGCTAAAGTTAAACAACAATTGTTGGACTTTCAAGAACGTGCTAATACATTGGCAGCGAAAGCCCTGGCGGCTGGTATAATAGACATAAGTGGTGTTGCTATCAAGGAGAGTAATAAAAATGTCTCTGCAACATCGCCGCAACAGCCGACGTTTAAAATTAACGATGTTTGTCAGCCGGGAAATACTCTATTGTGGGACTTGTTACAGGACGATAAAATTGTAAGTAAATGAAAGCAACTACATGGTATCATTTTCAAAATGTGATTTTCGCCCTCGCATAATATTATGTGATATACATATGCATGATCACAATAAAACAAGAAGTATGATAAATGTTAAATATTTGTTCATACAAAACAAAATTGTTGGTATTGAATTTCATTGCTGTGTTTTCCGTTTGTTTACAGACCCAACTGGGCGAATCTCTAGCTATGGAGGCAGAAAAGGCTTTAGCGACACTTTTATGTTTCAGTAACGATCGCCAGTTACGTACGAAATTTATTGAGGGATGTTTGCAAAACTTGGCAAATAATAAAAGTGTTATCGTATCATTACGTTTATTGCCAAAACTGTTTGCATCTTTTCAACAATTCCGACCATCCGATACGCATCAAGTTACTATGTGGGCTGAGCGCCAGCAACGCATGATGTTTCATTTCTTTAACAACATTAAATATTACGCTAAGCGTCACATGGAAATATTGGCTGGTAAAGGAAATGAATATCAACACACTGACTTATCTTTGTATTCACACAAGACCCAGGTATCAGTACGTTTACAGTTTTTATCTTCCATTTTTTCGTTGATGGGTTCGCCGAAAAATTTTCGGTTAGTATAAAATAAAATTGCCATCTTTATACGCATGTATTTTATAAACATTTTTATGATTTCAGTTTAAGCTTAGAACAGGTTGATTCCTTGTGGGAATGGTTGGCCCACGATCCCGAATGTGCCGATTGTTATTTCTCTTGGCTGCAGTTACAAGCAAAGGGTGGTGAACAACATGCCTTGGGCTTGGAAGCTTTACAACATTTATATTTAAAAAAACTGCCTGAATTACGTCCCGAAGAGTTTTCAATGGTCGGTTTAGGTCTTTTTCAACAGCTGTGTAGTTTGGCACGCATGGCAATAGCACATTATGAAAAACAAACAGATTCCATATCGACAAATTCGTCCAATATAGTGGGCATGTTTCATTTGTGGAAGATAGCTTTAAGAGCCCACAACACTGAGGTATCATTGGCCGCCATACAATACATAAATATGTATTATATGGGTCAACAGTTGCGTCTGGAAAAGGAGTTTGTATCACAGTGCATGGAGAATCTTGTGCAGGCAGCAAATGCCCTGGAATGGTAAAGATCTAACAAAACTCAATTTAATCATATAGAGGGAAGTTTAAGTATGTATTACAATAACTATGTTTTTATGCTTTTAGCAACAACGAAGATGACAATGCTTTAATGTGTGTCCAACGTGGCTTAATGCTCTTAAATACACATTTGGAAACATTTCGTCGTCGTTATGCTTTTCACTTAAGACGCTGGGCTATTGAAGGTCAAGGCATTGGCTCCCACAGCAATTTAAAGAATGAAGGTTCTGGTCCTGCCATACGCATTATTTTACAACCTGCTGGTCTGTCGGAAAAATCCATTTTACACATGCATGCATGTGATTTAATAGCAGATTTAAAAGCCGAAATTTCTAAATGGTATAATGATCACTAAAAATAAGTTTTTTTTTCATAAAAGTTCATATATATATATATATATATTTAAGGTGGGAGAACTTGCAAGGTACTTCAAATTCGGGAGTATCAGCTCCAGTCTTGGGTCTTTTGTTAAGCGAGGGTCCTTTGCGCATAATAACACAGGGTCAGGAATTGACTTCCGAATATGATGAAAGAAGTTTGGGTGATGCTGGTTTTAAAGATAATCAGGTATTTAAATAATAATTGTGAGAGGAGGAAAACAATTAATTATAGTATTTCCTTTCTTTTCCTATGATTATATAACATCAATCTTAAATTATTTGTATTTGTATTTCTTAAAGATCGTTTACGTTTCATTGGGTGGTCGAGGCGCGCGTCGTAAAGAAACTAATGTTGATCATCCCTCGATGCAACCGCCACCGCCTAAAGAATGTTTACCCACAGTATTATTGCTACAGCCAAAGTATTTTGAGAAACTTTTTTGCCTAATGCAAACTTTAGGTGATATGAAACCACAACCGAATAATTTGCAATTACACACCAAGGCTCAACTATTGTCCCGTAGAGTGTGGGACATTTTAGCCATTCTGCCTACAAATCCAAATATTTTGGAAGCATTTAAATGCTTAACTAATGACTTAGCTATAAGTGAACAGTTGGATACGGAAGAGGCTAAGATAAACAAGCATAAAGAGATTAAGCAGAAACTGTGTGAATTGTTAGATCCCACAAATTTACAGAAATTCATGTATTCTTTGCACATAGTAGAGAGTTTAGCATTGAATAGTGTTTTCCAGCAACGTGGGACACCCTGTTGCAGTGGAGCCAATGGAAATATAATGGCCATGGACCAACAACACAGCAGAGGATCATCTGTTGCGAAAAATAAGAAAAATGGTGGTAGTGGCGGGAGTGGCAGTGGTGGAGGAAGTTGCTCAGGTTCTGGTAGCGGCAGCGGTGGTGGTGGTTGTGGCAGCAGTAATATGTGCAGTAGCAGTAGAAGATGCGTGAGTGTGGATTCATCTTTTAAAGATGAATCTAAAAAATCAACTAATAGTGTTAGTGAACATCATAAGGAGAAGGAATCGTTCGATTCCTTAACCCCAAAAGAATTGAATTCCTCTGTGGCTTCGGTAAACAGTTCAGAATGTGATCATCCGCATAGTGATCATGTATCTGGCAGTATTAATGACAAAGAAAACAATCCCGTCAAGGTGGCTAAAAAACATAAAAAGTCTGAATGCAGCAATGTGTCATCACAGTCCTCGGTTACGCAAATGGATTTGTTTAACACTTCTATATTCGATACAAAATGGAGCGAAACTTTCATTAAATGTGGTGGTCTCAAACATCTTTATGATATATTCATATCCGGGCAGTTGCAGCAAAGCTCTTACCCCAAAGAGTTGCTTAACGAATGGCGCCACGATTGCTTGGCCAGTCTGTTGCGTATTCTTTGGCTTTTGGGTTTCGAAGAGGACTTTCATGAAGATATGTTGGTGTCCATATCAAAGCCAAAAGACTTTATGCTGGAAATGATGTCTGTGGATCCTTGTTTGAAACGTTTATCAGCCATATTAAATGATGAAGCCTATTCGAACTACTTAGCCACTACCTCCGCTTATCAATATCATCACTTGAGAACTGGATTTTGGGGACGGGCCCAGGTTGTGCAATTTGCAATGAATATAATGGTTAGTTTTGTGCATGCATCTTCGGATGCCCGTTGTTCATTGTGGGCCCATCCAGAATATTGTAACTGGGTGCAGAAATTTATCTTAGAGGACCCTGAACCGGCAGTAAGACGTGAAATATGTGCTGGCTTATATCGCATCTGTTTGGGTAACTCACAATCATATCAACTGTTATTGGCTCCCTTGTTGAGAAAGTTGATTTCTTTCTTGTCTGTGGCTGAGAAAATGACGTCTTATAGTCATCACAATCCCTATATGCTTAGCGATGATGGAAAAGAACCCTATGGACCAGCGTGTCGCGATTACTTTTGGCTTTTAGCTAGACTAGTGGATACGTTGTCCCCAGAAATGGTGAAGTCTTCACTGGAGTCATCTTCATTTAATGAAGAGGCCATAGACATTGAGAAGCTTTGTCAATCGGTGGCCCAAAGTATATTAACTAGAGACTTTTACGAGACCCGCTATGGCATGCAAGATGACGGCTTAGTTGGATTAATTAATCTTATGTCGAATTTAGTAAAATATGATCCCACATTTAAATTCAGCACGAAGGTGCTACAGTTTATAGAACAAATCTTTGAGTTTTTATTCGATATGCCTTCGCCTCATAATCGACAGAAACCAAAATGCAAATCGGCCACCTCAAGAGCAGCAGCTTATGATCTCCTAGTGGAATTGTGCAAAAATTGTCCCAAGAATTATATATTTCTGCACAGCAAACTACTAGCCCAACATACGCCAGGACCTAAGCCTCCCTATCCCTGGGATTACTGGCCCAGAGATGAGGGTCGTTCGGAATGTGGTTATGTAGGCCTAACGAATTTAGGTGCCACTTGTTACATGGCCTCATGTATACAGCATCTATACATGATGCCTCAAGCTAGAGCTGCCGTCTTGCGTATACCACCCAATAAAGCACAGAAACATGCTTCCACTCTGTTGGAACTGCAACGAATGTTTGCTTATCTCTTAGAATCCGAACGTAAAGCCTACAATCCTCGTTCCTTCTGCAGAGTGTATCAAATGGATCATCAGCCTTTGAATACTGGTGAACAAAAAGATATGGCTGAATTTTTCATTGATCTCGTTTCAAAACTAGAAGAAATGACTCCAGATCTTAAAGATTTAGTTAAACGTTTATTCTGTGGCACTCTAAGTAACAATGTGGTGTCACTTGATTGTGATCATGTTTCGCGCACGGCAGAAGAGTTCTATACAGTTCGTTGTCAAGTGGCAGACATGCGCAATTTACAAGAGTCTTTGGATGAAGTAACCGTCAAAGACACTTTGGAAGGTGATAACATGTACACATGCTCACAATGCGGCAAAAAGGTTAGGGCAGAAAAGAGAGCTTGTTTCAAAAAGTTACCTCAGATTTTATGTTTCAATACTATGCGATACACATTCAATATGGTAACTATGCTCAAGGAGAAAGTAAACACTCACTTTTCATTTCCAATGCGTTTAAACATGTCCGATTATGTGGAAAAAACACTAATGCCACATCAATACAAAGGTAAGTTAAATTGTTGCCACGCAAATTCAATTAAAACAATGGATAATTGTTGCCAATACACTTTCAGAAGATCGTGAGAAACGTAGAATGGAACGTGAAAATGATGCTGACGATTTGGAAGACGACTTAGAAGAGTGTTTAGAGTAAGTATAACATACAAAGTTTGGTAATTGTAAAATTTTCAATAAAATTCATGATTTCTTATTGTAGATATGAATTGGTGGGTGTAACAGTTCACACTGGCACAGCGGATGGTGGCCACTATTACAGTTTTATAAAGGAGCGTAACAAATCTGCCATGCAGCATGACAGATGGTTTTTATTCAACGATGCAGAGGTAAAACCATTCGATCCTTCACAAATAGCGGCTGAATGTTTTGGGGGAGAAATGACGGTATGGGATGGATACAAATAAGATAAATTGAAATGAGGTTTTACTTTTTAAAATGTTTTTGAATTAATTCCAGAGTAAAACATATGATTCCGTGACTGAAAAATATTTGGACTTTAGTTTTGAAAAAACTAATTCGGCTTATATGTTATTCTACGAACGACGTTTGCCAGAACACTTAAAGGAAAAACATGCTCATCTACTTGCCTCACCCACCACCAGCAACACTGTTATTACAAAATCATCTCCGGCAGAAGAGCAACAACCAAATATTGCAGTTACCGGGGCAATGAATGTGATGGATGACGAAAAGGAATCGATTAGTGAACTTAATTCGAAAATGGAAGTAGATGCAGAAGATGATGATGCAAATAAAACAAATGCTGGCAATTGTGATAATAAAAACAGTGAAAATGAAACTGAAACTGAGAAAAAGAAAAAGGAAGATAAGAAAATGGAAGTGGAAAAAGAAATAGTTAAGACTACGGTAAAAGAAGATAAAAAAGAAAGAGAACCCGAAACAGAAACGCCTTCAACTTCATCAGGATCTTCACCCACCTCCTTGACTACAACAGCAAAACAAACTGAAAACCCTTGGAGGCCACAATTGAGTAAAGAATTGGAGGATTGGATATGGCAGGATAACAGGCAGTTTTTACAAGATCGCAATATATTCGAACATACCTATTTTAAGTGAGTAATTTTTACTAGTTTCAATTTAAAACAAACAAGCAAATGTATAGTACGTTTAAAGCACACAAATTATGCCTTCAAACTAAAGCTAAAAGCTTTCTCTTCATTTATAAATAACAATTTTTTTTATAATCTTTCAGTTTTATGTGGCAAATTTGTGGTCATATACCACAAACTCTTATCGCACAACAGGATGTTACTTGTATGGCAGCCAAATTATCGGTTTCATTTTTCATTGAAACTTTTATACATGCCAAAGAAAAGGTAAGTTTCGTTTCATTTTAAAATCCTGTAAATACCGTCTGAAATATGAAATTATTTTTTTTATGTACTTTTCCTTTTTTTCTACTTCTAGCCTACTATGGTTCCATGGGTGGAATTGTTAACTAAACAGTTTAATGCTAGCCAGGAGGCTTGTGAATGGTTTCTCACGCACATGTCTATAGAACCATGGTGGCCGGTACAAGTTTTAATACAATGTCCAAATCAAATGGTTCGTCAAATGTTTCAACGTTTAGTGATACATGTTATACAGAGACTACGGTAAGCGTTTTATTATTTATTTTTATGATATGACCTTGGGTTGATTTAGAATTTCAATGTTTTCACACCTGTGTAAATAATTCAATGGATAAGGTTGGATATGTATGTACATTGACTTTCTGTTAATGATAATAAATTTAAGTGTCAATTCCCTGGCAATAAAATACAAACGGTCTAACGTTGTCAATACGTTTTCAAATGTAGTTTAAACGTGAGACATTCTCCCATTTTTGTTTTTAGCCAACGTGCAAATTTTCATTAAAAAAAACCTTGTCAAAATATTTTTCACTTATTTTGCCAGTGCTAGATGTTTTGTACGTATAATAGAATACAACAATATAAAGCTCAGAAACATGATTCCACTCTGTTAGCCTAAAACGACTATTTGTTCTCCTTCTGCAGAGTTCTATCAAATGGATCATACGAATCATTATATAAGCCCGAATTTTTTGTAGATTTCGTAAAAAATTTAGAATAAATGCCTCTTAATTTTTATTTATTTTTATTTTATTTTTTCATTTATTTGTAATAATAATAAGCAATAATTGTCTCTGTTTCGTATATGGCTATGAAAATGTATAGTTTGTTGAATGAAGTTTTTTGTTAAAAATAATTGCTTAAAATTTAAATTTCTGAATAAATCTTCTATCTATATATATAAAATTGAATGTATGTATGTATGTAACGTATGGACTCCACAATGGCTAAGCCGATTTTGATGAAATTTTCACAGCATGTTATTATGACTCTGGAAGGAATAATAGGCTATATGAAGTTTTGATTGTGCAAACGGGGGTGGCACCGCCCATATCACCCAAAAATTTAAATCGTCATATTTTGGGCATTTTTTGACCTACGTCAATGATATGTGGCATAATTAGGAATACGTACCAGGAGAAAAGTGGGTGGGACCACGCCCCTTTTTAGGAAAATTAAAAATCGTAATATAGTCTTAACTACTGGACCGATCGTCATTAAATTTTCACAATAGGATATTCTTACGAAATAATAAATTCTTGACTAAAGAAAGTTGTGAAAAAACATAGGGGCGTGGCCTCGCCTAAAGCATTGCAATAAATACATTAAAATTAAATAAATAAATGTTTGTAAATAATAAATACGTTTTATTTTATTTTATGACGAGGGGGGGAGGTAGCGAAACACACCGGGTTTAGCTAGTTACCAATATAAATACTCGTGTAGGAAATTTTTTCAGTCACTTGCCACTAAAAGGTATAATTGTCTGCCTCCTAGAATAAAGTACAAGTCTCTTTCAAATAAGGTATTATCATGTAGAAATCTATCATGTATCTAGTGCTGTGTAAGTTGCTTAATCTCCAAGATAGAAAGAAAATAAAGAAAATTAAAACTTGTATAGTTCCTATGCAGTCTCACGAATAAAAATCATTTAATAACAGTTATTTTTAATGATTTATTTGCTAATAACTAAAAATAAGTGGTAATTTCTAACACATGCATTTGTGAACGAGTTACTTTGGCCTCTGTTTAGAAATTATGCATTTACTGCCAAGAACAAATTGTTTTAAGAAGGAAGACACAGTGTTAAAAATATTTTTCAATTTACTTAGCTTTCGGCTTCATCATTATTTTTCAAAATTAAGAAAGAAATTTTATCAATCTAAGGTTTTTCCTTATTATCTACGATTTCCACAGGTGGTTTTAATGTCGTAGTTGAGATGGTGGTGATGGTGGTCGTTGTAGCAGCACTAGATTTTTTATTATTAATTTCAGAGACTGCACCATTCATGCCCAACATATTATTAATGTTCTGAAATGAAAAAAAAATGTTTACAAATCATGTCTAAGTTAATTTTGCATTTTTACATTTGTTAAATTTTTCATTATTTGTATGAACAGCTTTAAACTGTTACTTATAAAAGATTTTATTTGATTACAAAAGGACGTGGTCTGTTCCTGACTTAGCCAATTGTTATAAAGCGTTGCAATATCACCATTTTCATTGTTATTATTACTGTGGGGAAAACTTAAAGTTTTAGTGGTAAAATTTGTTAGTATTAATATAATTAAGATAGGCTTCATTTTTTATTTTATTACTTTACTATATAATAGCTAATATAATACTATTCAATTAAAAATATTTCAATACTAAAAGTACTTATTTGTTTTGTTGCAAAAAAAAAAACATTTGTTTAAATGCAAACAATTGGTTTTAATGAGTAGATTGTATTTTGTTGTATTAATTAGTATTGTTATTAGACTCTTTGTGTAGAAACCATTCTTCCAGTAAAAACTAGTCGCCTTTTTATTGGGGTTTTTTTTTAAAGAAAAATCCGCTATATAACTTATTTAAGAAAACTATAGTTAAAGCTAGCAAGTAAACAGTTTTAATAACAATTAGTAATAATTTATAATTTGTTTTCATCTTTTTTTTAAGTTCAACACAATCGCACTTGTATTTGAAAACCGAAACCGATAACGATGGTAAAGAGATTATTGGTAATGCCTCTTGTGTTACTCGATTTATAAGTTCCTTAATACTACTAATGGAACATGGTGCTAAGGCTCACTTGAGGCATTTATCAGAATTTTTTGGTTTACTCTTTGAGTTCTCACGAATGGGAGATGAAGAGACGGTGTTTTTGCTGCGCATAGGAGTTATTAAAAGTGTGGCCGATTTCTATTTGGGAAATAAAACACATGATAATGTAAGAGATAATTTCATTTTTAAAATATTACTTTAAAATTGTGTTTTAAAAAATGTTTTGTTTTCATAAATAGCTTGAAGTTGGTTCTGATAACGATGACAACTCTTCGGATGAGGCTTTATCGGTTGATAAAACCAGGCCTGCGTCTTTGGATAAAATGATAGCTTTGGTAGCCAGTTTGGTGGAAAGATCCAGAGGACAAGATTTAAGATTGAAATTATCCACCAAGGACTATAATGCTATAGCAGGCGGAAAAGTATAAATTTTTTTTATTGTTCTATTGCTGAGATATTTAACATTTCATTATGTATTTATGTTTTTATAAAAATTTTCTAGGGGTTTCCTTTTCTATACCAACAAATTAAGGATAATATTAATCCCCATCAAACCAAACACTTGATTCATGCTCTGTGCCGTTGGGATGAACGTTTAGCTAATCAAATAATAACCATGCTATTTGCTTCCGTTACCAAGCATACTGAATTGTGTGGACCGTTTTTTAAATTGCTAACATTGCTAACCGAAACTCAAGGTGGTCCTTCAGGCTTACCCTGTTTTTCACAATTAGTATTGCAGCGTGTTTGGGATGCAGCGGAATACTGTCCACAATCTGCTTTAGATTGGTTAGCTTTTCAAGCCCCCAAAAATAAGATAGCCCATGCTTGGATCTTGCAATCGGCTGACACTTGGGTTGAACAATACTTATTAGCTCATCATAATTCAAGAGTTCGTAATGGTAAGTCAAAAGTTTATTCCATCAATATTATTACCTGTGAAATTAATATAATTTCTTTCTAATTTATAGCTGCCGCATATTTATTGGTTTCTTTGGTACCCTCTCAACCATTCAGAGCCAATTTCCGTACACATTCTTTGCATAAATTATCTTCTATTTCATCTTATGTTTTCCGGTAAGAGTAACTTATATATATAAATTTTTAGAAAAACTATTATGACAAACTTTGTTTACTTTTTTAGTGAACTCAGTAATGATGCACAAATTATATTACACACTATTATTAATCTTTTGCTGCGTTTATTACGTGCTGCTCGAGCCTATGCCGATATTGGTGTCCATGGCACCACAAAGCTAACTTCATATTTTAGCCTTTTGGGCTATTGCATGGTTTCTAAGACTGAAAAAGTTATGGTAAGTTTTGTTTATATTCTAAATATAAAAGCCCTCAGTTATAAAACTAAAATAAAACTTAACATATATATATATATATATTAGATGGGACCATATATGCGTGCTTTATGGGATCTGTTTCATCCTCGGCTATCAGAGCCTAGTGTACCGGCTCATCATAATAAACATGCATTATTAGCATTTTGGCATCATACCATTGTTGATTGTCCAGAGAATGCATTAATAGTTGCCAACTGTCCAGAAATAACAAGAAATATAGCATTCAATTATATATTGTAGGTTTTCTATTAATTTTAATTTTAAGTGTTGTTGTAATTGCTAAATTCTTTTTTTATATATCAACTGTTCTTAGGGCTGACCACGATGACTCGGAAATAGTGGCTTATAATCGTGCCATGTTACCTGCCTATTATGGTTTATTACGTTTGTGTTGTGAACAGAGTCGTAGTTTAACACGCCAATTAGCTGCACACCAAAATCTCCAGTGGGCCTTTAAGAATATCACACCACATCCCACACAATACGCTGCCGCTGTTGATGAACTATTTAAATTAATGACTTTGTTCGCCACCCGCCATCCCGATGCTAGTGATCAAGAGAAACATGAAGTCACCACATTCCGTCGTACAACATTATCGGCCTATTTAACGGGCCTAGATGCGCGAGTCTCATGGGGTACACTGATAAATGCTTTTAGAATATTGGGTAAGTTGTATTTCGTTAGGTTTAAGTTCAGACAAAGTGGAGTGGAAACAAAAACGATTATTTTTATATTTCATGAATCTGTTGAAGCAAATTTTCATTATTTTGTAATTTAGTTTTGACCGATTTTTGTATTAATATTTTCTTGCGGAACAAGCCAAATAGGGCTTTTAGAGGTCATAAAAACAATATAAGATTTTTTTGTCGGCCATGGTTATTAAGTTGAAAATATATAAGCCTATATCTTGGGAACTACTGGGTGATAATTTATAATATATCAAAGTATAGATAATGAAAATACCTTTCCAACGATCGTCGGAGTCTCCTGACGATGAAAATAATTCCTCATAATATGCCAGCATTTGTATATTCAAAGGATTATAGAATTGCCGGTTTCACATAGTACAGATTTTCTGTATTTTTCTGGACTGAAGGATTTTTTCCTCTATGGTATACAGAACACCGGCTTCGCACAGTAAAGATTTCTTGTATTTTTGATGGTTAAATTTCAGAATCTTTCTTCGGATCTATATTACTTTCACGGTCATATAATATATTAAATTAAAGCCTAATTTCTTGACTTTTGTAATTTAAAAAAAAAATATCGGATCAAAAAATAGTTTTCGGGAATTGAACTATAGATGATCCATATAAGTATGTCTTGTTATATATTGTTGGAATAACTATTATTTGAAATGTATATCGTACACGAACTCTGGAGGCCCGCCCACTCAAAAATAGGCGTGGCCGACAATTTTTTTTTTATTTTACTCAGAATTAAAAAATCTACTAGTGATACAATTTTGGAAAATAAGCCCAAAATTTGAATTTTTTGTTAAAAAAATTGCAATCATGATTGCAAACATAGATGACGCCATATGACAACCCGTTTTCATACAATTGCCAATTTGTACAATTTGACAACCAAAATGACATAGTGAAAACCGAGCATAACGATTTTTTGCTTCTATATTTGTTATTTATTTGGCTGATTTTTTAGACTTATTCTAGAAATTATTGCAAATATTCGTCTCATGAACTATTTTTTTTTAAATTTATTTTTATAAAACATTTACCAAATATTAATTTGCTTATTTATTTGAGGCTTTGAGAAGTCTGATTTTAATAGACAAACTTTCTTATTATATCGCAATTTAACTTAAAAAATATTTTTTATTCTAAAGATTATTTTCAATTTTGTTGTTTGTATCTTTCATTCTTTACCGATAATCTTACTTTTTAGTTGACAACGATGAAGATCGCCTGCTCGTTATTTACAACGGTGGCATTGAAATGTGCTTTGAAGCTTTGCACACACTACATTCCATGCATCATGAAGCCACTGCCTGTCACGTTTCGGGTGATTTACAGGAACTACTTAGCGAAATGGTTTTACTCTTAAGTACTTTACGTTTAAGTACACGTTTAGATAGTACAACTAACAAGAAACAGCAACAACAATTAGAACAACAGGTACAACAATTGCAACAACAACATCAGCAGCTATTGCAAAAGCAACAGGAGCAATTGAAACAGCAGCAGCAATCTCCACAAACGCCACAGCAGACAGCACAACAGCAGAAAGAAAAACAACTGCAGCAGCAAATGCAACACATACAGTTGCAACAAATGCAACAACAATTGCAGCAACAACATTTCCTAAGGCAGCATCAACAACAAACGGCATTGCTTAAAGGTTTACCGGATGCTGTCAAACGATTGGCCACATTCTTAAACACTTACAACCCACCCGAAATATGTAGACTTTCTCTCGAGGTACTTAAAGAACTAGTACGCAATCCCAATTTAGATGTAACCACAATTTTGGCACCCATCTTAATCAATTGTCACTTATCGGTGGCTAATGCTCCCACGGCTATAGGGGCCCTGGGTTCATACTTTCCCCGTAGGGGCAAAACCACTTGGCCAACGATAACGAAAAATATGCCTAGACCGCCCAGGCCCATGGTACAAATGTGTATACCGCATAGTGAGTTTTTAGAAGTTCAACGTGGCGTAGATCCAGAATATGATGCTCAAATTGATGCCTTCTATAGACCCTACCATGACTTTTTGGATGTTATGATGCGCATGGCCGTGAATACCAATCAATTGAATGATACGTTAGTGAAGTTATCATGTTTGGTAGCCATCGAAGCGGCTCCCTTGCATTTCAACTTATTCCCAAAGTTTTGGGTGGGCATTTATAATAATAAAAGTACCAACAAGTATGTTTAACGCATTTATATCTTTTATTTAATTGGATTAAATTTAATTGAACTGAAATGTTTTATTTTTCTCTCTTTAAGGTATGCTGAATTATTGATAAATAATCAATATTTAGTTGAATATATCCATATTATATTACGCGGCTGTAGAGTTTCCCTAAGTGATCAATATATAAGAGCATTTTTGGAAATATATTATCCTAAGGTGGTGAGATTAATCGTTTTTCTGTTTTAATTTTTTTTTTATATTTCTGTTAATGTTTAGTTATGTAAAAATTAAAGAATACTTAGATTACTCAACAATCTAACATTATTTTTATGTAATATTTATTAAATTATTAGGTTATTCCATTATGCTACTAAATATGTCTTCAATAATGTAATTTATTTGATTTTTTGTATTTATTAGATTTCATCACAATTGCCCATAGCTCGTTTGTTGTATTCCATAAGTTATTCCATGCATTCAAAGGAGGATCTAGATGATTTGTGTGGTGATTTATTTGCCATACGTGTAGTTGCTCAATGCACTGGTGTACCTACATCAGTGCGTAAACAATTAAGAGGATCACTGAAGGCTTTGCTCTATAAAAGTGCACGTTATCAAGAAATCGCTGAAAATGGTAAGATTATATTTTTGATGAGTAATTTTAGATAATTTGAAAGATATACTGCTAAAAAAAAAACGAATCCCATATAGACATGTTACGACATTTCTTTTTTATATTGTTATTATATAGTATTTAGTTAAAACCCACATAATTTTAATTTTTATTTCTCAGAACTATTTCCAAACAAAAAAATTAAATTAGATATCAACGAATCTAAAGAAAAGTCTGAAAATTCAGCATCCAAGGATGACAGTTTGGTAGCAACAAATCAATCTCAAAAAGAGCACGTCTTAGAACGTTCCGAAGTAGCCATGGACACAACGAACAATGATGACAACAAAGATAATAATAAGAAGCACAATGACGAAGAACAAACTGCCCCTCCATCTCCAAACCTAAAATCAGTAGTAGCGCAAAGGGAAGACAAAACAGCAGAGGTGCAGGAAGCCAGTGTCACTCAAGAAGACGAAGAAATAAAGAATACTTCCGACAAACTAGAAGACTCAAAAGAAACAGATAATGAAAGTGGTAAGTTAGAAATTAAGGACGAATCTACAAAAACAGAGGCTATAAAATCACCTGCTAAAGATAAAAAAGATGTAAATAAAGAAGAATCGCCCTCCACATCTGCGGCTGCAGCAGCTGCAATTGCAGCCGCCAATGCAACAACAACCAGTTGTGCAACACCGAAGAATATAAATAAGAAAACTGCCGAAGATCGTTTGTTGGAAGAGCATAACAAACGTATAAAACTATTAATGACCATGGAAACGTATATAAAAAGCATTTTAATTCTAATGCAAAAAGACGAAAGTAATTCCCCAAATGCCACAATCAACACCCAGACCATCATTGATGATACCATGGAGAGTGAACAAAACACCACTCCAGTACCAGAGAGTAGTGATGAAGGTGGTTGTGGTGGCAATAATACTTCACAAGGCAGTGCCTTTAATATAAATTGTTCATCACCTGATCCACAAAAACAGCAAGACTTACAGAAAAAGGAAATGCCCGCAAATGTTTGTAATGATGTAGATGATGTACCCTCCTCTTCTACATCGCAAAAGGAAACAACTACATTGTCTAAAGATACCGCAACAGTAGCAGTAGCAATATCAGCTGAAGGCTGTACAGAAAAAACAAATGTTGATGGTGCGAAATGCGATAGCCCAGTAACTCAAACGAAAAAAGCTAATAGTGATGATAATTTTACCAATACTACAACTGCTGCAACTACTTCAATTGCTACTAATATGGCCTCATCGTCCACGGCTGCAAATGCGCCGCAAATTTAGTTATCGTTTAATGATTTGTTAAATATTTTATTTTTTGGCAAAATGCTAGATTAGCAGTGCTGAGCACACAATAATTATTTATAATCAGCCCAACCATGAATAAAAACTCCGCAGGAGTTTTTTCCCTTTTCCCATTTTTCCTATTCAAATTCAATGTTAAAAAATTAAAAAGGGAGAAAACTCCCGCGGATTTTTTATTCATGATTGCGTCGACTTAGGATTTTATATTATCAGCCCAATCATGAATAAAAACTGCGCAGGAATTTTTTCCCTTTTCTCATTTTTCCTATTCAAATTCAATGTTAAAAAAATAAAAAGGGAAAAAACTCTCGCGGATTTTTTATTCATTATTGGGCTGTATACTTTTTTATATTAATTTAATATTCACCCCTATCGTGAATAAAAATTCCACGTGAAATTTGTTCACTTTTATTTTTTTAACATTGAATTTGAATAGGAAAATGTGAAAAGTGAACAAATTTCACGTGGAATTTTTATTCACGATAGGGGTGATTATTTGAACTATTTTCTCCCCACTACTGTCTTGAGTTTATCCTTTCCTATTTTATTTTCATAAGTTAGATTTCCTTTTAAGCTGTAAGTCCTGTTCTCTTTTAATTAAGCTCCTTGTACATGTAAATGGTCTAAGGAACATGATTAAGATATTTATTATGTTGAATCATTGATAAACTTTGTTTATATAGATGTTTTTTAAAAGACTTTAAACAAAATATGTTGTTTACTTTATACTATAATACTGTAAATTTAAAATTTGAAAGTAATAAACAGGAAACGAATTTGAATTGTCTTGTGATAGGAAATCAAAAAATTCATACTAAAATGTCTTAGAGTTCAGCATAGAATGAGTAGAGATTTGAAAATATTTTAGAGTAAATATATTCAAATGAATAAACTATCAAAATAAACACAATATCTGTAAATAATAAAAATGCACATAATTTGTGCTAGTTCCATGAACTATTACTGTGTTGAATGAACTATTACTGTGTTGAATGAACTATTACTGTGTTGAATGAACTATTACTGTTGTAAAACCTGCAGTAGTCGCCACTCAACGGCTTTGGAAAGCATATTTTATCTAATACACGGACACGCGCACATCTCTAAATATAACGATACAGAATGAACTATATATTTTATAGGGTCGCGAATAAAAAAAGAAAGAAAATGCTCTCTGTTATGTGCAGACAATTTTTTGGATACGAAAAACCCGCTTTACCCCGAACAAGGCAAAAACCTAATGCAGTAACTTAATTGGACGTGTTGTTGAAATGTCAAAATAAAAACGGGCCTAAATACGATTTTTATATGATTATATAGACAAGAGTCAAAACACAAACACGGAACAGAAATAAAGCCATTATTATAATTTGCTCGTTAAATTAGCATGCAAACTTTGATAGCATTAAATTTAAATAGATTTGTGTAAATCTAATTTAAGACATTAAATAAAACACATTGAGACATAAAACAAAATTAATTTTATAACTAATGACATTTTATTTTCTACAAAATTGCACATGTTATTAAACTTAAAATGTTGCTGTCGCCCTCACAAAATGTTACATTTTATATGACTCCTGTACAACAAAAAAAAAATTGCCTTTAAAACAGTCATATTAAAATCATTTAAATGTCAAATAGCAGAAATTCTAGACAAGTGCTTATCCTCCTGTTCTATCAACAGTAACTAAGGCTTTTGACTATTGGTTTTTGAAAATCGATCGTTTTTGAGATCAATCAATTTAATGTTCCTGTATTAGAGTTCTAAATTTGTTGTTACAATACTGTGGTGGTACATAATTTGTTATATTTGAGTTCTTATTTAAGATGGAGAACTGAGACACGTTTAGACAGTACAACGATTCTTCGTGTCATTCCGTTGCGTAGAATCGTTTTTATAATGATTTTTGGGCATACATATGACTTCAGACTGTTTTTTCACTTAACAACTCGGATGAGAGCTTAGATAGTGTAAAATTAGTTTACGTGGCTTCAACTACAAATAAAAGTTTTTCACAATACTTATTCATTCTAAATTCAGATTGTATTCAAAAACAAAAGGCTACAATTGAACTCTATAAAGCAACCAATTCATTTTCTTTAATTATTTTGAATTAACAAACGATGCTTTCAAAAATTAAATCAGTTTAAATGTTATTTGTTGAATATTAGTTTAAAATACTACCAACTTGTTTTATATATAAGGACAACTTATATTAAAGTTTGCTGTATTGAATATGAAAATATGCATAAAGTTTGTGTATTTGGAACCATGATTGTGTTAACTCTCATTTACTTTTCCTATTATTATAGTAATTACAGTAATTCACATCACGGTTTTTTTAGACTTTGTCAAATAAGGAAATTTCAACAAGATACATACATACATACCTAATACAATAATAATGTTATGTTCATGAATAATTTTGCAAGTGTCAAAAGTGGTAACATGAATTAATCTATTGTTAAAACTTTGCTGTATTTATATACATACATATATTTTTTTATTATTAATTAATAGAATTTATGATTGATTTAAATTTTTTGCAATTATTTCTTGTGTTTTTTGCAACACAAATACCAAGATGAAGTTAGGAAAATGAAATTTATATAAAAAAGAAATGAAAATGAAAATAGACTTGCGCATAAAAATGTAACATTAAAAAGATCATTTTTTATAAATGAATAAAACAACCCATTGTTGTTTTTTTTAACATATACACACAGGCATACATTAAAATAAATATATATATATATATATTTTTTTCAGAAATCAAGAGAAGAACAAAAATTTATGAAAATAATGTTTTTCTTATTGTTTAAAAATATTCAAATTATTACATACATACACACATACATATATTATATTAATAATACAATTAAGAATTATATATATATATAAAAAAAAAACAAAAAAATACTTAAAATTAAATTGAAAAAATAAATATTTTTTAAGCGAAAATAACTAGAAAATCAACATAATAATAAATAACTTAATTATTACCTACTAAAAAAAATTATAAAAGAAAAAAAAATATTTTAAAATGTTTAAAATTAGGCTAAAAAAAACAATAACCCCTTTTCTTTAAATAAACTATTAAATACTTTCTAAATGTAATAAATAAATTAAACATTATTACATTAACAAAACAACATAAAATAAAACAATTATTACTCTCTAACTCTGCACCCCCATTTCATTAAAAATCAAAAAACAAAACAAAACAAAATTAAAAATATAAACTAAACACATCTCTTACGACAAACCATAAACACGTATACTTTCTTTGTAGTTAAAAAATAATATGGAAATTATAACGAATCTAATAAAGTGAAAAATGAAAATATACAAAAAGAAATATCACTCTTAAATGCTTTCAGAAAACATTTAAGCTGTTTACAAACTGACAATTAAAGAAACGAATGGAAGTTAAAGATGCTATTGTTTAAAACATGTTTAATTATTATTTTGTATGTTTTTTTATATTAAATTATAAAAATTCATTAAATACTTGTTCATTACGAGACTTAAAGAAAATGATAATGCAACGTATTATCATTTGTTCATATTGATGACGGCATGTTTTTATTATAAAACATTTAAAATAGTTTCTAGATATTTTTTTTTATTACTTTTATTATTGATTTCATTTTTTTAAATATTTATAAGCGTAATGAATACATAATTATCACATTATTTACATTTATATTTTTTATTAAATTAATTTTGAATATATATATATATAAAAAAAAAATATAAATACAGGGGCCAAATTACCGCATTCGATATCGAGTAAAATTTATCGTAATTTTCTAATTTGAGATTATGGCATACGATATCTAGCAAAAAATTTAGTACATTTTATCATAATTTCGATATCGAAATAATTTTTCGATATGATAGCTCATTCATTCACGAATGCGGTAATTTGACCCCAGATGTTTTATTAGTGGGTTTGAAAATGTGTCCTCAGATTTTTATACGCTACACCACCATAATTGGGAGGGTATATTGGATTTGTGCTGATGCTCACCTACCTTAAAGTATACCGATCGAGTCAGAATAACTCCCCAAGTCGATTTAATGATGTCCGTCCCTCTAGCTGGCTGTCTGTATATGTAAACCTTGTGGGCAAAGTACAGGTCGCAATTTTGAAGATATTTCCAAAGAAGATAGTATGATAACTTTGTTCGACCCAAAAACGGTTGGAATTGAATTTTGGTTCCAATCGGTCCATTATTTCACCTATCCCCCATGTCCTCCCGAAATAGAGATTTATCGGTCATAGATGTTTGATTTATGCACGCATCCAAACAAATTTCTTTAAAAATAAGTTGTAAATGAAGCCTAATCTCATCAACAAATTTTGTGCAGATCGGTCCATAATTAACCATAGCTCTCATATAAGGCCCGCTGCCGAAAATCACTTTAAAAAGCATAACTCTCTTAAAAATGTTGGTATCCAAATCACATTTTACATAAAACTCTTTGATATATACAATAATCATTTGGCCCAAGTGATCATCGGTCCATAATTAGAAAAAAAATTGAAAACGGAATGAAAATCGTGCGACAATTTTTTGGAAATCTTGCACTGATTGCTAAAAAGCGAAAGCTTTCAAAAAGTACTATAAATCATTTTATAAAACGATATATATATATAGCACAGATCGGAAAGATAATGAAAGCAAAAATTTGTTTTGTTTGTTTTAATTTGTCATAAGTATGCTTAGTTTAATTGAAATTGTTCTTCCATTTCCTTTTTTAACGATTGATAACATTGTTACCAAATAATGTATTTAGATTTAATTCAATATAAACCCCTAAAGTTCTACATCCTTCTGCCTTTGTCGCTGCTACTTATCGATAACAACTGTTTATTGTCCTGCGTATTGCACTTTTTACGTCCATTGTCAAATCGTTGAAATACACATACATACAATAATTTTCATTCAGCTGATTCATTGAAAAGATTTACATAAACTACATTAAAAATGCCTTGCAAAGGTTGTGAAAAAGGTAAATTATTTTGCTAATATTTTTAAAATACTACTGCATAATATGAATGTTAATAATAATTTTAGATTGCAAATGCACCAGCACTAAATGCGATGAGCGCTGTAAGTGTGCCCAGGGCAATAAATGCAATTGTATGTCGGGTCAAAAGAATGCGGAGGCAGCTGGAAAATCCTGTTGCAGCAAACAAACGAAAAGTGATTGAAATGTAGTATTGAAGTAAATATTGTAATGAAATTGTAAAGAATGTTATTGCCGCAAAATTACGATTGATTTACATTTTTAAGAGAAAATTGAGGGTTTTACTTATGTAATTAAATTTGTAACGATAATAATTTATTCTTTTCGAACTCCTTCAGTTAATGGAAACAAAATTGTTTGAAAGACATGTTTACCTTAAAATGTATTAGCAGAATTTTATTTAAATTAATCTACAAACTATCTTCTATTTTTAAAGTAAAAAAATTTGTTCACTTTAGAAATGTGAAAAATGGTGACGTTTAATAAGAGGCAACAAAATTCATAGTTAAAGGGGTCCTTCAGGTCACAACTTCAAATTGGTTGCCAAACTATTTATTGCTATTTTATCAAATTTATATTTTGGTTCGACATTTAAATTTTGGTTCGGTAGCTGTTTAAGGTGCATTATACAGTTGTGGAATTTTGTCGTACTTTAAAGCAACATACAGGCATGTGATGGAAATCGAAAACGAATGAGTTTTAGAATTTAATTTTTTCGTAATATTTCTGTATTGAAAAACTTTTATCACATAAAATATTAAGATATTCACCCCTATTCTGACTTTCGATTCGAATCGAAATTTTCTCCGTTTGGCAAATTTGGTATTCAGAGTTTCGATTCCGCTACGTTTCTTTCGATTGTAGGTATTCTGAAGGGTTACTCTGTATTTCGATTCGAAAAGAAAATCATTCGAATTTATATACTTTTTACATTGTATTTCTACAGCTTTTGCTTTCGAATCGAAATACGGAGTAACCCCCCTGAATTACGATCGTAGTTACGTTTTTCTACGCTTATATTTTAGCAACGGATTTTTTTCGATTGCTCTTTTTATAAACTTAAAAAGTGTTTAATTGAATTAAAATTTCAGGTAGTTTTTTATTACTATGTAATATATTTTTATTTTGGCCGAGAAGGCTTAATATTACAAATAAATTAATAAATAAAAATGTAAGTATAAAATGTTTAAAAAGTGATTTATATAAATTTTTGTTGTACTGCCAATCAAGATGTGATATGCAGCAAATAAAGATCATGGTTAAACAAAGGAGTTTTGAATTACTGTCACTACAAACAGTAAAGCAGTCTATTTATATTTTTTCCAGGTCAAAAACAACGACATCAGAGCAATACGAAAAGCTGGCAAGTTTAATGTCAACAAAACAGGATATTGCTTGCGGCTACCATAAAGGAGGAAGTTCAGGTATTTTCTTTTCAAGCTTTTCAGCCTTACCTCTGTGTTCTGAGTCACGTTGTTCTCCTCTTCCACCAAAGTCACTGGGGCTTCCATTTCTCCTACGAATACAAAAATTAAAAATACCACCTCCGGCTTGACAGGATTCTTAGCACTTAAATATTTTGCAAACAAAAATGATTATCTTTTTATTATTATTAATTCACAAGTCTTTTGTATTATTTTATTTTTATTATTTCTCCCTAATAATCGCGCAATTTTTTTTATTTTCCTGTTTTTATAGTTTGTTGTGACTTTTGTTTATTAAAATAGTAACAAACTTGCTCATTTCTTTGTTTCTATTCCACATTTCATAGTAACAAATTGGTTTTGTAAACATTGTTGCCTTCTTCTTGTTCTTTCGATTCAGTTTTTGTTTGGAATACCAATTTTCGATCGTGTAGAGTAACTGAATGCTTAAACGTAATCAAAACTCAGAATAGGGGTGATTGTGCTACTAAAGATAATCACCCCTATCGTGAATAAAAATTCCATGTGAAATTTGTTCCGTTTTCACATTTTTCCTATTTAAATCCAATGTTAAAAAAATAATAGGGAATAAATTTCATGTGGAATTTTTATTCACGGTAGGGGTGAATCTTAAAAGAAAAATTTTAAAAATTAGATTAGAAATGCATTAAAATGTACTTCCAAAACTTATTCGTTTTCGTTTTCGATTTCCATCACATGCCTGATAATTCCGATTTTCACTACGATTTTGTTATTAAATGCACGATTGGTTTGAAAACTAGCATGAATTCTTTTTGCGTTACTTACACAAGTGTTGTTTTTTTTGGGCGGTTGTTTTGTTTTCTTTTAACAATATCCTAGCAACAAACAAGAAGAAAACCAGTTTTTCAGAAATGGCCACTTTATGGAAACTATGACCTGTGGTATGACTTTATCAGCCCAATCATGAATAAAAATTCCGCGGGAGTTTTTTCCATTTTTCCTACTCAAATTCAATGTTAAAAAAATAAAAAGGGAAAAACTCCCTCGGAATTTTTATTCATGATTGGGCTGTATGTGTTAAATTTTATCTCGATATAAACACTTAAAATTTTTATGGAAGTTAAAGTGAATTACGGAGGGAGCTTCAACTAATTATGGATCGGCCGTTATAAAATAAGGTATCATGATTTTTGTATACATAAATGAAACTTATTTGTGTTCAATTTTATTTGGATACCAACATTTTAAAGAGATTTATGGTCGATTTTCGGAAGTGGGCTATGGATATGGGAGCTATGGTCAATTATGGACCGATCTATATAAAATTTGTAAGTTAGATAAAACATAATGTACAACTTATGTTGAAATTTGTTTGGATAAGTGTTATGACCGATAAATCCCTATTTCGGGAGGAAATTTGATTTTTTTTAAACAAACACAGGGTAAAATTATTAATTTCGTTTCGGGATTGCGAATATAAATTTTTTTGTGTGGAAGCATAATTTGAAATTATTCATTGCGTTGCTGCGTTATTATTCCTTCTTGCGGTATCATCTCTACACAGACAGTATTGCGGCATGCCGCAGAAATGAATAATTACGGCCCTGATTACCGTTCGCAACACTAAGTATTTTAATGTTGTATGTTGTAAACTGCGATTAGGATTCACAATCACCCCTTCGTGAATAAAAATTCCACATGAAATTTGTTCCCTTTTCACATTTTTCCTATTAAAATTCAATGTTAAAAAAATAATAGGGAACAAATTTCATGTGGAATTTTTATTCACGATAGGGGTGAATACTTAACGGTTTAATCTCAATAAAATGCATATTGTGTTGTAGTCGAGACAACACAACATTTCAGTGTTGTGAACGATAATCGGGGTCTACATTTTACATATAGACAGACATTTCTTTCAGCTTAGTTTTCCTTTCCGTGTGGAATCAAGAATACCACCCACAAAGTCTTTTGGCTGCAGAAAACACCCAGTCTGGAGGCTAGATGAAATAATGGACAGATGTCAACTAAATTAAATTGCAATTGTCTTTATTTTATTGAAATATTTCCAATATTGCGATCTGGGGGGTTACTCTCTATTGCGATGCGAAAGCAAATTCGATGCGTAATAGTATCAATTTGTACGCTTATCGCATCGAATGTGCTTTCGCATCGCAATAGAGAGTAACCCCCCTGAACTCTGTACACAAGGTTTTCATGGACAGCCAGCCAGACGGACATCTTTTATTCGACTCAAAAAGTGATTCGATAGGTGTTGGGACTAATATTTTGGGCGTAACAAACATCAGCACAAATCTAATATATCCTACCCACTATGGTGGTGTAGGGTATAAAAATAATTGTGTTGTTCTGCAGTTTACAAAAAAGCTTTATTCCATACATTTATTAACTCAGTGTCTTTCCCCAACTTGTTTTAAACAAAACCAATCATTTCTACTTATTTTTTTTAATTTAATATTTATTTTCTTTTTATTACTATAATTCAATTAAAACAAATTTTAAATTTATCCATTGCATCAGTTACTGTTGCATTTAACTTCTTTTTTTCGACAGCTATCTCTCATTTTGTAATTTTTCTTACGGAAAATTTTATCATACCTTAACCATGAGAGGATATGTATAAAAAAAATTATTTATATATATATAAAAAAGTAATTATTAAATTAACAGAGGAATAAACAAAAAAAAATTATACAAAATAAAGTTTATATTAAAAAAACAAATATATAATATACTTAATGACACATTAAAAAATTTTTAAAGCAAAAGTAGTCATAAAAAAACAAAGACAACCAATCATTAGTTAAACGAAATTTTAAATAAATAAACAAAAATGGTAGAAAATGTTTTTTAAAAGTTTTTTTTTATGAAAAAGCCTTATTTAAAATGTAAAATATAAAGTATTTGATTAGAAAACCCCCGTATAAATAATTTTGTGAGACTTATTTAATTGTAACGATCCCTATTAACGCCTGCGCTTTGCTGGTTTTTTTTTATTTATGACTTTATTTTTAGGTTTGTTTTAAATTAATTATTTATTATTTTAAGCATAATTAATGTTTTTAAACTAGAAATAGTTTAATTTGTTGTAAGTTCTGTATTCTGTATTGTTTATGTTTTGTTTTATTTAATTTAATATAAATTTACGTGGCTAAGATTTTTAGCTTTCTGTTTTGTTTAAAAACAACACACCAGGAAATATAATAAAATATAATCATAAAAAATACTAGGGAATAATAAAATTGGTTTTGTGGGAACTGGAGGTTTAGGAAGGAGAGGAAGGCTTTTACATTTACTTAAGGACAATTGTGAAAAAAAGTTGTTGTTGTTTGCTTGTTTGTTTGTTTATTTTGTCATATACGAAGATGAATTGGAGTTCTTCTTCGATTTTCTTTTTTTACGATTGGTAACATTGTTACCATTTGCATTGCCATTCGAAGTTGCTGCTGCTGATGTTGCTGTTGTAGACGTTGCAGTAGAAGCTTGCTTTTGTAAGATTTTTTGTTGTTTGGCTTCAGTGCAAGTGGCAGAAAATTTACTCCATATGGAGCCAAATAATGTGGTACTGCTGGCAGCATTCAATGATGTCGTTTCTGTTTGTTGTGGTTTCATTTTATGACCTAAATATTTGTTATTCGTTGATGTTCCTGTTGTTGTCTGCTTACCTATTTGTTGTTTACTATTATTAACTACCATTTTTTGCTGTTGTGTTGTTGCCGATGATGATGATGATGATGTTGACGGCTCTTTGTCATATGTTGCCTTTGACTTTTTATTGCCACTTGCATCATTGTGAGTTTTTTGCATATTGGCGTATTCTCATGAACTTTTCAATTTACCATTCAATGATGTGCGACTACTGCCACCAACTGCTGCTTCAGCTGCATGTGTGGCAACATGTTGTATGCCTTTTTCCATGCAACCCTGATAAATCGGTTTCATAAACTGCAAGATAATAATATAATTGTTATTAGAAGGATTTCAACAAATTACACAAACAAATACAACTTACGTTCTCCCATAGTAACGTCGCAAAATCATCGAGTTTAACACCAAAATCACTCAATTCGCCGCTGTACCTATAAGATGACATAGAAAATATAGAATTGGATTTATTTGACTTATTAATAATTAAGCTGATTATATTGTTTTGATTGGTTAAACTACGCTCAAACTTTTAATAATCTGGACTTGTAGAGATAATCGAAATCGAAAAATGAAGGATTTAAAAAGATTTTTAAAAGATATTTCAAGAACAATTGTTACATTAATGGCTTATTCTATTAATATAAGTTTAAACCCATGTCAAACATGAAACAATTTTTCGTTTAAGATTTTTATTTATTCATCTATTCATTTTGAAATATTAGGCCTATGCGGCCAAAATATATTACATAGTAATAAAAAAAACCTAATATCAATTAGTACTTAAATTCTAATTATATTAACATTATGATTTGTTCATTGGCTTACTTGTCTTAACTATTTCACCGCTTCAAAGAAAGTAAACAAAATAAAGGTAAACATTAAAACCAGTAGCCAAACAATTACAAATCAAAATTCCATCTATTTGTAGGCTTTGGTGGCAAACATTGTAGTGAAAATTAATTTTAAGTAAAAATTTTTGGTAAAAAAAATTGCTGCTCAAATGCTGCCGAAAGTTATTTCAAAAGAAAATAGAGGAATTTTTTCCAAAATGCGGCCGAAAGTTATTTCAAGAGGAAATACAGGAATTTTTTCCGATTACATATATAAATTTAAAGTTTAAATTGATTTTTTCTAAAGCTTGCATCTAAAAATAATATCATTGGTTAAACTCCAGTGCGAACAAATAACAAAGAAAAACTAAGCCATAATGCTTAAAGAACTTACCTTATATACGCCCATAATACTAATGTGAGCAATGAAATGCCCATAATTAAATTACTGAAGTTGGCAAAGGTATACATGCCCAACAGACCGAAGATGCCACTTAGAATGTAAAAGACAACAGCGAGGGCAAAATAGACAGCTGGTGTTCGTGCGGCTTTAAATATGTTTTTACTTTCATTGTGCGCTTTATAAGAAGAAAAGATCTCCTCAAGATCAGAATCCAATTGTATGCGGAACTTTTCGGTGAACTCTTCACCGCCCATTTTACGTTTGGCAAGGAACTATAATGGAAATGATTACAATTAAAGGTTTAATTTCAAATTCTTTAAAAATCATAGTAACCCACCTGAAATACAGCCTTATCCTTTACTCTTAAGTGTTCAGCTTCCAAATGACCAGTGCTTAAGTACGGTCTAGTGCCACCGCAAACATCTTCCATCAGTTGATTGTAGAGCTCTTTGGCATTTGCCACCGCAGTTAAATGATTAGCTTCGGCTGTAGCCACCAACATACTTTTAGGTTCGGGCAATTCATCGCCCTTGTAAATCGTCATATATGATTGGAAGTATTGTATAAGATCTCTAGCCCTAATGCGCTGACCACTGATTTCTTTGTACACCAAATTATCGGGCGACAATAGCATGGGCACTAAAGTTCTTAAGCTTTGTTTAAATTCTGGTGTTATATCTTTGAGACGACCATCGAACTTGGGATTTGTAGCTACATTTAGACCCGGATGGGGCATCAGGAAACAGGCAACTTCTTGGAAACACGAGGAAATATGACGTCTAAGCGATTGCAATTCGGGATGTTGTTTATCGGATATTTCTAAGCGCTTTTTCAGAATTTGATCACCGCCCAAGGCGCCGTATTCGGCTTCGTAGGGGAAACTCCAATCACGCACCAGAAATTGTAAACGTTGGAAAGGTTTCTTACCAGAGTCGGCTAAAGCCAAGCGTCCATATTCTGTGAATAGTTGTAGATGTTGTAAATCATCCTCTTGGATGTTTTGTGACAAATTATAGATTTGAACTGATGACAACATGGTGCTTAAAGCAAATACCGTAGCGCAATCGCGTACTGTACTTTGGCTATCGAAGGCTCCTTGTGTATCCAATAGTATAATAGCAATTTTGTCACCATTAGGATAGTCGTGCAAAAATATGTCCGACCACATAATTATGCCAGTTGTATCACGCTCAGAACCGCCACGCCAAGAGAAACCAGTCAGAGGTGACTCTTCATCGCCCAACCAGTCGCTAACATCATGGCGTACATACTGTAAACATGGAACAAACAATAATTTCAAAAAAACAACTTTACATTTTTTTGTATAAAACCCACTAACATACCTTTGAGTACATGTAACGCAGGAAAAAATCTAAAAGAAAACTCTTTCCTTTACGAAATGCTCCCGCTACTGATACCACACACACATAACGATCTTTGACCTCTTCTCGCATCAGCACCTCACTTAAATTGTCTTCATTTAGTATGAATGTGTGTTCTTCCGATGTAGAGATTACTTGTACCGCCTCTCCCGGCATTTTGAAATCTGTTTATTTATTTTATTTTTTTTTTATTATAGAGTAATATTGGCTTTAAATGACGGTGGTTTTGAGACACAATTATTATGGCTTTTGTGTGTGTGTTTCTTGTTTAAAGTTGTGTGTTTTTAACCAGGAAACGTTAGATTTTTTTTTTTGAAAATTCCAGGCCTTTTTCTGTAAGTGAAAGAAGGAAAAATTTAATTAGTTTTATTTGTTGTTGGAATATTTTATCATCGCTAATATATACACCCCTATCGTGAATAAAAATTCCATATGAAATTTGTTCCCTTTTATTTTTTTAACATTGAATTTTAATAGGAAAAGTGTAAAAAGGGAACAAATTTCGTTTGGAATTTTTATTCACGATAGGAGTGATTGTTGTTTTCTTTGATGTTTCTACTTTAACTAAAAAATTTAATATTTTCATTTAATCAGACTTTACGAATTTTTGTTCAGTTGCATCAAAATAGATTCCAACAGAACTCTACAAGATGAATAATGAGATATTTTGCATTAAAATGTTGACATAAATGTGTAATATGCTATGCAAAATCTCATTTTTAGAACACACAAATGTTTATATATAAAATAATTTTGTGAACACATATCTACTATAAAGAAAAAGCACTTGACTAAACCATTTCCATTGAAAGTTGAGTGGAAAGAGAGATGAGGAAGTAAGTGACTTAAGATGTTAAGATGTTAAATGAAGTAAAAACCTTTAAATTTTTGAAAGAATTAAACTTAATTTTCATAATTGAAGATTCAAAGTATGTATAATCTTCGTAAAGAAATTTTTTATAAAACATTTGAAATGGTGTAATAAATATCTTGATGCGAGGACAAATATGCTCACAATTTATTTTAGGGCGAGAAAGTATATACATACATATATATATAAAGTATTTAAAAATAATTAAATTTTAGGAAAACTATCTGCTTGTTTATTAAAGTATCGCAAAAGGAATGCCATTGAGGAAGTTATTGGCATTTATTTATTCTGTTTTTAAAATATTCATATTGATTGTTTTTAAAATTGAAGGAAGATTGTGGTTTAGACAAATAAACCAGAAATATTAAAGGAATTTGTAACAAATTCAACTAAATTGGAAATAAGAATTATCCCCCCTGGCTGCATGTTTACACCATAATCTGATTTAAGTTGTTGGTTCTAGCGTTTTTTATTTCCAGGATCTTAAACTTTCAATAATTTTTTGAATATTATAAATATATACTTAAGATATGTTCACAAATGACAAAAAAAAAAAGCGCAACCACTTGTTTTAGAACAAATTTTTTTAAGTTGTTTACTTTTACAAGTGTTTGGCAAGATCAAACAATATTAAAATAAATAAAACTAACCATATTTTCTATATTTTACTTTCCGAAGCAAGTTGTTTTTAAAACTTTTAAATTCTATTACGAAATTCAAACCATTAAAATCATGCCAGTTAAACGAATTTAAAAATAATATTAAAAGAATTATGGGTCGATTATGTATAGCATCCAAACTGGACAAACAAACACGTGTATGTTAAAAATATAAATAATTTAAAAACAAAATTTCTAACATATAAAATCAAAGCAACCACATATTCTCGGTTGCCATGTTCGGCAACTAAAGTTAACAACTGGCAGTTGCCACCTGTAATATGTTTTTGGCAACTATCAACTCCAATAAGGTTCAGTTGCCATCCGTAATCGACCCAATAACACCTTGGACTGATCCCAGAGCTTTGAGTTAATTAATACAATTTAAGCTTAATTGTTTAAAATTATTAGAATTCAGAATCAAATGTTCAGCACGCACTTCATTCTATAAAACCATAACAAAAAACAAATTTCATCAAATCATTCATTGTTGAATGAATTAATAGTAATAAATTAAATAAATAAAAATAAATAAGTAATCTATATATATAATATTCAATGTATGTATGTATGTATGTAACGTATGGACTCCAAAACGGCTGAACCGATTTTGATGAAATTTTCACAGCATGTTACTGTGACTCTGGAAGGAATAATAGGTTATATGAAGTTTTGATTGTACAAACGGGGGTGGCACCGTCCATATAACCCACAAATTTAAATCGCCATATTTTGGGCAGTTTTTGACCTACGTCAATGATGTGTGGTACATATGAAATTGGCATAATTAGGAATACGTACCAGGAGAAAAGTGGGTGGGACCACGCCCCTTTTTAGGAAAATTAAAAATCGTAATATAGTCTTAACTACTGGACCGATCGTCATTAAATTTTCACAATCGGATATTCTTACGAAGTAATAAATTCTTGACTATGTAAGTGGACAATGGGGCATGGTCTCGCCTAAAGCATTGCAATAAATACATTAAAATTAAATAAATAAATGTTTGTAATATAAATACGTTTTATTTTATGACGAGGGGGGGGGGGGTAGCAAAGCACACCGGGTTTAGCTAGTTAATAATAAAATTCATTCAACATTTGAATGTTACATTTTTGTAAATATAAATCTTATCTAAATTGAATATTTTTGCCTGTTTCTAACCTGCCACGTACCAACAAATTTAATTTAATATAAAAAAAGAACGACAAAAAATCCAAATTTTTTAGATTTCAATCTAACTTAGAAGATTTTTTAACCATAAATATAAAAATTACAAAAAAAAAAATATTAGATTCGCTTGCTGGATTCTTACTTCTTAAAAAACTAAATATATTTGTCAAAATTTTTTGCCAAGGGATTGTTGATTTTGTATTATTCAGTTACCCGGGATCTTTAAAAACAAAAAGTACCATTTAACGTGGAAAAACGTAAAATTTTAAAATTTAGGCGAAAGTTTATGTCAAAAGAAACCGAGGCGGCAAAATTATTTTAAGTAAAAAAAATTTAAGAGTGTTATATTCAGCTGATGCAAATTGCACATCCTTATTATAATTTGTTTTGAATTTAGTATAAAAAATATTTATTAGGTTCTCAATTTTGTTAATTATAACATACACCACTATAGTTTGAGCTGATATTTGTAACATCCATGAATATCAGTCCAACACCCAACTTAAAGTATACCGATTGAATCAGAATCACTTTCTGAGTCGCTTTAACCATGTCTGTTCGCCCGTCTGACTGGCTGGCTGTACATGTAAAGCTTGTGCGCAAAGAACAGATCGAAATTTTGAAGATACTGTTTCGATAAAATTTTTTCGAACCAAGGACGGTTGGGATTGGAATTACAAATGGCCTCCCGAAATAGGCGTTTATCGGTAATGCACGTATCCAAACAAAATTCGCCACAAATACAGGAAGATTAATCAAATCTACAAATTTTGTGCAGATCGGTCCATATTCGACCATAGCTCCCATATAAGGTCCATTTCCGAAAAAAACCTTTAAAGAGCATAACTCTCTTAAAAATTTTGGTATCCAAATAATATTCAACACAAATATGTTTCATATATACATAAAATATTCGGTCCAATTTTATGGTGATCGGTATATAATTAGTTATAGTTCCCATATAAGTCCCATTTCTGAAAATCACTTTAACGAGCATAAATCTGTTAAAAATGTTGGTATCCAAATAGAATTTAACATCTATTTTTATAATGATAAATAACTAGTTATAGCTTCCATATAAGGCTCACTTCTGAAAGTCACTAACATGCTTAAATCTTTTAAAAGTGTTTATATCGAGATAAATTTTATCACAAAGATATGTATATCTACAGAAGCCATGCCACTAAATTTTTGAATGATCCGTCCATAATAAGCCATAGCGCCCATTTCTGAAAATCAGTTTTTACACATATACTGGGTGTATGGTATACTGGGTATTATATGGTCGTGCTTGACCGACTATAATTTCTTATTTGTTATATATTCCGATTTCTAGCTAGGTTCATACATTTCAATGTTATCGGGAATCCGAACAACGTATTTCGTATATTTTGATCTTAAACTTTTGAGTGGTTCAAACTATAAATTCGGCTTTCTAGCTCTCTGCGTCTAGGCGCTGCCCTGTTTTAATTGTTTTAAAATGACGGACGAACATTTTTTCTAAAAATGTTTTTTGCTGTTTGTAAACAACAAAGACGACGTAAATCGAAAATAACACCATTTTAAACGACTTAATCGAGGAATTTCCAAGAAAATTAAAAATATTATACAAAGTATTTATTAAATTGCAAATGTTCTTCTTTCTACCAAATTTAAATATATATATACATACAAACAAATGTTTAAATCCATGCACGTTTCTGTAAATTCTGACTAATACTGGGGACACATCAATTATATTTTGATGTTTAAGTAAATTCCGTTCTTTTTTAAAACGCACTTTTAAATAAATAGATAAACAAGTTTTTTTCACACATTAAAACAAAGTAAAGATGAATATCTATCTACAAGATACAATTATTCTAAAATAAGTGCAATGCTCTTTGTTCTCTCATTAAATAACTGGTTTTCGAAAAATGTAATTCAATTACAATTCTTTACATATAGATTTAGAAAAAAAAACAACAAATCATAAACGACAAACAAAAAAAAAAACACTGATTTCAAACAACTACGTGTGAAATAAATGAATAACTAAATACAATATTATTAAAGTTTACACAAAGAAAACAACAATACTATGAGCAAAATGTGTACATATAAACAATTGAAAATATAAATATTATACATGTACGTGTTGCTGTCACTTAAATCTATATTAAAATAAAAATGAAAAACTTTACACAATAGATGATCAAATTTAATTAAAAAATGTACGTATTTTTTTTTTTTTTTTTGAAATTCACTATAAAAACAAAATAACTCAAAGATTGGCCTTTGATGACGTTGACATTATTTCACAAAATGTGTTTTGTTTTTTTAATTCAGTAATCAACATGATAATGAAAACAATCACAACCAAATAGAAAGTCAAACTATAGCTTGTAGATCGATAAAGATACTGAGAGCACACACTACACTACACTATATTGAAATTAATTCCACTTTGACTATATATTTTCTTCCATATTAGGTACCTACTTTTAATTAAAATTGCTCATTAGTTAATTAAGAAAATAATGAAATTTATTTAAATTCACTACAATTCGAGTATTATTAACAGGAGTATAAAACAAATTTGTAACCCACCAATAAAGCCAGTCAATGAACAATGAAATAGGTATGTATAAAATTTGTGTTTTTGACTCGTGTGTTGTGTTGTGTTGTGTTCATATATAAACACATAACAAGCAGAGATACTCATATGCATGGATGTGGTATTGAGGAGCAGACAGACAGACAGCCAGTCAAATAAACGTATTATAAACAACGGATGTATAGATGGATGGTTGATCGAGTATTAAAATTATATCTCAGCTAAAAGCTACAAAAATTTACTCACACACACAGTTCAAGAGAAAACAAAACAGCAACATTTAATGTTGATAAATATGAGTATGTATTATTAATTTAAAGGTAACAAACAACAAATGTAACAAGACATACATTTACACAACGTTTTCAACTTGGTGCGTTTCGTACCATTTTTGGTGCTTTTTAAAATTTTTGGTGCGAAAAATTTCTTAGTTGGTGCGCGGTGCGCTTTTTTTTAAATTACGGTGCGTTTTTTAATTTTTCCGAAAATGTGATGAAATCTTCATTTTCACTAATTTTTAATTGCAGTTTTTTAATAATTCACTATCATGAAATCTATACGATGAAAAAGGACACCATTGAATGCATTTTATAAACGAATGTATACTAAATCAAACATTCGTCACATTAAGGTTATTGCTATTTTTGTTTGATTGGATTGGTCTACTGAACTGTAGACGAACAACCAGGGTTAGAGTTCCAGTGAAGCTAGAAGTACTTAAGTATTAAAAATATTTTAAAAATATGTACTGAGTTAAATTTTGAGTGGTTAACTGCTTGTTTTATCTTTATTAACTCGTTAATTAAAATAAAGGTTTGTACTATTATTACTTTTACTATTAATCGTTGATCTCTTTTTAAAAAGTTAAAAAAAGAAGAAATGAATTACATATCTAGTACAAAGGAATGCAAATAAATTTGTTTAGTTTATTTTTTTTTCTAAAAACACTGAACTGTTGAAGACTGTTTTATTGTTATATATACAATATAAAATTTTTTATGTAAAATTAATTCAATAAACATTTTATATAGTTAAAAAAGAAAATCTAAACTTGGTGCGATTTTTTTCAAATGGCGCGTTTTTTTTTCTCCATTTTGGTGCGTTTTGAAATTTCAAAGTTGACAACGCTGCATTTACATGTACTAAAACAATGTACAATGTATCTACTAGTTATGTATGTATGATTATATATAAACTGTATAGGTAGTATGTATGTGTAAAAAGATGTGATCATATGTGGAGACTTGTTTTTTGTTTGTTTTTTGTGCATGCCTTTGTTGTTTAAAGGCCGGTATTGTTATTGTGGGACCTACAAATGAAGTGTTGAGAGCATCTGAGAGTTTTGAACAAAAGTGAGAGTTAGTTGGAAATAACTTGGATTTTAAAAATTAATTACTACTGATCTCATAAGTTGTAAAAAAAAAATAAATAAAATAATAACAAAAATAAAAATGATTCAGACAAAAATAGGATTTGAGTCATTAATCAATTTTGTAATAGATTATTGTAAGATAACGAAAAAAAGAATACCTTAAAGTTATTGATATTTAAAAACATAATATAAATCAGGAATATTTTTAGAATAGTTTTCAAAACCAGTAGATCGAGAACGACTATATACAGAACCACTTCAGAATCATTGATAATTTCCATACTGTAGCACTAGTAAGATTACAAACTAGTTCCATAAGTACTCCAGGGAACCTTAAAAAAACTTTAAATTTTGTTTTGGAAAAATTTAAATTTCATTTAAAACGATGAATAATAAAAATAATAACAAATAAAAAAATAATAATAAAAATTATGTACTTGAAAGGATCTGTTATTTTGGCATAAAATCTTAGATCTCACAAAAGCTTTCTTCCTTAAAAACGTTTTTTTAAAAAACCATTTTCAATTATTTCATTAAGGCGCTTTTTTTTATTAAAGAAGAGTTTTTTTTTGTGTAAAATGCTTTTTTTGACTTATAAAATCTTAGCTACCACAAAAGCTGGACACCGTTTTTAAAAAATCGCATATAAAAAACGTTTTATTTCATTATACAATTTATTTTCAAATAAATTGTATATTTAACTTGAAGTGAACTTCGATTAAAAATTTTTACAATTCATACTCGCAAGAGGAATAATTCTCATGTAATTGATTCTCGGAATTTTCGAATTGAAGCAAAAATAAAATTTTCAAAATCGATTAAAGTTTTTACTTTGTCAATGAGCCATTATTCAATTGTATCATCGCTACTGGTCGATCTATTCTCAACAAAAATGTTCTCAGTTTTAAAGAAAAAAATTCACAATTCAATAATTTTTAAGAAATAAAAACTTTAACAAAACCGTTATAGTTTTTTTTAGTAATAATATATGTATTTTCAATATATTTATGTTTTTGTTGTTGTAACAGCAGTAGTTGTTGAGTTGACAGCCCTTGACCGAGTGATCCCGGGTCATTCCGGTGCTTAGAACCGGCTATCGTAGGAATATAAATATTTTTATAATGTGTCTTACTTGGAAAAAGGAAATCACACACGAAACAAACATTTTAAACTATAATGTAAAACTAGCACAGAACAATTCCAAAATACAAAAGATTCTAACAAAAAACTCCCTACAAAATGTTAAACCTCATTACCAACAAAACTCAACAATAATAAAAACGTTACACAACACTAAATACTGTTTAAAATCTTAAAGAAAAACAAGTTAATACACAGTTTTTACGTTAAGAAAAAGAATCAGATAGAAAAAGTAAACAGTAGCGGAGAGCTACAGCAAAGAGAGGCTAAAAACTCTGGCGTTAAAATAAAAAATGAGTTAACAAATAAAACAATGTTTGTTTCTTTTTGGCTTATTGAAATTATACAAAGGTGTAAAAAAAGAAATAAAAGAAAAACACAGTATCTCGGTTATTTAAATAATGAGAATTTTAAAAATAAAACCGAGAGACAAAGAGAGTTTAAACTCAGCTTAGTCACATTTAACCCATGACGAACAGAATTGTAAAACACAAAATTATTTCTTATACACAACAATAGAAAGTTTTTACAGATAAAACGTTAAATTTCTTAAAAATATTTTCATTATTCTTGATATTGGGTAATTTTTTCATAACGCCTCTTAAATGATTAATATAGTTTGTTAACTATGCTGGTCTTTCCAAGCGTACTGGAGAAGAGTATAAAAAATCATTCTGAACTGGTAGGTTTGAAAGTAAAAATGTATTATTTTATTACTGCTGTTACTGTTACTGCTGCTGCTGGTTTTTTTGGTGATTGCTTTTATGGTGGTTTCATTGAAATAATTAAACAGAAAAATACAAATTGAAGACTACATGTACAAAACCCCTTTGTGCTATGCTAAAAACAACATGAAAAGAAGAGAAAAATTAATAGAAATTTCAATTAAGCACAACATTACAAATTGATTTACTAAAAAACCAAAACCAAAAAAAAAAAAAAAAAAAATATAATAATAAATAAACGAACAACAGAAAAATATAACAAGGTAATTTGAAAAGTTGTGGAACAAAATTATGAATGAACAGCACACACAGCAGCATTTTAATTCACATTTTTCTAAATAATTGCAGAGTAAAGTACACAAGTATGGCTCAACAACGGCTTCAAGAATGTTTTAAAAAAATTAAAAACTACACAAAGCCAACAACAGTACCTGGCCACCGCCCTAATTTTGGAATACTAGCAGCATGTTTCCTAATCTTACTGCTGCAAAGGAATGTGGTGGTCACCAATGGCCAAGCTATTTCGGGCTATTATTATGTGGGTTGTTTTTCGGCACGTACAGAAGTTCTTACCGAATCGGTGTATTCTAAAATGCCTCAAACCTGCGTGGACATTTGTGAATTAAAGAATAATACTTATGCCATAATGATCGCTGAAAAGTGTTACTGTTCCAGCGACATAGTGGCCGAAAATAGACAGGATGATAAATTGTGTAATACACCCTGTGCGGCTATAAAATCGGAATATTGTGGTGGTGTGGGAGTGCATAGTTACTATACTTTCAATACTGATGCCTCGCCAAAAGATTTAAAACTACAAAATGCCACTGAGAACAGTTTGAGCATTAATTGGAGGCCTTATGAGCCCCAGAAGATTTTCATAGCGGGATCTGAGTCACCACCTTTATTAAAAATAATCAATTATCTGATACAAATACAGCGTTTACACACCTACTCTTCACAAGCCTTTTTCGCACAACCTGAATTCGTGGTACAAGGCTCTGAAAACAAATTGGAAATCACCGATCTATTGCCAGCTACTAAGTACAACATAACAGTGCGCGCTATTTGTGAAGGTTTGTCGGTAGAAACGGAAAATTGCGGTTCCTCATCTGTAATAGGTATCACATTAGTGGCAGAACCCAGTCCCCAACCAGCTCAACCAAAAGTCTTGCAAACAACTGATACCACCATGACCATAGAAATTAAACCCGTAAGAAATGATAATGGTCCAGTGACAAAAGTTTTAGTTATAGTAGAGAGAGTAGACGATTCACTGTCTCAATCCTTTGATACCAGTTTGTTGGGCAGCTGGAAAAAGGCTGACGAAGATGGTTTACCTTATTACATTGCAGCTGAATTGGATTATGATCGTCCAGGAGATAATAAGACCAGGAAATTTATAGTGGGAGACGGTAAACGTTATGGCCGTTACACCAATCCTCCATTGAATAATAAAAATGCGGATTTTCATATCAGTTTGGGTGTGGTAAGTATTTAATTGGATTATAAATGAATATTAAGCGTGAAAATTGTGATTTAACAAATGTGGGGTGAAAATGGCAAAAACAATAAATTTATAACTATGTATGCACATCACAGTAACAGAACTTGCAACTAGTTTAAAGTCAGCTGTTTTTAATGTGATTTATTTGATTAAATTGATTTTTAAAAATATAATTTATCCGAAAATCATTTAAAATATCATTGACAGTGCATATAAGTATTCACAGTAGTTTATTTATAAACTCGTATGATCTCCAATGATAGGCTAACATTAACCTAATTTATTCGTGATTCTATTTTTTGCTGGAGTACTTTAAATTTCCAAAACATTAATTTAGAAAACAGTAAATTCAATGTCTGTCTCTATTTTTTTCCAGATCAGCACCTTAAACGGCAGAACCAAAACCTTATACACTCGCAGTAGTCATGACCAGCACACCACATCCATGGATAATTTTACCTATGCCACCTTTGAGGCGGGAAAAAGTTCGGTGGTGGCTTTAATAACAACCTGTTCCATTTTCGGCATATGCTTCATACTCTCTGTCATCACCTATTTCTATTTACGCTACAAACAATGTCAAATACGTTCGGGTCGTAGAAATTCCCATGAAATGACCATGCAACAACCCATAATTGAAAGAGAAAACAATGGTTTTGTTGTGGAGGATGAAATGCCACTGACAGTGGATAATTTTAAAGAACAATTAAATACTTTAGTGGATGTATTAGATGTGAATAAGAAAATACCTCGTAATAATTTACGCATGAATGTCAATGATGTTTTAGCCGAGGGGAATTATGGTGAAGTTATAACGGGTAAACTATTAACTAACAATTTGCCCGAGTCAAGTGCGGAATGTCAATTGCATGTGTTATCCCTGGATGAGCTGACCAGTACTGATCAGGGGAAATTACTGCAGGAATTTCGTAACTTAACCAAATTACAACAACATTCAAATGTTTTGGATTTTTATGGGGTGTCATCCAGCACTGATTGGTTTTATCTGGTGTTTGAGCATGAAACTGTAACCTTAAAACGTAGACTGATAGAGAGCAGAAGAGCACCTAGTTCAGCCATCATGCAACGCATTACTGCCTTGTCGGAACAATTGATACTACAATGGATCTATGAAATTGCCAGTGCCATGGATTATTTAGCGAAATCTAAAGTTATACACAAACACTTATCATCACATTGTGTTTATGTTACTGCTGAAATGAAATTGAAAGTATCCGTATTTGGTCCCACTCCTTATGTGAATAATCAGAAAAAGATTGATCTCACCAGATGGCTGGCACCGGAGGTACTAAGATATCAACATTATTCCTCGAAATCTGATGTTTGGTCTTTTGCTGTGGTGGCCTGGGAATGCTGTTCATTGGGTGCTACTCCCTATGCTCAAATAAACAACTCAAATAAAGTTCTGGATGCTCTCAAGAGTGGTTCGAGACCAGCACAGCCAGCTTTCGTTTATGAAGACCTATATCAAATGTTATTGAACTGCTGGAGCTTGGAACCGAGTGAACGTATTAATTTTGAAGAAATTGCCTATAATGTTCGTCAGCTTATGACTTCACCACGTCATGCCTTGAATTTTGATGCACCAAAAGAACAAGCGGCAAATGATGTACTCAATTCATTGCCCTTCTATTTGCCCATGTTGGAAATGGAGAATTAGAAAGTATGAGTGAAGTGTGAGGAGAAAAAAAGAATAGAAATCGAAGATTAGAAACATGAGCTTTAATCCATAAATATAATTATTTAAAATATTATAAATATATACATATATTATATTTATAGTTTAGATGTAGATTTAATAAAAATGTAACTTATGTAAATAAAAAAATATCAAAGAAGAAAATGAACAAAAACATTTGTAACACATTTTTTAAAGGAAAATAACTTTAAACTTTGTATGACCCTTTAGAATAAACTTTTAAATTGGCAAAGAAAATCAAAATTATTGGTATTTACATATGTGCATTTAATGAAATATTCCACAACGAAGTGAAACTGAAATCGTTTTCAATTTCACATAGACAATTTCACGACGTTCTAGAAAACGAGTGAAACTTTTATTATACGATGAAGCAAACTGAATTTAATATTTTACATTTCAAATCATTTTAACTAAAAATGGAACACAAACTTAATGAAAATTTCACTTCCACTTCATTTTACAAATGTAGAACCCAGTTGATTGTGTATTGATGACTTTATAAGTCTTTAATGCAACAGAGCCCAAAACAAATTCAAACCAAATGTTTAATTATTAAAATTTCCCTTTTATTTTTTTACAGTAAAGAGTTCTTAGTTCCCGTTTACATTATGAGATTTTTGTCGATTCTTTTTGAAAATTGCATTTGCGTTTACGTTGTGCGATTTCTTGTGGATGTTTACATGTGTCTATATTTTTCTTCACGTTTAAAACTACGAATGAGCCAACAAAGCGTGTCTCAAGAGTACATGCATATGTGCAACCCTATTAATACGTCTCACCACTCTCGCCGAAAAAGTAAGAATCGCAGCGACGAAAATCTGTTAATGTTTGTAAATGTTCTGCAAATTTATTTTACTGTTAATATTAGGAAAATATTTTAAAATTAATATTTGTTTCAAGTTTTATCGAATCTGTCAGTCAATATTTTCAATGTAAAAAGTTTACCAATAGCATAGATGGGCAAAAACCATTAAAAAAGTACTGCATTACTATTTCCATTACCAATAAACTTTTACTGGTACTGCAATTTTTCATTTAATTACCAGTAAATTTGTACTGGTAATGAAGATTGAATTCCAGTACCAGTAAATATTTATTTCTAATTAAACAAAAATTACATTACCAGTAAACATTTACTGGTAATTAAATGAAAAATTGCAGTACCAGTAAAAGTTTATTGGTAATGGAAATAGTAATGCAGTATATTTTGTAATGGTAAAAAAAATTAATTTTTAGAAAAAAATAAATAGTAATTTTGTTTCTTTTTCTGTTTTTTTTTTGAATATGCATACATTTTTTTTAATTTTATTAAATTTTTACTGGTACTGCTATTTTTTTTAATTACCAGTTAATATTTACTGGTAATGCATATTTTTTTTAATTACCAGTAAAAATTTACTGGTACTGGAATTTTCATTTAATTACCAGTAAAAATTTACAGGTAATGGAATTTCATTTTCATTACCATTAAAAATTTACTGGTACTTGATGTTGATTTCAATTACCAGTAAAACAATTTACTGGTAATTGAAATTTTACTGGTACTGGAATGTGCCCAACTATGACCAATAGTGTGCTTCAACAAATTTTGATAAAATTTTTATCAAAAGATTTTGAAATATATTGAAAGAATATTTTGATAAAATTTTTGAAACGTGTAAATAGAACATCAAAATAAATTTTCAAAATTTTGTTAAGACTTCAAAATACCTTCAATCGCGTAAATCTAGCTTAACTCATTAAAACCAGAACTAAAAGAAATATATGAACTTTAAACCATGATATGAAAAAATACGTACGTAAACACGTAATTTTAAATTAAATTAATACAGTACAAGGTATTTCAGTTTATATGAGCTCATTTTAGATCAATAAATAAAAATTATAAAAAACCCAATTCTAACAAACAGTTTAATTTCTTTAAAGGAAATTTTATTGATAATTCATTACCATTCATGATATTTGGCTTCTGGTAGTCGGGTATTTCAAAACAATTGTGCTTATACTTTAAATGTACAGTTTTATACATTCTTAAATTTTAAATATTTGAAATTGTTTTTAAAATATGTAAAATAACCACATTTTTCATATTTTCATTAAGAAAATTGTAAATTAAGCAAGAGAAAACCACACACTGTCTTACAGACACACACACACACATCGAAAATGTTCAATATACAATAAGGCTTTAATGATTTACGTAATTTTTCATCATAAATATTTAGAAATTTAAAAAAATAATTTAATATTTGTAAAAGATTTTTAAGAAAAAAATAAAAAGGAAACAAATTGATAAACAAGACAAGAGGTTTCTTAACACAATATGTTAACATTTTACGTTTGTAACTTTTGTATTCATTTGCAAAACGAAAATGAGCCAAACATTGCACAAAACAAACAAATTATTCATTATAAATTTGATGATGATCAAACAAATGTGTATAAATACCAACACAATAGTATAAGTTATTTATATTTTTTTTAATACAAAAGTACATATTAGCAAAAAATGATTCAATATGTTTAATATAAGTAAAGGAAACACTGTATTTTTCTTACGGAAATTTATAAACTATTTTAAAAATTCAATTAAGTTACACTTTAAATTTATTTCTTTGGCATGCGTATTTTAATTTAAATATAAAAATTTTGCACCTTTAGTTAAACAAAGGTCTTGTTTACAGATAATACTTTTTCGTTTTCGAATTTCACGCACAATAAAATTTAAATTTTATTCCATTTATATGGGGTTTGTTCGATTAATGTCGTTAAGTAGTTAAGCTAGTGGTAGAGAAGTCATAAAATTATTAAAATATATTTTTATATTATTATTAAAATTATTTTTTACGATTAAACAAAACGCGCAGGTCGTACAAATATTTTAAATACATTGAACAAGAAAAATATATCAAATGTGTATTAGAAAACAAAAACGATCGTTTGAATTCGAACGAACAAACAACTGTTCATAATACCTCGATACATTGGGAACTAAGCGTTAAGCAAATTGTTTAATGATTGCGAAGTATAAAAATGAGAAAAAAAAATATATCAACCTCAAATAATCTACAGTATGAGTTCAGTTTATTAGAAACAGTTTTTAATATTTATTTTTAAATTATTTGTGAAATAGCTAAAACAATAAAAACTTGGAATTTTTTGTTACATTCAAATGTTTTAAATGTTTATTGTTTTTTAGTTTAGTGCATTTAATTGGAAATTTAAACAAAACTTTCTTTAAATAAAAACTATTTGAAATTTTCGTATTTTTAACATTTGCCTCATATTTTAGTCAACTTATTTTAAGTATAAATTAACATTTAAAGATTCTAACTTAATTTCGAATTTTCATATTTTTCAATCATAAAATTGTTTAGTTTCAACTTATTTTTTTTTTTTTTTTTTTTTTTTTTTTTTTTCAAATGTTTAATTTTTATCGACCTTTTTCTATATTGATTTTGTTAAATTTTTTATTAGAAATTTCTAAATTGGGCTTTTTTTTTGAATTATTACTAATTTTTCAAGCTTAAGGTCTTTTTTTTTATATATATATAAAAACTATATTTTTTTTTGCATATTTTTATTAATTCGAAAACCAGAACTAAATTTTAAATTTTGCCAAAAACTGTTAATTTGTAATATAACAAACTAATTTGGAGAATAATTTTATAAAAATTTCAAAATGACAGCTCAGTTTTTTCTGTTATAATATTAATGATAAATACTGTTTGTTGTTAGCTGGCCGAGTACAAACTACTATCGAATGCTAATCATTGCTAAAAAGTTTGAGCACAATAACATACTATACAAAAAACAATTAAACGATAAAAGTTTATTAACAGTTTGAATAGCGAGATCGAGAGAAAGGAAATTAAAAAAAATAGAGCAAACATTTCATTATTATTTTAATAAAAAAACATAAAATTTGTTTGTTGAAATTTTGTGAAAATGTGTATATCAATTTAAGCGATGAAAGGTAAAATACTCAATAAATATAATATCGTCATTAATTGGTTTAAAGGTCATTAATATGCTATACAAAATATTAGACAGAAAAGCGAATTATAAACAGAAACACAAAGAGAGAAAAACACAATAGCAATTTTAAATAATTTGCAATATTTAGTTGTTACTCTGTGTTTCTGTATTTATTTAATAAAAAAAATGCCTTAAGGTCTGCGGGGTCTTGTTATAATTATATTTTGGCAATGTATAGGATCTTACGTTTTACTGGTATGTTTTTAGCTATTGTATGAAAATAAATATAATTTTTTATGACAATTAGAAACAAAATTTGTAAATTTATTGACGTTGTTTTTATAAAAAGAAGAGTTTAGTTATTTCGGTTAAATTTCTAAATAAATATTATTATTTTTTATTTTAAATTAGTCACGTTTTACCACAAAACTAATGTTTTTTTATATTTTTAATACCTATACACGTCACAAAGCATTGATGATGGTTTAATAATCTGTCATCAAATAGGAAATACGTTTGTACTAAAGGTGTGAATAAATTTTACTCATAATTATAATAGCATCTTAAAAATGACTTAAAAGAAAGTTAATTAACTTTTAGATCTAGATAATTGAAAATAATAATTAGATAAATCTTTATTAAGTACCCATATTGTATAGTTATTATTTTGAGAGTATTGCAGCACTAAAGGAAGTTCAACAAATATAAATAAAGAGTATCTATGTCAACTTTTACCAAATAAACAGCAGTTAAGTAAACCAACAGAATGAAAAATGTGTATACATTTTAAGATACCATTATACAAATATGTATATTAGGTACAATACACTTTGTTGTCCAGTTCTAAACTGAGAGTACGTTCGATTTTCTTATCTTTATACAGTCGACCGCAAAACTAAGGACACATACACATATATGTGCGAAAGCATGGAATTAGCAGCAAACACCAACTTAAACAACTGCTTCTAGACATTCCCACGACAGCCGGTTCTACGCACCGGAATGACCCGAGATCACTCGGCCAAGGGCTGTCAACTCAGCAATTACTGCTGTTACAACAACAACAACAACACTGCTTCTAGAAGAGTGGAATAAACTAAGCGCCGAGACAACAAAAAACTTAGTGAATTCCATGAATAAGGGATTAAAGTCTGTCTTACATAATAAAGGCTACCCCACGAAATATTAGTTAAGTAACATTTTCGAGATATTTGCGCTTTTTTTTAAATAATTTGGTTTTTATTTTACAGGTGTGTCCTTACTTTTGCAATTTAAATTTAAGTTCTAAGACAAACATTTTCTAAACAGACAAACATTGGTAATACGACCAAATGGATTTTCTTTTTTTTAAATTCAATTGAATTTAACCATTATATTTTTTCGTTTTATAGTTTAATTGGTTGTTTTTTGTAGAATAAATCTAGTTTTGCGGTCGACTGTATGTAGGTTACTGATAAGAAAAGGAACAAAATCACCTCAATTCCACGGGGTCGATGATTGTCGAACATTAATAATGATGTATGAATGTGGAAAAACTTCAAGGTAAAAATAATTTATAAATAAACACAAACATTTTTAAAAACTATAATTCTCTTAAAATCATATGCAAAATAAAAATGTAATGTTTGCAAATAATCGAAAACTCAACCTATAAAACAATAAACAAACAAACAGCCAATCGTTCGGCCAGGTATTAAAGAAAACAACCAAAATAGTTTGTCAGAACCAAACACACATAAAGATTAGTCTAAAAATATCAAAAAGAAAAGAATAAGTTTGGTGCAAAAGGCCAATGAGATCAACTACGGAAATTAAATTAATTTCTCTATACAATAAAAACCAAAAAAACTTTGACTAGCAGGAAGGCAGGCAGCTCAACAATGTCTTCAACAAATATCATGCATGAAAAGTACTACGTACTTATTTTTTTCATTAATTCGAATAAAACTGGCTTGGCTGGCGATGACACTTAAAAACATTAATGAAAACTTTTTGTAATTTATTATATTATGCCCAAAGGATTTAATGTTGACATACTTTAACACTTTGTACCTAAGTAAAATATTTCTTTTTGTATAATTGAAGCAAAAACACTTTTACACATAGAAAAGCTACAAAAAAAACTTTTTTAGTCATTCCTCCACATTAATGCAAATTTTATGAAGTTTTGTTTAATATTTGTGTAAAAATATAAAGAAAACTTACTTGTTTGATGTTTTCAAGGCTTTGTGACAAATTAAGTTTAATAAAAAGTAAAAAAAATTGTAAATTACTGCAGAAAATTGGAGAATTTTAATATTTTTTTTTGCTAAATTTCACACCAAAGTTTTTTCAGTATTATTCTTGTTTTTGTACACAGTTGCTCAATAAAGTAGCATAATAGTTGGAAACGTTGAACCCTGTCAACGCTAGGAAAGTACAAAAATAAAAACAGGCATGTTTAAAACTTGTAAAAATTAAATTTAAAATATGTATAACTTAAAAATGTACATATATTATTTATTTAAATGTGAAAATGTTAATTAATTAAACATAATTTTTTTTATTACATATTATACAAATATCAAACCTTATTATCCTGCTAATTTAAACTGTTCTCATTTAACAGCTTCCGTTTTAGTACTAAACAATAAAATACTCTTTTCTACAACTCTGTTAATCTATTACTTTGCTGTTAGTTCCCTACGTTGTTGCTTATAATTAGTCGGCAATATATTCGCTGTGTGAGTGGTTTTATTAATAAATTAAAATTTAGTAAATAAATCTTACAAAATAGTAATTAAATGTATTCGCTGTAACTAACTTACGCAGTTAATATGAAATGTTTGAAAAAATCCAATTGGAAAGTGAGATAGATACAAGTTAAGAGGTCAGAGTGGCCACCAGCCACCTACATTTGTTATTGGCCAAAAATGTACATTTTGTAGAATTAATTAATTAATTTTGCATACTTTTCTATATTAAACATAAAACAATAATGATAACGGTGCTGTAAATATGCTTAAAAGTGATTTTTGTTCTTATGAACAACAATCTTGGTTTGTGTGTACAAAAAATGCGCCTTGATTTTTAGTTATTTTTATGTGTTCCGTTTTGTTTACATACGAATTTTTGCATCTCTGTTTGTATTTTACGTTTTTGATTTGTTTCATGGTTTAATTTTTACAACTCTGGTATTCTATTACGTTGTTGATTTGTTTCGTAACGGAAATATAAAAACGGTTCTTTTAAAATAAAACATTCTATATATGAATAAAAAAAGCAATATGTAATTTACAAAAACATAAATTAATTAAATCTAATTAAATGTTTTAACAGTTTTTAGTGGCCAAATTTAAAAAAGAAATAAATTCAAAGTCGGCCAAATTTGTTTTAAAGTAATGATGAATAAGGTGTTGTATTAGAATAAACAAATGTTTGAAACGTTAACATAAATGTTTTAAATATTACACTAAATTTTAAGAAAATGACAATGTGTGACTAAGGGCCATTATTACAACTTGCCTCAAATGTTCTTAATAGTAAAAGGTAACTTTAATTAAAGTGAGGAATAAAGTGACCTTTAAAATTTTTCGTTATTACAACTTCCTTGTAAAATAAAATAATTTTTTTCTAAAATATGACAATACCAGTTAAAAACCGATTACTTTTGACAAATTACTGACAAGAAACAGTAAATTTTTTGTGTTTGTGAAAATATTTGTTTGTGAAAAAAATATAAATCAAACGTCTGCTTTCCATTTTTATTTATCAAATTATTTATTGGCAAACAAAATTAAAACTAATTTATTTTTCATGAAGTTGTCAATTTTTCAGAACATATGGCAACTTCAAATACATAAACCTCACTATAAATTTAAAGGCAAGATGATCTTCCCTTTAGCTTATCGGTCAGTTTTAGATTAAAGTAGACTTATAATAACCAAATACTTCTTATCTGTCCGATAACATCATACCTTTAACTATTACCAAGTTGTAATAATGGGCCTAAATATAAAATTTTACATATGCAGTTGTTTTATAATGGTTCAAATGGAAACGTTGGATGTCTACCAATCGTACTATTCAAGTCATACACCGGAAATATAAATTTTTGGTTAGTAAGGTGAGTAAAATGTTGAAATCATTTTAAAATATCTTAATTCGTAAATATAAAAGAATTCTAAGTACAATTGTAAAATACATACATATTTAGTGCATTTTATTGTATAACTATTTAAGTCTGCACGAATAATTAATAAACTAAAATTAATACTAGAAACTATTGAGCGGTTGTTTTGTTTATTTGGTTTTGAGAACATTTTGTTCGCACAACTATTGCTGCCATCAAATGTAATTTTCACACATAATGAACTGCTTTTTAAAAAATTGCAAAGAAAACTATAAATGAACATTGACACGTTTCTCCCACTCAGAAGAACATGACCGTAATCTCAGAAGCCTATGACCATAAATACGTTAAGCAAAACTTATAGTTGTTAACACAATTTTATAGGTAGATCTGGATGAATCATACACCAATTTCATCTATTATTCATCTAGTATTAAAGTTTTTCGGAAGACATATTCTGAAGTTTTTAAAAACAAAACTACGGTTATTTTAAAACTAAATTTTAAAGTATTGTACAGAGCTGATAAAAATAAATTTTTAATGAAAGTTGGTAAAATTTGTAAATACCATTTGCCATCTCTGCTTCTAAGTTAACATTTATTTCAAGCAAGTGTAAAATTGTTGGGAATATTTTGTTTTCATAAGTTAATTTCTCTAATACCTACAATACTTTAATCTCGAAAATTAAAAAATGCACAGGTATTTCAAAAATTGTAGGAAATTTTAGTTTTTTATTATTTAACTAAATAAATAAATTATTATTTAATTAAATTTCTATATTAAGTACTTCCTAAAATTACATTAGAAATTACTTAAAAAACTACCCCTTAATAATGTAAAAAAGCCCCCATGTTTAACTTAAAACTAATTAATTTAGCATCTACTTATTGAAAAATCTAGCTTGATGTAAACCATCGCTACAGGCAGTTTTTCTAGAACCCAAACACGAGGCATAACCCATAGCATGGGGTATAAAGTTTTGTTCATAGACACCGGTAAAAAGATGAGCAAAGGGTCCGCTAGCGAAGACAGCCACGTCGTCACCACCATGAGTTTCCGATTCCAGAGGTACAGTGGAAGGAAATTTATAATTTTTATGCTTCATATTGGTTTCCAATAGATTTTTGCGCTTAACACCAGCGCTATGTTTCAGAAGGTTGCTTTCAAAACCAGGACCATTGGCATAACTTAAAGTGGCATAGGGTAATTGATCCGAAGCCAATTGACCATTATTAATGCCGAAGATATCGTTTTTGCGGCTAGAATAACCAGCCACCGACATGGTATGCGAATGATCGGAGGTCACAACAATAAGAGTATCTTCTATGCTGGTTTTGCCACGAGCAAATTCTATAGCTTTACCAAATTCAGCAGTCTCATCTAAAGCCTTCATGGCCATAGTATCATGATGAGCATGATCTATTCTGCCGCCTTCTACGAACAGGAAATAACCTTTTCCATCACTTTGTTTTTCCAATAGATTTAGGGCTACTTGCACCATTTCTTCCAGTGTAGGTATAACTTCGGGATCCGCATCCATATGATAGGGATTGTGATTGGAGGCAAAGAGACCCATAACTTTCTCGGTGTTGGCGGGTAAATTCAAAAGATCCTTTTTATTTGAGACATAATGTGAATTGGGACCATTTAACTCTTGCCATTCTTGTATAAGATTGCGACCATCCAAACGTTTACCCGGTTCTTGGTGTCTGGGTAGAAAATGTTCTTGGCCACCGCCCAATATAACATTCAAATTCCGTCCCACCTCACCATGCACCAATTGTGTAGCAATATCTATGCAAACATTGGGATCGTTCTGAGTTTTCAATATTTCCGCATCATTTTCCCAATTACGATTAGCTGCATGCGCATAAATACCAGCTGGGGAAGCATGAGTCACTGTGGTGGTGGTTATTAAACCAGTGGCCATACCTTGAGCTTGAGCCCATGCGGCTATGGAATTCACATGTTGTTCGCTGATGTTTTGTCCTTGACAGTCATTCAATTCGATGGCAGCTGTAACACCCAAGGTACCGTAGTTGGCCTTAACACCACCCAAATAGGCAGTTGCTGTGCAGGCAGAATCGGCTACTTGGGTATTGGCACAGTAGGTCTGAAAGTAATTGATAAAGACAGTTTACTTTTAAAACATTTGTTTAGAGATAAGAATATTTAATATTTAATACTAGTGATGCCAACGTTTGATACTCAAAACGCGTAAACATTTTTGAAAAAAGGGCTAAATGGAAAAAAATCCGTGTAAAGCCAAGTGTAAAGGTTTTTACACACTTAGTTGCAGCGATGCCAACTTAGCCCTTTTCGGGATTTTAGTCACTCAAAACGCGAAAAAAGAAAATTGGATGTGGCTGTACACGAATTTTTTTCCATTTAGCCCTTTTTTCAAAAATGTTTACGCGTTTTGAGTCTCAAAAGTTGGCATCACTGCTTAGTTGCGCCTCAAGTTATACTCTCTTGTACACAAGACTTTCAGATGGCAACTAATTTATGTATGTATGTTTATTTTTTTTTTTGAATAGGTCTACGACCTCTTGTTCTTCGATCAGTATTTTCAATTATTCTCTTTGTAAGATGAAATTAATTCAAAGAAATTCTTGCAAACAAATTTATACACTACTGTGATATTTAGATTTCTTAAAAAAAAATATTAATACCTATTATTTTAAATAACTGAAACTCACCTTACTCAAACCGACATAGGGAAATTTCTCAAATGAGAATTGTTTCTCTTCGCCACCCAAATAAACACGACCGGCTGTTATTGTTGGTATTGACATGCCATCACCCAAAAACATGATGACATTTTTAGCCATATTAGTATTCAGTCTGGTCTTACTATCCAATTGTTTATCCAAAATATCTTGTCCCACTTCATTCCAATAATCGGAGAAGTCTTCTTCCGGCTTGGCAGAATCAAAGTGTAACATGAGCGTGGATCGTTTATGAAGACGATCACGTTTAAAATTGAACATGGGATGCATGCGATGATCCTCATTTACGGTATTAACAAAAACTGAAAAAAAAAATACGGAAATTAGTAAATAATACCACAAAAATAGAATATTTAAATTATAACAAATCAAAATTAAATATTATCAGTCATGTCACAGAATTTAATTCCGTTCGGAAGTGGAATTAATTCCGTATTTTGCTCCTTTAGAAAGAGTAAAACGAAAATTTTTTTTGCAAAGAAACCACTTTTAATTTAAAATAGAATATTTAAATTATATCAAATCAAAATTAAATATTATCAGCCATGTCACAGAATTTAATTCCGTTCGGAAGTGGAATCAATTCCGTATTTTGCTCCTTTAGAAAGAGTAAAACAAACATTTTTTTCGCAAAGAAACCACTTTTAATTTGATGTGTGGAATTGATTTATTGAAATAATTTCTAGATTTCATTCCGAAAAAATTTTTCGTTTTACTTTTTCTATAGGAGCAAAATACGGAAATAATTCCACTTCCGAACGGAATTAAATTCTCTGACACGGCTGTAAATAAAACAAATTGCAATATTTTTTAATTGTTTTTAAAAAATTACATCACAAGTAGGAATGATGTGTGATAATAGATTATTGCAAATGTAAATTCTATCTACGCGTATTTTCACATAATAAACTAAAAACTTTGTCTTTTAAACTTACCTCGTCCATTGACAGCGGGTTGGGTCAACAATACAAATATTAAAAACCTTTTAATGATTAACCACATTTTGCTTAAATTCTGTAGTATATTTTTTTGTCTGCTTTCAGCAAAGTATAATGCACACTCTTCAGCGTTTGACTTAGCACTGACTCAAAATTTTGTCTATCACTGGTATTTATACGAAATCTACAAAGAATTTTGAAAAGTACCATATTTTTACTGATAAACTCTATACAAACAACAACACAAATTTAGGTAGATTTTAAATTAAGACACGTTTTCTCTATAGATTTCTTGTCTCAATCAGGGTTACCGTTCGCCGACTAAAGTCGCAATTTGACCCTTTTTTGGCGGCTTACGACTTTTTATGAGACTTTTTAAAATTACCTAATTTTGAGACTTTTTTAATTTTGTTACGACTTTTCAATTCATTGCAAATTTGCTGTATTTGTTTGTTATTTTTTTTAATAAAAAATTGCCAAATGATGAAAAGTGAAATAGTATTAAAAGAAATCAACAAATTGTTCTTCGTTTGGCAAAATTGTTTTATATATATTTTTTGACACATTGTCGGTTTAATGTATTTTTCGTAATGTTTTCAAACGTGGAAATGTGTATACTTTTTTATTAAAAAAAGAAACGGTATAAAATGTTATTCTTTCCTCTAAGAAAACTAATGTGTCGCGATATTATTCCAAAGAAAGTGAAGTTTAATATAAATATCTTAAGCAAGATGAAGAAGCGTTCTTTTTGCATTTCTTGTAAACAGCTCCTGATAAAACAAAACAATCATCTACAGCAATATGAAAGCACAAAAAAACATATAACTAACATTAAAGAAGCGTCTGAAAATACAAAAATGCAACTACAATAGTTTTTTCCCGAAAAGAAACAGCAACTTTCGTAAAAGCGTTACAGATATGAAACTAGTGCTACGCGGGATTTGCAAAAACCAATCATTTAAGTCTATGGAAGGTTATTAAAAAAGTTTGCGACTTTTATTTTTCAAAACGACTTTTTTGTGCGACTTTTTTTTTTAACGACCTTTTGAGCGACTTTTTGAAAATTCTCAACGGTAACGCTGGTCTCAATACTAGACTAGTTTAAAAATGTTGATAAGAGAGAGTAACGTTATGGTATTTGTACAGCTGCTGAGTCTCGAGACTTTTGAAACAAAGTCAGCGTTTTTATTTTTAAAATACAATATAAAAATAATGTTCACGTGAATTTCATAACGACTGTACTGAATACAAACAGCAATTGTATTAACTTGCTGCTTTTGTTCACGTGATAAGTCCTTAAAAGTGGGATGGGTACGTGTTTAGATGAATGAAATTTTATTTGAAAAAAAAAACAAAAACAAAAAAATCATAACAATAATTGGAAACATAATATTTATTATCTATTAATGATTATGTATGAGGTTATTTATAATTTTAAAGAAATATTTTTAGATTTTGTTAACAACTGAACTAGAAAAATGTGTTTGAATCACGGAAATTTCTTAAAGCATATCGCTGGCTTAACATGTAAAGGCTCTAATCTAAGTCCACTTTTTTTAGAAATTGAGATTTTGATGCAGTTGTGTTGAATAAGTAAAAATACATCGATTACAAAAAAAAAAAAAAAAAAAATACAGTTATCTCATTTGTTGTTGTTGTTTTGTAGTGATGAGTAAAGGCGCTTCAAGGCTTCCAATGTTGACATATCAACTGTTTCGCGCGGAATAGTCTGAGAGTCCAACCAATTGACATAATATTATAATATTAATCGTTATGATGTTACTTATTTGGATCATTCATTTTTTCCAAAAATTTAACAATGTACAATTTTGTAAAAATATTCCTCTTGGCCGTGGAAAAAGCGATTCCAAAGTGACGGACATTCGACGAATACAATACACACCAAATGGTGAAATTAATTTTAAACTTAGATTTCCTGATGAATGGAAAAATCTCCACCAGAAAATAAATGAAAATGTAGTCGCACTAGAGTGGTCGGATTTACATCATTAAAGACTAGAAAGTTCAAAGACTTACAATCAGGCATGTGATGGAAATCGAAAACGAAAACGAATGAGTTTTAAAAGTGAATTTTTTCGTAATATTTCTGTATTGAAAAACTTTTATCACATAAAATATAAAGATATTGGGCTACTAAAGAGAATCTTAAAACAAAAATTTTAAAAATTAGATTATAAATGCATTAAAATGTACATACTTTTCGCTTATAGCGAACTTGAAGGGACTGGGCAAAATGGTTCGTTTTAAACGAAGTTCGCTTTAAATGAAGACTTGAAAAAAAAAACATTTATATAAGTCTATTTATTAAAACATTAGGATATTTTAATACAAAAAATTAGTTTTTAAAAAAAATCAGTCATAGAAAAATACAAAAACAAATTGCATTTACAGATTTCAAAAATGTTTATTCAAAAAAAAGTTTGATTGTTTTTTGTCTCTCCTGTAATATTGTAAAATATGGACTTAGAGCCTTTACATGTTAAGCTAGCGATATGTATTTAAAAAACACATTTAAAAACACATGCTCTTTCCGGCTTTAATACATATTAAAACAGTTTTGCTATCCATTAAAGAATTCCTGATAAAATAAAAAAAAAACTATTTCCACGAAGCAATACTTTAAGCTAAGCTAATTATCTTTTAGACATCGTGGTGATTATACTTTCAATTCGTTTTACTCTCTTATTCGTAAATGTCAAAAAGCACAAATGTGCGTATACTATTAAATAAATTTAAGAGCGATTTAAGCAACAACATTTGTGCTGTGTGAACGCTGAAGAAATTACAAGGATAAAATTGTAACAATCTATTTAATAGGAATTGTTTTGTGTAAATTGGCACTAAATTACACCTAATTTCAGGATGTGTTGCAGATGTTCTACATTTAGAAGACTCGAAGTAATAAAACTCAATCATTCACTATTTGTACTATGAAATTGAACTTACAAAATCCTTCACAAATCATTTTAGGAATGATTTTGAATGCGAATTGATTAATGAGGAACGTGAGAATGTTTTTAAATAAACAATATTTATAATGATATAAAGCCTTTTTTATAATATCATATAAAAAGGGATTTTTACAGGGAAATATATTTCATAAAAAAATAATTCTGCTTTTTTAATCTGACAGTGACACCTACAGCATGCAAAGGCTTCTAAACAATTGCCCTTGGATTTTTAGTAACCAATATCGCACATTCACAAATGAAAATGGGCTTCGTCTGAAAAGTGATTTTTCCAGAAAAACCATCATTAAATATACATTATATTTTATTTTAATACGCTAAAAATCCTTTATTTTATGATTCATTGCATTACATTGTTTACTAATTATGAAATAAATAACTAAACACGTTGAGCACCTTAACCTTGAGAACTACTTTTGAAAATCTTAAAACTACCTAAAACTAATCCGTCTACGCACACATGCGTACCATCCGCTGATAATCGTATTTTGTGTTATCACACTGTGTGATAAACACATTGTAGGAATTTCCCAATCATCAAAATATGTTTCTTTATTTACATAAAGACCTTAACAACTAATCTTAAACTAAAAGCAAAATAATCTATTTACTGGTCGCACGCAGGCGTACCAGCCGCTGCTAAGCGTATTTTGTGTTATCGCATTGTGTGATAAACACATTTTAGGAATATCCTTATCAACAACTTAAAATTTCATGTTCATGTTTGAACAACATTGTTAGAATAACGATAGTTATTCATTGCAAAAATTTACGTAAACAATGTTTTATAATAATGACTTTTTTAATTATTTAAGCTTGAGGTCTTTATATTTATAAAATATTATATTTATTATTTTCGATATTTCGCTAACCTTTGGTTAGCATCTTCAGGAAATTAATTAACAAATTTTATTAAAAATAACAAAACGATAACAAATTTATGAAAAAATTTTTTTCTTTTTTGTCATAAATTCAATTCAAAAAACTATTTGTCATAAAAAGTTTTTTAACCTAGTAATAATACCTATATATTTTACATACTTATAAATAAATACATTTCTAATTAAACTTATTTTATTCTAACATACATATCGTGACCTAAGAACAAGAAAATCTTAATTTTTATGTAATTTAATTTGCAAATTTAACCTTCCTGTTCCAAGGTCACGATATGTATATTTATATTATTATATCTAAACTTCTATCTCTTAATAACTAAATTTCTATAATTATTAGCTACTAGCTAAACCCGGTGTGCTTTGCTACCCCCCCCTCGTCATAAAATAAAATAAAACGTATTTATATATTTACAAACATTTATTTATTTAATTTTAATGTATTTATTGCAATGCTTTAGGCGAGACCATGCCCCTTTGTCCACTTACATAGTCAAGAATTTATTATTTCGTAAGAATATTCTGTTGTGAAAATTTAATGACGATCGGTCCAGTAGTTAAGACTATATTACGATGTTTAATTTTCCTAAAAAGGGGCGTGGTCCCACTCACTTTTCTCCTGGTACGAATTCCTAATTATGCCAATACCATATGTAGCAAATATCACCGACGTACGTCAAAAAATGCCCAAAATATGGCGGCTTAAATTTGTGGGTTATATGAGCGGTGCCACCCCCGTTTGTACGATTAAAACTTCATATAGCCTATTATTCCTTCCAGAGTCACAGTAACATGCTGTAAAAATTTCAGGCAGATTGGTCCAAAGGTTTGGCCTCCTATTAAGCACAAAAATACAGACACACATTCATTTATATATATATAGATTAAAAGTAATATAATTTAAGGTGAAATGGGGCGAAAAATGGGGATTTGGTAATAAAAAAATGTATGTAGTTAAAAAGTATATAAAACTTTAGGTAAATACATATTACAAAAAAAGTATTTTGTATAGCAAACATTGTTAGTGGTATAAGTAAGTATCTGAATTAAGAAAAGGGGGCGATGAAGTAGGAGTAGTTCATAGTTATATGGCGACGTTAACAGTATTAAGAGCAATATACTACCAAATAAAAAAAATACGTTGGAATGAACAAATTTATATTTATATTATTTATTTTTTATAGAGAATAAAACTTTAAAAAATTTGGCGTGAAAGGGGCGCACACTGTGGCCGTGTAGTGCATTTAATGGCCTTAAATCAAGGAGGTTTCGGAGCTTCATGAAATTTTGCACACATTTATGTTAAATTTTTTAAGAATTTTAATTTTTTTTTTTTTTTAATACGCCCACTTTTACGCCCACCTCCCATACAACTTAAATACAAAATGTGGCATAACTTCCATGATTTTAAATATATCAACTCAATTTTCGTAAAACATTAATATTATAATTGTAGAATGAGCTCCTGAAAATATGAACTTAATCCGCCCACTTTTACGCCCACCTCCCATACAAATGATATTTAAAAAATGCCATATCTTCTGTAAATTTGTAACTAGAATGTTTATTTTTCGCAAAAATGCATATAACATCTATTAAATGCTGTTTTGAAAATATGAAGAAAATCCGCCCACTGTAACACCCACCCCCCATACAACTCCAATACAAAAATTTTGTCAGTTTCACTCTATTTCATTTATTAACAACTTTTTTACATCTTCGTGATAATCTAATTTTTTAAGCTTAAATTTCGTTCTAAATGAATTGATATATGGGTCGGAGGATACCAACAAATGATGCATTACGTCTTCGTTAGTAGAACAGCGCCCAGTCTTGCGCGAGTGATATAGCCTATAACGTCTATAATCTTTGTTCCTCGCTGCCTGTGCTTCTTCTGATAACATTCCTTTAAAAACTAAACCATATGTTAATTTAAAATGTATGAAACAAATTGTATATTTAACCTACCTATAGGTAGAATGGCCTCAGATACAATTTTGCTACCATGTATCACAACTTTATGCACTGTGATGGGCATGTAGTACCATCCATACAAATCAATGTACAATTTTGCCGTGTCTATACAATATATGTGGAATTTCTCAGCGTCTATTGCCTGACTGCAACTTATTGTGGATAATATAATTTTGAACCGATGAATCAGTTTTTAAGAGAAAAAATGCGATCAATGTTAAGTTATTGATAATATATGTAAAGCTCTTCATTTAATGTGGAGTAAGTTCACATTTAGATTTTTTGTTGTTTAGTCTACGTAAACAATGTACCGATATTGCTTTGATAAACACTTTTGTGTACATTTGTTTTTGTAATCGGCACTCAAATTTAGGTTTTTTCTATATAGTACACATGCAATGAAATTTTTGTATTTCTCGATCCCAAATTGGCACCGGCTACGTGTACGAGTAGCAAAGAAAGAAAGAATGCGCATTTGTTTTTGCACGCGTAAAATAACGCATATTTTTTACTGTAATTTTTTGGTTTTTCATTGTTTTTTCGGCGGCGGGCAAATTGGGGCAGGTTTTTTTTTTTTAGTCTGTTAGCTGAGACTCTCAGCATTAATTTGGTATATGACTCCATGTGTCGCACTGCTTCGCACACAACTAAAAGTCTAAAAGAAAATCATAAATGTTTATTTTTTTGGCTCAAAATATATTGTCAAAGGAAATTTTTTTTTTAAATTTTTTAAATTTTTTTTTTTTAATTTACATAATGCTTAATGTCTATTTTAAGTGAAAAAATACTTATAAGGTACATTCGGTGTATAGTTTATAAGTAACAAGCTTTTGAATATAACATAGAAAACTATCACATTTGAGACTTGTTCACATACTTCAACTTTGCGCTGCTCGCGACATAAAACCAATGGAGGTATTTGCATGAAATTTTCCACACATGACCTTCAGATAGTGTTTAACCATCTGTGCAAAAATCATCAAAATCGGACCGAAGGTCCAAATTGATTTATTGCCGCAGTGGCCACAGTGTGGGGCGTGGCTTAAGAAATATTTATTTTTACCTCGCCTGGAGTATATAATGTGTATACAATTTGAAGTAAATCTGTTAAAAACTATATGGGAGCAATTACATAATTTTTAAAAAGTGGGCGTAAAAATGAGCGTGGTCAAAAAAAAAGTACCCTATTAATCATACCAGAGTCTTAGTTAAATGCTGTGAAAATTTCAAAAATATCGGTCCAAAGGTTTGGTCTTCAATTACAATATTTTAAAAAAGTGGGCGTAAAAGTGGGCGTGGTAAAAAAAGTACCCTATTATTCCTTCCAGAGTCACAGTAACATGCTGTGAAAATTTCATCAAAATCTGCTCAGCCGTTTTGGAGTCTATACGTTACATACATACATACATACATACATACATACATACATTGAATTTTATATATATAGATATGTTCTGTGTCTGCTTTAAAATTAATTCTCTGTGTAATTGGTGTATTAATTATTTGTAACATTTCTAATATATATCTGCGTTTTTAGTTAGTTTCAGTGTTTAAAACCGACGCTTCTTCAAAATTTGGATTGTGATTAAATTGATGACAATGATGACTTAATGCTGTCTTTTTTGAATTAATGTCCCTATATTTTTGATCACATCTATGTCCTGCAATTCTAGTCTTTAATTTGTTCTTCGTAGTACCTATGTAAACCTGGTTGCATCTTTCATTATCATTTCCTTTACAAGGAATTTTGTATACAATGTTGGACATATCCCATTTACTAGTTTTATCCTTTGTCTTGCTAAATAAACTATTCAATGTATTATAAGCTTTGTATGTTATCTTATATTTATCATTGTTAAAGATTTTTGATTCTTTTATCCTTTCTGAAAAATTTGATATATACGATAATGATTTGTATATCATAGGTTCTGTTTGTCTAATAATTCTATCATTCTGATTACTCCTATCTTTGTTGTGATTAATTAATCCATAACTCAAACTATTTGAAAAATTGTTATCCCTTAATATATTTCTAATTTTAATTATGTTTTTTATGTGATAAACCTTGTCACTAATTGTTAGTACCCTATTAATTAAATTTTTAGCAGTATTTATAATAATCCGTCTACTGTGTCCAGAATAATAATTTAAAATTCTGCCTGATGCTGTTGGTTTTTGATACCAATCTATTAATAAATTATTTCCATTTCTTATTATTAAAGTATCTAAGAAAGGTAATTTTGAGTTACTTTCCATTTCCAAAGTAAATTTAATATTACTATTAAACTCATTAAATGTGTCTAACAAGTTATTTACCCCACCTTCAATAATAATGCAGAAAAGGTCATCAACATATTTTATCATTATCTTAGGTTTAATATTCAGTTTTCCAATGGATGTGTCAAGTAACCTTTCCATTACAATATCCGCTACAATTGGAGAAGCAGGAGATCCCATTGGAAGTCCTTTCAGTTGTGTATATACTTTCCCATTACAACAAAAATATCTGTTGTCTTCTATACAAAATTTTAAAATTCTAAAAAACAATCCCTTGTCAATTTTCGTATATTGCTCTACTATGCTCCATTTTTCTTCTATTATTTCAAGTGCCAAATCTACTGGTACACTTGGAAATAGAGATACCACATCTAATGAAATTAATTTTTCTTTTGTTTGTATACAATGATTACTTAAAGAATGAAGTATTAGGAATTAAAATAAATAATAAATTTTTTGTAAATAAAACTAAAGAGGATTTTCCAAGGGATGTTAAGTGGATGTTATCATTAGGACCAAAATATATTTTACCAGTTAAAAAGGAAAATATCCCTAAGCTAAAAATTATAACAGAAGGAGAAGATTTAGTTCAAACAATAGAGGGGAAAGAAGATCAGGAAATAGCTAGAAATAAATTGTCAACTATTTTGGACAATCAATTGAACAAAATGAGATTAGATAACAGGGATAAGTTTATATTGGATAAATTTAATAAGACAAAAAGTTTTTTAAAGAAAAATAGGAATATATTAATATTAAAGGCAGATAAGGGTAACACAACCGTAGCTATGTATAAGGGAGATTATGATATAAGAATTAATAATATTATAGAAGATGATACAAAATATAAGGTAATCAATAAGGATCCTACGAGTAAATTGGAAAAAACTAATAATGAAATTGTAGAAGATCTTTTTAGGCAGAAAATTATATCCATATCCGAAAGACATAAACTAAAAACAAATATTGCTACTTCTCCTAAACTTTATGGTTTACCAAAAATTCACAAGGTCGATTTTCCTTTGAGACCAATATGTTCTTTTGTCAACTCACCATCTTATGAATTGTGTAGATATTTGACGAATATTTTAAAAAGAATAACTGAACATTCTATATATAATGTTAAAGATTCAGTGCAATTCAAAGATATGTTAAGTAATCATTGTATACAAACAAATGAAAAATTAATTTCATTAGATGTGGTATCTCTATTTCCAAGTGTACCAGTAGATTTGGCACTTGAAATAATATAAGAAAAATGGAGCATAGTAGAGCAATATACGAAAATTGACAAGGGATTGTTTTTTAGAATTTTAAAATTTTGTATAGAAGACAACAGATATTTTTGTTGTAATGGGAAAGTATATACACAACTGAAAGGACTTCCAATGGGATCTCCTGCTTCTCCAATTGTAGCGGATATTGTAATGGAAAGGTTACTTGACACATCCATTGGAAAACTGAATATTAAACCTAAGATAATGATAAAATATGTTGATGATCTTTTCTGCATTATTATTGAAGGTGGGGTAAATAACTTGTTAGACACATTTAATGAGTTTAATAGTAATATTAAATTTACTTTGGAAATGGAAAGTAACTCAAAATTACCTTTCTTAGATATTTAATAATAAGAAATGGAAATAATTTATTAATAGATTGGTATCAAAAACCAACAGCATCAGGCAGAATTTTAAATTATTATTCTGGACACAGTAGACGGATTATTATAAATACTGCTAAAAATTTAATTAATAGGGTACTAACAATTAGTGACAAGGTTTATCACATAAAAAACATAATTAAAATTAGAAATATATTAAGGGACAACAATTTTTCAAATAGTTTGAGTTATGGATTAATTAATCACAACAAAGATAGGAGTAATCAGAATGATAGAATTATTAGACAAACAGAACCTATGATATACAAATCATTATCGTATATATCAAATTTTTCAGAAAGGATAAAAGAATCAAAAATCTTTAACAATGATAAATATAAGATAACATACAAAGCTTATAATACATTGAATAGTTTATTTAGCAAGACAAAGGATAAAACTAGTAAATGGGATATGTCCAACATTGTATACAAAATTCCTTGTAAAGGAAATGATAATGAAAGATGCAACCAGGTTTACATAGGTACTACGAAGAACAAATTAAGGACTAGAATTGCAGGACATAGATCTGATAAAAAATATAGGGACATTAATTCAAAAAAGACAGCATTAAGTCATCATTGTCATCAATTTAATCACAATCCAAATTTTGAAGAAGCGTCGGTTTTAAACACTGAAACTAACTACAAACGCAGATATATATTAGAAATGTTACAAATAATTAATACACCAATTACACAGAGAATTAATTTTAAAGCAGACACAGAACATATAGCTAATAATTATAGAAATTTAGTTATTAAGAGATAGAAGTTTAGATATAATAATATAAATATACATATCGTGACCTTGGAACAGGAAGGTTAAATTTGCAAATTAAATAACATAAAAATTAAGATTTTCTTGTTCTTAGGTCACGATATGTATGTTAGAATAAAATAAGTTTAATTAGAAATGTATTTATTTATAAGTATGTAAAATATATAGGTATTATTACTAGGTTAAAAAACTTTTTATGACAAATAGTTTTTTGAATTGAATTTATGACAAAAAAGAAAAATATTTTTTCATAAATTTGTTATCGTTTTGTTATTTTTAATAAAATTTGTTAATTAATTTCCTGAAGATGCTAACCAAAGGTTAGCGAAATATCGAAAATAATAAATATAATATTTTATAAATATAAAGACCTCAAGCTTAAATAATTAAAAAAGTCATTATAAAAATAAAGGTCAAATAAGAATAAAATAATGTTTTTTAATTTTTTAAGTGTTAAATGTATTTTTTACATTATTATTTTGAGTCAGATAAAAAGTTCTTCGAAAGTTATTATTTTCAATTAATAGATTCGCTAGTATGTAGACATACCTATGTATATAAACATTTATGGCAATTCTGTAAATTATCCGTTAATTTTAAAATTAATACAGAATGATACAAATTGTATATAAAACAATTAAAAAATTAAACAAAATATTGTATTTTCGTAGGTAAAACCATACTAATTTTAACAACTGATAAAATTTACTCGTTGTTCGCTGAAAAATTACACTCTCTTGATTCTTGAGATGTAAATAAGAGCAGCAACAACAACAACAATAATAACAACAGAGCAAAGCAAACGTCAACAAATATTTGACAGCCCCATGTGGAAAAGTCAAAAAAGAAAAAAATTAAACAATTTTCCCCCCACATACACATCTATACAAACGAGCATACACACATATACAAGTGCTATGTATAAACAAATAAACAAGCACAGGTAGGTAGGTAGGGTGGCAGGCGGGCAAGCAAGCGGATGGGGGGAAAGCTCTGACTGATATGAGATACACGAGAAAATTAAAATGAAAATGAGAGCGTTAGAGATTTTTCTTTGGAGAGCAGGAAAATTGTTTTTCAACCATCAACAGCATCCTCAGCATCTGTACGATATTGGCCAAAATAGTTCGCATACAAACGCTAAACGTTCAAATACTACTCTACTAAAATAAAACGGGGCGCGCGTTTTTTTAAACATAATATATATTTTTTTTCTACACTTTACATACATATAGATATACACTACCAACCAAACAACTAACCAACCAACAAAAAAAAAAAAACATATTCAAGTTAAGAAATTTTTCTATACGATACAAAAAAAAGAAGAAATATTTCAAAAAACAAAGTTAATTTTTTAAATACAAATATTAATATTGTTTAAGAGTAAATACCACTAGAATAAAACCCTTTAAACAAGTGAAAAATCAGCCAGAAATTGTCAAAAAAGAATGTGTGTTTTAAGTTTTAAATAATGTATATACAAATACATACAACCATGTATATATGTATATAACAAAAAATGGTAATAATATTTAATATATATGTATATGTACATATGTACATACATACAAATGTATGTAGAAAAAGTATGAAAAAAATAATATCAAAATTATGTGTATATACTTACTTAATATCTATACACGTACATATTTACAAAAGTGAAAAAAATGTTTTAAATTTTAAATTTATAACAAAAAAATATCAAAGCAAATAATTGATTTTTAACAGAAATTTTCTTAAAAATAAAAAATATAACATAAAAGTATATTAAAAGTTTATAAAAATAATAAAAAAACAACAAAAGTTAAACAAATAAAAATATTTAACTGCAAATATACCTACACATACATACATACATACTTCATTAAAAGCAAATGAAATAAAATAGCAATTAATTGTTAAAATTATGTCCACGATAATAAATAGAAAATAAATAAATAATATCTATTTAATTATTTTGAATTTTGGTAATAAAAACACAAAATTTGTTTGTTAAACTTTGAATACCTAATTTGTTTGAAAACAACAAAAAGAAAATGTTTTCGTTTTAGAACTTTAAGAAATTTCTGGCCCGTAGCAAGAGGAAATATCTTTCAAATAAAAAGAAATATTTTTGTTAGAATTTTTCTTAAAAATAAAAATTTTAATTTTTTTCTAAAATGAAGCCTATATACATACATATATTAATTTGATAAATATTTTCATTGAAATTTTCGTATTTTGATTCATTCGTTTATTTAGTTAGTGTTTAGTAGAAATGGCAACAACAAATGGTACTTTCAAATTAATTTAAATTGGTTGGTACTTTTTCAAATTTCTATCACTTTATAACTATGGAAAAATTTGTATAAATTTTACTAAAAGTTTATTTAAAACGAACGTTTTAGGTTAACAAAACAAACAAACAGAAATTGGTTGTTAAAGTTGGTAAATTTAATTTATTTGCAAGTTGTCATTTCTAAACATATATCTATCGTCGTCGAAAATCCAAAAGTACGTATCATCAAAAATATCAAAATCAAGTTTTTGATTGATTATTATTCGTTAGGTTATCTTATATGTCTCTACCAATTTTTAGATAATTTTAAATTAAAAATAACGTATCAACATGTGCATAATTTTCTCAAGTCAAATGAACGTATCATCAAACTTGGGGTAAAAAATAAAAATAAAATATTTGAATTTTTAAATAGCAAAGCAAATTTATGTTGATATGTCATTTTGTTTCAGAAAACATAAATACCAAAAGAATGTAAAAATATACTGTTATGTAATGGAAATCGAGCGTTTTTAAAATAAAACCGAAAATTAAAAACGAACGTATGTGTACATATTTTAAAGTGTTTATTTACATTTTCTTTTAAATATTTTCCAAATATGTATTTGAAATTTGAGCTTAAATTTCCTTTTCAACACATTCTTTTTAGCTTACATTTTGATAGAAACAAATGGAACATGAAATCGAATTCGTTTTTAAAAACAAAACGTAAGATAATAAGTGTTGCCATCGCATCTGTTTTCGTTTTCAGTTTGCTTTTGGAACGAAATCGATTTCCATCACATACCTGATAACTTAAAATATATTGAAAAAAATATAATTTGAAAAATATAGTTATTTCGCTTGAATTATTTTACTTGTCCCGTTTTAATTCCATATTTCATCAATTGTTTTTATACCTGCAATATTTTTTATTTTATAACATTTATGGAATAAGTGATGTTACGTACTTTTGGATTTTCGACGACGATATGTATGTAAAGGTAGGGGCACACTTGGAAAAAAGACGTAACCACTAAATAAAATATATTTAAACTCGTTTATTTGGGACAAGACATAACAAATATTTAGTTTTATTTTATTTCATGCTGTTTGATGTTGCAAAACTCTTGTAAGAGTAAACAACGTCAAACAAATTTATGCTAAATAAATGGTTACGCTTTTTTGAGTAACTATTTGACAAGTGTAACCGTACCTTAAGTTTGTTTTAAAATTAGCAGTATAAGAAGTAGCTTTCAAGAATTATCATAATTGTAGCTAAGCAACAATATTTAATATTGGTCTTTGAATAGGCTCGATTTGTTTTGGATTTTCATGAAGATAATTATTAAATTCTTTAAATAATTATACGAATTTCTTTATTATTTTATATTTACAACCAGAGCAAAAAATGACCACCATAATTATTTCGACATTTTAAAAGTTCTTTTAACAATATTATGGTCACGAATTGTACAATCAAAGTGCTCTAAACATGATGAAATGAAGCGTTTAAATAAAAAAAATTTAAATTTTACAAAAAAAAACGGGTTTTTCCATAAAAACTTTTTTTCAATAGGGCAAAGTTTTGTAATTTCACTTGTAGAAATATCATTAGTAGAAAATTTGACAATTATTACAATGAATTCAATTTCGCTCGACAATCGCATTAGCATTTGTCTGGGCTTCTGAATATCCAAAAGCAATTGTTAGAAGCCTTTGTATGCTAAACGTGTGGTCGGGAGGCGTGATTGGAGCACTTTTTTTTTGGAAAATTCAGCTGTTTACGGTCCCACTATATTGAGAAATGTAAACAACAAAAGTTCGACATATATTGATATCACTAACACATTTAACACAACCAATGAAAGAATGATTTTATTGCAAAACAAATTTCCAGATCGCTTCATTTTACGAAATTTATTGGATTATTTTTGTGGGTCTATGTTAAAGCTAACGTCTATACAGAACTATTAGAATCAATTATAGCCATAAAACTCAAAGTCCTTGACGTGATTAACGAAATAGAATCTATAAAAGAATCGGCATATGTATTGGGTGGTCATGGCTATAACTTGCCCGATATCATTTTTCATTTATATTCTCGTATGTAGACGGAGGATAATTTTAATTTAAACCTATTGTAAATTCATTAAAATTTTCTATTAATTCTAGGAACCTATTAGTTACGAAAACAAATTTGTTCTGAGCTAGAATATTCGCCACAACTTTTAGTTTACTTGTTTACTAATAATTCTTTTTATTTAAGCAAGAGTCATATGATATTTTTATTATTTATATGAGCAATTGAATAAAACTTTCTTAGTTTCTTATGAAGAAAATAGCTGACTTTTATAGCTTCCACCTCAATAAGTGTTAACTATAAGTGGTAACTATGAAAAGTGATTGTTATATTTTTAACCATTTGTTATTTTACTCCATAATATGGTCATTAGGCTACAATCATAATATGGTTAACGCATAGGTTTAAAATTAATCATATTATGATTGAGCTGTCATATCATGATTATGCTACTCTTTTTATCACGAACAAAGTATAATAATTTTGCTATAATAAAAAGTCTTGTTCTAAATTTTTTTGGTTGAACCGATTTTGTTAATTTTCAATATGTACTTTTTCTGAACAACACAGAATATTGCGGGAAACTGTAAATGTATGGAATTTTATAAGAACCTAAAATAAATTTTGATCTGATTATTTTTTGTGGTGGATATAAAAAAGTTTTAGATCCGAGAAAATGCATAATCTCTCTTTAATTTCATAAATTATGAAAGCATTCGTAGGATCAGTTATCGATCATCTAACAATCAGCGGTTTCAAAAAACAATAATAGAAAGTGTTTGTTATATTTAAAATAACTTTTCATATTTGTCTACTAAAAATATTTATTTATAATGATGATGCTGAAGGGAACCAACACCAAACCAAACACCAAACTAATGTGTAAAATTTTTTCCAGTTCCGTTAAAGAGAGTCTAATATGTGTAAATTTACATGGTTAAGATAGAGGTCTTTTTCATATAATGTATTAAAACTACGCTCAATAAATCAATCGCGAAACCAGGGGCAAAATTACCGCATTCGTGATCGAATGAGCTATCGTATCGAATAATGATTTCGATATCGAACTTATGATAAAAGGTACTAAATTTCTTGCTCGATATCGTATGCCATAATCTCAAATAAGAAAATTACGATCAATTTTACTTGATATCGAATGCGGTAATTTGGCCCCAGTTTTGCTTTATTACAAATACATAGTAATTATAAACATGCTTTTAAAAAACATTTCTTACTTTTTTATGGAATATAGTTGTAGAATACTTGGTAATAATTTGTTTATTTTTTCTAATACTTCCTTAAACAAAAGCATTATTTTAATAACAATTGAAATTTGAAAGGACTTGAGATTTAAAAACCTATATTTTTTACTTTAAAATTGCGTACCAAATACATAACTCAAAAATATTAAATAGTACGAAAAATTTCATCTCTGTTTTTATATTTTGTCAATAGGTGTGTATAACTGTAAATTTTATTTTATGTTGTTTTTGCTGTTCTACATATATAATATTTTATTAAATTTGATACGAAAGAGAATAAGCTAGCAATAAATACAAGAACAACAACAGCAACAACAATAATAAATACAGCAACAAATATATAGATTTAAGCCCAAACTCCATTAGCATCCTTTAATAAAAACACTTTAACTGTGAATCCTCCTTTATACGTTTTTGTTCTTGTTTTTAATTTTTTTTTTCGCATTTCACTATTAACTTTTTAAAGTCCATCTTCTCTTTATAATAGTCTCCTTCATCACCTACTGTCAACATGGCCCTCCTTGCATGCTGCTTTTTCATCTTTCTCAATTGTTTCCAGTTTTTGTTGGTGTTTTTGTTTATCTGTTTTCAGTTAAATCTCAAAAAACAAACACACATACATTCAAACATCTTAATGTTATTGGTGAGGTTTTTGTTGTTGCTGCTGCTTTTGTTGTTTTGTATTTATATATGACTTACTGTCTGTCTGTCTGAAACGAAATCTTAACATGAATTATTCTCATACAAATTTCTTCTTCTGCCCCTTCTGTTTTGGGCTGATGTTGATGATGACGACGTTGTTGGGATGTTTTCGTTTTGTTGTTGTTCGAATTGTCTGTTTATTAACATTATCCTTACTGGATTTATACCTGCTTGGGGAAATGGGGGATGGGTGTATGTGTTTTTGTATTGCGTGTGTGTTAATATTTGTATTTAATAATATAAATGACAGGTTGGCTGGTTGGGCTTAATTTGATGGCAATTGTTGTTTAAAGGTAGTCGCCAGTCACACTTTAAGAACTTACAGTAGTACGAGTATTTATGACTTTAGGAGAAAAATTAATTCTTTTTTATATGTTTCTAAATCTAAGTCAAACCTTTTTCAAAAACCTGATGGCAACATTTTTAATTTTTCCAGTAACTACCTTTATTATGTTAAAAAATATAATCAATCGGAATGTATTTGTACGAGTGTTGAGCAATGGTAAACAAATTTCTTGAAAATCCCACATTGTTGGCTTCTATGACTACTAACAAACTAAAGCTTCTAAAAAGTACTGTAAATAATGTCATGAAACGAAACAAGCAAACATTTTAAATTTAAACGAAGCCAAGAACTTACAAGGAAAATAGTACGGTTCAATAAACCAAAAAGCGGGAATCTACAACAATGGCTACGTAAAAAAAATACAATGTATACTCGTATGTACAATGTGTTTGTACTACAAGAAGAAGACGTGTTAATGCTGATTTTCAAATATATCGTGCAATTAAATATCCAAACTGTAGTGAAAATCCGAATGGCGCGTTTAAAAACGGTCAGGCATTCTTTGTCTGTGTGCACACGTTGCAAGTCTTATTGATAAGATTCTTATTTTTGAGAGAGAAATAGTTTAAAGAATCGAGCATAAACTTTAATGTATTCTTCAAATTTGTAATGAAGTTTGTATGCAAATAAGAATAAAGCTAAATTTACACGATTGAAATTTTATTCAAAATTGCTCTTCAAAATGCTTCAAACTCGTGTAAGCAGCAAAATTTCTTCAAAATTTCTTTATTTAATAATTATTAATAACTTTAAATACAGCAAAATTTCTTCAAAATTTCTTTATTTAATAATTATTAATAACTTTAAATACATAAATTTTGAATAATTATTGCTGTTTACACGAGTTTGAAGCATTTTGAAGCATTTTGAAGAGCAATTTTGAAGAAAATTTCAATCGTGTAAATCTAGCTTAAGACTAGTATTTCATGAAAGCCAAAGAAAGTTTAACAAAGAAAAAGTAAATAAACTTATCAACGTGTGAACAGAGAATTTATGGATGATGGAACATATGTAAAAATGGACATAAAACTGATACCGTGACCAACCGGCGAAACAACAGTTCCCGACCCAAAATATAAATACGAAAAAATTGATAAATTTGGTACAAATAACTTAAATATTAAATTGTATCCTGAAGGTCACCATTTTCAACAATAATTTCGTATATTTATATAAAATAATGCCGTTTGTCTTTATTAGACTTAACCACTCTTTAGTATAGTTTTGAAATCGATTTAATTATTTGTCATTATTCAATAGCTGCAATTTAGAAACAATAACAAGTCGACGTATTAGACAAATATATGAACCTCCCTAATTGTCTCCAGCTTCTGGAAATTGAAAGAAAGTTAAAGCGCAGTATAACTATAGTTCTTAACAAAAAAAAATTCCGATTTCAAATGCAGAGCAATTGGATTGAAATGAAGTGCAACAGTTAATAAAATCCATCAAAATAAAAAACACGGATTTTTATATGTATGTAATAGGAAATTCATTTAAGCTTTTCTTAAATATTTATAAATGAGTTTCAAATTCTGGTTCTATAGCATTCAAATATTTATGCTACCAGTTTTTGTGTGAACAACGCAAAATTCTGTGCTAAATGTTGATCTGTAAAGAAAAGATACATATCGTCACCTAAAATGCCCAAAGACGTAACCCTCAAAACGTTATAAAATGAAAACTGTTTAATTGAAAATCGCGATTTCCTCACATCTTTCGCTAGAAATTTTAATTCTAACACATGAAACATTCTTGGTAACCCTTAGAATGGAACTTCTACGTTATTTTATCATTCTTGCTCCCCCAGTCGTAATTTAGCTCTGGGTGGAGGCCGGCAATCAGGCCGTCCTTTTTTCGCTGCCGTCGAAAGAGTTGCGTCTCAATTTTGCATTGATTAATGCTTGGCGTCGTCTAACTGTACCGCATTACGGTTTTTCGAAGTGCATTAGTCACATGCTAAATTTTTTGTTTTAATACAAGATTTAAGCGTTCCAGCTTCTTATATATATTTTTTTTTATTGCCTTTAATTATTTATTGAATCTTCATATATGAAATGACAATAAGTATTCAAATCTTAATACTAAAAAGAAAATAATAAGCCCAGCCAGTGCTAGACAAAAATTTTTATGATACTAAAAAAATTTCACATCAACTGATCCAGTCATCTGTTTTGCGCTTCCTATATGAAGGTACAGGTCGACTTGGGACTCACTTGAATCGACAGTGTGATAACCTGGCAATTTGAGGGAGTAATTCTCCGCCAACCTAATTTATATTTTAAAAAAATATAAACTGCTCCCCACTATGGTGGCGTGGGATATAAAATTGTTAATGATTTTCATATAAATTCTGTGTTTTATTTTGTTTTATAGAACAAAGTTCTCGTTAAAAACCCCATTCATATACATATTACATGGAAATGAGTTTCTTAATGCCGCTTTAATTTGCAATATTATGTGAAAAATTAGCATATCTCTGGATTTTCCATCTCCGAACCAAATATAAACATTAACATTGATCTTTGTAATGAGATTTTCGTCAAGTTTAATTTTGTTTAAATTATCTCTAGTATGTATTCATACTCACGATTTATATGGAACATTTTTTAAATACTTTTGATAAACGAAATTTGTTTAAAAATTTTACAAGTTGTTATTACATTAATGGCCATATATAAAAATTTGGTTTATTTGTTTTTATTTTTTATGAATTTTGGAAATATTTCATTTTTATGGCTTGGCTTTTAATAAATTTGTTAATTTTACTTGTACATCCATATGTTTGTGTTTGGAAAATATTTATGCATTAAATTTTAACAAATTTTTAAACAAATTTAAGAAATTCTTTAATTTAAACAACTTTGTAATAATGTATAAAAGTCAGAGAGAATTGGACATTTATTAGTAAATATTGATTTTATAGTATTTCCAAGAAAAGTCTGTAATTGCTAGAAATTTTATGGGTAAAATTAAAATGAATTAATAACTTTGAGTTTGCAACACATTTTTTTAACTGGCGACCATTTTGTCAAGCTGTCAAGTGAAAATTTTTTTTATTTAGAACTTTGTTGCTTCTATTTTACATGTGTACTGTCACTTTTCTTACCCATATGTAATTCTGTATTGTATGTCAAAATTTACATTTTACATACGATTCATAATTTTTGCCATCACACCTGCTTATGTTTTGTCGTATGACATAACCTATAAATGTAAACAAAAGCTGACTTTTTAACGTTTAACTGCAATAAATATAAAAAACATAATTTAATTTATTACTTACTTTTCCATGTGCATTATAAATTTTCTTTAATTTTTCTTTACAATATTTTCTTTCAAACAATTTTGTTTCAAAACTAACCACCTTTTTTATGTTTGTCAAAGGCAAATAGAGCGTGTTGTAATCGAAATTTACATATCGATGGTCTCATGTAGAAAGGCCCTAACTCGCATATTTGAAACTTTACAGGAGAAGGTAAAAACATAATAGAAACTGTAATATTCAACATGTAACTTTTTTTGTTCAACTGCTTATAAAAGCGTTATTTTTTACACTATTGCAATAAATTTTTGTGAGGAGGTGTATTTGCGTTAAATGCATTGGAATCGCAAAAAAACAAATTTCGAAAAAATAGCGAGTTAGGGCCTTTCTACATGAGACCAACGATATGTATTTCCACATGTATTTTACACATGCAAAGTTTCATATGTTTCACACGATGCGTACAACTTTTACAGATGGAAAATTTCCCAGTACATACATATGTAAAATACATCCCGTCTGATAGCACCTTTAGCTAACAATTAGTTAATTTAATTTAAACTGAGCTAAACATTTTTAATAAACACCGAAACATGTTAAAAGTACAAATAGAAAGTCGAAAGAACAACAAACCCCAACTAATTGAACATTGTTTATTTATATTAAAAGAATCATTGTTTTATTTAGAACACGAGTTAAACAAATTTACACTTTTACTAGCACTCGTGCGTCGTACAACCCTTGTAAGGACAGACAGTTCGTGCCAGCAGCATCAGCAGCAGCAGCACAAGTCAATGCAACAAAGGAGCTTGTAATTTTATGAGCACATAAAATGTTAAACAATTGTTTATAATAAAAAAAAAAAAAAATTTGATGTAAATCAATTTAAAAAAATGTTTTGAAATACATATATGTATGTATATAGAACTGTATCTTGAACAGGCATAACATTTTATATAAAAATTTTAATATAAACAAAATATGTTGTTTGAAAAAAAAAATTACTTGAAAATATGATTTAAAATAAAAGAAAATTAAATTGAATTTCATGAGTCAAACTGAAAATTATTATTATTATTATTTTTATATTTTCAATAAATTCTATGTTTTTAATAAATTCTATATTTTTAATAAATTCTATATTTTTAATAAATTCTATATCTTTAATAAATTCTAAAAAAACAATATACAATTAAATTCAAAGGCATCAATCATCAACTCATTGATTGACTTATTAAATTCATTAAATATAGGTACCTTATTATATTCAGAATTCATTATTTTTATGTAAATGTTGATCTATTTTTGAAGAAATTCTGACTATTGGCCTAATCCCGTGCCAAGAAAACGCACAGCAAACCATTACAATACCGCCAGATCCCCAGCGGCAAAATCTTGATTCATCACTTCAAAGTAGGTGTTTCTAAAAACTTATCAGTTTTTTTAAATTTATTTTGCAAACTCTAGCCCTTTTTTATATCTGTGATCCAGCCACGAAGAAAAACTTTATTAAGCCTTCGTTTTATTGTTCTAGATGAAACTATAATTTCATGTGATGACTACACTTCAACCTGTATTTGCCTGGAAGTTTTAAATAGATCAGCTTGAGAGTTTTTTTTTTGTAATTTGATCTTGCAACATTTATAGTTATCCCATATGTATTTAAATGATTGATGGCGTTATATGTATACTTTTCCTCCGGAGCAACCAAGAAAATTAGAAATTTTCTTTCTTCTTCGGAAAAAGTTGGTGCTTTACACATACGAGTACCTAACAATGTAATGTTTTTGGGGAACAATTTGAAAATTTGTTATTATAAAACTAAAGCTAGATTTACACGATTGAAATTTTCTTCAAAATTGCTCTTCAAAATGCTTCAAACTCGTGTAAACAGCAAAATTTCTTACATGAGTTTGAAGCATTTTGAAGAGCAATTTTGAAGAAAATTTCAATCGTGTAAATCTAGCTTAATATTAAAACAAAGTTGAAAATGTTTTAATTATTTGTCCACGCTGCAAAACGCATTACCGCAAAATAACGCATTATTTTACAAAATAAATTGATGATAGAGGGAAATAACTGACTAATTAAGAGCATATGACATAAATTAGAAATTAGAACATTAAAAATTTAAAATTGAATGAGTTTGGAATGTTGTTTTAATTATATGGCCAACACTGTTTATATGTATGTAAAGTCATACATTTGTTTGAGATGTTCGCTCTTCTTTACAGTAGGGTTTAATACAGTTACAAACATCTTGAACATCATGACGATGGACATTGATAAATAATTTAAAAAATGGATTCAATGTTTCTATGTTATCTCGTTAACAACAATGAAAATAAACGTTAATATTTTATATAAACTTTAATGTAAATCCAGAATATATTATACATATGTACTTATGTATATTCAAGTAAATAGGCGTAAAAATAATAGTAATTTCTTATTGTTGTACCAACTACTAGGTGGCAGCACTTTGTTTCTGTGCTAAAATAAATAAAAACATTACAGGAAAACAATAAAATGACAAAAATTTAAAGAGTGAATGAGTGATAGATGGAAAAAGAGAACAAGCGAGTGTGACAGTGAAATATATGTACATAATAGCAGTGGTGTTAAAAACTAGCTAAATAAATTTAAAACAAAAAACTAATATTGAGAGTAAATATATATTTAAATGAGCGGGAGAGTAGGTACGAAAGTGATAGAGAGTAAACTGAAAGAAAAACAAGAGAGCAGGTATGATGAGAAATAAAATCATAACAAAAATACAACTAACTATAACCGTTAAGAAAACACATTCCCATACATATATACAAACACACATACTCACATCCATATTAACTACTATTGTTAATGGTGGCATTGCCATATACATAAGTAAAAACCCAAATACTATCATTGCCATGAATTTAATAACCATTGAAACAACTGTTATAAGTTTTACCCTTACCCGTGATACGGCCTTTATATGAACGAGTTGTAGCAAGAGATAAAAAGGAAGTACAAAAACAAAGCAATATACGTACATATGTACATATTTATGTACGTTACAAAATATGGCGTTACCGACGAGGAGTACTTTAACAAATGTGGTTATTGGTACCTACTATTATGCTACTATTATGGCTCATAACAATATTGTTATTATTGTTGTAGTGGTTACTGTTTAAAGAGGAGTAGTAGGACGCCTAGTGCTTGTTTATGGAACATACACGCATCTTCTTCAGCAGTAGCAGCAACAGCAGTTAAACATTTAAAACATATATACTACATATGTATGTAATACACTTTGGTCATCATCATACTACTCGTTTTGTCGTAAAACTGGAGTTGTAACCCAAATAATTACATACAGGGTATTTCGAGTAGAGATTTCTTTTTGAATAGTTATTTTTATTCCTTTCAAAATCTTGACTAAATGAGATGTTTAATTTTACGCTTACTACCGAAGTGTGTGCTGTTTCTCCCAAACTACTAGATACTTCTCCTACGATTCCCGCCTTCATATGACGGGCATCGAACAGAAGGTGCTCGTGAACGTCGACTTTAATAAAAGAAATGCACGAAAGCACCATGATTACGGGACTTATTTGGTATAAAACTTAAGATATGATTGGTTTAAAAGGAACAATGGATATTTTGGGCACGAAAAACTTGATACACTTACAGTCTTTTACTAACTCAATCATATTTTTCGCACTTGCAGCTCAAATTGGAAGAGATTTTGCTTGAAAGTGCCAATTTACACGAAGCAATTCTTATTGAAAAGATTGATGGAATTTTTCCTTGAAATTTCTTCTTAGGTTGGGAGAATACACTACTGAGAAGCTAGTCGATGTAGTTCTTTTATAATAATGTCATAATATAGCTTGATTCGGTTTTATATAAAAAATATAAAGTGCAATTGAATGTCGTAATCTTTAAAAACATTCTCTGACATTTACTTTTTAAAAATAATTTCATATAAATGTTAGCCGTAACTATGAGCATTACTATCGATATTTCGCGAATTACACTTATCGTTAAAGACTTTGGACTTCAAATAACCCGATTCATATGATTTAAGCAGCATGTTGAATTGTAAGGTTGATGATTCAAACCATATGTTGCTCGAAGTGAACGCAAGACATTTTCCACAGGAAGCTGATCGTCATATTGAGTGTACAACTTAACAAGTAAGAGTGCTATATTCGGCTATGCCGAATCTTATATACCCTTCACCTTTGTTATATATTATATTGTTGCGTTTTCACCTTTTAAAAACGGTGGTTTATTTCCTTTAAATAAATCGGATTCTTTTTAATTGCAAAATAAAAGCGTCAAGTAGTTTGAAGAAAATACGTATAACGAGTCTCTATTTATTTAAATGTACACAAACACAATTAAAAAAAGGGTATAATGAACACACTGTCTCTTTACACACTTATATTACGGTTTAAGAACACACTTAAAGTTTTCGAACACTTTTTACACAGTTATATTCGAACACTTTTTACACACTTATATTACGGTTTAAGAACACACTTAAAGTTTTCGAACACATTGTTTGATCAGCGCCATCTGTTGATGAACAATATTAATACACTAAGTTTTTTTGATGAAATTTTCAGAGGTTGTCTCGGATTTAAGTAGCAAAATTGATTTCAACACTCAGACAGACAGACAGAAGGACATGACTTAATCGACTCCGCTATCTATAAGGATCCAGAATATATATATACTTTATAGGGTCGGAAAACTTACATATATATACCCTTCTCATGAAGGTGAAGGGTATAAAAATAAGGGATTCATAACAGATGGCGTTTCTTCTGAATGCGTCACTTATTTTCACTTGGATATTAGACATTACAGTGTAAATAACAGGGTTTTTTTGCTTCAAAAATTTAAAATTTTGTGCCAACTAAGTGTAAAGTTCTGGATTACTCTTTTAACGTAATAAAAACGTGCCGCTAAAGCATACCGATTGTTCACCCAAGCTTATGATGAATGTGTTCCATCGTTTCAACGTGCGCGAAGCGAATGGTGAGATTTAAAAGTGCTGATTTTGGCACGGAAGACAACAATTGTTCAGGCCAGCCAAAAAAGTTTGAAGAACAAAAATTGAAAGCATTACTTCATGAAGATTGTTGACAAACTCAACAAAAGCTTGCAAAATCATTGGAAACTACTTAAGCAGTAAACGCAAGGAAATTGGATACCATAAGAAGTAAAATCGAGAAACCTTGAAGGACGATTTTCCATGACCGAAATGCAAATTAAACGCTATAAAACGAAAAAAATTTTGCATCAAATATTACAAATATCCATGGCGCTAAATATTTGTTGGGACCAAAAATGTTCTATCTATTATGAGCTGGCAACTAATTCTTTTGAAGCCAGCATTGGTCGAAAAATATTAAAAATATGCGGCCAGGTATGAAAGCGTAATATTCGAGCATGACAACGCCCAGTCACCTGTTAAAAACTATTTAGAAAGAAGTGGTTGGGATCCAGACCTTGCTCCATCTGACTACTATTTGTTTCAGTCGATGCAAAACGTTCTCTTTAGCATACGCTTCACTTCCAAATAAAGTATACAAAATTGTCTGATTCGTTGTTGGCCTCAAACGATGAGCAGTGCTTTTGGCTAAACTTTTAATAAATTATTTATGTTGTACATCCAATATTATGATTAACAATAAAGAAATTATTATAACAAGGAATTAAGTTATGGTTATGTGGGATCATATTATGATATTTAATGATGATACACCTTAATAATTATACAGATCATAGAATAATTTCACAGCAATCATAAGTGTATCGTTAGCACAGACGATTTACACCCAGTAGTTAAATATTCGCACCACTTGAAAATTAAACAACAAACAATAATTCAACAAAATGGCTGAACCCCTAATGAATAGCAAAAGTTTTGGTTTACATATATATTTTAAAAATCGTTAAATAACTAAATACAATTTTATATTTTCGATTTTTTTAAGTTTTATACATATATTTATATTTACATATGTATTTCATTAGGCCTTCCTACTATAAATGTATGTTAACAATCCAATATGTTTGTTTGTACATATCTTTATATACATACATATGTCTGCTTTAGTGTGGATGGTGTGTATTTAACACACAATGGGGGCTATAAGATGTTAAAGAAAAGGGATACAATTACAAAAAGACATAAAGAAAAATAAAATGTCTAAATGTAACATTTCGTTGCTAGTGGGGCGTATGAGTGTTACAGATTATTATCAGTTACAAATGAGAGTAAACAAATTAAAAACAAGTAAAAGTTATTTTCTTAACAAATCTATTTCTACCCCATTTCATTTACGAATTTTTTAATATATAATTTAAAGATAAAAACCAGCAAATAAAGTAAAAAAATGTATGAAAATTAATAGAAATAAGCTGCCTTTAATAACTAAATTATTAAGTATACGCTTACAACAATAACGCATATAATATAATAACGCATAGCTTTCAAAATACTCATACTGTTGGCAGATTAAGCTGCTTAAAATTTACACAAAATTTTATTAAAAGGAATAAAATAAAATGCTTTAGACAGCTGCATATTACACCCACCTTAGTCATATTCGTAACAAATCAATTAATTTTTATTTGTTAAAAATATTTATATATTACATATTTTTACTTTATTGAAATTTTATTTTATGAATAAAAATTTGCACGATACATAAAATTTTACATTGAAAAGATACAAAAAATTGCCATCATTTTAACGAGTGTAATGCAAAAAACAGCAACAACCAATTTGAATGTTTTTATTTTGTTTTTGTATGTATCTGTCAAAATTAATAAAATATGCTCAAATATTATCGCAACAAAACACCAACTCAGACATTAACACTCATACACTCAAACAAATGTATATAATGGGTGATTCATGTAGACCTTTTTTTTCTGATTTGAAATAAAACGCCTAAAATAGAACTGGATATCAGAAACTTTATTATTGACCGAAAGAATAATCTTTGATATTTAGTTTTTTTACCCACCATCGAAAAGTTGGGGGATATATTAAGTTTGTTATTCCGTTTGTAATACATGGAAATATTGGTCGTAGAACCAAAAAGTATATTCTGCGTCCTCATAAGAATTTATGACGATCTAGTCATGACCGTCCGTCTGTTCGTCTATTGAAGGCACGAAAGAGCTACGAAAATAATTTTCCCAAACATAATGTTGGTTCCAGCGAAATATGTGTTATTGAAAATAAGAAAAATCAGTCCAGCAGGATCCCAGTTATAGGCCAAGGTTTCAGACAACGTCGATATTTTTTCTATTTTCTTCAAATTAATTTTGTAAAAGTCCTGTTTAAAATCGTAAGAATTGGTCTATGATTACTTATAAACTCCATACAATTGTAGTTTTTTTTTATAAAGAGAAATCTCAAAACGATATTTTGTGTGCATCGGTTCCTATTTTGAAATAGTCCTATTTTTAAAATCACTTAAATATGCATAAATATCTTATACATCCGTATCAAATTGAAATTCTACACAAAAAATTCATATATACATATAAATCATCTTACAGTATTTTATAATAATCGGTCTATAATAGGTCATTGCTCCCTTAAGAGGGCTCCTGCTGAAAAACTCATTGGCCTACATAAATATCGATATCGAACCGAAATATACTATTGGCATTTGTGAAAGTTAGTTCATAATTGGTTCCCACTTTGAACTCATTTTTTTATAACTTGTGAATTTGAGAAATAAATTCCATACGAAAAAAAATCAAAATAGGCAAATATTTCATGAGCATCACTTTTGAAATATTTTGCTTTATAGCTTAAAATGCTTAATTTTGATTTTATTTTTTAATTTTCAAGAGCAAAACAACAAAACTAACGGCGGCTGAAAGAGCACGGAGATATCGAGAGAAAATAAAGCTCGATAAAGCGCGTAATGACGAATATAAAAGAAAGAGGAAAGAAAGGTATAATCATATACCACGATTATTAAAATTACAAGCTAAAAAGCGGGGAAAACCAAATTTTATAATCAAGAAATTTCAACTATTTATTTAAGTAAATTCTATGAAAAAATTAAAAAACACTAAAATTTTGTCAGAAATTTTAAAAATTTTTGAATAAAATTTTTTTTTTTAATTTTTGATAACCCATTGAATGCGCCTCTCAAAGACCTTTCATATGATACCAACTTTACATATAGTTCATTTGGAAGAAATGTGAAAAAATCAAAAAGCCTCTAAAAAGGACATTTTTATCCTTTGATTCAGCTCACCAAATATTGACCCCAGGACAAAAAAATTGAGAAACGTAGTCTTAAAATGAATCAAATTTTCATATTAGTCGGTAACATCGATACCTTATTTTTTCTATACAAACGGGGCCACCCTAATGTACATATGTACATATGTATATGTAATATATGTATAAATACATACATACATTTAAATATCTATATTAGTGTCTGTATAACAAACACTTGTGTACAAACAAAAGCAAAACAACAAAAAATTATGTATGCTCAAGAAAAGTGTCATGGCTGGTGGCTAAATGTGCATGGATAATGTCTCACTTAACATGCAGCTTTTGAAGAATTTTGCACGAATGAGATTTTCATTTTGTTGCTGTTGTTGTTGTGTTTAATACAGATATAAAATAAAACTGGTTTAGTGGGTGCAGCAGAGATTTTAAAGTATTTAAAGATGATTTTTTAAAATTTCATAAACATAAACTAGTAAATTTATAAATTAGAATAGTTTATCTAAATTGCTTGTATTGTAGTTAAAATAAACTTTTAACATTGTCGTATTGGGAACTCAAGTGTGCAGGTGTAGATTGCAGAAAATTCAAGTTAACAGTTTGATATTTTTACAGATTTGTATCGTTTTATCAAAATGGAGTATTTGGAAATGTTAAACATTCGAAAATTTGTACTTTTTATTTTAATGGTATTTTTTTTTAATAATATGTACTATTTAAAAGTTTCTTTTTGCAAGCAATAAGGTCACTTGAATTTTATATAAAAATATTTAATTTATTTATATATATTTATATAAGTATATTTATATAAGTATATTATATAAATAAATTAAATATTTTTATATAAAATTCAAGTGACCTTATTGCTTGCAAAAAGAAACTATTGAATAATGAAAAAGGTCAAATAAACGAACTAAATAATATGTACTATTTTTAATTATGTACCTACATACATATATACCCATTCAACTTATCGGGACCAAAACTAATGCTAACTATTTGTTCTGCTAATGGTACTTTTTGAAGTTTTATAATGAAAATAATTTAAAGTAATTTAGAATCCAAGAGGAAGACTTTGTGATACTTTTTCTTTATTCTAATCGTATATTTCACATGAAGTTGTATGAGGTTTATATAATTTTAGCACCATATTTAAAACATTTAATTTCAAAAGATTTAATTCTCTAATAGACTGCAGCCAGCAATAGTAGTAAAAGTTCTAGTGTAAGTGCAATAAGCAGAGTTAAAAGGTTCTTTTTGTATTAATGTTTGAGTTAACAAAGCACACACATACTCACTCACTCACACATTTCCAGTTGCATGCACTAGCTCTAGCTTACAAATAAGTGCTGTTGTTTGTACACAAGTGGGTGGTGGTGTGGTTAGTCAGTCGTTCGTTCGTTCCTCGATGATGATGATGATGCTGTTGATGCTATTTGTTAATGAAGAGTTTGTTGTTGCAGTTTCATTTCGTGTTGTATAAAAGTCATTGGTAAAAAAATGGGGAAAATAGGTGAAGGTCGTATACAATATATATTAATGTCGTCTCGGAGGTTTTTATTTTATGCAACAACAACAGCAATAACATAAACTATTGCAGCAGCAACAAAACAACATCATCACCAATCAGTATCATCGTGAATAACAACAAGAACGAAAACACACAGCAAAATTGTTGATAATCTGCCTTTACACTTGTGCGTTTTATGTTTTTCTATAATATAGACACACTTATACAAACACAAATAGACGCATACATATATATATATATATATCCATATTTAAGGATATACCCAGCGACGAAAAGAAGTAGTAAACTGGCCTTCTGGAAGGCCTTATTTAGCAGACACAAGGCCTTATTGCCCCATTCCATACTCATACATTTTTTACACACGATGCCCTAGCCATCCAATGCCTTCTGCTTCAGCTTCTTCAACAGGCCTGGTAGTAGGCCTTCTTTGTTTAGAGACCTTCTTCAAGAATTTTTTTTTTTATTAATTTTCATTAAAATTTTTTATTTTTCTAATTTTTTAAAACGTCTCGTGATCTTTTATGCATTTTAATTTTTTTATAATAAAAACAACACTACCACGTCAAAAACTCACAGAACGCACAACTGCTTTGCTACAGAATTTAAGCAAAACTATTTTTAGTTTACTTCTTTATTTTTTCTTTTCACATTTTGCATTTTGGTTTTTGTGTTTGTTGGTTTGTGTTTGAAATGTGATTTTATAACGGGACATTAACGTATGTGAACAATGTATACACATAATAAAAAAACAACCTAGAAGGGAGTAGGTAGGCCTTCCATAAGGCCTTCCTGAGAACGCGAGCATGTGTACTGGATCTAAAAAAAGGTCTAGGAAGGTCTAACAGAAGGCTTTATAGCTGAAGGCCTCAAAAATTACGCCGCTGGGTAGGTATACATACATACAAAATCATTGCAAGTAATGGCAGTAACACACCCGCATACACTTGTTTTATTATCTTGTTCTTTTTGCATCTTCTTCAATGTAAATATGTTGTTATTGTTGTTGTTGTTGCTGTTGTCGTTCTTGTTTTTGCTGTTGTTGATTTCAATTCATCAAATGTCGAGTTTTATTTCCTCTCTCTCTTTTCTTGACAAATTTCCTGTACTTTACTGTTAACATTCTCTCCAAAAATGACTCTCTTGCTTTGTTACTCGCTCTCAATTTGATTCAGCCTCCATTTTATTATAAATAATCTGTAGTTTAGTTTTAAAACTCATTCATCATTACGAGTATTGTTTTTATTATTACTTACAGTGTGCAAAAGTTGGAAAATAAAATTGAAAAGAAAAATAAATGCATTTTTATAGTACGTATGTACTTATTTTATCGGTTTGTTAAACACTCGAATATAGAATATACAAAGTATACTATATACAAGTATGCCATCGTCTTTTAAGCATAGGAAAACAAGAAAACTAGAAACCTCGACCATCACACAATAACAGATTAACATGTAAATAAAATTGTCAGTGATAATTTACGGAATATGCTTGTGCTCTTAACATAATGAATTGTTATAAATAATTTTTTATGTTTAAACTGCAATGCCAAGAGCTAGAAAAGAGGACACTCACTTTCATACATATAAATTTTTAATACTTATTCTGTAACGAATGTAAGAAAATATTGATGGTTATTTAGATTTGCTGTTTGAGTCTCAACTTTAAGTCTTTACATTCTATTTTAGAATCTATCAAAGGGGATTATGTGTTACTTTTTTTAATCAATGGATTTGTTTGTAAATTTTTAAACCTATATTATTTGTGTAATAAATAATCTTATTACCAATTATTTTGATGAGCTCTTTTCGAATTAACCCAACATAGTTAAACTATTTTATCTATGTGGTCCATTTACTATGGGGTATATGAGTTTTTTTTTATGCATATTTATGTTGATTTTTTATAAAGCTAATTACTAAAATTTTACCTTCCAAAAACTATAAAATAATGTGACTATAGTAAAGGTGGCCCAGGGCCACTTTTTAATATTCATCATTTACTGTTTAAACTTGTTTAAATAACTTTCATTTTTAAACTTAGCTATGTTAATAATAAAATTTAATCCAAATGGGAACTACAATTATATTAGGGTTCCAAATTTCCAGAGAAATATTAAAAACTAGTGAACAATATTCAAATAATCAGAAAAAATTCAATGTTGTTTAAGGTGAGTGCAGTAGTACAGCTGGCTGACTTTGTTTACAATTTAGTTATGCCAAAAGTAATACTTTTTCAAGTGTTTTTGACAGTAGTACACTATTTTACACAAACAAAATGCCTGTTGTTTCTGTTTTGATTTGTATTTGTTACCGATTTGCACTCACCTTGTATAGTTACACCATAATTGTTTTATTTAAATAAGTTATTTATAAAATTCAATCAAAATACGAACTACATATATTTATAGTCAAGTTTCAAATATCCTGGGAAATATTAAAAATCGGTAAAAAAAATTTGTAATAATCAGTCAAAATTCAATATTGTTTAATTTGAAAATTTAGTGATTCGACTAAAACAATTGTGTAGTTCGTTACGAAATAAAACTTTTAATTGCATACTAGTGTCACTATAATTTCTTTTAAGGAATTTGCACTTCTGTACTACATCCAAGAGCCTTTGCATGCTAAACGTCCAATTGGGAAATAGACGTCATTTTGTTAAAATTTTATTTCGTGGTAGCGGTGGACATCGCCTAATTGTCAAACCTTACTCTTTCAAATAAAATTTTTATTTTCTTTATATTCTATTTTATTTAGAAAAATAAAAATCAAATATACAGCAATGTCACGCAATTAAATTCCGTACGAAAGTGGAATTGTTAGTTTTACTTTAACTATAGAAGCAAAATACGGAATAAATTCCACTTCCGAACGGAATTAAATTCTGTGACAGGCTGATAACATATTAATGGTCTCATTAAAAATAAATTCAAATATTTTTCAAAAATAAAATTTTGCGTTATGAACGAATTTAAATAACTTGATAAGCAAAAAGATATTTATTAAAATTCGCTTCCATCACTCAGTTCATGTTTGCATAAACAGTATTTTTCACATCCTGTCGGCACCATTTTCAAACATAGGCGCCTTAATACTGTTACTCGTAATATTCGTAGCATAACATAAAATCGAAATTATAATTTGTATGGAGTTGTAATGTTTACAATAAATAAACAAATTTTGATAAAAAACATTAGATTTTTTTAATATCATAACATCTTTATTAGAAAAACGCAATGTTGAAATGTTTGTATGAACACGCAACAGCTATTATGTTTTGGTATTTCTATTAATTAGATTAGGCATTAAATTAAAATGAAAAAATAGGCAGATATTCAATAAATCAATATAATGTAAATATTTATTTATTTTATTCTTATAATTTGTATAAATAAACAAAAAAATATACTTCTACCATCGCATAATACATATAAAAACGACAAAAACATTTGATTTGAAAACAAAAAATACACCTACATCTGTAAATAATTCCTGCAAAAAACTCGAGAACTCCATACACGCATGTCTGGACTACTCCACAATGGACCAGGAGTACACCAAACATAATCCATTTATATTAAAAAAAACTAGTCCATTTAACATAACGATATCCTAGGTCTGGACCATATAATCCAGCATTGCATAACACCGGATTAGTTTTTTTTTTTTTTAATATAATTAACAAACACAAACTGCGAAGCTTTTCGGCTTATCTGCAGAAAACACCCAGAGTCTTTGGCGGGAATCGAACCCGCAACCCTCTGACTGATATGCCGGCAAACTATCGCTTAGTCTATCGGGGCACCCCTCCAGAACTACTCCTTGTAACTACATACTTCAAATGTTTTACAACAACGATTACAGTCGTTAATAGCGTAGACAGACGTTAATTTGCATTAAAATCTTACTAATGTGAATTAAGGTTTTACCCAGACAGACGACAGTTTTTGCATTTAGTAAACAGCTGTTCGTTTGTAAACAACTGTTTAATTGTGAAAAAATTTGTTTGGCATTTACATCGTGATCAAATGGAAAGAAAGTAGAACATAAGATTAGCAGCTATGCTGTTGGTGAAAAATCAGTATTTATTTGAAAAAAAGCGATATACTTTTGCTGAAACTGCTCTATAATACAAAAATTGTCCATGCACTAGCAACCATCAACCTGAACGTGTTGCTACAAGTGGGGACCGCAGTAGGATACTCTGAAATAAGAGAAATGCAATTGTGGAAATTTATTTTTATTATTTTAATTGTCTTCTTCTTTTACAATAGTAAACAATTTGATAACATATGACTGATTGTCGACGACGTTGTCATATTGAAATACCTAAATTAAGTATAAATTCACTCTGATTTTTATACTTTAAAAATGAGGTTTTTATTTTTAGTAACTCTTCTTAATCTCTCTCTTAAATCTCAACAAAGTTTTTTTTTTGCTTCGAAATTATCAAATTTTATGCCAACAAAGCGTCATATGCGCGAAGTTTTGCTTTAGTTTTTAAGTTTGAAAAGTATGTAGAATGCCAAGCTTATGGTGAAAGTGTTCCATCGGTTTCAATGTGCAAGAGATGGTTTATACGGTTCAGGTCAGCCAAAAAAGTTTGAAGAGTAAAACTACTATGTACAGACAGTTGTCAGATCTGGCAATGTAATATTGTTAGCAAAAGGTAAATTGTCAGTTCAGACGACTGTAAAGCTATGTGTCCACGATTGTCAGATATTACAACGTTGTCCGAAAAATGTTCAGAAAATGTATAACAACCGTGTAAACTTAAAATTTTTGCCTTCCAACGTTGTAAGAACAAGCATTTTCAGTACATTGGAAGTCAAAAATATTGTCAGACATCTAACAATCGTCTAAACACACAATTTTGTCCTTGACATTGTTTTAAGACAATTGTCAAACACTTTTCATTGTCATGTGTACAAAATTTATGCATCTGCCGATGGCAGCATTGTCATAAAAATTATTTCTAAATGCAACTCTGTATATACATAAAGAAAATTAAAAAATTAAATTAAAGTGTGCATTAGGACATAAGCAGATAAAATGGTTCCAAGTGCTCTTTTTTGTTCCATGACAATATTTAAAATTTTTAAACACACACATAGAGCTGCAAAACTAATTTGACAATGCCACACAACAATCTGACAACCGTGTGAACTGACAATTTCGGTTGACAGATTTGGGTATCCAAAATGGGCTTGATTCGGTCAATGGCAAACCATGGTGAATATTTTGAATAGTTATTATCATTTGTCACTTTTAAATAGTTTTCTGAAAGTTAAATCACTTTCCTTAGCCTTTAATATTAATAACATTTTTTAATAGCAATACAAGTTATTTGACATTTAATATGATCTACATAAATAATATTTGAACTTATGTTTGTTAGAAACTGTTAAATGCTGAGTTAATTAATTAGCCATCATTATTATTCTAAATATTTAAATTAACCCTGAGAAACTGGCAAACACGAATACTCTGTGCGATATGTATGCAGATTACAAATTATGATTAAAAAAACGTGTAATTTGTCATTCAGACTTTGAGGTCTTAGATCTCAAAATATTTGTATAACTGCCTAATTTGCACAGACTTCTGGTAACACTTCCACTACGACAAATAACACGATAAAATAACAAAAGCAAGAAGAGCTTACTGCCAAAAACAAATAAATAAATAAATAAATAAATAAATAAATAAATAAACAAACAATAACAACCAAAAACCATCAACAGCAGCAAGGAAATAAACCAAAGTTTATATACAAACATACACAGAAATTCAAACACATGTCTATACATACATACACTATTGTATACATTCAAAATGAAAGTACATACTAGTATGTACATAAATACATACAAGTATATGCATTATTTAAACAAATATAATTATAATAAAAAATAATAATGGCAATAGTTTCGGGCGTAAACAATTCAATAAACAACTTAATAAAAATTTACAAATCGTAAAAATAAACTACAAAAGATGCCAATAAATCATAAGAAAACTAACGAATAAAAAGCAAAAACAACAACAAAAATAAAACACATACACTAAATGACAGTTTGCAACACACCTACCTTAAACTTAAAAATTAGACTAAAAAACACAGACATGAGATAAAGATAAACAAAAAAAAAAAAAAAAAAAAAATGACAGAGAGCCAGGACAAGCGAGTGTAAGAGGAGTAAGAAACGTTAAGGTGACGAAAGAAATGTGAAATATTTAGTTTTGGCATGTTTTAAAAGAAAACAAAATACAAAACAAGTGAGAATGTATAGCCGGTCGGTCAAGCCCGACTCTATACACCCGGTATATACATATGTAGAAAAAATTTTCCAGAAATAGGAGCTATGATCTATTATGGACCCATCATCCAAATATTTAGTAACATGACTTCTGTGCATATAAATATTTTGTGTGTTAAATTTTATCTCAATATAAAAACTTTTTAACGATTTATACATGTTAAAGTGATTTTCGAAGGGGGTCTTATATGGGACTTATGGTCAATTGTGAACCGATCAATTGCAGCGAAATTTGTTTAGATAAGTGCATAAATCATACATTTATGATCGGTAAACGCCTAATTTGGTAGGATATTTGTCTGGGGGCTGGGTGAAATAATGTGTCTTGGGCCGAAAAATATTATGTACCAAGTTTTATTGAAATATATTCAAATTTATGACCTGTTCCTTGTACACAAACAGCCAGCCAGACAGACGGACAGTCAGACAGTCGGACATCGTTTAATCAGAAAGTGATTATGAGTCGATCGGTATAGTTTAAGGAAGGTGTTAGACTAATATTTGTCGGCGTTACAAATATCAGCACAAATCCAATATACCCTGCCCACTATGGTGCTGTAGGGTATAAAACGCAAAGCAAAACACAACAAGAATAAAAAAACAACAAATTTAATTAGCAAAATCAATAAAATTCTATGAACTAATGAATGTTTTTGTATTACTACCCTCCCTCCTGTTTGTTTGTTTATTTATTTTTTGTTGTTGGCTTTGAAAGCAATAATATGAATAAACAAAACCGATACAAAGTAAAAGAATCATTTAATAAAGAAATTCTTTAAAATAATTTAATTTTTTTGAGTGTTATTACAAATTGAAAGCAATAAGGGCTGTACTTGGCAGTAATAACAATAAAACTCTCAAAGAATCCAAACTGAATTGTTATCGACATACGAGTAGAAGAAGTACAAGAACAGGAAGAGAAAAAAAATAATCAAAAGATCACAAATAATCAAAAGAAATGGCAGCTGAATTGGAGGAGGTATAAAAACAAGTATAACAAGAGTAAAAGAAGAAAACAAATTAACATTGAAAGGATGTACAACACACTAATACACAAATAACAAATGTATATGCACACATATACGTATAAACAGTGGGCTTAATGTGGGAAAATTACTTAACTATTCAAAGAAAATACAAAAGCTTTTAGGTGGATAATTACAGTTTTATATAAAATTGCTATTTAAATTAAATTCTTTAAATGTATAAAACGGTTCGCCATCATCTAAAAATCAAATGCTGATGAAACGTTCGGAAGTGGAATTAATACTGTATTTTGCTTCTTTAGTAAAAGTATAAGGAAAACTTTTTTCGGAATGAAACCACTTTTAATTTGCTATGTGGAATTGTAATTTTAAGCATTTCTAGGTTTCATTACGATGAACTTACGAACAGAATTAAAATCTGTGACATGCCTGTATAACTGAAATTGGTGAAAATGGGTGTAAACATTTGTAGACTTTTACATACATATAATGAATTAAACAAATGGACTGGGAAAGTTGAAAATAATACAATATTGCATGCTTCATTAAAATATTTGAGAAACGAATATTTCTCAAAAACCTTTTTAATGGAATTCTTCTTAAATGCACATACTCGTACATACGTATGTTATGTAACGTTGGCTGAATTAATTAAGAAAAGCTTAATTATCTTCTAAACATTTCTCATTTTCTTCTTGAAACAATGTGACAATTTCCAACAAAAATCGCTGATGGAATAACTAGCTGTAGAACGGTTTCCAAGAATGTGTGTTCATTTTGTAAAGCATTTTTAGAACTAGTTCCGTGGTTGACAAAAATCAAACAAAAATCAATGATTCAAAAACTAGTACCAGTACCGTTCAAAATAAGATGAGCTTGTTATGTAATGCTTCTTTAGAATCAGTTTTAGAGGTAATTTTAATAAATATAAAGTTTGAAACTCAAAATCCATAACTCTTTTCAATACAATAAAAATGTGAATGATTTTCATATAAATTCTTTGATTTATTTTGTTTTCGAAAACAAAGTTTTCGTTGAAACCCCTTTTTTACTTTCATAATCTCGACAATATTTATTACATAGTTACTGTTTATTTATTTATTTTTAATTTATTTAGCGAAAATAATTTATGGCATTCAAAATATAATAATTTGTCTTTCAATACTGCAATAAACTAAACATTTAACACTCTAATTGTGAAAATTATATTATGTAATATTTATATAATTTGCCGCTTCAACTCCCACTGTGCAACAATTGTACAAAATGAAAGAGTACTGTATTCTGTTGTATTTATGTAGAGATGTGTTTGCTTATGGATTAAAGTATAGTTTACTCAGCACATAACTGTATATCTCCACACTTCCACACAGTGTTGCCATATTTTTTTTTTACAAAATCTGACAAATCCCAAAAAAAATCTGTTTTTTTCGAATTTATTAAATTCCAACTTTATACAAAATGAAATATAAAGAAAGACTTAACTGTTTTTTTAGAACTTGTTAACTGTAAAAAAATGCTTTGAACTTTTTCTTATAGATAAACAAGTGTGTTGTTTAAGGATACAGACCCGAAAAATTAAAATTTTGAATTGAGTCACTTTTGAAGAATGTGTGCGGTATGTAAAAAAATGATATTTGTATAGAGCAATTCCATATGAAAACGATCAAAATTGGCAAATTTTTGGACGACCCCTCTCCGATTTTAAAATAAATAGTCTCAATCGATTGCCCAACAAAAAATAATGTACCTACATATTTTTTTTTTTATAGTGACTGGTTTAGTGGTGGTGTACACCAGAGACCTGCAACGAGTACTAAATTTTCGGGTGTACTTAATCATGCACATTGATTTTTATGATTTAATCGTTTTTGTTCAAATGCACAAAACGCTCGTTTACGCAACCGTTCGTTTCAAACATTCAGTTTTATTCACTGGTTGTTTTTTGCGAACATGAATATTCTGACTGTGTCGTTAAATGTATGAAGCTCGTTTTACATCAAAGCCAACGTGTTGTTAGCCGAACATGTGTTTTATTCATTTGTTGTTTTGTGCGAACATGAATGTTCGACTGTATCGTTAAATGTATGAAGCAGCTCATTTTACATTTTTTCTTTAATTTTTTTTGCTGTGCAAAGATATATTTGACAAACTGTACATATTACAAATTTTATCATTGCTTTGTCAAATAAGTTTTCTTTTCGACGAAATAATGTTAAATAGGTAGTAAATGCACATTTTTTATGTTTTCATATTTTTCTGCCAGCCGCTTTTTACTTATAAGTGGCTCGTGTGTTTTTAGTTCAATTCCAATCAGATCATGCACAACAAAGCCGACATGCAAAAAACAAACTGTGTATAAACAAGAATTTTTGTTTTCAAACATTGCAGTTCGAACCAAGTGTTGGAAATGATTTATACTCGTTGCTGAATTTTCTGTGTGTGCATAAAAAGTGAATAAGCATAAAATTGAATCATACTTTTTTGTATTGTTCTTAAAATTCAACGTTAGTGAATAAGTCGGCTCGTTCATACTTGTTGCAGGTCTCTGGTGTACACCACTGTCTGTGACAAAATTGAAGAATTCTTCATAAGGGACCTCATTGAAAGTTGTTTAAAAAAAAACTACTAAAGCGATCGCAACGAGTGATAGCTCGTTGGAAAGGTATTGAATCAGGCTTTAATTGAAAAATAAAATTTTCCTAATTTTTCTTAGAAATTTACCTTTAAATTTTCCCATGAAAATTAAATTTTCCGATTTTCCACAGAAGCTCCTAAATTTTCCGGCTAATTTTTTTTTTGGATTCCTCATACTTTTTGCTTTAAGAACCAGCAATAAAAAAATCGGCCCCGACTCCTTGTTTGGACAGGAGAAGAGCATTTAAGAGACCACCTTGTTAAAAATACGTTTTAAAAATTATTTTACAGTTAAAAATACATTTATGAAGAAAAAATCTTTCTTATTTTGCTGCTTATACTTAATTACAAAATTTATTAAAAATTTCAATTGTCTTGGCATCATTATAAAATTAAAGTAACTTTAAATTTAGCACGTCGGCAGACGAAGAGTACCGCTTTACATTAATTGACATATCAGAAATATTTAGTATGAAGCAATGAAACTTTTGCGTTCCAGTTATAGTTTTGACATTATTATATCTGTTTTGAATTCGTCGCTCCATGGCATCGTGTTCTTTTTGAGTGCATAAAACTGTGTTAATGGCAATTTCCTTGCTTTGAATCCACGAAAACAAATGTTGTACATTTAAGATCTGGTCAGTATATGGCCTTTGCAAACTTGCCTTAGTCGCCATGCGTTGTAGGGTTCCCCCTAACGCATCGCGTGGGCCCTTACCGTGGGACGTCGCGAAAAAGTGCCACTCGACCTTGCAGTTTTGTTCTTCTTCAATTATGCAAAGATTGTAAAAATTTTTTTTATTCTTGTACTGAGAAGCCGCGCCGTCTGAGAAAAACGTTACTTTGTCGATTGCATCGAATTTTGATCTTAAGAATTCAAACAGTTTCATTTGAAATAAATAAACGGACACATAATTATGAGCTAAACTCTCCGCGACAACAACAAGGCTTACGGTCTGTAGTTCGTTATGTTCGTTTTTGAAATAAATGCAAAAAGGATGCACCGTGCACTGGTCGTTTGCCCAGTGATAAGCCTGAATTTCATCCTGAACGAGAAAAGTGTAATTCTCGGCAAAGTCGCTTATCACAATAAATTCATTTTGGGCTAATTTCTCCTTACTTTCCTTTAGAAATTTCGATTGCATCTCGGATATGAAATGGTGCGCCTTCAGTTCATTCAACTTTTCCTCGATGAATTCCGGAATCTGCTTTACCACGGTCTCAAGGGAGCATCTGCCGCTGCTAATTATCCACTGTTTGAAATGCACCTCCTGAATTAACAGCTGTTCAAACTTTTCCGCCAAATATTGCTCTAGCTCGTCAATCTTCGGACAATTGTCGCATTTGGACAGATGACAATTTTCCGTGGGGTATGCGCACAACGACTTCGACAGGAGGTCCCTATATGTTTCAATTTCACCGTGAAATACTTTCAATTTCTTGCATGGAAAGAAAATTAATTTGATGTTTTGATGAAACATGCAAACGCAGACTGATTGCGTTCCGTGCCTGTCTAATGCCAGCACGCATTCTTTTGGTCGTAGGATGGCAAACTTAGAAAATCCCACTTTTTCTGCTGGGTATTTCTCATTGAACTGATGGTATGCTTCGGATAGATTACATAATAATAATCTGCGCTGCTTGTGTACTTTTTCTCCATCTTCACGTGTGATAACATAGTCACGTGTACCTGGGCAGGCGCGGCTGTTGTCATCATTGCAGTAAAAATCTTGAATCAATTTCACCGTTGCTTCGCTGAGGGTCCTTGAGCCAAATTTCTTGGTGGGAGTCGCCAATATGCCCTTCTGTCGAACTAATTCTTTGCTTCTTCTCGCGATGTAAAAAGATGTTTGAAACTGTTCAGAAATCTTGCGTATAGACCATGATTGAGGCAGCACAGATAAAATGAGATATTTCTCCGGAAAAGTGGTCGCTAAATTGAATTTTCTTTTCAACTGCTCAATCATTTGTTTGCCGTCATCAACGTCATCTGCTTGACTGCATTCGTTATCAGAGCCTTCATCAAATATTGTCGCGATTGCACTCATAACCTTGCCTTTTTTCTCTTTCCTGTATAGGCGTTTCACCTAAAGTGGTAATAGCCTCATTCAAAGGACTCAAAGACATATTGACCATCGGAATGTCTGCCTCACTATCAGATGAAACATTTTGTTCACTTGTCATTTCACTCTCGCATTGTGGCTGCATTTGTTTCAATGCATTTGCTTGTTGAGACAAATCGATTTTACACTTGGGTCAAATGAATTCTGCTTCTTCACCGTATTGTATATTTAATTCATTCATGTATCGCTTCGAAACTCCAGTTAATTTTAATACTTTTATCTTTTTCGAACGATGTCCACTCTTGTTAAACGGATTGCAGCAAAATTTATTCATTTTACTTTAAATTGTCTTTACAGCTTCACTCTTTACTTTACAAAAAAACACTTTAACACTTTCACGTTTAGTATTCAACTGAAATTTGACTCAGAGTGTGTGAAGTATTTATATTCATTTTTTGTTAAAAAATAGGTAAAAAAAATAAGGGATATTTGCTTTTCTTTAATAGGAAAATTTGCGTGAACTACTGGTCATAAAATGTTTTTTAAAGAGGGACTTAATTGGTTACTGCCAATAAGCCGACCACAGGTCATAAAATGTTTTGTAAATTTTTTAAATTACCAGGTAATAAATATTTCCCCATATTTATGGAAAATCCGTGTTTTATGACTTGTTTCTGCACGTGTCATTTTAGGCGAAATATTTATTACCTGGTAATTTAAAAAATTTACAAAACATTTTATGACCTGTAGCCTCAGTCGGGTTTGGTGTGCCATTACATGCTACTGCTGCTATTATCCATGGATTTATGGCCGATCTTGTGAAGGCAGGCAGACCATATTCACTACACACTCAACTTGGGGCTCTTAAAAAAAAATTGCTTTTTCTTCATAAATGTATTTTTAACTGTAAAATAATTTTTAAAACGTATTTTTAACAAGGTGGTCTCTTAAATGCTCTCCTCCTGTCCAAACAAGGAGTAGGGGCCGATTTTTTTATTGCTGATTCTTAAAGCAAAAAGTATGAGGAATCCAAAAAAAAAAAATTAGCCGGAAAATTTAGGAGCTTCTGTGGAAAATCGGAAAATTTAATTTTCATGGGAAAATTTAAAGGTAAATTTCTAAGAAAAATTAGGAAAATTTTATTTTTCAATTAAAGCCTGATTCAATACCTTTCCAACGAGCTATCACTCGTTGCGATCGCTTTAGTAGTTTTTTTTTAAAACAACTTTCAATGAGGTCCCTTATGAAGAATTCTTCAATTTTGTCACAGACAGTGGTGTACACCACCACTAAACCAGTCACTATAAAAAAAAAAAATATGTAGGTACATTATTTTTTGCTGGGCAATCAATTGAGACTATTTATTTTAAAATCGGAGAGGGGTCGTCCAAAAGGTGATCGCTTTCATATGGAATTGCTCTATATGTTTAAATTACACTGTCCAACACCATTTTTGGAACAGAATAGCGACCCTATAATTCTGAAAGGGTATGTTGAGTAGATCATTTTTGTAGAATTTGTAATTTTGCCAATTAATCGTAAAGAACATTATTTACAACAATGGTGCCTTTGGCGACCCCCACTGAAATTTTCCGCCAAACATTTTCGTAGAATATTTTAATCCTTAAATGTCCTTTTGTAAAGGATATTTTTTGATTTTATCGAAAAAAGGGTCAAATTGACCCATAAAGAGACCAGTTAGAGGGTTAAGATCTTCCACAAAAATAATCCTCATACAATTCCACAATACAACTCTGACCATAAGAATTCTCTCAGGCATTAACTTACAACATTTTATTCATATATGTAGTATAATGCTCCCTTCGACCAAAAAATGAAAACTTTGACCCACTGTAAAAAAAAACTCAGACGTGCTGGACCATAAGTTTGTTCTACAAAAATGATCTTCTCAACATACCCTTTCAGAATTATGGGGTCGCTATTCTGTTCCATTCAAAAACTCTTAATTTGTTAGACAGTGTTATTGAAGAAAAAAAGAAAACAAAATATAATTTTTATATTTGATATAAAATATACATATGTATATAAAATTAACCCCCTGGCCCACGATGTCGAACAATAACGTTCGCTTAGATAAGACTTAAGACATAAACTTGATTGTGGAATAAACAAACTTGATTGAATAAAAAATAGATACGATAAAAAGTGTGTGCCTTAAGTCTTATCTAAGCGAACGTTATCGTTCGACATCGTGGGCCAGGGGGTAACAGTAAAAACATAACGAATAATACTTCATTTAAATTTGTGCAATTGAATTTTTTTTTTAAATCTTTGGTCCGTAAAATTCCACATAGAGTGGGAATAATAATAATTTGTTTTATTCGAATAAAATTGAAAAATCTGCATTGATTTAAAAAAACTGTTTTTTAGAGTAAAAATCTGTAAGCCTGTTTTGCACTTAAAAAAAACTGCAAAAAACAGATAAATCTGCACATTTGGCAACGCTGCTTCCACAAGACTCACTCATACAATTTTAACTCACAAATACACGTACTACAAAAAACATGATGAAGTTTTTTTGTTGCTTTCTATTATTTTGCCTTTTCTCCCATAACGGTTACGAAGTTTAGTCGTTTTTGTTTTTGCTGTTGCCGATGTTTTTATTGTTATTCGTATTATGTATATATTTTATTTACATATGTATGTATGGATTTGTGTTAGTATTATAAAATATCACAGCAGTTCTGGTGACTGTACACATTTCCAAGGAGGATATTTAGCTGGTCCACATGTCAATGTTAGTAATTTTTATTAGCTTCCTAACAATTTACTTGACTACAGACATATTTTAGGAATACAAATGTGAATTGACAAATGACTAAAGTGGGTAAAATAAATACTTCGCAAAAGTAAAATAAAAACCAGTTAGAGTGTTATAATCGGCCGGGATGGGATGTTCACCCGATTTGATTAATTTTATTGTAGTGAGTGAGGTTCCCTTAGTTGTAATGAGTTTAGGTTGTAAATTGTATTTTTCAATAACAACTATTTTAGATTTTTTAGATCATTTTACAATTTGTAATGCTAAGAGAAGTCAATTAGTTGATTTACACTTTCTAACATTTCTAACATGTATCTGTAACATGTATGTTACATATCAATAATGTGCCATCAGAAAGAAGAATAAATTTTAAGAAAGACACAGAAAACTTAGCTCAAAATTACAGACACCTATTGAACAAAAATATTAATATTAACAATAGGAGAAATTAACACAATTTATGTGTTTAAAAAATGTTATAATTCCAAAATGTTATTATTCAAAATGTTACTATATTTCTGTTATAATTATTTACTGTTCAATGTTATTATTGAAAACTTAAAATTATTTTTCTGTAAAACATGTTTTCAATTTTGTCAACCCCTTTCAAACTTATATCAAACAATTTTTACACATAGAAAATTTGTTATAATATTAAATTAACTCCTGAAGAAGATTTCCAAAGGAAATCGAAATATTGAGATAATTATATATAAGAATTAAAAAATCTTTTATAAAAAACAAAAAAGTGACCTCAAGCTTAAAAATTATTTATTAAAAATCATTAAAAAGGTCGAAGAATATAGAATAAAATTTTTTTTCATTTCTCTAATAACAAACATATCTATCTTATTATCGAGTTCACTTTTAAATATTAAGTTTTTTCACAAAAAAGTTTAAAAGTATTTACTAAATTATCCTTCTTTTTTGGTTTCTTTTAAGGAGAGATTTTAACAGCTCATTGCCTAATATACAATAACTTTTTGATATTTCTATGAGCATAAATAAATGTGCAATATCAGCAGAGATTCATATCACTGCTACAAAGGGCTTCACCTGTTACTTTAACCGGATTTAAAATGACAACTTTCATAATCTATAAAGGTAGTTCCTTGACGTCGCCTTTATTCCATGAAATCCCAGATTTTTCTAACCATTTTGGATGAAGCCAGTTTTCTGGAAAACTGTCCAGCGGATTTTTTGCACGGAAGGCGTTTTAAATACCTTAGATGTTGTACTTTCATAATCTATATAGGTAGTTCCTTGGCGTCGCCTGTATTCCATGAAATACGAAATCCCATATTTGTCTGACTATTTTCAACCAACTTTTCTTATAAAATATTTTTTATTTTTATAAATTAAATTAAAATTTAAATTCTGTTCTGAATTCCTAATGCTATTGTTTGTGTTTTTATGATTTTCCACTGAAATACTTTGCGTATTTTAAAATTCCAATTTTTCTGAATTCCCAAAATCGCTAATATATTTTGGCGTTTTCGACGCTAAAAATCGACGCTATCTTTGCGCTCGTTTAAATTCAGAAACTGTCGTCTGTCACGGTAAAATCTTAATTTACATTAGTGAGATTTTAATGCAAATTAACGCTGTCGTCTGTCTACGCTATAATACAAAAGTGGCGAAAAAGCTACGAAATAATGAATACTGGAAGCCAATTAAATTTAGAATGGAAGTAAAATTTTTGCTGGGTAATCTGTGTAGTTTCACAGATCCTCGGATATACACATGCTTAAATAACTGGTCGCAAAGCTAATTTATTAACCAGTGCTAGGTTAAATAATAGAATAATAATAGAGAGTTTGTGAAACTTACTGAGACAAGTTGAAAGTACAAATTGTACTCTTAAAGAGATATAAATAAAAAATATGTCTACTTTAAGTAAATTCTGCCACTGATTAGGAACTGTTTAATATAATGTAAAATAAGAAATGTCTTAATATAAATTACACTTTACACCTGCATCAAATACTTGCCACAGTAAAGTGCAACTTTATGAATTATAATAATATGTAATTGCAAAATATAATATTCCAAAAATAGCAAATGTATCTCAATGTGGTTCCTTTAAGTCTCAAAAATAGTACCACCCCATGCTGATTTAATTTTTTAATACTATTTAAAGAAAACAACTAACTCTACTAAAGTAATACAAATAATATTTCAGAATAAAAAAAAGAAAGAAAGATTTTGTTAAACATAAAGACATTAATAAGGGCCTAATCTTAGCCATCAAGGGTACTAATGAAAAAATCTACAACAAAGTAACGAAATCTTTTTTAAATGAGTGAAATTTATAACAATTTTATTGTTGTTATTATTTATTGTTAAGAACTATTTTTTGCGCTATTATACGAAAGTTTTTATAAGAAATTCTTCTTGGACAAAAAGTACTATTTTTCCTCCCTGTTGTAATTGTGTTTATATACACGCACACAGATATTGTTTTACACAATTCTTAGTATAAAATATTGATTTGTTTTCTTGTTTTGTTGCTGTATCTGTTGTTTTTTTCTTTCTTATAATTTTATGTTTTTCTTATGTACGAGAGTATAATAAAATCATGAAAATGAATAAAAACTTTGTTGTTTTTGAGTTAAAGAAAATGTTACACACACACACACACACAAATTATTAAATTATTATTATTATTATTAAATTATATATTAATTTTCGTTTCAGTTGTAAGAAATTTACACAAAATTTAATTAATACCATTTAATAAATATGTGTGTTTGTATGTATATGAGTTTCTTTCTTTACATATTTTTAGGCTTTTCTTAGGAATGTTGGTTTATTGCATAGTTTGAGGTATTTATAGCTAAATGTTTTGGCATATTCTTAGAAAATTTATTGCTAAAGTTATTTAATAATCAGAAAACAGTTTTTTCTCTTTTATTTTGTTTTATAAATGAAAACAACATGTTGTTAAATAACATAAAATGTAAATACTTTGAAGCCATAATAATTTGAAAAGTATTTTTCGGAATATGATTAATATGTTAATAATACTTAATTAAAATTGAAAATATGCAATCTGACTTTTGTTTGTGTTTTGAGTAACTTATGGTTCTTATTGGTTTGATTTTTTTTTGCAAATTCTTTTTCAATTTCAATTGATGTAGTTTTATACTTTGACCTTAGAAATGTTTAATAACATACAATTTTGTGCGCATTTTCAGAATGTATGTATGTTTGTGTTTATTTTGATCCGGGTTATATATCTGAAATTGTTTTATTAAAACACTGCCCTGGTAAATACAGTTGATTTATTGGCTAAAAATTTAATTAAAAACTAAATTCAAAGTGCCAACATTGCGAATATCTTGTAAGGTGGTTCTAAACTTCTATTCGACGTTGTTTTTGATGTAGAAATCATTAAAATTAGACAACATAATTTCAATAAAATGGTTACTTGGAGCTAGTTTAATAGCATGTCACGAGAAACCAGTTAAGTAGGTAGTGTGATAAATGACTTGTGGCCATATAATTAAAATCTCAACCAATTTAAAATTTATTTTGCAATTTTAGCGGTTGCTTTAGAGGAAAATTATACAAAGTAATCAATCATTTCAATACATAATTACAACTGTTGCAACAGCTCCATAACAGTGAAAAACAAACAAAAGAGAAGGTCAAATATTAAAAAGAATCTTTCAAACTGATCCATTTAAAACTTTCAGGCAAATGCAGGTTGAACTAAAGTCATCGCATGGGATTGAAGTTTCATCTAGAACAATAAGACGAAGGCTTAATACCGTTTCTCTTAATAGCTGCATCGCACAAGGCAAATCTTTTTCTTTAGAAAAAAAAACAAATATAAAATCAAGGCTGGAGTTTTCAAAAAAAAAATTTAAAAAAACCGATAAGTTTTTGGAAAGCCCTACTTTGCCGCTGGGCATCATATTAAATTCTTTAACAGAAATAAGATTTATTTAGGAAAAAAATAAAAAATAATAACAAACAAAAAATATTTCACTTTTTTACTGGAGATAAAAAAATCTAAACAAAATTAGCTAAATTCATTTAAAAACATTAAAAAAATTATAATATTAACTATATTACTCCATATCACCTACACATTTTGAACAAATTTATCAGCATTTTTATTAGTTTGTTTTTCCAAAGCTGTATCAACATCTGCCCAAAGATTATCTATTGGATTTAGATCTGTACTTTGTGCAGGCCAATCTAAAACATCAATATTTTCAGACAAAATCCACGGCTTTGTACTTGTGGCAGAGTGTTTCGGATCATTATCGGGCATAAAAATAAAATTGTCTGCCATATTTTCATCAGCATAAGGCTTCATTGTATTAGCCATTTTGATTCATTATGAAAATCCAAGAAAATCCCGTCCAATCCATAATATTCCCTCCACCATACTTTAAAGTATAGCTAGGGTTGAGTTCTTGATTTGGTGGACGTCGCACATACTTTTTACTATCTGAACCAAATAAATTACACTTGGATTCATCAATGCAAAGTATTTTATTCCAAAATTCTAGCGGCTTTTCTAGATGTATTTTTTTTTTGCGAATTCTAATACTGTGTTCAGATATAAAACTTAATTGAGTCAATATTTGGTTAATTGAAAATATTATTTTAAGTGTTCAGGCATACGCAATTTTCAGCTTACTCAATAATCATTTGACAGTTGGAAAGTAATACAAAAAATACTCTATATGGTTTTTGTGTTTCTGTGTAAACAAACTTACCTTCACATTGACTTTTTAATGATTTCTTTTGTTGGCATTTGCTATTTCATACAATTTTGTTCACTAAACACAGTTGTGAACAGTGTTGCATTTGACATCTTACTCAATATTATAACAATTTCGTACTTATTGCGCAATAATTAATTGAGATTTTATATGGAATATTGAGCTCAATAATGGCGTTAATTGCGATTAACGCAATTAAGGTATATATATGAACACGCTATAAGCGACGTTTTAAATTATTTTTTGATACTTTTGGTTTTTTTTTGGCAATGCATCCTCTCAGTCCATTTTCAAGAAGGCGACGTCTAACAGTCCGATTTGCTACTTTACATTTCTGAATTATTTTATCACGTAGTATCCTGAATTACCTTTTTTGTCGCAAATAACTTACTTACTAGTCGTTTACAATTTTTTTTAACACTAAGCTGAAAGTTAAGTATCTAATTATATGGCCAACCAAAATACAATAAGAACAGATGTTGATACAATGTAAATCAATGTAATGTTAAAGTACATGGTACAGATGATTGATTTTTAGGAAACAGTGAGTCAAAAACAAACTGTAAATAGTTATAAAAATGTTGAAAATACGAAAATTTTTGTAATATACCATTTTGTCTCTAAATACCTGACCACCACTGTATAGATTTGAAATGCAAACAAAATTTGCAAACTCGATCTTCTCTAAATTAATACATTGAGTGTATAATAATTTGTTCTACAGGACGTTGGCTGTTTAGCAGTTTGTTCCAGAAGAATTTTCGAAAAACATTAAATAAACTTATTTAATATTTCATAACATTTCCATGTATACGACGGCGGTTCAGAAATTTCTTATCCTAACACAGAAAGAGAATAATTAATTTTTAAAAAACATTTTTGTTTTTCAATATAATCTCCTTCACTAGTCCAACGCTTATATATCAATTCTATCCCTTGATTAAAATAGTTGTCCTCAAAATAAAGGTTTGCAACTGTAATTGCATTTTCATTTGAAGTAAAACGCTTGCCAGCTAGGATTTTTTTAGATTTAGGAACAGGTAAAAGTCACTGCGAGCTAAATCACGAGAATAAGGTGGGTGGTCAAGCAACTCGTACTTTAATTCGTTGATTTTAGCCACTGTTAAAACACTGAAACGACGCTTAAAATCCATTTTATGTTTCTTAAAACGATCCAAACTAGCTTGAAAAATTGTTTATTCTTGAGTATTTTTGGTCGAATGTTAACAAATGTGGCACCCATCTTGCAGAAATCTTTCTCATCTGTAGTTCTTCATGCAAAATTAAATGAGCTCGATCATTTGAGATGCTCATGGTATTGGCTATTTCACGCACTTTTATTCGTCGATCATTTAATACTATATCATGCACTTTGGCTACAATTTCTGTTATTGTTACTGTTTTTGGACGTTCATCCTCAATACTTGTATGACCACGTATAAATTCAGCAACCCAATTTTTTTGCTTTTGCATATGAAGGAGCACTTTCACCTAACACATTCACCATATCATTATGAATTTCTTGTCCCGATTATTCTTTTTTATTTAAATATTTAATGACACTACGAATTTCTAATTTTTCTATTAAAAAAAAAGCGCGCATGCGTCTTTTTTGAACACCTGTTTCTATATGAAGGAGTTGCCAGATCGAAAAGAAATAGCACAGATGGAAGTTTCCAAAACACTTCACTTTTTTCTGTTTATACCGCGCGTTTTGTTCTAGGCTAAGAAGTTTCCTAAACGCTAATAGTTTTTCGCTAGAAATAAAAAAAAAAAATTTAATTTCGAAACTGTCCTAACTGTCGCTGTCGACCTAACTATAGAAATTTGTTTCCTTAAATTTAACTCAAACTTTTTAGTTAAATTAGTTTTGTTAAATTTTAACCAAATTTGATGAAAATTAAAACTGAATAACTGGCAGTTAAAGTAAAAGTTAAATTATAACTGAAATTATTAAAAATTGGAATAAATGAGAGTATTTTGCTAACGTTAACTTTAAAGTTAGTGTTAACGCAACCTTGATTTTTACAGCATTTAATTTAAAAATCCTTAAATTTTAAATTAAAAAAAATAAATACAATACAACTATCTACTTATAGATAGTTTACTTCAACTTGTACAAATATTTTCTAAATATATTTTAAGTAAGCTTTAGAACAACAATTTGTTATAATTTCAATGTTAAATTCCTTTTCAATATCTTACAGTCACAACAAATGTACAACAACATCAACAACTACAACAATTTAACTAAAGAAATCCATTAAACGAGAAACAAACACAGAAAAAAAAACGAAGAATAAAACAAAAGACATGCACGGAATAAATGAAACATGAACTAGAAAATAAATAATAATGAAATGAATTCAAAATAAAAGTAAAAATAATAATGAATTCAAGTGTATCTTGCTGTAAAATGTATGTTACCTGTGTGTGTTTAGTTGGAGCAGATAAAGCAATTCATAAGAAGTAGCAACAACAGCAGTGGCACTGGCAGCATTAGCTGAAAAAGCAGCAAACAAATGAATACAGTGTTAATGGCCACAACAAATCTTCAACAAAAAATCATAACGCCCCCTCAATTAAAGAAAAACTACAGCATAACATAAAAATATAAATAAAAAACATTAATCCACAATAAAGAATAACAACAACAACAATAACAACAACAAAATAAAGAAAAAAGTAGAGCGATATTTTTCACATAAAAGTTTTTTTTTTTGGTTTTTTCGGTTTGATTTTGTTTATTCATCATCATCAACAACAACAAGAACATCAACAGTAACAAGAAGATTTAAATGAAATTTTAAATGCCTATGTCGTAATGCTTGATCCAAACCATCGTCTATAGCCGGCTTCTATTATTGTTATTTTCAAATAAACAAGCTCAACAAAAACAACAGAGAAAAAAAAAAACTACAAAAGTAACGTTATTTTTCACCACCCCCACGATCATCCAAAACAGAAGCTACAGCAAGAAAGAAATAAATAAATAAAAATTCGTTTGTTTCAAGAGTATGTATGTTTTCTTAAGAGTGGTTGTTGTTGCTGTTTAAGTTATCGCAGGCCAACAACAAGAGAAACAAAAACCAGCAGCATTAATATTGCTGCCTGCTGCACTAACCAACAGCATCTCCTCCAACAAGAGCATCAGCGAGCATCATTATCATCAACTTACTCCTCCTACTCCTCCTCACTCGATTCACTGCCCAGCAAGTGCTGTCTGTCTATCTGTCTACTAAAGTTTTGTTGTGTGTGCCGTTTTGTACGTTGTATGGTGCGTACGTTGTTGAACGTACTTGCGCCTATTTGAGGCACAGCATGTCACTACCTCGCATACCACCCAGGCTCCATAAACCGTAGTATTCGGTATCAATAATGTTAAAAGGTAATTAAATATTTTCTACATTTCCTTCTGTTTTTTATTATTATTTCAAACGTTTTCATTTCAAATATATTAATCATAAAGTAATTCAATTTTATGTTCTTAATAAAATTTATACGATATTATTCAATTCTTATAGAGTTGAAAGTAGAAACAAAAACATCAGAAAAATTTGGCTGAATTTATTTTTGATATAACATTGAATTTCCTTCTTCAATACACAATACATATTGTGTTAAAATCCATCATAATCATACAATTTTTATCCCTGTAATGCTAGAGTATACATCTAGGAATATCATTTAATTTATATAGAAAGTACTTTGTTGTCTGTTGTCACATAGAACACCAGCAATATGGTGTTCAGACATGCATTTTCAATTGAGTCAATTCTTGGTTAATTAAAAAGTGTTCACACATGCTCAATATTGCTAATTTAATTAGTGTTTGACAGCAGCTGACAAAAAAAAAACATTTACAGTGCACTCGGGAAAACGTCAACCCTGTTTTTGACATTACCTACTCTAAAATTTTATGAAATAAATAAAGAGAAGGCTCTCTTCCAAGTGTTGGAAAGAAAAAAAAACAGCAGAAAAAAAATAACAAATATTTTTTAAATGCATATGATATAAATATATGATCTCATTTAAATTGTATTCTTTTGGTTCTAGTTGTGTTCTATGGTTCTAGTCAAGTTGAATGCCTTTTTTGTTTCCTTTTTAAAATTGTTTATGTTTGATTTTATTTTATAATCAATAAAAACGTTTAAAAGCACATTATCGATATGTTTTTTATTTAAAATTTTTACATTCGTAAACGTCAACAATTTGTTAAACGTCAACACCCGCAGTTTTAATTAGTTGACGTTTTCCCGTGTGCACTGTATTTGGTTCTAATATTATAATTTTCAGCCTAAAAATATTCTTTACTAATTTAAAAGCGAAACTACTGCCATTTTAGTTATTAATTGTCACAGGGTTGTATTTTTAATTTTAACAATTATTAGAACAATTAACTCTTAATGAAGCAATTACCTTAATTGAAATTTTGTATGGATAATTGAATTCAATTAGGCGGTAATTAAAAAATTGCAATTAAAAATGCATGTGTGAACACCATATAACAGTCACTGTTTTCCGGCCATATTTTCGAAGAATGTAAATGTTGTTAACTGTCAAAACTTGTTTTTTGTTACTGACAACACTGTACAAATAAATTTTGGGACAATCAGAGGAATATTTACAACACATTAATCAATTAAGGCCCAACTATAATATGCATAAGCAAGCCTAAGCAAATTGCAAAAGTTAACGAAAAGGCTGTCAAATGCATAACCAGTTCAGAGTTAACTTTTAGGTGGCTACAATGACTTTGAAACTTTTTGTCCACAGTTGCTCATTTATGTTTAAAAAAATGTTTTTATTTTAACAAAAAGCCATTAAATGACTATATTTTATAAATATTATTATATTATTTTATAATTAAAAGAAAACTTCGTACCCGAAACGCATAAATTTTCCTTTTTTTTTATCGGCAAAAGTACTAAAATGTACAGCTGTAGCAGCACTACATTGTAAATAATAATCAACGTTTACATATGTTTTGTTAATTTTTGAATTGTGTTTGCAAAAATGGAGAAAAAACTTAAAAATTTAAATAATATAAAAATATTAAAGTTAGCGCTTGAAGGGTTGTGCACATTAAAAGAAATAAGTGAACTACACTGTAAAAGAAGAAGACGCTCTTGTTCTGTCAGAGAAATAACCGCGACAGAAAGACATTTTTGTTAAAATAAAAAGGGTCCCTTTTATTGTAAAGGCACTTATTTTTTCCCGCATTTTCTATTAAATTTAAAATAAATATATTTTCTTCCATTTTGTTCAAAACACAAACAAACAACAACAAACAGCTGATTCCGTACAGAATGTGCGATCAGTTTCGCTTTTTGCTTAAGCAAATGACAGTTGAAAAACTTTACGAAAAGTTTCGTTAAGTACATTATAGTTTGCCACATACAATTTATATGTGTTCGCACGTTTGCTTAAGCTAGCATATGCATATTATAGTTGGGCCTTTAGAGCTAAGACGATAGATGTGATGACTATTTGTGGAGATGAAGAGTAAAGAGAGGCTGTAGAGCACATAATCTCTCGTTGCATAGTCATAGGCAAGATCGACTATTCTACGGTCGATGTTCATTCACTATGAGTTGTTAACTATTTCCAAATTAATTTGACATGCACGTGCAAAATACAAGAAATCATATTATATATCAATCGACTAAAAATCAAAAAATACGAACATTTCAAACAACATAAACTTTTAAATCAAAATGGAAAAAATCTCACACTTCCCTTAAGGAAAATTTATCACTGTCCTTAATTAGTGCAGCACCAGAAAAAAATAAAAAAATAACCTCTAACATAATGATTTAAATAGAGAAGGAAATGAACTAATATTTATATTTTTAAGAGAAAAGTTTTTTTATTCAGGCTAATAGTTCGAATTTTAAAGTACTGGATAATGATTTAAATATTGAATAGTACTGTCCTTAATTACTTGCACGCAGCTGTATACATATTTTAATCAAATTACTGAGTCCAAATGTACCTGATTAGAATTAATGATAGCAATTGAAATTGAATTGTTAAATTTTCACGCAGGGCACATTTGATTAAAAACATTCGTTTGTAGTTTAAATATTCATATTTAATTTAAGGATTCATGATATAAAAATACATGCACAAACCAAAAGCAGAAAACAAAAAAACTATTTTATATTGCATATTTTAACTATTCTAATTTCTATAAATTTTATGCTAAAAAAAAAACAAATGCTATTTTTTTTTTGGCCAAAACTGCCCTGCAGTTTTAAGGATGGTTAATTGTCAACTTTGCACAGATCATCATGACAAATTTCGAAAAGTGTTTATAATGTCTTAAAGCTTCTAAGCATTTGATATTTTCCTATAAACTGCAATTTTTAACACAATTTTACGCCCACTCAAATAATTGTCAAAAACCGCCAAAGTTCTTTTAAATATTAGAATTTGAAAACCGATTCTACGAATAATCTTTATAATTCCTAAAACATCAAACTCTTAAAGGATATCTAACTAGACACTGCCGGGGAACCTTGACAAACTATGACCGCTACTTGTGTAAGGCAAAGTTAAGCATTCTTTAACATGCAACTAGTTCTCAACACTGCAGGGTGTCTATTGAAAATTGAAAACTTGGTTTTTAGGTTGCATTAAAGAACAACAACAAAAAACATACTTTATGACACACACGCACACTTAAAACAATCCGCTTCAATTGTCAACGTAAAAAAAAAACACAAACAAATTTTTAAATTTATCGTTTCTATTTGTTGAGGCATGGAAGCCAGCAACAAAAACTAAACCAAATTGTTATTCCTCTATTTTCCATGTGTGTGTGTTTGTTTGTTTGTTTGTAGTTTTTAGACACTCTTTTTAACAATTTTTTTATTATTATTATTGTTGTTGTTGATGATGATTTTATATTCCATTTACTGTGTTCAAATTTTTATCAAATTTTTTTTTGTAAACATTTTTATTTGCGGAAAATTTATGAGTGGCATTAGAAAATTAAAATATCATTTTTGTTGTTGTTGTTGCTGATGCTTTCTAAGTCTTTTCTTCTGTTTCTTTTTTTTTTTTGCTTTTTTCAAAAAATATTTAGAATAAATTTTAGTAAAACAATGACAACATAAACACATTCTTTAACCAGACTATTTGAATTTATTTTTTTTAGTACAATATTATTTTTAAATGAAACACAAAAATTCAAGGTTAAACAAAATGATGTTAAAAATACAAGAATAACAAGATAAAAATTGTTACATTTAAATGAAAATAAAATTTTTCAAAAATAAAATAATGTTGCATTTATTTAATTTTGTTGCTGTAGTTGTTGTTTGTTAGTTTGTCGTTTTTTCATTACAGAAAATGTGTAATGAAAAAAATTTAAAGATCCTCATCATTTCATAGTGAACATGATTTATTATTTAGACATTTTAAATGCTTTGCTTTGATTAAAGAAATTTTATGATATTTTGTGTAATATTTGATGTTAAAATTAGTAGAATTAGTTTAAATAAAACGTGATCCATTTCGAGGTTCCCTACTTTTTTAAAAATTCAAATGGGGAGTGTTTATTATCATTTGAAAGAACATTCTTTGGCATTTATTTTTTGAAGATTATGTCGGTCAAAAGTTTATCCGTTGAGTCCAATTTTCGATGACTCGTTCGTGCATTTCGACTGGCAATTGGCGTATTACACGCGTGATGTTTTCCTCCAAGACCTGAATCGAATCGGGTTTGTCCGCATAAACTTTAGACTTTACATATTCCCACAGCAAAAAGTCTAACGGTGCGATTTCACACGATCTTGGTGGTCAATCGACCGGCCCAAAACGTCAAATTATTTGCTCACCGAAGTGTTCTCTCAATAAATCCATTGATTGATGCGATGTGTGGGAAGTGGTGCCGTCTTCACGAGCTTCAATTTCAAATAGTCGGCACGATAACGGTCGCCATTGACAGTTACGTTCGCACCGGCATTATTTTTAAAGAAATATGGATCGATGATTCCACGTCTTCACAGCGTGCTGGATGTAGTCTATTCGGTCCAATGTTATCCAATAATGAATTCTGGGTCTCAAAATGGTTAATGGTGTTGCGAATAGCACGCTCAGTAGGCCGATTATGTTGACCATAAGTTGAGCGAAGTGCACGAAACACATTCCTCACAGAACGTGAATTTTCGTAATAAAGTTGAACGATTTGTAAACGTTGTTCAGGCGTAAGTCTTTGCATTATGAAATGCCAAACCATGGTGCAACTATACAAGGTGAGTGCAAATCGACAACAAATACAACACAAAACAGAAACAACAGCCATTTTGTTTGTGTAAAATAATGTACTACTGTCAAAAATACTTGAAAAAGTATTACTTTTGACATAAGTAAATTGTAAACAAAGTCAATCAGCTGGGCTACTGCACTCACCTTGTATAGGCCTATATCTCGGAAACTGCTAGGTGTCTGATAATTTGTAATACATTAAATTAAAGGCATTAAAAATACCTTTCCAACGATATATATAATGATTATAAAATATAGACCGAATATGGGTTAAATCCGAAAAGAATATTTTTTGAACCGAATTTATTTGTTTTTTGGAAATGGTTCTATATGGCAGCAATGCCAAATTATGACCCGATCTTCTTAAATTTTGGAACAGTTATTTTAATGCATATGAGGATACTTGACGTCGAATTTCAACATAATAACGCTATATATACAATATATATTAGTATTAACGTGGATTTCGAGAGTGGACCTTATGTGGGGGATATAGTCAAATATGGACCGATATTCTCAAAATCCAGCAGTTTGATTAAGGCATGTATGTAAATGATCCGTGTAAAATTTTAGATTGTTACCCTTATTTATAAGAGATTAATGAGTATTGAAGTGATTTTCGGAAGAGGGCTTTATATGGAGCATACGGTTAAAAATAAACCGAAATTAACAAAATTTTGTGGAATGATTTTTGTATATATGTAAATGATCTGCGCAAAGTTTTGAGTCGGTACCGATATTTATACAATATATATAGGGAAAATGTCTTTTTCAGATGTGGTCCTTGTATGGGAGCTATGACCAGTTCTGGGCCGACCACCATAAAATTTAGTACAACAATTTATTTGCCTATAAAGAGTATTTATGTCAAATTTCAGCCGTTTAACATTATTTATATCTGTTTTATACGTATTTAAGTGAATTTTGGAAGTGGACTTTATATGGGGTCTATGGTCAAACATGGACCGAACTAAAAAAAATTTCGGTTTGCGATTTCTTTTTGTATAAAACTTATTTTTGCTGAATTTTCTCTTGATAGTCCAATTTTATAGGCATTTATTTATCATTAAGCCATATTTCGGGAATATATATATTTGTATTGGGGCTATGAGAAATCATGGACCGATTCTTACTATTTTCCGCACACTTTCTTCTTTTATCATACAAACAACGTATACAAAATTTCATGATATTATCTGCAATATATTTCAAAATATTGCAATAAAATGGACGAAAAATATAAAATTTTTTGGAGGTGGTCTCACATATTGGTTCATAACTCTAGTTGGCCTAAACCGATTTTGCTGAATTTAAATAGCGAACTTCTCGAAAGCATGTCTGACAGAATTATTGAAGATTTGGATCCCGAATATATGTGGGGACTTCAAAAAACTGATTTCAACATCCAGACAGACAGACAGACGGACATGGCTTAATCGACTCCTCTATCTATAAGGATCCAGAATATATATACTTTATAGGGTCGGAAAATTATATTGTGGAAATTTCACATGGATCTGATATTTTAATATAAAATAAATTTTTTCTTCGAACTTTTGATAGAAGCTATTACTAGAATGCAACAGAAAAGTAAATAAAAACATTAAAAATAATAAATCTTAAACAATAAAATACTTAGGCCCATTATTACAACTTGGCAATAGTTAAAGGTATGATGTTATCGGACAGATAAGAAGTATTTGGTAATTATAAGTTTACTTTAATCTAAAACCGACCGATAAGCTAAAGGGAAGATCATCTTGCCTTTAAATTTTATAGTGAGGTATGTATTTGAAGTTGCCATATGTTCTGGAAAAAATGTCAACTTCATGAAAAATAAAATAATTTTAATTTTGTTTTGCCAATAAATACTTTAATAAACAAAAATGGAAAGCAGACGTTTGATTTATATTTTTTCACACACAAATGTTTTCACAAACACAAACAATTTACTGTTTCTTGTCAGTAGTTTATCAAAAGTAATCGGTTTCTAACTGGTATTGCCATATTTTAGAAAAAAAATAATTTTATTTTACAAGGAAGTTGTAATAACGAACAATTTTAAAGGTCACTTTATTCCTCACTTTAATTAAAGTTACCTTTTACTATTAAGAACATTAGAGGCAAGTTGTAATAATGGCCCTTACAAACTTTAAGCAAACAAAACAATGAAAAGAAAGTGGTGCCACTTAAGGCTTTTATTTTTTGAAAGTAGCGTTTTTTCATGAAACATGAAAAACATATGTATGTACCTACATATATAATTTCAGACATGCTAATAAAAATATTAAATATAATATTATTAATAAATTTAACAACTCTTGATGTATAACTGATCATAACATTTGAATTTTAATTTTGTATTTTACATTTTTACTTTTTTTTTTGCTTTACACATTCTGTTCTATGGTCAACACTAGAAAAAATAGAAATTAGTTTAATTTGACAGCGACGAAAAAATCAGCATGGAAAACAACCTAATATATTCACTGTCATATAAACTTGTGTATTTTATTTTTGTCATTTTGTACTCGCCAGCCTGCTGTGGCGAATGTGTTTAATGCTTGAAAGTTTGCCTGAACCAGGCGGCGTATGTGTATTATTAATTAATCATAACAAGTATTCGCAAACAAAACCTTTGATTTATATTTTCGAATAATTGTGTTACTGGACCAAATTAAACAAAATTTGTTATGAATATTTCCTGTTTCTAGGCCGATTATGATACTTATCTATATCAATCCTAAATTTGATATTAAAAAATTTTTTTTTACGAAATTTAAAAATTAATAATAAGAAACGTTTTCGTTTTTAATAAACAATAAATATTGATAAAACAAGTAAGAATACCCTACATCAAGTATAAGTGTAAAAACAGTTTTTGTTTATAGCTTTCATGTCCATGATGATTAATGACATTATTATATGTGTCTCTTAGATTATAAATAGTTATCATAATATAGTTTAATATTTTATCATAAAAACGATTGCCACAATCATATGAATAGATACCGTCACCTATTATGATTGTCGCAATCATGTTAATAATTACAGTGGCAATAATATTTATAAATATCCTTTAATTATGTTAAACTCATTACTGCCAACATTACATCTATAGTGTAAACGATTCATTCAAATATTAACAGCTGCTCCATAACAATATACTAACAATATTAAAACTGTATACACCTAATTCTGTTTTTACAGGGTAATTGGTTCCAGGAAACTTCGTTAAGAAAACCGTGTAAAAAAAGACATTGATCGTCTGCAAAATAGGTGATTGGTTCTATATCTCTAAAACCTATTGAAATTAGTGAAAAACAAGGATTTTTTACGAACAACTATTCAGGTTTATAATATTAAATCACATACGAGTATGAAATGTGCTTTTACACAAGCATATTTATTAAAGAAAAAAAGATATGCACTCTAAACTTAAAAGTAAAGTAAAAACATTTATGACGAGTTAATTTCTAAAAGGCATTTCCCCTAAATTTGTGCTATTTACAATTGTTCTGACCAGTAAATTTGCTTGTAACCACAAAACGGAAATTCCTCTAAATTTGTGATATGAACATATTTCGCAAAAATTAAATTTAACAAAAAAAAAAAAAAAAAATTAAGCCCAAAAGATTTTAAATCGTACGATTACGATAAAATAAAATCGTGTAAAGAATTTTGGAATTTTATTAATTTCAAACCGTGTGAAAACAGAATTAAGTGTATAGCCAAAATAAACAATTTCATACATTTTTGTTATTGTAAACATTCATACAAATATGTATTATTAGATTTTATTAAAATACCTTTATAAATAACGATGTGTTTTGTAAAATCACTCAATTGTCAAATTGGCTGTAAAATTCTGAAAAAAATATAGAAAATTATTTCTATTTTGGTAATTAAAAAAAAAAGCAAATGACGAATCATAAATACCCTACATTTCAACCAGAAATTTCAACATTTATGTAAAATTACACATACAAATGAGTTTAAAATACAACATTACAACAACAAGCTATACAGCGAAAATGTATATGTATATTGCTATGGACCGAGAAATAGCGAAGCAATGTTCTATGACGTGCCAAACGTATTATATTGAAAAAGTGGAATGATAATAACATGGAATTCTGTGCTATTCTTTTGCTCCACTCTGCAAAAATTCATTGGTAATGTCCTGCTAACTTTAACACGTTCTTTGTTTTGTGGACAATGAAATAGCACACAGTTATTTTGATTTTAAACAAAAATAATTAATGAAATTCTTGTGTAATTTAACAAAAATATTGTGTATCATTAATTTTGTCAAACAAAAGGGGAAGAGGACCGCTCTGCTTACTTAAGAAAAAAAGGAACAAAACAAACAAAAATAGTTGAAATAATTGAATGTTCTCGAAAGATGGTTTATAATGTCATTAACTGTGTTAAATCAGGTGAAAATTTGCTTAATATTAAGACAATAGTTAAAAAAAGTGAAATAAATGAGAAACTTGGGTAAAATGTTTCCAGTAGACTTGTACGAATGAACGAGTGAAAATTAGTAAGTAGAAAAAACAAAACACTTTTGTCAAAGAAGAACATAAAGGCAAAACTACACCGGCACAACCGGATATCAAATTCTGGAAAATAATACTTTCAACAGATGAAACCGAAATTAAACTGATTGGTACAGATGGAAAAACGTTTCTACAGCGAGAAAAAAAACCAAGTATTCAAAATCCTAAATCTATATTACGAGGGTGGTTCGGAAACTTCTTAGCCTAGCAAAGAAAAAGAATAGTTAGGTTTTCAAAAACATTTTTATTTTTCAACATAAGCTCTTGAAGCTTCAATATACTTAGTCCAACGCTTATCTAGCAATACTATCCCTTGATTAAAATAGTTTTCCTCAAGGCCTTCAAAATAGTGGTTTACAACTGTAATTTCATCTTCATTGGAAGTAAAACGCTTGACAGCTAGGAATTTTTTTAGTTTTGGGAAAAGGTAAAAGTCAAGCAACTCGTACTTAAATTCGTTGCTATTAGCCATTATTAAAACACTGTTGAGCGCTGGTGCATTGTCTTGATGAAAAATTATTTTTTTGTTTTCTAAGCCATTACGTTTTTCTAAAATTTTTATATTTAATGGGCCCAAAATGTTGCAATTGTACTCTAAATTTATTATTTTACCCTTTTGCAGATAGTCAATCAATAAATTACCTTTGAAGTCCCAATAAAACCGTTGCCATAAGCTAATAGCGTAGACAGATGACACAGTTAATTTGCATTAGCAGTCTTAATTCAAATTAACGCGTGAATTATCCCATCTTAATGCGCATTAAGTTAGACGTAAATGCACAAAATCAGAGTGAATTTATACTGCATTTAGCTATTTTAATATGGCAACATCGTCGAAAATCAATAATATGTTATCAAATTGTTTACTATTTTAAAAGAAGAAGAAGACAATTGTAAAATTAAAATAATAAAAATAGATTTCCACAATTGCCTTTCTCTTATTTCAGAGTGTCCCACTGCGGTCCCCACATGTAGCAACACGTTCAGGTTGATGGTCGCTGGTGCATGAAAAATTTTTGCATTATGCAGCAGTTTCAGCAAAAGCAATTTCTTTTCAAATTTTTATTTTTTTCAAATAAATACTGATTTTTCACCAAATGCCAAACAAATTTTTTCATAATTAATAAGTTGTTTACAAACAAACAGCTGTTTTAAATGCAGAAACTGTCGTCTGTCACGGTAAAATCTTAATTCACATTAGTGAGATTTTCATGCAAATTAACGCTGTCGTCTGTCTACGCTATTACCAGCCAATTGAATTGTTTTTGCCTTCTTTGAGGCACTTCCTCCAGCTTCAGTTCATTTCTTGGATTGTTCTTTTGTCTCTGGAGTATAGTGGTGGTTCTATGTCACATCAATAGTTATGAAACGACGCTTAAAATCCATTTTATTTTTCTTAAATTTTCATTCTTATGCGTTTTTGGTCGACTGTTAACAAATGCGGCACCCATCTTGCAAAAAGTTTTTTCATTTGTAGTTCTTCATGGAAAATTAAATGGACTCGATCATTTGAGATGTCCATGATATTGGCTATTTCACGCACTTTTATTCGTCTATCATTTCATACCATAACATGCACTTTGGCTACAATTTCTGTTGATGTTAACGTTTTTGGACGTCCACTACGAGGTTCATCCTCAATGCTTGTACGACCACGTTTAATTTCAGCAACCCAATTTTTTTGCTTTTGCATATAAAGGAGCACTTTCACCTAACACATCATATCATTATGAATTTTTCGTCCCGATAAATATTTTTTATTTAAATATTTAATAACACCACGATTTTATAATTTTTTCATTGAACACCTATTTCTATATGAAGGAGTTGTCAGATCAAAAAGAAATTTAACATATGTTCATAGCACAGATGGAAGTTTCCAAAACAATTAACTTTTTTCTGTTTATACAGCGCAGTCTGTTCTAGACTAAGAAGTTTCCGAACCGACCTCGTACTATTAATAAATGCGCTGAATGTTTAATTTTCCTAAAACCATTTTCTTTAATAACTTTATTTTTACTAAACCGTTTTAGCTAGTTTTCAATGCCAAACAGCTTAAACCACTGACAAACTTCCAAGGTTAAACTGAATGATTTTGGGGTTTCTAGTTTGGATGCGAGCTTGATTTACACTGACAAACAGACAGCTGTTGTTTAATCATCTTAGAATTCCATAAGAATTAATTGGGCTAATAAATATTTGAAAGTGTTACAAACGACACCTCAAACTTAAATATACATATGTATGTACATACATACCACTCAAAATGGTTATAAAATTGTAAATTTTTATAATTTCAACAATATTACTTGCCAAGAATTACACATTTGAAATTGTAAATAAATCAATAAAATTTGTTTTATTTCTAGGCTGCTTGCAATTAAATTGATAGATTATAAACAATTAATAATAAGCAGGTAATATTAATAATTAATAAACAACAAATGTGTGTTAAATTGAATTAAATATTATATTGAATTTGGTTTATTTATAACCATGAATGTGTGTATGTGTGAATGAATGCACGCTTATTTGTGTATTTGTTTTTATAAAGAATTTTATACTTTTTGTTGTTGTTGGTTATTTTTCTTATATATTTTTGCATTGTCATTGTTAAAAAAAATGTTTGGCACGTGCGTATTGATTCGTTTGTGTCTTTTTCTCTATATTTTATTTTCTATATATTTTCAATAAATAGTGTAGTTATGGTTGTGTGTGTTTTTCACAACAACAAAAAATATATAAAAAATAACGAAAAACTAACTGAAAATAAAATGAATTATATGTTTTTTATCTGCTCATAAACATTTATGAGCTTAACTGTTACGTATTTATTAGGGATGCTAATCCCGAAATGGCGATCCCAAAAATCGCGGGATTTTGATTGTAAAGGTACGGTAACATTTGGCAAATATTTACTGAAAAAGACGTAACCACTAAATAACATATATTTGAACTCGTTTATTTATTTGAAAAAAAAAAAAACTTTTCTTATTCAGGCCAAAGCACTTTATTTCTCATCTTTTTTAATGACCTTCTTTGTCAAACTTCAAACCCTATCTACTCTTTTGCAGATAATAGCAAACTTTGCCATTCATACTCTTTGGAGATTGGGGAAATGAGACAAAATATGAATGATACGCTGAACCGAGCTCTTGAAACATCTCGGAATAGGTTTGTGGGAATAGAGTCGATTTTAACGCACGTAAAACTCAGTGTTGTTTATTAACGCACAAACTCACAACAGATCATATTGCTTCATCTGTTTTTATGGGCGGTGTAAATATTAAGGAATCAGACGCTCTTGACGTTCTAGGCATGATAATCCAGTGTGATGTTCGCTGGACCAAACACATTTTTCAAGTGTCGAAAGAAGCGCTCAAGTGCCTTGGTTTTTTAAAACGGTATAGAAAAGACTTCACTCCATCTGAACTTCTTAGTATTTACACCACCTATATTCGACCGAAAGTGGAATACAACTCTCATGTATGGTCCGGTGCTTCGAAGTCTATTTTCGAGTTACTCGAATGCGTACAGGAGAGCGGGAAGATGCTTATCGGTGACAGTAGGGTATCCAACTCTATTGATTGATTGGAGCATCGTCGCAATGTGGATTGTGTTTCACTGTTCTATCTATACTATAATGAAATGTGTTCTGCTGAAATTAGGGAATTTGTTTCTGAAACACGCAGTTTTTTACGTAATACACGTTCTTCAGTCAGGGTTTATCCATTTGTGGTCGACTGGACAGTGGATCGCACAACACACTACAGGGAAAATTCGTTCTTTAACCGTACTGTCCGTATGTGGACAAACTCTTGGCAGAAGTATTTCCTGCCACTTTCAATATAGGAAAATTCACGTCAAATGTTCACAAACACTACTCCCTCTATCCTTCCTCCCTTAACCTATTTTCCTAGTTCCAACACAATGCATTGCATAAGTAGGGGTCATCCCCTGAGTCCAAGAAAAAAAAAAGAGTCTCTTCAGTTGTAGCTGACCAGTTTTTTTTCAATTCCCTTTTGAACTTGCTATTTCATTTATAGGCGTCAATTCAATTTTCGTTCCTTTTCATGCAAAACAACACTAATGAAAAAAAAGCAAATAAGAAAATTGACTAGTACCATCAAGTTTGTACCCCTTTTATTCTCTTTTCCTTTTTCATTCAAAAATACTTGCCTTGACGAGTCTGAGGAGATTTGAAGAGTGTAAAAGCGGACTAAGCGGGGAATTGGTTTACTCAAAACTTACATTTTCTGAAAATGTTTGATATTAGAAATGAATTTAGAACCTTGATTGCGAAATGAATGAAATATATTTATTATCAATTAAAATATGTAAAAAAGGTGGTGTGGGGGCACCTTATAAAGTCTGTAATGATATGGTTTCAAATATTGAATAAGACATATTCGATAGCGCAATTCATAATTTTGTGCAAATAGTATTGCATCATTGCATTTGCATAAAGGTTTAGCATATTTTTGCTCTTGCTGTGTATTTTGTTAGTGTAGAGCACAAATATGCTAAAGCTTTTTGCAAATGCAATGATGCAATACCATTTGCACAAGATTGTGAATTGCTCTAATATTCATTTTATATTATTTATTTCGGAGGATGAGAAATGCAATCCCACAAGCGTTGAAGTTTTTCGTCAGCGTCATATATTGGTTAATAGTGGAAGGCCAATGTAAAAGACATGTGGACGCGGGCGGCAATCTACTACTTATGAGAATATACTAGACGACTAATTCTTAAACTAATGTATGGGAATATTTTGGGTAATTTGATTTGACTTAAAGTATTCTCATACATATGGTCGTAGCTGAATGCGTGTGTCCATTTCAAGTGCATTGCAACCCCGGCGTTTACTACAGTGCCTATTTACACCAAGCTAATGGGCATGCACCTTATGTATATCTGTTTGTTTTGTTTACTGTAAGAGGACACTTGTTTTGTTCAGTTACTTAAAACAATGCATTCATGTAATAATGCTACATATCTATAGGTTGTTGGAACGGTGGTACTGAAATTAACTTTTGTCATTAAGTAGTAGTTGTATTTTATTGATTAAATGTTAAACATAGCAGAATTAATTATATACTTTTATATACATACTAGCTAAACCCGGTGTGCTTTGCTACCCCCCCCCCCTCGTCATAAAATAAAATAAAACGTATTTATATATTTACAAAAATTTATTTATTTAATTTTAATGTATTTATTGCAATGCTTTAGGCGAGACCATGCCCCTTTGTCCACTTACATAGTCAAGAATTTATTATCTCGTAAGAATATCCTGTTGTGAAAATTTAATGACGATCGGTCCAGTAGTTAATACTATATTACGATGTTTAATTTTCCTAAAAAGGGGCGTGGTCCCACTCACTTTTCTCCTGGTACGTATTCCTAATTATGCCAATACCATATGTACCAAATATCACCGACGTACGTCAAAAAATGCCCAAAATATGGCGGCTTAAATTTGTGGGTTATATGGGCGGTGCCACCCCCGTTTGTACAATCAAAACTTCATATAGCCTATTATTCCTTTCAGAGTCACAGTAACATGCTGTAAAAATTTCAGGCAGATTGGTCCAAGGGTTTGGCCTCCTATTAAGCACAAACATACAGACACACATTCATTTATATATATATAGATTAAAAGCAATATAATTTAAGGTGAAATGGGGCGAAAAATGGGGATTTGGTAATAAAAAAAATGTATGTAGTTAAAAAGTATATAAAACTTTAGGTAAATACATATTACAAAAAAAGTATTTTGTATAGCAAACATTGTTAGTGGTATAAGTAAATGTCTGAATTAAAAAGGGGGCGATGAAGTAGGCGTGGTTCATAGTTATATGGCGACGTTAACAGTATTAAGAGCAATATACTACCAAATAAAAAAAAAATACGTTGGAATGAACAAATTTGTATAGAGAACAAAAAGTATAACACTTTAATAAATTTGGCGTGAAAAGGGGCGTGAAAGGGGCGTGGCTTAAGAAATCTTTATTTTTACCTCGCCTGGGGTATATAATGTGTATACAATTTGAAGTAAATCTGTTAAAAACTATATGGGAGCAATTACATAATTTTTAAAAAGTGGGCGTAAAAATAGGCGTGGTCAAAAAAAGCACCCTATTAATCATACCAGAGTCCCAGTTAAATGCTGTGAAAATTTCAAAAATATCGGTCCAGAGGTTTGGTCTCCAATTACAATATTTTAAAAAAGTGGGCGTAAAAGTGGGCGTGGTAAAAAAAAGTACCCTACCTCGCCTGGAGTATATAATGTGTATACAATTTGAAGTAAATCTGTTAAAAACTATATGGGAGCAATTACATAATTTTTAAAAAGTGGGCGTAAAAATGGGCGTGGTCAAAAAAAAAGTACCCTATTATTCCTTCCAGAGTCACAGTAACATGCTGTGAAAATTTCATCAAAATCGGCTCAGCCGTTTTGGAGTCTATACGTTACATACATACATACATACATACATTGAATTTTATATATATAGATAAGCTGAGTTGTTTTACCAGTTTGTATCCAAGTATTGGTAGTAGACCCACAAAAAAAATATATATGTATATATATTTCGGGTCTCTATAAAATTCTAAGATAATTTTGATATTTTTGTTTGTCTGCTTAGTGATGACATTTTCCCCAAATATTCTTCATTCATGTTTGGTATTGAAAGCCTAATGTCCTTTCTTTTCCCAGGTTTCAAAGCAAATACTACCCGATATGTCATAGACGAGGACAGCGTAGTATCGCTAATTTGAAGAAATTTTTAAAATCCCGAATCCCAGGATTTGCACATCCAGTCTCATGTGGCATACCTATTTTCTATAGGCTACTTGTACTTGTCACATTCAAGTACAAACAAACACCTCAATTTATGACAATATATTGTAATATATAGCTACATATACATACATGTACATACATATGCATACATATATATTATATTGTAGAATTTTATTTATTAGAAAAAAAAATAAAATTTTTTTTATTGTGTTAGGTTTGTCTCAGCGTATGCAATTTCATCAACAACATCATAGAAATAAAACAAGAAAATAATTCTTTCGCTGTATCTAACGAAATAAGAAAATATTGTCAAAATGTTGTACATATGTATGTATGTATATAAAAAGCAGGCAGGACATGTTTTAATTATACAAGGTGAGTGCAAATCTTCAACAAATACAACACAATACAGAAACAACAGGCATTTTGTTTGTGTAAAATAATGTACTACTGTATTCAAAAAGTATTATTACTTTTGTCATAAGCAAATTGCAAACAAAGTCAGTCAGCTGTGCTACTGTACTCACCTTGTATAGTTACACCATGGCTAAACATTTACAAAAGTATAGACAAATTTGGAAACTGTTTGTTAAAAATTAAAAAAAGTACATACTTAATAAAATAATAATAATTGGTTAAACGATACGGTATCCGTTTTCGGTTTTTATATATGTTCTCTAGTTTTGTTGCATTACCAGTGTTTCTAATATATCGTAATGAAATTTTAAAAATTTTAAAAATTATTAACATGACCAGTGGTGGTCATATAATTAAAACATTCATCACAACAAACACTTATTCAATTTGTTGTCTACTTAAATATAGCCTGGTGCTTTTATTTGCTCCCCTTAAAACGGCATCATAAATCTATGAAAATATAAAAAAAAAAATAAAGAAAATACATAGTTAAAGGGGTTGGACAAATAACTAACACATTCACCATTTTTTTTATTATGTATTCCTAATATTTTTCCAATTTCGCCAAATAATTATAAATTTTGACCTTATTATTTTATTTACAGAAACTTTACTAAGACTTCGTCTTATTATTCTAGATAAAACTTCAATCCCATGCGATGACTGCACTTCAACCTGCATTTGCCTTGAAGTTAAAAAAGGTTCAGTTTTAGAGATCCTTTTTATAAATTGTTCTTCTCTTTAGTTTGTTTTTCGGTGTTTGCGAGCTTTTGAAACATTTGTATTCATCCCATATGTATTTAAATGATTGATGACGTGGAGCAATCAATCATATTAGATATTTGTAATAAGTGATTGTTCGACCTTTTTATTAATTAAACAATTTTATTTTCCGAGATTAAGGTCAGCTTTTATTTTTATTTTTTTATTTTTTTATTTTCTCCAATATTTCGCTACACAATGTGAAGATGCTACACATTGTATAGCGAAATATTGGAGAAAATAAAAAAATAAAAATAAAAGCTGACCTTAATCTCGGAAAATAAAATTGTTTTATTTGTAATAAGGTTTTACCAGAGGTCATTAGAAAGTTTTTTTTCTTCTGTGAAACAAGAACAATATAAAAGTGTAAAACTTTATAATTTTTAATACTTACGGACAATATTTTTGGGGACAATTCGTAAGTATGTTATTATAAAACTAATATGAGGTGTTTGTTTGTACTTGAATGTGACAAGTACAAGTAGCGTATAGAAAATAATAATGCCACACGGGACTGAATATGCAAATCCTGGGATTCGGGATTTTAAAAATTTCTTAAAATTAGCGATACTACGCTTTGGTATTTATAATATTAAAATAACTCCTGAAGAAGATTTCCAAAGGAAATCGAAATATCGAGTTAATTATATATAAAAAGAAAAAAAATCTTTTATAAAAAACAAAAAAGTGACCTCAAGCTTAAAAAATTATTTAATAAAAATCACAAAAAAGGTCGAAGAAAATAGAATAAAATTATAAAACTAATATTAAAACAAAGTTGAAAATGTTTTAATTATGTGTCCACCCCGCAAAACGTATTAGCGCAAAATAACGCCTTATTTAACAAAATAAATTGATGATAACTGAGGAATTAAGAGCGTCAGACATAAAACAGACAATTATTGTGGAAAAGTATCGTTAAAATTTTGAAAGAAAGATTAAAAATTTCAAATTGGGTGATATTGAAATTATGTTTTAATTGTAAGTACATATATACATATTTAAATAAATTATAATTATAGATATAGATAATTATCTATTAGGCAGACACATATTTTGTTTGGTAGTTTAGTTCAGTTCGTACGTTCTTCTGTCAGCCCAAAACATGTTGAACAGTGAGTAATTCTTTTACACATTTCTTGTGTCTTTTTTTAATTACGCTTATGAATTCACTTTGTAAGAAATTCCTCTTGAGAAAACCTTAATAAACTGGCTGCTCCTCTTTAAAAGCAGCAGTATTCACACTCAAACACACATACACAATCCAGGGATGCAAAATAAGTTTTTACAAATTGTACTAAATTTCAAAAAAAGTGTACTTTTTTAGCCCAATTGTACTAAATTCTTTTCTTAGTTTTTTTTTAAATAATTTTTATTAAAACTTAACTAAAAACGTACATAACAATTCATTTGTACATACGATTAATTTTTTCATCTGTAGTTCTTCATGCAAAATTAAATGGACTCGATCATTTGAGATGCTCATGATATTGGCTATTTAACGCACTTTTATTCGTCGATCATTTAATACTATATCATGCACTTTGGCTACAATTGTCCCGATAAACCTTTTTTATTTAAATATTTAATGACACCACGAATTTCTAGTTATTCCTTTCTGTTCTAGGCTAAGAAGTTTCCGAACCGTCCTCGTATATATGTGTGTTAACAATTGATATTAATGTTTTAATTTCAAAAGGTACATAAAGACTATTAGTTGTTGGGATCTGAATATAAAAGTATTATTTATGACATACTTCTTGCTAAAATTTGTAGCAGCACGAATTAAATAACTTCAGCAAATTCTTTGTTTGGATAAGATTGGAGACAGTCGAAACAAACAGTCTGTTCCTCTCTTTGAAAGAGACACATTTGCAGATGAATGAAATATCAGTAAACATTAGTTTATTTAGTTCATTTTTCATTTCTGATATCTTCGACCAAAAAGTACATGCATATATTGTCATTTCTTAAAGACTAAATAATTTCTAGATCTGCCAGCGCAAATGGGATAATGATGAATTTTTTAAAATACATTTCTGCATTGTAATAATATAGGGAACAATTTTAAATAGTGCTAAATTAGTCATTGGGCTACTATTGTACTTTTAACTCTCAAATAGTGCTAAAAAAAGTACAATTGTAACAACTTTTGCATCCCTGACACAATCTACATATGTCTCTTCAATAGGTTTGAAATAACACTAATGTCGTAAGTTGGACCAAGATGAAGCAAAAAAAAAAAAAAAACAAACAACGACAGGTGGCCATAACCAATGATGAATAGTGACCATATAGCTGAATCTCTGTATATATGTATATTTATTTAATATATGTTTGTATGAATCTACTCTTTCTTATATATTTTTTTTATTAGATATTTTATTTATTTAGTTTTTTCGTTTGTTTTTATTCACAAATAGCCTAAAATCCATTAAATAATTCTAAACAAGTAAGAAAGTGTAGTCGGTCAAGCCCGACCATATAATACCCTACACCCAGTATATGTATAAAACAGTTTCTTAGAAATGGGGGTTATATGGGAGCTACGACTAATTATGGACCGATCATAATAAAATTGTATGGTATTATTTGTATACATATGAAATATATTTGGGTTCAATATTATTTGAATACCAACACTTTTGAGAGAGTTATGCTCTTCAAAGTGATTTTCGGAAGTGGGCCTTATATGGGAGCTATGATCAATTATGGACCGATCTTTACAAAATTTATAGATGTGATTTAGCTTCAGTTATTACTTATTTGAGATGAAATTTGTTGGGTTCCTTGCATAATTCAAATATTTATGATCGTTAAACCCCAATTTCGGGAGGACTTTTGTATGGGGGCCAGGTGAAATAATGGACCGATTTCCACCAGTTTCAATCCGGTCCGTCCTTGGGCCGAAAAAATATTACTTATCAAATTTTATCAAAATATCTTCAAAATTGCGCACAAGGTTTACATGGACAGCCAGCCAGACGGACAGACGGACGGACCATCACCACCACTACTACTACATGCTCTAATATAGACGAAAGAAACCAAAACACTGTGATAAATCTTAAAATCAAATTAAAATTAAAAAAGAATGTTGGTATAAAAATAAATCTGCAGAATAAATATTGTGTGCTGTGTGATTTGATAAATATTGAAGCGTGTTTGTGTTTTTGTTTGAGGGGTTTTGAAAAACCGTTAACAGCCGGAAAGAAAATGTCATGGAGATGATTATCTAATAAATTCATTAAGATTGCGACTAAAATCATTTTTATAAACAAAATGCCACTAAGTAATTTATGCATTTAAAAAAATAAATAAATAGTGTAAAATGTTTATTTAATTAAAGAAATATGACGATTTGTTGAACAATTTTGCGCATGTGCTGTTTTGTAAACAGTATGTAAGATTTTCGATGAGAACTTTGTTTCTCAAAACAAAATAAAAATATAGAATTGATATGAAAATCATTCAAATGTTTATTGTGTTGGCAAATATTTGCCGAAAAAGACATAACCAGACGTAAATAACATATATTTAAACGCCAGAGGTACCCGCGTACCTTAGTGCACACCTAAGGTTTAATAAATTTTGAAAATGGTACCGTGAAAGTATAAAAGTACATTTTATTTATGCAGTTGGTACATAATCTAAAATTTATTTTCCATCACTGATTCAAGCTGAGAGTTGTTCGTAAAAATATTTTCTCTCTCTCAAAAAGATTGACATCAAACTTCATATGAAAAAAACTTTGTCCGAACAAATATTTTGTTCAGAACGAATGGGTGAATCTAACTTTATATTTGCCAAAACACATTTGGCAAATATTTACTAAAAAAAGCGTGACCACTTGTTTTAGCACAAATTTGTTTGATGTTGTTTACTTTTACAAGATCAAACACTATCAAATAAATTAAATTAAAAAAATTTTTTGTGCTTTGGCCTAAATAAGAAAAGTTTTTTTAAATAAATAAACGAGTTCAAATATATGTTATTTAGTAGTTACGTCTTTTTGGGCATATATTTGCCAAGTGTGATCGTATCTTAAGTAATCAAAACGTTTAGAAATTTTAGATTTATTTCATTTTTTTTTTTCAAATTCCTCCATTCTGCCTCAGCACTCTTCGGAAAACCGTTAGATTTGATTTGTTTAGATTAAGTTTTGAAAAATATAAATGAATTATTATTTCGGACAAATGTCTACCACGACCACGCTAAAAGATAGCGATTTTGTTATGAACAATGGCGGGTCGCTGTCATAAATCACGGCAGCTTTTGAATACCGACTGAAGAGTGGTGACGTCTTATAAGCAACAGCAAACGTTTAGGCAATATTTTATATAGTTGACAATTGCAAGTAGCTTGCCAAACCATTGGGTTTTTACAAAATGTAACCATTTTTATACCCTACACCACTATAGTGGGGAGGGTATATTGGATTTGTGCTGATGTTTGTAACGCCCATAAATAGTAGTCTAACACCCAATCAAATCAGAGTCACTTTCTGAGTCGATTAAACGATGCCCGTCTGGTTGGTTGTTCATGTAAACCTTTGGTACGAGCATTTTGTTAACACCAAGGATAATTGGGTTTGAATTTAATTGAAATCGGTCCATTATCTCATACAAATATTCCCCCAAATAGGACTTTATCGGTTATAAATGTTTCACCACCAAAAATATTGTTTATGAAACCTAATCACACCTAAAAGTTTTGTGCAGATCGGTTGACAATTGACCATAGCTCCCAGGCCTATTTCCGAAAATTAATTTAACAACTCTCTTAAAAATGTTGGTATCCTTATATTATTCAACAAAAATATGTTTCATATATAAACAAATCATTCGGTGTTTGTCGATCCATAACTACTAATCATAACTCCCATATTAGAGGGCGGTTCGGAAACTTCTAGCCTAGCAAAGAAAGAGAATAGTTAGGTTTTCAAAAACATTTTAATATTTCAATATAATCTATCCCTTGATTAAAATAGTTTTCCTCAAAGCCTTCAAAATAGTGGTTTACAACTGTAATTGCATCTGCATTTGAGTTAAAACGCTTGCCAGCCAGGAATTTTTTTTAGATTTGGGAACAGGTAAAAGTCATTGGGAGATAAATCAGGAGAATAAGGTGGGTGGTCAAGCAACTCGTACTTAAATTCGTTGCTATTAGCCATTGATAAAACACTGTTGAGCGCTGGCGCGTTGTCTTGATGAAATTTTTTTTTTGTTTTGTAAGCCAGGACGTTTTTCTAGAATTTTTACATTTAGTTAATCCAAATTGTTGCAATATTAGTCTGAATTTAATATTTTACCCTTTTTCAGATAGTCAATCAATAAAATACCTTTGAAGTCCCAATAAAACGTTGCCATAACCTTACTAGCCGATTGAATTGTTTTTGCCGTCTTTGGGGCACTTCCTCCAGCCTCAGTCCATTGTTTGGATTGTACTTTTGTCTCTTTAGTGAAGTGGTGGATCTATGTCACATCAACCGTTATGAAACGACGCATATTATTCTTAAACCGATCCAAACTAGCTTGAAAAAATATTCATTCTTATGCGTTTTTGGTCGACTGTAAACAAATGTGGCACCCAACTTGTAGAAAACATTTTCATACAAAATTAAATGGACTCGATCATTTGAGATGCCCATGCACTTTTATTCGTCGATCATTTAATAGCATATCATGCACATATGCTGGATGGGGCTGGACCGGCTATACTTTCTTACTTGTTTATATTAATATTTTAGTTCGTTCGTTTCATTTGGCTGCAACAAACAATTTTGTTTCCGGTATCTCTTTAAGGTCAAAATTTACATACATATGCTTTATCAGCCATCATCATTAGGCAGTTGTAGAATTTTGTGAAAACTGTGTAGCAAGGAATGTCTGCCCATTTTATTGCAACGCCTTTCTAATATTCACTACAATTTGCATATTTAACTGCACGATAGTTTTTAGAAACACTCACACGTTTTTCTTTGGCCGCATTTTACTTTATTGAACGAGTATTTTGTTTGTACTCGTAAGTTCTTGGTGTCTTTCAATTCTTTTTTTTTGTTTTGGTTTTTACGATCTATGCTTAAGGTTTGTTGTATTATTTTATAACAGTATTTACAGTACCTTTTCCAAGCTTTAGCTTTTTTCAATCAATGAACTCAACAATGTTAGTTTTTCAGGGAATTTTCTATAACGATTTTCTTTTTATTTGCTCTTGCTATAGGCACTCTAACAAATATATACCAACTGATTACAGCTTTTCTATAGTGTAACCGAATTTTAGTTGAACAATGCGTCAAAGTTCTTAAAAGAAACTCTGTAGAAAACACTAACATAACATGTAAGCATGCGTGCCATTAAAAGAAACATCAAACATTATGTAGAAATTCAAATTATTAGAAAAATGAAACCTTTTAGCAAAAATAATTCCTGTCAGAAAATCCAGACAGGCAATCACTGTCTGCATGTTTCATGCGTAAATGAATAATTTTTTCGATCTATATTTTACAGACAAATAAACATACAATATGCAAACATAAATAAAAATTATAATTAAAATAATAAGAAAACATTATTAAAATTTAAAAATACATTTGCTGTTTTTTATTGTTGTTCATATAAATGGCTTTAATTTGTTAAAACAGAAAAAGGCATACATATACTAATTAAAAAATATTTTTAATAAACAAAAAAAAAAAAACTAAACACATGAAATAGACAAATATAGTTTCTTTGTTTATTAGTCACCAAGCAGAAATGAATTAAAAGTTTTTAATGTACGCTGCAATGTTTTGAAATAATATAAATAAATAAATAAATATGTATTTAACAATGCAAAATTTAAAAAAAAAAACAAGTAAGAAACTATAGTCAGTCAAGCCCGACCATATAATACCCTACAGCCAGTATATAAATAAAACAGTTTTTCAGAAATGGGCGCTATATGGGAGATATGACCTAAAATAGTCCGATCACCCAAAATTCAGCGTCATGATTTCTGTGAATATAAATAATATATATGTTATACTTTATCTCGATATTAATACTTTTAAAAGATTTATGGAGGATAAAGTGAATTACGGACAGGGTCTTATATGGGAGTTTCGACTAATTATGGACCGACCATTATGAAATTAGGTGCCATTATTTCTGTATATATGAAACTTATTTGTGTCGAATTTTATTTGGATACCAACATTTTTAAGAAATTTATGATCGTTAAAGTGATTATAGAAAGTAGGCCATATATGGGAGCTACGACTAATTATGGACCGATCATAATAAAATTGTACCGTATTATTTGTATAGATATGAAATATATTTGTGTTCAATATTATTTGGATACTGACATTTTTAAGAGAGTTATGCTCTGTAAAGTGATTTTCGGAAGTGGGCCTTATATGGGAGCTATGATCAATTATGGACCGATCTACACAAAATTTGTAGATGTGATTTGCCTTCGTTTACCACTTATTTGAGATGAAATTTGTTGGGTTCCTTGCATAATTCAAACATTTATGATCGTTACACTCCAATTGCGGGAGGACTTTTGTATGGGGGTCATCCGTCCTTGTGCCGAAAAAATATCACTTAACAAATTTTATCAAAATATCTTCAAAATTGCGACCTGTACTCTGCGCACAAGCTTTACATGGACAGCCAACCAGCCAGACGGACGGACATTGTTAAATCGACTCAGGGAGTGATTATGAGTCGATCGGTACTTTAAGGTGGATGTTGGACCAATATTTTTGGGCGTTACAAACATCAGCACAAATCCAATATACCCTCCCAACTATGGTGGTGTAGGGTATAAGAACTACTCGTACATGTTTCACACACAATTTGTTAAGATAAATTAAACCGTAACTAAGAAGAAATGAGTACGTGTGAACGCAAACTCAAAAGACATTCTATTAAATTTTATTTCACAAAAAGTTTCAACAAAAAAAAAAAAAAAAGCACAAAATTCTAACATTAATTATAAATTTAATTTTGAAGACAAAAACAATAAAATCTAAAACAATTTTTATTGTATTGTTGAAAAGTTTTTCGTTAAATTTGCAATATTTTTTCTTTTTGTTATAAAAATCGAGTCATCCTTAGTCAAAAAAATGAGCCAAAATATTTAATTCTTAACGGCTACACAATGTTGTAATATAAATCATGCTGTTTTTGAAGAAGAATGATGTGGGGGGGGATGGTTCAGTGTTAGTTTTTGTTGTAAGATATTTTTTTAAGATTTTTTTTTGGATGTTGTTGGCTTTTAATGCAATTTGAATGGTTGTCATACATTTTAAAATTATATTGTATTGAATTTAAACATAAGAGTATGTAGATATAGAAGAGATCAAATACAATAGAAATTCTATGTTTTATATTTAGACAACAAACACCATATCCGCGAGCAATATTTCAAATATATTTGTTTGCTAATTTTAATTATGATGCATTTCAGAAAATGGGCCATTTAACAACAATTTGTTAGAACTGGTTTTTGTAGTAATTGAAATTAACAATAATAGAGATGATTTCTGTATTTTTAAGACACTATTTTTTGAAAATATGTTTTTTAAGTGATACTCTTATTCTGACAATAATTGAATCGATCGGAATATATTTGTACGAGTGCTGAGTATTGGTAAATAAAAAAAACAAAAACCTGTACAAATTCCTTAAAAATTATACATTACCCGGTTCAATGATTGCAAAAAATACCTAAAGTTTCCATGTAATAATGCCTGTCAAAACGTTTGCTGCCTCTTATTAAACGTACCAGTCTTCAGTAAAGTTTTGGCTTGATTTATCTCTCTGTCATTATTCAAGAACAAAGTATTGGAATCAAAGAAATCTGGTCGACGTATTCCATTAACGGGAATGTTTCTTTCATCTGGCCAAGAAACCATACTCACTGGTGATTTTTAGATCCATTCTTTATATCTTGATATAATTGTCAATGATCAGAGTGTGATTTTATACTTTTATTAAATTAGTGGAAACTTTTGCCATTTGTCTTAATTAAATGCCGATATTTGCAAAAATGGAAAAATGCGAGTATGTATGTATGTATGTAGATATTTAGCTGTGCGAATAAAACTGTTGTGACAACGTTCCCTGAAGGAAACCTGGAGACAAGTGTCTCCAAGTCACCACTTTTGTCTACTATTTTGGTAACGGTTTGGCGACATTGTCAACAGCATTGTCACAATGGTTATTATTATACAATTATTTTTTTTTTCAATTGTGAGCCCCGATACATTAGGCGATAGTGGACCCGATAGATAGGACTATCATTCAGAGGGTTGCGAGTTCGATTCCCGCCAAAGACTCTGGGTGTTTTCGAATTTATTTTTAATTAAATATTTTTTATTATTATATTTTTTTAATAAAACTCCAAAAATTAGCAAAAAAAAATGCAGTTTTATTTTCTATTTCAGAAAAGTACCAAAAGTGTAGACAATGTGGTCCCAAAAGAACTACCTTGTCAATAGTACCTATGTCAGTAGTGGTTTTTCAATGACACGCACATGTTAAATGTCTATATTAATTAGCATTGTCTGGGGTATGCTAAGTCACTAGTACTGATGACTGTGTCAATAGTAAATCAGGACAGTTTCACTATTTACATTTCCTGCAGGACAATTGTTAGAACAAAAACATAACATTGTCCACACATGATTTTGTCTTGAGTGAACAAACTGATGTTAAGAGTGGGATTTATGCCTTATTAACTTGATATTGGTCAGTATCGACAATGCTGAGCAGAATTTGCTTGTATAATGATAATGTTTCTTGAATATTCTATGTTATTAGGAAATCGTGTAAAATGCGAATAATGAATGTTTCTACTAAGAACTACCAATGAAAATGATCTTCAACATTATTTTAATAAAGATTGTCCTAATACTTGTACTTTTTGCAAATGCATACTCGTACATACATACATATGCACAAAGAACAATGGCGAATAAAAAGTACAGTTGTGTTAGCTGATGATGAAGATGGCAGAAATCATTTTTCATTCTCAGATACCAACATGTATGTATTTATAAAACAATACAATTGTTACATGACAGACGTACGACAAAGACGATTCAGCCACTATACTGCAGCACATTCTGAATTAATAAAGTGTTTTTAATCAAAAAAATATTTGTAGTGAAATTGTTGTTTTTGTTGTTTATTTAAAATAAAATAATGTTTTTTTTTTTTAATTTAATTTATTTGCTTTAGTATCTATGGTTTGCCTTCAACAAAATAATAATAATACTAATAATGTTGGGTTTTTTCTTCTTAATTTTCAAATTTTCTTTAAATTGACTCACTTGCCAACACAACAACAAATGAATTTTTGAAAATTACTAAAAATATTTACAATTTTTATTCGTATGTATCTACATATATATGTACGAGCACATGCCATGCCAGTACGCCAAGAAGTTAATTTCGAAATTTGAAAATAAATTTTGAATGTACATACTCGTACACATGTATGTATGTATTCGTATGATAAAATGCATTTGAAAAATATAAATAAATAAATAAATAAATATATATTCCTTATGACCACATCAATGAGTAAAGTGTGTGACGCCTCAAGTACCTCAAGCGTAAATCGGCGACAGTTCAAATTCAGACATCTTTAACAGATACAAGTAAAGACAGCCCGTCGGACACATGCAGCCATTGCCAAACAACGCTACTACGAGTACAAATGAATTGGGCAAGACGGCAGGATTGCAGATCGTTTCGATGATGGCATGGCATGGTATGTCCATCATTTAAAATATTTGCATAGTATGAGTGTGTTTTACCCGCAAAAGAAAACAACGGTTTGTAATGGCTGGTTTGGGATGATTATAATAAAAGGAAAAAAAACAAAATTAAAAATTTAAATTCTTTTGGTTGCTTATAATTATTAGTTTTGTTTCTCTTTTGTAATATTTTTAGCATGATCTTTAAACTTTGATAAATGCCAAAGGAATTTGTAGTTATTGTGCTGTAATGGATTTGTTTAAATTTCTGTTATTGCAAAAAGCAATTTAAATTTATTTAATAATTTCAATTTTATAGAATTTTATATTGTTTTGGATATTTTAATTGATATTAGGTTTTGGAATTTACCTTCCATTTATAAATATTGATACTGTGCTTTCGCTGAAGAACTCGTTTAGTCCAGGTCCTGATGGTATTCCCAGCAGTATCCTTAAAAACTGTGCAGCATCACTGTCCGCGTCTCTTACTGCATTATTTAACAAATCTATAGAATCTTGTTATTTGCCATCAGTGTGGAAAACATCATATATAATTCCTTTATTTAAGAATGGCAGTAAAAATGATGCATCTAACTACAGAGGTATCGCTAAAATCAATGCAATTCCAAAACTCCTTGAAAAAATTCTTACAAGTTGCCTATATCATCAAACTTCTTCCCTTCTATCATCATGTCAACATGGGTTTCGTAAGTCCCGTTCAACTACAACTAATGTTTTGGAACTCACCACTATCGTCAATGAAGGTTTTACAAATAAAATGCAAACTGATGACGAATTTTAGGAAGGCGTTTGATAAAGTTAACCACAATCTTCTATTACACAAATTATCACTTATGGGCTTTACTTTCTCAGCTTAAACTCTTATCTATCACAAAGAACTCAACAAGTCAAATTTGGGAATGTTATATCAAAAATCATTCAAGTACATTCTGGTGTTCCTCAAGGTAGCCACCTGGGTCCAATTTTGTTCACCCTAATGATCTTCCTACTGTTATTTTGCATTCTAAAGTACTGATGTATGCCGATGATGTTAAACTTTTTAACTCTTTTAATGATACAAATGGACATAGTTTACTAAGTGCCGACTTTTACAATTTTTTAATTTATTGGAGTTAAATATTAAGAAATGCAAACACATGTCATTTTTTAGACACAATCCGATTGAGACTTCTTATTATATTGATACTGTTATCTATATACCCAGCAGTCGGGGTAAGTTGTGAATGATTTGTGATTTGACTACTTACCAATAATCACCAGTACATACCGGCCATACCACTGCCAACTTGTTACCAACCACTGGAACAAAAAACAGCACTCGCGGCCCACTGTGCAATTACTGGACACACACCAAATTTCAATGATGTAAAGATATTAGCAGAAGAGAAAAATTATGCGAGGAGGTTCACTCTAGAGATGTTACACATACTTAATTTAGAGACAGATGAGAGATTAAACTACAAAATTGATACAGAGAACATATCAGCTCACACATACAAACACACGATACACAAAAACAGAAAAAGACCAAAACAAAACATTAAAAACACTAGTTGACAAAAGCTTACGACTGGACAACAAACTCAACAGAGTGAAATTTGTTTTTCATTTATTTATTTTAAATGTAATTATAATTTGTTTGTGCTTGAAATGCTTTGTGTAACTGATAATAATTTGTTTAATATATTTTTGTATTTTTATATAGAACCCCTGAAGATGGTCAACAAAGTTGACCGAAATATTGGGAATAAAATAAAATAAAAAAAAAAATTTTTAAAACAAAATATTTTTATTTTTAAGAGAAAAGTTTTTATTCAGGCTACTAGTTCTAATAATTAAGAATACTATTGTAAAGTACTGGAACAATCGGCAAATTGGAATGCATTTTCTACCCGGCCAAGGGCGTCTTCAGCAATCTTCATTGTCCACTATCACTCTGTAAATATCATCTATTTAACTCACCGTTTTTTGAGAAATAGAGTTCACGAATTATGATATTTCTTTTTAACGTGTTCTGAGTTAGAACGAAATTTACGTACATTTACAATGTGTGTGTATTCTTTATTATTGTTTATGAAATTTGTATTATTACAAATTTGTTTTTGCTTTTCTTGCTGCGTCTACCTTTTTTGTAGATCAATAACAGCAATTGTATGTATGTTTTTGTTGTCATTTCTCCTCCTTTTTTGGTTGATTGAGTTATTTTTTGTAACTACGAAAACCGGAGATGGGATGATGACTACATACATTGATACACCGCGCCATGGTGTTTATTATGTTAATAATTAGAGATGGAAATTGAACTAATATTTCTTAATTTTTAAGAGAAAAGTTTTTATTCAGGCTACTAGTTCTAATAATTAAGAATACTATTGTAAAGTACTGGAACAATCGGCAAATTGGAATGCATTTTCTACCCGGCCAAGGGCGTCTTCAGCAATCTTCATTGTCCACTATCACTCTGTAAATATCATCTATTTAACTCACCGTTTTTTGAGAAATAGAGTTCACGAATTATGATATTTCTTTTTAACGTGTTCTGAGTTAGAACGAAATTTACGTACATTTACAATGTGTGTGTATTCTTTATTATTGTTTATATTTTTCATTTAAAAATTTGTTACCTTATGACCTTATGCCGAACAAAATTTACAAACAACAAAACTAAAGGTCAACAATTTACAACTTTATACATTAAAAAAAATATCAAATATATGGTATACAATAAGATATATGTATGGTACGGTTATTCTACCATCAATATTAATATTTAGGACAAGAATGGGCGGACTATCAATAGTGGGCGTGACACCTCCCATAGATATGATGACAAATTATATATAGGGAAAGCTATATCAGCTATCAATATTAATATTTAGGACACCAATGCGCTGACTAGTAACAATATTAATTAAATGTTAAAATTTGTATACATTTGAAACCCTTATCTATATATAAAATTGAATGTGTTTGTTTGCTTATATATTGTAAATCATAATAAGATAATGTAGTAAGATTTAATTTAAAAGAAAAACTGTAGATTTTAATAACTTAATAATTATACCGGGTTTTAGCTAGTATGTCTATAAAACACAAATGATTGACGTGAAAAATCTTTGCATGTAACTTGAAATACTTGACTCATTAAACGTTTAGAAACCCTAATTACTGTTATTTTTGGAAAAATATTTTTATTGTTATTAATTTTTAATTTTGTTATTGTTTCCCTGAAGATGCTACACATTGTGTAGCGAAATATTTGAAAAAATAAAAATAAAAACTGACCTTAATCTCGAAAAATAAAATTGTTTATATTTATTTAACTCTAAACTTTTTATTTCATTACGATACGGGTAGCGAAGCACACCGGGTTTTAGCTAGTATATCTATAAAACACAAATGATTGACGCGAAAAATCTTCGCATGTAACTTGAAATACTTGACGCTTAAAACGTTTAGAAAGCCTAAAACGCGTTGACGCCAAAACGCGAGTTGTGGACCTCCAGCTTTAGTCTAATGCATGCTGCTGTCGACTACGAATGTAGGTTTGTTGGACACGTTGTCGTTGCAAACACAATAATTGTGTGTATATTTATAACAGATTAAAGATTTACCCACCTTTCTGTGTTAATTTTATTGAGGTACCAAATTTTATACAAGGTTGACCAATGGTTTGGAAATTCTTCATATATTATCTTTAATTTTGTTATCTGCCCACTCTGCCTACCACAATATTAAATTTGATATTCAAAAGAAAATTATAGAAACAATTTTTTATTATTGATATAAAAAATTGAGGAAAAAAACACGTAACAAAAGTTTGATACACAAAAAACATTGATGTTGATGATCGAATGATTCATGCCTTTTTGAATTTTAATTTATGGCATGTTATTAGTGAAACAGATTTCAATGGCTATAAATAAATTCATTTTATATTTCATAGAAATTCCAATATAAAAACCAAACATTATCACTCAAATGTTGCTGTCGTCAATTATTTGTGTATTCACCATTTCCTCCTGCCCAAAATAATAAAACGAAAAGAAATTGGAAATTTCTTGAAAATATATGTACATAAATAAAAGCATGTTTTTTGATGTCTTCTTGTACAAATACATATATTTATGTATTACAATATACAGTATGTATGTATTTAATTTATTTTTTCATTATAAAAAATTTACTAACCTGTTGCAAAAGCCAGACAGGCCAACTGGGTTTGTGAGCTTTGCCTCTTCCAGCTGCAGGTAAAGAGAAAAAATTTAAATGCAAATGTACATTTATTGTTTGTTGTTTTATTATTAAAACATTAAAATTTTTCGTTTGTTTGTTTATTTTTACAACAGAACAACATACTTAAGAAACAATTGAGAAATGAAATGGTAACAAAAATCCCCTTAAAAATACAAATAGATAAAATTTAGTGGCCGAATTGATCAATTTAGTTGAGTATTATTGGCTTTTAGCCGTTTTTAGTGCGATTATCAAACATATGTACATCCATCCGACCATCCATTTATCTGCATAAAATACTTACTTACTTACTTTTGGCCGCCTTCAGCTTGTCCACTTAAATCATTTTTATGATGTTTATTTAAATGCTCGATTTGTTGTTGAAAAAATACACAAAAATTAAATCAAACAATAATTTTCAATTGAGCATTTAAAGCAAATAAAGCAAAAAAGAAAAAACGCCAACACTACCAATGTGTTTTTGTTTATAAGCGTTTTTATACCCTACACCACAATAGTGGGGAGGGTATATTGGATTTGTGCTGATGTTTAAAGTATGCCGATCGACTCATAATCACTCCCTGAGTCGATTTAACAATGTCCGTCCGTCCGTTTGTCCGTGTGGCTGGCTGTCCATGTAAAGCTTGTGCGCAGAGTACAGGTCGCAATTTTGAAGATATTTCAATAAAATTTGGTAAGTGATATTTCTTCGGCCCAAGGACGGATGGCGATTGAAACTGGTGGAAATCGGTCCATTATTTCACCTGACCCTCATACAAATGTCCTCCCGAAATTGGGCTTTAACGAATAAATTATGCAAGTATCCAAACAACTTTCACCACAAATGAGTAGTAACTGAAGCTAAATCACATCTATAAATTTTGTGAAGATCGGCCCATAATTGATCATAGCTCCCATATAAGGCTCACTTCCGAAAATCACTTTACAGAGCACAACTCTCTTAAAAATGTCAGTATCCAAATAATATTGAACACAAATATGTTACGTATATATACAAATAATATGGTACAGTTTTATGATGATCGGCCCATAATTAGTCTTAGCTCCCATATAAGGCCCACTTCCGAAAATCACTGTAACGACAATAAATCTCTTAAAAATATTGGTATCCAAATAAAATTCAACAAAAATAAGTTTCATATATACCTAATTTTATAATGGTCGGTCCATAATTAGACGAAACTCCCATATAAGACCCTCTCCGTAATTCACTTTTACCTCCGTAAATCTTTTAAAAGTATTTATATCTAGATAAAGTTTAACATACACAATATTTATCACAGAAATCATGACACTAAATTTGTGGATGATCGGCCCATAATAGGTCACATCTCCCATGTAGCGCTCATTTCTGAGAAACTATGTTATACATATACTGGCTGTAGGGTATTATATGGTCGGGCTTGACCAACTATATTTTCCTACTTGTTTCTTCATGAATATATTTTGCAAAAGTAAAAAATTTATTAAAGAAAATAAAATTGTTTATCGGTCGAGTAAAGCAATTAATAAAATACAATACTTATTTTCTTTATTATATGAATGAATGTTTAAAAACCAACAACAACAAAAACAACAAAATAAAATTTTTCATTTCAATTTTATTGTTTAATAATTCATAAATTTCCTTTACATTTTTTTGTGGTCATAAATAGATGGAGAAACGATAAAAGTTTTATGAGTTGTTTGGAACTTTTTGTTTTATTTGATGGCATAATACCTGATGAAAGAAAAGTTGTACAGGAAAAGCGATAAATTATTTTTAAATTGTAATTTGTGATCTTGCTATCCGACATCTTTAGATAGTGTTTTCTTTTTATTGGGAAATTGCTTGCATTTCCGGTTTAAATGCAAGTTCAAAAGCAAAATACATAATATGAACATTTTAATCTGCACAAATATTGAAACGAGCATGACCAAAATTTAGGAGAAATGCCAAGCAGAGTTTTTTTCCACCAGTTTCAATCGCCATCCATACTTGGGCAAATTTGAGTGAAATATCTTGAAAATTGCGCACAAGCTTTACATGGACAGCCAGCCAGACGGACGGGTGGATGGACGGACGTCATTAAATCGACTCAAGAAGTGATTTTAAGTCGATCGGTATACTTTAAAGTGGCTGTTGGACTAATATTTATGGCACTATGGTGGTGTAGGGTGTAAAAATTACAAAGAGAAACATCGTTTTTCCCACCTCAAAAAACATAAACTAATTTGTGCCCGTAATTCTGGCAACTATTTTAGTCTGGATTTAGAGAAGATAATTCTGTATAGATTATGATTCCTACGTAACTATGTTGGACAAATTTCTTCAGAGACTATAAGATACGGGTTAAAATGTACCGATTTTACTAAAATTTTCCAAATTGCTGTTTTAAAAGGGAACATTATAAATATATTTTTAGTACAGATCTAGAGCCATTAAGTTTTTATTAATCAACCCACCCCCCTCTAGTGATCTTGAATAAAATACATATTTATATAAATAAAGAAAGGCCAATCAAAAATAAATCTAAGATTATTATTATAATAATTTAATGGTATTTCGTTAGGCGTCAGCAAGTTATACAAAAATATCACTTTTAAAATAACTCAAACATAAAAATATTAAAGAAACACCTACATACATACTATATAAACAAATATGGCAAGGACACTTTTGTTTACGCGCATTATATTTATATTATATTCGATATGATTTCATAAGTAAACAATTTTAAGTATTTTATTTAACAAAAAACTTATTTTTGTCAACAAAAAAAGTTTGCAAAGGCAGACATTTTGGTAGAAAATAAGTTGTCTTACACAATTTTGTTACCCTACCCAGACAGATGAGTGTGTTGGGTGTATTGGCAGCAAACTACAGACACAATAATTTCATGACATTATTGATTATCTTAAGCCTTTTTATGACTATTATATAGCAATCGCATCATTTGCTAGTAACACCTACATCTTGACGAGCTATCGTTTTGTGCCTAGAAGAGGAAGTATAGGTAGAGTCGATGTTCATTTTTAACGTTCACATCGACAGGAGTTGTCCACACGAGACAAATTCGTGTGCGTACTAGAAATTGTTCGCTGACTGAACAAATTGATGGTTTGTCAAGATTAGGGTAAAACATTGTTCACATAAAAACCGATCGTTTACATGTTTTAATATTTGTTACTCATTTATTTATATTTAACAAAAGCTAAAAAAATATGGATATTGTAATTAATTTTCTCTTATATTTTTGTTTCGGTGGATCTCATTAACAATTGCCAAATTTATTCCAAATCGCTAACATTTTTTTTTATTAATTGTTGGAGTTTTCTATTTTTTTTCTCAATGAAAAATTGTTGATCTTTTAATATTTATTATAAGAGAAAATTTATTTGGCTTGAGTTAATTTTAATTAATAATCCAAATAAATCAATGAACAAAACACACAAGGCACCATACCATGGTGAAATTAAATACTAGGTGACAGCATTGCTACAACAATGATATCTATCATGGTGAAATTAAATACCAGGTGACCGCATTGCTACAACAATTACAACAAGGCAAGAACAACAGGCATTTTTCTATATGAAAAACTTTCGTCACTGTCAAAAAGTTTTTTTTTATATAACTTTTTGGCATTTTCAAATTCACCATGAATAATCAGCTGGCGCTACGCTATCACCTAGTATTTAAATTCACCTTGATATCTATGCTGTCACCTAGTATAAATTCACCTTGCAAGGCACGTTGCAAAAAACAGAATCTACCATAAAGGAGAAATGACAACAATAACATACATTGCTGTTATTGCCAACTAAACGGTAGATGCCGTTGGCAAGGCAAAAAATATATTCCAATGCAGCAATTGTCTAAAAATATTTCTTTAGACTGGTATTTTATTTTAACAATAGCTCAATAGTGTTCAAATCGCCGAAACTGGCAGCAATTAGGAGAGTCTATATATATTTTTTTTATTATATGTCAACCTGGTCTCTTCTTCGATACCACTTTTCAATAACGTCAGGGAGCTAAATATCTCAAAAACTTAACTGAATTGTGCGATGTTTAACAAAAGCCGGTAAACGCTTCAGGCATTATTTTATAGTTATAAATATGTATTATAATTTATAGTTGAATTCGATTTGTTGTACAATATTTAGAAAATCCAGTTTGTTAGTCGAAAAATTGCAATTTCTTGAATAGTAAAATTTTATATTTCTTTTACAAACATACTCTGTTTAGAAAACCGGCATTTGAATGCCAATATTTAGTTAGTTTGCTACTTCCAGATTTAGACGATTTATGATAATTATTTTTAATGAACAATAGGGCAAATCAGGGTTGGCAAACGTGGTACAATTGTACTTTTTTTTTTTGCTACATTTTTAAGCCAGTCGATACCATGGTACTACTAGGAATCATTTGGTACAATTTTAAAATATGTACATTTAAAATGAAATAGATAAATACATCGTTTAAGTTACCATTATTGTAATTGTGTAAGGCGTAGAGATGATTTTATTAAATTTTGTGAACATTTTTGAAGTGATATACACTTAATTCTGTTTTTACACGGTAATTGGTTCCGGAAAACTTCGTGTAAAAAAATACATTGATTGTATGCAAAATAGGTGATTGGTTCCTTATCTCTAAAACATATTGAAATTAGTGAAAAACAACTATTCCGGTTTATAATATTAAATCACATATACGAGATCTAATCAAAAAATAACCGTCATTTTCAATTTTTTCAAAAATAATTTATTTATTCATCAATAACTATCTTGTCCCCTTCAAAGTAGTCTCTCTCAGATATAATACACTGTGAGCTGGTGCGTTGGTTCTTAGTTTCTTTCAAAAAATATTTTTCTTTTATACAAAATATTTTGAGCGACTGTATAAAGTCGACTCATAACTTGACTCAATTTTAACTTATACATATTCTTATTATCTATTGTTTACTTACATTATTGTCTATTTATAATTATTAGTTTGGATTCACATTTCGTGTTTCTATATCAAGTGTATGAAATAAGTGGGTCATTTAAAAATGCGTGAAATATGTGGGTCATGTAATTAGATCTTCATATACAGAAATAACATGTGTTAACTAATGGTAAGTATTAGTTGCATTTATGAATTATGGAATTCATATGCATACTACACACCCATGATTCGTCACCAGCTATGACCTTGTTGAGGAAATTTGGATCGTCGTTGACGATGTTCAACAGCTCCTGAGCGATGTCCATGCGACGTTGTTTTTGCTCAAAAATTAGCAAAATTAGCAGAACGATATGCCAACATCATCAGCAACCTCTCTGATAATGATTCGACGATTATCCCAAATCATTTTCTTCACGGCTTCAATGTTTTCATCGATCATCGTGATTGGCATCTTCTCGGCCTTCCTTAAACCGGTTATACCGCCATTGAACTTGTGTTCTGCTCATAGTAAACTCTCCAAACGCCACAGTCAACATTTTTAATGTCCTTGCGCATTTAATTTAATTTTTTTACACAAAACTTAATACAGTTTCTTTGATACATTTTTTCGAATAGTACAAATCGAAGAGCACACCAAAACACGACTAACCTTTTTATCTATCAAACATAAACTGACAATCCAAAATGGCTGATATTACCAACACATACATATAACAGACATACGTACCAACATAACAGAAAAAAAATGCGAAAATCGAACTTACGTAACTTACGAAATTTGAAAATAACGGTACTTTTTGATCAGACCTCGTATGTACAATGAGTTTTTAGCAAGCATAAGCTTAAAAGTAATGTAAAAAAATGTATGTATTTCTAAGGCTTTGATTTTTAAAACAATTTAATTAACTGAATTAGTATTGTATGTTTTTCCTCTTGTCGAGAAATCAATACCAAAGCAACAGTTTGAAGATTTTTTTTAAATATTCTTGATATCCTGATATAATAGTCAATAAAATTGTTTAAACATTCGCTGTATAAGATAATTTTAAAAACTTTGCGTAAATTAGTCCCAATCTACACGAAGCAATTCTTTAAGCCATCGGGGTGAGGGCAAGATAAGACTAGTAAACACTTGATTGTACTAGCAACTCGTGTTACACTTTTATTCGTATTACATAAGATTATGTGTATACAAATGTGTTTATACTCTCAAATAAATATACGAATAACTTAAGCAATTATATTGTGCTGTGTAAACACCGAAGAAATTTCAAGGAAAAAACTGTATCACTATTTTCAACAAAGCTTGCTTCGTGTAAATTGGGTCTTATATTGAATGTTGAAGTGAGTTTAACCTCAAACTAATTACTATTTAACAAATATTAGAAATTATGCCTTGGAGGTCTAAAAAGTACTTTTTTATATAGTTGGTATAAAATCCAAAAGGCCATTTTCCATCCCTAGGGCAAATATAATAAAAGTGGACTTAATATTCTCTGAACTTTATAACCTTTTCCTGTGTAGGTCAATGCAAATTCGTTGACATTCCGTGTTACGCTAGTATTTCCGCAATTTTTATTCAACACTTAAAAACAAAAAACAACGCGCTCAACAAAAATGTTGCGATACAACAAAATTGTGATAAATATTCCCATAAAATCGTGAAATGTATGCAAAAGGTGAACAATGGGGGTTATTCCATGGAATGAATTTTCTTTTTGTTTCTTGTTGTTATTGTTGTTATTGTTGTTTCTGTTCAGTTTTTTTTTTTTTTAATGAATTATATTACTAGATTAATGTTGTATTTATGCTGCCATACGCTGGCGTTAGAATATATTATTAAACATAGATATTTATACCCTACACCACCATAGTGGGGAGGGTATATTGGATTTGTGCATATGTTTGTAACGCCCAGAAATATTGGTCCAACACCCACCTTAAAGTATGCCGATCGACTCAGACTCACTCCCTGAGTCGATTTAACGATGTCCGTCCGTCCGTCTGGCTGGTTGGCTGTCCATGTAAAGCTTGTGCGCAGAGTACAGGTCGCAATTTTGAAGATATTTTGATAAAATTTGTTAAGCGATATTTTTTCGGCACAAGGACGGATGGGATTGAAACTGGTGGAAATCTGTCCATTATTTCACCTGGCCCCCATACAAAAGTCCTCCCGCAATTGGAGTGTAACGATCATAAATGTTTGAATTATGCAAGGAACCCAACAAATTTCATCTCAAATAAGTGGTAAACGAAGGCAAATCACATCTACAAATTTTGTGTAGATCGGTCCATAATTAGTCGTAGCTTCCATATAAGGCCCACTTCCGAAAATCACTTTAACGATCATAAATTTCTTAAGAATGTTGGTAATCAAATAAAATTCGACGCAAATAATATACAGAAATGATGACACCTAATTTTATAATGGTCGGTCCGTAATTAATCGAAACTCCCATATAAGACCCTTCCCGTAATCAACTTGAACCTCCATAAATCTTTTAAAAGAATTTATATCGAGATAAAGTTTAACATTTATATTCACAGAAATCATGACACTATATTTTTGGATGATCGGTCCATAATAGGTCACATCTCCCATATAGCGCACATTTCTAAAAAACAGTTTTATACATATACTGGGTGTAGGGTATTATATGGTCGGGCTTGAACGACTATACATTCTTACTTGTTTTTTTTTTGTTTTTGGTTTTGATTTAAATTTTGTTTGTTAATTTTCGTATCTAAAAGTAGCAGTAGCACTTTGGTGTGGTCTTTGTTGCTGTTGTTGTTTCAGATCTTCGGTGTTTTAGTGGGCACGGAGCCAAACATTATTTAAATGTTTTGTAGTTGTTGTTATTATTGTTTTGTGTTTCGTCTGTTTTTAACAAATTGTTGTCGCGCTCGACTACATTTTTCCTACATGAGCAGCATTGTCGACTTTGGATGCAAAAAAAAAAAAATAAATAAAAAGTTAAAAAAACCAACAGCAAGAAACAACAAGGAAAGGTTGTAAATTAAATATAGCTGGGAGTTGTTTGGGAGGAGAAGTTAGGTAGGAAAATGAAAATCATTTCTTAGACATTTGAACCCTTATGTTGTATGAAGATTTGTTTTAATTTTTTTATGATGTTGTAGTTGTGTTGTGTGTCTTTTTTGTCTGCAATATTCATACATGTAGCTATAGCTAGTATTTATTATTGTTGTTGTTGGATTTGTAAACAACTAAATATTGTTTTATTGTTGTTGCTAGTTCCTCTTTCTTTGCTGTAAATAAAAACAATGTTGTAAACGTGCTCTTTGCTGATGGAGATCACTAAAAATGGGCGATAGTCTGCCAAATGGGAATGTTAGATTTCTAAAAGAAATCCATAATTTAGAAGTTTCCCAAAACACATGAACTCAAACATATGTGCATATGTGCAAATTATATATACATACATATGTATGTACTTTAAAAATCTACAAAAAATACAAATTGTTCTTTAATTTTTTATTTATTTATTTACCTCCTTACTCAGAAACGATTATTAAATTTAACAAACGTTTATTAAGGCAAATTTTATATGCAAATCTGTCATAATAAACGTTTGTTAAATTTAATAATCGTTTTTGAATAAGGGGGTTAGAAATTTACCCCGTTACTCATAAAAACTTACAACAGGTTTAGAGCAGGTTTATAAAACAAATTTCCATACAAAATTTGCTTTATAAACCTCTTATAAACCTGTTGTAAGTTTTATAAATAAGGGAATTAGAATTTAAAACTAAAATAAATTTTAGGCTTTCAAAATTAAGTAGTCAATTATATGAATACGCTTTGCGTGTGAGTTTTTTTTTTGTAGCCATTTACTTAACCAGGGATACCGTCCCCATTTGCACACTTTTTTATTATATGTCTGATATTGTTCTAAGATATAAAACTGCAACAACTACGTATTAGACGCCAATAAATACAAAAAAATACCCAAAAACTATTACAACAATAACAAATTATTTGAAAAAAAAAAAATGAATAAAAATAACAAACGAATGGCTGCATGACAATCTGTCTGTGTGTTTCTCCCTATTTCAAATACGTAAATAAATAAGTGTCTTGTTGTTTGTGTAATATTTAGAAATATTATTTGCATCTGTTCATTAGACGTCGAGTAAATTGATATTTTAAACTAGTTAATGATGCACACTGGGCGAAAAACACTCAAATAAATGGGAAAATTAACGCAAAATTTGAATTCGCAGCCATTGGCTGAGGAAAATAAAAATAAACTGTGTAACAGCTGTCATTTTCTGTTTAGTAAAAATTTAATAAATAGCCACATTTTTCAATGTTGAACAATAATTAAAAAAATATTAAAAGTTTTTAAAGCGATAAAGCACGCATCATCAAAATTGCCGCATTCAAGCATCAGAGTATCATCCACATGTAATGGTCCAAAAACAACGGCATCCACAACGAGTTGATGCGAATTTTAAGCAAAAGTCTTAATTGGCTAGCAGTGACTGTAACTGTTGCTCGATTTCTAATATAAAGAAAATAAAGCCAGTTTTGGAGCAACATTTTTTATTCTTGTCGACTTTCTTAAAAAATATATGTAAATATTCTACTTCTTTTCTACAATAGTTTTCACCAAATGTTTAATAGTAGTTTATTCATTGAGATTTTTAATTCAATCAAAACCACTGTGTCTGAATAAAGGCACTCGTACATTTATTCGATCGTATATATACAATATAAAAGATTTATGCTGTGTGTGTTTACATTTACATGTACCCGGTAGATTTGCTTGTGACAATGCTCTCCTTTCTAACAATACTTTTCGCAAGAGACCAGCCACACAACTAACCAAATCATCTAAGGATCTACTGTCTCTTTATTTTCATTGGAGGAGCCTTGATATCTAAAGCGTGATACATTTCAAGGTTCCCTACTTTTTAAAAGAAAACAAAAAAAACAGAAAATTCAAACTTAATGGGGAATGTTTATTATCATTTGAAAGATCATTCTTTGGCATTTATTTCTTGAAGATTATGTCTGTCAAATGTTGGCCGTTGCTACATCGCAGATGGTCTATCCGTTGAGTCCAATTTTTGATGACTCGTTCGTGCAGTTAGCCTGGTAACTGGCGAATGACACGCGTGATGTTTTCCTCCAAGGCCTGAATTGAAGCGGGTTTGTTCGCATAAACTTTAGGTGCCTATTATGAGCAAAATTAGATGTTCGACTGTCGTCGAAAATGCTTCTCGAAAGCATTTTCATTTGGTATTATGGTGCACATTCGATGAAAAAACGCTATTGTGACAATCACTCTTTTTGTGTTATTCACAATAGTACATTTCTATCAGCTGGCGCTATACATACATATTTGTTTATTTTAATTTTAAATTAGAGGAAGAAAACTCCATAAAAGAAACGTTTTACTACTAGGACGGTATACCCGGATATTTTTCTGTTTCTTATATGTACATATCGTTGGTCTCATGTAGAAAGGCCCTAACTCGCTATTTTTTCCAAATTTGTTTTTTTTCGATTCCAATGCATTTAACGCAAATACACCTCCTCACAAAAATTTATTGCAATAGTGTAAAAAATAACGCTTTTATAAGCAGCTAAACAAAAAAAGTTACATGTTGAATATTACAGTTTCTATTATGTTTTTACCTTCTCCTGTAAAGTTTCAAATATGCGAGTTAGGGCCTTTCTACATGAGACCATCGATATATTTCTTTTGAACGAATGAAATATTTTAGTCGTCTTGCCGATACACAAACCAAAAAATGTGTCAATTGTTACGTTATTTGTCAAAAAATTTGACATTCATGTTACATAGCCTAAAATAAGAAAAACGTGAATTATTTTTGGCATAGCTCCCAGCTTTGACGATTTATCGTAATTGTGACGATTTTTTGTTTCAAAAATAGCAAAGTGACGATTTGACGATTTTTTCATTGAAAGTGACGATTTTCTGAAAAGTGTTTAAGAACATGACATACATATTTAAAAAATAAAACTAAGTAGTGTTTTCTAAATTAAATATGTGAACGATGATACATACATATCACTATTGAGATTTTAATAAAAAATTTATTATTTCTGACTTTTCGTACTAAACAAAAAAAAAAGTAATGAGATAAAATGCTAATGTTCACTACTTATATAATAACATTTTAACTTATTATTTTAACACGCTGTTATCGCGGACATAGCTGCCAGAATTGACGATTTTTTGTTTTGAAAAATAGCAAAGTGACGATTAGACGATTTTTTCATTGAAAGTTACGATTTTCTGAATTATTAAAATTTTCTATCATTAGTTTGTTTTTATACCCTTCACCTTCATGAGAAGGGTATATATATGTAAGTTTGTCATTCCGTTTGTAATTTCCACAATATAATTTTCCTTATAGATAGCGGAGTCTATTAAGCCATGTCCGTCTGTCTGTCTGTTGAAATCAATTTTCTGAAGTCCCCAGATATCTTCGGGATCCAAATCTTCAATAATTCTGTCAGACATGCTTTCGAGAAGTTTGCTCTTTAAAATCAGCAATGTACTATGTGGGTTATTCACAATAGTACATTTCTATCAGCTGGCACTATATTTGTTTACAAATTCTTAAAGAAAAATAAATTAAATTTGGAATGACCACCACGCAATTATGTTTTGATAATTCGTCTGATGAAGATGAATCCTTACTAGAACTGGCCAGAAGCAGAAAAAGGCTGAAGGATGCTTCCAACATTTTGGAAATGGATTCCACCACTTGAGTATATTATTTAATGAGGCTTTGACAAGAATATTATAAATTTAATTTACAGATTTATTAAAAATTTTCGACTCTGTAAAGAGACGTTTGTGGACTTGCTGTCCATTACTGATGAACTGCTGCAACAATGCTCAAAGGGCAGAACAATCCCAAGCATATTAAAATTGGCAATAGTTTTTCTGATCTTCCTCCATGAGAGAAACGAGCTTCTCCAATTGCTGTTTTGTACTTAGGACCTTAGACCTGCAGGACATTAACAAAAGTAATTTACAAGTAACTGGCACCATAATACTCTGCCTTATTCAGACACAGTAGTCTACCAAAACCAATAAAAAACCAAATACATTTTTAATAAATTTTGCACAGTTTTAAACACCGTCGACAGCAAATTTGTGTTTGATAAAAAATTCGTTGAACAACGAAATTTTCGACAGTGACGCCAACTCATAATACAAATTTTACATTCGATAGTCGATTTTCGATAGCCAGCGAATATCAATTGTCGAATGCAGCTCATAATTGGGACCTAAATAAAAACTTGTAATATTTTCTTTAAACTTGTTTTGCAATTAAAAAGAATCCGGATTTTTTTAAAGGCAATAAAGCACCGTTTTTAAAGAGCAAAAATGTAGCAATAGTTAGTGAAATAATTTCTTTTTACAATTCAAGTGATCAGTTCATTACACTACACCTACAATGAACTGCAGGGTATACAGATTTATATTTAAGTGTATATAAGACTTGCGTGCATAATAAATAAATATTATACAAAATGTCTGCATATTTAGCTAAAAATAAAAAATGTCAATGAGAAATTAACTAAAAAAAATTTATTAAAATTTAAAAAAAAAACACAAAAATCTAAATAAAAAAAAAACGGTTTGAAATAAAATATTTCACATAGAATCTAAAGCTTTTGAAATTGAAACTAATTTTTAGTGAATATTAATTTAAAACGATTTCATTAAATTGCAACTTATTTGAAATTTAGGGAATCTGGTGTTTATTTTACAAAAGAACTTTTTACTCACTTCTTGCACTAAATATTTGAAAAGTTTTATTGCTTACATTTAAAGTTTCCTTAGATTTTATTTTAAAATTGATTTATTGCGTTTGACAGTAATTCTGCATAATATTTCGCCCTCTTTCTTTTGACATTTGATTTATAAAGTGCCAATATTTTACAATTTGTTGTAAATGACAAACACATTTATGTGATTTAATAGTTTTCGACATGTGTTTAGATTTAACGCTGAAAGCGTAAAAAAATTATTTGAAAGAGAAAATGAAAATATTGATGGAATGCCATCAAATGTAATTAAAAAGAATTTAGTTAGGTAATTTAAAACATTAATAAAGACAGAAAATTTTGTTTAAAATTTTAATAATTTGGAGAAATATTAAAAATGAATTATTTTCAACTGGACGTTAATTAAAATATCATTTAAGTGTTACCGTATATCCCGGTTAAGTACCCCACGCTTAATTGTCTTTTTCATTTATTTACCTCGCCTTGTAAATTCCCGTTTATTTTTCATATTTTTTCAAACAAAATAACAATAACTTTCGCTTAAATACCCAATTCGGGTAATAACCTCAAAAACATTTTCCCATCACTGACATTTTCGTTAGTTTAGCTTCGTTTATTTACCCAAAGCACCATTTTATAGAATTTCATTTAGGCACCTGTCGTGCTCGTTGATTTTTTTAATTTATTGTGTGCTTCGCTACCCCCCTTTGAGGTAAAGCCGTTAATAAACGTAGTAGAAAAGTAGGTGCAGAAGTCTACAAATATTATCATATAATAAGTAGTCCTGAGTCAAAGCTGCACGCTGTGAAAATTTCAGATCGGTTAACAGGTTCAGCCCCCAATATATCGCAATCAAAGGGCGTGCTCCTTCCACTTTTTATTTGGTACGTATTTCTATTCATGCCAATACCATATATATCAAATACTGCCGCTGCTGGTCAAAAAATGCTCAGGATATGATGATTTTAAATTTTGGGTTATATGGGCGAGGCCACGCCCCTTTGTCCACTCATATTGTGAAAATTTAATGACGATCGATCCAGTAGTTAAGACTATATAACGATTTTTAATTTTCCTTTAAAGGGGCGTGGTCCCACTTTTCTACTGGTATTCCTAATTATGCCAATACCATATGTACCAAATATCAAAAAATTCCCAAAATATAAAAGTTTAAATTTTTGGGTTATATGGGCGGTGCCACTCCCATTTGTCCAATCAAAACTCATTCCTTCCAGAGTCACAGTAACATGCTGTGAAATTTTCAGAAAGATCGGTCAAGGGGGTTGACCTCCTATTAAGCACAAACATACAGACTGTTCAAAAAGTTATTGAAAGAAGTAAAGCTCGAGGAAACACCAAAACTGCAAAACATACCGGTCGACCATGCTCACTAACTGATAATGAGGTGCGCAAAATAGTCAGAAAGGTCAATAAAACTTCAAAGTCTAGCGCAGGCCACATAGAATAAAACCATTTCTAAGACACGCTGTGACCCAGTAAGCTCATCGACAGCTAAATGAAAGAGTGCCTAGAAAAAAACAGCAGTAAAACGTACTAAACGTAAAGACTTTGCAAAAGCTTATTTAAACTCTCCACATTCTTTCTAGAATAATGCAATATTTAGCGATGATAGTGAATTTGAGATTTTTTTTCAAAAGCAAGAGGAAAGGTTTGCCAAAGAACCTTAGTGCTACGGCGGCGGGTCTTTGATGGTTAGGGGTTGTATATCAGGTGCATGATTCTCCATGATTCTTTCAGCAAAACAACGACCAAAAACACAACGCCAGAATTGTCAAGGAGTGGCTATTTTACAACGTGTCTAAGCAAATTAATTCACCTCCGCAATCTCCAGACCTTAAACCCATAGATCTCCTGTGGGAAATTTTAGATAGGAACAGCAGAAAAAGAAAGCAATTTATTCAAAGACGAACTCCGAACAGCTTTATCGAAAAAGTGGGGCTATATTACTAGAGATGTGACTGAACCTTTTCAAAATTCCATGAAAAGGCGACTAGAGGCTGTAACTATGCTGAATTTAGGGCCAATAATATATTAAGTTTAAATTTTTAGATTTTGGCAATATAAAATAAGGAGTTGTTATCTTGCAACTGCATGCCAATTTTTGATTGTAATACATATTTTAAATTGATTCAAACTCAATATTTCTTATTATTCCAGCAAAAACTTTACTTCCATTTTAAATTTTAATGGCTTCCAGAATTCCTTATTTCATAGCTTTATTCGCCACTTTTTGTATTACTAATTATATATTAAAGAATTACTTTATTTATATCTTAAAAAGGTCATAATTATAAAGTCCAAAAAATTTACTTCAAATAAATGGATTTAAAGAAGTTAGTCTGCTTTCACACGTTTCAATTCTGACTCTTCAAAGCAAGTATTTTTGGGTAAAAAGGGAAAAGAGAATAAAGGGATACATACTTGAGGTTTCTTATTTTCTTCTTTTATTTTTGCGCTTTTTCTAACAAATTGATTTGCCTGAAAAGGTTGAAACTTTAAAGTAAAGATGACGCAAATTGAAGATACTCGTGTGAACGGAATGGCAGGTTCGAAACAAAATTTAACAAAAACTGGTCAGCTAAAACTTAAATGTGTTAAACAGCACTTTTTATATCGCACCCTAAATACAAAAGGGTCACAACTCAAAATTTTCCAAAACTATCACTATCTCTTTTTATGTTAAGTGTGTTGCTTGTGCACGATGTACAGTTTTCTGTCTCTCCTGAAAATTATAACGGATTACTTTTGGGACATTGCGAACAAAAATAAGTACTTTTTCTACTAAATTTGTAAGTATGTAGTCCGGTAGGCAAATTCCTATTACTTTTTAGATTAATTTGTAAGAGAAGTGTTTGCTGGGATAATAATAATATTTTGCTGAAAACTAACCCCCTGGCCCACGATGTCGAACGACCCACGATGTCGAACGATAACGTTCGCTAAGATAAGACTTAAGACACAAACTGGGTTGTGGAATAAACAAGCTTGATTGAGTAAAAAATAGATACGATAAAAAGTTTGTGTCTTAAGTCTTATCGTTCGACATCGTGGGTCAGGGGGTAAATTTTGACTCTGACTGTTCATATGTTATTACTACATTAATTATTACATTATGTGTACATACATAAGTACGTATGTACACATGTAAAATTTTATTTATATTTTTAAGTATTTTCCAACTATATGCCGACATTTATCATTCTTTTTTTGTTTCGTATTTCCTTTAAATGTTAATTAGTTTTTAATACAAACATTAAAAAACGTATTATTTTAAATTAAAAAAAAATATCTGCACGACAAATATTCAAGTTAATTTAAATATATGTCAGTTTGTCTGTTTTTACACTTTTCATTTAAATATAATTTCCGTACACTGCGGCGTTTTGAGTGTTTTTTTTTTGGGTGTCATAATTAATATAAATAAAACAATACCAATTCTTTATGTGGTTCAAAGATTTTTGCGTATTTTTGTTTTTCAACATTTAAAATTCAATGTCATCATTAGAAAAATTACGTTAATGTGTTTTTTTTTCGCTATTTTCGTGGGATTTTAACCTGTTAATGGGTTACAGGTGTAAATTTGTTATAAAGACTTTTTTTATTTATTTCTGAGACCCCATAAAAAGCTTGTAATTACTGAGTAACTTACTTTTCAATGATTACCACATACCGTCTACATTACTTAGAAGTAGTCGGTAATGATTTATTTATTATCTGCTTTAGTATACATAATAAATAATTTCTAGTCATTTTCATGACCACATTCAGTTTTTTTTTTCACAGATGCAAGTATTAAGACATATTTATTGTTTGTTAAAAGCCATAATTTAGTATCTGAACTTAATTACTTGGCATTAACATTGAAACATTCAGTCATTAATATATTCTTCAGTCATTAGTATATTCTTATTAATAATTAAGTTTCCTAATTTATTGATTTTAAAATTTGCTTCTGACTATAAAGCCGGCCATTCACGTACAGTTTTAACTGTCAGTTTCAACTGTTCAGTTATAACTGACAGACTTAACTGTGAACTGAGATGTACACACACGTACAGTTCAATGGATTCGAACGAGCAGGACGCACAGTGGCATTTTGGCGGAAAAAATAGGGGGTTTCAACTTTCCAATTTTAAAATATTAATGATTTGGTTTTGTAAGGAAATATTTGGATAAAAAAAATTCAACAAGTTTTTTTATGAAAAGTGAAATTTTCTAGTTAAAAAAACTAACAGAAGTCAACTGAAATTTATTCAATGAAATTAGATTAATATGATTGTCCAAATAAAGAACTTTGTTTGTGTGTAAGTTTATAGCTATGGCTTTTGTTTTTTTTAGTTAAAATATAGCACTTACTTTTTTATAAAACAGAAGAATTATTGAAATTGGAAAAGTAAACTAATTAATTTATCAAAAATTATACTAAAAAATATCAACTTTTCACTTTTTGATGGGAAAAAAACTTTATGTGCTTTGCCTTGCTTAGCCCTCTAACTATAAAAAAATTTAAGGTCCGAGTCTGTACTTTCAATTAAGAAAAAAAAAAAACAACCGCCAAATACCGTCCCTGTGCACCGTATGGGACGGTTTGGCCGCTTTTGGTGTTAAAAAAATAAACAGTGTAAATAGTGGTGCCAGATCATTACAACGATGATGTTCTTGGAATGTCTTTATCATGTAGGAAATCAAACTGGTCGTAGTAGCAAAGTACCGGCTTGTAAATGCTGTCTGCAGATGCTTTAGACATCTTTGATGCCTCAAGCATCTTTTCATTTTCGCGAAAAGCGGATCTTAAGCTGTTTATTTCTTTTCCGCGTCAGGTTCTACTTCTTGTAACTTCTTCGCCAGCTTGTTGTAGGCAGCATCTTTTTGGTCGCGATCATGGTACTCGCTAGATTAAACTTGCCATAGGCAAGGTTCACATCTATATATTGCAATAAAATCAACTATCACTTGGTTCTATTTACGCGAGAACGGTACACGTTCATTTCAGTTGAAACTGTCAGTTAAAAAATTTTAAATTTCTCAGTTAATCTTTGAGTTGAAATGTCAATTATTACTTTTTTTTAAACTGACAGTTTGAACTGAAAAGTTGAAACTGTACGGGAATGGTCGGCTTTAAAATTAAAATACATACGAGTAATTATAATATATAATTATATAATCTTACAATCGAGAGTAGTTTCAAAAATATATCAAAATTTGTTTGTTTTATAGAATGTTTTTTATTTAATTTAATAATATTATATATATATATATATATGCTGTCACTTTGTAATTGCTTTTAGAGGGTTAATTGTTTTTTTTTTTGTTTCCAATATTGCCGTTCCAGTATTACTTAACATTTCATTTTTTATTTATAATAGATATTTGCGTCATTCATTTATAAATACACAGATGTGGACATAATGATGGCAGTTTTATGTCAGCGGTGAAAAAACGATTTTAAACGATTTAACATTATAATTTAACTATAAATTTTCTCAGACATTATTTACTATATAAACTGCTTTGCTCCAGATTAGTCTAAAAAATGTATTCCCAAAAAAGTTCAAAAATATACGAATATATAAAATATATGGGTCAAGACCGACCAAATAATACCCTACAACCAGTATATGTATAAAACTGTTTTTCTGTTTATTATGGACCGATCATTTAAAAATTTAGTGTCATGATTTGATCTCGATAAAAGATTAATGGAGGTTAAAGTGAATTATGGAAATGGTCTTATATAGGAGTTTCGACTAATTATGTTCTGTCCGTTAAAAAATTAGGTGTCATGATTTCTGTATATATGAAACTTATTTGTGTTGCATTTTATTTGGATACCAACATTTTTAAGAAATTTATGATCGTTAAAGTGATTTTCGGAAGTTTGCCTTATATGGGAGTTATTGTCAATTATGGACCGATCTGTACAAAATTTATAGATGTGATTTGGCTTCATTTACCACTCATTTGAGGTGAAATTTGAAAGAGCTAAGATAATATAATGTAATGTAAACGTGGGCATAGTAGATAAAATGCATTAATTTTACGCTTTTTTGAGTAAATATTTGCCATGTGTGACCATACCTTAAGACATCTAATATATGTATGTATGTATGTATTAATATATATGTATTCGTATGTTATACAGTATTAAGATTTTCCATATAGATAAATTTACACTGCTATTATTTTTAACAATTTGTTTATAAACAACTAAGATATGTAATATATGTTTATGAGTACGATGTGAGTCCTACGTTTTTGTTCCAGAAATAAATGAATATTCATATAGGGTGTCTTTTTTAGATGTATAGTTGGCAACACTTTTTTAACTGGCGACCATTTTGTCAGTTGTCCAGTGATTAATGTTCAGTTTGGTTTGTCATTTCAACATGAATTGACTGACGTCTGAGCAACTCTTTCAAAGTTGAAAATCATGGTTCTGTGTTTTTTTGTACATGTATAAAACTTTGAGATGGAATGAAACAATAATGGTTTTTTTAAATTGACATGAAATTTACATTCTTCGAAAGGTAATCTTCTGACATTATAATTTAAATATGACTGGCTCGGACATAGTCTTATTTGGAGTTCCAATTTTCGATAGCTTTTTCCAACATTTGTGGTGGTATATCGGCAATAACTACGCGAATGTTGTCTTCCAAGTGGTCAATCGTTTCGGGTTTATTGGCGTAGTCGAGCGACTTTAAACATCAATCAAACTTGATAGCTTGCAAAATGGCCGGCAGTTAAAAAAAGTGTTGTTAACTTAAAGATCTATACATCTAAAAAAAACACCATATACATAAGATCAAGAATTTTTAAATTATTATAGGAGTGAGTAGCATTTCAACGTCAACCAAATCAAGTTTATTTATTATAATAATATTTTTTGTGTTTCAAAGACTTAAAGCGTCACTAATTATGTGATGCTTTTTCTAATGAGAGAAAAATGTTATTATTTGCTCCTGCTGCCCACCGATCAAGACCCAAAATAAACGACCATTGAACCATATTTCAAAAATCAAACTGACAATTTTGCACAGCTAAGCATTTTTTAAAGGAATTTCAAAAAAGAAACTAAGCATACAAACAAAGTAAAATGAAATTTTGATATATTGTGTGTTGTTTCTTATATTCTTAAGATTTCATCATAGACATAAATCGTTTACGATATTTCGTTTTATGTTTAAACGAAAAACATAAAATTAATGTATTTTCTATATTGTCTATATTGTTGTTGCTATTATTGTTTTTATAAAATAATATGAATGAGCGTTTTTTTTTGGCATAATTTAATTATAAAAAAATATACATATTATAATAAAAAACAAATAAATTGAGCAAAAAAAAAAAAAAAAAAGAAACAATAATAGTATTTAAAAATATCTAAATTACATACATAAATAGTTTTTGTGTTTTATATGCTTTTAATTTAAAACAAAAACAGAATTCATTTAATTTACTTTATTTATAATTTATTTCTTTCTTTTTATTATTAATTTGCAGATTTTTTGATTTATGTTGTTGTTGTCAGTCCTCTCAGCCACCACTACCACCACGATCACCACAACCACCACCAAAAATATATAATATATAAAAATTCACCACCAAAATATCAAATCACCACGATCACCACGTATCAAATGAAATTATTTAAATAGAAAAATAAAATAGAAATTTGTAAAGGAAAATTTATATTTTTCATCATTTACTTATTTTCAAACATCATTTCCATCGATCGTCCAAAATATAAATCAACATCAAGATAAACAAAAAAATAGGCTCCACTATACCCAACCAAAAAAATTTTAAATCATCTCCACCAAAACCACCACCACCACCAACCACTCCAAACATCTTCATCAATAATTTTGTAGTTGTACTTCAAATCCATCCGTTCAACTTCCATCATGGCCACCATCAATTCGGTAAGTAGATTTATTTTCTATTATCTATTATTTTTCAATGTTTTATTATTTTCTTTATTATTTTATGGCTGTTGTTGTACATACAAACATATTTATTTTGTAAATACCCTACATTAGGTACAACATGTAAATATTTTAATACACAAATAAATGTTATTTTGTTTTAATAATCGCAAAGTAAACTCAAGAAAAACTGGTATCATGTGTTAAGCTATGTGTCCATGATTGTCAGATATTACAACGTTGTCCGAAAAATGTTCAGAAAATGTCTAAAAACCGTGTAAACTTAAAATTTTTGCCCTCCAACGTTGTAAGAAAAAGCATTTTCAGTACATTGGAAGACAAAAATATTGTCAGACATCTAACAATCGTGTAAAGACACAATTTTGTCATTGTCATTGTTTTAAGACAATTGTCAAACACTTTTCATTGTCATATGTGCAAAGTTTATGCATCTGCCAATGGCAGCATTTTCATAGAAATTATTTCCAAATGCAACTCTATATATACATAAATAATAAACAAACAAGTGTGCATTGATAAAATTTTTGAAAAAAGTAGAAGAAAATTAAAGAATTAAATTAAAGTGTGCATTAGGACATAAGCAGATAAAATAATTCCAATTGCTCTTTTTTGTTCCATGACAATATTTAAAATTTTTAAACACACACATAGAGCTGCAAAACGAATTTGACAATGCCACACAACAATCTGACAACCGTGTAAACTGACAATTTCGGTTGACAGATAAATTCCTTGCGTGACAATTGTGTGCAAATGAAATTGTTAGTTTTCTTACAGTCGTGTAAACTGCCAATTTACCTTTTGCTAAAATTTTTTCAATGTCAGTACATTGCTAGCACATTGCTAGTTATGACAACGTTGTAATATCTGACGATCGTGGACACATATCTTTAGGTCGGTCTTTAGCTGATATTTTCATACATTTTGTGAAATCTTAGCAGCACAATATGCATGCGCAGCATGTGGTAAATAGTAAATAGTAAAGATATGTTTTAATGCGGAAATGTAATAGATTTTTCAGTTCTATTGACTTCTGCTCTTGTTCTGAGGTCATTTGACAATCATTTGATCATTAAGCATGAGTTGGTTTGGGTTTGGGTTCGATTCCCAGCCGCTGCCACTCAAAAACAAGTTTTTCTATCCTATCGTAACTAATATTTATCACAGCGCCCTCCTTCGGTGGTATAGCATTTAAACGCCACCGAAGTAAAATAATTAAAATAATGGCTATAAATCAAGCTTTGATCAATGCGCCTACTTACCACCAGAGGCGCTGCAATACTGTACTATTAACAAACATAACGCGCAATCACAGTGTTGTTAGATGAAAAGCTTTTCTCTACTTTCACCACCTATTTTTCTTCTACCTATCCCTTTCCAAAGAAAGTAACACAATTAATTAATTAATATCTACGCATATTAATTACCTGAGTGTTACTTCTCTTTTACAAAAAAAAAAAAAAAAAAAACATTAGATTTCAAGTAAAGTCAGTCAAGCTCCACCATATAATACCCTATACCCAGTATATGTGTAAAAGCAGTTTTTCAGATCAGGGCGTCATATAAGTACTAAGGAATATTATGGACCGGTCATTCAAAAATTGTGTGAAATGACTTCTATGAATAGCAATATGTTTTTTGTTAAAATTCATATCGATGTAAACATGTCAAAGAGATTTTCGAGTGGGTTTATTATGGGCTTTGAGTAATTATGAACCGATCGTTATAAAATTAGGTATATATGAATTCTTTATATATGAACCATATTAGTGTTGAATTTTATTTGCATACCAATATTTTTAAGAGATTTATGGTCGTTTAAGTGAATTTCGGAAGTGGACCTTATATGGGAGTTATAACTAATTATGGGCCAATCATCATTAAATTGAACCCAAAGATTTGTTTTAAATATTATTTGGATAACAAAATTTTTAAAAGAGAGTTATGCTTTTCAAAGTGATTTTTGGCAATGGACTTTATATGGGAGCTATGTTTAATTATGAACCTACATACATGCGCAAAATTTGATGTGATTAGGCTTTATGTACAACTTAGCGAAATTTGTTTGAATATCTTCATAAATCAGACATCAATGATCGATAAACCGCAATTTCGGGAGGAAATTTGTATGGGCGATTTGAATAAATTTCAATCCTAACCGTCTTTGGGCAGGAAAAATATTATGTATCAAATTTTCAATAAAAAATTCCGGAACTAATAAGTGTTTTATAGAACTAGTCTAGGACCAATATCTAATTACTTAATTACAGCTTCCATAAAAACCCTATAAAAGAATTTCAGAAATACAATAACAGTAGTTCCAAGACTGTCATTAACGAATCTGGTGATTTTTTTTAGCAACTTTCTTTTTGTCATCTCAGCTGTTTCCGGGTAACAAGTTACTGTTAAACACGTTCAGTTTGTTCCATAATTTAACCATGAATCGACTTACAAACGAACAACGCTTGCACATTATTGCATTTTATTATCATGCTCGGTTCTATTTTATTCTATTTTATGCTCAGTTTGGACGACCAGCTGAGGCAGCTATTCGGAATCTTGGGACAAAATTTCGCAACAAATTTACATTATTTGACATTAAACCACCAGCACGAATACGTAGAGTGTGGACTCAGGAAAATATCGCAGCTGTATCCGCCAATCTTTTTGATGACTGTGAATTATTGATTCGCAGACATTCGCAGCAATTGGGACTCCGTAATTCTATTACTTGAAAAATATTGTGAAAGAATGTGGTAAATATTAAAATACAGCTGGTGCAAGAATTAAAGTCACACGACCTAAAATCACATCCGTAAGGTCTTAAAAAATCTTTCTTTAGTTTTGATCACAGTCGTTCTAGAGCAAGTTCTGATAATTTACCTCGGATTTTCGATTTAAACTTCTGGTGATTTCAATAAATTTAATGGTGGATAACAAATGTTTGTAATTTCTTAATTTTAGTATTTTTTGCGGTAAGTGCGTTTCAATACTTAATCTTCAACTTAAGTAATTTTTAATGAGTAGGGAAAAGAGAATAAAAGGGGATGGTATTAGTGAAATATGTACTCCGCCTTATTCTACGCGAAGTTGCTTGCACGTTGATTTGCATGAAAAAATATAAAACTTGATGACCAAGAGCACGAAAATTAAAGATGCGCATGTGAATGAAATGGCAGGTTTGAATGATAATTGAACAAATTGATCAGCTGAAATTGAAACGTCTGAAACCGCACTAATGGCAGGTTTATTTATTATTTATTTATTTATTATTTATTTCAAATGGAATTTTAAATTATTAAACATGTTCAAAAAAATCTAATAAAATATTTCACTCAAAAATTTCACATGACAAATCCTTCTTAATCATTGGACTTGACGACCCAAGTGGAACCAGAACCGTTGATACCTATGTACGAGGTCTGATCATAAAATAACCGTTATTTTGATCAATAACTATTTTGTCTCCTTCAGAGTAATCCCCCTCGGATATAATAAACTTATTCCAGCGTTTTTTCTAATCCTCGAAACACTTCTGAAACGCGATTTTTGGTATCGCCAACAGCTCCTGTTTGGATTATTGTTTTATCTCCTCAATCGTAGCAAAACGCTTCTCGTTCATTGGTATCTTCAGTTTTGGGAAGAGGAAAAGTAAGCGGGGGCCAAGTCCGGTGAATACGGCGGTAGAGGCATGATAACAGTTTTGTTTTTGGCCAAAAACTCACGCACAAGCATCGATGTATGAGCTGGTGCGTTATCATGATGCAAAATCCATGAATGGGTTTTCCACAATTCTGTGAGTTTCTGATGAATTGCTTCACGCAAACGACGCATAACTTAAAGGTAGTATTCTTTATTGACCGTATGACCTTGCAGTCGAAGAAAACAGTGGGGAAAACCTTCAGATTTGACCGAACTTGACGTGCTTTTTTCGGTCTTGGCTCTTCTGGACGTTTCCATTGGGATGATTGGGCTTTGGTTTCAATGTCATAGTCATACGCCTATGATTAGTCACCAGTTATGACCTTTTTGAGGAAATCTGGATCGTCGTTAATGATGTTCAACAGTTCCTGAGCGATGTCCATGCGACGACGTTGTTTTTGCTCAAAAATTAGCAGTTTAGAAACAATCTTCGCTGCCACACGTTTCATGCCTAAAACAGCCGAAAAAATTGCTTGGCATGAGCCGAACGATATGCCAACATCATCAGCAACCTCTCTGATAGTGATTCGACGATTATCCAAAATCATTTTCTTCATCGGGCGACCAGGACGAGCATCGTCATTGTCATCTTCTCGACCTTTCTTAAACCGGTTATACCACAATTGAACTTTTGTTCTGCTCATAGTAGACTCGCCAAACGCCACAGTCAACATTTCAAATGTCCTTGCGCATTTAATTTAATTTTTTTACATAAAACTTAATACAGTTTCTTTGATACATTTTTTCGAATAGTAAAAAATCGAAGAGTACACAAAAACACGACTAGCCTTTTTATCTGTCAAAAACAAACTGACAATCCAAAATGCCTGATATTACCAACATATACATATAACAGACATGTGTACCAACATAACCGAAAAAAATGCGAAAATCCAACAAACGTAACTCACGAAATTTCAAAATAACGGTGATTTTTCGATCAGATACAAAATTTATTAATGAATATGATTCATAGCTAAATGCGCTTCGAACTCAGAGAATACTCGAATAAACGAATATGCAATATATTTTTTTACTTTGAATAAATTTAAATGTAGGGAATTCTAAAATTGTATGCTTATTTATTTAGGATTTATCTAGGCACAATTAATTAAATGAAAAATGATTCACTTAAATTACGTATTTATGTATGTATATGCAAATAAACACAAAATTCGCAATAAAAAATATTACAAGTCATTTATAAATGTTTGTTGTTTTTAAATATGAATTTAAATTTTTTAAATATTTACTTTTGTGCAAGTAAATTTGCTAGTTGATAGACAATATTGTTTTATTTATTATTTCAATTTCAAAATTGTGTGTTTAAAAAAAACACATTTGTACATATCTAATTGTTTGCATCACCTGGATATTAATAATTTTGTATTCTTTTTTTATATATTTATTTATTTTTGTAGTTAATTTTCTATGTTAAGTTAAATATTTTTTGTTAATATATTGTCATAGTATTTATTGTTTTATATGCTATTTATTCGTTTATTTGGTTATTCATTGTGGGGGGAGGGAGGAGTATTTTGTTATAAATTTGTCACTGAAACATGAAAGGGATTTAAGCACTAAATAAGATGAATAACACATTAACAAAATAGATATTAATTTAAATCACATTTTATTTAAAATACAATATTTTATTGTCTGTTTTTATTTTGGCGTTTTGGCTAAAAAAAAACAAAAATCAATTACAAACTGAAAACGTGTGTTTGTTGCTGATGACATGTGTGAGAACAAGTTGTTTTTTTGTACTTGTGATATTTGAATTTCAACAATTGCAGGCGTCTGTGTTTTTAAGAATTTTTCTAATAGCAATTGATATTAAATTCCTGGAATTTTCAAAATTTGGCTATCGATTCGAAGCGCTCACCAAACAAGGCGATAAAAAAGCGATTAAAAAAATGTCAAATGTTAACGTTTACATTAATTTATCTCGCTAACAGTAATTACAAAAAAATTAATACATTTTACAAACATTTTCTGTTTTATATTTATATTTAAAAAATAATAACGCTAACGATATTCCTCTATTTTCAAAAGATAACATTTATTAACGGCTATTGCAATTAATTTTGGTAATGACATTTTAAATTGGGGCTTATGGAAAAATTTGTCAATTGTCACTAGGTTGTGTAAAACCTTTGTATTTTTAAAATACATATCTATTCATTTTAGTTATTTATATTTTAAATCGACATCCCCTCGTTTCATTGTAACATACCTATACTTATATACATATACGTATTTGTTTGCGATCATTGCTTAAGGATTAATTAAATTGTTTCATGACATAATTTTTGGAAGTTTCTTTTAGTCATTCGGAAAAAGTTTTTTAAATATTTAAGGCCATTGTGCAGAAAATTTGCTTAACCCACTTAAATCTGTTTAGCCTTCATCATATATTTGTATAACATAAATTTCACTATACACATAAAAATATTACTGTTTTTATAATGTCATTATTTTTAAAAGAAAAAGAAAAAAAAACAAGTAACATTTTGTTAAGATTATTTGGCAAAATTAATTTCAAACACTGTTGTACATATCTTACCATATGGCCAGTGTTATTTTTTGTAACAAAATTGCCTACTGAAGGGGGCCAGAGTGTGACAATTGCTGCAAAAAGCCGGAAATTCTAAACAAAACATGAGCAGGAAAAAAACACAATTTCAAATTATGAAACATTTAAAATTTGTGTTATTTTTTTTTTTTTGACTACAAAAACAAACAATTTTTCGTCATTCAGCGGGTGATATTGTTTTTTATTTGAATTTTTTGTTAATTTTATATTATTAATAACCATATTTTTGTTGCTAATAAGTTGTTGGTTTATTATTGCTGCTGCAGTAGAATGATCTCGCACACAAATTGTTTAAAAATATTGAGTGTATTTCATATTTATTTATTTTTATTATTGTGTTTAATTTTTTTTTTCAAAATATTTCCACGTGTCATTATACTCATAAAATTTTCGATATACAATTTATCGGTTTTCCTAAATTGTTTTGGTCATGATAATAGAGACATTTTTAATTTACTTAACGTATGCTTAATGAGTTTTTTGGCCTTAAAGATAGTGGGTTTTAAAATAAAGAAATGAAAAAAAGCCAGGGGCCAAATTACCGCATTCGTGATCGAATGAGCTATCGTATCGAAAAATGATTTCGATATCGAAATTATGATAAAATGTACTAAATTTCTTGCTCGATATCGAATGCCATAATCTCAAATAAGAAAATTACGATAAATTTTACTCAATATCGAATGCGGTAATTTGGCCCCAGGTCCGGTTTTTGTATTATTTTACATTTTGGTACAGCGCGAAAATTACCACAACCGTTCGTACACTTCGGCTTTAGTTTGATAATAAAGAATTTATGACGTATAGTCGTCAACTTAGTGCCGTCTGTGTTTAATTTGTAACTGTCCCATAACTATTTCTACACTGAGAGAAAAATTACGCTACAAACTCAACAGCCGTTGGCGTTAATTTGATAAAGAAAGGCATTAAATGACTACGAATCTTTCAAATACCATTACCGAAATAACAGCAACTACCTGTAACGGAATAAGCCAAAATTATCGTAAAAATTACCTATTAACCGTTTCGAATTGTTAACCAAATTTGCAAAGACGTATTCTATTTACAAAGGCATTATACTCTTCACATCGATTACCGTTAGCGCTAAAACAACGTTTCTAAAATCATCAAACCGCCACCGTCACCGTTTTTTTCTTTTTTTTTAAATATTTATAAATAATTAAATTTATAGTGTGAAATTTCATAAACTTTGGATTTAATTTTGCAATAAAGAATTTATGACATATAACGTTTTTAATTTGTGACTGTCCCATAACTATTTCTACACTGAGAGAAAAATTATGTTGCAAACTCGACAGCGATTGGTGTGAATTTGACAACGGAAGGTGTCAAACGGCAGAGAATCTTTAAACTACCGTTACCGAAATAACAGCAACTACCTTTAACGGAATAACCATTACCGTACAAAAGCAGTTTACAAAATAATATCAATTATTTTCAAAATTACGTTTTAACCGTTTAAGTTAAGAAGTTTATAAACCAGCTTCTATTAAGCCAATATTTTTTCCAAGGATGGCCACCATTGCCACTAAAATATCCTTTCAGGATATCTTACCGTTAGCGCTAAAAAACGTTACCGTAATCATCGCAGATACCGTCACCGTTTTATTTATTTTCTTTGCAAATAATTGAAAATTATGAAAACATACATTTTTATATTCCGTAATTTAACCAGCAGTGCCAGTATATTTTTATTTTTGTATAAACTTTATTATTTTAGAAGTATTCAAAACATTTTAAAATTTCAAACTTTTGTCAATTGTTATTCTCTCTCATACGAGTACATACTATTTAAATAACTATTTGTCATCTTTTAAAGTGTCAAATCATTTATTATAACGCATAAAAATAAATAAATTTTTAATGTTTTTCTGAATATGAGTAAAAACAATTTAAGAATAAGATAAACAAATATTTTCTTTGCTGAATAATGTTTATAAATTTAGTAATTAAAAAAAGTCGTTAACAAAATGATTTAAAAATGTTGTATATTTATTTAAAAACAGGAATTTTCATAATTAATTGGACATCATAACTACAATTGGAAAACTTAACTTATGATCACTAAGAGCAAGAAAACTATGTAGATGTAATTTTAAGTGTGACAGTGACAGTGTATTTTATATTAATAATTGTTATTTGGGATCTAGTCACATGACTGGCTCCTTTGACTAGTTACAAATATATGCATACGAGGGCGATCTATTTTCTGTTTATACCCCGCTTTCTGTACTAGGCTAAGAAGTTTTCGAAACGCCCGCGTATATGCAAGAGATTTGTCAATATATTAATATGAAGATATTGAAGGTCATGAATCAAATAATAAAGATTACGCATTGGGCAGGTCCGTAATATTTTACAAAAACTGTGAGAATAAAATTGAGAGGAAAATTTCTTCTTGTGACGTCACAAGTCAAAAATAGTTTTATGTTTGCTTAACTTCTATATAAATTTTAATGCAAAAAATGAAGTGTGCCGTTTTTAATTGTGGAAATATTAAAAAAAAATAACATAAATTTAATTTTTTCTTGATTTCCAAAAGAAAATAAATTAAAAAAACAATGGGCAAAATTTTGCCACCTTGATAAAAAAAAATTACGTGTCTCATAGAGTTTGTATTGAACACTTTAAGGCAGATGATAAAAAAGGAGCTATGAAATTAAAAATGGGCAACTGAAACGTTTTGTGATTAAGATACTTTATGTTAGGTTATCAAAGCTTACTGACGAATTTGTGTGTCAAATTAAAAATCTGGAAGCTTTGAATGGTGAAAATCTCTTGATTTGCAACAGATAAATGATTCAAATATTATTAATGCGGATATTAAAGCTAAAACACTTTTTTCGATCGAGAATGTTTGTTCAAATAAGAGAACTAAATCAACTCCTAGCGGATGAGACAAAAAAAAAACACAAACGGAAACAAACAAAAAAAAAAATATTTTGATAATACAAAAATGAAAATATTATTTTATAGCGAATTTTTTTTTATTTTGAAATAAAAATTTAGGAAAAATTAATGTTTTTTTAAAAATATCTTTAACAAAAGTTATTGTTTACATGTTGATTATACGGGAAAAATAACCTGTGACGTCATGCGCAGAGAGAGGAAATTTTGTTAACGTTCTTTGCGTAATCTTTATTATTTGATTCATGATTAAAGATAGCCATTTACACTCTTTGTAACTGAAATAAACTCAGTAACAGTTTTACGTTTATCTTTGATACATTTACTAAGAAATTATGTTAAGATCAGTGATAACTGGCCACGTCAATGTCTACAGTTGTTACTCAACAATTGACACAAATTTCTCTCTATAATCGTTTAAAATGCATTAAAAAGTTTACAGAAAAACATCTATATTAAAATATAGATATAATATATTTTACACTTTATAAAAGAAATAAAATTTTATGACAAATATTTCCCCCACTCAGAAAACGCGTGAAATAAGATTTTTTTTTTTTTTTTTTTTTTTGTAAAAAAAACAAAAGTGTTTCTTTTCAAAAATTGTTGTTTACATGAATGATAATTCTTCCTCTTCTGGCACTTTATCCACCATAACTACAAAAATCGACAGCGTACTCTGCTGGGTGATTAAACTGACATTGACATTTGATTGGCATGTGAATCATTCATATTGTTCTTGTATCTTGTAGCAGCGTATATTTGGTAGATTGGATTGTGAAAAAGCAGGAAAACAACATAACACTAACACGGCACGGCATTTTTCTCATTTATTTCAAGTAATCATAATTCATTATATTCAAATTGTCTTCACATTTGTTCATGCTTATTTTCAATATGTTTTTTCTTTATATAAAGAAATTTTAAAAAATTTAAATTTTTAATTTTTTTTTGTTTTGGTTTTCACCTGCAAAGTGGAATATTTTTGTTAATACATACTTAGTTATTCAATATGTTTAATATGTGTATAATTTTGCTGATTGATAGACTGAAAGAAGTAAAACAAATTTTAGTTAAACAAAGAGCAACAAAAAATTATAACTAATAAGTATTTTAAGTAGATTTATTTTTTTTTTGTTTTTACATTCATACATGTTAAAATAGATAAAGTGTTCAGAAATTTCCTAGCAGACTGTTGTGCCAACAAAAAAATAATAATAATGAATCCGTCCGTTGTGCCCTAAATCCATTTTAAACAAACAGGAACACATGACGAAGATAAGCAGCCAAATTTATTTACAGACGCTTGTAAATAGTGTTTCTATTTTTCTCTTTGTATAATTAAACACTTATTCGCATTCGCATTCGCATTAGGTAAAATATTTTAAGGTGGTAAAGGCCGACCTAAAGTCCATTTAATTGTGTACTGCTACTAAGAATTAAATAAATGTTTTTTTTGTTAATAAAATCTGTGTAAATGTATTTATTTTGGATTTTGCCAATTTAATTTGTTGTATTGATAGTTAAAGCGTGATCCATTTCGAGGTTCTCTACTTTTTTAAAGAAAAAAAAAAAAATTAACAGAAAATTCAAACTTAATGGGGAATGTTTATTATCAGTTGAAAAAACATTCTTTGGCATTAATTTTTTGAAGATTATTGGCATGTTTCTAGATAACAAGTGTATCCTCATGCTAAAGAGTGGTACACGGGCGAGTACGTAAATAAATTAGTTTCTATAATACACTCGTCTGACTTACGTTTTGTTACGTTGATATTATTGTACTCTCAAATGATATTATTGCCACAGCATGTAATTTCATATTTGGTTTATTTTTTTCCATGGTAATATTCAATATTTTAATTTTTTAGGGGCAACTATAGAAACCAAAACAAAAACAGCTGTGTTTTATTTACAATTCAACTTGTCTGTTTTTGACAATAGTGAGAATTGAAATTGCAATGTAGAAACCAAGGTGAATTTATACTTTTTTTTTTTAAATTTCACCATGGTAGAAATCATAAAAAAAGATAGTCTTACGCAAGGTGAATTTAAATACTAGGTGACAGCGTAGCGCCAGCTGATTATTCATGGTGAATTTGAAAATGTCAAAAAGTTATATAAAAAAAAAACTTTTTGACAGTGACGAAAGTTTTTCATATAGAAAAATGCCTGTTGTTCTTGCCTTGTTGTAATTGTTGTAGCAATGCTGTCACCTGGTATTTAATTTCACCATGGTCTTACGTTTTAACTCAAGAGAAATTGACACTTGTGTTATAAAACCCCAAAACTAATTTTTGTACTCTTTTGGGCGAAAAATTTGAGTCACTTGTTATTTAGAAACATGCCATATGTCTATCAAAAGTTGGCCGAGATTACGAGCTTCAATTTCAGGCATCAAATAGTCGGTTATCATGACACAATAACGGTCGCCATTGATGGTTACGTTCGCACCGGCATCATTTTCAAAGAAATATGGACCGATGATTCCACCGGCAGGACTTGGTCTATATTTTCCAACAATGAATGATTGGTCTCAAAATGGGTGATGATGTTGCGAATAGTACGCTCAGTAGGCCGTTTATTTTGACCATAAGTTGAGCGAAGTGCACAAAACACATTCCTCACAGAACGTGAATTTTCGTAATAAAGTTGAACGATTTGTAAACGTTGTGCAGGCGTAAGTCTTTCCATTATGAAATGCCAAACAATACTAAACAAAAATATCATGACAGCATGACACGACTCACACGTAAACTGTCAAAAAAAAAGGCTATTGAAAAAAGTATCTCTACTTGAATCACCCATAAGAATCGTAAATAATGTGTCATTATCATTATTATACCACGAATTTTTAAATTAATCATTAAACGTCAATAGTTGCGGAACACTCTATGACAATCACTTATGTATGTATGTGCGTTGTCAACATACATATACAAAATTCACTTAAAACATCAAAACAAAAAACAAAAAAGATGTCAACATTTTTAATTGCTTCAACAATATCGAATTCCGTCGCATTATAGTGAAGTATGCAGCTGTGAAAAATAGAACTTATGAAATAAATTACTTTATCAAACATTTTAGGTTGCTGAAATTTGTTTAATGGTCTTCATATAGAGCGAATCGAGAACTTTGTTAGTAGCACTAACTTTTAAGTTTTTGTTTTTATAGAAAACTTAAATTTATAGTAAAATTATGGGAAAAGGTGTTGTGATTTTACTATTTTAAAATTAGCTAGAAATATAATTCAAATAAAATACATTCCACTCTGATCATCCAGGAGCCTAATATGCCGCATTTGATATCGTATCAACTATCGTATCGAACTATATTTCAATATGTGTCGAGTAAGCAAATTACCGCATTCGATACGTATCGAATCGTAATTTTTAGTAAATTGTAATAGATTCAAAACATATGTTTTTGAATGTCAACGTTTTTTAACTGTCAAAATTTCTAATGCTCATACATTTTGTATGGAGCATACCGAAACAACGCGGCGTTTCATTTATTTGTTTGATAGCCCTGTTTTTAACGTTTTGACATAACGTTGCCGTTTTTGTTTAGGGATGGGGTATCAGCGTTAACGCTCAGTGTATAAAAACGTGCCGCTTACCGCTGGTATTTTGGGCTGGCTCTTAGTGTAAAATATTATTCAATTTGAATTAATATTAATTTATTAAATAAAAAATTTATTCTTCTTTGCTATTTTATTTATCCTCATAAGACTCCGAGGAAGAAAGTTGTGTTATGTGCATTAGAAAAGAATTAAGAGACAAAAGTGATCCATTATTTATGCCTGCAATCGCGCAAGATAAATACATACATACATATATGTAAATCTAAATTTAAATTAGTTTTTTTTAATTCTTGGTTTTAATTTTCAGTTTTAAAACTAGATTTAGATTTTCGAAGGTAGCATTTAATTACGTACTTTGTCGTCTTAAATTTATTGGACAATTTATTTGGCACTGCTGCGAAAGCTAGAATTAGCGGCCACACTTTAACTTTTTCAATACACGGTGGGCAATGATTATTTAGTAGGATTAGGACAAAGCACAGTATCTAAAATTGTTACCCATGTTATACATGAAATTGAAACAAAACTTTGCCACAAATTTGGTTACGCACTTTCCTTTTTGTATGGTGGGCCACCCATATATAATTTTTTGGTCAATTGATCCCATAGCCTATTTAACACTATTCTTCCTTAGGTAAACTATTTTTAGCCAACTGAGGTTTCTCGGCCATAAATTCTGCCATAATTACTTTTTGGTGTGCATTTATTTTGTTTATATTTGTCATGTCAAAACATACGATACTCTTTATACCCTACACCACAATAGTGGGAAGGGTATATTGGATTTGTGCTGATGTTTGTAACGCCCAGAAATATTGGTCCACCTTAAAGTATACCGATCGACTCAGAATCACTTTCTGAATCACATTCTGAGTCGATTTAACGATGTCCGTCCGTCCGTCTGGCTGGCTGTCGATGTAAAGCTTGAGCAGAGTACAGGTCGCAATTTTGAAGATATTTTGATAAAATTTGGTAAGTGATATTTTTTCGGCCCAAGAATAGATGGGATTGAAACTGGTGGAAATCGATCCATTATTTCACCTGTCCCCCATACAAATGTCCTCCCGAAATTGGGGTTTACTGATCATAAATGTTTGAATTATACAAGTATCCAATCCAAAATGAGTGGTAAATGAAGCCAAATAACCTCTACAAATTTTGTGCAGATCGGTCCATAATTAGTCGTAGCTCCCATATAAGCCCACTTCCGAAAAAATTAACGATCATTATTTTTTTAAGAATGTTGGTAATCAAATTAAATTCGACACAAATAATATACAGAAATGATGACACCTAATATAAGACCCTCCCCGTAATCAACTTTAACCTCCATAAATCTTTTAAAAGAATTTATATCCAGATAAAGTTTAACATACACAATATTTATATTTACAGAAATCATGACACTAAATTTTTGGATGATCGGTCCGCAATAGGTCACATCTTCCATATAGCGCACATTTCTGAAAAACTGTTTTATACATATACTGGGTGTAGGGTATTATATGGTCGGGCTTGAACGACTATACTTTATTACTTGTTTTATTTGCACAAAATTTGTAGAGAAATGTTGATTTTTAAATTTTGGGTCTTGCAATTTTATATTTTACTCTATACGCCGCTAACGTATCGAATGACAGATCGAGTGCTGGAACTTAGTTGGTTACTCCATATCGAATGCTATCATTTCAAGTTACGATACTTTTCATTCGATATCTAATGCCAGAATGCCAAAATAAAAAATTCCGATCAAGTTTGCTCGATGCGGTGATTAGACCCCCCGGTATCTTAATCTTAATCCTGTTTTATTTTCCAGTCCACATATTTCCAAATATTCAATATCTGCCATCTTGGTATGCCAAACGGGACTGGTTTTTCAAATCCCGGAATTCGATAAAAATGAAATGGATAAATGAATCCCAGGAACCCGATTTCAGGATTTTTCAGAATTTCGGGATTTTTGTTTCATATTATGGATTAAATATAAATATGTTTGAAAACAATAATTTTAAATTGATTAAAAATTTATAAATCATTAATAAATAAAAAATATAATAACATTTGATTGAAATGTTAGATTGACTAAAATAACATTTCATTTCGCCTTTGATTTCTATAATAATTTTTTTTATAATTAACAAACACAAACTGCAAAGCATTTTGGCTTATCTGCAGAAAACACCCAGAGTGTTTGGCGGTAATAGAACCCGCAACCATCTGACTCATAGTCCGGCATACTATCGCCTAGTCGATCGGAGCACCCAATTCTCTCTCTATTATGGAAATTACTAGACAATCAAGGTTATGCCAGAATATACAAATGGTTTTTTGAGTTGGAAAGTGTACAATGAGTTAGTCTCAACTGTAGTATACTGGTGCCTTTTTGAAGACCAGGAACGAGTGAAGCCAATTTCAGATACTCTGTTCTGAAATGAAGCAGTTCATAATACACAGCATTAATTTAGTGAACTCGATAATTGGCTTCTGTATCGATTAGACTAATTGGTCGGGCTTTACATATGATCATCGCAGGTCATTGTAAAATGTGATTTCTTTTATAGTGTTTAAGTGGCATTTCAGACATATATACAAGGCGGCGCAAAAGTAATCCTCCTATCAGAAAATACTATAAATTTTGCGAGGCCCCTAATGTCAGTTCTGTCAGCAATATTCCGCGTTCTGGAGCAGTGTAGCGTAACATTGTTTATTAACGTGTATTTCGCATGTGTTTTCTACACAAATGTCAAAACAGAACTGATATTAGGGGCCTCGCAAAATTTATAGCGTTTTCTGATAGGAGGATTACTTTTGCGCCACCTCGTACATACAAAATCGTCTGGCACCCAGTTTGCTAGTTCTAACACAATGCACAGCATGAGTTGGGGTATCCTGAGTATTGGTCGAAGCTAAAATTATTTTGAATCAGAATGACTTTGCAAGCCTTCCAGGTTCCTTAACAAAAGTTCTAAAGTAAATGTTGCTGAAGAATTTGAAATAACAATATATAAGCCAATCCATTCTATTTCAAAATCATTGTAAAATCATTCAAGCTAGTTTAACATTTTTATGTTTCGCATGGTGGGTGGTTAGTTTTAGGTGTGAGTATTTTTTTGAATTGAAAAATGGAAATATTAAATCTACCAATACCTCGCTTAGTGTCGTTTCGTTTTCTAATTGTTTTTTTATCCTATCATCAGCGTTGTCAGTTTAGGGGATTTATCCCCAAATTGGGGATTTTTTTTCGTGATTTGGGATAAAAATTTCATCTTGGGGATCCGGGGATTTGTTGGGGGTGACAACACAATTTTAAGGGATTTTTGGGGATATTTTTTTAAAAGTGATGGTAACAAGAATGATTTTGGAGCTAAAAAATGTGCGTCTGGCAAGTCTAAAAATGTGTGTTATTATTTCTAGTGTATGGTTTCTAATAAAAAAGAATGAAAATATAATTTTATTAACAAAAATCATAATGCTTCTTGGGAACGCGAAGATTGGACAAAAGGTTTGAAATATACCTATACGAGTATATTTTTAAAGGGTAACGCTTGCGTTGAACGCGTTTTTTCAATAATGAATACTACCAAAACAAAAATATGTAACAAAATGCAATATGAATTATTGGAAACACTTCTCAGAATAAACACATACTTTAAAAATAATTAAATTTGTTTTGAGAAATTGAATCCATCTGCTGAAATGCTAAAGCTTTTTAATACACGCAATATGTGCAACAAAATTTCTGAGGCTGATGAATCAGAAGATTTTGATTCTGAAGTTTTTGAAATGCTAAACTCTGGTAAATAATTTTTTATAATTCTATATTTAAATTATGTGTAATTTTTTCTTTACAAGATTTATAATTACGAGTCTAATTAGTTTGAATACTAATATTTGTATGTAGCTATCGATAAAAATGAATTTTTATTATTATTTTTATATTATTTTTTAAATAAAAAAATTTTGAATCAAACAAATCAGTTTGGGGATTTTTGGAGATGACAAATCAAAAATTGGGGATAAGCTCTAAAAAAATACTGGCAGCACTGCCTATCATAACTATATAATATTTATCACAGCGCCCTCCTTCGGTGGTATAGCATTTAAACGCCACCGCTATGGCTATAAATCAAGCTTTGATCAATGCGCATACTCACCACCAGAGGCGCTGCAATATTGTACTATTAACAAACAGAACGCGCAATCTCTTCAAATATTACCTTTCCAAATATAGTAACGCAATTATATATAGGCATATTAATTGCCTGAGTGTTACTTCTCTTTTATATAAAAAAAAGAGATTTTTAATCGTACTAAATGGAATAAAATCGGTAAACAAAAAAATTTTAAATTGTTTATTTTTAAACCGTTAAAAAAAAGACCGTGTAAAAGCAGAATCAAGTGTATTGGTGTCTATAGAGTAGGTAAAGTTTTGGAGTAAATTTTTAGCAATTACAATTCTATACAATTTAGGAATCGCAAATAATTTGTTAAATTTCACTGCGTCCATTTAGATCTACGAGTATACCTATATTTCCTGTATTTATACAAAACAAACTTAAAGCAATAACAAAAAGTTTCTTAAATTCCAAATTAAACATTTGCAAAAACTCAAATAAACGTTTTATAGAGTGCATAAAATTTAAATAATGCCATTTTGAATTTGCTTAATTTAATAAAGTAAAAATTGCATTCATGTCTTTATAATTTATATAAATAAATACTAAAGTACACAGACAGATGTATGGATGTATGTATAACTACCTATACATGCATACAAATTCATTTAAAATTTATAATATTATTTTCATATAGCAAGAACTTTTTGTTATTTATATTTTAGATATGTTTTTTTTTTGCTTAATTTTATTTTGTATTTAGTTAAACTTTTTGTTGTTGTTAGTGTCTGCTGTTGCATTTGAACAAGTGCTGAAAAGCATTTCATTTCATTTAAAATACTTTACTGCAATATTTTATTATTTAATGTTTTGTTTAAATTTTCTATAATAATAAGCTAGTTACTGACGAGTTTTATTAAAATGTTTAACCCAGCAAATAAATTTGTAGTTATACAACTAGAACTGGAGGCGCAACTATACCGATACCTCACTTTGTGTCGGGGTCACGTTCCAAAATAACACGACGCAAATTGCAAAGGTGCAAAGTGAATTAAGATTTTCCATAGCAAACTATGTTAAGATCAAAGATAGTTTCTAGGGTTACGAAAATACTAAATCGTCGACTTTCTTTCACAAAACACTGGTCCAATGTTTGCTGAACAGCCTTTTGCAACGTAAAATGGTGCAAACAAAAAGTTTGAGAATCAAATGAATTTTTCGACAATACATGTACACATGTGATACAAAAATATTTTCAAATCCAATAATTTGTAGTAAGTAAACTTTCTTGTTCTATGAAATTTACCGCACTTTTTACCACAGGACTTGAAAATCAGGGAAGGAATTGAACTAATATTTATCCTTTTAAGAGAAAAGTTTTTTTATTCAGGCTAATAGTTCGAATTTTCAAGAATACTATTGTAAAGTACTGCAACAATTGGCAAACTGGAATGCATTTTCTACCCTGCCAAGGGCGTCATCAGCAATCTTCATTGTACGCAATCAATCTGTAAACATCATCTATTTAACTCACCGTTTTTGAGAAATAGAATTCGAGAATTATCATATTTCTTTTCTACGTGTTGTGAGTTAGAGTTAGAGAGTTAGAACTCACTAACATGTAAAAAAGAAATATGATAATTCTCGAATTCTATTTCTCAAAAAACGGTGAGTTAAATAGATGATGTTTACAAGTTGATCGTGGACAATGAAGTTTTTATTTTACTTAAAAACTTTGCTGGGGGTTTTTTTCTGTTTATTGAAATTTCATTTAAATCTTCATTAAATTTAGTATTTAAAGTGTTTTTGCTTTTTATTGTTGTTTGAAATCTTAATGATTTTTTTTTGCTTTCAATTAGTAGCTGTGTGTTTAATTTACCAAATTTATGTTTATACTTTGACATATTTTTAAAAGGCACACAATTAAATTCAAATCATTAAGTTTTCAACAAGTAATTTTCGTATTGTTTTTTTTTTTATTGTACTTTTGATTTGCAAATAAAACCTGAAAAGAATTGAATTGATTGCTATTTTGTTAAATCGTAAAAACCCGATAAATAAATTTGTATTGTACATATAAATATTTGTATATTGCTGATTTGTTAAAGAGATGAAAATGAAGGTGTTAAGATGTATTAAACTTGAAACATATGTATTTGTTTTTAATACAATTTTAAGATTTTATTAAGATTTAAATTTTAGCTGCAATAGATTACTTCATTACTTCTAGCAATGTATTACTTTTAGCAACCACCACTAGTTAGTGGTAGACTAAATATGTGGCAAACTAAAATATCAGTCTTATTAGCGAAAATCGCTTTTCAACTACCACCAACCTTTTTCGCAGAGACTGCTTATTTAAAATTCTATATAATAAATAAAAAACACAGATAAATTACAGCGTTTAAACACGTTCGAATATCAGCAGAATCAATAGTTTTTCTAGAACGTATATACACCTAATTCTGTTTTTACACGCTTTTGATTTAACTAGCTTTGAAAATAAACAAATTTTAAATTTTTTTACACGATTTTATTCCATTTACGATTACGATTTAAAATCTTTTGGTCTTAATTTTTTTTGTTAAATTTAATTTTTGAGAAATATGTTCATATTATAAATTTAAAGTAATTCCCTTTTTGTGGATACAATTAAATTAACTTGTCACACACTTATTTGTATTCAATATTATTTGGATACCGACATTTTTAAAAGAGTTGTGATTTTTTAAGTGATTTTCGAAAGTGGGCCTTATATGGGAGCTACGACTAATTATGCACCGATCTTTACAAAATTTGTAAATGTGATTTAGCTTTTTTTATTATTCATTTGTGGTGAAATTTGTTTGGATACTTGCATAATTCAAACATTTATGATCTTTAAACCCTATTTTACGTACCAAATTTTATCGAAAGATCTTCAAAATCAGGGAGTGATTCTGAGTCGATCAATATACTTTGGACCAATATTTCTGGGCGTTACAAACATCAGCACAAATCCAATATACCCTCCCCACAATGGTGGTATAGGGTATAATTAGTAGATGTTTTCGAATTATTTTAACCAGAGCTAACCAAAGGATCCCAAAACCTTTTAAAAAAATAATTATTTTTTGAAAAACAAATGTTTATTGATTTCTTTGAAATTAATAAGTTATTTAACAGGGCAACAAGTGTCAACAAACACTGTCAAGTCATGCCGAGTTTTTTTTTATACATTTTTTTTTATTAATTATTGAATCTGCCTTATTTCAAATCTTAAAAACTAAAATTAAATCTAATTACTCTCTAACAGAGCAATAATTTATTATTGGCTGATAAGCTCTACGAACAGCGTTACCGTTGATGCGACTAAAGTGGCAATTTGACCCTTTTACAGATGCCTTGCCACTTTTTGTGTACCTTTTTTTTTTGTTTTACTTGATACATATTAGTTTTTTTTATTATATGCATATGTAAACATACATCATATACAATATTTAAATGAAAAAAATACGATTTTTATTTTTGTTTTGTTTATTTTCCATCTTTTTAAAAGTGGTGCCCCTTTTTTTTAATAAATCCCCTTTTTGTGCGACTTTCTCAAATTTTCCAACGGTAACGCTGTCTACGAAGCCTCGACTGCGTCTGGCTCTGAGCTAGAATTCCAGCAAGCGGATTCGGGTGGGTTTGTAGCTTTTTGATATAGTTTTCGCGGTCATGCCGAGTGGCCATGCATTTCATACGATCACAGCTTAAGCTTTCCTGCTATTTATTTAAGCTAAACTGATTATCTTTTGACATCGTGGTGAGGGGAAGATAAGACGAGTACACACACTCTTATTTGTATTACATATGTATGTGTATACAAATGTGTGTATACTTTTAAATAAAAATACGAGCGATTTAAGCAATAAGAATTGTGCTGTGTGAATAACGAAGAAATTTTAAGAAAAAAATTGTATCAATCTTTTCATAAAACGGCAAACTTTAACCTCTAAATAAACAATTACTGTTCTAAAGATTCATTATTTAATAACATTATGATACATACATAGTTGAAATGATTGTAAAAATTTTAAATAAATAGCCGTATTTATTTTCAAATTTATTGTTCATACACAAATTGTTTTTTTTTTTTTTTTTCTTATAATACATAATACAAACATACATACATATTTAAATTTTGACAAAAATACTAGAAATGTATGAATAACAAATAATATTCTATTATAATTAGATGATGTATATTTAAATGAACTGAAATCATTTATATATTTATATCTTTATATGTATATCTATATTGCATATTTAAAGCAAATAAATAACATTTATTTTCTTCCGTCATATTACTTTTGTCTGTCCTTAATTTGGCGATATATTGGCTCTCGTACTAACTTGTACGACAGTGTTGCCAGAAAATGAATTTCAAAATATGCTAAAACTTGAAAAACTAAGTGCTAAAATGTTTTACAGAAGAAAAAATAACTGCTAAATTTTTTCAATTTAACAATACAATTTTTATTTCAAATGTTACAAATATAAATTATAGTTTTTTCTAATTTTGTTCATAACAATTGTTGACTTGTTTACATTTCATATATTAATTCAAAAATTTCCGTGTTCGAAAGAAATTTAGTTGAACTATTAATAAAAGTTTTTGTTCAGGCTAATAGTTCAAATAATCAAGAATACTATTGTAAAGTACTGGAATAATTGGCAAATTGGAATGCATTTTCAGTCAGGCGGCACTAAAGGCTCTGGAGTGTAATCAAATACACTCCAACCTAGTGCAGGACTGTAGGAGAGCTCTAGAGGAGCTATTGGTACTCTACCAAGTTAGATTGTGTTGGGTACCAGGGCACTGTGACATACAGGGAAATGAGGTGGCAGATGAGCTGGCTAGACATGGTTCTGGTTTGGATCATGATATTAGAGAAAGTGAGGTCAAGCCACCTATTTGTCACTTCTACAGACTGATTCAGGAAAGATTCCGTGACTGTGCAGACCAATCCTGGGGCAGTAGGTCGGATTGTATAGTGTCCAGGTCCTTATGGCCAGGACTAAATGCAAACGCGACCGAAACGCTGATGGAATTGGACAGGCATAGTCTAAGGATTCTAGTAGGAGTGATAACCGGGCATTATTTGATTGGGGCCTTCAGAGGCAAATGGGATAACGACACATAGGATTTCTGTAGAGTGTGTGGGGATGCAGAGGAGCCAGAGACAATAGAGCACATCATGTGCCATTGTCCGAGGTTGCAGAGTCGTAGACTTAAGTGGCTAGGAAATAGATTCCTGGACGAACTCAGTGATGTTGCTGGCTGCAAACCGAGTAACATCCTGGGTTTCATTAGGAGAATATGGTGGCTATTTAAGGGATATTCTACGGCGACTCCAAATCCGTAAGGGGATTTTTCACTCTTTCTTTCTTTCTTCTTTCTCCCCCTTTTCAAACGGTTTTGGTTGCCCTTATTTCTATACCTATCCTATCTTTATTTTCTCTTTTTATACTGAGGGGAACCACAAGGTCTCCGCGTGGAAGTGCCCTTTATGCACTACCCTTCTATCCTATCCTTTCCTATCCTATTAATAAAAGTCATTTTTTATTTCTCCAAAAGTATTTTTTGGAGTAAAAAAGTAAAAATTTGTTTAAGAAAAAATTGTCTTTTATCAAGCAAATTATGTTAAAAGCATTTAGCATAATTTTTAAAAATTTCAATGCATTTTTGAGAAACAAAATGTTAAATGGCAACACTGTTGTACGAAATGCACATAAAATCAAACTAAAAACACAAAAACTGCATAAATGTCTTTAAGCACAATTTCATAGCAGCTAATTAATTATAAAAGGAACATTTTAACAATAGTATTTTTACTTTATTGTTTTGAGTTTCTTGGTTTTTATTCTTTTCTTTTCTTTTTTCCTGAAAATGACAAATTGTTAAATACAGAACCATGAACATTGTATGTACAATAAATGAATTGCAATGCTCAATTGATTAATAATAACAATAACATGTATATGTATTTTTGTTGTTGTTGTTGTTGTTATGTTTTGAATTGTGTTTCTCTGCAGGTTGCCAAAAGTATACACCTGCCCTTGACAACAAGTCTAACATCAGCGCCTCGTGTGCTTATGTGTAGTGCGTCGGTGGGCACAGAAGCTACGGTAACATTACAACTGCGCGATGTTAATTCCAATGACTCAATACAATCCAATCAATCACCATCAGAGGCAGCCGCCGCAGCAGCAACAATTATTACATCGTCTACGAATAACCATCAGCATACTGGCGGATCAGGAACAACAGGAACAGCAACGACGACGACAACATTGGACAATGCATTAACCATTGGTTATCCAGATCCAGAAATGTTGGCTGATGTTTTAGGAACATTACAAACAGCATGTAAGTGCAGATAAACTTTCTCATTATTTATTATTTTTATTATTTATTAATAGATTATATAATATTTTAATATACAATCTTAAATATTATTTTTAATCTATATATGGCCAAACATATTTGTTGTGAGCCAGATTGGTATAAAATGGGATTTTTTCTATTTATAATTTATTATATACTAGCTGACCGCCCCGGCTTCGCTCGGTATTTACTATTGATTTGTATTTCATAGAATAAGATGTATTCACAACCTGCCTGCTCTTATTTATTTGCAAATTTGTACAGCATACTTTAGGGGACTTTTTTTTTCAAATGTTGAATTTTTTCAGGAAAAAAATCATAACTGGAGAATGGCTAGACCGATTTTGGATTTCAAAATCAACTAACCATCATCACTCCTCCCTGTACCTTCCCTAAAAATTTTATGGCAATCGGTCATGCCGTTCTCGAGTTATGGAGTGACAATCAAAATGTACACTTATTTTTATATATATAAGAAGAAGATAAAATATGCGACTAGGAAAACTCATTTAATATTAGCTTACGGTATTTTAAACATAGTTCAATATATTTATATAAATTAGAAAAATTATAACCATTTAGAATACTGATAACATCATTTACAGAAAGATTTATTTTATTAAAACAGGTTCTACGTATTTCATTATAAATTGGACAGACTCCCAAAAAGTGAAATGTATTTTCTACTTCATTTTGCCAGTTTAGCCGTAGCCAATTTGTTTTTTAGGTGGGTGTTACAGGACAAATTATACGTAATGTCAAAGACCAAATACTTGTATTTATTAACTATTTCAATATTATCTCCACCGTAACTCCATTTTAAACGACTTGAGATTCTTGTGCAAGAACGCATTACCATAATTTTAGATTTATTGAGATTGACCTTTAGTTTCCACGTTTCGCAATATTCATGCAAAGCATCAATCATCATTTGCAGGTCTGTTGGAGAATTCGATAACAATACTATATCATCAGCATATAATAAAATTTTGATTGATGTGTTGCCAATATTAACGCCCCCAGGAAGTATATCCACCAAGTCCTTCACATATAATGAAAATAGAAGAGGACTTAAAATACAGCCTTGTTTCACACCTACATTAATGTTAAATGAATCAGACATAGAATTCCCGTCCCAAATACAGCTAGTAGTATTTGTATAAGAATTTTGTAGTATTCTAATTATTTTTGACGATAACCCGATACAGGAAAGTTTGTAAAAGAGACTATTCCTTGGTATCGTGTCAAAGGCACATGAAAAGTCCACGAAAAAAGCGTAAAGCTATGTGTCCACGATGGTCAGATATTACAACGTTGTCCGAAAAATGTGCAGAAAATGTCTAACAACCGTGTAAACTTAAAATTTTTGTCTTCCAACGTTGTAAGAAAAAGCATTTTCAGTACATTAGAAGACAAAAATATTTTTAGACATCTAACAATTGTGTAAACACACAATTTTGTCATTGTCATTGTTTTACGACAATTGACAAACACTTTTCATTGTCATATGTGTAAAGTTTATGCTTCTGCCAATGGCAGCATTGTCATAGAAATTATTTCTAAATGCAACTCTGTATATACACAAATAATAAACAAACAAGTGTGCATTGATAAAATTTTTGAAAAAAGTGGAAGAAAATTAAAGAATTAAATTAAAGTGTGCATTAGGACATAAGCAGATAAAATGGTTCCAATTGCTCTTTTTTGTTCCATGACAATATTTAAAATTTTTAAACACACACACAGAGCTGCAAAACGAATTTAACAATGCCACACAACAATCTGACAACCGTGTAAACTGACAATTTCGGTTGACAGATAAATTCATTGTGTGACAATTGTGTGCAAATGAAATTGTTAGTTTTCTTACAGTCGTGTAAACTGACAATTTACCTTTTGCTAAAATTTTTTCAATGTCAGTACATTGATAGCACAATGGTAGATATGACAACGTTGTAATATCTGACCATCGTGGCCACATAGCTTAAGTATTATTACCATTCTGTTTATTAAGATTGACAATGTTTACAAAATTGAATAAAACTTTCTCATAATAATATCGAATATAATAACTTATGCATATATGTATACTTTTTCAGCTCTTAAAAATACAAATGCCAGTGGTGAGAGTACAAAACAAAATTCCTCCAAACTAACAAATACCAGCGATATAATAAATAACAATTTAAATGGTACGATTAAAAATCGTATAACAATTAGTAAGCGCTCCTCGAATATAATCAGCAATTCCCAAAATACCCAAAATACCAGCAGCAATAACAACAACAATAACAACAACAACATTATCAATCAGAATATCAACAGCCACAACAGTAGCAATACAAACAACATCAGCAACTGTCTTCGAGACATTTCCAAAACGACAACAACATCAGCGGTACAAACGGTAACGACATCAACGAATACCACAACCGCAGTTAATAAAACCAATAGTTACATTAAGAATTGTCTAATACGTAGCAGCAGTTGCAGCAATACTACCAACATAACATCCCTGGCTCAGATAATGAGCAATAGTAGTAACAGCAGCAATACCACCAACAACACCTACAACAGCAATAACAATAATAATAGCAATCAAATCAATAACAGCTCAACTATCAGCTGCAACGTTATCAATAATAATAATAATAATAACAACAATAATAATAACAGTAATAACAACAGCAATACAAATTTAAGCCAACTTAATACTAACAACACAACCAGCAGCAGCAACAATAGTTGCAATAGCAATTTCAGTTCCAGCAGTAACGACAGTTGTTTCAGTTATAGCAGCAATAGCAGCAATAGTGGCAACTCGGTTGCCCGTAGCATAACATCGTTGAGTCACGGTAGCCGTAAAGTTCCTGGTCCATTAACAACAAATCCACCGAAAATATTAAAGAAGAGCCGTTCAAAAATATCATCGCCCAGTCGTCACGGACCACAGCAGTGTCAGGTGAGTGGGAGTTTTTTTTTTCTTCATATCTCAAGATGCTGCACATTGTTGTAGCGAAATATTGGAAGAAATAAGAAATAAGCTTGAAGAAAATATAATTTTTAATAAAGATAAAAAGATCGAACAATTAGTTTAATAACACAGTACAACAGCCAATCTGGGGGGTGAGAAATTCCAAGTCAGGGTGATGGTACTAGGTCAGTATAGTAAAACCCTCAAAGGGTTTGGCGTTCGTATGTGTCAGTTTTTTTTTATGACCTTTTAAATTTTTTCCTTATCTTGATGTTTTTTCGCTTAGTTGTAACATTTTGGCAAAAACGTAGTTTAACATAACTCGAGAACCACTTGTCCGATTTTGATGAAACAAATTTAGAAAAATTAAGAATTACAATTTTTCTAATCGTTTTCTTATATGTGCAACACTTTCGAAGTTAAAAATGAATGTATGAAGGGAAAAAATAATTTTTGCCTAAAAATTTAAATATTTTTTTGTCATTCAACAGGTGCCGACGAACGCGAACAGTAAAAGTGATTTTTCTCCAGTTTTTTAAAAGTGATCAAAACTGAACAGAATATGGAACTGTGCAAGCCAGATATAAATAAATAATTAAAATAAAAATAGAAAATTATAAAAATGTTTACTTAATTTTTTTTAGTAGTTTATGGCCAGAAGTCTGGAGTTATTCGGGAAAATTTATAAAAAAGGCGATAAATGACACTTTTTTGAATAAAAACAAAAATGGGATACCTTCACTTAATTGTAAATAAATAAATTCTTAATTTTTCAAAATTTGTTTCATCAAAATCGGACAAGTGGTTCTCGAGTTATGTTAAACTACGTTTTTGCCAAAATGTTACAACTAAGCGAAAAAACACCAAGATAAGGAAAAAATGTAAAAGGTCATAAAAAAAACTAACACATACGAACGCCAAACCCCTTGAGGTTTTTACTATACTGACCTAGCACCATCACCCTGACTTGGAATTTCTCACCCCCCAGACAATAATCCCAAAAATGTTCCACAGTGTAATCTAAACAAGTAAGAAAGTCGGTCAACCCCGACCATATAATACCCTACACAGTTTTTCAGAAATGTTCGCTATATGGGAGATATGACCTATTATGGACCGATCATCCAAAAATTTAGTGTCATGATTTCTGTGAATATAAATATGCTGAGTGCTACTTTGATGGATGTTCCAACACAACAATGATCCTAAACATTCATCGAAGTTGGCAAAGACATGTTTCAGGGACAACCATGTGAATGTTTTGGGATGACTTTCACAGTCACCAGACCTAAATACCAACGAAAACTTGTGGGGCAAGGTTTACAGATGTCTCAGAGGAATAATGCCTTGACCGCCTAGACATTATTATTTGTTTTATTTTATTAAATTAATAATTGAAACTAGATTTTTCAAATATCAACTTATTCGAAAATTAATTATTGAAAAAATGTGTAATATTCGATAGCTCGAGATCAACAAAATTATATACACAGAAACATATCGAGCCATAACCGCCGAAAAAATGTATCCCACAAACTCAAAATTTTACAGGGGAAGGTTTTTTTTAAATAAAATCAGTTTGAATAAAGCCATTATTTTAAAATTTATAATGTAAATATTGTTTTGTGTAATACATTTAATTTTAATAATTTTAAATGATGTTGAACTATCGATTTCGATAAAAAAAACAACAATCGATTATGGTGTGGGATACATTATTTTGGCGGTAATGGCTCGATATAAAAAAAGAGAAGACTCTTGTCACTGATTTGAAAGTATGACTGACATTAACGAAATACGAAACAATAGTTCAATATCATCGTTAATTATTATTGAAATTAATAGAAAGCAATAATTAGAACAATTTTTTTCCCAATATTTAGACAAAATTTCAAATATGCTACTACTAGTTTTTTAAAAATAAACATGATTTAGTTAATTGGATTTTTCTTAAAAAAAATACAAACAAAAAAAATGTGTCTACGCATCTTATTAGGAAAACTATTACGAAACGATACCAATTAGTTTCAATATTTTTGTTGAGGCTTTCTACGCTATAACAAGTACGCGTGCTCGTACTCTTGACTAACAAATATTTGAATAGCATTAAATATGAATAAAACAAAAAATATTAAAAATAAAATGAAAAACCATTCAGATATACATACATACATACATATATAGTATATGTACATACATACGTGTACAATTATCCCATAATTAAATATTGTTCGTTGTCTGTCTATCGGCAACTTACATACACGACAACGTACATATGTATACGTGTGTACATTGCTAAATATCTCTATGTATGAGAAGTAGGATGTTGGAGCGAGGGTTGCAAATGGGAGGGGGGAGGGGGTGTTAAGAAAACATGTCTAATTAAAACATACACGTTTTAAAGAATTTTTAAATTCAATTTGTGTGTTTTTTTCAGCTTGTATTTAGTTGTTACGTTTCATTTGTAAATGTTTAATTTTTTTCATGATTTGTACTGTTGTTGTTGTTGTTCTTTTTAACTTTTTCTCATCTCTTTTTCCTTTTCAGATTTGTAATAAAATTTTTGGAAATGCATCAGCTCTGGCCAAACACAAACTGACGCACAGTGACGAACGGAAATACGTGTGTGTTATGTGCTCAAAGGCTTTTAAGCGACAAGATCATTTGTAAGTTTTCATTCCAAATGTTACTGTAAATACTTGTACACAAACAAATGTGTATGCAATTATTTATGCATACATACATACATATGTACATATACATATATTATACACTGCGTTTCACAACTATAAACGCATCTTATTTTTCATTTTATATAAACTTATGGCAAAGTTTTCATCAAACTTTTTTTTAGAATATTAATTGATCAATTCACAACTGATCATGGTGTAAATAAATATAAAAGGTGAGTGCAGTAGCACAGCTGACTGACTTTGTTTACAATTTACTTATGTCAAAAGTAATAATTTTTCAAGTGTTTTTGACAGTAGTACATTATTTTACACAAACAAAATGCCTGTTATTTCTGTATTGTGTTGTATTTCTTGCACTCACCTTGTACGAGTATAATTACACCATGCAACTGATGTTGTAGTGTCGTAGGAGTTGTGCGTCGTCTGCATTTACAATAGTTGTACAAATGTTATTAATAATTTCTATATAAATATTTTGCACAGCACCTTCGATATTTTTACATATGTTTTACGAATGTTGTATGAAAGTTAAGATGTTGCCGAAAGTTCAAAAAAAATTACAAATTTTAGTTTAAAAAAAAAATAAGCAAACGGTAACACTCAACTCATAAACTGATTGACAAATTAAAAACGAAAAAATAAAATTAATTAGCAACAAATTTAAACAACATAATGTAATTGTGTTTAATTTATGAAAAATGATCCGTAATTTTTACTTACTTGACTTCATTGTTAAAATATGCAACTGCATTTTATTTTTCACACAAAGCTGAAATTATTCATGAATTTATGAATTTTAAATATATTTTACTTTTGACATTTTGAAGGCTTTACAACATAAACATACGACTTTGCTGAAAATCGTATACAACATACAACATCACTTGTGAGTTAAACAAATGTGTTATAATACAGCTTTTTGGGATTTGCGATAAATACGATAAAGTATATTTTGCTTAGTGTTTCATAACTATAAAGGCACTTTAAGTTAAATAAATGTAGCGTGTTAAATTTTGTTATTATCATTTTAATTTAATTATTTTGTTAATTAACAGCCTAAATTACATAAGCAAAATATCTCAGAGGAAACGAAAAATATGTATAAATTGTTAGACTATTTAAGCACAAGATTAAAAACCAAAAGGTTGCCGGTTTTTAATACTCACCCGAATCTTGACCGTCGGATGTTGCAAAGAAAATTGCTAAAGCAAAATGAAGAGACTTGCATTAAAATACTTAATATTTCCTCATTATTTATTTTCATACTTTTTGTAGTTTTAATGTGAAATTTGGTACTGATGGATACAATGATTTCAATAAGAATTGGAGAGATCTGCGAATGGAATATAGATTTTCTTTAAGAGTCATTTTAATAGTTCATCATTAGTTATGTAGTTCATCATTTGTTTCGAAAATGATCATAGTATGTTCTAGAACTAGTAAGAATTCATTTACAAAGTAATACATTTTTGGAAAATTAAAATCACTTAGAACTAATATTTCAACAACAAAATGCACATATGCATATAAAAAAAATTTTTGTTTTTACTTTTTCTATAGAAGCAAAATACAGAATTAATTCCACTTCCGAACGGAATTAAATTCTGTGACATGGCTGAATAGATAAAATATCAGCGCTGATTTTCGCATCCACAATGAACACTCAAACTTGTTTCTCGCCTGAATAATTCTCGCAATAAACGTCAACCAGCTCGGCTCGGAAACAAGCTGCCACTCTGTACATACCCTAAGAGAGTTTTCAAAATAAATCACTTATATTTGAAGTCGCAAAACTGGAACAATTGACCACTTGGAGGACAAAATTCGCCGCATTATTGCCGATACACGGCCGCAAACGTAGAAAAAAGTCATTGCAAATTGTTCTATACATATACATTTTTAAAAAAAAATACAGAACCATGATTTTTCAAAATAACTTTCACGATTTGGAAGCTTTCTTCAGGAATCAATATCAATCAATGTTGAAATGCCAAACTAAACTTAACATTAATCATTTGACAGCTGACAAAATGGCCGCCAGTTAAAAAAGTGTTGCCAACTTAAGTTTATAGACATCTAAAAAAACACCCTATATGACAGACTTCCTGGCTATTTTGATACGGTTAATCAAGTAACATTCCGAGCTTAGGAATTTAAAGCCAGGGGCCAAATTACCGCATTCGTGATCGAATTAGCTATCGTATCGAAAAATGATTTCGATATCGATATGATAAAATGATAAAATGTACTAAATTTCTTGCTCGATATCGAATGCCATAATCTTAAATAAGAAAATTTCGATCAATTTTACTCGATATCGAATACGGTAATTTGGCCCCAGTATAAACCAGTATCTAGCTTCTCTAAATAAAGTTAAATTTAAATACTTATCATGTCCCATTGCAACTCGACTCGGGAATGGTATTGAGACTTCCCAGTATACCTTTCTAGGAGCGCTCCGAAAAAGGAGTCAGAAAAGAGTCCAACTAAAGAGCATTTTCGGAGCGCTCCAAAAAAGGAGTCAGAAAAGAGTCCAACTAAAAAGCGAAAGCAAAATTTGCTTGTTACTGTCCTGAGTCGGCACGCAGTATGAAATTCTGCTTAATTATGTGTGTACCAAAGCATTGTTGTCCTGTTATTTGAACCAAAAAAAAAAACATAGCTGTACCACACACGAATGATAAAAAAAGATTACGCAGAGCCCAAAAAACCCTCATAAAAGACTCTTTTCTGACATTATCTAAGAGCTCTTTCTGACGGACCATTTTCGAATGTAATGACCCTCTTTTCGGAAGGTTTTCGGAGCAATTATGATTGTTTTTTGGGCTTCTAAAGAGCGTTAACGCTCCGAAAAAGGTGTCAGAAAAGACTCTTTTTCGAACTCATATAGCTTGCTGGGTTCTTTTGTACGTTTGGCAATTTTATTTTTAACTAAGGAAATTTAAAAGTTAATGAAATATCACTGCACTCTCTTTTCTCTAAATAGTACAGATAGCTTTATATTCTTTATAAAAATTATTTTCCACTAAATCCACTGTAGAGTATACTCAGTATTAATACACTTAAAAACACTAATTTTTTTCTAAAATATTATTCATTATTTATGACAGAAATGGACATATGATGACACATAGAAATAAAAAACCATATGAATGTAAAGCTGAAGGTTGTGGCAAATCGTATTGTGATGCTCGTTCATTAAGAAGACATACGGAAAATCATCACGCCGGTGTAATTGCACCACACAATCATCAACTCTTAATATCCAATAACAATTCCAATTCAAATTTAAGTTTATCCCCAGCCACAGCGAATGGTAAGTGTTAAAAGAAACGTTCTAAAAAAAGAAAACACTAATGACTAAATTTTTTTTTAAAAATATCTTACGAAATGTAATACTTTTTATTTACTGTGACCTCATTAATAGGTGACGCCAGTTCACCAGATGGTGCCACCTGTTTAGGTACGTATCTTTCAAATGGCGGTACAGTTGTCGATGCAGCCACCGGTCTAGCGTTGACAGAAGAAGAACTAAAAGCTTTGAATGTGCCCCTTAAGACAGGGGTAACTTTGTTATCTCCCACATCGACTACATCCTCCATGTCGTCCTCTAGCACAATGTCGAATGGTCCGGGTGCAACCATAACTCTGACCGACAATAGTGGCAATTTAGAAGGAGAAGGTTTGACACGCGAACAATTGGATTTGATAAGTAAAATAATGAGACAAACGAAACAAACCACTGCTCAAGTAACAGTATCTTCGCCTACCAGTAGTCAATCATATAAGATTGATACCAATCCCCCAGCTACGGTTCAGACACAAACACAAAGTTCCCGACCCAGAACCTGGAATATGCAATTGGTAAAACCGAATGAAATGTGTTTTTAAAAAGAACGTTTTAATAAAAGTACATATGAAATATCCTTTATTTATTTAGCTAAATTCCTCTCAAAATGTTGCCATTACCGTTGATGAGCTCAATGCCGACAACATCAATGAATCCTCTAATAATGTTCAGCCAAAACCTAAGGAGGATGAAATTGAAATAGATTTATCGAATAGCATTAATACCAATCTATTTAATTTGGTGAAAATTGATCAGAAACCTGTAGAGTGTAATTTATGCCATCGAAAATTTAAAAATGTACCCGCTCTTAATGGTCACATGCGTTTACATGGCGGCTATTTCAAAAAGGATCCGGAAACCAAAAAGAGTGAGAAGAAGGAGAATAGTGGTCCCCCCTTGCAGACGGCCAGTATTGGTGTAAGAGCCTTGATTGAAGAGAAAATTATAAGCAAACGAAGTAAAGATTTAAATAAGGTTAGTAGATGTTACTAGATGTTTCGTATTTAATTTAAAGTAATTTGTTTAACATCTATATATTTTCAGGGTGCCTTTGTAGTTCCCGCACCGCCCACAAATAGTACTCAAAATAATACAACAACCATACGTAGATCCATTAGCGATTTGGATAGTTTCCTTAATCCCAAGACACAACCGAACAGTACAACAACTACAACAAATCAGCAAAATTCCACACAGCAGCAGCAACTACAATTACAAGCTGGCACAACTATTAAACATAATCCAAAGTCCAACAGCAATCTACAAGAAATTAACTTGCCACAAAGTATCGAAATCTATAGTACTAAGCACCAACAGCAACAGCAGCAGCAGCACAACCAGCAACAAAAGACAATGAATAATATTGGGGTGGGTACCACAACCACCACCCTAAATGCCGAACGTATTGCAACGAAAACAACTACAACAACAGCAGCAACGATTAATACAACGACAACACGAAGCACATCAACCGATCCAAAAGATTCGACTCTAATCGAGTTACTGAAACGGGGCACTCGCATAGCAGTCACCCAGAAACAGCCAAACAACAACACACCCTTGGGCGGAGTAACCCGTCAGATCATAACGAATAAAAATAATTGTAGCGTCATTATACCCTCCGAAGTCCAGGTGGTATCGACGAAGGGGAAGCTTAAGAAAGACGAACATATACAAATGTCAAATTCCACTAATGTTACCCTGCCCGACGGCACTCCTTTGTCGCTGACTATTGCCCAAGGAGCTGATAGTAACAGTGAAGTATATACGGTCACCTACACCAGTGATGGTTCCGCTTTATTTGGTGAAAACGAGGTTTATAATGTCAGTGAAGCCGAGATGTTGTTACAAACTGTCGATACCATGCAATTATTGAATGATGCTGCAGACAATTTAAAACCTGAACATTCCGAACAATTTGAGGTTATGGATAATAAAAATAATAATAATATGCAGCAAAATTGTGTGGATCAACAGCAACAGCACCAGCACCAACAGCTGCAACAGAACTCAAATCAGTGTCAAACTACACAAACTTTACCAAACTTCCAACATTTCCATTCCAAAGAATTAATCATACAAAATCCAACTATGATCAATCAGCATCAGATTAGAACAAATACCTTGTCCTTGCCACAAGACATGAAAAATCAATTTGCCTCCAGCCTCAATTCACCCATACATTCTCCTCTAGCTTATCCTACACCACCTTCAAGCCACGAAAATGTTACACAGACTTCCCCCTACATAGAGGACAATCATCACTTCAACGATGCACCAAATATATTCTTCAGTGAGTCATTAATCTCCTCCAATCATACTGGAGAAACAGAAAATGAGAAGATAATGAAATTGAAAAGTGTGCTCGAAGACAATTCTTTTGATTCCAATATTAAAGTGGAAGATTTACTCAATGGAACAGATCCCGATACCGAATGTGATTTGCGTGAGTTCGCAGAGGCAAATCTTTCATTTCTTGATGAAGATCAAGAATTTTTAAATGATTCTCGTAATGCCACATCGCCGCTATCGGAATCATTTTTCACCAGTGGTATAGGAACAGCCGAGGAGGTGAAAGAAGTCTTGCGTGAGGTATTAACCGAAGATCAACTCAATCTGAATTGTGAAAATCAGGGGGAGAATATAATAGATTTATATTATTTACCCGGTCTAAGTTTACAATCGCAAATGATGCCCAACTCCGAAGATCCTCTGTTGTCGTCTTCACCTCGAGATTTTGGCCAGCAGCAAAAAATACAAAATCCCATGCCCCAACAGCAGCAACAGAGTCAGCCACAGCAACAACAGCAGCAACAGCAACAACAACAACAACAAATAATCCAACACATTCCTCATCAACAACAACAACAACAACAACACCCAAATCAACAGCATAATATACAATACAACAATCAGCAGCAACTAGCGCATCCAACCCAAACAGTTAAAATATCTTTAGATTCGAATACACAGACATCTTGTGCTGCCGCTACTTCCTCCACCGAACTAAATCAATTGATTTTGAATATACCCTCAAATGTAATACAGAATTCCTGCAATACAACCTCTGCAAATTCCTCTTCTTCAACAACTACTACTATACACTATAATGTACAAAACTTACCACAAGTACAAAATCAATCGAATAGTCAGCTCCAACAACAACAGCAGCAACAGTCGAATATTATGCAGCAACAACCGCAACAGCAACAACATCAGTCACAATTTCTGACATCCGCAACCATACACTCACTTAACGAGGCCTTAATGCAGCCTATAATATACACCAGTGGAACCACCGATAAAATGGAACTCAAATTAGACAACAACCCCAACTCTTCTAACCCACAATTGCAAAATATTATTCATCTAAATAAGCCCCTAGAGATGGTGAAAAATACATCATCATCATCGTCCCATCTAATATTTTCGCAGCAAAGTCAATCCTCGAATTCCATTGCCTCCACCTCAACTGTAAACACCTCTTTACAGCCGCTGTCAAACCAAACCAACTCTATTTTGAAAAGGCGTTTAAAAGGTCATTCCTCGTTGGATTCTGGCTCATCATATTCTTCTTATTCCAAATATCAAGCATTGTCGCCCTACAAGTCAAAATTACGCAAACCTTCTCGCACTCACTATACACCAGCTCCGATACTGAATCCCGAACGTAAAGGTCACGGTTTGTACTGCAATGTTTTGAAACAAATGGGTTGTTCACTCTTGACCTTTGATAATTTCGATGACGACTTCGACGATCCGGTGGGTTTGGTCGATTTCTCTGATGAATCAAAAGTCAACTTGGGTTCAGCCTACCAAGCCGCTATACCTGCATTTAATGAAAACGCCTGCTCTAGTTCGGCTATAGAGGAAACGATTGGTTCTGAGCTTATGTGGGATCCGGAGGTGCAAAAGGATGATAAGATTCTAATGAGATTCATCGACTTGAGTAAATCTTCAGCCGTGCCCTTGGGCAGTCATTCTGAGGAGGTTGCCTTGCAGGCCTTGCTAAAGGCCCAGGGTTACACAGCAACGGCTGTTTTGAGTTTATTACAGACCCAATCGAACTCATTCCATATAAAATGGTCCTCACAAGAGTTGGAGATATTCCTGAAAGGTTTGGAGAAGCACGGGAAGGAGTTTAGTAAAATTTCAAAAGAGGTGAGTGAGCCTTTATAGCAGTCGAATCTTATAAATTTATTTAAACAATGTATTGATGTTTTAATATGCACAGCTCGGTTCAAAAACAACTGGAGAATGTGTACAAATGTATTATTTCTGGAAGAAATTATGTGTGGACTACAAGGTAACCCACCTAAAAACCGAAACACCACCACAAAATCATGCCAATGATCCCAAACCTTATGTATGCGAAATACCAGATTGTTCAGCGGTAAGTAGCAAAATTAGCCAACAACTGCTCTTCTTGTTATTAACAAAATAGGGCAAATGCTTTATTAATAACTAATTCTAACAATTCTTTTATTAAACATCAAAATTCAATTAAAACAACCAATGCAGAGCTTTTCCTCTAAAGCAGCTCTGCATGGTCATACTCGCATCCACACTTATGGCCGCAACAGTCACAATAATCAACACAGTAATAATAATGCGAATGCAACTGCAACAACTATTAATTCCAATGCAAATTCCTCGCAAAGTTCTGCTACCAATAATAATAATCATTCAATGCATATTAACAACACCCAGTCTAGCCATGCCAACCCGACGAATCCAAATCAAAAAGATAACAATGCCAATAAAGACAATACCGAATTCCCCTGCAAGGTGTGCGGCAAGTAAGATTCCCCCAACTCAAATTATCACAACTACTACATACTATTTGTTCATTAAATTTTACTAAATTAAAGCAACAATTCAATTTAAATTTGTATCAAGGCAAATGTATGTACGAGTAATCGTATGTAAACAAACAAGGAGGTGGCAAAATTCGAGCGAATTCATTAACTTTGTCAAACTTTTATTTACAATTAATGTGTTCGCTTAAATTTGCCACTGCCATCAACATGTTTTAATTCGCCTTGATTTGTATTCTACTCGTAAAAGAGAGTTGTTGTCTTTTATAATTTCGTTTGAGTTTTTGTTTTTGCGTTAAATGATTTTTTGATTTTGAAACAAATCATATGAAGAAATGACTGCGTAAAGAAGCACGTTGAAACTTAGTTTTTGTTTTATGATTTTTATTTCACTTGAGTTTCATTCAGTTAAATTAATTTTGCCTGTAGCTGAGTATCGTCTTAAGTACCTTGATTCATTTAATATCATTCCCCCTTATAACAAATAGTACCATTATAACTATAGGTACTAAATTATCCCTATTAAATCATAATCATCATCATGTTCCATTAATTAATGTATTGTACAAGAAGTTGCTGACAATAGTTTGTTTTTTGTTTGTTTTGTTTTCTAGTAATTTATACATAATATAATAATTGTTGTTTCTTTTTATTTATTTGTTGTTGTATTTTTTCAAATATTTATTATTATATATATTTTTTCAACAAACAAACGTACAAATCGTATGAAAATCACTCAAATTCTCAAATTAAAGCGAAGATTCACTGCTCATAGAAGTTTTTAATCAAAATCGTTGAATTCCCTCAAATATTTGAAACTTCGTTCAGCCTCCAAAATAGAATCGAAAATATGAAAGTATATTAACAAATCAAAATCAAAGTCAGTCCAAAACTATTTGAACGATGACTTAAGTATATAAAAATAATACAACTTGGATTAATTGTAAGTGTTATGGCAATTGTTTTATTTTTTTTTTCATTTCATTTTTTTTTTTTTTTTTGTTAGAAATTTTTCCTTACAAAAAAATACAAAAAGAATTTTTTTTTTAATTCCCTTTACCTTTCTTAATTTTCTTTTAATCATATAAAAAATATTTTTAAAATAAATTCTGCCTTTTTTGTAAATAAAAAACAATACTTTTGTAATTATATATACATACATATTTCCGCTATTGAAGAACTATTTTTCCAAATTTTATTTTATTACACCTTATTCCACATAGTAACACGATTTTGTAGACTTGCTGGAATTTATGGAATTTAGGATATGGAATAGTTCTTAGGATAAATCAAGTAGTATCGTTATGGCTCTGTGTTACAAGATTACATAATTCAAGGAGATTAATGAACTTTATCAAGACTAAATGCTAGTTAAATGAGTGCTACATATCAAACTTGTCCCATTCAGCTACGCAATAAGGTCACACGGTCTCGTACCCGATACTTCAGATCAGCTTATGTTCGCATAGAAATTTTAATCACAAAGAAGATGAAACACTGTTTCCTCCTAGCAAAGTACCTTCCTGACACTGTAAGCTTTGATAGTAAAGTCTGCTTGCATCCTTCCTATCACAATCCGCTAACCGTGTTATTGGCCTCGAAATGAGCTTTCGTTTTCTATTCAAGAGCTTTCACTGGCATATGATCATATTTTGCCGGAAATATTGCATGTTTCTATTTTGCTCTAGTAACCATCTTTTGCTTTTAATAGTCCCAAGCAATATTGTGTCAGATACTGCATTCGACAATCGATATTCGCTGGCTATCGAAAATCGACTATCGAATGTAAAATTTGAATTATAAGTTGGCATCGCTGTCGAAAAATTTCGTTGTTTAACGAATTTTTTTATCAAACACAAATTTGCTGTCGACGCTATATAAAACTGTGCAAAATTTTTTAAAAATGTAATTATTTGTTTTTCTTTTGGTTTTGGTCAACCAAATACTACTTGTAAATTACTTTTGTTAATATCCTGAAGGTCTAAGTTTATAAGTATAAAACAACTATTGGATAATTAAATAATATCCTTGTTAAAACCTCATCAAAAAAAAGCTCAAGTTGTGAAATCCATTTCCATAATGTTGGAAGCATCCCTCAGCCTTTTTCTGCTTCTGGCCAGTTCAAGTAAAAATTCATCTTCATCAGACGAATCATCAAAACATAATTGCGTGGTGGTCATTCCAAATTTAATTTATTTTTCTTTAGAATTTGTAAACAAATATAGCGCCAGCTGATAGAATTATACTACCTATTGTGAATAACCCAAAAAGAGTTGTTTTCACAATAGCGTTTTTTCATCGAACCATAATGCCAAATGAAAATTCGTTCGATAAGCATTTTCGACCACATTCGAAATAGGCACCTAAATCTGAGACATATAAAGCGGATCCTACTCTGGATAACGCGTTTGCCCGCTCGTTACAGTGAACTAAAACTAGAATAATGTTAGATAGACATCCTAGCATGGCTAGCTCTTCATACATTGTCTGAGTAATTTAGAAGATGTTGTATAAGATGTACAAAATAAATACTTTAATAAAAATTTAAAATTTAATAAATAATAACTATTATAAAATAAATTACTATGTAGGTGATGACAATTAGAAAGAACACTTTCGTCTTTAAACTAATGACATTCGTCAAAAACTTCATCCCGAGTTTCAAATTCTAATTACTGATTGTATTCTTCTTCAAGAAAAGGATTTATGAGATCATAAAGTCCTCATTTTTGATATTTCGAGCAATTCATCACTTTTCGTATTAGTTCGTTCTTCCATTCAAAAAATTATAGCAAAAATTACAAGTTTTCCAAGGACAAGTTTATTTAAATTAGTTAAAATCGGTTTATGATTTCATTTACCTCAGTGTAATGCTCTTTTAGAAATAGGTTAGAAATAGTGATGTATGAGACTCTTCTGAAAATGATGTACTGACTTCATTTGCAAGCATTGTCTGCACTAAACAATAAAGGGTGGTACATCTGTATGACGTCTCCTTGAATTAACAATTATAAATCACAAAAAACACCCTAATACATATACCAACTGGTTGCTGTATGCCGTTTTATGAAATATTTACTTCTCTATCACAATGATTATTTAGCTAAAGGACGAATTATTCTTTGCTGAAATGCGTATTCTAAGGTCACATTGAAACACAGCCTAGCTAAAGGCGGTTTTAGACGGTATGTACTTGACAGTTGTACAATACATGTGTAATTATGTATGTCTGTCAAAATTGGCAATTTACAAGCAGTTTATAATTTTTGCTTTCACACGTCGGTGTTTAGTTTCATGTGACATAATCTATCATAGAACACAACAGCTGTCTTTTTTATTATTATTTTTGCGGGAGTTTTGTGTACTTGCAAATATAGTTTGAAAAAGTGGATTAAGAAATGAAATAATTTTAACTTGCAGCATTATTGCAATGATAGCTTCTAAAAAAAAAATAAATTATGCAAGAATTAAAGAGAAAATGTGCCATGTGGAGCCAAAAATTGTTGTCTTTAAGTTAAGCTAGATTTACACGATTGAAATTTTCTTCAAAATTGTTCTTCAAAATGCTACAAACTCGTGTAAACAGCAAAAATTCTTCAAAATTTATTTATTTAATAACTATTAATTAATAAAATTAATATGTATAAATTCGTTTTTGCAATAAATATTTCAATACAAATTTAATGTTTTGTTTAATACAATTTTTTTTAAATATAAATTTGCTGAATCACAAACACTATGCTCTTGGCGCAATAAACAATTGACTTGCAAAACAGCTGATTTCAGGTGCTTTGTCAGATGAAAATAGAATATACTCTAATTGAAAATTTTACACTGTAAATGCAGGCTTTGCTTTTACACGACGCGACGTGTATGCATTTTGCAGTGGAAAATTTGACAAGCACACTGCAAAATACATACCGTTTAAAACCACTTTAATGGATATTCAATATCACTTACATTAGTTCAGTGGCATATTATCCTAGTAGATGCAAAGATTAACAGCTTATCAGTAGATATTTCAACTTTGCAACATAAGAATTGAGGATTTTAATAAATTTCAAGTTGTCTGTTGTAATGAACTCCAATGTAACTTGTTTGTTTTATAAAGAGTGTTTAAATTTTAAGGGCCGATGTTGAATGTAAACCACACCTAAACGTCAAATTTTTTCTGCATTTCATTTAACATTTTTCAATTTCAGACTAACTCAATTTGAACCATGGAAAGATACACAATCGAGCAAAGCGTTAAAGTTATTCAGGCTTATTATGAAAATGGGCGGTCAAATCAAAATGCATATCGTGCACTTTGTGATCGGAAAAATCGTGGAAAAATTTGAGCAAACCGGGTCTGTATCAGATGTAAAAAAAGGATGGAGAACCTCCTGTTAATGTTATAAATACCTAGAGTTTAGGGTATTTAGTGACTCAAGTATTAAGTATAAATTTTTACATTACTTAAGCTATTGACTAGGAGCAATAGTAACACCAATAAAATCTAGAGATATTTTCGAGGACTTAAAAAGTTTACTGTCAATATTCTAGTATAGGTTTAGATACAAATTTTAATATCCAGCAAACAAATAAAGAAACTAACTCAATGAATAAAATACATATACTTTTTAATTGAATTCAAAAAGGTTGAATACATTTTATTATGAATTAATTCTGAAGCCATTATTAAATTACTTCTAAGTAATGCAGACGGTATGATGTAGTCATTAAACAATGGCAAGTTATTACCTAGTTTTTGCTGGGTATTTTTGCAAATATTATTTTAGTTGGTATAATTTCTGTTTTAGGCCGTATTTTGTTTCACTATTTCTCTATGCAAAACAACCCCTCGTAAAATGAATGTGGAAAAATACATGGAGACTAATTTTTGTAAAAGCAAAGAAAATTTTTATGGCGAAATTTAAATATTTAAAAACTGTCTTATGTATATTCGGATGTTTTTAAAGAATTCTGTTTTTATACAATAATATTTATTAACATAAATTGTAAAAAAGTACTACCACCACACAGCTTTTCTAAGGCACTTTAAACTTTTCGTTTCAGCTTAACCTTTGTTGCGGTATTTTCAATTGCAGGGTTACACAATTTTAACTATTACTTATACTTACTTTCTTTATTATGTTTGAATTAATCTATATTTTCTCTTAAAGTTTTTTGTTTTATTTAAACATTATTTAACTTAATTTCCTTAAGAATCACTCTGTCTCCTTTCTCTCTCTCTGTATGAATGATGCTAGGAGCACAACTGGGACGAACGTCAAATTTCACTCAACACGACGAATTAGGCGGTGCAATTCGCTGTGTAAATTCGTCGTATTAAGCACAATAACGACGAAAAAAAAATACATCTGCTCCCTGCAAAAATCTGTGGAGTACATGGTCCATTGTAGCTAAAACGTAGTGACTACATCATGGTCCTATGTAATGCACTCATGGACCATTTCATTTTCAAAGCAGAACTTCTTGTTACACAACAATCATTCGTGCTTTAACGACCGTAATCGTTGTTGTAAAACATTTGAAGTAGTTACAAGGAGTAGTTTTGGGACTAGTCCCGTGTTATGCAAAGCTGGATTATATGTATGGCACAGTCCTAGGACATCGTCATGTTAAATGGACAAGTTTTTTTTTTCATACAAATGGATTATGTTTGGAGTACTCCTGGTTCATTGTTGAGTAGTCCATACATGTGCGTTTTTTGCATATATAACATATATTATAACAACTGCTTAATATTTAAAAAAGATATAAAATAACCATTAACAAAAAACACAGTTAAAAACAATTTTTATAGTTTTTAAAATATATAAAATAAAAAAAAAACAATAATTAAAGTAAAAATTAACATTATTTACTAAAAAATTAAAAACTAAAGCGAAACATGATCACCCACCCCGTATTGATTGTTCGTCGTTCACCAGCGTAAGAAATAGAAATATGTAAATATATTTCAAAGTTCGCCGTGTATGGCGAATTCAGCCGACGCCATTATCATGTGTATTTCATACACACAAATGTGTTTTATTTTTGGCGATGAATATACGCGACCAAAAATTCGTCGTTCCTCCCAGCTGTGTTCCTAGCAGGACTATCTTCATAATACCACAAATACAAAAAAATAAACTAAAAGATAAGTAACATTTTTATATTGCAATACGAAAAAAAACAGAAAAAAAAGAAAACTTGAAAAATTATTTAAAACTCTAACTAGCTGAGCATGTAACTGAAATAAAAACGCTTCTCTTATCTATCAACGAAATGTGTGCATGTGCCATGATGTGTTTTTCATTTTCATGGGCTTCTAAACTAAATGTCTATTATATTGTTGAAATCCTCTTTTTGATTTATTTATACGTTTAAAATTAAAGCCTTACAAATAATTCTTTTAAATACAATTTATATTTAATTTTCTCTGCTTTTCTTCCACAATAAAACAAATATTTTTCAGAGTATTCAATAAAATTAAGAGTCGTAGTGCCCATATGAAGACCCATCGTGCAACAGATAATGAAACAACTGTACAAATTACAAATAATCAAAATCAAATAATACAACAACAACAGCAGCAACAACAACAACAACAGCAACAAACACAAGAATTATAAAAAAATTTATTAACAAATTGTTTTAAACAAATTCATACAATTCCTAAAAACACATTTTAATTTGACACTTAAAAACGTTTTAATATTAAATGTAGACAAAAAATAATCAAGAATTCTCAAAAAAAAAAAATTAATAATAATGACAATCGCCCGAGAAGAGAAAATCTAAATTAATTTTAAATTTAATATTTTTATGTTCATTTTACTTGACTTTCAATCATTTTAAATGATTCGAAATTAATTTTATGCAGCATTTCTTAAGATCCGAAAAAAATACCAAAAAATTATTTTAAACTAGTAAAGAAAATAAAACCCAAATTAAAATTAGAAAAAGCTTAAATATTTTAAACTTTTAATTTATTGTTTGTTTACCAAAGAAAAATCAAATATTTCTAGTCATTGTTGTCAAATTTTAATCATAAAATAAAATTTTAACAAATTTTTCTTTAAGTATACAAGTGATAAAGAGTGAGATTAAAACCCCCTCCAAAATATGTATTTTCCCTTCTTAAAAAAAAAAACAAACAAAAAAACAAAAAAACACAAATAATTAAATAATTATTTTTATAAAATCTCTGTGTGTATGTTAAAAACTACTTGGAAAAATATTGTTTAGATTTGAAAATTCTCTACAAAACACAACTAGTTTTTAATTAAACCGAACGTCTGTCAGTCAGTCAGTCAGTCTAACTAAGTACTATTTAATGTTGTTAATGTTTGTATTTAATTTGTAAGCCTAACAAAATAATAAAAAAAAAACAAAACAAAAATCATTAAATTAAATTAAATTATTATTAAAGCAACAAAGTTTTATTATGTAAGAATTGTATATACATATTTAAATTAATAAATCTTATTATTATATTTATAAAGAAAAGTTTATTTGTTTTCTAAGTCCTAACAAAAAACAAATTATGCCAAAAAGACAATTTATTTTTGAATTAAGTCTTTAATACTGAGAAATAACGAATAGAGAAAAACACTCAAACAACTTTCTTTTTAATCTTAAGTTTAAAAATAAACAAAACAAATTATGCCAACATTAAGTAAATTATATTTATAATTAATTATCAAATACCAAAGAAAACAATTATATTATATAATTAAATAATACATATTACTAACTTATAAGTATATTTATGATATTAAACTTTAACCTCTGTTTTCATTTATAGATTTTTCGTTTCATAATTGTATTTAGTTAAATCAATTTTCTCATTCTATTACCAAATCGTTTTCTCTTTTCTAACTTGTTAATATTTTTTAAACTAGAGAAAATGTACAGTGTTGCTTAAAGTTTTAACTCTAATTAAACTTACACTCATAAACCAGTTTTTGCAAAGACTTCAGTTTTCTTGAATAACTGGAGAAAATTTTATTTTATATTATTATTTCAGGGTCCTATTCCACAAAACAACTCATCAACTTTTCACTTTGCATTTATGCAATTTTTCGTGTTAAATGTAATTAGCAAAGTTTTTGAATTTCTTACACACCTAATTCTGTTTTTACAAGGTAATTGGTTCCAGTAAACTTTAAGGAAAAAAATCGTATAAAAAAAGACATTGATCGTCTGCAAATAAGTGATTGGTTCCTTATCTCTAAAACCTATTGGGCCATAACCATAGTCACAAAAAAAGTGTACTTTAATAGTTAAAAAGTGACTTTTGTTAAAAGTACTTTTTACTTTAACTAAAGACACGTAAAAGTATATTTTAACCGATAAAACATACTTTTATACTTGCTTATTTTTCTTTACAGTTTGTATGAAATAATTTTCTACATATGAGGTGGAACCCAGTTAAAGTCGGTTTAACTTAAAACGACCTTAAATTTTGTCTATAGTTACAAAATAATTAAAAGTAGGTTTTAAGTTTAAAGTTGTTTTTAAAAATAACCGACTTTAGTGCTTGTCTACGGTTATGGCCCATTGAAATTAGTGATAAACAAGGATTTTTTAAGAACAATTATTTAGGTTTATACAGCCATGTCACATAATTCGATCAAAAAAAAAAACAATGAAATGATAAAATTAATTATAATTATTAGTAGTATGAAATTTTTTCAGTATAAAATCAAAAAGAATAACCCACTTTAGAAATCTAAAGTGGTTTCATTCCGAAAAAAAAATCGTTTTTCGTTTTCTAAAGACTCAATTTACGGAATTAAAACCACTTTCGATATCAATTGAGTTCTGTGACATGGCCGATAATATTAAATCACATATACAATGTGTTTTTACACATTTATAGTTATTAAAGAAAAAAAAAGTTATGAACTTTATAAGCTTAAAAGTAATGTAAAAAATGTATGACAAGTTCATTTGTGCTACATATTTACAATTGCTCTGACCAAAAATTTGTTTGTATCCGCAAACATGCAATTCCCATAACTTTGTGTTATGAACATATTTTGCAAAAATTAAATTTAACTAAAAAGATTTCAAGTCCAATAGATTTTGAAGCGTGCTAAATAGAATAAAATCGTATAAAAAATTTAAAGTTTGTTTATTTTTAAAACGTGTTAAATCAAAACCGTGTAAAACCAGAATTAGGTGTAATCTCTTTGAAATTTTTGATCCATGTACGTTCGTTTGTGCAAAGTTAATATTTAAAAGAATATTTTGCAAACATTTTGCATATAATTATACTGTTGCGTTCCACAAAAACTGTAAATTCCATTTTCGCAAAGCTAATTGTAATAAGTTTGACAAATTGCTAATTCATATTGTTAAAACTAGTAAAGCCTCAAAATGTTTCATTCAAATCTAAGTTGATTTTATTTTTAAATATAATAAAAGAAATATAATATAGAAATATAAAGGGAAAAATTACAGCACAATACACAGCGCAGTCAAGTTTTGTCGGCTGAAAATCATCGGAAATGTTTCTCAGTATAATAATGTTGCAACTATGTATTGTATTGCAAAATCAATAGTTCGCAGGACCATCCATAGAGTGGTCGACGTTTTAATAGACGTTTTATTTCAAACTGCAAAGTTTTTTGTGATGGATGGAGTCCTGTGTTTGTTTTTGCGCGTTTGACACAATCATTAAAATTTATGCGCCCACATTACACTAGGAAGCGTTTTACGGAAGCGCCTCGAGTTCATTGTTTTGGTGAAAAAAGCTAGTTATCACCACCATTACGCCGAAATACCGATAACCCGGCTGAAGAGGATTTCAATCATTGTCACAAAAAAAAACATGGCGCATAATTGAAAATAGCTTTGGCATTCTTAAAGATTTTATTTTTACTTTGTGACTCGTTTTAACATTTTTAAGTTGCATTTAGCAATTTAAAAACAAAAGTGATAAAACAGAAATGCAAAAAATATTAAATGCATTGCGCAACACTTTGCACACTCATGTTGCAGGAGAGCGAAAATACTTTACAAAGAGCGCAAAGTCTTAACAAAGAGAGCAAAGTCTATGCAAAAAGTGTCGTAGTAAAAAATGAGATTTACAAAGATTATTGTGAAACACAAACACTTAGCTCTTTGCAAAAAAATACAATTTGATAAGTGTGAATGAAAAATTAATAAATTGTTAGTGGAATAGGGCCCAGGTACTCGTTGTGATACCATTTCATACTATAAAGTAACGACCGTAGTATTCCCGCAACTCATTTGATAATTTCAAACAATTTCCAGTATTTTCTTTAGATAAATTTATATACATACTCGTATGTACGAGTATATATATTATCTATCTATAGCAGATGTTCACCATAGAAATAAACTTATATGGAAATAGGTTACAAGTACCATTTGAACTTAATTTTGACACCATTTCGATGTGTATTGAACAAGGATTATATATTATTATTTACCGATCTATTACATCTGCGTATCAAGACATTTTTTATATCCTCCCTATCTATAAACTAGGCAATTCTCTGAAATATTTGACTAGAAAAATTTACCAAATTATAGTTGCCAAAGCCTTCTTAGAGTTATTTTTATCAGAGTCTTGCTATTGGTTAAAGATGAAAGTGTTTGCCATCAACCCGTCTTGACCTCCATTTGTTCACTCTAGGAACAATTTCTTGAAGGCTCATGAATTTGCCTTGTCAATGTTATGTTCTTGTTCAAACAACGTTGTCAGAATATTTTCACACAAAAAAAACGGCATTTTCAAAAAAATATAACGAAAACTGTGACTATGAACATTAACATCAACACGATTTCCCCATACAGAAGAACAGTAACAAATTTGTGTCCGTAATTGTACCGACGTTTTATTCTTGTGCCCACAAAACGATGGCTTTTGAAGACGTGAGCTAAGTTTAAGCTGATTAAAAATTCTACTACGGCTCGTATCGAATCGGGATTCCTCGTAATGGAAATGATAAGCAATTCGTGTATATGGATGAAAATTGCAAGGAAAACACAGTTGAATTTCAAAATTATTTATTAATTATCGTCTAATTTGTCAAACATGCAAAAGCAAACATACGAATATTAGAGCACTTTTAATCGCTTTTATAGAGTTACTGATTTAAGCAAGAAAAAAGTTATTAGATTTGGAAAATTGTGAATAAAATTCAAACTACAGCGAATTTCGAAAAACGTAAAAAAATATAGCAAGAATTAAGCTAAAGAATTAGAAAAGTTTTGATATGATTTGATTTCATTAGAATTAGAGTCGATGGGAAAATACAGCTCGACTCATAGTTTCGGCGCTAACATAACAGAATCATAATAATGCATAATCTTATGATTATGCAATGGATAAACGTTGATGGAATTTAAACATATCGTTAAAAAAAAACTTTAGTACAGTTGTAAAGTGTTTCTTCACATAAGGACATTCGCTATAGAGTTGGTTGATCATGTCTGTAGGATTTCTTAACACTTGTTCTAATTAAATTGGAGCATTTGTATATCTTTAAAATCCTTTGCCGTTTACGTCAAATCCTTTGGATTTCAAATCGTAAAGAATTTGCTATAATGCTCTAATTACTTTACATATAAAAAAAATCGATCAGCTGATTTTTGTATCGGTTAGGAACCTAACTAAATAAAGACAAATTATTGTAAGACATGTTACTGAGCATGAAGACTTTTATTACCAATCAATAAGTTAAAATTCACTTCATTACTTACAAAATAATAAAAGAAAATATGTAGATATAACAGATAATAAATAAGTTATTAGACGACTACTACTGAGTAATGCAGGCGGTATGTAGTAGTCAGTTTATTGAGTAATTGCAATTCATTGCCAAGTTTTTTCAGGGTATGTTTATTAGCTAAAGCAACACTGTTGACTGTTTGCAGTCAAGTTAATTCAATTCTCTTATATTATTTTTTTTTTAATTTAAAATTTTTCTTACCTAAATTTAAAACATCCTGTACAATTTCAACGAGTTATTTAGCAAAAATCTCTTAAACTTAAACTTATAAACATATAATTATTCACTCACTCTCTCTCTCTCTCTCTCTCCTACTAACTAAATTAACATTTTAGCTTTCATCTAAAAAACTTAGTTGAATTTTCCTCTCTTAATAATTAAAAATATATTAAAATAATTCTTAAAAAAAGTAATAATAATTAAATTATAATTCATCTATAAAAACAAAAACATAAATTAAACTATTAGCAATTTTCTATGGTTGTATTGTAAACACAAACACACACGTACACATGATGCTCTTATTTAGCAAAAAATAATAATAATTTATTTAAATAAAATTATTAGAAAAAATAAACTTACAATGAAATTGTAAACAAATTTAAAAGAAATTATTTGAAAAAAAACAAACTCTATAAGAATTATAGAAAATAAAAAAGCTAAAGTATTTATTAACTATCTATCTATTGATTTAATTCTTTTAAAACTTATTATTTTATTTACTTTTTCTACATTAAATGATTTTCCATCAATGCCTTCTTTAAAAACAAAAAAAATTAAAGTATACATATAAAAATTATTAATTATTACATTTAAAATAAATGGGAAATTTAAAATAAACTAAAGTAAAGTCAAGAATAAAAAATTATTAAGTATTATATATTAAAAAAAACTTAAAACCACCTTAAGAAATATTTATTTATTTCTATAAAATAAACAAGTGAAAAATAATATTAACAAAAAAACTTCAATGTTATTAGACTCTAAAAAATATATTTTTATTTTATTCGTAATAGTCAAATAAGCAGAAAAACTCAAACAATTAATTATAAAATTAAATAAACTAAAATCTTTGTTGTTTATTAATTAAGTAAATGAGTGACTCTATCACTCTTTCTCTCTCTCTCTCTTTCCTTAACTCTTTGTCTGTAACTGTATCTTTAAGTGTAAAAGTGTTGTTAATTTTCTATATACATTGATTGATACATACATACATACATACATACATACAAATATACTTAAATATTAAAATATTGAAATAAGTTTTATTTTTATTTTTTCTTTAAAGAAATTTCCACTATCAAAAATAATATTAAAAACATTTAGCAAAAATTTAAGGCAAAGAAAGAGGCAATTCTTATGACTATCATCAGATCAAGTAAAAATATAAATAAATACATACATACATAATTATATAATTAAATAAATGTTATTATTTATGTTTATTTCTTAAGTTGATTGTTTTTTGTGTTACTTATTTGTTTTTAGTTTAAATTTATTATATTTATTATTAACTACTAAATATTATTATTTAAAATACTTTGAAAATAAAGCAAAAATATGATTATTTAAACATTTTTCTAAATCTTATGTATGTATCATTTTTATTTGATTTTTGTTTGTTATCATTTTTATAGGCCGTTAGAAGTAGTTGCAGTGTAACCCAATAAAATTTCGGAAAAATAGCGCCAAAGAAAAAACCAAAAAAGCCCAAATTTTGTGGTCACATTTAATTATGAAATTTATTTCTAATTTTTATAAAAAAAATCACCCCAAAGGTGATGAACAATTATCCCAAGCTTAAAATTAAAGGTGGCTCCAAATGTTGGGACCATTTTTTATAGAAAGAAATGCCCCATGTAAATGAATTTTCGCCCCAAAATTTTGTAATTTTTATAAAATATTTCTAAATAGTAATAACGAAAACCCCAACAGTTTGCATCAGATTTTTGGGGTAATTTTTCATTTTTATATTTTTAGTATATTTTACAATATGAACCAATGAAATTTAGTCCAAAAGTCCAAAACAAAATTTGTTGAGCACTTTTTCCAATCCAAGATTTTAGAGTCATTTTTCATTCCTATTAAAGTGCAAAATTACCCCAAAGAAAAATAGCATTATAAGCCCAATAAAAATTAAAAAAGGCCCAAAAATTTGTTGCCCATTTTTTGGAGTCATTATTATTATAGCGCCAAATTTCGGGGGAAAATTTTAATCAACAAACAAGAAAGAAAAAACTTCTATAAATTTATATCTCTACAGTAAAGTTATAGAGCTCTTAAACACTTTATCCATCATCTTTATGTTGAATATGAAACTTTGTTTTAAAATACAATTTGTTTCAAATAAATATTGAAATTTTTGGAATTTATCACTGGCTTTAAAATAATGATTTAATCTCGTTTTTTTTTTAAATCGAATTAATGCTTGCGTCCTGCTTACTAAGAAAGAAACTGGAAAGAAGCGTAGATACTATCATTTATATCCAGCGGAAAAATTGCAAGTGCTTCCATTTGCAAGACTAATAGAAGACCCGGGGTTTAATTTTCGCATTCGTATGCGAATAAATTTTCATTCAAAAGTTCGAATATTTTATACATTTGGGATTCCCTCATTCGATAGCGAATAAAATGTATCGAAATTTCTAATGATGGCATTCGATAACGAATGATCATTCGAACGCAAGTTTTTACTCGTAAGCAAAGAAGCATTCGAAATAACGTTTATTTTAAGCAAAAAGAAGAAAAAAAATGCAAGTAAAAGATTTGTTACTTACTTTAAAAAATAGCTTAATATTAATAATTTTATTACTTTTAGGTCATAAATAAATTTTACCCATGCTTCCTTTGTGAGTATATTTGTTACCTATGTCATTAATGTTGTCAATATCGTCAGAATCAGAAGATGATGAGTAAAAAAACCCAAGAAATTCCATTTTTATACTTGAGTTATTTTTTGCAGAACCATATGCTTTTTGTTTACATTTGCTTTTATTTTATTTAGTGTTGCAATACGTACTTATTTAAGGTTTTTACAACACTGAAGCATTAGAAAATTTTGCACTGTTAAAATAACAATGAAAAACAATTTCAATCACGACTGTTAGAATTAGCCTCCTGATTACGCATTCTAAAAGATTCCATAGTCCTTCCACTATGCCATCTGTCAGAAGGCGTTTCATACACATTCAAAATTACATTTCAAAAGAATGTCAGCAAGTCGTGATTTCAATTTCAAACACGAATGGTTTTGAAATTATTCCTGTATTTCGTCATTACAACAACAACAAACATTATTGTACTCACTTTGTTATACGAGTAATAAAAATAAAGAGAGCGTCTATAAAGTTTGTGTTGTAAAGTACGCGATAAGCAGTACTTAATATACATATGTACATACAAGGTGGCGCAGAAGTAATCCTCCTATCAGAAAATGCTATAAATTTTGCAAGGCCCCTAATGTCAGTTCTGTCAGCAATATTCCGCGTTCTGGAGCAGTGTAGCGTAACATTGTTTATTAACGTGTATTTCGCATGTGTTTTCTACACAAATGTCAAAACAGAACTGACATTAGGGGCCTCGCAAAATTTATAGCATTTTCTGATAGGAGGATTACTTTTGCGCCACCTTGTACATTAATGTGATTTTTTAAATTAATTTAAAATTAAATTAAAACCTTCTTTTATTTTTATTCTTCTTTGGCTTTTAAATACGCCTTGTATGGGGCATTAGTTGGTAGACCTTCTAATTGCCTAACAGTTGCGAGTAGGCATGGCCTTGACTAACAATGACATGCCATGTAATATTGAAACGATTTTTTTATTACAATGGATCAGTAAAAATTGTTTAGTATTTTCTTTGCGAATTTTGATTAGTATTGACATCAGATTTACTAGAGATTTCGATTAACGATCATAAAAGAAAACTACATGTTGAGTTGGCAATAATTTCAACATTTTTATATGGTTTTTTAAAACTGTATTATGGTCACTAAAATTATTTATATAACTGTGGCAATCATAATATGTCAAATGCAAGATTTAAATTCTTCTAGCAATCATATATATGATTGGATTGAAGTCATTAAATATGCACTTTCAATTTAAGATGGTATTTTTATAAGAACATAAGAAAAATAACGAAAAAGATGTAACCATTAAATAAAATATTTTTAAAATCGTTGATTTATTAAAAAAAAACTTTTCTTATTTAGGCTAAAACACAACAAATATTCAGTTTTATTTTATTTGATGCTGTTTGCAAAACTCTTGTAAGAGTAAATAACGTCTAACAAATTTGTACTAAAACAAGTGGTTAGGCTTTTTTAAGTAAATATTTGCCAAGTGTGATGTTAACTTAACACATTTTGCATATTTTAGCGAATTTAGATAAACTGTTTGTTTGGAAATCCCACCCACAAAATTCAGAGTTATTCAAAGTTAGGTAAATCTCAAGCTACATAGATAGCCTCTCAACTTGCGAATAATTTAGAAAAATGTCGGCCGACATTTTGTTAAACTTATGATTTATTAAAAATTATTATTATAATTATATATGTATATGTAGATTATATTGCCCTTCTAAAACGACAATCTTTATTTAAAATATAAATTTTGAAGAAAAACTCTGCAAAATTATAATAAAATTTAGAATTATAAATATTTAGAGGAAATAACTCGTACTTAATCATAACATACCTTATCTCGATACTCTGCGTTGTGATTGTGTAATAAGTGTGTAAATTATGAATGTAAAATAATAAATTTAAACTCAATAAAAATTCTTTACTTTAACAAACAACTAACATTATATACAGACAGAAAAACATAAATAAATAATTGAAATACGAGTAAATAGAAATAAAAACTCATTATACGTAAGTTTATAAATTTAACTTAACAAACTAAACGAAAAATGTATAAAAAAGCAAATAAACAAACAAATTATTAAATATACATAATTAACTATTTATAAAACAAAAACTCTTTAATAAACTACTTTGAAAACGAATGATAATAGTTCTTAGACATATCAAAAAATCCAAAAACAAAAATGAAATTAATAATTATTACTAAACTATATATATGTATATATATGTATATGCATTTTAATTTTAAATTAAATAAATTATTAAAATATATATATACATATATATATATCTATCTATATATATATATATATATAACAGAGATGAATTAAGTAAAAAAAAAAAAATATATTCATATATTTACAGTACAGTACAGTATATTAAGGAAGTAGGTATTAAATGAACAACTTTAAACTTACCTTATTACTTAAAATTCAAACTGAAATGCATTAAATAAATATTTAATAATATTAAATAGAAATTAATAGAACTCTAAACTACTGAAAATGATTTTAAAATTAACTAACTTCTCTTAATATAATAAATAAACAGACAAATTAAATAAGAATTAAAACAGTATTTTACTAAATAAGATTTTTAAAATTAAACATGAAGAAAAAATTACACATAAATCTTTTATATCATATAAAAACAAAAACAATAACAAAAAAAAACACACACACACAAAACAATTTAAATAAAAATATTTAAGAAACTGTCATATAAAAATCTGTTATTTTATAACATTTTTTCAAATGTTATGAAAACACTTGTTAAAAAAAATTATATAAATAATAAAAAAAAAAATCTTTATGGTTGTAAACTGATGATCAAAAAAAAAAAACAAAATGAAAAAAAACTTTACTTTAATTATAAATATATATAAAAATAATTATAAATGTTTTTAATTAACTTTAAGCAAATGAAAAAAGTAGTAGTTTAATAATCCCCTCAAAGGAGCTTAGATTTTAAATGTTCTATCTTTATTATATAAAGTAGTGAAATTATAAAAGGAAAACCAAAAAAAAAAATTAAAAATGTTTTATTCGGCCTAGACGAATTTTGTATATCCTCCACAAGTTTTACTATTTAATATCTCCGTAAATCCTAAAAATCTTGTGTCATTTTATTTGCAAGAATTTAAGTGTACAAAAAATATTGTTATGCATGATCACCGCAATTATTTGTAAAATGTTTACAAATTTTTGACAGTAGTACGGTCACTGTTATTATTTATATACATATGTAATTGTGGCAACCATAATATGCTTGTGTTACGATTCACATGCTTGCAGTACTTATTGAAAGGAAATCCGAGTCTGCATATAAAGTCCACTTTCAAAATTCATTTAAAAGCTCACAAACCATTTTTAAATATTGCTATCAAGTTGAAATTCGATAAAAAGAATCCATATATACATATATTATAATCGTCGTACCCAATTTCAGGCCGTTTGATTTCATTTTTGACCATATCTTATAAACGGCACTATCAAGTTGAAATTCGCCCATATACATACATATGTATTAGGCCGGGTCAATTTGTGGGGAGGCAAAAAATCGCCCATGGCTCAGTGAAAATCGTATTCTAGGGATCAAAATAAGAAACTTTGCCGAAGGAACCATATCTCTAAAACGAATTCTACTACCCCCCAACTGTTGACTTTTGTCCCGTACAAACATTTAAAAAAATCACCATTTTGGCACTTTATTTTATTATTTTTTATTTATTTTATTTATTTTTATTATTTTATTTATTTTTAAAAAATAATATTTATTTTTAAAAAATAATATTTAAAAATAAATAAAATAAATAAAAAATAATTTTATTATTATTTTATTTATTTTTAAATATTATTTTTTTTATTTTTTTTAAAAAAATTTCTGTCGCTTAAGCTATTTCCGCGGTTAAGGCACGATATATTGGTGGTGGTTAAATGAATTTCAGCACAGTCGAATATGAACTCTTACATGTTATACTTATACTATATTATTATTGAATATTTTCAGTTAAAAACAAGAGAGATTTTTTTGATTTTTAGAGAGTAAAACTTTGAAAATTATCCCAGCATCACTGAGCGGCATGTCTGGATATACCTGGGTATTTGTCTCCAAACTTGTGGATTTTAAAAAGTTTTATCGCTAGGAATAGAATCTCAAAGGGCACATTAATAAAAATGTATTAATAGCTATTCAGCACTTTTAATATAATATAATTATTAATTTTTTAAACTAAATATTTAGTAATAACTTCGTTCCAATAACAACAATATTTTTATTTGATCAACAAACTTACAAAAAATCTTATTACAAATAAAATAGTAGTGAAAAGGTCAAACTGATAAGTTTATAGCTTTTTGGGCTGACATTTACAGACTATATTACAAACTTGTGGCGGGTATACTAAAACAACAACAAAAAAAAAACTCATTAAAATAAAAATAATAACGTGTCTTCTTTTTTCTCTCCCATCCAAATTAATTAAACAATTATCCACTGCTCCTTTGTTACAACTCAAATACACCTTTCTTTCCTTACTTCCAACTTTCCTTTCCATTAACTCTAATTTTTACTCTTTTACAATTCAACGAAATATTTAAAAAAAAAACAAAGATTTTCTTAGAAAATGTTAAAAAAGCTAAAAAAAAAATTCAAATTACAAAACTTTTTTACAAACTACAACAACTATGTACAGTGTAGAGCAATAGTTAATTAGTTTTTTTACACATTTAGTTTTATTGTCATGATTGTCTTATTCAAACAAGAAATATTTATTATTAGTTTAAAAAACAAACTCACACGAAATCATAAATATTCCCTCCAATATAAAAAAAATAAATAATTTTTAAAATTATTATACATCTTAAAAAGCAAAAGCAAAACTGAAAAAAAAGAAAAAGTAATTAAAATTATTAATCAATAAATTGAAATTTAAAGCAAAAGATAAATTAAATAAGAAATAAAGTAAAAACCAAAAACTTCATTGTATATTTGAAACATTTTTAGCATGTTAATTGTTTAATTAAATGTTCTTAAAACAATGAGTTCTTACATTCAACGTGCATACTCGTACATACATACATACATGCATACATATTTAAACCACAAACAAAAACTTTTAATAACTAATTCAAACAAAAAGAAATCGTTAAAAGTATTAGTAAAATCCGAAATCTAAAATCCAAACAACAACAAAGTCTCTTTATATATACATCCATACATGCATACATACGAGTACATACAAATATACATACATATGTATATTAATTAATATAAGTCAAAAATTGTGTCAATTTCTTAAATTAAAAACCTAGAAAAACAAAAGTATTAAGTGAAAAAAAAGAACTCTTTCTCCAAAAATCGAGAAATCTTATTATAGAATTAAACATTATTATAAATTTCTTTCTTTCTTGTTAATTGCATGAAAAAAACTTTTCTTTTGAAATTATATATTTATTATTTATCGTTTTTCTTTTAGAACTTTGTTTTTGTTTTTTACTTTTGTTTTTAAAGTAATAATTAAGAAAAATTTAAATTGTTTTGAAAACTGTTTATCACATGATACTTTTAGATGATTTCTAGTTTCGCTCTCAGCCTCACCAGCAAAAATGTTGTTTATTGTAATTGAAAAATTATCAATCTTATAAGTTGACATTAAGTTCCAATTTACACGAAGCAATTCTTTAAGCTGATTACGCCTTAAGCTATGTATAGACGATCGTCAGATATTACAGCGTTGTCCGAAAAATTTTCAGAAAATGTCTAACAACAGTGTGAACTTAAAATTTTTGTTTGTTGTAAGAAAAAGCATTTTCAGTAGATTGGAAGACAAAAATATAGTCAGAAGTCTAACAATCGTGTAAACACACAATTTTGTCATTGTTTTAAGACAATTGTCAAACACGTTTCATTGTCATAAAAATTATTTCTAAATGCGACTCTGCATATGTACTCCACAACTTTGTTAATAACAGCGTATTGCCAACTTCTACTAATGTTGAACATGTTGTATGTATATTGATAAACATGCTGTATGTTGATACCAACTGTTTGACATACTGACATACATACATATAATTTCGTAACAATATAATTTCTACATTTTCTTTAAGAGTGTTGCAGAAAGGAGTATATATATATTATTTGTGCTTTAAAACAAATCAAGAGATCTCTCCCTTCATTTTGTGCATCCTCGGAAGCGCTTTAAAACAGCGGAACTTGAAAGCATGAAAATTGTTTACTGCTTCCAGAAACCTAATAATTTTTTGGTGGGTAATTTCGTGACCAGGCTGCATGAACTGGAATAGCTAGAAGACTGGGTTCTTGGATTCCTCATGAAACACATCAAATCATCTGTTACTGGTGGAGTGCAACAATCAAGACTTGTCTGATCTTAAAATAAATTTGTATCTAAACTTTCAACTTTTAAGTGATGTTCAAACAATTTTATATTTTGCTTAATTTTCTTAACTAATTACAAAGTTTATTTTCTCATCTCATCATTTTATTCAGTTGAAAACTTATTTTACATTTATAAAAAAAAAATAATACAAAATAATAAAAAAAAACAAACTCATAATACTAGAAAATTCAGAAGTGAATTGGAGTGTGATACTATATCGGTTGTGCGTGCTTTTAACAACATAAAATATAATTTCCTTTTCCTAAATCAAAATGAAAAATTTTAAACTTTGTGAAAAGAAAAACAAGCTTAAAATAAAACGAAATGAATAAAACTTTCTCTGTTTACAAACTGCCTTCCATTATGAAACTGTTATTTTTTAAATGTTAAACAATTGTTTATTTACACATACAAACATATTAAAAAAGTTTTATTAAAAACAACAAGAACAACAACAACTACATTTTTAACATATTTTAGTTAATTAAATACTTACTTAAAAATAATATATACCTACATACATACATACATTAATTAATATTATTAATATTATAAAGAAAATTATATGTTGTCTTCATTAAAAACTTAATTAATTTTTAACAAAAATAATTAATTGAAAATATAAATAAATTATTATTCACTAAAATAATAATAATACAAATAATAAAAGAAAATGTGAATGTATTTATAATAATAAATGTTTTTAAACTTAAGCCGACTTAAAAAAATCCCCATAAAATTGTATGTAAAATTTTAACTGGTAAAACCTAAATGAATACAACTAAAAAACAAAAACCAAAAACACCCTATAATTAAGTCTAATTATTATTAATATTACACTATAAAAGGAGTGAACTTATTTTTTAAGCTCAACAAACACACCTTACTCCATTACTTTAAAACTTCATAGAAAACTCCCGATCCAAATAAGAATTTCTTCTCCAACACACTTAAACTCAACAACTAACTATTTTTTCTTCTTCTTTCCAATAACACCAATTTTTCAAAAACAAATTAAAAATATAAAAGGTTGTAGATTTTTATAAAAAAAATCCCAATATTTTACAACTTTTAATTTTCTTTATCGTGAAAATAAAAACCTAAATTTACATACATAAATACATTTTTGAATTTCTATTTATTTTCGAAAACTTTTAAACACTTTCTATCAAAATCATTTGAAAATGGTTTTTGAAGGTTTTAGAAGGAGTCTCATTTCAAAACTCAGTCTGTGTTTTTACACAAAAATTACATAAACTAAACAAACACAATTATATTTGTCTTTTTATTTTAAACAATCAAATATTAATATTGCGATTTTTTAAAGCATACATACATACATACATACGTACATAAAAAATATTGAAAATTAAAAAAAAAAACATTGAAGAAAAAATAATTTTTTTGAATGATTAATTATGGGAAATATATTATTATGTATGAGTATTTAAAAAAAAGGATAAAAATGTTCTTCTGTAAAATTTTAAATAAAGAAAAAAAAAAAAACAAAAAAGAATTAAAACATTGTTTTAATTTAGAAATCAGTATTGTCTTTGCCAAGAGGGAGTTCACACGCTGCGAATTTTACCAGCAACTTTTCTCCTGCGACTTGAGTGTATACATGAAATACGCAGTGGAGAGTACGTAGCAAGAATGATAAAATAAAGATTACGCCATGCGCATGATTTCCCGTTATGTGACGTAGAAGGGCCATTCTAAGGGTTATCAATAATGTTTCATATATAGAATTAAAATTTCTTGCGTAAAATTTATGTTTTATGTGGTAGTTGGCAACCTTGCAATTGAAATCTCTGATGGCCGAATTCACAGTCTTTAGTTAGCTAATGACAAAGGCTTAACTAATGATTCTTTATTCGCAATGCTTAGTTTGCCATAAGAATAACAAGTATTAGTTAAAGAACAGTTAGTATATTAGTTTACCAATGGTTAACTAATGACTGAGAATTCGGCCATGAGAGTTCTAAAATAAAATCTGAAAAACAAACAAAAAAAAAACAACAAAAAATATAAACATGAAGAGTGCAGTGAGCAAATGTAAGCAAAACATAAGTAAAAAAAAAACAAGTGAGAAAAAATTAGCCAATAGAAACACAGAATGTGTGACGTCACAGGGCCTAAATGCGCAGAACATTTTAAAATTTTACGCGCGTTGGCGTAATCTTTATTTTATCATTTTTGGTACGTAGTAGCTAGTGTCGCACGTTTTGTGAAACTAATGGTGTTTTCTTTTCTGAAATAAAATGTTACACCTTTATTATGTACATTTTTATAATGTTTACCCCACATTTTAAAGATGTGGCATTTTTAATGGTCAGAATAGAACATAAAATTACAACAGTGGTTACACTTTTTTTTCATGTACAGCTGCTTTTGTTTTTTTTTTTTTGTTAAAAAAGAAGAAGCAGATAGCTCCCTGGTAAGATCGCTTGAAATAAGACAATGAATATTTATCAAAATGACCTATGGCACTTTCCCGACTAATACGAAAATTCTTCTCAAATATAAAAATTATATATGTATATAAACATACATTACATATATAAGAAGTAGGAGATATTGTCCTATGAAATTTGACATACATCAACTTCAGAGTATTCATTAATTACGTTCTTTACCAAGCCTTTCACTCACGGTTGTGGATTTCTTTCCATAATCATATAAAATATTTTATCATCATCTGATGATGAAGATGAATCCAACAAGTCATCCAAAATTTTTTAGCACATAAAAAATATTTTCCATTTTGTATATTTTTTTTTTTTTTGTTTCTTAACACAAATACACATTCATAAACAAAACAAATGTTAGCTGCATCAATGCCAACTTAGCCCTTTTCGGGCTAGATTTAGCCGGATTTTAGTCACTCAAAACGCAAAAAAAAAGAAAATTGGATGTGGTTTTATATGGATTTTTTTCCATTTAGCCCTTTTTTCAAAATGTTTACGCGTTTTGAGTCGCAAAAGTTGGCATCACTGGTCAGTTGTTTTATCGTGCGATTCTCCCCCTCTAAAAATACAGAGTGTGAAAGGTGCACCATTTTTTAAATTTATAGTGTGACATTTATAGAAAAGAACACACTACACTTTAGCAGTGTTGACATTTTTTCAGAAAAGAACACAAAAAAATTAAAAAAGATGCGAAATGGGAAAAACGTGTAACATTTTTGCCAGAAAAGAAAACGCCATAAGCAACAAATTTGACATTTACTCTTTTCTCTTGTATAAATTTTATTTCATTTAACCAGTAGTGTTGCCACGTTGAAATTTAATTTTATGAGATTACAGACACTTTTTGGCAATACTGCGCATAAATAACTGTAAATTAAAAAGAAAACAAATTGTTTTTTTAATTTTAAATAAAGAAATACAATGTGGTCAAAAAATTTAATGGAAAATTAAATAGTGAAATATTCGGAATATGAATACCTGTATAAAGTACCGGTAATGTAACCAGGTACTATCTGGCAACACATCTGTGATTGAGCGAAATAGGGGAACAATCATGTGAACAGACGATCTGATAATCGCATAAATAAATTCCAATTCTTCTAAGGATGAAATTATTTAAAAATTATCTATTTTATAATTATAGATATTTGAAAACTAAAAACTCTTAAAAATCTGATTTTGTTGGGTGGGTCTTATTTCATTCTTTAGCATCTAAAACAAATTAATGCAAAATGTTAAATAAGGTTAACGGATAACGTTAAGGAATTTTACTTTTTCTGGCTTTTTTTAGAGCATTTTAATACACTACCGGCAGAACTGGATACCGACTGGCCTGTTTTATCAAAACTGCCTTACCTTAAGAGTGTTGTTTAACATTTTTAGCAGCTCTTAGAACCATTTTATTTAAGACACAAAGATTCTTGCTGGTTTTTCTTTAAACCCTACATCACCATAGTGGGTAGGGTATATTTGATTTATGTTGATGTTTGTAACGCCCAGAAATGTTGGTCCAACACCCACCTAAAAGTATACCGATCGACTCAGAATCATTTTCTGATTCGATTTAACTATGTCCGTCCGTCCGTCTGGCTGGCTGGCTGTCCATGTAAAGCATGTGCGCAGAGTACATGTCGCAATTTTGAAGATATTTCGATAAAATTTGGTAAGTGATATTTGTTCGGCCCAAGGATGGATAAGATTGAAATTGGTGAAAATCGGTCCATTATTTCACCTGGCCCCCATACAAATGTCCTCTCGAAATTGGGGTTTACCGTTCATAAATGTTTGAATTATGCAAGTATCCAAACAAATTTCATCACAAATGAGTGGTAAATAAAGAAAAATCACATCAACAAATTTTGTGCAGACCGGTCCATAATTGATCATAGCTCCCATATAAGGCCCACTTCCGAAAATCACTTTACAGAGCATAACTCTCTTAAAAATGTTGGCATCCAAATAATATTTAACGCTAATATATTTCATATGTATACAAATAATACGGTACAATTTTATTATGATCGGTCCATAAAAGCCTTTAACAGGATTGTATTTGTGATTCAAAACTTCTAAAGGACACAAATGAGTTGTTGTAAAGGAGTTTGAAATTTAAAAAGTGGAGCAATAAAACAAAGCTTATGGGCAGCGTCGTCAACTTTGAAATTTTAAACTTTGAAATGCAAAGTTTAAAATTTCTTTTTAATTTAAAATGTTTATTGAATTAATTTTACATTTTTCTAATTTCATAATTTCTATATATAAAACTTTTTAAAAAGAAACGAGCTAATAAAGGTAAAATAAGCATTTAAGCACTCAAAATTTTACTCACAATATGCTATTCGAAACTGAAGTACTAATTGGTAAAAGAACTAATTTCAGTACATATTTGGTACTTTTTTTATTTATTTTTGTTTTCTATTTGAATTTTTTTCAATAAAATTTGTGAGGGCTCCACTGGGACTCTAACCCTGGTTTTTCGTCTATGGTGGAAGCCATCACGCTATACACGAATTTTCATTTCCATGTTTAAAATGTTGATTTTATTTTCAAAGATTTTCACCCTATTCAACTTTAGCAATAACCTTCATGTGAAGAATTTAATAGTTTGTATTTATTTATCATACATTCGTATTTAAAATACATTTAATGGGTTCCTTTTTATAGATAATAATAATGAATTATTAATAATTAGTAAAAAGAAAGATTTCATCACATTTTCGGAAAAATTAAAAAACACACCGAAATTTTCAAAAAAAAAGCGCACCACGCACCAACTAAGGAATTTTTCGCAGAAAGCACCAAAAACGATGCGAAACGCACCAAGTTGACAAAGCTGCTTACGGAAACCAATTGAACAAGATCAACAAACTTTTAAATAACTTTTTGCGAATTTTTCATTTTAAACATGAACGCTTACAACTTAGCTGAGGGTACAAATACTACGATGGTTTTTTATTTCAATATATTGTAGTTAAAAAGAGCAAATAAAAATTCCTGTCAAAAAGTACCAAGAAAAACTTATAGACGCAAGGGTGGAACTTTTTTGATGAGACCAAACTGCTCAATAGTTTTAAGATTCTATGTATGTAGATAGTTTTGCATACTGAAACCATTAATTTGTTATTTTAAAAATGAATAATATACAGTAGTATTACATTTTTGATTTTAGCAAAAGGACAATTGTACCAGAATTTTCATCCCTGATGGCCACAATAAAGCTTTACGAAGGCTCTCTTATAAATATATTGCTCTCAGCATAAATGCCAACAGAAACGAAGGCACTAAACCAAACAGCAAAATATACAACAACTAAATTATAACAAACCTTTCGCTTTCTACCATACCAAGCTAACTCACTCACTGACACACACAAAACAAATAAAGTCTGTCACACACACATACACACAGATACTCGTACATATAATACTATAGTATTTAAGAGTGTGTATCATGTGTTGTGTTTGCAGTTTAGTCAGCGTGCTGTTACTAAACTTTGTCCTTATTGAGTAAGAGAATGAATGAAACGAAAAGCATGCTGGCAGGAATGTTGAAAAAATGTTGCTGAACTAAAAGTACAAATGGTACGTACAACCCTCTACAAAAAGTACTAATTAAGACTATACATATTTAAATGTGAGTAATTGTTTTAATAAATTTTACTTTACCTTTATATAAAACAACAATTGTTATGAAATGACATTTAAATTTATATATTTTAGGAATTTATAGCCTGTTCAGCGATCTCGAACGATAACGTTCGCTTAGATAAGACTTAAGGCACAAACTTTTTATCGTATCTATTTTTTTTATTCAATCAAGTTTGTTTATTCCACAATCAAGTTTGTGTCTTAAGTGTTATCTAAGCGAACGTTATCGTTCGACATCGCTGAACAAGCTATTAATAATTTGTTAAGGTCTTTAAAGAACAAATGTACTTTGAGACTACTTTTTGGTACTAAACATGTTACTGGCTGAAAAAGTACTTGATTAATATTGTATCCCTTTGATTTCTGCAATTGCACGTTTTTTCGGTTAAAGCAGCATTTAATGTGCTTTGTGTTAGGGTAAGTTTAATATTAGAGAAGAACGGAGTCAGAGTCAGTAGCAAGGACTCTGTTAAACAGCTCAATTCAGTGATAATTCTGTGTTTGTGTAAAAATAAAACAGGAGTTTTGCGTTAAAATAAATAATTTTCTAAATTAAAATAAAACACTTTAATGAGTAATTGCATTACACCTTAGAAATCAAAAAGATTGGTAAAATAAATGCAATAATTTATTGGGAATTTCATTGAAAGACAAGTAAATAAATTTAGAATCTATTTTTGTAAGAATCAACCACTTCGTTTTGTGTGTTCGTCATAAACATCGTGGTCGTCGTCGTCATTGTCTCACATTCAATTCGAATCCTATATATTTCACTTAATTTCTGTGTGTTATTTTAGTTTAGTTTAGGTAGTATTAGTGGCCTCTTCCTTTTTTGTGTGAACTGACTGCCGCCACTTTATTGTTGTATTGAAAACTAAAATAGTATTAAAACGTTGGTGCCGCACAGAAGACGCCAAGCCCACTTTCTACAGCCGGGTTCAAAACGACAACTTAAAATAGTCATAATTATTCAAGTGATACAAGCAAATTGCTGGTCTATAATAAATAAGGATCAGTTTGTTAATTGTGTTAAACATCAAACTAAATTAAATTAAATATAAAAAAAAAATAATTTCTTCTTGTCGGTGTTTTAATAAACGGCTTCAAAATTAACTATTCAAAGTATCATCATAACGCTATGTCGTTATCGGCCATAGCAAAGGTAAGTTTTTAATTTAACTCTATTTAAAACTTAAATGGCTTGTTAAATATTTTAAACAAACCAGACGGAGTAGGTATTCATGTGTTCATGACCAACGAATGCAATAGTATGAGTTTTTCTTTCATAAAGGATTTTTTTTTTTTTGAATTTTAGACATAAACCATTAGTCTAAATTGTTTTCCAAAGCGCATGTCTGTTACTAAATTAAACAAATAAGAAATCTCAACAAATTAACTAATTCCTTGTACTCTTAATTTTAGAAATTGTTTGCATTTTTTAGAGTTGCCCAGGTATTTTTAAGAAATATTTATTTCTTTTTTAATATTTAAATGTAAATTTAAAAGATTTTCGTTTAATTTTATTCTCAATTTTTAGCTAAACGTGTGGAAAAATTTAATTTTTTTTATATAATGTCATATTTGGTCCTGTTCTGCTGTCCTGTTTAAAACACTCAATTCGTTCTCTTTTTTTAATCATACCGGCATTTTTTTGCTTTAAACAGAATTGCCAATTTGTAGTTTCCGTTATAACACCGGGGAAATTTAGATTTATGTTGGTATAAATAAACTCGGCTAAAATCAAATTCATTGTAATTAATTTAATTTACTAAACTAAATCAAATTTAATTATTATTTTTGTGCTAAAGTTTTTTTTATATATGAAATAGATTGATTTAAGAACAGGTTCCTGAACCATTCCAAATAACGTGTACTAGATCAGCAATGATTCTTTAAAGGTGACAATCATTGATTAAAGAACCCAGCAAACACTTCACTTACAAATTAAGTTAAAAAGTAACAGCAAATTGTGCACCAGACTACTTAAAAATCTACTAGAAAAAGTACTTATTTTTGTTCGGAATGTCCCAGAAGTAATCCGTGACAATATTGCCACTTTTAGCTTAAAAATTAATAACTTATTTTTATACTTAAAAGTATTATAAAACAAGTAAGAAAGTACATATAGTCGGTCAAGCCATATAATACCCTACACCCAATATATGCATTAAACAGTTTTTCAGAAATGGGCGTTATATGGAAAATATAACCTATCGTGGACCAATCATCCAAAAATTTAGTGTCATGATGTCTGTATATAGAAATATTACGTGTGTTAAACGTTATCTCGATATAAATACTTTTAAAAGATTTACGGAGCTTAATCTGAATTACGGAGAGGGTCTTATATGGGAGTTTCGACTAATTATGGACCGACCATTATAAAATAAGGTGTCATTATTTCTCTATATAAGAAACTTATTTGTGTCAAATTTTATTTGAATACCAATATTTTTAAGAAATTTATGATCGATAAAGTGAATTTCGAAAATGGGCCTTATATGGAAGCTACGACGAATTATGCACCGATCATAATAAAATTGTACCGTATTATTTTTATACATATGAAATATATGAGTGTTAAATATTATATGGATACCAACATTTTTGAGAGAGTTATGCTCTTTAAAGTGATTTTCGGAAGCGGGCCTTATATGGGAGCTACGGGTAATTATGGACCGATCTGCACAAAATTTGTAGATGTGATTTAGTTTCATTTACCACTCATTTGTGAAGATATTTGTTTGAATACTTGCATAATTCAAACATTTATGATCGGTTAACAACAATTTCGGGAGGACATTTGAATGGGGGCCAGGTTAAATAATGGACCGATTTCCACCAGTTTCAATCTTATCCATCCTGGAGCCTAAAAAATATCACGTACCAAATTTTATCGAAATATCTTCAAAATTGCGATCTGTACTCTGCGCACATACTTTACATGGACAGCCAGCCAGACGGACGGACATCGTTAAATCGACTCAGAAAGTAATTCTAAGTCGATCCGTATACTTTAAAGTGGGTGTTGGATCAATATTTCTGGTTACAAACATCAGCACAAATCCAATATACCCTCCCCACTATGGTGGTGTAGGGTATAAAAACTTAAAAAACACTAAGAAATCTTATTGCAAATCGATACTAATAATGATTTGTTTAATCATTAATAACTTCTTTAAATCTATGTATTTGAAGTAAATTTTTTTTATTTAATAATTTTGTCTTTTTTAAGATATATATAGAGTAATTACTTATAAAAAAAGGAAGTCTGGAAGTCATTAAAATAAAGAATGTAAAGCTATGTATAGACGGTTGTCAGATCATACAATGTTGTCAGATCTAACAATGTGCTAGCAATGCACTGACATTAAAAAATTGTTAGCAAAAGGTAAATTGTCAATTCTTTTTCCTACAACGTTGGAAGACAAACATTTTAAGTTCACACGGTTGTTAGATATTTTCTAAACATTTTTCGGTCAACGTTGTAAGATCTGACAACCGTCTATACAAAGCTTAAGTGAAATTTTTGCTGGGAACTAGTTTCAAAACTGTTCTACATAACATGTGCTAGTTCAACAATGCGTCTTATGAACTTATGCTAGCGTAGAGTATCAACCAACCTTTTTAGAAACCCGGTTTTCGAGTTATTCGCGGAAGTGAATTTTTTAGGGAAACGGTTTCGTATACGGTTACAACTGAAAAAACTAGTTAATATTTAAGTTTTTTAGACTACTGCTTTTCTTAATGAAAAATTGTTGAGCTTTATATTTATTATTAGCGAAAATTTCTTATTATTTCGTCTTGAGGCCATTTTAATTAATAATTCGAAGTAAAGTTATATTCTCTAAACAATTGGCACATTGGAATGCATTTTCTACCCTTTATTTTGTTTACAAGTTCGTGATATATTTTTATATATAATGAACAACAATTGAAAGTAAAGCAAATAAAATATATATAATAGACCTTATTAGTTAAGACTAGTTTTTAAACAAATTTTTAAATGTGTCAAAAGTATTTCCAAAATTAAAACTTTTTGGACACCTCAAAGAATATCTAATAATCTTAATAAAATTTCTTTACATATAAAAAAAAACGTCATAACATACATTTGTATGTCGCATTTACATTGGAATCGGTCTTAGAACCAAAGACTTTTTATTTTTTACAAACGGTCGTTAATTTTTACATCATAATAATGTCAAAATCTTTTATAAACAGGCAATACAAACAAAAAAAAGTTGAACAAAGTTGATACTTTTTTTGACATAAATTAAAAAAGTTCTTAATTATAAAAACACGTTAATTGATCCAATTTTCAATAAATTAAAAAATATTAAGTATTTGAAACCAGTCGGTTTTTTAAATAGAAAAAAAACAGTTAACCGATAGCCAGTTTCGGTTTTTGAAGAGATACTTTATTCTGGAGATATACAGCCGTGTCACAGAATTCAATTCCGTTCCGAAGTGTAATTAATTTCAGTTCTTGCTTTTATAGAAAAAGCAAAACGAAACATTTTTTCGGAATGAAACCACTTTTAATTTGCTATATGGAATTGTAATTTTAAGCATTTCTAGATTACATTCCGAAAAAAATTGTTCGTTTTTCGATAGAAGAAAAATACGAAATTAATTATCCGGCTGATAATTTAAAATACATTTTAAATAAAACTTAAATTTCTTTAAGAATCTGCAAATTTTATCCTACTACCTACTAATAAAAAAAGAAGATTTTCCTTTTGTTAACCCATCTCAAAACTTTGAAGGTCATACGAATTCTTGTTATGCCACCACCTGAATATTTTGCCGAGTGTGTTTTCACAATCCAGGCAACAATTTAAGAAGGATTCTTTATGGTCGTTAATTTAAATTTTGCAAAGCACAACATTAAATTCACCTCATAACACTATTCGATTAAAGTAACGGGTTTGTATTTAAACTTAAGAAGAATTTATTAATTTGTTTTTTTTTTTTTTTTGAACACAACACAACACAAGTTTGTTATCCCAAGTCATGATGAGCTATGGTTTGTACGAACAAAAATAAAATGTCGACAAAATACGAAAATAAATTTGTCCATGTTCTTCTGTGTGGAGAAAACGTGTCGATGTTCATAGTTATATTTGGACTTTTTTTTTTAAATTATATTGTTTTCGTGTAAAAATGTCATTTGTTGGCAAACAAATGTTCAAACATAATGTCGACTAGAGTGGTTCACACACGACAAATTCATGTGCAGACAGAAAATTGTCAACACGGTTACGGTTAAGGTTAGATCCGATATTTGTCAATGTGTAGTGTTAATCTGCTGAACAGTTTGGTGTCAATTTCCTTTCATCTAGAGCAATAAATGTGCCTTTTATTCGTAGCAAAAAAATACTACATCTTAGATAAATTCATTAAGCCGGCCGGCCACTCACGTACTGAATAGGGCGATTCTATTCTAGACAACTTTTAACATCAATTTTCAAATCACACTATTTGATACTTTTTTTGATGCAAATTTAAAGTAAAGTATCTATATTTTATAATAATATAATTTTTTTAGACGTAAGCTTAAATATAAATTTGTTGTGCACTTCGAAGCATTAAGATTCATAGATTTGGCGCGAACAGAAAATTCATTCATGTAGCACCCGTCATGGCTTAAAGAGCAAATTTCTTATTATTGGATTATATTTCTTTACGATGTTTGATTTGATAATCATCGTCTGATATCTAATCTTTCATAATAAAAAAGAATAATACAATAAAAGTTTAAAAATTAACAGAGTTTTGTGTTTTTGTGGTATGATCTTATGAAAGTTGGCCAATTTGGTTGCACCCGTCATGCACTTTAAAGCTCTCTCGCGGCTGTTTGGTCGTTGCATATAAATTCTTGTAAATAGATAACAATAGTATATAGAAAAATATTACCCCTTCTAGAAAAAACTTAATTAAAAATCTATATGAAACTTTTTTATTGATTCACGTTCAGCCTTATTAAGGTTTTGAATAAACCTATGTTATAGGAAACTTTTCAACGATTTCAAATATACCACTCTTAATAATATTACATTTTTAGTTTAGAAGATATAACCGTTCAAAATTGACCGACTTTCGGTTTTCAAAAAAACACACAATTTTTAGTCAATTTGTTGCGATTTCAGGCATATCACGAAAAATAGGTAACGAATCGCCATATTTTTTATTTGTATTGATTGATGTATTTATTGAATGTATAATGATAAAAAAATTAACTGTTTGCTTTGTGTTTCTCCTGGTAAATCACTATTTAAAAACTATCCGTTTTTTTACTATTTTTCAACTTTGACGGAAATTAAAAAAAGGTAATTTTTGTATATTTGCCATATTTTCAAAACCTGTTCTTTGATTATTTCTTTACATAATTCAAAAGGTTTTATCTGCCCGTGCATGCCCGTTTGGCTTCTAGAGGTAAAAAAGGTTAAAAAGACATGGTTGCAGAAATTGTATGGCGCACAGTGGCGCCGTTTGAGTTTTTTCGTTGCAAAAATCATATCTTTTGAACCGAATAAGATAATTGAACAGTTTAAACAGCATATGATAGATAACTGTTCAGCCTATGAAATGAGCGTTTGGAAAGGGTTATCAAAGTTAAAATTAGTAGAAAAATCAATTTTTCGCGTAAACAGAACCAAGTGATAGTTGATTTTATTGCAATATATAGATCTGAACCTTGCCTATGGCAAGTTAAATCTAGCGAGTACCATGATCGCGCCAAAAGAAATGCTGCCTACAACAAGTTGGCGAAGAACAAGATATGTGAAGAAGATGTGGGAAGATAAATTTCGTTGTAATAACCACTTCTTGCACCACTTTTTACGCTGTTTATTTTTTTTTAATTACAAAAAGAACACAGAGAGCGGCCAAACCGTCCATCCATGTTAAAAACTGAAGTATTAAACTGCACGTGTGTGTACATCCCAGTCTGTCAGTTGAAACTGACAGTTAAAACTGTACGTGAGTGGCCGGCTTTATCTATTATATAAAACAGTTGCAGAACCTATTCACAAAAACTTGATAGTAAAAAAAACTCTCTTGAACTTCAAAATCGATTCTGTCGCTATATCGGATAAAAGTATGGATCTTGTTTCCAGCAACCGCACAAATTTGTTTAATACGCATTTTGCTACAAAATTTCATCGATTTGTAAAATTTTAATAAATATAAGGAACAAATTTTGTAAGAAATATTTAAATTTTGATATTGAACACCTTAATTTTTGAAAATATTCCCGGGTAGGTCTGCTCCACTTTAGAAAGTACTACTCTAGAGTCTCTACTGAGTTGTTTTAGCATTGTAATATTCAAATTCATCAATTCAATCGGCTCATTTTTAAGGACTTTGGGTCCATTTTAAATACTTTTGACATTATCTAGTTGTTATATAAAGCATTTCATTAATTTGAACGAAACTTAAGCCACTAGGAGAGTGTTTTTTTTTAAGCAGTATGATAATATTGTTTCAGTTAATCACCTATTGATCTTTATTTATAATATTAACTTGTGATTGATAGCCATTTAATACTGCAAAAAATGTCCAGGATATTTTTCTCAAAATAACGAAAACGCACAACTCTGCTGGAATTTTATATTCTACCTTATAAAAAACCTAAGAGCTTTTTGTTAATTTTGACAAGCAAAAGCTTTTATTGTCCTTGCACAAACGAGTAATTCCCACAAAAATGTTCAATGTTCCTGAATTCATTAAAAAAAAGGGAGAAGAAAGAATATTCTCTTCCGCATTTTATTTTTGTATGACTTGTATTTTACCTTTGTGTTCTTATTCTTACACAAATGTCCTTGAATACGTTTAAATGTTGACTTGAAATAAGAGAAAAATAAAATAAAACCTAACAGCACAACAAAACATGTAATAAATTTTTTCTTACAGGCCAAAAAAGAAAAAAAAAGTAAAATCATTTTAGCTTTTTTTTCCTATTTTGTAGCTATTGCTGATGGCTGTTGTTGTTGCCGTGGTTGGTTCAATGACCCGACCTTGGTATAAGTTCTACACGCGCAGATACAAACATCCTAAATATACAAATACATGCATATGTTTGTACATATTTCTGTTTATAGCCATCATTGTTACTTGAATTTAGGGAACTTTATGTGTTGTTTAGTAGGAAATATCTAACTAACTTTATTTTCTCATATTTTAATGTTTGCTTTTCGTTGTTGGCTTTTTTAGGTTCAATAACCTCTGTGGGAAATTTTCCATGTTCCCTCTCTGTCTATCTACCTTTCGTTTTCGTTGCTAAGTTGGCAACCATTCGTTTAATCGGTGAATGAACTTTGCATTTTTTATATTATTTCAAGGAAATGTTTAACATTAAATTCAGTGTGTATGTTTGTGTATTTTATTTTCCTTTTGCAGGATAATTTATTCCTTAAATGCTAATTTTTTTTTTGCTTATATTTATTATCACTTATTTCACGCATTTCACACATCGAATTTTATTTATTGTGGAATATTTTTTTTTAGTTTTTAAAATTGAAAATTAAGAAACTATTATAGTGTCCAGCATTCTACTGAGAGTCATTTTTTCTTCTTATACTATTTGAAGACATTTATTCTTATACGAGATATCCTTAATCGTCAAATATAACTAATGATCTGCCTTTTAGTTCAGAAGACAAAATCCATACATTAAAAACTTAAGTTAAACGATCTCAAGAACAATGGCAGCAATATATTTGAGGTATTTCAGTAGTATTGACCAGCTATCGAGTTTTTCCTACCGAAATTTGCAATCAATCGTAAAAACTGATATTCTATTAGTGGAAGGCCAATGTAAGCGGCATGCGGCCGCGGGCGATAATCAGCTGTTCTTGTTGAACAAAAGTTGAACAAAATTATATTTTGCCGCTTCTCACAGCATTGCCAGATTAAGTAAATTGCGATACTTCAAAATTTTTGCATGCCGCTTACATTGGCCTTCCACTATAAATTCACCGTATAGATATGAATTATGAAAATGAATTGCACAACAATCGACTTTTTGTCAAAATCTAGAGCAGTAGTTTTTTGCTCGGATAAATTTTGAGCAATGGATTACATCAAATAAGTAGATGTTAAAATTTAAAAAATGATACGTTTTCTTACGTTGTTTTAATAACAAAACAACCACAAAGCAACATTAAAATATTTTAAAACAAGTAAGAAAGTATAGTCGGTCAAGTCCGACCACATAATACCCTACAACCAGTATATGTATAAAACAGTTTTTCAGAAATGGGCGTTATATGGAAGATATAATCTATTGTGAACCGATCATTCAAAAATTTAGTGTCATGATGTCTGTGAATATAAATATTATATGTATTAAACTTTATCACGATATAACTGCTTTTAAACGATTTATGGAGATTAAAGTGAATTACGAAGAGGGTCTTATATGGGAGTTTTGACTAATTATGGACCGATCTGAACAAAATTTGTAGATGTGATTTGGCATTATTTACCACTCATTTGTGATGAAATTTGCTTGTTGGCCATGTTGTTTTTGGCAGAATATTTTTACTATATACCAAAGGCTACATTGGCAGCCATAATAATAGCAGATGTGCTATTTCAATTACAATATCAAGTTATAGTACCCATGTGGCACAGTAAAAGTAAGAACTAATCTAGTTAATTAAAAGAACAAATACATAATTAATTTTTATATAAAATTTTCTTATAGAAAAATTTACTTTTAAGGATCTGATGTCTAAGTTGGTGTGTTGCCATTTATAGACTGTTTAATTATGCCCTTAAGCGTAGGCATAGCTATTGCCATTGGCATAAATGTTTTATATATTCTGTATCACTCAGCTAGCTAGGGCCAGATGAAATAATGGACCGATTTCCACCAATTTCAATCTTATCCATCCTTGGGCCAAAAAAATATCACGTACCAAATTTTATCGAAATATCTTCAAAATTGCGACCTGTACTCAGCGCACAAAGTTTACTTGGACTGCCAGACAAACAGACGGACATCGTTAAATCGACTCAGAAAGTGATTCTGAGTCGATCGGAATATTTTAAGGTGGGTGTTGGACCAATATATCTGGGCGTTACAAACATCAGCACAAATCTAATATACCCACCCCACTATGATGGTGTAGCGTATAAATATTGAGCTTTTTCAAAGACAAATCAGCTGTTGTTCACATTATTTCTTTTCTTTAATGCATTTTGTTTTAATGTTTATATTCTTTTGAGCAGAAAAAAATTGCAAACAAAACTTGAACAGTTTGATAAAATGCTAAACTTAGTGTATGTATGTATGTGCATATATGTAAGGTACAAATCAATTAGTATTTACATGTACACCAATACCTCGCTTTGCGTCCAAAATAAAAACACGACTCAAGATGAAACGACGCAAAGTGAATTAAGATTTTCTATAGCAAACCATGTAAAGATTAAAGATCTAGGATTACGAAAATAGTATGTCGTCGGCTTTCTTTTACAAAAAATTGTTCCAAAAATTTTCTTGTAGCAATTGTCTGTATTACTATTTACCACTGGTATTTTCGCTGAATAATGCTTTACATTTTAGGTCATCATATAAGTGCTTTGCTTGTTTAAAATACCTTTTTACTTAATAGTATTCTCTGCAAAACTTGATTTTCAATCCAAATAGAAATTTCGATCATCAAAGCACTTCTTGTAAGGGTTATCGTTTTAGCATCTAATGAGGTGACAGATTTTGCAAATATTTAAAGAAAAAATTAAAGACTCGCATTCAAAACAAAACAACCTCGGAAATCTAACGACGCACAGTGAATATTAGTTGGTACTAATTAAAAAAATAAACGTAAACCGAACCGACGCAAAGCGAGGTATTGGTGTACAATGTACACGGTACATAAGTATATACATGTTATTAAAGGTATGGTCACACATGGCAAATATTTAATTAAAAAAAACGTAACCACTTGTTTACCACAAATTTGTTTGACAAGAGTTTTGCAAGATCGAAAAACATCAAATAAAATAAAACTAAGTGTTTGTTGTGTCTTGTCCTAAATAAACGACTTCAAAATATTTTATTCAGCGGTTACGTCTTTTTCGGCAAACATTTGCCAAGTGTGACCGTACCTTAAGTTGAACAGCTTACAAATGATAACAACAAATAAAATAATAAAAATACAAAAAAGTCAAAAAACCGGTTAATTGCCACAGAGAGCACAACACATTCATTCATTCTTATCAGAATATAGCAAATGGTAGATATGTACATATTTTTTATGAGGAAAAATAAATAAACAAAATTAAATTTTATTTAAAATATGTACTAGACTAGAAAATCCAGATTTATTTTGAATTAATTAAATTTTTTTTTATTAATTTGTACAACATGAGCTATATGTGGACAAAAATTCAGCCACATTTGAGAAACTTAGTTGCGACTAACAAGTCGTTGCTCTTCAAACATCATAGCTGTAAACTAATTAAACCAACTTATTTAAATATGTCCACTAATACTGTACTTTTTACTCCTGCTGCTGCTGCAATTATTTCCTATAAAAAGCCAATACTGTATTCGTATTGGCGCAGTTCCTGCTCCTGGCGTGTGCGCATTGCTTTGAATCTCAAGGAAATACCATACGATATTAAACCCATCAGTTTGATTAAGTCGGGCGGTGAACAGCATTGCAATGAATATCGTGAGGTCAATCCCATGGAACAAGTACCAGCATTGCAAATTGGTAAGTGTTTAATTTGTTTGTATTTGATTTGTTTCTTTCTGTTTTTTTTTTTTTTTTGTTAAATAAAAAAGTTTATTTTCTTAGATGGACACACTTTAATTGAATCGTTGGCTATTATGCATTATTTGGAGGAAACACGCCCTCAGCGTCCGCTTTTGCCACAAGATGTTCACAAACGTGCCAAAGTTCGTGAGATTTGTGAAATCATTTGCTCTGGCATACAACCTTTGCAAAACTTAATCGTCTTAATTCATGTGGGCGAGGAAAAGAAAAAGGAATGGGCTCAACATTGGATCACCCGCGGCTTCAGGGCTGTCGAAAAGGTTCTATCGACTTCGGCTGGCAAATACTGTGTGGGCGATGAAATTTCAATGGCTGATTGTTGTTTGGTTCCTCAAGTTTTTAATGCACGCAGGTAAGAGTTTAACAAGTTATGCCGGGAGAAGTTTGATAAAGATCTTAAATATGCAAAATTTCGTATTCTTGAAACGGAAAAATATTTAATAATTTAATCATTACACATACATTCATGAATAATGTTTGTATGTATGTATATCTATATATATAAAAGTGATTGTGTGTTTGTATGTATGTTTATTATTATTAGTTTGGGACCTATAGACGGCTAAACGGCTGAACCGATTTGCTTGAAATTTTCACAGTATATGTCTGTATGTCTGGAAGGAGCTATAGGCTACTTTTTTTCTGAAATTTTAAGTGGGCGTGGTACCTCCCATACAAAGTTAATTTTAAAAATCAAATACTTGGGAAACTATAATAGCTATAGTACTCAAATTTTGCATGAGCAATTTCATTGTTTGTTTAAATATTTGCTTAAAAAATGGGAGTAGTAGCGACAGGGGGCGTGTCACCTCCTATATGATGATAATTAAAAAAAAAATCAAATATATGGTATACAATAAGATATATGTATGGTACGGTTATACTACCATCAATATTAATATTTAAAACAAGAATGGGCGGCCTATCAATAGTGGGCGTGGCACCTCCCATAGATATGATGACAAATTATATATAGGGAAAGCTATATCAGCTATCAATATTAATATTTAGGACACCAATGCGCTGACTAGCAACAATATTAAGTAAATGTTAAAATTTGTATACATTTGAAACCCTTATCTATATATATAAAAGTGAATATGTTTGGTTGCTTGTATATTGTAAATCATAATAAGATAATATAATAAGAATTAATTTAAAAGGAAAACTGTAGATTTTAATAACTTAATAATTATATTTATTTAACTCTAAAATACGGGTAGCGAAGCACACCGGGTTTTAGCTAGTATTATATTACTAACTAAATAATTCTTCATCGCCCTGTCGTGTAACTGAATCCAAAAAGTGATGATACGTTTGCAAATTTTGGTAATCTTCAGTTCTCTCTTTCATGCTGTCCAATCTTGGGCATTTGTTTTAAAATTTAGGGATCTAGGGATTGTATATTTCAATAATTAATTGCAATAAAATCGATTTCTTGTTTTTGAAACGGAAAATAGAAATTCTGAATGAAATTGAAAGTAAATCCCATTACAGCTGAATTTATATACGGTCACACATGACAAATATTTGACTAAAAATACTAAATAAAATATATGTATTTTAATTCTTTAAAAAACTACTACATGTTTCTGAGTGAAGTATGAAGATTATGAAATCATTGACAGAAAGCTTTTTCATGTCGATGACCATGAACCATCGTTATTATTCCATCTTGTCTGCATTTCTTGTCCGCACATGAATTTGTCTCATGTAGACAATTCTTGTCAATATTATGTTCTTGTTCTAAAAACTTTGTCAGAACAATTGTTCGGAAAACTATGTCCGCCATCAAAAATAATTATCTCCAAATAAGACCGCTATTGGCATAAACATCGACACGTTTTTCCCATTTTCACACAACAAGCGTATTGTATTCTAATTTTATACCTTCCACCATCAATTACATCACTCTCACGTCCCAAATACATAACCAAAATCCACAAAGTTTACAAAAGAACATTCATAATTCTCCTAAGCAGTTTGGTATTGAAAATTAGTAAAATCGCTCCAGTAGAAAAGTAGTTTTGAATCAAATTCTAAGACAACCTCCAAAAAAAAAAGAAGACATTTTTCACATATTTTTTGCCAATTTATTTAAATATTTTATTGATAAAGCCACGAAATTTTGCATAATTTATTTTCATGATAAAAGGCCAAACTATGATACAAATAGTAAGAATTGGCCTATTATTTCTCATAGCCCCAATACAAATTTATTCTTGAAATATGGCTCAATGGTACATAAATGTCTTTAAAATGACAATATCAATACAAAATTCAGCAAAATTAATTTTCATATAAAATTAAATCACAAAACGTGGTTTGGTTCGGTTCATGTTTAATCATAGCCTCCATACAAAGTCCACTTGCGAATATCACTTATATCTGTTATAAAAAAACTGTAATGATCCAAAATGTTGCACTGTTGTATTTTGTGACTATAGATTCATATTTGACCATATCCTTCATATAAGGTCTACTACCGAAAATTATTTAAATACTCGAATCTCTCTGTTAAATGTAGCGGTATTTTGTTGAAATTCGACATGATATATCCTAATATAAATCACGTTGCTGGATACTAGATTGAGAAGATATCAGTCCATAATTGGTCCACTTCTACTGGAAGGTGAGGCCTACCTTATAATCTTACCCTTTTTTATATGTACTCTTTTCCTTAACCTGGGGAATATGGAAAAATGTTGAACCTATTTTTATACCCTCCACCACCATAAGTGATGAATGAGGGTATATATAAGTTTGTCATTCCTTGTGTAAAACGGAGAAATACTCATCTGAGACCCAACAAAGTATGTATATATTCTTGGTCCTTACGAAATTCTAAGTCGATTGAGCCATGTTCGACTGTCTGTCTATCCGTCTGTCTGTGTAAAACACTCTCACATCCAGGACACAACCTAAATCAACAAAGTTTACAGAAAACCGCTAATAGTTCTCCTAAGCAGTTTGGTATTGAAAATCAGAAAAATCGGTATACTAGAACAAGAGTTATGGATCAAAATGTAAGACAACCTCCATAAAAATTTGATATTTTTAATCATTTGTCTTGCTATATTTTAAAATATATTGTAGATACATAATATCATAAAATTTTATATACGTTGTTTTTATAATAAAAGAATAAAGTGTGAGGAAAATAGTAAGAATAGGTCCATGATTTCTCATAGCCACCATACGCAAATCTTCCCGAAATATTGCTCAATTATACATAAATGCCTACAAAATTGGAATATCAAGACAAAATTCAGCAAAAATAAGTTCCATGCAAACAGAAATCGCAAAACGAAATTTTTTTTTAGTTCGGTCCATGTTTGACCATAGATGGGTAAAGTCCACTTATAAAAATCACTTAAATACGTATAAAATAGATATAAATAATGTTAAACAGCTAAAATTTGACATAAATAATCTTTATAGGCAAATAAATTGTTGTACTTATGGTGGTCGGCCTAGAATTGGTCATAGCTCCCATACAAGGACCACATTCGAAAAAGCCATTTGTCTTTTTATATATATATCGTATAAATATCGGTATCGACTCGAAACTTTGCGCAAATCTTTTACATATGTACAAAAATCATGCCACAAAATTTTGTGAATTTCTGTCCATTTTTAACCGTATCCGCCATATAAAGCCCTCTTCCGAAAATTACTTTAATACTCATAAATCTCTTATAAATAACGGTACCGATACAAACTTTTACACGGATGATTTACATAAATGCCAAAATCAAATTCCTGACTTTTGAGAACATTGGTCCATATTTGACTATATCCCCCATATAATGTCCACTTCCGAAATTCACTTTAATACTAATATGTATCTTTATTATACCGCAATTATGTTAAAATTGGACGTGATATATCCTAATATGCATAAAAATCACTGTTCCAAAATTTAAGACGATCGGCCCAGATAAACCCACAAAAATGTCTAATAAATATCGATATCGAACCAAGTTTTATATAGATCAGTAATTTTAATTCACAAATCATACTAATATCGGTTATACGGCAATTATGCTACTGGATTTTGTAGCTGTCAGTCAATAATTGGCAATAGCTCCCGAGTTACTCTTGTAAATAACGTTATTGAGATGAAATTCAACCATAATAAGCCGTAGAAATCACATTAGTGGATACTGGATTTAGAAGCTATCAGTCCATATCTGGTCCACTTATATTATGCCACCCATAAATCGGTAATTACATCAATTATAAATGGTCAAAATTAGATAAAATTTCAAAATATTTAACATAAAATAATTAACTACAAAGCAGATACTGCAAATGAAGCACAGATTTACAGACATTTACCCCCTGGCCCACGATGTCGAACGATAACGTTCGCTTAAATAAGACTTAAGACACACACTTGATTGTGGAATAAACAAACTTGATTGAGTAAAAAATAGATACGATAAAAAGTTTGTGTCTTAAGTCTTGTCTAAGCGAACGTTATCGTTCGACATCGTTGGCCAGGGGGTTAATACATGAAAAATAACACAACTGATAAATATTGTTTAATTAGTAATATTTTCTACATGTTATAAATTATTTTAATATTTTATTATGTTATACAATTATATATATTTTTCTATGACAAATAATTTGAAATTTATAAAATAAAAATGAAAAAATTTAAAATACAATCTCTCTTATTAATTATAATATGACACTTTTAAATTTCATTTAACTTTAAGATGTATTAAATTGAATTTATTCTATTCATTTTTTATGTAGATTCCATGTTGATTTACGACCTTATCCCATCATTTTGCGTATTGATCGAGAATTGGAAAGTAATCCAGCTTTTCGTGCAGCTCATCCCTCCAACCAACCTGACTGTCCACCCGAGTTGCCAAACAAATAGAATTTTCCGCAACCAACTGCAAAACGGAGAAAAACGAAAAAATAAAATGTTTGCAGTTTTGGAATGTTGATGAAACAAAACATCACAAATAATAACATAAAAAATATAACAAAAAGAAAACCAAATTTTGTAAAACCCCTTCTTAAATATTATTTTCTTTAAAACTTTATAATTACAAAAAAAAAAAAAAAAAAAAAAACCAAAAAAGAAAACCTTAATAAATATATAAAGAACACAGCACATGATGTGATGATTGCAGTTGCAAACCGCATATTATAACGTTTGATAAACGTAAATTTATTAAAAGATTTATAAAAACAAATAAGATTTAATAAATGATTTATAAAATTATTAATAAATATTTATGTTTGGCTCTAGAGTGACATTAAACTAAAATTCAAATAATATTGGAAACAAATAAAATATAAAATATAAAAAACAAAAACAATTTTCTTGGAAAATTTAGAATTACAAATTGAAATTTACATTTAGGTTTTGTTAATTTTGGAAAATTCTTAATTTACAAATGTGTAATAATAAAAACGCAAAAATAAATACTTAATTAAACTCTTTGTACGAAAAGCAAAATTACATTCAGGGATTTTTTTCTAAATACAAAAAAAAAAATTGAAAAAATAAAATATTTTTAAAGAAAACTAAACACAACTTTACAGTAAAACAGATAATTGTTGATAAAAATTTAATTAATTAAATGAAAACAACAAAATATTATAAAAAGAATAAATATTTTCAATAAAGTAGCTGAAAGGAAACAAAAAGAAACAAAGTAAATATTAAAATACAATTACTATCAAAGGTACAAATACAAATTTCACTATAACAACAAAAAACAAAGACATTTTATTTAAAAAATATAAATATAAAAAAGCAACAAACTAACGAGGGCTACATCTACCCTTACAACTCTAATAAGTAAATCTTTTAAAACGACTTTTTCATAAACTAAAAAAAAAAACTACAATATATTTAAAGTAGCAGCAAGCAAAAATTATTAAACATACTAAATATCTTAAAATTTTAATTAAAAATAAAACCACATAAATTAGAAATCTTTTAAACAAAATACTTTCAATCTATAAAAAAAAACAACAACAACAATTTGAATATTAAATATTGAAATCTGTAATCTTTTAGAGTTTATTCTGGTTTTAAATAAAAATTTAAAGAAAAAATGCCTCATTGCACTCATTTCGAAATTAAATAAATATTGAACTTTTGAAAATTTGAACTTTTAGTAAACAGCACTTTAACAAACAACTAACTAACTTAAAGCATTAGATAAGAATATTTGTTAGGAAATCAATCCAGTTTAAATCAGTTTCCGTGAAAATAACGTCGTATTAAAAATAAAATACAAAAGAAACATTTTATTGTATGATTCAAAAAGTTAAAAACAAACACTATAAATCATGTAAAATCCCAAATAATTATATGTAAATGTGTTTAACTAATTAACCATTAAACAAATAAATAATGAATGAAACAAACAATAATGATTCCATTAATTCAATTATAACCAAAGTCTTACAAAAAACCAAAACCAAATCATGTTAAATATTTTGCTTTTTAATAAAGAATTCTATGTGGTAATAAAAAAGGTACGAAATTGTTTTATTCGCTGCTGTATTATAATTTATAATTCACACAATAGTTAGTTCGGGAACTATTTACATACAGACAGAGTCAAAATTTAGTATTGCTATACAGCAAACAATGCATTTATTTAAAAATATATATTTCGAATAGGCTTACTTTTATTAAGAGAAAATGCTCTTAAAAATGCAGCCAATATTTAGTATACAGAACTATGAATCAATTAATTAAGATTGCGCTAAGAATGTTAACAAAATTTCCTCTCTCTGCGTATGACGTCACAGGTTATTTTTTCCGTTTAATTAATATGTAAACAATAACTTTTGTTAACGATATTTTTAAAAGAAAATAATTTTTCTTAAATGTTTTGATTCAAAATAAAACAACTTGTTTTTCTGTACATCTTAAAAGCATATGAGCTAGTTATTTAGCAGTTTCAGACAATTTTGAGAATTTTGGCATCAATATTTTGCTCTCACAGCATTAAATATTAAATTAGGCATAAATAAAGATCGTATTTCAGCAATTTTTTTACAGACGATATCCTATTAACTGTCTCTGTCTCTTATAGTTTACGAGTTATTCACCTTATAAGTTTTGATATATAACTGTAGGTATCTACTATACTAGATCTGGTCAATATGTGTACCGTTATTAAAAGACCTATCGAATGATATATAATCTGACGTAATCCATTGTGAGCCTAGAACTGATTTTATGTATGTTTTTTCATTTCGATTTTTTTTACAAAACTGCTGATATCTCAGAAATGAAGCTTTCTTTTGACATATACATATATTTTAGTCGTAGGATTTAAAATGTTGTGAGGTTAAAAATTATTAATTTAAAAAATACATGCTTTTTTAAACATTAGTGTTTTTTTCATATTTGATTATATCTATTTTTTGCTTTTTTTGGTGATCTGAAAGGAAAAATTATATATTAATTGTTATTTATAAATAATAAATAAATACATATTTACCTGTGTAGTCCTTTGAATTTTTCCTGTCCTGAAGATAGAAAAATATTATAATATAAAACATATGTAAATTGTGTTTTAATGTATTTTTTCTTGTGCCCTCCTAATGGGTTAGTGTGTATGTTAGCTGCTGTGCATGGTGTAATTAACAACGTGAGTGCAAATCGCCAACAAATACAACACAATACAGAAACAAGAGACATTTTGTTTGTGTAAAATAATGTACTACTCTCAAAAACACTTTAAAAAGTATCACATTTGACATAAGTAAATTGTAAACAAAGTCAGCCAGCTGTGCTACTGCACTCATCTTGTATAGTTACACCATACTGCTGTGTATAGTAATATAATATGAGTACATAATGTTGGCAACGCTTGTACTCTGTACACAGAGTTGTATTTTTCATTTAATAATAAGTTTTTGTGTTTTAGCGCTTTTGTCAAATTTGCATGTTTATGAATGAAAAATATATTATCTATTTGGTAGTCAGATAATGTCAAATAATAGTTTGAAGGGCTATGGAGGGTATTTTGTGCCCCTAGCAATTGCCACAAAAAAGCTATATATAAATAAAAATGTATATGTACCATGTCTATACTCAATCCGCACAGTCTGAAAATAGCCAAATATTTATATTAGTTTCGGTTCCGTTTCGTCCTTCAAAAACCGGTTTCGGTCGGACTCTATTAAATAACCATTATTCAAGCGCAATGGCGAAACCTTTCAAATTAGAAATGGACAAACGTAGAATCAACAGTTGACTTTTGTGTAGAGGTATGAGAGTTTAAAGATGCACTGCAATAAAATTCATTTACTGATTTGCTACATTTAGTATTAAGATTTTTTGTACTACCTTTTAGTAATGCAGTTATTTAGTACTAATAAAATTGTGCAAAAAAAAAAAAGAAATCGAATTAAAGTTAAAATACTAAATGCATTATTAAGTATTCGATGTTCTTTACAAATACTACAGCAATGTTGCCACGATCTTAAAATTTCTGCGGATCTCATAAACATCCTGGACACTCGTGATATTTATGCAAATCCTAGTTCCGATACTTCTGAGGAAGAAAAATTGCTTACACCAATTTTATAATTATAGATGTTGACAAAACTAAACAAATATTTAAATGTACATTACGAACTTTTAAAAATCTGATTTGTTGGGTGAATCTTATTTTATTCTTTAGCATCTAAAACTAATCAATGCAAAATGTTTAGCTTGTCGGATGACGAGATTTCATATAAAAACAACCGATTCAAAATTACTAATTTAGTTAAACAACAAACTTTTTTTGACATCTTAAAAATTTGCTATTTTAATCCTTTTAAAAGATTAATTTAAAAAATAACAATGTTAATGAAGAAATCAAAAAATTTTCATATTGACCAATTACACGAAGCAATTCTTTAAGCGGAGCTGCATTTTTTAAGATTACCTTTATGAGATCAGAGGCAGGGAAAGATAGGAAACACTTGATTGTACTTGCACTTCGTGTTAAGGTACGGTCACACTTAGCAAATATTTGTCACTACTAAATAACATTTATTTGAACTCGTTTATTTATTTAAAAAAAACTTTTTTTATTTACACCAAAGCACAACAAACATTAAGTTTTAATTTATTTGATGCTGTTTGATCTTGCAAAACTCTTTTAAGAGTAAACAAATTTGTGCTAAAGCAAGTGGTTAGGCTTTTTTGAGTAAATATTTGCCAAATGTGACCGTACCTTTACTCTCTTATTCGTATTACATTACATATGTGTCAACAAATGTGTATGAAATAAAAATACCAGCGAATTAAGCAATAAGAATTGTGCTGTGTGAATACCGAAAAAGTTTCAAGGAAAATATTGTATTAATCTTTTATATAAGAATATTTTTGTGTAACTTGGAACTAACTATGGTGTTTGTTAACAGATTGGCCATCAATTTTACGTCAATTAAAGAATAAAATCCGATAGACGGAAATATAAACTTGGATTCATATACAGTCGACTCTTGATAATATTAAATTCGTTAATTTGAATCTCGCGATAATTTGAACTGTTTCCCAAGTCCGTTGAAAAACATTTGATAAATTGAAAAAAATCTATGTAATTTGGTCCCCTCGGTAATTTGAATATATTTGAATGGCATATTTATCGCCGACACGCTATAATTTGAATTATTTTAATGTGCTGTGTTTTTTGTGCAAAATATAAAATAAATAAAACAATGATTTATTTTAGTTTATATGCGCTGCTTTATAGAAATGACATCTTGCCCGACAGCGTTCCATAATTTGAAGTTTAGTTTTTTTACACTCGCTAATTTGAATTCGTAATGTGTCTCTCATCCAGGATAGAGACTTCTGCCTAACTCTGAAGAGGTGAGTTTTGAAAACTATGTTCAAGTAGACAATAATATCAGTGTCTGTGGTGGCCTAACCGACGCTGAACAGTTGAATTTGACTTCTTTGGATGAGGAAGATGAAGCAGACGAAGATGAGCAACCAACAATTCCAGTTTCAATAAGTGAAGCAATGAAAAGTCTTACTACATTACGCTCCTACGCTCTAAGAACGGACGATTTCTTTTCAGCTTTACTCACAATTGGAAATTCATTGGACAAATACAGATTGAATTCGTTCACTCAAAAGAAAATTACGGACTTTTTTTCATTATATGTAATTACATATCGCTCATTTGCTGCAAGACGGGCATAAATCAAAAAACTTTATTTTTGAGTTAATGATGCATGTTGTGTAAAAAATGCATATGAATATCTCTTAGTCCCGGATCACACACTGTTATAGGATTTCCTCTTTTCTGTATAAGGTGATAGATAGTAAATTAAAAACTTCAAACGCGTTTTCTGCAAAATCGAGTTTTTTGGCTTATGCCGGTCTTGCAGCAAATGAACGATATGTTCTTATACATTTATGTAACTGTAAGAAAGTTCACAATAAAAAATCTTAAATTTAATTTAAACTCCTGTTAATTTGAATATTTTTTCTATCTTTTTGAAATCTCGATTATCTGAACTTTTTCTCTGGTCCCTTGAATTTCAAATTATCAAGAGTCGACTACTGTATTTAATTTTTATATGTACATATGCACATAAATATACATATGTATATATTTATTAACAAAAAACTTATTTATCTGTAAATAGTCGTTACTAGATAGTACCACTGTTCAATGTTTTGTAATTAAAGAACTTTTTAATTTTATTACTTGTAATTCGAAAATCCAGTACATTTTAATAAAAATTGTGTTGGCTGTTTTTAGCCCTGGCGCTTTTCAAAAGCCCATTTATCATATTTTTTTGGCCCGCTCCTGGCAACACTGACGTGAGTAAACAGTGAATGGTAATTTTCAAATTCACACTACGTCCCTACGTTACATGTTTTGTAATTGAAGAACTTTTTAATTTTATTACTTGTAATTCGAAAAACCAGAAAATTTTAATAAAAATTGTGTTGGCTGTTTTTAGCCCTGGCGCTTTTCAAACGCCTATTTATCATATTTTTTTGGCCCGCTGCTGGCAACACTGACGTGAGTAAACAGTGAATGGTAATTTTTAAATGCACACTACGTCCCTTATTGACAAGTTTAGAACTAAATCATTCCTATACTCGTAATGTTGCAAGTAATAAATAAAACACATTTTTTTTATATTTTTTTTATTTATAATTATTATTATTTTTTAATTTGTTTTTGGGTTTATACTTTCATATATAATTTTTTTATATATATATATATATAATTTATTTTTTGCTTTTACTTTTGTTTTTTTTTTATTTGTTAATAATATATGCATTTATTTGTTTTTTATATGTTACCATCATATATATATATGTATGTATGTTAAAGTTTATATGCAGATGTTACGTCTTAATTTTATAGATTTAATTTCACATTTTTTTTTCTGACTCTGACTAACTGACTTGATTGATTGACTGACTTGACCGTCTCTGACTTATGCATTTACCAATATTATTGAATACTACTGCATCATGTAGAGATCATCAACATCATCATCATATGTATATGTAGTATTTGTTTACAAGTTTATCATCCATTATTATCCATTTATCATACATACATGTATGTATTGAACGGATACGAGAGTAAGTATTTGCCATCTCATCAAATAAATGATTTCTTACTTATGGATAATTTTTGTTTGCTTAAAAATACATACATATTTCTTTTATGTGTGTAGAACTCTTGTTGTGTTTTTATCTTTTTATTTATATTTTTATTTGTTGTTTAATGAAGTATTGAATGGTAATTTTATTTGGTATTTTTATGCTAAAATTTATTAAACTTTTATTTTGTTGATTTTTTGGTTTTTGGGAAAAAGTACTTTGTTTTTGTATTTGTTTGTGTTATTTTTGAACATTAAAATAATTTTGGTTTTTTATTACGTTTCTTTTGTTTTCTAAATATTACTTTTTATTACTTTTTGTTCAATTGTGTTATGTAGTTTTAAATAGGAAAGTAAAAGGAAACATTTGAGAAAGAGAGTTGTTGTATTTATTGTTTTTGTTTTGTTTTTATTTTTATTTTTAAATATTTATTTGTTTTTTTTTTAAATTTTTATTTTATTAGTTGTTTTAATAAATATTGAAATGTTGGTTTTAAATATAAACTACATGTTCATTTGTTGTTTTCTTAGTTTTAGTTTTGTTTAGTTTTTCAAAAAAATGTTTTTGGTTTTAGTATTTTGAATTTAAGGGTTTTGTATTCGGATGTTTGCTTCTTTTTTTTTTGTTTTAAGTTAAGGTTTAAATGAGTTTGTTTTGTTTAATTTCTTTTTGTTTTTTTTTAATAGTAATTTACGTGTAAAATTATATGTAATAATTTAACTAAAATAATAATAATTAGGTATAATTTAAGTTAAGGACATCGTTGATGTTTCTGTTTTCTTTTTAAAGAATTCTTTTTAATTTGTTGTTTTTCTGTTTGTTTAATAAATATTTCGTTCGACTTTGGTTTTTTTCTGTTTATAATATTGTTGTTTTTCACCAAGTCAAGACGGAATTTTGTTGCTTAATTATTATTAATATTATTTTAAATATATAATATTTTTCTTGCTGTTGGTTTTTATTTTTTAACAATTTATTAAATACTTGTTTGTTGTTATTTTTTTTTCATCTCTATTAATAAATGTATATATATACCTTTTTTTGTAATAATAAAATTTTATTGTAATAAAAATTGTTTTTTAATTATTTTTAAAATTTCCTTCTTTGTTTTTAAATTATTACTTTTACTCCATTTTTCTATTATTTAATTTCCTTCAAAATGTGTTTCTTTACAAGCTGTTTTTATGTTTTTTTTTTTTGTTTTTCTTTTGATATTATCACAGTCAAATCATAAAAGATTTTTTGTTTTTAATGAATTTTATGATTTAATTTTTAATTAGTTTGAAAAATGTAACGTTTTCTCTACATTTTTTATTTTATTTTATATTACATATTAACGTAATGAAAACAATGCAATCAATAATTATTTATTTATTTATTTATGTTAATTAATAATTTCTTTTATAGATTCATAGATTTTTAAATAATATTATTTTTTAATTTTGTTTTATATTGTGAATTTTATTTTTGTGTTTCTTTTGTTCTTTATATTTCTTGTTTCGTTTTAGATTTTATGTGGAAAATATACATATGTATCTTGTTTCTAAGTTATTTTGGTTTTGGTTTTGAATGCATGAAATTTGAAAAATTTGTTCTCATTTATTTATTTAACTAGTATAATCTAAGGTACACAGTAACATTTATTTATGTTTATACTCATTGTTTTTTAATATTTATTTTCATTATTTTTATGTTTTGTTGTAAATATTTGTTTTTATTTTCAATATTTCATCTTAATTACAATTCGTTTTTCTTTTGTATTTAGTTTTTCTAAGATTTTGATGAGTTATACATACATGTTCGAGAATTTCGATTATAGATTCATTGTAAGTGAAGAGCAAGATAGATATTAAATGGAAACAGCTTTCCATTTTCCATTTAGGCTGTATTGAAAGAGATAAATAGTTTATTAAACTTTGAGACAGCACAAAATTTCTTAAAATTGTTGCAAAGAATCTACTCGATCGGTTAGGGCCGCACTTTAAATTTTTACAAACATTGTGACAATACATTTCCATTTTAGGACGCATGTTTCCGTTTGGCTACTTTCAATTTATATACTCATAGCCTTTTTTTAAAACAAATTGCAATCCATTGTTTACTTTATATATCCTAAGTAATGTAGCGTAGAGCCAACAGTCACTATAGTATCTCAAAGTATATAATTCACGCAGTAGTTAGTTTAACATTTTTTTACATTTTACTTAAGAAGTACATAATTTTATTACTCACCATAAGCAAACTACAGCAGAGTAAATAATCACTTATGTACATTAGGTATGACATAGTGAACGATTTTTCGATTTCGAATCGCTACCGCCTTTTATTTTGTTAGGCTTGGAAAAAAAATAGACGGGACAAAAAATGGGAGACTTTGGTTGAGGATAAATGGCGCCTCATCGAGGTCAAAGTTCAAGGTAAGAGTGAAAAAATTAATAAAATGTCCAATAACTGCCGCGGAGTCGCCCCTAGAGTAGTAAAATGTCAGACTGACACCCATTAATTTTTCCTCCCCAACATTTTTGTAGAACATACTTACACCCTATCTTCGCTCCTTAAGGGACTTGCCCTACAAAAGTTAGAGTTTTATAAATTTTACCCCCATCGATCTAACAAGTTTCAGGGCGCCTCTGGAGAATTTAAATGTATGACCAACCCCCAATAATTTTTCCTCCCCAACATTTTTGTAGAACATACTTGTACCATATCTCTGCTCCTTAGGGTACTTTCCCTTCAAATACTGATTTATAATTTTGCCCTTTGATCTAACTATTTTAATTGCGCCTCTGTATGATTCAAATGTATGACCAACCCCCATTGATTTTTCCTCCCCAACATTTTTGTAGAACATACTTATACCCTATCTCTGCTCCTTAGGGTACTTTCCCTTCAAATACTGATTTATAATTTTGCCCTCTCGACCTAACTATTTTAATTGCACTTTTGGAGGAGTCAATTGATTTTTCTCACGCAACATTTTTGTGAAAGACACCCACCTTCTATATCTGGTTCTTAGAATACTTCCCTTCAAATAAGGTTTTATAAATTTGCCTCCTCGTCCTAACTACTTTCAGGGTGCCTCTGAAGGAGTCAAATGTATATTCCAAACCTCTTTCTCTGTTCTTTAAGGTACCTCAAATATACAATTTTTTTTATATAAATTTTGTCCCTATTGTTCTAAGTGCTTCCAATACAAAAAACCAGTTTTATGTATCTTTAATATTTGTATTAAATTGAGTTCAATTAAAAGTTTGAGTGCGATATGTGTGTATGTAAAGTATTTTATTTTAATTTATTAAATAATTTTTGTAATAAAGAGGATATTTTTTCCTATTTTCGGCAACGACTTGCAGTAGAAATATTTTTTCTTCCTCGTTGCGGCACAAAATATTGTTGTAGTCCTCTATTATTTATACGCCTCTTTCAAGAAAATCTTTTGACAATCCAAGGCTCAATTAAACGAAAAACAACCCAGAGGCGACTACAAGGAATTTTTAGAAATCGTTTTGCTGTTTCTTGGTGTAAATATTCCCAACCATAAGTTTAGCCCACCAGGACCTACCAGTCATGCTCGATGGATGGCCAAAGGCATATACTCTGTAAAAATGTTTTTATTCCGCAAATTTCTCGACTTAAGCGAAAATTAATTAAACGGACTTCGCGATGTTACTATTTTCATAGTAACTATTTATATTAAAGCTTGGTTTAGTGCTACCAAAGCAGTAGAAGTCCCAAATAATGACTTGAACTTTCTAAAAGCGATTATTCATTATGCTTCAATTGATGAGACAGTTTAATGTCAGTTGGTTAAGAGATTCTGTGGACATCTCTGGTATCTTAGTTGGGAAGCTGTTGCTTTTGCATTATTTGATCAGAATGTACCCTTTGATACCAAGCGAAAAATGGAAGATGCAATTCATACATTTGAGAACGATGAAGAGAAATTCGCTGAAGAACTGTCGGGCAATGACATGGAGGAATATTATGATGGAGATAGCGAGGCAGAAGAGGATAGAGTAAATGTTTCTCGAGTATATTTTTGTGACTTCAAAAATGTTAAAAGAATTTCATTGACACCACAAGAAGTATAAGAAAAATTAATGGAGACAAATTTGAGTCATTATGTTACATCAGACACAGGAACAATTTTTCTTCGCCTCGGATTGTCAAAAGATTTTCTTGATAATGATCCAGAAACTTGGGAAAAGCATGAAGACTACCAACAAGCACTACAAACACTGCAAAAATTGCATGTTGTCAACGATTCTGCCGAAAGAGGCGTATAAATAATAGAGGACTACAACAATATTTTGTGCCGCAACGAGGAAGAAAAAATATTTCTACTGCAAGTCGTTGCCGAAAATAGGAAAAAATATCTTTATTACAAAAATTATTTAATAAATTAAAATAAAATACTTTACATACATACATATCGCACTCAAACTTTTAATTGCACTCAATTTAATACAAATATTAAAGATACATAAAACTGGTTTTTTGTATTGGAAGCACTTAGAACAATAGGGACAAAATTTATATAAAAAAAATTGTATATTTGAGGTACCTTAAATAACAGAGAAAGAGGTTTGGAATATACATTTGACTCCTTCAGAGGCACCCTGAAAGTAGTTAGGACGAGGAGGCAAATTTATAAAACCTTATTTGAAGGGAAGTATTCTAAGAACCAGATATAGAAGGTGGGTGTCTTTCACAAAAATGTTGCGTGAGAAAAATCAATTGACTCCTCCAAAGGTGCAATTAAAATAGTTAGGTCGAGAGGGCAAAATTATAAATCAGTATTTGAAGGGAAAGTACCCTAAGGAGCAGAGATAGGGTATAAGTATGTTCTACAAAAATGTTGGGGAGGAAAAATCAATGGGGGTTGGTCATACATTTGAATCATACAGAGGCGCAATTAAAATAGTTAGGTCAAAGGGCAAAATTATAAATCAGTATTTGAAGGGAAAGTACCCTAAGGAGCAGAGATATGGTACAAGTATGTTCTACAAAAATGTTGGGGAGGAAAAATTATTGGGGGTTGGTCATACATTTGAATTCTCCAGAGGCGCCCTGAAACTTGTTAGGTCGATGGGGGTAAAATTTATAAAACTCTAACTTTTGTAGGGCAAGTCCCTTAAGGAGCGAAGATAGGGTGTAAGTATGTTCTACAAATATGTTGGGGAGGAAAAATTAATGGGGGTCAGTCTGACATTTTACTACTCTAGGGGCGACTCCGCGGCAGTTATTGGACATTTTATTAATTTTTTTTACTCTTACCCTGAACTTTGACCTCGATGAGGCGCCATTTATCCTCAACCAAAGTCCCCCATTTTTTGTCCCGTCTATTTTTTTTCCAAGCCTAACAAAATAAAAGGCGGTAGCACTTCAAAATCTTGTTGCAAAAATTTTCATATATCACTATGTCATATCTAATGTACATATTTATAAAAAATTAAGTAGACTTGAAGTGTGCTTTTAGACAAAATTTTCTTAATTTTTTATAAATACGGCAGTTAGTGTTATCTAGTTATTTTTTTATGCAAATGGTTAGTTGGAACATATAATTTTTTCAACATTAAAAATTGTTCGCTTAATATGCAGATTATTTGAAAATTTCCGGATTAATCGAATCTTGTTTTCACTCATTTCTCACATGAGGGCAATTTCAATAAAACATCAAAGTAATTATAAGCCATGCCAATTTTTTAAATTAATTTTTTTTTATAAGAGTTTCCAAATCAGGGCCTAAGCTTTTATATAATGACTGTAAAGGGAACTTGAGAGATTTACTAATGTGTTTTGAATTAAGTATATATTTGCATATTTTATCGCTTTTAGAGATCAAAAGAATCCAGCAGTCACGAATCAATAAACTAACTTTCATTGCAATACTTGTGAAAGCATTAATTTGAAATAGAATTATTATAAATATAACTTTCTGTAGATTCTGTAACAATTATATGTATTATGATTTTTAACAATGGAAAACTATTATATCCTTATGTCATACCATTTGGACAGCAATTTCGTCTTTTTCAAACACTTTTGTCTTGAGAATTGTCAGCATAATGAAACAGATTTGTTTAAGTTTCACCCGCGAATTCACCTTGGGCTCACCAGCGCATTATACGTCCTGCAAGAACATACTAACAAGAAAGTCATACTTGTATGACGTGTCAGGGTGAACTATCAGGAATAAATCCAAAATGCATCAACACCTTTGCCAGGGAATCTGGATATTTCGCTAGGGAAACAACCAATGCGGAGTGAACCGACAGGTAACACAATGGGATAAACACGATGGACCCAAGTGAGCTGTTTTGGAACCTACCTACCTACCTATGACATGTCAGGAACATACAATTTGCAATTTCTCGTACATGACTGCAATGATCAATGTAAAGAACACTTTGCTTAAGAGTTTTGGCTATCTAATCCCTGCCATCATAGTTTAGTCAATTAGCATGAACCAAAACTATTGCTAGAAGAGCTGCAATTGTTGCAATGCATCGACCAACCAAATGCCAAGGACTACATATTAGCGGGGTACGGAGACCACCGTATGATCCTGTCAGCACCCAACTCTCAAAATAGTTTAGTCAATTATTATAACCTAATACTATGACCACTACTGCGAAGGAGAAGAGATCAGAATTTACTGCGGTTTCCGCTATCTAACCTTGTCCAAAGGCGAATTGTTAATAAAGCTGCCACGAAAGCCGCAATTCCAATGCATTTCTTCAGCACAAAGCTAAGCGCCAGCCCTACATTCAATGACTCTATTGTTTCATCTAGAACAATTATGATGGCCCGACATTCTTCTTCCCACTTTGGGTATCAACCACAGCCACGTGTCCCCGAAGATAACTCAACCATTTTAGTTAGGACACTTGCACTCTAATTGTCCATATCAGAGAACATGTCGCCGGGCTTCTAACCGATCAGTGGTCCTAGATAGACTCTAGTCAGCTGCGAGTCTAAATGGCTTAAAACATAAAGCTGGTACTAGCTCACAGCACCGGTGTCGCCATCTCTCCTAAGGCACTGTAATAAGGTCAGGGTAATAGATTACACCAACACAAATTACAGCTTGGTTTAGCATAAGGTAGCAATCGTTAGATTATTTTATAAGGATATCAACACTTCCAGCCATCGTGAATTTTCAATGTTCAGCTAAGAGTCGTTTTCTTTGCATACCCAAAAAAAAACTCAGCAAAATCATCATATCTATCAACATCTTTCAAATAGACTCTATCTGCTCTTCTTTTTCTTTGGGTTTAGTTAGAGAATTGTCGAAATTGTATGAAATTTTAGAATGCATTGCACAGCAATACATATTGTAAATTTTAACTAATGTGTTTTAATGTCTGCATCATAAATTTATTTAGTATGTATTATTAATTTAAATATTAATTTATATTTTTTTGAACTTTTTATTTTTGATTTTTAAAATTTTTTTAATTATAATATTGTTTTTGTATGCCCTATTTATGTACTTAAATATATTTGTCTGATGTATAAATAAGTGTGTGTTATGAATGCAACATTAGAGTGCTCCAAAATTGTTTACTTTCCGCAAAAAAAAAAATTAAATTCCCTCAAATATTGTTTCTTGTATTGGACAAATATTAGCATGAGCGGATAACGCTAACTTGTAATGATTTTGCTTTGAAGTTTTGCGCAGTGTTTGCAGGAGGAAAGCTGACCATTTTTACAATTTTTATCGACATTATAAGAATGAATGTCGTCTGTCTGTCTGTCTGTCTGTATGTTTGTGCTTATTAGGAGGTCAAACCCTTGGACCGATCTTTCTGAAATTTTCACAGCATGTTACTGTGACTCTGAAAGGAATAATAGGCTATATGATGTTTTGATTGGACAAACGGGAGTGACTATATAAAGTTGTAAGTGAACAAAAGGGCATGGCCTTGCCCACTGAAATGCATCGCTCTAATGACGCGCTTCAGTATTCTATTATTTTTTCATATGGAGAAGATGGATATCACTTTGAAATGCGTCAAATCAATCAAGCAACCCGTTAGGCCGTTAAATATCCTGTTTAGTTCTTAAATTCACTCGATGTGCCAGGCTTTTCACCACATATGCTACAACTTAAAATTGGAGTGCCAATTATTTTACTGCGTAATATCGATCACCACGGCTTTGCAATGGCACTCGACTTGCAGTAAAAAATACTGAGAAATACTTTAATAGAAGCGACCATTATAACAGGAAAATATAAAGGTGCAGTAGCACTTTTGCTACGCATTCCAATGCTACCAACAGATTTACCATTCGATTTTTAACAATTGCATTTTCCTGTTCGTTTAGCGTTTGCGATGACTGTTAACAAAGCTCAAGGTTAATATCCCGTGTAGGAAACCCCACCGATTTATATGTGTATGCTACTGATGGGCAAACTAAAATCGTAATGTGTACTAAATTCTCTTTCAATTGTATTAATTATAGTCTGAAATTACATTTACCCGAAATCAGCTGTATTCGAATCAAAGATAAGACTGTTGGCTTAATTATTATCTCAGCTATCTTAAATAAAACTGAAAGAGATAAGCTAACTTTTCAAATTTGTTTATAAAAATTATAAATTAATGTTGTAAAAATAATAAAAAGGGTAATTTTTGAACGTACTTTGCTTTAATTACACAAAAAATCATATCTAGGAATTTATGTCTCCCGTAAATTTCCAACTACACCATTTCAAGTTGTAATTGAGAAATTCTAAATTTATATTGAGAAATAACAAATTGAAATTCAGTAATCAATTTAGAAAAACAAATTATATTGAGAAATAACAAATTGACGAAAAAGAAGAAAAAACAAAATGAAATTCAGAAATGTAAATTAATATTTCGAATATGTAAATTGAAATTGAGAAATCGAAATTGATATTTAGAAATAACAAATTGAAATTGAGAAATGTAAATGATATTGAGAATATGCAAATTGAGAAATCAGAATTGATATTGAGAAAATAAAACTTGTAATTAAGAAATTTAAATTTGTATGGATTTTTTTAAACATTTTTTTATTCATAGAATTTATAACACGATTTTGAGTTACAAATCTAAGAAATTTTTTTATTTCTCAATTTCAATTAAAGTTTTCTTTATATATCAATTTAGATTTCACAATTTCAATTTGTTGTTTCTCATTCTCAATTTGTATTTCCCTTAATATATTGATTTGGATATCTGAATTTCAAATTGTATTTTCTCAATTTCAACTTGAAATGGTGTAGTCTTACAAAAGACTTAACTAATTTTTGTTGCATAATTTACTTAGAATATTCTTATTAAAAAGAAACTTGAAACAATCAGATTTTCCAAATTTCAGAGCCAATGAAGCTAAAACGTGTTCGGGGCTTACTAGTGGATAACGTTCGAAATTCGCAAATTAATTAGTTTGGAGCAGTCTAACGCAATACATGTAGGTTTAATGTATAACAACAAACGTAATGTTTAGCATTTGAATCATATTCATAATTGAAATTATAAGCCTTATTATGAGTGTCGTTCTCTTTTTATGACAATGTCTGTTTCGTAATAGATTAAAGAAACAAATTTAATTTTAGCCTATTACGAAAGAGTCGTTGTCGTAAAAAGAAAACGACACTCATAATAACACTGTATATTTCTTATTTCATAAGAATATTGCCTAGTGTTATAGGGTGTTTTTTTTCGATGTGTTAGAACTTTGAGTTGGCAACACTCTTTTAACTGGCGGCCATTTTGTTAGTTGTCAAGTAATTTGTGATTAGTTTGAATCACGGTTCTGTTTGAAATACGTATGGACGGTGTTTTAATTAGATGTATAGAAGAACTTTGAAATGGAAAAAAAATCAAGATGATTTTTTTTTAATTGACATGAAATTTACTATATTCGAAAGATAATCTGCCGGCCAAATAATTTAAACATGACTTATGGCATATAACTGGCTCGGACGCGGCAAATGTTGTCCACCAAGCGGTCAGTCGTTTCGGGCTTCTTATGATTTCAACAAGACGGCGCAACATGTCACACAGCTCGTGCACAATTGATTTATTCACATTTCGAAACCGCAAATTGGCCTCTAAGATCGTGCGATTTAAAGCCGATTGTCTATTTTCTGTGCGGATATGTGTGGGATATATGATATATGAAGTCGCTAGACTACGCCGATAAGTCCGAAACGATTTAACACTGGGAGAGCAAGATTCGCCGAGTTATTGCCAATACCATTTACAATTTAACCCCCAGATTAGGCTACGTCCGAGCCAGCCGTGGCGGTCATATGTCAGAAGTCATAAATAAATTAGATGGCCAGAAGATTATCTTTCGAATAAAGTAAATTTCATGTCATTTAAAAAAAAAAAATCATTTCTGTTTTATTTTATTTCAAAGTTCTATATATCTAAAAAAAACACCTTATGTATTGTGGTATGAAAGTATCTTTTGTTAAGTTGTATTTTAATAAATATGAAAAGAGTTAAGAGTAAACTCTACTGTCTCTGTATGTCGATAAGGTCCAACTTATGGCTGGCTATTTATTTATCATCTAAAATTTAAGTTTATCCAGAAAAATTTTTCAACTTTGATGAAGTGAGTTTTTGACATTTTGATTCCACTAATAAACAGGATTCCTGAACAGGATCAGTTTGCACTTCCTATTAAACAGACAACTCCATTTCCTATAAAAACTATAAAGTCTTAGAATTAGAAGCGCTGGGTACCAATCAATTGCTTATTTCTGTGTCGAATCCCTTGACACTCCCTTTTTTAAATGTATCACCTTCGTTTAGTCTGAGCTGTTGATAAGTTAACTTTGCTTAAACCAGCAGTTAAACTAAAAAAAAAATTATAAACTCAAATATTAGGGGAGAGGGGCACCTTTGAATACTTTTTGCTTTCAAGGATGAAGTCATTGTGTTCAAATGTGCCCCCCATACGGGGCAGTTTTGAACGGCAATTTTTTCTTGTAGCGCTTATGTCCAAAAATAACATAAACAGTTTCATTTGTTATATATATATTAAATTCGATTTATTTATTAAGAAAAACATAAACATTAACAATTAAAAAATAAAAAAATTCAGATCAAAAATAAGTTTTATATTATTAAGACGGAAAAGACCTTGCAATTTCACTTGACATTACATTTTCCTTTAAAGCATCATGATCAGCATTGGATTCGTCATTTTCAGAAAATAAGAAAGAATCAACAATGTTTGGTACTTCGGTTGATAAATTAACATGTTCAAAGGTGCCCCCTTTTTCTTTGTTCAAACCTGAACTGGCTTGCCATTTCACGGAAATTTATAATAAATATTTTTTTTTACATAAATATCAAATAACTTAACTTAATTTTGTTTGAAATGAATTTTGAACTGCAATAAATTTCTTTCCCAAAAGAAAACGATCACTGAATACTTCTAAAAAAATAAAAAATTTACAATAGCACTGCGAAAAATTGTTCACCCAACTACATTATGTCGACGAATGAAAAACTAGCAAAAGTTGTTCACGTTGCAAGAAAACAAGAATGGCACGTGAAAAACTCGGTTAAGGGTCGGAAAAAATATTAGACTGAGATTTTATCAACATTGTTCAAAGGTGTCCCTTGTTCAAACGTGCCCCCTTGCCACTGCCATAAGATACTTTCAACAATTATGATTATGTTTCAACTTGCATCTTTTGTTTGTTGTTGTATTGTAAATTAAATAAATGTATGTAGTGTAATGTAAAGTAATGAAATGTAATGTATTTAACATTTGCTAAATTTTATGAACAGTGCAGCTTAGATAGATATTTGAGAAATAATAAAATTGTTTAACAACAAAAATCTATAAGATTCGATTTTATTAATTTTTTGTTTGTTTTTTTTTTTTTTTTGTTTTTTCTTTCTCAACAAGAATTGCTCGTATAGACTTTAGGAAAATAGTAAAGTTCTTCTATAGTTGTGTTTGTGTTTGTTTTAGGTTTTATGTTTTATGTTTATCAAAAAAGAATTAAATAAATAGTTGTTGTTTATTGTTAAGTGTTAAATTTTAGTAAATGTATTTTCAAAGAATAAGTAAGTAAATAAATTGTTGTTGTGTTTTAGTTTGGTTTGTATATGAGAATACAGACATACATATTTATACATACATATGCATGTGTATTCCATTCTATTTTAAAGTTTTATAAGTTTAATATTTTTATATTGATGAAAATTGAAGTAATTGTTTTCATATTAATTTATTTTTAATTATTAATTAATACCTAAAAGCTAAAAATTGTTGAATAATGTATATAACACTTCTTTTGTCTACTTAGAATAATTTATTTAATTTTCTTTCTTTCCATTTTATTTTTCATTAATAAAATTTGTGTTCAACTGGCTTGCAATTGCCTGCTTTCTGTGTAATCTGATGTAAGTTTTAAGTTAATACAAACTAAAGTACGAAACTGAACGCCTTTTAATGGATTGTATTCAAAATAGTTGTAGGCCTTAAATTCTGAGTTCGAATTATCACATTCGTAATCGAGTAAAATTTTTCGAAATTTTATTGTTTGTGTTTGTGACATTCGATATCGTGCTATACAGTTTATTATAAATTCCCGAATCATGAAAGAGTTAGTTTGGTTCCTGATTAAATGAAAATTAAAAAATTAAAATTAAAATTTAACTAATTAGGGGAAAGTGTTTCGATATTAATATACATTTCAAACATGTTAATATTGAACATTTTCACACAATGAATGTCATTTAATTTGTTTGACATAAAGCCACATAATTAAAAATTTTAACAAATTAATCTCCTCATAATTTAATTTTCGCACGAGTATTGAATTGTGTTAGTTGCTTAAATTTATTGATAAAATCAACTGAAATAATCACTATAAAATTATCGAAATGTTTATTATAAAAAAAATTCAGTTTTTAATAAAATTTTTAATCTTAACAAAAGCACCAGCGTTGTCAACTTTGAAATTTCAAAACGCACCAAAATAGAGAAAAAACGCACCAAAATAGAGAAAAAAACGCACCAATTTAGATTTTTTTATTTAAAATGTTTATTTGAATTTTACATATGTACATGCCTACAGTATGTATTTTGTATCCACATATTTATGTATATACATATGTACATATGCAAGTACCAAGTTATTGCTTGTTTTTTTTTTAAATGCCGGCACGGATAAGCACATGAACAAAGGCAAGAATAAAATTATCTGGGTCTCCTAATAAATATGGATTAATTAAAACTAATAAAATTTAAATTATTGTTATTATAATAAATCCTACAACAGCTCTGTGACATCAAATAGAATTATTGAAAATTTTATGTGTGAATGTAAGAGAGAGTACTTTAAGAAGTTCTTTCTATAGCTACTTTCAGTTTTAAAGCTTTACAGTTTTTATATACATATGTAAAATGTTTCTTCACACTTTTCATATGATTTGGTACGTTAACGTCAGTCATTTTTGTGGCCTGTAAAATTGATTGTAAAAAAAATGTTCCAGTATTGAATGAAATGGTACTTGAATGAAACAGGTGTATTTTTTGTACAAAGATTTATTCTCACACTGAAACAAAAAGTTGTGTTGAATTTGTTTTGGTGCCACCAAAAATTAAAACGCGCACCAAAATTTAAAAAAAGCGCACCGCTCACCAACTAAATGCCTAATTTTTCGCACCAAAAATTTAAAAAGTACCAAAAATGGTGCGAAATGCACCAAGTTGACAACGCTGAAAATCCCATCTGACTCAACATACTCCTAATTGTGTCTATCTACTCTTTTCCTTTTGGTTTTTTGGTTGTTTTAGCGTATCGTCGAAATCGTCTTAAATTTAAGCAATACCTACATATATACATATTCCTGAATAATTTTCAAAACAGCTGATTAAAAGTAAAGCATTTAAAATAACGTGACCTCGACACCATTTCAAGTTAAAATTGATATTGAGATACTACAAATTAAAATTATGAAATCAAAATTAATATTAAGAAATGATAAATTGAAAATCAGTAAAGCTAACAAAAATTTAATTGAGAAAAAATTGTATTTAAAAAAAGCAAATTAATATTGAAACGATACAAACATGGTGTATAGTGAGTGCAGTAGCACAGCTGGACTGACTTTATTTACAATTTACTTATGTCAAAAGTAATAGTTTTAATATATTACTTTTTCAAGTGTTTTTGACAGTAGTACATTATTTTACATAAACAAAATGCCGGTTGTTTCTGTATCGTGTTGTATTACACCATGGTTTTATCTTCAGATAATGTATAACAGTAACTTCTATGGAAATATTCCTGTATACAAGGAAATTGAGAAAATACAATTCGAAATTCAGAAATCCTAATTAATCTTGAGAAATAACAAATTGAAAATGAGAAATCGAAATTGTTATTGAAACTAAGAATTGATATTGAGAAATTAAAATTTTGATGAAATTTTTCAAATATTTTTTTTACTTATAAAAAACATAACACGCTTTTAAGTTACAAATCTAAAAATAATTTTTATTTGTCAATTTCAATTTGTACTTTTTCAATATTGATTTACATACATTTTTTAATTTGAATTTGTTTTTTCTCAATTTCAATTTGTTATTTTAAATTTGTTATTTTTCAACATTAAATTCAAATTGTGTTTTCTCTGAATTTCAAATTGTATTTTCTTAATATCAATTTGGACTTCTGAATTTCAAATTGTATTTTCACAATATCAATTTACACTTCTTAATTTAAATTTTTTATTTCTCAATATAAATTTGGAATTTCTCAATTTCAACTTGAAAAGGTGTAATTTCTTCTATGTTGTATAACAGTTATGGCCGAATTCTCGGTCATTAGTTTAAGATTGGTAAACTAAAATACTAACTATTGTTTAACTATTACTTGGTATTCTTATATTGCGAATAAAGAATCATTAGTTAAGCCTTTGCCATTAGCTAACTAAAGACTGTGAATTTAGCCATTGATCTAAAAAAATATTTGGGTATAACTGTTTTTAACTGTTTTTAATGCAAATTATATTTTTAGTAGAAATTTAACATAACGTAAACTACCTACAAATATAATGGAAAACTTCGTTTAAAATAGTTTTTCTAGCTAAAATTATGTATATAACATAATTTGTGTAGAACAGTTTTGTGTATAACAGTTTCCTTTACTACAGCAAATTGTCTATCAAATAATAAATAATAAACTAATGAATATAAAAAGCTGCAGACATTATTTGTGATTATTTAAAGAAATTGTTAGTACTTTTAGACACTTTAAATTTCCATCATAAAAGGTTGGCAATTAATATCAAATGAAAGCTTATTTCATACTAAAGCAAGTATTTACACAAAAAAAATGTAACCACTTGTTTTAGCACAAATTTGTTTGACGTTATTTACTCTTACAAGAGTTTTGCCAGATCAAACAGCATCAAATAAATCAAAACTAAATATTTGTTGTGCTTTGGCCTAAATAAGAAAAGACTTTTTTTTAATAAATAAACGAATTCATATACATTTTATTTAGTGGTTATGTCTTTTTCGTCAAATATTTGCCAAGTGTGACCGTACCTTAAGTTTATGCATATTAAAAAAGAAAATCGAGCCTACAACTATTATTTGGCTGATTTGTTTAATGAGTTCTCTTGTTCGTACTAGTTTTAAATAATAGTTTAAAAATTAAAAGAAAATATAAAAAACATGAATGCTTGAATTTCTTTTTATTAATTACACACTAATTTTGTTTAGTTTTTCCTCAATACTTTGCTAATAACAGAGTGTTTGACATATTACAACATGCTTTTTTACTTTTTTGTTTTTGTTTCATTTGAAAAGTATGAGTTTAACAAAATTATTTATTCAATTTTCAGTTAAATATATTTATTATTTTGTTTAATTTTGTTTTAGTTTTTTCTTTCGTTTATTAAACTTAGTAGAGGGGGAGCAAATTTGTTGTTGTTGTTGGTTTGTTTTTCATTTTGTTGCTAAAATTTATACTAATAGACTCCATTTTGTTAGTTAAATAACAGTACATAATGTAAGTAATGGGTAAGTGTTTTGTTTTGGTTTTGTTTAATTTATGTTTGTATGGACATATGTATGTATGTATATTTGTTTTAACATTATAATTAATTGTTTATTATTCAAAAACGTTTGTATTTTTGTTTATTTGCTATATGTAGTAAGTAGGCGTATGTATTTAAATACTTTTTATTTATAATGAAATAACAATAATGATTTTTTTATGTGTTTTTCCTTTATATATGTATGTATATATTTCTATTGAAGTTATTGTTTATTTTTATAGATATTCAACAAAAATTAAATTTAAATAAAATATAAAAATTATATGCCGTCCTTAGGTTATTTATGCCCTGCAGTCCAGTCCAAAGTTACAGCCTCCAGAATCTAGATTCCATGAGACCAGCTGCTATTACATAAAATTACACTTTAGAATAAATTCAGTGCAGGGCATATTGCAACAACTAAAATGTACATATGTACATATGTATGTATGTATGTACGAGTATGTATTTATTTGCCTTTATTTGACTTACAAAGCCTTTATTACAGCGTTTAACAATTGTTAAAGGTAACTAAATTGTTTTTTTAATAAACATGTAGTATGTATTTAATTAAGTAAGTATAAATAAAGCAATAATAATAATAATAATAATAATAAAATTGCTGAAACAAAAATAAAAACGTAAAAAAAGAACAATAAAATTCGTAACAAGCAAAACATCATTATTTATTTTTAGTATTATTGTTTCTGTTGTTGTTGATTAATTTGTTGCTATTAAATCCTTCTAATTATGAGTTATACCTTTTCCTAATACATAATTAATTATTTTGCCTTGTTTTTGTTTTTAGTTTTTTTTTGTTTGTTTGTTTGTTTAATTTAAAGCTTATTGTGTTTGTGAACTTTCTTGTCTGCTTCATATGAATTCGTTTTTGAAAGAAAATCATACGATTGTGAAGTTCATAAATTTGTTTTTATTTTTATTTTTTCAACATTCACTTAATTACACATTTAATAACATTTATTATTATTAATATTATTACTTTTATTTTGTATTAAGTATTTACTTTTAATTTGTTGTATTTCTTTTCTTTTGTTAATAATAATTATATATTTTATTAATTTATTTGTTTATTTGTTTTTAATACATATCACAGATCCAGTACTTTTTTTTAATTAAAAACATGATTTTTGTTTGTTTGTTTGTGTTGGAAATTTTTTAACGCATTTTCTTAATTTGGTTTGTCCTTTTTTTTTTTGTTTTTGTTTTTGTTTGTTTTTGTTTTGTTTAATGGTCGTGTGAATTATGTACAACAAGTGTTTAAATTGTTTCGAGTTCTGTACGTGAGTGTTTGTGGGTAAGTGAGGAATATTTAGAGAAGAACAAAAAAAAAAAAAAAAAAAAAAAACAATATACTTCTACTATATAATTTCTACTTGCTTTAAAGAAAATGTCTGTGAAAATTTTATGAAGACGATTTGATGATTTGTTTGTTTAATAGTTTTTAAACGTTAATAACAAGTTTTTAGTAAATAAAGAAAATAGAGATTTGTTTGGTTAGCTGTGGATTGTTTGTTATGTAGAATGTAAATGTGTGAATGGTTTTTTACTTGGAGTTTTTGGTTGTATATTGATTTTATACTGGTTGTAACACTGCTCCTTATAGATTTGTTTAAAATAAAACAATATGCAGGCAGTAGTTTCATTTTAAACGTTCAGTTAGCCAATACTTAACGCCTGCTTTATGTCTTACTTATACAGTATTTTTAATAGAAGTTTAAGATTCTGCTCGTCTATCGTCTATTGCTAGCTTTTTTTCTGTCTATATCAATTTATAAAGCTCAGTTCAAAACACTATTTAAGTTCTCATCTGACTAAAATTAAATAATCAGAGTATCCACAACAAGAGCAAAACTATACTATTAATGAAATGGTATTGCATTAGATTTGCACAAGATTGTGAATTGCTCTAATATTTTAAAGTGTCTTTACTATATTGAATTATTATTATTATTTTTTTTTTTTGAAACTTATTATAAACCTTTAAACAGTTTATCGTAGTAACAGTATTTTCTCAAATTGAGCTAAAGTTAAATTTAGTATTAAATTATAAGCATACTTTTAGGTTTAATCAGAAAATGTATAAAACCGTCCGAAAGTATGTATGTGATTTCAAGATGTGTCTACTTTGCATTGATCAATCACTAGTGTAATTGACTGATCTGATGTCAGACACATTTATTCTTTTATTTAAGAATAAACATATGAATTTTAATAATTTATTAAAAACTTTGAAAGTTTATCCAAATTTGATATATCAAAAGCATATTCTTAATTACTTGAGACATTCCCAGTAAAAACTTGGTAAATACTTGCAATTACTGAACAGCTTACTTTTAACTAACAACTACATATCTACCATCTGCATTACTTAGCAGTAGTTTAGTAATGGTTGGCAAATAAACTGAAATATATTTAATCCTTAATAAGCTGATTAACGAAACGAAATTCTCAAATAATTCATTATATAATTAATCTTTGAATGATAAAATTTTTTTGCTAAATAATCAACTCCAATGAAGTGAAGTGTAATATAAACATTTGAAGTCATTACCAGTTTTTTGTTGTATTGTTTTAGTACATATTTATACAAGTCAATACTTGAACAATAACTTTCTGCTTAAAACTAAAGGATTTTGAAAAGGATAAGTAATCAATAGAAAGTTAATCAATTATGAATAGTTGTCCATCATTATCAACAACTGTTTTCTTTTTACTCATCATTAGAATTCAATTCAATCAACTATAAAACATTTCCCATCATTTTCAACAATTGCCAACATTTCACTCATCAGTTTATGTCGTTATTATATGACGTTTTTTTTTTTTTACATAACATTACTATTTTTTAATTCGCCAACGAATTTGTTTGAATGTTTTATATTTTAAAACAAAAAATTTAGGAAAGAATAAATTCTTGTGTATTAAAAAAAAAACAAAAAATTGAGCAATTCACAATCTTGTGCAAATGGCTTTGAATCATTGCATTTGCAAAAAGCTTTAGCATATTTTTGCTCTTGCTGTGTATTTTGTTAGTGTAAAGCAAAAATATGAAATATTCTTTCCACTTTCAATCTTGTAATTTTTACAAGAATTTTTTGAATAATCAGCTTTTTTCTATATAAATAATTTAGTTTTTAACTAAAATTAGTTTAAAACTCAATTCAACTTATTGAAATTTGTGGCAAAACAATTTGCTTTATTTCAATCTAAAGCAGAGGTGGGCAAACACATACATGCTATGATGATTATTTTAGTGTTGGTTAAACAGCAGAGAACTTTGTGTACTAAGAGAGAAAATCAGAAACATTTGAAAAAATCTGTAGCAAGATCTTGCCTGAACAAGTGCTAACCAGCAGTACAAAGTATACACAGGTGTCACGAGACACGTAATATAATCAAGCTCTATATTTATCTCTGTCTTTCAGAATTGTCTTTTGTTTACATATATTTTAACAGCATGTAACATTAAGCCATACACTTCAGAACTAAATATATTAGGTACTAAAACGTGATATACATATGCACCTTTTTCTTTATGAAACGTCAAAATTGTCACCTTTGTAAACTGATTTAAGTTAGATTTCTGAGATCCAGTGTGACCATTTTAGCATTTTCGCTGCTAAATTTAGCTTATTTTATTTAATAAATACTAATTTATTGGGTCGAATTATTCATTCCGTTCCGCAATTGCGGTCAGAAATTTTTTGTGCGGCAGCATAATTTGATTTTATTCATTCCTTTGCTGCGGTATTTTTCCTTCTTACATTTTACATATTCACCAAGGTTCTACATTTGTAAAGTGAAGTGGAAGTGAAATTTGTATTAAGTTTGTGTTCTAAATATTGTGAAAATGATTTTAAAAATAAAATATCATTTTTAGTTTGGTTCATCGTAGTATAAGTTTCACTCGTTTTCTAAAACGCCGTGAAATTGTCCATGTGGAATTGAAAACGAATTCAGTTTCATTTCGTAGTAGAATATAAAACATAGGCGATTGATTGATATTTCTTTCCGCTTAGTTTTCCTTAACGTGCGGAATCAATAATACCATTCATTATATGCTTGATAATAGCTTGAGTTGAAATTACAACTCTTGATCTACAATGGCAAAAATTAACTTCATATGATGGGGAAATTCAAAACAAATCTATAGTATTTTGGATACAAGCTTGTGCACGTCAAAGTCGTCTTATGTTCTGAAAATCTTAGTTTTGTCATTTAAGGCCGAATTTTCGGTCATTAGTTACCCATTGGCAAACTAAAATACTAACTATTGAATAATTATTATTTATATTTGAACTGTTACTTTTAAATCATTGATATTACTTTTGTTTCGGCTCGAGTTCATTAATTTAATTTTTCATTAAATTATTTTTTACTGAAGGTAGGATTATTACATGAAAATTATTATTAAAAATGTTATTGGAAATGTTTTTTTTTTTTACAGCAAATTTCGAACCACCAGTAATACTGGTTAAAGGATTGATGTTTGACTGTTGGCTAGTGGGCGCCGCAGTGGTGCAGAGGGTAAGAACGTCAAGAATTCTGATGAGAGAAAGTGGTGTTCTCGAAACATATGTAAATTCAACCAACAACCTAGGTTCGAATCCTAAGCCAGGAAAAAATTTTTCAATAACATTTTTAATAATAATTTTCATGTAATAATCCTATCTTCAGTAAAAAATAATTTAATGAAAAATTAAATTAATGAACTCGAGCCGAAACAAAAGTAATATCAATGATACTAACTATTGTTTAACTATTACTTGTTATTCTAATGGCAAACTAAGCATTGCGAATTAAGAATCATTAGTTAAGCCTTTGCAATTAGCTAACTAAAGATTGTGAATTTAGCCATTAGATACTCAGGGGGGTTATTATGTATTTCTATTCGAATCGGAAAATCAACGAATTCGTAAAAATGGGATTACGTATCGCGATTTTCGGAAATTTATTTCCGAACGTTCGTAAATTAAGGTAATTTTTTAATCCCATTCGGAAACCAAAAAAATCCCTTTCGAAATTGCAATTATGTATTACGAAAGCAAATGTCATATGTGTTATTAACGTATACAGATTTTTCGAATGCTATTTTGATTGCGGAAATTTTATATTTATTTTTTTACATACATAAAAGAAATTAAAAAAAAACAAATTTGAAAATGTAAGTATATACCTTTAATATTTTATTAATAAAAAAGTTTATTAAATGATTTTAAAATTTGAGATTTGGCAAAAGGACACCTCAATGTTTCTAATGCCAAAAGCAAATGCAGGGAGTTATGGCAGAGACTATCGCAAGATTTGAATGCTGCAGGTCCACCTTCACATGAGGTAGAAAAGTGGAAAAGGTATTTTTAATATCATCCACATACAAAATAAAATAAATATGAATACAATATAATAACAATATATTACAATATAACCTTTTTTCACATGAATTCCAAGGTATGAGCGGATTATAAGCAACACATAAAGGTAAAGTCTCGCCGCAACAAAAATAGTATTTCAGGAACTGGAGGTGGACCAAGTAATTACTGTTTCCTTTCACCGCTGGAGCAAAAAGTTGCAGAACTGCTTTCAATTAACGAATATATTGAAGGAATGAGTGGTACTTGTAGATATGGAGCACAAATAAATATTCCTACTACAACAAGTATTAGAGATGATGACGCAATTGAAGAAATTACAATACCTTGCAATAACTTTGAATTAAACAATAGTGAGACAACCATAAATACACCATATACTCCACATCGATATACCCGTGGTAGTTTAAATAAGCAGACATTATTAGAAAAAACAAGTAAACAATCAAATTAAATATCATGAAAATTCTATAGAACTTTTAAAAACCTGTGATGAAAACCAAAAAAAAATATTAACAAAATTAGACAAAATAAATAAAAATATTTCAACCACCAACAAATATTTAAAACGGAGCAGTGATACAATGGAACGCATGTACAGATTAAAAAATGAGAAGTTTGAATTTTTCAAGAAAAGTGAAATGGAAAAAAACGCACGGGAGGAACGTTTGTTTGATCTGGAAAAGGAGAAATTCGAATTTTTGAAGAAAAATCAATTGGAAACAACGAAATGCAAAATTCCAAAATTAGAATTAAAGAAAAAAAATTTTGAATTAGAGGAAAAGAAAATTTAATTAATGTAAATATTGAGTTTTCCCTACTTGCTGGAACAAAATCATCGTCATCACTTTCCCACAACAAAACACTATCCATTTTAGTTATTTAAATATTTTAGTTTACAATTTGAACTTTTATTTTAAACAAATTTGACGTTTGTATAAAACAATGCAAAGTGCTGCCTAGTTTTAACATATAAAAAACTGCCATTACTTAAAATTTCCCTTAATATTGCAAACACAACTCTGCTAGCTTTTCGAACGTACTACATAATACGATTTTCCTTTCGATTCGGAAATTCTTTTCGAAAGCCTTTTCGATTCGAATAGAAATACATAATAACCCCCCAGAAGTTGACAAATTTTCTAGTCAGACGTCTATTTACTAAATCAGGACTTAAATCTTCGGTATTCATGGTATTTAAGATAAATTTTATAATGTTTATGTATTTATATAGAAATATTTATTACTAAAACTAAAATGTTTACTTTTTATTTTTAATATTAGACTCTTGAAGAGAACCTTTAATAAATTGTTCTTCAAATGTTTTAATCATTAGTACCTCAAATTTTTAAAAATTATTTCAAGAAAGTATTTTAAAAAATTTAGCACATTTTTTGCTACATATTTTAAAATAAAGTTTAGCATTATTTTTAAACTGCTTTAGCCGCTAAACTTTTTTAAAATCTGGTCACACTGCTGAGATCCCAGCAAAGCAAAAAACAAAAATACGTCTCATTTTATTAAAGCACACAACTAAACTTATAGTCTACATTAGTGTGCCAACGTAAACAGAATTTTGTGGCTCAGCACTGTATGATCGAACGTCCGCTTACACACTCTTCAATTCTGACTCGTCAAGGCAAGTACTTTTGGTTGAGAAGGGAAAAGAGAATAAAAGGGGTACAAACTTGACGGTACTAGTCAATTTTCTTATATCCCTTTGTTTTTTCTTTCATGGATGTTGATTTGCATGGAAAAGTTCGAAAATGTAATTGACGTGTGTGAATCAAATGGCAAGTTCAAAAGAGAATTGCACAAAAACTGAACAGTGTGAAACAGGACAAAGTAAACATTGACCAACAGTCCCCCTTTTCGGAAAAACGAACGCTCAATAAACTTTGTGATTTTTGTGTGAAAAACTTTTTTTTAAAACCAAGAGATTTTCATACAAGCTTATTACACTGGGTGGCCAAATTATTAGTTACACTATATTAATTAAGATTTAACTGCTTTTAATACGTATATAAATTTATTTCTTGTACCAAATTTTTTCGTATTTTAATTCTGGTAATACTGTTAAATATTTTGTGCAGTGTCAACAATGATTGGTGACATTAGAGTGCAGTTGTAGATCATTATCTGTCATTCTGCTCTGAAGTGTGAAATATGCAATTTTGATTAAATTGATTAAAGTCTGGCATCACGATGAAGAACTAAAAGAAAATGTTCAAAAATGCATTCAAAGCAGGTGCAAGCTGTAATTGATGCCAAAGAAGGTTCTACGAAATATTAAGATTTTTTTTTTCAAAAAATTTTATAATATTTCTTTTCCTCAAACACATATTTTTAAAACAAAAGAATTTATTTTTAATCGAACTAGAAACACTTAATTAACCTAAAAGAAAAAATAAAAGGATAAATTTCCACTATTTTAAAATGTTATACGGCTTCAAACTACACAATTTTACATGTGTAACTAATAATTTGGCCACCCACTGTATATAAATTGTCTGTCCTATTTGTTTTATTGAATTTCAAGGGGTTATGACAGGGGTTTCTTAAACTATTATTGTGACAGCTGCCTGAGTTATTTCATTAGCTTGTTATGTAATACATATGTAGTTAATATGCAAATTGGCACGGAAAGTAGCAGTTAAGATTACAAGAAAATATTTATGCTATTTTTTCAATAAGGCCCCTTTCAGATTATGCAACTTTATTTGCGCAAATCTTGTGTTTGTGGGTGTGAGAGGAAAGATTGAAAATTATACTTGCGCAATTAAAGTTGCCTAATCTGAAAGGGGCCTAATTGACCTTTTTGAGTTAAAAGTCTTTTACTATTTTCGAATCACTTTTACTTGTATAGCAATAGAAACAATGAGAACTGTTGTAAATCACCCATAAGTTAAATATGAACTCTCTGAGTATTATACAAGATAATGGAATTTGAATTTACTTTACCACTAATTGCAAGGCTTTGCATAATTAAGGTCAATGAAAATACATAATTGTAAAATTCATAACATCTATAAAGAGACCAGTGTTTTAAATGAATGTCTTGACGTTTGAACGATTGATTATTGATTGATTTTTTTATTTTTATTAATGATATTTGAATTTTCTTTTACTGAGGACCTGATAATGATGATGAATATGCTTGCTATGAATTTTGTTGTTGCTTTTAAATTTAAATAAATTAATATTATTACTTTTGGTTTTTTGGTAAATTATATTTTTTGGAAACAATAAAGAAACGAACAAAAAATTAAAGAAAAAGTGTACAAGAAAGAGTGATAAAAGACGAGTAGATAAGGAAATAAAAATGTGGTTTTGTGTTTTATTTAAAAATTGTTTGTTTGTTATTTTAACATATAAAATATAATTATATAATTTTGCAAATAAGAAACAAAATTTTTGCGATTTAAATAATAATGAATAGAATCGAATAGAATAGAATAATATAATATAAAATGTAATTTATGAATTTAAAGTTAATGACACAATTTTGTTTTAAAAGCAGTGTAACTTAAAAAAAAATTTTTTTGAAGAACAGAATAAGGGAACAGGGAATAGAAAATAAATTTATTTATTTATAATTTTTTGCTTGTTAGTTTGTGTTTATAAATAATTAAAATTGTTGTTTTAAGCATAGTTAATAATCAAGGCACACTAGCATATAAATTATTATTTAATTATTTATAATTGTTTTTTTCTTGTTTTGTTTCATGTTTGTTGGGTTGTTGTATTTTGTTGTGTTTGTGTTATTTTTGTTATTGTTGTTGTTGTTGTTATCTTTTGGAAATTAAGGTAGAGTAACAGAAAATGGTTTTATGTTCTCTGTTCTGTATTTATAGCTAGAAATAATTGTTTATATATGAGCATAATTTTAATTTTAGATTAACTTAAATACTTGAAAAAAACACAACAAATATTGCACAATTTTGTTATTTATTTTTGTTTTGTTTTTGTTTTGTTTACAAAATATAAGAACATAATTTAATTTTAAATTTAACAGCAAAGGGAAAGGGGAAAATATTATATAACAATTTAATATATTTAATACATTATTAATTAATTAAAAACTTAAAGTCTAGAGATTTTATCAATGTTTAACAATACCCGTAACTTAATTATGAAGATTAGTAGAATATTTAATTATGTATTTTTGTTTTTAAATTATTGTTTATTGTTGTTTTTCTATTAAATTGAGTTTTAAATTAAAATGAACGTTTTCAGTAGTTACATGAAGTTGTTGATTGAATTGATTATGAAAGTTTGAATTGAAATTTGATGGTTCTTTTCTGGGGGGGAGGGAAGGTAGTGGTTTTGTTAAGTTTATTTAAATGTGTAATAGAGTTTGTTTATATTAATTAAAGGAAACTACGCTGATTTGATGTTTTTATTTTTATTTGAGTTGAGTGACTTTTTTTAAGTGGTGGATGGTATAAAAAAAGAGGCGCTTTTTGGTAAATTTGATGTAAAATGATGAGCAGTTGTTTTTTGTTTTGGCAGTCTTGTTAAAAAATAAATAAAAAACACAGTTTCTTTTGTGGAATTTTTTTATTTATTTATTAGTTTATTTTTTTTTTGTTTTTTGTTTTTAAGAAATTACAATTTTAGTTTTATTTAACACAATTTAATTAAAATTGAAATTAAAAATGCACTTAATAGTTAAACTATAGTGTATTAAAAATAAATGAAATATAATTTTTGTTTGTGTTATATAGATAGATAGATTAGATAGCTAGTTACAATTAAAGAAACTTGTTTAATTTGTAATGTGATGTCCAAAATATATAAATTTGTAAGAAAAAAAATTAACGAAAACTAAAGAATTATTTATAAATGTTAGCTTATGTTTTGTTTTGTTTCTTTTAATAAAAATGGAAGTGAAATAGTGGTCTTTTGTTTTTCATCTTAACTTGGGGTATGCGTGTAAAATTTTGGAAAGGTATGAAAAGTATATACAAAACAATAATGAGCAATTTATTCAAAGAATACAAATTGCACTTCACTAAATGATTTACAAAAACAATAGATATAATAGAGACAACAATTATTGTATATATGTATGTATAATAAAAAGAAACTAAACAAAAATATTATTATGTGATGTTTATTGGTTTCTAAACGAAAATAACTTATTATTAAAACTATAAAAAATATGTATGTATGTATATGTATGTATGTGGTAATTTATATAAAATACAAATGAAAAAATTATATTACTGTAAATATAAAAAAAAAATAATTTGCAAATTGAAAATTTATACACAAGACGAGCAAATTCTTTAAAAGAGAAATCAAAAAAGGCATAAACAACTGGCATTTCAATATCAATAAAACACAATTAAAAGAAAAATTATAAGAAAAAGATTAAAAATTTGAAAAAAAAAACAACAAAATCAAACCATAAGGAGAAGACTTGTATAAAGCGCGTTTTTAAAACACATTACCACTTTACTTTTTTCAAACCATACTTTCTTTTCAACACAAAAAAGCCACTCAGCTCTCTCTCTCTCTCTCAACCTAGAAAAAAAACCATCAACCAACAGCTGTAAAACAAAATCATTAAAATAAAATACAAATGAAACAAATGTAATAAAACTTAAATAATAAAACATTTAACAAATACAATCAGTTAATAAAAAAAAGAACATTTTATGGGTAGAGATAAATATTTTAAATATTTTGGGGCAAAAAAAAAAAAAGAATTAAAAAAGTCACCATCATCATTTAAAAGGTAAACATTTTACTACCCTATTATTATATATTATTTCTAGAAATTAATAATTACCTTGTTTCAAGCTGAAAACGTTCATTTTCTTTAAATATTTACCTATTATTTAACGAAAACAAATTAATATTTAACATTAACAAAAAAAAAAATTCCTGATTTTCATATTTATATTTATGTATATTCGGTTTAAATGAATTTCAAAGTCTTTGCAATTGAAACATTTTGAGATCCATACCAATTTATTTAGTAGGTAAGGTCTTTCTTAAATTTCTATATTGTGGGGAAATCTTTTAAAATTTATTCTATGACTTTAAAATTCATTTTTGCTTTTTTGTGGGTTTTGTTTTAACACAATTATTATTTATGGCTTTTATATTTAAAACACTATATATTCTCTTTACACATTATTATCTTTTGTAACAGAAAACAAACAACAAATAAAAATAAAACAGTTTTAAAGAAAAAGTAAATATTTAAACTATTAAAGAAAAAACAAAATTAAAAGAATTGTATTATTTAAGAAAAACAAAACAAATAAAGAGCCTAATAAAAACCGTTTAGAATAGCTTTTATTCTTACAAAGTGGAAATTTTTGTAGAAAAAAATATAAATCTGTAAAGAATTACAGTTCTTTCTTAAACTCTGCTATATAATTGGAATTAGCAGTTCTACAACTCTTGAAGAATATGTAATAAAAATTGTACACAGTTGCTGAACAAAAAGCATTATAATTGAACTGATTCAAGTATTTCAATACTTATATAAATATTTGTTTTAAAGAAAGAAACTTGTTTAAATTCAGCTTCTCTAATTTAAAAAAAGCCAATAACTGAAAACTAGAGTTGACATATTATAGACCCAGATGTTGTTTAGCATATTTTAGAAAAAGCTAAACATTTAAAGAAATATGCCACAAAAAAAAACAGAACAAAAGAAAATGTTGTCATTCAACTTTGTTTGAAAATGTTTTAAACATTAATTAGCTTCAAATATTACAATATTTTATACATATACTTAAGAATAATATAAATTTTATGCAACATGGGCAATAAAAAGTTTTTAATTGTTGTTGCTTAAAAGATTTTAAAGTATTTTGTTTTCGAAAGCTTTTAAACTGATAACCAAAATATTGCAGTGTTATAATTAAACACCATTTAAGGCGTTCTAAAGAAGCATATAATTTCCAAAGAGAATAAAAAAAATTATTAAAATTTTTGAAAAATTTATTTTTCTTATTTAAAATGCAAAAAAAAATTAAAAGGGACAAAAAAACTGGTTTCACATACTTCAACTGCCAAGTCTCAGTTATCATGTTTAAATAAAAAAATAAAAATTTCCTTGAAATTTAAAAAAAATCTAAACGAAAAGTTTTAATAACTTTAAATTAAAGGCTAACTTTTTTTATTTTAATTTTAAAATAATTAAAAAAATCAATAATAAAAACCTGCTAGCAGTTTTTTATAGTCCTGGTTATAGTTTATGTTATTCTTAATAAATATATGAATTTTGAGGCAATTTCAAAAAATTAGTAGAACAAAAGTTTTTTTTTAACTTTTTAATGAAATCCATATTTTGAAATTTGAATTTTTTTAGAATTTGCAAAATTGTTAATAAATTACATAGCAGCTGGATTTATATAAATTTTTACAATAAAAATTGTAGAAATAAAAGTTGTTCATGTCTTAAAACGATTTGTATTATATTCTTTATATTTTTTTTTTCAATATATTTTACTATTTTAAAAATAACAATTTTTTATGAAATTCATAACTTTTCAACAAACTTATGACCCAGCATGAGAAATAAAATCAACTATTTTGCCTTGCGTTTTTGTTTTTTCTAGTAAGTATTTATAAAAGAAAATAATAAAATTGATTTAACTACTTTTTTGTTTTTGTTTGTTTGTTTTTTTTCTTTTGTAAGGTTAAAGGGAAAATTTTGTTAAAAATTATTTCTATTTAAGATTTGTTTGTATTTAGTTTTTATCATTTACTAACTTTTGTTTTATTTTAATTAATGTTTTTTTTTGTTTTTAAATGGTTTTACTTTTTTTTAATCCTTTAAGTCAAAATTTAATGAAAAAACTTGTTTACGATTTTTTCTTTAAAAACTGTTTACTAAATTTTTGTTTTGTTTCTTAAATTTTCTTTCTTTTGTATTGTAAGATTTTTGTTTGTTTGTTAGTTTGTTTGTTACTTTTTATATTGAAATTATAATTAATATCTAAAAAGTTTTGGTTTTAAACTCCTTTTTGTTTTATATAATATAATATTATTTGTTTGTTTGTTTTATTTGTTTAAATTTTGTTAAATATTTTACTAAGTTTTTTTACGTTTTCTTTTATATTGTTAATTGTTTTATAATGAAATTAATAATGGTTGTATGTAGATGTGGTAATTAAGTTAATGATTTAATTTCATTACTTTTTAGATAAATAATTTGTTGTTAGCGATTTTACATAAAGAATTTTTAAAATCATTTCTTTTTTGTGTTTTTTTTTTTGTTTTTTTGTTGTGGGCTAAATTAAATTTCTATACAAATTATTAAAGTTGTATTATGTTGTGTGGGGAGGGGGGAGGGGGAGGTTGGTATTGGAGGATAGTTGGTGAGTGTGTAGATTTTTTTTTTGCATGTATTGTGTATATATATATATGTTTTTTGTTTTATATATGTATGTTAGTATGTATGTTTATGTAGATTTTATTTGTTTTAATTCACAACAGTGGCTAATGGAATTTGTCGCGCTCTTTTTGTCTCCTCCTCGTTGATTTTTTGTTCAATTAAAAATTGAGCTTTAGCAATGGCACTCTGTTGACCAGTTATTGTTACAATACGATTTCTAGTGCCAGGTGCGAATATACCTTTCTTTGAAATTTGCACATTTGCGCCCGATACATGTTGTATTTCAACTAAACTACGACCATTTGGACCTGGAATTATTTCATTTTTATAATAATTTCATTATCAATATTCATTTCAGAAATCTTGTTATCAAAAATATAGTATGTATGTTTATTTATATATGTTTGTATATTGGATAAAATATTAGTTGAATTGAAAATAGAAAATTAATCAAAATTGCAATTTTTTAGCACAAAAATTAGCAAAGGAATGGTTTTTTTAGTAAAACTTTTAAGAAATATTATGCTATTAAACTATTATATAATTGAGGTATTTTTTTTTTTTTTTTTTTTTTTTTTATTTTATTAGAAAATAAATATTAACTTTTTTTAAGAAAAAAAAAAGTTAATTTAAATTGTCTTTTAGTTGTTTTTTAACCAATTGCACTAATATCCCTTAAGGATTAAAGAAATAAATGTTTATAGTTTATAATGTAATTAAAACTTAAAAATCTAGGGGAAAATATGCAAACTTTATAATAAAAGTAAAATTGTAATATAATAACAGCTAAACAAAAACCATAATGACAATGACAGTAAGTTATACATAAATGGATTAGGAAAAAGGAAAACTTAAACTAAAAGTGCAAGTACAACATAATAAACTAAATTACATTAAAACCAAAAAGAGTGAGAAAATATTTTAGCAAAAAACTCTAAACCATAACTTTCATTCTGGATTTGAAAGCTAGAATTTTCACTTTTCCAACTCTTTTTCTGTTGTAAACATAATATTTATAATATGTATTTAGAATTGTTAACATTTACAAAGTGCAAAAAAAATATTTTAAACATAAAGCTGCGCCCTTTAATTTTATAAAAATATGTATGTATATATGTATAGTTAATTGTATGCTTTTGTATTTAATAAGAAAATAATAAATGAACTTTTTAATAGAATTGTGTTTGCAGGACAAAAGAACCAGCCTTTTTATAGCATTAGCAGGCTTAGTACTCTTAGTACTCAAAACAGAAAGAGACGTTCAAATGTAGAAATATTTAGTAACAAAACAAGCAAATGGAAAACTGAACTGAACTGAAATACATATATGTATTTAAATTAAAATTTTAATGGAATATGTTGTTTGGGTTTGTATGTCTAACATCACAGATTCTTTTACAATAAATGGAATAAAATTCTAAAAAAAAAGAAATGAAAACGAACGTCTCTGTTTTTGCACTATTTCAATGGGAGATTTTTGTTGTTTGTTACTTTTGTTTCCATAAATGTGTGAGAAAGAAAAAAGAAAACATGACATTTTTTAATGCGGCAAGAACTTGACTAGATATACAAAACAAAAAATTAATAAAACAAAAAAAAATAGTTAATAAAATAAGTTATTGTGTAGAAAGTTTAACTGGTAAATAAATGGTACAAAGAAGTATTTATGAAATGTTTTGCTTTTGAGCCAGTAAAATGTTATTGGAATTTCTTTTCTTTTTTTTTTTTTTGAAAAAGCAAATGTGCTAAAAAGCAAAAGAAATCCCTAAAAGGAATGTTTTGTTTCCTTGAATTAATTAGCCAATATAAATCTATATTGTAAAAATAAATGCATATGTACCTACATATAAAGACTAAAAAAAAGGAATGTTTTTAGAAAGTATGAAGGCTCAGTATAAGAGTAATTAAAAATGTAATTAAAAAAGGCACTTATGTTATTTAATTATACAAAATATAAACTATAAATTGCAATACACTTACAGACAAATTATAAAATCATTAATAACTAAAAAAAGGTGTAACAAATCAACAAACATATGGTTGTTTTTAAAAATATATGTATGTATAAATCAAATATTTAAAAAAAAAAAACAGGCACCCGAATTTTGGTTTTTTAAAAACCTTGGCTTTTAAGCAAACAAACGTTCAAACGGAAAAAGGTTTAAATATTTGAGCTTCATTTCTTGCATGGAAAACAAGAGTGAAAAGGAAAAGCTAGGTTAGGTTTTTGTTTAATTATTTTTTTTTTCTGTTTGTCTGTTTTTAGTAGGGATAATAAAAACGTGGCCCACCTAAGATAGCGCCTACAATAACTTCAGGAATTTCCACATTTTTGGTATCCTTGGGACCCAATTCGGCCGGTGTTGGACTTTTGCTCATGCCGCTCAACGTATGGGCAGCCGTGGCAGCACTCAATGAGGGTGCAGTAGTGGCGGTACCTGTAGCAGCGGTCAAACCAAAACTATTATTATTCATTGACACGGGTGTGGCCGCTTGACCGGCTGCTGCATTGCCTAAATGGCGGAAATGATCGAATTGTGCCGCGGCAGCAGCAACATCCAATTGAGTTTGCGTGGGACGCGAGGCAGCAGCAGCGGCGGCGGCTGCAGCTGCGGCTGTGTATTGTTCCAAATTGACTTGGCCTACGGCACCGAAGACATTGCCCGCATTGGCGGCAGCATTAGCAGCGGCTGTTTGTTGTTCCAACGTGGATACACCTAAATAGCTGCCGAGTGTTGCGTGAGCACCATTGGTGTGTTGCAAGCCGACACCCATACCAAGAACACCATATTTAGCTAAAACGCCTAAGGCAGCGCACACTTCAGTGGTTGCGGTTTCGGAATAGCCCAAACTTCTTAGAGCAACCTGAAAGTCGACAATGGAAAGTTGATTAAATTAAATATTTAAAATTTCCAAATTAGAAATTCCAATTTGCATATAATTTTATTCTAAAAAGCATATTTACATATTTAAGTTTAGTTTAAAATGTTTACATGCTTTCGATTTTCGATATGAAAATAGTTCAAAGGTTTCTATAAATGCTGATTGTAAGATGTATAGGAAATAAAAACCTAAATATTTTTTATTTTTGGAATTAATATTTTATGTAATATTTGTTGTTGTAATATCGAATTTAGAAATTTTCGAAAATTCAAATTTAATTTAGATTTTCAGTATTACCAATTCTGTTGAAAATAACTTAATTTTAATGCTTTACTTATAAAATTAACCATGTCTAACAAAAATTTACTTCGAGTTTAATTTCGAATTTCTTTAATATAGATGCATGTAAACATTTAATATATTTTCATATGTTTAACATGTTCGAAAATTCCAACTAAATTTCGAAATCGATTAATTTGCTAAAACAAAATTAGCAGTTCTATGGAATACTATTCAGTGAATAGTGCCTGTTTAGCACTTACCTTAATATGTTCCAATAATTGAGTGGCCAAAGCTAGATTTGGTGCTGGATTTGGTGAGCTCAAGTTCAACGACAAATTAATGCCTGTACCATTGACTAGAAGACCAGCTGCGGAAGCGGCACCACCAATTGTTGTACCCAAGGTGGAATTTAACGAGGCGGTGCTCGAGTTAATAGCATTCTGATTGGTGGCATATGGCGAACCGGTAGGATTGAAATTGGCCACCGGCCCATTAACATCGGCGTACGATACATTCAAACAAGTGCCCGACTGGGGATCTTCGACAATTTTCGATAAGATCATTTTGCAGGCATTTTTATTGTTCTCCTTGTCGCCAATGATGGTGATGCAACGTTCTTGCAATGAAATATCCTTGGGCTTTTGGCTGATCTGCACATAGGAGCCACTTTCCTCTTTGACTTGCTTAATGTAAGCACCACCCTTGCCAATGATCATGCCGGCCGTGGAATTGGGCACCAAAATTTTCACTTGTTTATCACGTTCCTGGCTCTGTTTGTTTTCGGCATCCAAGATTTTTGTATTCAAATCGGGCTTTTCGCGGATTTTATCCATAATGAAATCAAGTACGGTCATAATGCCTTCAACGCTGCCGGTTATCAAACATACACGTTCAGTAGTACCTGTATTTGTAAGAAATGTTTTTTAAATTTCACTTTCAACGGGTTAAATTTCAATAACTTACCTGGATAGAAATCATGAGATTTGGACATTTTAACACGAGCACCAGTATCTTTTTGTAAAGAGGCAATGGTCTCGCCTCCCTTGCCAATTATGGCACCGGAGGCCACGGCTGGTACTAAGATCTTCATGTGATAACTTGAATCACCTAAAATAGAATTCAAGCAAATATTATTTATACAAACTTTTTGTAAAGTAAGAGTTACAGATTAATATTTAGATATTTGGTTGTTGTTTTTTAAATATTAGGTTCGAAAATTAAAAATAATAACATCTTATTTCATCATTATGTTATTTTTATACTTTTGACTTCAATGAGTAATGAATTTTGCGATTGAAACACTGATTTGTTATAGAAATTATTATACATGGTGTAACAGAACAAGGTGAGTGCAATAGCACAGCTGACTGATTTTGTTTACAATTTACTTATGTCAAACGTAATACTTCTTCAAGTGTTTTTGACAGCAGTACATTATTTAACACCAACAAAATGCCTATTGGTTCAGTATTGTCTGGTATTTGTTGCCGATTTGCATTTACCTTGTATAATTACACCATATTATTACATTTGTAAGACTCTAAATGAAATTCTACACGGAAAGAAATTAGTGTTTCATTTGACAAATGAAATTAATGTAAATGTTAATGATTTGTTGCGTTCTTATGAAATGCTTAATGAAGTTTTATGAGTGCAATGAGTTTTAGGCATATTTAATCACAACATTTACCTTTGACAAGATGTAGTTTTATGTTAAAAATTTTGAAAAATAAGCAAAGAAAATATAAAATATTTTTACAAAAAAAATATTTCATAAAGGAATTGGTTCTAAAGCTTTGCTGAATGGTGGAAGCCACAAAATGAGCGATGAAAGCTGCTTTTTCTAGATAAAAAAAACTTGTTTTTTTTTTAGTTTTAAAATCATTTCAACATTTTAAAGCAGGGCTATTTACTAATTAAGTAATACATTATAAGTTTGAGTTTATTAAACTGGGGACTAAGAACTTTTTTAAATTGGGCTTAACAGCCAATCCAGCTTTTTTTTTTATCAATATTTAATGAAACACATTTTTTATAGAAACCGAGTTTTATAAATACATATTTGATAAAATATTTAAATTGTTATCTAGAAACTGTTTAGAAACTCGATTACATTACTAATCGTAAGTAATGCAGAAGGTGACATAAGTTGAACTCAGTTTAATAATCTGTCACAGTGCTGCTGACGATAGCTTTTAAACAAGGGATAATTACTGGTAATAGAATTTCCATGCACTTTTTCTTAGTTTAAATTTACATATTAATTTATAATTTAAACAAAAAAAACCTAAGTATGTATTTATATTACAATAAATTAATTAGTATTTAAATCAAATAAAACATTTTAAAAAAATTTCAATTTAAATTTAGTTTTTGTTTTGTAAAAAAAAAAACAAAAAAAAAAACAACAAAATTATGAACTTTTATAATGACATTTATGAAACAATGAGAAAAGCTTACCATGAGGAAAATTATTGTTATTATTTTCAATTTCAATCTCTAATCCAGAACAAACAGACTCACCTAAAAATAGACAAAAACATGGACAACAAAATGGAGCAGCATACATAATAAAACAATGCCACGTTTTAAATAATTTTTTTTTTTTAATTTAATTATTTGTTTTTTTTTTTTTTTTTGAAGGGGAAAAGGAGAAAGAGAAAAAAAATAATAAAAAATATTATTAGTTTAGATTCAGTTTATTGTATTTTAATACACATACAAGTTTTATAAATCAATGTTTAAACAAAAGCAAAAATAATCATGATAAAATAAAGATAAAGAAGGTAAATAATGAAAAGCTCTCATTATGATTGAAATGAAAAATGAATGAAAGAAACTTTAATTAAACAAAAAATTAAAAATAGTAATGAGAAAATAAATGTAAGAGTATGTGTGTTTTTTAGAATACATATATGTACATATGTATGTAAATGTAAGAGTATGTGTGTTTTTTAGAATACATATATGTACATATGTATGTATGTATGTAGATATTTATCTAACACGTAATGTTTATATTAAAGGTCTACAATTAAAATCAATAAATAGCTAAAAATTGTTTTATTCGTAATAAGCCAGCATTAAACAGTGTCTAACAGAAAGAAAACCACATTTATTTAATGTTAATTAAAAATTTTATAAAAGTCTAAAAGAACTGGTGCTGAACAATTTATTCATATATGTATGTAGTTATAAAACTGCGATAAAATAATTGTAATTCATTGTTGAAATTTTAATATTATTGTTTATATACTTTTTTATTAACAAAATATTTTTATAAAAATTTTCTTATTCGAAGATTTACTTCTAGTTAAATATAAAAGAATTTGAAATTTATTTTTGTATATCTCTAACTAGAAGTAAATCTTCGAATAAGAAAATTTTTATAAAAAGTTTTTACATAGTACTCGCAAGAGGAAAAATTCTCATTTAGTCAAAATATTTTTATATAATAATTCTTATTTTGCAACAGTTTTCCTTTAAGAACGCCCACATATGTATATAGTATGAGCGTGACATCTCATAATACATAAAAAGCCTTAATATTTTATATTTCCAATTTTAGCTTTAGTTTTTGTATAAAATAATAGAAATTTATTTAAATTAGTTTTTAATAGTTTTAAAAAATTAATTCTTAGACTTTAATATTTGCCGCGTATGTTCCAAGTATGTGGTTTTCCGGTTTAACGAATTATATATTGTCAGGCTCATTCGTTATATCGAAAAATTCGTTAAATCCGGTAGTTTTTTAAATATGTTTTATTAAATAAAAAATCATGTTTATTTATTCTAATTCATAACAAAAACAAAACAAAAATAATTAGCTCATATCACATTCAATTAAATAATTAGTTCAAACAAAACTAAAAAATGACTTTGTAACGTATAAATTTTGATTTTGGTGTGCGAAAAATTTCTTTACATACAAATAAATTTTTCTCTGAATCCATTTTTTTCGTAAAGCGTCTCTTATAACATTGTACAAATGTAATTGCAATGACTCTCTTTTGATTTCATTTATTTTTTTAACGTTTTTGCAAAAAAATTCGTTAAACCGAGTACATGATATTGGCACATAATCATAATCATAGAAAAAGCATACTTTAAGTAAAAGTAGACTTTTAAACAACAAAAACATATAAATTTTGTTCTGAATTTAAAACAAAAGCATGCTTTTGCTTAAAGTATGCTTTTTCTATGACTATGATTATGGGCCATTTTCATTTGTTCGTAATATAAGGTACTCAATGGAAAGAATATGACTGTTCGTTAAATCGCGAATTCGTTAAATTGAGTATACGTTAAACCGGAAAACCACTGTATTTTATTTTATTGCTGAATTTAAGAGTGTGCCATCTTATTATACATAACAAGCTTTACTTATTATTTTTTTACCATCAGATTTTTTTATACTATGTAGCCGATATTTTAACAAATCAAATATTCACAGACTTTAATTTTTTTGTCCCGAATGTAACAGGAATTTTGTTATTGTTGTTTATATTAGTTTGAAATGTCTTTAAATTTGGCATACAAATTGGCATACTTTTAGGCATTTATTAAAACAGTAATTCTAGAGGTACGATCGCACTTATTAATTATTAACAAATATTTATTCTTATTTTATTTGATGCTGTTTGATATTGCAAAACTCTTGCAAGAGTAAACAACGTCAAACAAATTTGTGCTAAAAAAGTGGTTACGCGCTTTTTTGAGTAAATATTTGCCATGTGTGACCATACCTTAAGAGTTTTTCATTTTCAAAGTCTTTGTTGGTGCATTTTTAACAAGCTAATAGAAAATTAGAAACTGATGATGATGATTTGATTCGAACGAAAGCAGTATTCAAATCGGAATACATACTCATCCAACCTTGTAGACTCATTCAGCAAATACTTAAGAATAAACGACTGTATTTAGTATTGTCACAACAATTGAATCTTATCTTATTGATATGTGAATAAGATTTAGACTCCAGATATGTTATTTTTAAATAAATCAATTCACATTGATGTATTAGCAAAGATCTACTTTTTGTCAATAGATTTTTAAATACCAGCCTACTACTACTACTAGACACATACAGAAAAATAAAATACACAAAATACATTCAATTAAAATTTGTGTCAAACGGAGATGGCCTATTACGTAACCATACTGTTCCCTGCCCTCTGGTCATCCTACGTTTTCAATATTCTCCCATAATCTGCCTACATCCAGTTCTCTGCTTTATGTTAGAAACATGACATTACAAACTCAATATATGTTTGTATAAACATTGAAAACACATTTTATTATGATGACATGAACGCATTTTGTTATGCACCTGATTAAATGTTACAAATACACTGTACTCATGTTTACACGAGAACATGCACATAGTCTACACATACTTATAAATACAGTCGACACTCGAAAAACAAACACACATCAATATCTGATTATTACTGCTGTGTATTGTAAAATACAAATAAAAAACAGAACACAGAATACAGAGAAACACAAACAAATTTTTTTTTATTTTGTAAACCTGAGAGCTAAACAACCTCAAAGGCAAACAATGTATGACTGCAATCTATTAAATATTATATCTTGTATATGAGAGTTTTTATGTAAAATATGAGTGCGTTGTTGTAGTTATATACAATATTTGTATATGTATGACACATATACAAGTACATGCAACCTTGTGACATTAATTGCAAATGGAAAATATAGTTGAAATATGTGTTTGCACAAACATTTCTTTAATGTGTTTGATGTATGTATAAACATTAAGTACTCTTTTAACGATTTCTAAAGTCATTAATATGGAATTACAAATTTTCAACTAAAGGGTTAAAATGTTGTTAGCTGAAAGGCAAGCTTTTATTTTCAGCCATTTTCTATTTAGAAACGTTCTCAAAATATGGGCAGTAGAGGGGTTTTAATGGAACTAAGAAACCTTAAAGCATTTACATGGAAATATAGTAGTTCTATACCGCCAGACTTAGTCTTGCCGACATTTAAACAAATATTTGAATAAGACAAGCTAAAATAACTCAGCTAGTTGCCTCTGGTGCTCTTAAACTGTTTAATGCAAAGTTTTTGTAACTAATTGCCACCAAATATCAAAAGTTACACCCCCCAGCCATACATAAGTATTAACTACAGATCTTATGTTATTTGTAAAATTAATTACTTTTTGCTATTTGATGTCTAAGTCTTTTTTTTATAGTAAAACATGTGTAGGCAGGATAACAAAATATGTTTTTCAAATACTAAATGTTATATGCCTAAGGCCGTCAAAACGGAACTTTGCTTTAAATACTCATATATACAGCACTATCAAACATATTTAACGTTTTATTCATATAACATTTCTATACTTAAATGTAGTATTTCTTTATAAAGAACACCAACAACACCAACAACAACAGCAACAATATTTAAACAAAATAAAGAAAAAATCCACAATACTACAATATTAGATCTCGTGTGTGCACTAGTTACGATTTAATGCTAAAATCAGTATATTCTTTTGTAATCTAAATCTAAGCAGACAACTATGAAATCTAATGGTACTTTAAATTTATTAAAGCATTGGCTACATTGAAAAGATATGTGTTAATATGTTTTGCAGTTTTTAAGCTTTTGCAGACTGTAAGTCATTTTTTAAAAACTATCTCAACATCATACATAGTTTCAGCTGAATATATTAATGTTTTAAACATATATTTAAAACAAAATTTAAAAAGCTTATTTAAGCTCTTTCAAGACTTTTTATTTATATTAGCTTTTTTATATAGAAGATTTTTCTGAAATTTAAAAAAAGCTTGAAAATATTTTTTAGTGTTTTAAACATATATTTAAAACAAAATTTAAAAAGTTTAAAAAGCTTATTTAAGCTCTTTCAAGACTTTTTATTTATATTAGCTTTTTTATATAGAAGATTTTTCTGAAATTTAAAAAAAGCTTGAAAATATTTTCGTATAATTTTTTAGTGTTTGAAACATATATTCAAAACATAATTTAAAAAGCTTCTTTAAGCTCTTTCAAGACTTTTTTATATAGAAGATTTTTCTGAAATTTAAAAAAAGCTTTAATTCTCGTAAAATATTTTAGTGTTTTAAACATATATTTAAAACAAAATTTAAAAAGCTTATTTAAGCTTTTGCAATACTTTTTCTATATATAAGCTTTTTTATATAGAAGATTTTTTTTTTCTTTAAAATCGTTGTGCTTAAAAAGTTTTAAGTTGTAAATTTGAAATATTTGCGTAAAAACTTTACGATAACAATTTTAACTTTAAATCTTTAAACTTTGGAAAACTTGAATTATATTCTTTAGAAAATGATTTGTAATTAAACAGAAACATTTTCAATATAATGCTTTGCACACTGTCTTTAAATGTGAAGACACAGTGGCTTTTAAATAGTTAGTTAAAATAAACTGAACGTAATTAAATTAAACATTTTACAAAGCTTTTTAGAAGTCTTAGCCAGGGGCCAAATTACCGCATTCGTGATCGAATGAGCTATCGTATCGAAAAATGATTTCGATATCGAAATTATGATAAAATGTACTAAATTTCTTGCTCGATATCGAATGCCATAATCTCAAATAAGAAAATTACGATCAATTTTACTCGATATCGAATGCGGTAATTTGGCCCCAGGTCTTTCCATAAACAAAATTTAATAAAATTTAACAAATTTTTTCCAAAAAAAAATTAATTTTGGGAATAAATCTAAACCTAAGCATATTGTAGGACATTTCTGCATTCCTTAAGGTGTGGTCACTCACGACAAATACACCTAATACTATTTTTACACGGTAATTGGTTCCAGGATACCAGAAATATCTCGATATTTATTGAACGTGTAGCAGTGCCCTATGACACCAAAGCATTTTTTCTTGTTGGTTTTAGATTTTATGCACTCATAGGAAATTCATCTAAAATTGCTCTGACCAGTAAATTTGCTTGTAACCAAAAAAAAAATTAAGTCCAAAAGATTTTGAATCGTGTTAAATTGACTAAAATCGTGTAAGAAAATTTATTTTCAAACCGTGTTAAATCAAAATCGTATAAAAACAGAATTAGGTGTATTTGCTCAAAGCGGAACCACATTTTTTAGCGCACATTTGTTTGACGCTAGTTGATCTTACAAGTGTTTTGTAAGATTAAACAGCAACAAATGAAATAGAACTTAATTTGTTTGTATAACTTTTCTTAAATTAAATTACTTGTTTTGTAAGATTAAACAGCAACAAATGAAATAGAACTTAATTTGTTTGTATAACTTTTCTTAAATTAAATTACTTATTTGAATTAATAAAAGAATTTAATAGCCTGTTTGCCGATCTCGAACGTTAACGTTCACTTAGATAAGACTTAAGACACAAACTTTTTATCGTATCTATTTTTTACTCAATCAAGTTTGTTTATTCCACAATCAAGTTTATGTCTTAAGTCTTATCTAAGCGAACGTTAACGTTCGAGATCGGCGAACAGGCTATAAATATATATTTTACTTATTGGTTACGTCTTTGTTGTCAAATGTTTGCATTTAGAAAATGATGAACATAATTGAACAGAATCATTTGTCTATATAATGCATTCAAATTATCTTCAAATGCTTTAATTAAGTTGAAATAAATTTAAATTAAACATTTTAAATATTTTTTAGAAGTTCACAGAAACCAAATTTCCATAATCTTAAGGTACGGTCACATTTGGCAAATATTTACTCAAAAAGGCGTAACCACTTGTTTTAGCACTAATTTGTTTGATGTTGTTTACTCTTACAAGAGTTTTGCAAGATCAAACAGCATCAAATAAATTTAAAATAAATATTTGTTGTGCTTTGGCCTAAATAAAAAACTTTTTTTTTTTAAATAAAGAAACAAGTTCAAATATATTTTATTTAGTGGTTACGTCTTTTTCGGCAAATATTTGCCAAGTGTGACCGTAGATTTAGAGTATTTCAAATTGATATTTGAATGCTTTATTGCAAATTGTTAACAATTGCTGCAATAATATTTGTTTCATGACTTTAAGTACTAACTTGTTAGTTTAGTTTTTTTTTTTTTGTAATGTCTTCCAAGTGATTTAAAATTGCTTCCAACATTTTCCCTCAAGAAAGCAAAAGTTATTGTGCAAGGTATATGCAATTCTGCCAACAAAGCCTAAAGCAACATTTGTTTTTGTATAACATACACTTTTGTTTTTTATCTTCACAATACAAGAAGATTGTTTTTATCTTCTTCTCTTATACTCTTACTAAATTATTAAAGTGTCCTTCAAAAATATGTAGGGTATGTTGGTATATTATTTATACTTTATTTGTCGTTAGGCTTTAATTAGAAACTGTGTGTGAACTAAATTTTCGCATATAAAACTGAAGAGTAGAAGAAAAACAAATAGAAAGCAAAAAACAAGCAAATGCTTTAGAAATTGCATAGCTAGAGATGTGAAGAGTAACTATGACATTGCATTCACACGCTTGGTATTTACAAAAAAAAAAAAAAAACAATTGCTTACAAATAAAAAAAAGAGATATAAAAAATAGAATAAACATTAGTTTCTTCACTACGAATTGAGTCATGTATTAGTGTTAGAAATAAAACGAATTCAAATAGAATTTGTATAAAACAAAAAATTGGGGAAACGTATGCAAACACTTTGTACAAAAACAAACTTAAATTTATACATATGTATAATTTAAATGTTAGGAGAAATATCTTAAATAAAATATATGTTAATAACGTGAAAACATTCATTTATTGAAAAATACTAAAATATACTAAAATACATATGTATGTACATATGTACATATGTTTGTATGTATAATATTCATAAATTAAAATATATCATTACGCAGCCAGAAAAAAAAAACACAAAAACTATGAAACACTAATAAAATATATTTGTTTGTAATTTCTAATTATGTATTCTATTGGAAATGACTGTACCAGTATTGAATTGTTGTTTTTTGTTATATTTTATTTTAAAAAAGAGACTTGTTTTTTCCATTTTAACAAACTATTTAGCTTGTCTATTTGTTTTATATTTCTCAGTTAGTTAAATTTGTCGAATTCTTTTATGTTTATATACTTGTATATACAAGAAAAGTTTGCTTTTGGCAAAAATACAAATTTTGTAACTAACTATAACTTTGTCATTTAATGAAATATTTGAATAAATCAATATTTATAAAGACCATAAATTATCATTTTTTAAATTGAATTAATTCAAAATAATGTCTGAAATCAAAATTCATTGCTGGGAAGAAGATTTGAAAACAAAACTAATGTCACATTAATGACTTAAAATTGATTTTATGTATTGAAATCAGGGTAGGTTAAATGTATGCTTATGAATTGTCTTAATTTTATTTTCATTTCACTGTTAAAATATTTCATTACATATTTGTAGGAATATAAAATGTATTTAAATTATATTTATAAAATAATTAGGTTTTTAATTCTTTGACGAATTTTATTTATTAAATTCTCGAACTAAAAAGGAAACTTCGAAATTGCATACTTGTAGAAAAATAAATGCATTTAAATTCAATTTGTAAAATAATTATATTTTTAATTTTTTATAATACTGCCAACAATATGACACGGAGAGTGTTAAAACTTAGTGATGTGGAATTTCACAAACATAATAAAAAGAAAATCCAAAACATATTATCTGACTACAATTTTCCAAAAAAACTGACAAACAAACTGATTAAAGACTATGATAAGGACAAAAAGGAGAGGACAAAATCAAGTGAGGAACCTAAAATATATAAATCATTAACATATGTTCCTGAAATGACCGAAAGATTTGAAAAATCTAAAATGTTTAATGAAGAAAACATTAAAATAGCGCACAAAACTGAACAAAATCTTGGAATATTGTTCAGTAAAACCAAAGACAAAATTCCAAATATGGAAAAAGCAAATGTGGTATATCAGATCCCCTGTATAGGTAACGAAACTGAAACATGTAAGAAAGTGTATGTTGGAACAACTAAAAACAAATTAAAAACTAGAATTGCAGGACATAACTCAGATCAAAAACAACGTTTAAACAAATTAACGCAAAAAACAGCATTAACAACCCACTGTGTTGAGAATAAACATTTTCCAGACTTTGAGAAAGTACGAGTATTAAAGAGCGAACAAAATTATAAACGACGATATATGCTAGAGATGCTACATATATATATTAATGAATATACCAACAACAAAAATGAATTTTATGATCGATGTGAAAAACTGTTCCCAAAGCTACAAACATTTAATCAACAAGGGGAAGAGTGTAGGCAATATTTAGTTTTTAAGTTTAGTTTAGACGATGAAGACAAATAAACAATAATTTTCCGTGGTCCATATAAATTATTATTTTTTTGTAAGTTTACGTATTATTGTTTACATGTATTTTTATTGTTGTTTTTTCTATGTGTTTATTATGATTGTTATTATTTTTGTATAAGTTCTAAATTATACTTATATTTATAGACAAGCCCAGATGATGATACTCAAAGAGCATCGAAATATCGGCAAATAAAATAAAATAAAATTTATTTTCAATACTGGCCTCGAGCTTGAAATAAAAGCATTTTTATTTATTTTTAATTTCTTATCTTTAAATTTATCTGGCGAATTTTATTTATTAAAATCTCGAATTAAATTCGTAAAAACTCAATACTATAAATATACAATTAAACTAAACTGGACTTTATTTTAAACATCTTGGAAGGACCATATAAAATTTTCTTAATTTAAATACGAGTATGCACATTAGGGCTATAACTTTTTAACACTTTTTGCGAATATCAAAAACGTCATAGTATAGAGTGAAACATTAAAAGTTATTAATAAAAAATATGATGATTTTTTGTGGATCATTTAAAAAGTTCACACAGGGATCGGGTTGAAGTTTAAAAACAATCATTTTTATGTCACGGAAATTTTAAAAATGTACAACTGATATTTCTATGTATTCCTATATGTATCACTTAACTGCTATTTTTGAACTTATTCACTGCTATAAATTTAAAAAATGTCTTACGGTTTACAATTCAACGCGTTTGAAAATTCGTTATATGTAAAAACCTGAGTAAAATACCTTAAGTTTAAAGCGATATAAAAATATAAGCAACATGATTCGAATTTCATAGATTGTACCATCACAAAATGCCTAGATTACGATCTTTAAAGAGAGTGTTCAAATATACACCATTTCAAAAAAAAAAAAAAAAAAAAAAAATCACAAAATAAACGAAAAAGTTGTAAAACTTTTTTATTTTAAAAAATTTTTATTTAATTTAGAAAGCATAGAAATTGTTGCGTATTTATATGAATGTGTATTATTAAATTTTGTTGTTTGTTTGAATTAATAAAAGATGTATTTCAAGAAAAGTGGTTTAAATGTCAAAAAAAAATTAAAAAGTCTGGTTAAAGTCTTTGAACAAATTTCAAAATAGCGTTAAAATTCAGAGAAAGATTCCCGATGTCAACAAACCATTGCATAAATTTAACAAAATATCAAGCGAAAAAATTATAATTGGAAGATTCCAAGCTCTGGCTATTTCAGAAAAACCAAAAAGAGAAAGTTATGCTATAATTTGTAATGAACTCAATATATGTGCAGAGCGAGCAATAAAAGTTGTACAAGATATTTATCCACGGTGTAAATCAGGGCGAACATTAAACTTAAAGTTTAGTAATACATGAATATTGTATAAATAATAAAAAAAAATTTTCTAAAAAAATTACTTGGAAGGTTTTAGAAATTTGCTTCCCTGCGTGAGTTTTTTTTTTCGCAAAAACACGGTGGACAGGTGTTTTCATTACTAAAACCTACTATGCCAAAAATTTGGTTATAGCCCTAATGTCCAGATATTAAAAATTCAGGTGTTTTTTTATGCTTAAATAAATTCGTGGCAGTAGAAAATTCAAAAATCCCTGTTACACAGTTATGGCAGCAATTTAGGATTCTGTCATTTTTATTAAAAAAAAAAAAAACTTTTTTTTTTTTCTTAATTTTTTTGTGGCATAAATGTACTTTTTCGGGTAATTTACAAGAGCTCTTAAGTTCCTTTTTAATTAAACATATAAAAAAAAAACTTGCCTAATATTTATTCTTTTTGCTGTGGCATGTTTAAAAGTCCTTTAGTATGTTGTACATAACGAATGTGAAAGTCAATATTAAACCCAATGTATGTGTTTATTCTGCAAGAAAACATGAAGAATATGATGATGAAAAAGGCATACAATTTTCTATTTATAAGCAAAATTTTGTTTTACACATAAAGAATTGGTCCCCCATTTCCCTTTTTTTTTGTTGCATCTTTACCACTTAAAATTGGGCCATAGAAACGTTAGCACAGAATGTATGAAAGTGTAACTGTTTGCATAAGTTAGCAGCTATGTAACAGTATTTTTCATTGTCGCTACACAAAAATATTTTAATACTCATACGCCATGTGGTTCTAAGAAGAAATTCAAATAAATTTGGGGGGAATTGTTGGCAAATTAATGAGAAACATGAACTGCTGGCAAAAAGCTAAATACAAATTTAACACAGAAATAATATAAAAAAAGACATGAATAATATAAAAAAAGACATGAGATTTATATATTTTTTTTTTTAAGTTTTGGAAGAAAATTCTGTAACACTTAGGCCGCTTTCATACTCTTCAATTTTGACTCGTCAAGGCAAGTATTTTTGTATGAGTAGGGAAAAGCGTACATAAGGACTACAAACTTGACGGCAGTAGCCAATTTTCTTATTTCTTGTTGTTTTTTTTTTCTTTCATGCATGTTGATCAGCATTAAAATGTACGAAAATTGAGTTGACGTGTGTGAATGAAATGGCAAGTTCAAAAGAGAATTGAACAAAAACTGGTCAGCTAAAAGTGAAGAGTGTGAAACCAGAGACCTGCAACGAGTACTAAATTTTCGGGTATACTTAATCATGCACATTGATTTTTATGATTTAATCATTTTTGTTCAAATGCACAAAACGCTCGTTTACGCAACCGTTCGTTTCAAACATTCAGTTTTATTCACTGGTTGTTTTTTGCGAACATGAATATTCTGACTGTGTCGTTAAATGTACGAAGCTCGTTTTACATCAAAGCCAACGTGTTGTTAGCCGAACATGTGTTTTATTCATTTGTTGTTTTGTGCGAACATGAATGTTCGACTGTGTCGTTAAATGTATGAAGCAGCTCATTTTACATTTTTTCTTTATTTTTTTTTTGCTGTGCAAAGATATATTTGACAAACTGTACATATTACAAATTTTATCATTGCTTTGTCAAATAAGTTTTCTTTTCGACGAAATAATGTTAAATAGGTAGTAAATGCACATTTTTTATGTTTTCATATTTTTCTGCCAGCCGCTTTTTACTTATAAGTGGCTCGTGTGTTTTTAGTTCAATTCCAATCAGATCATGCACAACAAAGCCGACATGCAAAAAACAAACTGTGTATAAACAAGAATTTTTGTTTTCAAACATTGCAGTTCGAACCAAGTGTTGGAAATGATTTATACTCGTTGCTGAATTTTCTGTGTGTGCATAAAAAGTGAATAAGCATAAAATTGAATCATACTTTTTTGTATTGTTCTTAAAATTCAACGTTAGTGAATAAGTCGGCTCGTTCATACTTGTTGCAGGTCTCTGTGTGAAACACGACTTACTAAACAAAAATGACATTTGAGTTAAGGTACGGTCACACATGGCAAATATTTACTGAAACAACCGTAACCACTTGTTTTAGCACAAATTTGTTTGACGTTGTTTACTCTTACAAGAGTTTTGCAAGATCAAACAGCATCAAATAAATTAAAACGAAATATTTTTTTAATAAATAAACCACTTCGGCAAATATTTGTGACCGTACCTTTAAATACGAGTAGATTATAAATAAGCAAAACAAAAAAACGAAATAAGAATTAATAAGAAATAAAGAAAATAAGAAATGTCTTGTAAATTAAATTACATAACTAAGAAATTCATTTACAAATTAATAATTTGTTGTCGTCATTATGTTTCTACTACATCTAAAAATACAACATTTACTTTTGAAATAATAAGAAAAATATGAAATTTTTGTTTGTTTTTTCTATACGCAGACCTGAAGGCTACAAATCATTTAGAAGGCAAAGGTATTTTTAAACTTTAGGTATTCAATATTATTTATTTCATGTGTTTTTGTTTTTGTAACTAACAAAAATAAATTTTGTTGAAAAACAAACAAAAATTTGCTGTTTTTGTTTCTGTTAAAAATAGCAAAACCATTTTAATGATTTATAATGCAGGCGATTTTGTATAAGTTTGTTGTTTTTCTTTCAAAAATTTTATGCTTAATGCTTTTGAATTTGTTTTTGTGCTATTTTTAGTAGAAAATTGTACTTAATTTGTTAAAAATATTAGCGTATTAAAATTTGACAGACAGAAAGGTGTGTGCTTAATTTCAAAGTCTTCTAAAGCGTATGAGTAATATTTAATGCAAAATGTTTAAGGAATTATTTAAAATTATTTAGGTGCTTTCATGAAAAGTTTGTTAAATCTACAATAATATTGATATAATATATCTGCAGACATTAGGGAATTTATTTCAAAAAAAAAAAAAACTGCAGATTTTTTTAAAAAATATTTTTTACAAACAACTCTTATCTTGAATTGATTTAATTTCATATTTTGTCTACACCATGGTATAACTATACAAAGTGAGTGCACAGACTGACTTTGTTTACAATTTACTTATGTCAAAAGTAATATTTTTTCAAGTGTTTTTGACAGTAGTACATTATTTTACGCAAACAAAATGTCCATTGTTTCTGTTGTGTGTTATATTTGTTGCCGATTTGCACTCACCTTGTATAATTACACCATGGTCTAGCCAAAAATGAACCGAGTTGCCAATAAGTTAAATTCTTTCATACAAACTTGTAGTGTAGTGTGTATTTCAATGGCCATCAGCAAAGGCAACTTTCTTATTAAAACCTTTTCTTTACTTTCACTTTGAAAAATCAAATCTTGTAACGTTAATTTAACTAAGTTTTACTCAATGCAAAAGGATGAAACTTTGTAGGCATACATATTCCCGATGACAGTACACGAATACATGGACGTAGCCAGGATAAAATCCAGGGAGGGGGGGAGCGCGTTCGTTTGAAACAAAATGCTCAATTATTGAAAATTCGTAGCTTTAAACATGATTGGTATTTCTTTCGGTCTGATATATTAAAATGTACTCACGGCAGTCATGTTTTTTTAAGTTCAGCTTGAATACACAATATTTTAAAATATGTAATTTAATATTTGTTCTCTTGACACTTAAAAGCCATAGCAAAATAAATCAATAACCGCAATATTGCCACTTGTAAAACTAAAAGATTTTGTTTACATATGACAGCTTTGATTTTCCAGACAAATCGTTCGAAATTGGTGAATTGTGTTGCAAAAAAAACTCTCAGTAAAACAATTTTTGTCTGGACAAAATCTTTGTTCGGAATCCACTATAAACGAATTTGTACCTTTTAAATGTATCTCGTAAAAGAAATAAAATAAAGGGACATTTTTAAACAATAGTACTTTTTAAATGTTTAAAAGAATTGTAAAAAAATACTTCTTGAATCGGTACATTTTTGGCCAGGATATTTATAAAAAAATGTATTTATATATATTCATATTATTTTAAAAATGATGCCGGTGCGAATGTAACCGTCAATGGCGACCGTTATCGTACAATGATAACCGACTATTTGATGCCTAAAATTGAAGCATCCTACACATCGCATCAATCAATGGATTTATTGAGAGAATACTTCGGTGAGCACATAATTTCACCTTTTGGGCCGGTCGATTGAGCACCAAGATCGTGTGATATCACACCGTTAGACTTTTTTCTGTGGGAATATGTAAAGTCTAAAGTTTATGCGGACAAACCTGCTTCGATTCAGGCCTTGGAGGAAAACATCACGCGTGTCATTCGCCAGTTAACAGTTGAAATGCTTGAACGAGTCAATTGGACTCAACGGATAGACCATCTGCGACGTAGCAACGGCCATAATCTTCAAAAAATAAACGACAAAGAATGCTCTTTCAAATGATAATAAACATTTCCCATTTGAATTTTTAATTTTTTTTTTTTCATTAGAAAAGTTGGGAACCTAGAAATGGCTACTTTTGAAATGTTTAAAACAATTGTAAAAAAATACTTATTAAATCGGTACATTTTTGGCGCTTTTTTTTTGGAAAAAGAATATATCAAAGAATTCTAAATTTCATTATAAAATTTCCGATTCTGTGCACAATTAAAAAAAAAAAAAAAAGGAATAGCATTCATGCTATTACAACAATATAGTACATTCATTACTAGTTTCCTCTTGGGAAGTTAATTTTAGAATGATATGAAAACAAATAAAATACACCTGACCTGTCTCAACTCCATACTTCAGAGACATTAAAAAGAGCAACAAACTTACATACATACATATGTAGGTATATGTATTAGAAAAAACATATTTTCAATTGGAAATTTTAAAGTACATGAAAAGAATTGTTCCTAAATAACAAGGCAATTTGTTCGTACTGAATTAAATATTTAGAAGAAAAAAAAACATATAAAACTGAAAAAATCAAATAGAGAAACATTTAAAAATAAATAATGTTAAAAAATGTGGCTAGATGTAATATATGTATGACAAATGATATCATGTAAAACATTTAAAACACTGATGACAATACTTAAAAAAACACTCTTTAACTCTTTAAACCAATTACTTCGTTTGTTTAGAAAGTAATACAAATGCTTTGTGTACATATGTAAATTGTATTTAAACACACAAACATACATACATACAATAGTTATAGAAATACACAAAACATACACAACATACACGTATGATTAATATTAATTTTTCGAATGCTCGTGAGCGTATGAGTAATGAGAAAACAAAATAAATCATATTTAAAGTCCTTAAAAAACACTTTCCCACAAATGTTGCTGGTTGATAAATACATAATTATGTAAATGATATTTAAATCTGTTTTTCTTTTTTAATTGTTATTATTATTTGAATTAAATTGCTTGTGCTGCTTATTTATAATTTCTTGTAAATTATTTCGATAATGATGATGTTAAAGTAGTAGATGCTGATGATGATATTTTTTTTTTTTTGACGTATGCTTTTGTTGGTGATGTTTGGATGGTGGTTGATTGAAGAGAGAGATTTGAGAGAGAGAGAGAGATATATACATATATATAATGTTGCGTATAAGTCATGTATTGGTTTTTGTTACGTTTGCGTTTTATTTTTTCTATTATTTGTCTGATTTTGATTTGATTTTTTGTTTAACTCACCATAACACCAACAGGATTTATAGGGAGATGTTGTGCCAGCAGCATGCTGATGCTGGTGATGATGATGATGATGTTGCGCATGTTGCTGATGCTGATGAGTCGTTGTTGGTTGTTGCTGCTGCTGAGTAGCGGTCGATATAACCGTTGATGATGAGGACGAAGAGGAAGTTGTTGTGGGCGGCGATGCTGTCATATTGGAACCGTTCGTATTATTGTTTATGGCTGTGGTGTTAGTTAAATTGTTATTGTTAAGATTGGTAGTTGTTGCTGGTGGTGACGAGGAGCTCTTAACTATAATTTGTGTTGATTGTTGCGTTTGTATTGGTGTTGGGGAATCCATCTGTATATTTAAATTTAATAAATGCTGTGAGGTATTATAAATATTATTTTCTAAGTTGTCGGGAGATGTTCTTAAGGAATGTTGCTGGTGTTGATGTTGCTGTTGTTGATGTTGATGGTGTGGTGTATAATGCTGGTGTTGCTGTTGCATTAACATTAAAGGTGAGGAAGATGTTGAATGTTGTTGTTGTTGTTGTTGTTGCTGCTGCTGTTGTTTATACATATGTTGCAGTAATTGACTGGTGGGCGAGGACGATGCTGAGGAGTTCGCTGATGATTGTTGCGTTTGCTTTTGCGCTTGATGATTAAATAAAAAATCAATTTGTTGTGACGTTGTTTGCGTATTGTTATTGCTATTGATAAATTGTTGTTGCTGCTGCTGTTGTGTTTCTGGCATGTTGCTGGGCAGTGTATACTGAGTATGTGGCTGCTGGTGTTGATGCTGCTGCTGTTGTTGTTGTTGCCTTAGCGTATACATATCCATGTGTTCCAAGAACTGCTGTGCCATTGTTGAGCCACCCATTAAGTCAAATGCATTGGACATTAAACTCTCCGTTAATGTATTCATTTGTGACATTTCCTGCTCCTTAAACTCTCAACTCAATTCAATTCAATTCAGTTTAATTTGATTGTAAGTGTAACATAAATTTCTGTTCAGTTTTTATTTTCCTTTCTTTCAGTCTTAATTTTTGCTTCCTTATAAATATGTATATAAAATTTGTGGCTTGGACGTTTTTACAAAAAAAAAAAAAAATGTTTCCGTTTACGTTTCTTTTAAACTTTTTACGTTCCTGCGTAACTTTTGTTTATAAACATTGCTTATCAACATTTGTTGCTGTGAGGTAGGTTTCAATTTAGTTATTTTTTTATTGCATTAGTTTTTTTTGTATTTTAGCCAATTTTTATTAAAAAAGTTTTTGTTTTTGTTTGTTTTTTTTTCATTTGAACATAAAAAGAAAGATAAAAAAGAATTAGTTAAATTTTTTATTTTGGAATAAGAATTTGTTTTTCTGAGTGTTGCTTGAGAATGTTGAGTCGATATTTGTTTATAAACAATGTTGATGACAAGATTTCTTTAAAAGTTAATGATGAAGTGTTTCTGAAAGATTTTTTGTTGCTTTTTTTTTTAATAAAATATAGAGTTATTTTAAAGAAGTGATGTTGATATTTTTTTAATATTTGAGATTTATTTTGTGGTGGTATTTTTTTTTTTTTTTTTGGTGGTGGTGGTGGTAAGTAGTAGTAGAGTGGTGTGGTGGATTTTATTCTGATATTATTATTATTATTATTATTTAGGCGACAACAACAACAACGACAATATGAAATATATTTATAATATATATTCGATAATAGATATAGAGATATATTTGTATGTATATAGCAACAGCAGCAGCAAAATTGATTTTATATTGATTTTAAAAATGTTTAAAACAATTCTTTAAATTTTCTTAAAAATTTAATTAAGTGCTTTTTTGATGATGAGTTTTTAATATTGAGTGTTAAAACCAGGTAACAGCGTTTGATAGGTTTGTTTGTTTTAATTTATATAAATATTTTTTTTTGCTTAGATGATGAATGATGACAAGGTTTAGCTTTCTTTCGTTATATAGTTTAAAGAGAATTATGAATATACATATACATCTCAATGTAACAGATGAAGGCGCAACGATGTAATGAACAAACAAAAAAAAAAAAAAAAAAAAAGTAAACAATTTTTCTTTTCAAATTAAACAAAAAGAAAATGCTGATTGATTAATTTTTTAAATCAATGATGATACACCACACAACATCCATTTAGATAAATCTATATATATAATTCAAATACATATAAATTATGTTGATGAATTTGATTTGAATTGATTTGTTGCAATTTAATGTAATCTGTATTTTAAATAAACATTTAGATATTTAGAGTAAACAATTACCGTTTCTTGCTTGATTGTTTGCTTGCTTTGGCAATTCAATACAACACACACTCCTTGCTGTTGTTAGTCAGCTGTAGTAATCAAATTGTATTTGTAAATGTGTTTTATTTAAAATCGCAAAATGTCTTTCACTTAATTGCTGGTAAGCAGTTTCCTTATTGTTTTAGCTTAAGATGAGAGATGTAGTACTTCCGTTGTAGGCTGTTAAACACTGAGCGTGAGCGAGAACGTAAGAGATCCTTGATTTTCTTTTCTTTGTTTGTTTTCGTTTGTATTGCTCTGTTTTATTTGAAATGTTATTTAATTTTCTGGCCTTAGAGATGAGTTTGTATTTAAGTATTTCGTTTTGGTTTTGAGATGTTGCCGATCGATGATTTATATTTCTTTTAATTTTATATCACAACATTATTTTTCTTTTATAAAGTAGTTAGTTTGTTTTTTTTTTATTTTATATTAATTTTTTTTGTTTTATTTTATTTTTTTTCTGTTTTTATCACATATCAGTTTTATTTAGGATTTAGTTTCTGTTTTTGTTTAATTTTAGATTGTTTTTATATTTGTTTAATTAATACATTTGTGGAAATGTTTCTAGATTAAAAATATATAAAAAACAAACAAATAAGTATGATAATAGTATTTATTTTGTTGTTTGTATAGAAACTTTAAAGTTTTCACAATTTTAAGCACATACAAAGTGGAAATTCTTTTTTGTGAATAAAAGCTTTATTTAATTATTTTGAGAGTAAAGTTTTATAAATAACTTAAATACATACACATATATTTATTTAAAATTAATTTAAAGGATTTTCATTTTAAAGTTATTTTTGACAAAATGCTTTCAACATTTATGATCTTGCTTTGAAAATCAAACATTTATTAGCAGAGATAAACATTTGAACTTAAAAGCTGTCATAAGCTTTTTAAGCTTTAGAAATCCATCATTTATTAAAAAAAAAAGTTATAAACCTTTAAAATTAAACTTTTAAAATATTGAAAGCACAAAAAGCATATCTTAATTATGAAAGCTTTTTGCAACTGAAATTTAACTCTTTGTATTGTATTATGAAATCCAAACTCAAAATTATAAGTTTTCTTCAGCTTTTTCAAACATTTTTGAACAAAAACTTTAAACTTTAAGTTTTTTTAAAAATCCCATATGGCAACAAAGTTCCTAAAAATGTCTTAAATTCTTAGTTTAAGTTTCTTTAGTTATATATTTTATATTTCTATTGTGTATTTCAGTTATAATTTTTTTTATTTATTTTATATGTTTTACAACTTTAATTTGTGTGTGTTCTTCCGTTTAAGTTACAACAACAACTAGTTTATTATTTTGTTTCTCAAAAATTTATCTCAAACACTCATTGTTGTACAGCCAGTTTTTTTGTTTTGTTTGTATTTTAATGTATGTATGTATGTATCTGTGTGTGTATTACCATTTGTAGTTGTATTTGAGTGCGGTTTGATATATTGACAACAATTTCTGTTTAACATTGTATAATTTTAGGTTTCGTGTTTTTTCCATAATTTTTTCTTTTTAATTATTTTATTGGTTTTAAAATAAATTATTGAGTGAGAATGTCATCATCATCATCATCATCATCACAAACACAAATAACCATCATTATCAATATCTACTCTATATACAATTTATAATTACACTAAATTGTATTTGTTTAAGCATAAAGAATATATAATTTTAGCATAAATTTGAATTTAATTGAAATCAGTGGACTGCAACTGTTTTCAAACAAGTGCAAATAGTTGTTGGGTTTGTTGGCGAACTGAGGCTTAGAATTGGTAATAGAAAAATAATTACTGCTTTATCTGGTATTAATCACAGTTTAAAGTCTTTTCAGGGCAATTAATTGTGCTTTAAGTAGAGTGTTTTATATTACAAATATTGTTGGAAACTGATTTTTTAAAATGATCCTTCACAGCCCACAAAAGTTGATAAATATTTGGCAATGTTTTGTTTAGAAGAGAAAAAATATAGTTGTACATGTTTACCACAACAATGTCAAAATTTTTACAGATTTTTCAACAATGTTATGATCAATATAATTATTTATATGATTGCGGTGACCATAATATGATTAAGTTATGATTCAGCTGATTCCTACAATCATATATATGATTGTAGCAACTATGTATATATTTGTTGTAATCATGTTTATGATGAATCCATTTATCATAATTTGTTGCTCTTTGATTATGATAGAGAACAACATAATATGGTATAATCTTTCATCATAAAATTAATCACCATAAATATTACATAAATGCTATAATCATATATATTATTGTTATTATCATGTTAATGGTAACTTAACTATATCATGGTTGTAGAAATCATATAAATACTTACAGTAACCATAATATTGAAACAAATTGTTTAAAAATGTTGAAATAGTTATGGCAAACATGCACAACTATATATTTCTGTTTAGAAGGCATTAATATATGGTGAATTTCACGTCAAGTGACCCAATTTTAAAAATCGATGTCTTCCGATTTGGATAAAATTTGCACCAAGGTTAGTACTATTTTCAGCTCTATCAGTCCAGAAGTGCCGGAGTTAGAGGGGGTCAAAGTTGGAAATTTTGGCCAATTTTGGTCATACAGGGTTTTTTTAACATGAGTGTAGCTTTTCACCTATTGGTCGTAGCAAAAATTGTCCAAAGAACTTTCGATAGCTATTTCTTCAATCATTTCAAAAATATTTTTTTTTAATTTTTAAAAAACTTTTGAGAGCTGAAACGATTTTATTTTATTCCCACTAAATAAATCGTAAATAATTTTTTTTTTTCTTATTAATTTTATATGTCAGCATACTGATGTCATGTTAATCTGGTGCTTGGCAGAGCTACAAGTAGTGGTGGATGTATATATTTTCTTCATTCAACAATAATTTAACAATTTAAAATGCATTTGAAAAATTTACTTATTTATATGATTTGCGTATAAAATAAACAATGCATATTTGTTAAAGGATAATTACTAGCCTTCGAAGCTTAGAAAACAATTTGTTTTTCAAACAAGAAACTATCTTTAACAACTAGAAAACTTACTTTAAACATCACAACTGTGATAAAATTCATATTTAATCGCTTAATGCAAATGCAATCGTTGCATGAAGTTATAATATCTGAATGGAGCTGCAAGTCATAGTATTAGAAATTAATCCTCAGCATCTATAGAATAGACAGACAACTACTGGCAATCTCATGCTTGATGATCAAATGTCAGCAAGACAAAAACGTCTTCTCTGAGACAAATTCCGGAGAGCTGGACCTGGCTCGTATGGCACGATTCGCAACGAATATCTAATTTTTATGAAACTTGCTGATAACCTGCTGATTTTTGGTGTGTAAGCACAAGTTCGAAATTTAAACAGGCCTACCTTAATGGGTTAATTTTACATTCGTACAAACATTAACGAGTGTGGCTGTGTCTACATTAATATTGATAATGTTTGGTTGGGTATTTTTTTTTGTCAGTATCAATGTTTTTTTTTATTGTTGCTGAATTTCAAATCAAATAAAAAACGATGAGAGCATGATTGCTAATGCCTGTATTTGTGTTCGTATACATAGGTAAGTATGTATGCATCTGTGTACTCTATTTGTATCGTTGTATAAGTAACGGTATACTAAGTAGATACACATGTATTTGTTAAGTAACATGTAGTCATTTATTTAACACATGTGTTAGATCATCTTGATGGGTTTTATATTTGTTGTATTTGATTTTTGATTTTTGTCTTTATTTTATTGTTTTCACTACTTTACACAAATGAAGTTAAATTTTAAATTTGGCTGTTTAGCTTAAATGACAATGATGATGACGATGATGATGATTATAATTATACGTTTGATGTTAATGCTATTGATTGTTATTACATATATTAGTTTATAAAATTGTAATAAAATTCTAAAAAATGTTGACTCAGTGATTGAATAGACAATCAAATAAATACTTCAAAAAAAACAAGGTTTTACAAATCATATTTAACAGTAAAAGCTACTACAGTAGTTTGAATATTTAATCAACAATTATTATTTAAACTTTTTCTCAGTGCTAAGGTGTATAAGTTAGAAATTGCATTAACTTTGTCACTGTCATTCTAACATTTATTAAAAAAAATCAATATTTCCGGTTATTAGTTAATAATTATTTACAATTCATTATTATTATATTTAAAAAAAAAAACTAAACACAAATACTAAATCGTTAAAAACAAAAACTAACTTTCCATTTAGACATGAATTCACACAAATACTTTTGCATACTTTTGACCACTAAACAATATAATTAAAAATCATTTAAAAATACTTAAAAAACACTTTAAATTGTATCAGAAAAATACAAATTGTATCTATTTAGTTCAATGTCAGAGTGTCCGAAAACAAACAAAAAAAGCGCTAAACATACACAAAATAATGATGAGTATATTTTGTTTCTAAAATCAAAAACCAACAAAAAAAACAAACAGAAAAACATAAATATTTGTTTTAAAAATGTATTTTAAACGAATTAAAAACGATTTTGAGTTGCACAATTAAATTTTTAAAGAAATAGAAATTGCAAACTGGAGTTCGAAATCTAAATAATGAACAATTTATAAAATTTACTAACAAATTTTTAAAATCAGCTTTCTATTTAGAATAATTTTGGGACATTTAGAAAAAAATTGTAACATTTTTAGAAGGTTTTATATTTTTTCAAAATTAAAAACCTTCGGAAATTGATTGTTTTTTTTTTTTTGGATTTTAACTTTGTAGAGTTTCTTGTTTAAGTACTTCAAATTGTTTTATTTTTAATTATGTTTTCAACAGGGGTTTGCGTTGGTTTATATTTCTGTGAATGTAAGCTTGTAGCAACAAAAATTGCCACCAAAAAACTTAATTATAAAGATAAGCTCATGTTTAGGTTTGTGGTAGAAACGCTTATTCGTATCAGTACGAGAAATTCTATTTGGTTGATAGTTTAAATATACATATAAACTTGTAATTTTTATAAAATTTAATTTAAATGTGGGCGAACAAAAAATCTACTTGTATGTACTCGTGTGTAGGGTTTAACATGCTGCTTTAAAAGCAGCCACAGTGGTTTGTTATCAAATGTTCAAACAAGTCAATTCTGAACGAAATTAAACAAATGTTATGTCTACAATTTTTTTGACAAATTCACTTATGTATAGAATAATCAAATTATCGATAACTTTTTTCTAAAAAAGTCAAATTATCGAAAGCAAAGTTATCGGTGACTTTTATTTAGAAAAGTCAAGTTAACGATTACTTTTCTTTACGGAAAAGTAAAGTTATCGATAACTTTTCTTTAGAATAGGCAAGTTATCGATTATTTTTTATTTAGAATAGTCGAGTTATCGATAACTTTTCTATAGAAAAGACAAGTTATCGATAACTTTTTGTATAAAAGTCTAGTTATCGATAACTTTTTTTTAAAAGAGAAGCTATGGATAACTTTTCTATATAAAAGTCAAATTATCGATAACTTTTCTCTACGGAAAAGTAAAGTTGTCGATAACTTTTCTTTAAAATAGTCGAAATATCGATAAATTTTCTATAGAAAAGTCAAATTATCGATAACTTTTATTTAAAAAAGTAAAATTATCGATAACTTTTCTCTAGAAAAGTCAAGTTATCGAAAACTTTTCTTTAGAATAGTCAAATTATCGATAACTTTTTTTTATAAAAGTCTAGTTATCGCTAACTTTTCTTTAGAAAAGCCAAGTTAACGATAACTTTTCTCTACGGAAAAGTAAAGTTGTCGATAACTTTTCTTTAGAATAGTCGAAATATCGATAAATTTTCTAGAGAAAAGTCAACTTTTTTCTAGAGAAAAATTATCGATAACTTTTCCCTAGAAAAGTCAAGTTATCGAAAACTTTTCTTTAAAAAAGTTGAGTTTTCGATAACTTTTTTTATTATTTATTTTAAGTCTAGTTATGGATAACTTTTTTTTATAAAAGTCTAGTTATCGATAACTTTACTTTAGAGAAGTCAAGTTTTCTTTAGAGTAGTCAAGTTTTCGATAAATTTTATATATTAAAGGCAAATTATCGATAACTTTTCTTTAGAAAAGTCAAGTTATACAAAAAGTAAATTTTTCTCGGAAACTACATCATTCGACTGCATTCGTTAAAATTAATGCGAATACCTGGTAAATTGCAGTTTATTGAACGAAGCCTATTAATCGGACGGATACTAGTAACAATGTATTTTTATTGCCCAAATAAAACTTTTCTATAGAAAGGTCAAATTATCGATAAAATTCAAAAATCGTATTGAAGTTTTCGAAATATGTAAACAGTATTAGACATTTCTGAACCACTGTGATGTCTTTTTTTCTTGTCTAAATTGCGTTTTATATTCAAAACCAAAGTTAAGCTTTTATTTTAATAATTCAAATACACATGTACTTCAACTTAACCTTGAAAAATTTTACCAACCAATAACTAGACTCCACTACAAACACAGGTACTCGTATTATAACGTAATTTTTAAATAAAAAAATGTGTCTTTTATAAATTTAGCTGACAACTGAATTTGCGGTTAAACAAAACTATAATAGACAAATAAATAAACAAAACGGAAAACATGAATACTCGTATATACATATTTATATTTTTACAATAAAAAATAATTAAACTTTTACAAGATATCATACGAGCAACAAATGAATGAATTGAAATGAATGGTATTTATTCAATTGATTTAAAAAAGGTTTTTCAACTTGTTTTTCAACGACTATCGATGAGGGCCCATTGCACTTGCATACATTTACAAAACTACTGAAAAATTATATGATTTTCTTTAAAGAGAAGGGCAGAGAAGAAGGGGTCTCTCTATTGTTTAAATTTACATATTAAATTGACATTGAATTGTTGAAAATACAAAAACACAAAACCTTGAAATTCTATAGTTGGTTTGAAAACATTAAACTGTTAAGTAGCTTGTATTATTTGATTTCTAGTTTCAATTTAAACCAATGGTTAAAAAATTGATTGTGACACTTTCAAATATTTTTAAATATCAATAAATTGCGTAATCTTTGCTCACCATAAAAAAAAGAGGTTTCAAGCATTTGTGTTCATCTTTCTTGGAAAAAATTAACATTTTATATAGAAAATATAAAAAACAACAATATTATTTAAGACAAAAATTTACATAAAATACCAGTTCCATGTTGTAAATTAGATTTATGTCGTTGGTGTGGTGGTTTGCTGATTATACCTGATTTTTGAAACCACTCGCCACCACCTCAGCTCTTCTCTATCTCTCTCTTGCATTTAAAACGAGTATGTGGTTTAAAATCACGTGCGTTATTAATTTCAGCTCATCTTGTGTAGTATAATTAACCCTTTAATCTCACACTAAAATTTGTTTTATATTGTCTTGAAAATAACCTCAACAAAACTGCATTAATGTTTAAATAAAAAATTGTTAGAAATCTCTGTTTGCGCTTTTAACAATAGCAGCCGTTTATATCTGAAGTGTTACAAGTAGGTTTTTAGTTAAATAGAAATCAAATTAAGATTACTGCTTGAAAAACTCTCATAGTTGTTAATACCGAGTATTGTTTGTTAAGTGAAGTAAATAAAACTTGGGTAATAAAAACTTAAGGTCAAACAAAATTAAGCTAAAAGGCTTTATAGTATAACTAAATCAAGAAGGGTGTTATAAATCGATGTCATTATAATTCAACTTTCAAAATGTTGTTTGATAAGTGATTAAGCTTAAACTTATGACTCTGTTGGATTTCGTTTATTATAATTGACAATAAATAATTGTTTAGTCCAGCTTTTAAAACTAATTAATCTTTCTTTTTTTTTTTTGTATTTGAAATTCAGAAAAAATATACAAAAATATTTTTAAACTTTTGTTATTGTCATCATAAACAATAAATATTTTATTGCTAATTAAATATAGAAATATTAAAGTAAAAACAACAACAACAACCAAAAAACACATATGATGATTATATCATATGTATTTATTATATGCGTTGTAAATAAATATAAATTTTAAAAACATAAAAAACTAAAAATATTATTAAATAACTTGTTTAACAAACACGCAAATATTTATTTATTTATTTATTTATTCTCTGATTTTTGTTTAATTTTTTTCTTTTCATTCTTCATCCACAAAACACATAATTTATTTAAGTTTTTTTTTTCTAAAATTCGTGTCACTGTGTCGTGTGCTTAAGTTTTGAACAAAAAAACAAAACAAAATAACACGCAAATAGTGTTTAACACACAATTTAAAGCCATGAAAATCAATAAAAAAAAAGTTTTTATTTTGTTGGTTTCATTTTCATATTTAAAAGAAAACACAAAAAATTAAATATTTATTATTAAAAAAAAAAGGAAAATTGTTTTATGGGTAAACAAAATCATTGCCAGTTTGTAAGTCAAGTATATTACGAACTCAAAAATTTTAACAGCAACAAATATATTAACAACATTTGTTAACAATAGAAATAATAGTTTAGTTAGTTAGAGACCTGTATTAACTAGTTCAAAAATACAAAGTCGCTCACCATGAGCTGCATAATTGACTTGATTTATATTTTTATGTCGATTGGTATTGATTTGTGTTTAGTTCGATAACATGAATAGAATAGTGGGTGAAGGGTATTTTAGAGGAAAACAGTGTGAGCTTTTTAAATTTTCTCATAGAAGCGCAACACAAATGTTAATCAGCTGGGTGGAATTAAAATTGTTTTTTATAACCCTTCTATAGAATAGTATATGAAAAAATCAAGTTGTCGATAATGTTTCTATGGAAAGTCAAGTTATCGATAACTATTCTACAGAAAAGTCAAGTTATCAATAAATTTGTCTACAAAAAAGTCAAGTTATCGATAACTTTTTCTACAGAAAAGTGAAATTATCGATAACTATTCTACAGAGCAGTCAAGTTATCGATAACTTTTCTATGGAAAAGTCAAGTTATCAATAACTTTTCTATGAAAAATCAAGTTATCGATAACTTTTCTATGGAAAAGTCAAGTTATCGATAAATTTTCTATGTAAAAGTTAAGTTATCAATAACTTTTCTACAAAAAAGTCAAGTTATCGATAACTATTCTACAGAAAGGTCAAATTATTGATAACTTTTTTTCTGGAGAGTCAAGTTATCGATAACATTTCTATGGAAAAATCAAGTTATCGATAACTTTTCTATGAAAAATCAAGCCATCGATAATGTTTTTATGGAAAGTCAAGTTATCGATAACTTTTTCTACAGAAAAGTCAAATTATCGATAACTTTTTCGACAAAAAAGTGAAATTGTCAATAACTATTCTACAGAGAAGTCAAGTTATCGATAACTTTTCTATGGAAAAGTCAAGTTATCGATAAATTTTCTATGGAAAAGTTAAGTTATCAATAACTTTTCTATGGAAAATCAAGTTATCGATAACTTTTCTACAAAAAAGTCATGTTATCGATAACTTTTCTACAGAGAACTCAAGTTATTGATAACTTCTGTATGGAGAGTGAAGTTATAGATAACTGGAAAAGGCAAGTTATAGATAACTTTTCTATGAAAAGTCAAGTTATTGAAAATTTTTCTATGGAAAAGTTCTCAATGGAGAACTCAAATTATAGATAACTTCTCTAAGGAAAATTCAAGTTATCGATGACTTTTCTATAAAGAAGTCAAATTATCGGCAACTTTTCCATGGAAAAGTCAAATTATCGATAACTTTTCCATGAAGAAGTCAATTTATCGATAACTTCTCTATGGAAAAGTTATGTTATCGATAAATTTCTATGAAGAAGTTCAGTTATTAAAAAAATTTCTTATGGAGATGTCAAGTTATCGACAACAGTTATCTGTAAATTTAGCGATAATTTCTGTATAAAATAATTTAGAAGAAACAATATCTTGATGTGTTGACAAAATGCCGCCAGAATGTCAGAGTTTTTACTGAAAAGCTCTTGTTGCCAAAGTTCACTTTATATATAAGAAAGTTATTATGAAGATTTCAAAACTATATTGAAACTTATGGATTCGATATCAGTTTATGGTATTTGAGGTTTTGAAATATTGAAAGGAATAAACATTTATATAAACAATTAAAAAGTTAAGCTAATACACATGATTTTTAAAGCCTTTTTTTTAATTACAAGAGCAGGTTTTAATATTTCAAAACAGTTTTAGTTAAAGAAAATATTAATTATAGTTAATGTAATTGTTTCTGAAATTTCAATTTTTGTTTTTTTTTTTGTTCAAAAAAATTTTAAATCGATTTTAATAAATTTTTCTTTTGTTTTTTTATAGAAATCTTTAAAGTTTTTTGCAAATAAAATACCTTCACTGGCGAGAGATAATTATTGCCATCAACAAGAATAGAAAATATTGCTTAATGTTTCACTACAAAACTGAATTGTTTTAGCTTAAAGTTTAACAAGCTAAACATGCATAATATTGTTAAATTTTTAAGGTCCCCAACAACTTTACTGGCTCTTTCACTTGTTTTTTTTTGTCTTTATAAAAAAAAATACAACAAAAAACACGACAACAAAATTAATTTCCGTTCTGTAGCTTCATAATTATTTTAAGTACAAAATTGTGTATTTTAAGCTTGTAGTTTTTTGTTAAAAAAAAATTATAACATTTTGTTGTTACTCTAACGAGATAAGAGGCTTCCAACAATATTATTAAGTAAGTCAGTAAATATACTTATTTTGTTTTAATAAAAAGCAAAATAATAATAATAAATAATAATAATAATATTTCTTAAAAACAATTTCAAGTAAATTTTAAACTTTTTAACAAAAACAAATTAACACACACCAATACACAGCTGGACATTTGTCTACAGTATTTTGCATTAGAAGAGAATCATCTTAAAAAAAATTAAAATCAACAAAGAAAAGTAAGAAAGAATATAATAGAAATCGTAATAATAATAATAAAAAAATAATATGTATTTTGAAGAGAAAAGTACAATAAAGTACAAAAAAATATAAAGAAAACAGCAAACAAAAATATACATATGTATATGTAAATGTGTGTACATATGTGGGAATGTTTGTATGTATGGTATGTACTTGTATACTTATTACTTTCTGCTACTAAATTAAATTTCAAGGTTAGGTTTTTTTTTTAAATATACATATAAAAATGTATTAAGCAAAAATACAAACAACTACGAGTAAAATGTTAAAAAACGCAAAGTAATTGAAAAGAAGCTAAAAAGCTTTAAACAAAAATATCATTGTATTGCTGAAAATTTGGTTAATAAAGAAGTTTTTTTTTTTTGTTTTGCTAAAAATAATATATATGTATATATAAAGCCAACAAAGGTGGATGCAGACCTGGATCCAGACCTGATTTAAGTATATATATATATATATCCAGAATGTAGTCATGAGCTTTTACCTGTGTAATTTTGAATCGAATGTATTGATGATTTCGAGGAATTAAAACTTGGCCACATATACGATTTATAACTTCAGAAACTTCAGAAAATATTTATATACATATGCCTAGGCTCTATATTCCACTACAAAGTGAAACTGAAAACGTTTTCAATTACACAGGGACAATTTCACGGCGTTCTAGAAAACAAGTGAAACTTTTATTCTACGATAAACGAAATTGGAAATGATATTTTACTTTTCCTAAAATTTAGAACACAAACGCAATAAAAATTTCTCTTTCACTTCATTTTACAAATGCAGAACACAGATCATAGTGTAGCTATGCAAGCTGAGTGCAGTAGCACAGCTGACTGACTTTGTTTACAATTTACTTATGTCAAACGTAATACTTTTTCAAGTGTTTTTGACAGTAGTACATTATTTTACACAAATAAAATGCCTGTTGTTTCTGTATTGTGTTGTATTTGTTGCCGATTTGCCATGACACCGGTTATAATTGCCTTAAAGTGTTCATGGTTTAAATGGTTTTTAAAATGAACCAATGTCTCTATATGTAATCAAAAAAAAATTTAATTTTCCAAGCGATATCTACTGATTTCATAAATTATATATAGCAGTAAACTAGTTCTTTAAATTTAATATATATTTACTCTGAATGAAATGGTATTATTTAAGTTGTTCGTTAAAACTAAAGTTTGTCTTAAGGTACGGTCATATTTGGCAAATATTTACTCAAAAAAGCGTAACCACTTGTTTTAGCACAAATTTGTTTAATGTTGTTTACTCTTACAAGAGTTTTGCAACATCAAACAGCATTAAATAAATTAAAATTAAATATTTGTTGTGTTTTGGCCTAAATAAGAAGAGTAACGTCTTTTTTGGGAAATATTTGCCAGGTGTGAACGTCCCATTAGTTTTTTTTTTTACAATTTATTAGGTTAATTTAATTTAAAAAAATAACGTTTGCTCAGAAAAACACACATATTTACACAGCTTTTTTTTAGGTCTAATAATTTTATGAAATTTAAAAATTTTATTCGTTTTATATTCAGAACCTTTTAATTTTTTTTAAAAAATTTTTAATTGAAGTTTTTTTTTATCTTTATTTTTTTGAAGTTATAAAATACATTTTCTTTTTCAAAACAGAACGTTTAAAACTTACAAATCCGCATTTTGTTTTAGTTTAATATATTTTAGAAATAAAACCGTTATTATTAAAATTTTCTATAAGATCGTTATTTCTGTTTAAACGATCAGTTTGAAACGCAACTCGAAACGGATCTTAAAACTTGAGAAAAATAAACGAAAAACTTATAATGAAAAGTTCGAAAAAAAAACACGAAGCTAATATAATTACAAAATAGAACCGCGTGAGCTTTGGGAGGAAACTAAGACAAGAGTCGACGCGTACCAAAACCAAACTAAAAGCAGACGAGCAGCAGCCTCAGCAGCGCAAAGAGTTAATGAAAAAATACACACAAAAACAAAATAACAAAACCTCTCAGACAGTTAGCAAGTGGCAAAAATATTAATATAGCAACAACAAACGCAAATATTGAACAACTACAATACCGAAATTGGCACTACAGACTTCAAACATAGAGCCAGTCAGCTTGTCAGCCAGTCGCTGCCACATACAGCTGATAACGAAACAACAAACAACGTTTTCATAAACGTCAAAATGGCAAACAAAACTCAACCTAAAAAAAAAAAACGAAACGCCAGCACAAACAACCAGTCAGAGATCTATGTAGCTAGTTACTAGCTGGCACACTCGGCGTTTCAGTCGGCACACTCGGTTTTTGCAAGATTGTGGAATATTGTTAACCCTCTTAGAAGCGGGCAATAACAAATATGTATGTTAAATAATTATTATTGAAATATTAAACAATTTGTAGATCGTATTTATTCATTATATTGGAATAATTTAATAACCCCCGTAACCATTTGCTAGTAATAGATTTTAATCTATTAATGACATCTTTGCATCTTATAAAAAATAATTTCCCTAAACACTTGTTGCTGATTCTATTTACGAATGAATTAAAAACATGTGTTTTTATAGCAAGTACTTCAAACAGTTCTTTATCTAACAAAGGTTAAGCACAGCATTTAAATAAAACGCATCTACAACATACTATGAGAGAATTCTATTGAGCAACTCTGCCACCATACTTTATATTAAGTAGGGTCCAATCAACACCCGCCAAAAAACAATGAATTTTTTTTAACATATGAGTCCAAATAAGAAATATAATAATACTCACGAACAAAACGAAAAAATGCCTCCCAAAAACCACCAAAAAAACACAATTCATATTTATTACTCTAAAACGCATTTAGATAAGCTTTTAATAAGTAACCATGTATGTGCCTACTTTTGATCTAAGTATGTGTCTAATTTGCTAGTGTGTTTGTGTAAGAGAGCGTTTTAGAAAATCATTTATACATAGACAATTAATACAGGCATACATACACGTATTTACATGCACCTATATGTTCACACTCACTTAGAATACTAATATCAAAACCAGGGCGGGTTATGAGAAGATTTTGAAACACTAGTATTAAGTACTCTTTTGTACTCGAAAGTACTAAAAGCAGTAAGTAAGTACAAATTTTGTGTGACCAAAAATACCTAAGAAATTAAACTTTGTAATTTTGTAAATAAAGCGTGATTAAATTTGGAGGTTCCCTACTTTCTTAAAGAAAAAAACAAAACACAGAAAATTCAAATTTGATGGGGAATGTTTCTTATCATTTGAAAGAACATTCTTTGGCATTTAGTTTTTGAAGATTATGTCTATCAAATATTGGTCGTTGCTACGTCAACATCTAGGGTGCAATTTTCGATGACTCGTTCGAGCATTTCGATTGGTAACTAGCGAATGACACGCGTGATATTTTGCTACAAGGACTGAATCGAAGCGGGTTTGTCCGCATAAACTTTAGACTTTACATATCCCCACACACGAAATTATGTGCTCACCGAAGTGTTCTCTCAATAAATCCATTGATTAATGCGATGTGTGGGAGAACGTTATAAACAAAAATAACTGTCATGTTATGTCATGTACACGATTCACACGTGATCTGTCAAAAAGGCTATTGAAAAAAGTATCTCTACTTAAATCACCCTATATTTCCATGAAATTATTGTAAAAATTTAGGACAGTTTATATAAAATTTTGTTACAAATTAGTTATGAAAGTATCCAAATAGCAAATACCAGATTAAAAATGCTGGCGATTTCACTTACAAAGTTTTAACAAGCTTGATTTTTTTTCGTTTATATTGAACAGGAAATAAAGTGGATTTTTTTATTTTTTGATTTGAAAGATTTTGTATTTTACTAAATAAAACTCACTGCCGTATTTATAAAAAATTAAAGTAGACTTCAAATGTACTTTAAGAAAATTTTGTATGAAAATTTTCTCTAAAAGCATACTTCAAGTCTACTTTATTTTTTATAAATACGGCAGTCAGTGTTTAATTATTTTTAACATCAAATGAAAAAGTACATCAAATGAATGTTTTTTTTTTAACAAACACAAACTGCGAAGCTTTTTGGATTGTCTGCAGAAAACACCCAGAGTCTTTGGCGGGAATCGAAACCGCAACCCTTTGACTGATATTCCGGCACACATTCGCCTAGTCTATCGAGGCACGCTTTTTGCACCAACCGCTCCACAGTTATATTAAACTAAATGAAAAAGTACTTTTTGTACAGAAAACTATCAGGTATGTGATGGAAATCGATCGGTTTTCAAATAAAATCGAAAATTAAAAACGAACGTTTTATTGTAAGATGTGATCAAAATCGAACGGTTTTATTTTCCATTTTTGTTTCTTTTCAAATAGAAAGAAATGTCATTAATTTTATCAACGCCTTTATGAATAATAAATAATTCGAAAAGCATTGAAAACATACAACGAAAAAGATTGAGAGGGATGTTTCAGACCCATTGAAGATGCAGGAAACTACATTCAACGAATTTTTTTGTATAAACAAGTTCGGTTTTATTTGGATTCTCCAAAAGATCGTACCACATGTGAAAACCAAATCGATATCTTTGGCCATAGAGTTATTATTTATAACAGAAAAGGTTATTATAGTATCAATGCAGTGATCTGTTGTGTCTTACTAATATACATATATTTTTAGACATATGATTACAGCATGAATATTATTGCAGGACGCCACTAGACCTTAAATGATTCATTTTTCTGAAATTTGAGTTCGCTACGAGATAAGTGGAGTGGAGATCGTAATTGACGATCGGCTTCTAGCCGATTCTGCTTTAGGACATTTTGTGTTAACTCCTTATAGACAACCAAGTGCAGGCTCAGCACAACACAAATTTAATAATACATATTTGAAATTTGAGCTAAAATTAAAAATTAAAGACAGTTTGAACAGTAAATTTTCGTTGTTCATCACATTCTTTTTAGCTTGGAACATGAAATCGAATTCGTTTTTAAAAAGAAATCGCATTAAAAACAAAACGAAAGATAATAAGTGTTGCCATCACACCTGTTTTTATTTTCAGTTCGCTTTTGGACCGAAATCGATTTCAATCTCATGCCTGCATTTAAAGTGTTTTTATAGCTATTAAAACTAAACGATTTTGCATCGCATTATAAACATACAAAAAGAAATTCTCGTTTTTCTTTAACAAAAGTTTAGTTTTAAAATTGTTTCATTCAAAAAATCTTGATTTTTAATTAAGAACTTAAACTTTTCTATTAAACGTGCTTGAGTTGTATTAAAGTATATTTTTGAATTCTAAACGAATTAAAGTAATTTAAAAACTTTCCAACTAAAACGTCTTGAATTGTATTTATTAACCAAATAAGAAATTACGTCTTTCTTTGAAGACTGCTCGGAAAGAGCTTTAAATTTTTTTCACCTAAAACTGTTGCGTTTTGAACTAAATACCAAATTAAAATTTACTTTTTTATCACGAAAGTATTTTCTTAGTTTTTAGCTCAAAAAGTACCTTCTCATATGATTTTCAATACAACTGAAAATCGTATAGTTTTAAAAAAGTTTGAAATTTTGAAGTCTTTTAAATTTCCAATTAAAAGTTTTCTGTAAAGACTAAAGTTTAAGTTGGCATGCCGTTGATACTTGGTGTATTTTAGCACTACTTAAAAAAAGTACCAAGAATGTTTTTTAGTTCCAACCCTGAGCAAGAACACAACTAAAGTTTCAATTTCCAAAAAAAATAAACCACAGGGAGAATTAATTTGCTTTCGTGATGTTGCTGCTGTTGTTGGTGGTGTTTGAAATTCAATCATAGTAATGTTTTTAAATATTATATGTTGTTATTATTGTTGTTTTAGTAGTTATTTCTACTTGTATAATACTCTCACTGCAAACAACTACAACAGCAACAATAGTATAAAATTCAATAATAAAAACCCAAATATCAGCACGTCACGTTTTCATTCAATTTAAGTTTTATTTTTTTTTTTAGTGCGATATTTGTATGTACATTAGAAGTTAAATATTTGTACATGTGTTTGCATATACATATTTATATATGCATGTATGTATGTACATATATAGTTAGTTATTGTTGTAAAAACTTGTATATATAGTAAATGTTTTTTTCTTGACTCTATTTTTGACACAAACAGTTTTGAGTATGAGTGACTGACTGAATGACTAACTGCGTTCCTTTTTGAAATGATAATAATAACTGCTGCTGTTGGCTGACAATGACGCCGATAATGATGAAGTAATTATGATTTGCCAATAACTGGTAAGCTATTTAATATATTCATGTACGATTTACATAAAAAAGAAGTTAAAAAAAATTAGTCAGTGGTCTTTTTTGAACCCATAATAAAACAAGATAACATTTTACACAATAGGTCTAGGTTGTATAATATCATTTCCAAAAACTTTTTTTCTACTTAGCCGATTTTGTTGATTTTCAATATCAAATAGCTTAGGGCAATGATAAACATTTAAGGTGAAACTTATTAACTTTGGCTTTATATTTCAAACGAAAGCATGTTTTACACACACACATACGAGACACAGAACGTATTCTGATGTCCCCAGATACACAAAATGTGATTTCTTATTATTTAGTTATACTATTTCTAAAGATTATCTAAGATCATTGTTTATAACATTTTTTCTCTTAGTCGATTTTGTTGATTTTCAATACCAAGCAATTTAGAACAATAAAGAACATTAAAGGTTAATCTTATTAATTTTGGTTTTATATTTTAAATGAAAGCATGTTTTACACATAACGGGTGATTCAAGTAGAGATACTTTTTTCAATACCCTTTTTTTTTTGACAGATCGCCACGTGTGAGTCGTGTCATGCTGTCATGTTATTTGTGTTTAGTATTGTTTGGCATTTCATAATGCAAAGACTTACGCCTGAACAACGTTTACAAATCGTTAAAGTTTATTACGAAAATTCACGTTCAGTGAGGAATGTGTTTCGTGCACTTCACTCAACTTATGGTCAACATAATCGGCCCACTGAGCGTACTATTCGTACCACCATCACCCAGCATTCATTATTGGATAATATTGGACCGAATAGACCATGTCCAGCACAAAACAACGGTTTGGTGTGGTTTGTGGGCCGGTGGAATCATCGGTCCATATTTCTTTACAAATGATGCCGCTGCGAACGTAACCGTCAATGGCGACCGTTATCATGCCATGCATGATAACCGACTATTTGATGCCTGAAATTGAAGCTCGTGATTTTTGGTGACATTTGGTTTCAGCAAAACGGCGCCGCTTCCCACACATCGCATCAATCAATGGATTTATTGTGAGAACACTTTGGTGAGCACATAATTTCACGTTTTGGGCCGGTCGATTGGTTTATGCAGACAAACCCGCTTCGATTCAGGCCTTGGAATAAAACATCACGCGTGTCATTCGCCAGCTACCAATCGAAATGCTCGAACGAGTCATAATCTTCAAAAAATAAATGCCAAAGAATTTTCTTTCAAATGATAATAAACATTCTCCAATAAATTTGAATTTTCTGAAATGGATCACGCTTTACTTACGGGACACAGTACGTTTTCTGATGCCCCCACATGCACATGTGGTATCAATATAAAATATATATTCGCGATAATATGATTTATATTGGAAATTATAAAAATCAGTCCATTAATGGTTGGTATTATTTAGTTATAATATTGTTAAAGATTTTTTACAATCATTGTTTATAACTTTTTTCAATTTAGCCGATTTTGTTGATTTTCAATATCACACACCTTATGACAATAACGATCATTTCGATTGTATATTTTAAAAGCATGAATGGTTTACATAAACATACTGTATGCAGAATAAAATACATAGCTCGATCAGGAATTAAAACGGATACTTTGTGGAATTTCAGATAAATTTATAATAATAAATGTTAAGAATTTAAGCGATTGGCTCCCCTACAAGGAATTAGAAATAAAATAAATAAGTCAAATTATTCATTCCGTTCCGCGATTGCGGAAAGAAATTTTATGTGCGGAAGCATAATTTGAAATTATTCATTCCGTTGCTACGGTATTTTTCCATTTTGCGGTATCACATCTACACAGACAGTATTGCGGCATGCCGCAAGAATGAATAATTATATTTTACATATCGATCGATATTTCTTTCCGCTTAGTTTTCCTTTCCGTGCGGAATCAATAATATCATATATGCGAAAGGGATTATCTTCCTAAAAGAAAAGAGAATAAATAATAAAATCTGAATTTACTGTGAAAAAGTGCAGAAAAAGGAGTAAAAAGTTCCCTCCTACAACTGCTATTTTATAGGTAACATTGTTATTAATAAATAAAAGTATTAACTATTATTAGCATTACTCAAATATTTATAATCAAAAAGCAAGGTTTGCTTAAAAACTGCTAAATAAATTTCCCAAAATTAAAGAAAATTCTTTGAAAATATAACAAAAAAGATTATTTTAAACTTTCTCAACCAATTGATTTAGATTTACATTTAATCAACTAAATTACCCAAAATTTTTGTATTGCCAGCTGTTTATTTTAATTAACACCAATAAAAACAAAATTCTAACATTACAAAAAACACTTCCTCTTTGCATTAGAAAACATGGACTTACAAATAATAAAAAAGCTTTTAACAAAGTTGCGAAATAAAAAGCTTTAAATCTAAAAAGTTTTACTTCCTTTAAACAAAACAAACAACAAGAAAAATAAAATATAAAATCACATAATTCACTTTTATTGCATTAAAGAATCTAAATTTGTGTTGCATTATTTGTTGCTTGTTGCTGTTGTTTATTTGCGGTCTAAAAACAAAATCTATTGGCATCGAGGTGGTCATCAATATTTAAGTTGATACAGCAATAAAAAAAAACACACCACAAATAGAAAAGAAAAAAAATTAGGTTGACATTCATTCAGGCCTACAAGAAGCGATACAATGAAACTCTTGCATATAAACTAAATAACTATACACAGATAGATACCTATACATATACATAGTTACACATGCAAACAATATTCTTGATATACATACATACATATGTATATCAATAGACTTAAATCTGTTACAGTCATGTTGTATGTTCCAATAATGTCAAGCTATTTTGTATTTTTTAGATACACATGACATGTAATGTTTGTTTGTTTGATTGTATGTAGAGTGACAATAAGCACACACTCATTCATACTCACATACATATATATTTTTAAACTTTTATTTGTATATGTAGGTTGCAAGTAGTTCGTTCGTTCGTTCGTTTGTGTGTTTGTTCTATGCCACATTTTGTGTGTATGTATTCATAGCACACAGCACAATACAACATAACGCAGCAAAAGCATAAGGCAACAACGCAATTGACCCAGATTTTAAGTTTCGGATTTTATTGCTATTGTTGTTGCCGATGTTTTTTTTACATCAATTTTGTGTACTGCTGCTGCGGCTGCCAGGCTAAATCAAGACGAAGCATGTACGTAAGAGTTGCTATTTCCCATTTAGAGGCAGGCTGAGAATTTTCCATATTTTCGAGAGTTTGCAAGTGAGTGTTTCAATTCCAATGTCCTGCGCACTTTTTAAATTTTTTAAAACTAACCTTGTTTAATATCTACCAATTAAAAAAACATTTTGAAAGAGACCTTGTAACAGAGTGAGAGAGAGAGAGAGAGGTCTATTCATCATAGATTCTGCCATATGGGAACATTTTAGAAATAGAGATTTAATTGTTCTACATTATAGAATTTTAAAATGTTGTTGTTTGTATTTACAGTTGATGCAGACAAACTGAAATAAACATGTGACATGTAGCACTTGACCAAAAAACGCCAAAAACCGAAAAACATTTTCGCACAACCAACAACCCCCTTTTGCAAAGGGGAAGAGAAACTATTACAGATTTTCTTTTTTTTTTTTTTTCTTTAGAGAGTGCGTGCGTGCCCCAAAAGCTGCAGCAAAATGTCCTTGAGTTACAAACAACACCAACAAAAAGCAACAGAAAAAGCGTCATGTGGATTATTTGTATAGACTTTACGCAAAAATATCATCATACTGGGTAAATAATTTAAAAGAAAACTTAATTAATTCAATTTGTATAAAGAAGGAAAACATTAAAATCACTGGAAAGTTCTTTAAAAGCAATGTCTCTACTTCAGCATATTTGTTATAAAACATAGATTTTGTGGGACTTTTTCCCAAATTCCTTTACAGTTACAACGCTGAAAGAGACAAATCTTAAGTGCTTTTCTGTGGGCATATTTTTTTCTAAGAATTATAAAGCTTTGTTAGGCTCATTGAATATTCATTATTTTAAATGAAATATAATTTAAGTATCATTGAATATTATTTTAATGGCGTTTTCTTTTCTGGCAAAAATGTTACACGTTTTTCCCATTTCGCATCTTTTTTAATTTTTTTGCGTTCTTTTCTGAAAAAATGTCAACACTGCTAAAGTGTAGTGTGTTCTTTTCTATAAATGTCACACTATAAATTTAAAAAATGGTGCACCTTTCACACTCTGTATTTTTAGAGGGGGAGAATCGCATGATAAAACAACTGACCAGTGATGCCAACTTTTGAGACTCAAACGCGTAAACATTTTTGAAAAAAGGGCTAAATGGAAAAAAATCTATATAAAACCACATCCAATTTTCTTTTTTTTTCGCGTTTTGAGTGACTAAAATCCGGCTAAATCTAGCCCGAAAAGGGCTAAGTTGGCATTGATGCAGCTGACATTTGTTTTGTTTATGAATGTGTATTTGTGTTAAGAAACAAAAAAAAAAATATACAAAATGGAAAATATTTTTTATGTGCTAAAAAATTTTGGATGACTTGTTGGATTCATCTTCATCATCAGATGATGATAAAATATTTTATATGATTATGGAAAGAAATCCACAACCGTGAGTGAAAGGCTTGGTAAAGAACGTAATTAATGAATACTCTGAAGTTGATGTATGTCAAATTTCATAGGACAATATCTCCTACTTCTTATATATGTAATGTATGTTTATATACATATATAATTTTTATATTTGAGAAGAATTTTCGTATTAGTCGGGAAAGTGCCATAGGTCATTTTGATAAATATTCATTGTGTTATTTCAAGCGATCTTACCAGGGAGCTATCTGCTTCTTCTTTTTTAGCAAAAAAACAAAAACAGCTGTACATGAAAAAAAATGTTACACTGTTGTAATTTTATGTTCTATTCTGACCATTAAAAATGCCACATCTTTAAAATGTGGGGTAAACATTATAAAAATGTACATAATAAAGGTGTAACATTTTATTTCAGAAAAGAAAACACCATAAGTTTAAATAACCCTATACGCCTAAATGTATGCAATATTTTGTATATAGAAATCAATTAAAGTTCATTGAATAGTATAAATATTTGTTGAATACAGCTAAAATTAGGCCATAATTACAGTTAACAACCATAAGTATTTTGATGTTGTATGTTGTAAAGTGCAATTACGATTCACAATACAACATTTTCGTGTTGTAAACAATAATCGGGCACTTAAACAAGATTTTGTACAGAAACTGTTATACAGACAATTTTCTAAAGAATAATTTTTTACACACATTATTTTCTATAAATAGAATTGTTTATAGAAGAAACTGTTATACATGGCAATTATATGCGAAACAGCTAGCAACAAAAAAATATAGTAGACTTTTAGGCTACTGGATATCAAGTGTGTGAATATATGTATGTACATATAGCTTGCATTAAGTTTAAAATTCTTGAACTGGAATTTTTTTATTCCAAAAATGCTTCATGCATATGAATCAATCTATTTCTTTAAATTTCTTTTTTTTTTTTTGTCAAATATTTTTGTTTTTCTATGGCGCCTTAAAGTTTGCCACAATTTTGTATTTTGATTTTTAGAAATTTTCGATAAGATTTACACATATTAATATTTTGCTACTTTGCTTTAGAGAATTTAAGTTTTAAATTTTTCTTCTCAAAGTATTATATGTACCTGTAAATATGTATATATGTATATGTATATTCGCATTTTGCATATGGCACCTAAAAGTCTGCAGCACGTTTTATTATGTATTTACTAGAATGGCCAAGGATTTGTCATATTCAAAGAACACAAAAAAAAAAAAACGCAAAACTATCAATAAATTAGGAAGTAGAGAAAAATAACTTCAATAAGATATAAATTAAGTCACAAGACAAATTTGGTAAATACATTTTGTCAAAGAAATTAAGCTAATTTTAAGAAGTTTCCCCTACAAAGATATCCAACCTTCAACCCTTATATTTAGAAGCAAGCTTTTCTTTTCAAACCCCTCAAGACTTTACCTTCTTATACCTTTTTTAAACAGCTAAAATGTTTAGTTTAAATTTCTGATAACTGATAGCATGTTTAATAAATATTTGTTTCTCTTGTTTATATGTACAATTTTTTAATTTATATTTTCAAAACGACTGTTTTCAATGTTCTCTGCTAGTTTTGTTTTTTGATATTATAGTTTTTATTTTATTGTTATTATTGTACATTTTTATTACAATTTAGGTCGTCTCGTTTCGTTTCTACGTAAAAATTTTATTTTGGCTCCATATCAATTTAGGTCACGTTGCAGTAATCATACACTCACTAGTGCTAGTTGTACTTACTGGTAAATGCTAGTGTTGTATATGCATGTACATATATAGTTTATACATACATACATAGTTATATTTATGTACATAGTTTTAATTTTTTGCCTTATATTTTCCAGAGTGTTTTTTTCTATATACCTACATACAAATTTATAACGTTCATATCTTTGTTTTAAGTCTGATTATTTTCACTTATTTTTTAGTGGTTCATTTTTATGCCAGTTGCATTTAGAGGGCTAATTTTTTTGGCTTAGGGGCAAGTGAATAAAGAAAATATATACCTGACTTAAAGAGTTTTTTATAATTTGCAATTTTATAATTATATTTTGCTACTAATTACAGTTTGAGATAATTTCTTCTTTTTTTTTTAATTTTTATATGAAATTAAACCTTTTGTAGGTAATTATCAAAAAAGAAATGAGTTGGCAAAATTTTAATTATTGGCAGTAACCGTGTTAAAAGGTTATAAATGTTTTACAGAAATTTTCAACACATAAAATGTTTTTTAAAACATATTTATATAGCCACCACCAAAAATATGGTGGTATATTAAGTTTGTTATTGCGTTTGTAACACATCGAAATATTGATCGTGAAACCAAAAGGTATATATATTCTGGATCCTTATAACATTTTAAGACAATCTAGTCATGTCCGTCTGTGTCCTCTGTTGAAGGCACAGTAGGCCTTAAAAAAAAACACTTATAACAATGACATTTTTCGGAAACATTCTTTGTTTCATTGAACTGTTTGGTGTTGAAAATGGGAAATATCGGTAGTAGGATCAAAGATATAGACCAAAACGTCAGACAACCTTGATATTTTTACGTTTTTTTTTTGCTATTTTCTTCATATATATAATGCAGATAATATGATAAACAATCGGTACACGATTTCACATAGCCCCCATACAAATGTTTTCCCGAAATTTGTCTCTATGATACACAAAAGCCTATAGAAATGCAGTATTCATTCCGAGAAGTATTCCGAGAATAACTGGACTACCCAAAAAGCTCTTGTAAATATCGTTATTGAAATGAAATTCAATAAACTAATCCTCAAATACATAGAAATCACATACAATATTTTATGACGTTTGCCACATAAAAAATGTTAACTCCCATTTAAGAAATCCCAAAATAAAATAAACTCTAACTTGTTTTAATTGGTTTTGCAATATGTTACTTAATTTTCAAGTTTTATCTTTGAAAATGTATTGTTGTTAAAAACAGCAATTGTAATAAATAAAACACAAATTGTTATTAACAACATTAAGGACACTTTAAACAAATTCATTTAAATAAAAACCTTAAATGAAATTTATTTCTGAAAACTTTAAATTGTTTAAGTCTGTAATTTTAGAAAACATTAATTTAAAAAAAAAGAAACAGTTTTATCTTATTATTTAGTGTCGTAATAAATTAATATAAAATTGCAAATTCTCTTCTGACTTTTGTTACTTTTTTTTAAGAAATATGAAAAGTACTTTTTTTATTATTTACGAATTATATACGCCAAAGAAAAAGTACTAAAATGTAAAAAATATACAATAAAATTCATATATTTTATTTCGTTTTGATACTTTATAGACAAATTGTAAAAAGTACCTTTTTATATTTTGGTACTTTTTGCTAAAGAAAATGTAAAAAAATTTTCTATATTTAAGCCAAATTGTTAATTAATTTTATGTTGGCACTAGGTACAATATACTAAAAAAATTCTTTTTCATTTTAGTATTTTTGGTAAAAGATATAGTGCTAAACTGGAGTAAGATATTAAAATAATCACAATTTAATGCAATATGTAATTTGGCCCATTTTAGCAAATAATATATAAGAAAAGTACTGTATTTTTTGATACATTTTGTAAAAGAAAAAATAATTTTTTAGATATTCAGGTGTGTGATGGAAAACGATAACGATAACGAGTGAGTTATAGAAGTTAATTTTTTCGTAATATTTCTGTATTAAAACAGTTTTATCCCACAAAATATAAAGATAACTAGCTAAACCCGGTGTGCTTCGCTACCCCCTCGCAAAACGCGCAAAGATATACACATTAAATTTCTTATGTGCACCCTCCACACAGACCCCAATCACCCCTGAAAATTTCATTGAAATCGGGCAAACCGTCTAGGAGGAGTATGCGAACAGGAAGTTTTGCCACTTAATTTTATATATATAGATTTGCTATTAAAGAGAATCTTAAAACACAAATTTTAAAAATTTAATTAGAAATACTTTAAAATGGACTTCAAAAACTCACTTGTTATCGTTATCGTTTTCCATCATATACCTGATTACAATTTTAAATATTTTGGTAATTTTTTGTCAGCAAGTTTTACACCACCAAATACTTTAAAAAAGTATTTATTACATAGGTACTTTAAGCACTCAAAAAAGTACTTTTTTTTAGTAAATTTTGCTTTATTAATTCCAAAAGGTTCAACTTTTAATATAAACAATTGATTGAGAAAACGAACCATTTTTAAATTTAGTACTTTTGGGCAAAAATTATAAAAAGAAAATTTTCTTGCAAATTATTTCAAATCAAGTTTAATTCCAGTTTATACTTAAATATCCTAAGAAGCAGTATTTATCTAACTTTCCTTTTTAATAAAGCATCATTTTCATATACTTTTTATTATAAATTTAACCATGATATAATTATTAAAACAAAATCAATAATATTTTTTTTTGTAGTCTAATAAAATTTATTTGTTTTTGTGTTGTGTTTCATTTAGTTATTCAGAAAGAAAATCAATTTAATTTAATTTCAAACAACAAAATATCTCCTACTATTAATAATAAAAATACCTGTTATTTTAATAATTTTACATATAAAAACAGCTAAATATTTATGGCAAAAAAAAGTTAGGTATTTGATTATAGAATTACGTCAATTTAGCTTTATAATCCAAAAAGAAACACACCACTATATGCAAACAGTTTATATAAATTTAATCATTTGATTTAAACACACACTAACGCTCACTCATTCACTCACTCACACCTGCAGACAATTGAACACATGTCTGACTTCTTATATTATTTCATTAGAGTTGTTTTTGTTTATTATTGTGATTGTTATTGTTATTGTTTTTTATATTTTTTCTTTCATTGGCGTTTTTGTGGAGTTTACCTTGACAAAACGCTTGTTTACCATGCTTTTCTGTGAGTGTATGCATGTGTAAATACTCCTCCCCGTGTGTGTGAGTGTGTGTATGTTGTCTAATGTTTATTTTTATATGTTTTAAATAAACTACTCAATTTTTGAGTTGTACTTGTTTAAGAGAGTGTGTCGTACAAGTAAAAATCACAAGGAGAATTAGGAGAAGTTTTAAAGAAACTAAAAAACAAGTGTCACCTATATACAAAAAGCTGCAGCAACAACTACAACAGCATTAACACTTCATTCATTAATAATCTTTATACATATGTATGTATACATATGTATGTATAAGAAGAATAAGAAGAAAAACAAAAACAAACAATTGAACGTATAAAGACAAAACAGAAAACGAAGAAAAAAGAAAAAAAAAAACAAAAAACTGGACAAACTTGTATGTTAAAGAAGAGTTTCTTCTTAAATTATTTCATCTATTTTGAGCACAATATTGTTTATTTATTATTGCACATTTGTTGTTATTATTAAATAATTCCCATTGTGGTGATTTTGTTGTTGGTTTTCATTAGATTTTTAATTTGAATTTGCTATTGGTATTTATTAAGTTTTTCGTTATGGCGGATGTTGATTGTTATTTGTTAGCTCTTTGTTACTATTTTATGTTTTTTCATTGTCTGATTATGACAGTCCGCTTGTTTGGTGTAACTTTGACATTTTCGATTTAAATTTTTTTATGTTTTTTTTTTTTATTTTAAAAAATTCCTTTGTATTATCAGTTTTCTTTCGAGTTATCTTGATTTTCAAGATGTTTAACTTGTGCTATTTGAATAAATAATATTTGCTAATTTTTTTAATTTCTTTTAAGTTTAACTAATATTTCCATAATTTGTCTGGTATTTTATTGTGAAGCGAGTAAAATATATCCTTCATACGCCTCAATTACCTTGAGAAATTAAATTATTTATTACTCATACGTTAAGGGGTCCTTCAAAACGATGAAATCCAAGACTTTTACTATTAAAACTATTTCTTTTAAAATTCAGCATTTGAAATGTTTACGATTAAATAAAAATTATGCAAGTTTTGTATTAGTACTTTTTTCGAAAATATTTAAAAATAAAAAGCACTTTACAAAATTCTTTACAAAAGAAAAGTACTTAGTCCTTTTTTTATTACTTTTTGAAAAAAAAAAATACTTTGCTTAAATATCAGAACTTTAAATATTCTCAATCCAATAAAAAAAATTATATTGTGATATTTTTTATAAAAAGAGGTACTTAAAAAGGTGTGTAGCTTTTTTGGGTTTTAGTACTTTTTGCAAATAAAATACTTTATTGAAATATCATATAATATATATTCTGCAATCAATGAAATTTTTCTATTTTAGTAGTTTTACAAACAAGTACTTAGTAAAAAGGGGGAATTTTAAATATTCCTATTTCACAGAAATTTTCGAACTTTGTGCACTATTTTAAAAACAGTAGTTAGTAGCTTTTTTGGTTTTAGTACTTTTTTCTTAAAATAAAGTATTTTATTCAACTGTTCTCAATTCACTGAAAATTTAAAATTTTGTTACTTTTATAAAAAGTGTACTTAATATCATTTTTTTGTACTTAATATCATTTGCAAAAGAAAAGTAAAATTTTCAAAATGTAAAAACTTTAAATACATATTTCTATTTGAAAAATTTTTTAAATTTTGAATTTTGGTACTTTTACAAAAAGTATTTAGTATGAATTTGTATTTTGGTATTTTTTGCAAAAAAAACACTACTTCTTCTATGTCAGAATTTATTATGTTTATAATTTTGGTACTTTTACAAAAAGTACTTAGTACCAGTACCTATTTTTTCTGGTACTTTTTGCAAAAAAAAGCTAGTTTTTCTATGTCAGTATTTATTATATTGCCTTGCTGTGGTAATTTTAAATTTTGGTGCTTTTACAAAAAGTACTTAGTACCAGTTTCTATTTTTTCTGGTACTTTTTGCAAAAAAAACTAGTTTTTCTCTGTCAGTATATATTATATTTCCTTGTTGTGGTAATTTTAAATTTTGGTACTTTTACAAAAAGTACTTAGTACCAGTTTCTATTTTTTTCTGGTACTTTTTGCAAAAAAAAACACTACTTTTTTATGTCAATATTTATTATATTTCCTTGTTGTGGTAATTTAAAATTTTGGTACTTTTTATGATGCGTTAGAAAAAGTAATACTAGCCAAAAAGTAGGTACTATTTTATTTAAAACGTCAAAAATCCAAAAATTACAATTTTAAATAAATTAATCATTATTTTTATCTCTTTGTTAAGTTTAACTCCACTGATGACATCATTATATTTTATATTTTTCTACTAATTTTATATTTAATTTCTAAATAAACACAAAATATGTCATCACATTATTAATAATTATAAAGACTAACTCAAGTTGTACATACATATGTACTACAATGTATATTTTTCACATTTAAAAATACACACAGTTTAAGGTGCAAATACTGTTCCAAGTGATTAAATCGCATAAAAATCTAAGTTGCATCATTTATTAATACGGCTTTAAGCTGATTTCATTTGTTTATTTATTTACTTGTAATCTAAAATACACACAAAACCAACGTTTATATATATATATCTAAACTTTGCCTTAATTGATATAAACTCGTTAATTTATTATTATGTATTACTATTATTATTTTGTTTAATAATCACGAATCGTTAAATTAATATTTATTTAGCATTGAAAAGCAATTATTAACTACAGAAATGCACGAACATATGGCCGGACAGACAGAAGTTTTACAAACATAAAATTAGTGTAATAAAACAAATGAAACTTGTAAAATTGGCCTTAACTAAGCATTAGAAATCTTGTTAATGATAAAATCAAACCGGTAACTCAATGTTATATTTCAATAGAATTTATATTGTTTTGTATAAATTTCTTAAGAGTCTTTGAAACTTCATGAAAATATACGCTTTTAGTTGGTAGCAATGCTTATACGATATATATGTAAAGTATATATTGTTCGTGTTTTTTACTTACAATCATCCTCACAATCGGGGTCTACTGAAATAGATGTCAATAATTTAATAAAATTCTAGTAAGTTATCGAGTGTTTAATATGTTTGAAATAACAATGTCAACAAAAACTTTTTTAAACACAAAAAAAAAGCAGGGCGGTTATTAAAATTCGTTAAAAAAATATTAGGGTTTTAAAATATTTCACATATTTAAAATTTAATTAATTAAACAACAAAAAAAAAAAACATTTTTTAAAAGTACATTTTTGTAACTTCTTTTCCAATTATAGTTGCTGTTCTTGTTGTATTTTAAATAGAGCAAAACATTTCAATTTTTATTACTTTTTTATTATTCTAAAATTTATGAAGCCCTTCCTAGAAAGTACTATTACTGTGGTACTAAGATTCTGTTTGTCCTGCAAAAGTTAGTACTTTTCTTTAAATAGTGCAAAAAATTCAAATTTTAGTACTTTTTTAAAGCTTATTAAAATTCTGTAAGCACCTTCTAAGAACTATTATTTTAGTATTGACACACATACTTTTGTTCTGCAAATTTTTAGTACTTAATTTTAAAATACCAACAAATGTATTAAGGTACCGTCACACTTTGCAAATATTTACACAAAAAAAGCATAACCACTTGTTTTAGCACAAATTTGTTTGACGTTGTTTACTCTTACAAGAGTTTTGCAAGATCAAACAGCATCAAATAAATTAAAACTAAATATTTGTTGTGCTTTGGCAAATATTTGCCAAGTGTGACCGTGCCTTTAGCTTTCATTTTCCTTACGAATTTATGGTATTCTACAGTTACCAACAATTGAATACCTTCGAAAAAGTACTATTTTAGTACTAATATAACTTTTATTTCCCATTAAACAGTATAAATAATAAAAAAAATTAAAAGCTCCTTTAAAAATTTTTGTATTTGTGCTTGCATATGCCTACAAATATATATGTAATTACTTTTTTGTATTAGAACATTTTGTGGTCCTTTTCACCTTGCAAATTATTTTATAATAATATTATTCATTTTATTCAAATACTGAAACAATTTAGTGCCATTTTTTCAGAAATCTTTTTATATTCTTAACAATCCAACCAACTAATTTAATGGGGTCTTTAGTAATAAAGCAACCTTGATAAACTAAACTATGCTCAACACAATTCTCTTTAAGACAAAAAGAAAACTAACAAAAAAAAAAACCTTCAAGTAATAATGTATTTTTCTACAGTTTTCAAACCCTAAAGGAAAATAAAAAATAAAAAAACTACAGGCACAAGTTTTCTTAACCTCAAAACCTTCTATTTTAACCATCTTGTTTTCCCCTACTTTAGAAATGAGAAAAAAACCAAACTAAAAACCTAAGCTAGAAAACTCAAATAAAACTATCAGCGCTGAAGCAGAGAAGGAGGTCAGAAAACAATTTCAAAATAGATGGATGATTATACATAATACAAAAAATATGACCGACTAAAAATACTAAAAGAAAAATAAAAAAAAAATATCGAAAAAAAAAACGCACACACACTAAAATAGCATGAAACAGCAACTCAAATAATGTATTTTTTTTTTTGCTTTTGTATGGATTTTTTATGCCACAAATAAACTAATACTACAATAGTATGTAACAACATCAGTAGCTAAAAGATGCACTAGTAGTTTAGGACTACACATAGTTACACTAAAAAAAGCTTTAGAAAATTAGTAGATTTGTGTTGTTTGGGGTTATCACTTTACAATAAGTATGGTAATTCAGCATAAACATAAATACACACACTAATACTTACAAGCACACACACACACAAAGGGGTAAATGGGTCATTGTGGGTATTGCAACCAAAAAAAAGATACGAAATAGGAATAAAAGTCCTTCAATTTTAAGTGCCATTATAGTTTTGTATGGCCCCCCAAAAATAAAAGCAACAACAGCATCTATAGATGACTTTTTGCAATGCAACGAGGACAACAGCAACAACACCAACAGCATGAGATGATGCATGAGAGTATGAGGTAATTGCTATTGGATTGCAAATGTATACACACATATGAATGTGTTTGTGCAATAAGTAATATGCCTACCATGGTATTGTATTGGAATATGGTCACACCGTCATCATAACATTTAAAACTTAGCTTGACATGTTATGAAAGAAAAAAAACGAACCAACCCTTTCTAGAAACCAAAACCTAGCCATAAATTAATTTTATGTATTGAAATGGCTGCTGTATTTTGTTTGCCATACGAACATAATTACATACGAGTATGTAGATCTTTTGGCCACAGAATTTCAATTATTTTGGCAAAAAATGTTTAGCTACGTACAGATTTTGCTTAGAATTTTATATATTTCAGGTTAAATCTGGCGATGTGCTTTTAGCATTTAAGTTAAAAGAAATAAAAAAGTAACTTTAAATTAATAGTACAATACTTTATGCATACATATGTATGTGTATAAATCTATAAATCCTTTAAGATACTTGGAAAATCTCTAACCATAAAAACAAATGCATGCAGCCTTAATAGCAGTGAAATACTTTTTGTTTTAAGTAATATTTAGTCCTTTAAAAAAACTTACAATTTAATACTTTATCCTATGTCCACTATTTAGTACTTTTGAAAAAATATTACTATTTAAGTACTTTTGAAAGGCACTTTTAGTGCTTGCAAAAAAAATTATTTTTGAGTACATACTTTTGTAAAACTGTACAATTTAGTACTATTTAGAAAAAAGTTCTATATTAGTACATTTTAGACCATATTAGCACTTTTTAGCAAAAGATACTATTTACGATAAGTACTTTTATAAATGCTAGTATTTTAGTACTTTTGAAAAAGAGTTATATTTTAGAACTATTGAAAAGTAATATTTTAGTACTTTTGAAAAAGAGTTATATTTTCGAACTATTGAAAAGTAATATTTTAGTATTTTTGAAATAATACTAATTTAGTGATTTTGAAAATGTAATATTTTAGCACTTTTTAAAAAAGTACTATTTTATCAGTTTTTAGATTTTAGTAATTTTTCACACAAGTAATTTTTAGAAAAGTAGTGTTTTAGTACTTTTTTGAAAAGTATTATTTTATTTTGAGTAAAAACTCATTATTTTAGTAGTTTATGGAAAAGCATTTTTGGTACTTTCATAAAAAGTACTATTATAATACTTTCAGAAAAAGTACTTATTTTAGTATTTTCTGAAAAATCGCTATTATAGTACTTTAAAAGGTAATCTTTTAGTTTTGTATTGTACTCTTTAGGCACTTTTCAAAATGTACTACAGCCATTTAATAAATTTTCAACCATTAGAAAGAGTTATATTTTCGAACTATTGAAAAGTAATATTTTAGTATTTTTGAAATAATACTAATTTAGTGATTTTGAAAATGTAATATTTTAGCACTTTTTAAAAAAGTACTATTTTATCAGTTTTTAGATTTTAGTAATTTTTCACAAAAGTAATTTTTAGAAAAGTAGTGTTTTAGTACTTTTTTGAAAAGTATTATTTTATTTTGAGTAAAAACTCATTATTTTAGTAGTTTATGGAAAAGCATTTTTGGTACTTTCATAAAAAGTACTATTATAATACTTTCAGAAAAAGTACTTATTTTAGTATTTTCTGAAAAATCGCTATTATAGTACTTTAAAAGGTAATCTTTTAGTTTTGTATTGTACTCTTTAGGCACTTTTAAAAATGTACTGCAGCCATTTAATAAATTTTCAACCATTAGAACACTAGGAATTTTTCCTGTCACTTTATAGAAGTTATATTTTAGTACCTTATATTATTTTTACAGCAAATACTTAAGTACTTAACTAACTATTAAGTACAATTTAGTTTGTTGGTACTTTTATTATATGTAGTATAATTTATCACTATTTTTTTTTAACTATATTAACATAAATAAATACTTTTAAAAAAGTACTATTTTAGTAAGGAATAATAAGTTGTACGTTTATACAAATGTACACCTTGCTATCTGCAAAATTCTCTTAAATGATTTAGTAAATTGGAGCATCGAATTCCGTTTTAAATATCGCCCAAGAAAGTTCCGTTAATAATTTTTAAATTGTTTATTGATCACATAATTATTTAAGGAAATAAGTTCAATAGTTAAAATTGGACGCTTAACTATCTACTTATGAAATAATCTTACAGACTTTTATCTACTATAGGTATAAACATAATTAAAACCAAATTATAACATTACTTTCGGCAAATTTAATCTTAAAATAAACCACCACATCCATTTAAAAATAAATTAAATTTAACTTAAACCCAACAAACTGATTCAAAACTTAGCTACAAAGAGAGTGTGTATTCAAGTTTATAATAGTTCAGTACTTAACTAAATATAAAGAGATTTTTTTAATATAATTAACTATAAATTTTATTAAAAAAAAGCTCATAAATTTGTATCACTATATTTCTATATATTTTCTATATTTTTCAACTAATATTAAAAACATAGTAGAAGAGACAAGAGAGATCAGCAGACAGTACTAATAACTAATAAAAAAAAGTTAGCGCACAATAAAAAAGTTTTAATTGAAATAAAAAATATTGAAAAAAGCCAATGCTTTTTAAATAAAAAGCAAGAAGAGCTTGAAAACAACATAAAACATAAATACTATTCTGAATGATAATCTTGGCTGATATGATATCACACACGATTTGAATTAAATGTTAAATGATTATGAAGAGAGAATGATGATTAACATACGAGTACATATATTTAATAAATAATAAATATATAATAAAACAAAAATGTAAAAGAGATAAAGAATACGAAAGAGAGCTTTTCATATGATTGATACGATTGATAAAATTATAGAAATGATAAAAGTGAGATAGATTGATAGATGGAGAGAGAGAGAGAGAGAGAAAGAGTAATGTAAATCATAAAGAGAATAATGAATTTTTTTGATTTATAAGATAAACTTACCAGAACTGAAATGTGAGCGTTTTGTTTGTTCATTTTCGGGATCAGTATCGAGTGGTCTTTTTCTAGAATCGCCAATTTCAGGACTGGGGCAAGTTTCCATAGCAGCATCTTCCATTTTGATGAGAATTTTGAGTTTTTGTTTATTTATTCAAAGTACGAAAAAAACTTTTAATTGACACAAAGTTCCCTTTGAGTCGATTTATTGGTTATAGGATGTTTTATTGTGTTTTGTGGTGGTTTGGTGGTGGTGGTATTGGTGATTATTTGAGAGCTTTTTTTTTTTGGCGGATTTTGACAATGATTTATTTTGATTTATTTGATGCTGATCCTCAATACAAAGAAATAGAGAGGAGTTAAATTATATATATAGAGAGAGAGTTTATCTGGGATGATGAGCGTAAAAAGCAAAAAACCAAAATATAAAACACAACTACTATTATTGGAAATAATTTGATTTGATTTATTTTGTTTACAAATATCCTTGACGTTGATAATGATGTTTGTTTGTCTGTTTTGTTTTATTTTAATGACGTATAGAGAGTATAATAATAAAACGCTTGCTGAGTAAAAGAGCTGAGAGCCTTACTTTTTGTTTCGTTTATATATGTAGCTTGCTTTTATTTAGCTTATAATTTGATATTCATGATATGAAAGCTTAATTTGTTTTTGCTCGATATCTGGATGACGTCTTTCGGATGCTTTAGCTTTAGTTCTTGCAGTGACAGCAGTTTCTTCTTGCAATTTACTTTGACTTGCTAGGGTTTTCTCTGTCCCTGTGTCTGACTTTCTTTCTATTTCTGTTTCTGTTTTTGGTTTGTTTTATGCCACTAATGACTTCCTTAGATTAATTATTGTAATTTTGGTGATTTCTTTTACTGTGTAAGCAATGCAACACGCAACAACGGTTAGTTAATTACAATGTTGTTTAATTGATTTTTGGTTTTAGTCCTTTAGAGTTTTATGATGATGGTGGCATTTCAAAGTGGTTGATTGGTTGGTAGTTGAGGTTTTATTTATAAAATTATTATTATTATTATTGTATTTTTTTGTGATTTTTTTTTTATATTTTTGGTTTATTTTGAATGGTGCGATAATAATTACATTTTTTTGAAATTTTGTTTTTGATACGTATAACGAGTATATGGAAAAAAGAAAAAAAGAAAAAATATTTTATGAGAAAAAATGCAGCAATATAAAAATACACACAATAATTAAACAAACATCAATATAATAATTTACAAAAATACATAATGTAATTAAAAATATGTATACAGTATGCATGTAGTTATAAAAAATATAAATTATATATTAAGTATGTGGATTTATTCAACTGAGTTGTTATTTGATTGGAAATAAAATGGCTAATAAAAATAAACTGATATTTGAGTTTTAGAAAATTATTATTTGAATTATCAATGAATTCTAATCATGATTTTGTAATTTCATCTAAGACAAAACAAATAGTGTCTTGGCTGAGTTGGTGGTAGGTGTTTGAATTAAATTTAAAAAGAGAACTAAAGTGAGAGCGAGCGAGCGAGCGAAAGAAAGACCACATTAAAATAATGCCTGGTAGTGACAACATCAAAAGCAATAATCGCGATTTTATGATGACAGTTGATCAATCAATATGGTATGAAATTTATCAATTTATTTATGTATGTACATTATGTATTTACAATTGTTTGATTAAAAATGAATTGCTGTTTTGAAATGGTTTGAAATTAAAAAAAATTAAATTTTATATTTTGTAAATTTATCTTTTTTAGTTTATAATTGCACTAAATTTAAGTTGATTCAAAATGTTTGATACATTATATTTAAACAATTTAATAACATGAAATCACTTTAAATGTAGCTGGGGGTTACTCTCTATCGCGATGCGAAAGCAAATTCGATGCGATAAGAGAGTAACACCCCTGAGTTTCAAAATTCACCTAATTTATCTGCATCTGAGATGTTTCTCTGAATAAACTTTTAAATATTTACACTGTCTGATGTCATTTCAATTTTATAGTAAAGTTAGCAAACACAGATCAAGCGCCACAAAGAGTTTTTGCCTCATTTGTAGAAGCATCAAGGGGATTAGTAGCGCCTCTTCTAGCTGTGATTTCAACTAATTTTTAAACAAGGTTCTGTCTTTAAAACAGTGGTCAGGCGAATTTCGCGTAATGAGAAATTTTTGTTTTAGTAAAATCAATTCATTATTCAATCCATAAATTATTCTGAATAAAATTTGTTCAAAAGATGCAAAAATTTATAAATATTTGTCGATTACGTTCAATCTCTGCTAGCTATGAGTGCCGACTAATTTAGTAAAACAGGAGCATCTTCTGATTAAATTTGGCTATGAGTGCTGACCTTTGATTTAGTAATGGAATTTGAATTATTCCCAAACTTTAATGATGTGAACTTTTTGCAATACTAATGAAAAATCTATGTTTATACATTTGTGTTTCAAAGATCATAAGATGATCTTTACTTAGCTGCTAGTATTTAATGCTTTAAACAGATTATACATACTTCTTCACACACCATTCGAAGATTTGTTTAAATAAAAACCTATGTTAGCCTAAGAATATATTAAATATATTTAACCCCAAATACACACAACATTGTACAAAAATCCACCCCCTATTTTCCTTATTCCAACACAAAAATTCTCTATAGAACAAACATTTTATAAAAAAATATTTGTATTTAAACCATATGCAAACTATTTGGACAATTTTTATTTTTATAAATAAAAAAAATAAAAAGAAAATGCCATCAATAATATAACAAATAATGCGGGTTATCAATAAGCCAATGAAAGAAATCATAGTTTGTTACAATAACTTCAAAAACAAAATCGACGTTTTATGGGGTGAAAACACATTTGAAAATATGAAAACAAAAATTTGTTTTGAAAAATCACACCAGCACTTTGAGTAATAAAAATTAATTACTGAAATTGTAACAAAAATACCCGCATGAGAAATATGTACATCAACACAAAAGAAATATTAAAAATTCTATCTTCAAATTGTCTATAAGTATCACAATATCAATTAGAATTTCAAGTTTTAAAGTTTTCCTTAACACTTAACTTAACAGCATAAAGTAGAGCAGCAACTTTAGTTGACACAATAATTAAGCAATTTTGGGATGTTTTTTTCCATATTTTTTTACGTTTCTATGTATGTATCTGTGTAGGAATAAATGTGTTATCTTAACAATACTGTTTTATTATCGGCTGATAATTTTCTCTGTCTTTCGTTTCGTTTTTCGGAGTAATTGGGGGGAAGCATTAAATTTATACAGAAGTTGTATTTAATGTTTTAGCATTTTCTCGCTTACTAGAGATAAAAAGTACAGCGGTTGGGGGTTATTATAATGGTTGTTATGTCACAAACCATATAAAAAATATAAAATTTATAAAGAGGCAATTTCTTCTTTTTTTTTTAAGGGGAGTTTAAACATAAGATTTTATATGGTGTCATACTAAATATACTCATATAAATATGTATATACATATACATATATACACATATGTAGTATATGTACATATATTTACACATATACATACATATACATTTATTGTAACACGAGCAAACAATTTTTTAAAGATAAAAATATAAAAAGCAAATAAATAGATAACAAGTTCAAATTTATTATTCGTTCGCTTAAAACATTATAGAAATATTTTGTATTTTCAGCCATATGCAATAACTGATTTTTTCTAACAAAACATCTGCTAGCAATTAATGGAGAATTTTTTCAAATAGTCATAATTATAATTATTTTAAAATATTTATTAAGAAATTCATTGTTAAAGTATTTGTAATACATTTAGCTAAATAAACTGCCTTATATTAATGTTATGAATTAATAATAAATCAAAAGTATTTGGTGTCAAGTTGTAATCAATCAAACAAAGAAATCAAAGAAACAAATTTAATTTTATCTTTAATCTATTACGAAAGAGTCGTTGTCGTAAAAAGAAAACGACACTCATAATAAGGCTGAATAACTATTAAGTAGTGCTAAAATAAAAGATGTCCGTATTCGATTTCAAGCAAAATTCAAATTTTTTCAAATTGTTATTAAGAAAAATTAATTTTGAAAAGTTTTTTCTATTGAAAAATTTGTGTATAACAGTTATTTCTATATAAATATTTATGTATAACAGATATTTGTATAGAAAACTTTGTTTTTAACAAATTTTTATATGAACAACTTTGTGAATAAACTTTTTTCTATACAAAACATTGGGTATAACAGTTTTTTCTTCAAAAATATTAGTATATAACAGTTATTACTATAGCAAATTTTGTGTATAACAATTTTTTTTTGTAGAAAACATTGTGTGTAAGAGTAATTTCTATAAAAATATATTTGTGTATAACAAATGTTTATATGAAAAACTTTGTGAATAAACGTTTTTTCTATAGAAAACATTGTGTATAACAGATTTCGGTATAAAAACTGTGGGTATACCAGTTTTTTTCTATAAAAATATTTGTATGTAACAGTTATTTCTATAGAAATATTTGTGTATAACAGTTATTTATGTAAAAAACTTTGTAAATAATTTTTTTTATACAAGACATTGCGTGTAACAGTTCTCTATATTAAAAACATTGTGTATAACAGTTTCTGTTATAAAAAATTTTGTGTATAACTGATTTTTCTATAGAAAACAGTATTTGTATAGAAAACTTTGTGTATAACAGTTATTTCTATAGAAAACTTTGTGTATAACAGTTTGTGTATAACAGAATTTTATATGAAAAGCTTTGTGAATAAATGTTTTTTTTTCTATAGAAAACATTGCGTATAACAGTTTTCTCTATAAAAAAAATTTTGTGTATAACAGTTTTTCACTAGAAAATTTTGTGTATAACAGTTTATTCTATAGAAAACTTTGTGTATAAATGATTTTTCTATAGAAAACTTTGTGTATAACAGTTTTTGTTTACATAAAACTTTGTGTATAACAATTTTTCTATATAAAAATTTATGTATAACAGTTTTCTCTATAAATAACTTTGTGTAAAAAGTTTTTTCTACAGAAAACTTTGTGTATAACAGTTTTTTTTCTATAGAATAATTTGTGTATAACAGTTTTTTCTATAGAAAATTGTGTTTTTTATCAGTTTCTTTTATAGAAAGTGTTGTGTATAGAGTAGTATTTTTATAGTTTATTTTTTAGTATTTACTATAAAAACATAAAAATGTAGCCATTCTCTTGGTCCCTATAAACTATAAAAGCCGACCACTTTTAATAATTTCTAACCAAGTTCTAAGCCATCTTATTTATTTAAATTCTCCTAAAAGCTTTCAATCTCAAAACAAAAACTTGTGTTTAAAGATTATTGTGTTTTTTTACACAACACAATTATACCTACAACAATATTCTAAAAAAATAACTTATTTATTTGTTTTCTAATTAACAAAAACAGCCAAACTGTTAATTATAATTTTAATATTTTGTTAAAAGAACAAAAAACAAAAAGTCATTCAAACACTTTTAATACACATTTGTTTACTACTGAGCTCATTAATTTTCCATTTCAAAATGCAATTTCAACTTGATATTGTATTTCTACTTTTTTGTGTTAGCAACTACAACAACAACTGCAGCAGAAAAATTTTTTAATAATAATGAAAAAAAGTTTATTATTATTTTTTTTTTTTTGAACATAATAAACCAAATGGCCTTGACCATTAAACATTTATGAAACGAAAAAAACAACACAAAATTATTGGCTTAGCAGCAGTGCACTTGCTACGCTCAGCACAATGTGAAAAATATAAAACAAAAATTATTGTATTATTTTTATATAAATAAGTTTAAATTTTTTTTTAAATATACTTTGATGTATGCATACATATGTAAGTGTGTATATTGTAAATTTAAACAATGCATCTCATAAACGTTTACACGTACTTTTGAAATTTATTTTGTTGAGAAGAAACCAAATAAAACGTATGTTTTATTGATAAGAAAAGAAATCTGGCAGGCAAATGTATTAATTTTTTTTTATAATATTAATAGAAATTAAATTGTATTTATTAAAATGTTAAATGAATTTTTATACTAGATGAATTTTATTTTCATTTAAACCTATACTAGAAATAAAAGTTATTTTAAAGATACATAAAATAACTTGAAATAAATTGAATTCAAAAGAATTTTGGGAAATCTCTTAAACATTTATTAAAAACCAACAGAACAAAGTACTAACAGAAACTAACTAGACGTTCTTAAACATTAATTAAGAGATGGGTTGAAAGAGTTAAGGTACGGTCACATTTGGCAAATATTTGCCGAAAAACACGTAACTACTAAAGAACATATATTTGAACTCGTTTATTTAAAAAAACTTTTCTTATTTAGGGTAAAACACAACAAATATTGAGTTTTAATTTATTTGCTGCTTTTTGATCTTGCAAAACTCTTGTAAGAATAAACAACGTCAAACAAATTTGTGTTAAACAAGTGGTTACGCTTTTTTGAGTAAATAATTGCCAAATGTGACCGTACTACTAGTGGCAGTTTTTAGTTCAAAATCAAAATAATTTACGAACATACACAAATGTAATGGGTGATTCAAGTAGAGACACTTTTTGTAATAGCTTTTTTTTGACAGATCACGTGTGAGTCGTGTCATGCTGTCATGTTATTTTTGTTTAGTATTTTTTTTTTGGCATTTCATAATGGAAAGAAAGTCTTACTTTATTACGAAAATTCACGTTCTATGAGGAATGTGTTTTGTGCACTTCGCTCAACTTATGGTCAAAATAATCGGCCTACTGAGCGTACTATTCGCAACATCATCACCCATTTTGAGGCCCAGCATTCATTATTGAATAATGTTCGACCGAATAGACCACGTCCTGCACGCTGTGAAGACGTGGAATCATCGGTCCATATTTCCTGAAAATTGATACCGCTGCGAACGTAACCGTCAATGGCGACCGTTATCGTGCCATGATAACGTCTATTTGATGCCTGAAATTGAATTTCGGCGACATTTGGTTTCAGCAAGACGGCGCCACTTCCCACATATTGGATTTATTGAGAGAACACTTCGGTGATCACATAATTTCACGTTTTGGGTCGGTCGATTGGCCACCAAGATCGTGTGATATTACACCGTTAGACTTTTTTCTAACGTTATGAGGACAAACCCGCTTCGATTCAGGCCTTGGAGGAAAATATCACGCGTGTCATTCCCTGTTACCAGTCGAAATGCTCGAAGGAGACATCGAAAATTGGACTCAACGGATAGACTATCTGCGACGTAGCAACGGCCAATATTTGATAGACATAATTTTCAAAAAATATTCTTTCAAATGATAATAAACATTCCCCATTAAATTTTAATTTTCCGTTTTTCTTTAAAAAGGTTGGAAACCTAGAAATAAATCACGCTCTATTTTTAACTATAATTTTAAAGTGGTTTTGTATTTTTTATATGTTTTGACATATGTTACTGCCTTACCATTCACGGCATTACCAAAAAATGTTGTAAGAAAAGTAAAAGGAGTTGTTTGTTTAGAAGCCATTTTTTGATTAGGATTTATTATACATATATCAAAGTGTAGATAATTGTGTATATTGTTCAAAAATATGTACTTAAATATATATATATCGACCCAATTTTGAAGGCCTTTAAAACAACTTTTTAGCACACTTTTTTTTATATATTGAGCAACGATTAAAAGAAATGTTCTTTTACAATTGGCACGCCAAAAGAAAAGAATGTTATAAATTTTTTAAAACAAATTCGAAGGTGTCATAAAAATATAAACCTCCTCATCCCAACAAAAAAAAAAATAAATAAAACTATGATGAAATTAAATGTTCATATTTGACAAAAGCGAGTAAAATTTTATTGGCAAAGTTTATGCTTGTAATTTATAGCACGTTTTTAGTTCAGTTCTGTTTTTTCTTCAATTTCAATTTCTTTTTTTTTCGTTTTTAAAACAATATTTTTGTTGTTTGCTGCATTATAGAATTTTTGTTGAAGGCATGTATAGAAAATAAAATCAAAAAAAAATTGTTATATAAATATATAAGTGAAAAATACTTGTGTATAAGTATAATACTCACACACATAAAGCCATACCTATACATATAGAAACGGCAAAAAAATATTGTATATATTTTTTAGATTGGCTCATATGCAAGACCTTGAAAAATGTTTTCTTCAACACTAAAACAAATAGTAGAGAGAAATAGCCAACGTGTAAGAGCAATAGAAAGAGAGAGAGAGAGAGTGTTAGACACCAGCCCCCTGAGCTGCCACCCCATCAATTAAAACGAGACAGAGAGAGCCCCACAATGAGTGCGAAAAATATATAAATAATAAAAGCAAATTAAAATAATATATTTAAAATATTGCACAAAATAATTGCAAAATAACTAAAACATGTAGTGAAATATATTGTTCTATAGGAAATGTAATTAATTTAAATTAAACAAACCAATAATAATACAATATAACTCAAAGTCTTATTTATTAAATTAAAACATTTAATATCATATGATTTCATTAAATTAAATAACAACTATAACATATACACCTATAAATAATACTTATTTAAACATTTCAAATAAATAGTAAAAAAAAACAGCTGCTTTCAACTGCATTATAATTCAGGTAAATGAAGCATTTTAATAACATTAAAATCAGCCAGGGTTGTTAGAAAATACATTTTTAAATACACAAAAGAAAAGTTTATTTAATTAAATAAACAGCTTTTTAATACTATCATATAAAATTATATAAAAATAGGAATTTTAATATACATATATGCCAGCATACAAACAATTTAAGTTATATTTAATTAAATAATTAAAGCGTACTTTAAGGCTGTCAAAAGAATTATACAATAAAAATATTGTAAAAAAAAAACAAACCGAATGAAAATTCTTGTTATATAACAATCAATTACAACAAAAGAAATTAGTTAACCTTAAATTTACTAAAATAAAAATCTGTTTGTGCAGGGTTTAAACATCCTTAAAATATGCTTTGCTATTATTTGAATAGTTTCTTTAAAGTTATGCAACTAATTTCAAAACGTTTTCCTAAAACCCTAAACATTTTGAATTTGTGTATTGTATATGTATAACACCGACAGTCCAAAAAACCTGGGACCCGATATTATTTTTCTTGTAGGACTTGTCGAGTAAAAGAAGATTCCAATAGTGAAATATGCCGGACACCTCTAAAATCCGGTTTTACGGTTTTTGTACCTTTGCGCACTTATAAGCCTGTAATTTTGTTCATCATGATCCGATTTTCAATTTCTTACTAGATTTGGAAAGAATAAACTGAGACCTTTCGAATGGTATATAATTTATCTAAGAAAACTTGAGAAATTTGGGTGTTATTGTCGAGAAAATTGTGTTATAGCTAATTGTGTTATTGCTCGACAATAATACCCAAATTTCTCAAGGGCTTATGTAATTTTTGTAGGGCTTACAAGAAAAATAATATCGGGTACCAGGTTTTTCCATTTCATTCAATTTTGTATCACTGTGTAATTTGACTCCGCTGTTGACCAATCGATTTTGTTATTTAAAATTTATGCAATAAATTACATACAATTTATATAAAATATTAAAACAAATTGCTGTAATTTATATGAAATAATCAAGATCCCTAATCAAAAGTTGTGAAAAAAATCAGGTTTGGTTGGAAAAGGGCTTGATTGCAGGCATTAACAATCGACATGAAAGGTTTATTAATCATATATAAAATAATTAAAATTTAAACAACATTGAATTTTAAATGTTTTTAAAAGCTAATCGACAAAAGTTAAACAGACATGATTCATTTTGGAAAATCCGTAAACAAATTATTTAGAAATTCAAATTTATAACAAAAAAAAACCTACAAATATTACATTACACACATTGATTGTAATGATAAATAAAAAAAAAAACTTAAACTCATTTTTAATTTGTAACAAATTTCTCCGAATGCCAACAAAATTATTGCAAGTATCCCGACATTTATGAAACTTTTGTAAAAAATTTTAATTTATACAACTTATTTAAAAGTAAAGTAAATGTCAGAAAGATTTTGTTAAAATAAAAACAATTCTGCATGGTGCAACTATACAAGGTGAGTGCAAATCGACAACACAAAACAGAAACAACAGGCATTTTGTTTGTGTAAAATAATGAACTACTGTCAAAAATACTTGAAAATGTATTACTTCTGACATAAGTAAATTGTAAACAAAGTCAGTCAGCTGGGCTACTGCACTCACCTTGTATAGTTACACCATGCAATTCTGTTTAAGCTTTCTAACATTAAACAGAATAAGACATTAAGTGGAAAAAAAATTACTAGAATTGCAAAGCATGACAATATTTTTACTTTGTAGATAATTAGATTTTCAAACTTCAAAGAGCTTTATGTGGAGTGTTTAAAATTCTAAAAAAACATTTATATTTCCATAATTATTCTATGCAGCCATCTCATCGAATTTAATTCCACTCGGAATTAGAATTACTTCCGTTTTTTGCTTCTATAGAAAAAGCAAAACGAAAAATTTTGCGGAATAAAGGTATTCATTATATTTATATTTTTATGAAATCGAATAATCCGATTCTATGGTAGCGTTTTACTACAGAATGAAATATAGTGAAATATTCACTTGCCGCTACTCGAAATATTATAGTTTAAAGACCGTTACAAGTCAAATACCGTTAAAGTTAAAGACCGTTTGTTTGCATATATATCGGTTATTAAGCACTTTACGAATTTAGAACCTCTAAATTAGTTTTAAAAAATTAGTAGAGAATAAAATTACCTTCAACCTTTTTTGATTTATATTGCAATCACTATTTGTTACAATCTGTTTTCCAAATGTCAACTGTATATTCAACATGAATAACGTTTTCAAGATTGTTGTTTTATAAAGCTAACTTTTCGTTTTTTTTCCATAGAGCAATTTTCACGCATGCATTATTATATTTTTTAGAAAAAGAAAGTGAGTATAAATTATTCCATTACAAAAGAATGAATAAAGAAAGAACGATAAAAAAGAAATGCCTTTTTTAAATATTCTTTTAGTTTAAAAAGTAAGACCCACTGTGTTGTTGAAAAACTTTCAGTATAACTTTGGGCTAAAAAACAAATAACTAGACATTTTGAAATTGTGAGGGGGTAAAAGTAGCGTTGATAAGCGTTGGACTAAGTGTATTGAAGTTTCAGGAAATTAACTAACTATTCTCTTTCTGTGCTAGGCAAAGAAGTTTCCGAACCGCCCTCGTATTTTGCATTAAATAGAGTGCTGCAAATATACTACATACACCATAAATAAGAAACAAAAATTCTTCAGATTTCTTTAGTTTTTAACTTTAAAGGCATATATATGAATGTCGCGTTCGCTGCAATTCTATCGAAATACAGATGGAGCATTTGTATAGTAAATTTTTTAAGCGAATTTAGTCATTTTAAATTTTTTCAATAAGTAAATTGTTTCAATTTTATTATTTTTCCAATATGTCCCTGTTGGAAAACAAAATTCTTGCTGAAAACCCCTTTACAATATTAACTCTGTGTTTAATAATATTTAAATCTTATAAGTTGAACTTAAAATCCATTGAGATCTATTCATAATTGCACAAGTTCAGAGCTGTACAATGTCTTGCAAACCAGAAATGGTTTATCTGACATCCTGGGCATCAACTTGCGTTTTAACAGGGTGATTAATAATTTCATTTCCTGAAAGCGTATGTCCTCCTCTAAGATTTCTACATGCAATATTCTTCATTTGAACCAGTAGTTAAAACGATACTAAATTATTATTGACTAATTTTGTAACATTTTATTAAAAATATTATTCACAAATTTGCTTATTATGTGCAAAAAAAACCAGCTAATGCATAGATATTTTGCATGGAAGCTCTTAAACCTTTAAAAAAGTATATAAAGGGTGTCCCAACTAGAACGCAATTTTTAAATTTGGCGCCATTCGAAGTGTCATTGTTTGACATTTGAACAATTGTTATTGTTTGCTAGTAGAAGGTACGAGGTTAGTAAAAATGGTGCGAAACACGAACGCATTCTCATTGTGAAATTGTTTTGCCAAAATGGTGAAAGAAGTTTTGCGGCTACAGTTTGCAAATTGCAATCAATTTGGGGTCACAATAATGCTCCAAAAGAGTCAACTGTAAAGAGATTAATGGATAAATTTGCCGAAACTGGGTATGTTAGTGATGTAAAGACAGCAACGCGCCTTAGACCAGATCGATCGACCGAAAATGTCGCAGCTGTACGTGATGATGTCGCTCAAACTCCTCCACCTCAATTCGACACCGAGCTCAGCAAATTGGTGTCTCCAAATCCATTATGCAGCGAATTTTGACGAAAGATTTGCATCTTCATGCATACAAAGTTCTATTGACTCAGGAACTGAAGCCAGCTGACGATGGACAGCGAAGGGAGTTCTTTAATTGGGTATTGGAGAGACAACATGAAAATGCTGATTTTGCCGATAAAATCATCTTCAGTGACGAGGCCCATTTCCATCTTGATGGCTTCGTCAATAGGCAGAATTGTCGCATTTGGGGTGAGGAAAATCCTCGAGTGATTCACGAGAAAAAAATGTACCACTGTGTGTTTTGGTTTTTGGGCTGGAGGAATCGTTGGACCTTTTTTTGTGAAAATGAGGCAGGTCAAGCGCAAACAGACAATGGTATTCGAATTGAAGGAATGAATGTGAAGGGCATGTTCTTTCAGCCAGAGAAACAATTCAATTGCTGCATCAGTCATTTCCCGGTCGTGTTGTTTCGCGTTTCGGAGACCAGAATTGGCCGCCTAGATCGTGCGATTGAACACCTTTAGATTTTTGTCTTTGGGGTTCTTTGAAGTCGATGGTTTACGCAAATAAGCCGACGACGACTCAATCCTTAAGAGGAACACTGCATTAATGAAATACCGCAGCATTTATGCAAAAAGGTCATTGAAAATTTCATTAAAAGATCGCGTGTGCGCCAGCAAAGCCGCGTCGGCCATCTGCACGATATCTTCTTCCATACATAACCTCATTCTGTCTACTTTACGATATAATAAAGTTTCACGCTGTTTTTTTAAATATCTGTGTTTTATTTAAAATTTAAAAATTGCGTTCTAGTTGGGACACCCTTTAGTTCATTAAATGAAAAATACCTACAATTCTTATATTTTGCCAACCAAAATGTTGAAATATGTTGAAAGTAAGAGCAGGAATCAAAAATTATAAACAAAAACTATTATTAAATGTTCCTTTTTTAAGCTAAACAGGCATAAACTTTTCCAATGTAATTAAAATTTTTTATTTACATTTTTTCCCGACGTTTCGTAGATGTTTTGTCTACTTTTTCAAGGGATCGTATAAAATAGTATTTTAATCACATTTATAATTAATCAACGTACAACCAAATAACATAAAACATATAAGTTTACAGTAAAAATACATATAACCACGACTTAAAATTAATATCACTGTAAAGGTTTAATTTAGCACCGCTCTATTTTAATTCGTAAAGAAGTTAGAAAAATATATGTGCAAATAATTTCAGGGAAAAAATGTCCAAATAAATGCAATTTGCTTTAAGTTGCCCTTTTTCTTTTCTTTTCTTTTCTTTTCTTTTCTTTTCTTACAAAATCTGATAAATTTAGTACCAAATTAAAGATACTTAAAAATCCTCTTAAAGGTATGTTTACAAACTTTTGAAATTTATTAAGTAAACAGAAAAATATATATGTAACTAGTGCCATTTGCATAATGGGAAAAAAAATTTTGCCTGTTTTTGCTCTTTTCTTACAACATCAAAAAAATTTAGTACCAAATTAAATGTACTTAAAATTAGTGTCAATATTTTGAGAAATTTTATTATATTTTCAACAACTTGTAAAATTTTAGAAAGTTCTACCATATATACATATAAAGCTAAATCATGTACAGAAAAACGTATGTTGCCCTCTTTCTGCCCTTTTGTTACAAAATCAGTTAACTTTTATAACAAATTAAAGGTTTGTCAAAATTTTCGGAAATTTTATTATATTTTCCAATAAATTCTAAATATATAGTACAATGTTTTAACATATTTAATGAGCTAAATCATGTTCAAATAAAATGTTGCCATTTTTTCTGCCCTTCTCTTGCAATATTACATAAATTTAGTATGTGAAAAAATGTTACCTTTTGTTACAAAATCAGTCAAATTTAGTACCAAATTGAAGGTACTTAAAATAACTGCCAATATTTTGTGAAACAAAATAAGTTTAAAATGTTTTTCCTAATTTATGGATTTTAAAACTACCTTAAAATTTGCTAACAGTATGTAACATTTAAGGTTTTTTCTTTTGCAAATGGAGGGCACAAAAAGAGTGCAACATTTTTGAACAGAAAACAAATAAATAGAGATTCTATAAAAGCTGAAATGAATGAAAATTAAAGTTATTTTGAAAAACTATTAAAATTATAATTTGTGTAAGAAGGGCAAAAAGGGAGCAAACTAGGTTATATTATATAAACAAAAAGGGAAATGAAATAATAAACCTATGATCTCATTTAAACAAAACAAAAAAAATAACTAATTTCAAAACAACACAAATCAATAAATAATCTCATATAATATTCAATAAATAGGAATTTGAATACTAAAATTAAAAATAGGAACCTGTTTTTATCTAAACGTATTTTATTGTTTATGACATAGAATAATTAAACTTAATTAAAGACAAATAAACACTTATATAATAAGTATTTGAAATACATATTAAAATTTAAAAAAAAAATTTTCAATAAGATGAGTGCGTATGTATGTATATGTAAGTATGTATGCATGTATGTTTTGTATATATGTACGTTTGTATGTACATATAGATTTAATTAAATGTTTGTATGTTTATGGTGTGATGAGTGATATTCGTCAAACCTTAAAATTGTTATCAAGAGATTGTTTTTTTGTGTGTGTGTGTGTGTGTTTTAAATAGCTAAAAGTAAACTAATATATGTACTAACATATATGTATGTAATTGTTTTTATTTTAATTTAATATTGATTTTTGTTTTCATTATCTAAGTTACACTCACTTTTTCTTTATTTTTAAAATATTTTTTTTTTTGTTTGAATTTCGTTTTGACACAAGACACACAAAAATCTCTTTCGTTTCAATAATTATAAAAAACTGGTTTCCCCCAAAAGATTCTATAAGAAAGAATGTTGTTTTTTAATACGTTATATATACTACATACATATATACTCGTATAAATATGTATATATATGTTATTTTATTTTTTCTATAGGAATATGTATTTTTTCTTGTTAAAGTAATTTCACTTTCTTGTTTGTTGTTTCTTTTTTTTTTTAAAGAATTTTTAATATTTTTTTCTCTTTAGCTTTAGATTTAGCTTGTGCTTTTTATATTTTTATACGTATTTATATAAAAAATTTGCATACATAAATCCTTTAGATATTTTATTTAAATTTTTTTTTTTGATTAACTACATATACACACAGCATAACATTACATTACATACATACAAATGGGATTGTATCCAATTTATACACACTACTCAAATCGAAACGATTTAAAAACAGTTTTAATTCAAGTTTAATTTTATTTCGTAATAATAAAAAGTGAAACAAAAACGCGCGTAATTACGATTTAATTGCAAATGTCGTGCCGTTGAAAATAGTCGATGACATAAATAAATAAATAAATATAGGTAGAATTACTTTTAAAGAAAATCAAATTATAAAATTAACACAATATCACAAAGAACAAACGAAAAATAAAACTTTATAGTAGTTATAATATTAATTGATATTTGCAGTATAATATTACTTTTTTATTTGTTATTCTTGTATCTTTAAGATTAGAGCGCGTTTCCAACTGAAGGTATTCGGTTCCAAATTCACATAGACACACACATAAAAGAATGAATTAATAAAAGCACGTTTTGCTATAGATTTTTGTTTTAAAATAGATGGATGTAAAAGTATTACGTTCGTTCACACTGTAACTATCGCATGTGCTCCGTTGTTTTCAATGTGAAAAACACAACTGAAATGAGAATTTTATTTATCAACATGAACAAGTTGAAAACGGAATAGTGTGTGGAATTGAAATGTTGTTGTTGCGCGCCACAGATGTGGAGATGTGGTGGTTTTTGCTGTTTACTGCAGTGGCTGGCTGGCTGGTTGGTTGGTGGCTGGTTTGCTAGGTCTGTTAGCTAGGTTCGCAAAGACTACAGGGAGAGGAGAATGTGGTAAACAGGGAGTTTTTTTTATGAGAAAAAGAGAGTTTGTGATGAATTAGAACTAAAAAATCATGTGGTAGAGATAAAGAGAAAAGGAAAGAGAATATGTGTCACACAGTGTGTGTATGAGTAAGTGAGTGATTGAGTGCCAGTGAGAATGACACACCGATGTTGCTAATGTAAAAACAAATCAAATATTAAAACGCGTTTTATTTATAACAGTGATATCTCACATTTTTCCATATACTTTTTCCTATGACAAATAATTTGAAATGTTAAATATTAAAAAAAATTTCCTGAAGAAGCTATACACAGACGTAGCGAAATATTGAAAATAAAAATTTTAATTTAACAAAAAGACCTTAAGCTTAAATAGTGATCTCTCACTATAGCATTTGGTTACATGATATTTCTAAAGAAAACTGTAGAAAAAATCAAAATGTAATAAATAGGGGCAAGTTTGAACACGGGACACCTTTGAACAATGTTGATAAAATCTCAGTTTAACATTTTTTCCAACCCTTAACCGAGTTTTTCACATGCCAATCTTGTTTTCTAGCAACGTCAACAACTTTTGCTAGTTTTTTCAGTCGTCGACCGAATGCAGTTGGGTGAACAAGTTTTCGCAGTGCCATTGTAAATTTTTTTATTTTTTTGTAAGAGTGTAAGAAGTATTCAGTGATCGTTTTCTTTCGTGAAAGAAATTTATTGCAGTCCAAAATTCATTTCAAACAAAATTAAGTTAAGTTATTTGATATTTATGTAAAAAAAAAATATTTATTATAAATTTCCGTGAAATGGCAAGCCAATTCAAAAATGATTTCGACATCGAAATTATGAAAAAATGTACCAAATTTATTGCTCGATATCGATTGACATAATCTCAAATAAGAAAATTACGATCAATTTTACTCGATATCGAATGCGGTAATTTGGCCCCAGGTTTGAACAAAGAAAAAGGGGGCACCTTTGAACATGTTAATTTATCAACCAAACATTGTTAATTCTCTCTTATTTTCTGAAAATGACGATTCCAATGCTGATCATGATGCTTAACAGGAAAATGTAATGTCACCTGAAATCGCAAGGCCTTTTCCGTCTTAATATTATAAAACTTATTTTTGATCTGAATTTTTTTTGTTTTTTAATTGTTAATGTTTATGTTTTTCTTAATAAATAAATCGAATTTATTATATATATAAAAAATGTAACTGTTTATGTTATTTTTGGACATAAGCGCTACAAGAAAAAATTGCCGTTCAAAGCTGCCCCGTATGGGGGCACATTTGAACACAATCACTTCATCCATTAAAATAATAAAAAAAATATATAAATCTAACTAAAAATAAGTTACTTGTAGACTTAAGCTAAAGTTTATTTCCATATATATTAGTTAAATTATGTAAAAAGTCAATAATTCAAAAATATAAATTTGTATGTGGCTTGAAAGCAAAAAGTGTTCGAAGGTGCCCCCTCTCCACTAAGCCTTATCCAAAGTTTCACTGTTAAAAAACAAACTCTTAAATACTCGGAAAAATCTTTATTTCCAAGTACATAATCACTTAAAATAATAATTTCTTCATTAGCGTGCTCCAAGATTATATGAATGAAAAAAGTTCAAGCTACAAGCAGTCTCCCCCTATAGAATTGTTCTATAGATTGTATCAGCATGATACGATAATGTTAACATGTACAGTTGATTCAGAAAGTGAGTGCACACTTTCTATTTTTTAAGATGCTCTTTCTGGTGATTAAAATCGTTTCTGATTTTAAATTAATATACATACATATATTCTTAATGCCTGTGGTACCCTTATTGAAACCACTTATTTCAAATTTGTTTAGCCTCATAAACCGCATAAATTTAACACAAAAAGCAAATGTAGACCTTAATTTTTACTAACTTTTTGCACACGACTCCTAATACTAAGTTATGGCAATTGTATTACACCACAATCACCCGATATTAATCCCATTGAAAACTTTTGGGATCATGTAGACAGAAAACTTAGTCTGATCCAACAATAGCATTACAGGAAGAGAGGAATAAAATTCCTGCCTTGGTGGCCCAAGAATCGCTTATATCTTAAAATGTTTATGCTTTTTTCCAACAGAAATATTGAACACACTGCCACCTTAAACTGTCTCTTTAAGAAGACACATACACGAAATCACCTAACACAAGCAGCGTTGCCATTTTGGTTACTTTTAACCAAAATTGGTTACTTTTTTTTCCAATGTGTACTTGTGTACTTTTTTTCCGTTTTGGTTACTTTTTTTTAACATAAAAGTAACCATTTTTTACATTGCTTTTACTTTGACTTAATTTACACCACAATTTAAAAGTTTTTTAAAAATAAAACACTAAACACAGGATTACAAAAAAATACATGCCTGTCTCCAAACATAACAAACACAATCATTGTATTGTTGAACGAGTAAAAGGTTCTTCACAAAAACCATCTAAAAACATGCTACAAAATGCATTTTCATATTGATTTGACATCGGAACAAGTTAATTTTTCTTTTGTTTTAAAAATGAACGAACCTTAATCAACATTCATAAATTATGTTTTTACCAGAAAACAAAAAAAAAAAAAGCTTTTTACAAATTAGCGTGCTATTTAATTTTTTAATAAAGTGTTTTCTAAATAGTTAAGATTGGGTTTCTTTCGTAAAAAATGGATAAGTATGTACTTCGAATTAAAAAATAATAATATTGGTTTTAAGCACAATTTTTATTTTTGTTAGATTTTTATTTAAAAAGGCTGCTCAAAGTAAAACTAATAATGTCGAGTTATCTTCTGGAAGTGATGATGAGAATATGTATATTTTCATTCAATTTCAATAACTTTTTTTAAATAATATTTTGTTGTTTAGTGATATTAAAAACAGCCCGAAAAGAAAATTCCGTGTATTGTGGTTGGATGAGTTTCCGTGGCTAAGAAACAAAGATGGATGTTGTTTCTGCGCTGCCTGTGTAAAAAAATTGCAAATCACGTAAGTTATTTACGAAAGCACACTAAAAAGTGTTCATAAGCAAAATGTTGAAAATAAAAATAACATTTGCAAGTCCTCAAAAAGAAACTCTTAATAAGCAAGTGCACCAAACAGAGCTAACATAGGAATGTTTCTTATTTCCCACAATTTGCCTTTTTTTTAATGGACATCTACCAGGCTTATTAGAGGAGCGCTGTCCCGACTCTCAAACTGCGAAACACATTAAATGTGGCAGGCAAAGCAACTCAATTAACAGAAATGTTAGGAAGTAAATCTAAAGCAAATTTAATTTCCAAACTAAAAACGACAAAGTTTTCGTTAATAGTAGACGAAACAACAGACGTATCCATAAAGAAATCACTAGTTCTAGTCGTTCGCTATATGGATAAATCATCTAAGAACATTCAAGACAGATTTTTAGCCTCATCTACTTAAACTTTATCTACTAGTGTTTGGTAACAAATGTAATGAAATTAATTACATTTGGGTTTTATTAATATTGTTATTGCTGAATTAGTTTTTTCTTTCAATTGTACCTAATTATAAGACTGAACTACAAACTGAAATGCAATGGTTAATTTATATTTTACATATATATTTTTTAGCTGAAATAAAATAAAATTTTAAATATATAAAAATTTTGGTTACTTTTTTTTGCTTTTGGTTACTTTTTTTTTACATTTTGGTTACAAAATTTTTTTGGTCGTGGCAACGCTGAACACAAGTATTTTACGGATATATTTATGTGTGTATTAAGTAGGTACATTGAGTTTAACTTATAGATCAGTGATGTTCAGCCCATACAACAATTGTTTGAAAAATTTACACACATTTGTTATGCTCTTTTAAAAACATTCATTCACTCGTCGTTCAGCAAGCGATGAGAACACATGCGACGGACTATCGTCATTTTTTTCAGAAATTTGTTAAGCATTGTTGTTGCTTCTTGTTGATCGAAGCACAGCAAACACACGCTATTCAATTACAATTGAAAACGAAAAATAAAAAACTGGTTTAGATAGACTTATTTTTGTTTTTTATCAAAATAACTGTTCTAAAACTGGTTTTCGATATTGATAATTGTTATTTACGGTCCCTGATATTGTTTCATAAGGTGTTTACATTTGGAAAAAATTCTTTACTTTTTTCTGATTTTAAGCGTATGACAATATGTTTGCTGTGCAAAATCTCTCACAAATACATCTACATTTTATTTTTGAACATCACTGTTATAGATCAGTGATGTTCAGCCCATACAACAATTGTTTGAAAAATTTACACACATTTGTTATGCTCTTTTAAAAACATTCATTCACTCGTCGTTCAGCAAGCGATGAGAACACATGCGACGGACTATCGTCATTTTTTTCAGAAATTTGTTAAGCATTGTTGTTGCTTCTTGTTGATCGAAGCACAGCAAACACACGCTATTCAATTACAATTGAAAACGAAAAATAAAAAACTGGTTTAGATAGACTTATTTTTGTTTTTTATCAAAATAACTGTTCTAAAATTGGTTTTCGATATTGATAATTGTTATTTACGGTCCCTGATATTGTTTCATAAGGTGTTTACATTTGGAAAAAATTCTTTTCTTTTTTCTGATTTTAAGCGTTTGACAATATGTTTGCTGTGCAAAATCTCTCACAAATACATCTACATTTTATTTTTGAACATCACTGTTATAGATACAATTGTAACTATAAGATTTCATATATGTACATACATATAAACAATATTATTTGTAATTCCTATAGAACAAGTGAGAAGAGCACACGAAAGCAAAAAACAACAACAACTCACAAAAAGAGTGAGAAGAAGAGAGCAGCAACAGCAAACGTAATTTTTTCAAATGAGATTTTATTATTTAGTTGTTTTTCATTAGATTTTTATTTTCTGCTTAAACAGCACTCTCACCCAACAAAACTATAAAACAGTATTATATAAAATATAAAACAAGTAAGAAAGTATAGTCGGTCAAGCCCGACCATATAACCAGTATATGTATAAAACAATTTTCAGTATTGTGCGTTATATGGGAGATATTACCTATTATGGACCGATCATCCAAAAATCTAGTGGCATGACATCAGTGAATATTAGTAATATATGTATGTGTTAAACTTTATCTTGATATAAATACTTTTAAACGATTTATGGAGCTTAAAGTGAATTTCGGAGAGGGTCTTATATAGGAGTTTCGACTAATTATAGACCGATCATAATAAAATTGTACCGTATTATTTATATGCATATGAAATATATTTGCGTTCAATATTATTTGGCTACTAACATTTTTGAGAGAGTTATGCTCTTTAAAGCGATTTTCGGAAGTGGGCCTTATATGGGAGCTACGACTAATTATGGACCGATCTGTACAAAATTTGTAGATGTGATTTGGCTTCATTTAACACTCATTTGTGATGAAAGAAATTTGTTTGGTTCCTTGCATAATTCAAACATTTATGATTGGTAAACCCCAATTTCGGGAGGACTTTTGTATAGGAGCCAGGTGAAATAATAGACCGATTTCTACCAGTTTCAATCCGATCCATGAAAAAATATCACGTACCAAATTTTATCGAAATATCTTCAAAATTGCGACCTGCACTCTGCGCACAAGCTTTACATGGACAGCCAGCCAGACGGACGGACGGACATCGTTAAATCGACTCAGAAAGTGGGTGTTGGACCAATATTTCTGGGCGTTACAAACATATGCACAAAACCAATATACCCTCCCCACTACGGTGATGTAGGGTATACAAAAACTACACAAAATTTTATGATTTTTATACATACTTCTCATCTTCGTATTCGTAAAGTGGGAGAGAATATAATAAAAAAAATTCTTATCAGTAAATACCTACAGAAAGACAGACAAACTAACAAATAAAATGAACAAGCGAAATTTGTTATACTCGTATGTACAATGTACATTGTACATGTTGTAGATTCGTTTGCTTTAATCAGTTTTCTTTTTAGTATTTGGTTTATTGTTAATTTTTTTTTGTTTTGCTTTTAATTTTGTGGTAAAGTTTTTAATTCTATTTTATTATAGTTGCAGTTATTAGGAAAATTTTTAAGTAGAGCTGATAACAAGCTGAGAATTAAACAAACATTGTCAAATTATTTTCAAGGGACATAAAATGTTTGCTAAAATTTAATTATAGATAATTTGGAAAATCCGATTTGTATTGGTTTAAAAAAAAATTGTCAGAAAGATTGAATCTTGATTTGGAAAGTCGGTACTTGAAATATAGATATGCTTGTTTTCTAAGGCAAATGAGTTGAATAGGTTTGATAAGACACAATATTTTTTACATATGTTTGTGTGATTTCTATCTGTTTGTTTGTATTTTATAGGAAACCAAACCCTTGGACCGATCTCCCTGAAATTTTCACAGCATGTTACTGTGACTCTGAAAGGAAAAAGTAGGCTATATGTTTTGATTGGACAAAGGGGCGTGGCACAGCCTATATAACCCAAAAATTTAAATCGCCATATGTTGGACATTTTTTGACCAACGGCGGCAGTATTTGCTAAATATGATATTGGCATAAATAGAAATACGTACCAAAAGAAAAGTGGGCGAAGCACGTCCCTTCGTTTGCGATATATTGGATGTTAAATTCTCACAGCGTGTAGCTTAGGAATACTTACAACATGATAATATTTTTCGAACATGCACACTTCTGCACCTACTAAAAAGTACAAAAAGTACAAGCTTTACATGGACAGCCAGCCAGCGGACGGTCGGACGGACATCGTTAAATAGACTCAGAAAGTGATTGTGAATCGATCGGTATACTTTAAGGTGTAGGGTATAAAAATAAAACAAATGAATCAGAAAACATATTTGAAAACAATTTGGATGAGATTTGCATTAAGAATTCAAAAGTTTAAAATGTGTTTTATTATAAATCAATTCTGAATTTCGTAATCAAGCATCATATATCAGATCATATGTCAGCCATTAATAAACTTCTACTAAGTAATGAAAGTAATTTTTTATTATAGGTACATTACCTGGTTTTTGATGGGTAGAAATCCAAAATGATTTCAAGTTCTTAACAACTTATGAAAAGGAAATTCATCAAACTTTAAATAAATAATACAGCTTAACAGGAATAATCGTATTATTTTCAATTTTTTTTTATTTATTTGTTTATTTATTCAGTAATAAAAAGCCACTTAGGCCAAAATAATATTATTATAAAAGCAAGGTTAAATATTCAATAAATTTCATGTTACAATACTATCAAATGGGCTCCCCAGCCGTGATAAAAAAAAGTGTAGTGTCAAGATTTAATAAAGAAAAAGAGCTAAATGAAATACGGTCCAGTTAGGGATAGTTAGGACAAGAACCACATTAATAGAAGAGATCACAAAGGGTCTGAAAAATATTGCAAAAGTTTTACTTTGAAAACATTATTAGAGTGCGTAAAAATTCGCAACTCTAATGGCAGACTATTATTATATAGCCTGTGCTCCTAAGAGCAAAAGACCTACTGAAAACTTATTTAAATATCCTAGGGGGAACAAAGTGTGGATTTCTGTTGCGGGGAGAAAAAATAAATGCAACAGCTTAACAGCAATAATCGTATTATTTTCAATTTATGACACGCCTACTTTGAAAAACGTTTAAATTAAGCGTAATAAACATTTAAAAATTAAAAAAAAAATACAAATATCATCTTGAGATAAATTTTAGAACAAAAATAAAAGTTAAATTATTATTATTTGTAACTTTGGATACGCCCACTTTGTAAATTGTAAAAATAAGCCAGTTGAAAGTGTTAAAGTTTACAAAACATCTACAAAGCGTAGAAAATGCATTCCAATCTGTCAATTGTCTAGAAAATAGAACTTTACAATGGTTTTCTTTGAATTATTAATTAATATAAACTCAAGCCAAAATAATAAACTTTCTGTAATAATTTTACAAAAATCTTGTAATTTCAAACCATGAGCAATTTATGGGCATGCTTAATAGAAAAAATCTTATTATTTTTTTTATTTCGCACACGCCCACTTTGAAATATTTTAAAAATTGACTTGGTAAAAGTTTAAAAATTTACAAAAATCTGCAAATATAAGCATAAAAACAAATTTTCGAACAAGCTTAAAGCATAAAACTTATTATTTTCAATTTAACACACGCCTACTCAGTAATATTTTAAAAGTGGGCGTGGTTAAAATTTATCAAAACCTTAAACTTAAATATAATAATAATAATATATAATAAATTTCAATAACTTATGTTCAAGTCTAGCTAGAATCAACTGAAAAGCAAAAATCGTAATATTTTTAAATTAAAACACGCCCAGTTTGTAAACTTTTTCAAATCAAAAGTGATCAAAGTTTTAAGATTTTGTATTTGTATTTTTTTTATCATAAATTGGTTATAATTATTTTTTTAAACATGATTTGAGTTACAATATTAAACAGCTATTGTCAAAAGAAATAATAATAAACACGAAAGAAAATTATTAACATCTGACCTAAATTTCCCTACTCAGAAAAATTAGCACCAGTTTAACAAATGGCTCTCAATTTAAATGAAAGATAACTGAACTTATTCAATATATGTTAGTTTATTAGATAATATATTTTAGTGGGGGGGGGAAACAGTTGAAATACATTTTTTACATTAACTGACCATAAACATGCACATTTTTTAAGTAAAAATTCAAACATTCCCAAGTAATAGTTATGAACTCTAACATGCAATAATGAGTTTAGTTTGAAAGTCTCAACATCAGAACTATTGGAACGTTATTTGGAATGGTTTTGGATCTACATAGTTATTTAATCAAAGATTTTTGTTTGAAATTGTGTAAATTTTGTTTGAAATTGAGACGCTTGAAACTAGTTCGAAGAAAAATATGACTAATATTTATTGAGAAATTTAGAGTCCATTGCATTCGTAATAGAGAATTTTAAAAGGATTTTTTTATATTCCCAGTGCATTTATTTGTACGAAAAAAAAATGGAATTAATTTTTTATTGATTGAAATTTGTTTGACATGTTTTGCTTTAAACCCGGTTTCAGAACTGCTAAATGATTTATAGAAGTAGTCTAGAACCAAGATATACCTACACGATTTCCATAATTGAATTTCAGAAATTTCTAATTGTAATTCAGATTGTTTTTAGAAATGCAAAGTTCTATTAGAAATTTCTGAAATATAATTGAAAATTTCTGAAATTCAATTGGAAATGGTGTAGTGTCAAGGTATTTTGAATAAAAATAAAATTCTACAGAACGGAGTCTAGAAGTTTTTAATTGAATTTCGAAATTTTCTAATTGTAATTTAATCTAATAGAAATGCATATTAAATTTTCTGAAATACAAATGGAAACTTCTTTTTAAACGTATTTTATAAATTTCCAAATAAATTTCAGAAATTTCCATTTATATTTCAAAAATGTGGGAATATATTTTAGAAATTTTTAATTATATTTCAGAAATTACTAATAGAAATGCAGAAATTTCTGTATTGAATTTCGAAACGATAATCAATATACAAATATGTACCTAGTTTCATGTTTGCCTCAATTAATTTAGCAAAAATTTAAAATCAAAAGCTTTAGTAAAATCAAAAAATATTTCAGCAACTCCACTAGAATTGAATTTAAATTTTCCGAAATACAATTGGAAATGGTGTAGTACCAAGGCTGTCATTGAAAATTATGAGCACTGAAAACACTCGTTCGAGAACAAGTTAATTTAGAATAACATGTGAATATATACATATGTATATACAAATATACATACATATCGCCACCTAAAATGCCCAAAGACGTAACCCTCATTATCATAATTTTGCAGGAGAAGCAAAAAACGATATAAAATTAAAATTGCTTAATTGAAAATCGCGATATTGACATATCGTCACCTGAAGTTTGTCGTCTATCTTAAGACAAGATGTGGTCTTTCTCTTTCTGTTCAGAATTCGTTAGCACTAAATTTTACTCTTGTTTTGATTTGTCTACCTAAAGTAAAAATATTTCATAAATGATTTCTAATTGCAACAAAATTTGTTTATTTGGAACTAAAAAATATTTGTAGTTAAACTATTTCTTTAGAAAATTATCGAAAAATATAATTATCGATCGATAACAAAAAACATTATTTTAAAGCCCCAGAGATATTCCTTCCATATAATTTTAATAATTCAAAATCGTTTTAAAATTGACAAATTTAGAACTTGTCACAATACCAAAAATCACTTGATGGCACCCGCTGCTCACTGTGGTACGAAGTTCAAATCCAGCTGAACAATGTAATTTATAGGCCATTTTCTCTCATGATAACGTAACAATCAATTAAGACGATTTTCCCGCAATAGCAAGCTTTTAAAGTCTATAAAAAACAGTTCAAAATTGTATTCAGATATGTAAATTAAACATGCAAAACACAAAAAAAAATCTCATAATTTTAAAAATATTTCCATTTATGCTTGTACTCTTGACCCCCTAAGAGATAACACTCTATACATAGATAGATATTAATTAAGGGGAAAAACTTAAGCTTATCTTTCAAAACTTAAAACTGGAAACTAAACAAAAAAAATACAGACATCAAAAATACCCAAAAATATGATTAAAGCGATAGAGATTTTTCACATTATCTTTTTGTTGGAGTATGCGTGTGAGTGTTTATTTGCTTTTCCTAAGTATTACAAATATAACTACGTCATCGTCTTACATTTCCATTATTTTTATTTTTTCAAATTTCCCTTTTCACTGACACTTTTTTCCTCAGTTGTTTTTTTCTTTCTCCCAAAATATCGGTCAATAGTAATATTTTCTTTTTTTTTCGTTTTTCAAAGCAACAAAAACACAACTTTCGTTCGTTCGGTTCATATTGTCAATTCTATTTTATTGACACAACTTCTTATTCAACTAAACTAAGAAAAAATAAAATTTTAGTTGGAAAGTATAGTATTATTAAATGTTTAACTTTGGTGTGGCGTACACTTTTATCATTTGCGGATTTTAAAAGTGGGGACAATATTTATAGGAAAAGGGGAAAGTTAAAAGTTAATTTGTTACAGGCTATTTACTTTGGCTTAATTCGCTATAAGAATCCCGAGAATGTATAGGTAAATTCACTCCAACAGCGTTATTCATTATTTTAGTAAGTTTAATTATTATGGATTCGAAAATCTAAAATAAACTAATGAATAATTCAAGGTATTGGTCAAATTTTTCTTTGTAAATATTATTTATTATTCAATAAATTTTTGATGAAGATCCAAATATTCGAAGATTATCGATATTCGAAAAATATCGAAATATTCGCAAACTGTCAAAATATTCGAAAAATATCGAAATATTCGCAGAATGTCTTAATATTCGAAAAATATCGAAATATTCGCAGAATGTCAAAATAGATAGAAAAGAATATCGAAATATTCAAAAAATATCGAAATATTCGAAATGTAAATATTTTTTTTATTCAATAAATATAAAAATCGAAATATTCAAATAATATCAAAATATTTGTAAAATATCGAATTATTAGCAAAATGTAAATATTATTATTAATTAGAGAAGGAAATTAACTAAATATTCTTTTTATTCAATAAATATGAATATCGAAATATTCGAAGAATATCAAAATATTCGAAGAATATCAAAATATTCGAAGAATATCAAAATATTCGAAGAATATCAAAATATTCGAAGAATATCAAAATATTCGAAGAATATCAAAATATTCGAAGAATATCAAAATATTCGAAGAATATCAAAATATTCGAAGAATATCAAAATATTCGAAGAATATCAAAATATTCGAAGAATATCAAAATATTCGAAGAATATCAAAATATTCGAAGAATATCAAAATATTCGAAGAATATCAAAATAGTCGCCGAATTTTAAAATAGTCGAAAAATATCGAAATATTCGAATAATATCGAAATGTAAATATTCTTTTTATTCAATAAATATAAAAATCGAAATATTCAAATAATATCAAAATATTTGTAAAATATCGAATTATTAGCAAAATGTAAATGTTATTATTAATTAGAGAAGGAAATTAACTAAATATTCTTTTTATTCAATAAATATGAATATCGAAATATTCGAAGAATATCAAAATATTCGAAGATTATCAAAATATTCGAAGAATATCGAAATATTCGCAGGATATCAAAATATTTGCAAAATATCAAAATAGATAGAAAAGAATATCGAAATATTCAAAAAATGTCGAAATTTCGAATAATATCGTAATATTCGCAAATGTAAATATTCTTTTTATTCAATAAATATGAATATCGAAATATTCGCCTAATATTAAAATGTTCGAAAAATATCGAAATATTCCCAAAATATTAATATATTCAAATAATATCGAAATATTCGTAGAATGTCGAATTATTCGAAAAATGTAAATATTCTTTTTATTCATTAAATATGAATATCCAAATATTCGAAGAATATCGAAATTTTCGAAGATTATCGATATTCGAAAAATATCAAAATATTCGCCGAACATTAAAATTTTCGAAAAATATCATATTTTAAATCATATTTCTTTATAATTTTAACCTTAACAATTAACATCATAATTGAATGAAATTGTTCTATTAAAACAGTGAAAAATCTTGACATACTGATCAAATAAAAGGAGTCCATTCGCATTTAATTGTCTCCTATTCATATATATATATTCATCTGGATTATTTATAGAGATTGCCAGAAATGAAATAATTCTAAAGAGATCTAAGATACAAAATATTTGCAAGTGTACTTATAACTTTTATCATACAGCCCATAATATAAATTGTTATATGCAAAGTGTTGCTTACGTCTTTTTTACTCTCCTAAATTTGTTTGAAAAATGTTGTGTGCCTGAATTTTACACCGACAGACGGCAGCAGCAGTAAATAGTTGTTTCAACAGCTCATATCAATATACAAAGCCACATACACCAAACATAAGTATGTATAAGTAAGCTAGCTGCAGCTAACAGTTCGATACGGTTTGGTTCAAAGCGCATCGATTTTGATAGCTTAAATATATTTTCAACACATTTATTAGTATGTGAAACACTTGCACTAAAACCTGCATACGTATGCATGAATGTATGTGTGTATGTCATTTTAATATTTCTCCTTAGCTTTAACAGATTTTATGTATTTTACAGATAAATTATTTGTTGTTGATAGTTGTTTGAGACAAATATTAATAACAGAGATGAAACAACAAATACACATTTGTATGTGTGTTTGTTTAAAGATTACAAATTGTTAAAATTGAACATGTGTAATATAGAAAAACAACAACGTAAAAATATTTATTATTTATTTGTTTAAATGACATCTAACTATAACAAAAGAAATAGCATCAAACATTTTTCATCACTACACCCTGCCATTGTAATGTCAGTGTGATCGTCATCATCATCATCATCACCTTCGTTGTCACCATTAACAACATCATCAAACTCTATCAGTGTCATTTAGTTTGTTAGATTTTGAACAGGTACGAACGAAAACACAAACACACCAATACATACATTGTAAATATTGTATCTAGTTAGATATGTACATAACTGGTACATAATACAATCCTAAGGATGTCTAAATGAAAAGTGATTAATTTGTGTTAATTTGTTAACATTTTAGCTGGTTTTTTCTTCTTTTTTTGTTTTTTGTTTGAAATTATTAATTTATATTTGCTGACATCAATAACAATGAAATTGATAAATTTTTGTTAAATTTATCTTCATCACATGTTAATGTTTAATTTAATGCATTCAATGTTGCCTTTAACCAAAAACCACCTTTATATTTAAAACAATCTTAACAATTATGTTTCAAATTTGGAAAATTTTTCTCACAATATGTATTATGTATCAGATCAATTGCAATATACCAGTACACTGAATATATTTGATTGGAAGCTGTTAAAAATTTTTAAATGTTGTATTAAATAAATATTATTTAAATATTAAAGGCTGTTTTCTCATTAGACGATTATCTTTTTCCCCAACGAAAAACTGCCGATTAAAGAAATTTGGTTTTCTCAATGTCTCATTTGCTTCTATTCTGTCTAGAGTTTTTTTCCCGCAGTTTTTCGCTTCCCGGGAAAGCGGGAATTTTTTTTTAATTTATTAAAAAACGTGAGGGAAAAACAAGGTAAAAAAATACTTAAATACTACAAGAATTAGTTTTAATTGAAAGAGGAACTTGAATTATTACATGTAAATTTCTTATTATTATGCTCTACATACTAGATAAAAAAAGAAACATAAACATAATTCATAAAAAATAGTAAAAAAAAAAAGAAATTCAGGTACTCAAGATATGAGATCAAAAAATTTAAAATTTAATTCATAAAATATATAATATATTTTAAATAAATGTACTAAAATTTTAACGGCTTAGGAAGTAACTTTTTCATTACAAAGGAAATTCCCGGGAATTCCCGGGAAAACCCCCTAATTCTGTCGCAAAACTAACCAGCCCTCATCTGCCGATTAATTATTTGTTGTACAGATAAATTCAATCAGCTGACTGCTGTTCATATTTTTTATGTGGCAATACCTTGAGTTTTTATAAAAAAAAATAATAAACATTAATTGGATGGAGGATGTAATCGTAATGTAATGGAGGTTTGTTGTGGGAACACCTAATAATGTCTGTTAAGATATGAAATCAAATATTAAATAAGATAAATCACATATTGTTTTAATTTATATACAGCCCAATCATGAATAATAATTCCGCGGAAGTTTTTTCCCTTTTCCCATTTTTCCTATTCAAATTCAATGTTAAAAAAATAAAAAGGGAAAAAACTCCCGCGGAATTTTTATTCCTGGTTGGGTTGATAAAAACTGTGTCGATGTCATTAAAAGTTTCCAAGTGGTGATGATTAATTAATGGTAAAAGTGAAAGTTTCTTCTGATGGTTCTTCTAAAAATGGTTTGTTATTTTACCAATCGAACGATGCCAGCTTAAAGAGAGCATTCATATTGTACGATAAATATTTTTTAACTTAAAAAAGGAAATTGAAATTGTTTTAAAGACAAAAAAAGGCTAAAAAACAATCAGAAGCTAAAACATTAATTTCGAGGCTAAAAGTTAAATAAAAATCACTAAATCTAGCCTCACAAAAGGCTAAACTAGCAACACTGATTACTTCTTATCCATTTAAAATTATAAATTCTTACTAATTTCCCTTTAAGCTGTTTTAAATAGAAACACAAATATTAAATTAACTACCGATTTGCCAGGCTTTAATAAATACTTTAAGGCCATAAATTTCTGGCTTCATTTCATGACTTATAAAATTAAATTAGGCCAAAATGAATTTATACGTTTAAGTAAACAATCAAACAAACAAATGAAGAAATACCAACAAATTATTATTATTATTATATATTTTTTTGTTCACTAGTTGTGTTTTTTTTTTAATTTTATTTAAAGTTAAAATGGCAAGGCTAAATAAAGACATGTATGAAAGCACATTCCTTGTAATTTGAAATTACAACAGAAACATACTCGTACATTGATATGAAACGAAATGTAAAGAAAGCAAATACAACATAAATGCTTACAAAATGAATAATAAAAATATCTAAGGTTTTTACTTGATTTCCAAGTATTACCAGTATTTGTTAGCAGTTGTAGTCTTAGCAGATGAACAGAGAAAATAAATAAGAATGAATGTCCTTGCCAAAAGTACAAGAAAATATCATCAATCAAATAGGAAAAACAAAACTGCAAAAGATAATATCTGTTAAGAACAACTTGCAAAATCTATTAAATTTTAAAAATTTAAAAAAATTATTAATAGCAAATGGACATATGAGCCTCTTACCATAAATTTCTGCAGTAATTATTCAGCCTTATTATGAGTGTCGTTTTCTTTTTACGACAACGACTCTTTTGTAATAGATTAAAGATAAAATTAAATTTGTTTCTTTAATCTGATTATTGTGAATTTTAATATACTCGTAATAAGGAATAAGTACTGGGTCTAGTCTAGTTTCGTTGACTGTTCTTAGTCTGATCTTAGTATATAATAAAAACTTCTAGTTTTTTTCATCGAGAAACGCCTTTAACGCACATTCATTTTCATATGTTGCCATAAAACAATATAATTTTCGTAACACTGCAAATAGTTCTTATCCCGTTGTCTTTGCTTCTTATACCCTACACCACCATTGGATTTGTACTGATGTTTGTAACGCCCAGAAATATTGGTCCAACACCCACTTTAAAGTATACCGATCGACTCAGAATTACTTTCTGATCGACTCAGAATTACTTTCTGAGTCGATTTAACGATGTCCGTCCGTCCGTCCGTCCGTCCGGCTGGCTGGCTGTCCATGTAAAGCTTGTGCGCAGAGTATAGGTCGCAATTTTGAAGATATTTCGATAAAATTTGGTAAGTGATATTTTTTCGGCCCAAGGACGGATGGGATTGAAACTGGTGGAAATCTGTCCATTATTTCACCTGGCCCCCATACAAAAGTCCTCCCGAAATTGGGGTTTAACGATCATAAATGTTTTAATTATGCAAGGAACCCAAAAAATTTCATCTCAAATAAGTGGTAAACGAAGGCAAATCACATCTACAAATTTTGTGCAGATCGATCCATAATTACTCGTAGCTCCCATATAAGGCCCACTTCCCAAAATCACTTTAAAGAGCATAACTGTCTCAAATATATTTCATATAAATAATACGGTACAATTTTATTATGATCGGTCCATAATAAGTCGTAGCTCCCATATAAGACCCTCACCGTAATTCACTTTAAGCTCCATAAATCGTTTAAAAGTATTTATATCGAGATAAGGTTTGACACATATATTACTTATATTCACAGACATCATGACACTAAATTTGTTGATAATATAATGCCCATTTCTGAAAAACTGTTTTATACATATACACCCAGGGTATTATATGGTCGGGCTTGACCGACTATACTTGCTTACATGTTTTTGTGTGTGTTTTTTTTTTCCTCTGACATATTTAGCATTAAACAAAACCATTTAGGTACTCAAACAATAAAGTACACATACAAACAAGCGTATATACCTACATACATATGTATATGTATAAAATTATTATTAAAATAATATTATAAACACATTTTATTACCAAAAGCTGGGTAAAATATAAAAAGAAATTTAAGTAAATAGTGTCCCTAGTCAGACATTATATTCCAACAAGACTGACTAACAAACAAACAATCCATTTGCACTTTACTTCATAAAAAAAGGATTTCTTTTTCATACAACACACATACAATAAGCAAAAACTGAGATAATGAGAAAAAGGAAAAATTCTCACAATGGAGTTGTAAAATATAAATATCTTCTAAATTACTGTCGACATACAGAGTAAATCTGAAAGTATCTAAATGAAATCACTCTGGCGTAGTAGTAAGAATGTTATACGAGGGCGGTTGGGAAGCTTCTTTGCATAGCCCAGCAAGAGAAAAGTTAGTTTTTTCAAAAACATTTTTATTTTTCAATGTAAACTCCTGAAACTTTAATATACTTAGTCCAACGCTTATCTAGCAATTCTATCCCTTGATTCAAATCGTTGTCCTCAAGGCCTTCAAAATAGTGGTTTACAACTGTAATTGCATCTTTATTTAAGGTAAAATGCTTGGCAGCTAGGAATTTTTTTAGAAACAGGTAAAAGTTACTGCGAGCTAAATCAGGAGAATAAGGTGGGTGGTCAAGCAACTCGTACTTAAATTCGTTGATTTTAGCCATTGTTAAAACACTCTTGTGCGCTGGTGTGTTGTCTTGATGAAAAATTATTTTTTTGTTTTGTAAGCCAGGTCGATTTTCTTTTTTTTTTTTTTTACATTTAATTGATCTAAAATGTTGCAATAGTACTCTGGATTTATTATTTTACCCTTTCGCAGATAGTCAATCAATAAAATACCAATAAAACCGTTGACAAAACCTTACCAGCCGATTGAATTGTGTTTGCCTTCTTTGGGGCATTTCATTCAGCTTCAGTCCATTGCTTTGATTGTTCTTTTGTCTCTGGAGTATAGTGGTGGATCCATGTCTCATCCACAGTTATGAAACGACGCTTAAAATCCATTTTATTTTTCTTAAAATGAACCAAACAAGCGAGAAATTGAGAAATTTTATTAATAGTTTATATAGTTTCCTATATGCAGGCTTTCAAGGTCATTAATTGAATGTAAATAAAAGATTATTTATTTAATTTTCAATTAAATCCGACGTTTCGTTGGTATTCTTTCCAACTTCTTCAGGGATTTGAGTTTTTTATTAAAATCTGGTAACATTGTAAAAATACAAAAGAAACATTTAGTCAATAATAACAATAATTAGAAATTTTCATTCTTATGCAATTTTAATCGACTGTTAACAATTGTTAACAATTAAATGGACTCGATCATTTGACTTTTATTCGTCGATCATTTAATACCATATCATGCACTTTGGCTACAATTTCTGTTGTTGTTGCTGTTTTTGGACGTCCATGGTTCATCCTCAAAGTTGTCGTACCACGTTTAAATTCAAGAACCCAATTTTTTACTGTTGCAGATGAAGGAGCACTTTCGCCTATCACATTCACCATATCATTATGAATTTCTTGTCCCAATAAACCTTTTTTATTTCTGATTTTTCTATTGTAAAAAAATCGCGGATGCGTCTTTTTTTAACACCTGTTTCTATATGAAGAAGTTGGCAGATGGAAAAGAAATTTAACATGTGTTCATAGCACAGATGAAAGTTTCCAAAACCAATTAACTTTTTTCTGTTTATATCGCGCTTTCTGTTCTAGGCTAAGAAGTTTCCGAACCACCCTCGTATTATAGGCATATGTATACTAAACACATAATTGCACCAATTATACTTGTCTTTAAACCTCCAGAATTTATCTTTTTGAGAAAATCTCATCTTTAGTGATCAAATGGATTGTATAATTTCTTAAGACAAATATTTGCCGAAAAAGACGTAAACACTAAATAAAATATTTTTAAAATCGTTGATTTATTAAGAAAACTTTGTTTTTTTAGGCCAAATCACAACAAATATTTAGTTTAAATTTATTTGATGCTGTTTGATCTTGCAAAACTCTTGTAAACAACGTCAAACAAATTTGTGCTAAAACAAGTGGTTACGCGTTTTTGCGTAAATATTTGCCATGTGTGACCATACCTTTACTCTTTCCAATACAATAAAGATTTGAATGGTTTTAATATTATCTTTTTAAGAGAAAAGTTTTATTCTTTCAGGCTAATAGTTCGAATTTTTTAACGAATACTAAAGTACTAGAACAATTGGCGAACTGGAATGCATTTTCTACCCTGCCAAGGGCGTCATCAGCAATTTTCATTGTCCACAATCCATCTGTAATCATCATCTATTTAACTCACCGTTTTTAGTAGTCTTTTTGTTTTATTTTGTTGTGATAAACAAAGTTTTTACAAAATGATTTTTTTTAACCAAAATTCTCTACTAGTCTCTGCTACTACTCTGACTCTCCTCTTCTCAATCTTTTTAATCACAATTAATATAGAACGAATGAAAAGAACAAACAGCCAATACATAATTCCGAATACAGAAAATTTTTTAAAAATATTAAAAGAGTCGGGTGAGTGCTACGTTAATGTTGCATATGAAATATTTGTGGTATTATACAAAATTAACTTTGCCATCCCTGAACTGAATACTTAGGAAAAATCTTTGTATGTGTTGGTGTGTCATTTCCCTGCCAACATTTTCTATTGCGGAAGTGACTCAGAAGTGACGCTAAGAAGTTGAAACTCATCTTCTGCGATACCATTTTCTGATCGTAGAAGCGTCTTCCGTATTGAGAAGTTGTACCCCCCGGAAGTAACTTCCAGAAGACACTTCAGCGTAACTTCAAGAAGTCACTTCAGCGTAACTTCCAAAAGTTATTTTATTCGTCTCTCTTTTGCTTTTGATTTTTGTTTGCCTTTACAGATAATACACTCATATTGACTATGGGATAACAAATATGTAAAAACTATAACAATAACAAATCGCAAAACCACACTTTACCACTGACCGAGCACAGCAAATGACAAAATAAAACTAATTTCGATGATGTCGAAAACTTCTTTTTTGCATTCTTTTCATTTCTTTTATAACGGGACATGTCATTTTCGGCTGGTGTTGTAAACAACAAACAATCTTCCAAACGTCGTCTGGATGATTAAAAGACGACTGCAATGTAAATTGTTATTGTTATCTTCCAATTAACGTCTGGAAGTGAGTAAGACGTAACGCCTTTGACGATGGACGATGAAAGAAACTTCCAATTGCTGGCAGGGTTAAAATGTATGCGTGCGAGGACAAGCATTAAATATAAATGAATATGTATTAGTTTGCACTAAAACGTGTGTATGAAAATGAGAAAGCTTTTTCTCATTTGGGCTCTGTATTTTTTATTTGTATTGTCTTAAACTCGCATATTGTTGTTGTTGCTGTTGATGATGATAATAATAATAATAATGAAGACAACCTGCTAAGAAAACTGCTTAGGCACAGTGGAGTGAAGGAAAGAAAAATTTAATAGAATTTGTTAAGTTATTAAGAAAGTTTATTAAAAATTAGCTACGTATAGTATATAGTTCTAAGTATTATTACGATTTTTTTTTTAATGTTTTGAATGTTTGTTTACGCCAAAACAACAATTAAGGTATGGTCACACTTGGCAAATATTTACTCAAAAAAGCTTAACCACTTATTTTAGCACAAATTTGTTTGACGTTGTTTACTATTACAAATAGCATTAAATAAATTAAAATTAAATATTTGTTGTGTCCTAAATAAACGCAGTTTTTTAAATACATAAACGAGTTAAAATATATTTTATTTAGTGTTTACATCTTTTTCGGCAAATATTTGCCAAGTGTGACCGTACCTTTAGCGATTCTCCTTATTTTCCTTACAATTCCAATTTTCCTTAATCCATATAAATGCAGGAAGATGCATATGTGTTGCAGTATACTTCCATTTGTCATAAAATGTTAAATAAAATAGCAAGGTTCTAAAAAGGTCGTAAATACATATGTAGTTATTTTCGACTATATACAAACTAACCGTTCGTTCACCTGTTCACTTCATAATCCTCTAGAAGAAAAAATTCCTAATTCTTTTGCTTCATTCCTTGCTTTTCATATTTATTGTTTGAATAATTCTAAGTAACAAATCTAAACGATTTTGTTTCGGCTCAAAAAGTGTTCAAGAGCTTTTCAGCTAAACAGAATTTATCTGCAATAAATATTTAAAATATGCAATTCATAATGAAATAATATAAAGATAAATAACAAATATTCATAAAAACTATGTGCTGTTTGTTAACATTTATTTCGCCATTGGTGTCACTGTGCACTAACGATTATTGTTATGTTTACGTTGTTACCAGCGTTGCCATTTTGACGCTTTTTGGCTATATTTTGGTACTTTTTTTGCTTTTCAAGTACCCGAAATTTGATTAAATATCCAGGTATTTATAGCGCTTTTTACCATTTCTACATTTAATTTACATTTTTAAATATTACTTATACACCAATACCTCGCTTTTCGTCGTTTCGTTTTGCGTTTTTTCCAAGTTGCGGCGCTGCTTAATTAGTACTAATTTTCACTGTGCGTCGTTAGATTTTCAAGGTTGCGTTGGTTTGGGTTCGAGTCTTTAATTTTATTTTTTTTGAAATTTTTGCAAAATCTGCAACAAAATCTAAAACGATGAACCGTACAAGAAATGATTTGATGATCGAAATGGAGTCCTTGCTTTCAATTTGGATTGAAAATCAAGTGGCACAGAGAATACCATTAAGTTATTTGATGACATAAAAAGTAAAGCACTATCCAACGACAATGCTAGTGAAAGTAATACAGACTATTGCTACAAGGAAATTTATTTTATTTATTTATATGTTCAGCAAACATTGGACCAATTTTTTTTGAAAGAAAACAATCTTCGATCTTTACATGGTTTGCTATAGAAAATCTTAATTCACTTTGCGTCGTTTAATTTTTTTTTGAACGTAACTCCGACGCAAAGTGAGGTATTGGTGTATTATTTAAACACTGCTGATACTTTTTTAACCAACTGCGTATTATTTAATACAAAATTTGTCATTATTTAGTAGTGCAACAACATTTTTATTACTAACAAGGAAGTTATTTTGAAGTTTGCAAAGAAACTTGTAGAGCACTTTAATGCAATTAATGAAATTGAAATTTGTCTGAGAAATATTGGTTTATATATGTAAATGGAAAGAGACTGAAAGGACAGACGATTTTTGGATAGAAGTCCATAAGTTCAGGGATTCTTTGGTAGAAAACATATTTGTTAAACTTTGTACAGTGCACTTGCGATAATATGAACTTATAAAAACCAGGGCAGATCAAATTTTTGAATTGTTTATATTTACAAATAGCACAAATTTTTAATTAAACCAATAGTTTTTCTTTTTCGAGATCCGATGAATGTATTGTTGACACATTTTGAAATTGCATTTTTATTATTTTTTATTCTAGATACTATGGACTTTGTCACTCCATATTTCTTCGCTAAATTAGTAATAAGTAATATGAATTAAAGTTCGAAAATACTTCTATAAATTCTAATAAAGTTTATTTGTATTTATTTATTAAAACTGTTGATTAAACCTAATGATTCTGCTGAGTTGATCGCTTTGTTTGCAAATGAAATAATGTTTATTGATTAAATGTAATGTTTATTGAAGAATATATGTAATTGTTTTATAATATAATAATACCCCTCACCGCCAGTGATGAAGAATTTTTTGAGTGTTTTGTTAAAATTAATTACTTATTTTTGTTTATGTTAATATATCGTTATTTTTCATGTTCACTTGCACTTAAGTACATATTTGTTTATGTTGTATGATTTATGTATCTTTATGTTTTATATAATTTGTTAAAATGTTTTGTTTTTCTACTTATTTTAGTTTGAATAAAAATCCATCGATCTCAAACAAAAACTATGAACTTATTTGTTTTGTTGTCACCGATATATTAACATAAATAAAAATAAGCAATTAATTTTAACAAAACACTCAAAAAACTCTTCATCACTGGCGGTGAGGGGTATGATTATATTATAAAACAATTATAGCGTGTTCAGATATGAACCTTAATTGCGATAATCGCAATTAACGTCATTATTGAGGTCAATATCAATAATAAAATCTCAATTAATTATTGCGCAATAAGTACGAAATTTTTATAATATTGAGTAAGATTTCGAATGCAACACTGTTCACAACTGTGTTTAGTGAACAAAATTGTATAAAATGACAAATGTCAACAAAAGAAATCATTGAAAAGTCAATGTGAAGGTAAGTTTGTTTACATAGAAACACAACAACCATTTAGAGTATTTCTTGTATTGTTTTCCAACTGTCAAATGATTATTGAGTAAGCTGAAAATTGCGTATGCCTGAACACTTAAAATAATATTGCCAATTAACCGAATATTGACTCAATTAAGTTTCATATCTGAACACACTATTACATATATTCTTCAATAAACATTACATTTAATCAATAAAAATTATTTCATTTGCAAACAAATCGGTCAACTCAGCAGAATCATCATCAATAACAAGGAATATTAATTAATCTTGGTGTTTTTACCCGCAATTTTATTAATTTTTACCCTTTTTTATGTAATCACAGTGCTTTTGATAATGCAATAGTTGGCATTACTGGTTGCCAGTGTTGCCAGAAGAATTAGGTGAAAAAATCATCATTTTACGGAAAAAAAATCATATTTTGGGAAAAAACATAATATTTAAAATTTTTAGTTTTTATTTGTAAAACATTAACAATTTAAAATTTAAGTTTATTACGTTGATTGGTAATCGGGTTTTGTTATCATATTTTTTCTCAATATACTATTTTTATTCATAAGGATATGACATAACCCGATAATCAACCAATTTTTAATATACAATCTTTAAAGTTCAGTAAAATACATATATATATGTTTAAATGACAAATAGCATTACAATTATGAACCTCTATTAACTCAAAAAAGGATTTTTTCACAAAACTATTAATGGTTTCTCTGACCATCAAACAAAGGGATTTTCTGTTCGCTATATCGGTTGATTCATCAATGCATAAAGAAAACTTCTGCTGGCGTAATACATTGCAAATAAATTAAAATTGAGTTCGACCTAAAACATTTTTGACCAGACAAGTGCTTTTTGTTCTGCCACATGATACTTTAAGAGTTACCTTTGAATCAGGAATAGACGTTTTAAGAAAAAGGGATAAGATATAAAATCGCAAAGCTGTACTTCCAAAGTTTGTACGCACCGCGATTCAGTTGTAGATTCGCCAAATTTTTCTTTAATGGTAACTTGACATTAGGGGCTTCGCAAAATTTATAGCATTTTCTAATAGGAGGATTACTTTTGCACCACCTTGTACATAAAACGTAAACGCAACTAGCAGTAATTATAAAAAATATTTCAAATTTTAATTAAAAGAAGAAAGGCTTATTTAAAGAAATCATATTTTTGGAAGAAAAAAATCATATTTTTGCCAAAAAAAAAAAAAACATCAAAACTATGATAAAATCATCATTCTGGCAACGCTGCTACTACTGTTTCCACAAGAGCTCCTGTTTTTATATAACGATATACACTATATTTTTATATTGTACTTAGAGTATGCGTTAACGTATGTTGTTGCTGTTGTTGTTAGTGTATTTCTTTTTGGTATTTAACACACTTAAATATTATAATGTTAATGGTAATGTAAATATTTACAAAACCCTTTTTGCACCAACACAAAAAACAAACACAAAAAACATCACATAACATAAAATCGTACATAAAATTTGGAAAAATAATAAAAGAAATTTCCCTACAAAATATTACAAAACACGAATAACAACAACAACCAGAAACCACCCAGCAAGCCATATGAGTCCGAAAAGAGTCTTTTCTGACACCTTTTTCGGAGCGTTAACGCTCTTTATGAGCCCAAAAAACAATCATAATTGCTCCGAAAACCTTCAGAAAAGAGGGTCATTACATTCTAAAATGGTCCGTCAGAAAGAGCTCTTAGATAAGAAAAGTCTTTTATGAGGGTGTTTTGGGCTCTTAAAGAGCTCTTAGATAATGCCAGAAAAGTGTCTTTTATGAGGTTTTTCTTGGGCTCTTTGTAATCTTGTTTTTATCATTCTTGTGTGGTACAGCTATGTTTTTTTTTTGTTAAAAGCACAAATAACAGAACAACAACGCTTTGGTACACACATAATTAAGTGGAATTTCTGAGTCGTACTGCGTGCCGACTCAGGACAGTAACAAGCAAATTTTTCGCTCCGAAAATGCTCTTTTGTTGGACTCTTTTCGGACTCCTTTTTTCGGAGCGCTCCAAAAATGCTCTTTAGTTGGACTCTTTTCTGACTCCTTTTTCGGAGCGCTCCTAGAATGGTATGCTGGGTAAAAACAACAGCTACAACAGCACATCATGACATCATCAAAGAAATAACAACAAACTTACACAACATGTGATGATGTGATGTGTTTGTTGTGAAGAATCAGCAGATTTTGGCACGCGTATATCTGTCGCCTCTACTCTTACACACATAACCAACCGCAAACATCAGTGATGAAAATGTTGGTACAATTGTACTTGTTTTTATACCCTACACCACCATAGTGGGGAGAGTATATTGGATTTGTGCTGATGTTTGCAACGCCCAGAAATATTGGTCCAACACCCACCTTAAAGTATACCGATCGATTCAGAATCACTGAGAATTCTGAGTCGATTTAACGATGTCCGTCCGTCCGTCTGGCTGGCTGGCTGTCCATGTAAAGCTTGTGCGCAGAGTACACGTCGCAATTTGAAATATATTTCGATAAAATTTAGTACGTGATTTTTTCCGGCCCAAGGACGGATTGACGGAATTGAAACTGGCGGAAATCGGTCCATTATTTCACCTGGCCCCCATACAAATGTCCTCCCGAAATTGGGGTTTACCGATCATAAATGTTTGAATTATGCAAGTATCTAAACAAATTTCATCATAAATGAGTGGTAAATGAAGCCAAATCACATCTACAAATTTTGTGCAGATCGGTCCATAATTACTCGTAGCTCCCATATAAGGCCCACTTCCGAAAATCACTTTAAAGAACATAACTCTCTTAAAAATGTTGGTATCCAAATAATATTGAACACAAATATGTTTCGTACAGATACATATAATATGGTAGAATTTTATGACGATCGGTCCATAATTAGTCGTAGCTCTCATATAAGACCCTCTCCGTAATGCACTTTAAGCTCCATAAATCGTTGAAAAGTATTTATATCGAGATAAAGTTTAACACATAATACTTATATTCACAGACATCATGACACTAAATTTTTGGATGATCGGTCCACAGTAGGTTATATCTCCCATATAACGCCCATTTCTGAAAAACTATTTATACATATACTGGGTGTAGGGTATTTTTTTTCTTTGGTATAATTGAAAGAGGAACCATATGGAAACGTATACAAATACTTGTCACGTGATTAAGTGTAGTTGTTAGGTCTGGTAAAGTAAATTGTGGACTAAGTGCCATAAATATGTTTTATGTTTACTTTAAGAAGTAATTGCAGAAACGATTTAAAATTTTCACCCCCTTATTCATAAAGGATTATTAAATTTAATAATCGTTTATTAAGCACATTTTTATATGCAAATCTGTCTTAATAAGCGTTTGTTAAATTTAATAATCGTTTATAAATAAGGGGGTTAAAATATATACAAAAGGGTTTTTCAACAAGAACTTGTTTTCTTTAAATAAAACTAAGAATTTATAGCAAAATCATTTAAATTTTGATGTTTTGGATAGAGTAAGGTTTGACAATTATAATTTAAAATTTATATCGGTCAGATGGCCACCACGATACAAATGTGGATTGGGGATGAGATGAGGTGCCTTTTGAGTTTGCGATTTGCTATTTATACTCAAAATATTATCCAGTGTTGTTAAATGGTACATACGATTCAATTATCACCTGAATTTCCTGAAATTATGCAATCGGTAAATTTGATTTGCCATAAGTTTATTGTTTGAGAGGCTGTGTGGCACCGCACAGTGGGGGAATTTGGAAAATAAATCTATTATTTCTAAACGGTAAGTCTGATTGCCTAGAGAGAAAGTGTTGTCGAGTTTAAGTTTTGAATTTGAACCTCATAAACCCACCAGGGAATGTGCCAGAGGTCCCCAAAGTGGGGCAAGTGGCTCGGTAATGTGAGAAATTGATAACGGTCACTTTCGTTTGTGATCCGATTTCAAACATTATAGTGTTATATATGAAATCTATTAGTATTAAAAAAAAAAACTTCATCATACTATATATTATCTCTTATAGTTTACGGGATATTCGCATATGAAAATTTACAGTGGGGGAATTTGGAAAATAAATCTATTATTTTTAAACGGTAAGTCTGATTGCCCAGACAGGAAGTGTTGTCGAGTTAAAGTTTTGAATTTGAACCACATAAACCCACCTGGTATAGACAATGCGGCCAAAAATCTAAAATATTTAATTTCTTGCGATTTTTAAAACTTTTTTGGAAACTAAGGGCTATTTTATAAAAATGTTTAAATTTAGTTTTCATTTTAGAATTTTCTATATTATTGCAAAATTTCATTAAAAAATATTAATATTTGAAATTTTATTATTAGAAAAAATTTTATATTTCGGCTTGAATTTATTAAATGAGGAGAGGAGTCTATAATGATAATAAAATTTCTAAAAATCTCTTTCAACTTTTAAGCTCATATGAATGAAAACCATATAAATACAAAAAGTTTTAGAAAACTAAAATTTATTTGTAACATTTAAACAGTTTTCCGCATAATTAAGTTTGAAATTAAAATAAAAACATTAACCACTACTAAAGGACATTATTGTGATATATATTTTTAATTTTTGTTAAAAAACAACTACAAAGAGATTTTCATATTGATTTTTGTTTTCTTTTTCCGCACTTAATGTGTGTAATTTTCTTTGTTTACCACTTACTCACCAAAAAGCCACTAAAAAATCCTTTCGGCCTTTTATAAACTACAAAAACAAAACCACGTTTTTTTTTCAAATATAATTTATGAAATCTTATATGTAGAAGGAAGGACCCTTAAAAGAAAAAACCATTTTACATTTTCCACAAAGACCAAATATCAAACGCATTTTTGTGTTAGCTGCAACTGAGCTTGCTTGCAATGTTTTTGGTTTATTTTGCAGTTTCTCCTTGAAATTATGCAAAACGAAAATGTAAAAATGTTATGTTACTAAGGCAAGACCTTCTAGTAGATTTTTTACACATTTTGCACTACATATTTTTCTAAGGACATTTCCACTCTTAACATTAGGCTGTTAAGCTCTTTTGACACAGCTCTCCTGCTCTCTGTCTCTCTTGTGTTCGTTCTTTGGCTGGGTAAACCAAAGCTTTAAAGCTTCTGTGCTAGTTGTTTATTGCGAAATCACAGTGGGATTTATTTATACGAATTCTTATTAACGAAATAGTTTATTAAAATTACCTGAGTTCATAGTGGGCAATAAAAAAATTGATGTTTATCTGTAACACATTTAGAACATGTAATTTCTTGGGGAAATAAAAAGATTTACGAATTTGCTAACTTGAGTATTGTGTGTTAGAAGAAAACAATTGGTGGTTTTCTATATAAAAAAAAACGAATTTGTTAAGAAAACTATTTTTTGCTATTAAGTCTAAATACATTTTGATAAATTAATGAGCAATAAAATATTTTGAAATATTTTAATATTTTAGTTTGAATTTATTTAATGTTTTTAGAAGAGTTAAAACAAAAAAAATCAGACTTAAGCTCTTCTTACAAACATATGCGGTTTTTTAATACAATAGATATTTTTAAATTAACATAATATGTTCATAAATTTATAGAAAATCAATATTCCCAAAGTATTTAATTAAATTTAACTATCAAAATATGTACTAGCTTTGATTTTTATTTAACTGTTTGTTTCAGTCGGTTTTAATTATTCGGTTTTTTTCAGCAAACAGTTTTCCACAAAAGTTTAACAATTAACATACTTTTTGCATTATTATGACCTTATTTTGATTTCAATGAAATCCACACACAAACATACACACACGCACACAGGCATAGAAAGCCTCCCAGTTTTTGCCAACGAAAATACAACACTGTATGCAGACAAAATTGTATGTACGTGTGTGTGTGTTGAAACTGTTCTTAAGCATGCAGACTACATGTGTATTTAACGAGGCAATGTGGAGCCGCACAGTGGCTCTGAGCAAAAGAGAAAGAAAAGAACCAAAGCTTTCCTTAAATTAAACTTGAATGCAAAGTGAGTTGGATGATGTTAAAGTAGAACATCTTGAGTATGAAAAAGCATATAATTTTACAAATATAAAAGATTAAGAATTAATTTCAATTTGTTGGTACTATTCCAACTGGTAAATTATCAATTTAGTGCTTTTCACGCAAACTTTTATTTTATGATTTTAGTCACTATCAAGTCAAAACTGATATTTAACTGGTTGCGTTAAGAATATTTTCTTCTTCAATAATCAAGACTAAAAACTCCAAGATAGTGAGTGAAAACTACATTGGAATTGAAAAAATTTGTATTGAAATAATTTTGGGAACAATCATATCAAGAAGACTTTCACTAAAAACTAATTTTCAAAACCAGAAAACAAAAACAAATTAATTTTCCAAAGATTTCTGAAGTTTGGTTTGGCCATAAGTTGCTGGTCATTGGCTACAGCTTTTACATTTGTAAAGATAAAATCTTCCGTTCTCTAGGATTGTTTTCACTTTGCAATTATCAAATTGCATTTTTTCGCAAAGTGATAAATATTTCTGTTTTACAATATTCTTTGCAAATAACTTTTCACTTTGCATTGCTGAACAGAACTTGTTAAAATAAGCCGCAAAATAAAAATTATTAAAGAAAAAAAAAATATTTATTTGCTAGTTTTTAAAAAAATAAAGTAAGCATTTTTAAATATAAAATTATTGTACATATTTAGAAAATGATTGTTTTATATTGTTAAAACACTTTGTATTTTATTAATTCGGCTTGAGGTCTGTTCAATTAAAAATATAAAAACTCTTGTTCGTTTTCAATTCTTATTGTTTATTATTACTTTGTTGGTCATCTTCAGGGATAAAATATTTTTAAGTTTAATGCAGTGATGTCTCAAGTTTCTTTCACCGAATTATTAAGGAATTTAGAAAATATCAAAGTTTACATTTCATTTGGAAGATTAATAAATTAGGTTGGTTAAGAGGGACCTCTAAAAAAAGCCCATTCCCTGCAACTAACGTCGGCCCAAGTAACAGGGATTTATTATGCGCTAATTTTTTTCCAATTTAAATAAATTTACAATGAAATCAATCTGAATATGATTTAAGCGAAAGCATTCTTTAAAATTAAAGTTTTGTAGCCCCGAAAAATTAATTCGGTTTTAATAATTTCTTGCTTTAACCGCGTCTTCACTATCGTCGAACAAAAGCTCACCTCTTAACATTTTAAAAGCTTCACTAAATATTTTGCAAATTTTTAAAAATCTTATCAAAATTTCTTTTGCAAAAACAGCATAATTATATGCAAAGTCTGTGAAAATTACACTTTTTTATATTCACCCCTATTGTGAATAAAAATTCCACATAAAATTTGTTCCCTTTTATTTTTTAACATTGAATTTAAATAGAAAAAGTGTGAAAAGGGAACAAATTTCATGTGGAATTTTTATTCACGATAGGGGTGATTAACTTTGCACAAGAGAACGTACGTGAAACAGAAATTGCAAAGAGAATATAAAAATTACAAAAACTTTGCAAATAAAACTTATCAATTTCAACTTATCACTTATCAAATTTTATAATTCTGAGGAACATTAATTTGTGCAAGTTGACAAAAACTTGCATAAGTGCAAAGTGAAAAGTTTATAAGTTGTTCTGTGGAATATGGCCCAGCGGGGTGGATTTTCAAAAGTAGAGCAACTCAGACATAAACAATGTTTAAAGGCTTGTAAATTTTTATTGGTTCTTCCAAAATGGTATTAATAAAATGTAGTTAACTCTCATGGTTAACGAGTTATACACATTTAAAAAATTTCACCATAAATTTATGAGATTCATAAAAATCAAAATTGGCTATCATTACCCCGCAAAGTTTTAACAAAATTCTAATATTACCTTTTTAATGATGATGCAACATACATATATACAAAAGAAACTCAAACAAGCCATTGAGACCAACATTTTCTGTTCGATTGAGCTCCCAGCCTTTCATCGCCATTGTCAAATTAACATTATTGGGCTATTGCTATCAAAGGAAAGTTAAAACATTACATTAAAAATGTAATGTAACCTCTCAACCTTTGTAAGAATTAAAAAAAAGTATTCTCTCTCAACTCCGTCTCATTTAAGAAGTAATAAAGTTCTTGCCTTTTATTTGATCATGGACCCATTGTACCTAAAAGCGTATGTAATGTCCGAGTTAATTTAAGCACTTAATATTTGCATGTTCACATACTGTTAATCGTGCACACATGCATAAAAAACCCCACAATTTTGTAAAGCTGTCTTTATGTATGCAAGTTTATATGAAAATGAAAATTACCATTAACCACCGCATAAAAAAGTACTTCCTTTTTAAAAAACAAATATTTAAAAAAAAATCCTGCTTTCAACCAGTCAGTCGGTATCTACACGATTTGTTCCTATTCCTTGTGTTGTAAATATGCATATGAAAATGTTTTGCTTTGGTGACCATTGTTTTATGCATAAAGCTTTTTAGGCCAGGAAGAGAAACGAAGGACACAAAGAGCTCTAGTTCTGGGGGAAAAAACACACACACACACTCACTAGTAGCAAATACCTATACATATAAAAATGTATTGTTTGCATGCATGCATGTATTGTTTATTTTTGTCGAACATTTAAATGGAACCAAACAATGTTTTTCTTTTATTTTACATAAAAAAGCAACATGCATTTTACAAAATTTTCACAAAATTAAACAAAAACATTTTCTGTTCACGCAAAAAGTGGGTGGATTTTTATAATGTTGCACTATTTTTTTTAATTAGAAACAAGCAAGTTGTTATTTTTGCGTTTCGTTTCGTTTGCTGTGTTCTAAAAAAAAAATGTGAAAAAAGAATTTGAAAATTTTACAAAAAAAAAAAATATTTAATATTTATTGAAGCGAAAGTTTGTGGTTGATTGTAACTGCAAGCATTACGGGTTACATCAATAAATCTATGGATTGTGTAAATTAAAGTGGAAGTAATATTTTGAGAGCGCAATGAAAGGATAATAAAGGATATTGTAGATACAATACGAGTAAAAATAAACATATAAACTGGGATATGGGAAAAATGTTTTGTCTGTGTTTTTTTATAATAATATGGCAATTTTATAAAACCAAGCAGGAAGAAATATGAATATAAATATATTATGAGCAATAAAAACTTCACCTACATTCTTAATTTGAATGACTTCCAGAATTCATTATATTTATGCCACCGGATATAATGGTTTTTACTATTCACATTATAAAGCTTTACATGATAGAAACCTGACACTTTGGCTTAGATGAGGTTAGATTGACCTTTTAGACACTCTGTAATAGGTCAGGAAACTAACCCACACAAACTTGTTCCATTTTGCCATATGCGACACAAAATCACATTGAAACTAATTAATAATATTTCTAATATTTCTTCTTCAACTATATTATGGTCACAGTAATTATTTATATGATTGAAGCAAGCATAATATGTTAGAGTTACGATTCATAAGAAAGTTTTGCAGGTTTTAACAAAATCTGATAAAGAATGTAAAATACTTAAAAAGCTAAACTTTAAGCCCGATTAGATTTGGACAGATACAGCCTGAAAACAATAATAAGGGCTATTATTAGTAAATGGGAATATGAAATGATACTGCAGATTTCTGTGGGATGTGCGGGAATATCTTAGTTGTATTTAAATTGCCACCTTTTAGACACTCTGTGATAGCTCAAGAAATTACACCGAGCAAACGTTTAAACAAATAAATAATATTTCTTCTTCAACAATTACAGTGACTATAATATGGTCAATGTAATTTTTTATATGATTGCGGCAATTATAATATATTAAATTTACGATTCGTCTTTAAGATTGAAAGTTCAAATATACTCTTTTAATAAAGACAAACTAAAGTGTTACTTTTTTATAAAAAATTCCAAATACATACTTAAAAGGACCCCGATGGTTAAAGGATTAACACTTTCCGATTAAAAAAAATCTTCGGTATATATTTCCTAGATATTGAGTAATACTATAGATATTCTTACTCACATTTCTAATATTATTAGTATTATATTGAACTAATTATAAACAAATTAAATTTTTCTCCAAAATCCCTTATAGTTCAAATCGCAGTTATCGCTAAAGTTTGAGCAATATTAAGCTAGTTATTTTAGTGTTTTATGCCCTTTTATATGCTAAATAAAAACCAAAAAAGCACTTTTCTAAATTTTAAAATTAGTTTAAGAAAATTTCTAAAAAACTTTAAAAATGATATACAAAATTGTGCCTTCTTGGCCGCCAAAATATCATTTTTAGGAAGGCCTGGCCTTTAACCAAAAGATCTAAATTATATATTAGAATTTTAAATAATGTTTATAAACTAAAGCTAGATTTACACGATTGAAATTTACTTCAAAATTGCTCTTCAAAATGCTTCAAACTCGTGTAAACAGTAAAATTTCTTCAAAATTTATTTAAATTTAGTTATTAATAGTTATTAAATAAATAAATTTTGAAGAAATTTTGCCGTTTACATGAGTTTAAAGCATTTTGAAGAGCAATTTTGAAGAAAATTTCAATCGTGTAAATCTAGCTTATATCTTAATTTTGTTATCAAAGACACCCATTTCGGCCCTATTGTTTATTAAGGGGTTAAAGAATATTAGCATGCACACTTTGAAGTACAGAATAATAAAACATACAAAGATAACAGCAAAAAATAAATAACATCAGTAATAATAAAACGTCAATAAGTATTTACTGAAGGTCATCATCATTTGAATCTCATTATTAACAAGTTTAAACGTGATGGGATTCATTATTATTTTAATTTTTTTTTTTTAATTTTTAAGCTTATAAACACAAACTAAAAATTTCTAACACAGATAAAAAAAAAATCAAGAATGATTGTTAAAAACAAATAAAACAATCAAAAAGCAGCTAACAAAATTAATTTTACTATTTAAAAAATAAATAACTAAAACTAAACAATTACCGGTTATTAACAATACATTAACTAACTATTTAAATATTTTAATTTGATATAAGTTATATTGTTGTTTAAAAACTGAAACACTTGTTAATTATTGCATTTTTGTTTCTGAAATGCATAAAATTTAGTAGAAGATCTACTTATAACAATAATAATAAACCTGTTACTAACAATAACTTAAAAATATTTAAAGGTTTTTTTTTAACAAACATCCAAAAAATCATCATTAAAATTCAAATGCATACTTAATCACACACAAAAACACACACTCTAATTCACACACTCTTGCTTACATACGTGTCTTAACAAAAATCTACTTTTAATTAGAGGTTTCACCAACAACAACGTTACCTAAATCAAGCAACAACAATAAAACAAAAGAAAACAACATTAAACTAAAATCAAGGATAAATTTTGAGGAACAAAAGTAGACTTCAAATGTACTTTAAGAAAATTTTGTATGAAAATTTTCTCTAAAGGCATACTTCAAGTCTACTAGAGAATAAATTAATAATAAAAACAAGTAAGAAAGTATAGTCGGTCAAGCCCGACCATATAATACCCTACACCCAGTATATGTATAAAACAGTTTTTCAGAAATGGGCGTTAAATGGGAGATATAACCTATTGTGGACTGATCAATCAAAAATTTAGTGTCATGATGTCTGTGAATATAAGTATTATATGTGTTAAACTTTATCTCGATATAAATACTTTTAAACGAAAGTGAATTACGGAGAGGGTCATATATGGGAGTTTCGACTAATTATGGACCGATCATAATAAAATTGTACCGTATTATTTTTAGACATATGAAATATATTTTCGTTCAATATTATTTGGATACCAACATTTTTGAGAGTGTTATGCTCTTTAAAGTGATTTTCGGAAGTGGGTCTTATATGGGAGCTACGAGTAATTATGGACCGATCTGCACAAAATTTGTAGATGTGATTTAGCTGCATTTATTACTCATTTGTGATGAAATTTGTTTGGATTCTAGCATAATTTAAACATTTATGATCAGTAAACCTCAATTTCGAGAGGACATTTGTATGGGGGCCAGGTGAAATAATGAACCGATTTCCACCAGTTTCTATCCCATCTATCATTGGGCCGAAAAAATATCACGTACCAAATTTTATCGAAATATCTCCAAAATTGCGACCTGTACTCTGCACACAATCTTTACATGAACAGCCAGCCAGACACGCGGACGGACACAACTATGGTGGTGTAGGGTATAAAAAAGAAGCAATTATATTGTCGTTCCCTGTATACCCAATTAGCTGGAGTAACAAACACATAAATACAATTTAAATCTCATAATATATGCATTAAATGAAATTTTTAACACTTGCACAAACCTACTCACACACACACACACACACACACATATTTAATGTCAAAAAAGCGTTATCAAATCCTTGGGGAAATACTCACTCCCCTATTCAAGGGTTCGTTACCCGCTTCATACTGACTGACTAGTGGGATTTTTATGTAGAAATTTGAGAAATTTATTTCCAAAAAAAAATTAAAAATTCCTTTGCTTTTAAAGTGTGGTGGGTGGGTGTTAACGTTTTTATAATTTAGTGTCATTTTTTATTTTGCCACAGTAACAACTGACAGTTTTCACTTTGTTGGTTGTCAAAACTATGCGGTTATTGGAAAGACATCAATAAAGGCTGTCACTTAAAATCGAAATTTAAGAAATTTCATAAACCACTAACAGAGAAAGAGAAAACATGTGTTTAAATAAATATCTATTCTAGTGGAAAAAGAGAAAATATGATTTACAACTCAGCTAGAGAGCATAAAACTCCCACTATTTTCATTTCCAATTCGCTATGAAAGACGAAAGTGAAAAACTGAAATCTTTAATTAACAATTTGTTAACCCTAAAAATGACCACTACTTTTTTATTTCATTAATTAATTATACCTTACAGCACCAGGTACGAGTATATTGGATTTGTGATAAATGTTTGTAAAGGCCATAAATAACAGTCCAACACCCAGTCGATTTAATGTTGTCTGTCCCTACGTCAGGCTGGCTGTCAATTTAACCTTGTAGAATTGAAATTAGTTGAAATTGGTCCATTATTTCAGCTTACAAAAGACAGCATGGAATTCGAAGAGAAGAAATCTCAACATTGTAATGGAGCACCTGCGAATTCAAACAGTACAACGATGACAAGAAAGATGCAGTGACTTTTGGAGAAGTTAACTAATTTTTGACTCAGTTCCTTTCTAATCACGGATATTTTAGAAAGTACCTGTACCGTATGGGAAAGGGGTAATCGATTCAGGGTGTATATACTGCGAGTCAACAAACGATGCTGCTGAACACACTTTTTTCGGGTACAGTAGATGGCATACTAAAAGTAACACATTGATGGAACAAATTGATGCTTTCAGACCCGAGAATATAGTGGAGAAAATGCTTCAATGTGAGGAGAATTGGAATGCTGTAAGAAAATACGTAGAGCTCATATTAAGTGAGAAAAAGAGAGATCTCGATGCTCTGCAATTAAATGAGACATAAGAACATAGGAAAAAAATATAAGAAGATGAAATGGGAGAGAGTAAATGGTCCTTTGAGTACGTCGTTCTGGGCCTTCTCGAAGTAATGCAGGAAGCGGTTACGGGAAGGTAGTCTCACTAGAGGAGGAGGAGGAGGGTTTGTTTTAGTGAATACACCACTATGTGTAGTTGGTGATGACCAACGGTAAGTGCGAAGACATTTTAAACTCCAACTCACACGCAAAGAAAAACCCATGATTAAGAACAGTCGAATATAAACTCGTACTTGTTATCTTTAGCTTCTATATTTTCCACACATTTTGTCTCGAAATCACAAATTAAGGAGAAACCAACAAACATTTATTGTATTTTTAGCTAGCCAGTTTTATAAATGATCATGGTCTTCAATATAAATTTTAGATTATCTGAGAAAATAATATAAAAAGAACAAAAAAGTCACCGATAGCGAACATTTAAGCTCAACTAAATTATTTTATATGTGAATTTTGAAAGAGTAGATCTCTAAAACAACTTGATAAAAAAAGAGAGTTTATCATAATTTTTTAGTTTATCTAAAAATTTGGGAAAGGTTTCCTTGTGAGCTGACCTAAGTCAGTAACGAAATGGCAATCGAAACTAGTTTATCGCCCCAATTCCCTAAATTTTATTTATTTAAATCTAATGTGTTTAAATAATAAACTTGGGAATTTAAGCACGTTATATTCCAGTTGAAAACTGTTTCGAAAAGTAAGGAGATATCTGAGTCTTTTAATTTTAAATCGGTTAATCATCAAATTTATAAAAGAATTAAAAAATTTTTACTGCTTTTATGTACCTGCATATGTATACTCGTATAAAACGGGGAGAAAAAGTCATAACTATTACAAATTTGCAAAATTCAATAGTTGTGCCAAATAAAAATGTAGATAAATTCCCATTAATTTAATTTCATGCAGTATTGTCTAGTCTTCATACATACATATGTATGTATATTATCAAGTAATCATTTACATACGAGTATGTACGTTTGTTTTTATAAAGATTAAAGATTAGCCGTAAATTTCATTCTATACAAACGACTAAAAATTTCGTAAAGAAATGCATAAATCAAGAGAGAAAGACCTGAATATTGAAAATAAATACTACACACAACAATAGTTAGCAACAAATAAAACACATAAATGTACAACAATAAAACATTTAAATTGGGACAAAACCCTCACGATATAACAATCATAAAGGTAAAGAACGAGAATTACAACAATGACAAAGAGTGAAAGAGAGAAAAGTATAGATATATAGATATAGCAGGTAAACAACAACGAATGTAAAGAAAATTGCATATAATTTGTTGTTGCTGTTATTTAGAGGAACAACACAACAACAACATGGCACCAACATTGGCACAGCAACATAAAATAAACTACAGCAATAGCAACAATGTACATACTAGTGTTGCCAAATCACCAGACTGAATCCCAGAGTCATAATTCCCGTTCTTGTAGTTTTTACATATCTTATACGAGGTCGGTTCGAAAATTTTTTAGCCTAGAATAGAAAGCGCGGTATAAACAGAAAGAGGTTAAGTGTTTTAGAAATACATGTTAAAATTCTGTTCGATCTGCCAACTCCTTCATATTAAAACAGGTGTTCAAAAAAGACGCATCCGCGATTTTGTTACAATGGAAAAATCAGAAATTCATGGTGACATTAAATATTTAAATAAAAAAAGGTTTATCGGGACAAGAAATTCATAATGATATGGTGAATGTGTTAGGTGAAAGTGCTCCTTCATATGCAACAGTACAAGCTTTGACGATCAACCACGTAGTGGACGTCCAAAAACCGCAACAACAACATAAATTGTATCATCATGGGCATTTCAAATGAACGAGTCCATTTAATTTTGCATGAAGAACTAGAGATAAAAAAGCTTTCTGCAAGATGGGTGCCGCAATTGTTAACAGTCGACCAAAAACGCATAAAAATGAAAACTTCTCAAGTTTGTTTGGATCACTTTGAGAAAAATAAAATGGATTTTAAGCGTCGTTTCATAGTTATGGATGAGACATGGGTCCACCACTATACTATACTCCAGAGACAAAAGAATAATCCAAGCAATGAACTAAAGCTGGAGGAAGTGCCCCAAAGAAGGCAAAAACAATTCAATCGGCTGGGGGACTTGAAAGGTATTTTATTGATTGACTATCTGCTAAAGGGTAAAATAATAAATTCAGAGTACTATTGCAACATTTTAGTTCAATTAAATCTAAAAATTCGACAAAAACATCCTGGCTTACAACACAAAAAAATAATTTTTCACTTCAGCTCCCACTGACTTTCACCTGTTCCTAGGATAGGAAGGTAGTGCACTTCCACTCGGAGACCCTGTGGTCCATTGTGGTTTCACCTGTTCCTGTTCCTGTTCGACAAAAACATCCTGGCTTACAACACAAAAAAATAATTTTTCACTTTAGCTCCCACTGACTTTCACCTGTTCCTAGGATAGGAAGGTAGTGCACTTCCACTCGGAGACCCTGTGGTCCATTGTGGTTTCACCTGTTCCTAAATCTAAAAAAAATCCTAGCTGGTAAGCGTTTTACCTCAAATGAAGATGCAATTACAGTTGTAAACCACTATTTGAAGGCCTTGAGGACAATTATTTGAATCAAGGGACTAAGCGTATTAAAGTTTCAGGAGATTGTATTGAAAAATAAAAATGTTTTGGAAAAACTAACCACATATTCTCTTTCTGTACTAGGCTAAGAAGTTTATGAACTGTCCTCGTACTTGGCATCCGATTATTTGAATGAATATTAGATTCATTTCGGTTTCAGCTTGAAACTAAAACGGCTTCGGTCAGACTCTTATGGCGTTTTCTTTTCTGGCAAAAATGTTACACGTTTTTCCCATTTCGCATCTTTTTTAATTTTTTTGTGTTCTTTTCTGAAAAAATGTAAACACTGCCGTAGTGTAGTGTGTTCTTTTCTATAAATGTCACACTATAAATTAAAAAAATGGCGCACCTTTCACACTCTGTATTTTTAGAGGGGGAGAATCGCACGATAAAACAGCTGACCAGTGATGCCAACTTTTGAGAACCAAAACGCGTAAATATTTTTGAAAAAAGGGCTAAATGGAAAATAATCCATATAAAACCACATCCAATTTTCTTTTTTTTCGCATTTTGAGTGACTAAAATCCAGCCCGAAAAGGGCTAAGTTGGCATCGCTGCAGCTGACACTTGTTTTGTTTATGAATATGTATTTGTGTTAAGAATACTCTGAAGTTGATGTATGTCAAATTTCATAGGACAATATCTCCTACTTCTTATGTATATATGTAATGTATATATAATATATATAATTTTTATAGTTTAAGAAGAATTTGCGTGTTAGTCGGGAAGGTGCCATTGGTCTTTTTGATAAATATTCATAGTCCTATTTCAAGCGATCTTACCAGGGAGCTATCTGCTTCTTCTTTTTTAACAAAAAAAAAAAACAAAAGCAGCTGTACATGAAAAAAAGTGTTACACTGTTGTAATTTTATGATCTATTCTGACCATTAAAAATGCGACATCTTTAAAATGTGGGTAAACATTATAAAAATGTACATAATAAAGGTGTAACATTTTATTTCAGAAAAGAAAACACCATTAATGTCTGATTGATGTCTTTAGTCTGTTCATCTGCTGGATGGTTGTTCATATAATCCTTGTGATTATACTAAATAGACTTTAATATTATTTGGAATATTCATCACTTTATATGGATTTATTACAAGATTTAGATTGTATAATGTATAAATAAACAATTTCTTATTTTTTATCCTTGTTTTTTTTAATTGTTTCGTGTTTTTTTTAATAAAACTGGCAACCATATTACATACAAGTTACAAATACAGTGTAATAGCACGCGTCATCTATAAATTCCAACACACTTGACAACATTTTTTCTTCTTCTGTTTAAAGCAGAACCCAAGAAAAATACACGCATTGAATAAACGTATCACAATAACAACAACACCAATAAGAACAAGAAAAAAACTCCAACAAGATCAAAACAAGCAGCAACAACTTAAATATGAAAAACGTGTCTTGTTAGCTTATGGTGAATGTTGCATGCATCAGACAATTATTACACATGGGCATGTGCAATAATATGTTGCAACAATAGTACTTCTATGATACTTTTTCAAGACGAAAAGTACTTATATGGAATAATTCCAAAATATACTCTAAAAGGATTTTCAACGAGAACTTTATTTTTCAAAACAAACAAAATATAGATTCCAAATTACAGGGGACATATCCAAAACAACCAAGCATACAGATATCGATTTCATTATGTGATCGCGAAATTATGGTTTGCAATCTTTGTTTTTCACAAGCCCAAATGCTGCAATTTTATCAAACAACTTATAGAAATTAATAGCGGTCTGAGAAGGACCAAAATATTAGGAATTTTACAAAATGTTACTTGTAAAGTCATACATAATTTTTAAACAAAATTTTCGAGCGAAATTATATTCAAGGTAACAATGGTCTGCAAGTTTCTACAAGTAAGATGTAAAAATATTCATGTTATTTATCGTGTGTTTTATGACTCAATAAAAAGGTAACCGTCTGAAGAAAAAGAACTGTGCTTTTCCTTTTTTGCACAGAGCCTTATTATTAATGAATAACAAATATAAAAATGGATCTTAAAAAAAGTCCGGTACCAACATTTTTTGTTGCAGTGAAACGGATAAAATTGGTTTGCTTTGCTTTGTGATCTGAAGAGCAAACTATTGCCAACTCTTTAACTTTAACATTATTATAAAATATGTACATATGTATTTATGCAGAAACTTTTGCTGTTTCCTATTAGGCGTCACAACTCTTCAGTCATAAATTAAAAGTTGCAATGGATTGGCATCGAAGCAATCTGATCAACATAAGGAATATCGATGAACAACCCACCCAATGTAACCAGCTTCGGCCAATTAACCAATATTGGGCTATTTGTCAAAGGAAAGTGAAGGCGGAGTTCAAAATTTTTAGCGATTTGGAATAAGTATGCAGCACAAGTGTATCAAAATGTTGTGCAGAAGTTAATGCCACCCAAAAAAAAAACAAAAACATGGATTTTTATAAGGTGAAATTAATGAAACTAAAATTCTTTTAGCTTTTATTAAATATTGATACGAAATTCAATTTAACTTTAAATTGCAAGGCTGATAACAACATACAGCATGTTTATCATCAACATACAACATGATTATCAACATTTGCATTAGTCGAAGTTGCTATTTACAAACATTGTTGATAACACATTATTATTAACAAAGTTGTGGAGTATGATAACATTAAGTTTTACAGGCTATAGAAATGAACTTTCTATTATCTTGACTCCAAACCAAAAGTTGGTACAATTGTACTTTTTTAGCACTATTTGAGAGGCAAAAGTATAATAGCATCCCAATGACTAATTTAGCACTTTTAATAATTTAATTTAATATGTTTATTAAGGTTTAACAAGTTTACGCTAGAAAATGTTGTTTCGGATAGAACTTCAAGCATTGTACCATTAATATTAAAAATATATCCTAATGAGAATAAAAATATTGAATCTATAAACAACCAGTTTCGAGCGCTGGCTGATATAGAACTTTTTAAGTCTTTAAAAAACGACAATATATGTACTTTTTGGTCGAAGGTACCAGAAATGAAAAATTAACTAAATAAACTAATGTTTACTGATATTTCATTCATCTGCAAATGTGTCTCTTCCAAAGAGAGGAAGAGACTGTTTGTTTCGGCTGTCTGCAATCTAATCCAAACAAATAATTTGCTGAAGTTATTTAATTCGTGCTGCTACAATTAAGAAATCAGTAAAAATTTGTTAGCAAGAAGTACATACATATGTCATAAATAATACTTTTATATCCAGATTTCAATACGGTCCAATTATGAATAAAAAATCCGCAGGAGTTTTTTTTCTTTTTATTTTTTCAACATTAAATTTGAATAAGAAAAATGGGAGAAGGGAAAGAACTCCCCCGGAATTTTCATTCAAGATTGGGCTAATAGTCTTTATGTACCTTTTAAAATTAAAACTTAAATATTAATTGTTAATTCGTACTTAGTACGAATGAATTTTAATGTGCTTTTTTTATTAATTCTGAAGTTTTTTACACACACACATATATAATTTTAAATAAATATCAAAAAAAAACAGGAAAAGAATTTAGTACAATTGGGCTGAAAAAAGTACACTTGAAATTTAGTAATATATTATTTTGCATCCCGAATCCAGAGAGTACCTGAAATTATGTTAGTGTATAATTAAGCTATGTGTAGACGGTTGTCAGATCATACAAATTTGTCAGATCTAGCAATGTGCTAGCAATGTACTGACATTGAAAAATTGTTAGCAAAAGGTAAATTGTCAATGTTTTTCCTTACAACGTTGGAAGACAAAAATTTTAAGTTCGCACGGTGGTTAGACATTTTCTGAACATTTTTTGGACAACGTTGTAAGATCTGACAACCGTCTATACAAAGCTTAAGACCAACCGGGTCACTAAAGTAATTTACTTTATTGTGAGTCCTTGTTGTGTGAATATCAAAGCATATTTATTTAAATTGTTTTGTCTACATTTAAATAAATAGAGACTCGTTATAATTTTAAAATATTAAAATTGACGCTTTTATTTGCAATTAAAATCAATCCGGTTTATTTAAACAAAATAAACCACCATTTTTAAAACGTAAAAACGTAACAATATTAATGAATTAGTATAAATTTATGTTGCATAAATATTAAATGAATTATGTTACCGGTTTTTATAATTACAATGCTTTATTCAAATTTTAATTCATACTTTTAAAATATTCATACAAATAATGACTATTTCACACATGACTAAGAAATTAATTGCTTTTCTTAAATGAAATTGTTAAATTTACACAAAGAAAGTACTATTTCTCTCCCCTCTAGTTGGTACAATTTGCAACTTCTCTGGCACATTGCTGGTGTGTAATGTTTTTGTTTATGTTGAAAATGTCATACTTTTAGTGCGTGTGTCTTGTAAGGTGGTTGTGATTTTTATATTTTTCTTATTTACAACAACTATTTGTTGCAAAATTAAGCTTTTTATTTACACCAAAGAAAAAATTAATACATAAATAAATAGAAAACTAGGGAAAAACCATTTATATTTAGCTATTTTATAGTTGATGTTGTGGTTCTTCTCTATTTTTAAATAAGTTTAAATTAAACGTGCCACATAAAAATAAAACTGCCCACCAAGTGCCATGTAGTTTCTTTTTTTGTTTTTTGGTTGTTGTTGTCGTACTGAATAGTTGTAGCTAATTTGAGGGTGTGCCATACACACAAATAAACAACGTAAGAAGAATCAAGTTGTGCGAAAATACGTATGCATGTTTGTCTTACAAAGAGAAATGCAGCAATAATAACGACAATTTTATATACTATGCCAAGTACAATTTTGTTATAATATTTTTTTTTATTATTTTTATTTGTAAAACTCAAAAGCTGACTATGATAAATTTACCAAAGGCACTTCATTATGTAATAGTCATTTAGGCATTTGTTTGTGTGACAAAAATGTTGCATTTTTTTCTGCCTTTTGCATGTTTTTTGTATTTTTCTAAACAAACGATAATACTGTTTGAAAGGGCAGCTTGTTCTTTTCTAAAAATTTCACCTAATAAATCCCATGAAATTTAAACGATTGTCTTAATTTTTATTACGCTGTGAAAATGTTGCCTTTTTCTATAGCTGACGCCGAACCGACTCTCCACTGTCTTTGTGTACACTCTCAGCTACGGTTGCTATATTTTCTTCACAGCGTGCTGGACGTGGTCTATTCGATCAAATATCATCCAATAATGAATGCTTGGTCTCAAAATGGGTGCTGGTGTTGCGAATAGTACGCTCAGTAGGCCGATTATGTTGACCATAAATTGAGCGAAGTGCACGAAACACATTCCTCACAGAAAGTGAATTTTCGTAATAAAGTTGAACGATTTGTAAACGTTGTGCAGGCGTTAGTCTTTCCATTATGAAATGCCAAACAATACTAAACAAAAATAACATGACAGCATGACACGACTCACACGTGGTGATCTGTCAAAAGAAGGCTATTCAAAAAAGTAATATTTATGCGACCAGATTTTATGTGAACAAATCTGTTTTCAGAGTGCTAAATAAGAATGTGAGATTTTAAAAATTCAAATTGGTTAAATTAAAAACAATGTGCGAATGCAATCTCAAATTATTTGTTACCAGTTATTTAAATAGACACAACTAAAAAGAATACTTCATCATATTTATGGCCAATAGTCCGCAATAATCTATGATAATATTCAATATTGACCGTTGTTCGCCTTTCAATTAGAGGTTAGCTTAGTTAACTAGACTAAAGTGGCATTAAAATCAGCAAATTGTTTTGTTTTTTCAAAAATTTAGAGGGTTTCATTTCCTTAAGCTATGTGTCCACAATCGTCAGATATTAAAACGTTGTCATATCTAGCAATGTGCTAGCAATGTACTGACATTGAAAAATTTTTAGCAAAAGGTAAATTGTCAGTTTAGACGACTGTAAGAAAACTAACAATTTCATTTGCACACAATTGTCACACAATGAATTTATCTGTCAACCGAAATTGTCAGTTCACACGGTTGTCAGCTTGTTGTGTGGGCATTGTCAAATTCGTTTTGCAGCTCTGTGTGTGTGTTTAAAAATTTTAAATATTGTCATGGAACAAAAAAGAGCAATTGGAACCATTTTATCTGCTTATGTCCTAATGTACACTTTAATTTAATTCTTTAATTTTCTTCTACTTTTTTCAAAAATTTTATCAACGCATTTTTGTTTGTTTATTTATCTATATACAGAGTTGCATTTAGAAATAATTTCTATGACAATGCTGCCATTGGCAGATGCATACACTATGCACATGTGACAATGAAAAGTGTTTGACAATTGTGTTAAAACAATGACAATGACAAAATTGTGTGTTTACACGATTGTTAGATATCTGACAATATTTTTGTCTTCCAATGTACTGAAAATGATTTTTCTTACAACGTTGGAAGGCAAAAATTTTAAGTTTACACGGTTGTTAGACATTTTCTGAACATTTTTCGGACAACGTTGTAATATCTGGCGATCGTGGACACATAGCTTTAGTTTTTTCTTTTGCAAGAACACAGAATACGCTGCTGACTGTAGGGCAATAAAAATGTATTTATTGTACATAGATAAAATTAAACAGCAAGTGTTGTATGTGGTTGCTGATATTGCTATTGCTCTTGTTGCTGTTGTGCTGTTATTATTATATACGAGTACATATATAAATTCTATCTAGAATTCACCTGTATAAATCTCTTGTTTGTTAGCATTGTTCTTGTTTTCTTCTATTCTACGTTTTCTATTTATGTATTTATTTTTTAGTCATTTATCATTTTCTTTCTTATTTGTAAAGAAATTAAAAATTAAAAAGCGAAAAAAAACAATAATAAAAACTTGGTCAAGTGAGAAGAACCTTGTGACATTAATTTAGCTTTTGTTTTTTGTGTTTTTTTTTTTTTTGCTGTCATTGTTGTTGTTGTGCAATATCTTATGCATTTGTTAGTATTCTTAGCTTAATAGTACAAGTTGCAACTTGCATTAGTAGACACGTAGAACAAGTCATAGAAGTAGTAGCCAGTTGTAAAGATTGTTGCTGGTGATAGTGGCAACAGCAAGAGCAGTAGTAAGTAGTATTTCTTAATAGTTACAGCAGTAGCAGTCATTTGTATATCACCACTCAAGTTATTTTGTGATGATACTTTCATGCATACTTGTACTACATATTTCTATGTGTGCTGCGTTTATATTTTCGTAGATTTTATTTTATATATTTTCCTTTCTATATATAAAATATACATACATACAAATGTATGTACATATGTATGTACAATAGAAGAGGGTTGTTAAAAAACAACAAGGTAGTTGATATGTACGTACAGAAGTATGTGTGTTTGTAAGTATGTATATATTAGCCACTATGTATGTACATATGTATAAGAAAAACTAAAATATTATCACTTGACATGTCTCTTAAAAAAGACAGTAGAAAACTAAAAGAATTGTTTAGTTTTTTTTTTATTATTTGTATAAATATTTTTTTGTTTTTCCCCTTTTTTAAGTAGCTATATCGGTTAAAAATAACTGAACAACGAAAACGTATTTGCATATTTTAATATATATTTTAATATATACAGTCAGTATTTTTCTAATTCCAACACAATACATTGCATGAGTAGGGTTCTCGATCGACACATTAACGCCTTCTTTGTCAAAGAAAAGCTTCATGTATAATGCATAAAAGAAAATATGAATCATAAAGAAACTTAAAATTTTAAATTAAACTTTAGAAAGACATTATAAAATTAACAATTACCCTTTAATATACATGTTTTACTTGACCACATTAAACCGATTATAGTCGACTAACTGAAAGGTCTCTTACATAAAATGTAAGTTTTATAGTTAATTAACTTTTATTACACTGATTACTACACAATTTTTAATTTATTTATAATTGCTAAATCTAGATATTGCAATGAAATGTAGCTTTAAAATTTTCAACAACAATTCACGAAAAACCAAAACAACAAAAGAAAAAACAATTCATTAAAATGATTAATTTTATTACAAAATATGATGCAACTGATGTGAATTGTTAAAATTTTTATTTTAATAAACAGTTGAATGCAAATTAACAGCACAGCTAAAAGTAGTCTAAAATGATTTATTAACTTTTGACTAAAGTTTAAGAGATAAAGTGTACAGCTCTGAGTTTTAGCAAATTTAATTAGTTTTGTACACTGTTTGTTTTTTATCATTGAACCTGATTTCAATTGTCATGCAACTAACTGCCAAGTAAATATTTACAACATGTTAACAACAAGTGCACTTGTAATTTGTTTTCAAAAACAGAAATCTATAATAATTATTTAGATAAACTAAAATGAAGCACAAATATTAGCGAAAGCTATAAAGAAAACAATACATCAAATATTATATAAATTCTAAAGTGAGTGACAAAATCAACTTAACTTTTAGCACACTCATTCATACTCCTACATTTAGTGCAGAATAATTGCAAACAAAAACTTACACAACTAATTATAATTATATTTATAATTGCTCGTATATACAGCAGCTCCAAAAGAAACTCGTACAGCATCTACATCTAAAATTTATTTATATAATTAAACCAAATAGCAAATTAACTTAAAGCCAATGCATTAACGGAAATGAAATTACATAATCAGCCCAAACATGAATAAAAATTCCGCGGGAGTTTTTTCCCTTTTTATTTGTTTAACATTAAATTTTAATAGAAAAAATGGGAAAAGTGAAAAAAACTCCCGCTGAATTTTTATTCATGATTGGCCTGAATATAAACTTGGATCAAACCCAAACTCGTACACTTTTAATAAAATCATAAAAAATTACTAGTAGTATTTCATGAGAACACCTTTGCTTTGATAACCATGTCTAACTTGCTGCACGCGTGCATTCCACAATCTTGCGAGAAAATGGGGCTCCTACTTTTCCCCTCCTCTAAAGGAATTCGCTTTAGCTCTTGTTTTTTACGTAACGTGTTATGTATTTATGTTGGAATCGAGATAACGTTAGAAATTTTTCATGTGGTTAACGTAGGGACTCTGCGATGGTGTCTCCATAACATGCGGACAGTTATACAACAACCATGACCATGTGCCACGGATCATTGTCCTGATAGTTGCTGTTAAGATCCAGCTTTTCCTTGAATATTGGCAAATTTGATTGTAAAATGTCCAATTTATCAAACTGCACCATTTTTTGATATGAAATTGCATGTCTCGTCAGACACACAAGTCACAACTCTTCATACAGAGATTGTAATAGATCACTGTACAAACACCTTGTTAGAGTGTCAGCTTGTCACAGCCTGTTTGACAATTATTGAAACAAACACAGTCCACCCTAGCTGCACAGCCCCTCGTTGCCACAAGTCGACCAAACACTACTGTTCTCGGACCAGTTGAATCAATCAGATCGCACCATTAAAATCCGTCCGAGAACTGGCCATTGACCATTCATGCCGCAGACTCTGTTCTTTCCAATACCTTTCTCAAGCACAAAGCCAATATGTCATCACTACTTTCAATGGCTCTGTTGATATAATTTGGTGGCCCGAAATTTGTCATTTGCACAAACATCAGTCTTTTAACCAATCAATTTTTTCTTCCCAGGATTTTGTGTTTAAACCACATGCACCACATACACTCCGAAGAGGCTCTACCAATTAGAGACGAATTCCCGGCTTGCAACTAGTTATCGTATAACTAGATAAGACTCTAGTCAGCTGCAAGTTTAAATTTGGTGACACGTAGTGTCTGTGGTTGATACCCAAAGCGGGGAAATGACAAATGGTTAAAAGACTGGTGTTTGTTTGAGCAGTCAACTTCGGATCACCAATTTGTCTCTAAGTGCTGTTGCTAAAACAACAGAGTCATTGAAAGTAGTGATAACACTTAGCTCGATGCTCAGGAAATGTACGGAACCTTTGGCTTTCGTTTCAGTAAGATAACGATCCGCCTTTGGACGAGGTTAGATAGCGGGCTATGGCAACCGTAGCAAATTCTAAACTCTGTCCTTGGCAGTAGTGGTCGGTAAGTGTGATGTTGCGATTACTGCTTTTCTAGTAATAGTCTTGGCTCATGCTAATTGACTAAAGTATGATGGCTCGAATTAGATGTCCAAACTTTTAAGCATTGTGCTAGTTACATTAATCGTTGCAGTCATGTACGAGAAATTGCAAAATGTATGTTCCTGGCGAATTCATACAATACGGTGACGAGCAGAGTTCACCCGCGTTTGAGTGTGCGAAAAGGCAGATACCCACGTTAATCTTGAACACATCTGCTTCAATTCAAATTCTGTAAACCATCTAATAGCGTAGACAGACGACACAGTTAATTTGCATTAGCAGTCTTGAATTCAAATTAACTCGTGAATTATCCCCATCCTAATGTGCATTAAGTTAGACGTAAATGCACAAAATTAGAGTGAATTTATACTGCATTTAGCTATTTCAATATGGCAACATCGTCGACAATCATTCATATGTTATCAAATTGTTTACTATTCTAAAAGAAGAAGAAGACAATTGTAAAATTAAGATAATAAAAATAAATTTTTACTATTGCCTTTCTCTTATTTCAGAGTGTCCCACTGCGGTCTCCACATGTAGCAACATGTTCAGGTTGATGGTTGCTAGTGCATGAACAATTTTTGCATTATGGAACAGTTTCAGCAAAAGTAATTTCAGCTTTTTTTTCAAATAAATACTGATTTTTCACCAAATTCCAAACAAATTTTTTCACAATTAAACAGTTGTTTACAAACAAACAGCAGTTTACTAAATGCAAAAACTGTCGTTTGTCAGGGTAAAATCTTAGTTCACATAACAACAATGTTGTATTGAAATCAGTGTCAATTTGTTTTAATATCCTTCTTTATCTATCTCTGCTAAACGTTAACAATATAATAACCTTAAATAGCTGTATTAAGAACCTATTTAAATAAATAAAAATCCCCATAAATATTTTGAAACTGAGATTCTAAACGAAATGGCTAATTTAAACAAATTACCTATGATCATATGAATTTTCCCTCAAACACCAAAAAGCACACCCATGTCTACCATGTCTAATGATGTGAATACTAAACGGAGAAGAGGCAGCAATATTTGAAAAAATACAAACAAAATGAAAAAATCAAAAAAAGCCAGTCACTGTAGATAGATTTACCTTCAACTATAGCACCTGCATAACCTATAAAAGCAAAACAGAGACATACGAAAAAAAAGCAAACTAAAAACAAAAAAAATCTTACATCAATTGTGCAACCTCTCATTACCATAAATAGACAACAGCAACAACAACCAACAACATATTGTAATCCAAATGAATCCAAACAAACCTACAGAGACGACAGGCCGTCATACAAATTGCATGAAAAAAAGAAAATCTTGTTGATTTTTTTGTTTTTTTTTTTGTTTTTTGTTTTATTCATCATGATGATACATACAACTGGCTCTGCTCGCAGTTGGGGCGTCGTAGCAAGAGACAATGAAAAACATATTTTTTTTTAGATTGTAGTTTTTGTTGCTGCTTTATTGTAATTTTTCATATTTCTTTTAATTAAAAAAATGCAATGTTTGCAGTCTTGGCCTTTGAATTTTTAATTTTTATTATCTGAGCTATTTTGGCATTCACTTCGAATCAACAACAACAAAACCAAACAAGTGCACAAGACAAAAAAATTCGCAAGTTTAATAGTTACAACAACGACAGCAACAATGGCGTAATAAAATCCGCAAAAACATTAAAACTCTTTACATACGATGACTGTTTTAATTTAAACACGCCATTTAGGGATTTGGTTTTCTTTCATTTTCATTTTCCCCCGTTTGTTTCTTTTGTTTTAAACCAATGAATGAATAAATTGCTTTGACTTACTGACTGATTGACTCAATAGCAAAACACCAAGCAACGAGCTGACTGACAAACCAACTAACTCGTTGCCTGTCAAATTAATATGATAAATATATGTAGATAGTAGTTGCAGTAGTAGCAAGTATTTGATAAGCAAGGACTGAGATCAGTTAGCCGACTGTAATGGAATGTAACTGCAATAGTAAGAAACAGCTGATGAATATTGTTGTGTGTAAAGTAATGAAAATGGTTATGGAGATGTAAAGTAAGGCAACACCGTAATGTATGAATCTGTAAGAAATAGAATTTCCTTACATTTTTACGTTATTACACAACATTCCGTTACAGTCGGCTAACTGAGGCTTAAGCCAGAGCATTTTAGCAAAATAATCTGCAAAAGTTATTTTAATGCGACTTTTACCTGCCACTTTTCTCCTGCGACTCGAGTTTACGGGGTAGCTACGTATTTCATCTATAAACTCGAGTTGCAGGAGAAAAGTTTCAGGTAAAAGTCGCAGCGTGCGAACTCCCTCTTACTATATACATTTTATAATCCAGCTATTATTAAACATTTGTCCTTCGGTTATATAACTACAATACCGGTTGACAAATTTTATGAACTTCGTTGACATTCGTGTTGGTGCCAATGGATGCCGATCAATGATCTATGTCATTGTCGAGAAAGTGTAGTTTCAATCAATAGCAAAACAAACCGATAGAAGGTTAAAAGAACTTCATTCAAAAAACTTTCTTCAGCAAGGATCCAGAGCCCTGCAAAAGGTCGAAAAAATAATATTTATGTACCTACGAGGACGGTTCGGAAACTTCGTTGCCTAGAACAGAAAGCTCGTTATAAACGGCTAAAAGTAAAGTGTTTTGGAACCTTCCATTTCTGCTATGAACACATGTTAAAATTCTTTTCGATCTGCCTACTCCTTCATATAGAAACAGGTGTTCAAAAAAGACGCATCCGCTATTTTTTTACAATAGAAAAATCAGAAATTCGGGGTGACATTAAATATTTAAATAAAAAAGGTTTATCGGGACAAGAAATTCATAATGATATGGTGAATGTGTTAGGTGAAAGTGCTCCTTCATATGCAACAGTAAAAAATTGGGTTGCTGAATCTAAACGTGGTCGTACAAGCACTGGGGTTGAACCACGAAGTGGACGTCCAAAAACAGCAACAACAACAGAAATTGTAGCCAAAGTGCATGATATGGTATTAAATGATCGTTGAATAAAAGTGCGTGAAATAGCCAATATCATGGGCACCGAGTCCATTTAGTTTTGCATGAAAAACTACAAATGAAAAAGCTTTCCGCAAGATGGGTGCCGCATTTGTTAACCAAAAACTCATAGGAATGAAAATTTCTCAAGCTAGTTTGGATCGTTTTAAGAAAAATAAAATGGATTTTAAGCGTCGTTTCATAACTGTGGATGAGACATGGATCCACCACTATACTCCAGAGACAAAAGAACAATCAAAGCAACGGACTGAAGCTGAATGAAATGCCCCAAAGAAGGCAAAAACAATTCAATCGGCTGGTAAGTTTATGGCAACGGTTTTTTGGGACTTCAAAGGTATTTTATTGATTGACTATCTGCAAAAAGATAAAACAATAACTTTAGAGTACTATTGCGTCCTGGCTTACAACACAAAAAAATAATTTTTCACCAGCGCACAAGAGTGTTTTAACAATGGCTAAAATCAACGAATTAAAGTACGAGTTGCTTAACCACTCACCTTATTCTCCTGATTAGGTCCCAGTGACTTTTACCTGTTTCTAAATCTAAAAAAAAAATCCTAGCTGGCAAGAGTTTTACCTCAAAAGAAGATGCAATTACAGTTGTAAACCACTATAGGAAAACTATTTTAATCAAGGGATAGAATTGCTAGATAAGCGGACTAAGTGTATTGAAGTTGCAGGAGATTATATTGAAAAATAAAAATGTTTTTGAAAAACTAACTATTCCCTTTCTGTGCTTTGGCTAAGAAATTTCCGAACCGCCTTCCTACATATATAAAATGTTAAAATATTTTATGAAATTACAAGCCCCAATTTAACTGACCTCTATCCCCCAAAATCCTAATAAAAGCAATGTTAATTTGCTCATTACCCTATAGTTTATATTAATAGAGAAACTACAGAAAACAAAGCTAATTGAGCAGTGTTACTACTCTCACCTAAAAACCTACTATATACGAGTATATTTATTTATAGTTTAGAAAATCAAGCCCATCTCTTTTCTTCACCCACTCAATTGAAACAATAGAAATAAGTTTTATGTCTCCTAGTTTCAGTGACTTTTGCGGCTGTAGTACCCTGGTAACATTATATAAAATTAGCTAATACCATCAGCAATATAATCATAGCCACCACCACCCCCACCAGCGCACATTCATTGTCAGCGTCATCATCAGCATGGTGCTGTGTTGTGACTGATCGTTTGCTTTACACGATTTTGACCGACTTTTCTTCATTATTTTTATTTGTTTGCAATTTTTTTTCTGTTTTTTTATTATAATTTTTTGGTTTGTGACTTTTCACAAAGTGAAGCAGCTGGAATAAAAAAATTAAATATTGGATAGACAGACGGACAGTTAGACATACTTTAATGTATTTGTCAAGTGTTTAAATACATGACTAGTTAAATGAATGAATGGCTGAATGACGACGACGACGTCGTATGAATGAGTTAGATTGATAGTTAAACTATTGTTAGATATTGTATTATTTTTTTTTTAAATACACTTACTGTTAAACATTTGGTCTACAAACAGAGTGTTGAAGGAATTATTTATTGTTAAAAGGAATTTGTTGTAATTGCGTTTGTTTGTTAAGTATTTGATAATTAAACAAATTAATTAATTAATCTCTTTGTTAATCTCTTCCTTCAAAGCTATTTGACCTTGACATACATATAAATACATTTACGTTTCTATTTGTCTAGTTAAAACAATGTTAATGAATTAAATTATGTGCATTTAATTAGTTTATTGATAAATAATTAATTTGTTTGATCTTTGAAAACATTTTTGTTGTTGAAACTAAGTTTAACATTTCAAATGCATACAAATTTATATTTCAATTGTTGAAGGTTTTAAATGCTTTTTGCTTATTACATGACTTTCATTTGATAAGTCTTTTCAAATCTATTCAAAGATTTCATTTGTAAAGGTACGATCACACTTGGCAAATATTTGCCACTAAATAAAATATTTTTGAACTTTATTAAAAAAAACTTTGTTTATTTAGTACAAGATGCAACAAATATTTAGTTTTATTTTATTTGATGGTGTTTGATCTTGCAAAACTCTTGTAAGAATAAAAATTTCTACTAAAATTCGTGGTTACGCTTTTTTGAGTAAATATTTGCCTTAAGCACAAATATAACAACTCTATGTATAGTTGTTCTTCCCCTGTTGTTTTCACATACATCTTGTTGAAAAAAAATCCACTATTAAGGATCGCTAGAATTTGATTTAGTTTTTTTTAGCTACTGACCTGGACAATTGCACTTGCGAACTTAACTGTCCATATATATACATACATACATATGTGCAACGTGCCGAGAGAGTAAAACTAGTACAAATATATGTATGTATGTATATAACTATGAAAATAATACAAATTATATTTATGGAAATTAGTTTTACGATTATATACGCAGAAAGAAAAATGGCATTCTAGTTTATTTTTCTCAGTTTTAGCCTGAAATTTTTAAGTACGTTTTTACTAGTTCATACTTAAAATAAGTAAAAATCGGGATTGATTTAGCAAATCAAGCGCAGATTTTCTTGAAACAAGAATATTGTTCTTGATTTAAGTAAAAAACTCTTAAATTAAATCGAATTTGTTCTTAAATCAAGAAGATTAATCTTAAAACAAAAATTAAGACTTATTTTTACTTGAATTAAGACAAAAAAGCTTTTATTTTGAGAAAAAATTGGAGCAATAAAATTTACTCTCTCAGTTGCTCTCAATATTGTAACGTGTAGTTACAAAAACAACCCTCATGCTAATATAACGTGTTGTTACAAAACACACACTTTCTACGTTAATGAATGTGAATTTTAAAATAAGATATATAAAAATATCACAATGAAGCAAGTAAGAATAGGAGTACCGATCCAGTTATAATCTGTTCCGAACGAACAAAATATAACCAGACGAGGCCTTGGTTCTTACTTCATAATATTGTAGCCGTAGTTATTTATCTCGTATTATTTAGCTCAATTTGGGATTAATTATAATTTGGGCATTCTTAAATCAATCCGATTTTAGGATTACATCAAATATGAATTAGGGCTTAAATCTTTTTCCAAATTCTTGAACCAAGCTCATTGTGGGATTAATTCAAACTCGGACATACTTAAATCAGTCTCATTTTTGGATTACATCAAGTACGAATTCGTGCTTAAATCTAGTTTATAATTCTTGAATCAAGCTTATTTAGGGATTAGTTCAATCTCAGCCATTCTTAAGGAGAGCTAAAATTAAGATTTTTTGACCTGATGAATCCGTACTTGAATCAGGTATTTTGTACTCGGTATAAGAAAATCCGTACTTACCCTACTATTGACACCGCTACGGATTGATTTAAGTACGGATTACTCAATTTTTGTTTGAGTGTACCTGTATTATTTACAACCCAATAAACAATAAAAACGTGAAATAAAATGAATCTGAATGTGATTATGATTGACAAGAAGTTTAAGTAGAAAAGTTTTCATAACTACCCTGTGGCAAATGTATTTCAATTGTCTTAAACGCATTAGCCCGCCATAAATAAAAATAGGGCAAATCAGTCAGCTGTTCCAATTGTGACAATATGGGAATAATTATTCAATAAATTTTAAACAAATTTGGCAATAGCAAATACTCGTATTGTCAAATAACTTTAATCTAATTTTCTGTCCATAATAATGATCAAAATTTCATTTGGGTAAATTAATTTACCATCTCCTAGGTCAATGCCATGTTAAGGATACACAACACATTTATACAATATAATATGTTAGTAACAGAATTGATCCCTTACTCCTTGAAACCAGTCCTGTGTTAGTTTTTTTCTCTCTAGGACAATGGTAGGAGTAAAAAGGACAATGAACATAGTTCTTTCTTTATCTATTGTAATCTGACCAACCATTTATTGTATTTTCTCTCTGTTTTGATAAATTTTATAAACTTGCTTGAAATTCGCATCGTTTCTAGTTAAATAACTGATCAAGTGGCTGTAAGTACCGACCAATGATCTAGGGCAAACATCAAGGTAAATCATTTATTTTCGCATAATGTAACCTAATATTTACCCTTAACCAAAACTATTCGAAACTTTTTTATGCGCTACCAATAACTTTTATCGAAGCTTCCGAATCTTATTATAAAGCTAAACATTGTCTGTCAATTGAAGTTGTCTAATAATAATAGAGACCTATTGGATCTACTTGTTTGTTTGCGAAATAATTTAATGCTCGAAGTTTTAAGGCATGTCCCATCAAATTCATCAGATAACAGGCACTTTTGTTCAAATCTCGTTTTTCGATGAAACAGTATTTTTTTAAATAACTATGGGTTAGAGCTGTGTCGTTCATGAACGAACGGGTTAAAATGAACAGATCACTTCATTGAACGGAATGAGCCGGTCATTTAACTGAACGGTTTGCGTTCAATAGTGTACGGATCAATTTGAATTTATCAAAAGACAAGAAGAAAATCACAATCAATAAGGGTTGTATTTATTTGTTCAAAGTGAACGATTGAACGAATTGAATGAACGAATCAGTCTTGGATAAATAAATGAAAATGACCGGTCACTAAAATGAACGACCGGGCACAACTCTAATATGGGTTTGCTAAGATCTTATGCAATAACTTAAAGGTTCTCGAGTTTGTGTTATGTTTTGCTAAGATTTAGATATTTAAAAATTTATCTTAAAACACTACACAGAGCAAATTCTATGACAATAATCAGGTTATTAAGCCAATGATTAAAATAGTAAAAAAATTAATCATTTTTGATTAAAAAATTAATTGATTCCACTAAAAAATTGTTTAGTATTTTTTTTCAGTTTTTTAACTATTGTAACAATAAAGTCAGGAGAAAATATTCTTCATATTCCGCTTATTTACAGAGAGACTGGACTACTAATGGTAACTAATTCCTTATATTTCGTCTTCGCCATCATTCAGTCTGAAATTATGTCAATCACTGTCTGACACAATCAATGACCCACAATGGTACAAATTATAAAATGATCAATATGGTGTCCCTCGCTACTATGGGGTCGTGAAAATAGAAAATGCGGACAAGCCATTTTAGAAGTTCAAGAAAGATATCAAGGCATGAATATTTTATGAACATTTTAAAGACTAGCAAACAATACATAATAGTCAAACGAACAACAAATATTCTATTGAGAAATAACAACAATTATAAAAAGAAGGATATCATGAATTATTTAGATCCCATCCAGCTCGCATGAAACTTTACGTGACTGGGGTTTATAGGACATGCAAATAATAGGACGACACATTTCTCAATTAAAGGCAGTAGTAGCATTTACAAAATACATATGCGTAACCACTTGTTTAAGCACAAATTGGTTTGACGTTGTTTACTCTTACAAGAGTTTTGCAAGATCAAACAACATAAAATAAATTAAAACTAAATATTTGTTGCGTCTTGTCCCAAAAAAAAAAAACGAATTTTTTTAATAAATAAACGAGTTCAAATATATTTTATTTTGCCCTTTTCGTCAAAAATTTGCCAAGTGTGACCGTACATTAAGGGATATAATATCTGACCTAAAGGTCGTCAGGGGCTCTCTTGACAATATGTCTTTTTTTTATCAAAAAAAAAACGACGTAGTCTTTCGGCTTGACTGTAGAAAACTAATAGAGTCTCTATTGGGACACCCTATAGCGTAGAGGTTTTGTATCGAGCTAGTTTAAAAAAAATATAATACTCTCCCTCCATTCTATCCAGTATCAATTGGATTTATCTCTAAGCCGAAACAAACAAAAAACACAGTTCAGTAGGTGCTTTGTGTTGTTGGAACGACCACATTTATTTAAAATTTTTCAATTTTGACATTATTTTATAACTATGTAATTTTCAGTTATGATATGTAGCCATTAACATTTCTATTAATTCCACTGAAAACTCTGTGCAATTTAACTTAATCCAGTTTAATAAGTTTAAATAGCCCCCATTTTCACCAAGTTATTTTAAAAAACAAAAATTATTTTAATTTATAATTGATGTAATTACTGAGTCTTACTATAATTTACAGAGTTTGTCTGATTTTTATAACAATCTTGAGTGTAATTTAACAGAGTATAAAAAAGAGTAAGATATAAAATGAAGTAGACTTAATTCGGTAGCTATTGTCAATTATTGACTGACAGTTACAAAATCCAATAGCATATTTGCCGTATAGCCGATATTAATATGATTTCAGGATTAAAATTTCTGATCCATATAAAAGTTGGTTCGATATCAATATTTATTAGACATTTTTGTGGGTTAAATTTAAATGGTTCTTATATGGCAGCTATGATAAATCATGGGCCGATCTTTTTAAATTTTGGAACAGTGAATTTTATGCATATGAGGATATCTCACGTCGAATTTCAACATAATACCGGTATATTTAAGATATATATTAACGTGGATTTCGGTAGTGGACCTTATGTGGGGAATATAGTCAAATATGGACCGATATTCTCAAAATCCAGCAGTTTGATTTAGGCATGCATGTAAATGATCCGTGTAAAATTTTGAATTGGTACCCTTATTTATAAGAGATTTATGAATATAAAAGTGATTTTCGGAAGAGGGCTTTATATGGGGGCTACGGTCAAATATGTTCCGAAATTTTACAAAATTCTGCAGAATGATTTTTGTGTATATGTAAATGATCTGTACAAAGTTTTGTGTCGGTACCGATATTTATACAATATATATAGGGAAAAATGGCTTTTTTGGATGAGGTCCTTATATGGGAGCTATGACCGACCACTATAAAATTTAGCACAATAATTTATTTACCTATATGGATTATTAATGTTAAATTTAAACCTTTTATCATTATTTATACTAGTTTTATTCTTACTTAAGTGAATTTTGCAAGTGGACTTTATATGGGGTCTATGGTCAAACATGGACCGAAATAAAATAAAATTTCGTTTTAGGATTTCTTTTAGCATGAAGTTTATTTTTGCTGAATTTTTTATTGATATTTCAATTTTATAGGCTTTTATGTATCATTAAGTCATATTTCAGGAAGATATATGTATGGGGGCTATGAGAAATCATGGTCCTATTCTTACTATTTTCCTCCAACTTTCTTCTTTTATCATAAAGTTAAGATGTATAAAATTTCATGGCAATATCTGCAAAATATTTCAAAAAATTATAAGAAAAATGTTTAAAAATATAAAATTTCTATGGAGGTTGTCTCACATTTTGGTCCGATTTTGCTGATTTTCAATACCAAACTGCTTAGTAGAATTATAAATGGGTTTCTGTAAACTCTCTTGATTTTGGTTGTATCGTTCGGACGTGAGTGTGTTTTACACAGGCAGATAGACGATCATAGCTCAATCGACTTAGAATTTCATAAGGATCATGAATATATATACATACTTTGTTGGTTCTCAGATGAATATTTCACAGTGTTACACACGTAATGACAAACTCATGCACCACTTATGGTAGTGGTCAAATATAAAATACACACGTTTATATGTACAGTAGTGAATGTGTTTAATGTAAGAACTAAATAGCTGTACAAAATGTATTGAAAGGTCTGTATTCTAAAGCAGACTACTTCCAAGCCGTGTATTTCAGTGTAAACATTATCAACAAAACAAGCATAACAAAACATGACTCTCACTGAAGCAAAACAAGCACCATTTGAAAAGTTTATCTCTATAGTTTTGTTACTGCTCGTATGTTCAAATGAAGTAGAACATCAAACTAAAAGCAGACAATGAAATAAAAAAAAACGGTAAATACACCAAAAGCATCGATTACACTAGAATAAACATAAAAAAGCGTAAAAATGTAAGCAGGAGTGTTATTAAATAATAACATATATTTTTATTTGTTTTGTGTTGTTTTATTTGTTTTTCCAAATGTGAATTAAAAAAAAAATTGTTTATAGATACGAGTACATTCGATTTTGTATATTCATTAAAAATGCAAAAATGTCTTTGCAAGTTTGTCTACGAGTTATTCAAACATGTTTTGAATGTTCCAAAATAGTTTTGATGTTCTACTTCATTTCTCTTTTACTTCAGCGTTGTTCTATTTTAACATTGTTTGTTGTACTTGTGTTCTCTTCTTTAATGTTTTGATCGTGAAACAAAAGAAATATTTTCGGAAGTATGCAATGAGCAAGTAATACATACACACTAATTGCAATTTCATGAAATGCTTGTAAGACATTTTTGTTGTGTTTGTGCCACACTTTAATAAGAACAAAATTTTCATTTATTTTCGGTTACATTAATAGAAAACTACTTTCAGTAATATCAGATCAGATCAATATACATACATACATACATATGTATGTAGCTTCCTATACAGCTTCTTTTAGTTTGCATAATTTAAAAATTTTTTTACCTTGATTTGAAATTTTACAACACAATGAAATTTAACGCTACTACTACGGATTACTTAAACTAAAATAAACTTAAATATTAGAAATAGGTAATAGGTACATACATATATTAAAATATTTGTTATATTCACCTTTTTTTTTTGTTAGAATTAAGCTTGGCTAACTTTTCTAGTTGGTTTTTTGTGATTACTTATTTGTTTGTTTGTTTTTGGTGTTTAATGAGAAAATTATTATTAGATAATCGTTAATTTAGACAAATTCTGTTGTAGTTGTTGTGGATAAAAGTTGTTGTTGTTTGTTATTGTTGTTTTAGTTACAATTTTGCAGTAGAATTTGTATGAATGGCTGACAGTAGTAGATAAAGAGAAACTGTTTTTTTTTTTTTTGTTTCTATTCAACTCGTTTGTTTTTATTCATCTGAGTGTTGTTGTTTTTTGGTTTCGGTTTAGCACTCGTAACAACAAGAAGTTTGTTGTCGTTGTTGTAGAGAACGATGATGATGACGATGCAGCAGCAGTTGGTTTTGTTTATAAAGTTTTTTTTTATTGCAATTTTAAATTAGTTTGTGTGGTATTAGTTATATCTGTATTTATTGAGATGATAAATAAAAAATACACACACATGCACACTTATGCGACACTTGCAATATTTTGTAGTTGTTGCTTTTGTTGTGTTGTTTTCGTTCTCTCTTTATTTTTTCAATTATTTTTGTTGTTGTGTTTTAAGTATTGAAATTGTTTTATTTCCGCTTTTTGTTTTAGAAAATAATTCGTTGCTGTTTTTTTTCTTTAATTTATATTTGCTTGTTTTTGTTTAGAAAAAATCTGGAACTAGGGAGACACAGAAAATTAATGATGATTCAATTTAAACAATTATTTAATTTGTTTTTGCTATTATGTATGTATGTACATATGTATGTATGTATATCAAGCACAACTTTTAGTTTTAAGAATCACTTTATTTTTTGAAATTCACTTCTCAATTGATTTTTATTTATTTATGCCAGGCAAACTTTTCTTTAATTCACTTTACTTATTTTTATGTACTTTTTTATTGTTTTACTTTGATTTTTTATTTTTATTATTATTTCTTTTTGCTCAAAACTTTAGGGATTTTATTTATGAAAACGTATTGTATATAGAGTAGTGTAAAGACTATAACGACGACTGTTCAGTGCCAAAGTTTAGTACGTACTTATCGTAAAAAAAAATTATATAGGTACCTACTCACTGTTTTCTTTTTCGTTTTATTATTATGTATTTTCTTTTCTTTTCTGTTTTTTTTTTTTTGAAACGTCAAATTATTTCATGTCATCATGGTTCAATTGTTTCAGCTAAACTTTCTCTGAGTTGCAAAAGTTCTTTCCTGCAAGCAGCCACTTTAAAGAGAACTTTTTCCCTGAAATTAACATACTCCTAACAGTTAGTGTAGTGTTGCTAAGTCTTATTTTGCAAAAACGCTAAATTAATTTTGGAAACCTTTATAAAGAATATGAAGCTTTTTGCAAGAACCTAGCATTTTAAATAGCAATACATGTGTTAAAATCGAATGAAATACCCACCTAAGTATAAAACAATTTGCGACGTCAGGATCATAAGTTTTTTAAAACACTTTTAGATATCAAATCAATAAATTTTATATTGAATCGATTTTGCGATGTCCGTCTGACTGTGTATTGGTTTTAATATAAAGGGATTTTCAATAAGATCGGTTTTATTCAAAACAAAATAAAACAAAGAATATACATATGTATATGTATGTACATATCGCACCCTAAATACAAATAGGGACCACTCAAAATTTTCCAAAACTGACTTTTTTCCATAAATTAATTCAGAGTGCAAATCTCTAACTACTGCATAAGTATAAAACAATTTGCACACGTCAGGATCATAAGTTTTTTAAAACACTTTTAGATATTAAATCAATAAATTTTATATTGAATCGATTGAATCGATTTTGCGATGTCCGTCTGACTGTGTATTGGTTTTAATATAAAGGGATTTTCAATAAGATCGGTTTTATTCAAAAAAAAATACATAAAACAAAGAATATACATATGTATGTACATATCGCACCCTAAATACAAATAGGGCACCACTCAAAATTTTCCAAAACTGACTTTTTTCCATAAATTAATTCAGAGTGCAAATCTCTAACTACTGCAAAAATGTATTTCACTTCACTATATGTATTCTTTAACTGAAAATATACAGTTATGTCTATTTTTATGTTAAGTGTGTTGCTTGAGCACGATGAACAGTTTTTTGTCTCTCTAGAAAATTTTAGTATTTTGAGTTGTGACGCTTTTGTATTTAGGGTGTGATGTAATTCTGCTCTTGGATTCTTAGAAGCCCAAGTGCTGCAGAAGAACGATAATATTGACTGAAAATAACACGAACTATGTACCTATACGAAATGTGGCTTTTACAGATCTACAATTTTCTTACTGAATTTTCGAGAATATTTTATTTATTGTAACAATTGCCAAAGCTGCTATTACTCATACATATGTCAACAAGCAAAGTGTCAAAACGTCTATGATATTAAAATATGGCCCAGTAAAAAAACAAAGCTCTTGTCCAAAAACCTTTATTACTAATGTTTAGCATCCTAGTTAACCATAATTTAATCCAGTGTTTTAATTACATAATAATAAAATAATCACATTATCAAAGATAATTTTATAATAGAAGCATATTGTATAATAGTAATGCTTATGGCTGCACACAACCATATACATACATAGGTATATGATTATTTTTAAACCTATTAAATAACATAAAACTCATATGTTCTGAAATGATTTTCCTTAATATCAAATATGGTTTTATATGTATTTAAATACAAAAACATTTTTAGATAAATATAAAATTAAAAAAAACTCTAAATAAGACCTAAACACATCTACAACACAAGACGCTTAGTAAGCATTATTTACATCACACATAAAGCTTTTCTTGCTCTCTTTTAGGAAAACAAAACTTTAAAATGAAAATCCCTCTTAAATAATATTTTTCATTTACAAATTCTAGTTGCATTTCCTCTAATAAAAAAACTGAAGCTGTCATTCCATTTACACACAATAGAAGACATTACAAAATAATTCATACATAATTGTTTACACATTTAAATAAATTAAAACTTATTTCATTTTATTATTCACATTTGTTTGCACTTTGCATACTGGTACAATGTGTTCATCACTTATTTATTTATTATTCCCTTCCCTACACAAAACCAAAACTTAATCCCCTAATGTAAAAAAAACATTCTAATTTAATTCTCTTCTCATTGTTGCTTATACGGAATGTTAGAAAAAAAGACAAGAAACAAAATGATAAAAGAATAGAAAGAAAAAAGTGTGCATGTGCATAATATGCAAGTAATATATGCTAATGTATGTTTTCATTTAAAGCGAATTCTAACAAAAGCACATACATACATACTTACAAACGAGTATATAAATGGGAGAGTTTGTTGAGTGCGTGTGTATCAGTGTTGCCATCTGATTGTTTCAAAAAAGTTTACATTTTTACCACTAAATACATAGTTACATTACTCATTACACGTAAATTGAATTTTGATCTGATTGAAATTTTCGCTTTAGTTTTAATGATATATTAATCAAAAATGTATTTAGTTAGAAAGCATTTGCATGTTGAACTTATAATTAAATTGAAACAACTTAAAGATGTTAACGACTAAATTTTGTCCTATTATTGATAATATTGACAGCACTCACATGTGATTTCAACAGGAAGATGCCACAATGCATTTATTGCAAAACAAATTTCCCGATTGCATGATTTCACGAAATTTAGCTATTAATCGACAAATTATAAGTTTCTATTATAATTTATAAATATTAAAGGACGTGATATTATTCCTGCTAAAAAGCAAAGAAAAATGGCTGGGAACTTGTCAGATAAGGCGAAATAAATGCATTTAATTCAGATAGACAGAAAACAACAATTAAAGCCTGGCGATGGTGCCCTATTGCTTTCTCATACTTTGGTGTTACTCCACTGGTACAAATCAATGGCACTCTGCGTAAGAAATTACCTTGATCTACTGGCTTCTGTTGCTGTAACTGTTGCGGTGAAACGATCGCTATAGACTTTAAACAAAACTTATACAAAGCTATCTGAAAGCCCAAGAGTTTAATTTTATGAAATGGCGAGCTAAAGGGAGTTGAAAATATGTCTGCAGAAGCGTTTGCTGCCTCTTATTAGACGTAAAGTCAGTAAAGTTTTGACCTGATTTAGCTACCAGTCATTACGCAAAGGTGCAAAGATATAGGTATAGAAGAAATCAGCTGGACGCAATAAAAAATATATGAACCCTCTAATTGTCAATAGCTTTTTCCAATTGCACAATATTGGAGAAGTGCAAAAGAGATAAAGTAATCTTAATAGTTTTCTTTAAAATCATAAATAAAATCTTAAAATCATTAGATATATATATGTACGTATATCCAATTAACATAAAACCGGGAACAAGGCAAAATAGAATTCGTCTTCGACTGTCTCTACAATACTGCATACTCACTCGTGCATACGTACTATACATAATTGTTTAAAGCAATTTGTTTAAAATGACAATGAAATATTAAAATAAGTCATGTTTAGATTGGTTTTATTTTTACAACTTTTAGTATGATTCAGAATGCGACATTTATAAAAGATTAATTTTAGTTTTTTCTTTTAGCTGTGGTTCAAAACGGTTTATTTGCTTGTTAAACAATGCTAAAATATTCCCCTACATATTAAGGAACTTATTCGCAAGAAGACACTTACTGAACTATAATTCTATTAGACTATAAAATTTTAATTATTTTGTAAAAGCTGCTAAATTGACTTTAGTTTACATATTGACTACGATTGTTTTCTATAAAATTAGTATATATGTATGTATGTATCTATGTTCAACTGTTTTGTGAGTTTATAACTTTATTTTATTGCTAGTTATTATATTTTTAAAAGTAGGTGGGCGGTAAACAAAGGGGGCATTAAAAAGTTCCCAAAAAATATAACAAATACAAACAAACGGCAACAATGTTGTGTAAAGAGTTTAAATTGGGAGAGTATGTATGTATGTAAGCTGGTACATTTTCTTTTATTAGGGCAGTAGGTTTTACCCGACCCGTTAAATATTTTGTTATGTATTTAAGTACGTAAGTATATATGTATAACTAACTCTCTTTGTTATATACTGCATATGTACAAATATTTGCTGGTATGTAACTACGTTTAACATTTGTTATAAATACCAAACAAGTAAAGCTTTTTTAACATATTTTTGTTTTTGTCGTGTTTCTTTTGTGCTTTGCCGTTTCATTTCATTTACATATAAATATACCTACATACATAGATGCATTTACAATATATGAAGGCTGTGTAAGTGGTAGTAGAGAGGCTCATGTTTTTTCCTAAAAGCAGAAAAGAATATTTTTCAGTTCCTTTTTTTCTCATTACATTCATCCTATATATCGAATTAAACAACAACTATGTATTGAAATAAGAGCGGAAGTCGTCATTTTCTTTTGTACACAATAGTTTCATGTTGTTTTATTAGGACCTGGCATTATTATGGCATAGGTACATAGAGATAAATTGTGCTACTTTTGGTACAGTTTGAAGCGAAAATGTACAAAAGTACTTGTCAATAAGTCACTATAGACTTCTGCAACAAAAAAAAAAAACTTACAAAACAGAAAAATCCCTTAAGACATGTGCACTATGCAACAAAGTAATAAAAAATTGTATATTCTGTTTAAATGATTTAGTGTAGGTTGTAGGCTGTCCTGGTTCAATGTGACATCATATGGTAGTACTTAACCAAAATCTAAAGTTAGTGCCAAAATTTGTTTTTTTTCAACAAGAACTTTGTTTTCCAAAAAGCGTATATTGGTATAACAAGAAAGATGTTTACAACAAAATATTGACCTATTATTGATGATGTGGGTATCACTGGCATGTGGTTTCAAGAGGACGGTTACACACCCATCGTAACAATAAATTTATTGCAAATCAAAATGAAATTTCATGAAATTTAACCGTCCCGATCATGCGATTTAATACTATTGAATTACTATTTGTAGGGCCTATACAGAGTCAATCGAATCGATTACAGTGTTAAAACTCAAAATCCCTGACGTTATTTAAGAAATAATTCGGTCAATTTGCCAAAATGCAATTGAAAATTTTGATAAAAGAAACAAGAAATGTAGACGTGGTCCAGGTAAACAACTGTCAAATATAATTTTTTATTGATAATTGTCAAAATTTACTCATTCCAATACAATAAAAATTTGAATGATTTTCATAAAAATTCTTTCTTTTATTTTGTTTTGAAAAACAAAGTTGTTGTTGAAAACCCGTGTAGCTGTTGAAAATAATACAATAATACGTATTACGTTGTTACTAAAAATATGTGTTTCCAATTTCAAACAAAAATTTATTGATTAACCGTTCTAAATATTATTTCTATTTTCTTATAGAACCAGTTCGAGAGGTGATAATTTCAGACAAAAACCATTGATACCAACGCCGAACAAGAACAAGTACTGGCTTTATGCTTGCGTTCTAGCACTATTTGTGGAACAAATATTATTATTTCTTAGAAACAACATTGAATTATTATTAACATTAAAATTAAAAAAAGCAATCGATATTATAATGTTTAAAAAAAACTTGCTCCAGATGAAGAGTATACAACGTATGTATATGGGATAACTACAAATGATACCAGAGCTTCAGCGAAAAACAAACAAAAGCGAAGATCAAATTATAAAAAGGATCCATGCAAATACAAGTTAAAGTACATTCATTGTATGAGATTGTAGTCTCATCTAGAACAATAAGACGAAGGCTTAATAATGCATCACACAATGCAAACCAAATAATGATTTTAACCACACTTCACGATTGCAAATGGCCAGCGTAGTTCTCTGATTGAGGACTTGTGATACAAAGTTCAGAAAACAGAAAAAATTTAGATGAATTGTGGGTAAACACTGAGGCTGCCTGGAAAGCTATTTCCATTTCACTATGCATACGGTGACCATCCGTCCTGTATTTTACAGGACAGTCCTGTTTTTTAACATGCTGTCCCTTGAGATTTTTTTGTAAATACAGGACAGTACAATGTCCCTTATTTCCTAATTTGATATGCAAATGTCCTCTTTTTAGCATATACATTGCACGAACAAAATTATCATAAAAATCCAACTGTATACTTTCCCTACATTTGCAAAAGTGAAAAATTTATTTGAAATTTCCTATAATTTGGCAACATTGTGAATTGTCAGCTTGAAATTGAATTGTCATATCAACTTGTTAAAATAACAATGTTTTTTTAAATTCACATTTAAAATAGCATTCATTTTATTAGAGATATGGCTCCAACAAAAAGAAATTGTAATTTCAATGATGACTTAAAAAGCGAGTTTCCATTTATTAAAACAACAAGTAGTTCCAATGAGGTGAGATGTGGCACATTTTTCTATAGCAAATAGTGGACGTACTGATATAAAACAGCATTTGCAAACACAAAAGCATAAAAGAGCAGATTTAGCCAAATCATCAAGTAAAGTTTTAACGAATTTTTTAAGAAGTAATACATTCAATGATAAAGAAAAGGACCTGGCTATTGTAGAAGGTACTTGGACATTTCACAGTGTTCAGCACAATTTTTCATTTAGGTCTAACGATTGCACATCAAAATTGATAAAATCGTGTTTCAATGAAAAATATTCTTGTGCTAGAACAAAATGTGAATCCATTGATAACAATATTTTTACACCAATGTCATCATTAAATACAATCAAAGCAGATTTGTCAAACGTTCAATGTATCACAATATATTTAGATTGTTCGAATCACAAAAATGTTAAAATTTGTCCAATATTAATTCGATACTTTCTGCCGAATAAAGGAATTCAGATTAAGATTTTGGATGTTAAAGACCTTATTGGAGAAACTTCAGATATTATTTCGAAATATGTGCAAGAGACTCTTGAAAAAAATTAAATAATTAGTAAAATGATAGCGTTTTGTGGAGAATGCACAAATTGTAATTTTAGTGGTACAGCCAGAAAAGGTCAGAATAATATCTTTCACAAAATGCAAAACTTCATTTGCCAAAAACTGATAGGTGTAAATTGCGCTGCACATATTTTGAACAACTGCATACAAACTGCAACAGAATGCTTACCTATTGATATTGAAGTTATTATTGTTAAAATTTATTCTTTTTTTATATTTATACAGTTAGAATTGAAAATTTCAAAGAAATATGTGAAGATATTGAAATAGAATAGAAAAAGTTACTAGGACATAGCAAAACTCGATGGTTAACTTTAATGCCTGCTTTGGAAAGATTCATAAAACTATTTGAAGCTTTATAATTATATTTTATGTCTCAACCAAAATGTCCGACAATATTACGAAATTGTTTTATGAATCCTTGTGCTGACTTATGGTTATCTTTTGCATATAGCCAAGCTTTAACATTTCATAAAGCTATTTTTAATGTAGAATCACGAAATATTTCAATGCCTGAGGCTTCAACTATTTTAAAAGATTTAAAATTTAAATTGGTCGAACGGAAAAAGGAACTGTTTTTACCCCTTACCGTCAAAAATATTATTCTCGAATTACAGAAAAGTAATGATTTTGATGAAACAATAACTAAAGAACATATAACAAATTTTTACCAAACATGCATTGATTACCTAAATCAGTGGGATAAAGCTTTTAGAGATGTAGAAATTTTAGACTGGATATTGTTACGAAATATGTTATCTTGGGACAAGATTGAAAAAACTTTATCCTATCTAAATGAATTTAGAAATGATTTAAAAATAAATAATGAAGATTTATTTGATGAAGTGAGCTGCGTGAAAAATTTTGCAAATAATGAAAAAATAGAAGACTGGAGGGTAAAAAATATATCAGTAGATGAAAGATGGATTGAAATTTTTAATCACTTTAAGACAAATGTGATTGCATATAAAAATATATTGATACTTGTTGAATTTTGTCTATGTCTACCAGCTTCAAATGCTGCTACCGAGAGGGTGTTTTCAATAATGAATAATATTTGGACCACCGAAAAATCGCAATTGAAAGTAAATACTTTAAGATCATTATTAATTACAAAATGCAATTTTAAAAATAATTGCTCAGAATATAAAGGAATTTTAATTAACAAACTAGATGTTTTAAAAAAATCAATTCTGTGGAAAAATATCAAACTTCATAACTAAATTTATAATTTATGGTCAAGAAGACTGTTTATAAAACCAAATTTATTTTTTTAAATTATAATATTATAAAAACTTTTTATTCTACTCAAGAAGACTTGTATTTGATGTTACTTAATTTTATAATAATAATAATAATTTCATTTTTAACATAATTTTGTATTTGTCCTGTATTTTCCTTTCCCAAAAATGGTCACCGTAACTATGCAGGCAATTGGTCGAAAGTATACCAAATAGATGTCTTTATATGATAACAAATATCCGGCTATCCGACAAAATATTAAAGGTAAATTTGTAATTACTTGGCGGAAATTGGAAAATTATTGGGAATAATAAAACAATGTTGAATGTTTTAAATATTTCAATCAACCTCCATTAACGATTTTTTTTTATTTTTTTATTTTTATAGATTTATGATACCGTTTTGAGGAGCGCATTAAGTAGTGAAAAAAAAATTGTTGCTAACTTTTTATAAATAAAAAATAAATTGAATTAGTTACTGTTCTGATAAATGGTTTAATTATATGACCACTACTGTATGTATACTTTTTTAAATCATCTTATGTGAATTCATCTCCGCATAACAGCTAGAAGAAAAAAGCAAACACCATAAAAATATGTAATAATAAAAACAGGGAATAGAAATATAGAAATTAGCAACCATGAACAAGAAACGGAAAAAAACTCTTGCCATAGAAAGCTAAATGAAACCAGAAAAAAGTGCCCACGTATAAATAGCAGCACAGAACGAAACATGTGAGCTTTTTACGATGTTGTAATACAGAAAATGGAGGAGAAAGAAACAACTAAAATAATATTAAAAGAGTGCATAAAATTTATCACAAATATTAAGCATAAGAAAAGAGAAAATAGAAGAAGAGAGCACACAGTACTGAGATAAATAGGCTCTTAAATTATCAGCGTTGTCAACTTGGTGCGTTTCGCACCTATTTGGTGCTTTTTTAAATTTTTGGTGCGAAAAATTGTTTAGTTAATTTTTGGTGGCACCAAAACAAATTCAACACAACATTTTGTTTCAGTGTGAGAAAAAATCTTTTTACAAAACTTACACGTCTTTCATTCAGAAGTACCATTCAATACTGGAAATTTTTTTTTACAATCAATTTTACAGGCCACAAAGAATGACTGACGTTAATTCATAACATACCAAATCATATGAAAAGTGTGAAGAAACATTTTACATATATAAAAACTGTAAAGCTTTAAAACTGAAAGTATAGAAAGAATGTTTATTAAAGAAATATTTAAAGTTCTCTTACATGCATGCATAAAATTATCAATAATTCTATTTGATGTCACAGAGCTGTTGTCTTTGTTCATGTGCTTAGGACACAAAAAATATTAATTTATCATTTTAAATAAAAAAAAAAATCTAAAGTAGGGGCATTTTTTTTCTAATGGTGCGATTTTTTTCTCTATTTTGGTGCGTTTCGAAATTTCAAAGTTGGCAACGCTGTAAATTATGCTCAAAATTTGTAAATAACAAATGAGCAGCGTTGTCAACTTTGAAATTTAAAACGCACCAAAATGGAGAAAATAACGCACCATTTACAAAAAAACGCACCAAGTTAAGAATTTCGTTTTTGTTTCAAATATTTATTGAATTAATTTGAAAATTTTTAATATCATGAATTCTACAAAAAACTTTTTATCAACGATTATTAGTAAAAGTAATAATAGTAAAAGCCTTTTTTTAATAAATGAGCTAAGAAAGATAAAATAAGCATTTAACCACTCAAAATTTAACTTACAATATGATTTTCGGAACTAAAGTGCTAATTGGTAAAAAATCTAATTTCTGTACATATTTGGTACATTTTTGATATATTTGTTTTCCAGTTGAATTTTTTCAATAAAATTTTGTAAGATTCCACTGGTACTCTAACCCTGGTTGTTGGTTTATAGTTCAGTAGACCAAACCATTAGGTTATACAAGAATTTTTATTTACATGTTTGAAATGTTAATTTGATTTTCAAACAAAGATTTTTAAAGAATCATTTATCATACATTCGTATTTAAAATACATTTTTTCATCGTATAGATTTCATGAGTTATGAATTATTAAAAATTAGTAAAAATAAAGATTTCATCACATTTTCGAAAAAATTAAAAAAACACTCAAACAGGTGTATTTTATTATAGAAACATCTTTTCTCACACTAAACCAAAAAGTTGTGTTGAATTTGCTTTGGTGCCACCAAAAATTAAAAAGCGCACCAAAAATTCAAAAAAGCACCAAAAATGGTGCGAAACGCACCAAGTTGACAACGCTGCAAATGAGTAGATGAAAATGTATCTTATCCCCCTCATTTATGCACACATACCAGGGATGGAAAATTGAATATTTGAATTTATAACACAGGCATACATATGTATGTACATATGTATATCAAGTAATTCAAAAATCTAGTTATTTTAAAACTTTGGTGTAAAGTTTAAATTACTACAAAATAAAAACACTGAACTAGAAAAATAGTTCCTTTTATCTTCGGTAATAACTTTTTGCAAATCTTCTGTCAAAATGAACGTATTTTTCTGTTGTTGCTGAACTATTTCAGTTGCATATGTCAATCAATCGATTTTATGTAATTAGAAAATTTTCCTGAAATGAAAACGCAAAATGTCAGCAAAGTAAAGAAGGTAGTGAATGTTCTTTCCCTGCTACAATGTTGTGTATGGGATAGAGTAAAAAATAACTTTACATGTTCAAAAGCAGAATAGGTATAGGTATTTTAGACTATTGTTTTTGTATTTTTTTGTTTTTGCTTTTTGGTTTAAAGTACTTTTTTGCTGTAGGTAAGTATATATGTAGTAGATTTGTATATAAGTCAGTGGTTATTTGACTTTTTCTCTACTCTCTCTCTTTTTCTCTGTGTGCTCGTTGGTATTAATGTTGTTGTAGTTGTTGTGTGCTGCTTTGACACACTTTTATATGACGTCGTTATAATTGTATGTATTAATTTTCTTATTCTTTGTATTCACTTTAAAAGAATGAAAAAAAATATTTGTTTAAACTAAAAACTACAAATTATACTTCTTTCACTTCTGATAATTTGTAGTCTATGTATGTATTTGAACAATCTAGCAAGTAATTTATAATTAACACTTTCTTGTTGTTGTTAGGAAGAAAATCTAAAAATTCATTTTTAAACACTTTTATTTTTAAGCTGCAGAATATTGTTAAATGTTTTGCTCTTATTTAGACTAATTTAAACAACATTGGCTTTTGTTTATAAAACATTTTATGTAACCTGCAGTATGAACGAAAAATCAATTCATAAAAATTTTAAAACAACAACAAAAACATACATATGTATGTACATATGTAAGTATGTATATGCATACACATAGTAGGTACTAATTGGGTTTTGCTGGTCTTGCAATAAAGATATTTGGCATTGAAATGAATAAAAAATCGTTAGGTATGTTGCTGTTAGATTTGTTGGATTGTCGTCGTTTTTATTTTCATATTTTTTAACTAAAATATTTACACATAAATGCACGCACACACACAGTAGCAGCTTTTAAAAAATTAGCTTAATTTGTTGTTGTGAATATAGACATACATAGGATTTTTTTTTGTTTATTAATTTTTCAACTTTATTTTATTTATCATTTGTTAAATAAATTTATATGTACATAGGTACCTATGTATGTATGTATATCTTAAAGCTCACTTTGATTTTTTAAGGGAATGCCACCGAACAGAGAAATACGTTTGTTTGTTTTTATAGAATGAATGAAAATTTTAGCTAGTTTGTTTTTCGTTTGAATGGTGTGTATACATTTAATACGAACGAACGAATCGCTTCAAGTAATGGCTCGAAAGTGATTCCATCGATAATTCTCTAACGCATACAAAGGCAAACGGACAGGCTGGCTGGCAGCATTACGAAAAAGGCATAGTAGCACAGATTTGTTTTTTTTTTCTTCAATTCTGCTATGGTCACATTCTAAAACAGTTTATGAAATAAAAAAACGGAAAATCATACTCTCTTTTACAAGGAGAGCTTTAAAAACAAAAAAGTAGTAACTTAATTTTTCCGTGTGCACCAGTGTTGCCGGAGTCGGGGGATGTTTTAATTTTGGTCATTTTGTTTAATGCTTGAGATTGATGATAATTAAAGATTTTAACCGTGGAACCATAAAAACTTGTTCTTTTTAACGGAATATTAGTTAGAACTGTCCGTACGACATTTAAACACAATTAAAGCACGATAAACTTAGAAACCCTAATTATTCTTAATTGTTGTTCCTAATATTATAAATAATATAATAAATAAATAATATCTAATTTATATTTATATAGGTTAAACTAGTAAACAGTTTTCGATAAAAATAAATGAAAAACTTTGTTCAAAATTTACATATTTTACTCCATTTATAGTCATATATCTATACATATATAACATACATATGTGTAATATGTATTCCACTAATATTTTCCAGTATCAGAAAATTAAAAATTTTAAAAATAATAAGTGAGCGTCAAAATAAAGTTAACACCACATATTATTAAAAGATAATCTTAATATTATTAATATACATAAATAATTTTTATATATGTATCTACAATGAAAAAGGAATAGTAACTTGACATTTAAGAAAAAAGAATGTCATTGTCCACAAACTTTAGATCATCCTCTGCAGTCCCCAGACCTCAATCCAATTGAGCATTTATGGAAATATCTGAACAAAAAATAAGGCAATGAAATATTTCTTGTAAGGATAACCTGAAGGCAAGAATACTGGATGAATGTAACAAAATTTCGCCTGATTTTACTAAAAAGAACTCGTTGAATCTATGTCTAGAAGATTGTCAGCTGTGATAAAGGCAAAATGACTACAAACAAAATATTAAGTACAATGTTTTACATAATTTTAATATACCTGTTACTTGATTTTGAAGCAAGAAATCTGGTACTTTACCGTTAAAATTTAATTATTTTTCTAGTTTGTGTTAATGAGTTATATTTTGCGTAAGTTACTTATGAATTATGCCATATATTTTGTTTTAAATTTGTACTTGTATTACTGTATATATTAAAATATTTTAATAACAATATTAGGTGTTTACTTTAATTTGACGCTCAAAGTATATAAAATTTCTTGTTTTTTAATAAAATATTAAATTCAAAACTTCCTGAATTTTAAATTAGTCCGAAATAATCATAATAATCACTATAACAGGGCTTTAATGTATTGAACAAACATTTGGCCATACAAACATTTTAACACATAAAGATATCATAAACTTAATTCATGCTGAATGCCTTTATAACAATATATAATTAGTATCAATCGGTTCACATTTTATTTCTTAAACCTATTCCACAGTAGTTCCATAGTAGTTTTATCGTTGTCATTAAAGAACTTAAATATGTATCACGTCCGAATTTTTCACAAAATTCATATTATTGCTTTTACATAATTCCAATTTAAAATTGCTTATTGGAATTTTGGCATATTTTCTTTGCATTAAACAGATATATCATCTAAAATAGTCTGGCATCACTACACTTCTCTATATTGTTCTCTGTGTATTTTATGTTTTACATTTTTTTATGCGAATAGTTGAAAAAATCCATAAGATAGACCCGTATAAATATTATTTAGAATTTGTATTTTTAATTAAACTTTTATTTTGCAATTAATTTCTATCTTTTTTGTAGACACGCACACAACACTTTTCTTACCTGTTTTAGTAAGTTTGTTTTATTTTTAATTTTTATCTTAAAACACTTTACTTTTGAAACACTCACTCATTCAGTAGCACGAGCACAATAATGAAAACAACTACTTTGCAGTAGAGTTGGTTGGAATTTTTTATATTTTTTTATTCTATACCAGGGATGGAAATTTAAATTTTTGTTGGATACGAAAATAATATTCCAATAGTACTTTTTCACACTCAGAGTACCAAAGCTTACATTTACAGTTGCACGTCGGTTATCCGTGAATCGATTAACCGGGAACATCAATTATCCGGGAAAGAAGCAGATTTTTTTTTGTTTTGCACTGGTTTAATTTTTTTTGCATTTATTAACCGTGATTACCTCTATTATCCGGGATTATAAGCATATTTTTTTGATTACTTTTGAACAATCAAACAAAATGTGAACAAAACGAAAAAGGGGAATTCCCTCTTTTGCATACGATTAGTCAGTAATTTTTTTAAGAAATTACTAAACTTGAAATCTTTATGAATAGTTCACTGTTTTCTTTTTATTTTATTTTTTTTTAATATATTATTTCAACATGTATGTTGTATGTATGTACATACAACACTTGAAGTGGTTATTATATAAATATGTATGTACAACAAGGTCCATTAATTAATAAAGAAAATTATTAAAAAAAAACTACTCAAAATTGTCCCTCAGAATGCTTCCGATCCTGACCATGACGAATAATCGAGGTCCAACTGTATTATTGTTTTAGCGTTAGCCTGTGGTGCAAATTTGCAATGTGTGTGAAATTAAAAGAGAAAAAATTTGGTTTTTTTATATTGTATAAAACTCTGAGAACTGTTTAAAATGAGTTGTAGGAGTATGTATTACACAATTTTTGATTGTGATATATTAACAAAATAAAGAATGATCGTATCTATCATATTAACCATCCCTGTTCTGTACTATGTATTTACTTGCCGAGATATTAAATTGTTTATTCAGCTAATAATTTCTTGTCACATCATGAATTTGTCTCCTGTAGACATTTTATGTTGATGTTATGTTCTTGTTCGAACAGTGTTGTCATAACATTTGTTTGTATAACGATATCTGCCATTAAATATTATTGAAACTGACAAAAAATAACTTTATTTAAAAAAGGACAAGTTTTAGAAAGCTTTTGTGGTCTGAATAGCGTCTTTTTTATAACCACTTCAAAGTATGTAGGTATGTATATTTATATAAAAGAATGCCTGCAGCAACTATTGCTGACTCTGGATCGAAATATTGTACAGGAGTTCTTATAAGAGGAAATCAATTTCAGTTTCTTTTTTATATTTTATAAATGAGTATAATTCTGTGTATAACAACAATAATAATAATACAACAACATTTACACTACCGAATTTAATGTGAACATTCGTTGTACATAATTTTAAAAATCACATTCATCATACGCAACATTGGCTACCGATTTATAACAGTATTTTAGATTATTTCCGGTAGGGATGAGAAGGGTAGCCAACCTTGCAGCTTTGTGATGGCAATCGATTTTGAAAACGAAAAAGTATGAGTTTCAGCTTAGACCTTTGATTTGATAATACAAACAGGTCAATGAACTGACATATTGAAACAAAATATATATATTTGATTGTGATTTATACAAATATACATATACCGAAGAATTGTTCTTTTTCCGACATTTTTTTATGAAAATCTTTTTTTATAGAATAATTAGTATTTTTAGTTGAAATGTTAATATTTTAATTTTTGATATTTCTTTAGTTAGGCTTTGACATTTAATAATTTGCGGTTTTTATTTACATATACACACAAGATAAATCCATCTGAAGTTGTTTTGCAATATCTTAAAAATGAAACGACAGACTAAACTAGGGTCGAAACAGCTTTAAAATTTCTAGATTTAACAAAGCTTTACGTTGTCAAATTAATAGCTTGTCGACGATTATTCTGTATCTATACTTAACAATTATCAAAAGAAGACTGCTAGTTGCAACCGTTTACAAAATCTATAACATCTTCCGATAGAGTGATACATTTGATTCATAGTGTTAACATATTGTATCCGTTAAAGTTGTTGCTATTATTTTCACCATATACTAAATTTTTTAATAATAACTTATGACCTTCTTCATAAAACTTACAACATGTTTATAAGAGGTTTATAAAGCAAATTTTGTATGTGAGTTTGCTTTATAAACCTGTTGTAAGTTTTTATGAATGAGGGGGTTAATGTTGAAACCTAAATAAAATATTGGTCCAAATTGAGTAAAGAAAAATGTATTATTATTTAACTTTAAAAGAGTTCAAACAAATAAATCTTAAGTTAATGATAGATTTATATTTAAGAAAACCTTGAAATTTTTATTATTTATTGAGAAAATCTTGAAAACTATCCGAAAATTGAATAATGTTGATGTTCCTAGTTTTTTAATATTTTATTTTTAAATTATATGCATGTAGCTATAAAATTTTAATTTAAAACAATTAATATCATTACATAATATTAAATAATCAATTGATTTATATAATTACATATTACATTTATATTACTTAAATTAACTTAAAATTAGGTCATTAATCGTAAAACTTTTTAAAAAATTTATTTTGTTTGAATTTTTTTTTAAAACCATATTTCTATTCGAGTCGAAAAGACTATTAATAATAATTTGCCCCAACATTGTCATCCATTTGATTAGCAACTTCCGTAACAATCAGTGTTGCCACTACCAAAAAAAATTTGTAACCAAAGAGTTACCAAATGAGAAAAAAACAGGTTCGAGTACTATATTCGGCTGTGACGAATCTTAAATACCCTCCACCTAAACGTACTAAGAAATAGAAAAACTACACTGGTTATAGGATTAGAATATTCTTATTCTGTATTTTCTATTCAGTCTTAGTGCAAATTTTATTAGTATTTGATATATGGTTTGAAAGACAATTTTACGACCAACATAATTTATGTTAAATATTTTGAAATTTCATCTAATTTCGACCATTTATAATTGATGTAATTACCGATTCTTACTGTAATTTACAGAGTTTGTTTGATTTTCATAATAATCTTGATTGTAATTTAACAATTTATAAAATTAAAACATTTTTCCATATTCACAACAAGTTAAGAAACAGAGTATAAAAAAGAATAAGATAAAAAGATGAGGCTGTTTTGTTTGAATTTGATCTCAGTAACATTATTTACTAAAGATTTATGGGTGACATAAAAGAAATGGACCAATTATGGACTGATAGCTTCTAAATCCAGTATCCACTAATGTGATTTCTATGTATTTTAGGATTATATGGGTTGAATTTCATCTCAATAGCTTGTGTTGTATGGTTGGTTGTTATACTCGGAAGTGGACTTAATTCAGGAGCTATTATTGACTGACAGCTACAAAATCCAGTAGCTTAATTGCCGTATAACCGATACTAATATGATTTCTGGATTAAAATTTCTGATCCATATAAAAGTTGGTTCGATATCGATATTTATTAGACATTATTGTGGGTTTATTTGTTTTTTGGAAATGGTTGTTATATGGCAGCTATGACAAATTATGGGCCGATCTTCTTAAATTTTGGAACAGTTATTTTCATGCATATGAGGATATTTCACGTCGAATTTCAAGATAATAACGATATATTTAAAATATATATTAGTATTAACGTAGATTTCAAGTTCCTCTTTCAATTAAAATTAATTTTTGTAGTATTTAAGTATTTTTTACCTTGTTTTTCCCTCACGTTTTTAATAAAAGATTTTTCATAAATAAAGACAAATTTACGTTTTATTTTTTCTATGGAGCGGGATCCCGGGAAATTAAAAGAAATTCCCGCTTTCCCGGGAAGCGAAAAAAAACTCTAGCTAAAACATATATGTACACCCCTATCGTGAATAAAAATTTCACATGAAATTTGTTCCCTTTTATTTTTTTAACATTGATGGCCTAATTCACGATGTCGAAAGATAACGTTCGCTTAGATAAGACTTAAGACACAAACTTTTTATCGTATCTATTTTTTACTCAATCAAGTTTGTTTATTCCACAATCAAGTTTGTGTCTTAAGTCTTATCTAAGCGAACGTTATCTTTCGACATCGTGAAACAGGGGGTGAATTTTAATAGGAAAATGTGAAAAGGGAACAAATTTCATGTGGAATTTTTATTCACGATAGGGGTGATAAATTATTTTTTGAGAAACCCGGTAAAACTTGTTTGGAACTAGAACATAAAACACATTAGAAAATTAAAAATGTAGCCGTCATTTTGTTAAGTTGTTAAAATATTCCTGGCAAGTTATTTCGAAATTTTATTTTTTAATAAATGTTCTACTTGTTAATTAAATTTTTTAAATTCCTAAAGTACTTAAAAGCTATTTTTGAAAAAGTCTCTGGTTCATATTAATATATAAATATACTTTTTATTAATTAAATATTTAACTTAAAACAAAATTACATACAACAAAAAGTCATACGTGCGTTAATAATTAATTAAATTAATGTTAGAAAATAAGATTTGTTATAACATAAAAAAGTAAGACCAAAAAAGTAGGGAATAAACATGTAGACAGAAATTTTTACTACAAATTAAACGTTAGAGACGTATAAAAAACATCTATAATAAATAAAAATTACAGCACAATAAAATCGTCAAGTTAAAAAACAGAAAAAAACATTTTTGGTATTAAGTAAACTCCAAGTTATTGTAAGTCAGTCAATATTAGTTAAAATAAGAGAAAAATCAATAAAATTAATATTATTTTTATTTTTATTATTAATTATTATTAACTTTTATTACTATGTAATATATCTTTTATTTCGGCCGAGAAGGCTTAATATTACAAATAAATTAATAAAAAAAAAATTAAAATAAATTCAATTATTCGAAATGAAATCAACTGTGTCTCTGTAAAATAAATGCCAATGAATCCATGGGGCAAAGGGTTATATCTTCATCAAATTTCTGAGAGGACAAACGTTTAAGGAATGTTAAAGACGTCTTATAAACCGCCGACACATTGTGGGATCCCCACTGCAGTAGATGATGTAAATTTAACTAGAATTAAAAAAAAAAAACATAAATTTAATATATGTATATAAAAAAAGAGCTTAAGAGAATTTTGAATTTATGTACCTCGCCAGTGTTTTGAGCCTGAAGACCAGAACATTGCAATAAATTAGTTCGATGTACTATTAGACCTGTGTTTTGTTGCATATGTGGTTTACGATCTCTGGCCACGGCCGGTATAGTACTTGAGGCTGGCAAATCTCTCATTATTACTATTTCCATATCTTCGCCCAAGGCTGTGTGTGAGGAACCAAATTCGGGCATTACACCCAACCAGTCATTTTCGGTAAATATAAACTTATCAATGGGATCTAAAATGGACTTTAAGTTGCGATAAGCAGGTAATGTTAAAAGCCCAGAAGGATGATTATCTGCTAATTTCTCACAATTATCGATTCTCTCCAGCAAAACACGGAATATATGCATAACTGGCTGATTGTCTAAAACGCCCTGGCCCAAGCCACGCTCATCATCATGAGTCAGGCGGCGATCTTGCATAAGTTCGACTTCACCGTCGGCCAGCGACGAGCCACCCAAAGGCTGGGCCGAAACCACTGTTAAACGTAAAGTATCATCTTCTATATAGATTGCAGAGGGTATGGGATAGTAGTTGCCTTGTAGAGGTATCTTGGCAAATCGCTGACGCTTAATAAGTTGCAAACCATTGAGATCCGTATAGAAAGTATCACCATTGTTAATGCGTGTCTGAAAGCGCATCACAATTTCCGTGTCATCCATATCGGTAATGTCAATGTTATTGCGTATTTCGGGAGCTTCTCCATCACGCAGTATTGTATGATGTACCCCAAAGGGTAGACCAACGCTAACAGAAGACTCCAAGGGTCCTTTAGTAACTAAAACCACTGGCAGTTGGGTATTAGTAATGAGGGATGCAAATCCATTTGGCAGAAAGAGATAAGCACCCGAGTGTTCCCCCTTGTGACGTATGCCATATTTAAAAAACTGTACTCTTACGGGTGTATGTTGCTCCGATTCTTTTATTTGTATGGATTTCATCATACCTTCTGAGCTGAAAGCAACAGTGGGCCCTGAACCGACTTTAAGGGATATTTCCCGGTGTTCACCAAACTTCACTTCTTTAGGATAATCACCCAGTTGGGTGGTAATAGGATTTTTAGTCAGTATGAGATTCGAGGCAAAGGTTATATAGCTAAAAGTGAAATGGAAAAACATAGACAATTTTTATAAACAACATTAAATATAATAATACTCACTTAGGTTTTATAGTTTCTGGAGTTTCAACTTTTACAACATACGTTGACAATCCTAGCGGTGGCACTTTTGCTTTGAATATCAATCTATATTTTGTGGTAGAAGCTTGTGGTGTTATGGTATTAGTAAGCGTATGCTTGTGCCAAGTCCATACCGGGCTAATTTGTATATCCACGGGATTATTATTAAAATCAGCAACACTAACGTACGGAGAGGCTACATAAAAATCAACAATATCCTCTCGCCATTGCGGCAATGAATTGTGGAACACCAAGTGTTTTTGTGGTAATTCTTCACCCAAAATAATTGTAGTGCGACTGTCATCCGGTCCAGGCCATCGAGAATCATCCAGAAAGAAATAATTGAAATTATTGTCGGCATTGTAAATCTAGAGAGAAAAAAATTAAATTTAAAGAAATTAGCGTTATATTTGTATGTAACGAAGAAATCTTTGTAAACACATACAAAAAGAGAAGTACATACTTTCTTTGTAAAATATATTTTTAATATGGAAAAAACTGTTTGTAACTTACGGAAGGTTTCGTCAACAACTTGTAAACTGCCTGTTGCATAACAAGTCGACATGATTTTATGGCATCCAGCATACGTCTGTTATAGTCTTCAACAACGTGTGTTTTTGCGGTACCGGTTATTCCATCATGATGTTGAAACAGTGACAATTGTCTTCTGGCATCCTGTAACATTTCATCAAATTTAGTGCTGGCATCCCAATTATCCCAAGAACTTAATATTTCCGCTGAACGTATGTAGTGCATTAAAACCCGATCCATACGTTTGTGATAGGGACGTGAAGTGTAATAGCCACTCCAATAGTTATCGTTACGATCGGCATACGTAAAGAAATCACCACTTAAAGAGGGAAAATCACGAAGTTTTTCATTTTGTTCCAGGTGTACAGCATCAAAATACTCCTGCAGTGTGCCAAATTTGGCCTCAACAAAGTACTTACGTTCGGCATTAATGTGATTAAAGAGATTTTCATAGTTTACACGTTGTACCTCCCATTCGGTACTTTGGCTGTAACGAAAATCATCACCAAGTGGAAATAGCACAACATTAGTACGATAAAGTTCAGCTTTTTTCTTCCACTGATCGACAAGAAGTTCAGCTCTAAAAATAAAGATAAACCAAATTTATAAATCAATAAATATATTAAATATTTAGTATTTGTTTTATAAAAAATTACCTTTGAGCTACATTGCGATCATCTATCGTTTGTGGAGGTGCTCTCCAGGGACACGTAAGACCAAAATTGGGCACACGTTTAAAATCAAATTGACAACATATTTTTGGATCGGGTCCACAGGAATGGGGAATATCGTACGAATAAAAAGGCATCATATGAGTAAATAAGTCGGTACTGCCAGTGTCATCTAAGGAATGAAATAATAAACACATATTAACCACTATACAACTTTATTTAATTTATTTAACTTGTATTTGCTTACCCCACAATTGTCTCCAATAGAACTCTAAATTACGTTTTAAAGCCAATTCCTTTTTTACTGAATAATGGGTTCTTTGTATAAGAGCATTTCTAAAACCAGATTTCTTTAATATATACGGCATAGATGCACTATGACCGAAGGGGTCAATGGACCATGAGGCAGTGGGTGTAACATTAAGATATTTCCTTAACCAATGTTGACCTTCAGTCAATTGCAGTAAAATATTATACCAATGTGAATTGGCCTCGTCTGGCATAACCCAACCACCGGTAACAAATTCCAGCTGACCATTTCCCACCAACCTGAAGAGAAATTTTATGGTATTATTTATATAATAGTTTATTTTTGTATATCGCTGTTACTTTTTTATTTCCTGTTTATTGGAATCTCCCAAGTCTTCGTAGAATTTCGAAAAATATGATATTTCTGCCCAAATAAATTTCATTTCGGGATTTTCACGCAAATGTCTCAATGCATTCGATAGTATATGTTTAGTTTCATGATCATAATAGTCATCGAATGTTTTTGTCCAACCGGGATCATTGTGTGAATGGGGAATTACAAACACTTTTAGCTTATGATGATCATTGTACTGCAGGGGATCGTATTTTATGTTCCAACCTTGTTTCCACACACCACCGTCAATATTGTCAAATTTCATTTTACTATACATGTCAAGCATCTGCAAAAAAAGTAAGATGTAGAATATGATACTGAAAAAGTTTGAATTTTCTGGTCATAAAATATGTACATAGGTAGTATAGGTATCTCCTAAGCTCGAAGAAGCAATTTTTCAAAACAAAAAACTAATCCATAACATACCTGAATATTGGGTTGGGGCACTTGTTGTGGATCAAAATCACATGTATCATCTTTATTGTCACTTATCATATTCTCTTCAATCTTCAACGCATCTCCTTTGTCTTTTATCTTATCCAAGTGTTCCGATTTCTTGAAATTTTCAGTTTGTCTTTGAGGTTTTTCACCAACATTATTTTCTAATTTGTTTGTTTCCACCAACTTGTGCAGATCCATTTTTTGTTTTAGTGTTTCAAATGTATCGAGATTCATAAAATTAGGTTTTTTATCTTCGGCCGGTGCCGCATAATTGATAAGGAAATACACCGCCAAGAAAATTGCAACGAAAACGGCACATAGTACTAGGGCAAAACGCCGACGTATTCGTGGCATTTTAACAAACTTTTATAATTACACTAATACTCTACACTTATTTATTTTGATAATAATTTTACAATTTCAATTAATAATATTGAAATTCCTCTACGTGGGTGATGATAAATAAAAAATACCCGTGTCAGATTCTTTCCATTTTTTCTCGAAATACAATTTTGTTGTTAAATATAATCAATAAAAAAACAGTGTTTGCAATAACATACAATTCTGAAAAAACGTTTAAGTTCAACTTTACGTCTTATTTGTTAGAGGGCATGAAATTTGTGCATAGTGAACAAAGTTTCTTTAGTTAGAACAATTATTATTATTGAAAATTTATAAATATTATATTTTTTAATATAATTATAAATAAATATAAATATAAAAAGGATTTTGGCAACCCTATACATTGTTTACGTTTTTATTTAAACATTCACAGTGATGTAATAACTCTAAGATCCAAAACATTTAATTTTTGAGCAATTATTGTATAATTAGTGAAAATCTAAAAAACAATAAATAAAAATGAAATTACAAAGACTTTATAATTTATGTCGACAACAAAGCAATTCAATACGATGTTTAACCAATTGTCGTAATCATAATACCTCTGCTAAACCCTCTAGCAGAGAAACTTTTTTAGAACGCGTGTCTGCGGGTCCTGGTTTACAGGAATTTTTTAATGTAAAACCTAAATTGAACTCTCCGTTACAAAGTGCACCACTACAGGAAGATGAATTAATACCTTATTTACCTTTAGAAAGTTACAAGGGTCATGGGCGGAAAGTACATTTTGAAATATATGGCTGTCAAATGAATACTAATGACACCGAGGTGGTGTGGTCCATTATGAAGGCCAACGGTTATACAAAGTCCCAGGATATTAAAGAAGCCGATGTTGTAATGATAGTGACATGTGCTGTAAGAGAAGGTGCTGAAACAAAGATATGGAATCGTTTAAATCACTTAAAGGCGTTAAAAGAAAAACGATCTACGAAAAAAGGCCCTTTGCAAATCACCGTCCTGGGCTGCATGGCGGAGAGACTGAAACAGAAATTATTGGAAAAAGAAAAGTGTGTAGATGTTGTAGCTGGTCCAGACAGCTATAAAGATCTACCTAGATTATTAGCCATTTCCCGACACTATAAACAATCTGCCATTAATGTTATTTTGAGTTTAGATGAAACCTACGGCGATGTTATGCCGGTGAGACTAAACACCGATTCACCCACAGCTTTTGTATCTATTATGAGAGGCTGTGATAATATGTGCACTTATTGTATAGTTCCTTTTACCCGGGGCAGAGAACGTTCTCGAAATGTAGAGTCCATTAAACAAGAAGTCTTGCATTTAAGAGATAATGGTGTGAAAGAAGTTACATTATTGGGTCAAAATGTCAATAGTTATAGAGATATTTCGACAGAAACAGATTCAAATGTTTTGACAGCTCCAGGCTTTAAAACTGTTTATAAACCCAAAAAAGGAGGCCTCCCCTTCTCAGTGCTTCTGCAAGAAGTTGCCGAAAGTGTACCAGATGTGCGCATACGTTTTACATCTCCACACCCCAAAGACTTTTCTGAAGATGTGTTACAAGTTATACGAGATTACCCTAATGTGTGTAAAAATTTACACTTACCAGCACAATCTGGTAACGATAAAGTACTAGAACGAATGCGTCGCGGTTATACCAGAGAAGCCTATTTGCAGTTGGTAGCAACTATACGTAAGTATTTACCCGGAGTTGGATTATCCAGTGACTTCATTTGTGGGTTTTGTGGAGAAACTGAAGAAGAATTTCAAGATACTGTTACACTTATTGAACAAGTGCGTTATAATGTTGCTTTCCTGTTTGCCTATAGCATGAGAGAAAAAACTACTGCCCATCGCCGATATAAAGACGATGTTCCACTTAATGTAAAAACCGAAAGACTGCAAAGAATGGTTAAGGCTTTTCGGCAAAGTGCTACAGAATTACACAAATTTTACGAAGGACGCAAAGAGTTAATATTAATTGAAGGAAAAAGTAAACGTTCCGATGATTCTGTATTTGGCAGAAATGATGCCAATATTAAAGTAATTGTACCCATTAAAAGATTGCCCTTGTTTTCCACTGAAAATAAACTAGAGACCAAAGAAATTGTTCCGGGTGATTTTGTAGTGGCTCATATTGAAGAAACAAACTCGCAGGTTTTAAAAGGACAGCCGTTGTATATATCAAATTTACAAGATTTTTATGCTAAAGTATAATAAATATAAAAACAAAATTGTTACGTTAAAAAAGAAAAAAATAATTTATTCTTCCATACTTTCTTCCGAATTTTCATTTTCAGTAATGCTTTTTTTATTATGAAATTTAGTCATTATTTTGCGATAGAATTCAAATATTAAACCACTAGCAGCTCGACACATTAAATGAGCATCATTGAAATGTGCCATTTTAAAACAACCCGTACTATGTACTGTCACTAAGTCATGTTCCAAGGAATCAAAAACAAAAGTAAAACTGGCATGACTGTCTTTGCCTTGATATTGATCAGGATCTAAAATTAATTGGCCGTCCTTGTCTATGATACAGTGAACAGCGGCAACTGTAAATTTCATGGGTACTCCACCAATAACTAGAGCCATACAGGCGGCATTAATAGCACAGGCATCCAACTGCGAATATAAATTATAAATATGTTTTGAACATTAATGTTTATTTTAATAAAAAGCTATATGCGTATATGAACTTACACCGCCTCTATCATCCAATTCCTGAAGCTGTACGGAAATCATTGTCCTGGGATGCAAAGTGGTCAATAAGGCTGCTTCGCATGTGTCCTTAATAACAGCTTCACGCATTTTATCTCGTATTGTGGGTAAACCGGCTTTAGGACGATATATACATTCTACATAAGCCTTGTCAATCTTCAAATTTTGCAATTTAACTTCAATAGGCCCAAGCGTTGAGGCCAGAACACATGTGCCACCTTGGGCAAATAAAGCCGAACCATCAGCCCTGGTCAGTGGGTTTAATTCACAATTCATTGAACGTATTTTAACGTCTTGCAAAGTTTTATCATCTTGCAACATTTTTGTCACCATCTTTCACAAACACACTATTATTTTTACTTTAAATTAAACAAAAAAAATGTGTTCGAATATTTTAGTTTATCAACAGCTTCTTTTTATGCAAGCATTCACTTAACATTGTTAACAATTATTATACATATGTATGTCCTAGGATGCCACTTGACACAAGTTAAATAACGAGTACTTTTCACATCCAATCTATACAGCACTAGAATTGTGCTTTTTTTTAAAGAAAGTTTCTACAGCATAACTTAAAAAAATATTTGAGTCAACCTGTAGCCAAAAAATCAAACAAGGTGGACCAAGTAATATTATGCTTGTTACCAGTGTTGTCAATTCCGAATAGCATATATTTTTACTATTAAGCCTAGTAATCTGTTCAAAATTTCAAGTGGAATGCTGTCAAAATACATGTTAAAAAATCACATGAAATTTTCATGAAAAGATGTTGCAGAAGTTAATTTTGTTCATTTTGTGAAAAACATATGAAATGTAACTGGCAATATTATTTTTTCACAGCGAAATAAAGTGGCAATTGTTTCACGTGGAATTTTCAATAACAGTTGACTGTCTTTCATATAAAAGCTCTTCTGTCACAACAATATCTATTACTTGTTGTGTTGCTGCACATGCGGCCAGTAATATTATTTGTTTATTCATTTTTATTTAACGATTTCGATTTAACACAGATTTTAAAATATTTTTAACTTTTATTTATTTTCGATTCAAATTCACAAAAAAACCAAAAAATATATGTTTTGTTTACAAAAGTACATTAGCTACACGTCAAATTTTCCGTATGAAATAATTAATGCTGCTCAACATTTTCCCAAATTTGAACAGAGTACTTTTTTAAAAAGTTAACCTCTTTAAAGAAATTCTTTTAGCATACAAAAATTGGAACTTCTTATATACAGATGGCTCAAAAACAAACTATTCAACAACATTTGCAGTAATAGATAAAACATTAAAAATAGAATTCCTTGCTAGCTTAAATAGTGAATGTTCAATTTTTACTGCAGAATCAACCGCTATCTATTACACCCTCAATAAATATAAAAATCTCCGTGGTAAATATATTATTTGTTCAGACTCAAAATCTACAATAACTGCCACCCAAAATATAAAAAATAAAAATACAACTATCTCAAAAATAAGAGATATCTTAATAAAATACCCCACCAAATTTAAAATAATGTGGATTCCGGGCCACTCTGGTATTAAAGGAAACACATTAGCGGACGAAGCAGCAAAATTTGCTTCTTCTGCACCAATCTTTTCATATGCCTCATCTAATAAGTGCGATATCAAAAGAGCAATTTCAACATCAATTAAAAAAGCTGATATTGAAGAATGGGCCAACTACCAACACATATACAAAACATTCAACCCAGATAAAACTCCACCAATATATCCCAATGAAGCAAAAAGAAGTGATCTTCAAAAATATATTAGATTAAGATTAGGACATACCCGCTTAACTGTACAACATTTGTTTAATAACACTAACCAAAATCATTGCCAACTTTGTAATACAACAACAACTCTAAACACAGAATATCTAATTTTCTCATGTAATTTTATAAAGCAAGCTCAAATAAATCTTTTCGATAAAATTTGCCTAGTAGATCTCCTAAAAACTGTAAATATACAAAACATAAAGACTGTAATGTTACTATTAAAATACTGTAATATATACAATCTTATTTAACAAATATTAGGTCAAAATCCTTAGTTGTTAGTACCTATGTAAATATTGTTTGTATTCATAATTTATTATGATTATAAATTATTAAATAAATAAATAAATAAATAAATAAATAAAAAGTTAACCTGCCTTTCTTTACATATTTATTAGTAAAAAATGTGAGTGTATTGAGTTTTTCGAACTGTTACTTGCATGTGTAACCCCGGGTAAAAAATAAATATTTTACATCTGGTACAAAAAACAAATTTGTTTAATTTATTTTTTATTTTTATTGTTTTTTATTTTTTATAAAAACACTGAATGAACTGTTGAAGACTGTTATTAATATTATATTTTTTATGTTAAATTTTTCAATAAACTTTTATTAAATAAGAAAGAAAATCTAAATTTGGTGCGATTTTTTTCTCTATGTTGGTGCGTTTTGAAATTTCAAAGTTGACAACGCTGTCAATGACGAAGATAAACAAATTAATTTAACAATTTACAAAAAAAAAAAAAATCCATAAATAAACCTTTTGATTTAAACACATTAAACCATGACGGATCCATGGTCGGTCAAAGGCACAAACGAAGTTACACAGCAAGATAATTCAACAACCGAGTCCAGAGAAAACAACCAACATAAAAGTGCTGATCTAAGAAACAATTCCCAAACTTTGGGGTTTGAGGATAGTTTCATTCAAGGAGATAATAATTCCAATACAATAGTAGCAGTTAGTGATACAAATTCTTCAAAGGAAGTTACGGACAGTGAACATCAACCTCTGCCTGATTCTGAAACATATTTGCAGAGTTTAGGTAACTACGCCATTAATTTATGAAAAAGGGGTGGGGTGCTAAATGAGACATATTTTAGTTTTGAATATTAAGAGAAAACAATAAAGCTGAAATTTATTTCAAACTTGATTGAAATGTTTTTAATTTGAATTTTACTTTTCATGACAGAACGTAAACTTGAGAAACTTAAAAAAGGCTCAAAACTAGTAGACGCTTTATCGGAGAAGCGGGAAGATTGCCTGCGCTCTATGCTGCAGAGTAATTCTAGCAACGGTTTTAATAATGAGATATTGTTGGAGTTAGAAGCAAGCATTACAAATTCTGACTCCCCTGTACAAAACTTGTACAGACAAATACAACCAGTTCAACCAGTAACGGTGGGAGAAACAGTGCATATAGTGAAATACGATCAACTGGAAGAGCAACGTTTGGAGGCTGAAGCCACAAACAAAGAAATAGAAGAAAATTAACCAGCCAGTCGTTAAGTTTTTCAGTCTCCAGTGCATAATCGATTAAAATGAATTCTCCATTTGGTGAAGTTTTTATGTTTCTTACTAATTTAGCCTGGAAGAGCCGCTTAACCATACCAGTTTTGGTGACTACTGCATTTCTTATTATGGATATACGTTTACAGATTGAAATAAACATACAATCAGGTCAAGTGGTATGTTATAAGAAAGTTAATTTTAATTGATATTAAACGATTTCCATATTTTAAGGCGGCTGCAGAATTTAATCGTCTTGATAATGATGACGACGATGAGTATATCGATAATAATGATGACGACGATGACGAATATAATTACGATGAATATACCACAGAAAATAGTTCGGATGCAGATGATGAAGACGATGATGAAAATGGTAATTCATGGTAGTAATAAATATTTTCTGCTTTAACATTATAATTATCCTCAAAAGATGTTTTTTTTAATGAAATTCAATGCATTATTCTTCACGCCTTTTACTTATTATTAACTACAAAAAAAAAAAAAAAACAGCAATGAACTAATTTGGTTTTCAACCCAAATATTTACATACATATGCATGTACATACATATGTAAAAAATATTTATTTCCATAAAAAGAGCAAAACAATGCCAAGATTTACATGTATAGTTTAATTAATTCATCACTTACAGCTGAAGGTGTTAAAATGCCTAAATCTGTAAATAGTAGTGTAATGTAAGCAGGTGGTGTATAATCAACCAATGGATGTACTTTGGAAACATCACTTAAATGTTTGCGGGAGTACTAAAATTAAATAAAAATAAAAAAAATTAAAAGGAAATAAAATAAATCAATAAAATGTTTTACCTTGTATTCATCTGGCAGATCTCTTTGATTAAGTGGATATAGTCTAGTAAATTTAAAACTTTCTGATAAAACATAGAAAGGCTTCTTCATTTCTCTGGCACATAAACCCATTGTGAAACTACCAATACGATTTATAATGCCACCACTTTCAACCACAGCTTCGGCCCCCACCATAACAAAATCCACCGATTCCATAACATAGCCTGTAGCCGAATCTAAAATCATGGTGCATTCTATACCAGCCCGTTCCAATTCAGCTATCATTTGTTCCCTAAAAGAAAATAGAAATAAATTTAAGTAAACTTTGTCATCTGCTATATGAATATCATTAATTCATATCTTTAGGCTTTTCTAAAACAATTTCTTGGATATGCATCAAGCCTTTCGACAGTTCTGCACATTTTTGCAAGGTTATTGCATCAGTGAAGTAACCTAATGAAAAAAAGTATTCAACAGTTATTTTCCAATTTATTACCCTGAGTTATCTGGCCCTCCTTGTGTAACAAACACATGAAACTGTTTGTTAGCCTTGGCTGCCGTTAATAAGGCCTTTAAGACTACTCGGGATCTGGAATGGGTCAATACGCGACAACCATCGGTAATAAATTTTTGAGCTTGTTGAGCAATAACATTACGAGAATTCAATAATTTGGTTAAAAATATTTTGCCACGATTTAACATGATCTCACGACACTCCTCCATGCCACGATCATCTAAACTTAAAGTAATAAAACGACAGAAGAGTTCACCCCCTGATACCACAGCTGCTATAGACAGATCTGTATTACGCATGGCTGCAACAGCTTCTTGCATCGTATTCTGTAGAATATGTATAGTGCCAACTAAAAATATAACAAATAATTAGTTTTCTGAGTTAAAAGTTTAACTTTTACTTACATTGTTTCTTTTCCAATATCATTAAAAGAGTTTTTATAGCCGCAATACCAGATGACAGCTCCTTATCGTCGTCCAGCAATTTAAGGAAATATTTGACCACGTCTAAATAATAAAAGAAGTTTAATTGTAAGTTATTTTATTAATTTGTGAAAAAGTTACCAAAGTCTTCATTTTTTTGTAGCGATAAAGGCATTTTCTTAAATAATTTAAAAAATTTTGCAAAATTTGTTAGAAAGCTCGACACGCAAACTATTCGCACAGCTGCTGTCGAAATACAGGTTAACTGAAAACAGAACATCTCTGTGTTTATAACATATGGCAATTGTTTACAATAATTGTAGTTAGGCTTGGCAACCCATATTCAACAGGTAAAGTTTGTTTATATGAATTTGACGTATCTGGTAGCACTATTTCTGAACAGCTGGGATTTATTTACATGTTTTTAAACCATCTGGTAGTACTATTTCAAACCGGCTTTTGTTTGTTTACGTTTATTATAAGAACTTGGTAGCTCTAGCTGCAGCTGTTTAAACAGCTGGAAAATATTTTTAATCATTGACGTGTGAAACTTTTTAATTCTGAAAAATTGTTTGTGAAAAATTGTTAAATTTGATATACAATTATTGAAAAATCTAAAAATAAGATTGCCATTATTCTAAATTGACGGAAAAATTTGCATAATAATGTTATAGATTTCAAATAAAATTATTCACACAAAAACATTGGTGGCGAAAACATGTTTAAAATCGAATCCTATATAACTCCTCTCATTCTGAACTATTTGACGAAATATGTCAAAAATATACGACCACAAGATTTTCAAGTTTCTTTGTGGGAGGGTGAAGTAACATTCCATAATTTAGATTTACGTTTAGATGTGTTACAACAAGAATTAGATTTGCCCTTTCAATTCTTATCGGGTCACATACACGAATTAGTAATTTCGGTGCCATGGACTAAGATCACCTCAGAACCCATTCGTATATCAATCAATACTATTGAATTTGTGCTGAAATCGAATCGTGAAGATAATAGTGGCACTAAATCGCCCACGGGCAGCAATTCACCACAACATCACTCTGCTGTTGAGGGCACAAGTGCCAGCAATAAAAACAATGAGCGTGAGGATACTTCGTCCATGGGCTCTAGTTTAGCCACAAAAATTCTTAATAACATAAATGTCCAATGCCAGAATATTATTTTGAAATACATCGAAGAGGACATAGTGGTGTCCATGAATGTCCAGCATCTCAGTTATGGTCCGGCCAACGAACAGTGGCATTTGGCCATGGTCGACGTGCATCCGAATAAGGTGTTGATGAGAAAATTGATAAATATCTCCGATTTGACAATATGTTTGGATAAACGCAATGATGCGGGACAAATAGATGTGTGTCAAGAGCCGGTAATGTATCGGTAAGTTTGGGTGTCGTTCATCTACCAATTTTTACTCTTTTTCATTTATGAAAAATATTTTTTTTAAACCTGAAAAATTAATTTTCGAAAATTAATAGTTTTTTATTATTTATAGCTGCACCTTAGAATGTCGAGTTTTACGTAAATACAATTGTCAAACTTTGGCCAACAGCAGTACAACACGTATTGGTGTATTTACACAAAATCTCGATTTAAACCTTTCCACTATGCAAATACCTTTGCTCATGCGTCTCATAAAATTCCTCACACAAATGGTGCCCGAGAAAACAAATGCCTCCGATTCGTCGTCCACATCTCCAGATGAATATAGCGCTTCGGATATGGCCACTGGTAAGGCAAATAGTGGCGGCACGTACTTATCATGGGCATGGAACTTATTGCCAAGTTTCAGTCTTGATGCTGAGGAGAAGGATGACTGCAGTACAGACGATCCAGTAGGACACACAAAAGATATTGGTATTTATGTGGAAGAACTAAATTTGACTCTCAAGAATTCTGAATTTATCAACGATGCCATAATGGGTGGTATTAAGCGTATACGTTATATGCCGATTGTACGATTTACCATTGGTGGTTTGTATTGGGAGCGAGTAGTGTCAAAAGAGCTGGAGTGGTCAAATACCAAGATGGGTATATCCAGTATTTATGTAGAACCTTTGGGTAGTTATCGCACTGATGATCAAACGAATAGTTATGCTATAATAGATACACCTCCGGTAAGTGGGAAATAATCTTTTGATCAAAATTTCTTTCAGCTTTAGTGTAATAAAATTGTTTTAGCAAAAAAATATTCACTAAAAATAGTTTTTGCCAAAAATAAATACATATATGTACATGAATGAATGAATGAATTTTTCTTTTGCCTCCAGTTCACCAACATTCGTTCGTTCATTGATAAATCATTGTTTGATGATCAATGCATGATTGCAGACAAGGGTTGGGGAGTTACCAATTACGATGATTATGTAACACGCATCACAGACGACTACTTACTCTACCGTAGTCCAATATTCGCTTTCGATGTTATAAGCTACCGCTTAAGTCATGTAGACAACAGCCAAGAGAGCGGTGGCACCACCACAAGCACCCTAACAACTACCGCAAAAGAGGGAACAATAACGGATTTACATAGACAATATCGTGTACTATCAGCTGGCATAACATTTCGTTACAATCAAACATTTCTACAGGTTAAAAATGTGATTAAAACTATAATAGACTCATACGATTCAACAGCATATTCATCAAATGTAGAGAAAACGGAAGCCAATACGGCAAGTGGGGCAAACACACAGAAAATCCTAATACCGCAGGATCATAGCACTGCGGCGGTTAGTGGAGAAGTAGGAGAATCTGATGAAACCAGGGCCCATGTATTAGCAAGATCGAGTGCTCATTTAGCTGAAGGATCACCCAAGCTACATCCTCCCTTAGTAGAAGATTATGATGCTTTAATGCAAGGCGTGCCTTTGTGTAGATATAAAGTTGAAATAAAACGTATGCGTATGGAAGTTTATGCTAAAACTGAACCAGAACCATCCCTACGCATACACAGGAAACTGTCAAATGCTGTTAAGAATTGCTTGCCTTATATGTTGTTGTATTTTGATAAAGTCGAAGGCACATTATCGACACCCTTAAACCCCGATAAATTAGTTCATACTACTTGCCAATTGCCTGATAAACCTCAAGAGTTATTAAATGCCTGTTATGATAATTATGATTTACACATAAAGGATTTTTCTATGGGTCTTATAACACCTTCTACTGATAATCTAATAAAATTGTTGTCTATACCCAAATTACAGCTAGCCTATGGTACTTTATTACAGCCCTACTACTGGAAAAATGATGAAGTTCCTATAAAAAAATTGGATTTACAATGTGACATTATTAAATTACAATTCACCAAAAGGGAATTAATTGCAGGGCTACAATTATTCCAGGCTGCTTTAAATTATGAACCACAGATTGTTATTAAAATGGTAGAGGTATTAAATCATCCTCCGGTTATAGCAGACACAATGTCCTTAAATTCTGTATTATCTAAGTTAATGGTGAAGCAACGTTATTATCATACCTTTGGCATATGGAATGTTACCTTATCAGCTCTACAGTCGGATGTGGTAATTGGTAGAAACACTTCACAATTACGCCGCTATAACGTCCTAAATACACAAGCCAAAATGCATAACAATCAAACTAAATGGTTGGAATTACAGCTGCAATATCCCAATCTGTGCAATGATGAACAGCCTACAAGTCAGGCGAAATCTATTAAAAGAGATGCTAAAGATCATATCGAAATGGCCATAGGTGTGTGGATGGAAAAGTTCAATTTAAATGCCGATGAAAATCTATTAGATTTTCTATCATTTGTTACCCAAGAGGAAAGCAAATTAGCAACAGGTGAATTTTATTTAATAAACTTTAAAATTTTGTTTATATTTCATTTACTTTTTATTAATTCCTCATTAAAGATTATTCCGCAGAAATCGAAATACAAACACAAAACTTACAAAACCCACCAGTGCCAGCCAGTCAAATTACCAGTTCCGCCCCTTCCACCTCGATCATTTATCAAGCCAACAATACAATGCCACAAATTTTTGGACGCAAATCATCACGAAACTCTAGTTCGCTAAGAAAAATATCCCAACCCGAAGAAACCATACATTTCAGTTCCGAAAAGGACGAACGCCTCGAACTCACAGCTACAGATCCCATTATAATCGATATACCCGATGCAGTATCGCCCGAAAGTGATGAAAATAAAATCAAAAAGTATTTTAAACTATTTAACACCATAATAATCTACATCGATATAGCACAAAGTCAATTGAATATAACGAATAAAAGTCTAACATCGAATGAAAGTGATGATGTTTTCAAAAAACTCTACACCCGTCTTAAATTGCCCAAAATTTTGCTGAAATCTACCTTTGCTGAGTATATAACACGCTCTAGCCTGCGCCTGAAAGTTAATCCGCCCCTAACAGCAAAGACTACATTCAACTGGACCATACAATTCCAAGATATGGACGTAAATACCATTGAAGACAACAATATATTGCCAGTACTAAAACCCTGGCAGACCACTTTAACTGTGGCCACCACTAAACGTAAACAAGCCGTTAACATTAACACCGATCTAGACTACACCTTTAAATCACAATCGCGCACAAGTTCGCCCAAAATGAAGCCAAAAAGTAAAAATCTACCCGAACGTACACCTAAACTTATTGAAAACTCTTCAGTATCATCGAATTCTTTAAAGGAGATATTTTCGGGCAGCGAACGTTCACCACCACCTTCACCTAAACCCAGTTTACGTTCAAAGCCAGCCTTTGATAATGCCGCGAATAATGAAAGGTTTGAGGAGATTGTTTGTTTGAATCTACATTTAGATTCTTCTACCATACATTTATATGGCAATAATGTTAAAATATTGCAATTACATTTCGCTCATCTCATGAGTATCATAGAAATGACCCAAAAGATTTCCTCTACACCCACATTGTCAAGTAGACGCAAAAGCTGTTCTAAAACATCTCAGATCCCTTTAATGATTTTAACCTCCTCCGAAGAAAATCAACATATTAAGGAATTTATGGATTTAGATAGCAGTTCGGATGTATCAGCTCTACCAGCTAATGACAGTAAGTAAAGAAAATACTAAATTCTCTAAATTTTTTATAAATTATTTCAACATATGTAATAAATGTTTAAAGCAGCTTACAAAATTAAACATTTTTATGCACTGCCAATATTTATACCCTACGCCACCATGGTGACGAAGGTATATTGGATTTGAGAAAATCACTTCCTGAGTCCGTCCGTTCTTTGTTTCTGTTGTAACAGCTAGACTATATAAGTTTAAATCAGGGGGTATTGCAGTAAGGTCCAGTTCAAGGAATTGCAAAGTTAAGTATGATTGGCTGTACAGTTGAAGTTGTGGGGGGGTATCATGAGGACACTGGCCACATGATGGTAATAAGTTTGCTCCATCCCGACCTCAGTTGCGCCAGAACGATGGGCGGTTCATGCGGTATCCTGCGACCGCGGTATTATTTGCGTCTCTGTGAATGTCGTTCAAAGCTGCTACATACGACTTTTGCTCTAATGGATTCTTCGTATGTTTTCCTCGTATATTCGAAGGTCACTTCCTCGGGGGAGACTCCAGCTGTGTGATGTTAAAGCTTGGATGACTCCTTCGATGACATTCTAGAAGGATCTGTTTCGTCAACATGACATTATGTTCCATTACGTTCTATTACAGGTATAACCTTCGTTTCCTCATGTAGGTGGTGTTGTGGCATCTTTGTATGTTTTTTCGCTGGGTAACACTCAACGAAGGTGACCACACTGGAGCAACGTAATTCACCAACAACAAGTACAACATACCCCAAGTGCTGGCGGATAGAGCTTTAAAGACCTTGTTTCTATTTCGCAATTTGTGCGAAATTGCAATGGTGTGAGCTGAGGCGGTAAACAGGCTATCAAAGGTGACCCCGAAGATTTTTGGGTGGGTTTTTGGTCGACTACGATGCCAAGATTCATTTTTACCTCCTTCGCCCAGGTATTGCTAAAGACTTTGTTGATGATAGTTGCAGGTTCCTTACAAGTCCTTGTAACAACTACCGTCCGTTCATCTGGTTGGTTGTCCACATAAATATTGTGCGCAAATTACAGGTAGCAATTTGGTGCCCCGATAGACTAGGCGATAGAGTGCCGGACTATCAGTCAAAGGGTTGCGGGTTCGATTCCCGCCAAAGACTCTGGGTAGACCAGTCAGACATATGGAGATAAGTCACACATTTGTAGATCAGTCAGACATATATAGACTATATAATGTCTGACTATTTTGGTAGAGAATCTAAGGCATCGCAATGGACCATACTGGTCACTGGGTGAGGGTGTGAGGTGACTCACACCAGTCTTCCTACCAAACCTAACCTACAGGTAGCAATTTTGAAGATAAATATTTCGATAAAATTTGGTACATAATATTTTTTTGGATTGAAATTGGTTGAAATCGATCGAATATTTCACCTAGCACCTATACAACTGTCCCCCAGAAATATGACTCCATCGATCACAAATGTTTGATTTATAAACGTATCCAAACAAATTTCACAAATTAGCCTAATACATCTACAAATGTTGTGCAAATCGGTCCATAATTGACAATAGCTCCCATATAAAGCGCACTTCCGAAAATCACTAACAATTTAACACAAATTAGTTTTATATCATAATTAGTCGAAGCTCCCATATAAGAACCCATTCGAAAATCACTTTAAATGTTTAAATCGAGATAAAATTTAACACAAAAAATATTTACATGCACAGAAGACATTGCACTAAATTTGTGGATGATCAGTCCTTAATAGGTCACCGACTATACTGTCTTATTTCTTTTTTTTTAATGTATTGCAGAAAAATCCCTTCTCAACAAAATATCCCTTTTCTGTCAATGGACCATAGCCAAAGTTGTGGCCGAAGTTGAGAGTGCCCGAGAGCAAACGCAGAAAAGTAAACTTGTTGTGGAGTTTGAAGATTTTCTGTCGACCGTCGATCAAGGACAAGACTTTACCAAATACACCAGTAAAATTGGCAATTTTAGTCTAAACTATTATCAGAAATCTGATAGATATGATTGGTTGCAACAGGAATATTTACGTATGCGTATGATAGCCGAAACAAATGAACACCCCTTCCTAAATGTCATCCTAACTAAAGTTAGCTTAAAAGATTTCTATAAACGTATCGGTGTCAAACGAAAAGGGGAAGTGGGACGTAATATCAGTGAAGTTTTAATAGTAATGCAAGCAATGGAAATTATTGTCGACTTAGGACGTGTACAAGAATTTATGGAACCGCTATGTGTAATACTCGAGAAAAATAACCAACATTTAGAGACTAAAAATGCTAAAGAAAATATAATTGTTGCCTCTGAATTGCCGCTAGTACACTTTGAAAGTAAAGGTATTACTTGCTATTTTCCACTGGATAATCTGAAAAAACAATGCACCGTGTTAATATGCAAAATCGACAGCATAAACGTTACATCCAATCTACAGAATCCGCTGCAGCGTAAACCCCTACGGCCGGATGTCTATGGTAAAGCTGCCAGTATGGGCATACTAAGTATACCCGGTTCAATTGTTGAGGATCGCCAATATGAGTTGACTTTTAAGAAATTGTCGGCTGCTTCGGGAAATTGGTTGGAAATTTTAACACACATGCGTAATAAAGCACAAAATGTTCACACAAATCCGGCAGTGGAATGGAATAATCCGGAACGTAAACAATCTTTGAAATTAAATGAAATTTTCAAGAATTTCACTTTAATTGCAACCTATGCCCCCAACATAGTTTATAATAATATTTTAATTTGTGGCCAGGCTATTGAGTTTAATTGTGCTACTGATTTTATGGCTAGCTTAAATACGGATCAATTGAATATGTTTAGCTGCCATTTGAGCAGATTGCAAAGAATATCGGAGTAAGTTAATTGAACATGATATTTTTCAGTGCAAATATTAAACTTTATTTTTACAAACATTTCACTTACAGAGCCCTCAATCAGGTTTGTAAACTGAAGTCTTCAACACCAGCACCGGCCACTTCAAAATTACAATCAGAAAGTACAATATTCTTCTCACCCGAAAGTTCCAACTCAACAACTGTTTTACGTACAATTAAATCCCTAAATAGTTTAGCGAAAACGGCAAACTCTCTGCCAGAGATACGACGTTTCAGTCGTTTAGGTTCACAAACTCAATTTGAGTCGATTGATGAAGACTCGGAACCACCACCAGCCAAAACCGATTCGGGGGTTTTATCGCAGTCATCAAAGCGTTCTATTACCACAAAAGATATCTTGCAATCAGCTAAATCAAAGTCGTCGACCATTCTAATTGAAAAATTGGCTGAATATCCACAAAATAATCAATCGCAATCTAGAGCTCTGCCAAAAACGGTGTCTTTTGTGGCCGGAGTATTTCTATTTAAAATATTCGATTCAAAATGTAGTGAAACAGAGACTCTGGTGTTTTATGAGACTGTGGAGCTGGAAAAGCCCTTAATATCATTTACCATATCACAGCCCAGCTTTATGATTACCCAAAATATCTATGATTCTGTCATTAGCTTCTCCATTTTTAATTTGAGTGTATATTTGCCAACTATGGGCACAGTGCAGGCAAAAGTGGCTACAAATTTATTTCCCGAAAATATAGTTGATACCATGCCAGGTGATATGACCTCAACGGGCATACCTCCATCACTATTTACTTATAAATCTCATCTAACTAAACAAAAAATGCGGGAGATTGATATAGAATTGGCCAAGCCATTAGTGGTCGAAATAAGTGAACGTAATATAGCTGAAATATGTAAAAACTTAATGGTTATATACAACTCACTGCAAGCCTACACTTGCGTTAGTACGCCCTATGAAGGACCAGTGTTTCGCAAATCGAAAATAATGCTCATGAAGAGTAATACTCTTAATGCAGATCGTTTGAATTTCAAATGCAACAATATGACTATAAAACTCACCGATCATCAGGAGTACGAATGTAAATTGGTTTTCAGTGATCTTAACATAAATCTTAAATACCTTACCAGGCCCGAGAAATGTTCGGCTAAATACTCACTGGGCGCTGTTTATTTGCGTACAAGTAAAAAGGTTTTTGTGCATCCCATTTCCCTTAAGGGTTCCATGGATTTTGTTAGTGAACCCTGGCATCGTTTGCCTCTAATTAATGCAATTGTTAAATTTAATGTTATACAAGTTGATTTGGGCATTTATGTTATCCTACAACTACGTCAAGCTGTTAATGATTTGAATACAATATTCAGTTATATGAGGGAAGAATTGTTACGTTTCCAACGTCTGCATTTGCAGGGTAATGAACCAAATAATGGTGCAAAATTAAAACAGTTAAACGTTTTAAAATGTCCACGTGTTAGTTCGTTTATACAGAAAAATAAAAGTATTAAAAGAGAGGAATTCTATCAAGACGATTTAAGGTAAGAGGAATAACTATATATGTAAATGTTAACGAAACGTTCTTTTGCTAATAGCATATCATTTTCAGAGCTGGAGCTTTTCAGTTTGTAGAGTTAATGGCGGCCAGTGTTTTGCCTTTACCCTATCAAATACAGATAATCAAAAAAGATTATGGCATCATATGCTGGCGTTATCCTCAGCCTAGGAAAATGTGTAAAATTCACATTTATCCCGTGCCCATGGCAGTAAGTATTAATTAAAAATAAGCGAAATTAAGAAATTTGTCAATTATTTATTTTAAGGTGGAAAATCCCATACACATTAAATGCCGCATGGAATACTTTAGCGAAGTTCATGAATGCTTTTTGCATTACTGTGACTTGTGGCTTTCAGAGACTAATTCCAAAGATATTAAACTACCAGACCGGGAAATCTGTGCCACCATTTGGCGTGTTGTTATACTGCAGTCACTGGTGTCAGTAAATGGTGAATGTTTTGACACCAGCGAAGAGGACGAAGAACTGCATTCTATAGCCAGCATGAATATAGACGAAGTACTGGGCAAAGGTCGCCAAGATGCTGATTTTATATTACATCCAAAAGTATTAGTGGGTTGTATGCGAGTCGATACCACCTTCCAGTCGAATTGCGTGCCAAAGGTACAATTACTACTTAGCTGCAATTTGCTTAAAGTGAAACTGCTCAATCAACCAGATGAAAGTGCAGACTTACCACCCCTACTAAAGAAATTCCACTTGGCCAAAACTACTCATATATCACAAGCCTTTCTGATGTTTGTCGTGCAAAATATTAAATTTCATTCCACTTTTAATGACCAGCAAAAGTTCAATCTAAATATAGCGTTTAATGCATGTGTAAAGTGTTTGGATTACGGTTTCCTCAATATGATACCCCTAATGGAGGAAACCACTGTGCAATCCTATATGGAAATAGACAAAAAGAAAAATATCATTAATGCCAATTTCGTATTAGATCGTTTGCAATTTAATATTGGTCCAGCCATAATACACACACTACTGTCGTCGAAAAACCATTGGTCTGAGTGTTTGGACTTGGATGAACGCCGCATACGTCATGCCTTAATACCCAAATGTATAGTGGTTAATCGTACCATGACCTGTTTGGCCTTTGGCCAAACTGGCACGCTTGAACGCATACAATTAAATCCCAGAGAATGTTATTTGTATTCCTTCCGCAGTGATTATCACAGTCAGGAGTTGACATTCTATATAACGGATGAGGAAACGAATACAGTGGATACTTCACTGTCACTGCACATACCTTTCAAATTCGAAAGCCAACACATGGAGCAATTTTTACGTATTGGCAATAAAGTTATCACCGTCAAATCACGCAAATTATCGAATTCCCAAATATTTGTTTTGATTAAAGGTCAAATAGAATTGTTATCGATGGTTTCCCATAATTTACGTTTAGAGTTTCGCCAAGAAGTTAAAGCGGATGAAGTGGGCCATAAATCGTTGGAGTATATTATTGAGAAACAGGGACGTAATTCATTTTATCATAGCGTGGAACAGAGCTCGAATATAACCATGAGGTGGGTCTTAAGGCGAAATGGTGGGTGTTGGAAATGCATATAATGTTGTATTGTGTTTGGTTTTAATTTATTTTAGACTCAAATTGACTGATATTAATATAAGGGCTCGTACCGGCGATATACCATTGAGAACAAATAAAAAACTTCCTTGGCTGGTTAAAGGTAAGTTGTTAATTTAAATTAGTTGATCAGTTTTTTTTTTAATAATTAGTCCACGTAAAGCTCTATTACCATCTTCTATGGAGGTAAAATTTTTGGAATTTTTAAACTCGTTATTTTTAATTAAACATTTTCTTTTCTCTTTTTAGTACCCATCAACAGTGATGAATTCATAAGCTTTTGGATAAGAGTGCTACGCGAAGATATACCCGATTTAGCAACAGATAACTTTTATCCACAAAAAATACTCATCACAATATGGCCCATATTTGAAATATCCTCTATGTTAAGCTGTCCCACACAGGCCAAGGAAACTACGGGAAAAGAAGCGGCGATACATTTACCAGGTCAAGGTGCACGCCACATACTAGATGTACCAGCCACACATCTTACAGAACATCAAATAGATTTCATGTATAGCTTTCCTGTGGGAACAGCCTCCCGCAAGAATTATACCCTAAAATTAAAGTCCTTGGATTGGCAGAAATTCTTCTGGTATGATGAACAAAAATGGAATATAGAGCAGACTTTAAGTCTGCTGGCTAAACCAGTTACACGAAGTTGGCCTTTGAACGATGAAGAAGAGTTGAAGGTGAAACGAATCTCTGAATCGACTCACGAAATCGATGTCATCTACAATACAAGAGTAACCAGGGAATTCGCCTGCACCCTTAAGTTGGAAGTGGCTCCCTGGGGTATGTTTATAAATGCCACTGGCATACAAATACGCATATGTGAGTTGGGAGTACAGCCCAAGGAGCTAAAAGTTGATGCAAATGGTTTGGAAATGTTATTCAACATATCGCAAGGTTTTAGTATAGGCATACGTAATGGCTCCAATTGGTTACAGTCTCTGCCTATATATTTGGAAAATGCCCTAGTAACACAAAGTAAACATTTCTATACCGTAAACGAGGGGGAATACACCGATATTGTCATCTTGAGGGGCAATGAAGTGATTAAATTTATCCTAACACTAAAAATGGAAAATAATCGTAAAATGTTTAAATTGTCTTCGAAATTTGCAGTAGTAAATCATACCAAAAATCGTTTATGTGTACTACCTTTTGCCATGGATCATAAGGAGAGTATATTACGAAAAGATGTAGAACATTTGGATGCCTCCACCACGAAGACAGTATTGAGAGCAACACCCTACAAACAAAACAGCATTGGTATTTCCCTAAGTCAATTCTACGATATAAATGCTCAAAGCGCACAACGTTCTGTAGACTCGGCTTTTATTTATTTTGTGGTTATAAAACATTGTGCAGATACAGACATTTCCATACCTATTCCCTTAACTTTGCCCTTCAATCGTAAATGTTTAAGCATACAAAATGGCCGAGAATCTATTGCTTTAATGGTCTCGCTGATTGAACATGAACAGGTCTATTATTTAACCATATTTGAGGATGTGGCACCGGCTGTTTTGATCAATAATCAAACGGACTGTCCATTTTTAATTGCACAAACGAATGCTGGTGAAAATAGTAAAGTATCTTCGACCACATCGGAATATGAGGGCAAACATTTGGAATGGTATCATGTCATACCTAAACAAAGTAAATCTTTTTATACACCGCCCTCATGGTATACCCACTTTCCTGACGTTGAGACAACTTTGTGCAATATCACTTTGGCCTTGTTTGGTGGTAAGTCTTCAGCTATCCTTTAACATTCAATTGCAATAATATATTTCATATTTATTTAAGATTTATCTACCAAAAAATCCATAAAATGGTCAAAACCCATACGTTTGGATAAAATGTGGAAGAAATTTTTACACATACCTGGCCATGGAGATGTTAAAGTTATAATCTGTGATAAACATCGTGTTATTAGATTAAATATTTATTATATATCACAGGTAAGTTATTTCTATAAAAAATTGATTTTGCCATTGAATTTATAAATGACTATACAGCTATGGACAGAGAAATAGCGCACCGATGTTCTCTGAATTGCCAAACGTATATTATATTGAAAAATGGAATGATAAAAACGTGGAGTTCTATGATATTCTTTTGCTCGACTCTGCTTTCGTTGGCAATGTCCTGTTAACTTTTGCACGTTCTTTATTGTGTTAAAAATGAACTTTTCTTTGCTTAGACAATGAAATAGCGCACAGTTATTTCGATTTCAAACAAAAATAATTGAAGCTAATTATTTCGGTGGTAAATTCTTGTGTAATTTAACAAAAATATTGTTTATCATTAACCCCCTGGCTCACGATGTCGAACGATAACGTTCGCTTAGATAAGACTTAAGACACAATTTTTTTATCGTATCTATTTTTTACTCAATGAAGTTTGTTTATTCCACAATCAAGTTTGTGTCTTAAGTCTTATTTAAGCAAACGTTATCGTTCGACATCGTGGGCCGGGGGGTAATTTTGTCAACCAAAATGGAAAGAAGACTGGGGGGTTACTTTCTATTGCGATGCGAAAGCAAATTCGATGCGTAAGAGTATCAATTTGTACGCTTATCGCATCGAATTTGCTTTCGCATCGCAATAGAGAGTAATCCCCCGCATTGCACTGGTCAATCGAGAAAAAAAACTTCACAAACAGGATATCAAAAAAAAAAAAAATAGCTGAAATAGTTGGATATTCTCGAAAGATGGTTTATAATGTGATTAAATGTGTTAAATCAGATGCAAATTTGCTTAATGTAAAGAAGAAGAACTTTAAACTTAATATGGAGGATAAAAGTTAGCTAGATCCTTTCAAGTAATCGAGAACAATAATGGCTGAAATTATTGAAGAATTTGGATTAAATGTTTCCAGTAGAAAATCAGCTTTATGGTCGTGCAAGTAGAAAAAATTACTTCTGTCAAAAAAGAATATAAAGGCACGATTATCTTTTACAAAACTATTTTGTTCGGGAAATGGGTGCTTTTCACAGATAAATCCAAAATTAATATGGTTAATGCTGATGGAAAAACGTTGATATATCGAGAAAGGAACCAAGAATTCAATCCCCCTTACAGTACTAAAACAGTAAAGTGCGCTATTTATATGTCCATAGCTGTAAATCACAAAAATCGATTTTTTGAGTGAAAACTTAAAATTGGTTGTAACTTTTTCTTAATATTCGTTTAAATGGAAAAAGAACGTTCTTTTGTGATCACCGATTTTTTAGGGAAAACTTACAATCAGCTTTAACTTTGTTAATATGCGTTTACATGGAACAACGAAGTTGTTTTCTGAACACCCATATTAAGCTTAAATTTGAAGTTATTCATGTTTAATATGTACAATTTTGCACTATCATTACAAATTTATTTTGATTTTTACACATTTTTCAGCAATTGGAGTTCTCTGTTAAAGATTTGCGTTCACGACTCTCCATCACTGAGCCTACAAAGATTCTACCCAAAGAACAGCCAACAGCTGACCATGCATCTTCCTCATCTCTACATCCTGCAACGAAAATGTACCAAGATACACCTCAACAATTAACTACCGAAGTTTGCCAACATTTCCGTAATGATTGCGACACCATGCGACAGGATCTTAAAGTAAGATTCTATGTTAAAGAAATAAATTTAAGTCTACACACTGACAACAGTACACGTCAGTATATGAAACGTGACGTAGTATCCATATATGCCGATGACTTGGTGTTGGCATATGAGGACAACGAAGATGATCGCATCATGAATATTGTGATACCTAATTTACAAATTGACAATCAGTTATTTTCGACTGGAAAATATGATTTTCCAGTGATATTATGTGCCGAAGAGCTGTATGAGAAAAAGGACTGTGTTCCCGAACCATTTTATTTGGAGACTTATTACAGAATGTTAAAAGAAAGAAACGTAATGATTAATGTAAAACTGAAACTGTTTGAAGATGAATTCAAAATGAATTCGTTAAATTGCAAATTGAGTCCGGTACGAGCGTACATAGAGGATGCTTATATAACCGATTTCTTAGATGCCTTGGTGGAGTGTGAACCCTCAAATTGTGCCTATAAGCCGAAATTGGAATACGAACGTAAAATTTTGGTGGAGAATCAAGTTAGCATACCCAGAGATGTAGAGATGCAGGCCATCTATGCTGCAGAACCTCTACAATTGAGAGCTTTTTGCATAGAATCGATGAGAGTTTTGTTATCGGTGCACACTTCTGTGCGACTTTATATCGCCTTGGATCATTCACCGTTATCGTTTTCTTCCTATGAGCGTTCGCATCTCTTGACTATGCCTTTGAAGTTTGGCCAATCTTTAGGCATGCATTATTTATCTGGTGCTATATTTGGGGCCGGCTGGGTGGTGGGTTCCTTGGAGATCTTGGGCAGTCCTAGTGGCTTAGCGCGTTCCGTTACTACTGGCTTAAAGGATTTTGTATCCCTACCCGTTCAGGGCCTATTCCGTGGACCCTGGGGTTTCATTGTGGGCGTTACCCAGGGCTCGGCTTCTTTGTTAAGAAATGTAACTGCTGGCACAGTGAATTCTGTAACAAAATTAGCTGCCTCGGTGGCTAGAAATTTGGATCGTTTGTCTTTGGATGACGAGCATATCGAAAGAACAGAAGCTCTAAGACGTTCTCGACCACAAGGTTTTACCGAAGGCTTTTCACAAGGCATGACAGGTTTGGGTATAAGTATGCTAGGAGCTGTTGGTGGCTTAGCTCATCATACCCTCGAGGCTCGTTCCACGGTTGAGGTGTTTACCGGCATTAGCAAAGGTTTGGTGGGAGCGTTTACAAAACCCATTAGTGGTGCTGCCGAATTATTGGCATTAGCTGGCCAAGGCATGTTACAAACTGTAGGTTTCAATGCCATGCCTAGACAACGCTATCAGTCAATATGCCGCAATATAGCTACTGAACCGTCTGGTTATCGTATATGGAAGTTATTACCGGTGGAGTTATCTTCCGATCAAATATTATTTTATCATGAAATCACTTTGTCGATAGATGATCAACTAAAGCGTGGCTATGTTTTTCTAACATCAGCCGTATTTGCTATTACGGAGGCCGAATGGGATAAATTGCAATTTGCTTTTCCGGTTGATAAGGTGGATATAACAGCTGATAATCAGGATAAGACATTGTACTATGTGCATTTGAAACATGAAAGACAGGAGATAGAAGAGGTAAGGCATTCATTATTTTACAACCTTAATTATTTGTTTTACATTTATATGTAATTTTAAACATCCGCAGAATGTCAGCTATACCAATGAACGCATTATGAATTTTCTGCACACTTCATCCATTAAAATGACTTCAGATTCTCTCTATGATTTATTACAAAGCGGTGGCTCTCTAACACCTGGCGGTTATAGGCGTCAACAGACCTTGGATTGGTCATTTTATATAAGTGAACATTTGGGAGAACATATAATGCGTTATTTCAAAATATTAAATTCAAAAATTATTCAAAATTAAGTAAGTTTATGTTTTTTTTTATTTTATTTATTTTTACTTTTTATAAATTTTGGTATCATTTTGTAGTTAAAAGAACGATAAATTTAAAAACGAAATTCTTAAAAAAGACTGTAAACAGTATAATGTTGTATGTATATAAATTTATGTACTAATTTTTAATAATTTTAAATGTTTTAGCGTTATACTACCACTATATATTTAGAATACATATACATAAAACTATTATTATAATATAATTTTCTTTTTTTTCTCTACTTTTTACATGTTTAGAGGTGGCTGTTATTAACTTTTGTTCTCAATAGAAATTCTAATATTTAAATGAAAATAAAACCTTGTTTATTTAAATGGTAAGTTTGTTGAACATTTCACAAATAAACATTTATGTTTATAATAATTGGTTAAACTAATTTTTTTACAAAATCCGAATTATTAGTTTCGAAGTTTTTAAATTTTTGGTCATTCGTTGACTAAACAATGTATAAAACTTTTAATTTATAGAAACTTTAAGGGTTTTATGCGTTTTATAAAATTAGTTGCTAAAACTAGTTTAATTAATTTCCTTCATAATAAAATTTGGTGAAATAAAGAGTACATTTACTTTATTATTTAACTTTGTTTACAGAATTCATTCGAAAATGTTCAAGAATATAAAATAAAAGCCGATATTAACATTGAATAAAGTAATTAAATTAAGGTAAGTTTAAAACAAATATTATAATCTTAACATATGTTTTATTGAGCACATCAAACTGCTGAATTTTTGTATCAAAAATGTCTGTCTTTATTTTTTTTATAAAACTTTGAATTGCTAATGCGACTTATGATTATTGAGTGCTCACAAAAAAATTGTTCGGAGATCGAAGCAATTAAAAAATAACTCCCTTGCATACAATCATCTAGTCTATTTGTATGGTACCATTCAATACATATATTTTTAGTCGTATTGTCAAAGATTTTTTATATTCTTACGGTCTCAAATTATACTTAATATGCTTAGCTACAATTTCTACATCTTCCAACTTAAAAGCAATACATTCAGAAATCTCTTTGCTTATCTAGTAATTTTCATAAATGGTCAGCGTTGCTGTTTTTATACTTTTCATCAGAGACCGAAAATAACAGGGGCCAAATTACCGCATTCGTGATCGAATGAGCTATCGTATCGAAAAATGATTTAGATATCGAAATTATGATAAAATGTACTAAATTTCTTGCTCGATATCGAATGTCATAATCTCAAATTAGAAAATTACGATCAATTTAACTCGATATCGAATGCGGTAATTTGGCCCCAGACCCACTTTTATTTTAGCGATTAATTGGCAGCATTTACCATTTAAGTGATTCATAAGAGAATATTTTAGACTAGTTGTTGAGAGAAGCAGAAAAGAAAATTACGGAAATAATCAAGATGAGTGATTTACATTTAATTTTTTTTCGTAAAAGTCAGGTTATAACTATTTTCGAACTTTAAAAATAAATGGCAAAAGTTCATTTGATGCAAATCAATGACGTCTGAGTAAAAAATTTTAAATAATTGAATGTTTAAATTAAAAAAAATAAATTTTAGGACAAAATACAAAAAATTTACATAATTAAAAAAAAAAACATAAATTTTGCAAAAACTCGAAAAACAAAACAAAATCCACAACTTTGCAAAGAATTTAAAATTTTATAAATAATTAACATAAAAAAATTTTAATTCATTAAGTCCACAATTAAATTTTAAAAACATTCGTATATAATGTATCGGGTTTTTCAATAAGAGCTCTACAAAAGTTTTTTTAAATAAAACAAAAACGGTTTTATATCAATGAAATTCTTTATTCCTGTGAAAGTACGTTCGATTACATTATGTATGGAAATCGATTTCTTTTGCATGGCCACCACGGGCACGCTTGCAAAAGTCCAGACGCTGAACACAATTTTCGATGGTTTTTAAGCATAAATCGGCAGATATTCGTACCAAGTTCATCAATCGTCGCTGGCTTGTTGGCATCGACCATAGACTTGTCGTAGCCCCACAGAAAATAGTCTAACGGCGTCAAATCGCACGACCGAGGCGGCCAATCGGCTGGGCCATTTCGTGAGATAACGCGTTCTCCAAACTTGGTTTCCAATAAATTGATTGTGACATTAGCTGTGTGGCTTGTCCTGTTGGAACCACATGCCCTCAATTGGTTCCAAAAATATTCTGTTATCATTGAACGGTAGCGATTCCCATTCACAGTAACGTGCCAGTCTTGATCATCACGGAAGAAGTACGGCCCAATAACGCCGCCGGCCTATAAACCGCACCAAACCGTAATTTTTTCGGGATGCAATGATGACTCATGGAGTACGTGTGAATTGCTGTCTGACCAATAACGCATATTTTGCTTATTGATGAAGCCATTCAGCCAGAAATGAGCCTCATTGCTGAAGATGATTTTTCGATAAAAATCCGAATCATTTTCAAGTTGTTGCTCAGCCCAATTCACGAACATACGACGCTTCTGGTGGTCAAGCGGCTTCAGTTCTTGCGTCAATTTGATCTTGTATGGATGTAGGCCAAGATCTTTTCACAAAATTCGCCACAACGACATCACAGAGATGCCCAACGCTTGAGAACGACGTGTGAGAGACACATTTGTGCTTTCTTCAACTGAAGACTCAGCGGCACGGGAACATTTTCTACTGTGCCTGTGGATTAAAATTTTTCCACTAGACGCTCCATTGTTGATCTGGTAGGAAGATTATGATGACCATAAATTGGACGTAGCGCTCTTAACGTTGAGGCCAGTGACTCTGAATTTCGGTAGTAAATTTTAATAATTTCGACTCGATGTTGGCTCGTATATCTTTCCATCATGAAATTGCAAACCTTACTGAAGAGAAATGTCAAAAGAACGGCAAAAAACATGGCGTCGTTTCCTGTCCCTATCGGTCTACTTCTGTAGCGTCCCTGTTGAAAAACGCTTTATATAAAAGAGAAAATATGTTAATTATATTCCTGATCAACTATAATTGAAATAATTTGTCTCTACCCAAGGCATTAAAAAACAACAAAAAATGTATAAAAGTTATACCAAACCATGTAAACAAATATCAGTTTATAACAGTTATTTCGAGTGATTTATTTTTAAAAACAAAATATAAATCACAATTTTGATTTTTGATGGACGAGTTATTTTCGGCCTCTGCTTTTTATTCCATTCCCCATTTTCAAAAAAACTAAGCATGTAATTAGGATAAGGTTTCTGATAGAATGTGACACGAAAAAACTAAAACGGCAGCAGTTTTGCTTGTGTGTAAACAAAGTTATAAAACAAAATGTATCGACATTTTTGTTCGCAATCCTTAGATATGACTGCTGCATTTGAAATGAATCTGAATCCTTTTTCAAATAAAAAATAAATGTATTTTTTCGAACATTAAGCTGGCCGTGGCCATTTGCTTTACGGATTCTGTTAAAATTGTGTTATAAAGACTTTATAAACCCCAGGAACTGTATACCAAGCTTCTTATAGCCTTTATTAGTTTCGAGTTTCGACATGCCCAAAAACATGTAACATGTACGAGTACAAAATTAATATAATATAATAGTATAGAATAGAATGTCTGAAGATCATTATAAAAATCGTTTATATCTAGTATTACTTATTTGTATAGATTCATATGAGTTTCTCTTAAAATTTATTTAAAATATTTCTCGATTGAAATTATTCGATGTCATATTTTTGTTTATAACTAACAAGTATATCAAATACAATACCGTAGAAAATTTGCCTGGTGCAAAACGACCAAAGCGTTTTACAAAAACAAACCCAACATCTAGTGCTGTTAAAATAGCTTGAAAATGTTACGATAACTTTTTGAAAACCTATAAGCGAGCGATTACAACATGTTTGCATAAAAATGCCCTACATGGTGGGATGTCAAGTAAGAAGCCGTTTATGTATATCAAGAAACAACCAAACCAAACTTTTTAATTTCGCAAAAAAAAAAAACTAAATAAGCGAAATTAAATTTTTTGGAATTATATTCTTTTCACCGATGAAAGTGAGTTTAAAACCGCTTTAAAAATATGGCGAACAAGAACAAAGCAATTAGTAATAAATATCTTACCAAGACGCTACTACATGGCTGAGGATTAGTAATGGTTTTGGAGTTGTATGGTTTTATGAGGGGTCGTTAATCTTACATTATAGAATCTATGATGAAAAAAGGAAGATTATGTCGACATTTTAAAAAAACAATTTAGCTCCTAGCGTAAAGGAATTAAAACTAGCGCAGAACTAGATTTTCCAACAGGATAATGATCCTAAGCATATCTACAAAATTGTGAAACAGTGATGGCTCAATCATTGTCCAAAAACTTTGGATCATTCACCGCGGTCCCCAGACCACAATGCTGTGGGTATATCTCGACAAAAACAATTTAGCAAATAAATATTTCTTGCAAGGATAACCTAAAGGCAATAATACAGGAAGAATGGAACAAAATTTCTCCTCATTTCACTAGAAAAGTACGTCTAGAGGATTGATACCTGTGAAAAAGTCCAAATGACTACAAACAAAATATTAATAATTTTAATATTAAGCGTGATCCATTTCGAGGTTCCCTACTTTTTAAAAGAAAAAAAAAAAACAAAAAAATTCAAATTGTTTTGCATTTATTTTTTCAAGATTATGTCTATCAAATTTTGGCCGTTGCTACGTCACAGATGGTCTATCCGTTGAGTCCAATTTTCGATGACTAGTTCGAGCATTTCGACTGGTAACTGGCGAATGACACGCGTGACGTTTTCCTCCAAGTCCTGAATCGAAGCGGGTTTGTCCGCATAAAATTTAGACTTTACATATCCCCAAAGGAAAAGTCTAACGGCGTCAAATCACACGATCTTGGTGGCCAATCGACCGGCCCAAAACGTGAAATTATGTGCTCCCCGAAGTGTTCTCTTAATAAATCCATTAATTGATACGATGTGTGGGAAGTGGCGCTGTCTTGCTGAAACCAAATGTCGCTGAGATTACGAGCTTCAATTGCAGGCATCAAATAGTCGGTTATCATGGCACGATAACCGGTTACGTTCGCACCGACATCATTTTTAAGGAAATATGTACCGATGATTCCAACGGCTCACAAACCACATCAAACCGTTGTTTTTTCTAGATGAAGTGGCAGTTTTTGAATCTCTTCAGGTTGTTCTTCATCTCAAATGCGGCAATTTTGTGTGTTTACATTCCCATTGAGCCAGAAACCGGTCTCATTGCTGAACAAAATTTGCCTCGAAAACGTCGGATCTTCTTGGAGCTTTTCAAGAGCCCATAGAGCGAAGCGATGCCGCTTGGGAAGGTCGAGCGGCTTCAGTTGCTGCACAAGCTGTATTTTGTACGTTCCGCTGCGTACACTTTCAGCTACGGTCGCTATATAATAATGAATGCTGGGTCTCAAAATAGGTGCTAGAAATAAAAGACATTTGAAAAAGAAAATTGTGTGATTTCGGCACTGAATGATGAACAAATGTCATTGCATAGCGAAATCTTACAAAATCTCTTCTTCCGCAAAAATAATTTATGCTTACCATCATTTTTGCCTCAAAAAAATTTAAGTCTTAACATACCACAAACGGTAACTTCTTTAAATAATCTGAGTAATTGAGTCTTTTGGTTTTTTTAACCATTTTTTAAAAAATAAATATCTTTTTTAAAACAAAAATTTTAAGTTTATTTTATTTACTTTTGAATTGACGTTTCTCACAAACTTAGGTTGTAAGATTGCACAAAACTTAAAAAGGGGCTTCATGAAACAAGTCTCGCAAGCTTGACTAATTGCACAAACGGCAATTTAAATCAATATCATGACTTAATATTTTCAATAGAAAAAATATTCAAAACTTTGGCTAAAAATTAATAAGAGTAATTTTTAGTTGTAAATATATTTATATCGTTAAAATGTTTTTCGCTGGCAATTTTATTAATTTTTATTGGTACATATATATTTATTTAAACGAGTTTGAGAATTTATTTTATAACAGTTCGATTTTGCTAATACATAATTATGACAACTAAGTATACTTACTATGTGAAAGTGTAAAGCGTAATTGCCGCTGGCCATAGACAAAATAATGAACATAATAAATTAATTTTTAACTAAAAAAGTCCAAACCCGAAAGAGCAAAATATAATTAAACTAAATGTAACTTGTTCGCTTAATCTTTGAGTTTATTCCAGTTCAAATTACCTCAGTTATGCAAAATAAAAAAAATAAAAAAAAAAAACAGAAATAAATTCAATTTGTTATTGGGAGCAAGAGCTGGAAAAATGTTTCTTTGTAGGAAAATGTTTAAAAGTTGCAATAAAAACTGCGGTTATAAAAACTTAAACATGCTTATATAAAGCAAGGACAAGTAACTTTAAAAGTAAATAAAAAAAAACCAAAAAAATCTACCATTAACTAGTGGATAAGGACCCCAACGAAAACTCTTGCCACGCTTTAACAATTTTACACATGTGTATGACGACGAGTTGATATAATTTCGTTTAATTTTCTTCAAGAGGAATTTTATTTATACTCGTATATGGTTTAGTATGTTTGTACATAAAAACAAGTAAGAGTGCTATATTCGGCTATACCGAATCTTATATACCCTTCACCATTGTTGTGGATGCATAAATATATTATATACATACATATTAGAGACGTGCATTATTACACTACAAAGTATTGTACAATGTAGTATAATTGATAAATACCTTGTATATGTTGTGCAAACGAGAAGTTGTAAAGTAAATGTTGTGCTGTTGTCAAACAGATGGTTGTAGATGTTGTGTCGTTCTGGTTTGATCACTCTACACAGAACATCGCATGTTCGTTCTACTATGTTGTATTGGGAACTACACAACATGCATTCATTTCTCTCTCTCATATACGCAAATACTTATTGTACTTATAGTGTGCTTGATATAAAATTTTTATTTATTTTTATGTTATGTTAAAATGAATACCTTTGAAAAATTAGTATTTTTTACTATTCACCTTTTCTGGTATAAATACAAAATTTTTCCATCCCAAAAACAAATAAATTTGTCTTTTTATTCTATTTTACTGCAGTTAGACAAAAATAGTATTCCACAAATACTCACTACATCTGTTCGAAACGATATACTACTTTGTATTGTGCAACTTGTATGTAGTATTGTAAGTTGATACAACTCAACTACACACAACCTACGAGAGTAGAGCACAACATCTACAAATACAACATAAATGAAAACAGGCACTCAAACTTACTCAAAAAAGAAATCATGGCCAACTTGTACGATGTTGTGTACCAATGCACGTGTATAATACATATATACTTATATTAATACACTTTGTTTGATAGTTTTTTTGATGAAATTTTCAGAGGTTGTTTTGGATTTTTGCTCATATCACCGTTATTTATGGACGGATTTTGCTGATTTTAAATAGCAAACTTCACGAAAGCATGTCTGACAGAATTATTGAAGATTTGGATCCCGAAGATATCTGGGGACTTTAGAAAATTGATTTCAACAGACAGACGGACATGGCTTAATAGACTCCGCTATCTATAAGGATCCAGAATATATGTACATACATATATACGTTATAGGGTCGGAAAATTATATTGTGGAAATTACAAACGGAATGACAAACTTATATATACCCTTCTCATGAAGGTGAAGGGTATAAAAATATACACATATATGTATTACGCGATTGAAATAGTACTCGTATATGGTAATGTGTGAAAATGTTGCATGAATGTTTGTGATACAGCGACAACATATACAAATATTGTGTATTGTGAGTGTATGCTTTGAAGGTATTACATATCCGTTTCCCTTTCATTGCACATAATAATGCTCTGTATTTCATTAAGTTGCATTTTTATACCCACCACCAAAAACATGAAGGTTATTTAAGTTTGTTATACCGTTTGTAATACATGGAAATATTGGTCGTCGAACCAAAAAGTCTACTTCTCTAACAACTTGTAATTCGTACGGCACAATTTTCTTTCAATTCATATATTTTAACACCCAATAATTTCGTTAATATTGGCTCGATTTAGAAAAACTTTTTTTATAATTTGGGATATATTTACATAACAAAAATTTCAATTCGTTGAAACCCCTTTTTTTAAGAAAATAAAAAGTGCAGGTACTTAAAAAATTAAAAATACAAAATCGACCATTATTTATTCGCACGGCTTATCTAATTAAAATTAATATTGTGTAACATCACCTTTTGCTTTATTTACGGATTTCAATCGTTTATTCATGGAATTTATTAAGCTTTGACATTCATCCGGTGTTATGGAATTCTATATTTCTAAGATTTTTTTCTTTAAATCGGGGATGGTGGATCACTTCTGATGCGTCTTTTCATTATAGCCCATACCGATTCTATCGGATTGAGGTCCTGACTGGATAAGGGTCACTCAGCGAACCATTTCTTAGTCAATTTAGCTGTGTGAGCAGGTGCCCCATCCTGCTGGAAAATGTTATCGCCAAAGGAACTTAGGCTTTCTATTGAAGTTAGTAAGTTTTATTCAAGAATGCTTATGTATCTTGCAACATTTACTGTACTTTCAATAAAGCAAAGTTGCCCACACCCTTAGCAGACATGCATCCCCCAAATCAAAACACTGGCTAGATACGCTTCTGTGGGCTTTTGCAGAACTTGCGATCTAACGTCCCCAATTTCCAAATCGAACTTGGACTCGTCACTTAAAATAATTGTATTCCACTGACGCTGTGTCCAGGATTTCCGTTCCTTTGCCCATGTCAATTTTTTTTGTTTTTGTTTGGCCGTGATTTTGCCTTTGAAGTACGAATTTTTAGACACAACTACTTATTTATTGAACCATATCATATTTACCTTATCAAATCCGTAACCTATCTTGTGCAAATTTTTTCTTGTTGTTTCTCGTCCAATGTTCTATTCTGGGTCTTTATAAGATTCAAAGACGATCTGGCCTTGTACGTTTGTCTGTCCGTTTGTTGATGGAGCTTCGATAAAAGAACACATGTCTTGTATGGCTTTATGGCACATAAATGTCTATAGAAAAGCAGTATCCACACAAAATTAAGCAAAAGCATGTTTCATTAGTTTCAAGTATTCATAGATGAAACTATTGGCATTTTGTGGTGGGATGTAATGCTGGAAACAGTAATCTAAAATGACTTGGCCAGATAAAACTAGTGGTGGATAGCTAGTCCTTTTTGGACCAATCAGTATAAAATTTAGTACGATGTTTTACATATACAAGGCGGCGCAAAAGTAATCCTCCTATCAGAAAATGCTATAAATTTTGCGAGGCCCCTAATGTCAGTTCTGTTTTGACATTTGTGTAGTAAACACATGCGAAATACACGTTAATAAACAATGTTACGCTACACTGCTCCAGAACGCGGAATATTGCTGACAGATCTGACATTAGGGGCCTCGCAAAATTTATAGCATTTTCTGATAGGAGGATTAGTTTTGCGCCACCTTGTATATGTATATGAATTTTTTGTGTTGAATTTCAACTTGATAGTTATTTTTATATGCAATTTATGCGAATTTAAATGATTTTCGGGACTATATCAAAATAGGGACCGATGCAAACAAAATAACGTTTTGAGATTTCTTGTTGCATGAAACGGATTTTCTATAGACTAGGGGGCTATGAGTAGTCGTGGACAGATTCTTGTCATTTTCAATAGAACTTGTCCTTCTATAATAAAAATAAAGTGTGCTAAATTTCATGATATATTTTATATTATCTTTGAAGCAAATAGTAAAAAATATATGAAAAATATCGATGTTGTCTGAAACTTTAGGCTATAACTCGTATCCTACTGGACCTATTTTGAACATATTCAATACATTCAAAACATTTCGGTGGAACAGGGTATGTTTGGGAAAAATTTCATTGCTGTAGATTTTTTTTCGAAGCTCTATCGTGCCTTCAACAGATGAAGAGACGGACATGGCTTGTTCGTCTTAGAATCTTATAAGGACCCAGAATATAGAGTCTACGACCAATACTGCCATGTGTGGAATGACAAACTTAAATAAACCATCTTTTTGGTCGTGGGTATCGAAAAAAGCGTCTATTTTTAAGCAACCTATTGTAGGCGATAGAACGGGTTTAAACCGCTACAACGGGTTTAAATAAAACAACGACAAATTCTTTTAAATATCATATAACTCAGATTAATCTAGTTTTCTTTGTAAACTTTTTCTTAAAAAATACGAATACTTTACCACGCAACTGAATCAATTACACATATGTTCCTTTTTAATGAATTTTAAAGTTGCATTTATTCCATCAGTTATTCGGTACGTGTTATTTAGAAAGACATTTAATTAAACATTTTCGTTTGCACCTGCAGGAATACTTATAATACTATTGCTATATTTATTCTGCTACTATTAATGTTGTTTATGCCATTATTGTTGTTGTTGCTGTCGCTGTTCTAGTTTTTTTTTAATTCTTTTGACATTTAAAGTGCTAGAAAGTATGTGGAAACTTCTTTTGTGCAATGCATTCATTCATTTAACCGCGTAGTTATGGATTATTTTTAACATTATTATATGTACTGTTTTGAATAATAAGTAGATAACGTCTTGGGGAAGGTAACACCAAAGGCATGTCCACACACTAACCATTTACTTATACTTATATGCTAAGTTTTAAAAATCTCCTAACATTAAAATATAATTTATAATATAATTTATAATATAATTTATAATATATTGTATAATATATTGTATAATATATTGTATATATGTATTGTATACCTTACATTTAGAATTAGTTCCCTTTATTTCTACAATATCTGTAACACCTCAACTATTTAGACAGACAATAAATACACAGATGCGCGTATTTTATTTTCCAAATTAAAGGAAAACAACAAGCAACGTTAAATTCCTATCGAATTGTTTTTATAAATAAAACTTAATTAAATTTTCATTCTAATTGCTGGAGAAAACAATTTGCTGAATAACGAATGAAGCAGAAATTGTATTTACAGCAATGTTTTTGTAAATGGCAATACAATACATCTGTGTTTAACTATTATTTAAAAGAAAAATACAAATAACGAAATAATTATAATAGTTGCTTACACATTGCGGAATTATTTAATTATGTTGAATGATTTGGGTGTTAAAAAAGATAATGTCGAAAGGTCATCTAAAAAAAGACAAGAATAATAACAAAGACTAAGACTAAGACTAAGACTAAGACTAAGACTAAGACTAAGACTAAGACTAAGACTAAGACTAAGACTAAGACTAAGACTAAGACTAAGACTAAGACTAAGACTAAGACTAAGACTAAGACTAAGACTAAGACTAAGACTAAGACTAAGACTAAGACTAAGACTAAGACTAAGACTAAGACTAAGACTAAGACTAAGACTAAGACTAAGACTAAGACTAAGACTATGACTAAGACTAAGACTAAGACTAAGACTAAGACTAAGACTAAGACTAAGACTAAGACTAAGACTAAGACTAAGACTAAGACTAAGACTAAGACTAAGACTAAGACTAAGACTAAGACTAAGACTAAGACTAAGACTAAGACTAAGACTAAGACTAAGACTAAGACTAAGACTAAGACTAAGACTAAGACTAAGACTAAGACTAAGACTAAGACTAAGACTAAGACTAAGACTAAGACTAAGACTAAGACTAAGACTAAGACTAAGACTAAGACTAAGACTAAGACTAAGACTAAGACTAAGACTAAGACTAAGACTAAGACTAAGACTAAGACTAAGACTAAGACTAAGACTAAGACTAAGACTAAGACTAAGACTAAGACTAAGACTAAGACTAAGACTAAGACTAAGACTAAGACTAAGACTAAGACTAAGACTAAGACTAAGACTAAGACTAAGACTAAGACTAAGACTAAGACTAAGACTAAGACTAAGACTAAGACTAAGACTAAGACTAAGACTAAGACTAAGACTAAGACTAAGACTAAGACTAAGACTAAGACTAAGACTAAGACTAAGACTAAGACTAAGACTAAGACTAAGACTAAGACTAAGACTAAGACTAAGACTAAGACTAAGACTAAGACTAAGACTAAGACTAAGACTAAGACTAAGACTAAGACTAAGACTAAGACTAAGACTAAGACTAAGACTAAGACTAAGACTAAGACTAAGACTAAGACTAAGACTAAGTAAAGCTAGATTTACACGATTCTTTAAAATTGCTCTTCAAAATGCTTCAAACTCGTGTAAACAGCAAAAATTCTTCAAAATTTATTTATTTAATAGTTATTAATAGTTGGTTTTTTTTTGCAACATTGTTGGATTAACGTTCTCATCAACATATAAAAAAAAATTCCGTTTTATTGAAACCATTCAAACATCCGTAAGACACCCATTACAAAAATGGGTCCCTAGGTCCAAAAATAAAAATTTCGGCAAGTGCAGTTATATGGGAGGTGGGTGTGGCAGTGAGCGGTTTTCCAAGATTTTTTCAAAATTTCTTAAGTTAGCCCAGAGAAGTTTCTATTTTTTTCCAAGAAATGTATGGGGCGGTGCCACTGTGCTACGTATTGCTGCTAAATAATGACAATACACTGCGTATGATTATTATTTATTTTGCGTTCTTAAAGGAAGAATAATTCGTACTTATACGCCCAAGTAACTCAACAAGCAGTTAAACACACAAACAACAGCCAAATAACTTCAACAAATCATATCATCAACCAAAGATGGCTAAATTTTATTGTTGTTTTAATTTATCCATTGGGGAATGTTTGCCGATTGTTTGGTTTTGTATGTTTATTATAATTTTATGCAAATAATTGTTTTTTTTGTTTATTTTCATAAAATGTCTGTCAGTACAACGGAAACTTTCAGATTTTTTTCTGCTTTAAATTGGGTTAAAGTTGTTGGTCCTTTTATAATATTCCATTAAAAATTATATTTACATTGTTGTGTGTGTGTGTGTGTGTTTTTTTTACTTACTTTAGTTTATTTTAATTTAATTTATATTGTATACATAAAAACAAAAACGGAAGCATATTTATTATTTTGTTATCCTTTCTTATTGCAACAAAATCAATACCATATGTTTGTTTGTTTATTATTTGGGGATTTTTATTTTTAAAAAAACAATATATAAATGAACCGTGGTAACGGTTTTAACAAAAACGTTCACGAAAAAAGAAAAAAAAAATATTTTTACAAGTTTATACAAATATGATAATAAATATGGGGCAAGCAAAACTCAAAGCAGACTTTATTGGGATTGATTTGAAAAACAAACAAAAGAAATTTATGCACAAATTTATACCGTGTTTAAAATGTTTAAAATAGCAATGGTTATTCCAACTTTTGGCTCAAAAATAACAAATTTTGAAGCGTTTTGTTTTGGACTGATATTCTGCTGAAAATGGAAAAGTTTCAAGAAAGACCCAACTTACCTGTGAATAACAATAGTATTATAATAATATTGTGAAATGGCTTCTTCAAGCAAACTAAAATTGCTTTGTTGTTCCATAAATCATAAATTTGTTTTCTCTCATTCTATTGAATTTAGAACTTTATAACAAATTTTATTTTCTGCATCATTTTCAAAATAAATAAAATCAAATATTTTCTTTGTACATATTACATTTCCTGCAAACTTTGTACCTTTTTTATATTTGCATAATACATGATGGGAGATCTTTAGAATATAATTTTAAATTAAATCAACTTGAATCATTTAATAGTGTATATGTGCATGAATTGAGTGCAATATTAAGTGTTTAAGATGCCATTTAAATGCATACAAGTTAGTTTGTTGTATAAATTTGTTGTGCTTCAATTGCCATACAAATTTTGTTCAATTATGCACAAATGATAGGGGTGTAACTATGGCAGCCGTAAAAGTAGTGAAGAAAATTATGGGATTCTTTTTCAGTGTTGACTCTTTCATTGTGCCCTAACAGTAAAGGTATTAGAATGTTGCCTGCGTGTTTCTTATAAACTGGCAGATCTTAAAAATGTAAAATTGTACTCCTGTGTAAGGTCAGAAAGTTATTTTCTGCAGAATTTATTAGTTAGAGATTATCAATTCAAAATATTCAGATGTCGTATGAGACCATTTCTAACTCTTAAATCATTCTATTTATACATCTGATCATTCTAAATATATAAGTTTCTGCACTTAGTTACATAAATGTTTTAATATTTATTATTAAAAAAATGCTCAAATACTTCTGAAGCACAACTTCATATTCATTTATGAATATTTAAGATATGCTTAAATGAGAAACTAAAATTCATCTTTTCCTCCAAACACGAACTTATTAATCGCATTTTTTGTTATTGTCGAGAACTTCAGTACTGCTGCTATAACTGCCGAAGCTGGGAAAAATTTGGGGGGTGCTCATATATATGTCTATTATGTCAAACTGTTTTCTTCAATATCAATCCATTTTTGAATCGGATCAAAACTTTATTGAAGAGTGATGACGTCTAACAAGAGGTTGCAAATGTTTTTGCAGACATTATTTTGTATAAATATCCAAAGTCATAGTTTATGAGACGTGATCTTCAGATCACAACTGGAATTTGTTTGCAAATCCTTGACCTTTAACCAAACCGCATCCCATTGTTTGGTTTCAGCAACTGTTAGAGGTCCATTTTTACATGAAAATCATCATTCATTATAAGCAGATGCGGATAATAAAATAATGCGTCAGCGCTTTATAGTAAAAACCCTGCAAAAAACTTAAGTTAATAGAAATATACTGGATCAATTTAGACCTATTGCAGTCTTATCTGTCATTGATAAAATTTTTGAAAAAATTTTACATAATCAATTATCAACATATTTGCACAACGAAGATTTAATATATCCCAATCAATATGGTTTTCGAAAGGGTTGCGGTACAGATGAAGCGGTGGTGAATGTTGTGAATTATATTTGTGATGGTTTGGATATAGCTTTCACTGGAGGTGGTTCTATTTTTTTTATGATTTTTCCAAAGCTTTCGATCTAGTTAATCATTCAATTCTGGCTGAAAAATTAAAGGAGAAAGAGAACTCGAATTTTTTAGAAGTTATTTAGAAAATCGCAGGCAATATGTGGAAATAAATAAAAGCATAAGCTCAATATTTGCTATTAAGCATGGAGTTCCCCAAGGGAGTGTGCTAGGCCCTTTATTGTTTAATATTTATGTTAACGATATCAATAACTTGGGACTGCATGGAAAAATTGTAATGTACGCTGATGACTTATGCCTACTTTATCCTTATAAGGAAAGTTTAGTTTTTAAAACATTTGGAGAAAGAGATGCATCACTAATTGCAGAATTTGCGAGAATTAATAAATTAGTGCTAAATCACAATAAAACAAAACTCGTACGTTTTAGACCCCAACCAAGTCGTTTTTCAGGAGAACATCCATTATATATAGATGGAAAACCAATTATAGAAGAACATTCTATAAAGTATTTGGGAATTATCTTGCAAAACAATTTAACCTGGCATCATCACATTAAATATGTTCGGTCAAAAAACCAGCGTTGAATTTGCTGACTATGAATTAGCAAAAACACACAAATTTCTGCTTAGCTTACACTAAAAACTTTGTTAGTGAGCAAGCAACAGCGCAGCGCAAGCCAAACAAAACAAAAATAAAACTATTGACTGTAATCTAACTGTGTGATTTTATTTGCTGACACAGTCAGCCACAGCAATTCACTTAAAAAAATTTGCTGCTGCTTAAAACTTACAGTTTTTGAATTTTTCTTTAATGCTTTTGCTGAGCTAAAAACTGTGAACGTTTGTAGTGCTGAAGTTAAGCAAGTCTTGTTTTCGTGTGTTTCAATAATTTTTCAGTTGCCAAAATTAAAGACATTTTTTCAATATTAGTATTTTTATTTGATTTTAATTTTTTTGTAATGTCTTCTCAAACAAAATAAACTTTTTTGACTTACAATGCGATGACAAATAAAGCATTGTGCATCGCCATATATGTTTTCTATAAAAAAAATCATTTTCCCATTCTTCATTAATCATTTTGGTTTGAGTGTACTCATATACGTGTGTCAACGTCGCGCACACAGAATTTTATTGCTATACACGTGTGTATAGCATTTTAAAAAAACGCCCTCCACTGGTTTAAACATATTAAAATGTAAAGTTTTACAATAAATGTTTTTGGTTTGTTAGACTACAACTTTTTTTTCTCTTTTAAATGAGACCAATTTTTGATATCTCTTTATTTAGGCTCGAGTTTATTAAATTTAATTTTCATTAAATTATTTTTGCTGAAGGTAGGAATTGTTACATGAAAATTATCATTAAAATTTTTATTGATAAGCCTAAATAAAGAAATATCAAAGATTTAAAATGAACAGTTCAAATAAAAATAATAATTGTCCTTAAGAGACCAATTTATTTTTTAAGTTCCTGTTAGTTTTCTTTTAATGGAGCTCTGAAAAAAGCTGTGAGCCACTGTATATGTTATTCCATTTTCAAATAAAATCCCTATTAATTTAACACTTTATATATAATGGCCCATAATCAGAGTCATAGAAAAAGCATACTTTACGCAAAAGCATGCTTTTGTTTTAAATTCAGAACAAAATTTAAATGTTTTTGTTGTTTAAAAGTCTACTTTTACTTAAAGTATGCTTTTTCTATGACTATGATTATGTGCCAATATCTTTATTTATTTAAATATTAACACATTTTATTTTTATTAGATGAATAAAATTGGAATTTTTAAAGTCTTAAAAGTAAATTATAATAAAATCACTTTTAACTATAATAATATAATATTCATTGTTTATAAACATTTTGCTATATTCGTTACAAAACAAAATTCTATTAAATTAATAATCTAATAAAAGCAAATTATAGTAATTTAAGTAATTATAACAATTAAAACACAAGGGTTTCAAGGAGTTCATTTTAAAGAATTATCATGTCAATGAGAAAGTGTGTGGGTTGGTAGCATACATTTAGGCATTTTTTTTATTAAGCATAAGTGAGGTGTGTTAGAAAAATAATTATTCATTCCTTAAGTTAATAAATGTAGGCAATTCATTACAAACTTATTTGTATTTTTAGGATAAACTGTACAATTTTTACTACAATTCAGGTATGTGTTTTATTTCCCCTTTTGTTTTTAAAAAATGACAATAGAATTTATTCATTATCTTAGTAACATTTCATTTATAAGCAGGTTTTAAATTAATCAATAACAAAATAATAAACATATACATATGTATGTTTCAAACAATTATAAAGTTTAGTTTAAAATCACTTTAACTACATTTGAAAAACGACAATTATTTGATATAACTACAACTTTCAGCAGTTTTTATTTAATTTCGTTTATTAAATTCGCTTCTGTGTATGCTAAGTTGTTTCATTTTATTTTGTTAAAATTATATTAACTATTTATGTTGTAGTTCAAAAAGAAAAATTAAATATTCGTTGTTGTTATTAATGGAATAGTTGTGATTTATACATAAAAAAATTATCATGAAAAATTTTATGCCACTTATTCATAAGAAACGTTTAGGAAGGGTCAGACTATAATATTATATTGAGTCGTTTTGTTCTTGCTTTGAGTTATTAGTGATTAATACAATAACTTCCTTATTAACCAGTGTTGCCAGTTTAGCCTTTTCTATAACTAGATTTAGCCTTTTTACTTATAGCGTAGACAGACGACACAGTTAATTTGCATTAACAGTCTTAATTCAAATTAACTTGTGAATTATCCATTTTTAATGCGCATTAAGTTAGACGTAAATACACAAAATCAAACTGAATTTATGCAGTATAAATTTTAATATGGCAACATCGTCGAAAATCAATAATATGTTATCAAATTGTTTACTATTCTAAAATAAGAAGAAGACAATTGTAAAATTAAAATAATAAAAATAGATTTCCACAATTGCCTTTCTCTTATTTCAGAGTGTCCCACTGCGGTCCCCACATGTAGCAACACGTTCAGGTTGATGGTTGCTAGTGCATGAACAAGTTTTGCATTATGAAACAGTTTCAGCAAAAGTAATTTCAGCTTTGTTTTCAAAGAAATACTGTTTTTTCAGCAAATGCCAAACAAATTTTTTCATATTTAAATTGTTGTTGACAAACAAACAGCTGTTACCTAAATGCAGTTTAAATGCAGAAACTGTCGTCTGACACGGTAAAATCTTAATTCACATTAGTGAGTTTTTTAAGCGCATTAACTCTGTCGTCTGTCTACGGTATTACCTCTTAAACGCGAAATTTATGCTTTTTTAGCCTTTTTATTATTTTTAAAACACTCTTTTAAAGGCTATTTCCGTTTTTAAGTTAAAAAATATTTAACGTACAATATGAATGCTCTCGTTAAGCTGGCATCGTTTGATTATTAAAATAAGAAACCATTTTTAAAAGAACCATTGATACTAAACTGTCAACTTGAACTTTAACTCATTATCATGTGTTAAATTTTAAATGACATCGGTAGAGTTTTCATATAAATTTGAACAATTTACGAGAGATGTAATAGAAAACGGAATAATATGTGAAATTTCTGAAAAAATAGAACACGCCAAAAGTGTAATTTTTTTTAAGACAATTTAGGCAAAAACTACCTGCAAATATATTCACTATGTCATTATGAATTTCTTGTCCCGATAAACCTTTTTTATTTAAATATTTAATGACAACACAAATTTCTAATTTTCCATTGTAAAAACCCCGTTTCTATATGAAGGAGTTGCCAGATCGAAAAGAAATTTAACATGTGTTCATAGCAGAGATGGAAGTTTCCAAAACACTTAACTTTTTTCTGTTTATACCGGGCTTTCTGCTTTAGGCTTACAAGTTTCCATGAATACACTTCGGAAATTTTACTTTCACTCAAAAAAATATTGAAATTTAAAAATTTATTCTATACTGCTGATGAAATAACCATGATTAAAGCTCAATGACGATACTTTTAAAATTATATTCTACGTATATAGGTAAATGGACAAAGGTAGAATTAACAGTTGACTTTTGAATGGAGGTTAAAAAATGCCCTGCAAAAAAATTAATTACCTATAGTACTATTAAAATGCTGAATGCATTATTAAATATTCGATGTTCTTTAAAAGAACTTCTAAGAATGAAACAATTATTTATTATCTTTGAAAAGCTAAATAATATTTAATTGTACATTACCAACTCTTAAAAATCATCTATGTTGGGTGGATTTAATTTCATTCTTTAGCATCTACGATTAATCAATTCAAAATTTTAAGCTTATGGAATGACGAGATTCCATGTCAGGAACCGATTAAAAATTCGTAAATTAGTTAAACAGCATTTTTTTTTATATCTCCAAATTTGCTATTTAAATCCATAAAAAGGATAATTAAAAAATAACGACTTTGTAAAAGCATTTCAATTTTACACGTCGTGTCATTGGTAGTCAAGAACTTGCCTGCTCACTACTGGTTACATGCCTGATAAAAGGTACTTGAGAAGGGTAATGGAAGGCCCAGTAATGACTCATAGAAGGCGTAATTAAAGAATTTCTAAATACACAATCTTATTAAGAAAAATATTTTTTATGAATTCAGCATAAGTCTTTAAAGAAGGGTTTTATTTTAATCACATTGTGTGGGTATATAAGTTCTGCCCACACGCATTTTACACAACAAACTTTCATAAAATATGAAATTTATACACGTTTTCTTTATTAATTTTTATTATAACAAAATGAGAATATAATTACAAATCGTCAACGAAAATCCAAAAGGTCGTAACTACACATTTTAAATTTTTACAGGAGAAACAAAAAACTTTATAAATTTAAGACTATTTCATTCTTATTGGCCAAATTTCAGAATTAACCTTAAAAAACTGTTGTGGATTTTGTTTAATAAAAAGAATGTATAAATAATAATAAATAAATAATAGTAGTTTTTTTAGTAATTGTACTTAAGGCCTTTTGGAATCGTTTTTCCTGACACCAAATAGTCGTAACAACATAAAATTTTTTAATAAAAGTTAAAATTGGGATGAAAAAAATCCGCTTTTCACTCTTATTAAATATGTTTTACTTTTTGTTTTCTGTGTTTTGAATATAAAAGATACAAAGCTCATTACAAAGAGTTTAATGAATTCGTGAAAAATATACTTTATTTAAGAAAATAAAACAAAATTAAAAAAAAAAAACCGAAAATTCATTATTGTATGCACGAAAAGAAAAGGAGTTCACATTGCAAAGTAAAATTTATAAATCTAATCTGTGTATGGTAGGAAGTAAACATTTAAGTTCCTGGAGGTGTTCAAGCGTTCGTTGTACAACATACCTTGTTTAGTATGTTCTTTACGTTTTGATACATTTTGATTTTCTTCTTCTGGCGAAATGTTCGTGCCATGTATATCATTGAAATTTTCTCATTTAGTCGCAGCGTAAACAAAAACATATGAAAACATACTTACCTGCACAGATTTAGAATAATGCTTTAAATAATACTTCTTTGTAATTGACCTTTTGGAGTTTTCCACGCGAACACTCTTTACGTTTGTCCGTTCAACGAGATAATTAACATAGTGTATCTTTTCCTGAGCCCAACACATTTGCCAGAATGACGCAATGGGCTTCTTGCACAAAATTTTGAAGTACGCATAAAGACAACTTAAAGATGGAAGTTGTCTTTATGCTTTTCCACAAATATTGTCTTTTGTTTGGCCCGTGTATAATTTTCCTTTTATTCGGTTTATTTTATTTTTAAACTTTCTTATGAGAATAATGTTCACTATCAGTATCTATTTTATTATTTGGTAAGACACTAATATCCACAGCGTCCTTGTTACTAATTTGAAAAAAAAATTTAACTTTCAACTAAGAGTTAAAGAAATGCCAAGTTTGTTAGTCTATTTAGACACTAACATCGTTTCTGGTGTAGTGTATCCATGGTTAGGATTAATTAATGTTGCCATGCTGCTCAACTATGTTTATAACAGCGTGTTATCAACAATGTTTGTAATTAGAAATTTCTACTAATGCAAATATTGATATGTTGCTAAACATACATGTTTATCAACATGCTGTATATTGATAAACATGCGGTAGGTTAAAAACCGTTCCATTTAAATTAAACTATAATTTCGTGACCAGCACACACTATCTATATTTGGTTAATTTATTAATACACTCATAACTAAATAACTGTCATTCATTTCATTATTTTCGAGTAGTTAAATTGTTTAAATTACTAATTTACATGTTTTTTTAATATATTTAACTATAATAATATTTAGGTACACATTTATTTTACTAACTATTTACAAAAGTTTATATTCAAGGAACTTTGTAAGTTCGTCTGTTTTGTAAGTTTTGTATATTTGTTGTATTGTGTTTTGTTTTATTTTATTTTATTTGTTTAGTTTAGTTCTTATAAAATACATAAATTTCCTTAAATTTTTAACAACATTTAAAACAGATACTCATGCATGCCAAAATACAATAAATTTCGATTTTTGTTCATATAAAACTCAAAAACTCTGCTCACATTTAAACATTCAAACTTACACACCTTGAAACCTTAAAAGTATTTTATGCGAATAATAGCGAGTATATACAATGGCAGGGATACATACATACATACAAGTTTTACTTGAATAAAAAAGAAAATAAAAGTCTTTAAAATACTGCAGTAATTTTGCATTTGAACTTGGAGATGACATATGTATGTGCTAGCTCTTTGTTATGAGGAGAGTTTCATATTTTATTTAATACGAGTAAAGTATAGAAACTCAAATTAATTTTCCAAGTCCGGCATACTGCTGATGCCACTGATAGTAATTCTAGTTGAATACTTTTTCAGTTTGTACTCATTTCTTCAATATGAAATGCTCCTCATATGTATCTTAGAAAGAAATCTACACATTTAATGCCTGCAACAGCCAGTAGGGATTAAGTGCTTGTATTGATAAAAATTGATGAACAAAAGTTGAGCTAACAAATAAATAAATTTACACAAGATTCTTAAAGCCAAGTTTTATCATTATTATGGCTTGTGGAAGATGTGCTGCCACTGACACCTACAATAGCTACACCTAAACCTATGCCAACACTGCCAACAATTGTACTACTCGTTCCATTGTTAAATGAAGATGAATTTTTACAATTTTCTGTGATATAATCGCTTGTGCTCGTGTTGAATAAAACAGATTTGGCATTTGAATTTGAATTTGCATTTAAAATTAAGTTTAAATTGTTGTTCATGTGGCTGCCGCTAGTGCCAGTGCTAGTGCCAGAGTTGCTGATGCAATTGCTAGTACAGCTAATGTTGTTACTGTTGCCATTTGTCAAAGTATTATGTAGTAAACTTCCGTTTCCGTTAGTACGATGTTGCTGTAAATAATTTATGGTTTCAGTTGCTTGTTGCTGTGCTTGCTGCTGTATATAGTGTTGCTCATCATGCTGATGTTGCTGTTGTCAGGACATTATTGCTGCACGATTTGCTAAATAATTTGTATCAGCTGCCCCATTAAACGCTTCTGAACTTGTCTCCAATGATGTTGTTGCGGTAACTGATGATGGTGGCGTCTGTGCTGTGACCGCTGGCGTTGTCCATCTCACACTTGTCCGTTGATTTGTTTTAATAAGGTAATCTTTTGAATTGTTGGCCAAGGCCAAACTAAGTCCCTGTCCATTGCCACTTAAAGCTGACAATTCATGTGTGTTTTTCATGCTGGTTATACCCGCACTGCCAGTTGTTTTGAGATTACAACGTTGATGATATGTTGAGTTATGGTGATGATAATTGCCACCTGCTACACCACCACCAGGTCCTGCTCTTACAGTTGTTATGGGTGCTGACAGTCGTACGCCATCACGTTGTGTTGCTATAGTTGAACTACGTGTAATACCTGCATCATTTACATTTATGTTTTTGGTGAAGAATAGACAGCAAAGCAAAAAATCATTAATTAAAAATTTATTTTGTTTGTAGGTGTACGTACTTATGCAACTGTATAACACATGTTTTTTTGAAACGGAAATACGACAAGAATGTTTTTATGTTTCTTCTTTACCAATTAAAACGGAAATTGTATTTGTATTTTGTATTTATAATGGCCGAATTCTCAGTCATTAGTTAACCATTGGTAAACTAATATATTAACTGTTCTTTAACTAATACTTGTTATTCTTATGGCAAACTAAGCATTGCGAATAAAGAATCATTAGTTAAGCCTTTGTCATTAGCTAACTAAAGACTGTGAATTCGGCCATAAGTGATGGTATAAAGACTTTAGAATTCTTATCAGATTTCCCTTTCAATGCGTGTGTTTCAATACCTGTGTGTTTTATTTTAACCCATTTTCTTGTAAAACCTTAAAAGTGTTTCAATTAATTAATTAAGAATTTTCAATTCATTTTTGGCATTATAATAAAAAAAGTTATTAGCCCAAGAGGCAATAAAGTGTAGAGTTTGTTTAGTAAAGTTGACATTCAAGATTGTTAAAAAATTACAGTTTTTAGTGCACATTGAATAAAAATTTTACTAAAAAAATTCTTTCACAAGACAACATAATGCACAAATGACCTATAATTAAATACTTAGTGTTCTGTTATGTAGCGACACTATTGTGCAATGTCAGTTCAACTCAAACTCAATGTAATGTTATGCAATTATTTAAAAAATTATTAAGAACGATACTCCTCAATTCATTTTGTATTAATAATTTATTTTTGTAAATAATTTTAATTTTATTCTATTTTCTTCGACCTTTTTGTATGATTTTTTTATTAAATAATTTTTAAGCTTGAGGTCACTTTTTGTTTTTTATTAAAGATTTTTTATTTTTATATATAAATTACTAGATATTTTGATTTTCTTTGGAAATCTTCTTCAGGAGTTATTTTATTTTAATATTTAAAAAAAAAACAAATTTTCTATGTGTAAATAAATTTTTGAAGTTTGAAAGGGGTTGACAAAATTGGATAAATATGTTTTACAGAAAAAATAATTTTAAATAAATCGAAATATCGAAAAGTGACCTCAAGCTTAAAAATTATTTAATAAAAAAACAATTTATTTTTGTTAATATTGCTTTTATAATTTAAGCACTTCAGTCTATTGAGGGGAAAACAAACATTACCTTATCGCTTCTCTAGCAAGAAATGTTTAATGCCCTACACAATAATAGTTGAAGGGTATATTGGATGTGATCTAAGTCGATTAAACGATGTCCGTCCGTCCGTCTGTCTATCGGGCTGGCAGTCCATGTGCGCAGAGTGCAGGTCGCAATATTGTAGACATTTCTATAAAATTATTATGAGACTTTTGTTCGGTCCAAAGACTATTGGATATGAATTTGATTGATTATATCACCTAGACCCCATACAAGTGTAGTAAATGTTTGATTTATGAACGTATCCAAACACATTTCGCCACATATAAGTTGTACATAAAGTTTTATCATACCTAAAAATGTTGTGCAGATCGATCAATAATTGACCTTAGCTCCCATATATGGCCCACTTAAAAAAATATTACTTTCAAAAGCATAACTATGTTAAATATATTGGTATTTAAATAATATTTAATACAAATATGTTTCATACGAGTATATACACAAATCATTTAGTCCAATTTTATAATGATCAGTTCATAAATAGTCACACCTACCATATAAGGACCCCTTCCGAACATCGCTTTAACGACCATAAATCTCTTAAAAATGTTTTTATCCAAATAAAATTCAACACAAATAAGTTTCACATATACACCTAATTTTATTATGGTAGGGTCATAATTAGTCAAAACTCCCATATAAGACCCCCTTCGTAATTAACTTTAATCTGCATAAATCTTTTAAAAGTTTTTATATCGAAATAAAATTCAACACACAAAATATTTATATGCACAGAAGCCATGGCACAATTTTTTTGTGTGATCGCTCCATTCTATAAAACTATATATGGTCAGGCTTGACCGAATATATTTTCTTATCTGTTATTCATAAAATATGGTAAAAAATAAAAATTCACTAGTGATGTTGTATGTTGTACATTGTATCATACAACTATTTGATTGTGAACAATTTTGAGTAAAGTCGTATGTTTATGTTGTCAAACTTTCAAAATGACAAAAGCAAACTGTTCGTGATCGCTAAACTTAAAAACTACTGGACCGATTTTGACCAAATTTTATATGCATGCTCTATGGGCCGTTATTAGTGTTGCTGTGTAGTTTGTAGTTCGTCCGACAGATGGCGCAATATTTAGTTTTTTGTGTTTTTGCACCGTAACTTAATAAAATAAAGCGATAACCCTATGTTATGTGCTTAATCGGTGTGTGGCGGCGTTAAGTAGTCATGGGAAAAATGGGCTTGATCGGACCAGTGGGCGTGTCAGGTCCAATACAAAGTAAATATTTAATATCATATATCTACAGTTCTATAATACCCAGAGTCTTAGAAATTTGTGCACGTTGATTATGTTATGAATAGTTATGGGAAAATTGAGCGGGATCATACCAGTGGGCGTGGCAGCTCCCATACAAAGTGAATATTTAACTCATATACAAAATTAATATTAATCTATACAAATTAATGCATCTGCATCATGTGATGATCTTCGGCAAGGTTGTTGTTCATGAGTACGGGAAGGTTTCTGACTTGGTACGACCACGCCTGCTCTAACGCCCACTTTTTTTTTATAGATTAATTGCTACTGCATGGGGTTTTACAGATTTACTTCAAACAAATTGTATACACATCTTACTGAAGGCGAGGTAAAAATAAAATTTTATGTGCCAAAGCTTCTTATTTCTTTCGACTACTCCTACTTTTTTAAATTGTGTAATTGATTCTACTCGGATTTTAACATATTTACTTCCGATCGAATACACATGTTACTCTAGGTGAGGTAAAAATTAAGATTCATACTCCACGCGCCCTTTCACGCCTCATCTCTTGCAGGACAACGCCTGCCGGAAATGCCAAACTGCTGGACCGATCTTACTAAAAATTTTACGGAATATAACTAAGACTGCGGCATGACTAAGAATACTTCTTTCGACCGCCTACTTTTTTTCAAAATAGAAAAATCAATAAAATTACTCAAAATGAATTGAATATTTGTGTGATGTCTTTATTTTAAATTTATTTTAAATGGTAGCGTAGCAACGCGCGCAGGGTACAGCTAGTACAAAATATAAAATATTTCATGGTGTAATTATACAAGGTGAGTGCAAATCGGCAACAAACACAACACAATACAGAAACAACAGGCATTTTGTTTGTGTAAAATTAAGTACTACTGTCAAAAACCCTTGAAAAAGTATTACTTTTGACATAAGTAAATTGTAAACAAAATCAGTCAGCTGTGCTACTGCACTCATCTTGTATAGTTATGCCAAATTTTAAACATACTGTAGTGTTGTGAGCAATATTCATTATTAAAATCTTTTGTTTATTCATTTTATTTTCTTGTTTTAAATTTGTCATTTAGTTTATCATTTGAGTGTTGAAAATAGTAATTTTTATGTATATTTAACTATGTATTTAACCTTTTGACAACCCAGCATACCATTCTAGGAGCGCTCCGAAAAAGGAGTCAGAAAAGAGTCCAACTAAAGAGCATTTTCGGAGCGAAAGAAAAATTTGCTTGTTACTGTCCTGAGTCGGCACCCAATATGACTCAGAAATTCCACTTAATTATGTGTGTACCAAAGTTTTTGTTTCTATAGAAAAAGTAAAATGAAATATTTTTTTGGATTGAAACCACTTTTAATATGGTATGTGTTATTGTAATTTGAAGCATTTCTAGGTTTCATTCCGAAAAAAAAATTTCGTTTTACTTTTTCTATAGAAGCAAAATATGGAATTAATTCCACTTCCGCACGGAATAAAAGTCTGTTGCATGTCTGATAGACTAGGCGATAGAGTGCCGGACTATTAGTCAAAGGGTTGCGGGTTCGATTCCCGCCAAAGACTCTGGGTATTTTTCTGCAGATAAGCCAAAAGCTTCGCAGTTTGTTTTTGTTAATTATTAAAAAAAAAAATATTTTATTAAGACTTTAAAGTAATCAGCTTAGCAATATATAACGTTTGTCATAATGTTGTTATGTTTTTACTTTAGAATTTTTGCAGGACATGACATAACAAGATGTAACATTTGTCACGATTTTTACAAGTCAACATGTACAGGACTTTATTGCTAACTAAAATATATGAGCTTTATTAAACTTAAATTAAACAAGAATGCCTATTATAACTTTATTTTGGTTCCATTACTTATTTCAAATTACAAGAAAATGGGTTACAATATTCTTTAGCTGCATATCATTTAATAAGATTTGTTGAATAAACTTACCACAATGTGAGATGCGGTGATTTTTGGGGGATCCTGGACATGTGTAAAGAAATGAACGTTGGGTATCTAATAAATTAAAGAAGCAAAAAAACGGTTATTAAATAAATGTTTAAAAATTGTGTTAAATATACAGTTATGGACAGAGAAATAGGACATTTTACTGTTTTAGTAGTGGAATAGGGATTGAATTCTTGGTTTTTTTTTCCCGATGAACAAACGTTTTTCCGTCAGGACCTTTTGTGAAAATCACTCTTTTCTAGAATTTGATATCCTTGTTTCGGTGCAGTTTTGCAAAAAACAATAGTGCCTTTATATTTTTTTGACAGAAATGTTTTATTTACTTACATTGAGGTGCCTTCATACAAGTCTACCGGAACAATCGTGCCTTTATATTCTTTTCTGACTTAAGGGTTTTTATATCCTCCACCACCATAAGTGGTGAGTGAGGGTATATGTAAGTTTGTCAGTTGTAAGTTGTCATAACACTGAGACATATTCATCTGAGACCCAACAAAGTATATATATTCTTGATCCATATGGAATTCTAAGTCGATTGTGCTATGTCCGTCTGCCTGTCTGTCTGTGTAAAACACTCTCACGTCTAAAAGACACAACCAAATTGAACAGAGTTTACAAAAAACCGTTTATAATTCTCCTAAGCAGTTTGGTATTGAAAATCAGCAAAATCGATATAGTAGAACCACAGTTATGGACCAAAATATGAGACAACCTCTATAAAAATTCGATATTTTTAAATATTTTCTTGCAATTTTTTTAAATATATTGATTGCAGATATTGCCATGAAATTTTGTACACCTTAATTTTATGATAAAAGAAGAAAGTTTGAGAAAAATAGTAAGAATACGACCATGATTTCTCATAGCCTCCATACAAATATCTTCCTGATAAATAAATGCCCGTAAAATTGGAATATTAATACAAAATTCGGCAAAAAAAAAAAGAAATTCGACACAAATAATTCTTATAGATATATAAATTGTTGCACTAAATATTATGGTGGTCGGCTCATAATTGATTTTAGCTCCCATATAAGGGCCACATCCGAAAAAGTCATTAATCTTCATAAAGGATCCGCCAAATAAATTTTTTTTTGAAAATGCTATAAAAAAAATACTGAATATTTTCTCAAATTTCGTTTTTTATTTGAAAGTACAATCCTTCCGGTTAATAATGGAAAATAATATCAGCTGGCCATGCAGTAGCCTACACGATCGGTCTAATTTTTATGCACATTATCGATTTTGTGCAGCTGTATTTCATCAATGGCTTCACGAATATTGTCCTTTAAAGCGTCAATTGTCTCTGGCTTGTCGGCGTTACACTTATCGTTGACGGCACCCCACAAATAATAGTCCAACGGTATCAAATCACAGATCCGGAGTGGCTAAACGACATCAGCTCAGCGGCTGATAATGCGATCTTCAAAAACAGGGCGCAAAACATCGAGTGTAGCTTCGGCTGTGTGGCACGTAGCGCCGTCCTTGTGAAACCAAATGTTGCCAATATCCTCCTCTTAAATTTTTGTGAACAAAAATTCGTTCAACATGACCCGATAACGATCGCCATTGACTGTAACGGCCACTCCTTGCACATTTTCGAAGAAAAATGGCCCAATTATGTCTCTGGACCAAAATCCGCACCAAACAGTCACTCGTTTTGGGTGCATCGGCTTTTCAATGAATGCGTGCGGGTTTTCTGTGCCCCAAATGCGACAATTTTGCTTGTTTACATAACCGCCAAGATCAAAATGAGCTTCATCTGAAAAGATGATTTTTTTTTGTCAAAATCGGCATCTTCTGTAAGTCGATCGCAGGCCCAAAGACAAGCGTATACACAACCATCTTCGTTCAGCGGAAGGATAAAACTAATTATCTGTCACATCAGACATGAGCTAAGTGTTACCATTCACGAGATAATCACTAGTAAAAAAAATGTTAAATGGCGGACCCGTTATATATCTTATAAATATCGGTATCGACTCAAAACTTCACACAGATCATTTACAAAAATCATACTACAGACATTTGTGAATTTCGGTCCATATTTGACCATATTCCCCATATAAAGCCCTCTTTCGAAAATCACTTCAGTACTCTTAATATCGGTATCGTATAAATAACGATGCCATGTTTTGGAAGGTTGCTAATATTGACAGATATCAATCTGTAAGCTACACAATTAAACCAACCGCCGAAATAAAGCTGTCTATTATTTCTTAAGTTGTTGTTAACGTTGAATTAAAAGTTAGCTTTACATTTATTTTTGATTTAATAATCAAAGACATACAAAACCAATAATAGTTGAAGATATATTTTTATTTTTTGAAGAAACTACTTCAATTTGCAGATAAAAACTATGCGTTACAATTTAAAAAAATCCGTTAAAAGTATCGAGTAGTATTGAGCACCTAAATGAAAAGTATTGAATGTTATTGAGTAATGGAAAGTAGTAGAATTTGCCAGCACTATATCACTGTTTCATGGGATGTTGACAAAGAATCATAAGTTGTTCTGGTTATAGTCATTCTACAACTAGTTGTAGACATTAAAGTTCTTATTAGGGATATTGCTTTACTTACCATTCCTTTTAATACGATTATGATCGGGTGAACCCGAACATGAGTAACGCGAGGTCATTTGATCACGACGATTTAGACTCTCTGCTCCTATATGTATAAATGGGCACCATCGAAAAAACATTTTGAAGCCAAAACGAAATCTGCAAAGGAAAATTGACATTATAAAAACATGTATTAATTCATTTTAACTAAAGGATAAATTTTAAATATTAAATATTTAATACAAATAAAGCAGCCAGGCGAAGACGAGTCAGAAGTAAAAATATTAAAAAGGTCTTAATAAGACAATATAGACAATTCTTTTTAATTTTATTTTTAGTTTTACTTAAATCTTATTTGTCAATTTCTTTACTTTTTAATTATAGAAAACTAAACTTACCAATTGTAATATATGAAAGAATTTACTTTTTAAAAACCATGATGAAATTGTTTATGTTTTTAAGTTTACCATGTTATAAGAATATTAATCGTAATTTTACTTTATACTCAAACAAGTATACAATTTCTTATTATTATGGAGGACATTAATGTACAGAATTAAAAACATTAACAACAATTGTTTGGTGAAAAAAAAGAACGTAAGAAATACTGCAATCACTTTCCACAATAAATGTAGTAAAACTCTTGTCGATTTCAATTAATACCAAATTGCAGTTAATTCTTTGTTTTTATTGTAATTCCTGTCATTAAATGCTGATACTTTTAGGGGTGGGTGATTTGAAGTGTTACTGTTGTCAGAGCTGGATTACAAGTTATGTTAATGAAACTGAAGAAATGAATGAAATATTTATATACTGTGATTATGTAAAACATTGTATTTTTATATTTAGCTTGTAGTGCTTTTGCCTTTATTACAGCTCATAATCTTCTACTTTATTCTGTATTACTACTGTCTTTAGGTAATCCTTGCAAGAAATATTTCATGGCCTAATTTTTTGTCCTGATACACCCACAGCTGCTCAATTGAATTGTGGTCTGGGGATTGCGGTGTATGATCTAAAGTTTTTGGACAACTATTGAGCAACCAGTCTTTCACAATTTTGGAGATATGCATGGGATTATTGTCGTGTTGGAAAATCCAGCTAGTTGTAATTTCTATACACTAGTTGCTACAATTTTTTTTTTAAATATCGAGATACTGTTCCTTTTTCATTGTAGATTCTATAAATGCAAGATTACCGAGCCCTTATGCCGCCATGCAACCCCACACTATTACTGAGCCACCTTTATGTTTTACCGTCTTGGTAACATATTTTTTACTAAAATCTTGGTTTTTGACTCCAAATATTTAAAACTTAATTTTCGTCTGTGAAAAGAATATTACAGCTACGTGCAACTAATTAAGGACATGATACTAACATGTCAGCTTGAAGGGAATAATACCAAAGATTTTCTGATATTCTCAAAATTTTTCGTAGTTTAGTCAATTTAATACTTACTCCTAGAAAATGACTGCATATTGTGTCAAATTAAATATTATTAGACTAATTATGGACCATTCATCATAAAATTCCACCATATTATATGTATATACATATACGAAATATATTTGTGTTCACTATTATTTGGATACCAAAATTTTTAAAAGAGTTATGCGCTTTAAAGTGATTTTCGGAAGTGGGCCTTATATGCGAACTACGACTAATAACACAAATTTACAAATTCCGATCAACTTATGGATCAGAGCAGATGAGAACAAATCTTGACGTTAGTTGAGGTGCTGAATTCAAATCCGGGTTTCGTTTATGAGTTCGCGCATGTTGGCAGCACTGCGCTATCATAATGTCAGTCAGCTGTTGGCATCGCTACAAACGTTTAATGTTTAACTCCCAATGAAGCAGCAGCATGGGTATCATTTCAAGATGTTGTTCACAACTTTCTCTGTAACCGCAAATCCTCGGATTTCGAGCAGATAATCGATACTTTGTTGCAAAATTATTGCAAGATTGGAGCTCGAATGTCTCTCAAAATACATTTTCTGCATTCCCATCTCGAATTTTTTCCTGAAAACTTGGGTGATACAAGCGACGACCAAGATTTGGCGAACATCGAAAAACGATACCAAGGATTTTGGAACGAGGACATGATGAGCGACTACTGTTGTTCATTTCTAATTTAACACTTTTTAATGAATAAAATGGAGATTAATTGTCAAAAATTTTAAAAAATGTGTTTATTTAATATCTCGAAAACTAGAACCAATTTAAAAAAAACGGAGTGCAGATACGGATTCAGAGCCCCAAATAACCTTAGAAACAGCTTTTGGTTGCTTAGATCCAAAACCGTGTATACTTGTGTTATAGACCGATCATCACAAAATTTGTAGATGTGATTTAGCTTTATTTATTACTCATTTGTGGTGAAATTTGTTTGGATACTTTCATAATTCAAACATTTATGATCGTTAAACTCCTATTTCGGGAGGACATTTGTATGGGGGCCAGGTGAAATTTCAATCTTATCCATCCTTGGGCCGAAAAAATATCACTTACCAAATTTTATCGAAATATCTTCAAAATTGCGACCTGTGCTCTGCGCACATGCTTTACATGGACAGCCAGCCAGCCAGACGAAGAGGACATAGTTAAATCGACTCAGAAACTGATTCTGAGTCGATCGTAATACTTTAAGATGGGTGTTGGACTAATATTTCTGGGCGTTACAAACATCAGCACAAATCCAATATACCCTCCCCACTATTGTGGTGTAGGGTATAATGAAGATTTTCTTTTAATAATATGTGGTGTTGACTCACTTTATGTATACGAGTATATGTTTATAATAAAGGCTTAAACATGCTCTTTATCAAGCTATGTTATACTTATCAAATTACTAGTTGTAAAGTTTTTTTTTTAGCTTTTTCACAATTGTTTTTTTTTCTTATTTTATTTTTAAGCTAAAAGGCTCTGCTATTAAATTTAGCGCAAATATAGTTTCTTGAATAAAATGTATATTTTCTTGTATTAAAGTTTATAATTGAATATTTAAGCTGATTTTTTCTCGAACCCCATATTTATGTTTTTTTTATTAAAATGCACTTTGATTTTTTACTTGGTTTTTAATTTTAAGTCAGATTTAAATTCTAGTGGCTTCATGCTGTCACTGCAGATGACACAAATGCAAATAGTTCAAGTAAAAACATGCAGTGACAAGTAAAATTGTGAACGAAAATTACTAAAAGCTTTTACAGAAAGAATTTTCAATTTTATTCTACATGTTAATGGGTTCTCTCTGATGTTTCCACTTACCAGTTACTTTCTATTTGAGTTACTTTTCTTTAAGGGCATTTAAAATTATCAGGCTGTTTAGAGTTTTAATTCTTTATTGTGTATTAAATAAAATAATAGGTATAATATAAATAATTTGGAAGTGTCTAGAATCAATGTGTAACTAGTTCCTAAAAAACTCTATAGAATTACTTAAGAATCTCAATAACGGTTGAAATAACGGATAGTTTAAAGAACCTTTGAAGTAACCTAATAGTTGCAAGTATTCAAATCGAATCTTTGGAATCAGGTTTGAAGCGACCAAACCACTCAGTGTGATAGGCGTTAGGGTTAGATCATATCTAGAAGCTAAAGAGTAATAAAGGGTGTCCCAACTAGAACGCAATTTTTAAATTTTAAATAAAACACAGATATTTAAAAAAATTCATGAAACTTTATTATATCGTAAAGTAGACAGAATGAGGTTATGTCTGGAACAAGATATCGTGCAGATGGCCGCCGCGGCTTTGCTGGCACACACGCGATCTTTTAATGAAATTTTCAATGACCTTTTTGCATAAATGCTGCGGTATTTCATTAATGCAGCGTCCAATTTCCTCTTTTAAGGCTTGAGTCGTCGTCGGCTTATTCGCGTAAACCATCGACTTCAAAAAATCCCAAAGAAAAATATCTAAAGGTGTTAAAACCTAATCACATCTATAAATTTTGTCGATATCGGTCCCATATAAGGACCAAATTCGAAAATTACTTTAAAGAGCATAACTTTGTTAAAAATGTTGGCATCCAAAAAAGAAACAATAAAAATATGTTTAATATATATATATCTGTATATACAGTAACAGCTCGATATAACGACCCTCACTATAACGAATTTTCTGAAATCTCCTACAACGCTCCATAAGATTTAATACAACATAAACCTCTCTATTACGAACATAGCCTCGTTATAACGAATTTTAATTCACTGCAGACTAACGAAATAAAAAGAACTATTTACCTCTATTTAACGAATTTTGTCAACTTACAACCATTCGTAGTCGACGGCTGATATATTCGAAGAAAAATTTATTGTTGCCAAGTGTTTGTGTACAGTGTTTTCCTTCAAATGAGTTTTGATTTATTAGCGGAAATCGTTCGCTATAACATAGTAAGCAGATGATGATTAATATACAAAATTTTTTATTACCTCGTTATAACGAATAGAAGTGCAACTTCACCTCGATATAACGAACCTCATTGTAGCGAATTATTCGATATAACGTTTTTTTCTAATGCCCTTAAGATTCGTTATACCAAGATTGAACTTTATATACATATACATATACAGATATCATGACATCTAATATTATAACGGTCGGTCCATAATTAGTCTCATATGAGATACCCTTTGAGAAGCACTTTAACATGTATACACGTTTTTATATCGAGATACAATTTAACACAAGAAATATTTATATACACAAAAGTCATGCCACTAAAATTTTTGGATGATCAGTCCATAAAAGATCATAGCACCCATTTCTGAAAAACTGTTTTTACACATATACTGGGTGTAGGGTATTATATGGTTGGGCTTGACCGTCTATACTTTCTTACCTGTTCTTAATAAGTTTTTGTGTAATTTCATCTTTAAAGTATTTCATTCACATAAAGTTGTAATGAAGCGGAAGGTTTGTGTAATTTCTAAATTCGGAATAAATTTTAGATTTAAATCTTCATGTATTGGTGTGTGGGTTGGACACCAATGGGAAATAATCTACTTCTGGATAGAGGATAGGGTATGGCCGCTGATTGTAAACCGTGGGCTATCAAGATGTAGGTTATTATTATAATTGCTCCATAGGAGTAATTATAATAGGTTAAGTGAATATAAAGAAAATGAAACAAGGATTTAATACGTTTTCAGTATGGGTTTGTTATAATTCAAGTTTCTTTTCTTATATTAAATGTGTGTATGCTTACGTACGTTATATTAAAATTGTTGCGCAAATAACAAGGGGGACAAATTGATGCTAAGTTCTCGTAGATGTGATGGAAGCTGCACGCACTGCTGGGTAACGTGTTGAGTGATCTCTTGTTAAAAAGCAAGTGTGTCCGCTCGCAAGAGCAACAGTATGTATATATAGCTTACAAACGTAATTACTTAACGAAAATTAGTTACTATTAAATCTACGAGATTATAAAAATCAAGTAAAGAATTCAGTTAGATTCAAATACATAAATTGCTCATTTCAATTCAATAGGTTAATTAATATGTAAGTACAGTAAGAAATATAAATGGATCAATAATTAAGATTTTTAGTAATATTTACATTTCCGTATTTTTTTATAATGCACAAATCTACTTTGTACACTTAAATTTATTTAAAATTTATTTAAAATTTATTCAATATTTCAAAAGTTTGTAACAGTTATTTATCAATTATTTATTATAACTGAAAATAAGTGATAATATCTCCTGGATTTGTTAACAACTTTTCCAACAAAAAGAGAAGTAAGACTTAAACAACTATAGCTAATGTAAGTTCAATATAAAGCTATTGCTATTTAAACCATTGTAAACACTTTAGTTTGTCACTGTTGCCTTTAACACAGCAGTATTTATTTTGCATAAATTCACGTAAACACGTGAAACCAAGCATCTTTGGCATGCAATCACCCGTAAAGCAACGAAACCAAGAGTTGAAAGAATACATCCAAATACACATGCTATGTACACATTCTGTACATAAACCACTGTGGCTTACATTGATGAGTGATTTAGTTGAAGACATCATAGCAAGTCGCAGCCCCAAACTAACAATATAAACACAATCTCAACTACATCACATGCATCAAACTCTAGCCATACATCTCTATTAAAGTTTACTGCACATTGCGGAAAGAATAACACACACACACACACACACACACACACACACACACACACACACACACACACACACACACACACACACACACACACACACACACACACACACACACACAAACACTAATTCTATGCTTAAGGATCTTAAGCTTCAGCTTTAAGTTTGCACTTATGCGTAATGCTCTAGTAATCTTTCAAATATTTACATTTCCTGTTTACCAGCAGTTTCCTTATTCTACATTTTTTTTTCTTCATCAACTACCTTCTTCTGCTGACTTTTGCAATATTGTAATAAAAGCAAAGATGAAAAGAGAAACACTGAAAAACTTACCGCGAGTTCATCCAGCAGTATATAATCGGATTGTACATGGAATTACTCATCGCCAACCAATATATGAATAAATATAGCTCTTGTATAAAGGGTGTTTCCGTTATGGCCGGATAGCATGAAGTCAGTATGAAGTACGTGTGGAATGGCAGCCAGCATACGGCAAATATAAAAACCACAACCATCATCATTTTAACCACCTGTGTATGAAATTAATATAAAATAAAAAAAAAATTAAATAGGTTGGAATGTTTGCAGCTGATGACTGTTTGGCTTTTGGTGTTATTTCAAAGAACAAAAAAAAAAAAAAAAAATGGTGGGAAAATTAAATACTTATTCCTTTGTTTGCCAAAGTTATGTTTTTAATTAAAAAATATTTAGAGCGGTGTTTTGTTACCAAGCGCAGAAATGATCACCGCAACTTTATTTAATGTTTTTATAACAATATTATGGTCACTGTTGTTATTTATATAAGAAGTTGCAGTAGGATATTGTTAAAAAACCTTGTGACAATGTTGCGGTAATCATCTACACTTTAATTACATTAATTCTGCAAAAAATTATATAAAGAATAAATTTGATGGAAAAATACATTAAATATATTTTTTATAAAAATTTCAATCGAAGTTCACTTCAAGTGAATATAATATAATAATACAAGCAAGAGGAATAATTCTCATTTAATTATTAAATATATTTTCTAATGTAACATTTGTGATACCTTTTCTAAGTGGCGATATGGAAAATTATTTGTGACTTAGAACTTAATTATTTTAATTTTTGAAGTTTTGATGTCGTCATTTTAAACATATGGACAATTTCGTGTCAAGTGACCCAACTTTTAAAATCGGTGTCTTCCGATTTGCATGAAATTTGCCCCAAGGTTAGACATTTTGGTCATACATGGTTTTTTTTCAAATGAGAGTAACTTTTCACCTATTGGTCCTAGCAAAATTTGTTCAAAGGACTTTAGATAGCTATTTCTTTAATCATTCCAAAATACATGTGCCAAATATTGAAAAATCTTATTCTTGAGTTAAAAAATAATTGTTTTGATAGATATCCCACTCGCATCCCATTAAGCGATTATAAAGGCCTTAAAGTAAATTGTATAAGCTTTCTTTTGACGACAAAAGTCCCATTTAAAAAAAAATTTGTTAAAAAAAAAAAAACGAAAAATTTTTTTGTTTGAAAATTTAAAAAATTATTTTTGGAATGATTGAAGAAATAGCTATCTAAAGTTATTTGGACAATTTTTGCTTGGACCAATAGGTGAAAAGTTACACTCATTTCATCCAAATCGGAAGACATCGATTTTAAAATTTGGGTCCCTTGACACGAAATTGCCCATATTCTTGACAATACTAGTCATTTGCGTATATTTTTTTTAAAGCCTAAATAGATATTTTTTTAAAAGCCAACCAAATTTATTGCAAAATTTCAATGCAATTGTACCTTTTCTAAGTAAAGAGAACTTTAATCCTTTTAGACCTGACGCAAAACTACCAGGAATTGTTTTACAATTTTTGGAATATGTGATCTCAACAGCGTATTAAATTATAATCAATGATTAGGTTGTATCATTTTTATATCCCTCAAGGATTTTTATTGCATGAAATGATTTCAATTAGTTTGAAATGTTAAAATTTTTAGTTTTTTTTAGTTAATATATGTGCAATTGATTATTTGTAAACGATTAATACTTTTTTACTCAAAGACACTTTCTTACTTCCACGGCTCATTTTGCTAAACCTGAAATGTGACTGAAGAGTTTCGCAATAATTCAAGTAAAGAAAAATCAAATAGAAGAGAAATGTAAAAAGCAAAAATAAAAAAACCATGCATGCCAGTCTATTTCAAATTGGGTTAACAAAAACAAAAATATTGAAACCGAAACACAATCGATGCATCGCGGTCTGAAAGGGTTAATTTGCTGTTTAATAATTTTCCACTTTGTTCACAATTAATTTAAACATTTTATTTGAAACGATTGTAATTTCGAGATACGGTTGTATTGTTTGACTTATTCTAAATAAAATAATACAGTGGCTCACAGCTTATTTTATACAGTGCATTTTTTTGTTTTGAAATCTCCAAAAAAGAAAACTAACAGGAACTTAACATAAAAAATGTTAGTTTGAAAAAAATTAATTGTTAAAATGTACATTTTAATAAACTTAAAACTAAAAAAATGCTGGTTTTTTCATGTCACAGCTTATTTTATGCATTCAATTTCAGTTGTACCAATAGCTCAATGCAGCGTTGTTAGTGGTTGGAGTTTTGTTTTTATTTTTTCTACTTCTATCAATATTTTCTTTTGAATTGTTAGTCTGATTTTGTAACATCAAGTGTCTGTTTAGAATGGCTCAAATGAATCCTCTTACAACGATAGAACACCGAGAATTGATTTGAAACCATTTCCAAAGCGAAAACGATAATAATGGTTAACATTAAAGCGTTCACAGGATAATCTTCATCCATGAAAGTTGGGTTAAGAAAAGTAAACGCAAATCTAAGACTATTTAGTTCACAACTGGCGTCCGAAGCTGCAGCTGACCTGGGCAAACAATGTTGCATTGAAACTGTATATCGTGTCTTGCGCGAACATGATTTTGATGACCGAGCTGCATGCAAAAAACCGTTTATAAACCCAAAAAAAAAAAACAGACTGTGCAGGTCAATTTTCGCCCAAGAACATGTTTACAAGGAATCTGCTTATTGGAATTCGGTCATCTTCGCCGATGAATCTAAGTTTAACATATTTGCTTTAGATGGCATGTCGTATGTTTTGGGCGGAAACCAAGTACAGAATTTAACAAAGAAAATCTAAAATATATTTTTGAACTTTATTTAAAAAAACTTCGTCGATTTAGAACAAGACACAACAAATATTTAGTCTGATTTTATTTAATGCTTTTTTAACTTGCAAAACTCTTGTAAGAGTAAACAACGTCAAACATATTTGTGCTAAAACAAGTGGTTACGCTTTTTTGAGTAAATATTTGCCAAGTGTGGCCTGGCCGTATTATTACAAACACGATTTTTAAAAAGCGCTACTGACGGAGTGGTTGAATATTCCGCCGAGTATTAGCCAAATCGTTTTAAATCTGTTGTAGACTATGAACTCTATCACACCAAATATTAATTTATGTAATTGCCAGTTTTAATTTCAAGTTTTGGAAACCCATACGTGCCTGCATAAAATAAGCTATGACGTAAAAAAGCAAGCATTTTTTGTGTTTTTTATTTTGTTTTAACACATTAAAATGAATATTTTAAACTATAACATTTTTGATTTTGAATGAAACCTTTCTTTCTTTTTTAAATACCTTTTCTTTTTATGGAGTTTTAAAAACAAAAATATGCACTGCATAAAATAAGCTGTGAGCCACTGTATATTTCAATTGATTGAACTTCCTCAAACTCTTGGTCTTTCTCTGTAAAATTCGTAACATTTTTAAATTTTGGCGACAATTATTTAAAATTATTGTGATTTGGTTACATTTTTTTTATAAGTCTGACTTTTTCTGAATAAAATAGATTTTGGGCCCGATTATCGTCAACAACACTAAAATGTCTGGACTACAACACAATATGCATTTTTCATACGATTAAGCCGATAAGTGTTGTGAATCGTAATCGAAGTTTACAACATCAAAATTCTTAGTGTTGTGAACAGTAATCGGGGTCTTTATTTTAGTAAAACTGACAAACAAATGCCAACACTGTGGTACTTTTTCTGAGTAATTTATAGTTTTAATTAACTGCAATAAACTGTAAACATAAGAGTATTTAGTCTTAAACTTAAAACAATAATAATTAAATTTAGTTTAATTTTCTGAACTTTTCATATGAATCTTGAAAATAAAGTCTATTTTATAAATCCTTTGCTGAAATAGCGTTTCATGCTTCTTAAAGCTTTATAAATTGTATCAAGTAATTACATACATATGTACGCACATACATAGTTGCTTAATTATTATTTAACAAAGAAATATAATTAAACTTTTTTTTTAACTTACACGTCTCTTGCTCTTGACATTTTCCACTTGTCGTGGTGTATATTCTCCAATCGCTTTAGAACCCCACAATTCCAGACCCACACGGGAGTAGGTAACACCCATTGAAATAATTGGTAGAAAGTATGTGAGTATCATAAATAAGATGTTGTAGCTAAAAAAACAAACAATAAGAATATAATCACAAATCTTATTAAAGCCATACATACATACGTACATTTTTTAAATTGTTAACAGACATATCAGACAGCTAAAATGTAATTTTGAAAATGAAAATGAATTAAAGCAAAACAAAAACAAAAAAATAAGACACGTGCTAAATTTGACAATGAGCTAAATAATAAAAACAAAAACACAAACACTTCTTCAAACTCTTCTTTTTCAATAAATCTGTAATGAAATTGTACTAAATATACATAACGCGTTTTTCAACAGGGACGCTACAGAAGATAGGGACAGCACACGACGCCATGTTTTTTGCTGTTCTTTTAACATTTCTCTTCAGTAAGGTTTGTAATTTCATGATGGAAAGATATACGAGCCAACAACGTGTCGAAAGTCTTAAAATTTACTACCGAAATTCAGAGTCACTGGCCTCAACGTTAAGAGCGCTACGTTCAATTTATGGTCGTCATAATCCTATTACCAGATCAACAATTAAGCGTCTAGTGGAAAAATTTGAATCCACAGGCACAGTAGAAAATGTTCCCGTGCCTGTGAGACAAAGAAGTGCCTGTAGTGTCGAGAATATTGCTGCCGTTGAGGCTTCAGTTGAAGAAAGCCTAAATGTGTCTCTCACACGTCGTTATCAAGCGTTGGGCATCTCTGTGATGTCGTTGTGGCGAATTTTGCGAAAAGATCTTGGCCTACATCCAAGAACTGAAGCCACTTGACCACCAGAAGCGTCGTATGTTCGTGAATTGTGCTGAGCAACAACTTGAAAATGTTTCGGATTTTAATCGAAAAATCATCTGCAGCGATGAGGCTCATTTCTGGCTGAATAGCTTCGTCAATAAACAAAATATGCGCTATTGGTCAGACAGCAATTCACACGTACTCCGTGAGTCATCATTGCATCCCGAAAAAATTACGGTTTGGTGCGGTTTATGGGCCGGCGGCATCATTGGGCCGTACTTCTTCCGTGATGATCAAGACCGGCACGTTACTGTGAATGGGAATCGCTTCCGTTCAATAATAACAGAATATTTTTGCCTCCAATTAGATGATATGGACTTGGAGAACATGTGGTTCCAACAAAACGGCGCACAGTGGCACATTTTGTGAGTTGGCGGTCAAAATTCTATAACTTTTGACTGGGTTGAAATTTTTTAATGACATTTTTTAATGAAATTTTTTTTTTGAATAGAAGACATCTTAAGCTTCAATTTAATGTATTAACTTTAAAATCGGGCCTTATTAAAGTACACATATATATGATTGAAAAAAAAAAATAAATTTGTAAATGTAGTGATTTAACATTGCATTTTATAAATAGTAACGTTAACTGAACTAAAAAATTACAGAGACGCAAATATAAATTAAAAAAAACGAGCACATAATAACAGCTCAAAGTACGTTATATAACATGTTATAAGTAATTTTACGAAGTTTTTCGCAGAAAAAAAGTTGCGTTCCACTGAACATCAAGATTTTTTTAAAACTATTTTATAAGTTAAGAAATGATATTGTGTAAAGAAAAAAATATTTTCCAAAAATATATAAAACCAAAAAACTTATGCCCACTTGAAGTTCAAAAATATTCTAAAATATTTTGAATTTCAGCTTCTCTTAAAAAAAGCGCCTTTTTGATCACCCTCTTCGAAGAGAAATAATCGAAATAAAAACTTACATATCTGGATGTCGAGGTTTCTATGTGTTTACTTTTATATAAAAAAAAATTAAATCGGTGACACAAAAAAAAATTTTTTTTGAAGAGTTTTGGCCGCCATCTCTTCAAATGTGCCACTGTGCGGCGCCACAAGCCACACAGCGAATGTCACAATCAATTTATTGGAAATCAAGTTTGGAGAACGTGTTATCTCACGAAATGGCCCAGTCGATTGGCCGCCTCGGTCGTGCGATTTGACGCCGTTAGACTATTTCCTGTAGGGCTACGTCAAGTCTATGGTCTATGCCAATAAGCTAGCGACGATTGATGAACTTCGTACAAATATCGAACGTGAAATTGCAGCAGTATCGGCCGATTTATGCTTGAAAACCGTCGAAAATTGTGTTCAGCGTCTGGACTTTTGCAAGCGTGCCCGTGGTGGCCATGCAAAATAAATCGAGTTCCATACATAATGTAATCGAACGTACTTTCACAGGAATAAAGAATTTCATTGATATCTAAAACCATTTTTGTTTTATTTAAAATAAACTTTTGTAGCGCTCTTATTGAAAAACCCGATATATTTATTTATGCATTTTAAAATTTCTACCTAAAACACAGCAGGAGAAAGTAGCATTTAGTTAGTTCTTTTTTTATAATTGGCTTTTTGTCTTTTTTTTATAAACTGTTGATATTTATCTTTTTTTTTTATTAAATTGTTGTTTATGAAATCTTTGTTTTTTAAGGCCTTAGTTTTAATTATTATTTTTCCATTATTTCTTTTTTGTTTGCAGACAGGCAGACTTTATTTTCCCAAGAAATTCAACAAGATGTAATCATTATTTTATTGTACGGAGAAATATGTACCTGTGTTGCTTAATAATTGTTTTAAGGGTAAGTGCGATAAACAATACATTCACACCTAATTCTGATTTAACAAAATCTTTTTTTGCACGATTTTTACACAAATTTACATTTTTTTAGTACGATTGAAAATTTTTTTTTGCTTAAATTTTTTGGTCTAATTTAATTTTTGCGAAATACATATGTTCATGTCACACATTGAGGGGAATTCCCTTTTTGTGGATACAAGTAAATTTAGTCCGCTTTCACACTCTTCAATTCTGACTCGTCAAGGCATGTATTTTTGGATAAGAAGGAAAATAGAATAAAAGCGGTACAAACTTGACGGTACTAGTCAATTTTCTTATTACCATTTGTTTTTTTTTCTTTCATGCATGTTGATTTGCATTAAAAAGTACGAAAATTGAATTGACGTGTGCGAATGAAATGGCAAGTTCAAAAAAAGATTGAACAAAAACTGGTCAGCTAAAACTGAAGAGTGTGAAACAAGACTTACTGGTCAGAGCAATTGCAATTGGCACACATTTAGGGGAATTCCCTTTTAGTGCATATAATCATATGAACTTTTCATATACATACATATTTGTTTAACATTACTTTTAACCTTAAAGTGCATATCTTTTTTTCTTTAATGACTATCGCTGGCTTAACATGTAAAGGCTCTAAGTCCATTTTTTTTAGAAATTGAGATTTTGATGCAGTTGTGTTCAATGAGTAAAAATACATCGATTACAACAAAAGAAAATATAGTTATCTCATTTGTTGTTGTTGTTTTGTAGTGATGAGTAAAGGCGCCAAGTCCAATTTATCACATCTTTGTGTAATATCTCACTTCTTCCAATGTTGACATATCAACTGTTTCGCGCGGAATAGTCTGAGAGTCCAACCAATTGACATAATATTATTTCTCATTGGCTACACTCTCGTTGTTTTGAGTGTCAACACTGTTGGCAGTCATGACATTAATCGTCATGATGTTATTTATTTGGATCATTCATTTTTTAAAAAATTTAACAATGTCAAATTTTGTAAAAATATTTGCCCTGGCCGTGGAAAAGGCGATTCCAAAGTATTATATGGTCCGGCTTGACCGACTATACTTTCTTACTTGTTTGTTAATGTCAAATATGTGGTACCTTTTCTCAGTAGACTCCATTTTAAACATTTTGTTTAATATAACCGTAATTTCCAATGACATATAAAATGTTAAAACTATAACATGTTTTAAACACCCAGGGACCAGTTGCGTAACTAGTCAGTCTTACGCCAGTTTACTAACATTTAGGCAATTTTTTAAAATTATGTGCGAAAGAAAAACTTTTATATTTAAAATAGTTTAAACGAGTCCGCGTACAATTTAAGAACAACGAGGATTGGTTTTAAACACTTTTAAAACATTAAAAAGCTTCCAAAGGCCAACAAATCGTTGAGCGCTTCAGCCAGGAAAATCGGTTCCTAATCCAAAGCTATCAGCTTCACAATTCTCCTCCGAAGTGTTAGCTGCTGGTACTGGAAATTTAATATTTGTTTTAACAACCATGGTCAAGCTTAAGTACCTTCAAATTCTGAAGGAAAATTTGTTGGAAAGCGCAAAGAACATGGGTGTAAGATTAGATTTTTGATTTTACTAGGGCAGCGTTCCAAAGCAAAAATCGGGTAGTGTGCAAACGTGGCTAATATAGGAATATAACTGCCCACATTTGATGACACCGCCACCATAGTCGCGAGACCTTTATGTTACCTAAAATTTATGGTAAATTAATTTTTAGAGAATATTATTTCAAACTTTTTATATTTATATATTAGAGAAAATTCTTAATTAGGCTTGAATTTGTTTTTAATTAATCACTCAAAGAATACCATTGTGAAAACTATATTTTTCTAGACAAATGGCACACTGAAATGCCGTCGATCTTAGTCCCCGTTTACACAGTCGAACATTTGGAAGAAAAACATTTAGCTTGGCAGAAAATTACGGGTGGGGAACATGCTTTGTTGACATTTTCTGTTCTGGAATTTATTTTGATTTTTGACATTTGCTTTTTTTCTTTTTTCGTTTACTGCCATTAGGTTGTGAAGTTTAAATAAATTTTGTGAACAAAAAAATTTTAAAATTAATAATGAAATACAATTGGAGTAAACAAAATATATTTCTTATTTAAAAACTTTAATTAATTTAAATTCTTTTTTATTTAATTTAACCACACAGCATAGAGAAATGTCAAAAAAGCAAATAATAATGAAATGTGTCTGACAATATTGTTCGACAGTGTGACCGCGAATAAAAAAAACAAAAGAGAATTCCAGATATTTTTCTTCCAAATGTTCGACTGTGTAAACGGGGACTTATTGGTGTAGGTTGTAAAAATATCTCCAAATGGAAACTTTCTTTCAGCAATTTTTATTTCTGATGAGTTCCTTTAAAATCTCAAAAGAAAAATGCAGTTCATCTTATTTTTAAAAATTTCATTACCATGAATATTCTCAAGAATTGAAAGAAAATCTCTAAACTACACATTAAATGTAAGTGAAGGCGTATTAATATTGAATCATGTCTGTATATTTGCCAAACTAAAAACTTTTTTTATTAAATTCTTGAAAATACGATTTTAACTAATGTTTACTTTTGATTTAAGATATTTCTAAAAGGAATTAATTGCTATTATATGAGCATATAACTGTCATAATCATTCAACAATTGAACTTTTATTTGTTGCCATTAAAAATACATACTTTACTAATTTCGTTAGATATTTATTGCAGTTTGATTGTATCGCTTTGTTGCGTTTATGTCAGCAACATTAAAGGCATTAGCAGGCATATAGGCAGGCTACTATAAGCGAAGTATTTACAGAGTAATAAATCTTACATGTACATAAATATACAAAGCATGACTGTATATGAATGTATTAGAGTTTCAAAAGAGTATTGCGTAGTAGCCATATTATAAAACACTTTAAAAGTCAATTGAAACCATCATCAAACAATTATGTTTATTGGGGCTGGCAAGAGTATGAATACGAAAATATGATGATAATGATGATGACCATGATGTACAAAACATTGAATTGAAATACAAAATATATCTAATATATCTACTCGTACTTACATACGAGTATATCTACTTGTATATATACATAGATATATACATATGTATTTATGTGTAAAAATGTACCTTTAAAGGAAATTAGCAACAAAACGACAGACATTTGCAATCATACACACATACATAGTTGTTCCAAATCGTTCACATGAGGCAAGTTTTGTATTACAAGATTGATTTACAAGATTTTTCAAATATGTTTGTACTGGAAAGTGTGTACCCTGCAAAAAACGTGAATAGTCCATCCATGCGTGTACACAATGGACCAGGAGTACTCCAAACATAATTCATTTGTATGAAAAAAACTAGTCCATTTAACAATACGATATTCTAGGCCAACTTTGCATAACAGGGGACTAGTCCCAAAACTACTCCTTGTAACTACTTCAAATGTTTTACAGCAACGCTTACGGCCGTTAAAGCACGAATAATTGTCGTGTAACAAGAAGTTCTGCTTTGAAAATGAAATGGTCCATGAGTGCATTACATAGGAACGTAATGTGTCCACTACATTTTAGCTACAATGAACCATGTACTCTACAGATTTTTGCAGGGTAAATCAACTAGATTTCAAACCTTAAGCAGTGTACACATAAAATCTTTAAATATTTATTTAACCCCAAAAAAAAGCCATTGAGTCCTTTTGTTACTTATTTATTAATACTCGTATTTAAGAAAAGCGAGAAGATCAACTTGCCTTGCCAAGTAATGTGATAAATTCTTCCATGAAACACCCCCATTCAATACCGTTTTTATGGAACGTATGTATATGTATTTCAGCTAACAAATGTTGAAACTTCAATTAATCTACGAATTTGTAAAATACATTGCTTTTAATATCAGATTTCAATATAAATTTTTGTTTGCCAATGTTCTGAAGTATTTTGGCATACACTTGTGCACAGTGCGTGTGTCTAAAGTAATAACAAACAAATTTTTCCACTTGAAAAACCGGAAAACATGAAGCCAACAAGAACGAACGTAAATCTGTTTAATTGGGCAAATCAATATACAGGTCAACAGGTATGAAGAGGATTTTAAATTCAGCTATACATAGGCATTAGGGAGTTCTTTATATTGAATTTATTTTGATGTTCGTTGCTAAAACTGTTCTTTGTCATGTAAAAAACCAATAACAATTTTTACATGCCACCTTAATGCTTATAAGTACATAGAATAAACAACAATTGTGTTACATTTTAGCCACAAAAACCATTCATTACCCCGACTCTATAAATATGTTGTGCATATGACTGCTTGCAAGCAAGTTACTTTGCCAAGTTAAAGACCATTTTGCACGCAGATGAAAAATTTAATTCTTATTAATACTTACATGTATTCATGATGTGAATGATTTGTTGAACCATCTGGCCATTCCGTATAGCACACAGTTCGTAGACCATCTTTGCTGGGTATTACATCGGTGGTGAAGAACAGCAGCATTGGGCACGATATAATGGCCGACACCAGCCAAATGACAGCAGCAATTGCCAAATTGTTACGTTTGCTCATACGTGGTTTCAATGGTTTCATAATGGCCACATACCTGATTAATAGAAAGAGTTTAAATGAAGATTAAAAAATAATAATAAATGTGGAAATATTTGGAGTTCATAGAATGTGGTTAGCAAGTGTTTTTTTAGAGTTTTATGAGATGCTGTGCAAAGAAAACATTAGGCTACATAAAAAAATAGTGACAATTATGGCTTATAAATAAATTCCCATACTATAAAATCAAAAACAAATCACTCAAGAAAAAAACTTTTTAAAAAGCTAGAGCTAAAAGTAGTGTAAATTTATTGTGAGTAGTGATGTCAGCATAAAACAAATCAAAAAAATTCAGATAATTCCTATATACAGTGGTTCACAGCCGTTTCAAGGCTTCATAAAAAAACAAGTAAGAAAGTATATTACACCCAGTATATGTATAAAACAGTTTTTCAGAAATGATAGCGACCATTTCTGATCCAAATATTTAGTGCCATGACTTCTGTGAATACAAATATTATTAAAAAAAAATTATGGAGGATTTGACGAATTATGGACCGACCCTTATAAAATTAGGTGTCCTAATTTCTGTATATATGAAACTAATTTGTGTTCAATATTATTTAAATACCAACATTTGTAAGAGAGTTTTATAGCGTAAACAGATGACACAGTTAATTTGCATTAGCAGTCTTAATTCAAATTAACTCGTGAATTATCCCCATCTTAATGCGCATTAAAGGTGCATACTGACTATCCTATTTAGTCGTACGATATGTCAAAAAAATCGTGTGTGTTCATAAAGTATGATGGTGTGGCCTAAAAATTTAACTAAATGACAGATTTTTTTGACAAGTCTGTCCGACTTGCAAAAATTTTTAAAAATTTTCATAAAATGATAGTTTCTATGCGATCAGAGTTGTATTTTCTAATACAGCTGATAAGAAAACAACAATGTCGGCTTCATTGACTTAAAGCACAAATTATAATTTAAAGGACAGACGTTTAACATTTTTTAATTGTTTGCATAGTTTATACATACAATGAATAAAAGTAAATTTAAAAGGTGGAAAACTGCGTTTGTTTACATTAGCAAAAAACATATGTTTTTGCATCTTTTTTGTGTAATAGCGTGGCACCTATGAGAGACTTTGATGAGATTTTCTCTTGAGTGTGATAGAAATCGGTCAGATTTTCCAGTGAATGAATCGTACGATTGTGTAGGATAGTGTATCATGACCTTAAGTTCAACGTAAATGCACAAAATCAGAGTGAATTTATACTGAATTTAGCAATTTCAATATGGCAACATCGTCGAAAATCAATCATATGTTATCAAATTGTTTACTATTCTAAAAGAAGAAGAAGACAATTGTAAAATTAAAATAATAAAAATAGATTTCCACAATTGCCTTTCTCTTATTTCAGAGTGCCCACTGCGGTCCCCACATATAGCAACACGTTCAGGTTGATGGTTGCTAGTGCATGAACAATTTTTGCATTATGGAGCAATTTCAGCAAAAGTAATTTCAGCTTTTTTCTTTCAAATAAATACTGATTTTTCACCAAATGCCAAACAAATTTTTTCACAATTAAACAGTTGTTTACAAACAAACAGCTGTTTACTAAATGCAAAAACTGTCGTCTGTCAGGGTAAAATCTTAATTCACATTAGTGAGATTTTAATGCAAATTAACGCTGTCGTCTGTCTACGCTATTATGCTCTTTAAAGCGATTTTCGCGAGTGGGCCTTAGATGGGAGCTACGACTAAATTTCGACCGATCACCGTAAAATTGTATCATATTATTTTAATATATACAAAACATAAACGTGTTCAATATTATTTGGATACCTATATGGGGGCTACGCCTAATTATGGACCAATATTCATAAAATTGTACCAAATTATTTGTATATACATTATATACATTTAATAATCGCCCATGGCTCAGTGAAAATCGTATTCTAGGGATCAAAATAAGAAACTTTGCCGAAGGAACCATACTTCTAAAACGAATTCTACTACCCCCCAACTGTTGACTTTTGTCCCGTAGGGTCAAGTTTTGAAAAATCCCACTTTGACCCATTTAGAGTGCCCCAATCGAGTCCAAATGTATGACCGACCCCCACTAACTTTGAAGGGCCGATCCACCCATGTCAGTGGTTTTGTATGGGGAACCCCTATACCTATATTTTTAAGAGAATTGTGCTCTTTAAAGTGATTTTCGGAAGTGGGCCTTATATGGGAGCTACGAGTAATTATGGACCAATCCCCATTATGATGGTGTAGGGTATAAAAACTGACAGGAACTTAAAAAAGAAATTGGTGTCATTTAAAAGAAAAAATGTTACTGTCTAACAAACAAAATTAATTTATTGCAAAAAGCGGTTTTCATTATTTTTTTAAATATTGTTCAAGTTTGGTCTCCCTGGCAGTTGTCAAACTATTTTTCATTTTGTTTGGCAACACCAAACATGTCAAGATCCAGGCGAATTGAAATAAAAAAAGCGGTTTTCATTATTTTTTTAAATATTGTTCAAGTTTGGTCTCCCTGGCAGTTGTCAAACTATTTTTCATTTTGTTTGGCAACACCAAACATGTCAAGATCCAGGCGAATTGAAATACAAAAAAATAAAAATAATTCAATTTGTTTCATTTGTTTTCATAGTTTTCTTTTTAAACAAAACAACATACAATCAATTTATTTTTATTAATTTTAATTTTTCATACTCTTAAATAATTTTTACGAATTATGGTTTTTTATTTAAAATAAAAAATGTATACAAAACAAACTTTGACAGTTGGATACATTATTTCACAGCGAATTAATAATCAGCTGATCTGTTGCCGACACCCTATTAATACGCCTTGAAACGAAATAAATTGAATTAATTTTGTTTATATGTATTTCAATTAGCCTGGATTTTAACATTTCCTGTTGTTTTTGGTTTGTTTTATTTGTTGCTGTTTTGCCTACACCTCATTAATACACTTTGCTGCACAAATGGCGGAAAATTCAAAACTTGTTTGAATTTTGCAACTTGTTCTTAAATTTATTTGAATTCAAAATATTTAGAAATTATAGCTATGTATGTATGTATATCAACAACAGTGCAACAACAAGTAAACCAAATTTTCGGGTGTTTAATGTAATCTACTGATAATCTATATGCAATTTCAAACGACGTTTGCGTTGTACAGTGTAACACTGTTAAGGCGTATCTAAATTCACTGAGTTCCGCTAATGTTATTGTGTTACCCCTGTCTCTCTCCCAGCTGGCATCTGCCATTCAAAGTTATAACCAAAACATCCATTAAAATAGATGTTCGTGACCGTGCATATGTTTGAACTTTTAAAAGCTTCATTTAATTTAATTTCAACACATAAAGTTATTTTTGGCAATTTTATTACGAAAATGCCACCGAAAATACTCAAACGTGTATGCGTATATGACATGTATATTTTATGTCTATTAGGGAGGCACTCTTTTGATTTCTTATTTTTTTTTTGTTGTTATTTCAAACATCGAAAATGGTTCTCTAATGCAGTAAAACCAAATACTGAATATTTTAACAAAATCGTTTAATATTTAGAAAATTGCTGTTCTAACATTGGGGGCTAAGCTAATGTCGAATGTGTATTTTAAGCTTTTTATAAATGCTGTTTGCGAATTTCGCTCTACTTTATCTTGTTAACATGATACCATGATGGGTATTAGTGTGAGTATGAGTATGAGCATGAGTATGTTTGTGTGTTTTTAACAATAATTCACTTACCTATCAATTGATATCGCCATCAGCGTAAATACCGAAGCACTTATACTTAGTGTGGCTATAAATTGTGATATCTTACAGTAGAGCTCACCAAAAGGCCAATCATTGTCCAGCATATAAATGTAATTGAATGTAACATTAAGGCTTGATACCATGGCATCGGCTATCGACAAATTAACTGGCGGCAGGAAATAAACAGACAAAAGAAAATGAATATAAATTTAATAATTAACAAAAATAATATATTATTATTGCATGCAGGTTTGTAATTGATTATCAACGATAACATCTATACCAGCATCAGTATCACAATTAACATCATACTTATTGCTGCCTTTATTAGCAAAAACTACAACAACAAAAGCTGTTTAATGATTTTACAGTGGGTCTAAATGTATCGCAAATTATTTAGTTGATATATTTAGCTTTAGTTTGTAATTTTAAATTTCGTTTGTCTCTTTTCATACATTACTTTTAAGCTTAAGGTACGGTCGGTCACATTTGACAAATATTTGCCGAAAAAGACATAATCACTAAATAAAATATATTTCAACTCGTTTATTTTAAAAAAAAAAAACTTTTCTTTATTTAGGACAAAACACAACAAATATTTAATTTTAATTTATTTGATGCTGTTTGTTCTTGTAAAGTTCTTGTAAGAGTAAACAACGTCACACAAATTTGTACTAAAACAAGTGGTTATGTTTTTTTGAGTAAATATTTGCCAAACACATTTAGAGCGCATATCTTTTTCTTCTTAAATAACTATGCTTATGTAAAAACACATTGTACATACGAGGTCTGATCAAAAAATAACCGTTATTTTCAAATTTCGTGAGTTATATATGTTTGATATTCGCATTTTTTTTCTGTTATGTTGGTACACATGTCTGTTATATATATGTGTTGGTATAGGGTGTTTTTTTACAGGTTTGTTTTTCGAAAAGAGATAAAACTGGCATTTTGTGGTCAAATCTGGCAACTCTAATGTCATTTATGTTCAGTTTGGTTTGCCATTTCATCATGAACAGGTTGATAAAAGAACAACGCTTGCAAATCGTGCAAATTTATTTCGAAAATAACGGTTCAGTTCGCGAAGTTTACCGCAAGCTCCGTCCATTTTATGGTCGACATAATCGTCCATCAGAGCAATTAATTCGGTTAACCATGGATCGTTTTCGCACTACGTTTACTCTATGTGATAATACGCATCCGCAGAGACGTCGAACAGTGCGCACCGAAGAAACAATTGCCGCTGTAGAGCAAAGTGTTGAAGAGGACCCGAATTAATGGAGACCGGTATAGAGCCATGATAACCGACTATTTTGTTCCCGAATTAGATGGCATGAATGTGGATGAGTTGTGGTTCGATTTATTGAAGGAAACATTCGATGAGCGCATAATTTCGCGGAATGGACCTGTCAATTGGCCACCAAGATCGTGTGATTTGACACCATTGGATTATTTTCTTTGGGGATATGTGAAGTCGCTCGTCTACGCCAACAAACCAGAAACGTTAGGGGAATTGGAAGCCAACATTCGTGGCGTTATTGCCGACATACGGCCCCATATGCTCGAAAAAGTGGTTGAAAATTGGACCTGTAGAATTGGCTTTATTCGAGCCAGCCGCGGCGGCCACATGCCTGAAATCATATTCAAACATTAATGGCATAAAATTATTCTTCCAATAAAGCAGCCAAATTGATGGTCATTAAAACGATTTTCTTGTGTTTTATTTCAATTCGAAGTTCTATACCTCTCAAAAAAACACCCTTTAATATCAGGCATTTTGGATTGTAAGTTTGTTTTTGACACATAAAAAGTTTAGTCGTGTTTTGGTGTGCTATTCGATTTTTTATGGATGAAAGAAACTGTATTAAGTTTTGTGTAAAAAATTAAATTATCTATTATCGTCAATTGTAATATTTAATTGGCCATTGAAGGCTTTCCTATTACATAACTTGTTAATAAATAAAAGACAAATAAATGCGCAAGAACATTGGAAATGTTGACTGTGGCGTTTGGCGAGTCAGCTATGGGCAGAACACAAGTTCAATTGTGGTATAACCGGTTTAAGGAAGGCCGCGAAGATGTCAATGACGATGCTTGTCCTGGTAGCCCGAGCTCGTCAACAGCCGATATAAACATTGAAGCAGTGAAGAATATGATTCTGGATAATCGTCGAATCACTATGAGAGAAATTGCTGGTGATGTTGGCATATCGTTCGGCTCATGCCAAGCAATTTTTACGGATGTTGTAGGCATGAAACGTGCAGCTGCGAAGATTGTTCCAAAATTGCTAAATTTTGAGCAACAACAACGTCGTATGGACATCGCTCAGGAGCTGTTGAACATCGCCAACGACGATTCAGATTTCCTCAACAAGGTCATAACTGGTGACGAATCATGGATGTATGGCTATGACATTGAAACCAAAGCCAAATCATCCCAATGGAAACGTCCAGAAGAGCCAAGACCGAAAAAAGCACCTCAAGTTCGGTCAAATGTGAAGGTTTTGCTCACTGTTTTCTTCGACTGCAATGGCGTGATGCATCATGAATTCTTGCCACAAGGTCGTACGGTCAATAAGGAATACTATCTTGAAGTTATGCGCCGTTTGCGCAAAGCAATTTGTCAGAAACGCACAGAAGTGTGGTGAAACCAATCATAAATTTTGCACCATTATAACACACCAGCTCACACATTGATGCTTGTGCGTGAGTTTTTAGCCAAAAACAAAACCCTATTAAATATTCCTTATTAAGCTAATCAGGCCTAAACTTTTCCAATGTAATTAAAAACTTTTATTTACATTTTTTTCCCGACGTTTCGTAGATGTTTTCTCTACTTTTTCAAGGGATCGTCTATTTAAAAATTAAAACTTAATTTAGTTACAATCAAAAACATAACTTCAACAACTTACATAAAATAGTATTTTAATCACATTTATAATTAATCAACGTACAACCAACGGACTTGGCCCCCGCTGACTTTTTCCTCTTCCCAAAACTGAAGACACCGATAAAAGGAAAGCGTTTTGCTACGATTGAGGAGATAAAAGAAAAATCGAAACAGGGGCTGTTGGCGATACCAAAAAGTGAGTTTCAGAAGTGTTTCGAGGATTGGAAAAAACGCTGGCATTAGTATATTATATCGGAGGGGGATTACTTTGAAGGGGACAAGATAGTTATTGATGAATAAATAAATACTTTTTGAAAAAGTTTAAAATAACAGTTATTTTTTGATCAGACCTCGTATATGCGATTTAATATTATAAACCTGAATAGTTGTTCTTAAAAAAATCCTTATTTTTCAATTATTTCAATAGGTGTAGAGATAGAGAACCAATCATCTATTTTCCATACTATCAATGTCTTTTTTTACACGGAGTTTTCTGGAACTAATGACCGTGTAAAAATAGAATTAGGTGTAATTTTAAAATTAAAATTTACACTTATTTGCTACTACATATATTGCAAATAACTTTAGTCAAAGCTCTCATATAAGACCGCCTTCGAAAATCACTTTAATTTGTATATATTTAACACAAAACATATTTATACATGCTGAGAAGTCATGCCGCTAAATTTTTGCATGATAGGTTTATAATAGGTCATATCTCTCATATGGGTGTAGGATATTATATGGTCGGGCTTGACCGACTATACTTTTTTACTTGTTTAAATCTAAGCTGTGTATTCAGAGACCCCAAAACAATATCCACCAAATAATTTTGTATAGCAGGAATTGAATTTCGAACCACAGAGTAACGGTAACTAATAGCGATTGAGCGTAAAGTATGTACTCGTATGTATGGAGATGACAGCGTGTGTCTGTGTGTTGTATTGTTAAATTTATAGGCATCCTTGTTAACAAGCTGGTGGTGGTGGTGGTGGTGGTGATGTTGTTGGTTTTCTGTTGCTGTTCCTATTGTGCTGTTGATAGCCTGTTAATGCTTGCAGGTAGTTACCAGCATACATGTGTATTTGATACTGTTGATATTTGGCTTCCGTTGTTTTTGTTTTTGAAATGTTTATGAGTGTGTGAGTGAGTGAGTATATGGGTGTGTCTATACTTGTTTGAGTGTAGTCTACTTAAAACTGTATTATCTAGTTTGCTATAACTTTTGTGTTTTTAGATAAAAGCCATATAGATTTAGTTAGATTGTTAAAAATTCTACCCCCAACGCCTCATATCAAGTATTTGCAAATACAAAAACAAAACAAAAAACAAACTTTCTATCTCCTCAGCATTTAACAGCATTTATTGTTTATGGGAAAATGTTTTTATTGTTTACCGAAGTTTTGTGAAATTTTAGTGATTTATTTGTACTTGTTTAGATGGAATTGGAATTTTTAATAAAACAACCAATCTACTCATATCGTATTCTCTTCTTTTGTTGTACAACAGCTCACTTGTATGAATGTCAATAATAGGCCTTCTTGTAGTTTTAAATATTTTTTTCAAGGTATTTGTACGCAATTTGATGTATAAACAAAAATTTTTTTTTAACATTTTCTACGTATGTATTTAGTAGTTGAAAAAAGGTTCTATTTTCAATTCGTGCGGATATTTACATAGAGGTAAATTAAAGCCGGTTGTATTTAAGTTAAACATGAATTTAATGATTTTAAATTAAGTTTAGCAATCATCAGTTGCTTATAAATATTTGAAATTATTAATTTATATAGCCTAGTTCCTAGTTCTTTAAAAGTGTTATTAAATTTTGTGTTAATTTTTTGTAACATCTTAAACTAAGTTTCAATAAATATCTTTATTATTATATGTTTACATTTGTTATAAATGCAGGCGTATATATTTATTAGTTTATTATTTAGTTTTTCTTATAAATAGTATTCTGTATACCGATTCAATTGCAATTTTAGTCATTGCCTTGATCAATATGCAATTGATTTTAGTTAGAAAATATTTAATATTGTACATAAATATGAAAATAGTTTTCATGTCATAGAAAAATGGCATTTCAAGTTGACCAGAGAAAGAAAATCAAATTTCATTATTTTATTTTTGAAAAAGGCAATTGTGAACTATGTATATAAAACCAAGTAAGAATATATTCGTCTAAGTAGAATAGTAGATACCCTTCACCTCATATTTCCTTTATTATATTCTACACCGCCTTAGTGGGGAGCGTATGTTAGATTAGCGCTGATGTTCACCTTAAAGTTTACCAATTGTCTAAGAATCGTTTTCTGAATCGAGTTGACGATGAGTGCAAATTCCACAAAACAACTTATCAATTTTTCACTTTGCACTAATGCAATTTTTTAGTCAATTTGCAAAACTCTATGTTCCTCAGAACTATGTATACAATTAGATAAATGATACGTTGAAATTGATAAGTATAATTTGCAAAGTTTTTGAAATTTTTATATTCTCTTTGCAATGTCTGTTCCAGGTACGATTTCTTGTGCAAAGTGATGGAACATTTGTTTACAGAACCGTTCTTAAGAAAGGGTTTTTAGCGAAATTTTACAGTTTTAGATTTTTTTTTACGAAATTATCGATTGTTATGAAACAAGTTATTTTTAGAAACTGTTTTGAATTAGTTGGAAAATCATTAGTTCTCAAACGATCTTTCAGCAATATTACATTCATTGCAATTGTTTGCATGATTGACACAACCATTATATGTTATTCACATGATTCACATATAGTCATCGTAAATATGATTGTAGTAATTAGGTATATGTGTATGGCAATTATGTTCCCGTTGATTCTGTATAATTACGATCTCAAATTACCATTATCTAAGAACAAGTAAATCGTGATCCATTCCTACTTTTTTAAAGAAAAAAAAAAAAAAAATTTAATGGGGAATGTTTATTATCATTTGAAAGAACATTCTTTGGCATTTATTTTTTGAAGATTATGTCTATCAAATGTTGGCCGTTGCTACCTCGCAGATGGTCTATCCGTTGAGTCTAATCTTTGATGACTTGTTCAAGCATTTCGACTGGTAACTGGCGAATGACACGCGTGATGTTTTCATCCAAGGCCTAAATCGAAGCGGGTTTGTACGCATAAACTTTATACTGACTTTACATATCCCAACAGGAAAAAGTCTAACGGTGTGTTATCACACGATCTTGGTGGCCAATCGACCGGCCCAAAACGTGAAATTATGTGCTCCCCAAAGTGTTCTCTCAATAAATCCAGTGATTAATGCGATGTGTGGGAAGTGGCGCCATCTTGCTGAAACCAAATGTCACCAAAAATCACGAGCTTCAATTTCAGGCATTAAATAGTCGGTTATCATGGCACGATAACGGTCGCCAATGACGGTTACGTTCGCAGCGTCATCATTTTTAGAGAAATATGGATCGATGGTTCCACCGGCCCACATACCACACCAAACCGTTGTTTTGTGCTGGACATGGTCTATTCGGTCGAATATTATCCAATAATGAATGCTGGGTGATGGTGTATGAAGCATATTGTGGTCATATGCTTATTAGAAAGCAGAAGTGCCCAAGCCCTATACTCTTGGTGCTCTTTTGTATTTGTAAAAACTCTTAGCTATAGGCTGTGTGTTTTGTATACTCATTACAGCACTCAGCACTATCAATACGAAATACACAAACAACTTTGCCTTATTTGTTTTTTTTTTGTCGTACTTCACTCTATACACGCAAGCGCAAATCAACAACACTTTCGTATGCTCTACTGGTAAACATTGGTGACTGCGATTGTCAATATAGATTTTGTTTTTGTTTAACAACAACAAAAAATACTGAATAAAAATTAATTTTTTATTTAAATGTATTGGTGTTTGCTTTTACATAAGCAATTTTTGGGCACTCCTGTTATAGAGCCTAAAAATGCATTAAACAGCTAAATTCTCGTATATTTACTCATTTCAACCAACTTGGAGGTCACTATCTTAAAGAATGTGGAACGTTTGTAGTATAACAAATAAAACTTCTGAAAATTACCAACAGTATGACATACTTATATACCTGCTATCTTCTAATCATCCTAAAGCATACAGTAAAGAATAAAAATAATAAAAATGTTAGAAATGTAAGTAAAAAACCACATGAGTTTTTAAAAAGTTCAATTGAAAAACTTCTGACATAGTTGCAATATTTAGCTACTCGTATGTGGTTTGAAGAAAATTTTGCTAAAAGTGCAAGCAATTGTACTTTTTCTTTTTTCCTGCATTTTTCCTGTATTGCTTAATTTTTTTTTTTGTACAAAATAATAAATAGTTGTCTTGGCTGGATATTTTATTGTTAACAAAAAGAAATTGTTTGTAGGAAATAGTTTATACGACATATTGCAATTTGTAAGAGGATTTTTTACATTAAAAATCACAGTTGTTGTTCAAAAAAAAAAAAAGAAAATAAAGATATGGGGTTTTCCATAACTAAAAGGATTTCTATTAAAAACTAGTTTATTAGTTTAATACGGTGTAATTTGTAAAAAAATAAAATCTTTGGGAAGTTCATAAATTATTTTTTTGTGTTGACTAGTTTAAGACCTGTATTGTACTGGGTTAGATAAAAAGTTTTTAAATACTTTAGCTGGCAAAATTTATAGTTCTGAAAAATCATTATTTGTAAAATATTCTTCTACTTACTTATTTTCAAATAATAATCTGCTGTCTCTGTGCATATATTTGAAATGCCTTTCTTGTGGGGAAAGTAAAAATATTACGTTAAAAAAATATTTTTACTTTCCTTTTAAGACTTACAAATAGCAAAGGAGTATTACAATTATGATAAATAAACCATAAACTACACAACTTGGTTCTTAACTAAAGATTAAACTAAACTGAAACTGTTTGTAATGGCCACTTATAACATACTCTTACACCTACATAGAACTAAAGCATTGTTAACTGAAAATACAGCAACACACTGATAAATTTGGTTGCCAAGCAATTTTAAATTGAGGTCTGAGTAGCAAATATTTGTGCATTGTTGAAACTTGATTTATAAAGGTGGATTCACCCATTTGTTCCTAACAAAATATTTGTTTGGACAAAGTTTTTTTTTCATATTATGCTGCACGCCTCTCTTTTTAAGGGAGAGGAAATATTCATATAAAAAAAAAACTGTCCAAATATTTTGTCCAGAACAATAGGGTGAATACAGCTTAACTTCAGTGTATATAAATTAATGCTTGCAGAAAAGTGTTCCTTGGCATTATTTTAAAGCAGCAATAGATTGTTACCGAAGAAACCTGGTCGACGTATAAAACAAAATATATAAAAGCCGCTAATTGTCCCATCTTCGGTTAAATACGAACAGATTTTGTATGAAAAATGTTTTACAACCTAAGCAACATCTCTTTCATTCTTTTACACCAACATAGATTTTTGTATAAGCCTACTACAGCAGCAGTGGCAATGACAGTTGTTGGCTGTTGTAAGTAAAAGTTGTAAGAAATCTTTTAAAAAATAATTTTTTTTGTATTATTATGTCAAGCTTGAATACAAAGGAATTTAATATATAAAACAAATATATATATAGGAAATATATTTGTTTTTAATTTTCTTGGTAAAAAAGAGTGTATGTGTATTAGTTGTAAAGGGAGGGCATTCAATAGAAAATGAATAATAATCCCAACGAAGGGGAAAATAATAATGATGAAAAGCAAACAATTTTACAAAAAAGAAAAAAAAATAATAAAACGAAAACAATATACTAAAACTTATTTTTTATTATTTTTACTAAAGGGAGTTTCTTTTCACCATAATACTTTTAATATTAAAGGGCGGAAATTCAACATTTATTTATTGACATGTAAAATAATTTACTGGGGAAGTATATATTATTTTCGTTATGTTGTAATGCTTGGTTTTCACTATGTCATTTTTGTTGTCAAATAGTTGGCAATTATATGAAAACGGGTTGTCATATGGCGTCATCTATGCGTGCAATCATGATTGACAACAAAAATGACATAGTGAAAACATAGTGAAAACGCGGCCTAAGCTGTTGAGAGAAATAAGCAGAAAATAAAATTACTATTGAAAACATTTTCTTATAACTGAAATTCAAACTAAGTGACAATTTGTTAAACATAGATTTTTTGACGAGTTATTTTTATTTACTGATTGACAAAACATAAATAATGTGTTGGTTACATAAGACTATCAATATATTTTCTATCATAATTTTGTTTACAGAGAAAATGTTTTTTTTTTTATATATCTTTAAATAAAGAAATAAGTTCGCCTATTACTCAGTTTGAGTGATTTCAACCAGCGTTTGAACTGTTGATTATAAATTAGCAAAAGGACGCAAATTTTTCAGCTATGTTTTCAATGACTAATGCTTGGTTTTCACTATGCCATTTTTGTTGTCATCATGATTGTAAACATAGATGATGCCATATGACAACCCGTTTTCATACAATTGCTAACAATTTGTACAATTTGACAACAAAAATGACATAGTGAAAACGCAGCCTAACAAAAAAAAATTATTAGTGAGAAACAATAGCGCAGCACAAGCAAAAAAAAAAAAAAAAAAAAAAAAAAAAAACAAAAATCATATCATTGGCTGTAGTTTTACTATGTGATGTTGACTGACACAGTCAGTCGCAGCAATTTATTAAAAAAAATGGTTTCTAAAACAAAACACAAGCAGTAACAACGAAAATAAAACAAGCTTAACTTCAGCATAGTCCGCTTTCACACTCTTCAATTCTAACTCTTCAAGGCCAGTTTTTTTGGGTAATAAAAGGGGTAAAAACTTGACGGTAGTAATCAATTTTCTTATTTCCTTATGTTTTTTTCTTTCAAGCATGTTGATTTCTATGAAAAAGTACGAAAAGTTAATTGACAAGTGTAAATGAAATGGCAAGTTCAAAAGAAAATTGAACATACACTGATTAGCTAAAACTGAAGTGTGTGAAACAGGACATAGCAATATTTTCAACATTTTACTTTAATTAATCCTTTTGCTGTCGAAACATTCACAGTTTATAGCTCACAGCAGCAGCATAAAAGAAAAAATAAAAAGCCAATTTTTTTAAAGGAATTGCTGCGGCTGACGAAGTATTTTCTCTTAGTTGAAGTTAAGAACATATGTATGTATGTACGCAGTGCTTGAGAGTAGTTGAACAATTTCAAACACTGCTTGCAATAATATTTTCAACTTTAGTGTACAGACAGTGGGAAGCAAAACTGTCCGGATGTTTTGCATTAAGGATGATGCTTTTGGATGCACTCAAGCGGTCTATTCCAATAGTATTCTTTTCCATCGGACTTGTACCGGTTGACTTTCGTTACGTCGCTCCAAATAACCCGTTTCCAGTCATCTACTGTCCAATTTTTATGGGTTTTAGAGAAATTAAAGCATTATCTCACATTTCTATCGGAAAGAGCTGGCTTTTTTTTTTTGTCACATTGGCTATTAAACCAATTCTATTTAATGCGCGTCTGCTCGTTGAGGAACTGACATCCTTACCAATACTTTTTGCAGCATTTTTCGGGGTCTTGATGTGCTTATTATGTAGCAAACGTTTAATCTGTCGGGAATCATCATCAGAAAGTAGTCTTGGGTGACGCCCTTGGTTATTATTGCCAGCTATATTACGCCGTTTTTTGATATCATTTACCATAGATTTACTTAAATTTCAGCAATTTTACGGCATGAATAATTATTTTGCAACAAATTTATCACATTGTTTTCAATATCGGGTGGCGTTTTTCTCATTTTAAAAGATCTTTTAATTTTTTATTTAAAAATCAAGATAATCACTTTACAAGTCAAATAATAATGCGCAAATAGAGCGATAAAAGCTTGATAACGAGATTGCAACAATCAAAAAAGCAACGGGTCAAATATCTTAACATTTTAACAAAGCAATATCAAGATAATCAGCCCTATTATGAGAGTTGTTTTCTTTTTACGACAACGACTATTTCGCAACAGAATAAAGATAAAATTAAATGTGTTTCTTTAATCTATTACGAAACAGTCGTTGTCGTAAAAAGAAAACAACTCTCATAATAAGACTTAAGATTTATTTCTTGTACTGTGCAAAAGTGTCCGAATAGTGAATTTTTTTTTTTTTTTTATTTTTTTGAAACAATTTATGTGTGTTTTTGTGCTTTAGAATTTAGAATAAGGTTCAATTAAATAAAAAAAAAAATACATATTTATGATAGTATACCTATATTTGTATTATTTTCATTACCTTATTTCCTTAATGCAAAACATCCGGAAGGTTTTGCTTCCCACTGTATGTATGTAAAAATGAACCTTAAACAGCTACTGGGACCAAAATTGGATGCTTTGGCTAGCAACTTGCTTTTGTGGTTTGGTGTGCACTTCTTTGGCACTTCTTAAACTATGATATTTATAAAAAAGAATGTCTGCAGAAACATTTACTGTCTGTTATTAGACGGCACCACTCATCAAGACAGTTCTGGCACGATTTAGCTAGCGGTCATAGATTGATATTAAAGAAATCAGAACGACATAATAGACAAACATATACAGTGAAAGCTCCACTGGCGGACAGCGCTAATAGGCGGACATCTCCGCTAGACGGACGATTTTCTAGGTCCCGTGAACTAGGTCGTATTTTTAGAACAAATTCATCTCCCCTGGATGGACGCTCCGTTGGACGGACGCGGACACCTGTCTTTCCAAAAACATCTCCCATAGAGGGACACATATATATATGTATATTACGAAAGGCAAAGCTGATCAAATTTTTGTATTTTGGTTCATCCCATTTTCATTCTATGCGCAAAGAAAACAGATTTAAGGAAAGAGATTACATTTGTCTTTATTGATTTATTGTTTTATGTATGTAATTTGATGAGATGTTCATAGACAAAATCTAAATTGTAATTCCACTTTTTTTCTGGTTTATTTAATAATTGATGGATGGTCATTAAATATGATGTCAAAATTAAAAGTTAGTGTGTTTCAAAATCGCAAGATGTTACGATGGATCCACCAACTTTTCTTTCATTAAAACATTAATGAATTTAGAGAGCCACTATGAGGAAATATGGAAAAAACAAGCCAGCATGCCTTTATATGTAATTTAATTCGCTACTCTGAATATAAATAAAAGTACACATGTACAAATATACATATGTATGTATGTATGTTGTATACGAATAGGGGAAAACTAAAAGTTTAATGAAAATATTTTTGAAGTTTGTTTTTTATCACAGTTATCGTAGTCACTAAATAATAAACAGATAAATATGTATTTATTAATTTTATCCCGAAGTATTTTAACGAACTATCCCTTGCACGGACATCTCCCCTAGGCGGACAAAACTGCCTCGACGGTCGGTGCCCGCTTATGGGAGCTTTTACTCTAAACCATTCTAATTGTTCCCAGCTTCTGTCAATTGCGCAATATTGGGCCATTTTCAAAAGAAAGTTAAGCGAATAGAATTTTAGTTTTTTTTTTCAAAAGTATTAATTTGCGGTTCAATCACAACATTACAACGTTTATGCTGTGGGCTTTTATATGAACAATTTATTTAAAATATAGCAAATAATTATTCTAAATGTCACTTTTAAGAGACATTAATATAAATGTTTATTGTAAACTGTAGAAAATCATTTATTTAAATTTAAAATAACAACATACAGCTTTTAAGATCTTGTCTAGCTAAATTATAGGAAAGTATTTATTTTTTATTATTATTTATGCCAATTTAATGTTTTCTTTTTCAAAATAATATTTTATTCATTCATACTTAAACATTTTCGCCACATTGCCATTAAATAAACATACATATGTACACTTTCCCTTGGGTCGTATGAGTGTTGCGCTAATATGTGTAAAAAGATGTTGCGTAAATAAATCATACGCACCATAAACCATGCAATGGCCAATTAACAATAATGGCTCAATTTAAGAAGAAAATAAAAAAAAAAAATAATTTTTAAAGTAAGTTAAATAACAACAACAACAACAATAGGCTATAAAAATAAAAACATTAAGATTTATAAGCGATATAAAAATATTGTTATGATTTTTGCCCTTATGATGTTTTTATATTAGCATAGGCAATTGCAAAAGATGTTAAGCATAAGATTTCCGTGACAAAAGATTTAAAGCGAATTTAAATAAAGCAATGGATGACAGGATTTATGGGGCAATAAATCTTTTTGTACCCAGAAAAACATATAAAACCAACATAAATTATTATTAAATGTAAAGAGTTACATAAAATGTTACTACAGTTTACATAAATAGTAATGTCATTGTTAATATCAATAAAGTGTAGTTATTTTAATAAAAATTAATATTTTATATGTCAAAAATGTTTATGTCTTTAGCCACTTAAATATGGTAATTGTGGCACTAAATCTTACGGAAACCAATTCAACTACCCTTAATTCAAACTTAAAGGTTACTTTACTTTTTAAAGCTTGTTGTAACTATTTTTGTAGCTAATTTTATTAGTTACACTAATGTCTTTGCATTATGTCTAACTTATTATTTTATACAAGCTACACAGAAAGAAAAATGACATTCTAAAATTAAGTTTATTTTTCTCAGTTTTAGCCTGAAATTTTCAAGTACGTTTTTACTAGTTCATACTTAAAATAAGTAAAAATCGGGATTGATTTGACAAATCAAGCGCAGATTTTCTTAAAACAAGAATATTGTTCTTGATTTAAGTAAAAAATCTTAAATTAAGTACAATTTGTTCTTAAATCAAGAAGATAAATCTTAAAACGAAAACTAAAACTTATTTTACTTAAATTATGAAAAATTCTAAATCAATCCCAGAGAAGAAATGAGCGAAGTTAAGCTTACTCTCTCAGAAGCTCTCAAAAGCATTCTTTTTTAAAATTTTTGAACCAAGCTCATTTTGCGATTAATTCAAACTCGGACATACTTAAATCAGTCTCATTTTTGGATTACATCAAGTACAAATTCGTGCTTATATCTAGTTTATAATTCTTGAATCAAGCTTATTTAGGGATTAATTCAATCTCAGTCATTCTTAAGGAGAGCTAAAATTAAGATTTTTTGACTTGATGAATCCGTACTTGAATCAAGTATTTTGTACTCGGTATAAGAAAATTCGTACTTACCCTACTATTGACACCGCTATGGATTGATATAAGTACGGATTACTCAATTTTTTTTGAATGTATTAATATTTGTAAGAAGAAAGTGTCATCTTAGAATATTAAATCAACTTTAATGTACTCAACTATAAATAAAGTATTTTACTTACTTCTAGTATTGTCTATTGGTTGACTTTCTAGATAACGACACAAATATACGTACATACGTCAGCAGTAAGAATAAATACATTGGATTAAATTAAATTTACATAGAAATAATTACGAATGATGAATTAGATTAATGAAATTTGTGTTAGTAACGAAATAATATTTATATATATACAGTGGGAAGCAAAACTGTCCGGCTGTTTTCCATTAAAGAAGTAAGGTAATGAAAATAATACAAATATTTTTATAATAAATTGAACCTTATTCTAAATTATAAAGCACAGAAACTCACATAAATTGCTTCAAAAAAATAAAAAAAACAAAAAATTCACTATTCGAACACTTTTGCACAGTACAAGAAATAAACATTATCACGATATTGCTCTGTTAAAATGTAAATGTATTTGATCCATTGGTTTTTTGTTTGTTGCGATCTCGTTATCAAGATTTTATTGCTCTATTTGCGCATTATTGTTTGACCTGTAAAGTGATTAACTTGATTTTTAATTAAAAAAAAGGATCTTTAAAAATGAGAAAAACGCCAACTGATATTGAAAACAATGTGATAAATTTGTTGCAAAATAATTATTCATGTCGTAAAATTGCTAAGTTTAAGTAAATCTATGGTAAATGATATAAAAAACGGCGTAGTGTAGCTGGAAATAATAACCAAGGGCGTCACCCAAGATTGATGGTGTTGCCCGGCTGATTGAACGTTTGCTACATAATAAGCACATCAAGACCCCAAAAAATGCTGCAAAAAGTATTGGTAAGGATGTCAGTTCCTGGACGGTTAGACGCGCATTAAATAGAATTGGTTTAGTAGCCAGATTTTTCCGATAGAAATGTGAGATAATGCTACCGATACCAGTTTGATGGAAAAGAATTCTCTTGGTATAGACCGCATGAGCGCATCCAAAAGCATCATCCTTAATGCAAAACATCCAGACAGTTTTGCTTCTCACCGTATTTTCGTTGGTTTCCTCTCATTTGTTCGCAGCATCAAATTATGGTGCCAGTAACTGTTTGAGGTCCATTTTTGCATATGGGTAGTTCCATGAAAATGTCAACCACGACCAAAAAAATAAGAGTACTTGAAAAATGTTTCTAATCTGATTTTATAAGAAAAAAAATATTCGATTTTTCATAATATGGAAGCATTTACAGGTTATTGGAATTTTAAAACTCAAAAATGGAAGAGAAAAACTTCGACTTAGTTTTTGCAAATAAAATAAATTATTTTGAAACATTACAATTACATCTTAAAAATAAATTTGCAATAACAAATAACTATAATAAAACTATTGTTGTAGTTTTTTCTTTGGCCAGAGTGATGAATTTAAGATTGTTATTTTTTAAGCTAGAATGGCCTAAATTTGTTTAGTGTAAATAAAAATCCAATTTTTTAATTACAATATTTTTCCCGACGTTTCGTCGATTGTTTGTCGACTTTTTCAAGGGATTGTCTATTAAAAATTATAAAACAATAAAATAAATACAATGATGTAACACATAAACAATATAGACTTACAATATGAAATCTTTTTTTTAAAACATTAAGAAGTCCTAGATGTATCCAGGAGTATATGTAATAAATTTTAATACTTAATATCAGCTCAAGTGATGGCAACAATATAACTCGCGTTAATGTTGTTCGTGTCTTCCTTCAAATTCATTGTTCTCTTAATTTTTTGTTGTATTCTAAGGCTTTCAATTGTGTATCTCTTTCGATCTTTGTTTTCTATATCCAGAATTTTAACATCTTCGAACTTAATTGTATTTATTTTATTGTTTTATAATTTTTAATAGACAATCCCTTGAAAAAGTCGACAAACAATCGACGAAACGTCGGGAAAAATATTGTAATTAAAAAATTGGATTTTTATTTACACTAAACAAATTTAGGCCATTCTAGCTTAAAAAATAACAATCTTATAATAAAACTATTTTTTTTTTATTTGCCTCTGATGGTATTCTAAAATGTCACGTACGTTATGCAAAAACATTGTTTAACTATTTCATTTGTATATGGGCAGTCGCAGGTAAAGAAGATTACAATTCTAAAATAAGAATTCTTCTAAATAAAGATATTAACTAACTAAGATATTAAAGTTTGTCGCATACGTTATTGTAAGTACGATAATTTAAATTAAATGCATCAAAATCAATGTTAAATGCAAATTTTCTATTTAGATTATTTTAAATAGTCGTAAAACCATGAAACGGTGGCGGGATGAGTTAAAAAAAGACGAAGCAAAACTGAAAGAGCACCAAAAAAAGAGGCTGAATTAATATTAATAAACATTTTATGAATTTGATATTATTTTTATTATCACACCGTTTTTTGAATTAGTAAACACTTTTATTTTCTTTCCCCAAATTTATGTCTAAAATTATCTACAAAATACACTTCATTAATTATATACGAGAAAAATTGTCACGTACGTTATTATGTTTTTCACTTATATAAAACTAACCAGAGATGATTTCTCTTTAAATATTAAAGGATTGTAAAGGTACATTATTTAGCTTATTTTAGGAATTTTTAAAGAAAAGAAAAACTCCCATGATTCGCAGACTTTCGCATGTACGTAAATATGCCTTAAAACCACTTCCGTTTTTGTCACGTACGTTATCGCCTTGTTTTGATCGGATATTTTCGACACCAAAGTTTCGAGGCTGGCCATTTTTTTTTTTCTCAAACATAGAAGCTTTTGATTGCAACATAACTGTAATATTGTTTTTCATTAACTTCTATTTTTGTAAGATTTATATTACTTTATATGCGTACGAATGTCACTCATATATAACCCAGCAAAAACTTTACTTACAAATTAAGTTAAGAAGTAATAAAAAATTGTCAACCAGACTACTTACAAATCTAATAGAAAAAGTACTTATTTTTGATCGAGATGTCCTAAAAGTAATTCGTTTGCTGTATGAAAATATCCATATGTTTTATTAACCGTTTGTTCATGAGTTTTCTTAAAACTTTTTCGTTAAGAATTCATGATTTTGTAAGTTCCTGGTTTCTATTAATAAAATTTTTGCGTTCTTTTTGTTTTTGATCTGCGCTTAAGGCTTCCTATTATCGTTTTAAAACAGAGCTTACAGTATCTTTTGGAAACATTAGTTTTTTTTTTTTGCAATTATTAAAAGTAGAAATTTGTGCACGATTTTCTTTTTGTTTTGATCTTTGCAATAAATGCATTGTTTTGGTGGCTGTGTGGGATGTGGCACTCTCCTGTTGACTTGTTGATCCATAGTATGATCGATCCATTCAACGTAATAATATTTTCAGTTGATTTTTGTTTTTCATAGATATCACCATACACTGACACGTTCAGCATACAAAGGCTTTTCAACAGTGGCTTTTGGATTGTCAGACGCTCAAATGCAGCATTTTAGTTTGACAAATAAAAATGGAACCCGACTTAAAAATTAGTTTTCCAGAAAAACCAGTCCAACCAGTCAAATAAAATGTCAAAACGTTTATTTTATTTTAATGATAGAACGCGAAATTCTTGCTGAAACACCCTTTTATATACAGATTTCTCTCAGTGATTTACTGATAAAAGTGAAAGTATTTATGTTAATTATTATCTACTAACTTTCTAAAAATAAGTGGTTTCTGCTAAAGCTGTAACATTATTTTTATAATGCTTAGAAATACTAGCAGAAGCAAATTTTAATTTCAATTTAAAACAAGGAAAGTATTTTTAGTAAAATCAAAAAAAAAAAAAAAACTCAACAAAACTAATCTTGTAATCATCTAAAGTGTTTCTATTAATATATTTTAAATTCATGCAGCTTCTATAAATAATTTTCTAATATTTGATAAAGAAAACTCATTGTTAGCAAATGCTTGAAGCAATTTCGTTATATACTAAACATGTTTCCAAACATATTCTTAACATTGTCTGGCTAAATTAGGCAATTATGCCATAATACTGAAAAGTTGATGCTTTGCTGGTTGGCATTCCATGCAAACTTTTCTTTAAGAACCAACGAACTCATGAAATATTTTTGCTCACCTACAATTACACGTACGTTGTTGCTGGAAACAAAACTTAATACGTTTTTCTTGTTTCCTAAATTCCTTTCAGAAAAAGTTTCCTTTTTTCGGTTTAAAATAAAAGCAATTTATGAAAAGCATGCAAGAGATGGGAGTTTTTAAAACGCACTGTAGACCTTAAAATACAAGTATTAAATCGTCTAGTAAACTGTAGGGAACATGTACAATAAACAAAGTTTGAATAAGTTGAAAAGGTTTTGTTGTAACAATAAAGAAAACAAATAAAGACAAAAAAAAAAAACAGTTTAACGATAATAATATATTTGTTTTATACTCGTAAATTTCTACAGTATTTGAAAAAAATAAAATGATGAGAAGTACAATTAAAAATAACTTTGTTAATTCTTACTGCCAAACTGCTGATGATCTTCAAGTGAATTTATGTTGATAAGTTTTCTATAAATCTCTTTTATAATCTCTTAATTGCCTAAATTTTATGAAAAAGACTACAAAAGAAAACTATACTAAAAAAACAATCATAACTCATGGAGGAGGTTCTGCAATAATATAGAGTTGTTTTTCTTTATCTGGTGTCGGTCCAAAAAAGAAACGTAAAAATATTGCAAATATTAATTAAGCAGTGCTGGAAATGAGGTAGCACATATAATATACGCTGTTTGCAAAAATATTTTCCTTTAATACGAGGTCTGAACAAAAAATAACCGTTATTTTCAAAATTCGTGAGTTATGTATGTTTGATTTTCGCATTTTTTTCTGTTAAGTTGTTATACATGTCTGTTATATTTGTTGGTAATATCAGCCATTTTGGATTGTCAGTTTGTTTTTGACAGATAAAAAGGTTAGTCGTGTTTTGGTGTACTCTTCGCTTTTTTACTATTCGAAAAAAAAAAGGATCAAAGAAACTGTATTAAGTTTTGTGTAAAAAATTAAATGAAGTGCGCAACATATTTGTATTGAAGATTATTTGGATACCATAATTTTTTAGGAGAGTTATGCTCTTGAAAGTGATTTTCGGAAGATTTTTTTATATGGGACCGATCTGCATAAAATTTGTAGATGTGATTAGCTTTCGTGTATAACTTATTCGTGGCGAAATTTATTTGTTGTGTATAAATTTATGGCTCATAAACTACCAAAGCGGGAGGACATTTGTATGGGGATAGGTGAAATAATGGACCGATTTGAGTGAGACAGCCGGACGGACGGACATCGTTAATTCGATCCAGGAAATGATTCTGAGTCGATTGGTATACTGTAAAGTGTTCTAATATTTATCGAATAATATTTATGGGCGTTACAAACTTTAGCACAAATCTAATATACCCTTTACACAAATAGTAGATTATGCATTAGGGTGGCCCTTGTCTTTTTACATCTAAAAACCCAATGTTGAAAACTACAACAAAATACAAATACAGATATCACAGAACAATTTATTCGAAAAAGTACAAAAAATACCCACCCTATCTATCTTCTATCTTTTATATATATAAAAGTGATTGTGTGTTTGTATGTATGTTTATTATTATTACTTTTGGATCTATAGACGGCTAAACGGCTGAACCGATTTGCTTAAAATTTTCACAGTATATTTCTGTATGTCTGGAAGGAGCTATAGGCTACTTTTTTTCTGAAATTTTAAATGGGTGTTGTACCTCCCATACAAAGTTAATTTTAAAATTCAAATACTTAGGCAACTTAGTCCCGGTTTACATTATAACATTTTTGTCTCTGCGATTCTTGCTTTGTTGGCGAGAGCGGTGAGTCGTACATGCATATTTTAATATGACTCACCGCTCTCGCCTACATAGCTATATATAGCCTTAATAGCTATAGTACTCAAATTTTGCATGAGCAATTCCATTGTTTGTTTAAATATTTGCGAAAAAAATGGGAGTAGAGCAACAGGGGACGTGGCACCTCCCATATGATGATAATTAAAAAAAATCAAATATATGGTATAAAATAAGATATATGGTACGCTTATTCTACCATCAATATTAATATTTAGGACAAAAATGGGCGGACTAACAATAGTGGGCGTGACACCTCCCATATATATGATGACAAATTATATATAGGGAAAGCTATATCAGCTATCAATATTAATATTTAGGACACCAATGCGCTGACTAGCAACAATATTAAGTAAATGTTAAAATTTGTATACATTTGAAACTCTTATCTATATATGATGAATTTCATTTAAAAATCGAGAAAAAACTGAAATTTTGAACCCGACCCCCTCAGATATCGATGAAATTTTGTTCATAGCTAAATTTGATCAACACAATTAAACTCTCATTTTTAGAAATGACTGTTTTGCGATTTTTTGGGCGTGACACAGTGGGAACGTTTTTGAAAAAACGCAAAAATGGTCGAAAAGAGCTCCATTTATGTGTGCCAAATTTGAGCAGCGCAAAATTTCTTACAAATAATTAACTTAAAACAAATTTAAATAAAATAAAACACAAATTAATAAAAACATGGCAAATAATATAAACAATTGTTGACGGTTTTTTATTTGTAAACATTTAAACAATGTTAGAATTGTTGAACTATTTTGTGAATGTGACCAGATATTTTCGCTGTTATTCGAATTATTTCGAAAACTGTCGGTACGTATTACTAGAAGTGACACTATTTAAAAAAATTATTTAAAAAAAAAAATAAAAAAGAACCCATTTTACTTTTTGGATATGTTATAGGTGAAGGAAATACCTTTCTAAAAAAGTAATACACTGTAAAAAATCCTTGATCTTTTTTGGTTTTTCGTTACCTCAAATTTTTTTTGTTATAAAATATAAGGGCAATTACTAGAAGTGACACTACTTAAAAAATTATATAAAAAAAACTAAAAAAGAACCCATTTTTATTTTTTGATATGGCATAGATGAAGGATAAACCTTTCTAAAAAATTAATACACTGTAAAAAAACCCTTGATCTTTTTGGTTTTTTCGTCAGTTAAAATTTTTTTTGTTATAATTTTTTTTTACAGTGTATATTTTTTTTTATTTTTTACGTGTCATAAAGCCTGTTAAAATATCTTTTTAATGATACCAAGATCATGGAAATCGGTTTAGCCGATTCTGAGTTATTGTAGTTTAAATGGAGCTCTTTTCGACCATTTTTGCGTTTTTTCAAAAACGTTCCCACTGTGTCACGCCCAAAAAATCGCAAAACAGTCATTTCTAAAAATGAGAGTTTAATTGTATTGATCAAATTTAGCTATGAACAAAATTTCATCGATATCTAAGGGGGTCGGGTTCAATGCATCTCGATTTTTACATGAAATTCATCATATATAAAAGTAATTTTTATTTCATTACGATACCGGTAGCGAAGCACACCGGGTTTTAGCTAGTTACACATATTTCTCCTTAATGAATTTCAATGTCATAACAAATAATAAAGACAGATTTGGTGAAAGTGAAAGCTGCAATTTCTATGTATATTCTTTCACATAGTATTAATATTAATCAGCATCACAATTCTATTCTAAATATATGTTTTTTTGAGCTAAAATAAACTGCTTTTTTCTCTCTATACCTTTTGCTATTTAAATATTTCTGCATTATTTTTTTTTAATTCCCTTTAATCCTTGATCTAATGATGTGTTTTCAAACGAACAATATTTTTTATTTTTGAAACACTAAGAAGCTTAACTTTAAAATTAGCTTTAAAATATGTTCATTAAAAAGAATGTAACAACATAACAAATTTTTAAGATACAACTTACCTATAAAGTAATTTGTAACAGTCCGCATACGTTTCGTTGTCATAACAATCCAAACAACAATAAGATTCCCGCCAGTCGCCACAATAACCATGCCACCAAACAAAATGCTCCACAATACTTGGCGCCACCATGGCAGTATAAATGAAATATCTCTGCAATATAGAAAAAAAGAGAATAGAAAGAATACAAATGAATTAACTAAACAGCAAATAACAATCATAATAATAATCATTGTAAGAATAAGAATGTACAAGAATTCTTAAGAAATAATTTTTTTCTGAAAAGAAAAAAAAAAACAGATTTATTTCAACTTTAAGGATATTCAAGTCAAGGCATCCCTTGGCAAAGGAACTGTGGACTTGTTTCACTTGCACAGTTAGTGCATAAAATAGTAATACATTTTAAATACATAGTGATGTAGGGAAACCTACAAATTTCGAACAACTTTTACAAAATTAGTCTAAATTTTAATTTTTTTAAAACATAATAACATTTTAACACTTTGCCGGTGCTAATGTACTGATGGACTCCTGTAATTTCCAAATGGGTTCAAAATGCTTTCATTTTGTGCTTTTAAATTCGTATCTTGGGATATGGCAGGATTGTACAAATCAATCAGCTTGTCATAGGAATGATGAATGAATTATTAGTAAACAAATTTCTATTTTGTTTGTTGGGCAAAAGAACAAAAAAAAAAAGAGGCAAGTCAATAAAAAGGGGGTTGTTTCAAACGTTCTAAAATTTTTGTTTTTTTTTTTATAGATTTTGTTGGGTGAAAATTTGTTGCTATAGCTGCTGTAGTTTGTCACGAAATTGATATGGCGTTCATAGGATTTAAATTGTGTCAACTGTCAATCTTCCTATGCATCATTCACAATAGTACAAAATACTTCAGGCAATGCTAAGGGTCACAATTAAAGGAGTTCCTCAACATCATTGTCTGCTCAGGCCGTAATAATTAGTATTTTCAAATTAAACTTAGATATGGGCATGCTATGTAGGAATCTTACTAAATTGGTTTATTTTAGTTTTCACCATAACTATTCCTTTAAAGTCATAATTTGTATGAAACAATTAATAAAAATTATAAATATTTTAAGGCTGGCTGATGGGGGGTAGGTGTGTCCATACAAAATGTAGGAGGGGAAATATTAGTGAGGGTCGGTCTCATATTTTAACCCTGTAAGTGCGACTCAGGGACAGTTATGAAGCTTTAAGTGGATTTTGTCTCGTTTTCTCATGTTTTTTTTTAATAACAATTAATATGCCTATATATAAGTGCGCTACTTTATTTGGAAAGGAGATAGATAGGTTGAAGAAGTATAGGCGGTGAAGGAAGAAATCTTTTATATCACAACTCTGCAATTGCGCATTATGTTTGTTTTTAGTGCAGAATTGCAGCGCCTCTGGTGGTGAGTAGGCGCATTAATGTTAAAGCTTGATTGTATATCCTTTATTTAATTATTTTACTTCAGTGGCGTTTCAATGCTATACTACTGACAGAGGGCGCTGTGATAAATATTAGTTATGATGGATAGAAAGAACACTAATAATTATCAGAAACTGATGTTGTTTGAGTGGCAGCGGCTGGGAATCGAACCCGGGCTGCAAATACCAATTCATGCTTAATGATCAAATGCGCTAACCAATTAAGCTACATCACCCTCATGCTTTTGACCCCGATGAGGGACCATTTACCCCCATCCCACCCCACTAATTTTTTGGCTCATGCATTTTTTTCCCAAAGGAAATCGAAATCAAAAAGTCGTTCACTATCCCACCCTTATTGAGCACGCGACATATTTTGCTTAGGCGTTTGATTTTAACTCAAACTTTCATATAATAAAAAGTAATTTTTTTAAAGCTTTCAGATTTGATTAATAAAACACATACACTTTAGAAAAATGTATGAAATCTTTATTTGTGTCGATAGAACACTCTATATAAATCAGTGTTAAAAGATGATTTCATAAAAATGTTGACCGCGGCTAAGTCTTAAATGGTTTATACGCTGGGTCCAATTTTGGCATACTCTTTCCAACATAATAACTGGTAACTCACAAATAAATTCTTCAATATTAGCATTCAGTGCGTTAACCGTTCAAGGTTTGTCACTATATATATGAGCCTTAACATAACAGCAGAAAAAATTATCGAAGGGCGTTAAATCGCACGATCTAGGCGGCCAAATTCGCCTCTCAATTGGGCCATTGCTTCGCATGCTGCTTGGCATGTGGAACTGGCTTGCTGAAACCACAAGTCAGCCAAGTCCAGCTATTCCTTTTTGGGCAAAATAAAATTTGTAATCATCGCACAGTAGCGTTACTTTGAATTACGATCACAGTCACCTTCCTACTTTCGTTGACTTTGAAAAAGTAGGATCGAATGGTGCCACCGGCCCATAATCCACACCAAACTGTGAGTTTTTTGTTATGCATTGGCAGTTCTTGCAATGCTTTTGACTGTTTCATACCAAATACGACAAGTTTGCTTATTCACATGCCCATTCAACCAGAAACGAGCTTTCTCGCTGAACACAATTTTCCGACAAAAAAGTGGATCTTCATTCAACTTTGCCAGCTCCCATTTACCAATAATTAGCCGTTGTGGTAGGTCGTATAGTTTCAATTCTTGCACCAGCTGTATTTTAAAAGGTAGAAGCCCAATTGGTCATCAACAACACTGGCTGATACAGCTGCGATATTTTCCTCCATCCGCACTCTATAATGTAAATTTTGTGCGTAATTTAGTCACAGGATTTTGTATAGCCGTCATAAAATTTCATCCAATGTACAATGTACTTTCTTAGCCGAACATGAATTTTGATAATAAAATTCAATAATCTGTAAACGTTGTTCGTTTGTATGTCAATTTATGGTTAAATTGTGAAACAAAGTGAACATGTTTAACAGTCTTGCTAAAAAATCTCCGTTTACCAAAAGTTTCGTAATATGTATTTGTTTTAGTGTTTTTCTTCAGCAGTTTATAATATCTTTTTAAGGTTATTTTTAAAACACTTAACGGCGTCTGAACGACAAACTTTCCTAAACATAAACTTTGAATCTCAATAGTGTTCTATACAGAATTTTTAAAAATTCAAGTATTCACCAATGTCTAACTTTAAAACCTGCCTGCGTTGTTGAGTTTTCTAAAGTTATTTCATATAAATGTGTTTTTCCAACCTTTTCTTTTGTTTATTAAACATACAATTTCCTTAAATTATGGACATGGTGCATTCCTATATAAGTATTCATGTTGGTATATGCCACAATATTAAATACCTACATACATACACATTTGCCAGGATTTAAAGCTAGAAGCAGTGTTGCCAGGTGCTGGAGAAAAAAAAAAGACATACAAAGTTAAATCCCTTAAAAAAGAAGGCTAAAAAAGGCAAACACAATTTTAATTCGAATTTTCGGGTTTGTTGAAATAAAAGTAAAACTAACATAAAGTAATAAAATTTCAAAGTACATCAAGTATAAAACATGTAACAGTGTTACTATGAATGACTACTTACAGCTAAGTATGTACGAGTAAGTATTTTGTTGGTAAATATAGGGGAGAGGGGGGCACCTTAGAACACTTTTGCTTTCAAGCCACATACAAATTTATATTTTTGAATTACATAATTTAACTTATATATATGGAAATAAACTTTAGCTTAAGTCTACAAGTAACTTATTTTTAGTTTGATTTATATTTTTTTTAACTTTTTTAATGGATGAAGTCATTGTGTTCAAATGTGCCCCCCATACGAGGCAGCTTTGAACTAGGCTGGGGCAGCTTTGAACGGCAATTTTTTCTTGTAGCGCTTATGTCCAAAAATAACATAAACAGTTATATTTTTTATATATATAATAAATTCGATTTATTTATTAAGAAAAACATTAACAATTAAAAAAAATTCAGATCAAAAATAAGTTTTATATTATTAAGACGGAAAAGGCCTTGCAATTTCAGGTGACATTACATTTTTCTTTAAAGCATCATGATCAGCATTGGATTCGTCATTTTCAGAAAATAAGAGAGAATCAACAATATATTAGAGAAAATTCTTAATTAGGCTTGAGTTCGTTTTTAATTAATAGGTAACTCGAAGAATACCATTGTGAAAATTATATTTTTCTTAGACAAATGGCACACTGAAATGCATTTTCTGCCCTGCCAAGGGCTTCATCAGCAATGTTTATTGTCCAAGATCTACTCTTAAACATCGTCTATTTAACTCACAATTTTTTGAGAAATAGAATTTGGGAATTAACATATTTCTTATTACATGTAATGAGTTAGAACGAAAAGTTTACTTATGTTTTACAAATGTGTGTGTATTCTTCTTTGTTATTATTATTATTGAGAATCAACAATGTTTGGTACTTCGGTTGTTGTTAAATTAACATTAACATGCCCCCTTTTTCTTTGTTTAAACCGGAACTAGCTTGCCATTTCACGGAAATTTATAATAAATATTTTAATATTACATAAATATCAAATAACTTAACTTAATTTTGTTTGAAATGAATTTTGGACTGCAATAAATTTCTTTCAAGAAAGAAAACGATCACTGAATATTTCTTACAGTCTTACAAAAAAAAAAAAAAATAAAAATAATTTACAATGGCACTGCGAAAACTTGTTCACCCAACTACAATCGGTCGACGACTGAAAACTCTAGAAAAAGTTGTTGACGTTGCTAGAAAACAAGGTTGGCATGTGAAAAACTCGGTTAAGGGTCGGAAAAAATGTTAAACTGAGATTTTATCAACATAGTTCAAAGGTGCCCCAGGTATAAACGTACCCCCCTCTCCTCTATCCAGCTATTTAAAAAATTTTTAGGGCTTCCATTTATAGGCCTTATAAAAGACCTGTTTACATGGGCTAAAAGTTTCGATACTCTTTCCACTATGCCTTCTCTCAGAACGTGTTCTAGAAGCTGTTTCATACGCATTCGAAATTGCATTTAAAAGAAAGTCAACAAATCATGATTTGATATGAAACATGAATGGTTTTGCAATTATTCCTATATAACGTCACTAAAACAACAAACTTAATTCTGCTCATTTTGTTATACAAGTAATAGAAACGAATAAAGAAAAAGTGTATAAATTTCATCTTTTATGAAAGTTTGTGGTGTAAAGCACGCTTGAAGCAGTGCTTATATACCTATACAATGTGATTAAATTAAAACCCTTCTTTAAAGACTTATGCTGAATTCATAAAAAATTTTTTCTTAATAAAATTGTTTATTTAGCAGTTCTTTAATTACGCCTTCTATGAGTCATTACTGGACCTTTCATTACCCTTCTCAAGTACCTTTTATCAGGCATGTAACCAGTAGTGAGCAGGCAAGTTCTTGACTACCAATGACATGCCGTGTTATATTGAAATGCTTTTACAAAGTTGTTATTTTTTAATTACCCTTTTTATGGCTTTAAATACCAAATTTTGAGATGTTAAAAAAGTTTGTTTGTTTAACTAATAATAATTAATTAGTCCCAATTAACACAAAGCAATTCTTTAAGCTAAGCTGATTAGCTTTTAGACATCGTGGTGAGGGGAAGATACACACTTGATTATACCGCAATTCTTGTTACTCTCTTAAAGTATGGTTACACATGGCAAATATTTACTTAAAAAAGCGTAACCACTTTTTGTTAGAAAACGTTTGTTTGACAAACAAACAACAAAAACAAGAGTTTTGCAAAATCAAATAAAATAAGACTAAATATTTGTTGTGTTTTGTCCTAAATAAACCAAGAGTTTTTTTTTAATAAATAAATGAGTTTTAAACTATTTTATTTAGTGGCTACATCTTTATCGGCAAATATTTGCCAAGTGTGACCGTACCTTTACTCGTATTCAGGGCTGCCAGATGAATTCCGTAAAAAATCGTCAAAATCCCGATAAAAAAGAAAAAAATCGTCATTTTGAATTTTAAAAATCGTCAAAAAAAAAAATCGGAAAAATGAAAAGTTACTATTTCTAATAGTATTTGGAAACTTTTATTTAAACGAAAACATAAAAATTCAAGTTTTATACTCTCTTGTACAATACATATCAAAATACATAAATTTTAACTTTTTAAATAAGAAATCACAAAAAATATAATGTTAAACACAACTTGTGCAATATTTTTATTATATCTTAGTCCGCTTTCATACTCTTCAAATCTGACTCGTCAAGACAAGTATTTTTGGATGAGAAGGAAAAAGAAAACAAATGGGACACAAATTTAACGGTACTAGTCAATTTTCTTACTTCTTTTTGTTTTTTCTTTCGTGCATGTTGATTTGCAAAAAAAAAGTACGAAAATTTAATTGACGTGTGTAAATGAAATGGCAAGTTCAAAAGAAACTTAAACAAAAACTGGTGAGCTAAAACTGAAGAGAGTGAAACAAGACTTACAGTATTTTATAAATAAATATCTGCATTTAGCATATTTTATTAATTCTGGTTAAATAATTTAGTTTATTAAGTTTTAAATAACATTTTGAATATTGAATACAAGTCATCCATCAGGTACTTATTTTAAAAGAAATCCGTATTTTTGTCGTTAAAATTTATTTGGCTTGACGTTTGTTAAAATAGGAGAAGTTTTTGTAGAATTTGCCCGTTGAAATTTGAAAATTGTTTCTTCTAAAAATTTTAGTTCATGGAATTCAGCATTTAAAACTGCTTTTTATGTTTACAGATAAATAAGTAATTTCTACTATTTTTTGAAATTATTATACCTAAACTTAACAATTGTCAATAATTAAGAAAACTCTGCTATCATTTAGTTTTGTTTTTGAAATATGTCATGTTCTTCTTAATATTTATGATATTAAATTAGAAAAATAGTTGTCTCCAAAAAAAAAAAAGAGTATTGTGGACCGATCATCCAAAAATTTTGTGTGATGATGTCTGTGAATATAAGTATTATATGTGTTAAACTTTATCTCGATATAAATATGTACGTTTAAAAGATTTATGGAGGTTAAAGTGAATTATGAAGAGAGTCTTATATGGGAGTTTTGACTATTTATGAACTAACTATTATAAAATTTGGGGTCATCCTATTTGTACATAAGAAACTCATTTTTGTTAAATTTTATTAGGATAACAACATTTTTAAGAAATGTATGGTCCTTAAAGTGATTTCGTGGCCCTTATATGGGAGCTACGACGAATTATGGACCGATCATCATCAAATTCTACCATATTATATATATATACACAAAATATATTTATGTTCAATATTATTTGGATACCAACAGTTTTAAAAGAGTTATGCTCTTTAAAGGGATTTTCGGAAGTGAGCCTTATATGGAGGCTACGACTAATTATGGACCGATCTTGACAAAATTTGTAGATGTGATTTTGCTTTATTTAGCAGTCATTTGTGGTGAAATTTGTTTGGATACTTTCATAATTCAAACATTTATGATCTTTAAACCCTAATTTCGGGCGGACATTTATATGGAGGCCAGGTGAAATAATGGACCGTTTTCCACCAGTTTCAATCCCATCCGTCCTTGGGCCGACAAAATTTCACGTACCAAATTTTAATGAAATATCTTCAAAATTGCGACCTGTACTCTGCGCACAAGCTTTCCATGGACAGCCAGCCAGACGGACGGACGGACGGACGGACGGACGGACGGACATCGTTAAATCGTTAAATCGACTCAGAAAGTATGCAGAAAGTGATTCTGAGTCGATCGGTATACTTTAAGGTGGGTGTTGGACCAATATTTCTGGACGTTACAAACATATGCACAAATCCAAAAAAAAAACAGAAACTAACAGCCGTATTTATAAAAAATAAAGCATGCTTGAAGTGTGCTTTTAGACAAAATTTTCATACAAAATTTTCTTAAAGTACATTTGAAGTCTACTTTAATTTTTTATAAATACGGCAGTAAAACTAAAACCTTCGAAGCTAAAAGATAAATAAAAAGGCTAAATCTGGCCTCGAAAAGGCTAAATTGGCAACACTGCTTAAAAGTAGAAAAAATAACTTAAATAAAATTTATTGAAGTAATTTTTTTAGTTCATATAAACTGTGGTGCAATTTTCTTTTTACAACAGAAAAATAAATGGTAAAAATAAAATAAAATACCACAACTATTATTTTGATTAATTAAAAACAATTAAAAACTTTTTATTATTATTTCATACGAAACTCTGTATAAATAGACAACTTTGCAGAAAATAATTTATATAAAAAAATGTTTTCATTATATTTAGGTAATTTAATTGAGTAAATTTAATGAGGTTTTTGTATCCTTTCTACTGTTTATCTTGGTGTTTTACTGTAAACTTGTAATTAGAACATGTACCTATATATATAGATACATATGTTTGATTAACAGACAATGTCAGCACATAGGGGTTTAAAGTTTCTCAACATTGACAAATAAAATGAGAAAAAGGGAAACTACTTTTAATTAAAACTAAGAATTAGTAAATTAATTTAGTGTTACGCAGGAAAAAAATAAAATAAAACTTTAATTCAACCCAAAAAAATTACTTCACAAAATTAGACACTGAAAGCAGCAGCAGCAGAATAATTTTTTTTTGTTTGATAAAACAGAAAGCAAAATAAACTTGGGATTTTAATGCGGCTTTATTTTTTATTAATGTTAAAAAAAATAAATGAAATTCTGTATTTGCTGGCAACCTGAAAAATCTGCAACCCTTTAAACTGATTATTTCTTTGTCGTTAAATACAAGAAGCACAACTGCCAACAATTTATAAACTTTTTCTACAAAAAAAAAAAAAAACCACAGAAACCGCTTATTTCAGTAAATTTACTGTTTTTTTTTTTTTTTTTGACTGCGACATCTGCATTTATGTTGTTGTATGTGAATTTTTGTTTTTTGTTTTTTATTGTCTGCTTTAAAAAATATTAAATTTGCGGTGACAAAAAAAAACTTTTTAAATTAATATAATATACAATGAAATGTGGAAAAAATTTATGAAAATTATTAACAGGCATACAGTCGCAGCCAGTTAAATCTGTGGACTTTTGACAAAACAACTTAAGTAACATTTTCATATTTTTCAGGAGAGTGCGAAACCTGTTGAATTGATTGATAGTTATTTTATTATTTGCCTTTAAATAATTTCAAGAATTGCTTTTCTTTAAAATTAATCACGTTTTTTTAAATTTTTTATCAAAATTATGTAAAATTAAAAGTTTTTTAAAAAGTACTTTAACAAAAATTACAGATTTCCGTTTTCATCGAAATGATTAAAGCAGTAGTAATTGGGGTTTTCCATTAAATTTGGGAGTATCCTTTATGAATTCAAACTAAAATTATTTTAAAAAGTACCAAAAAAGTACTATTTTTAAAAATTTTAAATTTTGGTTTTCATTAGAACTTGGAGTTTTTTTTTTATATAAAACCAAAATCACCAAAAGTTGGTAAGTTACAAGAAGTACCAAAAAGTACTTTTTTAAAAAACTTAAAAAATAGCTTGTTTTATTAACAATTTAAGAAAAAATAACCACTTTCATTGAAATGATTAAAGTAGTAACAAGTTGGGGTTTCCATTAAATTTTGAAGTTTCCTTTATGAATTATAGCTAAAATCAGCAATTTTATAAAAAGTAACAAAAAAGTACTTTTTTAAAAATGTTCAAATTTTGGTTTTCATTAGAACTAGGAGTTTTTCTTTTTTTAAATTAAAGCCAAAATCACCAACATTTGGTAAGTTACAAAAAGTACCAAAAAGGTACTTTTTTAAAAAATGGCTTGTTTTATTAACAATTTAAGAAAAAATAACCACTTTCATTGAAATAACTAAAGCAGTAGTAATTTGGGGTTTCCATTAAATTTTGGAGATTTCCTATATTATCAGCAATTTTCTAAAAAGTACGAAAAAATAATTTTTTTTTAAAAAATTCAAATTTTGGTTTTCATTAGAACTTGGAGTTTTTTTTTAAATTAAAGCCAAAATCACCAAAATTTAGTAAGTTACAAAAAGTACCAAAAAAGTACTTTTTTAAAAAAACTTGAAAAATTGGCTTGTTTTATAAACAATTTTAAAAAATAACCACGTGTCACTGTGTGGAAACGATTTGTATTGAAGGCTTTTTAAGCCATATTTTCATTACTGAGTTTTTTTTTTGCTTTAATTAATTGGCATTGATATGCCATATATGCTTCATTGTTAAGAACATCGAGAAATTGAAGAAATCGGATTTTTTTTATTACTGCGGCTCAAGACTGTGATGTTTTTATTTGAATGAAACATTTGAATATGCGTTGGTATTGGGCGCGCATATTATGTAGTGAGTCGAGAGACTCAAATTTAACAACCAAATTCCTTAGAGCAAAGCCATTATGTAGCACGAAAATATCACTAATTTTACGATATATAGTTTCTACATATTTTTTCATTAGTGATTGATATTCAATCGAAATAATATTATTTACAACAAGCTCCTACTACTGATATGTCAACAAGTAATATGTTATTTCTGGTTCAGAAACATGGCTCCCCTTGTTAACCACATGACATTATTTACTAAAGAAAATACTTTTGTTTCAAACCAATAAATTTGATTTAATTAATACGCCATAAACACACTTTGCTATCGCATGCAAGTATTAACTTCTGCACAGGTATGAGTGTAACAAAATACTATTTTACTTGATCATATGTACGTAGTTATAACTAACACAAAAGTTAGTTTTTTGTTTCAACAACTGTGTGTTTTTTTTTTTGTGTGGTAAATTCAGCCAACCATAATTCAGTTGGAAAAAGCAAAAATGTCGCAAAATAAAAAAGAGTAATGAGAATTATTACGTTTAATTACAACATCATACTATAAAGGTAAAAAAAAAAACAAATTCCAAAAAATAATTATGAATAAATGAAATGACAAAGTAAAGAGAAAAGGACAAAATAAATCTCAAGCACAGGTATTGGTTTTGAGGCAACAATTAAATAATTTCCTTTTATTTTAAACAAACAACTCAAACATTTGGCATTGTACTCATATTCGAGTATACAAATCTGTATAAAGCATTTTAGTATTATTACTTTACAGTTAATATGTCGTTAAATTGTTTTTCTTAACTTTTTTAATATATATATTTATTGAATTTACATTTACTTCACAGGCCTTACGATAAGTATTAAAATGTAATATCTAAACCTTAAAAACTATTTGCTGTCACTTGGTAGAGTCATAGTGGACAAATAGTTCTTACATTTTGTAGGGTGGTAAATCAACTCTACGAAGCTTTGTTTCTGTTGAAATTGTAGTAAATAATATCGCAAGCGGGTTCGGATGGTTTCGCAACTTTAGGATACAGCTATGGACAGAGATATAGCGCACTTTACTTTTTTAGTAGTGTAACGGGGATTGAATTTTTGTTTTTTTTCTTTTCAAAGTACAAATGTTTTTCCGTCAGGACCATCTGTAAAAAGCACTTCTTTCCAGAATCTGATATCTTTGTCTGAGTCACCACGTGTCTTAGAAATGTCTGCAGCTATTTTTACTGCGCTATACTTTGGAGCTTTCTTGACCTCTCTGACGCTCTTCGTTATCAGTTTGAGAGTGTGGTCGAACAGTTCCCTGCAGGAAATGTCAATAGTGAAACAGTACTGAATTGCTATTGACACAGTCACCAGTACTAGTGACTTAGTATACCCCAGACAATGCTAATTACTATAGACATTTAACATGTGCGTGTCATTGAAAATCCACTACTGACATAGTTTCTATTGACAAGGTAGTTCTTTTGGGACCACATTGCCTACACTTTTGGTACTTTTCTGAAATAGAAAATAAAAATGCATTTTTTTTTTTGCTAATTTTTGGAGTTTTCTTAAAAAAAAAAATAAAATACTAAAAAATATTCAATAAAAAATAAATTCGAATACACCCAGAGTCTTTGGCGAGAATCGAACCCGCAACCCTCTGAATGATAGTCCGGCACACTGTCGCCTAGTCTATCGGGGCTCACAACTGAAAAAAGATAATTGTATAATAATAACCATTGTGACAATGCTGCTGACAATGTCGCAAAACCGTCACCAAAATAGTAGACAAAAGTGGTGACTTGGAGACACTTGTCCCCAGGTTTCCTTCAGGGTTGTGACGTTTTCTTTAGATTTATTTCTTTTAATTACTATTTGAGCATTTCACCGGCTTTTGTTCACAATTTTCGCAATACCCGCATTCCATTCGGTTCTTGAAATAATTTTGTAACGCTTTACTTAAAAAATAATTACTGATTTTATTTATAATTGCATTAAAAAAGTGCTTAATGTACGATCTACTAATAACGGCACTTATTTTATTCTGTAGTTATTTCAACGTTCTGTATCATGAATCAAATAATAAAGATTGCGAAAAGAATGTAAACAAAATTTTTTCTCTCTGCGCATGACATCACAGGTTATTTTTTCCGTAGAATAAACATGTAAAAAATAACTTTTCTTAGCAATATTTTAAAAGAAAATATTTTTTCTTAAATTTTTTGATCCAAAATAAAACATTTATGGCTCGATTATCGTTCAGAACACTAAAATGTTGTGTTGTCTCGACTACAACACCACATTAATTTTTCATACTATTAAGCCGGTAAGTGTTGTGAATCGTAATCGCAATTTACAACATACAACATCAAAATACTTAGTGTTGTGAACGGTAATCGGGGCCTTAATTATTTATTATTTTTACATTTTACATACATATTAAAATGTAAACTAAAAAGTGTATTTGAGTATTTTTTATATTATATTTTTGTATTATTAATATATTATTTTTGTTTGTTTCTGTTTGTGTTTAGTTGTCTCATTCGCTAGGAGTTGATTTTGTTTTCTTATTCGAAAAAACATTCTCGATCGAAAAAAAGTGTTTTAGCTTTAATATCCGCATTAATAGTACTTGACTCATTTATTTGCTTTTTTAAATACTCGTTGCAAATCAAGTTATTTTCACCATTCAAAGATTTGAATACAGCTTCTAGATTTTTAATTTAACCCACAAATTCGTTAGTAGGCATACCTAACATAAAGTATCTCAAAAGCAAAACGTTTCAGCTACCCATTTTTAATTTCATATCTCCTTTTATATCATCTGCCTTAAAGTGTTTAATACAATTTCTATCACACACATAATTTTTTTTCATCAAGGTGGCAAAATTGTACCCGTTGTTTGTTTTAAATTATTTTCTTTTGGACATCAAAAAAGAATTACATTTATGTTATTTTTTTTAATATTTCCACAATTAAAAACGGCACACCTAATTTTCAATTTTTATTTGCATTAAAATTTATGTAGAAGTTAAGGACACATACAAATATTTTTGACTTGTGACGTCACAAGAATAAATTTTGCTATCACTTTTACTCTCACAATTTTTGTAAAATATAACGGATTTACGCAATGTGTAATCTTTCTTATTTGATTCTGTATACTAAATATTGACTGCTTTTTAAGATCATTTTCTCTTTTATTAGATAAAATTTATAACATAGCTTTCAGTAAGAGCAAAATAAACGTCAGCCTATCCAAAACATTTTAATGTAAATAAATTTATAAAATATAAAATTATTTTAAAGATATTATTCTGCACAGAAATTATTGCTGGCTGTATACTAAATGTTGACTCTGACTGTAGATCGTATTATAATTCCGTGGTTATAAATTTTTTTTTTGTTTATTTTTTTTGATGTGACAAAACCTGTAAGGTCAGCAACTCTCCTAGAGGGCCAGTAAGTAGGTTGCCCAAGGGATATGCAATCCAAGCAGCATCATTAAATGAGTTTGTTTTGCTTTTCTTCTTCATGGCTGTGAGTATATAAATATTTTGTTATTATTTTTAAAGAAAATAAAATTAATGAAATATGTGACGCGGCCTATGAAAAGGTGGCTTATGACTCATAAAAGAAATTGTAAGACACAGCTGTTAAAGATAAACAATGCATTTCGTCAGTGTGTGTTGGACACAATAAAAATAATGTTATAATATCAATCTGCAATGGCGGCTGGTTCGAGGACTCAACACTTTCACCACGTGAAAGAGCGTCTCAAAAACTATCGAAACCAAAAAAAGTGGAAAATTTTTTTTTGAGTCATAAGCCACCTTTTCATAGAACGGGTCACATACATATGCATGTTGTGGTATGTAAAAGATTTTATGTACCTGAATCTCTATTACTTTTTAACTTTAGCATTGAATATCACAGAATTTTGTCGCACTTATTGTACTCGAAATCATTTAACACTAGTATGTATAATGAGAAATGTTGTACAGGACTTTATTTTCGTAAGAGAATTGCTTCATGAAAATTCTATTTACCGCAAAAGAATGCAATTAGCGCTGAATGTTTCCCTTACATATGCCTGTACTCGTATATGTATGTGTATCGGATAGGAAACATGTGGTCGTGTTAATTTATTGCAAGTACTTGTAATTATGCATACATTTATGCACAACAGGAAAGTAATTAATCATTACACAAGATGCTTGAAAAACGAATTTAAAAGGGTGAAAAAGCAAATTTATACTGATTTAGTAGTAAGGTCCCTCCTCTTCAAAACTTTCTTGTATTTTCTATACAAATAAGGCAGCATGTCTAAAAACATGAGATCACAACAGAAAAAATGCTTTTCACTTAGGTTAACTACTTTGTATTTAATATCACGTTAGCTTAGTGAGCAAATAGGCTAAGTCCATTTTTTATAAAAATTGAGGTTTTACTACAAATAATGTACGATCTACTAATAACGGCACTTATTTTATTCTGTAGTTATTTCAACGTTCTGTATCATGAATCAAATAATAAAGATTGCGAAAAGAATGTAAACAAAATTTTCTCTCTCTGCGCATGACGTCACAGGTTATTTTTTTTCCGTATAATCAACATGTAAAAAATAACTTTTCTTAGCAATATTTTAAAAGAAAATATTTTTTCTTAGTTTTTTTAATTCAAAATGAAACATTTATTATTTATTATTTTTACATTTTATATCTCGTCACCTAAAATGCCCAAAGACGTAACCCTCAATATCATAATTTTATAGGAGAAGCAAAAAACGTTGAAAATCGCGATATGTACATATCGTCACCTGAAGTTTGTCGTCTATTTTAAGACAAGATGTGAAAAAATCGCGAATTTCAATTCAAAAGTTTTCATTTTATAACGTTTTTTGCTTCTCCTGTAAAATTATGATAATGAGGGTTACGTCTTTGGGCATTTTAAGTGACGATATATAGTAGTAAATTCATTTTGTTTCATGAAAATGAGCTAAATCCATTTTTTTTTTTTGTCGAAATTGCATAATTACTGGATTGGAATTTATGGGCTTTTCAACAAGAACTGGGTTCTTCAAATAATATAAAACATAGTAATAATATGAAAATCATGGACATTTTTAATGTATTGGAAACGTAAAGTTGTCTATTCATGGATACGCCTAAAGATGTCAAATAGCAGTTGTAGGTTTTTTTTTAATCACGTGAGATTTGAGAATTTAAACGATTTGATTGGCTCTATCAAGAAACTATCTAAAACATAGAACTATTTAAAAAAAACCAGTGTTGCCAAATCTCATGATCGTGTAGGCCAATTAACTGCTGAATTTGGAAAATATTATTTGCTAACGTATTCAGACAAATAAAACTGGGATTTACAAATTTTACGAAATGTGCATTTAGAGATTAACTATTTTCATAATAAATTTTTAATGATTTCAATGAGAGTTTCGAGTAAAATTGATTTCATGGACAACCAATCAAAAGAAAATGCCCTTCTTGCAGAACAAAGTTCTTGTTGAAAACATTAAATTGCATTGAAAAGCTACATAGGTCGGTTTCCCCAAGATTCATCACAAGACCAGACACAAGTTTAGTGAAGTTTGTAGAAATTCGTTAAAACTGTCACAGCAACATCAGCCACTTACGCAACAGTTGCACACATCACAAAATCAACATTTATGAGTCAAATACAAAACGCCTTCCAGCAAAAATTCCATGCTACGCTGCTTTGTAAAAAAGTAGCAATCCCCATAATAGAGATGATGACACTGTTGATCATTATATGTTGATTGTCACGTACTACAATCATATATATTATTGCTATAATCATATGAGTCGTAACTTAAACATATTATGGTTGCCGCAATGCCAAAATTATTGACTAAAATGGTAAACAAATTTTAAAAAAATTTTAAAGCAATATAACAAATTGAACTTAAAATGCGATATCATTAAAAAATAAGAAGAATGAGCTTAAGATTGAAATTTGTTTTCCTTTTTGTTTATAGACATTCTTAGAATCAGTAACTAAAAATAACTTGTTAAAAATAACCACATATTTCGTACAACCAAAATAAATTAGTTAAAAAAATTTATATAAAATTGAAATTTTTCTTCGTTATCGTTTAAAATTAAGCGTACTGCTAGGGATGAATGTAACAGACCGTTATTATTGAAAAAGTCCTGCATATTCTTATTCGCTGGCAAATTTTACAACACTGCTTTTAATTAAACAAAAAAATTTCCTTCAGTCTTATTCTCTCATTTGTTTTTCTTATGCAAATTTATTGTAAACATATCCGAAAATTGTTTTTCTTAACACACATGACATAATATTTGACAGTTTTATTTGATGTCATTTAAAAACGCGCACCACAGTAGGAAATCAAATGTAACACAAGCAAAATATTAATGCAAGGATGGTTGGTTTAATATTTAAATGAATTTCACACAGGGCTTGTAACTATATGTATGTATGTAGGTAGAAAAGAATAGCATGTAAACGAATAGAACATACCCGTATTTATTGTTATGCCGGAAAGCATGGCGTGTAAATTACTCACATGCCATATTGACATTGAGTTTCAAGTGTTGTTGTTTATTTTGTTTTATTTTCATTATTTGTTAAATGCAAATTTATTTGGATTTTTCTTTTTGTATTTCCCTGTCTCTATGTACATGTTTTCATTATTTAAGAGTTGTTAATTGGCGTTATAAAATGTTCTGTTGTGGCTAATGTGGCAAATGTAAATTGAAATTTCAAAAAATCAAATGTAATAAATAAATTAGACTTGAAAGGTTTTAACCAAAGGTTGTTGGGTTGTTGGTTAGTTAGAATAGTGTTGATATAAAGGTTTTAATATAGTTTTTTTTTAATTTGATAATATTTAATTAACTACACCTTTTCAAGTTAAAATTGAGAAATTCCAAATTTATATTGAAAAATTACAAATCAAAATTTAAAAAAGCTAATTGATATTGAGAAATCGAAATTGATATTGAGAAAATAAAAATTTTTTTATAAAAAGTTTTTTATTCGAAGTTTACTTCTAGTTAAATATACAATTTATATGAAAATAATTGTATACACTACTATTTATTTTTGTATATTTCTGTTATATATACAATTATTTTCAAATAAATTGTATATTTAACTAAAAGTAAACTTGGAATAAAACATTTTTTATAAAAAAATTCTTTACAATTAACCCCCCGTTGCCACATGCAAGTAATTACTTGCAAGTTGAGTATACATATTATCTACGAAAAATACCGAAAAACAACAATATTTGTTTGAGTGGCTGCACTAGCAAGTGCAAGTTCATTTTTGAAATGTCGTCAGCAAAGAAACTTCAAACAAAATTTTTTCATAAAATTCTGTTAATTTTCAAGCTCATAAGGATCCAGTATTGCCGTAATTTACATTTTTTTTAATAAATGCATGAAATTAATATTTAAAAATACTATTAAGATGTGTTGTGTAATAGTTTTGTTCTTCTTTCTTAATAATTTTTTGTAAAACCCCGAAAATTTGTTATAAACATAACTTTTATTTTAACACTGGTAGCACTGTTTATTTATTTGTCATTCTACTTACGGCAAGTGCCAAAAATTTACTTACAAGTAAATTCTCTCGCAAGTTGAGCTGTAAGTGCGAAAAATATGATTGTGTTAGTAAAAAAACTGTAATTGTATTCAGTTTTTCGAAGTTGCACTTGCATGTGGCAACGGGGGGTAATACTCGCAAGAGGAAAAAGTCTCATTTAGAAAATAAAAATTGTAATTGAGAAATTAAAATTTGTATGAAATTTTTCAACTATTTTTCTACTTATAAAATATATAACACGATTTTGAGTTATAAATCTAATAATCTAATAATTTGATTTCTCAATTTCAATTTGTATTTTCTCAATATCAATTTGTATATTCCTAATATAAAATTACATTTCTTAATTTCAATTTGTTTTTTCTCAATATCAAATTGGATTTCTAAATTTCAATTTGTTATTTCTTAACATAAATTTGGATTTGTGATTTTTAAATTGTATTTTCTCAATTTCCAAATGAAAAGGTGTAGAAACAGGACAATATAACAAAAAATTAAGGCCCCGATTACCGTGCACAACACTGAGTATTTTAATGTTGTATGCAGGGCTGTCAGATATGGCGATTTCTCGCCAAACGTGGCGATTTTGAAACGTGTTTGGCGTCGAGATTTTCCGTTTGGCGACATGGCGACTTTTTGGCGATTTTTGATATCACTGGCGATTTTCTTGGCGATTTTCACCAAAACATCGTCTTTTTTTTGGTTTTTATAAATCCAATTGTCAATGAAATGAATCATCTGAATTTGGAATTTCAATCTTACAGCATGGATGCAGGAAGCATGCATGAAAAAATGTATTGTACACTTCTTATGTTTTCAACAAAAGTTTTCAAACCTTCTGTTTTATATAATACTGAAAACAATGAAAAAATTTTCAATGATATACATCCAGCTATTGATAATTCAAATTCATTTTTGCCTCTAAATGCAATTGATTTTGGAGCAGAGTTTGAAACAGAATTAAGAAATGCGAAATTGAGCGAAGTAGAAATAATCGTAATTAAAGAAAACTGTTTTGTGTATTTAAAAAAACTTTTAAAAGAGATGATAAGCAGATTACCAGAAAATATGAACTTTTTTAAAGCTTTTGGATAATTTTCTATTTCAAAGTGTGCGAATACATTATCTCAAACTAAATTTGGCGTTGTTCAAGAAACATTAAGACCATTTATGGATCCAAATGTAGCAATAGGCGTGTATGAAACTCAATAGGGAAAACTTCCGTTCATAAATTGAAATAATTATTTTAATAACGAAATTCCAACAAATTTACTTGAATTTTGGCCAAAAGTGTTTGATTATCACGATACAGCAGGATATTGATAGTTCCAACCAGTAATGTCTGCGTTGAAAGGGTCTTTTCAATAATGAATTGTACAAAAACTCGACTAAGTAATAAAATTCAATATGAGCTTTTAGACGCTCTATTGAGAATAATAATAATAATCATATGAACGTAAACAAATTATGCTGCAATTCGCTTATACTACGTTTCCACGGTACATGCTTCGCTCTCTATTCATGCTTCACACCCCAATCATGAGTGAAACAACTTGCTTCACTATACTACATTTTAAGAGCGAATCAAGTAGATTCATATTAAATCTACTTGCGAAGCACGAAAAATTGCACTCTTCTCTAAATTTTATCGCAAATTTATCTGCACTAGCTGTAAAAATTTAATATTATTGTAAACAAAGCAAATTATTTTCTTGTTGCTGGAAGTAAAGAAAGTAAATACGTACGAATGTATGTTTTTTTTTCAAATAAGCTAACTAAATTCCACTCAGTTTTTTTGTCCATTAAAAAAAATATTTTCCACAAATTGTAAATTCTGTTTTTTTATTCTGTCAAATCGAATCAAGTTTGTTGGTCATGTAAACAGCAAGATTCATAAACATGATTCAGAGAGCGAAGCAGGTGATTCAAGTCGTCGTGGAAACATAGTATTACACCGACTAATGAAATGATAAAAAAATTCAACTCAACTATGTATGAAAGTCAAGACTCTAGTAATGAAATCGCTGAGGATGAAGTTTACGAACTCTTAGACTTATCTACTTAATTTTACTTTTTTTTTTTTTAATATAATCTCCATTTTTATGTAATTTAAAACTCTCTTTTAACAAAGTTTTAAAATTTTTTAAATAGTAAAAAATACAAAAACGGATATAAATGTGTATATGTTTTACTAAAATATTGTTTAATAAGTAACAATTAATGAATTAAATAAAAAAAAATGTAACAAAAACTAAAAAAATTTATTTTTGGCGATTTTTTTGGTTTTTTCTCAATTTTTGGCGATTTTTGACTTAAAAATTGAACTAGTTTTTTTTGTGTAAACAAAATTTATTTCTTTTAAATAATAAAAAAATTAAAAACTGAACAAAATCGGATTTTGGCGAATTTTGACGATTTTTTACATCCGTTTTGGCGACGAAGCTCAAAAAAATCTGACAACCCTGGTTGTATGTTGTAAACTGCGATTATCAATCGTAATTCAGCTCTGGGTGGAGAAAGAACTCGCGCGTCATTGCCATTATGTCTAAAGAGTAATCAGGTTGTCCTTATTTCTCTGCCTTTGAGAGTCTTGTCTAGTCTCACTAGCAATGGTTAATATTTGGCGTCGTATAACTGCACCGCCTTACGGTTTCTCAAAGTTTGCATTGACCACATGCTATAGTTTAAGTTTGTCGTGGTTGAGTACCAGAAAAACCTCATTTTGAATATTGGTGAAGACCATTAAAATCAGGAGTTGAGTTCGAAAAGTTCGGGTTCTATACGAAGGTATAGATCGGTGGATCTTCTTGAACGAGTCTCCTTTAGGTGTAAGCCTTATATTGGTGATGGAGGAGGTAATACAAACAAACAAACTGCGATTACGATTCGCAACACTTATCAGTTTAATCGTATGAAAAATGCATATTGTGTTGTAGTCGAGCTTATATATATATTATTTCTCATATTTGAATTGTAATAAATATATTTAAATTTCTTTGGTTTTTAGTATTTACTAATGTTTCACATAACTGTACCCTACACCACCATAGTGGGGTGAGTATATTGGATGTGTGCTCATGTTTGTAACGCCCATAAATATTAGTTCAACATTCACCTTAAAGTATACCAGTTGACTCATAATCACTTCTTGAGTCGATTTAACGATGTCCGTTCGTCCGTCTGGCTGGCTGTCCATGTAAACTTTGTGCGCACAGAACATGTCGCAATTTCATAATTATTTCAATAAAATTTGGTACATAATATTTCTTCGGCCCCAGTACGGTTGGGATTGAAATTAGTTGATATTGTTTAGCTGAAAAGCTCTTGAAAGTGGATGGACAATTGGAAGAGATTACCAAACTCTCTGAGCCGAAACCAAATCCTTTAGAATTTGATATTCAGAACAATTTAACAAACAATATAAAAAGAAAACAAGGAAATTAGCAATTTTTTCTTATTATTTATTAAATTATTTGAACAAAAGATTTCTTACCAGTAGAGGAGAATAAAGTGAACAGAACAACGGTTAGTTTGTATCTCGCCGAAAAATTTTTTATGAGAAGTAACACTTTTCTCTGCAATTGCGCATTATGTTTGTTTTAGTGCAGCATTGCAGCGCCTCTGGTGGTGAGTAGGCGCATTATTTTTAAAGCTTGATTTTATAGGCACTGAGATAAATATTAGTTATGATAGATAGAAAGAAAAGTAATAATTATCAGAAACTGATGTTCTTTGAGTGGCAGCGGCTAAGAATCGAACCGGGGCTACAAATACCAACTCATGCTTAATGATCAAATGCGCTAACCAATTAAGCTACAGCACCCTCATAGCTCCCATATAGCGCCTATTTCTATTTTTACACTTATACTGGGTGTAGAGCATTATATGGTCAGGCTGAATCGACTACACTTTCTTACTTGTTACTTTTTGTGATTGCGTTATTTAAAGTGAAAACCGATTTTCATTTTTATATATTAAAAACCATCTGTTGTCATACGATTTATGTACATACATATGTTTGTATGTATGTACGTACATATCTGCGTAACTTTAACATTTATCTCTTTTTATTAATATATCGACGGTTTATTTATTATTCTGTGCTTTAAGACATTTAAAAAAACATTAAGCGTTATTTATGTGCTTTTGATTTAATCACAATGGACCACAGGGTCTCCGAGTGGAAGTGCACTTAGTGCACAACCCTTCCTTTCCTATCCTATCCTATGTGCTTTTGATAGGCAAATAAAAGACTCATTAAAAATTTGGCTTGTTCTGTGAACCAGCGATGCCAACTTAGCCCTTTTCGGGCTAAATTTAGCCCGATTTTAGTCACTCAAAATGCGAAGAAAAGAAAATTGGATGTGGTTTTATATGGATTTTTTTCCATTTAGCCCTTTTTTCAAAAATGTTTACGCGTTTTGAGTCTCAAAAGTTGGCATCACGCTGTGAAAAAATATAGTTGTACATAATCACAGCAATCAGATCAACATGTTTGTTAGTATAATTATTATTTTTAGTTGAACTGTTAATATCTAATTTTTGATATTTCTTTAGTTAGACTTTGAGTTCATTAAATTATTTTTACTGAAGTAGGAATTGTTTAGCAACTTTAAAAAATTTTTATTTTTGATAATTTTTCTTGACTGGGTTTCGAACCGGGGTTGTTGGTTGAATTTACATATGTTTCGAGAAACACCACTTTCTCTCATCAGAATTCTTACGATTGTTAGTATTTTAACAATAATGTGATTATCAGGCATGTTCTGAAAATCAATTTTTCGTAAAGTGATTTGCACCAAAAATGGTGCGAAACGCATTAAGTTGACAACGCTGCTTTTAGCAATTAAACCTCCTTTCTTATACAACAATTCGTTTGATTTAAAATTTAACAAATTTCGTTTGTTAATACCTTTCATTGAAATTTATTTATTGATTATTTCGTACTTATACTAATATAAATACAAAATTTCTTTATTGAGAATAAGTCAGTGACTTTTTTAGTTAAGTTGTTTCTGCAGTACCACAATATGTTATATAGAAAATTTTATAAACACAATGAGAATTATAAAAATAACAACTGCAGACAATGAGGAAGAAAACATAACACAATGTGGGAAAATGTATGAGGGGTTGGTTTCAATATTAACATGTATGCATGTATATTGTTGTTTCTTTGAACGTGGCAGGTAAAAAAGGTTAAGATTTTGTTTAAGGGTATTTTAAACCAGTGATGTTCAGCCCATACAACAATTGTTTGAAAAATTTACACACATTTGTTATGGTCTTTTAAAAACATTCATTCAGTCGTCGTTGAGCATGCGATGAGAACGCATGTGGATGGTTATCGTCATTTTTTTCCAAAATTTATTAAGCATTGTTGTTGCTTCTTGTTGGACGAAGCATATCAAACACACGCGATTCAATTACAATTGAACACAAAAAATAAAAAACTGTTTTAGATGGACTTATTTTTGTTTTTTCTGAAAATAACTGTTCTAAAATTGTTTTTTGATATTGATTATTGTTATTTATGGTCCCTGATATTTTTTTAAGGTGTTTATATCTGGCTAAAACTCTTTCTTTTTTTCTTATTTTAAGCGTTTGACAATATGTTTGCTGGGAAAAATCTCTCACCAATACATCTTCATTTTTATTTTTGAACATCACTGATGTAAACGCTTAAATTGTATATGAAAATATAAAAGATGTTTAAAATTTAAATTTGTTGCATGTGATGTACAAAATACAAAACATTTTCTTTAGCAAAAGACTGTTATACAAATGTTTGTTAAAAGAAAAACTGTAATACAGACAATTTTCTATTAAAAAGCTTTTATACAGGAAAATGTCAATAGAAAAGCAGTTATACAAAAAATTGTACTGAAATTCTTCTATGGAAAAACTGTTACAAACAATGTTCTATAGAAAAAACTTTTTCGCAGACAGTTTTCTATAGAAAAACTGTTTATATAAAAGTTTTTATAAACTTTTACAATTTTTCTATAGAAACAACTGTTATAAAGACAGTTTTCTATAGAAAAAAACTGTTATACAGACAATTTCCAATATAAAAAACTGTTATACAGACAATTTTCTATAGAAAAAAACTGTTATAGGACAGTTCTCAATATAAAAACTGTTACACAGACCATTTTCAATATAAAAAACTGTTATACAGACAATTTTCTATAGAAAAAAACTGTTATAGGACAGTTCTCAATATAAATACTGTTATACAGGCATGCTCTGAAAATCACTTTTTCGTAAAGTGATTTGAAATCACTGAAAAGGTGTTCTGTGCACAAAAATTATTGAAATCTCGTGATTTAAAACCGGTCATCTAACAGCCTAATGATTTCAAATCACTTAGAGTTTTTTAAGCATTTTTCATTGAACTCTTGTAATACAATTAACACATACACTTAAAATCATTTGTTCTTTATTTATTTTTGAAATCAAACTATTTTACACAGAAAAAATCTTAAAATTTAAATAGTAAGACGTATATTTTGCGGAAAAGTTTTTTTTAGATTTGTTTACATTTTTCGTGATTTATTTTTACTTTTTAGTAGTCAACACAAAGAAAATCAGCTGTTAGCTCGTGATTTACAACAATTAAGATCACTACTAAAAATTTAAAATCTTGCGATTTTTAGAACACCAAAATATTCCTCCCGTGATTTCAAAATCGTTCGTGATTTAAAATCACCGTGATTTCAGAACATGCCTGTATGTTTAAGTAACTATTCACATGATCGTAGCAATCATATATATGATTGCGGTTAATAATTATATGACTGTGGCAATCATTTTATGATGAAATATTAAACCAGGAAATGTGATTCCCAACAGGACAGTGCAACATGTCACACAGCCACCGAAGCAATGAATGTTTTTGCAATGCGGCTCCTCGATCTTGAAAATTATACCAAGATTTTTTGCTTTATTAACAATTTCAATTTTCTCGTCATTTAAAAAAATCCTCAGATATGGAAGGAATTAAGCTTTTTTTACATATTACAATGCATTTAGATTTATGAGGATTCAAACAGAGACCGTTTGCGCTAGCCCAAAGGTAAATTCTATTTAAGTCGTCCCCAACGCAATATTTTGAACTGGGCTATTTAAAGTGAGCTGCACGTCATCGGCGTATAAGTGGATGTTACATTTAGTGAGTTGTTTTGGCAAATCATTTACAAAAAAGGAAAATAAAAGTGGACCTAGAATAGAACCCTGACGCACTCCCCTAGTCAGGGATAGGCTATCCGACCATATATTGTTCACAAACACCGATTGTGTACGTTTGGAAAGATAAGACAGTATAAGTTTGGTTGACGCGCTCGTAAATCTAAAAAACTGTTTAAGTTTTCGGATGAGTATGTCATGATCTACCGTATCGAAAGCCTTAGAATGGTCAAGAAGTACAAAAAAATTAATATTTCCATTTTCTAATCCTTGCCGTATATTTTCACTAACTTCCACAATAGCCGTTACGCAGCTATGACTCTGACGTAAACCAGATTGCGTGTTAGATAGCAAATTATGTGTATTAATATATATAATCATTTGTTTATACATAAGCTTTTCCAAGACTTTCGACAGGAAACACAAGCAAGGCTATAGGTCTGTATTCTCCATTCGACTTAGGTAATGACACAATTTTTGCATGTTTCCAGTTTAACGGGTAAATACCCGACATTATGATAGTATTAAACAAATGACTAACATATGGCAAAATCAATGGCAAAAGTAAGCTTATACATTTTGGATTTAAGTTATCACTTCCCACTGCGTTTGATTTTATTACGTTAAAAAAAAACATCATATTGAGTAACGCAAGAAAATTGAAAATTATCCCATTTTGTATTTAAAGTGTCTGAAGAAAAATTTAAAAAGAGGGATTTGCTTGGATAACAGGAGCGTTAGTAAACGTTCTGTTAAGCATATTTGCATCCACTTGGTAGTCAATAGTGCCATGTGCATTGCCAATTCCTATTTCACGAATAGTATTCCAAGTTTGTTGGAAATTAATTGCATTACCAAAACGTCTGGTGTAATATTCAGTTTTTGCATATTCGATCTGTTTGTTGACATTTTTCCTGTCAATTATCTACTCTTTTTACTTAATACACATTCAGTGTGGGAATCCATAATAAGAAAAACTTCTTTATTTTTAATGATGTGTAGAAGGAACTTAAAAATTCTATGAATTTTATAGAAAAGTTTTAATTTGCTGGGAAAAATACAAGAACGATATTTTAAATTTTGTATTAAAGATACATTGAATTTTATTTCAACAGGAAATTAATGTCATTAATTAAAATCAATTTTCTATGTTCTCTTGCCAATTGACTTTAGGCAAGGAATTAGCAAAGCACTGCACTTGATTTCAAAAATAAATTATTTTAAAGTCTTTAAAACAAAGAAAAAGTAAGATTTAAATTGCAATACTAATGGACTGTCCTAAAACAAAAGTTGTTGAAAGCAAGGCAGGAAGCAACGACATGTTTTGATCAGTGTTTTATAAAAAAAAAAAAACATTTTGGTCATATGATGAGCTTAAAATTGATTTACGTGCATCTTTGGACCAGCACTCATGCAATGCATTGTGTTGGAAATAGGAAAATAGGTTATGGGAGAGAGGATAGAGGGAATAGTGAATTGATTTGAATTTTCCTATATTGAAAGTGGCAGGGAATACTTCTGCTGTTAGTTTATTCCACATACGGACAGTACGGCTAAAGAACGAATTTTCCCTGTAGTATGTTGTGTGATCCACTGTCCAGTCGACCATGGATGGGCCCTGACTGAAGAGCGTGCATTACGTAAAAAACTACGTGTTTCAGGAACAAGTTCCCTAATTTCAGGAGAACACATTCCATTATAGTTGCTAGTCATAGTTAGAAATAAACTTGAGAAAACTAGATTAAAAGTCAGTAGTACAAGAAATTCATTTATCAAACAGAATGTTAAAAATAGGAATTGTGTTTTGCTAAGGAATGCTAAGACCGAAGAAAACATTAAGATTAGACAAAATTGCTTTGATCTGTTTACCGTCGGATTGAAAACTATTAAATTTATATTCGTCTGACCAGATTACACGTCACCAGTCATCTACTGACCAATTCCTGTGCTCTCTGGCAAACTTTAACAGTGCCTTATCGACAATGAAAGTTTTAATTTGTTTACTGCTGAGATGGGTGCCCCGATAGACTAGACGATAGAGTGCCGGACTATCACTCAAAGGGTTGCGGGTTCGATTCCCGCCAAAGACTCTGGGTAGACGAGTCAGACATATGTAGACCAGTCAGACATATGGAGAAAAGTCACACATTTGTAGACCAGTCAGACACATGTAAACTAGTCAGACATTTGGTAGAGAATCTAAGGCATCGCAATGGACCATATTGGTCTCTGGGTGAGGGTGTGAGGTGACTCACACCAGCCTTCCTACCTACCTACCTTACTGCTGAGATGTTAGCACTATCGCAAAGGGCTCGTCTTGCTGGCCAGCGAATAACGGGTTTGCCAATTGCTATAGAAGCATATTTTGGCGTTAAACACTTGTCTCTTTTTAGTTGTATCATGACCCATGATAACACAATCGCATTCGTTTAGAGCTTTTTACGACCACTGATATGTGGTTTAGGAACAATAGATTTAAGAGATTAAATAAAATTTACTATTTATAGCAATCATACGTACCCTTGAATTATTGAATTAATATCACTCATACGTTACAAAAGTTCAATGGAATCCATTACAAAAACTTACATAAATACTTATTTATGCAAACATTTTCAGAGAACTGCTTCATACATATTTATTGTTGCCATAGTTTAATAAAAAAAAAACTAACAATTGGGTAGAAACTGTCCTTAATAACTAAAAGGATTTACTAGGAATATCACAAACAAACAAGCAAAAAGAATATGATTTAATTTCAAAAAAAAAAAAAAAAAAAAAAGAAAGTTAAAAGCATCTCTAACATACATTAAATGCAGTAATATTTGAAATTCTTGTATTTACTAGTAAAAGTTTAAGCTTAAATAGTTTTTGGCTTTTACGATTCTCTGTATTTGTTGGCATTTAGCTGCAGGACACTTGAGAAATTCTCAGTTGAATTTAATTGTTTTGTGGATGCAAGTAAAAGTGGCCAGTACTTACACAGATGTATCATTCGTTGAGTTATTCCAACTATTTAATGTAGTTGTATAGAGGGAGCAATTGCCGCCAGTGGTACTGCCAATGCCATTGCCTGTACTAATGCCAGGATATGATGAAGCTGAGGATTGATTGCACCAATCGTAAATGAAATTTGTTGCTGCATTCACCATGGGGACAGCTGTGTCGGTTATGCTACTGCTGTTGTTTTTGTTGTTGGCTATTGCTGTCTGGCTGGCTGTATTCCAATTAAGGGCCGTCGTAGTATTTGTTGTCATTGCTAGAACATTTGCATCGTGTGCCAACGTGTTCGAAATGTAGTCGAATTGTAATGAGTGTGACATTTCAGTTGCGAGTAGGTTGCGTTGCAAAACATCACCATCATCATGAGGTGTAAGAGTAGTGGTTATTGGATTTACAGTTGGAATGTTGAGATCTAACATTTCTTTGTTTAAATATAAATAACTTTGTTTAATTTAACTGAGTTTGGTGTTTGTTGCTCTCCTAACTCCATATAACATTGCTACTGTTAATTCTGTCATTTATCTTTTTCTTTGTTGCTTTGTTATACTTTAACTGTATTCAGTAAATTCTATTTGGTTGCGTGTGTCTTTCAATGTATTGCTGTAGTGATGATGGTCATCACATTGAAACACACATCAGTATCTTGTCAAGTCCAAGACTCTTTGACTATGCTGCATTTAATGTGTCTGCAGAAATTCTTCCTCTTGTAGTAAATTGTACTGGATCCTTTTGCTTTTGTTACAATGAATTTATTCAATTGTGTTTAATGCTGCTTCTGTAATGGTAAAAATAAAATAAAATTAGTATTAGAACATTGTTTAGTATTCACATGCTGCAAAAATAATGTCAAGTTAAATTATGGCACGTTATAAAAATTCTGTTGAGACAATAGCTAAATTAATGTTGGACTTTTGTGGAAAAAATATGTGTAATATGCTGCAGCGAAAAATCTTTACAAAGCTAAATTTTAAACTGAAATCTAATGACAGACATTTGTATGAAGTAAGTTGGATTTTTTGAATGCATAGTGGGGCAGAATTGATTTTTTTTTAAATAATTCTTAAACTTGATTACTTTTTATTAAGTAAATGTGTATTGTAGGGCTTGCTGGTTTGATTTCAATAAGTGTCTTTGCTCCTTTAAGAACCATTTTAAAAATTAGCTAATTCAAAAGAAGCTGGCGAATGAATCCCATCTTCTTTGACTTTAATTTGGTTTTACCTTAAACTTTTAGAATGAATATTTTACCTGTTTTATTAAAATTATAAATATGTATCATAATTTTTGATTCATTTCGAGGTTCCCTACTTTAAAAAAAAAAACAGAAAATTCAAATTTAATAGGGAATGTTTATTATCATTTGAAAGAACATTCTTTTGGATTTATTTTTTGAAGAATATGTCTATCAAATGTTGGCCGTTGCTACGTCGCAGATGGTCTATCCGTTGAGTCTAATTTTAGATGACTCGTTCGAGCATTGCGACTGGTAACAGGCGAATGACACACGTGATATTTTCCTCCAAGGCCTGAATCGAAGCGACTTGGTCCGCATAAACTTTAGACTTTACATATCCCCACAGGAAAAAGTCTAACGGTGTGATATCACACGATCTTAGGGCCAATCGACCGGCCCAAAACTTGAAATTATGTGCTCCCCAAAGTGTTCTCTCAATAAATCCAGTGATTAATGCGATGTGTCGGAAGTGGCGCCGTTTTGCTGAAACCAAATGTCACCAAAAATCACGAGCTTTAATTTCAGGCATCAAATAGTCGGTTATCATGCATGGCACGATAACGGTCGCCATTAACGGTTACGTTCGCAGCGGCATCATTTTTAAAGAAATATGGACCGATGATCCCACCGGCCCACAAAGCGAATAATACGCTCAATGGCCGACTATGTTGACCATAAATTGAGCGAAGTGCACGAAACACATTCGTCACAGAACGTGAATTTTTGTAATAAAGTTGAACAATTTGTAAACGTTGTTCAGACGTAAGTCATTCCGTGATGATCTGTCAAAAGAAGGCAATTGTAAAAAATATCTCCACTTGAATCACCCTTTATAATATATAATTCCAAAATTAAACATTGATTTGTTCATTTGCTTTTGCTTCTAATGTCACGCGTTTTTCATCACGAAAACAAACGTATTCCCAATATAAAAGTTTCTAAAACAAATTTCATTAGATTTGATAAGCTAAACACAAATAAACCAATATTTGACATATAAAATCCACCAAGAAAATCTTAAATGAAAATATTTTAACAATATATAGGCAAAAGCTTTTTATACAACCAGCTACCACAAGTCGATGTTAAGCCTTAAACCAAAACGGAAACCTTAAGTCCAGTAAGAGATTAAATAAATCTGTTCTGTTTTGCCAACATATTTTTCTTCCACAAAATGTCTTAGCAAAACAAAATTGATTTGATTTCTTATCAGTTTCATGACAGATGACATTTAATAATATAAAGAATAATATAAAGACAGAATAAAATAAAAAGAAAATACCTATAGATTGATATAGATTCATTACAACATGTGTTGTGATTTAATATTGTTTGTGTGCTCTTCTCTTCTTTACAGCTCCTCTGTATTTCCGTTTCCTTTAATGTCTGCTTGTTTATTTTCATGTTTTATTTTCACACATTTTATGTGAAACGTTGTATGTAGTTTGTGCAAATGTCAGTGGTAAAATAGAATATTAAATTTTAAACAAAGTGCCACTTTGACACATAAGTTGCGTTAGTTCATATAAACTGTCAATAAAGCTGTTATTATTTCTGGTATTTTATAAAAAAGCAATAAACAATAATAAAAAGAAACAAAAACAAATTTAGTATTCATAAACAAACTACAGTCAGAGTCAAAATTTAGTGTACGAGTACAGCACGCTTTTTCATCTATGAAGCGCAATAGGTTTTTTTTATTAAAAAATATATAAGTTTGAATCAACTTATAATTTAATTTAAGGTTTAGTGTTTTCTAATTTAAAAATAATGTTTAAAATTAAAATTGATTCCATGGGAAATTTGTAGCAAGAAGAAATAAGTACCTGAGAAAAACAATCGAAATTAATATACAGTTGAAAGCTAATAACACCTTATTTTATACACCAATACCTCGCTTTGCGTTGTTTCGTCCTCCGTTTTTTTTTAAGACGCGTCGCTGCTTAATTAGTACTAGTTTTCAATGTGTGTCGTTATGTTTTCGAGTTTGCGTTGTTTTGAGTGAGAGTCTTGAAGTTTTTTTTTTTTTTTAGAAATTTTTGCAAAACCTCTGAACATCATTAGATGTTAGAACGATGACCCGTACAAAAACTGCTTTGATGATGGAAATGGAGGATTGAAAATCAAGTTGGCCAGAGAATACCATGAAGTAAAATGGTATTTCAAGCAAAAGCAAAAAGCTTATTTGATGACATAAAAAGTAAAGCATTATCCAACGATAATGCTAGTAGTAGAAATACAGGCAATTGCTACAAGGAAATTTATTTGACGTTAAAAAAACTGTTCAGCAAAAATTGGTACTAGAAATATCTCTTGTCGGTTTTAAAACCAATTCTGACAATATTGGTTTCTATGACAGCCCTGAATAAATAAAATACTAAAATATAGTTAAATTTTTTGGTAAATTTTAATATGAATTAAATAGTAAATAATTAAATGTTTTATTTTGAATCAAAAAATTTATGAAAAATTTATTTTTGTTTAAAAATTGTTAGAAAAAGTTATATTTTGCATGTTGATTATACGTAAAAAATAACCTGTGACGTCATGCGCAGAGAGAGGCAATTTTGTTTACATTCTTTGCGCAATCTTTATTATTTGATTCATGGTTCTCTACACTAAATATTGACGGCTTTTTAAGAGCATTTTCTCTTTTGTTAGATAAAACATAGATTTCAATAATTCAGCAAAATAAACGTCAGCCTATCCGAAGCATTTTTATATAAATAAATTTTAAAAATATAATAAAAAATTAAAAAAAAAAAAATAAATAACATAATCCACCAAAAGGAGAAAATAAAAGGAGAAATGGCAACAAAAACATACGTACATTGCTGTTATTGATCTACAAAAAAAGTAGACGCAGCAAGAAAAGCAAAAACAAATTTGTAATAATACAAGTTTTAAATACTAATAAAGAATACGCACACATTGTAAACGTACGTAAATTTCGTTCTAACTCACAACACGTTAAAAAAGAAATATGACAATTCTCATATTCTATTTCTCAAAAACGGTGAGTTAAATAGATGAAATTTACAGAGTGATAGTGGACAATGAAGATTGCTGATGACGGCCTTGGCCGGGTAGAAAATGCATTCCAAAATTTGCCAATTGTTCCAGTACTTTACAATAATTTTCTTGATTATTCGAACTATTAGCCTAAATAAAACTTTTCTCTTAAATTAAAAAAATATTACTTCATTTCCTTCTCTAATTAATAAATATAGAATTCCTTTTAACCCTTTCAGAGCGTGATGCATCGATTGTGCGGTTGCTTCTGTTAACCCAATTTGAAATAGACTGGCATGCATCGATTGTGCCGATTGTTTTTTAATTTTTCTTCTAACATTTATCTTCTGTTTGATTTTTCTTTACTTGAATTATTGCGATATTCTTCAATCACATTTCAGTTTTTAGCAAAATGAGCCGTGGAAGTAAGAAAGTGTCTTTAATTACAAAAACGAATAATACGTTTACAAAAAATTATAAATTTAAATATATCAAACTAATTCAAATCGTTTCATGCAATAAAAATGTGTTTTAGTTAAAAATATTATTGAAAATCGACCGAGATGCATCAAGTGTGCGTGTAATGAAAATCCTTGAAGGATATCAAAATGATAAAACCTAATCATTGATTATAATTTCATACGCTGTAGAGTTAACATATTCCAAAAATTATAAAAACAAATTCCTGGTAGTTTTCACAGGTCAGGTCTGAAAGGGTTAAGATGTTATTCTTTACACAAATTATTGTTTGCTGTATACTAAATTTTGACTCTGACTGTATGTAGAGGTGTATGAACCTTAAGCTTAGCCAAGTAGGTATTTTTAAGAGTTTAGACCTTTTTTCTCATAATTAAAGTTTTTTTTTTTTATATTTTATTACTACTCGTATAAATAAGTTAATATTGTCTTATATTTAGCTTTAGTTTTATTTTGTTAATGTTTAACTAAAGATGTGTCTTTTCTTGTTTTTTGAACCCTCCTTGTTGTCTTATTTTCTTGCAAACAGCTGTAAATTTTATAAGAAAATAAGTTTTGTTTATTGTTACAATAAGAACACTGGTGATTTAGTAGAGAAATAGTTGGAATATATGTTTAGCATAAAGAGCTTAAATAGAAGTTGTTTATAACAAATGCATTCGTTGTTTTAAATCTCCCTAAGGCATTTTTTTTTTATTTATGCCTAAACTTGAAATGTAATATTTACGTAACTGATGGTTTGTTTCAATTTAGATTTCTATCAGTAAAATAATGTGATACTTTCTACATAAATTACATAAAGCCATATAAAAAAGCAACAAGAAAATCTTATGCATGATTACAGAATTAAATAAAAACTTTAAAATTTTTAGGGAAAAGTTTATTAAAGAAAATGTAATTTTTGCTTTTGCTTGGTGCTACAATAAATTGGTGATTTATTTAGCGTTTTGTTTTTAATTTCAAATACAATGTCGGAATCTTTATTATGACCGAATAGAACAATTAACTTTTTATTGATATTTTCATTCTACTGTTGGCCTCAATTGCACCACCCTGGTCTATGGAATACATAATTGTGTTTTTCTTTGCGACTTAAATTCGGATACTCTTCTGGCCAATTAAATGGTCATGATGCTCTAATTTGAGTCCCAGATTTGTGTCTTTCTTCACAACATAAACTCGGATGCACAAGTCAATGATGCTCTAATTTGAGTCCCACTGTGCCGCCCGAATACTGCTTGGCTTAGGCCTTTAACAATTTGATTTTATTTATATAATTTTTTTATGCAAATGGCGGATTTATATCCAATCATTTTTATATTTTGACCCACTGTGCATATTTATATTATATTTAGAGCTATTGCAAATTTACAGTTACATTATTTATTGTGCCATTCAAACTTAGACAAACTTTGTAGCATTATTTATTGTAAATTATTTATTTTTTTTGTTGTTGTTGTGCTGGCTGCCAATGTCAAAAGTGACGCTTAGTAATTTTTTTTTGTTGATTTAATTTGATGGTGGTGTGGTGGTTTTATTTTAATACAGTTCGTTATGGCGTAAAGTAAAAAATTTAAGATAATAAACTTTTAAATTGAATACATACTGTAAATTTAAAATAGAATTTAGTTCTTTGGGGTTCGTGGAATATTTCGTGAAAAATTGATGTCCAAGGACAACTTTGCAATTTTTTTTAGGTTTTTGAAATAGCAATATTTGCACGGTTGAAAGTTATTTGAGCTTGGTGATGTGGATATTTAATTTTAAATAGTCGAACATTTTAAAACATTGACACATTTTCTCACTTTAGAAATTCATGTAATTGGAAGTTAGTTGAAAAACTATAAAGCCTAAGTTTGACAGCTGCAACGATTTTAACGCCATTGCAAGCCACTGTATGTTAGAACTAATTATGCCCAAGCTGACCCATTCAGAAGATTATATTGCGAATTAAACAATCTATATTAAAAAATTGATAATTCTCTTACAACAAATGTAATTAAACATAAAATAATTAATAGTTTCTTTTTACAAGCAATAAGGTCACTTGAATTTTATATAAAAATATTTAATTTATTTATATATATTTATTTCCAATATTTCGCTATCACAATGGATAGCTTCTTCAGGGATAATACAAGTTTTGAATTATAATAAAATAATAATTGAAGTATGAAATTGAAAAAATTTTTTAACAGAAAATGAAAAGTTTACAATTATGATATACAATTATTAATAATACACTTATTAAATATACAATTATATATATATATATATATAAATATATATAAATAAATTAAATATTTTAATATAAAATTCAAGTGACCTTATTGCTTTTAAAAAGAAACTATTAAATATTGAAAAAGGTCAAATAAACGAACTAAATAATCATAAAATAATTAGTTTATTAAATAATTAATATTTTATACTATTTGTTAAATTGTTATTATTCATATACTTTTTAAAAAAGTCTGTAAGGATTTAATCCATTGACTTAATAAAGAAATAAATAAATAATTAAAACAAGTAAGAAATTATAGTCGGCCAAGCCCGACCATATAATACCCTACACCCCCAGTATATGTATAAAACAGTTTTTGAGAAATGGACGCTCTATGGGAGATATAACCTATTATGGACAGATCATCCAAAAATTTAGTGTCATGATTTCTGTGAATATAGATATTGTGTATGTTAAACTTTATCTCGATATAAATACTTTTAAAAGATTTATATGGGAGTTTCGACTAATTATGGACCGACCATAATAAAATTAGGTGTCATCATTTCTGTATATTATTTGTGTCGAATTTTATTTGATTACCAACATTCTTAAGAAATTTATGATCGTTAAAGTGATTTTCGGAAGTGAGCCATTTATGGGAGCTACGACTAATTATGGACCGATCACAATAAAATTGCATCGTATTGCCAAAATGTTTTACAAATATTAATATGTTTTTCATTATATTTAATATCGAATTGCATACTGAATTTTAGTATTATAGGGCATATATTGTTCTTAATTTAAAATGGAACATAACAATCTCCTCTAACTCTCAAGTGTATTGTCCTTATCATTAACCAAAAAAAAAAATACCTTTTAGTCATAAGCAAACCATTTTATTATCTTTACAATATTTTTGTGCTCGGTCAAAATGATACAGGCGCCAAATTATCCCATTACATTGTTGACTGATTTTTCTACAACCTGGCTGACATATGATTAATTCATTTTGCTCTACATTTGCCATTACTCATAGTATATGTTGTGTTGAAAAGGGATTTGATTTTGTAATATTTTTTTTACAACAATAAAGAAAATATAAAAATAATCATGATTTGTAGGTTCTTGTTCATGTTGTATTATTATTAAATTACTTTATTCTTTGTGTCTATTGTATGATATTTTAAGACATTTTAGTAATAGAAATTTAAAAACTTAATTCTTTTATATTCTATTGTTTTCCTCTTTAAATCGTTATTTCTTTGCTACTTATTTATTTAATACCTACATACATAATTAAATAAAATAAACGAAATTTGAATAAATTGACATACAACTTAGTATCAGAAATAAACTTTTGTAATATGACACATTTCTGCAATTTGTTTGCAAATAATACATTATATATAAAAAAACATACACTAATTCATTCATTCATTGAATAATTCATTAACTGTTTTGCACACAGAGAAAAAATATAGTTGCCAACATATCGAGCTATTACCGCCAAAATAATGTATCCCACACCATAATCGATTGTTGTTTTTTTATCGAAATCGATAGTTCAACATCATTTAAAATTATTAAAATTAAATGTATTACACAAAACAATATTTACATTATAAATTTTAAAATAATGGCTTTATTCAAACTGATTTTATTTAAAAAAAACCTTCCCCTGTAAAATTTTGAGTTTGTTTATGGCTCGATATAGTGTCAACATTTCTACAAGTTTTTTTTTTATTATCAATTTTATGGTCACTGTAATTATTCATATGATTGTGGTAATCATAATATGGTTAAGTTACGATGCAGATTATTATTACAATCATATACGATTATACGATTGTAGTAACTATGTCTATATTTGTTGCAATCATGTTTATGATGAACCCATTTATCATAATTTGTTGCTCTTTGATTATGATAGAGACCAACATAATATGGTATAATTTTACATCATAAAACTAATCACCATAAACATTACATAAGTGCTATAATCATATATATGATTGTTATAATCATGTCAATGGTAACTTAACCATATTATGATTGCAGAAATCATATAAATAATTACAGTGACCAAAATATTTTTAAAAAATATTTAAAAATGTTGAAATACTTGTGGTAAATTTGCACAACTATATTTTTTCTCTGCGTGTGTATTTGCAAAAATCATGTCTTTTTTCATTAAAGGACTTGTCAGTTACAGTTTAAACAAATTTTTTTCCTCATTTAATTTTTGTTATATGTAAATGACATCATCTTTAGTTTTTCTTTGAGTGCTCTCAATTCATTAGTTTCTTTTTTGTATTTAGCCTGTTTTAATCTATGTTGTTATTTATATTAATCAGTCATTTGAGCTGACAACAATTGACATGATTGATCATTGATTTTTGTAGAAAATAAAATGCTTTCTAAAGAAAGTACTTTAGTATTACTTAAGTTTGTCTTTTGTGTTGTTTCATTTACTTAGACAGTGTGTTATTAAGCTCATTTCTATTTGTTTAGATTTAAATTGCCACTTCTTGTGAGAATTTCATTAACTTTTGGATGCATAAGTCAAGTTCATTAATGTGAAAAATGCCAGCGGAAAAAATTGCAAGTGCTTCTATTCTAAAAGAAGCGATACTCATTTCACTATGCCTTCTCTCAGAAGGTGTTCTAGAATATGTTTTATAGGTATTCCAAATTGCATTAAAAAGAAAGTCAACAAATCATCACTTAAATTTGAAACAGTAATGATTTTGCAATTATTATTTATTTATTAAGGGAGTGGGGGACACCTTAGAACACTTTTTGCTTTCAAGTCACATACAAATTTATATTTTTGAATTATTGACATTTTACATAATTTAACTAATATGTATGGAAATAAACTTTAGCTTAAGTCTACAAGTAACTTATTTTTAGTTCGATTTATATATTTTTTTTTGTCATTGTGTTCAAATGTGCACCCTATAAGGGGCAGCTTTGAACGGCAATTTTTTCTTGTAGCGCTTATGTCTAAAAATAACATAAACAGTTATATTTTTTATATATATAATAAATTCGATTTATTTATTAAGAAAAACATAAACATTAACAATTAAAAAAAAAAACATCAGATCAAAAATAAGTTTTATATTATTAAGACGGAAAAGGCCTTGCGATTTCAGGCGATATAACATTTTCCTTTAAAGCATCATGATCAGCATTGGATTCGTCATTTTCAGAAAATAAGAGAGAATCAACAATGTTTGGTACTTCGGTTGATAAATTAACATGTTCAAAGGTGCCCACTTTTTCTTTGTTCAAACCTGAACTAGGTTGCCATTTCATGGAAATTTATAATAAATATTTTTTTTACATAAATATCAAATAACTTAACTTAATTTTGTTTGAAATGAATTTTGGACTGCAATAAATTTCTTTCACGAAAGAAAACTGAATCACTGAATACTTCTTACACTCTTACAAAAAAAAAAATTACAATGGCACTGCGAAAACTTGTTCACACAACTACATTCGGTCGACGACTGAAAAAACTAGCAAAAGTTGTTAACGTTGCTAGAAAACAAGGTTGCCATGTAAAAAACTCGGTTAAGGGTGGGGAAAAATGTTAAACTGAGATTTTATCCACATAGTTGAAAGGTGCCCCGGGTATAAACGGGCCCCCTATTATTTATAACGTTAACGTTGGCTTGCTCACTTTGTGAAACGAGTAATAAAAATGAATAGAGTGTCTATAAATTAGTCTTTATGAAAGTTTGTGGTGTAAAGTACGCGAGAAGCATTACTTTATGTACATGTGATTTTTTAAATTAATTTAAAATAACTTAAAATTAATTTAAGCCCGTTCTTTCATTTAAAACCCCTTCTTTATTTTCCTCGATGAAATTATTAATTTAGCACAGCTTTTATTACGCCTTGTTAATTTAGCACAGCTTTTATTACGGCATTGGTTGATAGACCTTCCAATTGCCCTTCTCAAGAAGGCTTTCTAGCTGGCATGTAAAATTAAAACGATTTGGCAATGTGGCTAGAGGTCCTTGTAACCGTTTTACAATAAATTTTCCCGCTTGGATTACCTTAAAGGTATGTACTTGTTGAACTGTTGACAATTTTTACAACTCGTTCTGTTGTAAACTGCACAATAAATATAGAATTTGTATGAAAATGTCCATGTTTAAAACTTTTGCGCATTTACGATTCATAGATCGTACAAATTATAAACATATTTCGTAAAGCTATGTGTCCACGATGGTCAGATATTACAACGTTGTCATATCTACCAATGTGCTATCAATGTACTGACATTGAAACATTTTTAGCAAAATTTTGCCAGTTTACACGACTGTAAGAAAACTAACAATTTCATTTGCACACAATTGTCACACAATGAATTTATCTGTCAACCGAAATTGTCAGTTTACACGGTTGTCAGATTGTAGCATTCCCAAATTCGTTTTGCAGCTCTGTGTGTGTGTGTTTAAAAATTTTATTAATGCACACTTTAATTTAATTCTTTAATTTTCTTCCACTTTTTTCAAAAAATAATTTCTATGACAATGCTGCCATTGGCAGATGCATAAACTTTGCACATATGACAATGAAAAGTGTTTGAAAATTGTCTTAAAACAATGACAATGACAAAATTGTGTGTTTACACGATTGTTAGATGTCTGACAATATTTTTGCCTTCCAATGTACTGAAACGTTGGAAGGCAAACATTTTAAGTTTACACGGTTGTTAGACATTTTATGAACATTTTTAGGACAACGTTGTAATATCGATCGTGGACACATAGCTTAAGATATGGAATTCCATTTCTCTTTATCTCTCCCACATATCGTTTTATATGCAGCTATATCTTTTAGGACTCCACAATGATTTCTTGAAAGCCTTTGAGGACGTTGGTGTGAATATGGTATGAATAATATAAATATATGAAGAAAATTAAATTTTAATGACTTTCAAGTGATTTATGTTTGAAGTTGCTAGTCTACGCTGATAAGCCCGAAACTTATTATTACAGAAACTTATTATTACAGAATTTTGTTTAGAGACGGCTTTTCTATAGACATCCTTCTATCATAAAAATAAAGTCTGCAAAATATCATGATATTCTCTTCATTATATTTGAAGCAAAAAATACCTGAAATTTTGTTCTATAACTCAGATTCTACTGGACCGATTTTACCCATTTGCAAACCAAACATTTCGGTGTATCAAAGAATGGTTGGTAAAAATTCCATTGTTCTACGTCTTTTTTTCGAAGCTCTATCGTGATTTCAACAGACGGACAGACGGACGGAGATGGCTTGATCGTCTTAAAATCTTATAAGGACCAGGAAGACTTTTTGGTTCTACGACCATTATTTCAATGTGTTTTAAACGGAATAACAAACGTTTTGGTGGTGGGTATAAAAATATTTTTTCTTTTATTCCATTTGAAAGTTCTATACATGTAAAAAAAAAAAAAAAACACAGAACCATGATTTTCGAAATAAATTTCCACAATTTGAAAGCGTTGTACAGGCATCAGTCTTATCAGTATATATACACGATAAGATCATCTATAGTTTGACAGTAAGAATATACCTACATATACAAAGTTATAACTTTTTACGGAATGAGCAAAAGGAAGAAAATAAACAAATATTTGCAAATAAGGTTTTTGTAAGAAAACAATGTTGGAGACTTTATGGAGTATTGCTTTATTTAGATTTTTTTGTAATAGTCCCTTTTGCTAGAAAACAAAAAATAATGCAGTTGATAAAATTCCAGTTTTTATCAAGTCTTTCTTGTACGTTTGCCGCATACTGAGACTGATAAATTGTTTTTGTTATGCAAAATTATTAATAATTTAAATTTTCTTTAGCAAAAGTAACACAAAAAAAAAACACACTCGTAAAAACGGAAATGAATGAAAAATTTTGTTAAAAAATCTTATTAAAGAAAAAAATGCTAACTCCACAAGATCTATAAGAAATATTCAGGCATGTGATGGAAATCGAAATCGAAAACGAATCAGTTTTAGAAATACATTTTAATACATTTATAATCTAATTTTTAAAATTTTTGTTTTAAGATTCTCTTTAGTAGCCCAATATCTTTATATTTTATGTGATAAAAACTTTTCAATACAGAAATATTACGAAAAAATTGACTTCTAAAACTCATTCGTTTTCGTTTTCGATTTCCATCACATGCCTAATTATTTTAGTTTAACATGTCTTAAAATGTTTCAATTCAAATGCATTTCCTGTCATTTTTTATTAGTTAAACTTGTCTTTGCTATTTCTGGTCTCCCTGTAAACATTTAAAATAATAATATCGATCTGCAAATATATGCATACGTGCTTAAGCATAAATTGAAAATTTACTTTAAACAAATTTATCAAAAACAACACAAGTACGTACGTACTTAATTTTTATACTGCTCTACTTACAAAATTCCGAAAGATTTTTCCAAATGATAATTTTTTATTATTTCAAATATTTGTTTGCCAGTTCTATAACATTTCCACTTTCTCTTGAACTTTTTGATGATAAATATTATGTTTATGTTAGTAACTTGGTTTCCAGAAATGCATTGTTAAAATATTTTCGAAAAAACCATTATGACAAGCTGTGTGTGTATATTTGTTTGTTTTATTCCTTTTTTACTCTTGTCATTTCATTAAAATATTTCCTTAAAGTTTTAAAACATTTGAAGATGTTTTGTTTGTGTGTACAAGTGTATGTATATGTAGGTATACAGTAAAAGTAAATGTTTAGTTTTTGGGTGTTTTTGTGTGTAGCATATTCTAAGGCGTCATTTAGAAATTTTCTTGACCAATGTGTTTTTTGTTGTTGAGCTAAGAGGAAGCTCGATAAGGCAGTATGACTGACGAGAACTGTGTTGATGTTGGTGATGAAGACGCTGGTAAAGATGTTGATGCATTTGCAAAGAAAAACTTTGGATGGCTTCAACTTAAACAAGATAAATTACTAAAATAATATTTTTTGATGATTTCTAGATGTAGAGGCAGAATTTCTTTCTTTACTAAGTTTTGTTTAACGAAAAAAATGATGATATGCTTCATTTCTTTTTTTTGTGTAGAAAGTATACTTTCCTAACTTAAGTTATTGAAAATTTTACATAACAAAGACAAGTTATGTCCTAGAACTTTGCTAAGAAAAACAGCAAGAAAAACTTGATAAAAACTGGCATTTTGTTGAATGTATTATTATTTTATTATTATATTTTTCTATTTTACTAATATTGAAAATTTTTAATGAAGCAATACTCCATTAAGTGTCCAACAATGTTTTCTTACAAAAAACTCAACTTTTTATACCCTTCACATTCATGAGAAGGGTATATATAAGTTTGTCATCATTCCGTTTGTAATTTACACAATATAATTTTCCGACCCTATAAAGTATATATATTCTGGATCCTTATAGATAGCGGAGTCGATTAAGCCATGCCCATCTGTCTGTCTGTTGAAATCAGTTTTTTGAAGTCCCCAGATATACTCGGGATTCAAACCTTCAATAATTCTGTCAGAAGTGCTTTCGAGAAGTTTGCTATTTAAAATCAGCAAAATCGGTTTAGGTCAACCAGAGTTATGAACCAATATGTGAGACCACCTCCATAAAAATTTGATATTTTTCGTCCATTTTATTGCAATATTTTGAAATATATTGCAGATAATACCATGAAATTTTGTATACGTTGTTTTTACGATAAAAGAGGAAAGTGTGCGGAAAATAGTAAGAATCGGTCCATGATTTCTCATAGCCCCCATACAAATATATATATTCCCGAAATATTTATATGCCTATAAAATTGGAATATCAAGACAAAATTCAGCAAAAATAAGTTCTATGCAAAAAGAAATCGCAAAACGAAATTTTTTCTAGTTCGGTCCATGTTTGACCATAGACCCCATATAAAGTCCACTTCCAAAATTCACTTAAATACGTATAAAACAGATATAAATAATGGTAAACGGTTAAAATTTGACACAAATAATCTCTATAGGCAAACAAATTGTTGTACTAAATTTTATGGTGGTCGGCCCAGAACTGGTCATAGCTCCCATACAAGGGCCACATCTGAAAAAGACATTTTTCCCTATATATATATATTGTATAAATATCGGTACCGACTCAAAACTTTGCACAGATCATTTTAATATATACAAAAATCATCCCACAAAATTTTGTTAATTTCGGTCTATTTTTAACCGTATGCCCCATATAAAGCCCTCTTCCGAAAATCACTTTAATACTCATAAATCTCTTATAAATAAGGGTACCAATCCAAAATTTTACACGGATCATTTACATGCATGCCTAAATCAAACTGCTGGAGTTTGAGAACATTGGTAAATATTTGACAATATTCCCCACATAAGGTTCACTCTCGAAATCCACGTTAATACTAATATATATCGTATATATAGCGTTATTATGTTGAAATTCGACGTGAAATATCCTCATATGCATGAAAATAACTGTTCCAAAATTTAAGAAGATCGGCCCATAATTTGTCATAGCTGCCATATAAGAACCATTTCCAAAAAACAAATAAATTCGGGTCAAAAAATATTCTTTTCGGATATAACCCATATTCGGTCCACAGTTTATAATCATGATATATATCGTTGGAAAGGTATTTTTAATACCTTTTATTTAGTGTATTACAAATTATCAAGCACCCAGTAGTTCCCGAGATATATGCCTATATATTTTCAACTTTACGGGCCCGCCCCCTCGAAAATAGGCGTGACCGCCAACAAATTTTTTTTCCTGGTATCTCCTCTAAAAGCCCTATTTCATTTGTTTTTTTTTTTTTTTTTTTGAGCAAAATCACTAAAACCGAATTGTACCCCTTTTTTATACTCTGTTTGTTAAATTACACTGAAGATTATTATGAACATCAGACAGACTCTGTAAATTATGGTAAGAATTGGTAATTAAATCAATTAAAATGGTAAAAATTAGACAACATTTCAAAATATTTAACATAAATTATGTTGGTCGTAAAATTGCCTTTCAAACAATATATCAAATACTAATAAAATTTGCACTAACACTGAATAGAAAACACAGAATTAGGATATTCTAGTCTAGTGTAGTTTCTGTATTTCTTATTACATTTAGGTGGAGGGTATTTAAGATAAGATAATATAGCACTCTTACTTGTTTTTTTTTATTAAAATATTGTTTCCAGATAGCATTATTACATTTACGCAGTAATATTTATTCAGGCAAAAAAACAATTATCTATAATTTCTGTACAAATATTTTTTATGTTCTTCCTTTTGCTCATTCCTTTCGAAAGAGTATTAAATTAGTAATAAATATCACTGAAATGTTTATGACAAATATCTATTTGTTAACAAAAATAATCATTATACTATACAGATATTTGTGCATAAATACCTCCCTTTTGATGATAAAATACTTAAAGAAACTAAGTACAATATTTAATTATAAACAACACAAGATTGATAGAAGGTTTTCTTTAAAGCACAAGTTGAATAAACTTTTCAGTTTCTAAGGGAGCAAGCATGTTCATCAATCAATAATATTGTCTGTTGAACTTGTTGGCGTCATTTGGAAACAAACAAAATAAAATAAATTATACTTATCATATCCTGAAATCAATCAAAGTATTGTTGCAATATTGTTATTAAATTTTAAGTAGAGCCTATAAGAAATAAGGAAACGTGTTAAGTACATATTAACTTTTACATACCCGTGCGTATGATTAATATGTATTTGCTGTCTATAAATAATTGTTATTAATCATACGCACCGTGACAACAATTATAAAGTAAACTGAGAAATATTCAAGTGTTTAGAAAACAACCAAAAAAGATATCATAATATTTTTGTGTCCATTATTTAAGAATAAAAAAAAACAGTAAAGAACGACAAATATGTTTATTTGCTTTTCTGATTAATATATTTGTTTTTAAGTATAATTTACACTTTCTACTTTTACCTAAAACTTTCAAATTATTTATAAAAACATGTTTACAATATACGAGTATGGGTAATAAATTAAGCATTAAGTTGCTTTTCCTGTTCAACTGCTTTCCAAGGAAATAAACGTTTTGTTTACAAATAGTATATAATTTACATAATGTTTATTCCAACAAAATATTTTTTTAATGTTTTTTAATAACATAATTTGTATATTAAAATGTTTTCATGATTAATAGCGTGAATGACAGTTTGTTTATTTCTTTATGTTTAGGAAATTAAATGATTTACATGTGTAATTACATACATAATAATTTTAATTTGTATGTATGAACATATGTTTATAAAAAAAACAATGAAAATGTTATTTGATAAATTTGTAATTTAAGTCTGCAACAGGTGTTGATTTCCTGTTGCTGACTCCCCTTAAACACAGCAGTAAGAATAAACCTGAACTCTTATGGCCGAATTCACAGTCTTTAGTTAGCTAATAACAAAGGCTTAACTAATGATTCTTTATTCGCAATGCTTAGTTTGCCATAAGAATAACAAGTATTAGTTAAAGAACAGTTAGTATATTAGTTTACCAATGGTTAACTAATGACTGAGAATTCGGCCATTAATGCAACAAAAAAAAAATTGATTAATACAAAACGTATAAAACAATTATCCAGAAAAAAGGTTTTGTTTGGCTTTATTGTAAAACCTTGTCATATATTTTCCTTAAGGTCTTAAGTAAATGATTGACAATCACTGTCTGTCATCTGTCATCTGTGACGTTTTTCGTATTTTTGTTCCTTTTTAAGTTATGTAAGCTGGCATGTATTTTACGTATTCATATTGTCTGACAATGTCAATGAAAGTTTGAGAAGTCTTTACTCGTATTGAAGGGCCATAGAGGCAATGAAATTAATCTTTTTTGAAAGAGGGCTGTGGTACATTTAAAATTTTAACATATTTAGCTGTAGTTTTAATGAACTTAAGTGAAAATCATGTTTAGCCTATATTTTTGAACACATGTTGTTACGGATATTTATATATAGAAAATGACTTTATGGATCAATAATGACATAATATTTTTGTGAACAAATTTTGTCATGTCATGCCAATTTTTTTAATAGAAAAATTTTGTCATGTCATGACATAAGTTGCTTTTGTAGAACACTTTTATCATGTAATTATTAACATAAAGTTCTTTTATGGAAAATTGTTTTCATGTCATGACATAAATTTCTTTTATGGAAAATTGTTTTCATGTCATGACATAAATTTTTTTTTATGGAAACTTTTTTATGTCATGACATAATTTTAATTATTAATAATTTTTTTGTCAAATTTTTTTGATGTTATGACATAAGTTTCTTTTGTGGAAAATTTTATCATGTAACTTTATTTTATGGAAAATTTTTTTCATATCATGGCATAAATATCTTTTATGGAAACTTTTTTATGTCATGACATAAATTTAATTATTAATAATTTGTTTGTCAATTTTTTTTTCATGTCATGACATAAATTTCTTTGAATGAAAACTTTTGTCATGGCATACATTTCTTTTATGGAAAATTTTTGCCATGTCTTGACATACTTTTTTTTTGTAGAATATTTTTTTATATTGTTATGTCTTGTATGCCATGGCATGTATTCATGACATACTTCATCTATTTTAATTTTTTTAACGTCATGGTATTTCATATCATCCATATATGTGACCCATATATTGAAAATCCAGAATCAAGATAATAAATGGAATTGAAAAATTTAAAAACAGGATTAAACACACGAACTTATCTCATTTATGCTCTTTTTTCTTTTTTTTTTGTTGCCTCTTTGGGCATGACTGTTCATAATGCAAAAAAAAAAACTACTAAGAAACTGACGAAATGCATTGTTTATCTTTAACAGCTGTGTCTCGCAATTTCTTTTTTGAGTCATAAGCCACCTTTTCATAGGCCGGGTGAATTTCACGTCAAGCGACCCTATTTTAAAAATCGATGTGAAATTTGCACCCAGGTTAGTACTATTGGATAGTAGACCAGATACAAATTTTCAGCTCTATCAGTCCAGAAGTGCCGGAGTTAGAGGGGGTCAAAGTTGGACATTTTGGTCAATTTTGGTCATACAGGGTTTTTTTAAAATGAGTGTAACTTTTCACTTATTGGTCTTAGCAAAAATTGTCCAAAGGACTTTAGATAGCTATTTCTTCAATCATTCCAAAAATATTTTTTTTGTATTGTATAAATATTTCAGCTCATTTAGTTTTGTCTACAGAAAATGTTTATGTTTTATTATGATATAATAATGTCATGAGAATACTTTTATGTTATGACATAGTTTTATCTTATTTGCGTGTTGTCGTGAATAAAATTTGTAACGTAATGTGCGTCATAAGTCTGCTTATATTTTTACAAAAACATTTTTCCAATCATTTAAATTCAGTTCTTAAACAGTAAATGTTTAAAACAAATTATACAATTTTCGCGTGATTCACTTAACTTTATCTGTAACCATAAATTACCAAATTTTATTACACTTTTTTTCCTCTTAATTCAACTTTCACTTTTAGTTATTAAGTTTTAGTAGACTTTTTTTCTACTTTTAATTTAATTTAATTGTTTCATAAAATTTTCTTTATTTATAACAATAATCATAAAAAATGCTTAAATGAATATAAACGTTTAAAATGTCAGTAATAAAGTTCATTAAACTAATCAGTCCATCAATATAAATTGACCAAAGAATTCAGAATAATTCATAAATCGTTATAAATAATCAATAAATTAGTTTTATTTTATTGTTTTGTATTTTTAAATTTCAGCTGTGAATCATAAAAATACCAGCTTAAACATTTGTTTTTTCTTAAAAAGAAAAGTGACTAATAAAAGTGAAAGGTTTTGTTTATTATTTGTTGCGTTTTGGGTCTAGAGTGCTGATTTTGTTAAAACAATAACAAATATAATAAAAGTAAACAGAGGAAACAAAATTGACGACTATCAATCACATTGTGTTAGGATGTTTTGCTATTAAAACTTACCTACAGGAGCATAAAACAATGGCAAGTTGTTCTGCTACTTTCTTGAGTATACCTTAGGGTGTTTTCATACGCCAGATTTCATAGCATGCTTTTAGGTGGGTGTAACAGAAAAGTAACAATTTCCCAATAATATTTAATACTAAACAATAATAATAAAGTGTGAAAATTTTAATTTAATTTAAACAAGCAGGCCATAAAATTCAAGCCAAATAGGATTTTCTCACTTTTGGGAAAAGTCCATTAAATTTTAAATTTATGGCGTGTTAACGATTCAGCTTTCAAAAATTTATTTTCAACAAGATTTGTTTTCTTTAACTTCTTATGCTTTATTTGGCAAGGCGATGACTGATGGGTCAGATGGTTGTGGGTTCGATGCCCGCCAAAGACTCTGGGTGTTTTCTGCAGATAAGCCAAAAAGCTTTGCAGTTTGTGTTTGTTAATTATATTTAAAAAAAAATACATTTCAGTCATTAATAAATTTGTATGAATGTATGTATGCAAACAAATTTTCCATAAAAAGTGTTAATTTGAAAAGTATGTTTCAAATAAAAAAAAAATATTTTTACATTGCGGCCAATAACAAGCTTGAACAATAAACTCAAAAAATGTCCAAATTTTATTTGTTTATTACGCCAGCAAGAACTGATTAGTCAGTGGCGTAATTAATAAGTTGTAGAATAACCTATAGTTAATTTGAAATATCATAAATGTGAATATGTATATTACAAATATTTAAGATTGATATGAGAAACATCTTAAGAACTGGTTTATTCTTTCAATTACTGATAAATAGCACCACCAATGTTTGTGAGCCCACTAACACACGAATGTCCTTCCGAAATAGGGAAATGAGTGGTAAATGAAACCAAACAACATTTACAAATTTTGTGCAAATCTCTCATTAATTGATCATAGCTCCCATATAAGGCCCACTTCCAAAAATCACTTAAACGACCATAAATCTCATATAAATATTGGTATCCAAATAAAGTTCAACACAAATAAGTTTCATATATACAGAAATATTTAATGGTTGGTCTATAATTAGTCGAAGCTCCCATGTAAAATCCTCTACGCAAGCCACTTTAACATCCAGAAATCTTTTAAAAGTATTTATAGCGAGATAGAGTTTAACACACATAATATTTATATACACAGAAGTCATGGCATTAAATTTTTGGATGTTCGGTCCATAATAGGTAATATCTGCCATATAGCGCCCATTTCTGAAAAACTGTTTTATACATATACTGGGTGTAGGATATTATATGGTCGTGCTTCACCGACTATATTTTCTTACTTGTTTTCAATGAAAACAAACAGAAAAACTTAAAAACAAATAACTCTCAATTTTTATTTTAAATTCTTGGAAGCAGAAATTCTTTGCACCATTAAAAATAATAAAGTCGTTTTTATTATATTCTTCAACACTGTAATTATGGCCAAATATATAAAGAAACACGCGCGAACATACTTATTAAACGCACACAAATCTTAAATCTACTAACTGTCGATAAGTTGGCATCTGTAGGATTTATATGTGCGAACGAACACATTTTTTTCGTTGCTGTATTTTGGCCATAAAAGATTTTTACTAGTAACATCCATAAATGTTCGCATTTAAAGAAACGTTTTTGTTCCTGCTTAATATGTTAACATCTCTAAACATGATAAAAATGTCGAATTATAGTTGGTATATTTGGGGGCATTAAAATCGTATGTTTACGTTTTTTACTTCTTAGAGAGTGAGTGAGAGAGAGAGAGAGGGAGAGAAAGATAAAATAATAAAATATATATCAGGAATGGAAAATAGCTTTTTGGTTTTAGTACCAACTATAGAATTAATAAGTACTTTTTTCGACCTCCATGGTACCATTTGTAATATTTATTAAATAATAAAACATTTTTTATTTTTATATATAAATTACTCTATATTTTGATTTCCTTGTTGAAATTGCGTTCTAGTTGGGACACCCTTTGATTACTAATTTAATACACAACCAAATGACTAGTGGCTGTGAAATTATGAAATTGAAATAAAAGTGTAATTTGTTTCACTTTAATCTGGCATCATTGTTTCTTTTACCAGTTTGTTTAGGAAAATGAGTAAGAAAGATAAAGCAATTGTTTATTTCTAAGAAAAAAAAAGCATTTTTATTATTAAACTTTTAGTATTTTCACCGTTGTTTATTTTGCTATATTTTTTATTTATTTATTTACCAAATTTCTTAAATACATACGTATGAGTGCGAATATTTTAGTTATTCACGCACAAACAATGGTTTTTTGTTTTTAGTTTTACTTATGTATATATCGCACCCTAAATACAAAAGGGTCACAACTCAAATTTTCTTTTCTTTTTCCAGAGTACACATCTCTAACTACGGCAAACATTTTTTTCACATCACTATACAGTTTTGTCTATTTTTATGTTAAGTGTGTTGCTTGTGCCTGATGAACTTTTTCTATCTCTCCTGAAAATTTTAGTATTTTGAGTTGTAACCCTTTTGTATTTAGGGTGCGATATGTAAAACAACTTGTAGCTTATTCACTGTGAAGTACAAAATAAATAGATGTGTTTTATATTTTTTGTGTATTTATGCCTACAATTTTGTTTTTGTTTTTTTACCCACCACCAAAAAGATAAGGGGTATATTAGGTTTGTCATTCCGTTTGCAACACATCGAAATATTGGTTGTAGAACCAAAAAGTCTTATAAGATTCTAAGACGATCTAGCCATGTCCGTCCGTCCGTTCGTCCGTAGAAATCACAATAGAGCTTCGAAAAAAAAGACATAGAACAATGAAATTTTTACCAAACACTCGTTGATCTACCGAAATGTTTCGTATAGAAAATGGGCAAAATCGATCCAGTAAGATCCGAGTTATAGATCAAAGTTTTAGACTACCTCGATATTTTTCAGATATTTTTTGCAGATAATACACTGAAATTCTATACACTTTATTGTTATTATAAAACGACAAGTCGTGTTGAATGTGGTAGGAATCGGTCCACGATTTCTCATAGCCCCCATACAAATGTTATTCCGGAATATGGCTTTATGTTACATAAATGTCTATAGAAAAGCCCTATCCATAGAAAATTCTGCAAAAATAAGTTTGATGCAAAGTTAAATCACAAAACGATATTTTGTTTGCATCGGCCCATATTTTGACCATAGCCCCATACAAAGACCATTTCCGAAAATCACTTAAATGAGCATAAATCTCTTATAAGCATCACAAGCAAGTTTAAATTCGACGCAAAAAGTCCATACATATATAGAAATATTCACACCCAATTCAATAATGATCGGTCCATATTTGACCCTAGTCGTCATATAAGGTTCACTTTGAAAAATCACGATTGGATTAGTCATAGTTCCCTTAGGAAAAAAACTGATTAACTCATTAATTAAACATCTAAATTATATCGAACCAATATTTTACACAGATCAGTTATTAGTATGTAAAAATTGTCTTTTGTGAAAGTGGGTCCATAATTGAGCATAGCTCCCGTACAAGCTCCACTTCCGAGAAGAAGTTGACAATAGTGACTAGGCTGTTGCACACTTAAATTCAAAAACATTTGCTTTTTTAAACATTCTCATAGTAATTCCTAGTACAAAAGACAAGCAAGCAAATAAATGCCAAACAAAAAAAAAAAAAAAAAAAAAAACAAAGAAAAATTTTATTCTTTTTATACTCTCAGAGTATTTGTATTTACTCATTCTTGCTATAAGTAAAGTAAAGTAAACATTTTTTTTTTGCTAATATGCTGTAGTATTTTGCAAGGTTGTTATTTTACAATATGAGTATTTTAAAAACTAAATGGTGGTTATGACAGTGGTTATGGTTGTTTAATTTGTCTTTTTTGCATCGTTTTTTTAAATCGTTGTGATCTTTCCCATGAAATAAATCATTAATGGATAGATAATGGACATTAAAATAGGATATTAAACAACTGAATTTTGAAGTTATTTTTATTTTGTTTTAATAAAATTTAATTTTTCATTTTTATATTTTTTTTTTAATTATTTTTAACATGCACATCGTTAGTTGAAATTCCAAAAAAACGTAACTAATATTTAAAAAAATGCCTAACTTTAGCCAAAAATGCTAAGTACAAAAATGTCTATGAAAAAGTTGCAGTTTTTATTATTTCCGATAAAAATACAAAGACATTTTAATTAATAAAAATATTGGGATTTAATTCTGTAATTCTATTTCAATATCAACTAACGATATCCTTTTTGTTTTTAGTCTTTTTCTTCTCCTGTAATATTTTTCCAATTTCATACAAATAAAATAAAACTTGCAAAATACTCGAGTATTTCAATAAGTAGTTTAAGAACTGCCTCTCCAAACACACTTATTGTATTTATTTAGTACAAAGACAATATTTATTGTGTTTGTTTTTTATAAGAGAAATAACATTTTAGTTTATAAAGAGAAGATCGAATAAAGCAAGTAAACGAAAAAAAGTCAGTGTATTTATGTATTTATTTTTTGTACTTTTGCAACAGTCTACTATTGACATTTCAAAAACCAAAATCAGTTGCCTATAGGGCTTTTTGTTACTCAATTAATAGTTTGTTAAAGTAAATCTCCCAGGTTCGAATCCTAAGCCAAGAAAAATTATCAATAAATTTTAGTAATAATTTTCATGTAACAATTCCTACCTTCAGTAAAAATAATTTAATCAAAAATTAACCTCCTGGCCCACGATGTCGAACGATAACGTTCGCTTAAATAAGACTTAAGACACAAACTTTTTAGCGTATCTATTTTTAACTCAATCAAGTTTGTTTATTCCACAATCAAGTTTGTGTCTTAAGTCTTATCTAAGCGAAAGTTATCGTTCGACATCGTGCGCCAGGGGGTAAATTTAATGAAGTCGAGCCGAAATAAAAGAAATATCAATAAATATCTTTATGTTACAAAAAATATAAACAAAGTATAAATTATTGTTTATAACTGGAATATGCATAAAATTCTTATAAATGTTGTTATTGGGATGAAATTCAACTAAAACAAACCTAAAATATATAGAAAATACGGTACAATATTTTATGAAGTTCGCCCCATAATATTTATAACAATATGATTTGGTGGTGGGTATATAAGATTCGGCACAGCCGAATATAAACTTTTACTTATTTTCTTTTGTATTAATGAAATCATCAACAAAATTGAGTTTTATGATCATTTAAATGTGGCTGTATTTTGGTAAATTATTATGGTGGGAAGTTATTAAATGCTGCCAAATATTTGTATAATTCTGTTTATTGTTTTGAAATTGAAAATTTAATTAATTAATTTGGGTTTATTGCTTATGTGGGCAAATCAGGAAATGGGGTCTTTGACTGCATTAAAATCAGAATGATTAACAATCTAAAAAATCGAATGGCCTTATTTACTCCCAGTCTGCTAATTTAGATTAATTTTAATGTTTGTTAATGAATATAGAAATTTTGAATTAAATTTACTTCATTTTTTATTTTTAGGCTGCAGTAATGTGCCAGTTAGTAAATCCCAATATTTACAGGTAAGTGCTTACTTGCATTGAATTGTATACTAATAAAAACATTATAAATTACAATGTATTGATAAAAAAAATACTTCTGCTATTGATATGTAAATTAATTATTAATTAAATGTTTACATACTTCAATCTGTGCCACTTTGCAAAATTCAATACTAATTTACGCCCGTTTAATCATTAACATTCAATGCGCACCATAACCCATTTAGTTACTACTCCCACTCATTAGCCCTCATAACAATAGGCCTTGTAGTTATTTGCTTTTCAGGGCTTAATATAAAACATTTGTTTGTCTTATATACCATTTTGACAGCTGTTTAAATGTTTGTTTTTAAAAATCAAAATTAGTAAATAATTTCCAAGTAATTAGCTTTCATTCGCATTAAATTACATTTTAATCTTTTGCTTTGATTACTGACCAAAAAATATCGTAATTAAGTAAATGTGGGAGGGAGGGAGGTAGGAGAAGGAAGTGAAAGGCGCCAAACAAACCTATAATTAGGTTTGTTTTACTTCACTGCTATAAATAACTCAATATTAAATACACATTTCGCATTGTATATTTAGCAGTTCTTATTAATGTTTATATACAGCTTAAAGATAATTATTATTGTGTAGTTAATCATGTGTAATTTGATATTAAATTTTCCCTTTTTGTTCATTTTAATAATATGTAATTTCCGAAAACAAAACTCTTCTACAAATAATTTAATAAAGTATAACAAGCATTTTGACAAGTATTTATTTATTTTTCATACGCATATTGACATCTGTCAGTCTATAGTTATAAGGGTGAAAATGGATGTTAATAATGGATATTATGTAAATTTTGTTTATGAAGGTATTCCCAGCCATTAATAACACATCAATTATAAACTTGTTATATATGTATTACTTGATTATGATGATATCACCACTATAAAGAATAAAGTTTAAGAATTTGTTTAAATTATATTTTTTTTTTTAAATATTTTTGTTGAATCTTTAAACCAAACTTCCAAGACTGTCATTAAATTCCTTAGAATTTAAATAATTTATGTGAATAACTGTTAATAAATTTCCAACAGAGATTTTTGTACACGTTTTTCTTTAAATTACAATAATTTTTATTCTCAACAAACACAGCTGATTAATAATTTACCGCCAGCAAAAGCGCAAAATAAAAAGTTGTATATTAATATTTGTCCTGAAAAAAAAGAATTGTGAAAAGTTTTAGCGTTTTGTGGAATCAGGGTAGCATAAATGGTGTCAAAGGCAAGCAAATAAATATTAGTTTTAAACTCGTTACAATATCTTATTTACCTTCACTGTAGCTCGTTTCTGTATTTCCCGCATCGAAAAATTTCTCACATGAAGTGTGAAACAAAAAATTCCATCGCTTCTCGATTTGTGAGAAAAAAGTGTGTACTTGAATGCGAAAAAGACAACGCTGATTCTGTTTTTATTGGAATATTTCCAGTAAGTCAAACGTCAACGAAGAAAAAAATTTCATTCAGTCATTTTTTTCAGAAATTTATTAAGCATTGTTATTGCTTCTTATTGGGCGAAGCATATCAAACATACGCGATTCAATTACAATTGAATACGAAAAATAAAAAACTGCTTAAATAGACTTATTTTTGTTTTTTTTTTCAAAATAACTGTTCTAAAATTATTTTTTAATATTGATATTTACGGTCCCTGATGTTTTTTTCTTTAAGCATGGTATTCTGTTCGTCATTTCGTGCGAAATACTATGAAAAGCCCATATAAAAAAAATTGATGCGAAATAAATGCGAAATAATGCTGCTGATGTTGTACTTTGTTCTTGTTGTGAAAAATGGCAACATTTTTTTCAACTGCGAAATAATGTAAGCGGCACTTATTTCGCACGAAATTGAAAACAACAGCTGTTTAGATTTTATTTGTTATTGTGTTTTTAATTTAATAATTTCGCACAAAAATTATTCAAATTGAAAATAATACTAATAAAACAAAAAATAATAAAGACAAAAATAAATTTAGTGAAACTGAGAAGCGTCTAATCATATCGGCAGTACGAAAAAGAAAAAATATAAGGAATAAAACCAATAAATTGCATTGTAACCACAACACCATAAAATCATCATGGATAATATGTAATATAATTTTTGTATCCATTTCTTTAACATATAAAATAAAAAACATATGGCTTTTGTTTACATAAAAGAATCAATGTTGCATACCTAAGGACAATAAAAACGACAATTTTCTTCTAAATCGCGGCATTGTCACCACTTGCTATTTGTCAACATTTTCAAACGAAATAATTGATGTTGCTCAACAAATTTGAACAGAGTACCATGCTTTAGGTGTTTATATTTGGCAAAAACTCCTTCTTTTGTTCTTATTTAAGCGTTTGCCAATATGTTACATATTGAAAAATATCTACATATATATTTTGAATTGTGCGTTTTTCGCAACCAATTTGAAATGTGATTTTTTTTGACAGTTCTTGTGAGAATCTTTTCGCAAAATATTCTTACAGAAACACTTTTTCTCACATTCTTCCAATAATTGTTGGAAAACTATTTAAATGAGAGATATTTCTCGCAAAATGAAGTTACAGAAACACTTGTGTTATAAAAAGCATTTTTTGTTTAATTTTACACTGTTTTTGTACAATTCACTAATTCCATGCGAAAAATTTTACAATGCGAGAAATACAGAAACGAGCTACTGGTTTACTGATCTAGTTCACAGATCTAGTTTAAAGTTTTAGTCCACATTGTTCTAATTCACAGATCTAGTTAATAGTTATAAGTCATAGTTCCAGTTCAGTTCTAGTTCAGTTCTAGTTCCGTTCTAGTTCAGTTCTAGTTCAGTTCTAGTTCAGTTCTAGTTCTGTTCTAGTTCAGTTCTAATTCAGTTCTAGTTCAGTTCTAGTTCAGTTCTAGTTCAGTTCTAGTTCAGTTCTAGTTCAGTTCTAGTTCAGTTCTAGTTCAGTTCTAGTTCAGTTCTAGTTCAGTTCTAGTTCAGTTCTAGTTCAGTTCTAGTTCAGTTCTAGTTCAGTTCTAGTTCAGTTCTAGTTCAGTTCTAGTTCAGTTCTAGTTCAGTTCTAGTTCAGTTCTAGTTCAGTTCTAGTTCAGTTCTAGTTCAGTTCTAGTTCTGTTCTAGTTCAGTTCTTGTCCAGTTCTAGTTCAGTTCTAGTTCAGTTCTAGTTCAGTTCTAGTTCAGTTCTAGTTCTGTTCTAGTTCAGTTCTAATTCAGTTCTAGTTCAGTTCTAGTTCTAGGTCCATTATTGTATCTGATATATGCCAATGATTTAATCAGCATACTGAAAAACAGTAACACATTTGCGTATGCAGACGATACTGCCATAATTGTCTGCCATAAAAATCTCGATATAGCAACAAAATCTATGCAAAATGAACTTAACATAGCAACAAAATGGTGTCACGATAATGGTTTAATCATTAATGCTAGCAAAACCAAGATCATGCACATAAAACCACGGCACTTCAGATATACTAGTATTAAACTTAAATTCCACGGTATTGACTGCATCCACGATGAACAAATAAATAATGATGATAACTGCACAACTGTAATCGAATTAGTCAATACATACAAATACTTAGGCGTGCACATAGATCATAATTTTAAATGGCGAACACACATCGATGAAGTGCAGAAGCAACTACGTAAGTCTTCAGTTATGCTTTACCATTTAAGCAACTCGTCTACTTATAGTGTCTTGAGGCAAGCATATTTTTCACTCTCGGAGTCCTATATTAGACATGGCATCACTGCATGGGGAAGCTCTACGTACTGCAGTACACTACAAAACCTACAAAACAGAGTACTCAAAATACTTTGGAAAAGTTTATATAAATCTAAACAAAGCAACAACACCAGCACAAACAACAACACCAACACAAACAACAGCACCAGCACAAACAACAACACTAGCGCAAACAACAATACCAGCATAAACAACAACACCAGCACAAACAACAACACCATCACAAACAACAACACCAGCACAAACAACAACATCAGCACAAACAACAACATCAGCACAAACAACAACACCATCACAAACAACAACACCAGCACAAACAACAACACCAGCACAAACAACAACACCAGCACAAACAACAACACCAGCACAAACAACAATACCAGCATAAACAACATCAGCACAAACAACAACATCAGCACAAACAACAACACCATCACAAACAACAACACCAACACAAACAACAACATCAGCACAAACAACAACATCATCACAAACAACAACACCAGCATAAACAACAACATCAGCACAAACAACAACACCAGCACAAACAACAACAACAGCACAAACAACAACACCAGCACAAACAACAACACCAGCACAAACAACAACACCAGTACAAACAACAACACCAGCACAAACAACAACACCAGCACAAACAACAACACCAGTACAAACAACAACACCAGCACAAGCAACAACATAAACAACACCACTCAAATCATCAATACAAACCAACAACAATATAAATACATAGACCAAAACACTAACATCGCCAAAAAACTTAATATACTTAATATAAAAAGCATTTACGAAACAACGTTAATAAACAACTTCCAATATGAAAATACATATTTAAATAAAATAAACCACAAATACAACACCAGACTTCGCGCAGAAGGACGATACAAGCCGGATAAATACAAAAACAATTATGGAAAAGCCAAATTGGATGTAACACTGCCGAAAATTCTTAATAATTTGCCAACCAGTATATTATCTATTACAAATAAAATAAAGAAAAAGAATGAAATAAAGAAATTCTACATAAGTTCGCAATAAATAAAAAAATAATTGAATAAAAATATAATATTGTTAATATTTAAATAATTTGAATAACATTTATATTTCTCTCTTGACCTACAGATAAGCCAATTATCGGCTTCGTGGGTCCCTTGAATATTAAATGAAATGTAATTTATTTATTAAAATAATGTTCAATAAAAATTCTTCTTAAAAAAAAAAAAAAAAAAAACATTATTATCAAAACTACAATGAATGTAGCGTACTTTTATAAACTGTGAAGCCAAAACTTTTGGTACCAAAAAAAAAAAAAAAATAAAAAACAAGAAATAATAAAATAAAATAAACATGTTTCTGTCATATTTGGCATAAATGTAATGAAAAAAAAAAAAAAAAAAAAAAAAAAAAAAAAAAAAAAAAGTTCTAATTCAGTTCTAGTTCAGTTCTAGTTCAGTTCTAGTCCAGTTCTAGTTCAGTTCTAGTTCAGTTCTAGTTCAGTTCTAGTTCAGTTCTAGTTCAGTTCTAGTTCAGTTCTAGTTCAGTTCTAATTCAGTTCTAGTTCAGTTCTAGTTCAGTTCTAGTTCAGTTCTAGTTCAGTTCTAGTTCAGTTCTAGTTCAGTTCTAATTCAGTTCTAGTTCAGTTCTAGTTCAGTTCTAGTCCAGTTCTAGTTCAGTTCTAGTTCAGTTCTAGTTCTGTTCTAGTTCAGTTCTAATTCAGTTCTAGTTCAGTTCTAGTTCAGTTCTAGTTCAGTTCTAGTTCAGTTCTAGTTCAGTTCTAGTTCAGTTCTAGTTCAGTTCTAGTTCAGTTCTAGTTCAGTTCTTGTACTTGCAAATCGTGTTACTCTCTTATTTGTATTACATATGTGTATATAAATGTATGTGTACTCTCAAATAAAAATACAAGCGATTTAATCAATACGAATTGTGCTTGTATCAATGAATTGCTTCGTGTAAATTGGGACTTAGTTCAATTCTAGTTCTGTACTAGTCTATTTGACTGAAATGTATATTTCTATGTAAAGTAGCTTTGAAGCTTATTTGCCAAATATTTTTAACTGAATTATACTCAGAGCTATTATTATTACTAAAAGTGTTGTAAACTAATAACTAACTGAAACACACTTTTCTTAAGAATTCTTTAATTAACAATATTTCAACAACATCCCATTAGCATAATTTAATATGGCCTTTACAAGGCATATAAATAAACACCCAGCCCAGTTTAGTTTATTGGATGCGTTTTCAAACTGATGATGATGGCAATAACAATATTTATTGAATAAACTTCAGTAGAACGTACATATTTATATACCATTATTCAAGGCATTGTTTGCCTTTTGTAGTAAATGTACAAGTAATTGCAGCAAGTGTCATTAACCATTCCATTCGCTTGTTCTTTAATAAAGAGCAACGTTATTTTGTTGTAAACAAAATTTAAGTCAGTGAACTTATTGTGTTGTAGAGGTGGAGAGGCAGGATGTGTTATTGTATCAATGTTGTTATTAAGTAGTGTAATTACCTTAACGGTATTTATTTAAAATGTAGGAGATTGGAGACTCCTTGATAGCTTCTGTTTCAGATTGAATTTATTTAAATTTTAAATTGTATTGAATTTGTAACCCAAAATACAATGCATTTATAATCCGTGTCTGGCTATCTATATGTTGCCTAAACCTGCTGGGAGATTAAATTAAATAATCATTTTTATATTATCAATTACTTTAATAATATGTACGCGCGAAAAAAATGTCAAAGTGTATTTAATAAATAATGCTGGAAAACGTATCGAATTTTATTGCAAACATGAGAGAAAGAACAGCAAACAATGTCCGTGTAAATGACAGTACATGTATAAAGTATACATACATTAGCATACGCTCAAAGGTTAACAAATAATATACATGTGCATTTATTTCCTTTGTTAACAGAATATCAATTGAAATACAATGACTGCATTTAAATGAGTCAAGACATTTTTGAATGAAAAGCAAGAAATTCTTTTTCAAAAGACATATTTACCATAAAAATGAAAACGAGTATACAGATACACAACTCCAATACTATGGCTGACAGTAGGAAAGGAAAAGCAGTGCTTTGTATAAAAATTCCTAGAAATGTTAAAATTAAAATCTTCTTAATAAAAATGTAATTATTTTCGTCTATCATAACCATTATATTGTGCTGGATAGAGTAATATATTTAGTACAATTACAATTATCATCAGTATACATACAATACAAACAGAAGTTGTTAAATATGTCTCTGGGATAAGTGTGAATAACATACTCCTGCTGTTTGCCAACTTAACTAAATACAAGAAATGTCAACAAATCACAAACTTATACAATCTTATCTCAGAATACTGTTTTCTAATTTATTTCCTCACAACCAAAAATATCCCACAATTATTCCACTGTGAGCAATTCTGTGGGTTTGAGTGAGAATATACATAAGTATGCATAGTTAAGGCTGACAATAGCTGCGTTAAGAACACAATACTTGAAAGTGAATTTAAGCTCAATAATACAATTAAAGTTGATTGCAAAACACAGCCAAGCGACAACAAATAAAATATATTTTTTCCCTATTTATTAAACGGATGAGAACCACAGCCAAAGACAGCTAGAAATGCGAAAGCATAAACGAAAAGAAGCTTAAATGAAATCAATACAAATTGAATCTAAACAAGAAATATTTATGAAGATTTGAAGAACAAAAAAAAAAAAAAAATTACTTGTTAAACATGTACAAGTCAAATACTTACAATGGCAGGACTCTTAAGAAAAAAGGGTATTTTGTGATCAAGGTCATGCAAGAATACTTAGTGAAGAATGGGCTGTTTTGTGTGTTTGTGTCTGTTTCGCAATTTAAATTAATAGCTTGCAGTCCCAATTTACACGAAGCAATTTTTATTGAAAATATTGAAACAATTTTTTCCTTGAAATTTCTTCCGTGTTCACACAGCACAATTCCTATTGCTTAAAGGCAGAATTAGTCTTTACTTTCTGTTCCGTTCCGAATCAGCTGACTTGATTCTGTTAAATAGAAAATGTGTAGAAGTCGTTAGTCGTTGTGTGTGCTCCGATATACTATGCGATAGTGTGCCGGACTATCAGTCAGAGGGTTGCGGGTTCGATTCCCGCCAAAGACTCTGAGTGTTTTCTGCAGACAAGCCAAAAGCTTCGCAGTTTGTGTTTGTTTAAAAAAAAGTTGTTTTGTTACTTTCAGTGCCGTTGCGAACGAACCTGTTGAAAACAATAATTTGCTAAGTAATTGTCAAGCCTCAGTTAGCCGACTGTAATGGAATGTAACTGCAACAGTTAGAAACAGCTGATGGACATTGTTATGTGTAAAGTAATGCAAATGGTTATGGAGATGTAAAGTAACGCAACACCGTAATGTATGTATGCTAAATTGTTTTAATACAAGATTTAAGCGTTCCAGCTTCCTATATAAAGGTATAGGTCGACTTGGGCTATAATTGAATCGATCGTGGGATAACCTGGCAGTTTGAGGGATTAATTCTCCGCCAACCTAAATTATATTAAGCAAAAAGTCTAAGAAAATTATTAAACGTAACTAATGTAAAATAATTAGTTTTTGGTAAAGAAACAAAAAGTTGTGAGAAAAAATATAATATGGGTTATATGGGCAGTAAGTGGTGGGCGTTAATTGAGCTAACCAAAGGCGCTGTGCCAAATTTCAAAAACTTTGGGCCAAAAATAAATTTTGGGTTCTATGGAAAGTGGGTAGAGGGCGTGGCCAATTTTGATGCAACTTTATATTTTACTTAATTAAGCTAACCAAAGGCTCTGTGCCAAATTTCAACATTCTACGAGGACTCCTTATATTTTTGCCAACCATTGTATGAACGAACCCCTCTGTGCGACACAACTTTAACAATGTAAATAAAAAAAATGCTATATTTGTAAGAAAAATGGTGATTTTAATTATTCATTAATTTAAAAACCGCAAAGAAATCGCCATAAGCACTAAAAAATCGCCACGTTTGGCGAAAAAACGCCATATCTGACAGCCCTGATTGCAAGTACAGTCAAGTGTGTACTCGTCTTATCTTCACCTTAAAGCTTAAAGAATTGCTTCGTGTAAATTGAGACTAAAATAGGCTGATACTAAAAAAACATAATGTAAATAGTTGTTAAGCCTAATGTTTAAAATTACTCTAAAAAGCTTGCTATTAAAAATCCTTAAAATCGTTTAAGCAGAATAAAAGTTATAAAGCAGTGATGTCCAGCCCATTAAACCAATTGTTAAAAAAAAATTACATTTGTTATGCTCCTTGAAAAACTTTCATTCAGTTGACGTTGAGCAAGCGCTGAAAATATATGCGGATGTTTATTGTAATTTTTTCCCTAATTTATTAAGCATTGTTATTGCTTCTTGTTGGACGGAGCATAGAAAACACACGCGATTTAATTACAACTGAACACAAAAAATGTAAAGCTGCTTTAGATGACTGTTAAATGACTGCTTTAAAATTATTTTTTGTTACTGGTATTTCCGGTCCCTGATAATTTTTCTAGTTCTTAAAATTTAAATTACGTTGTTTTTATATGGCAAAAACTCTGTCTTTTTTTTCTTATTTTAAACGTTTGACATTATGTTTGCTGGATAAAATCTCTCACCAATACAACTTCAGTTTTATTTTTGAACATCACTGATGTAAAGCAACCTTAAAAAATCTAACATCTTAAAGTTATGGTAATTTTTTTTAGACAAATAGGAAATTTAAATTTTTGTGTGTATTTAGTTTTTTTTATTATTGCTCATTCTGCTTTTCTACTTTTGCCTTTGCCAACAAAACTATGCAATGAAATAAAAGAAACAAATACTCTAATAACAAAATTGTTGAAAAATAATAAATAGCAAAAACTAATTGTTCAATTCACTAGTGATGTTGTATGTTGTACATTGTATGATATCTACTGTCGTTTGTTCTGATATGGGAAAAAGGATTTTCCCATATAACATACAGGCTTATAACTTTTATCCTTTTTTCCTTCGAAACCTTTGAAAGTGGCATTTAGAAGAGGAGAGTGTGAGTCAGCCAGTTTTTGAGGTGAATTTTTTCATAAATGTGCTGCCATGTTTAGTTTCAGGTTTGTTAGAGGACTGCATGTGTTTCAATTTCTGTTGTTACTTTTTTATTTTATTTTCTTTATTTTCTTGTGCTGTTATATGAACCTTGTTTACCTGTAATTCATAGACTAAAAGTTAGCAAATACGAAGTTATTTTTCTAATTATATTGTTCAGCTTGAAATTTGTTAAAACATGAGCTAGCTGTATAACAAACGGAAATAACAAGAAATTCGTAATTGTGAACTTCCTTTTGTTACTGAAATTCTTCTGAATTGTTGGGAAATGAACAAACTTTTTGGATATTTTAATAATGTTAGCAAGATATGGCCAAGTAAAATATGATATAATGTAGTAATAATAATAATGTTTTATATTATGCAATTATTATTATTGTTTTAGAAATGATTGTTAAAGAAGCTTCTAAAGCATTTAAAATTATTTGGGCTCATTAACCTACATAAACATTCATATCAAACCGAAATTTTACACTGATCAGTTATAAGTATGTAAAAATTATACTAATGGCTTTTGTGAAAATTACTACATAATTGGCCAGTTACTTTCTACATATGCAGGTAAAAGTGTTTCAATTGTTCTTTTTTGTTCCATAACAACTGTTTAAATTATAACTTCCTTTGTCATTTAAATTGAATTTCCCAACCCTGTTTATATTATTGTGATTGAATTTAACCTGTTTATATTATTGTGATTGAATTTGTTATCCACAAATTGAAATTGCTTTTGAGGTCCCGAGCGATTTTAACTACCATGAAACGTTCACTTCATTATTAACCAGCAAACCATAAGGCCGGACCTCAATTGCTTCCATCTCATCACATACTCGTATACCTAAGTATATTTTAAATAAATGTAAGTCACTTGATGAATTTATAAAAAAAAAATCTTTCAATTATTATAAGATTGCCATATCAGACCAGAAGATATCCACATAATCTTCCCATATAACCATCCCCAGTTACACTTTTATTTATAAAGGCTGTCCCAACTAGAGCGCAATTTCTAAATTGTAAAAAAACACAGATATTAAAAAAAAAATCGTGAAACTTTATTACATCGTAAAGTAGACAGAATGAAATTTTCAATGACCTTTTTGCATAAATGCTGCGGTATTTCATTAATGCAGCGTCCAATTTCCTCTTTTAAGGCTTGAGTCGTCGTCGACAAAGAAAAAAATCTAAAGGTGTTAAATCGCACGATCTAGGCGGCCAATTCTGGTCTCCAAAACGCGAAATAACACGACCGGGAAATAACTGATGCATTTTCTCTGACTGTATGACATGCGGCGCCGACTTGTTGAAACCACATGCCCTCCACATTCATTTCTTCAATTCTAGGCAAGAAAAAACTGGTTATCATTTCACGGTACCGAATACAATTGACACCATTGCGTTCTAGTTGGGACACCCTTTACCACTTTATTTAAAACTAGGTAACCCACCAGCTAACTAATTGACCATCACATTTATTCACATTGTGTACCTCACACAATTTCCTTTCACCAAACATCCCGTTTGGCTTACTAATACGATTTTAATAATTCCTAAATTATGTAGTTATTTCCCCAACTAATTCTTCAAAGTTTATTAAACAACATTTAACATTTTTAAACACACACACAATTCTGGCAATACCTGTTCTGAATTGGAAAATTTTTGTTATACAATAATCTGACAACCGTGTGAATAGACAATTTCTGTTGACAGATAAATTAAGAGTCTTATCAATTAGACGTGAACACAGATACAAAGGCGATTTTCGCAAAACAATTTAATCTCCATACACACTGAGAAAAAATATAGTTGCAAATGTTTACCACAACAGTGTTAAAATTTTTAAACAATGTTATGTTCACTGTAATTATTTATATGGTTGCGGTAATTATTATATGCTTAAGTTACGACTAACATGATTACTACAATCATATATACGATTGTGGTAACTATCTATGTATTTGTAGCAATCATGTTTATGATGATTTATGATTTATCATAATATGTTGCTCTTTGATTATGATTGAGAACAACATAATATGGTATAATTTTTTTCATCATAAAACTGATTACCACAACTATTACATAATTACTATTATCATACATATGATTGCTACAATCATGTGAATCATAAGTTAACCATATTATGGTTGCCGCAATCATATAAATAATTACAGTGACCATAATATATAAAAACAATTTTAAAAATTTGGGAATAGTTGTGGTAAACATGCACAACTATATTTTTTCTATACGTGTAGAAATTTGCATATAAGATTAATTTGTATTTATCACTGGTCGTACAAATCAGTTTTAATAACGCGAAGGAATAGACACAATTCTCTTATAATAATCGATTGTTTTAGTTTATTTGTAACTAACCACTTCTTACTGATTTTATTTCCATGTATGTAACTTTTGTGCAAAACAAAAACAATTTATACAAAAATGTCTCAAAGTGAGGTGAAGTGTTTTTCCAAAATAAACCTCTTAATGTGTATTGTTGTAGTAGGTATAGATTGTTATTGTAATTTGTTCCACCTTTGTTGAAAGAACAACCTTAACATAAACCTAATTGATCTATGCTTGTGTGTGCATGCAGAGCAAAAACATGCCCAATAAGCATTTTAGCTGGAATTCAAGTAGAATTACATTTGAAATCCAGTCACAATTTCCAATTTCCAGCGTTGAAATTCAGTTGAAAGACAGTTGAATTCAATAGCGAATCCAGCAAAATTAACCATTGAATTACAGTCGAACAAAATAGTACATTTACAGTGTAATTTCAGCCTTAAATAACAGTGTGATTCCAGTTGAACCGAACCTGTTCTCTGAAAATATGATTCTAAAATCATCATAATCACCGCCGCCAGTGATTTGCATCAACTCTGTGCCATTATTAACATATGCTTAAAACAAATTTGATGTTGTTTTTTTACAAACTTCAAGTTGGAAAGAGAATGGATTTCAAATGTAATTCAAGCTTGGATTCACACTGGAATTCCAACATTGGAATTCACAAAAAATTTGTGCTTATTGGGTGGTTGGACATGGTTACAACAATTAGACTGTGTTTTTGGTGTTTTTGTATTGTTGTGGTACACAAATAATTGTCATTTTAATTTGATTTTAACGATAATTTAGCTACTAGAAACATTTTTATCTTTATCGCAATTAAAAAATTGAATATGTTTCACTGAAACATAATTATTTTTCAAAAGTGTTTACTATAGCTATTGAAGGATAACTATTCAAACTTATTATATTATTTACAACTATTTAAACTTACAAACAACCATTAAATGATTAGTTTCTATATTTTACTCATATTATATTTAAAATGCTAACAAAATATGTTTAATTTTAATAGTATAATGCTTTTGCATCAGTCATAATATGAATAATTTAGATAATAATATGATTATTATATATCATAATATGATTACCTTTAGATCATAATATACATATGGTGAATTTCACGTCAAGCGACCCATTTTTGAAAAACGATGTCTTCCGATTTGGATGAAATTTGCACCAAGATTAGTACTATTAGAGAGTAGGCCAGACACAAATTTTCAGCTCTATCAGTCCAGAAGTGCCGGAGTTAGAGGGGGTTAAAGTTGGAAATTTTGGGCATACAGGGTTTTTTTTAAATGAGTGTAACTTTTCACCTATTGGTCCTAGCGAAAATTGTCCAAAGGACTTTAGATAGCTATTTCTTCAATTTCAAAATTTCAAAAATATTTTTTTTTAATTTTTAAAAAATTTTTTTTTTAATATTTTTTCAATTTGGGCCCTTGGTGCAAATTTCATCCAAATCGATTTTTAACATTGGGTGACTTGACGTGAAATTCACCATATATAACTTAGATCATATAATGATTACTTTAAACTATAATATGGTTACATTGGATCAAAATATGATCACGTATGACAATTTTATGATTTTATTAGGTTATAATATAATGTTATAATATCAAATTATGATTAACAAGAAAATATTATAATGAAATATTAAGATCACAATTGATCATAATATGATATTTCATGACACTTGTATTCATTATAATATGTTTTGACTACAATCATAAATCTTATCATAATATGTTGCTCTTAGATTATGTTTACCACAACCATGTTTTTTCTGTGCGTGTGAATGATCACCAATGTTGAAACGAGTTAAATTAATGAGGTAATTAACATCAGTAACTTATTTGCCAAGATATAATCATATTCACTGAATCATCTATGTGTCTTCTAAGAGACTAAGTAACTTTACTAATTATTAAAAAAAATTCCTTAAGCTGCTACCTGTAAACTGACCCCTGCTAGGACACAACATTTATATTAAAAGACATTTCTAATACACATCCGCTCACTAACTTCCTGCACACTTCCTGCATGTGTATGTAGCTTTAATCTATATAATTTTGCCAAATATTATTATGACGATTTAATAGAATCACAATCACAAATTTGTACTTTTTTTGGGGCGTAAAGTAAAACTAAATTACTTTATAAAAGCAAAAAAAAAAAAAAAAACAGGAATTTCTGGCCAAAAATCCTTATGAAGTTTGTTGTCCATTGTGTGTCGCAAACAATTGACAATTCGTCTTTTATTTAATTTTGTGTTTAATGGGCAATCAAAGCGTTTTTATAGGCGAGTATTCTTCTAAGATTTTAAAGCAAACTAAATTTATAAGTGACGTTAACAGCTATTGTGCGACAACACGCACTTTTATGTATTCTCCAAGTAAACAGTTTAGTGTTTAATTTAATGGCATCTATGGAAAAGTTTCCAAAAGAAACTAATTTTTGGAGAATGTGGCCAAATTCTTAGAAAGGATTGAAGATTATTTTGTTTAATATTGTCATGAACTTTAAACATATTTAAATTTAATAAATTTAATAATCATACTAAAATTCTAAAAAGGGAACTTAAGTGTTTAAGAAATAAAAAATACGGTAGCATAAATGTTGCTATATAAATGTACATATATGTTTATAACCAAAAAAGCGATTAAACCACAAAGTTTATCACTTGAAGTGGAAAACAAAAATTTCAATATACAGCCTGGTTAAAGATTTTCCAAAAAACAAATAAAACAACAAGATAAAAAATTTACTTGTAACTGAGGCCAAAAGAAATACAACCGGAAACAACTACAATGACAAAAAACAAAATGTAAACAACAATAAAATCGAAATGAAAGGGATATCAAGGATTTACTTGACCACTAAGGTTCGTTAAGGCTTGCTCTCCTTTATATTTATGTAATCATTTCTACGTATTTTGATTAAGATTATAATGACATATTCAAAGTAATAAAGGGATCATCAGTACAAATCTACAACTAAACAACAAACTATCTCATAGATTTATACTTTTTTCATTTGCCACACACAAAGGGCCTTATAAGTGTGTTAAAAGAGGCTTACATCTATCTAGTGAAACACATTTTATTTCTTTTCAACAATTTAGAGGCTTGGTGAGTGTCCAAGCAGCAGGGTTGCGTTAAGGGATAACCCACAAATATTTTATATAATTAAGAAATCGAAAAAGGTCTGTAATAAATAAACATTTTTTTACGAAATTATTAAAATATATAATCAGATTTTAGTCAGGTAGTGCTGAATCCCAAATAACCTACAAATTTAATCAAAAATTAATATTACGATTGGAATTTGTTTAACATTGTGCAAACGTACAAGACCGGATTCAACAGCAACATTTCAAAATATGTCTTTGGGGCGGGAATCGGCAACGCAATCTTCCGACTGATGTTTCAGCACACTATTGCCTTGTCTATCGGGTCACCCAAATGAATGAACAATAAAGAACATAATACAATTTTTAAACAAATTATTTGGCAGCACAAAAAATTTATGCAGCATCGTTTTTAACACCGAATTTCCCAAACATATTTTCAACGGTGAAAATAATATTATTTGCGAAATTCAAACGTCAAAGATCTTCTAGTCGTTTTTGCGCACAGCCTTTTTTTACAGCTCTTTTTTTAGTTTTTGTAAGAAGCTTTGGTCGTTTTGCTCCAGGCAAATTTTACCTATTCACGCATGAATTTACCTTTGTTATGTAAGTCTATGATGATTTTCCGAGTCTCAATTGATATTTGCCTTCCCAACAACTTAATCTCTTTTAATGACAAATTAAGATAGTTGATACCAAGGTGAATTTAAATACTAGGTGATAGCGTAGCGCCAGCTGATTATTCATGGTGAATTTGAAAATGCCAAAAAGTTATATAAAAAAAAAACTTTTTGACAGTGACGAAAGTTCTTCATATAGAAAAATGCCTGTTGTTCTTGCCTTGTTGTAATTGTTGTAGCAATGCGGTCACCTGGTATTTAATTTCACCATGGTTGATACCACGAGACCGTTGTTGTACTATCAAACAAAGAAAAATTAAAAGAATTGCCACTACTTTTGGAATGACAGGGGTTTTTTTTGAATGAGAATGATGCCACTGTTTATTTTATTTTAACCCGCAAAAATTGTTCTATTTTAACAATAAATGTATTAAATTAGTATGTGCTTTTGTTTTTGTTTCTTTTTTTTTTTTGGTGAATTCAATTCTACTTAAATAACTTTTTACAACTGTAATATTATTTTCTAATAGAATATTATTTATATTCATATAATTAAGCTTTTCTTTTGATAATATGTGGTGTTGACTTTATTTTGACGCTTACAGAATAAACATGCTCCCTTTAAAGCAGTCAAGGGCAAAATTTGACTTTTGTGACTTTTACCTTTACCCAAATCTAAAAAAATTCCTGAAATGAAGATGCAATTACAGTCGTAAACCACTATTCTGAAGGCCTTGAGGAAAACTATTTTAATCAAGGGATAGAATTACTAGATAAGCGTTGTACGAAGTATATTGAAGTTTCAGGAGATTATATTGAAAATATAAAAAATATAAAAAAAAAAATTATTTTTGAAAAACTAACTACAGTGAAATCTCCCTTAACGGACACTTCCCATTAGCGGACACCCCCATTAGACGGAGATTTTTGCCAGGTCCCGGCAGCGCTCCATAAGAAAAGCATTGCAGTCGCTTTCGCTTGAACGGACGCTTCTCATGAGCGGGCGCGGACATCCTCTAGATAAAAAAAATTCTCTTGGACGGACATTTAGCTTATTTTGTCCGTATTTTTCTTTTCATAACATACAAATAAGCTTGCCAAGACTCTTTTAATTTGTTCGTTTTAACAACAGGGCACGGTTTATCATATTTACTACATCACACAACATACATACGCCCATGTTCTGAAAAACGCAAAACGCCTAAAATTGGCGTTTTCAATTTCAATTATTGGTTATTCATTTTGAATTTGAAAACGCCTATTTTAAGCGTTTTTCAGAACATGGGCGATAGTTAAATGTGGGTATGTTAAATATTTTCTCTCTTACATAATGTTTTCAATATAACGTTTTTTTTTACAATTTTTTACAATTCTGCCCCGGAGAGTTGACAATACTAATTCTTGCAATGTTTGTGGTGAATACTTATGGTGTGCAAACCTATTTGACCAACAGCTTGTAATATATGCCATTACTTACGCGATTTAGGGGATTCCCCAAATAATAATCGATGTGCGTTTGCTTATTGTACATATAGAGTACATTTAATGATTTTTCGTTATTAAACCCAATTGAATTGTTTTTTTTTTATATTTTTTTTTAATAAAAGTACATAGTATCTTTAAATAAAAACAAACAATATTAGGCAAAGTTTTGTTGATTTAAATTTGTAGTTTTCTATTGGCCGGACAGTCCCCTTGTACGAACACATTTCAACGGTCCCTTCAGTGTCCGCTCATGGGAGATTTCACTGTATTCAAACCTTCAAAATGATAAATGAAAACTATTTAAAAAACAAATATACAAAACAAAAAATATGAAGTAGTATTTCGTAGTATTATCAGCAATATCCATTAATAAAATGTTTGTTTATTAATTTTATTTTCTTGTTTTAAATTTTTCAATCAGTTTATCATTTGAGTGTTGAAAAAAGTAATTTTTATGTATATTTAACTATTTAAGCTTTTGACAACACTTATAGCGTTTTCTTTTCTGGCAAAAATGTTACACTTTTTTCCTTTTTTATATGGGAAATGGGTAAAAAGTGTAACATATATGTAACATTTTTGCCAGAAAAGAAAACGCCATTAGACTTTCATACAACATTCGAAAACATATGTGAAAATGTCGCAGGTGTTGTCCAAAATATTTATGTAGAAATTGCCAACAACATTTGTACGACTATTGTAAATTCAGACGACATACAACTTCTACTACAACATTAGTTGTGAATTAAACAGTCGTATATTTTAAAAGGCTGTCTGTAAAGAGTGGTTAGTTTATACAACCAGTATTATCACTTTTGACTACTTTAAACATTTTTAAATTTATTGCATTTAAGAAAGTATTTATTTTACTCAACTGAAGAAATTTATTGTAGAGATAATTGTCACTGTGTTCCTCTGCAATCTAAGACAGTGATTTATGGACCAAAATGTGTCTGTAGTAAGTAAACTTTGGTAAATTTCATTGAAATCATAGCAAATCCAATCGTTGGCCGTAGATGAATTCACCTTATGTGAACTACACAACAAAATGAAATTAGTTGATAAATTTTGTTAAAATTTATTTATGAATTGTAACCTTTACACAGTTGGCTAGAAATTATAATTACTATATTTATATTGTAATACGAACAAGTAGTAAACCAAATATGTTAATTTTCTTTTAAAATTGAATAAATAATTTCTAAAATCTAATTAGAAATTTATAAAAAAAACAATTAGAAATTTCTAAAATACAATAGTAACTGGTGTACACGCAGAGAAAAATAATAGTTGTGCATGTTTACTACAACTATTTCAACATTTAATTTTTTTTTTTAAATATTATGGTTACTGTAATTATTTATATGATTTCTGCAACCATAATATGGTATTCACATGATTATAGCATACATATGATATGATTATGTGTTTACTACACAAATGTCAAAACAGAACTGACATTAGGGGCCTCGCAAAATTTATAGCATTTTCTGATAGGAGGATTACTTTTGCGCCACCTTGTAAAATGTATGTTACGAGTGAATGTGTGTAAGGATGTGAGCTCACCTCTTATGTATATGTATGAGAAGTGTGTGTGTGTGTTTAAATTAAATACATAAGTGTTTCTTTTCAAATGTACGTTATAAAATTTTTTAATATTAAATTTAAGGTTTTTTAATTTATTTTAAGTAAAGAAATTTAAATAATTATTCAAGTTTAGTTTTAGATTTTAATTTTAATTTGCCAGTTTAAATTTCATTACAATGAATTTAATTTGTTCAAAGGGTTTAGAATTTAATTTATAAGAAAAGTGAAGTGAACAGCTTAAAGGTTTGCCGCAATCATATAAACAATTACAGTGACCATAACATTGTTAAAAAAAAAACTTGTAGAAATGTTAACATTGTTGTGGTAAACATGTACAACTATATATTATCTGTATGTGCAGTATTTTTGCACAGTTCTCACACACGTTCTAGTTATATTCCTGTCCAATATCCCATTGTTTCATTATAAATTCAAGCATTATTTCAGCATTAATTAGGCTACGCCAATCCGAAACTCAACTGAGCCAAATATATCCACATTCAACCCTACCCACATATGATCTTGATAAGTCAGTAAATATTTGGCAGCCAACCCTCTGAGGTGGAGAATAGTGATTAATATTAGAATATTTAGTATTAATTAGTAGCTTTGGTCTCTTTATTCACTACAATTTATTTTCCTAAAAACTCTCATGGTATTGTGTGTAGAAGACAATTTTAGAATTGTTTTTAATTAACCTTCTAAATTGGGTGAATAAAATTTGTGTAAATTGAATAAAAAAAAAATTCAAATAATTTTTATTCTACTAAATCGGGTTCCAGGAGCTATTCATACATACTAATGTGTAAACACAAATATAAGTAGTTTAAATTAGGCTGGCCCCATTAAATCTTGTAGATATTTGCCACAAAAGTGAAGGATAATTTCGAAAAAAAAAATAAAAAACAGTTACACTTTTGACATATTTACTTTTAATATAATAATTATGCTGTTTTGGTCTGGAAGAGTTGTGCTATATAAATTTCCAGATAGCTGCAGTTGTGAATATTGATCACTATAAATGGCTTCTTGCGAACTGGAGCCAAACTAATGTTCATGCCCTTCTAAGCACTTGTATATATGTATGTAGTTCATAATACTCGTTAAACTTATACATATGTATGTGTAAATAAAGCTTTTTCCCTGAACTATAATTTACCAACTTTTAAAAAACAATGTTTTGCACTTTTAAGTCAAAAGTTGTACTTTTCTATTTACTCGTGTGGAGTAAATTTATAGAGTTTACTTAGTTTTTTTTTTTGCTGGTTTGTTTATTACAGACGTGAAAAAACATTGTGCTAAAACAACATTTTAAAACATCAACAAAATAGAGAGCAATAGAAAAATAATAAATAAAAAAAGTCGGAAAGTAGAAAAAAAACCACTAGAAAGTTAAAATCAATTTGCTAAAGTCAATTTTGGCGTAAATACTTAATGAAAATGATTTATTTTTGTTGATTTTAGCATCATTTGTAAAACCAATACAATTTATTTACACACATGAAATTTTACTTGGTCAGGGTCAATGACAACGAAATGATTAATTGAGTTTTACATTCGTATGCACATATTATTTAGCGGAAATTTGTTGCTGATTATGAATTTTAATGGATAAGCCATAATATTAATAGTGCAAATGTTTAACTTTTATAAAACTTCACAAACTTAAGTTTGAATATTTTCTTTTTACTGCCATATATATATATATATATACCAGCACTGGTCTTGAAGCAGTGTTCTTCGTCCATTAGCCAACCTTTTCAGCACCTTATACCGTGCCGGTGAATTTTCCCATGTGTTGGAAGGCTGCTAATGCAACGCCGATTTCTAAAAAAGGAGAGGCTACAAACCCTGATAATTATCGCCCAATAGCAATCTGTTCTGCACTTTCGAAAGTTATGGAAAGTATGGTAAATTACCATCTTGTGAAATATTTAGAGTCCAACAATTTACTTAGCAACCGCCAGTACGGCTTCCGTAGAGGACGCTCTACGGGTGACTTACTGGCCTTCCCATCGGAAAAATGTTATCGTTCTATACATTGTTTTGACGAAAGTAAAGTGATGGCTCTAGATATTTCTAAGGCGTTCGACAGAGTCTTTCAGTGTCGGTGATAACTTCTCTCGATTAATATCGAGTTTCCTCAGAAATCGCACTATACGAGCTGTTATAGATGGGATCTCATCAGACGAGTTCAAGATTACTTCAGAGGTACCGCAAGTCTCCGCTCTTTCTCCCACTTTATTTCTCATCTTTATAAATGACTATCTATGTCAAAGTTCAAACCCTATCTATTCTTTTGCAGATGATACCAACATTTGCCATAGACCAAACCCTTTGGAGATTGGGGAAATGAGACAAAATATGAATGAAACGCTGAGCCGAGATCTTAAGACAATCTTAAAATGGGGTTGTGCGAACAGAGTCGCTGTTAACACACGTAAGACTCAAGGTATGGTCACATTTGGCAAATATTTGCCAAAAACGACGTAACCACTCAATAACATATATTTGAATGCGTTTATTTATTAAAAAAACTTTTCTTATTTAGGCCAAAGCACAACAAAGTTTTAAATTATTTGATGCTGTTTGATCTTGTAAAACTCTTGTAAGAGTAAACAACCTCAAATAAATCTGTGCTAAAACTAGTGGTTACGATTTTTTGAGTAAATATTTGTCAAATGTGGTATGGTCACATATGGTCAGTGTTGTTTATTAACGCACAAACGCACATCAGATCACGTTGCTTCATCTGTTTTTATGGGCGATGCAAATATTAAGGAATTTGACGCGCTTGACGTTCTAGGCATGAGAATCCAGTGTGATGTCCGCTGGACCAAACACATTTTTCAAGTGTCAAAAGAAGCGCTCAAGTGCCTTGGTTTTTTAAAACGGTGTAGCAAATACTTCACTCCATCTGATCTTCTTACTATTTACACCACCTATATTTACACGATTGAAGGTATTTTGAAGTCTTATCAAAATTTTGAAAATTCATTTTGTTGTTCTATTTACACGTTTCAAAAATTTTATCAAAATATTCTTTCAATATATTTCAAAATCTTTTGATAAAAATTTGATCAAAATTTGTTAAAGCTAATTTACACTATTGGTAAACTTTTTATATTGAAAATATCGACTTTGATCAGCTGTTTTGCTTCTTTTGTGAAATAATTTATTATTATAAAAAAAAACAACAATTAATAAGTATGGACGACGACACAATCATCATAGCATCAACATTTTTACTATCGGAGGGGAGAAGTAGCTGATAATAATGCAAAAAAAAAGAAGAAAACAAAAGGAACATAGGGTTCGACCTTTGCTTTTGGAAGGTATGTCCCTGTTAGGGAGCGATTGATAAGAAATGATCCTGACTTATAAAAAAACTTTGTGCGAATGTCACCAGAGCATTTTGATTATTTGTTTAATCTCGTCACCCCATCAATAGAAAAGGCTAATAATAATATGCGGGTATCTTTATGCCCCGGAAAACGCCTGGCAATTACTTTGAGATTTTTAGCGACTGGGGACAGTTACCCAAGTCTGATGTTCTTGTTTAAAAGATCAAGATCATCGATATGCAATATTGTGTCTGAAGTCTGCGCTGCATTATATAAAGTATTAAAAGATGAATTTTCAAAGGTAAAACCTAATTTATTAAATAAAAAACATATCAAAAATAATATCTATTGGTACAGATGCCAGCAACAGAAGAGGAATGGGAGAGTATTTCCCAGTGTATAAATAAAATGCGGAATTTTCCCAATTCAATCGAGACATTAGATGGAAAACACATCAATATTATAGCACCAGCACATGTATATGTATTGATATGGTTTTGAATCAAAAGAATGAAAATGCTGTCAAATTATTTATTGTTATCAATATTTCCAGATGCGATTTTGATGCTAATTTATACGGCATCAATAAAATATTCAAAAGTTTTGTTCAATAAATTTTGATCAATAAATTTTGAATAAATTTTGCTGTTTACACGAGTTTGAAGCATTTTGCAGAGAAATTTTGAAGAAAATTTCAATCGTGTAAATCTAGCTTTACTCGACCGCGTCCAGGAGAGCGCGAAGATGCTTATCGGTGACAGTAGGGTATCCAACTCTATTGATTCATTGGAGCATCGTCGCAATGTGGGTTGTGTTTCACTGTTCTATCGATACTATAATGAAATGTGTTCTGCTGAAATCAGGGAACTTTTTCCTGTAGTTTTTTACGTTCTTCAGTCAGGGCTCACCCATTTGTGGTCGACTGGACAGTGGATCACACAACATACTACAGGGAAAATTCGTTCTTTAGCCGTACTGTCCGTATGTGGAATAAACTACCAGCAGAAGTATTCCCTGCCTCTTTTAATATGGGAAAATTCAAATCAAATGTTCACAAACACTACTCCCTCTATCCTACCTCCCATAACCTATTTTCCTAGTTCCAACACAATGCATTGCATTAGTAGGGGTCGTCCCCTGAGTGCTGGTCCAAGAAAAAAAATCAGAATTAACATTAAAAAACTATTGCGAATTCGGTTTAATAAAAAAAAAAAAATTATAAAATAATAGTAGTTTTTTTTAGTAATTGTACTTAAGGCCTTTTGGAATCGTTTTTTCTGAAACCAAGAAGCCATAACAACAACAAATTATTTAATAAAAGTTAAAATTAGGCTGAAAAAATATCGCTTTTCACACTGATTAAACATTTATTATACAAAGTTTAAAAATAAAAATGAAAATTCATTATTCATGAAAAGAAAAGAAGTTCACAATGCGAAGTAAAATTTATAAATCTAATCTGAGTATTAAAAATTATCGTAAAAACTGTGGCCATTAGCCGGAAGTAAACATTTAAGTTTCCGGAGATGACACCATTTCTTTTTGGATATTTTAATTTTTTCTTTATGTAATCGAACTGGTTCGACATCTTGAAACTTTTTTTGTGTCCTTTGTGGCAAAACCTCATATTCGTCTTTAATATTGGTTTTATAGAAAATTGTCCCAGAAGTATCAACATATTAACAGTCGGTTCGCGAAATTTGTTTGCCTGTAATTAAGAAACCTGTTTCTAAATATTTATGTACATATACATGGTGGCGCAAAAGTAATCCTGCTATCAGAAAATGCTATAAATTTTTCGAGGCCCCTAATGTCAGCATTTTCTGATAGGAGGATTACTTTTGCGCCACCTTCTACATATACAAAGTTACCTGGTCGAATGGAAACATATCGCTTAGGAATACTGTCATAGTCAAGGAAATATTTGTAATCCAGATGGTGAACTTTTACAGGAAATGGGTTTGTTTGTGAGCCCTTAATCAAATTTCCTAGCTCAGATAGTAAATTGATTTGTTATACGAATCTTTGGTTTATACAGTTATTAACATTATAGTTACGGCCTTTTGAAATGTATTAATAAAATCGACGTTTTTCAGCATATGAGAGTAAAAATTTGGTTAATTTCATAATCAATCAATAAAAAAATCGATTTTGAATTTTTTGTATTTACGGCCTTTTAAATTTGAGGTGACGATATGTGTCTTTTTCTTTGCCAGAAAAAAGTATCCGTCTTTTTTTATTTTTTGTTGGTATACAAATAATCGGCTTAAAAGTTACTGTTCTTTTGTTTATGTTGTGCTAAATTATACAGATTTAAAATATCATTATGCACGTACAAGTACATCAAGTGTCGCCACATATGTTGTTTTTAGAAAATTTTTCCTTAAATAACAAATGTTACCTAACTGTCATATCAATCAAGTATTAAAAGACTTTACTTTTCATCTGAATTTGTTTCTTTGTCACATTTTTAAAGACAAAAAAAAAAAAAAATAACACACGCACAACATTAAAATAATTTGTTGACTGACGCCAGGTAAGGAATACGTTTTGTGTGGGTTTGTATAATTTTAGGAATTTACAACTGTGATAAAATGAAATGTTATTTTATTCAATTGCCTTAAAATTATACTAAAAATTTAGATTTTTTTTAAAATATTTTTTTCTGTTATTCATTAAAAACATCATCAGTTTTTTTAAGTTTCAATAATCTTTCTAATCTAAACTTTTTAATAAATTGCATGCCTTTAATTTATACTCGTACATGTTTGGATATTTTAATTGGTATGAGTTATTTGAAATTTAAAATTATATCAAGCATAAACATTTTTAGGATTTACTGCACTTAACTGAAATAGTAATCTATTCTAAACACAATTATCTCTGCGTTCCTGAGTAATAATTGAAGAAGTTAGGGTATTTGTGTCACAATTGTGTTGTTTTTGTTACTGTTACATTTTTAATTGTTATTGATAGGGCTACGATTTCCATGCAAATGCATGTTTTTTGTCGATAGTCTATGAGCGATGTCGACCAATTATCTTTCACAATCAAGAAATTTGCGTTAAAATGGCATCGATTTGTTTTTGCATATTTTGGTGAAAATTCATATTTTTGCATACTTAGGTTTAAAATGCATATTTTTTTGCATATTCTAAATTTATTAATACATATTTTTGCATATTTTGGAATTTTTGAGAGATTTTTCAAAAAATTTCCAAATAAACAAAAAAAAAAAAAAATGAATACATTTTTTTAGTGCTCTGCTTAAAATACAACTTTATATTAGAAGGAGACGCATATACCACATAACTTGATATCGCATACTAACACATTCACATTCAATTTTCAAATAAAAACATAAATGTAATTTTTCATTTTTTTGCGACGTATTTTTGAGAAAAACTGACTTCTTTTATCCAAAACTGTTACATGTTAACTGCTTGCAACATAGGTTAGACCGCGTTGCAGAGGAAATTAGAAGCAAATTCGATAGTATTGATTTATTGATTTCATACGTGGAAAAAATATTTTTTAAGGCTCCTTCACGAGTTGGAATTTTTAAAGAAATGTATCCCTTGGTTCCTTGTCCACCGCAGCCAGTATTAAGAAGATGGGGAACCTGGCTAGACGCTGTAGAATAGTATTAAAAAAAAACTAGAAACTAAAAATGTTTTTGACGAGCTTGTTGATACCGATTCGTATGCAATTAAAAAAGTAAAAGAAATATTAAATTTAAATAACATCAACAGTCAATAAGCATTTGTATTTTCCAACTACGGATATATTGGGGAGACAAGAACTAAATTACTTAATACTCAAATCAAATTAATTAATATTGCAGAAAGTAAAATTAACAATGTGGACGGAAGAAAAGCCCAACAAATTAAAACAAAAATCCAAAGCGTTTTGCAAAAAAATGAAGGATTTCAAAAAATAAAACAAATTTCAAAGATTTTTGATCTGGAATCAAATGTGGGCTCTGAATTAGAAAATAAATATTCTCCAAATGAATTGGATTCCTCAAGTATGCTCCTATAATTTCGGTTGACGTTGAGAGATCATTTTCTAAAGTATAAAATTTTTTTGATATTATAAAAAAGTATTTATTTGTTTATACAAACAAAAATTTAAATTAGTTACATATTTTAGTTTTTAAAAGATTTTACGGAATTTTTTGTTTTTAATAAAATTAAAAAACAAAACATTTTTTTTATTGAAATATTTCAAGTTTTACTGCATATTTTCAATTCTTTAGTGCATTAAAATCTTAGCCCTAGTTATTGACAATTGTAATTTTTAAAATTTTAATATTTCTTTCTAATATTTTCTGTGTTTTTTCCGTAAAAAAATAGGGCACCTCGAGATAGATCACGCTATAGTATAACATCCACATTAAGATATACGAATCGACTAGGAATCACTTTATGAGTAGAACCTTAAAGTATAACAATCGACTCAGTCTACGACATAGTCTAGCTGATTGGCTGTCCATGTAAGTGCATAATTTTAGTATATGAACAAGCATGATTGGGATTGAAGTTGGTTGAAATCGGTTCATAATCTCCCCTAGCCCTCATACAATTGTTCTCCAAAAATGGGGCTTTATCAGCCAGATATGTTTAATTTCTACATCAATAAAGAATACAAACGAATTGTTGATAAAATCTAATCACACCTAACACAATTTAATGCAGATCGGTCAATATAAGACAAACTTTCGAGAATCACTTTAACGAGCATAAATGTTTTAAAAATGTTGGTAAACAAAGAAAATTTAACTGTCGGACCATAATTGGTAAAAACTTTCATATAGATCGTCTAAAATGTATAAATCACTACCCAGTTTTGATATCGTGACGTTAGTAACCCCCTGGCCCACGATGTCGAACGATAACGTTCGCTTATATAAGACTTAAGACACAAACTTGATTGTGGAATAAACAAACTTGATTGAGTAAAAAATAGATACACTAAAAAGTTTGTGTCTTAAGTCTTATCTAAGGGAACGTTATCGTTCGACATCGTGGGCCAGGGGGTAAGTTTTATGATGATCGGTTTATTATAGGTCCTAGCTCCCATAGAGCGCCGGGATTGACCAACTATACTTTTTTGTTAATAGTTTATATAGTTTTCTATATGCAGGCTTTCAAGGTCATTAATTTAATGTAAATAAAAGATTATCTATTTAATTTTCAATTAAATCCGACGTTTCGTTGGTATTCTTTCCAACTTCTTCAGGGATTGAGTTTTTATTAAAATAATATTGTTTTTCGTCAGTTTTACATCATTTATAAATTATATCACAGTATTTTGTATACATAGGTGGACAACACAACACAAAACTTAAAATATTTAAATAAATGAATGTAAATTAAAAATATATATCACAGAAAATTTGTCGTTTTTTCTTGATCACAGTTGTTATTATTACTTTTTTTTTTTTTTTTTTTAAGATAAGTAACACTCAGGCAATTATTATGCCTATACACACTTACTCAAGAATGATAAAATAAAGATTACACCATGCGCATAATTTCCCGTTATGTGACGTAGAAGTTCCATTCTAAGGGTTCCCAAGAATGTTTCATGTTTTAGAATTAAAATTTCTTGGCAACCTTGCAATTGAAATCTCTGAGAGTTCTAAAATAAAATCTGTTTCAAAAAGAAAACAAACAACAAAAAATATAAACATGAAGAGTGCAGTGAGCAAATGCAAGCAAAACATGAGTAAAAAACAAGTGAGAAAAAATTAGCCAATAGAAACACAGAATCAGCGATGCCAACTTAGCGCGTTTCGCGCTAGATTTAGCGCTTTTTGGCCACCCAAAAAGCGCATTTTTTTAATCTAGCGCGTTTTTTTTAAAAAGCGCTAAATTGGCGCGTTTTCGTTTTTCATTTAGCGCTTTTAGCGCCTTTTTCATAAACTAATCACTTTGACAAAAAGTTACATTTGATATTTGTTTTTTTCATACATACTCTATTTTTGCAACTATTATTTAATAGCATATAAAAAAGAAGTGTTAACGAACTTTATATTTTTCTTCATAATTGAATGTGTTTTTTTTTTGCAAAGGTAAATACAAATCTATTTTGTTAAACAATGAAATAATGAATTGTACATATTTTTAGATGGAGCGTTATGTACAAAAATATAGAAAAATGTGGGAATCTAATTCTTTGCTTAAAAAATGGATAAGACCATCGAAAGATGATACAAAAGCTTTATGTATTTATTGTAATTGTCAAATTGCAGCAATTGTAATTGTCAATTGCAAACGTTCTGCTCTAATTCGACACTGCCAGACATTAAAACATGAGAAAGCGATGAAACCATTTAATAATGTTGAACTTATGCAAAGTGAAAGTTCATTTGAAGATTTACAAAATCCAAATGAAAAGCAAAAAAGTCAGGCAATGATTGCTCTTTATACTGCTGTTCATAGTCCATTTTCTACTGTGGATCATCTTGGTGAATTGTGTTGTTCAGCATTTACAGACAGTAAAGCTGCCAATTTTAGTCTTCATCGGACAAAATGTCATAGATATTTTGACATATACATACTCCAATGCTGAAGTGTTTAAATACCGTAAATTCTTTAATTCATATTAAATATGGGTTAAAGATGGCAAATTCATGCTGTGTAAGTTATAAAATTCCTCCACATGTTCCTGCAAAAATTAATTCAATTGAAACTTACAAGAAGTCAAAATTTTATATTAAGACAGTACTTTGGCCAGACGATGAAGAGGAAAATTCTAAATTTTTGTTCGAAAATGAACACTTTTAACTGAATTCGCTAAAATATTTTTTTTGTGCTGATATACACTTTAAAATTAATATATGATCTCAAAATGTACAAATAAAACAAATTTTTATATAAATATTGAATTTAAACCCCATTTAATTAAAATTTATCTTAGCGCTTTTTGGCGCTTTTCGCTTAATTAAAATTTAGCGCTTTTTGAGGCACTGTTTTGCGCGTTTTGCTTCTGAAAAGTTGGCATCACTGCACAGAATGTGTGACGTCACAGTTCCAAAATGCGCAGAACATTTAAAAATTGTACGCGCGTTGGCGTAATCTTTATTTTATCATTCTTGTACTTACTTACTTATACGTTACTTTCTTTGGAAAGGGGATAGATTGAAGAAGTAAAAGCGGTGAACTTTTTTTTATATCACAACTCTGCAATTGCAGATTGAGTTTAGTGCAGCATTGCAGCGCTTTTGGTGGCTAGTAGGCGGATTATTTTTAAAGCTGGATGTTATAGCCTTTATTTAATTATTTTACTTCGGTGGCGTTTTAATGCTATACCACCGAAGGAGGGCGCTGTGATAAATATTAATTATGTTATATAGAAAACTAACAATTATCAGAAAGTGATGCTGTTTGATTGGCAGCGGCTGGGAATCGAACCCTGGCTGCAAATACCAACTCTTGCTTAATGATCAAATGCGCTAATCAATTAAGCTACAGCACCCTTGTTTTTTGCTGTGTTTTGTCCTAAATAAACGAAGTTTTTTCTTAAATAAATAAACGCGTTCAAATATATGTTATTTAGTGGTTACGTCTTTTTCAGCAAATATTTGCCAAATGTGACCGTACATTTACTTTTATTGACAAACAAATTTAACTTCTTACAAAACCAACTAAAAAGCTTTGTATCATTCTGCATATTTATCTTTCAACAATTTGTTTATTGAATGTTATTTTCGAACCATAATTTGTCAAAGAAGTGTTAAAGGACATTTATCTTCTAAAACAGAGACATATGTTGCAAATATGTTGAAACCTTTTCTTCCGCCAGCTGCGTCATTTGACAATCTTATTACACGTCCTTTACGTGTTTTCTATTAGTATAACTAACAAAATATTTAAATAAAAAACCCATTACAGCAGCAAAAAAAAAGAGTTTTAAATTTTACAATTCTTGAATACTTGATGAGCTTGAAAATAGCTTACAGCTTATAAATCAGAGATGGGATATGAGTAAAGTGACAAGATGGTTTTTAGTGGGAGCGGAACGTTAAAAAAGCTGGATTTACAAGGAAATATTTGGAAAAAATAATTGTGATATTTTATATTTTCATTACTATTTTATGTTTTAAAAATTGTTTTTTTATTAAGCTGGAGGTTAATATTGTATAATGTAAATAATAATAAATAAAATATTTACATAATTCTTAATAAGGACACCATAGTGATGATGGAAAATAGTTTAAGAATATTTAAAATGATTGATGTTAAAACTAAACAAATTAAATTAATAAACATTTTTATAATTTTGTCGAGGCTCAACTATTGAAGACATAAACTAAAAAATAAACTGGAAAATTTAATTATTTAACTAATTGTTCGACCTTTTTGTTTTAATTAAAAATTAGCGCAGTTCACAGTCTTGTGCAAATGATATTGCATCATTGCATTTGCAAAAAGGTTTAGCATATTTTTGCTCTGCACTAACAAAATACACAGCAATAGCAAAAGTATTATCCCTGAAGAAGCTATCCATTGTGATAGCGAAATATTGGAAATAAATATATATAAATAAATTAAATATTTTTATATAAAATTCAAGTGACCTTATTGCTTGTTAAAAGAAACTATTAAATATTGAAAAAGGTCAAATAAACGAACTAAATAATTTTTTTTATTTTTTTTTAAATTTAGGCCCTTTTTAATTATTTTTTTAAAAATTATTTTTTTTTATTTTTTTTCAATTTGGTTAAAAAATAATTTTTTTGATAGATATCCCACTCGCATCCCATTAAGCGATTATAAAGGCTTTAAAGTAAATTGTATAAGCTTTCTTTTGAGGAAAAAGGGCCCAAATTGAAAAAAAATTAAATAAAAAATAATTAAAAAAAAAAAAAAATCAAAAAAAGGGCCCAAATTGAAAAAAAAATTAAATAAAAATATTTTTTAAATGATTGAAGAAATAGCTATATAAAGTCCTTTGGACAATTTTTGCTAGAACCAATAGGTGAAAAGTTACACTCATTTAAAGAAAAAACCTGTATGACCAAAATTTACCAAAATGCCCAACTTTGACTCCCTCTAACTCGGGATTGATAGAGCTGAAAATTTGTGTCTAGCCTACTATCCAATAGTACTAACCTTGGTGCAAGTTTCATCCAAATCGGAAGACATCGATTTTTAAAATTGGGTCACTTGATGTGAAATTCACCATATATGTATAAATGGACGTGATAGTAATTTGTATAAGAGATTTATAATTGCGCATAAAGTGTTTTTGGGAAGTCAAGGGGCTACGGCCAACTATGGACCGATCATCATAAAATTTAGTACGACGATTTATACGAGTATGTTTATGTGAATTCTTTGTGTTGAATTTCGACTTGTTAGTAATTTTTGTAAGAGATTTATGAGCATTTGAGTGATTTTCGGAAGTGGAGTTTATATGGGGGCTATGCCAAAATATAGACCGATGCAAACAAAATATCATTTTGAGACTTGCATCAAACTTATTTTTGTAGAATTTTGTATGGAAACGGCTTTTCTTTAGATATTTATGGTACATAAAAGCCATATTCCGGGAAGACATTTGTATGGGGGCTATAATAAATCGTGGACTGATGCCTACTATTTTCAACAGTATTTTTTTTCTATAATAAAAATAAATTGTAAAAAATTTCATGATATTATCTGCTTTATATTCGAAGAAATTAGAAAAAAAATATCGAGGCAGTCTGAAGCTTTGATCTATAACTCGAATTCTACTGAACCGAGTTTGCCTATTTTCAATACCAAACATTTCGAGGGATCAGCGAATATTTGGAAAAAATTTCATTGTTCTCCATTTCGAGGTTCCCTACTTTTTTAAAGAAAAAAAAAAACAGAAAATTCAAATTTAATGGGGAATGTTTATTATCATTTGAAAGAACATTCTTTGGCATTTTTGAAGATTTTGAAGATGTTGGCCGTTGCTACGTTGCAGAAGGTCTATACGTTGAGTCCAATTTTCGATGACTCGTTCGAGCATTTCGACTGGTAACAGGCGAATGACACGCGTGATGTTTTCCTCCAAGGCCTGAATCGAAGCGGGTTTGTACGCATAAACTTTAGACTTTACATATCCCTACAAGAAAATTTCTAATGGTGATCAATCGACAGGCCCAAAACGTGAAATTATGTGCTCACCGAAGTGTTCTCTCAATAAATGTGGGAAGTGGCGCCGTTTTGCTGAAACCAAATGTCACCAAAAACCACGAGCTTAAATTTCAGACGTTAAATAGTCGGTTATCATGACACGATAACGGTCGCCATTAACGGTTACGTTCGCAGCGGCAGAATATGAATAATTCCACCGGCCCACAAACCACACCAAACCGTTGTTTTGTGCTGGACATGGTCTATTCGGTCGAATATTGTCCAATAATGAATGCTGGGTGATGGTGTTGCGAATAGTACGCCCAATAGGCCGATTATGTTGACCATAAGTTGAGCGAAGTTCACGAAACACATTCCTCACAGAACGTGAATTTTACGTAAAGAAGTTGAACGATTTGTAAACATTGTTCAGGAGTAAGTATTTCCATAATGAAGTGGCAAACAATACTTAACAAAAATAACATGACAGCATGACACGACTCACACGTGGTGATCTGTCAAAATAAGGCTATTGAAAAAAGTATCTCTACTTGAATCACCCTATATATACATTAGTACAAGTCCTTCCCACTATGGTTTTGAAGGGTATAACAAATACGATATAAAATCAATAAATTTTCAAAAAATTGTGTAAAAAATTTTATATTTTATGCTCTACGCCTTGCAGCGTTAAATATTTAAGTGCACAACATCATACTTTACAGGAGAAGTATTTTTGTAATTATTTGCATTATTTATCTCCAAGGAAAAAACAGGGGTGATGTGCTCTTAAACTAAAATTTATTTTTGCCTATGAAAAACCAATTGATTAAAAACGAAAATCTAAAATATATTCGCTGTTTCTCAAATGATTGCACAATTTTAATGCTATTTAAAAATTAATTAATTAGAAAAATCAATTTTCTTTATATAAATATTTAAACTTTTATGTTTATTTTCAAATGTTTTCTTTTAGTTGCAATATTCGCAATCTTTTTAAATAATAAGAAAATAAACAAATTCCTACTTAATTACACACAGTAGTGGTATTTTATTTTTGTGCAAACTAACAATACAAATATACAAATTGTAGGTATTTAAAGGTAACTAAAGGTTGTAATTAAACTGCTCAACATAATATTAAGTTTTAATTTTTGAATTTTGGTTATATAAAATAAGGTGTTATTAGTTATTAAAATACGTTTGTTTGGATCGTTTTAAGAAAAATAAAATGGATTTTAAGCGTCGCACGACGAAGTTTTGAATAAACCCATGTTATAGGAAACTTTTCAACGATTTCAAATATGCCACTCTTAATAATATCACATTTTTAGTTTAGAAGATATAACCGTTCAAAGTTGACCGATTTTCGGTTTTCAAAAAAAACACACAATTTTTAGTCAATTTGTTGCGATTTCAGTTGTAATATCACGAAAAATAGGTAACGAATCGCCATATTTTTTCTTTGTATTGATTGATGTATTTATTAAATGTATAATGATAAAAAAAATTAACTGTTTGCTTTGTATTTCTCCTGGTGAATCACTATTTAAAAACTATCCGTTTTTTCACTATTTTTCAAATTTGACGGAAAATAAAAAAAAATTATATTTTTGTATATTTGCAAAACCTGTTCTTTGATTATTGATTACATAATTCAAAAGGTTTTATCTGCCCGTACGTGCCCGTTTGGCTTCTAGAGGTAAAAAAGGTTAAAAAGACATGGTTGCAGAAATTGTATGGCGCACAGTGGCGCCATTTGAGTTTTTTCGTTGCAAAAATCATATCTTTTGAACCGAATTAGATAATTGAACAGTTTAAACAGCATATGATAGATAACTGTTCAGCCTATGAAATGAGCGTTTGGAAAGGGTGATACGCTTTGTAGGGGCCTACTTATGGGCTATCAAAGTTAAAATTAGTAGAAAAATCAATTTTATGGTAATGGATGAATATTTTGCAGAAAATTGAAAAAATAAATTTAAAAAAAAAATTTTTTTTTTTAATTTGATGGGTAATAATTTAAAACATAAAACCCATAAATAAGCCCCTACAAAGCGTAGCAGCCTTTCCAAACGCTCATTTCATAGGCTGAACAGTTATCTATCATATGCTGTCTAAACTGTTCAATTATCTTATTCGGTTCAAAAGATATGATTTTTGCAACGAAAAAACTCAAATGGCGCCACTGTGCGTCGTTTCATTGCTGTGAATGAGTCATGGATTCACCTCTATACTCCAGAGACAAAAGAACAATCGAAGCAATGGACTGAAACTGGAGGAAGTGCCCCAAAAAAGGCAAAAATAATTCGCTCGGCTGGTAAGGTTATGGCAACGGGTTTTTGGGGCTTCAAAGGTATTTTAGTGACTGACTATCTGCAAAAGGATAAAACAATAAATCCAGAGTAATACTGCAACATTTTGGAGCAAATATAAAAAGTCGACAAAAACATCCTGGCTTACAAAACAAAAAAATAATTTTTTATCAAGACAACGTTGCAACACACAAGAGTGTTTTAACAATGGATAATAGCAACGAGTTGCTTAACCAGCCACCTTATTCTCCTGTTTTAACTCCCAGTGACTTTTACCTGTTCCCAAATCTAAAAAAATTCCTAGCTGCCAAGCGTTTTACCTTAAATAAAGATGCAATTACTATTTTGAAGGCCTTGAGGAAAACTATTTTAATCAAGGGATAGAATTGCTAGATAAGCGTTGGACTAAGTGTATTAAAGTTTCAGGAGTTTATATTGAAAAATAAAAAAGTTTTTGTACAGAGGCTAAGAAGTTTCCGAACCGCCCTCGTAGATTAACTAATTAACCAAAAGTGCATGCAAATGAAAATTATGCAACATCAATTTGTTGCGGTTAAATTTTCTAAAAGTTTTAATTATTTATTTTTAAATGACATCAAAGTTAATTAAAAAAAACCTTTAAGCAAACATAATTAAACCATACAGTTTGGCAAATATATTGTTAATAAAATGTTTTTTTTATTGTTTCTCTTCAAAATAATTTTAACAATATCGTTTTTTATTAAACATTATTTACCAAATTAAACAATAAATTTATTATCTTACAGTTTATTAATTATTTAAGTGTATTTAACAAAACAAATTGAAAATAATATTGACATTTTAAGTAACCGAGAATTTTTAACACAATAAATACAATTCAAGTACTTTAACGTTATTTGTAGACAATAACTTAAATGTAAAAAAAAAATAAAGATAATGCAAATTACATAAGAGTGAGAAAGAAATACAGAAAATCAATAAATAAATAGAAATTATTGACAACAACTTTACTTGTGTAACACTTGATTAAATTTATAGTCTAGTAAATAAATGAAAATTAAATTGTTTAGTATGTAAATAAATTAAAAAAAACAAAACAAAACAGACTTATTGGGTCAGTAACAATGAGTATGAGGGTATAAGTATTTCATTTGAACAAATAACACTGCAACACTTACTGTTTGTTATAAAACTCTCTATAAATTGCCAAAGGTGTTAAGAAAATTAAATAATCCACACCTTAAATAAATTATAATTTTTGTATTTCCAGAAAACACACACTTTGAATTTAATTTATAAACTTTTGCAGTTTGTTGTTTAAAATGTTCCTTAATTTGGAATTATTTTTCTTATTTATATAAATTTAATGTTTAGAGATTGATAACTTTTTATTTTAATTTATTTTCCACATAATTTATTTAATATTTAATATTACACTCTTAAGTTTAACATTTATATACATATACCTACATATATGTATGTATGTATGTATGTATGTGTGTTTTAATAATAATAATTATTAATTTTATTAATTTGTGGTAAAAGAATTTTGATTAAAAATGTTGGTGTGCTACTCTTTTCACACGTCATTATTTGGACATTTTTAATTACCCGCTAATATTTAAACATTGTGGCCAATAGGAAATCGAAATCGTTAATTTCTGAAATAATTTTTTTTTTAATTTATTATTTCTTTCTTACACAAATAATTGTTGCTGCTTTTGTTTTGTTTAAACAAATATTTACATTTCCATTTGCTATCTTTAACACAATTTTGTTTTAAACAATTTTACACATTTGTATTTCATTTATTTATTTTCTCTACTAAATATTGTTTTTAGCCGCCCCTCACATTGTATTTTTTCCCCTGTAGAGTGTTAAGAAGGTGAATAAAAGTTTGAATTATTAAATTACAAGTTGTTTTTTGGCGCCCGTTGTTTAAGAGTTTTTGCAACCGCTGCGCTTGAAGTTTTCCGACAAACTGAATTTTGCTATTTCAATGTTCAAGTTCATTAAGAAATTTTTTTTATTTTTTTGGTGTGTAAAAATGTGTTTAGTATGTTAAAGAATGTCTAAAAGAAGGAAATCGTTTTAGCAGTTATGTTAAATAACATAACAGTACTGAGAAATTAACAGTGCCGGTTTGTATGTTAAATTTAACAGGCTGTTGGAGTAATGAATGATTCAAATTAAAAGCAATCATCCATTATAATAATTTCCTTGTAAATCATAAATATATAAAAAAGAAATACATTTTTTCTGATTTTTATAAATATGATAATCATAATTTAGATGTTGGAAAGAAATGTCTCATGCCATAAACAAAATGTTCACAAGCAGTTTGGCATATAGAAATCACTATTCATTTTAAACTTCATGTCGACAATTTGGGCAAACAAAATATTATTTTCACTTTGCGATATCAAGCAGTAACATTCATTGCTTGACCAGCCTCTTTTTTGAAGAATTATTACAGCCCAGGAGGAAATATGAATGACAACCATTCATTATTTTTGTAATATTGATCAACAATGAAAAAGTGTTCTCCAGTTTAGTTTTTTTAAAAAAGTAAATTAAAAACTTGAATTAATTTTATTAACTAAAATTAAAAATTAAAAATTAAAAATTAAAAATTAAAAATTAAAAATTAAAAATTAAAAATTAAAAATTAAAAATTAAAAATTAAAAATTAAAAATTAAAAATTAAAAATTAAAAATTAAAAATTAAAAATTAAAAATTAAAAATTAAAAATTAAAAATTAAAAATTAAAAATTAAAAATTAAAAATTAAAAATTAAAAATTAAAAATTAAAAATTAAAAATTAAAAATTAAAAATTAAAAATTAAAAATTAAAAATTAAAAATTAAAAATTAAAAATTAAAAATTAAAAATTAAATTAATTTTATAAAGAAACATATTTTTCCTGATGTAGGTTAATATGATAATTTTACGAGCAGTTTGGCATATAGTATATATCACCTCTTCTATTAAAATTACGTTAATTTTCAGCCTGATTTTCGAATATCATCAAAATCAGTTGTAGATACATTTTGTTATCAAATCATTAAGACATCAAATATATCAAAAATATCAATTAGTCGACGAGTTATAGCCAAAAAACCATATAAACAATATGCTGAAAATCGACATTTGATTATAAAAAAAAATCTAACTAACATAAACAAACGCCGCGATACGGGTCTTCTAATTTAGCCTCTATTTGCACCCCTCACTCTCAGAATCGACCTAACTTTTGCTAACCTGAATTTGTTCCACAGTGCTTTTCTAGGAATCTCAAGTAGAATGAAGGCTTTTTATGACATCACTCAATTAAATGATTTAAAGATGGGAATTTTATTTTCACCTTCAAGTTAAACTTGACAAAGTTTGGGAAATTGTACTAATGAGCAGATGAAATTTTTTTAAAATTAAATGGTAGAGTGCAGAAAACTAGTCACACACTGCTGGTCGTTACAATGAAAATTGAACAGTTGATGCAGATTCTTTATTCAGGAGAAAACCATGTCTTTATTTTGAGAAAAAGTTTTTAAAAACTCACTACTATCGGACTTTTCGATGTTAGAAAAGTGTAATATAGTGCTAAATTTTCTATTTCTGTATTAAGAAATGCAAGTCATAATTAAAACAAGTAAGAAAATATAGTCGGTCAAGCCCGACCATATAATACCCTACACCCAGTATATCAATGAAACCCTTTTTCATATATGGAAGCTTCCATATATTACCTATTATGGAGCGATCATATAAAAATTTAGTGCCATGACTTCCGTGAATATAAATATTATGTATGTTAAACTTTATCTCGATATAAATACGTTTAAAAGATTTATAGAGGTTAAAGTGAATTACGAAGAGGGTCTTATATGGGAGTTTTGACCATTAATGAACTGACTATTATAAAATTAGGTGTCATCCTATTTGTACATAAGAAACTCATTTTTGTTAAATTTTATTCGGATAACAACAATTTTAAGAGATTTATGGTCCTTTGATTTTCGGAAGTGGGACTTATATGGGAGCTACGACTAATTATGGACCGATCATCATATGCATATACACAACACATATTTGTGTTCAATATTATTTGGATATTTAAGAGAGATTGTAACGATCCTTTCTGCTGGGGTATAACTCGCGGTTGTCCAACGTTCTGTCACAATAACATTTCTTTTATTTAGTGACCTCTTAAAATAAAACACGGTTTGCCCTTCGAATTTTTTATAATTTTATTTGCTCTCTAATTCACATGAATTTCTATTTTAGGCCACACTGAATAAAATATACTACAATAATCTTATGATAAACGCCGTTATTGGTCTCAACCGTCGTGTAATATTACGCACGTAGTGGTAGTTGGTAGCAACATAACCTCAAATAAAGCCACGTGAAAAATAGTGAACCCGTAGTAAAACTCCGGGGACACCACCACGCTCGGCCACCGAGTTGGTCACCAGTGCAGTCGTAAATACGGCCCAGTGAAGCTAATGCTGGAGGGTGAATCTGTAGTAAAACTCCGGAAACACTACTCCAGCGTAGCGCACAGCGGTGAACCGTAGTAAAACTCCGAGAACACCACTATGCTCAAATCATGCCCAGTGAAACTAGCACTTGGGGGTGAATCTGTAGTAAAACTCCGGAAACACTCCCCTAGTGTAGCCCGCAGTGGTGGAACCGTAGTAAAACTCCGTGGACACCACTACGCTCGGCTTGGATTTGTTCACAAATGTGGTCGTAGATAAGGCCCAGTGAAGCTAGTACTGGAGAGTGAATCTGTAGTAAAACTCCGGAAACACTACTCCAGCGTAGCGCACAGCGGTGAACCGTAGTAAAACTCCGAGAACACCACTATGCTCAAATCATGCCCAGTAAACTAGCACTTGAGGGTGAATCTGTAGTAAAACTCCGGAAACACTCCCCTAGTGTAGCCCGCAGTGGTTGAACCGTAGTAAAACTCCGTGAACACCACTACGCTCGGCTTTGATTTGTTCACAAATGTGGTCGTATATAAGGCCCAGTGACTGCTAGCTCTGGAGGGTGAATCTGTAGTAAAACTCCGGAAACACTTCTCTAGCGCTGTTAGCAGTGTAGAATCTACAATGCAACCACAATTTGCCTACAATACCACTAACTACCAATTTACTACCACTTACCTATTACGAAGCGCACACCACAACTGATGAAAACAAACTCCTTCTTACAGATTTTTGTTCTGCTTTTATACTTTTCTAGTCGTATGCATTTCTACTAGATGGTAACAAGTTACCAACCACACAGCTGTTTATGACAACTGCACTAAACGTCGTCGTTCCTACCCGCCGCAAGGGGCGCTAGTGTGTATGGGCTGTTGTTCTTGCTGCCACTAGATGGCACCATAAATAATTTTTAGTGATAGAACACAACCCTGAAATACTAAGAATACTAAAGCAATATGTAATATTGCAATATAAATGTATGATTCAATTGCAACTACAATTAATGGAAAATTCAATATAACTACTCTTATTACTAATAAACTAAAATCTACCATTCATGAAAATAAATGAAATACAATTACCGTATTGGTATAAAACAAATGCAAATTATACAATTAATTCCTAAAACCAATCTTTGATAATTATTATGTATTGGTGTACTGGTGGAAACGAGGGTTCCCGACTTCCATCGTCACACATCCCCCCTTCTTTACGGATGACTCTCTTCCCCTGGGTTCAGGGCCCTGATGTCGACTTCTCCCTCCTCTGCTGATTAGTACCTGGTAGGTTACGGTACCGCTATGGTGTTTAAATTTTCGTCGCTGACCTGGCTTGTGTACCCGTAAGGACGTCTGGACGATGCTTCTGAAACCTTGCCAGCAGATCGTCGGAGTTTTGGTATACCTCACGCGTAAGCTTGTCGAGCCACTTGCCCACTACTGCGGTCTCACACATGGCGATGTTGGCGTTTTCACACGGTTGACGTGACAACGCATCGGCCATGATTTGGTGACACTGCGGCCTCACACATGGCGATGTTGGCGTTTTCACACGGTTGACGTGACAACGCGTCGGCCATGATTTGGTGATTATTGCAGCCTCACACATGGCGATGTTGGCGTTTTCACACGGTCGGCATGACAACGCATCGGCCATGATTTGGTGACACTGCGGCCTCACACATGGCGATGTTGGCGTTTTCACACGGTTGACGCGACAACGCATCGGCCATGATTTGGTGATTATTGCGGCCTCACACATGGCGATGTTGTTGATTCTCCCACCTTTGCTGATCATAACCTGGTCAACGACGGGGCCACTATGGTGTATAAATTTCAGTCGGTGACCTGGCTTGCGCGACTGTAAGGACGTCTCGATGATTCGCTGTAAGTCTTCCGGCCGTGCTGCGTCGGCGATGGTTTGGCCGTCTTCAACCACAATGGGGTTGTCCGGGGTGGTGCTAACCGCTATACATGCTTCTTGCGCTCTTGCTGTTGGTGTACGTTGTGCCCTTGAGACCTCCGGTGGGCTTGTGTTGCTGTTCTGCAGCATGGGTGATGGTGACCGGGTCAATGGTCCCATGAAGTCAGCACATAGGACGGCCCACGGTTCTTCTGGGATTTTGGCCAGCATTTCACCTGTAGGCCTTTGTTGACTTACTTTAAATTGTTGGCATGGCTGGCAACGTCTCACGTGTTGTCTTACATCACGGAACATACCTGGCCAGTAATAACGACTCGCAACGCGGAGAATCGTCTTCCGAACCCCCAGATGTCCTGCTGTTGGGCTATTGTGGTTTTCCTCTAGGACGCGAGTCCTATCTGGGGTGGCCACACATAGCTTCCATGGGGTGCTGTCCTCGTCTTTTAATTTCCTTGGAAAATTTCGATATAGCTGGTTGTCCATTGGCGTATAATCTGCATATTTGTCGGGGTTTTCGTGTACCTTACGAATAAGCTTGTCGAGCCACTTACAATTGTCCACTACTGCGGCGTCACACATGGCGATGTTGGCGTTTTCACACGGTTGACGTGACAACGCATCGGCCATGATTTGGTGACTGGCAATGTGGGAGACCCCATGCGCTTCTTCAAGTTTTGGGAGTTCTTCCTCCAGAAAAGCGGTGATGAGGGCCTGATCGTTGGTTTCTGTTCTCGTCTGCTGTTCCGGACCCGTTATGGTTTCTCTAACACTAGCGGAGTATGAGGCAGCCGGCGGGCCATGTGATGGTGTGCCTTCGGTTGGATGGGAGCAATCCAAGGTCAGGCCTGCAATGTGGATGCTTGTATTGAAACGTTGTAGGAACTCCAGTCCCAAGATGACATTCTCACTCGCGCTGGGCATCACTAAAAATCTGCATTTTCTAGTCAGATAACCCAGTGTCGTTTGGAATTCGATGGCCTTGGAAACCCGGCACACAGACCCGTCGGCTAGCGCGATGTCGATCTCTTCTTGGAGGTACTCTGGGGTGGTGGTTAGTCTGGGTATGAGTGAATGGTGTATGAAATTTCGGCTGGCGCCGGTGTCTATCACCGCTTTAATCGCGCTGTGGTTGATTTGGATACAGGCCATTAGTCGTGACCCCTCTTGTTGTAAGCCTGTGTTGAGGGGGAAGGATGTGATATTATTCTCGGGGAGCCCGACCATCCTCAATTTCGTCGGCTCCCGTTGGCATTTCCCGGTGGTTGGTCGTCGCTTCGTGGGCATCGATTAGCGTAGTGTCCACTTTCACCACAGCGGTGACACCGATGCATTGGACCGTTTCCGGATCTGTTTGTAGGGGGGGTCACCGTCTCTCGATCTGGCGTGGTCCCGTTTGATATGCCCTCCATATCCTCTGCCATGCTGATTAGTTCGGCGAGTGACAGAAAATCTTTTCGCCGGATATACCATTTATATTTGGCTTGGGCATTTTGAAAAATGCGTTGGAGTTTTTGTTCGGCCGTCAGTCCCGAGTGCCGCATCAGGCCCTGGATTTCTAGGACGTAGTCTTTGAATCGTTGCTCTGGTCGTTGCAATCGGGCTCGGATCTCATCTTCCAACAGCTCGAAGTACCTAGTAGGGAGAAAGAAGGCCAGGAAATCTGCCTTGAAGGCGGCCCATGCCTCCCAGTGAGCGTTATTGTTACGATACCACACCAACGCGCGCTCACACAGGAATTCTGGCATAAATCGTGGGAGGTGGTCCAAGGTGACCTCATAGATATCTGCCAGCTCTTCCACCCGTTCGATGAACACCAAAGGCTCACTATTACCGTTGTAGGATAGGCCCCACTTTCGGACCTGGTCCATAAGGTTACTTCGGCTGTCCATACTGCTTGGGGTGGTCATATTGCCAGTTGATCGTCGGGGTTTTGGCTGGTTTTCCTCGCTTCTATATTTGGACCCTGGGGTGTTCGAGGTACTAGTTCCCGGCACCACCAACGTGTCTCTGACCTCAAATTGTTCCTGCAACGCCTGTAACCGGTTGATGATCTCCGTGCTGTGTTCCCCACCAATAAACTTCACCAGGCGTTTTCTTAACTCCTCTACCGTACCGGTAGCGTCCAAACCAAACTCTTGGAGACAGGGTAACAGCTCTTCGCGCTTCAGGAGGTAGATCCACCCAGTCTTCAACATCTTTCTATACTTTTAATTAATTAATTCAAAATTTAGTAAATATTTTTTTGTTATAAATATTTTCTTTACTATTTAATCACTCAATTTAATTTTATTAATTCTTCTTCTTCAAATTTTTATTTATTTAAAAAAAACTATTTTTTTTTATATTTAAAAATTTCTATCAGTGTTGATTCACTAAAAGAATTTTTATTAAGTGTTCTTTATTTTGAATTTATTACTCTTCGTTTGTTTTATTATTATTAGATTAATGTATTGTCTATTTCACTTATTTCTCATTCTATTAACTTTTATTTATTGTTTTATGTCTTTCTTTCCAGTGTTCCTTCACATTTACTTTTATTGTCACTTATTGTTTCGCAACTGACACAACCTATTCTGTTTATTCTTATTAGTTCTTTTTCTTTCTTTATTGTTCTATTTGTATTTTCACACTTTTACGTTTATTTAATTGTTAATTTATTATTCTGTCTCTTTTAATTAATTTTTAACTATTATTTAATTTTGAACCACTCATTTGTTCACTATTTCATTTATGCACCATTTTTCCATTTATTATTATCAGTTTTATGAATTTCTTTTTTTTTATGAATTTATTTTTATTGTTTTATTTAATTTTTTTTTTTTTAAATTATAATTTTATTTACTCGCGTCGTACGCGATTTTCGACAGTAGCTTTTACTGAACCGGTTTAATTTAAAAGGTCCCTGCTCGGGCGCCAACTGTAACGATCCTTTCTGCTGGGGTATAACTCGCGGTTGTCCAACGTTCTGTCACAATAACATTTCTTTTATTTAGTGACCTCTTAAAATAAAACACGGTTTGCCCTTCGAATTTTTTATAATTTTATTTGCTCTCTAATTCACATGAATTTCTATTTTAGGCCACACTGAATAAAATATACTACAATAATCTTATGATAAACGCCGTTATTGGTCTCAACCGTCGTGTAATATTACGCACGTAGTGGTAGTTGGTAGCAACATAACCTCAAATAAAGCCACGTGAAAAATAGTGAACCCGTAGTAAAACTCCGGGGACACCACCACGCTCGGCCACCGAGTTGGTCACCAGTGCAGTCGTAAATACGGCCCAGTGAAGCTAATGCTGGAGGGTGAATCTGTAGTAAAACTCCGGAAACACTACTCCAGCGTAGCGCACAGCGGTGAACCGTAGTAAAACTCCGAGAACACCACTATGCTCAAATCATGCCCAGTGAAACTAGCACTTGGGGGTGAATCTGTAGTAAAACTCCGGAAACACTCCCCTAGTGTAGCCCGCAGTGGTGGAACCGTAGTAAAACTCCGTGGACACCACTACGCTCGGCTTGGATTTGTTCACAAATGTGGTCGTAGATAAGGCCCAGTGAAGCTAGTACTGGAGAGTGAATCTGTAGTAAAACTCCGGAAACACTACTCCAGCGTAGCGCACAGCGGTGAACCGTAGTAAAACTCCGAGAACACCACTATGCTCAAATCATGCCCAGTAAACTAGCACTTGAGGGTGAATCTGTAGTAAAACTCCGGAAACACTCCCCTAGTGTAGCCCGCAGTGGTTGAACCGTAGTAAAACTCCGTGAACACCACTACGCTCGGCTTTGATTTGTTCACAAATGTGGTCGTATATAAGGCCCAGTGACTGCTAGCTCTGGAGGGTGAATCTGTAGTAAAACTCCGGAAACACTTCTCTAGCGCTGTTAGCAGTGTAGAATCTACAATGCAACCACAATTTGCCTACAATACCACTAACTACCAATTTACTACCACTTACCTATTACGAAGCGCACACCACAACTGATGAAAACAAACTCCTTCTTACAGATTTTTGTTCTGCTTTTATACTTTTCTAGTCGTATGCATTTCTACTAGATGGTAACAAGTTACCAACCACACAGCTGATTATGACAACTGCACTAAACGTCGTCGTTCCTACCCGCCGCAAGGGGCGCTAGTGTGTATGGGCTGTTGTTCTTGCTGCCACTAGATGGCACCATAAATAATTTTTAGTGATAGAACACAACCCTGAATTACTAAGAATACTAAAGCAATATGTAATATTGCAATATAAATGTATGATTCAATTGCAACTACAATTAATGGAAAATTCAATATAACTACTCTTATTACTAATAAACTAAAATCTACCATTCATGAAAATAAATGAAATACAATTACCGTATTGGTATAAAACAAATGCAAATTATACAATTAATTCCTAAAACCAATCTTTGATAATTATTATGTATTGGTGTACTGGTGGAAACGAGGGTTCCCGACTTCCATCGTCACAAGATATGCTCTTTTAAGTGATTTTCGGAAGTGGGCCTTATATGGGAGCTACGACTAATTATAGACCTATCTGCACAAAATTGTTAGATGTGATTTAGCTTCATTTATTACTCATTTGTGGTAAAATTTGTTTGCATACTTGCACAATTCAAAGATTTATGACCGGTAAAACCCAATTTCGGGAGGACATTTGTATGGGGGCCAGGTGAAATAATGGACCGATTTCCACCAGTTTCAATCCCATCCATCCTTAGGCCGAAGAAATATCACATACCAAATTTTATCGAAATATCTTCAAAATTGCGACCTGTACTCTGCGCACAAGCTTTACATGGACAGCCAGCCAGACGGACGGACGCACATCGTTAAATCGACTCAGAAAGTGATTCTGAGTCGATCGGTATACTTTAAGGTGGGTGTTGGACCAATATTTCTGGGCGTTACAAACATATGCACTAATCCAATATACCCTCCCCACTATTGTGGTGTAGGGTATAAAAATGCAGGTCTTTTTTTATACATATTTTAAGCAATAGAATATTTGTTTAACATCATTAACACCATTAATAAATACTGCCTATAAATAACATTTTTTTGTAGTATGACTATTAATTTTACATTCACTGTTATCTTTAACAGTTATTTGAAAATTAAATGTTGAATTTAACACATGCGCTGAAATATTTTGCTCTCTTCTTTCATTCTTTGTTTTGGTCACTACATACGTAAACAATAAAACGTAAAGACACGTGTTGTCTTTAAAGTGTAACAGTTTGCTGGTTATTTTGCTTATAATACATATTATACTTGTTGGATTATTTAAATGTGTGTTGTGGCAGATTTTGTATTTTTTCTTGGGACCATCAGCCAGATTTTTCTCTATGCCTTGTAAAAACCTTTAAATGCTGTTGTTTAATTTTTTATATATTATTTATAAACAGAAAAAACCAATAAAATATAAAAAAAGTACCAGGAATTTCAAATGTTTAACTACATAAAATTAATTTGCCCACACCGTCAGGTTAAGAAAGAGATATGTATAAACTTTTGCTTTGATTATTTATATACATACTTACATTTCATGTATTAACGTTTACACAATAACACATATTAAGTAGGAGTTATGTAGAAAATAAAGTACAAGAAATTGTTGAAATTTCTAATAACATAACGTTTATTTTTATATACATACATATAAATTTATGTTTGTCTGCCTGAGTAGTTGTAAACAAACTTAGAAATTCCTAAAAAACTATTTCTGGCTTTCATGAATGTTTAAGTTTTGTTAACAACATATTTTGCTTATGTTTAAATATGCAGCCATATGTACATGTTAACACAACTTGTATACCTAACCACACTTAAATCCAACTATGTATAGGGTGTTTCTTTTAGATGTATAGAACTTGAAGTTGTCAAAATTTTTTTAACTGGCGGTCACTTTGTCAGCTGTCAAGTGATTTATGTTTAGTTTGGTTTGACATTTCAACATGAATAGACTGACGCCTGAATAACGTTTCCAAATTGTGCCAATCATGGTTCTTATAGAACTTTAAAATTAAATAAAAAAAATGATTATTTTTTTAAATTGACATGAAATTTAATTTATTCGAAAGATAATCTTTCTGGCATTATAATTGAAATATGACTGGCTGGGACGTAGTCTAATCTGGAGGTTCATTTTTCGATGACTTTTTTCAATATTTGTGGCTGTATATCTGCAATAATGCGGCGAATTGTCCTCCAGGTGGTCAATCATTTTGAGCTTATCGGCGTAGCCTAGCGACTTCATACATGACAAAATGGCCGTTAGTTAAAAAAGTGTTGCCAACTTAAATTTCTGTACATCTAAAAAAAACACCTTATATATGCACATTGTGGTGGGCCTTATTTGGCACCCAAGATCTAAAATGGAAATTTATGTTTAAAAATAGAACAAAAAAGTTCTATGAAAATAATTCAAATGCCACTCTACGTCTTGACAATAGCCAATGGTTTGTGCACACAAGAACAAACCATCGGCGGAACTATACAGACACAATTTTGTTCATGTTCTTCTGTGTGCAGTAAACGTGTTGATGTTAAAGTTGATATTTTTCTGTGTGTTTTTCTAAAATGGCGGTCTTTTAGTATGAAAATTACGTTTGTGTAAAAAATGTGCTGACAAATTTGTTTTGATAAAGAATAAAACATCTACAAGACAAATTCATGTGCGAAGAAGATAAAGATCGAAATAGTTAACAAATTGATTTTATGTCCAGACTGGTGCTGAGGTAAAGTATTAATATAAGATAATATTCATAGATATCTTTGTAAATTTATAAATTTTGAAAATTGCATTTGATGGCAGACATAGTTGTGCGAATAAATGTTTTGAAAATTTTCTTTTTGAACAAATATAAAACATCGAAAAGAGTGGTCCACAAAATACAAACTCAAGTGCGAACATGTTGTTTTAAGAACCAAGGGTGAGGTAAATTTTTGAAGTTAATATTCAAGATTTCTTTTTAAAATGTGAGAAATTGCATTTAATTATTTGAACAAATATTCTAAAAAACGTTGTTTGGACGAGACCATAATATCAACAGAAGTGGTCATCACGAGACAAAATAATGTGTGAACAGGAAATTGATGTCATGTCAACACCTGGAGTTAATCACTTTACTATTTTGTTGAAAAACTCTTAATAAAACAATTGCTGAAAATTTTACCAAAATTTAGTAACGTGGAACATTTTATTTAAAGTTTCGAATTTTGCCACACATTATGCTTCTGGATAAATGACCAGACTTAAAAAAACACGTCCAATATAAGGGTCACCCTAATGCACATCCCATTAGGATTTTACCTTTGTCAATGTAATAATGAGCATTAAGTAAAACTTACAAACTTGGCAGGTTATTAAAAGCTAAATTAGTTCTAGAGCTCTAAGTACAAGTGTGTACGTGAAAATAATGCCAAAATTTTTATATAAATATGTATGTAGGTACATACAGTGTATCGCACAACTATTTTCTCTACTTATTTTTAAAAGAAATTTATTTGTCATTCATGCATACAATTGTAAAAATCAAGTAAAAAATAATAACACTTATTGTACCTACATATTGTTTAGAATAGGAATACAAAAAATTAAAAAAATATTAATTTTTATTTAGTGATTGCTGTATTTTATTAATATGCTTCATAATTTGAAGGTTGCAAAAGTATTTTATTATACTCTACACTAACAAAAGTATATAGAAGTTTTTCATTCCGTGTGCAACATTGAGAAATATACATCTGAGACCCAACAAAGTATATATATTCTCGATCCTTATGGAATTCTCGATTGAGTCGATTGAGCTATGCCCGTCTGTCTCTCTGTCTGTCTGTGTAAGCCACTCTCACGTCCAAACTATTTAACCAAAATCAGCCAACTATACAAAAAAACATTTATAATTCTCATATGCAGTTTGGTAACATCAATATATGTTTAGGCCAACCAGAGTTATGAACCAAAATGTGTGACAACCTCCATAAAAATACGATATTTTTTTGTTATTTTATTTAAAATACATATATTGCAGATAAAACCATTAATGAAAATAGTGCGAATAGGTCCGTGATTGCTCATATCTCCCATACAAGTTAAATACACAAATTTATTTGAAAATAAATTGTATACACTACATTTATTTTTGTATATTTCTGTTATATGTTTAACATAGCCTTCCGTTGGAAAGCATAAATGCAAAATCATACAAAAATATCCAAAAAAGACACTAGCAAAATGTAATGCATTTTCTGGCCTGCTAAAGCCGTCATCAGCATTCTTTGTGTCTAATAGTGTTTTATTTTCAAACCTTGTATATTTAACTTTTTTTTATAAATTAAATGAGAATTATTCCTCTTGTGAGTATTAATAAAAATTTTTATAAAAAATCTTAATCGAAGTTCACTTCAAGGTAATACACAAATTTATTTAATATTTAATAAATTAATAAATAAAATTAATAAATATTTATATTTAATAAATTTGTGTATTTAACTTGAAGTGAACTTCGATTAAAATTTTTTATAAAATAATAAATTTTATATTTTCCACAATATGTTTTCCTATAAACTTACTTGTATGTTTTTATATTTCTTTTTTACTTATTTTGTATAAATACCTAATGGAATAAGCTGAAATTGTTTTTAATGACTTAACTGAGTTGAATACTTTATGAGTATGTGAGTATTTTTCTTAAAATGTAAATCTAAATACCGCGGTTTATGAATCAAACATATTGGGAATTGTATGAGCGTTGTACTCATACTTATATCCACCCGCATTTATAAGTCAACGTTGTTGTGAGTTTGAGTAACTCAGAGTAGTTAAATTGCAATGATGTAAAACCACTTATTCTTAAAATGTTATGAGTAGTTGTAAATCGTAAAAAAACGAGTCATTGCCGATCTCTGATGCAAAATAATATAATGCAACAACTGCTAAATAAAAAACATTGTTACAATTTTGTTGGGATTTTCCCAATTTTCACAATGTCTACTGCAACTGAAAAAGGTAAACAAATATTTGTTTTTACCAGTTTTTTACAATTTTATGTTAGAATGAAAAAGAAATTTCTCTAGAAAATGAGTAGACAATATAGTTGTGTGACACACTGTATATAAATATATACATACATATATACATTTAACTTTACCTCTAGTATACTTATATGTGTATGTTACACGTAATTTTTTTGTTTTGCAAATTAATTGTTGATGGTGCAACTTTTTGTAACATATTCCATAATTTTACAGACTTTTATTTCAATTTCCTAAAAGTATTTCTTGTTCATCTCAGGCCCCTAAAGGACATGTTAACTTTCATAAGAGAGCAATTTAATGTTTCTAAATGAAACTTGGCAAAAATTAGCATGAATTTTGCTACTTTTCATCTTGATGTAAACAGAGCAAAGAAAAGTTCCTTCTACAACTAAATTTCAAAATGTAAGATGATAATGACAATGGATCACTAATATTTTTTATTATGCAACTGTAAAAAGTAAAAGTAAGACAGTAAAGGTGCGGTCATACTTGGGAAATATTTGCCGAAAATGAAGTAATCACTAAAAACCACTTGCTGTGTATTTTCATAGTGTAGAGCAAAAATATGCTAGACCTTTTCGCAAATGCAATGATACAATATCATTTGCACAAGATTGTGAAGTGCGCTACTCACAAGTAAAAAAATAGACACTTAAATTATTAGCACAATTTGGAAATTTAAAATTTTAGATTATTTAAGCTGTTTATTTATAGAATAGGATTTTAAATACTTTAATGAGAATATAATGCTCCCTTTCTACCTTTTAAATATGCTCGTACATATTTATAATTAATTTTATTTAGAAGAAATATTTTTTTTAACAATGTGAAGCTGTTATGTTATGTACGAATGAAATGTAGTCAGGCTAAAATATATGATTTTAAAGCTCAGAGTGATTTATTAAACTTCTGCACTCTGGGCAGAAAATATCAAATATTAATTTGTTCCTTATAGAAAATTCCAATGACTTTGAAATTATTTTCACTTTGGGCCAAAATACGTTAATTTTCGTTATAAATAGAAAACACAGGCAGAGAAAAAATATAGTTGTGCATGTTTACCACAACTGTTTCAGGATTTTTAAAAATTTTTTTTTTTAAATATTATGGTCACTGTAATTATTTATATGATTTCTGCAATCATAATATTGTTAAGTTACCATTGGCATGATTATACCAATCATGTATATGATTACAGCGATTATGTAATGTTTGTGGCAATCAGTTTTATGATGAAAAATTATACCATATTATGTTGCTCTCTATCATAATCAAAGAGCAACATATTATGAATAATCATAAATCATCATAAACATGATTGCAACAAAATTACATAGTTTTATGTATATATGATTGTAGTAATCATCTGAATTGTAACTTAACCATATTATTGTTACCGCAAACATAAAAATGATTATAGTGACCATAATATTGTTGAAAACCCTATAAAAAATCTTGACATTTCACAACTATATTTTTTATCTGTGTGCTGACATTTAACAAACCTTTTGTCATTTAATTTGAATTTTTTGTATTTTTATTGCAAAAAAACTTTTATAATAACTAAAACTAAAACCAAATAAATCATTAATTATGATTTATGAGTACCAGTGCTAACCATTGAATAATTTTTAACCTCTTTATTCAAAAACGATTATTAAATTTAACAAACGTTTATTAAGCAAATTTTTATATGCAAATCTGTCATAATAAACGTTTGTTAAATTTAAAAATCGTTTTTGAATAAGGGGGTAACTAAATAAAGTATAAATTATCTTAGGTCTCCCTTTCAATTTTCGTTTTAATTTTTGCTGCTAATAAAACGTGCCGTGCTAATTATCTATATTTGTTTTCTAAATCCCACGGCAAGTGTCTAAATGTTTAAAAGTCAAATATTTAATTAAAAAAAAAAAAAAAAAACAATTTGACTTTAGCAAATTTAAATTTTTTCCATACCTACTTAAAAAACATGCCATCATAAAATTACATTGCCGTTACCGGCAGCCTGATATTTGATCATGATTAGCCAATTGTTTAATACAACACCAGCAACATTAAAATAAGTAAAAAGAAACAGAAATGTTTAAAAAATTACTTAGCCTAAAAATAAATAAAGAATGTGAAAAATGTATCACAGCCTAGACAAATTAATTATTTTTTGTTGAAGACAACTTTTGTGACTTTTTTTTATGCCAGCAAAATGTTGTGCTTGTGCTAAGACTAATTTGATAAAGAGAATAATATGCAAATACATTTTACCCAGCGCAAAAAAAATGGTACCTGCTTCTGCTAAACGTTGAAGCAGTAAAAGCTGACAGAATCACAGCATAGGTCGGCATAAAGAGCATAAATACAGTGCCTAGCATTACTGGGCCCTATTTCACAAACAATTCATTAACAAACAATTAAATTTTTTCTGTTCCACAATATTCTTTACAAAACTCATTTTGCACTAATAGCCATCCCTATATACCGACGGTAAGCATTTTTTAAATGTCAAAATTTCTCATGCTCGTACATTTTGTATAGAGCATACCGAAACAACGCGGCGGCAACGCTTTGCTATTGGAAAATCCGATTTTGACAAGGCGTTTCACAGTGAAGTTAATTGCAAAAGAAAACAAAACAAAAAACAAGAGAAATAAAACAACAATGTCCAGCTGTTATAATAAACAGGGTCGTTTTACTTATTTGTTTGATAACCCTGTTTTTATCGTATTGACATGACGTTGCCGCTTTTGTTTAGGGATGGGGTATCAGCGTTAATGCTCAGCGTAAATAAACGTTCTGCTTACCGTCGGTATTAAGGGATGGCTCTAAGGAAATTTTTACAGAGACTTTGTTCTCTGTCTTAAGTATTTGAACTCTTTTTAAAGTTTTTGCGCTCTCCTGCAAAGTGTTCCACAAAGCATATAATCATCTGTGCATTTCTGTCTTATCACTTTCCTCTTTGCACTGCTAAATACCTGCCCTTATGGATGGGTTGCAACACCATTTCCGAGCCAATGCAAACACAGTAGTAGTAGATTTTTAGCCGCCAAAGCATGACTTGTGCTCTAATTTTTTTTTAAATAAAATCGACTTGGATTTAATGTAAACAAACGGATTCCTTCAAAATTAATTTTTTGTTGTCCCAAAAAATTAATTCGGTCTCAATAAATTCACACTGTAACATTTGGACAGCTTCACTAGTTATACGAATATTAATTGGTAAAGCTATCGTGTACCTTGCAAATTTTTAACAAACTTATCAAAATTTACTTGGCCAAAATAGAATTTACAATGTTTGTGAAACGACACAGCATAATTCTTTGCAAAATCTTTGGAAATTACACTTGTCAATATTGACTTTGCACTTGCACCAACGAACGTATGTGGAACAGAAATTGCAAAGCGAAGACACAAATAGTTTACACAAAAACTTTGCAAATTACAATTAGCAATTTCAACTTATCGCTTAAAAAATATTCTAGAGGAATTCTAGAGGAAGCAAATTGACAAAAAATGTGTAAATGCAAAGTAACAAGTTGTTTTCGAATAGTCCTGTTCTAAACAATTTTGGTATTCAATAACAAAATTTTCGCATATATATGAAATATTCAGGACATTTTAAAGCTTAAAATGTAACTATATTTGAATTGTTTGCTGGACAAATACTTCAAATTGTACAAATGATTTGTTTACGTTTTTACTTACGTTTTTGCAACAATAATTGTTTAATGGATACGCCTTTGAAAGTTCTTTGACTAGGGAAACTAATACAAATAACATGAATAATGATAAAGAATATTTTGTTGTCTTTCAAAATAATTATAACATTCTAATTTATTATTATAATTAAGCGACAAAAAAAAAAAAATTACGTCATATTCGTATTCGTAGTTACATCATTTGGATTTCAAAAAAATTTTAAAGATTCATAAAAAGTATTATTTTATTAAAGTATACTTAATATATTTGCATTTCTAGAAAAGAAAAATTCTATTAAATTTTTAAAAAAACAATACTTAATACGAGGGTGGTTCCGAAACTTTTTAGCCTAGCACAGAAAGAGAATAGTTAGTTTTTCAAAAACAATTTTATACTTCAATATAAACTCCTGAAACTTTAATACACTTAGTCCAACGCTTATCTAGCAATTCTATCCCTTGATTAAAAAATTTTTCCTATAGTGGTTTACAACTATAATTGCATCTTCTTTTGAGGTAAAACTCTTGCCAGCTAGGATTTTTTTAGATTTAGGAACAGGTAAAAATCACCGGGAGATAAATCAGGAGAATAAGGTGGTTGGTCAAGCAACTCGTACTCAGCGTTGCCATTTGTCAAGTTTTACCTTTTTTTGCAAGTTTTTTGAGATGCGAAAAAGTTTTCAAGTTTTATTAAAAAAAAAAGTTTTTTGGAAATTTATAATTTATTAATGAGTTTAATTTAGATTATTAAACAAATTATTTTCACCATTAACAAATTAAGGCTTTTTCTACTATGATGCACTGCGTTAGTAATTTAACGATATTATACCTTTTCAATCCATTTTTACTGCAACAATGTTTAATTTAGTATTACCCCGTCTTAAGTACAATTAATGTCACATAAATACTTATAAAAGGTTAACAGTTTACAACACAAATAAACTCTTTATTTTGTACATACGAGCACATATCGTCCCCTCAATATAACAATAGCGTATAATTTTTTTGGGGTTTTGAGAAAGGAGAGTTTAAAGTTTTTGTCAAATCGGATGTCGGAATATTGCGGTAAATAAAAATTCTTCATATTGAATTTTTCGGCGAACACCTAATACCGTTTCTTGTCTTTAAATTGGCCAATTTTTTTATTCTACGCATCCTTTAAGTCCACAATTCTCTCATTCAAACCGCAAGTCCTCCATATAGGCTAGTTTATTTTTTAAGGAATTCGTATGATGTATCAGATACACTATTTTATTTTGTGTGGTATACGCTGTTTTATTCCTCTGCTACATCTGGCTTATCTAAACAATTTCGCTTCTTTCCACCTTGTAAGTTAAAAAAATGACTGCGAGCCACGAGGAATTACATTCTTTTTGCACAAATTTTGGACATAGAATTGGTCGGAATGAAACTATTTATGAAACAATAGTGTATATTATTACAAGCTATTTTATGACTTAAACTATTATCCTTTTAACAACTTTGGAATGACATTTCAAGTAAAATAGCGCATATGAGCTTACTCACTTATTGAAGAAAAATTTTTAACAAGAAATTATTGTACACTATTTTTTCCAACGATATTTTGACCCACTTTTTGGAAGTAGAATTTAACGAAATTTTGACCAGACAAAAAATCAATGATGGAGATTTTAAATATGCAATAAAAAAAAATAATAGCGTATAAGCACATACGCTATTGTTATATCGAGGGGACGATATATATGGAGTTGGACAGTTAGGAATACTCAAGTAAATATGTAAAAATAAAAGTTGTTTTGTTTGCAATAAAATTGGGTTTTGAAATTTTACTATGTACTTAAAAAAGTTTTTTTTTCTAAAAAAAAGTTTTTTTTTTTAGAAATAAAAAGTTTTCTTAAAAAAATATATGGCAACGCTGCTCGTACTTCAACTCGTTGCTATTAGCCATTGTTAAAACACTCTTGTGCGCTGCAGCGTTGTCTTAATGAAAAATTATTTTTTTGTGTTGTAAGCCAGGACGTTTTTGTCGAATTTTTACATTTAATTGTTCCAAAAGGTTGCAATAGTACTCTGAATTTATTGTTTTACCCTTTTGCAGATAGTCAATCAATAAAATACCTTTAAAGGCCCAAAAAATCGTTGCAATAGCCGATTAAATTGTTTTTGCCTTCTTTTAGGTAATTCCTCCAACTTCAGGCTAAGAAGTTTCCGAACCGCCCTCGTGTGAACTTTAACGAAAAAGTACTTATTAAAGGTATTAATGAGCAAAAGTTTGATAAAAGTACCAACAAGTAAGAATTTACTTCGAAGAAAAAATGTTTTTCTCGGATTTTATCTGAACAATGCCTTATATAACTTATACTTTATTGATGAATTTACCACTTTTACTTATTGCTCTTATACATATTTATTTAAAGATTCATTTTAACAATCAAACAAAAAAAATTTTCCTGTAATTTCCTTGTGTCAGTCATGATTGATAGCAGCCATTAGTGTGTCATGTAATATAATTTTTGAAAAACAATATCTACGTTATAATTGAATGTCTGCAAGGTTATTTTGTTTATTTAGAACTAAAAAAATGAAACAAATCTCGCTCAAACTTAAAGCAGCCTAAAAATAAATCATTAATGAAGAAATATATTTAAATACAAAAGCTGAAATTAGTTTGTGTTTGTTCTGTAATTTGGTTCATAACCATTTTAAACATTAAGACAATTTCATTAATTTTTAATAACTAACTACTTAAATGAATAGTAATTAATCTGGGTAAGTCTCTTTCATTTTTCTTTTGTATTTGAGAAGGTAGAGTGATTTACACCAACAGTCAGCTAGAACAATATAAAATGTCACAATGATCAAAAAAATATATTATTTATATATTTACCAATTTTTTTTTTGATAATTTTTAGTTGGGCTTGAGTTCATTCAATTTAACATTCATTAAATTATTATTTTTACTGAAGGTAGGAATTGTTTTTACAACATGAAATCTTATTAAAATTTATTGATAATTTTTCTTGGCTGAGCTGAACTCGAGCCCAACTAAAAATTATCAAAAAAATTTAAAAATTAACAGTTCAAATAAAAATAATAATTGCTCTTATTTATATATTTATTTATTAATTTATAGTATAGTCATTGGACACTTATTTTGACTTCTATTGAAAGTAAAACTGGATATTCTTTAATACTTCGTTTGGGAGAATCCAGCACAAAGCTCACTGAAAATTAATAACTTCGCATTTGTCATTTCCCATTACCACAGCTGTTACAATGTATTCACCAAATCTCTATTATTATAAATCTTGAAAAGAAAATGCAAAGTGGATATACTGTGAGCGTCAATGTTTTATTATTATATATAGGTGTACTACAAGTATTAATTTAAAACAAATTATATTGCATAATTCCATAAATTAAGCAAAATACAATTCATTATAAAACTAGAAAAATAAGGATCATAAAGAACTAATTAAATTTTAACGGAAAACTACCTGACTTTTTGCATCAAAATAAACTAAACAGGTATACAAAAATTATGTTAAACATTGTGCTTTTGTTTTTAGTCCTTTTGCCTTTATCACAGCTGATAATCTTCTAGATATAGAATCAACTAGTGTTTAGGTGAAATCGGGCGATATTTTGTTCCATTTATCCTGTATTGCTTCTTCATTGCTTGAAAACTGAAACTTACCATCACCCATGCGTTACAATCTTTTGGTTTGGACCTGCGGAATCTACTGTTGGTGTATTACGCTTTGTGAATCCTCTGTACACTATACACTCGATGAATATGGTGTTTTGGGTGCTATTTTTATGCTTTCCCCTATTGTGGGGAAACCAAAATACTATTTTTTCATCAGTTTATCAACTTTATTTTACTTAAATCTTTGCAAAAAATTTAATTGTTGAAAAAAAAAATAAAATGTAAAATGACGCTTTTAGCTATTTTATTTATTAAAAAAAAACGGCAGCTGTAAGCTGATTGGTTTAGTTGCAATAACAAACCCGATAACATTGGTTGCTGTGACACCTAAAACCGATAAAAATTCTAGTTCAAACACAATATTTTTTTGTCGGTTTCAAATCCAATTCCAATAAGATCGTTTTCTATGACACCCCCGTGATTATTCGCAGTTTTTAAAGAAATGAAAATTAATAAAAAAAAAAAACAACAACTACCTTTATAATCATATACATATGTATCTATATATGTATGTATATCTGATGAACAATATTTTTTTAACTATGTACGAGTATGTAAATATATTAAATTTAAATAAATTCATTTTGAATAATCCCATTTGATTTTCATTAAAGTTAATGCCTGAGTATTTAACAGTTTAAGCATTTATTTAGCTTTACCTATAAACATAAAATTTAACAACATCTACTCAGTATCCTCATTTGTATCTGTTTCTTTTGTAAAATCATATTTGTATTTAAATGTTGTGCAAACGTAAGATAATTGTGATTGTATTAACTGTTGCTAAAAATAGAATGTCTTTTTATTTCACAGCTGTCACTGTTTATTCTCGGTTTCTTTGTTAATTTTTTTTTAATAAATTTTTTTCAAGATTTTTTTTTAGATTTGGTAAATCTCATTATTTGAAGTGTTAAATTGCTTTTAATGTGATGATATTAATACGACGCAGTCCTACACAAATACCTGATTTTATAATAATGACGTCAAATGCTTGTGTGAGTTTTAAACGGTTTTGTGTTTTAGCCAAGTACTAGACATGTTGTGCGCTAAAATAAACTAAACAATATAAAACTGTTTTTTTTTAAACAAATTTTCATGCATTTAAATTCATAAGGCCGCGTTTTCACTGTTTTCACTATGTCATTTTTGTTGTCAAATTGTCCAAATTGTTGGCAATTGTATGAACACGGGTTGTCATATGGCGTCATCTATGTTTGTAATCATGATTGCTCAATAACAAACTCTTCAAAAATTTACAAAACTTTAACGTTTTCCAATTTTTCTCATCGCCTCTTGTTCGCTCTAAATCCGCTTTAATTTATTTCTATATATTTATATATATTTTTTTTGTAAATTATAAATGAAGAAAATTAAAAAGATGACAGCTTTTCAGTGGTTTTATTTTACAATTTTAAATCTCCTAGAAAAAATAAACAAAAATACATGACATATCAAAAGTCAGACACTCCTGAATTGCCATATAATAGTTAATACCAACTTCTGATATGAAGACATGATACATCTACATACACATCTATAAATAAGAGCGGTTTATTTTAAAAATAATTCCAAAATTAAGAGAAGCTACTCTCATAAACAATAGTACATTTATTGTAAAATCGTTCATAGCTAGAACTGTATAAATTGGGTTGTAATCGCTTAGAACTAAAAAGTTTGTTTGTAATTAAAATCTGTATAAAATTGAGAGAGTGTTTTTTTTTAGAACTTTAAGATGTCAACACTTTTTTAACTGGCGGCCATTTTGTTTGCCGTCAAGTGATTTGTATTTAGTTTATGAATCAAATAATAAAGATAAACAAATCTGTGAGAGTAAAATTGAAAACAAAATTTCTTCTTGTGACGTCACAAGTCAAAAATATTTTTATGTTTGCTTAACTTTTATATGAATTTTAATGCTAATAAAAGTTGAATTGTGCAAATATTAAAAAAAAAACATAAATTTAAGTTTGTTTGCGATTTCCAAAAGAAAATAAAATAAAAAAAACAATGGGCACAATTTTGCCACCTTGGTGAAAAAAAAACTTAAAATGTCTCATAGAATTTGTATTGAACACTTTAAGGCAAATGTTTTAAAATGAGTATTCTTTATTATTTAATTCATGCTGTTAATCCAATTTGAAAAAAATACTGACATGTATCGATTGTGCTGATTGTTTTTTTATATTTGCTTCTCACATTTCTCTTCTATTTGATTTTTCTTTACTTGAATTATTGCGAAACTCTTCAGTCACATTTCAGTTTTTAGCAAAATCAGCCGTGGAAGTAAGAAAGTGTCTTTAATTACAAAAGCATTAATCGTTTACAAATAATGAAGTGCACACATATTAACTAAAACCAAGTAAGAAAGTATAGTCGGTCAAGCCCGACCATATAATACCCTACACCCAGTATATAAATAAAACAGTTTTTCAGAAATGGGCGTTATATGGGAGATATGACCTATTGTGGACAGATCATCCAAAAATTTAGTGTCATGATTTCTGTGAATATAAATATTATGTGTTAAACTTTATCTCGATATAAATACTTTTAAACGATTTATGTAGCTTAAAGTGAATTACAGAGAGGGTCTTATATGGGAGCTACGACTAATTATAGACCGACCATTATAAAATTAGGTGCCATTATTTCTGTATAAAAGAAACTTATTTGTGTCGAATTTTATTTGATTACCAACATTTTTAAGAAATTTATGTTCGTTAAAGTAATTTTCGGAAGTGGACCTTATATGGGAGCTACGACTAATTATGGACCGATCATAATAAAATTGTACTATATTATTTTTGTATATACATATTTGTGTTCAATATTATGTGGATACCAAGATTTTTGAGAGAGTTATGGTCGTTAAAGTGATTTTCGGGAGTGGGCTTTATATGGGAGCTATGATAAATTATGAACCGATCTGCACAAAATTTTTAGATGTGATTTGGCTTCATTTACCACTCATTTGCGGTGAAATATGTTTGGATACTTGCAAAATTCAAACGTTTATGACCGGTAAACCCCAATTTCGGGAGGACATTTGTATGGGGACCAGTTGAAATAATGCACCGATTTCCACCAGTTTCAATCCCATCCATCTTTGGGCCGAAAAAATATCGCGTACCAAATTTTATCGAAATATCTTCAAAATTACAACCTGTACTCTGCGCACAAGCTTTACATGGACAGCCTGCCAGACGGACGGACGGACATCGTTAAATCGACTCAGAAAGTGATTCTGAGCCAATATGTATACTTTAAGGTGGGCGTTGGACAAATATTTCTTGGCGTTACAAACATCAGCACAAATCCAATATACGCTTCCTACTAATTGAAATCGTTTCAGGCAATAAAAATGTGTTTTAGTTAAAAATATTATTGAAAATCGACCGAGATGCATCAAGTGTGCGTGTAATAAAAATCCTTGAAGGATATAAAAATGATTATTCCAAAAATTGTAAAACAATTCCTGGTAGTTTTGCGTTTGGTCTGAAAGGGTTGAACAACTAAAATGGTTTTTGTTCCTGTTTGTACTTCTGATCCGAAGACAAAAATTGGTGTTGCAAAGAAGATTAATAAGGCAGAAATCAAATACAATTACGGTTTCTTCAAATAGATTTTTACTTTCCTTTTAAAGGTTTGTACTTTTCGACGCTTTGATAAGAGGTTGAAGGTGCCAATATTTAATTTTCAATTCAAATTCTCACATTCAATAACTTTCTGAACAGCTTCTGAAATTAAAGCAGGTTTACCACAGCTTCTTCCAGAGGACTTAAGTATTAGGTACTTGTTTATTATATACGCCTTCAGTAGCTTTGTTTGTGACTAATTTCTTTTTAACCTTAAGCTTAAATTTTAGATCCCGCCAAACCTTTAAGAAACAATCCTTTTAGAACTATTCATCTTAGCTTTTGCCAACCGTCATCAGATTTTTTCGGTAGACCAAGGGCTTGCTCTTTAAAATCGCAAGGAAGACTGCCTATTTAAAGACCTTTGGCAAGTTGTTGGCAGGATGTTTTATCCATCTTCTCTACTAATCTATTGAATGGGCCAGTGTTTGTATTTTTTTCCTTTTTCCATTTTTTAAATTCAAGATTATTATTGAAAAAATCTAAAATGAAAAAAAAAAACAATTTCGACACCAATAAGATTGAAAAAAAAATCAGAGTCAATCCCGGCGTTAACATTCACCCAAATTTCATGTGGAATTTTTATTCACGATAGGGGTGATTGACTCTTAGAGTGGGTTTACATGCTGCGAGTTGTCGCCGCGGCCCTGCTGAGGTTCCTGAGGTTTTGGTGTGCCTTCTAAATTCATTGTCTGTTCACACGATGAAACATTTGTTCATCTCAAAGAAGGGTGTGATTGTGTATTTTTAAAGTTTGTAAAGTGTTCAATCCTTTTCTTAATTTTATTAGCCAGAATCTGAAATTTTTAAAGCTTGAATTACACAGGCCAAAAGATTAGCAATTGTCAAATGTCACAAGCGGCATTTTAAAGTCACAAAGTAAGAGACAAAGTTTTAATGCCTAAATTTTCTCTTCGATATGGTTGGCTTACCTTCCCTTTACAGACACTAACTGAAAAAAGTTTTGTTAACATTTCACCAAAAACCATTGTTGCGCGTGTAGTCGTCACTCGCTTTGTCATTTCTGACATCTACATACATACATATGTATGTATGTATGTATGTATGTATGTATGTATGTATGTATGTATGTATATTGTAATGTTTTTTGACATATTCTATGAAAACAAGCTGATGTCTACATTAAAACTGTTGGTATATTTTACATTTCTAATTTCAAAAATTTCCAAATTAAAGTTGAAATGTATTCTAAACAAAATTTATTAAATGAAATACACGCTTATATCATGTTCAATTTTTTGGTTTTAAATAAATAAAATAATTGATGGTTTATGTTTTCAACTTTGGCAAAAGAGAAAACAAATTTTGGTAAAAATTTAACAAATTTTAACTGAAATTTAATTATGTAAATACTACAACAATTTATTATTAGCGAGGATGAGGCAGCCATAAAACAACATGTTTTTTTTCTTTTTATTGTATTAAACACTGTGTGAAATCATACATTGTAGAGCATTACAAGCATATGTTTGGGATTTTGTGTGGCTATTAGATTTTATTTGCATTTTTAGTTTTTTCTCACAATTTAAGGGGTGTTTCAATTGTTTTGTTTTAAAACATGCTGTATAATTGAAATTTGTTCATATAACTTTTAGCTCAAAATTATATTTTATGCAGCGCATTTTTGTTTTTGTTTTCAAAGCTCCTTAAAAAGAAAACTAACAGAAAATTGGTGTTATTTAAAAAAATAAATGTTATAGTCTAACAAACAAAAATAATTTATTAAAATAATTTACAGTTAAATATATTAAAACTAAAATCCGTTTTTTTCACGTCACAGCCTATTTTATGCAGGTTCGTATGCTATTCGAAAACTTAAAATTAAAACTGGCAATTACATAAATTCATATTTGCTGTGATCACCTTTATTATCGACAAGAGATTTAAGGCGATTTGGAATATGTAGATGCCATCAGTTTCAGGCTAATACTCGGCGGAATTTGCAGCGCTTTTTTTTTAAATCATTTTTGTTAGAAATTGCGTATTTCCTTATGCTGATTTCTAAAATTTACCATAAATTTTCAGTAACATTAAGGTCTGGCGACTGTGATGGCGGTATCATCAAATGTGGCCTGTTATATTCCTATATTTGCCACGTTTGCATAATAGCCAATTTATGCTTTGGATTGCTTTCTGCGCTTTCAAACAAGTTGTTCTTCAGAAACTGAGTGTACTTAAAAATGTTGGTAAACATGGTTGTTTTAATAAATGTTAAATTTCCAGTAACAGCAGCTGACATACATGCCCAAACCATGAAACTGCCACCACCATGCTTCACTGTTGCCTTTAGGTTTTCTTTGTTGAGTTCTGTATTTGGTTTCCGGTTAAATTTACATTCATCGGCGAAGATGACGCAATACCGAAATGCAGATTGCTCACAAATATGTTCTGTGACGAAATTTAGCCTGCACAGTCTGTTTTTCGGGTTTATAAATGGTTTTTTGTGTGCAACTCGGCCATTAGATTCATGTTGCCGCAAGACACGATGAATAGTTTGAAAGCAACATTATTGGCCTAGGTTAGCTTCAACTTTGAACGCCTGTTGTGAAGCAGATAGCATTTAATTTGTTCTTGTTTTCCCCTAAAAAGTGTAGCTCATCATTGTTATTGAAAATCTTTTGAACGCGATTTCATAGATGAAGCGTTTAATGATTTTTTGAAATTTTCAAGCTTTAATGTTAAACACTTCTCGAATTTTTCACTGTGTATGGCCATTTTGGCAATGTTTTGAACCTATTCTCGTTGTTCTATCTTATTTCAACCATTTTAAATTGACACTTTACGTTAGAAAAACGGGCTCACATTGCAACAGAAAATAGCGATAGAAGTGGAAAAAAAGAAAAACTAAAAACCAACAACGCTGCATTGAGCTAGTATTACAAGAGAAGTTGGATGCATAAAATAAGCTGTGATGTGAAAAAATTATCATTTTTCGTTTTTTTTTAGTTTTAATAAAGGGTGTCCCAACTAGTACGCAATTTTTAAATTTTAAATAAAAGACAGATATTTAACAAAAAAATCGTGAAACTTTATTATATCCTAAAGTAGACAGAATGAGGTTATGTCTGGAACAAGATATCGTGCAGATGGCCGCCGCGGCTTTGCTGGCACACACGCGATCTTTTAATGAAATTTTCAATGACCTTTTTGCATAAATGCTGCGGTATTTTATTAATGCAGCGTCCAGTTTCCTCTCTTAAGGCTTGAGTCGTCGTCAGCTTATTCACGTTAACCATCGACTTCAAAAAACCCCAAAGAAAAAAATCTAAAGGTGTTAAATCGCACGATCTAGGCGGCCAATTCTGGTCTCTAAAACGCAAAATAACACGACCGGGAAATGACTGCTGCATTTTCTCTGGCTGACATGTGGCACCGTCTTGTTGAAACCACATGCCCTTCCACAGTCATTTCTTCAATTCTAGGCAAGAAAAAACTGGTTATCATTTCACGATACCGAACACCATTGACAGACACCATTGCGTTCTAGTTGGGACACCCAATATATTAAAATGTACATTTTTGCAATCAATTATTTATTTATTTATTTATATATATGAAATTAAAATTATATAAGTACAATTATAATGTAATAAAAGTAATAGCACTGGCTGCCTAGGCCATCAGCTAACATGGATATTTAGGATTACTTTGCATTTTTAAATTTTAATTTTTAATATTGAAATAAAGTTAGCTATGGTATTTATGTTGATTATTGTAGGATCTTTGAGTAGGTTTGTTCCATTGTTATTCAAATATTTAGCATATTGATCTCGCAAATTTGGACAGGAATGGACAATATGATGTACATTGTTGATTAATCTGCATCGAGTGCAGGTCTTGGAAAAGTTGTTATTCACGAGGTGTATATGTGTATTGATAGTATGTCCCATTCGTAATTTTGAAAAATTGTTGATGTTGTTTTTACTAATGTTTATTGGGTAAGTTGGTGGTTTATGGTTTGGGTTTATTTGGGAGTGTGCTGATAGTCTCTCAGTTTGTTGTTTTTTTTTTGAGTTTTTAGCTCATTTATAATTAAATTTTTTAGGTCTGATTATTCTGCCAGAGGATTTTTTTGATTGGTGCTAAGCAACCTTCTTTTGCAGCTGAGTCAGCAAAGTTATTACCACTTATGCCTGCGTGACCTGGGATCCATGCTATTTTTATTGCATTGTTATAGCTGATTTTTTACAGAGTAGAAATGCTTTGCTTAATTTCCTTATACTGAAATATTTGTTGAAAACAATTAGTTGATCCTGTTAATATTTTTTCAGTTATTAGTGAGCAACACTTATTCTAAAGTTTGTATAATTAAATTCAAAAGCATTAAAAACCAAAGATTAATTGCTGTTGTTTCAATTTGTTTGTTGTTTTGTAACCTTCATTTGAGTAGATGAAGAAAGGGGGTTTGATATCGATGAAAATGAAAGGGGGTTTGAAATTCGATGAAAATGAAAGGGGGTTTGATATTTGGTAACGATGAAAATGAAAGGGGATTTGATTTTTACGATGAAAACGAAAGGGGATTTGATTTTTACTCAAAATTTACGAAGAAAATGAAAGGGGATTTGATTTTTATACGATGAAAACGAAAGGGGATTTGATTTTTACAAAATTTTCCATTGTTTTAAAAAATTCTTATCGCACACATTTTTTTTCCACGGTGATTCCTCTTTGCTGTTATTTTCCATTGTTTTAAAAAATTCTTATCGCACACATTTTTTTTCCACGGTGATTCCTCTTTGCTGTTATTTTCATGTCTATAGAAAAATTTTTTAAATGTTAAAAAATTATTTATCAAAGAAAATGAGATGAATGGTGGAAGAATAAATCTTAAATCGAGTAAGACATCCGGCACAATTTTTAAAGAAAGACTATTTTGACGAACCGGGATATTTTAGCCGCCTTCAACAAATTGAGGGGCAAACCATACTGCTCCGTAAAGGATATGGATTCTTATTTGGACACTATGCCATCAACATCAAGATTCGCTAAGGGTACGATGGAGGTGAATAAGGAAAGCGGAGCTGGATTTATATGCGAAGTTTGTTACAATGTATTTACTACATTAAGTAAACTGCACAAACATAAGCTCGTGCACCAAAAAAGCATGAAGAAGAGTTGCAACATCTTTTACTGTAAGCATTGTGGAGATGAGTTCACAAATAAAATGGATTTAAAAAATCATAAGGCTATCCATGTCGGGATAACAAGTTTAAATTGTGAAATTTGTGATAGAGGTTTTAAAACTCACAAGGGCTTTGAAAACCACAAAAAAACGCATCAAAATAAAATTAATTGTTCCAGCTGTCAAATTGATGTTGGAAGATTGGATTGGGGACATCATCTTCGTTCAAGGCATCACAAGGAAAGTTTGGGTGTAGTGAGAGATTTCACTAAAAACATCAAAATAAGATCCAGCGACTTCATGGAACGAATTGAAGTCTACACATACTCAAACCCGAAGTTAGAGAACCTATTTGTGGAAGAATTTTTTGAAGTTGCAGAAGAGGAAGTAATGGAAATATTGGAAGAGTCTTTGGCGAAGCAAATTAATTTTAAATGTAATTTTGAGCTTCAATGCCTTTACATAAAAAAAGCAGAGGATACAGAGAAACTTGAGATTATGTCGCATGTGACTAAAATGGTGGCTGTAAACCGTTCTCATGGCTTACGAGATATTTATTTGGAAAAGGCAGATGACATTAAAACTAAAATGTCAGAGTTCCAAGAACGAGATAGTGGATGGGCTCTACTACAAATATCCAACTTGAACATCAACATTAACAAGCACAATATAGTTCGAGGATCGAGTTACATAAATATGCCATATAAATTGAGCAAATTAAATGCTTGCCTCAATATAAAAAATAATGATATATATTGCTTTAAATGGTGCATAGTAGCAGCATTGAAAAATCCAAACAACCCCCAAAAAGCTACTATGTGTTCCTCATACAATATTGATAATATTGAGAGAGATGTTATAAAAATTAATGAAATAGAAATTAATTTCTCAAACATCAAATTTCCAATTGATGTAAAAGATATAAATATCTTTGAATCACAAAATCCTTACATTAGTATAAATGTATTTGGATTTGATGTGAAAGGGAACCAAATAATTGGACCATACAGAGTATGCGAGAAATATAGGACAATTCACATCAGCCTAATGCTGTTGGAGAACGAGGATTGTAGTAAGAGGCATTATGTTCTCATTAAAGATTTATCACGGTACGTTAAAATATTTAATACATTTTTTGAATTATTTATTTATATTTAAAATTTTATATTTTCTTCTTTCAGATTTTTGAGATCATCGTTAAGCAATAGCAAAAACAGCATTCACTTTTGCATGACGTGTCTTACTTACTCCAAAGATCCAGAAATGTCAACAAGACATAAAGATGGATGCTCTAAAATGGTTACTACAATGCCGGCGTACGAAGATAAGTATATCGAATTCAAAAATAGAATTAATACTTTAGAAGTGCCATTCGTTGTCTACGCAGACTTCGAATGTCTATTACAAAAAATTAATAGTAGGATTAGCTCTAAGACACTAAATGAACAGAAACACATCCCCTGTTCATTTAGTTATTATATTAAGTGTAGTTATAATGATAGATATTCAAAATCATTCACTTATAGTGGGTTAGATAGCCCCCAAGTATTTGTCAGGGAATTGTTGAAAGACACAAAAGAAATTTTCAAAAATTATTTAAATAAAGTAGTTCCAATGAAAGCACTTACAAATGAAGAAAATGAGGAATTTAGAATTTGTGTAGACTGTAACCTTTGTGGAAAACCGTTGGGTGATGACAGAGTTCGTGACCATTGTCATTTAACTGGTCGCTATCGATCTGCCCTTCACAACCATTGTAACATTAATTTTAAAATTAAAAAATTCATACCAGTGTTTTTCCACAATTTATCATCCTATGACAGTCATTTGTTTATAAAGGAATTAGGTAAAGCTGAGGGTACCATAGAAATAATTCCTATAAATAAGGAAACTTATATTTCCATTACAAAAAATGTATCAATAGAAAATGATAGTTTTCAGTTGAGGTTTGTAGACTCATTTAGGTTTATGGCATCAAGTTTAGACGCTTTATCTTCAAATTTAGCTTCTGATGATTTTAAAATCATTAAGAAATATTTCCCAAATGATGGTGAGTTTGACTTAATAAGAAGAAAGGGAATATTCCCATACTCTTATATTGACTCATTTTCAAAACTTTCTGAAGGAAATCTCCCTGAACGGGAAGAATTTAGAAATTTGTTAACGAATCAAGAGTGCAAAGTCGAAGATTACCAACATGCTAAAAAAGTATGGGAAACATTTAATTGTAAAACACTGTTAGAATATACAGAATTGTATGTTAAAAGTGATACACTTATTTTAGCAGACATTTTTGAAAATTTCAGAAAGATTTGTAAAAGCATTTATGGTTTGGATCCTTGTCATTATTATACAGCACCAGGCTTATCCTGGGATGCTATGTTGAAATCAACAAAAATACGTTTAGAACTTATAACTGATGTTGATATGTATAATATGATCAAAACTGGTATTAGAGGAGGGCTTGTCCAATGTTCATTAAGACATTCTGTGGCCAATAATAAGTATATGCATGACTATGATAGAACAAAACCCTCACAATATCTAATGTACTTGGATGCAAATAACTTGTATGGATGGGCAATGTCGCAATACCTACCATATTCGGATTTTGTTTGGTTAAGTAATGAAGAAATAATTTCACTTAATGTAAATTGTCTTGAAGATGAGTCCAGTGAGGGTTATATCTTGGAAGTTGATTTAGATTATCCTACTGGACTACATGACCTACACAATGATTTACCATTCTGTCCTCAAAATAAAGTAGTTCCTCCCATGAGAAATGAAAAGTTGATAGCAGATTTAACTAATAAAAAAAATTATGCTATACATTATAGAGTGTTGAAACAATGTATAGCAAATGGTATGATTTTGAAAAAAATCCATAGAGTTATAAAATTTAAACAGGCTCCATGGTTAAAGTCATACATCGACTTAAATACTTTTCATAGGACTAAAGCGACAAATACATTCGAAAAAGATTTCTTTAAGTTACTAAATAATGCAGTTTATGGCAAGACCATGGAGAATGTAGAAAAAAGAAAGAGTGTTTATATTGTAACACAGTGGGAATCGGACAGAAGAAATCATAAAGAAGCAAGAGCTCATATTGCTCAATTGAATTTTCATAGTCTGTCTAGGTTTGGAGATGATATGTTTGCCGTACAACTTAAACGAGTCAACATTAAATGTAATAAACCAATGTACTTAGGTTTTACTGTATTAGAACTTTCAAAATGGAAAATGTACGAATTTCACTATGGCTATATGAAACCCAAATTTAATAGTAGACTTCATTTAAATTACATGGATACAGATTCATTTATATATACCATTAGAACAGAAGATTTCTATAAGGATATCTCAAATGATGTACTTCAACATTTTGATACTTCAGATTATAGCCCTCAAAATAAATTTAATTTACCAATTGTAAATAAAAAAGTTTTGGGAATGATGAAGGATGAAAACTGTGGAGTAATTATGAGAGAATTTGTAGGTTTAAGGGCGAAAATGTACTCAATTAGGAATGAAGATAATGGAGAAATTAAAAAATCTAAGGGTGTGAAAAAAATGGCATTAGATAGAATAACATTAGTCGATTATAAAAAGTGTTTGTATTCCAAAAATGTGCACAGTGATTCAATGTATACATTTCGAGCGTACTGTCATCAAATATATACTCAAAAAATAGAAAAAGTAGTTTTAAGTCACAATGATAACAAGAGATATATAAAGTTCGATGGTATTCAGACATATGCTTGGGGGCATTATAAGTTAAAAGAAAATGATTTTGAATTAGAAGATATTGCAGAATATTTAATAGAGGACACGAATAATGTAGAATCAAACATTACTGAAAATTCAGTAACGAACTGGTATAATGATGGAAATGATCAAATTTTCTTAAATATAAATTCAAGTAATTTAAATGTAAATAATAATTATTTATTTTCTGATGATGACGATGAAATGTTTATGGATTTGAAATATTAGGATAAAATATGTATATTTTAAGAATTAAAAAAATAAAACACATGTGATATTATAATAAATTTATTTATTGTTATATAATTTTAAGTTTAAAGATAATATTGTTAAATAAATCTACAATTAAAAATATTGAAATTAATATGTTTTATTTATTGCGTTAAACAATTTTTTTGACTGAAGCTGTAAGCGGTGAGTATTCGATTAAACGATCGTGTATGAGTAAACAGTATGCAGATGTATTAGCCGCTACTATTTTATCTGTAGAAAACTCAACTTTTATATCAATTGGGCCTGTTGTTACTGCTTCATTTTGATGACTGACATCAATCACAATTATAGGTGCTTTTTCCTTAAATTCTTCAGCTGAGAGGAGTGGTTGAGCCTCCCTCATATAGAAATTTTGTTGAAACTTAACATACATATCATATAGAATGGCAAAACGTTGATTATCAAATTTAACATTTAAGTCATCATAGGGATATGAGTCTGAATTTAAATGTACTTTAATATTGTTAAGATTTGAATGGGTAAGCTTGTTGTTATGTTTAAAAGCAATTAGTACAAAACGTGGACGTTCTCTGTTTGCAGCTAGTTTTACATTCCAAATATGATTTTGTGATGCTGATAGTTGAGGATGGTAGTGGCAATCCCAACTACGAAATGCTATTGGCAACACATTTCCACTATTAATAATTTTTATTGTGTTCAGTTTAGCATAATCCGAAAGTTTTACATGCGGAATTCTCCAACTAATATTTTGAATTGTAATTTTTGGTTTTTCAGTAGGTTGATTAGAATTTACAATATTATCATCATTTTTGGTACGTAATAATATTAATTCATGTTTACAATTTAACATAATTTTATTATAATCCTCAGCAAATCCTAATAATGATTTAAGCGGGACATAAAAGTTGAAAAATCCTTCACCAACATCGATGTCTTTATCATAAGACCAGCTTGCATTCCCCATCATAATACTTTCGCTGTCATTTAGGGATAGATAATTTTTAATTGTGCTAGAAACACCCAAATGTCGAGTGCGATCTATTTCGACGCCATTAAGCTCATAACGAATCTCCTCAAATAAATTGGGTACAAAGTTATTTTTCAATTTAAAGTTTTTCGATTTTAGACCACTTGTAGCATCTAACACAGTACCTTCAATATACAAAAAGCTTTCACTCGGTAAAACATATAAATCTTGATTTTGTATTGAAATACGAATTTCATCATTATTATTAAATGATTGAATATACGGTGTATATGTATGATAATCTTTTTTTATGATTCTTTCATCCATCATTGGTTTTTCTAAAACATTAATTATGTCAGTCATTATTCTTTAAAATAAAATTCAAGGATTTTAGGAATTGTTTATTTGCTTCGCTCAGTTTTGATGTGTTTAAGGTTGTTCTTGCTGATGCAGTGTTCAACACACTAATGTCTCTCCTCATTCTATCAACAACGTTTTTATTGTATATAATCATTATTGTTTTGGTCGTAAATGAAGACGAAGAGTAATATTTTCACCACGAAAATTTATAAGCTCACTATTTTGATCTACAATAGTGACCGCAATAGAACTGATCTCCTTGGTGTTTAGTGGTAAATAGATTAAGTTTCGTGGAATTTCGTCCATTTTATATCCTGGGGAAACACTTATTCCAAATTCATGAATTGTATGTGCCCTTTCTCCATTTATATAAGATCCAACAGCGATATTACAATCAATACGTATTGTATTCACTTTGAGAATATTTACGGGTAGTTCAGAGAGATTATTGGAACCCCCGTTTAAAGTTTTTTTGTTAAAACCCATTAACTTTCCAATTGTTCTTTTTTTATTGAAATATATTGAATCATGAGAAGTAGTTATTTCAACTCTCATTGTATTGTTGTTGGCTTCTATTTTAATCGATTTTTCACCATTAGTCAAACGCTCATATTCACTTTCTAAATAATCTGCAATATCTTCTAGCTCATAGGAACCAATAGGAATTTCAATAATGTTATCCCCAATATGAAACAAATTATTATCCTCATCGACATTGGGTATGCTATTATATGTATGAAAATCTATAAGTGAGCATTCATAATCCTCTTCCAATGCTATGGGTGGAAAATAATTTGCAGTTAAAATTGACGAGTTTCCGTTCAAAGTTAATGTAATAGACATATTGAATACTAAAAATGGAATGAATAAAAACATATACAATTTTTTTTTTTTTTTTAAATATATTTTCTTTATTTATAAACTTAATAGATATAAGAAATTTATTACAATATTTCGTTTTTATTAATCCAAGAGTTGTGATCATTTGTAAATCCCAACCATTTAACAAATGCACGATTATTTTTTATTCTTATAACCTTTTCCACAAGATACGTATTTGGATATCTGGTTGGTAGTAGCTCCTCTTCATAGAATCCACCTTTAATAGGATTTCCCATATAGTCTTCTAAAATATATGTCGTTGGATGTGTAATTTTAATATGTTTGATTTTAAATATTTCTGTTGTCCAATTTGGAGTATACCCTTTTTCAAAACAATGTTTATATTTGCTAATGCGTACATTGTCACCAATATTAAACTTGTTTTTCTTAAATATTTTTATATGGTTATAAACGGTATTTAATAATAATTGCTCATTAGAAGGTTTTACATCAATAGGAGCCATTTTGATAACTCGATGGATTTTTTTGTTATAATCACTAATTAGTTTTTCATACAAATCAACCCAATGATATGAGCCATTGTAACTGAATTCTTTCCACATCATACCTTTCAGAGTTCTGTTAAATCGTTCTACAATTGAGGCTTTCATAATGCTGTAAGTAGAATAGTGATTAATTTTATATTTTGCCATTAGGTTTTTGAATAAGTTGTTGAAAAATTCTTTTCCATCATCTGTTTGCAAATTTTTTGGTATACGGCCTAAATTAAATATGTCATTCATAGCATTTGTAACATCTATAGCCGTTTTAGATTTTAGTGGTCGAATCCAAGCAAATTTTGAAAAGGTATCAATGACTGTTAATAAATATTTAAATCCTTTATTATATGTAGAGTAATTTCCCATTTCAACTAAATCCGCTTGCCATAAATCATCAATACCCTTCATTATTACTCTCCGTCGTTTAAAATTTTTCCTTGCTTGGGAATGAAGCTCATTAACCAACTCTCGTTTTTCATCCATACTTGAATTATATTAATATTAATATTTTATTTTATATTTCTTTTTTATTGGATCTGTACTGCTTGGCGGTTCACTTTTTGTAATTATTGACGTAAAAACAAAATTCTCCAGTCTTTGTACTTTCTCTAACAGTGTTTCGATTTGTTCACTAAAATGTAATTTTAAAGACATTTCTCTATGAGATATCATGTTTTGCATTGAATTATCAATATTATTAAGTTTTCCATCAAGTTTTTTATATTCTTGTTTAATCAATGTTGTTAAATCTTGTTGCAATTGTCTGATTTCTGTTCCCAAGTAATGTTTATTAACAGCGTCTTTTTCTTGTGTAGGAAACGAAACATTTGTGATCCTTTTGTTTTGAACATTAATGTTATTATTTTTATCCAACACAAGTCCAACAACTTGACGAATTTTTCTTTTATTTTTTTCATTTTTTATAAAATTGTTTTGACTCTTTGAGTGATGACCAAATTTATCAACAGGCATATTTTGTTATCCTTCCACTATTTATTTATGATTATTGCTTTCTACGCAATAATATTTGCTTCTTGCAATTCCTCTAAAATTGAATTAATTTCATTGCGATGATTATTGTGTCCCGCGCCTTCCGATGCAACCAATAGTCTCAGTCGATCTACTAATTCATTAGGATCGTTCCAGTATATATAGTTGGGTCTTTCATTATTGACTTTCATAATCATTCCGTTTCCTTTATGCGTTTGTGATCTTAATGATCTTTTTGGTGTTATAGAAATTTCATCCTTAAACAATTTTTTTATAATAGTGTTGTACTTTTTGCTCTTAGTGCCCTTAATTTGATTTTTGGAATTAAATTCTCTTTTGTGCGCATTGGTTTTAATCAAAATATTTTTATAAATATCCAACTCATATGGTTCATAATTTGTTGGTTCTTTATGAAACAATAATTGAATCAAGCCGGGTGTAATGGCCCAATTTTGATTTCCAATGTTAATTTTTTCTTCATTTATTTCTATATCACTATTACCAAACTTCCAAACATTATATGAGTTTTTATGTGGACCATATGTTGTATCAAGCAATTTATTTTTCTGCAGTAATGCTAAGTCAATAACATTAGATGAATTATTAGTTGACTTAAATGTCGAATCTACACTGTTTGTATCGTTACTGTTTTCATCATCTTTAAGTTCTATGTCTTTCTTAGGAGTACTCATTTCTACTTTAGACAACATATTATTGAAATCGAAAGAATTGTCTTGAGTGTAAATATTTTCTGCTTTAGGTTTATCATATTGAGTGTTGTTATTTTTCACAAGTTCTTTTAATGGTTCAGTTATTGGCTTAAATGTTTTTGCTAATCTCTCGTCGTTTTCAGTTTCACCAACTTTTAAACTTCGATATTTTTGTTTTAAAACAGACCGAGTCTTTATTAATTCTTTAAGTAGTTGTTCATTCATCTTAATATAGCTCTGGGAGATCAGATCAATACCGTTGCTTGCAAGTTAATAATAGTAATAATGGTAAAACTGTTTTGCAAATTCTTTTTATTCAACTATTATCTGCTTTGGATCAACTTTCAACAGCTCATGACCAGCTTTCAACAGCTCATGAACGGCTTTGAACAGCTCATGAACGGCTTTGAACAGCTCATGAACAGCTTTCAACGGCTCATGAACAGCTTTGAACAGCTCATGAACAGCTTTGAACAGCTCATGAACAGCTTTGAACAGCTCATGAACAGCTTTGAACAGCTCATGAACAGCTTTGAACAGCTCATGAACAGCTTTCAACGGCTCATGAACAGCTTTGAACAGCTCATGAACAGCTTTGAACAGCTCATGAACAGCTTTGAACAGCTCATGAACAGCTTTGAACAGCTCATGAACAGCTTTGAACAGCTCATGAACAGCATTTATAATTGAATAAAGTTATCAAAACATTTTCTATATCTTCCACCATTCATCTCATTATCTTTGCTAATTACTAAAAAGCCAAATTTGTCTTGCCAACATTCACGACACATATCATAAAATTTTTCAAATGCCATATCTGTTCCAACGTGATCATTATAAACATGACGCATATTTAATTCATCCTGTTTGAACATAATTATCATATTTGCGTTGTCTCGAATCAAATGTTTAGGAATTCTTGTATATGTTTGACATAAGTAAAAAGAATCAACATTTCTGTGGCGACCCATACAAAAATATGATCGTATATTATTTTGTTTCTCGCAAGCAACATCATCGAATATCATTAGTGAATTATTTTTGGCTTCATCAGGCGGTATAACACTTTCATTATCACTAAATGTAAAATATCCCATCCCTGTTATAGGTGCCATGAGTTTTTCCAAGTACTGATATTTTGGTTGATAGAGCGATTTTGAATATAAATATATGTTCTCAAATTTTAAACCATTCGGACTTTCAATGAGACTAAGCATAACATTAGTCTTCCCACAATTAGATGGGCCAACAATTAGAGCCCTAATGCTGTTCGGTAATAAACTACTATGACGTAGTTTTGTGTTTGCATCAGTAGAAAAGTCTATGTTTCTCACGGAAATATTTTTGTCTTGTTTTATTAAACGCATTTTGGTAACTAATAATTTTTTTTGTTTGTCAAAGTATATATATAAGATGTTACACATTAATATTTTATTCATTTCAAAAAAAGTTATGAGAGGACAAGGTATATTAAATAATTTAATCGACGTTTTACCAATAGAGCTTCATATACCAGGATATAAATTTTGTGGACCAGGAACAAAACTAAAAAAACGTTTAGCTAGAGGAGATAAAGGTATTAATCCATTAGATTCTGCTTGTAGAGAACATGATATAGCTTATTCAGAAAGTAATGATTCAACCGAACGCAATCAAGCTGACAAAATATTAACTGAAAGAGCTTGGGAAAGAGTTTTAGCAAAAGATAGTAGTATTGGTGAAAAGACAAGTGCATATATAGTGACCAATGCAATGAAGACAAAAACAAAATATGGTATGGGACTCCAAAACAAAAAACAGCTCTGTAATAAAAAACTGTTTTTGAAAACTATTAAAACTGCTACCAATATGTTGAAGAAAGAGAAACCTCAGGATATACAAGATGCTATTAAGATTGCTCACAAAGTTATTAATAAATCATTTAAAGGAAATAAACATAATGTCATTGTTCCACGGATTATAAAACTTCCCAAAACTGGAGGATTCTTACCACTTATTCCAATTTTAACTGCACTTGGAGCATTAGGCAGTATAACTTCGGGAGCTACATCAATTGCAAAAGCTGTTACCGCTGCTAAAAATGCTAAGAAAAAATTAGATGAATCTACACGTCACAATAAAGCAATGGAATCTATTGCTATGGGAAAAGGACTATATCTTAAACCATACAAGAGAGGTTATGGTATAATTTGTAAAAATTCAAAAAACTATTAAATATGCTACCCAACAGACCACTTACAGATGCAGATATCATGAAGTTTGCTAATAGAAATATTCCTAATTTTAGAGGCGTATTTATGCGAGATATGCTTCCAAAACAACCTAAACAAGCAGAGTGTGGAATAGTTAATTTGGATTCTTCAACTGGTAGTGGCACTCATTGGGTAGCATATTATAAAAACAATAATGATTTGGAATATTTTGATAGTTTTGGAAATTTACAACCACCGTTGTAAATCATAAAATATTTGGGTAAAAACATCAAATACAATCATAAGCGAAAACAACAATATAATACATTTAATTGTGGACACTTGTGTTTAGAATTTCTATATAAAAAAAAAAATAAAATAAGTAAATAAATACAAACAAAACTCTTTTAAAAATGCTTTTTATTTAATTTTCATATATTATAAAAGTATTTTGATAATAAATAATATTTTTTTATTAAGTCTTCAACCATTTTCTTTTGCTTTTCAAAGTTTATTTCATATCGTTCAGGAATCACTTCAGCATATTCTTGTAAGCAACTTATAAATCCGCATTTATTATGTAGTATATCATCATTTTTTTCACTTTCATCTATTAACTTTAGAAAATGTTTGATTAATTCCAGATGCTCTAAAAAAATATATCCATCAAAATCCTTTAAAAATTGTACAATATTTATGCGAGACATCATTTCAAAACAGCTATGCTAATAAGAATAGAAAATTTTAAAATTTGTTCTATCTTTATATATATTTCTATTATTATAATTATTATTATTATTTTATAAAATACTATATTCTAATAGATAATTAATGTTTCGCTTTTTTACTACTTCCCCAACCAAAGTAGGGTTGTGCGTTGGGGATAAACATCTGATCATCGTCTTCTGCTTCTATAGAATTTCCATATTCAGCAATCTCTTCTAATTCAATGATATAGTTCCCAGTTATTATATCCGTCTTTTTGCTCAACAGAAATTGCTCCTCAGAGATCCCCTCAATAGCAGCATCTTCCAAAGCGTTATATCTTTTTGGAAGATATAGCATCCACTCCTCTAACTCCCCTATCACAACATTTCCATATTTGTTGTTGTGACGAAACATCCTAAGAACCTTATACGGCTTACCAGTTTCAATATCCTTTACGGAGCAGTATGGTTTGCTCCTCAATTTGTTGAAGGCGGCTAAAATATCCCGGTTCGTCATTGTGGAGGTCATATTTTTTTTTTTTATTTACAATTGAATGTTTGACTTCTACTGAATAGTTACTGTTTTAAAACTCAGTATTTATACATATTAGTTTATTATAAGTATCTTGTGATATGAGGATTCGTCAACGTCTATAAATCCGGAAATGTTTTATCATTTTTTTTTTTCATAAACTAAACAATATGTGGTGTTGTCGCCGTCTATAATTCTAGACAAGTATATCTTATTTTCAAAAATCACAATGGAAACTGTGTAAATAGTCTTTCTTTAAAAATTGTGCCGGATTTCTTACTCGATTCTAGACCTAAAACCAAACAATATGTGGTGTTATCGCCGTCTATAATATTTTCTAAAATCACAATGGAAACTGTGTAAATAGTCTTTCTTTAAAAATTGTGCCGGATGTCTTACTCGATTTAAGATTTATTCTTCCACCCACCATTCATCTCATTATCTTTGATAAATAATTTTTTAACATTTAAAAAATTTTTCTATAGACATGAAAATAACAGCAAAGAGGAATCACCGTGGAAAAAAAATGTGTGCGATAAGAATTTTTTAAAACATGAAAATAACAGCAAAGAGGAATCACCGTGGAAAAAAAATGTGTGCGATAAGAATTTTTTAAAACAATGGAAAATTTTGTAAAAATCAAATCCCCTTTCGTTTTCATCGTAAAAATCAAATCCCCTTTCATTTTCTTCGTAAATTTTGAGTAAAAATCAAATCCCCTTTCGTTTTCATCGTAAAAATCAAATCCCCTTTCATTTTCATCGTTACCAAATATCAAACCCCCTTTCATTTTCATCGATTTCAAACCCCCTTTCATTTTCATCGATATCAAACCCCCTTTCTTCATCTACTCATTTGTTATTAGTAAACCTTGCCATCAATATTAATGACACCAGCATTTTTTTAGTCCTTTCCTGGTTATATATTTTTCGACAAATCAAGCATGCCTTATTATTATTGTTACCGTTGCTGTATGCTATTGTTGCCAATATTTATGGTGACCGCTACAAAATACAGCATGTGGTTAGTTTTTTTTTAACGATTAAAATAAAAACAAGTAAAAAAGTATAGTCGGTCAAGCCCGACCATATAATGCCCTACACCTAGTACATATACATATGTATATATAAAATAGTTTTGGACCAACATTTATTGTCATGATTTCTGTGAATATAAATATAATTTGTGTTAAACTTTATCTCGATTTAAATACTTTTAAAAGATTTATGGAGCTTAAAGTGAATTATGGAGAGGGTTTTTATATGGGAGTTTTGACTAATTATGGACCGACCATTATAAAATTTGGTGTCATTATTTCTGTATATAAGAAACTTATTTGTGTCAAATTTTATTTCAATACCAACATTTTTAAGAAATTTATGACCGTTAAAGAGATTTTCGGAAGTGGACCTTATATGGGAGCTACGACTAATTATGGACCGATCATAATAAAATTGTACTATATTATTTTCGTATATATGAAACATATTTGTATTCAATATTATGTGGCTACCAAGATTTTTGAGAGAGTTATGGTCGTTAAAGTGATTTTCGGCAGTGGGCCTTATATGGGAGCTACGACTAATTATGGACCGATCTTCACAAAATTTTTAAATGTGATTTAGCTCCATTTACTATTCATTTGTGGTGAAATTTGTTTGGATACTTGCAAAATTCAAACGTTTATGACCGGTAAACCCCAATTTCGGGAGGACATTTGTATGGGGACCAGTTGAAATAATGCACCGATTTCCACCAGTTTCAATCCCATCCATCGTTGGGCCGAAAAAATATCGCGTACCAAATTTTATCGAAATATCTTCAAAATTACAACCTGTACTCTGCGCACAAGCTTTACATGGACAGCCAGCCAGCCAGACGGACGGACGGACATCGTTAAATCGACTCAGAAGGTGGTTCTGAACCGATCGGTATACTTTCTGGGCGTTACAAACAATATTGTGGTGTAGAGTATAAAAACTTTCTTCGCAATAGTTAAAAGTTAAAAAAAAACTAACACGTATGAGTAATAAAACAAATTTTGATATTAAATATAACTCATACGTTTATTAATTAGAGACAACGTGTGAAACTGAAAGCGATGCTCAGAAGAAAAGTATAACCAAAAGTGAGTATGAGTTCTTGTCTCATATGTCTTACCTTGAAGTGCTATAATTCAAGCAAATAATCTTAAACCATTATTACTTTGTGAAACCTTTAAGCCAATCGAATGTCAACAATTTTCATCACTTTTACAGCTCCTTCTCACAGCAATTGCATTGTATGTTGAAAACGAAATTGATGACAATGATGAAAAGCGAAACCCTGTATCATTATGTATTTTTAATGTTTGTAATATATTTAAAAACATTATTAATGCTTGTTAATATTTCTTATATTTTTTTAAAGGTTGAAAAAGTATTACACAAGCTAACAGAACAGCAATTCGCAAATGACATAAGCAGCAGCATGTCAAAATCACAAACAGAGACTGGGAAATTTGTATGAACAATAAATTGTGATAAATGAGGAAAATTAATATGCTTCCAAAATGCTGCTATACAAATAAAAAAAATGGTAAGTGAAGTTTTCATTTATTGTAACATATTTTTTTAAGTGCAGACAAATATTGAAAACATAAATTTTAGTACTGCAAACAAATTTGTTTCGGCATAAATAATAATAACCAAATAAAAAATATTTCTTTCTCATAATTATATACGTACGTACATACACCTAAAAAGTGAACAATATTATAATCTAAAACTACTATCAATATTGAAGTCTTAAACGTATTAGTTAATAGATACATATATTTTACTAGCTCCTTTAAGAGTTTATTATGCTCACGATGAACTCAAGGCAAATAAAATTTTTTAATGTCTGTGATTATACAGCAAAATTTTAAGTACCATCTACTCAACACAAATAGGTACTGGCATCATTATATCCTACAGCATCATAGTGCAGAGGATGTATTGCTTTTGTGCTGATGTTTGTAACGCCCATTAATATTAGTCCAACAGATGGGTGTTGTAAAGTATATCGATCGACTTAGAATCACTCACTTTCTGAGTCGATTTAATGATTTACGTCCGTCTGGCTGGCTGTCCATGTAAAGCTTATGCAAATTTTAAATATATTTCGATAAAATTTGGTAAAACAAATTTTTTTCAGAAATAGTACGTTTGTGAATTAAATTGGTTGAAATCAATCTATTTCAACTTTTATAAATGTTTTATCGGTCATAATTGTTTGAATAATCCACACAAATTTCAACACAAAGAATTTTTAAATGAAGCCTTATCACACCTTCAATTTTTATATATACTGTGTATTCTCTCAAGAGACACCTCCCATAAGCGGACACCTCTCATACACGGACACTTTTATCAGTACCAAAAAAATTGTAAGGGATTTTAAAAATATTTCCCTCTTAAGCGGACAACCCTCCCATAACAGAATTCGAACACTTTTTTTCACGATGTATGACATTTTATTTGCCCACAACCGGACAGTTTGTCAGTGAAAAATTGCTTCAGAAAAGCTGGTTTAAAAGAAAATTATAGCCCAAATGATGATGGTTGTTCTCCGATATCGTTAATCAAGTTCAGAGCCAGATACAAGTTGATGTCAAAGATTATATCAATTTATATAATGACATAGTTATTAATGATGAAGATGTGGAAAGCATTAAAACTGAAATGTTAATAGCTTGCGAAGAAATGGTGGAAAGCTCGTCTAAAGATGAGCTAGGAAATGAAATTAAAGACAAGTTAACTTCTTATAAGGAGGCTTCTTTAGTCATAAAAAAACTTAAAGGGGTTTCTTTATATCACAGCGACCTGAAAAGTGTTAAAATGCTGTCTGATCTTCAAATGCGTTTCCAAGATATTGAAATTAAAAGAAAAACTCACCAAGCTAAAATTTCGAACTTTTTTAAATGCAGTTGAATATCTGGTCTGTCAAGCTTTTTCTTTTTTTATTCACAAAAATATTAATGAATATTTTATTTACTTTGCCTTATTTTAAAATTTTTTTTCGTTTTTCGCAAGAACATAAATGAAAATTCTGTTTATTTTGTCTTGTCTTTTATATGTTTTTTTTTGGTTGTTTTGGAAATAAAAGTATTTAAAGATAAATATATGTATGTACAATATTACAGATTATTGCTTACTCTTTTTGTGTTTGTCTCATAAACTGACACTACTCATAAGCTGACAAACTCGTCAGTCCCTTAGGCGTCCGCTTAAGAGAGAGTACACTGTATAAGGAGCTGTAGAAGGATAAAGAGTGGGAAGACATGTAATATTATTTAGGTGACGACTTACTAAGCATAGAAAACTTTTCTGGAAGAAGAATTTTGGAGTCTGCGATTCCGTTAAGCACACTCATTAGTTTTTTTTTAAAGTAGCATTTAATTTGTATAACCCGAAATATTTTAAAAATAAATTGAAATTTTAAACTGAATTTTCCCCCAGATTTGATTGCTCGCATCTCATTTCATTAAAGTATATACATTAGGGTGGCCCCAAAATAAAATTGCGGATGTTCCCGACTAATATAAAAATTTGATTCATTTTAAGACTACGTTTCTCAATTTTTTGTCCTGGGGTCAATATTTGGTGAGCTGGATCAAAGGATAAAAAGGTCCTTTTTAGAGGTGTTTTGATTTTTTCACATTTCCCCCAAGGGAACGATATGTAAATTTGGTATCATATGAAAGGTCTTTGAGAGGCACATTCAATGGATTATCAAAAATTAAAAAACATTTTTTTTTTTAATCAAAAATTTTGAAAATTTTATTTTTTTTATTTTTTCATAGAATTTACTTAAATAAATAGTTGAAATTTCTTGATTATAAAAATCATGCAATTTAACCCAAATGGGTTTCCCCGTTTTTTAGCTAATAAAATTTACGTTATTTTAATACCCAATACATTAACGAATTGAGTTAACAGAGATTGTCAGATAGGGAAGAATTAAGGTTTAAAAAAAAATTAATAAAAATTGAAATAGGTAGAATTTTAAAAAACGGGAAAAACCATTTGGGTTAAATTGATATCATTTGACTAGTAGATTTTCCATACATTGTAAGTTACTCTCCACATGAGATCGGTTTACAATCGTGTCCTCCACCATATTGGTTTTATTTACGTATCAATTAGCAAATTTACCTTATCAGGACAGATGTCGCATACATACACTACATCTTCGCTTTCGATGTACTTAAGAATAGTTTGCTATCTTATAATGATTTTTAAGTATTTGGCTCCATCAAAGAAACTCCTTCAGATTTGGTTCAATCTGAGAAGGATAAGATAGGGATATTGTAATTGCCAAATAATAGATTAAGATCCGAGTATTACCCTAAAACCAAATCGCCTTCAACAGCATAGCTCTCTTACAAATATTGGTATTTAAATACTATCCAACACCAATATGTTTCTTATTATTCGGCCCAATTTTATGATGATGGATCTATAAGTAATCATAGCTGCCATCTTAGGCCCATTTTAGAAAATCACCTTAAAGAGCATAGCTCTCTTAAAAATGTTGGTATCCAAATAATACAAATCTAATGATGATCGATCCATAAGTAATCATAGCTCCCATATAAGACCCATTGAAACTGTTGGTATCCAAATAAAATTCAACACACATACATGTACACATACTTATGTAAATCATGTCGGCTAATTTTAGAACGGTCAGACCATTATTAGTCAAAGCTCCCATATAAGACCCCCTTGGAAAGTCACTTTAAAATGTATAAATCCGTAAAAAATTGTTTGTATCGAAGAAGTCACAAATTTTTTGGATCATATTACAAAAGCAAAAAAAAGAGCGCTAACAAAAAAATTTAAAATAAAAATGAACAAAATTATTTTAAAATGCCCGGAATTTCTATTGTTGCTATTTTAAATGAACAAAGACATCTAAAAGCAGTTGAAAAGCTACAAAGAAGATGATGCTCTGTCATATTCCAGTGATGTGTAAATATTTTTAATTTTTGTAATTTTTTGAGAAAATGCTTTCTAGTTGCTGACACCAACTTTAAAATTTTTAATATTTTCTTTAACTATCAATGAGACAATTAAAAAAAAAACATTAAAATAATAAAACTAATTATTAAATTGTCATTATAAATTATTAGTAAGAGTTTTTTTTTAGTATAAAATCATAAACATCATAAACAATTCCACTTTAGAAATCTAAAGTGGTTTCATTCCGAAAACAAAAAAAAAAATCGTTTTTCATTTCTTAAAGACTCAATTAACGGAATCAAAACCATTTTCGGTCGGTATTGAGTTCTGTGACATGACTACTTGAGTAGGATTATAATACTCTTGACATGTTTAAAATATTGCTCCTGTTCTGAACAATAAAAAACTTATACAACACATGTCTGTATATCTCAACAATCATTTGAAAAGTCATGTGCATGACATTCATAATACACCTAATAATGGTTTTCAATTTCTTAGAACACTTAATTGACAAAAAATGTTTATCAAATATATTGTATGTATGTATACGTACATACAATAGATTTTTCACAAAATGTTACATTTAAATTTAAATGTTTGCAAAATAGAATTTTTATTTACACACAAATAATTTCGTTTTTCTAAGTATTTAATTATGTATAAATATAAAAATAAATTACAATTTACAATTTACTGGCAAATGACAAAAATAATAAGAATAGAAAGTTGATATGTATACAGCAACAATTTCATAGAGGAAACACATTTGTGGGATGATAGCTGTTGGTGCGTAAATGAGAGAGTGTGTGTGTGAGAGAGAGAGAGAGCATAAGTATAAACAATTGTCTATTCTAAATACGGAGAGTAGTCAATCACTTACATAATATCCGGTATTTTGCGTATGCAATTTAATATTTCTTCAGGCTTTACAGTATATTGACATATTTTATGAATTGTGGTAAATAAAGGAAATCTAAAAGAAAATTAAACATAAAATAAGTAAATAATATAATAAATAAATTTTGAATTTTAGAAACTTATTGTAATATAAATCACTTTAGTGAAAATCAGTTTTTATTATTTCAAAATATTATTGGTTGTTAATTTTTGATAATTTTAGTTGGGTTCGAGTTCATTAAATTTAATTTTCACTAAATTATTATTTTTACTGAAGGTAGGAATTGTTTTTACAACATGAAATCTTATTAAAATTTATTGATAATTTTTCTTGGCTGAGTTGGGGATCTAACCTCCCCAGCATATTGGTTGTAGGAAAGCGTAACCACTTCTTGAACTCTACATAATAATATAGAGATTCGAAAGTATAGCTTTATAATTTTAAAAGAACCTAATCTTGAAATGAAATATATTCAAGCATTCGCTGTAGACTTAAACAATTATATTTGCATTTCGGATTTCGTTTTGAAAACTTTAGATCTACATGCAGAGACAAAACATGGTTGGACAATTACACTATGTTTTTGGTAACAATGTATTGTTGTGGTACACAAATAATTGTTATTTTAATTTGATTTTAACGAGAATCGAGTTACTAGAAACATTTTTATGTTTATCGCAATTATAACATGGAATATGGTTCACTGAAACATAATTCTGTTTAAAAAATGTCTACTTTAACTATTGAGTGATAACTATTCAAACATATTATATTATTTACAACAAATTACACTTACAAATAACCATTAAGTGATAAATTTCTATATTTCCTATTATATAAATTTCATATTATGTTTAAAATGCAAACAAAATACTTTGAATTTTAATAATATATTGTTTCTACCATTTGTAGAATGCTTTTGCATCAGATATCGCATTATTTATTTGGATTTAAATGATTGATATAAATATAACATAATATGATTAATTTAGATCATAATATGATTACTTTAAACTTTAATATGGTTACATGAAATATTACGATGATAATTGATCATAATATGATATTTCATGGCACTTATATTCACCATAATTTGGTTTGACTACAATCTTAAATCTTTTATTATAATATGTTGCTCCTAGATTATGTTTACCACAACCATGCCTTTTTTCTGCATGTATCTACAAGTATTTTTTGCACACTTTCCGACTAAAACGTTTAAACAGAATGTCAAATATTTACTTAACATTTTAATATTGTGAGTAATTTTGTAAACGATTTGACGCTCAATAAACGTCAGATAATTAATTTCTTTCTGGAGCATCAATCAGAAAGCTTAAATCTAAAATTTACTCACTTATCCTCCAATCCCTTCTGTTTCAACATAACAGACACTGCCCCAGCAGCAACAGGACCTATTAGCTTCTCACCACCCAACAGCTGCAACTCAAGCTCTTCATATGGTCGTTCGGTCTTAACAAAAGCTTCGGCTAAACGCCGATTACGACCGGCACTACAGACAGTGATTAAATCGGCCAAACCGCAACTTTCGAAAAACGTAGACAATTTACTGCCCGGATAAAAGACATCGATAAAACGAAGCATTTCCAAGAAGCCAAAACGTATGCAGGCTGCTTTGGTATTGACATTGCAATCGTAACCATCCAATAGCCCCGCAGCAAAAGCTAAAATGTGCTAAAAATAAACATATAACACAAATCAAAGCAAAATTTTAAGTGACAAACTTAACAAATCTACCTTAAGAAATCCACAAACTTCCACGCAATCGGCATCATCAACCACGGTCACGCGAAAGTTTTGCGACTGGAATATTTCCCTAAATAATTTGGCATTATTGAAATCACGGCAGCCCAAAGTGGCCTCACAATAATTGTCCAAAGTCAATTCGGCGGCCAAATTAGCGCCCATCAAAACGGCACAGGGTATCTTTTGCCCAAAAACGAAAGTAAATTCTATAAAATGTTTCCAGTTTTATTCACAAACTATTAACTACCTTTAAGTATTTTGTTACCGTATGGGAAACCAACTGAAAACCTCCCCCCTCAGCCGGTGTAAATCCATTTGTTACCGATATGGCCAGGGCATCGGGTTTAATTTTACCCAATAGAGTTCGACAAAAATCCGGTATAAGTGGATGAGGCATTACAAATACAATAATATCAGCATATTTAGCAGTCTCCACCAAATCGCTGACAGCTACCTTGAAATTCAATTTGAAAGATTTCGTAGTAGTTTAAAATTTTAAAGGCTTGTTTCCGGTCTTACCACATTTTCTGGCAGCTTTAGTTGTGGTGCATATTTCTGATTTACATGCAGTGTATTGATTAACTCACTTACATTTTTACCCTCAAACTTCTCCTCGTATACATACATATTGACACGATCTTCAAAATGTTCTAAATTTGAGGCATTTTCTGCCACTATTTTGGCTATGGCAGTGGCCCTGTAAATATTAAGGAGGAACTCTTAGTGTATATATTTAAATGTCATAGAGTATTGCAGTAATTACCAATTGCCTGAACCAATTACACAAATGCTAGTTTTTTCCATTTCTTTTTTCAATTAAAATTATATAAAATTATATTTTCTTTAGTTTGAGTTGGGAATGGGAAAGAGTAATAGTAAAAAGCGAAAGTACTGGGTGTTTCAAAATAAATTTAGGGTTTTCATTGCAGTTTAATGAATGATTAAATTGTAAACAAAATTTTTATGAAAATCACTAAAACTTATTAAAAAATATGGTAATTTTCTTGAACGTCAATTTATAAATGCAAATAAAAATATTTAAGATATTTTTTTTTACTTTTTTTTGTCAATTAGTGTTTTAGGAAATTTAAAAATTTGCAAAATACAGCCAGCCCATTATACACCAATGCCAAAATTCAAACGACGCAAAGTGAATTAAGATTTTCTATACGAACCATGTAAAGATCGAAGGTTCTAGGGTTACGAAAATACTAAGTCCTCCGCTTTCTTTCACAATAAATTGGTCCAATGTTTGCTGAACAGCTTTTTTTCAGCGTTAAATAAATTTCCTTGTAGCAATTGTCTGTATTTCTACTACTAGCATTATCGCTGGATTTTACTTTTTATGTCCTCAAATAAGCTTTTTGCTTTTGTCTGAAATACCATTTTACTTCATGTTATTCTCTGCGCAACTTGATTTTCAATCCAAATAGAAAGCAAGGACTCCATTTCGATCATCAAAGCACTTCTTGTACGGGTTATCGTTTTAGCATCTAATGATTATTAAAGACTCGAACCCAAAACAACGCAACCTCAAACATGTAATGACGCACAGTGAAAATTATTACTAATTAAGCAGCGACGCAACTTCGAAAAAAACGCAAAACGAAACGATGCAAAGCGAGGTATTGGTGTAATACCAAAATATATTTAATGAATTCATTCTGAATAAAAGCTTTAAAAGTTCTGCAAAACATTTCAGAAGCATATTTTCTGATAGTCAGATTGATACGTTGTAATTTCTAATCGGGATGTAATTAAATTTCAACATATTCATCATAAACCACACAGCACATCAACATCAGATGAATCTGCAAATAAAATAACTATTACCTGCAAACAGTGTGACCCACCATTTTAGCATTTTTGCGGCTAAATTTAGCTTATTTTATTTTTTATTTAGCATTTGCCATTTTATTTAGCATTTCTTAATAATATTTTTAGCAATTAAAAATTAATTTTCTGTACAAAATAGCTTTAAAATAAAAAAAGGAAACTTAGTTAAACATTTTAAACTTTAAAATTCAAAGCATAAATGACAAATTTATTAACAGATGAAATTACAACTATTGAACTAAAACGACAAAAATTAAATCTATATGAGTGGGAAAATGAAAACTCAAGAGTAGAATTTTGGAAGCAAGTTTAAGAATACAAGAATGCGTTTTATGAAAACTCCATTACATTTTATGTTATGAAGATTTAAGTTTTTCTATTTAGTAATTTAAAAGCTAAACAAGTTGAAGTGATTTTTAGAACTGGTTCTTATCTGGAGCTATGATAATTATCCACCAATCTGCACAAAATAAGTAGGTGTGATTAGCTTTCATCCATAACTTATTTATGGCAACATTTATTTGTATACGTTTATAAATCACACATTTATGAACGATAAAGCCCTATTTCGGCAGGACATTTGTATGGAGGCTAACTGCAATAATGGACCAATTTCAATAATTGAAATATCTTCAAAACTGTACTGTATTTAAAAAAAGGCTTTTACAATTAATCGCTGATCTCTTTTTAAAATGTTTTATATAGAATTTATGAAATTAAAAAAAAAATTGAAAATTAATTCAGTAAAAATTTTAATTAAAAAAGAAATTCTAAACTTGGTGCGTTTTTGTAAATGGCACGTTTTTTCTGCATTTTGTTGCGATTTTGAAATTTCAAAGTTGACAATACTGATGTGTATACTCTCAAATAAAAAAACGAGCGATTTAAGCAATAAGAATTGTGCTGTGTGAACACCGAAGAAATTTCAAGGAAAAATTTATATCAATATTTTCAATAAAAACTGCTTTGTGTGAATTGGGACTAAAATGTTTTCCTGAAAAAGCGCCCCAGTAGCAGTTGTAAAGACTAAACAATTATTAAAGTACAACATATGCAAATTTATATATTTATTAATTAGATAGAATTGAATTAGACGGAGTTGAAACTGAGACTTAAGTGCTTTTTAAGTTTTGCTTTTAAATATGTTACACATGTCAAAATTCTCAAAAATTGAAAGCTGTGACGTAGGCTTATTATTAATTTAAATAATTTAAATCTGTTTTGAGTTTTTCATTCATTTCAGTTTAGTTTCGTTTTTATAAATACATACAAGTATTTGAGAAATGTGCGTGAAAAAATAATCTTGGAAAATCGAATATCCATAATGTTTCAACTTAATTTTTAATTTTACATAAATATGATGTATACTCACGTTTTTCCGCCTAAGTACCTATACTTGTTTGAGAGTTTATTTATTACCAGACATTATTCACCAAGTAAAGTACCAGCAACACTTGTAACCACTTATCATCCAGCTGAGTGAAGCTTTTATTACAGTCATCTTTGAAATATGTTCCACATTATAAACATACATTTTATTCATAAATTGTCTAGATTCTAGAACATTAAAATTTATAAGATATAAAAAGTAAATGTAATCTATAGGAAGTGTTGACACACAAACTGGAGAGTGCATGCAGACATTAGCTATATAAACGGGCAAAGTTGCGCCTTTAACAAACAGTTGGAAAAATAAAACATGTCAAGGAAATTTATTTTAAATTATGCTACTTAGGCAGAAGACAGTTGTTTTGGTTTTGTTTGGAAGACGGCGACAAGACGTTTGGGGTTTAAGTGGGAAAATGTAGGCTAACATGTTAAAAAGGAGATAATAAAGCGTGATCCATTTTAAGGTTCCCTACTTTTTTTAAAGAAAAAAACACAGAAAATTCAAAGTTAATGGGGAATATATATTATTATTTGAAAGAACATTCTTTGTCGTTTATTTTTTGAAGATTATATCTATCAAATGTTGTCCATTGCTACGTCGCAGATGATCTATTCGTTGAGTCCAATTTTCGATGACTCGTTCGAGCATTTCGACTGGTAACTGGGGAATGACACGCGTGATATTTCCCTCCAAGGCCTGAATCGAAGCGGGTTTATACGCATAGACGTTAGACTTTACATATCCCAACAGGGAAAAGTCTAACGGTGTGATATCACACGATCTTGGTGGCCAATCGACCGGTTCAAAACGTGAAATCATGTGCTCACCGAAGTGTTTCTCAATAAATCCATTGATTGATGCAATGTGTGGGAAGTGGCACCGCACACTGTGTCCACTGCGACAATAAATCAATTTGGACCTGCTCTCCGATTTTGATGATTTTTGCACAGATGGTTAAAAACTATCTAAAGGTCATGTGTGGAAATTTCATGCAAATATCTCCATTGGTTTACAGCGCAAAGTTGCAGTATTTGAACAAGTCTCAAATGTGATAGTTTTCTATGTCATATTTAAAAGCTTGTTACTTATAAACTATACACCGAATGTACATTATAAGTATTTTTTCACTTAAAATATACATTAAGCAATATGTAAATTAAATGAGAATTTTTCCTCTTGCGAGTATTATTGTAAAAACTTTTTAAAAAAATTTTTTATTATTCGAAGATTTACATTTTACATTTAACTAGAAGTAAATCTTCGAATAATAAAAAATTTTTTTCAATATGTAAATTAAAAAAAAAAATTAAAAAATTTAAAAAAAAATTTCCTTTGACAATATATTTTGAGCCAAAAAAATAAACATTTATGATTTTCGGTTAGACTTTTAGTTGTGTGCGAAGCAGTGCGATACATGGAGTCCTATACCAAATTAAAGCTGAGAGTCTCAGCTAACAGACTAAAGAAAAAAACCTGCCCCTATTTGCCCGCCGCCGAAAAAACAATGAAAAACCAAAAAATTACAGCAAAAAATATGCGTTATTTTTCGCGTGCAAAAACAACTGCGCATTCTTTCTTTCTTTCTTTGCTACTCGTACATGTAGCCGGTCCTAGTTTGGATGCGAGAAATACGAAAATTTTATTGCATGTGTGCTATATAGAAAAAATATAAATTTAGAACGAAATTGAAGCTTAAAATTAGATTATCACGTAGATGTCAAAAAGTTGTTAATAAATGAAATAAAGGCTGTCCCAACTAGAACGCAATGGTGTCAATAGTGTTCGGTATCGTGAAATGATAACCAGTTTGTTCTTACCTAGAATTGAAGAAATGAATGTGGAGGGCATGTGGCTTCAACAAGACGGCGCTACATGTCATACAGCCAGAGAAAATGCATCCGTCATTTCCCGGTCGTGTTATTTTGCGTTTTGGAGACCAGAATTGGCCGCCTAGATTTAACACCTTTAGATTTTTTTCTTGCGGGGTTTTTGAAGTCTATGGTTTACACGAATAAGCCGACGAAGGCTTAAGTCTTAAAAGAGGAAATTGAACGCTGCATTTATGAAATACCGCAGCATTTATGCAAAAAGGTCATTGAAAATTTCATTAAAAGATCGCGTGTGTGCCAGCAAAGCCGCGGCAGCCATCTGCATGATATCTTGTTCCAGACATAACCTCATTCTGTCTACTTTACGATATAATAAAGTTTCACGATTGTTTTTTTAAATATCTGTGTTTTATTTAAAATTTAAATATTGCGTTCTAGTTGGGATACCCTTTAGAGTGAAACTGACAAAATTTTTGTATTGGAGTTGTATGAGGGGTGGCTGTTACAGTGGGCGGATTTTCTTCATATTTTCAAAACAGCATTTAATAGATGTTATATGCATTTTCGTGAAAAATAAACATTCTAGTTACAAATTTACAGAAGATATGGCGTTTTTGAAATATCATTTGTATGCGAGGTGGGCGTAGAAATGGGCGGATTAAGTTCATATTTTCAGGAGCTCATTCTACAATTATAATATTAATGTTTTAGGAAAATTGAGTTGATATATTTAAAATCATGGAAATAATGCCACATTTTCTATTTAAGTTGTATGGGAGGTGGGCGTAAAAGTGGGCGTATTTTTGTAAAAAAAAAAAAATTAAAATTCTTAAAAAATTTAAAATAAATGTGTGCAAAATTTCATGAAGGTAGTCCTTGATATATAGCCATTAAATACACTACACGGTCACAGTGTGTGCCGTCTTGCTAAAACCAAATATCGCCAAGATCACGAGCTTCAATTTCAGGCATCAAATAGTCGGTTGTCATGGCACGATAACTCCAAACCGAGACTCTACACGGTCTTCGTGTACACTATATTTTCTTCACGGCGTCTATTAGGTTCAATATTATCCAATAATGAATGGTGGGTCTCAAAATGGGTGACTGGTGTTGCGAATAGTACGCTCAGTAGGCCGATTATGTTGACCGTAAGTTGAGCGAAGTGCACGAAACACATTGCTCACAGAACGTGAAGTTTCGTAATAAACTTGAACGATTTGTAAACGTTGCTCAGGCGTAAATCTTTTCATAATGAAATGCCATACGACTCACACGTTATCCGTCAAAAAAAAAAAAAAAAGGCTATTGAGAAAAGTATCTCAACTTGAATCACCCAGTATAACCATAACCAAATTTAAAGCTACAAGTACAGGTTGTAGAAACATTTTTTTGAAAAATGAGCTTAATTGCCTTCATGGCTCATACTTAGACTAACTACACTAAAGGCAGCGCAGAAAGTAAATGTATCAGCTTGTGCTTAACTGTCTACAGCCTTCAAATAATACAATTTTTGTACCCTTATTTTGAAGATAAAATATTTCAAATGTGTTATTAATGAATTTGATATTTTAATGAACTTCAAATGTATTTATTAGAAACGACAACACCGCATAAAACAACTGCATAATTTCTAACCTTGACATTGATGATGTTGGTGTTAAATTAAATTTGTTAAAAAAAGGTATTATGTATATTTTGGCTTTTTTGTTGTTGTTGGTAAAAAAAAAACATCTGTTCATTTAATGTTTATTTCGGTTTTTTTTTTAAGGTGAAGGTTGTCTTTTCATTTGCTTAAGTTCATTGTTGACATATGTTGGCCCAAAAAAATAAAAAAATAAATAAACCAAAAATTCAAATGTTGTTTACGTTGTCACGTCTAAAAACTTTAAATTTTATACAGAGTTCATTGGTTTCCATAATCCAAAAAAACAAAATAGTAACAATAAAAAACACAACCATGTCTGCAGTTAGCAGAATTTGTTTAAATGTATTTCTGTTACATTTTGAAATTTATTAAAATTTCATGTAAATTAGGATGGCCCTAGAAAAAAGCCATTTTTATTACTGCACAATGTACACAGTTATCCTTAAATAACTCTGCTGTTTATTGTCACAATTGCATTTTGATGGTTTACCCTTGAGCTCTTTCACATTTGCGAATTGTCTGTTACTAAGTATATTCCCCCAAGTGCGAGTGGGAATGTTGAACTTTTTGTTTATTACTTTTGGTGTTTATTTATTCTTAGGTAGTTGCTCTGTTGATTGTGGTATTTAGTTTGTTACAAATTTGAATTTAAGATTAATATAATAAATTGAAAAATGTTTTTGGATTGCTTGATTTAAAAAAAAATTGTGGATTTTCATATATAATTTATAATCTTCGAGCTTTCTTTTTTTATTATTTTATTACAAATTATATTTTGGTCAAAATTTTTATACCCTACACCACCATAGTGGGGAGGGTATATTGGATTTGTGCTGATGTTTGTAACGCCCAGAAATATTGGTCACACACCCACCTTAAACTCATCAGCACTTTCACGATCGACTCAGAATCATTTTCTTCAAAAAAAAAAAAAATAAATAAAAATGAATTGGATTAAAAAAATATGTATGTATGTACATATATAGTTGTTGTTTATTTAATTTAAAATATTTTTAAAATTTAGTTTTTTCTGGATAATGGTGATTCAATTTGTAAAAGTCGACTGTGCTTTTCTGTAAAACGTTTTAATTCCAATTGTTATATAATTCTTATTATTTAACAGTTGTAAAAGACAATGGCCAACAATTACCAAGTCAGGCATAATGTAATGTATTTATGTAAATACTGTTTGTTATTTCATGCACCCTTTAAGGCTTTTTTTAAGATAATTTCCATTTCTTTAAAGCTTTAAGTGTCAATCTTATGTTAAAAGCTACAAGCTTGGCATGCAGGGTATATTGAAATTCATTGCATTCCATTGTATTTTTAAATAAATTTATTTATTAAGAAAACACGAGAAGACACACATATTATCTTTCCAATCACAATTAATAACCTTAAAAGAGCTTAAAACCAAACAAGCACAACCCAAACAGAAAATTACTTTAAGTTTCTTTAGACTGTGACTGAGATCGTAATATTATACTTAAAAAAAAAAGATAATTTTTCATGTGTCAAGCAAAAGAAAAATTATGGCCTAAAAGTGGATAAGAAATTTAATATAAATAATAAAATGCTGTTTACGACCAAAAAGCTGCAATGTTTTAATTTAGTGCTTAAGATAAAATTTGATTTTAATTTAACACTAAACACTAAACTAAATTAATTAATAAATAGCAGCATGTTCTTTTCATTAAGTTTTTTTTTTTTAAAAATTTTTAAGAAAATGTTGCTATTAAATTTAAAAATTTTATATACGATTCTTATTGAAACGAATATGAGCATTATGAGACCTTGAAAGACGTTGAACCAGCAGCGGCTAATAAATGTTTTGTTTGCTAAAACTAATTTGTCATTTTTAGTTTAAAGCACTTAGCGCCATGCTAATACGAGTATAGCAAATACTTTGCCTTTAAACCATTACTCGTACACTTTAAAAACACACATACATACATACATATTTTATTCATTATTCAAACAATTTTTCAACTTATTTACTTAAGCTAAAGTTAATGTTCTTAGAATTACAAATTTGCATTAATGCCAGTATCAATATACAAATATATTGGCATAAATACATTTATTTATGAATGTAACGAACTGTATGTGAGAAAGATTTTCTCTAAAGATTATTGAAAATAATTTACACAACATCTGTGGCATTCAATAGAAATTATATTTGTATGTATGTATATTGACTAGAGCGAGAAGTGCACGTACTTATTAATTTTGCCAATACTCTTGCAGATGTGTTTATAAACAACAATAGTCCGCATTCATAGCAAGCAGAGGGGAGAAAACTTAAATAATCGATTATTTACTGTAGACAATACAATTAACAACAAAGTTAATAAATATTTTCTGAATAAAATACATTGTTAATATAAAAACAATCACAGGCATTCAATATTTCGGGAAGACTTAATATATTCTTTAAGATTTACAACTCTTTGCTATTTGTTGCACTTGAATTTAGTTCAATATCTTTAAGGGCTAGAAAGTTATAACGTTTTATTTGACACTAACTACAAATTAATAACAATTATACGCCCCCTAGTGAGATGTATCAAACAATCATAAAGAATTTTATTATACCCACCACCAATAATATGATTACGCTTTTTTGAGTAAATATTTGCCAAATGTGAGCGTACCTTAACAATTGTGTAAGTAAATTAATCTGTATTATTTTACACAGTTTAAGACCCGTTTTCTCAATGTGTCGACAAACTGCCTGGTACTAAATGTCGACATAAATTTATTATACTATGTTTCCACGGCACGTGCTTTGCTCTCTATTCATGCTTCACACCCCAATCATGTGCGAAACAACTTGCTTCACCATACAAAATTTTGAGAGCGAATCAAGTAGATTCATATTGAATCTACTTGCGAAGCACGAAAAATTGCACTCTTCTCTAATTTTTATCGCAATTTTATCTGCACTAGCTGTAAAAATTTAATATTATTGTAAACAAAGCAAATTATTTTCTTGTTGCTGGAAGTAAAGAAAGTAAATACGTACGAATGTATGTTTTTTTTTCAAATAAGCTAACTAATTTCTACTCACTTTTTTTTGTCCATTAAAAAAAAAATATTTTCCACAAATTGTAAATTCTGTTTTTTTTTTATTCTGTTTGTTTATTAAAGACAACTGTCAAATCGAATCAAGTTTATTAGTCATGTAAACAGCATGATTCATTAACATGATTCAGAAGGCGAAGCAGGTGATTCAAGTAGTCGTGGAAACATAGTATTAGACTGATAATATGTCCGTTAACAATTTTGGTTTTCTCAATATATCGACAGAAACATTATTTTCATTTGGCAATACCTCTCAAAATTTATGTAAAAATTGGGAACTCTGTCTTCAAGTGACAAGCTGTGGACATAAATCAGCTGTTTTCCAAACGTGAAAAAATAACAAACAATAAAATCAAAGAAATAAATATTTTTAAAAATAAATAATATCCATGTCTGCCAGGTAGTTAGGTCTGCCATGATAAACTCTTTCAATATTCACTAGGAATTCATGTTCTTTGAATTCATCCTCCGTCAAATTAAAGTTTATTCCTTTATTAAACATTTTTTCTAAAATCTATTTAATTTTTTTACAAAAACCTTGCCACATAAAAAATATGAAGAGCAGTCAGCTGATTGAATTTATCTGTACAACAAATACATAATCGACAGATGAGGGCTGGTTAGTTTTGCGACAGAATAGAAGCAAATGAGACATCGAGAAAACCAAATTTCTTTAATCGGCAGTTTTTCGTTGTAAAAGAAGATAATGAGAAAACAGCCCTAAGACAAAATTTTCATTATATAATCCAGACAATAAGAGAATTTACAATAATGTCTTCAATATTGTTATTAATGCAACTTGTTTCTGTGTGTCTGGATTATATGTGAATAATAATTTGCAGATATTCTTGGGGATTATTATTAAAATAGCATTTGTACGAGTGTGTGACTAAATGTACGGTCATATTTGGCAAAAAAAAAAAAAGCGTAACGACTTATTTTAGCACAAATATGTTTGACGTGTTTACTCTTACAAATAAAATAAAGCTAAATATTTGTTGTGTCTTGTACTAAATAAACAAAGTTTGTTTTTAAATAAATAAACGAGTTCAAATATAGTTTATTTAGTAGTTATGTCTTTTTGGCGAATATTTGACCGTACCTTAAGTAATTTTGTTTTGTTGATATTGTCGAAAATTGTTAATATAATAAATGTTTTAAAGATAAACAAAAAGCGAAAGAACAAATCAAACTTTTTAACAAACCATGCATTCTATCTATATACATATGTATGTATATAAAAATTAATATCTGTCTGTCTGTATATTTGTGCTTAATAGGAGGCCAAACCCTTAGACTGATCTTCCTGAAATTTTCACAGCATGTTGCTGTGATAATATGCTATATGAAGTTTTGATTGGACAAACGAGGGTGGCACCGCCCATATTATCCAAAAATTTAAATCGCCATATTTTGGGCATTTTTAGACCTACGTCAATGATATGAGGTACATTAGGGTAGGACCACGCCTCTTTTTAGGAAAATAAAAAATCGTAATATAGTCTTAACTACTGGACCGATCGTCATTTAATTTTCACAAATGGATATTCTTAAGAAATAATAAGTTCTTAACTATATAAAGTTGTGAGTTGGCAAAGGGGCGTGGCACCGCCCGTAAATCCAAAATTTAAAATCGTCATATCTTGGGCATTTTTTGAACAACGGCGGCAGTATTTGCTGTATATGATATTGGCACCAAAAAAAGTGGGCAGATCACGCCCCTTTGTTTGCGATATTAGAGGCTGGACCTGTTAACCGATCTTAAATTTTCACAGAGTGCAGCTTTGACTCAGGAATACTTATTACATGATTTTTGACCATGCACACTAGGGTTATAACTTTTTGCAATTTTTGCAAATATCAAAAATACCACCGCATAGCCGTGTGGGGCATGAAAAAATATGCTATCACTTTTCCTCTATCGTGAAAAAAAATCCGCACCGAACGGGTTAAAGTTTTGTTCTTATTTACATATTTATTTTTTTGCCATTAAAACAGTTACTCTTGTTTTTGTCTTAAATATCTAAATAGGTCGTGAAGTCCTTGTTATTACAAATGTGAAATTTCGCTAATTGTTTCTGTTGGTGCTTAAAATGAAGTATAAAAAAAGATATTTTACTTTTTTTATAAAAAACTCAAAAATCTGGTCAAAGAATTTTACAAAAAATAAGGATGGTATTGAAAACTGTAAAAAAATACAAAAAGTCGAAATACCCTTAAGTGAGTTGAACAAGATCCCAAAGGAAGAAATTATTATCGGAAGATGTATCGCTTTATGCAAGACAAATAAATATAAAGAGGAAAGGTATGTTAAAAGGTCTAAGGAGTTACATAATTTGTGGACCAAGCTAAATATAAGAACCATGCGCGTGGATCTTATAAAAAGAAAAATTAGACGGTTGTCATTGCTTCAACGAGAATAATTTTGAAGCATTAAGTAAATCTTTAAAAAACTTCACGAAACCTAACGAATGCTTCTTAAAGCATTGTGTAAGAGAACCGTCTAAAATTAAAGATCATCAGCGCAGCAACATATGCGCCGAGCGTGCGATTAAACTCATGCAGGATATATATCTACAGTGTAACACCATACGCACATTAAACTTAAAGTTTATATCTTATAATTCCTAATATTTTTGTACAATAATGAAAAATCTTAATTTTTAAAAAATAAAAATTTAAAGCACTTTAGAAATCGCTTTCGGTGCGAAAACTTTTTTCACCGAATCAGCATGTTTTTTATTATCAGAACAACATTCACCACATGGTACTGGAGTGGTATTTTGCACTCAAAAAAAAGTTATAACCCTAATGTACATACATACATTTCTTTGCCAGTTTTAAAATCCGTCCAAGTGTTTCTCTATTCGTATACAAGATATCTGTTCAATGTTTATACTTGTTCATGCCATTTTAGTTCTCCGTTAAAGGGCTTGCCAGAGTGAATAGTTTGAATTTAGTTTCCCCCTTTTTAGTTTTTTTTTATACTACTTCAGGAAATCTACACTCTGCACACAGAAATGCAAACAAATTTATGGTGTACTACAACTTCATGCTAAAACTATGTAAGAAAAATAGATGTTGTGTATTGTGGTGTTGTAAGGACTAAAACCAGGCGAATTATGTATTAATATTTACATAACATAGGAATGAATGAACTATTCATTCTTTAATACTGTGAAAATAATAGATTTTTTTATAAAGATTAAGTAAAGGTTCTTCAAGTAACCTCTTGAGAAGAATGGCAATGCTGTTAAATCAAGTGATTTGGGGGCCCAAATCTGAATACCGAAACCAGAGTGTTAAGTTCAGGAAATGTTTTATGCAAATGAATTGTTTCACGGGCTGAAGGGTAATTTTGCTAAATCACATATTTTTTCAGATGAATATCAATCAAGATATCGATCACCAGTATAATTTGCTTGAACCGCATCGTTTTTAAGGATGTATGGTCCAACGCTGTCGCAGCCCACAATGCTGCCGAATCGAATAAATCTGGCATTTATTTTGTGCAATTTTTTGTTATTCATCCGATTTTTATATTTTTTTAAAGTTTTTGAATGTTCTCTCTAAAAAACGTGCTTGCGTGTGCTATTTTCTTATGGCTTTCAGGTCTACGCATTTAAAAATTTAAAATTGAAATTTTGTCAAACCCTTGTGCGATTTTTGTAAAATATCGGACAGAATTTTTTAAAACCTTTACTTAAATTTACTTTTTCAGCTAAACAATAAAATTTGCCAATAGATGCTAAATGTTGCAAAGAAATATTTTTTCTAGGTCCAAAATTAAACGATTTTTAATTTTAAAGTTTTAAAAGAAACTGGGCAAAAAAGTGACTTTACACTTATTTGTATTAAAAATAATTTTTCTTCTAGAGTATATAGTATAACAAATTTATATTTTTCTAAAAGGTATCTTTACAATGATCATTTTAATATAAAGACATGTAAAATGTTGCTATTTTGTTGACCTTTGCTGTTTCGAATTTGATCGATTTCCAACTTTAGGTCATCTGTTCTATAATTCCATAGCTGAAATTACTTAACGAAAAGTTGTTTTGAAAACCTACATGTATTTCTTATTTACCTTTAAAGAATTTTACTAGCGCCGTTAGAAATGTAGACCTTATGATCAAAGTTGTAAAAATCACACTTTGGGATTGTCGTCTAATTTTTTTTTTTTTTTAAATTGAGGGATTGTATTATTTAGTACTTTTGTTAAATTTCTTATAACTAATTGTTTAGAAAGATAAAATTAATCTACATTGAAAATTTAATTGCAATATGTTAATAAATAAAGATTTTATAACATGTAACCAATTAGTTGAATTTCTGAAAAACACTGAAATTTTGATAAATTTTCAAATATCGACAATAATTTGATTGTTTTATGTAGACAAAGTAATTTCCGATCTTGCCCGAAAATCTACATCCCGGACAATATCTACATTAAATTCATAAATATAATATTTTTAAGTTTCAAAACAAAGGGAAAATTTAACATTTTTGCAAGGGTTGGCTGATATATTGCCAGCTTAGTGCCATCTAAATTTGGTGCACTATCCCCAACCACAAACCTACGAAATCTAGAAGTTTCTTTGATAGCTGCTTCTTTGTATCAATAGTGACTGGACTAACTTAGAGAGGTCGATTTATGACATGTTTCTAGATAACAAGTGATTCAAAAATTTTATTCAGTTTTTATAAAACATATGTCAAGGTTAGTTGTCTGAAAACGTAAGATTTGTTGTGTTTTTTGTCTCTTATGTGGTTTTTACACTACAATTTTAAATGTCATTAATGTCAAAAGTAGACAATCAAAAAAAAAAGTGCACGTTGGTTTTGGAACTCAACGCCACTGGGTAAAAGTGACCGATTTTTTTAATTTGTTTAATGAGCTTCAAAAACATTTTCATTGCAAAAAGCTTTCGATTTTAATGTTATAGAGCTTTAAAACTGAGATATACATATATATGTATATTAATATATCTCTACGATTTCTGTATCGAAATACCCTTTAGATGTTGTATAACATGACCCATTTTATTAACTCATTGAAGCACAAATTCAAAAAACGTACTTTTTCTTGGGGGGATTTTTTACAAAAGTCCTTTTAGTTCGAATTTTTTTTTGCAACGTACATTAATTATAAAATAATGGTTTATAAACATGTGTACATACATACTTATATACCAGAAATGCCGACTCAAGAAAAAAAAAAAATAAGCAGAAATAATAAATGTATTCACGGAACTGGTGGTGGTCCATGCAGTATAAAAAACTTACCGGCAATGGAACTGCATATTGACCGAATATACCATCTATCGTCGTCAGCAGCACTTAGTGGCACTGTGTTGGGTTTGTCTTCTATCCATAAAACAATGGAAATAACCCCATCCAGAAAACATACCAAAGTAGCAGTTGTGACGCCTACTACTACAAAACAAGCGACTGTTTTTAAGAAAATTCAACCACGAAAACAATCACATTCATCTAATCTAACGACACAAAATTCTCACCAGTCACTACTGCTAACCTTTGAAAACTAATTACAAACTATGTACATATTTTTATTTTGTAAATAAAACTCAGCTGTTTCTTTCTGTTCCAGGGTTGCCATTAAGTAATGCAAATATAATATATTAACATGGAAAAAATAAACAAAATATGAAATTACATGTCTTGGCAATAATGTCATAATAATGTGGAACAAATTCAGGTTAGCAAAAGTTAGGTTGATTCTGAGAGTGAGGTTTTGAAATAGAGGCGTTTGTTTATGTTAGTTCGATTTTTTTTTTTATTCAACCTTCGAACTTTGCAGTTAATTGCCGATTTTCAGCATATTGTTTATGTATATCGTTTTATGGCTATAACTCGTCGACTAATTGATATTTTTTAAATGCGTAAAACCCAAATTATTTTTTAATTGTTGCATAGGTCTCCAGCAATTTGGCTTTTCTAGATTTAAAAATGTTAATTAGTCGACGAGTTATAGCCAAAAAACCATATTAAGAAACCTTTTGAATAGTTCTTGGATGAACTTTTTTATCCGTAGAATTTTCGATTCTTTTCGCTAAGTTGGGCACTGAAATTCTAGGATTTACTTAAAATAAGACTGATATCACGTCTGGAGAGTTTCATTGGGCACCCTGCAGAGCCAATATTTCTTGAACTTTTTCATAATGCACTGAACCGTAGCAAAAGGTTTGTTAAAAAGTTTACTTTTTGCGCGATTAGATTTTCCTGTTTTATGTTCTTGAATAATAAGAGTTTTTATAACGACAGTAGCTTCTTTACGCGTGCTCATCTTGTTAATTTGTAACAACTTATTTGACTGATAAACTGCTAAAAAGTAATTCAGCAGTCACGTAAACTAACCTGAATTGCAAAAACTAACGGTATTTGAACTGCGTCTCTTTTTTAATTTTAAATAAAGCAGAAGAGAATGTAATGTATGAACACTTTTGTCTCTCATTATTTCAGTTTTTTTCATATTTACCGTTATTTTTAAAGAAAATAATTTTTGCTTTGAAATATTAATTAAAATTGGAATTTTTGGTTTAACATTATTTTTCTGATACTAATTGATTAGAGAAGATATGAAATTTTGTGACTTAAGCCCCTAACTGTATGTTTGTAACGAAATTCCACTAACCAGTTTAATATCCATTCAAAAAGTTGGACAGACAAATTTATTTTAATAGGAATATTTAAATTCCTTATTATTGTTTATTTGACCTTTTTTATTAAGATTTTGGTAATTTTATAATAAATATATATAAAAATTAAATGGTCCATGTATGTAATGGCATCACGTGAGACCGGCTGGTGCGATTTGGCTGATTTTTTTTTATTCGATTCGAAATTCTCAGGAGATGGTTTGTTCAGTAAAAAAAATTCAAAAATTCCGGGTAAAATTGTAATAAAAAAAGCCCCCTAAAGTATGCTGTACAAATTTAGATATTTTATTTGCAAATAAATAAGAACAGGCAGGTTGTGAATACATTTTATTCTATGAAATACAAATCATTAGTAAATACCGAGCGAAGCCGGGGCGTGGCGCTCAGCTAGTTTTATAATAAAATTATAAAAATTTGTATCCTGAAGAAGCTACTCAAAGAGTAGCGAAATATTGAAATAAAAATTTAAATATTTTATAAAAATACCTAAAACTTTAATAATTACCAAAATCGGAATATTAAAATTTTACATACCAACATATATGTATACCAAAAATATACAGTCCTTAACAACTGTAGACTGTATAAAGAATTTTTTCTTTTATATGTTTTCTTTTTTTTTTTGTTCCACTTTTTCTGAAAAAGTATTTAATACCGCTTGCAGCAAGAATTCATGTTTAAAGAACTAGAAATCTGTTTTAAGTACAAATATTTACATGTATATATGTACATATATATGTATATATATATTTTTTTTCCGTCTTCATTTTAATATTGTTTGGCAAAAAATCAAAACATACACAAACATATTTTGAGCGGCTGTGTTGTATAGACAACATCGACCATCAACAGACAACAAGTACTTACAACATGATATAATGGAAAATAAACATCAAGTAAAAGTGAAAGTATTAACAAGGACATGACCAAAATAACAACCAACTATCATTATAACCATTTAAGTAGGTAAACACATAAAAAAGTGTTTATATGTTAAAGGAAATTTAAGAATGGTTTTGGTATTTATGTATAGTTGAATTTTGTTAGTTAATTGTTTAACTTTTCTAGTCAGTTGATGTTAAAATAAATTAAGTCTGTGGATTTATCAAGTCAAGTTTTAATCATTTAAATAAATTATAACAACAATTTTCTAACACTTGAGTAGAGTCATGAATAATCCCTGTAAGAATTGGATTGGACTTTTTTTGCTCTTAAAGAATATTTTTGTGCACTACGATAAATAAGCTACTTAGAAGCCAGCAAGAAATCAAAGATGTGATTAAAACAAAAATAAGCCAAATCCGTTTTCAAGTGAAAACTGTGAGGTCAGATCTTCTATAAGGAAGACAGAAAGTTGGAGAGCAAATAACTGATCGTTTATTCTCTGACACTACTGCTTCTACAAAGTGCTTTTAACAAAGTAAAAGGAAAAAACCTTGTCGTGCAGTTTTTTGTTAAGTACTTACATAAATGTTTACGGAGGCTTTTTTTTGCCCCGTAAATATAAAATACCAGCTGAACCCGGTGTGCTTTTCTACCAAATTTGATGTAAAGCCGTTAATAAACGTAGTAAAAAAGTAGGTGCAGAAGTGTGCATTAGGGTATAACTTTTTTTTGAGTGCAAAATACCACTCCAGTACCATGTGGTGAATGTTGTTCTGATAATAAAAAAACTGTTTTTAAGGTTGATTTGGTGAAAAAAGTTTTCGCACCGAAAGCGATTTCTAAAGTGCTTTAAATTTTTATTTTTTAAAAATTAAGATTTTTCATTATTGTACAAAAATACTAGGAATTATAAGATATAAACTTTAAGTTTAATGTGCGTATGGTGTTACACTGTAGATATATATCCTGCATGAGTTTAATCGCACGCTCGGCGCATATGTTGCTGCGCTGATGATCTTTAATTTTAGACGGTTCTCTTACACAATGCTTTAAGAAGCATTCGTTAGGTTTCGTGAAGTTTTTTAAAGATTTACTTAATGCTTCAAAATTATTCTCAAACCAGGAAGCACAAACAAATAGAACCAACCGTCTAATTTTTCTTTTTATAAGATCCACGCGCATGGTTCTTATATTTAGCTTGGTCCACAAATTATGTAACTCCTTAGACATTTTAACATACCTTTCCTCTTTATATTTATTTGTCTTGCATAAAGCGATACATCTTCCGATAATAATTTCTTCCTTTGGGATCTTGTTCAACTCACTTAAGGGTATTTCGACTTTTTGTATTTTTTTACATTTTTCAATACCATCCTTATTTTTTGTAAAATTCTTTGACCAGTTTTTATAACAGATGTTTTACTTTTTTATACTTAATTTTAAGAACCAACAGAAACAATTAGCGAAATTTCACATTTGTAATAACAAGGACTTCACAACCTATTTAGATATTTAAGACAAAAACAAGAGTAACTGTTTTAATGGAAAAAAATAAATATGTAAATAAGAACAAAACTTTAACCCGTTCGGTGCGGATTTTTTTTCACGATAGAGGAAAAGTGACAGCATATTTTTTCATGCCCCATACGGCTATGCGGTGGTATTTTTGATATTTGCAAAAATTGCAAAAAGTTATAACCCTAATGTACATATGTATGTACATAAAAACATACAGGCACAGTTAATGTTTCTAACATTTTACTGCAAGGAGCTTAAAGTAACATGTCTGTGCATGTTTGTGTTGGGAGTTTTATGTTAATATTGTACATATAAAGTTTTAAATAAGTTGCAATGTGTTAAAAATGTAATAATAAAATAATATATAAAACAACTCAGAGTGCAATATTCGATTGTGCCGAATTTTAAATACCCTCCACCCTGACGATAGTTTTACAACAACCATAGGTAAATGTTTAAACTGTCAAAATTTGCCTGTTGTTTTGGTAACTTTTACGTTTGGTCTTATGAAGCCACTGTATTATATTAATACACTTTGATTGATAGTTTTTTTTTTTTTATGACATTTTCAGAGGTTGTCTGGGATTTTTGCTCATATCTCCGTTATTTATGGATGGATTTTGCTGATTTTAAATAGCAAACTTCTCGAAAGCATGTCTGACAGAATTATTGAAGATTTGGATCCCGAAGATATCTGAAGACTTCAGAAAATTGATTTCAACAGACAGACAGACGGACATGACTTAATCGCCTCCGCTATTTATAAGGATCCAGAATATATATACTTTATAGGGTCGGAAAATTATATTGTGGAAATTACAAACGGAATGACAAACCTTCTCTGGAAGGTGAAGGGTATAATTAAGAAAAATTTGACATTTAAAATAATAACATTTTCTTAATCTCTCTGCTAAATTTCTTATATTCAGCCATGTCACAGAATTTAATTCCGTTCGGAAGTGGATTTAATTCCATTTTTTGAATCTATAGAAAAAGCAAAACGAAAATTTTTTTTGAAATAAAACAACTTTTAATTTGCTATGTGGAATTGTAATTTAAAGCATTTCTAGGTTTTATTCCGAAAAAATTGTTGGTTTTACTTTTCCTATAAAAGCAAAATACGCAATTAATTCCACTTCCGAACGGAATTAAATTCTGATTATAAAGTTATTGTATACAATTTTTTAAGACTAACACCTCATTTCAAAATTATACCAATTGTTTCATAAACTTGTGTATATATATGAAACTCCTACACTTTATCAGTGAAACTTAAAAGCAAATTCTAAGTAAAACCCATTAGGATCTCCCCCAAGGGCATTTCTTAAATTAGTCTTTGTTTATGCTCTAACACTTTTTTCAATGTGTAAGTGATGAGTTTAGTGTCATTATTGGATTCCGGCTTTCTTTTTAATGGAGAAAGTACGTGTTCCACATGACACTTGTGTATTTTTAATGTTAAAACATGCCCGCTTGCATTACATAAGTACACACATATGTAGAGTATTTTAACCCTATAATAAAATATTCACATCACAGCCCTTTAGACAAATCGTAAATTAAAAGCTACAAAGCAGAAATAACAACAACAGAAAGAAACATCAACAACAGAAGGTGTAAATGTTATTGACAAAAAACAAACATTAATCTTTACTTTTCAATAAAAATTTGTATAAAGTTTATAAAAAATCTTTGTTTTATTTTATTTTGAAAAACAAAATAATAATAATAATAAATTTGTCAAAACACTTTGTTATAAAAATCAGCTTTCTGTGAGGAACATATTGTTACATTTTTATACCCATCACAAAAAAAAAAAACAGGGGGGCAGAGCTTTGTCATTCCGTAAAGTCAAAAAGTCTATATATTCAGGGTCCTTATAAAATTCTAAGACGATCTAGCCATGTCCGTTCATCTGTCCATCTATTGAAGGTACGATAGAGCTTCGAAAAAAATAACATAGAACAATAAAATTTTTACCAAACATTTTTTGATCGACCGAAATGTTTGGTATTGATAATTGGGTCCATTAAGGACCGAGTTAGATATCAAAGTTTCTGACTACCTCGATATTTTTCAGATATTATGAAATTTTGGACACATTATTTTAATTATAAAAGAGACAAGACCTGTTGAAAATGGTAGGAATCAGTCCACGATTTATCATGGCCCCCATACAAATGTCTTCCCGGAATATGGCCTTATGGTAGAAAAATGTCTATAGAAAAGCGGTATCCATACAAACTTCTGCAAAAATAAGTTTAATACGATACAAAAGGATATTTTGTTTGTATGGGTCCATATTTTTAACATAACCTCATACAAAGTTTAGACTTCCGAAAATCACTTAAATGCGCACAAATCTTTAATAAAACTCACTATCAATTTGAAATATAACAAAAATAATCCAAGTATACATTTAAATCGTCGTACCAAATTTCATGATTTCATTACGGTCCATATTTGACCGTAGTCCCTCCATATAAAGTCCATTGCCAGAAATCACTTAAACACGCATAAATCTCTTATAAAAATCACCAACCAGTAATACGTATACACATCTAAATTGTCGTACGTAAACCTAAAATAAATAGAAATTACTGCCGAATATACTCGTAAACTTGTAAACTCTTACTTGTTACCTTTTAAACCAGGGGGTTACTCTCTATTGCGATGCGAAAGCAAATGCGATGCGATAAGCATGCAAATTGTACGGTTATCGTGGGGTTACTCTCTATTGCGATGCGAAAGCAAATCCGATGCGATAAGCATGCAAATTGTACGGTTATCGCATCGCATTTGCATTCGCATCGCAATAGAGAGTAACCCCCCAGATTTCTTATACATAATTGCAAGATAAAAGCGTCAAGTAGTTTAAAGAAAATATAACGAGTCTTTATTTATTCAAATGTACACAAAAACAATTTTAAATAAATACGCTGCCTTTGACTACAATTTTACAGTTTATTTGAAAGGTACGGTCACATTTGGCAAATATTTACTAAAAAAAAAAGCGTAACCATTTGTTTTAGCACAAATTTGTTTGACGTTGTTTACTCTTACAAGAGTTTTGCAAGATCAAACAGCATCAAATAAATTAAAACTAAATATATGTTGTGCTTTGGCCTAAATAAGAAAAGTTTTTTTTTTTTAAATAAATAAACGAGTTCAAATATATATAATTTAATGGTTACGTCTTTTTTGTCAAATATTTGCCAAATGTGACCGTACCTTAACACACTTAAATTACAGTTTGAGAACACCTTGATGTTTGCTCAACGATGCCTCACAATAAACTAAACTTTTAAGCGGCCCTGTTTGCTTAATTTATACAACAACGCCATCTTCTAGTAACTTCCGGTTGCATCTAGAGAAGGCAATCGAAAGGCCGTTTAAACTTATACTATGTTTCCACGGCACATGCTTTGCTCTCTATTTATGCTTCACACCCCAATCATGTGTGAAACAACTTGCTTCACCATACAAAATTTTGAGAGCGAATCACGAAAAATTGCACTCTTCTCTAATTTTTATCGCAATTTTATCTGCACTAGCTGTAAAAATTTAATATTATTGTAAACAAAGCAAATTATTTTCTTGTTGCTGGAAGTAAAGCAAGTAAATACGTACGAATGTATGTTTTTTTTCAAATAAGCTAACTATTTTCCACTCACTTTTTTTTGTCCATTAAAAAAAAATTATTTTCCACAAATTGTAAATTCTGTTTTTTTTTATTCTGTTTGTTTATTAAAAACAACTGTCAAATCGAATCAAGTGTATTAGTCATGTAAACAGCATGATTCATAAACATGATTCAGAAGGCGAAGCAGGTGATTCAAGTCGTCGTGGAAACATGGTATTAATTTTGCCATGCTGCTCGTTAATAACAGCTTGTTATCAACAATGTTTGGAAATAGAAACTTCTACTAATGCAAATGTTGATAAACATGCCGTATGTTGATAAATATGCTGTTGATACCGGCTGTTAAATTTAAATTGAAATACAATTTTGAATTCCAGGCCTGTCAACTAGATCGTTTAATAATACCACACCTCTAAATTTTGTTGGGTTTATATGAAGTTAATAGGCTTCATGGTTTCGATTCAAGATTTGGTAACCAAAAGTACACGTATAATTCGCAAGTTACCTGTAGCAATTCTGGAAAGACTGATCGAGAATTTTGAACCTTCTGGTCAAAGTTATAATCAAAATTTCTACATCCAATTCGTTTGTAACTATTTTATTTAAAACAAAAACCTTTTAATACTGCACCCTCTATATACAAATATATATTTATGTCTTAATAAACATGCATACATACATACATGTACATATGTGCGTATGTATGTATGTATATATATTCTTCTAAATAGCACTTTTTAATGGTATTTTTGACTTAAACTTTATGCCAATTTAACAAGTCTAAGTATGAGCAAAAGCAACAACTATTTGTTTCGTGTCTGAGAGATTGAAAACACTAACGCAAACATTTCATGGCAATGACTGCAAATGTTGTAAACTGTTTGAAGGTCTTCGAGAATCTTAAATTAATGATGTTTTTGTAATAGAGGCGTAAAAGTTACACTGACATCACACAATACATATTGCACGCTTAGTATTTACAGTTCATATAGATGAGCAATATATTGAAAAATTGTCAGTTGCAAAATATTGTTTGTATTTATTACTTGCTATTAGTTAAATGTGTCATGCATACAGTGGGAAAATACATTTTTGGAACAACGAGTAGATATACAAGCATTTTGCATTCTTTTTAAGGTTTGATACTTCCAAGCTCTAAAATTGTTCTCTGCTTAAAATTTTTACAAAAACCGAAGCAGTTACAGTTTGCGAATTTTATTTACAGTTTAGAGTTTTTGTTTGAAATGGCAATATTTTTTCTGAATAGAATATTTGGCAGCCCTATTTTATCTTTGTTATACTGTAGTTATAGTTTTAATTTCTGCTTTAATATTTAATTTTAATGTTGTGCAGACTTTCATTTATTGTATATTGCATGTTTATCCTCGACAGACATGCGAATTTTGTTCACGTCAATTACAAAATAAAACTTTGGCATTTTGGTCATAATGGATTATTGGTGGGTAATTATTTGTGAAACAGTTTAAAAAAAAATTGCAAAATACGAGTATATTAATATTTAAGTAAAAAAATTGCTGCAGTTTTTAAAGAAATATTAACGTTATTTTGAGAATTTGTAAAAAATCGGAAATATGAAATTCAATATCAGAAATATTTATTTGCTGTAATTTAAATATTAATTATACGTTATTGATCGTACAAAACATTAATATTGAGCATTTTTTCAGCAAAGATTTTTAATTTACTGGATGACGTTCACTTCATATGTATGTTATTCAATTTCTATCCGTTTATTTCATATGTAAAACATTAAAGCCAGATATGAACTTACATACATATGTGCATTTTATTTTGGGAGAAATTAAATTATGTGGCATGAACTACTTCATTTTATTTCATTTTACTGATATGATATAAATCAAGTAAGAATAATATCTGTACTCCGCTCTGAATTTAGGATTTCCGGCGAATTAGGTATAATAGCTAAGTAGTCTATAAAATTGTATCATAAAATTGTATATTAAAGAAAAACAACACAGTCACACAAATTTAATTATCTATATATAAAGGGTGTCCCAACTAGAACGCAATTTTTAAATTGGGCGCCATTCGAAGTGTCATTGTTTGACATTTGAACAATTGTTATTGTTTGCTAGTAGAAGGTACGAGGTTAGTAAAAATGGTGCGAAACACGAGTGAACAACGCATTCTCATTGTGAAATTGTTTTGCCAAAATGGTGAAAGTTTTGCGGCTAGAGTTCGCAAATTGCGATCAATTTGGGGTCACAATAATGCTCCAAAGGAGTCAACTGTAAAGATATTAATGGATAAATTTGCCGAAACTGGGTCTGTTAGTGATGTAAAGACAACAACGCGCCTTCGACCAGGTCGATCGACCTAAAATGTCGCAGCTGTACGTGATGATGTCGCTTAAACTCCATCCACCTCAATTCGACACCGAGCTCAGCAAATTGGTGTCTCCAAATCCACTATGCAGCGAATTTTGACGAAAGATTTTCATATTCATGCATACAAAGTTCAATTGACTCAGGAACTGAAGCCAGCTGACCATGGATAGCGAAGGGAGTTCGTTAATTGGGTATTGGAGAGACAACATGAAAATGCTGATTTTGCCGATAAAATCATCTTCAGTGACGAGGCCCATTTCCATCTTGATGGTGTGGTGTGGTTTTTGGGCTGGAGGAATCATTGGACCTTTTTTTTTATGAAAATTAGGCAGGTCAAGCGCAAACAGTCAATGGTGTTCGGTATCATGAAATGATAACCAGTTTTTTCTTGCCTAGAATTGAAGAAATGAATGTGGAGGACATGTGGTTTCAACAAGATGGCGCCACATGTCATACAGCCAGAGAAACAATTCAATTGCTGCATCAGTCATTTCCCGGTCGTGTTATTTCGCGTTTTGGAGACCAGAATTGACCGCCTAGATCGTGCGATTTTACACCCTTAGATTTTTTCTTTCGGGGTTTTTGAAGTCTATGGACGACTCAAGCCTTAAAAGAGGAAATTGGACGCTGCATTAATGAAATACCGCAGCATTTATGCAAAAAGGTCATTGAAAATTTCATTAAAAGATCGCGTGTGTGCCAGCAAAGCCGCGGCGGCCATCTGCACGATATCTTGTTCCATACATAACCTGTCTACTCTACGATATAATAAAGTTTCACGACTTTTTTTTAAATATCTGTGTTTTATTTAAAATTTAAAAATTGCGTTCTAGTTGGGACACCCTTTATAAATGTATGTAACGCATGGACTCCAAAACGGCTGAGCCGATTTTGATGAAATTTTTACAGCATGTTACTGTGACTCTGGAAAGAATAATAGGCTATATGAAGTTTTGATTGTACAAACGGGGGTGGCACCGCCCATATAACCTAAAAATGAAAAAAATTTAATATCGATCACCACGGCTTTGCAATGGCACTCGACTTGCAGTAAAAAAAAACTGAGAAATAATTTAATAGAAGCGACCATTATAACAGGAAAATATAAAGGTACAGATGTACTTTTGCTACGCATTCCAATGCTACCAATAGATTTACCATTCGATTTTAAACAATTTTTTCCTGTTCGGTTAGCGTTTGCGATGACTGTTAACAAAGCTAAAGGTTAATATCCCGTGTAGTATATGGGTATGCTCCTGATGGGCAAACTAAACCTAAAGCATTGCAATAAATACATTAAAATTAAATAAATTAAAGTTTGGAAATATATTTTATAACGAGGGGGGGGGAGCGAAGCACACCGGGTTTAGCTAGTTTTTTATAGAAATAAAAAATTATTTTAAGTTCGTCTAGAAAAATTGTTTTAATATGCTTTTAAAATAACTAATTCATTTAAAAACTCATCTTACAACCAACTTGGTACACCCTACACCACCATAGTGAGAAGAGTATATTCGATTTGTGCTGATGTTTGTAACGCCCAGAAATATTGTTCCAATATAATAATACTTAAAGTATACCGTTCGACTCAGAATCATTTCCTGTGTCGATTTAACGACGTCCTTTCGTCTGGCTGGCTGGCAGGCTACCACGTCCAATCTTTGACTATTTAAAGGATGTGTGAATCCTTTAAGCTATTTTATTGATATAGTCTCTTATTGATATAGTCATAAAAAAATCCTTCAGCTGTTTTTATTAAAAGTTTTGTTTACAGTAAAGTTCCTCTAAAATTTTCATAAACACGAAAAATTTTATAAATTTTGTAAAATAACATCTGACAATCATTTCCAACACAAGTAAGCCATAAAATTTAGTTCTCTGTTACTCGCTAAAGTGCATTTATACAGCTGTTCAATTTATTTAAAGTAAATTGTTGTTTAAAATAAAATTCTTTTCTTTTTACTTTCGTTTCAATATCATTTCAAACGAAAAGTGCTTTTTAAACACAAATTGCTGCAAGTTTCAATTAAGTATTTACTCGTAAGCACTAGTCATGCTGGTTAAATAACCATTATTTTTTCACATTGAAAAAACATCTGTAATTGCTGAGTTGGGTTTTGTTTTTCGCAGCTGTCATTAATTTCCTAATGATGCAAAAGTTTGCTTGTACAAGTATTAAACGGTGTTTAACCTTTTTTATTTAATTGTCGTTTCTCCTACAGTTGTGTTGCATGTGTTTTTGCAATTTAAATTCCTTCAATTGTTGATGTCTTTCACTTTAATTTGAACCATAAGGAGACGCCGCTACCATTAACAAATGTTTACAAATTTGTTTTCACCAATTTTGTAAAATAGAAAGTATTTGCTACTACACCCACATGCAGAATTTACATTTAATCCCTTGAGAGCTCATAAGAAAGGTCCATGGTATTTCGAAAATATTTTGCTATTTTGCCATTATCAAGCTTTTAAAGTGTTAGATTTTATATTTGCTTGTCTGTCTATGCGTTTGGCAAGTAAAAGTAAATGTGTAATGAAAGTTGCATGAACTTTTTATCACTTTTAAAGGAATTTTAAGTAGTTAAACAACATAATTAAAGTTCGACTGTTTAAATGAAATACATACTGTATATATTTAGGAATGAACTTGAAAAGGAAAAGTAACATATGTTGTGTTATTTACTTTAGAGCAGTAAAGTTGTTTCTGAGAATGGTATTATGTACTTATATGTACATATGTATGTTTGCAAATATTTTAATGCCAAAATAAAACTTTCTTTGTATGGGATGATTTTCTTTTAAATTTAAATAAAATAATTGAAATATGTCAGTATTTTAAATCGTATATCAGTATCTGTATTATGACCCTTAAGTACAATTTTCGACATTTAATTTTTTTTATACAAGGTGAGTGCAGTAGCACAGCTGACTGACTTTGTTTACAATTTACTTATGTCAAACGTAATACTTTTTCAAGTGTTTTTGACAGTAGAACATTATTTTACACAAACAAAATGCCTGTTGTTTCTGTATTGTGTTGTATTTGTTGCCAATTTGCTATTATCTTGTATAATTACACCATGATTTCATTTATATGTTGACTGCAACTGCGCTTACGAATCTATCCCCATATTTGGAAGGTTCAATTGCTCCGGTATCTCGTGAATTGCGAATTTTGACTTCACATAACTTCAATGATTTCATAGGTTGACATATTCTACAAATTGACAGGTTTGAAACACGAAATGATTTCCGAATAAGTAAACGAAAAACAATTCAGCTCTAGGCCAGAGGGGGCACCTTTGAACACTTTTTGCTTTTAAGCCACATAAAAATTTATATTTTTGAATTATTGACTTTTTACATAATTTAAAAAATATGTATGGAAATTAACTTTAGTTTAAGTCTACAAGTAACTTATTTTTAGTTTGATTAAAATTTTTTTTTTTTTTATTTTTTTAAGGGATGAAGTCATTGTGTTCAAATATGCCCCCCATACGGAGCAGTTTTGAACGGCAATTTTTTCTTGTAGCACTTATGTCCAAAAATAACATAAACACTTATATTTTTTATATATATAATAAATTCGATTTATTTATTAAGAAAACATAAACATTAATAATTAAAAAATAAAAAAATTCAGATCAAAAATAAGATTTATATTATTAAGACGGAAAAGGCCTTGCAATTTCAGGTAACGTTACATTTTTCTTAAAAGCATCATGATCAGCATTGGATTCGTCATTTTCAGGAAATAAGAGAGAATCAACAATGTTTGGTACTTCGGTTGATAAATTTACATGTTCAAAGGTGCCCCCTTTTTCTTTGTTCAAACCTGAACTGGCATGCCATTTCACGGAAATTTATAATATTTTTTTTTTTACATAAATATCAAATAACTTACCTTAATTTTGTTTGAAATAAATTTTGGACTGCAATAAATGTCTTTCACGAAAGAAAACGATCACTGAACACTTTTTACACTCTTACAAAAAAAAATAAAAAATTTACAATGGCACTGCGAAAAATTGTTCACCCAACTACATTCGGTCGACGACTGAAAAAACTAGCAAAAGTTGTTGATGTTGCTAGAAAACAAGGTTGCCATGTAAAAAACTCGGTTAAGGGTCGGACAAATTGTTAAACTGAGATTTTATCAACATTGTTCAAAGGTGCTCCATGTTCAAACGTGCCCCCCTCTCCCCTACATGAATCCCATAAATAACCACAGATAGCTACAGATGTGAATATGTGAAAGGTAAAGAATTAAAAAAGTTTTATATATATATTAATCATTTAATTAAAAACTGATTTAAAGTTATTTAATTAAAACGTTTAACTTTTGACAATTAAACATTTACAGTCGTCTTCATAAAAATTTACAAAAGGTTTACGAACCACTATTAAGCAAGCGTAATTCTTTAAAGTTGTATTCACAACAGACTATTAGCTAAAAAAAAAAGCCTTTCGTAAAGCCTTGTTAATTCTAAAAAAATTTAAAGCTGGTTCGACCCTAGTTTAAGGCTACTGTAAAGTGACATTTCTCATTATTTCTTTTTGTTTGTTTACATCTTTACAATGAAATATGTTTATTCTTAAATAAATAATGAAAACCTTATTTTTAATAAGAATAGTAGGTAAGAAAAAGTGTTAAATAAAATATAAAATTACAATTAAATATTTCAAATCAGCGGCAGCTCGAATTTTCCTTCTTTTTATTGTTTTTAAATTTTTTTTAATTTTTAAACGCACACAAACTGATTCTAAATGTGCACAACAGACTAGTAATCAAAACAAACCAGAAAAAACTCTTTATTCGAATAAAATGTTTGTGATAAAAAAACAAAAATTATTGATTACTACAAATAAGTTGTTCATGATGGTTCTTACAAGTTTCTTAACCATATTCACTATAAAAGAAAAAAATACTTGATTGTGGCAATTATTTCATGGGCTGTGAAATAACACAGTGATACAAAATTGAATGAAATTGAATTGAAAAATCTGGCATTATTTTGTTGATAATGCTCCGATTTTCAATTTCTTTCTAGATTTAAAAAGAAGAAACTGAGATCTTTCGAATGATATATATATTATCTAAGAAAATTTAAGAAATTTGGGTGTTATTTTCGAGAAAATTGTGTTATAGCAAATTGTGTTTGCTCCACAATAACACCAAAATTTCTCAAGTTTTTTTAGATAAGTTATATATCATTCGACAGATCTCAGTTTCTTATTTCCAAATCTAGAAAGAAATTGAAAATCGGGTCCTTAGCAAAAAAATTACAGGCTTATAAGTGCGCAAAGGTACTTTTTTTATACTTCCATCATTATTATATTATAATTTTAAAATTGTAAATCCACGTAACTGAAAAAATGGCCGCCAGTTAAAAAAGTGCTGCTAATCTAAAGTTCTATAGATCTAAAAAAAACCCCCTATACTATCACACTTAATTCATGTAATAAGTTCCCAGGAAAACAAAACACGTTCGTGCTAAAGTAACTATGCACATAGTTTGTACTTCCGGAAATTGTTTTATTTTAAATTGTTTTATTTTAAATTGAACTCTTAGTTATTATTCTTCAAAAGTACATACATATGTACATACATACATACATATGTATGTACGTACTCGTATGTACATATGTAGTGGACTTTTTCGGCATGTGCCGTAGGCACGTGTAAGCACATCACCATTGGTGCAAATATATTTCAAGCATCCCTTCTTAACACACTCAAGGACTTTTTCTAATATTATGTTATTCCCCTTAGGCGTATTTTTTTTTTATTAATATGAATTGAATTTTTGGAAAAATAACACAAATAACAATTGTTGGAATATTTTCAAATTATTGAAAGAAAATGTGACATTTTTATCAAAGTGAATTACTGTGAAGATATCAAGTGGTTAATTTTACAATGTTTTTTAGAATGTGAAAAAAAACTTTCTATGGGAAATTCGTTTGGTGTATGAGTGTTAATTTCTAAATTAATTTCTAAATAAAACTTTTCAATTTTATCTTTATATTGAACTTTTCGTAGCTGCCATTTTAAACTTTTCAAATTAATATTCAATGAACTTTCAACAAAAGTTAACACAATAAATAATAATATTATTAAACAGAAAATGGAAAACATATTTCCACTGTAATCTGTTGCTAGATGCGCTAATACAAGTTTGTACATACTCGTACACGTACTCGCACTCGTATTAAGCATAATAATCATATGGAAATTAAGTTGAAAATTTATACAAGTAGTTTTTCCGCGAACAAAATTTCATTCTAAAATTGTCATGCTGGGAATTTTTAATTTCGAAAAGACTACAATACTAAAATAAAATTAACTGAATACATGAATATAGCACGTTATTGCGTGATTTTCTTTTAACTTTTTAAATTTATTCAATTTATGCCATTTATTACCAGAATGCCAATAACAGCCAATAGTTGTTTAACAACTATATATGTATGTATGTATGTATGTATGCATGTATGTACTCGTATGTATTTGTTATTATACGCTAATAGGAACTGAATTTTTCATTACGCATAAAAGTTATATATGGTGAAATTGTAAAGGGTGTCCCAACTAGAACGCAATTTTTAAATTTTAAATAAAACACAGATATTTAAAAAAAAAAAACAGCGTGAAAATTTATTATATCGTAGAGTATGGAATAAGATATCGTGCAGATGGCCGCCGCGGCTTTGCTGGCACACACGCGATCTTTTAATGAAATTTTCAATGACATTTTTGCATAAATGCTGCGGTATTTCATTAATGCAGCGTCCAATTTCCTCTTCTAAGGCTTGAGTCGTCGTCGGCTAATTCGTGTAAACCATCGACTTCAAAAAACCCCAAAGAAAAAAATCTAAAGGTGTTAAATCGCACGATCTAGGCGGCCAATAATGGTCTCCAAAATGCGAAATAACACGACCGGCAAATGACTGATGCAGCAATTGAATTGTTTCTCTGGCTGTATGACATGTGGCGTCGTCTTGTTGAAACCACATGCCCTTTCACAGTCATTTCTTCAATTCTAGGCAAGAAAAAAAACTGGTTATCATTTCACGATACCGAACACCATTGGCACCATTGCGTTCTAGTTGGGACACCCTTTATAACATTTCTAAGAAATGAGGATGAGAATGTGTACAACATTTGTTTTGAACAAATTCTTTGTGTGATTGTCTATAAGTTGTTACTTATCACAGGATTTAAGAGGGTTTTGGGTAAAAACAAAATATGATATAAAGCGCTTTATTCAAACAGAATATTTATAGGAATTGTGATTACATTCTTATTAAGCATTAAACACATTCGCCACAGCAGGCTGCCCTTAAAGAAAAGTATAGAAGAAACATATTTCTTATTATTGTTTATTTATTAGAATATTGGTAATTATTTAAGCTTTAGGTCTTTTTTATAATAATTTTAAATTTTATTTCAATATTTCACTACTCTTTGAGTAGCTTCTTCAGAATAAAAATGTTTATAATTTTATAAATTTCTAAAATTATTTGTCATCGGAAAAAACGCATATGAAAACTTTAACTCCCTGGCCCACGATGTCGAACGAAAACGTTCGCTTAGATAAGACTTAAGACACAAACTTGATTGTGGAATAAACAAACTTGATTGAGTAAAAAACAGATACGATAAAAAGTTTGTGTCTTAAGTCTTATCTAAGCGAACGTTATCGTTCGACATCGTGAGCCAGAAGGTAACATAACAAAATATTACAACAATTTATAAAAAGTAGAAAATATTACTAATTATGCAATATTTATAAGTTATGTTATTTTTTATGTATTAAATGTCTGTAAATCTGTATATCTATATAAATATAACGACGTTTATAGTTTTTTTTTCAGTGTTTAATACCGATACATTTTCAAAGTTTGGATAGTTATTTAATTTACTACAATTAGAAGATAACTCAGTTTTTTGTAAAGTAATATTGTCTCTATATCTTTGGTCTGATTTATGTCCAGCAATTCTGGTTTTTAGTTCTATATTCCCAGAAATTATGACACTAAATTTTGGGATGATCTGAAAAACTGTTTTATATATATACTGGGTGTAGGGTATTATATGATCGGGCTTGAGCGACTATACTTTTTTACTTGTTTTGTTTGTTTCCGTTTGTGTTTTTTTTTTGTCTCATCCGCTAGGAGTTGGTTTAGTTTTATTATTTGAATAAAAAAAACATTCTCGATCGAAAAAAGTGTTTTAGCTTTAATATCCGCATTAATATCAAGACATTTTCATCATTTAAAGATTTGAATACAGCTTCCAGATTTTTAATTTGACACACAAATTCTTTGGTAGGCTTTGATAACCTAACATAAAGTATCACTTACCCAGTTTTAATTTCAAATCTCCTTTTATATTATCTTGGTTTTTATAGAAATTATTTCTAAAACAGGGTTTTAAAGTCAGTTTTCCTCCTAAATGTAAATAAAAGACTTTATTTATTTATGCATTTTCTATCCGACGTTTCGTTGGTATTTTATATCATTTGCCTTAAAGTGTTTAATACAAAATCTATAAGACACTTAATTTTTTATTGATGAAGGTGGCAAAATTCTGCCCATTGTTTTCTTAATTTATTTTCTTTTGAAAATCGAAAATTTTCTTTATTTTTTTAATATTTCCACAATTAAAAACGACACACTTTAATTAAAAACTTTTATTTGCATTCAAATTCATATAAAAGTTAAGCAAACATAAAAATATTTTTGACTTGTGACGTCACAAGAAGAAATTTTGCTCTTAATTTAACTCTCACAGTTTTTATAAAATATAACGGACCTGCGCAATGAATAATCTTTATTTGTAATTAATGGTATTTTTTTGGTATGTTTTTCTTTGAGTTATTGTTAGTCCAAATTTACACGACGCAATTCTTTAAGCTATACTGATTGCTTTTTAGACATCGTGGTAACGGGAAGATAAGACGAGTACACACTTGATTGTATTTGCAATTCATGTTACTCTCCTATTCGTATTACATCCCAGCATACCATTCTACGAGCGCTCCGAAAAAGGAGTCAGAAAAGAGTCCAACAAAAGAGCATTTTCGGAGCGCTTCGAAAAAAGATTCAGAAAAGAGTCCAACAAAAGAGCATTTTCGGAGCGAAAGAAAAATTTGCTTGTTACTGTCCTGAGTCGGCACGCAGTATGACTCAGAAATTCCACTTAATTATGTGTGTACCAAAGCGTTGTTGTCCTGTTATTTGTGATTTGAACAAAATAGCTGTACCACACAATAATGATAAAAACAATATTACACAGAGCCCAAAAAACCCCTCATAAAAGACTCTTTTCTGTCATTATCTAAGAGCTCTTTCTGACGGACCATTTTTGACTGTGATGACTCTCTTTTCTGAAGTTTTTCGGAGCAATTATGATTGTTTTTTGGGATCATAAAGAGCGTTAGCGCTCCGAAAAAGGTGTCAGAAAAGAGTATTTTCGGACTCATATGGCTTGCTGGGATACTTATGTGTATACAAGTGCGTGTATACTCTCTACTAAAAATACGAGAGATTTAAACAATAAGAATTGTGCTGTGTGAACACGGAAGAAATTTCAGGGAAAAATTGTATCAATCTTTTCAATGAAAATTGCTTCGTGTAAATTGGGACTTATTGATTTGCATTAAAATTGTTTGCAATTCTAGTTATGTTTATTGTTGCATTTATGTTTTAAACTTTTTTGTATTTAGTTATTTTATTTTTGTATGAATTTAAAAAAACCCGAAAATTTGTTTTTTATTTATTTTCTTTAATAGTAATTGTATTGTTTGTTTATTGAATTTAATGGTACATTCTTGGACAGGGACTCTCGAAGCGGTCTTAAGAACAAAATTTTAAAAATTAAACTTAAAAAAAAACGCCAGAACACTACTTGACATGTATTTCGAAACCGATATTCTAGAGTCCGCATTTTTGCGAAATACTATATAAACTACGTTATATATTTGCCCCTCATTGATAGCTTCGAAGAAAGTAATCTTGAAAGTGATTGCACACAAAATACTTCTTGTATATGGGATGAATCAAATGTCAAATACAGTAAGAGCCTTTTAGAAATACGAGTATATTATTAAAGCATATCAATACATCAAAATGAAATAGTCATAATATACAAAAAAACATATTAAATAATAGAAATGAAATTATAATGAACCACTTTGGTTTCAATATACACTGGTTTCTTTTAATTGAATACAACCTAACCTAAGGTGATGGTGAGTCAGTCAGTCAGGTGTTGAATAAGTGTACGAAACTGATATTTAAGATAACATTGATGATGATAATGGTGAATTAGACAAAGAACACATTTATTAAAACTTATTAATATGTTTTATTACTAAAGGTGACTGACTACTTTCTGTTTATTTTAAAAACTTTAAGTTCTTTAAATAATTCGATTAGTTTTAAATTTGTTTTTGAGTTATTCGAAATATCGATTTATTCGTTTTATTCGAACAAACGAAAAATGAAATGATGTCTAAATAGCAACAGGCATAGTTGAAGAGGTAACAAAAGAGATGACACTTCAGACAATGACCTCAAAATGAACCGATTTATCTTATATAAAAAAGACAAAATGTTTTATATTTTTCTTGTATATAAACATTTTGTCTTTAATATCTTTTTTGAGCAATATTGAAGAACCCATACACTTCAACAAAGTGTTATCCCCCATTGCCTACCGTCTTGCTACTTAGAAAAATTCTGCATGACAAAGGGAAATAAACTTTGAAACGTAGGCACAACATGTTATTGTCATTGGCAAATATGACAAAAATTTTATTTAATTTTCTGTTTTTCTCGTTGTTGTTGTACTTCTGCTATTTGTATTTGTCATAAGTAATAAATATTTATTTTATGTAAAAGCGTTGCAACGCACAAAGTATAAGTAAATATACTTTCTGTGTACGAGCACGAGTACATATAATTAAATTCTATTCAAGAAAGAAATGCTTTAATAAATACTCATAGTCTTATTATACCAAAATAATTTGTTTCTTGAAGCGAAAAAAAAAAAATTTTTTGCTTGAATGCGAAAACGCTTTTTTCTTATTGTCTTCCTACATAGATTTAAAACATATATACTCGTACATACGAGGTCTGATCAAAAAATAACCGTTATTTTCAAATTTCGTGAGTTACGTATGTTTGATTTTCGCATTTTTTTCTGTTATGTTGTTATACATGTCTGTTATATATGTTGGTAATATCAGGCATTTTGGATTGTCCGTTTGTTTTTGACCGATAAAAAGGTTAGTCGTGTTTTGGTATGCTCTTCGATTTTTTACTATTCGAAAAAATGCATCAAAGAAACTGTATTAAGTTTTGTGTATAAAATGAAATTAAATGCGCAAGGACATTTGAAATGTTGACTGTGGCGTTTGGCGAGTCTAATATGAGCAGAACACAAGTTCAATTGTGGCATAACCGGTTTAAGGAAGGCCGAGCAGATGTCAATGACGATGCTCGTCCTGGTCTCCCAAGCACGTCAACAACCGATGAAAACATTGAAGCAGTAAAGAAAATGATTCTGGATAATCGTCGAATCACTATCAGAGAAGTTGCTGATGATGTTGGCATATCGTTCGGCTCATGCCAAGCAATTTTTACGGATGTTTTAGGCATGAAACGTGCGGCAGCGAAGATTGTTCCAAAATTGCTAAATTTTGAGTAAAAACAACGTCGCATGGACATCGTTTAGGAGCTGTTGAACGTCCTCAACAACGATCCAGATTTCCTCAAAAAGGTCATAACTGGTGACGTGTCATGGGTGTATGGCTATGACATTAAAACCAAAGTTCAATCATCGCAATGGAAACGTCCAGAAGAGCCAAAACCGAAAAAAGCGCGTCAAGTTCGATCAAATGTAAAGGTTTTGCTCACTGTTTTCTTCGACGGCAATGGCGTGGTGCATCTTGCACCACTCTTGCCACTAGTTTGTACGGTCAATCAGGAATACTACCTTGAAGTTATGCGCCGTTTGCGCAACGCAATTTGTCAGAAACGCACAGAAGTGTGGTGAAACCAATCATGGATTTTGCACCATTATAACACACCAGCTCACACATTGATGCTTGTGTGTGAGTTTTAGGCAAAAAATCAAAACCGTTATCATGGAGATAAAAGAAAAATCGAAACAGGAGCTGTTGACGAGGATTGGAAAAAACGCTGGCATTAGTGTATTATATCTGAGGGAGATTACTTTGAAGGGGACAAGATAGTTATGGATGAATAAATAAATACTTTTTTAAAAAAATTAAAATAACGATTATTTTTTGATTAGACCTCGTATGTAAAATGAAAAAAATATTTCTTCATAAATATAATATATTTCTAATTTATTTGTGATAAGGGTACGAATGTATTTAAAATTATGTTTCCATAAATAGTACCTATAGTTTTTGATGTTTTGCCAAAAATTAAGCATTAAATAAGTTTCATAAACTATTAATAAAGCTGACATTTACATAAATATTGTATTACGAAAGAGAAAATCCGTAACGCTGCAATTACACGTTCAAGTTTTTCTTTCAAATTTTTTACACATGCTGCTTGTCAAAATTCTCAGAAATTAAAAGCTATGACGTAGGCTGCACGCTTCCAAGCAATTTATTTTAAAAATTTGGTAGATTATTAAATATGTATGTATATTATGTATAAAAAAGGAATAACACAACACAAAAAATTATGACTCCAAACTGTTTATTAAGAAAAACCAAAAAATTTGTTTTTTAAAATTGCAATCAGCTGTTTTCTTGACTGTAACTTGACTATAACACACAATTGAAATAAGAACTTGAAAGCAAACTCCCCAGCGGGAAAAATTGCAAGTGCTTCCATTTGCAGGCTTTAACACATCGTAACAGATTCGTTACTCATTCCACTATGCCTTCTCTCAGAAGACGTTCTAGAAGGCCTTTCATAGACATTCAAAGTTGCATTTCAAATGTCAAATGTCAACAAATTATGGTTTCAACAGCAAACATGAATGGTTTTGCAATTATCATCACTACAACAACAAACATTATTTTGCTCAATTTGTTCTACGAGTAATAAAAATTAATAAAGAGAGCGTCTATAAATTTACTATTTTATCCCTTTTAGACCTGATGCAAAACTACCAGGAATTTCTTTATAATTTTTTAAATATGTAATCTCTACAGTGTATGAAAATATAATCAGTGATTTGGTTTTAATATTTTTATATCCTTGAAGGATTTTTATTACACACACACTTGATGCATCTCGGTCATTTTCATTAATATTTTTAACTAAAACACATTTTTATTGCCTGAAACGATTTCAATTAGTTTCAGATATTAAAATTAACCATTTTTTTTAGTAAATACATGTGCACTTCATTATTTGTAAACGATTAATGCTTTTTTAATAAAACTAAAATGTGACTGAAGAGTTTTGCAATAATTCAAGTAAAGAAAAATCAAATAGAAGAGAAATATGAGAAACAAATATAAAAAACAATCAGCACAATCGATGCAAGCCAGTCTATTTCAAATTGGGTTAACAGCATGAATTAAATAATAAAGGTCCGTTATATTTTACAAAAACTGTGAGAGTAAAGTTGAGAACAAAATTGAGAACAAGTCAAAAATATATTTTTATTTTTGCTTAACTTTTATATGAATTTTAGTGCTAAGTGTGCCGTTTTTAATTGTGCAAATATATAAATTTAATTTTTTTGCAATTTCCAAAAGAAAATAAAATTAAGAAAACAATGGGCACAATTTTGCCACCTTGATGAAAACAAATTAAAAGTGTCTCATAGAGTTTGTATTGAACACTTTAAGGCAAATGATTTAAAAGGAGATTTGAAATTAAAACTGGGTAAGTGAAACGTTTTGCGTTTAAGATATCTTATATTTATAACAAGAATAATAGGATTTGCTGCAAAGAGATTTTTAAATCCGAGTGCTGTTCCAAGCATACATGTTAAACCAACCGACTTCCATAGTTTCGGAAATTCGTCAAGAAAAGCTTCAAAAGAGAAACAGAAAAAAGAATCATGACCACGCTTTTGGAAGAATATATTTCCACCTGTCTAAATGAAGTTTCAACAAAAAAGCTTAGTGGAAGTGAAGAGCATATGGAGGTAGAGAATGAAGTCATTGAGAAAACCATTTTAGTCCTACCCAAAAGTGAAGAAATGCACTATGATGATAGTATACCTGAAAAATCATCCTTGTCTGAGTATAAGCAAACTAAATCAACAAAACAAACTAAGACAAAGAAACAGAAACGGAAACAAACAAAAATAATAAATACAAATAATACATAAGTACATATTTTAATATGATTAAAATAATAAATAATTAAATGTTTTATTTTAAATCAAAAAATTTAAGAAAAATTATTTTCTTTTAAAATCTTGCTAAGAAAAGTTATTTTTTTACATGTTAATTATACGGAAAAAATAACCTGTGACGTCATGCGCAGAGAGAGAGGAAATTTTGTTTACATTCTTTGCGCAATCTTTATTATTTGATTTATGGTTTAACAAAAGCAAAAATTTTGAAACCGAAACCCACCTGCACCATCGATGCATCACGGTCTGAAAGGGTTAAGAATGTTTTTGGTGTAAAGTACTTGTAAATTGATTAATTAATTAAATTAATTTAAAACTCTTGTTTTATATAAACCCCCTTCTTTTATTTTCCTCAATGAAATTTTTATTTAGCAGACCTTTTATGACGTATTAGTTGTTAGACCTTGCAATTGTCCTTCTCAAGTAGGCCTTCTAGCAGGCATGTAACCAGTAGCGAGTAGGTAAGGCCTTGACTGACAATGATACGCCATGTAAAATTAAAAGGATTTGGCAATGCAACTTGAGGTACTTGTGACTGACAAAGAAGGCCCTCTAGAAGGCCTCTTTACAGCATCTTTTTCCCGCTGGGTCATATCAGCTTTTAAAAGTATAAAGGTATTAGTAAAAAGGTGTGAGAGTATTAAAATTTGAAATACAAAACTTGTTAAGTAAAAAATTTTCTAAAGCTCTGTAATAATATTTCAAGGAAATTAAAATTAAAATCTTATTAATATTCACTTAAGCATTAACATGGATTAAGGCAAGAAAAAAAATTTTTTTCATATTTGACATTTGTGTAATAATTTCCTTTTATATTTACTCTCACCATGACAGTTAGTTAAATATAGATTAGCAAACTACAAATATATTAAAACTAAATTATACCAAATATATTCATATAATAAGAAGTATATCAGCCAACTATTGCTTTTAACTTTGATGTCATTATCAGATAAACTTTGTGCCCAAAATATTAAAAATGTTCGCTTGACCTCTCAAATTACTTTAACTGTCATTTACATTTTACGTTTCAACTTGGTTTATAAAGCGGGTGACAAAAAACTGTTTATACTCAACTCGTGTCATAAAATGTTTGTACGATTATATTTATATTTTTATGCATGCAAGCATTACAGGGCTGTTTTTGATATAGAATTAAACTTAATCATGTTTGGAGTCATGAAAGGGGTATGATGTGCTTTTGAAGCTATTTGGGAATAAAACTGTTGTTTTTATTAGTGACAACTCATTGAAGTACGAAAGCAATGGCTCATGTGTTGTTTTATATTTTAATATAAATATAAATATAATAACACATTATTAACTAGTTTTAAGGGCTTATTATATACATACATACATCTACATACATTTATGCTAATGTAGGTGTGTTTGTTTATTAACTTTTTATGTGCCAGTTATTTCCATTAAGTTGTAGTGATGTCCATTTACTTTTTAATATATTTAAGAATATCAAATCGTTAATGCTATTTTGAATACAAAGACACGAAACTCATTGCTTTAATAACACAGCCCAACACGAAAAATGGTGCCCTAAATTTTTTAATTAATTTGGCTCGAATTCCTTTAGCTACAATATTACCTTCATGCTGCCCTAACATAATATTTATTCTACTCAGTAGTTTTATTTTTTTTTTTGTTTTTAATTCTCCATCCAAAGTTGAGCGATATCTCCAAAAATACTGCATGGAATCAAAATAATGTTAATGCAGCATAAGGGGTGCCCCGATAGACAGTAGACGATAGAGTGCCGGACTATCAGTCAAAGGGTTGCGGGTTCGATTCCCGCCAAAGACTCTGGGTAGACGAGTCAGACATATGTAGATAAGTCACACATTTGTAGACCAGTCAGACATATGTATGTAAACTATGGACCAAATTGGTCTCTGGGTGAGGCTGTGAGGCGACTCACACCAGCCTTCCTACCTAACCTAATCTAACCTAATGCAGCATAAAGATAAAATTGTAGCCGAATTTCCATTTTTTTTTTCCTAAATAGAATAACCTGGTTATTAGTTACGTTTCTATAGGGCGTGTAGTTTTATTAAAAAATTAATATCTTGAAAACTAGAGCTGTTACAAAAAAGTGATTTATAAGCATTGAAGCCCAATACTAGATGCATACAAACTGACTAAGAAATCTAAGGCACCAACAAAAAAAATTTCATTTTCTCAGGCTGTGTAATATATTTGTTTAATTTTTAAGTTTTAAATAATATAGAACGCGACAAAATAAAGTCAACACCATCTATATATAGAAAAATGGTGTAAAAAATGTATAGTAATTCATCAAATGAGAATGGCTGGGCCGATTTCTATAAAACTTTTTGTCAGTTGTTCGTATTTTCGAGGAGAAGGTTCTTACGGAAGAAAATTTTGGAAAATCCCTCCGGAAAAGTCGGAAAATTGGAAAATCGAGTTTTTGACTTAATGACTTTCCAACTAAAAAAATAGAAATTTCTTAGTGTAAATCATGAAAAATGCGAAATGCGAAACGCGGAAAATTGGAAAATCTCTTCGCAAAAGTCGGAAAATGGGAAAAATTGGAAAATTGAATTTTTTGTACGAAATTTTGTGTGAAATTATTTCTGTTGTATTATATTATTACTCTAAAGTTTGTCTGAAGGCCTAAAATTGGGGCGAGGCAAAGTTCGCCGGGTCCGCTAGTATATTATAAAAGTAAAAGCATGGCGTAACTACACAAGGTGAGTGCAGTAGCACAGCTGACTGACTTTGTTTACAATTTACTTATGTCAAACGTAATACTTTTTCAAGTGTTTTTGACAGTCATAGTACATTATTTTACACAAACAAAATGCCTGTTATATTAATATTAACGAAAAAAGGTCGATCAACATTTATAATTAGAAAATGCCTGTTGTTTCTGTTGTGTGTTGTATTTGTTGCCGATTTGCACTCACCTTGTATAATTACACCATGAATAAAAGTTTATATTAATATAAATAATTTTATACTAGAAAATCACACTACATTTTATATAGTTATTTAAGTAGAAACAAAAAACAAAAACGTATACAAATTTAATTGATTTATTGTTAAAATAGACCAATTTTTTAACGTCAATATAAAGTAAACAGTGGCTAAAAAAACGCTGTCATTTCAAAAGTAATGGAAATTCTCTTAATTTTTCTTTGTTTGAATTTAAAACGGCAAAATGCCGTTCAAAATAATTGCAAGCTTCATAATTTATCATTAAAAGACATTAAGTTAAGTAGTGAAACATTTGCAATGGAAAGACAAACAACAATTAAGACTCGGCAAATCATAACAGACTTACATAGAAAAGGCAAATCGCAGTGTGAAATCCCAGGTAAAATTGTTGGAAAGCATTACTGTACAAGAAAAAAATTACAAGACAAGTATAACAACACAATAACGTAGAAAATTTGTCTAGTGCAAAATGACCAAAATTTATTGAACAAAACTTTTGAAGATTTTATTGATGTCGTGTAAATGAGCCTCAAAATCACATCTGGCAATATTGATAACAATAAATAATTTGACAGCATGTTCATTCTTTTGATTCAAAATCATATCAATACATATACATGTGCTGGTGCTATAATATTGATGTGTTTTTCATCTAATGTCCCGATTGAAATGGGAAAATTCCACATTTTATTTATACTTTGGGAAATACTCTTCCATTCCTCTTCTGTTGCTGGCATCTGTACCAATGGATTATTATTTTTGATATGTTTTTTTATTTAATAAATTAGGTTTTACCTTTGAAAATTCATCTTTTAATACTTTATATAATGCAGCGCAGACTTCAGACACAATATTGCATATCGATGATCTTGATCTTTTAAACAAGAACATCAGACTTGGGTAACTGTCCCCAGTCGCTAAAAATCTCAAAGTAATTGCCAGGCGTTTTCCGGGGCATAAATATTCCCGCATATTAGTATTAGCCTTTCTATTGATGGGGTGAATGTCTGGTGACATTCGCACAACGTTTTTGTATAAGTCAGGATCATTCATTATCAATCGCTCCCTAAAAGAGACATACCTTCCAAAAGAAAAGGTCGAACCCTATGTTCCTTTTGTGTTCTTTTTTTCATTATTATCAGCTACTTCTCCCTCCAATAGTAAAAATGTTGATGCTATGATGATTGTGTCGTCGTCCATACTTATTAATTGTTGTTTTTTTTTATAATAATAAATTATTTCACAAAAGAAGCAAAACAGCTGATCAAAGTCAATATTTTCAATATAAAAAGTTTACCAATAGTGTAAATTAGCTTCAACAAATTTTGATCAAATTTTTATCAAAAGATTTGGAAATATATTGAATGAATATTTTGATCAAATTTTTGAAACTTGTAAACAAAACATCAAAATAAATTTTCAAAATTTTGATAAGACTTCTTCAAAATACCTTCAATCGTGTAAATCTAGCTTAAGAACAAAAACAAAAAAATCTTTAGTAGTAAATATGATACCAAGACGATAAAACAAAGCTACGGCTATGTAATGATCTGGGGTGGTATGGCGGTAGCAGGGGTCGTTTATCTTACTGTTATAAGCTCTACCTTGAAAAGGGAAGATTATTTCGATGTTATAAAAAAAAGAACAATGTTGCCGCTAGTGTAGAGAATTTAGAACTAGTGCAGAACTGTATTTTCCAACAGGTCAATGGTATACCTCCAAAATTGTAAAATCAGTGTCCCAAAACTTCAGATCATCCTCCGCAGTCCCCAGACCTCAATCTAATAGACCACCTGTGGGAATATCTAGAGAAAGAAATTAGGCAAAGAAGTGTTGCTTGCAAGTATAACCCAAAGCCAATAATACAGGATGAATGGAACAGAATTTCGCTTGATTTCAGTAAAAAATTCGTTGATCCTATGTCTACAATATTGTCAGCTTTGATAAAATGACTACAAACAAAATATTAAATACAATGTTTTACATAATTTCAATTTATCAGATTACATTATATTGCCGCGAAAAATCTGATACTTTTCCATTAAAATTTAATTATTTTTTTATGTTCCTTTTTTTGCTTATTTTGTTTTAAATTTTATTTTTAAATGTAATTGAACAATTAATTATAAATTATAAACATACATGCATACATACAGTCAGAGTCAAAATTAAATATACAGCATGGTGTTTCATCTATGAAGCGAAATATTTTTATTATTTTAAGAAACATATACGTTTGAATCAACTTGAAATTTAATTTAAGGTTAAATGCTTTTTTATTTTAAAACAATTTTTGATAATTTTTAGTTAGGCTTGAGTTCATTAAATTTAATTTTCATTAAATTATTATTTTTACTGAAGGTAGGATTTGTTTTTACAACATGAAAACTTATTAAAATTTTATTGATAATTTTTTTCTTGGCTGAGCTGGGGATCGAACCTGGGTTGAATTTACATGTTTCAGGAATCACAACATTCTTTCATCAGAATTCTTTGCATTCTAACCTCTGCACCACTGCGGTGCCTGCTAGCCAACAGACAAACATCAAAGTTTTAACCAGTGTTACCGGTGGTTCGAAAGTATATCAATTAAACTACAGCACCCTCCATTGTTGCACAATAGCCAGTCGTTGACAATTCTGGCGGTGTGTTTTGGGACACTGTCTTGAAAGACCTAAATTTTCAGCACTTACTTTTAAATTGTCCTTTAAAATTTGTAAGTAGTCTCGGCTATTCATTGTACTTTCAATGAATACAAGATTAACTGGCCCTGCAGCTGACATACAACCCCCAAACTAACAAAGACCCACCGCCGTGTTTTACTGTAGCACTAACGTTCTATGGAAGCAGCTCACTATTTCTGCTTCTCCAGACCTTTCCTCTTGATTTTGACCCAAAAAAATATACGGTTTTTTTCTTGGCACTCTTCCACGAAGTCCATGGTTATTCAGTCGTCTTTTTAGCAATATCTGCGGAGACTTCCCGTTGCTTCAATGTAATACTATTAAATATCTAACCTCCACTGATAAATTTTTGACACGTGCCATTCGATTCCTTAAATAATTTCCTAACTCTGTACATACCTGATTTTATTTATAATTGCATTAAAGAATGCACTTAATGTACGATCTATTTTTTTCTATATTATGTATATTACGTTCTGCATACTAAATATTGACAGCATTTTTAATAGTATTTTCAGTAACAGAAAAAGATAACTAGCTAAGTTTAATAGAAGTTAGCCTATCCGAAATATTTTTATAAAGCGTGATCCATTTCAAGGTTCACTACTATACACAACTCAATGGCGAATCGCGGGCGATCGTTAGTGGAATCGCGTGTCATCATTAAACTATGGTCAGGTGATTCACGAATGGTGGGGCGACTCTGTAATGGGATGAAAATAAGAAAGAGAAGAAATTTGTGCGAAGTAGTTTTGAAAGATGTCAAATAATAAAATCGTATAAAATCCATACCTCTGAGTATCACGTTCTCTAACAAACTGACAATTTTGCTAATTGTTCTTGAAACCAAATATTTATTTTACCGTTACCTGTGCCCATGTTCTGTAACTTCCGCGTCGAGAAACTTTTCGATTAAAATGTGTGGAATAAAACAGAAATGCCATAAATTGAAACAAACAGCTGTTTTTCTTGCAAAACTATGTCTGTAACTTTTTTTGGCGAGTAATCGCTGTCACGTAAGAAAATTACTCGCCAGCTTACCGAAAAAGTGTGTTTGTAAAATTTTTGTGAGAGAGGTTCCCGCTTTGAACTGTCAAATATACTCACAAATAAAAACGCGGCGGGATATAATTTTAAAAAGAAAAAATATTAAAATCGCAATGAATAACAACACGGAAAAGGTAAGTAATATGTTCTTAATTGTTTTTTTTTTTTATTTATAAATTATTTTGTTTATAATTTTAGAAAAATATGCGACAAAAAGAAAAATTGGTTGATTATATGTGTAAAAACTTAGAATTCGCCAGAAGGCAATTTGATGGCATTAACTCTAATGCAAACTCTAAGGAGCAATGGGAAATGCTGAAAAACTCCACTTTAAAAATTTATATGTACAACTTTAATCGCGAAACTATTTTTATTTAATTGCAAATTGTTTGTAAACAACACACATTAAAGTCGTACTATAAATTATTTTGTATAGCCGACGGTTGTATTTTTGCCGCCGTCGTTGAAATTTTTAAAATTTTAGTAAGTTTTGTGCGCCGTCAACTATATTTGTGATAAGCGGTTTCAAACACTGAATTTTCACAGCGGCTTAGAGTTGTATTTTTTGACACTTATAACGTAACGACGTAATCGCTTTTGTTAGTTTTCGACATAAGTTACAGACACATTTTTTTATCACTTTTCGAGAAACAATGGAATATTTTGTTTCACATCTTTTCAACGCGAGAAGTTTTCACTAAAGTTACAGATCATGGGCACTGAACAAAACAAAAAGAAAAAAATGCACCGAGAAAACATTGATGACTCATCTCTAAACGATAAAGAATACAAAAATATTTTGATTGTTGTGAGAATATTTCCCGTACACAAGTGCTCTCGTATTCATCGCTTAGGTGTAAGGCGTAGGCGATGGCGCGCGATTCACACCGTAAAAGTCATCAAAATTGTCAGCATAAAGTGTTTTTAGAAAAAAAAAATTACATACTTGTTACGCACGCGTATTCATCGCTTAGTTGTAAGGCGTACGCGATAGTTAGCGATTCGTAAGCATCGCGTAATCATCGCCAAAAAAACCATCGCCAGAAAATCTCAAAAATATTATCAGGGTTATGTTCATCAAATGTTGGCCGTTGCTAGGTCGCAGATGGTATATCCGTTGAGTAAAATTTTCGATGACTGGTTCGAGCATTTCGACTGGCAACTGGCGAATGACACGCGTATTGTTTTCCTCCAAGGCCTGAATCAAAGCGGGTTTCTCCGCATAAACTTTGGACTTTACATATGCCCACAGGAAAAAGTCTAACGGTGTGATATCACACGATCTTGGTGGCAAATCGACCGGCTTAAAACGCGAAATTATTTGCTCACCGAAGTCTTCTCTCAATAAATCCATTGATTGATGCCATGTGTAGGAAATGCCGCCGTCTTGCTGAAACCAAATGTCGCCAAGATCACGAGCTTTAATTTCAGGCATGAAATAATCGGTTATCATGGCACGATAACGGTCACCATTGACATTTTTAAAGAAACCGGCCCACAAATAACTTCACAGCGTGCTGGACGTGGTCTATTCGATCGAATATTATCCAATAATGAATGCTGGGTCTAAGAATGGGTGATGGTGTTGCAAATAGTACGCTCAGTAGGCCGACTATGTTGACCATAAGATGAGCGAAGTGCACACAACACATTCCTCACAGAACGTGAATTTTCGTAATAAAGTCTTACCACTATGAAGTGCCAAACAATACTAAACGAAAATAACATGAAAGCATGACACGACTCACAGGTGGTGATCTGTCAAAAGAAGGCTATTGGAAAAGGTATCTCCACTTGAATCACCCTATATAAATAAATTTTAAAAATAAAGACTTTTTTTAAATATTGTTCGCTGTATACTTAACTTTGGCCCTGACTGTATGTATGTACATATGTACGTTTAACTGGTCTCATATGTTTCTACGCTTAATACTTTTAAGTTAAATCTGCAAAATACATTTATAATTTATTTACTAATTAAAATTCAAATTTAAGTATTTAGATGTTTTGTGTATAAAATACCTTAATCCTGAATCCTTAAGCTTTCATTAATGACAATTTCAATTCAAACTAACTAATTGTCTGGTGTTACAAAAAAAAACTGTATAAATAATGTATTTGCTAAATCTTTATAGACTTTTTTAAGAAAAGGTGCAGCATTTTTCTCGTTTTAAGTTGTTTTAATTTTCTTTTAATAAATAAATAAATAAAATGAAATGAAATAGGTTTTTTCGTCTAAAACTCTTAATAGCAAAATTTTTATGACTAATCTTAATAGCCTTTGTCATTTGGCAATTTAAGGTCAGTCTCTATTGAAAGCAAGAATACCAAAAAAAAAGGCAAACGAAAACAAACTTTTGTCAAACGTGTTAATCACAATGAGGAGGGCGGCTGGAAACAAGAAAGTTTTCTATTTAGTCTAACAACGAATGGCAAAGTACAAGGAAAGGTGTCAACAGATTGATAAAGGTCAATTATATTGGCATTTATTCCCTGAATTACAAAAATTATTTCTTTACTAATAAACTTTATTTACAAGTTTTTATTTGTGTGTTTGTTAAGAAATGTTGATACCAAAATCTAATAAAATTAAAAACAAAACAAGTAAGAAAGTATAGTTGGTCAAGCCCGACTATATAATACCCTACACCAAGTATATAAATATTATGCTTGTTAAATGATATAAATACTTTTAAAAAATTTATGAAGCAATTACGGAAGGGGTCTTATATGGGAGATTTGACTAATTATGGGCCGACCATTATAAAATTAGGTGTCCTTATTTCTGTATATATGAAAATTATATGTGTTGAATTTTATTTGGATACCAATATTTTTAAGAGATTTATGGTCGTTAAAGTGATTTTCGGAAGTGAGCCTTATGTAGAAGCTATGATCAATTATGGACCGATCTGCACAAAATTCGTAGATGTAATTCGGCTTCATTTCCCACTCATTTGGGGTGAAATTTGTGAGGGTACTTGCATAATTCATACATTTTAGACCAAGGAAATAATGGACCGATTTCCACCAGTTTCAATCCCATCCGTCCTTGGGCCGAATTTTATTGCAATATATTTAAAATTGCGATCTGTACCCTGCACACAAGCTTTACATGGACAGCCAGCCAGACGGACGGGCGGGCATCGTTAAATCGACTCAGGAAGTGATTCTAAGTCGATCGGTATACTTTAGGGAGGTTGACGGACCAATATTTCTGGGCGTTATAAACATCAGCACAAATCCAATATACCATACCCTCCTCATTGCGGTGGTGTAGGGTATAATGACTGACAGAAAAGTAATAAAGATCAAACTTAAAACAATCTAAAATGCTTAGACTATTAAATATATTATGGTCTATATTATTTTGTTATTAATTGTGAAAGTCATTATTTATTTTTATTTTGCCCTGCTGACCATTTGTTAATAATTTTTTAAAATCATAAAATTAATTTGAAATCGTATTGTTGGTGTAATTAAAGTTAGAGAATTATATTTATGTCTATGAGTTGAGCGAATTTTGAACGAATATTCTTTTATAACATAAAACACAAACACTTGTACTGTTTGTTTTTGTTTAATATTCAAAGTTTTTGAAAAAAAATAAATAAAGGGTGATTTTTTTTGCAACTTTCTTTTTGGCAAGACTGTTTTTAACAGCTCAGCTGCTTTCGTGTAACATGTTACGGCTAAACATGTTCAGTTGGGTCAACAATTTAGCCTTGAATTGACTTAATGTACGGTCACACTTGGCAAATATTTGCTACAAAAGACGTAATCACTAAATAAAATATTTTTGAACTCGTTTATTTATTACAAAATACTTCGTTTATTTGGGACAGGTCACCGCATATTTTTAGTTTTTTTTTTATTTGAAGCTGTTTGATCTTGCAAAACTCTTGTAAGAGTAAACAATGTCAAACAAATGTCTGCTAAAATAAGTGGTTACGCTTTTTTGAATAAATATGTGCCATGTCTGACCATAGCTTAACAAATGAATAGCGCTTGCAGATTATTGAATTTAATTATCAACGTTCAAATATCGCGCACTTCTTCTATTTTATGGGCAGTTTGAGCGACAGGCTATTCGTAATATTGTGACTAAATTTCGCTCCAAATTTACTTTAATAGACATTAAAACACCAGCACAGCGGACGGAGAAAAAGTATCCGCCACTGGTGTTGATGACTTTGAATTATCGATTCGACTCCGTGAGTAAATAGGCGCTGGCAAGGTTGGATGAAGATCCACGTTTTTATCGTAAAATTGTGTTCAGTGACGAAGCTCGTTTTTGGTTGAATGGATACGTAAACAAGCAAAATTGTCGTATTTGGTATAAAGAGCAGCCAGAAGCATTGCTAGAACTGCCAATGCATCCCGAAAAATTCACTGTTTGGTGTGAATTATGTAAATTTGAATTCTTAAATTCAAAGACGATCGAAGGCAGGAACGTTAATTGTAAATGGCGAGCGCTACCGTATATCTAATGGGACAATCCCCTAACGAGTGACACTCTGCAAGCTAATATTGAAGAATTTATTCGTGAGATACCGGCCGATATGTTAGAGAGAGTATGTCAAACTTTGACCCAGCTTATGAACCATTTACATACATGCAATCATCTTTTAACATTAAATTATATAGATTGTTCTATCGACACAAATAAAGGTTTCTTATATTTTTTTTAAATTTTATGTGTTTTGTTTTTAATTCAAATCCGAAAGCTCTTAAAAACTTACTTTTTTTAGTAGTAAATAAAAAAACAAATATATTTCGGCAATACATGAAAATATTTAGAGATTATTTTAAAACTGATTTTTAGCTGGAAATATAAGTAATTATAGATTATGCTCCTTTTTCAATGTAACGCAATATTAAGGAACCTAGAGCTTATTTCAGAATTCCATATAAAAAATCGATTTCTGTAGTGAAATATATTGATTTTAGATTATCCCTATTTACAACTACAATTAAATGATCTAGAACCTATTTTGGAATTTCATATAAAAAATCGATTTTTACATAGAAATACAGTGTACTCTCTCTTAAGCGGACGCCTAAGGGACTGACGAGTTTGTTCGCTTATGAGAAGTGCCCGTTTATGAGAGAAATACAAAAAGAGTAATCAATAATCTGTTATATTGTACATACATATATTTATCTTTAAACACTTTTATTTCCAAAACAAAAACATACATATAAAAGACAAGACAAAATAAACAGCATTTTCATTTGTGTTCTTGCGAAAAACGAAAACAATTTAGAAACAAGTAAGAGTGCTATATTCGGCTATATTGAATCACCTTTGTTGTGGATGCATAATTATATTATATGGGTAAATTTCAAAAAAAAAACGTACACAACGAGTTTTGTTTTGCTTATTTTTAAAGTTTTTTCAGTTCGCCTGTAAGAGTGGCCAATTTATGTAGAAATTTATGAAGAATCCGGTGGTACTTTTAGACTCTCAAAAAAATCAATATTTTTGGATTTTTTAGGTTTTCTATGATTTCTATCTTGAGCGTGACACACTAAAAATTCAAAAATATTTGAAATTCAAGCTTACTACGATGTTCTTTTGTTTCTCAAGATTGACTTTTGCGAAAATCACCTTTTCAATTATAAACATAAAATCATGATATACCTTGATTTAAATTTTTTTTTAAAGTTTTTTAAAATTTTAAGATGAAAATATGTAAATTTTTGTTAAAAAAAAGACTTGAGCTTAGAGGTTACATGCAAAGTACATAATAGGCTTGTAACAATGCATTAAAAAAACTGCAATTATAAACGTTTTAAGGAAAAAAACCACATGTGACGCTCAAGATTTTTTTTCATTTTTAAAAACATCTTTATTTACAGGTTCTTTATATATACTATTTACAATTTTCGAGATTTTGTTACACGTAAACAAGAAATAATGCCAAATTTAAAGTTTAACGAAAAAAAGTTTATTCTTTTACAAAAAGTAAATAAAAAAAACAAAAATTCTTCAAAAAACTTAGATTGCATATCTTTTTTTATTTAATAACTATGCTTGTGTAAAAACACATTGTATACCACATTTGTATGTGATTTAATATTATAAACCTGAAAAGTTATTCTTAAAAAATCCTTGTTTTTCACTAATTACAATAGGTTTTAGAGATAAGAAACCAATCACCCTTTTTACATACGATCAATGTCTTTTTTACACGTGTTTTACTGAAACCAATTTCCGTGTAAAAACAGGATTGGATGTAAAATGCAAAAGTATTTGGAAATTGCATCAAATTACTCGTGGTAGTACCACGGTACCAACTGGGTTTAAAATGTATAAAAAAAAAGTACAATTGCACCATATTTGCCAACACTGAGCTGGAGACTTTCAGAAAATAAAAGCATTTTGAAATCGGCTGAAAAACAAATGCCAAATGATTGTAATTTGACATCTTAAAAGGGACTATTTTCAAGCCGAAAAGCGCGGCCCATGTTCAAAACCTAAACTCTAAAGGTACGCTCACATTTGGCAAATATTTACTAAAAAAAGCCTAACCGCTTGTTAAAGCACAAATTTGTTTGACGCTGTTTACTCTTACAAGAGTTTTGCAAGATCAAACAGTTTCGAATAAATTAAAATTAAATATTTGTTGTGCTTTGGCCTACGGGTGCCCCGATGGACTATCAGTCAGAGGGTTGCGGGTTCGATTCCCACCAAAGACTCTGGGTGTTTTCTGCAGACAAGCCAAAAAGCTTCGCAGTTTGTGTTTGTTAAAAAAAAAAATAAGAAATTGTTTTTTTAAATAAATAAACATGTTCAAGTATATGTTATTAAGTGGTTATTTGCCTAATGTGACCGTACCTTAATTTAAAACACCCGTATGGTAATTTCAAAATCCCGCTTTTTCATAATATTTACTTCCAAATCCCGCTTTTTCATCCTTTTTGTTAAAAAAAACCCATCTGGTCACGTTACCTATAAAGTAATAACAAAATATTTCATAATAAAATGTATTTTTTAAGAATACTTGTAACATTTCTGAGATTTAACCTTTTTTGTAGACAGTTCACACCAAAAAGTGTGTATTTTATTTAGAATTTATTAAATAATAAAAAACGTTCTAAACAAAAAAAAAAACCAAATCCTGTCTGTGACAATTTAGTCATGAATTTGAATGAAACAACAAGGCTGGCAATATACAGTTATTCATGTTCATTAGACTGGTGTCGATTGTCTGGAACCAATAATATCAAAGTAGACAACTAAAATTAAAGTTAATGAGTTTTAAAAGAAATATCTAATTTTTAACACACCTGAAAGAGTTTTCAAGTCTGAAGTTTTATGATAGATATTCAATAAATTCTAACGCTAAGCTGGTAAAAGAGCAATGAAAGCTGTCCATTTGTCACTACAATTTCAATGACTTAAACCTTAACTACAAATATTCTATCAAAACTTGTCTATATCAATAAATTTAATATTAAATTTAATTTTAGTTTTTTAAACCACCCTAATGTTCTACTATATAGTATTCACTGTATAAACATACATTTTACGACTAAGAATGTGGGTTGTAAGTAACATAAAATTTTGCATAAAAACAGCAATTTTATCGTTTGTCTGAATGTCTATTTGTCTTTCTTTAGCATGAAATATTATCATGTCTACATTTCTTTTCTTTTCCTTTTTTTAACTTCTTTTTATATATTGCCTCCAAATTTCATTTGATAAATGGAAAATGTTGTTAAACAAACAAAATTCTTTAGCATTTTTTTTAAAGTAACCTAAAAACTTAAATTACTAAATTTAATAAAAAGAAATTACTTGTTGGGTTAATCTGTTTCACAATATATGAAAGTTAAATTGTTGGTGATTCTGAGATTCTGCTATTGGAAGTATTGCTGATACCAATAGTTCGAAAGTTCCATTAAATAAATATGCTTAGAAATTGTTTTAGAACGATGATCAAAACATTGATCAAGCTTGTTCTTCTAGTGTTGATGAGCAAGTTCCTTAGCCTGTAAGTGAAATAACTGGCATTATTAAACACATAGGTGCAAGTAATAGTGAGGCTTCTTCAGAACTCGAAAGTAATGGTAATCAACAAAGTACACAACCAGAATTTTTAACAACCAACGGTAACTCTTGGTAAACAAAAGCACCTCAAGCTCCTTTATGACAGTCTAAATGTACGGTCGCATTTGGCAAATATTTGCCGAAAAAGACGTAACCACTAAATAAGGCCAAAGCACAACAAATATTTAGTTTTAATTTATTTGATTGATGCTTTTTGCTCTTTGCAAAACTCTTGTAAAAGTAAACAACGTGTTACGCGCGGACTTAGCTCTTGTTCTGCAATCATCGTATAACTTGGGTACGCTTGCATCTAGCACAACCTAGCTCGTCGGATACGGATGGATTCTTTGTTATCCGATGATATGCAATCCGTCGCGGTACACAAAATATTCGTACCCGTTTATTAGAACAACATCTTCACATACAATTTCATATGGCCCTCTTTTACCATCAGCACTGTCGTAGGTGTTGGCGACAGGCATGACCAATCCCCCCCGTCCATGCTGTAGTGGTCATTTTCATTGTGTAGATTCTCTTACAGCCCCTAGCTCAAGACTGATGTTTGACTTAGTCTAAACTATCATCTCGCATGCCGTCCTCGTCCGTCTGATTTGTTGGTCTGGTTTGTTCCCTCGACATACACACATACGAAAAGTTTAATTATTCATTATGGAAGTTCTTCCTTTATTCACATTTTTATTCTTTCCTTAAGTATAGTTTGTTAGTTCTGTTAGTATCAAGTATTTCTTTCTCTCCTTTGTTATTTATCTTATACTAATTTTTACATCCGTATTTTTTTTAAATTCTTATATTCTAAATTATTTCTGTTTCTGTTTTGTTTGCCTTTCTAATTTTTCTTACATTTTAATTTTTAGATTCTTATATTCTAAATTGTTTCTGTTTTGTTTGCCTTTCTAATTTTTCTTACATTTTAATTTCTAAATTCTTATATTCTAAATTATTTCTGTTTCTGTTTTGTTTGCCTTTCTAATTTTTCTTACATTTTAATTTCTAAATTCTTATATTCTAAATTATTTCTGTTTCTGTTTTGTTTGCCTTTCTAATTTTTCTTACATTTTAATTTCTAAATTCTTATATTCTAAATTATTTCTGTTTCTGTTTTGTTTGCCTTTCTAATTTTTCTTACACTTTAATTTTTAAATTCTTATATTCTAAATTATTTCTGTTTCTGTTTTGTTTGCCTTTCTAATTTTTCTTACATTTTAATTTCTAAATTCTTATATTCTAAATTATTTCTGTTTCTAAACTACTTCTCTTTTCTGTTTTGTTTGCATCAAATCAATTTCAACATTTTCCTTTTATCTTTAATTTCATTATTTTATATGCATACACAAATCAGGTATTTATAATAATTCTCATATCAATGAGTCCATGTAGTTCTAATGTGAATTATAATTCTAAAATAATGAATTTAGCGGCCTATTTGCGGGTTAACTAATATTTGTTTTGTTTTCTTGATTTTCGTTTTTAATTATTTAGCTTTTCTTTCATATGTTTTGTTTTTATTTTTCAGCTATTTTACGTTCGCATTCATATCAACTCACTGTGCTCCGTGTTTGTTCCTTTCTCTACCTTTTCCTTCTGATCATTAGTTGTTGCTGCACTTGCCTATGCCCTCAAGACTCATGTGTTTTGTTGTCGTTGTTGTACTTATTGTTTGGCTACCGGCATGTGCATTCCGCTGTTGTACAAATGTGATCATGGTCTGATGTTACATGTTGGCCTTATTTGTCGTGTTAATGTGTTGGGTTAACGTCTCTGGTTACTGGGACATTGACATCCCACGTGTACCCTCAAGGATTCCTCTACATTGGCTCGCCATGTACGCGAGGCACTACCCAGCGAAACTCCCTCACAAACGCACCGCGGCTTTGTATCTGGCGTAGGGAATACGCCCGTCTCAGTAGAAATATTATCGCAACCAAGAAACAAGTTATTCTTACAATATTATTATAAGAGTAAAGCAACCGTCTAGACAAAACAATTACGTTATTTGTTCTTCGTGCCTTTTTAATGATTCCTTGTTTCTTTCGCGATAATAATTTCGACAAGTTGTTTTTTTATCCGACTTCTTTTTGTTCTCCACCTCGTGCTTCAACAATTCAATAGGAAAAACAAAAAGGCCGGTCACAATAGTGAGCTCGTTAGTTAAAGTGTCAAAACATATCATGTCAAATCATAAGGAAGTATTCTGTAAGGTAATAAGGTAATGGCAAAATAATTCCTGTTTTTTTTCAATTACTTTCAAACTGTAACAGTATTTGACTAATTTTACAAAGATTTTTGTTTGTTCTGTTTAACATAAATTAAACATTAAAATTATTTCATATAAATATGTGGCAATTATTATTGTTATAAACATTATAATTTTGTATACATTTCTTATATCTTATAATCGCAACAAACGTTACACAAATTTGTGCTAAAACAAGTGATTAACGCTTTTGTGTAAATATTTGCCAAATGTGACCGTACCTTTAGAACGAACTAGTCATGTCGCAACTACTTCTGACAAACTCATGGGGTGATTCTAAAGTGTTTCTAATGGAAACAGAAAAGGAAACGCTTATTTGGTGCAATATATTTATTGGTTAAAGAAAAATTAGAAATCTTCCCTATGACAAGTTATGAGAATGACAATTTCAAGCAATAACTATTGATTAAAGAACTGGTTCCAGAACAGTCTTAAATAATGTATGCTGATTATATAATAATTCTGTAATAATTCAGGAGGTGACAATTTAACATCGACTATCATTCAATCATTAATCCCACAGCCCAAACTAACACGTGTAGTGGACAAGTTGTAGTTATTAAAACACATTTTTTATTTTGCACTAAATATTAATGACAAATAATATTTTGGATGGTGATATCAGTTTTAACTAGATACACTAAATGCTTTGTAGTAGTAATAAAACTGCCATATAAAAATCTGTTTTTCCTTTCAAATATTTATAATTTTTTATTTATTATTTCAGATCTGTGAAAATGACTACAAATAATTCTGTGTACCAAAAATACTTAAATCGCAATTTGAAATTTAAACATAAAACTTTATTTATTAATTTTATTGCATTTCTTTTATTTATTTATTATATTTTTTGTAAGAATTAAGTTTAGCTCAAAATTCTAATATGCGTAATATGTGTTTAATATTAATATACTTTACAAGAATAAAAAATAAATATAAAATAATTTTAAACTACCCCCTGGCCCGCGATGTCGAACGATAACGTTCGCTTAGATAAAACTTAAGACACAAACTTGATTGTGGAATAAAAAAACTTGATTGAGTAAAAATCAGATACGATAAAAAGGTTGTGTCTTAAGTCTAATTTAAGCGAACGTTATCGTTCGACATCGTGGGCCAGGGGTTGTGTTTTTTTTTATTTATCAAATACCAAAAATTCAGCACACATACACACCGACCACACGCAAAAACTAAATGCTGCCAAAAAAATATGACAACTTGAAATTTCTGGATTTTTCATATCTTAATACCAGACGCACAGCATTTTCAGCAAGCTGTCTTTTTTAATTTAATTGCACGAGTAGTTTTTACGACATACATGAGTCACCCTGTTGTGGAATAATCTTTTTTGAAAATGGCTCACATACTTTAGGGCTTCATATATTCACCTTTATTCGAACGCCTTAAAATATGTGAAGATTTTGTTAGTATTTGAAATTAGTTTTTTTCCTTAGCATTCTACTGTTTATGATGTTGGCCTGGTGTTAGGACATAATTTTTAAATTTAACATTTAGCTAACAAAAAAAAAAACAGGAACGAAAAAAATTGTGTTAGGATAAAAATAAAAAACTAAAAACCAAATCCCAATTAAAAACAATTTATGGATTTTTTAATTACATACCTATTTATGTTTAATCTTCTATATACAGTGGCTCAAAACTTATTTTATGCAGAACATTTTTTTTTGTTCTCAAAGCTCTATAAAGAGAAAACTAACGGAACTAACAGAAATTGGTGTCATTTGAAAGAAAAAATTTCAATTTATTACAAAAATATAAATTTTAATATATTAAAACTAAACGTCACAATTTATTTTATGAAATTAAAACTAACAATAACAAGATTTAATATTTTAATATATTTAAGTCGATTTGGCATAGTTGATTTCTATAATTGACGGTGTGGTGTGGTGGCAGTGTCATTAAATATAGGCAGTTATATATTAGCCACGTTTGCACAATATCTGATTTGCGCTTTCGATTGTTATCCTGGTAAAATCGAAAGTCTGATCTTATACCCAGGTTCTCTGCTCTTCCCACCAAGTTGTTCTTCAGAATCTGAAAGTTCTGTATTTGATTTCCGCCAAGCACACGATATGCCACCTGCACCGAAACTTAGGTGAACTTGGATTCATCGGCGAAAATGACCGAATTACAAAATGCACATACTTTGCAAACATGTTATTTGGTGAAATTATAGCCTGCACTATCGATTTTTCGAATTTATAAACGGTTTCTTGTGTGGATCTCGGATATTAAATTCATTTTGCCACAACACACGACAAACAGTTCCAAAGCAACATTGTTTCCTAGGTCATCTTTAATTTTGGAGGATAGCTGTGAAGCTGATAGCCATGGATTTGCAATTATTTTTCTTAAAATATGGTGCTCATCATGTTCATTGAAAATTTTATTTGCTGCCTTTCTGCCTTTGTTGTGGACCCGAATTTCATGGATGAAGCGCTCAATGATTTCTTGCACTGTAGAAGCTTTTATGTTAATCGTTGCTATTTTGATTAGAGCTAAAGAACAATGTTTAATAAATTAAATTAAAAGTATGTTTTAGATTTTAGTTTAAACAATAATTAAAAAATTTGTTATAATTATTTTAAGCGAATAGTCTGTAAGGATAATTTGGGAATACATAGACTTTTATTAATAAATAAATTAAATTAAATTTTACGCTGTGAGTGGTCATTTTGGAAGAGGTTTAAAACCAATTCTCGTTGTACGCGGACTCATTTCAACTATTTTAAATTGACACTTGACGTTACAAGATCGAACTCATAATTCAACCGAAAATATTGATAGAAATAGCAAAACGAAAAACCAACAACGCTGCATTGACCTATTGGTACAGTAAAAATTGTCTACATAATATAAGCTGTGACGTGAAAAAATTAGCACATTTTTGTTTTTTTTTTTTTGTTTTAATATATTTAAAATACATACATTTTTGCAATAAATGTTTGTTTCTATTAAATGGCAAGCACCTGTTAGTTTTTTTGTTAGGGAGCTTTGTAAACAAACAAAAAATATACTACATAAAATAAGCTGTGAGCCACTGTACATATATTTTAATATGTTTACATTTAAATGTTTTATAAAGTTTTAACAAATTATGCTACTTTTACACAGTTTTTTAAAGGCAAGTTAAAAAATAACATTCTTAATGGGCCATTAGCCAATGCCACTTAAAGTAAAAATATGAAGCAACATGTTCGATTCAGTTATAGGCCGGATTTACTTTTAGTTTTAAACATGTAATTGATGCATGCAGCAAAAATTTATCTTTTATAGTTTTCAGCGAAAATACTTTAGTGTCAAATTGGCTGCCATGGCGGGTTAGATTTAGCTGTAATAAAAAATAATTAAATTTTTATTTCATATGATTGCCACAAACATATACTTAGTTACCACTATCATATATAGATTGCTACAATCACGGTATAACTATATAAGGTAAGTGCAAATCGACAACAAATACAACACAAAACAGAAAAAACAGACATTTTGTTTGTGTAAAATAATGTACTACTGTCAAAAACACTTGAAAAAGTATTACGTTTGACCGCGTTTTCACTATGTTTTCACTATGTCATTTTTGTTGTCAAATTGTCAAAATTGTTGGCAATGGTATGAAAACGGGTTGTCATATGGCGGCATCTATGACGTGATCTATGATTGCAAACAAGAAAAATTTGCTCGTTACTGTCCTGAGTCGGCACGCAGTATGACTCAGAAATTCCACTTAATTATGTGTGTACCAAAGCGTTGTTGTCCTGTTGACGTACGGTCATAGCGCCCAAGTGCATAACGCCCAAAACCCATATTGTCATAACACCCAAACATTTTAGCGCTTTTCCATTTGGGCTAAACGGCATTGCATTTGGGCGAAATATATTTTTCAAATTATAGTCTATGCCAAAACGCTCAAATAAGGAGCTGTCATAACGCTCAAACATTTTAGCGTTTTGCCATTTAGGCTAAACGCCATTGCACATTTTTTCAAAATTTTGTATGCAGGATAGGATTTTCTCCTCTAGGATATACAGAACACCGGCTTCGCATAGTACAGATTCCCTGTATTGTCAATACAATCTGTATATGACAAGATTGTCAATACATAATTCCCTTTGAATAATTTCCTTTTTAATTAACAATAATTTCTATTTTTTAAATAACTTAATTACGGTGATTAAACTGAAGTTCTTTTGTTTTTTACAAATTATAGCTAAATTAGCATGATTAACGTAAAAAATTCAGCTTAATGGAGTGTTATTTATAGAAGGTTTGTTTACCTGGTAATTAATAAGAGTATTAGTTAATATGTAGTGATAATAAATGTTGTAACTAAACAACAATAAGTATGAATGTAATTATTTGCTTATGTTTGGATTTGTGCTGCTGTATGATACGCTCATAACAACACTTACCTTAAAGTATACCGGTCGTCTCAGAATCACTTCCTGAAACGATTTAACTATGTCCATCCGTCCGTCTGGCTGGTTGGCTGTCCATGTAAAGCTTGCACTCAAAGTAAAGGTCGTAATTTTGAAAATATTTTAATAAAATTAAGTACATGCTATTTTTTCGGCCCAAGGACGGTTGGGATAGAAATTGGTTGAAATCGTTCTATGATTACAAATGTTCTACCGAAATAGGGATTTATCGGTCATAATTGTTTGACTATGTTTGCACGTATCCAAACAAAATTTCACCACAAAATTTCCATGAAGCTTAATCACATGTAAAAATTTTGTGCAAATCTGTCCATAATTCACTTTAAACGTACTTTAAAGTACGGTCACATTTGGCAAATATTTGCGGAAAAAGACGTAACCACTAAATAACATATCGACCCATAACCGCCGAAAAAATGTATCCCACAAACTCAAAATTTTACAGGGGAAGGGTTTTTTTAAATAAAATCAGTTTGAATAAAGCCATTATTTTAAAATTTATAATGTAAATATTGTTTTGTGTAATACATTTAATTTTAATAATTTTAAATGATGTTGAACTATCGATTTCGATAAAAAAACAACAATCGATTATGGTGTGGGATACATTATTTTGGCGGTAATGGCTCGATATATTTGAACTCGTTTATTTATTTAAAAAAACAACTTTTCTTATTTAGGCCAAAGCACAACAAATATTTAGGTTGAATTTATTATTCAATATACAATTTAAAATAAAACCATTGATAATTCTTTTATTTCGGCTCGAGTTCATTAAATTTAATTTTTCATTAAATTTTTTTACTGAAGGTAGGAATTGTTACATGAAAATTATTATTAAAATTTATTAATAATTTTTCTTGGCTTAGGATTCGAACCTGGGTTGTTGGTTGAATTTACATATGTTTCGAGAAACACCACTTTCTCTTATCAAACTTCTTTACGTTCTCACCCTCTGTACCACTGCGGTGCCCGCTAGCCAACGGTCAAACACCAATCCTTTAACCAGTGCTGATATTCGAAACAATTAACAACCGGTTCGCTTAAAAAAATTATATTTTTGTCAAATTTTGATAAAAATAGCGAAAATTTTAAAGTCGCATGCCAGTAACATACCACAAGCCTCTTGAAGGAAATGATAAAACTTTCGTAAAAAAAAGTTACGTTTTTAACAAAAAATAGTTTTGATTTTGCAAAATAAAAGTCAAAAAATATTGTTTTATTTTTTTCTCAAAAGATTGAAGAAAACGCTATCGAAAATATCATCATCCAAGAATCCAATGTATGACCAAAATAAAATCATTTGTTTGGACGTTTAATAAATACACATTATATAAAACCGTTAAAGCAAAAAACATAATCACCCCTATCGTGAATAAAAATTTCACATCAAATTTGTTCCCTTTTCACATTTTTCCTATTAAAATTCAATGTTAAAAAATAAAAGGGAATTTTTATTCACGATAAGGGTGAATATGCAACAACCGGTACGGAAAATTTTTAAAATTTTAACAACCGGTTCGAGGGAACCGGTCCGAACCGGCTGAATATCACCACTGCCTTTAACCAGTATTACTGGTGGTTCGAAATTTGCTGTAATTATCATTTTTCGTTTATTTTACATGTTGCCTCCTTTTTCTTCAGTTTTTTCGTATTCATGCCAAGACTTCGTCTCGAAAACCTGGGGCCAAATTACCGCGTTCGTGATCGAATGAGCTATCGTATCGAAAAATGATTTCGATATCGAAATTATGATAAAATGTACTAAATTTCTTGCTCGATATCGAATGCCACAATCTCAAATAAGAAAATTACGATCAATTTTACTCGATATCGAATGCGGTAATTTGGCCCCTGCTGAATACATTTTTATTATGTTTGTTGTCTACTTTCGTCGACATTTTTTATGTACCACTTAAAGTACAACTACAAACATTAGCTTTAAGAACAATTAAAAAAAAAAATTATCAATAAATTTTAATAATAATTTTCATGTAGCAATTCCTACCTTCAGTAAAAATAAAAATTAAAAAATTAATTAATAATAATTGTTGATAAGTTTATTTAAATATGAATTTTACATTAGGTTTTTTATTCAACAAGTGCCTTATAATGGATGAAACATATGTTGAAGTAGAACTCAAAAACAGCCACCGGGGAATGGCGACCAAACAAATGTAAATAAACAAAAATGGATAAAGTTTTTAAAAATATTTAAAAAAAACTACCGTATAACTTTGTATTGAGCAATCCAATAACAAATGAAAGAAAGAACATCCTCAACTGTCAACTAAATTACCTTTTCTTGTTAGCTCTTTTCTTCAATTTAAGCAGAAGTTTTCATTCGATTTTTATGTATGTAACTCCCCTGGATAAAAAAAACAAACAGCTTATACAGAAAGACGTGTAAAAAACTTATCATCATCAATGACAATGTAACGTAAAAAAATATATCAACTAAAAGTCAAGCCGATTAAAAAATAACTTTTAAGAGAAATTTACTGCCTTTTAGCGGCATAATATGAGTATTTTCTGGCACTAAAAAGAATATTTTTTTATTTTTTATTTTTATTTTCTGTTACAGGTAACACATGATACTACAAGGAAAAGTTGCTAAAAATGTGTGTAAAGTAAAGTAAAGTGAAAATAATGTAGAAAAAATTTAAGTACGTGTTTATGAGGACAAGACACACCTGCTGTTATATAAATGTTAATATGACAAATATTTTGAAAAGATGAGACGTTGTCAAATACTGCCAGTAAAATAATATTTTCATATAATATAAGTATCAGCGTTGTCAACTTGGTGCCTTTCGCACCATTTTTGTGCTTTTTTAAATTTTATGTGCGAAAAATTGCTGAGTTGTTGCGCGGTGCGCGTTTTTTAATTTTTCCGAAAATGTATTTTATCACATTTCTTTTTAAATTGAAATCTATACGATGAAAAAGGATCCCATTAAATGTATTTTAAATACGAATGTATGATAAATGAATATATTTTATCAAATTCGCCACAATCTTTGTTTGAAATTCAAATTAACATTTTAAACATGAAAAGAAAAATGTGTGTATAGCCTGATGGTTTGAACTTTAGACGAACAACCAGGGTCAGAATCCTAGTGGAGGCCTAACAAATTTTACTAAAAAATTTAAAATACAAGGTGGCACAAAAGTAAGCCTCCTATCAGAAAATGCTATAAATTTTGCGAGGCCCCTAATGTCAGTTCTGTCAGCAATATACCGCGTTCTGGAGCAGTGTAGCATAACATTGTTTATTAACGTGTATAAGTATAAAAACTCTTGTTCGTTTTAAATTTGTATTGTTCATTTCCAATATTTCGACTAACTTTGTTGGTCATCTTTAGGGAATAAAATAATTTTAATAATTTTAATGCAGTATTGTCCGTTTCTGATGCCTTAAGTTAAAGTTAGTAAAAGAAACTTAAGACATCACAAATCATAGTCTACCCATAAACAAATAGTGTTAATAAAATTCTTTTAAACTTGTTTATAATTATGTATTTGCTCTTTAAATTTTACAACATCAAAAAATCTATTGTTTTATATCCTTAGCCAACTGACTTTAATTATGCCCAATCTCAAGTAAGTTTTGTATGTTGGCTGCTGCACATGGCCTAATTAGCATTGAATTTATTAAGCCTAATCACTATACGAGTAATTAAAAAATTATGCTTTTAAATACGTGTTTAATCAAATAAGTATGAAACTTCTTAATAATTTTAATCACACTTTCACGTTAATGAAAATAAAACCCAGACAGTCTGGCAAATTCATTTATAACATTGTATCTGCCAATTCAAGGACATCATTCTGTTGTATCCCTAAAGGACAACAAACATCTATAACATTGCTTAATAAAAAGTAAAAAAGTCTGTTAAAAATGACAAATATTTATGTATGTGACATGGTGTCAAACAAAATAAATATTTTTGACAGGACTTGTAAGGACCAGCAAAAGGTTATTTCGATTAGTTAATTCCTTTTGTTATTAGATTTTAATACTTTTTAAATAAAATAGGAAAGATATTCCCCGAATAATTAAAATAGAAACGAATGAAATGGAAAAATATTTAAAGTTTTTTTAAGTAGATGTTTGTGAATTTTAAGTGTTTTGTAGACTATGGACAGTTAGAGGAAATTTAAGAAAATATTTCCATTTCCAGGCTTTTAAAACAAATTGACCTTAATACGAATGAATGAAGAAAATCAATAATTTTGATTATTTTTAAATGATTTTGAATTAACAGAAGCTTTTCGACTTTTGTATAGCTTATAAAATAATTTTTAATGTTTAAAGGTGCTGAAATATAATACTAAAGGAAAGTTTGATGTTTTTAAATAAATTTTCTTAATAATCAAAAATAATTATTATTTATTATTATTATTAAGTGAGGCCTCATGCACTACGACCTATGAGATCTTTTGTGCAGCCTTGAAGTTTCATCATGTTAGATTTAGTCTATGTATACAGCCAATAATTTTGTTAGATGAGAGAAAAAATACATCCCCTGGGGCCATAAAGGCCCTTCCGAGCCATCTTGTTCTGCGTATTGCCAGCATTGGACAGTCGCAAAGAATATGTTCAGAGGTTTCGGCTTCAAGTTCACAAAACCTACACTGATCATTCGCAACATTACCTAAAGTAAATTGATGATATCTAAAGCTACCGTGTCCTGTGAATAATCCAGTAAGTAATCTCAATTCGCCCTTTCCGAGCGATAGCAACAATTGAGATCTTCGTTTAGACAGAGTAATAAACCTTTTGGACTGTCTAAGTCCTGGCAGGTTGTTCCAAAATCGGGAAAATTCCGATTCTACCCAAGAACTAATTCGTTCCATAGTGTATCCACGTGGAATGCCAAAGAATGGTTCCGGGCCTATAAATGGGCGTCGAGCACCTCTATTGGCCAAGCAATCAGCACGTTCATTACCAGCACGGCCTTCATGACCAGGTACCCAGCACAAGGTAAGTTCATTATGCGTGCCGAGTTCATTCAATGATGTCCAGCAGTGCATAACTACCCTAGACCTTATTTCATATGAAGATTAGGCTCTGAGAGCAGCTTGGCTTCAGACATAATAAAAATCCTATTGTGCCTCAGCGTCTCAGACATTCGTTAGAGCATATAATGATGGCATAAATTTCCGCCTGAAATATAGATGGGAATGTACCCATTGGGATTCCCCTTTGAAAGTTGGGCCCATATATGCCAGCCCCAGTGTCACCATTAGCCTGTTTGGAACCATCGGTAAACCACACTTGATCGGCATTAGTCTGCCACCATGCCTGATTTAACCATTCATCCTTTTTAGGTATAAGGACGTTAAACCTTCTATTTAACACCAGAGTCTTTGACATATAATCTGATACTGCAATACTAGGATCAATCGCAAAGATACCTAGTATGCTAATGTGCCCAACCAGATCTCCCGGCAATAGACGGGATATCTCCGGTAGTCTGGATGCACTCCTATAGGCCTCCTCCATTATCAATAAATGTAGGGGTGGGATATGTAGGATTGCACCCAGAGCATGAGTGGGGCAGGTCTTCATGGACCCAGTAATAGAGATAAAAATAATTAAGTAAATTACATACACCAGCAATATTTAAACTTTTCAAATCAACAAAACAGTGCAAAATTTAGATAAAATATCACATTTTATACAAAACTTTTGAAATGTGTGTTAATTTTGAGGTTTTAAATTGGGAACTTTACGAATATACGACGCTTCTGGTGGTCAAGTGGCTTCAGTTCTTGCGTCAATTTGATCTTGTATAGATGTAGGCCAATGTCTTTTCGCAAAATTTGCCACAACGACATCACAGAGATGCCCAACGCTTGAGAACGACGTGTGAGAGACACATTTGGGCTTTCTTCAACTGAAGCCTCAGCGGCAGCAATATTCTCGACGCTACTGGCACTTCTTTGTCTCACTGGCACGTGAATATTTTGTACTGTGCCTGTGGATTCAAATTTTACCACTAGACGCTGAATTGTTGATTTCGACTCGTTGTTGTCTCATATATCTTTCCATCATGAAATGGCAAACCTTACTGAAGAGAAATTTCAAAAGACCGGCTTTTGTGCATGAAAAATACATTCGAGAATATAATTTTTTTTGTAGATATTTGCTGTTAGTTTGTTCATATAAAAATGAATACCTAATGCATTAGAAACAGTTTAAAAAAATTTAAATTTATCTAATTCTTTTAGTATTTTTCAGATTAATTGTTAAAAAAAAAACTTTATTAACTTATATTGTCATAATTTTTTCGAAACACTGCACAAAATGCATTTATTTTGTAACATTTATAGACCAAAAAACAAACCATTTTTTCCCAAGTTTTTTTTTTTTTTTTGTTGTGTTTTATTTTGTGCATTTTTGCAATTAAATCGTATAATTGTGCAGTCAGGCGTAATGTCAAGCTGAACATGTATGTATGGTCATTAAATGCAACATGGAAAAACATTTACAACGATATGGAAATACTGGGATACATCAAATAGCAGTTGACAAAATATTAGTAGAACAGGCATTAAAAATAAGAGTTCATTTTCAGAAAATACAAACACAGAGAAAAAATGCAAAAAAGGAAAAAAAAAGTACGAAACAATGTATTGGCAACATTGTGCAATTAATGTTGTTAAATTTTTAACTTGATTAAAGAAATATTAAAGTTCAACGATTCTGCCTTTAAAGGTCAGCTATAACTGCGAGAGATTGTTTTAATAAAATAAATTAAATGTTAATTGATGTATTTGCAAGTTGTATTTATAGTAATTTCGAATTAAAATTCAGCTTGTTAATGACAGCCGTTTGTTAAATATGTTTGTAAAAGCCAGGCACAGGCAATTATGGTAATTTTAGCATTAATTAAAGCTACTGGATAATGTTTTGCAATTATAAGATTTTATCGGAAGCAATACATATTAGGAATAAATAAAAAGCTTTCGCAATTTGTGTTACTGCAACTGATATATAAAAGAATTTTAAGAATTAAATATCTGTATTATTAAATTTAAATTCCACACCAACACTAGCTTTGATGTCAGTTTGAGAAAAAATAACCCTTAAATGTATTAAATTATGTTTACAAAAATTAGTTCATTTCATCCTTTCTTTGAGTACAATAACAACAATAACATTAAAACGGATTTAAAAAAAAATAAAAAAAGGGTTTTAATCCCAACAAGAAGAGTAAATCAAAGAAAAAATAATCGAAAAAATTCAACATAAATTTAATAGATTCTAATACTTTGTCTTTTATCGCATTGAAAATATCTTAAACTTTAAATTTAGTTTATTTGCTTAAAGAGTATTTTCTTGTTTATAATAACATTTGATATTGTTTGTCTTGTTTGCCTTCAATAAAAGGCAACATTTGTTTTTAAACAAAATCTCAAAAAAGTTAATTAGATTCATTGGTTAACATAAACAAGAGATAACAAGTCAAATACATTATTTTTGTAGCGTTTACCTTCTGTTCAGTATTCCTTAAACATTTACCCTACCCAGCAAGCCATATGAGTCCGAAAAGAGTCTTTTCTGACACCTTTTTCGGAGCGTTAACACTCTTTATGAGCCCAAAAAACAATCATAATTGCTCCGAAAACCTTCAGAAAAGAGGGTCATTACCTTCGAAAATGGTCCGTCAGAAAGAGCTCTTAGATAATGCCAGAAAAGAGTCTTTTATGAGAGGTTTTCTGGGCTCTGTGTAATATTGTTTTTATCATTATTGTGTGGTACAGCTATTTTGTTCAAATCAAAAATAACAAGACAACAATGCTTTGGTACACACATAATTAAGTGGAATTTCTGAGTCATACTGCGTGCCGACTCAGGACATTAACAAGCAAATTTTTCTTTCGCTCCGAAAATGCTCTTTAGTTGGACTCTTTTCTGAGCGCTCCGAAAAAAGGAGTCAGAAAAGAGTCCAACTAAAGAGCATTTTCGGAGCGAAAGAAAAATTTGCTTGTTACTGTCCTGAGTCTCAGTATGACTAAGAAATTCCACTTAATTATGTGTGTAGCAAAGCGTTGTTGTCTTGTTACTTGTGCTTTGAACAAAATAGCTGTACCACACAACAATGATAAAAACAAGATTACACAGAGCCCAAGAAAAACCTCATCAAAGACTCTTTTCTGGCATTATCTAAGAGCTCTTTAAGAGCCCAAAAAAACCCTCATAAAAGACTCTTTTCTGACATTATCTAAGAGCTCTTTCTGACGGACCATTTTCGAACGTAATGACGCTCTTTTCTGAAGGTTTTCGGAGCAATTATGATTGTTTTTGGGCTCATTAAGAGCGTTAACGCTCCGAAAAAGGTGTCAGAAAAGACTCTTTTCGGACTCATATGGCTTGCTGGGTGGGTACAGTGTACAAACAAGCATGTGTTAGTTAATAAATTTGTGTTGAATGAAATGCTTTTGTGTTTTTGTTTGTGTTAATTCTTTTTATAACTGTTTGTGGCACATTTGCAACAATAGCAAAAGGTTTTAAAATGTTATCAGTTCATTGATTTGTTGTCGATATTATAATTACCGGTTTATGCATGTAATTGTGTGTATTTGTAATTGAGTGCGAAGCAGGGCATCCATTTGAATAATCGTGCAATTTCATACGACTAATTATTTGAAGAATTTCAAAATTATCATTTTCGAATAACGAATAATTCGTTTAGTTTTACGTAGAATAATCGAGTAAAACGTTTCTTCTAAAATCTTTTATAATTTTGTAATTAAAAATCGTAATAATTTAACACTATGCCGTTTCAATTTTATTTACAATAAACAGATATTTTTGTATATAAATTAAATTGTTATTATTTATTAATTAAACTTTATTTTTGATAATGAAATTTTTTTATTTCAAAAATCTAAACATTATTCTGTGAAAAACTACCATATGCAATTTTATTAAGCCTTCGTTTTACACATGAGTCTGGTCACACCTTTTACAATTTAAAATGTTATTATAATATATTTAACACTTAGTTAAAGGCTAAGGTACCTTTCCACAATTTAGTTCGCTATCAATATTTAAAAAAGAAATCCTGGAAAGGATAGAAAGGATATAGGACACTTATTCGAATATAACTCAATGCAGCGTTGTTGGTCTTTCGTTTTTCCACTTCTATTAATATTTTCTGTTGAATTATGAGTCCGTTTTGTAACGTTAAGTGTCAATTTAATAGTTCAAATGAGTTCGCGTACAACGAGAATTGGTTTTAAACCATTTTTAAAATAGCCACTCATAGGAAAAAAAAAATAGCAAAAATTATTAACATTTAATCTTCTCCCGCAGTCCAAAAAATCATTAAGCGCTTCATTCAGGAAAATTGGATCCATAACAAAGGCAGAAAGCCATGATAAGCGACACATTTTAAGAAAAATAAGGACAAATTCAGGACAATGAGTTTCACAACTGGTCTCTAAAATTTAATGTTGCGTTGAAACTGTTCGTTGTATCTTACACCAACATTGTTTTAATGGCCCAGTTGCACACAATAAATACAAAACCCAAAAGTGGGTTCGCCTTACATACAATAAAAAAAGTTGTGACACACGTAAAATTCTAGTCATTACTTTTTAAAACTCTACTGGAATAGTTTTTACATTATCTTTAATCCTAGGGGGTAACTGACACAACTTTTTTGCGAACCACTCTACTGTGCAGTCTAAATTTCGCCAAAGAACATGTTTACAAGAAATCTGCATTTAGAAATTCGGTCATCTTCGTCAATGAATCTTATTTTAACAGCTTCTACATTTTCAAAAATCCAATGAAAAATTTGACAGAAAAGTAAAGACGAAGACAAGAGACAGGAAGCGAAAACTAATGACGCGTTTTGATTAATGTTTAATACGTAAAAGTGGCCAAATATGTTCACATGAACTCTATTGTGAAATTTATATAATATTTGTCACGGTTTTATTATAATTTAAATTTCAAACAATGAAGAATCTTTGGCTGGCTGTCCATGTAAACCTTGTGCACAGAGTACAGGTTGCAATTTTGCAGATATTTCCATAAAATTTGGTACATGATACTTTTCGGCACAAGGACGGTTGGGTTGAAATCGGTCTTTATTTCACCGAGCCCCCATACAAATGACCTGCCCAAGTAGGGTTTAAGCGGCCAATAATATTTTTTATGCCCTTATTCAAACAAATTTCGCTAAAAATAAATTGAACATGAAGCCTAATCACATCTACAAATTTTGTTCATATCGATCCATAATTGAATATAGCTCCCATATAAGAACCACATTCGAAAATCATTTTAAAGAGCATAACTTTGTTACAAATGTTGTTATCCAAATAAGAATCAATAAAAGTGTGTGTTTATATATACAAAAATCCTTCGGCCAAATTTTATAATGATCTTCCCATAATTAGTCATAGCTTCCATATAAGTCCCACTTCCAAAACTCACATTTACGCCCATAAATCTCTTAAAAATATTGGTATCCAAAGGAAATTCAATACAAATAGGTTTCGCATATACAGATAACGCTCGGTCCATAATTAGTCAAAGCTCCCATATAAGGCCTCCTTTGAAAATTATTTTAACAAAAAATATTTGTATGCATAGCAGTCATGCCAGGAAATTTTTGAAGGAATAGTCCATAACAGGTCATCCTTCCATATGGCAGCCATTTTTGAAAAATTGTTTTTATACATATACTGTGTAGGTGTAGGGTATTATATGGCCAGATTGACCGACTATGCTTTCTTACTTACAACTAATTTTACTATCTTTAAAGATTATATTGATGACGTCTTTTGCATGAATAATTACACAGTGCTGCAACGAAAAACATACGCCAAAGATCAGGAAGTGGGCTGTAGGCCTGATTGAGTACTATTATATTATTTATTTACAGCACAATTTAATGATACTTATTTGCTATATTAGTATTAGTATCTAGTTGTTTAATTTTAATTTGCATTCCTTTCTAAACCCATCTTCACCAAACTTATTTTAAATAAATAGCACAATAACCACAAAATTAATTTCTAAACAGATAAAAAAAATACATAGCAGCCTTCTTATATAATCAGTCCTTTTATCTTTATTGAAATTTAATAAATGAAATCTCATTATTGCTTAACCAACATTTTCAAATTACACTTAACAATAAACACTGGGCTAATTTTGAAAAAAATTGCTTTTGGTTTTAAAGCCTTCCCAAATGAAAGCAATAATAGAAAGAACGAACCTTAAACAAATATTCATAAAAGATTCATTCAAAGTCATTATTAACAGGCAACAATGAATTCCCTCCGACACCACCAAGCACGAGTACACATTCATTTGTTAATTGCAAATTTATGTCAAAAAAAACTTGGCAGCAATTTTAATAAACATTAATTTCCTCCTTTCCATTTGTGTATTTTTGAGATTTGACTTTATTTAACTTTAAAATGAAAAACAAACAAAAAGCCAAATTCATATTATTGGCAAAAACTCAAAACAATGTATTAATGTTCAATGTTTAGTTGAGTTTGCTAAACCTTTTGTTTTAATTAAGATTCTAATTGTTTATATTCTTTGGTATTTAAAATAATTAAGCAAAGTATTTTAGCTAGAAAAAAGAACCAGTTTGTTGCTTAAAATAAACTAATTAACAAGTTTATTTGTATGCTCATGAGCATTTGAATGGGGAGGTCAGCTAGAAAATTGAATTCACAATTGTGTTTTTCTTTTCGGGCAAAAGATTTTCACACTTTGTTCCAATTTACACGAAGCAGTTCTTTAAGCTTACCTGATTACTAGTGTGACCAAATGGCCCGGAAAATCTAGGACATGGCCCGGTTTTGGAACCATTGTCCCGGCGTCCCAGTGACATCCCCTGGATGGCCCGGATGTTTTATTTTGAATTTAATTAAATAAAAAATATGTGGACTTGAACAACAACACAGTCTATTTCAGTGAAATTTGGCACAATCGCATCATATTTTAATATTTAAATTATTTCTTTTGAATGATTCATTTTAAAATCATGTGTCTATGCATATCCCCAGCAAGCCATATGAGTCTGAAAAGAGTCTTTTCTGACACCTTTTCTGGAGCGCTCATGCTCTTTATGAGCCCAAAAAACAATCATAATTGCTCCGAAAACCTTCAGAAAAGAGGGTCATTACATTCGAAAATGGTCCGCCAGAAAAAGCTCTTAGATAATGTCAGAAAAGAGTCTTTTGGTTTTTTGGACTCAGAAATAGCTCTTACATCATGTCAAAAAAAGATTCATGGTAATTTTAAATACAACAAGTTTTTTATTATTTTTTTAATTGTTTTTACTTAAACAAAAAGGGACTCGCTGCTGCACCGAATTGAAAAGATGTAGAAACAACGATCAAATTTATCGTTGAAATAAATTGGTTAAAACCTGAAGACAATAATGTAGAATTGTTTGACGAGTTTACTAAACCACATCAACGTTGGGTGGAATGTTTCAAACATTTTATTTATTTATTTTATTTTATTTTATTTATTTATTCAGTAATAAAAGCCAATTAGGCCAAAATAATATTACATAGTAATACAATAAAGCTAAGTATAAAATAAGGTTAAATATTCAATAAATTACATGTTACAATACTATCAAATGGGCTCCCCAGCCGTGATAAAAAAGTGTAGATAGGTATGTCAAGATTTAATAAAGAAAAAGAGACAAATGAAATACGGTCCAGTTAGGGATAGTTAGGACAAGAATTACATTAATAGAAGAGATCACAAAGGGTCTGAAAAATATTGCAAAAGTTTTACTTTGAAAACATTATTAGAGTGCGTAAAAATTCGCAACTCTAATGGCAGACTATTCCAATATCTTGTGATCCTAACAACAAAAGACCTACTGAAAAAAGATTTAAATATTCTAGGGGGAACAAAGTGAGGATTTCTGTTGCGGGGAGAAAAAATAAATGCATTGCATATAACAGAAGATCTACCAGTTTTCATAATTTTGTAAAACTTTAGCAAATTGCGAAACTTTCCAAATTCATTAAAAGGACAACCAAGAAAGCATTTCACGGACTCGGAAACATGTTCTCTACGTCGAATGTTGAAAGCAAATCTAACTATCGAATTCACCAAGCGCTTCAATCTAGTAAGACACAATCCGATAGTGCCGGATACAACTTCAAAACAGTAAAGAATCTGTGGCATCAGGATCGCATGTGCTAATTTTGTTCTAACATCCTTGGATAAAAATAGATTAGTACGATAAATCCTGCGTAAAGAACCCCAAATTCTACCCGACACAGAGTCAATATGATTCTTGAAGGAAAGTTTAGAGTCTAAAACCACACCCAAATATTTATGATGTTCAACAAATTCAAAGTAACAATGTACCGTACACTCGTTTCGCGCGAATAATTAAATTTATATTTGGTTTGCCAGCAACATCTGCAAGTGTAGAGCGTATATTTTCGTTGATCGCAAAATTATGGACAAAAGAAAAATCGCAACTCAACCTAGATACTTTGAAACATATGCTATTTCTCAAATATAATTCAAAGTACGAATGCGTTGAATTTTATAATTTTTTGAAAGAATCCCCAACATTGCTGATGCAAATTTCATCACAGGATAAATACGATTTTAAACAAAAAGCGACAGAAAATTAAATTCAAATTACTTATAACATTATAATTGTCTAAATTTAACTTGAATAATAAAGTTTTTTTCCCATAAAAAAGTGGCCCAGTTTTAAGTTTGAATGTTTCGGATTTTAGTACTTTTTTCGGAAAATGTCCCGGTTTCGCTCAAAATTGAGGTGGTCACACTACTGATTACACATATACAAATGTGTATATACTCTAAAATAAAAATACTAGTGATTTAAGCAATTATATTGGGCTGTGTGAACACCGAAGGAATTTCAAGGAAATTTTGCTGGTTTATTTTTTAATAACAAGGGGTTTATATTACTACTTCATTAGCTAATTCCCAATTTACACGAAGCAATTCTTTAAGCTAAGCTTATATGAGCTTTTAGTCATCAGGTTGAGGGGAAAATAGGACGAGTACACACTTGATTGTACTAGCAATTCATGTTACTCTCCTATTCGTATTACATATGTATGTATGTGTATACAAATGGGCGTATACTCTCAAATGAAAATACGAGCGATTTAAGCAATAAGAATTGTGCTGTGTGAACACCGAAAAAAAAATAAGGAACAAATTGCATCAATCTTTTCAATAAAAATTGCTATGTGTAAATGTAAAAAAAAGAACCAAAAGCTCTATCTAGGTAAACAATTTTTAGCTTTTGTCGAAATTGCCGTTTTTGGGTTTCAGATAACCCACATGTGATTGTGAAATGCATTCACAGGGTATGTGGTTCGAATTTCGCTCTGGAAACATCGTTATGTCATGCATCTGATCAGTAGCATGGAAAATTTAAACAAAACAGTGTGAAGGATATTCTTCCAAAGTGTTATTACAGTCACTAACCCATCCTGAGTTGTTAAAAATAAAACTGTATATTTATATTTAATACAAATCAAACCTAAATTTTGGAATAACCTATAATTTAATAAGAATAATATAATTAAATAATATCTAGGAGTTTAATTTATTAATTTAAAATTTTCATGAAAATTATGTTTAAATGGACTTAGCGCCTTTGAACTCTAAACTAACATTAAACAAATCGGTTTGTTTAGTACTTTTGTTTAACTTTTTTTATTTAAAATAGACTTTAATATTGTTTTATAGAAACTAAAATAAAATTCTGTTGAATTATATAACAACATGGCCATTTCAAACATTTGCTTATATAATTACTAGCTTAGCCGAAAACATAAGGGTTTATTGTGTGTCTTAGCAAAAAAAGAAAACACTTAAAAATATTTGAAAAGTGTGTTTCATGATTGGGTTCAATGGATTTAGAAAGTAATATATCCTAAAAGAAAGTGAACTCAAATAAATAAAAATAATGTTGGGCACACAAGCAGACAAAGATTAAATACAATAGTACAAAGCAACAAAAATCTGTATGCGAAACAAAATTTTCATTTACTTTTATTTGGACAGTATAATTTCTTTAACAACTATTTCATTACAATAAACTCAAGCTATAGAAATAATTGTGTATAATGAATGAAAACAACTCTACTAACTTTTATTCTTGAAAAGCTGCGAAAAATGAAGTACAGAATAAATAAAGACTTGCACAGCTTCTCAAATCGAGCAGTTTTTAGACACATTTAAAAGTCCCTACATTCTAAAGAACAGACACATTCTGAATTACTTGCAGTACAATTTCAGATAAGTCAATCAGTGGTCATAAGAGTCCATAAATGTTTACAGAGATTGCTGAAAACTACTAGCGAATGTGGACACACGTTTTAGGATAACACAAATGAAAAGAGACAAGTGTTTAACACCAAAATATGATGCTACAGCAAAAGGCCAAGACGTAACATTCGCGATATTTGTTACAGCAATAAAAAGAATTTAAAATTTTTTGATATTTCTTTAGTCAGGCTCGAGTTCATTAAATTTAATTTTCAATAAATTCAAGGCAAAGTCTTGACAGAAAGAATACGGAAAAAAACTGAAGAAAGGGAAGCAACATAAATTGAAAAATTTATAATTACAGCAAAATTTCGAACCACCGGTAACACTGGTTAAAAGATTGATGTTTGACTGTTGGCTAGCAGGCGCCGCAGTGGTGCAGAGGGTTAGAACGCAAAGAATTCTGATGAGAGAATGTGGTGATTCTTGAAACATGTAAATTCAACCCAAGTTCAATCCCCAGCTCAGCCAAGAAAAAAATTATCAATAAAATTGTAATAAGATTTCATGTTGTAAAAACAATTCCTACCTTCAGTAAAAATAATAATTTAATGAAAATTAAATTTAATGAACTCGAGCCTGACTAAAGAAATATCAAAATATTTAAAAATTAACAGTTCGACTAAAAATAATAGTTGCAATAAAAAGAATAAAAACCTGCACGGTTAAAGTTTGGAAACATGTAATCTGGTATGACGAATTCAAATTTAATAGTTTTCAATCCGACGGTAAATAATGTTGTTGGCACGGAATAGTCCAGAGAATTCAAAGACACCATGTTAAGGAAACAATGAATACATGGCGGCAACTCGGGCCACTGCATAGAATCGAAGAAATAATGTAGATAAGAACGTCTATCATGTTAACAAAGTTACTTTTCAGCCGGATGCTGACTCTAAGAACACTTTCAAAATCGTGGATGGATTGCTTACTAAACAGAATTTCCTTTAAATGCAGTGCCTAGCAAAAACTCCAGACTTTAAGTCGAAGTAGAATTTTTGGTCAATCGCGAAAAGACAGTTGGGATAAAACCGATTAACTCCAAACCATTTGGACGAGCTTTGACAGCCGGTTCAATACGAATGAGAAAGCATTCCAAATGAATTAATTGAAAAATTGATAGAGTGTTTTAAGCAATAACGGGCTTTGGACTAAATATTGAAAATACTATCATTGCCTAAAGTTTTTGAATGGTGCAAAATTGAGTACACACTCGTACGGTTGTCTTTTTTCATAAAAGTTGCTACTTTTTTGATTTGAGCTATAAATTATTTTGTTAAATATTAAACATAAAAACTACCGTATTCATAAAAAATAAACTAGGTTTGAAGTGTGCTTTTAGACAAAATTTTCATACAAAATCTTCCTAAAGTACATTTGAAGTTTACTTTAACTTTTTGTGAATAAGTATAAATAATGTATAACAAAAACATTTTTATTTTCTTTTGTAATTTTCTTTATTTCTGCTTCCCACTGTATTTGCAGATATTAAAAATAACTCCTCTTTTAAGATAAATCATATTAAGTAATTACTAAATCATCCTTTTATTGCTGTAACTTTACCAAATTATTGACATTAATTGATCCTTTAGTGATTTAGTGATGCATAAAGTTAATATCAAATGTTAACTATTTAAAACTTTGATATGACTTTTTCATTCAACTTCATTTCACTCCTATTGACCTTTAATAAAATAATTCACAACTTTAGTTGTAAATGTAATGAAAACCTAATGAAATGCATTATTCAGCAACATCAATATCAATAAAATTTTCAAATTAACATTGTTTGTTACTAAATTTGTATGTACTGTAATTGGCCTCGATTAAATGAAGCAATCATTGTAAACTTTTAATTGTATTATCAGTCAACTGTCGTATACAGTCAATGTATACATACATACATACATATACGTAAATAATTTGTTTTATTTTATATAAAGCTATACATTGATTTCCATAATCCTTTGAACAGTAACAAATAGAATATGTAAAATTGCAATTAAAATAATGCAAAGCTACGCTGATTTTAATGTCCACTCGCATCATTTTGACACAAAATTGTGGCTTTTTAAAATAACTGGAATGGAATTTAAAATAAAATATAAAAAATTACTAGGGAGGTATCAACAAACTAATAAAGACATTGTTGAAGCTTCTAGTTAAAAAAAATAAAGTTTACATTATTTAACTACATATAACAAAGCATAAAAAAATAATTTCTCAGGTTTTCCTTTTTTGTGTAAAGCTAGATTTACACGATTGAAATTTTCTTCAAAATTGCTCTTCAAAATGCTTCAAACTCGTGTAAACAGCAAAATTTTTTCAATATGCAAAATGCAAAAATTCTTCAAAATTTATTTATTTAATAACTATTAATAACTATTAAATAAATAAATTTTGAAGAATTTATTTATTTAATTTAAAATTAATTTATTTAATAACTACATATTAATAACTATTAAATAAATAAATTTTGAAGAATTTTTTCAGTTTACACGAGTTTGAAGCATTTTGAAGAGCAATTTTGAAGAAAATTTCAATCGTGTAAATCTAGCTTAAGTTTTGTTTTGCAATTTGAAAGCTCATAAACAATTATTTTTGTAGAGATTACCATGGTGAAATTAAATACAAGGTGACAGCATTGCTACAACAATTACAACAAGACAAGAACAACAGGCATTTTGTTTGTGTAAAATACTTGCGTTACTGTCAAAAACATCTGGTATAAAATAAAGAAAACAGCATTGATAAAAAACAGAAAAATTTTATTTTCTTTAAAAATTTTTAGCAAAATAACTCAAAAACAAACACACTATTTAATATAATTTAATATAATAGAATTTTAAACTATTTAACGCAGATAAAACGGCGACAAAAATTCAATATTTCATATACAAAATAATTTTGTACAAATAATATACAAATAATTTTCACCATGAATAATCAGCTGGCGCTATGCTCTCACCTAGTATAAATTCACCTTGGAGATTACCAACTATGCTTTTTCACTCATAACAAACCGATCCACTTTATTATTTACCACAGTTAAAATGCTATAGTTATGGTGTTTCCAAAAATTTTTAAATATTTTATTGTTTTTTTTTTCAACAACTGCTAGCGAAATAAAACGTAAAAAGTTTGTCAATTATTTTGAAAAAAAAAAATATTTGTTACTTGTCATTCGGATTTGCATACTTTTCAATGTTATTTTCAATTGGAATTCTAAATAAATTTAAAAATATAAACAAACCACAAACAAAAATATCACTGTCATACATTGCTGACATTTTTTGATTTTGTGTGTTTGTATTTTTTTTTTGTTTCTTTTCTTATTCAAAATATGCAAATTTATTTGTTGTACAAATGTTTGTGATTTTGTGTGATGGTAAACAAATAACTATCCCTGCTTTAAATATGATACTTTACTCTGCAACATGAGTAATAAAAAATATATTTTGTTACAAATTGCTTTTGAATGTTTTGAATGGAAATTCGCATTAAGTAAAATCTAAGAAATTTTTAAGGTGACGTTTTACAAAGTCTTACAAATTCAATTTAGAGAAACTTAAATTTAAAACATATTACTAACTAAAGAATGTTCTAAAATTAACACAAATTTTATCTGTTTTTTTCTTTAAATTATTATTTTACATAAGATAATTGTTCAAGTGATGTTGAATGTTGAACATTCTACTTATCTGACTGTGAAGACAATTTTGAGCAAACTCGTATATTTATGGTGTCAAACCTTCAAAATGGCAAAAGAAAAATATTTTAAAAACAATTATGTAAACAAAACATAAAATATGAATATTTTTCAAAATTAAAATATACCGCAGAAATATAACTTAATTAAATTTTTTGGTTTATTAATTTTATTTTCTTGTTTTATCTTGGCAGTTTTTGATTTTATTGTTACCGTCTGGTTATTTTTTTAAACTGAAATGTGTAAGTGGAAGTTTTGGCAACACTTAGATATTCATTCAACAATTGAAAAACATATATAACAAGTAAGAAAGTATAGTCGGTCAAGGCCGAACATATAATACCCCACACCCAGTATAAGTATGTATAAAACAGTTCTTCAGAAATGGGCGTTATATGGGAGATATAACCCATGGTGGACCGATCATACAAAAATTTAGTGTCATGATGTCTGTGAATATAAGTATTATATGTGTTAAACTTTATCTCGATATAAATACTTTTAAAAGATTTATGGAGCTTAAAGTGAATTACAGAGACGGTCTTATATGGGAGTCTCGACTAATTATGGACCGATCACAATAAAATTGTACCGTATTATTTGTATACATATAGGATATATTTGTGTTTAATATTATTTGGATACTAACATTTTTGAGTGAGTTATGCCCTTTAAAGTGATTTTCGGAAGTGGGTCTTGCATAAGAGCTACAGGTTATTATGGACCGATCTGCACAAAATTTGTTGATGTGATTTATCTCCATTTAATACTCATTTGTGATGAAATGTGTTTGGATACTTGCATAATTCAAACATTTATGATCGGTAAACCCCAATTTGGGGAGGAAATTTGTATGGGGGCCAGGTGAAATAATGCACCGATTTCTACCAGTTTCAATCCCATCCGTCCTTGGGCCGAAAAAATATCACGTACCAAATTTTATTGTAATATCTTCAAAATTGCGACCTGTACTCTGCGCACAAGCTTTACATGGACAGCCAGCCAGCCAGACGGACGGACGCACATCGTTAAATCGACTCAGAAAGTGATTCTGAGTCGAGCGGTATACTTTAAGGTGGGTGTTTGACCAATATTTCTGGGCGTTATAAATATCAGCATAAATCCAATATACCCTCCCCACTATAGTGGTGTAGGGTATAAAAATGTCGTAGGTATTGTACAAAGTATGTATGTAGAAATTACCAACAACATTTGATCAACTATTGAGAATTTAGAAGACGTACTTGCGAATTGAACATATGCAGAGTAGACCTGGCGTTAAAAACTTTTTTTGAAAACTTGAATATTAAAAAATTGATAAAATGCAAAAAAAAGATTATTTTGGTAGGTTTTTAAAAAATGTTTACCATTGACCTCATTACGGCACGGGTTTGCACTATCCGATCAGCCTAAAAATTTGCTACATACATTTTGGCATTAAAAATTATCAAGTCTGTCGTCGTGTAAAGCCGTATTTTTTCTCTTGGGGGCTCTGTTAACATCGCCTTTTTTGCAATTAATAACAAAATTAATAACAAAAATTACGAAAATTAAAACAAAATTTAAAAATAAACAAAAAACCCCATATTAGCTGCGCCAGGTCTAAAGTTTTTTTTTTTATTTATTATAAAACTATTCAGTAAACCCCCAAATGATATAAACAAAATTGTAAAAAATTATCTTCTCGTTTTTATGAGAATTGTGGGAAATCTTTTGTTCTTTAATTACAATTTATTATTTAGAATGACAAATTTGAACTGCGTGGAAAATATCACTGCATTATATTTATAAATAATAAACATTTTAATACATACTTATTAAAAACATTTATCAAAATTTTCATAAATTTTGCAAATATCGGTAACAGTATGATCCATATTTTTTGCTGGACAAAATTCTTTTATTTATATAAATTAATTTACGATCGTAACCGGAAATATACAATTTAATATCTATATAGCATTTTACAGCTTAAAATTTAATGCATATTTTAACATGCATATTTGAACAAAATATTTAGAAATGTCGGATTTATTTTCAAAAAATATCGATTCTAGCCCACTGTGCGTTCTTACTTATCTTTAAGTCTACGAAAACACCAAATATAAATTTTATTTTGCTTACATTTATAACATTACTTTATGGCCCCCTTTTTTATTTTAGGTGTTTTTAAAATAATTCATATATTATTGCAGAACAAAAATTTCCACTGAAAATAAAAATATTTTTCCATCAAATAAAAGTAACACACTTGACTAATTTAAATGCAAACTATTTAGGAAATACAATTTAAAATTTGTTGTTTTTTTTCAACGGAAGAACTATTTGTAAGTTGTCATAATTTTAAAAATAAATTCCGTGGATTTGCATATTTTCATAAAAACTTTTTAACAATGACATGTACAGTTTGGAAAGCAAATATTAAATAATATTCACATACAAAATAGCAAAAAAAAATGAACTAAGTTTTGAAAACCAGGCATGATGGTATATTAAAAGCACTTCTTTTGTAGAGAAACTCAATAATAAGTTTAATTTTCTTAGATTTTCAGAAAATAATCAAATGTAGACAAGAAAACTTTTTAAGCTTAATAAAGAAAAAACACTTATATATTGCCAACGGAATTATGTGATTATTTATTATTATAAATTATTCTAATAAGTAAACAAAATGCTATTAAAAATTTCATATCTACATACATATATTAAATAAAGAATTCTAAAAGGTTTTTTCTCCTGTACAAATTGTGAAAAAGGAATTATCAAGTTTTGTTTTTAATTTCATAAACATTATGTAAAGCTAACTAATAAATTGCAAACCATTTAACAAACTAAATGCACTAAAATATCCCCTTCCTTTAGTGCTAAACAACACACTTACACACAAACAAAAACCACTTTTAATCAATGTCATGTTTTAACTATTTGACCATAAAAAAAATCAGTAAAACATTTTCATCTTAATTAAAACTTTAATTAAATTAAAAACTATTTTATTTTGCCAATCAAATTAACAACATCATTTCAATAGTTTTTTAGTTTATATATTAAAGTAAACAAATTCAATTTGTCAAAACAGTTTAACTATGTGTTTTGCTGAATAATAAAGACATAATAAAGTTTTAATTACACAATGCAATTGTTATAAATAATTTGTAATGAAACAGTTTTATAGTAAGCCATAAATAATCCACTAAATAAATGTATGAATATGGAATTTAGTGCACGGGAATGTATGTATAGTAAAATAATAAATTCTTTGGTTATCTGCAAAAATTAAATAATTTGCAAATAATGAGTTGAAACAGGAAGAAATTTAAACCGTCACCTACACATTGATGGTCCTGCAAATTTAAGTTTTAACTTTAACAAAATAATCACCCTTGTCGGGAATATTTTTTCCCTCGAAATGTTTTCCCTTTTCCCCAAATTGCAATGCAATATTTTCCCAGAAATGTTTTCCCCTTTTTTCAACAATTCACTGGGTAATAATTTTTGTGAAAAATTTCACTTTTAAACAAAACTTGCCTTATTGTGAAAATATTTTTCTTATTTCCTTCATTTTGTTCACTTTATTTTAGCTGGGAGTTGAATTAATCATGTTGGTACTTATTTGTTTTAATTAGTTACATACATATGAAAACAAGCAGCGTTATTTACCCTGTAATGTTGTCTAATTCTAATTCAAATATTAATCTAAAATTTGTTTTTATTAAATTAGTCGCAAGGCATTGGGTAGCTCCAAGGGGTCAGATGAATCGCTTAAACTTCGGCGAACAATGCGTTGATGCCTGCTCGTAGAGACAAAACATGATTGGACATGGTGACAACAACTACACTGTGTTTTTGGTAACAATGTATTGTTGTGGTACACAAATAATTGTTATTTTAATTTGGTTAATTTGATAACGATAATTTAGTTACTATAAACATTTTTATGTTTATCGCAATTATAACATTGAATATGGTTCACTGAAATATAAATCTGTTTAAAAAATGTTTACCTTAACTATTGAGTGATAACTATTCAAACATATTATATTATTTACAACGATTTAAACTTACAAATAACCGCTAAATAATAAGTTTCTATATTTGTACTCATATTATATTTAAAATGCAAACAAAATATGTTTAATTTTATTAGTATTTTGTTTTTATCATTTCCAGAATGCTTTTGCATAAGTTCAGTAATTTGTCTGCGCGATATCGGATTATTTACTTGGATTTAAATGTTTCAATAATTGAAAAAAACAACAATTCCTGTTTAAAATATTACTAAATCACAAAATAAAATTCTATTAAACATAACTAAAAATTAGAGAAATAATTGAACTAATATTATATTTTTAAGAGAAAAGTTTTATACTTTCAGGGTTATAGTTCAAATTTTCAAAGAATACTATTGTAAAGTACTAGAACAATTGGCAAACTGGAATGCATTTTCTACCCTGCCAAGAGCGTCATCAGCAATTTTCATTGTACACGATCCATCTGTAAACATTATCTATTTAACTCACCGTTTTTTGAGAAATAGAATACGAGAATTATCATATTTCCTTGTTACGTGTTATGAGTTAGAACGAAAAGCACATTGTAAACGTACGTACAAAAAAATATCATAATATGATTACTTTAGATCATATAATGATTACTTTAAACTATAATATGGTTAAATTGGGTCATAATATATTAACGTATGATTATATTAGGTTATAATATGATTTTATAATATCAAATTATGATTAACAAGAAAATATTATAATGAAATATTACGATCACAATTGATCATAATATGATATTTCACAATATATATTGACTACAATCATAAATCTTATCATAATATGTTGCTCTTAGATTATGTTTACCACAACCATATTTCTTTTCTGCGTGTATTTTCTTGCTCTTGTAATACAATTATTGCTCAAATTTTAAAAATTTTTTTACACGAATTATTTATTTTAAACTTATTTTTCTTATTTACAATGAAGGGAACAAAAATTGCATGGGAGATTCAAGATATAAAAATATTTTGTTTTAAAAATTTTTTTTATTTTTTTTTTTTTGGGAATAAAATAAAATAAAAAAAATTTTTAAAACAAAATATTTTTATATTTTTCATTTAAAAATTTGTTACCTTATGACCTTATGCCGAACAAAATTTACAAACAATAGAATAAAAATTTCATAGGAATATAAATTCCACTTGTTATTTACAATAGGGGTGTATAAGGATTTATGTATAATTTAGTATTTTGAGTACTGAAGTTCTTGTTTATGAGACCACATTCTGTAAAAATAAAGCCTAGGCAGTATGCTAACTTGTACTTCTAATTCATCACAGAGATCACAATTATAAAAACTAATATTTTTATAAAAAATCAAAGCACTTGTTTATTTAAATTTTTATTTAACTGAAACAAATAATATTTCACACATTTTTTACCTTAATAATACACATTCTCTGAAACTAATTTCAGTTCAAAAAAAAAAATTCATTGATAAAAACAAACTTTAAATTTATGTAAAAACCGCTAAGCACCATGTGTTTTTAAATAAGTTGTTAAGCTTTTTTTGTTTTCGTAGCAATCTTTATTTATACACACACATACGCAAAGCAAATAATAATATTTATTGAATAAACAAATAAAATAATAACGTAAATAAACACATATTTATATGGAATTTACCAACTATGTATATAAATGAAACAATATTAAAAAGTTCAAATAAATAATTATACAAGACTAGTATACCGTGTATGTATGTATAATTAAAATTTACGCATGCAAATGAACAAATAGAAAATTTATAATGAAATTCAATAATAAATGCAATAATAATAAAATAAATAAATGTATTTTATAAAATTATTTACAAAAAACGTACATTTATTTATACATACATATATTTATGAGTAAAACTAGCTGACAGCCCTGGCTTCGCCGGGAATTTTTTAATTTTTTTTACAAACCATCTCCTGAAAATTTTGAATACAATAAAAAAATCAGCCAAATCACTCCAGCGTGATGCCATATTTAATTTTTATATACATATGTATGAATATAGATTCCCTTCAGAAAAAATTAGTTGACTACTCGTCAAGCGATAGCGACTACTCTCTCTTTATTTCCCAGTTAATGCTTTCAAGTGCTGATTTTAACATTGGACTGTCATACGAAAACCAGCACTCGCCTTTTTATCGCTTTCAGAGTAGTCCACGAGTGCAGACTTTGGGAGTACCTTTCTACCAATCGTCTTTGAAGCAATCCACGAGTAGGTAGTTTGTTGGTAAATTGGTACATATTGAGAAAAATCAAAGAATACAGATTTTTATTGAGTAAAACTAGCTGACAGCCCTGGCTTCGCCGGGAATTTTTTAATTTTTTTTTTACAAACCATCTCCTGAAAATTTTGAATACAATAAAAAAATCAGCCAATTCGCTCCAGCCGTTTCCACGTGATGCCATTTAATTTTTATATACATATGTATATGTATATAGATTATAATAAGATGTATTCACAACCTGCCTGTTCTTATTTATTTGCAAATAAAATATCTAAATTTGTACAGCATACTTTAGGGAGCTTTTTAAAATTAAAGTTAACTGGACTCAAAAAAAATTACGAGCTGTGCCCGGAATTTTTGAATTTTTTTCTTTACAAACCATCTCCTGAGAATTTCGAATCGAATAAAAAGAAATCAGCCAAATCGCTCCAGCTGTTCTCACGTGATGCCATTACATACATGGACCATTTCATTTTTATATACATACCAAAAATAAAATTAAAAATCCATTAAAAATAATTCAAAAATAAAATTAATTCAGTTTAATAAAAAAAACTATTATAACAACAAACTAAATATTAATACATTTTTATGTAAAAATATATGTTTTGAAGCTTTCAAACTCATATGATACACAAAAAATCTCAAACTAGAAATGAGAATTACAAAAATGTATGAAACATAAGAAATTTAAAAAAATTATCAAAATAGTACCACAAACAACTTTAATTCATATGCATCTGTTTACTTTTATAGATTAGCTTATCTCACATCAAATAAATAACATGAATAACGAATTTGTGCATTCCTTATGTTCTTGTTTTAAAGCCAATGTTTGTCAATGATTATAAAAATAGTAACGCTGGATTTCTAAACAGGGAACAAAGCAAAACAAACAAAGAGTACTAAATATGATGTGGGGGTACTGTGGTATTTTTGTTGTGAAAAAGTACTGAAAATAGTACAATAGTATTGAATTTTCCATCACTGATACATACATCATATATAGATTAGCAAATGATTACAGGGCGTATAATTAATATACATTAATAAAAGCCAATTGATATCAATCATACGCAAACGATATACCCCCTTATTCATAAAAACTTACAACAGGTTTATAACAGTTTTAAAAGCAAATTTCCATACAAAAGTTGTTTTATAAACCTCTTATAAACCTGTTGTAAGTTTTATGAATAAGGGCTATAGAGTATAAATCAGGGGCCAAATTACCGCATTCATGATCGAATGAGCTAACGTATCGAAAAATTATTTCGATATCGAAATTATGATAAAATGTACTAAATTTCTTGCGCGATATCGAATGCCATAATCTCAAACAAGAAAATTACGATCATTTTTACTCGATATCGAATGCGGTAATTTGGCCCCAGGCTTTGCAACAAACTTCGCGCTTGGTAAAGAAATTTCATTATATCTTTCTTATAAAAATTGTATTCGCGATTTTTATTTTTAAATTCTTTTTTCTTTTGTATCTTTCACTCCGAGAAAGACTGTAAAGTCATAACAAAAAAAGTCAATTAAAGAAAAGACAATCCTAAAAAAAATGTCCCTAACTTTGATTGCATTTGCATTCTATATTAAACTAAATACATTTGTACGTTTTAAAAATTGTGTATAAAAACATTATAACAGTACATAATTATAGGCACAAGTCAATTTTGTTGTTTACATAAACAGCGTTTACTAAACATATCAAAGAAATTTCACACATATACTCGTATACAAAAATGCTTGTATCGAATTTTTCATGGTGTAATTATACAAGGTGAGTACAAATCGGCAACAAATACAACACAATACAGAAACAACAGGAATTTTGTTTGCAAAAAATAATGTACTACTGAAAAACACTTGAAAAAGTATTAGTTTTGACATAAGTAAATTGTAAACAAAGTCAGTCTGTGCACGCACCTTGTATAGTTACACGATGGAATTTTTCTTCACATGCTTTATGTAGAAAAAAAATTTTCGCATTCTATTCTTTTAAATGCAATTCGCTTAAGAAATAAATTTTTAAATAAATTTTCCTATGTATAAATTTCTTTCGTGAAATTTATTTATAAATTTCGCGAATCGAAAAGTAAAATTCGATTTAAATTTCTATCGCGTAAGAAATCAATTCTAGCATTCTCGGTACTCGGGTTTTTATATGAGTATGATCAGTGATCATAGATCGAGGCCCATTTCTTATTCAAATACTTATTTACAAAGTGAGGAAGTATTTCAGATTTTATATGAAAAATCGATTTTGCAAAGATATGAAGAATTTAAGTTTTTTTTACATTTTTATGTGAAAAACGATTTTTTTTCTCATTTAAACGCTTATTTCCAAAGTTATAAAGGATTTAAGAGTTTTTAATTTTTTGTATGAAAAATCGATTTTCATTAAAACGAGAAGAAACAAAATGATTGTATAGATTAAAACACAGGTATATTTTTATTTATTTGATTACAATCTTGAGATTGTAATTTTCATAAAAAGTAGACTTAACTCGTTTGCTCGCTAAGCTAACAATAATTAGCATATTATACTTTTAAGAGAAGCAACTCAAATTCTGAACTAAAAAAAACCTTAAAAATAGCAAAATAATGTTTCACTGAAATCCAACAAATAAGATAAAAAAAAGTATTTATCGTATGATAAAAAGTCAAACTTTGCTGTTAACATAGTTAACACAATAATTAATTAAGCATATTTCTACAAAAATTCTGCAACATGATGCCATGTAAAACTCTTAAACAATTTATTTATTTAAATAACCAAATTAAAAACTATTACACTTGTCAGACTTACAGAGAACTCTATACTACATATATTTAAATATTATTCCAATTTAAATACTTAAATAAATTGCATGTATACAAATACAACAATATATATTTCTTTAGAAATTTGCAAAAAGTTTGCCCAAATATGAATACAAGTGTAGAAATGAAATGTTATCAGAAAAATATTATAAAAGTTCTGGTAAAACTATTTACACAGTTTTGCCAATTTAGACAATGATTGTGTGCAGTAATTTTCTTTAAAGCCATGTCTGTCTGTTCACTTGGAAACTGTGCATTGTCCTCAAGGGTAAAAAGTGAACAAAACAAAAGAAACTTAAAAAGTGCATTTTCATTTTGTATAAAAACTTTTATACACAATGGGTCTTGCACTTGCAGTGTTTATAAATATTTTTAATTAATATAAAGTATACGTACAAACAAACAAACAGTTGGTAAATGTAAAACAAATAATTTAAGTAATTTCCCATTCTAAATCGATATAAAGATTTTATATTCAATTTAACTTAAACAATTTAAGATTTATAATTTTATGTTTCAAATTCTTTTAGACAATTGTTTGGTTAACCCAGACCACATGAATTCAATTATCTTGTGGCTTTCAAACTAAATCAATTTATTTCAAATGTCTTAGTTTGCTTTTAAGATTTAATTTGCTATTTTCTTTTTAACCTTGCCCATATTTAGTAAATCAAACTTAATCATTATAACCATAAGCAGGTAAAAGGAAATACAACTTTAGCTTCTGTGATGTTGATTTTAGGCAAGTGTTGACATTAAATAGTATTTTAATTAAATAATAAATCAAAAGGAGGAATTTCTGTGTATGTAAATTTAGTTATATTACCTGCAAGAGGTTTTGTAAAATATAAATTTGACTATTTTTAACATGTTATGAATTTCATATACTGATTCAAAAAGTTTGTTTTAAAACACTCTTTTAATAAGCCATTTCATTAAAAACTCATTTATATAATTTCTTACTTAATATACCTTAATTTTAGCCTAAAATTTTTACTCCCACCTTCTCATCATCATCCATCATCTTTTAAAATATTAAATGTTTAAACTCCTCTCATTTACTTTGACCTTGTTGCTGAATTCCTTGCTTCTTGCTCATTTTACACATTTTGCTTTTATAAAAACTTTTTCTTTAAGCCATATTTTATTTATCTGTGCTATATACCTTGGTTAACCTCATCACATAAACTCATTATTTGGATAGAAAACATAGAAATAAGTAGAAAGCTAGAAATTACGAAAAATAATATTTACCTTACATTAATTTTGTTTTTTTTTGGGAAACCTTGAAGGGTATTCTATAAATACAAACTATAATAAAGTTTGTTTTGGTGTGGTTTAACTGTTGTTCATTTCGAATGCAAACAACAAAAATACTTTTAGTTGAATATAAATAATAAAAATTATTGAGACATTAAGAAAAAAGACTTTTGTTATTAACTAAACTACGAGAAAACAAGTTGGAGTGCAATATTCGGCTGTGTCGACTCCTAAATACCCAACCCCTAAACATAATAGGAAATAGAAAAACTACACTGGTTATGGTTCCAACCATGTCCTTATTCTGTGTTTCTTGTTCAGACTTAGTGCAAATTTTATTAGTCTTTAATATATTGTTTGAAAGGCAATTTAGGACCAACATTTAAATGTTAAATTTTATCTGATTTTGTCCTTTTATAATCGATCGATTCTTACCATAATTTACAGAGTTTGTCAACTATTTTCCTCACACTTTCTTCTTTTATCATAAAAATAACGTGTACAAAATTTAAAAAAATTGCAAGATGTTTAAAAATATTAAATTTTTATGCAGGTTGTTAGCGCCACCATCAAAATCCCCACAAATTTGATGACCATCTGGCAACCTACCAAATTTAATATTTTGTAAAGGAATTTTTGTAATTGTCACTAGGACATCTCAATTAAATTATTTTAACGAAAGTTGTTAATTGTCAAGAAGAATCCCTAAGCCTTCGCCATTTTTGAAACAAAAGTCCATCTTAAAAGTTTGGCTTAAACGCGGTGCCTTGAATATGCAAACATGTATAGAAAATTATTTAAAATTTTAAAATTGTTCTAGTGGTGTGTGTTTTTTATTCAAAATCCTGTGGAAATTGCTAGATCGGCCTACTTGCCTTCTCAACAGAGGTTGTCTCAGGTTTTCGTCCATAACTCTGGTTCTACAATACCGATTTTGCTGATTTTCAATACTAAACTACTTAGGATATACATATGTATATAAATGGCGTTTTGTAAACTCTGTTGATTTTGGTTGTGTCTTTTGCACGTGAGAGTGTTTTAAATAGATAGACAGACAGACAGACGGACATAGCTCAATCGACTTAAAATTTCATAAGGATCAAGAACATATATACTTTGTTAGGTCTCAGATTAATATTTCTTAGTGTTACAGACGTGTTACAGTGTTACAGATTATTATTTCTTAGTGTTACAGACGTTATAACAAACTTATATATATCCTCATTCGCCGCTTATGGTGGTGGAGGGTATAAAAAGGCAACAACACAATTCTAAACAATATACCATGTCAGCTGTCTAGACCATTGGCAAATTTTATCACCATCTCCTATAAATTCAATTGCCCACAGCAAAAATTCTCAACGGTTCGATAAAGATATTTATAAATAACCAATCAAAAACAATAATGATCAAGCTTTGTTTACTATTAGACAGATACATTACTGTTGCAAAAAAATAGTCGGAGATTTTATCATATTCTTCTGTCTGTCTAGAAATTGTCACGATGTTTAGCTTAAAGTTTTCACTTCAATTGTTTTTGTGTGAAAATTACATTTGACGGAAGACATTATTTGAACAAAACAAGTGTCGTCCACACGAGACAAATTTGTGTGTGTACACAAAATTGTTTGCTGAGTGCATAAATTAATGGCTTAATGGTTAAGATGGAAGTTTAAGTATAATAATAATATAATATAAAATTAATATAAAATAAATATACTTAAACATACTTCTTAAGAATTTCAATCATTTCATAATTTGGTTTATATGAACTTTCTATAAACTTCTTTTTTAAATATTCGGTCTTCAAATTATTACTTTAAATGAAAAAATATTTACTCGTATGTAACTAAAATTCAAGCCTTTATCTTGTCATCTAGTAAAATAACAAATAATTGTAATGATGATATTATTTTCTTTGTCTAAAAAAACTTAACGTGAACAGATTTCATAATCCAGAAAATAAACATAGTAGAGGCAGGAGAAACTCGAGTTTCCCCACATTGTATTGATTATGAAATCCATTTACAAAGTACCTCTACATTCATTTAAAGACTTAATATGGTAAGTAAACTAAAAAGAAAATCTAAACAATTTTTTATTTATATTTTTAGCAATGAATGGTTGTATGGATTTGTCCTCGAACATTACGTTCTGTTCTCAGTAGACCAGTTCACTCAGTATACTGGTTACACTGTCCTCAGTATACTGTTGGTACTGTCTTTAGTATACAAGTTATACTGCATTTTGTTTACTAGTACATATTTAGTTTTTTGGTTATACTGTCTTTAGTATATAAGTTATACTGCTCTTAGTATACTAGTTATACTGTATTTAGTATACTGGTTATACTATCTTCATTATACTAGTTACACTATATTTAGTATACTAGTCCTCAGTATACTAGTTATACTGCCCTCAGTATACTGATTATACTGTCGTCAGTATACTGGTTACACTGTCCTCAGTATACTTGTTATACTTTCTTTAGTATAGTAGTTATACTGTCTTTAATATACAAGTTATAATGCTTTTAGAATTCTATTTATACTGTCCTCAGTATACTGATTATACTGTCTTCAGAATACTGGTTATACTGTACTCAGTAATCTGGTTATACTGTCCTTAGTGTACTGGTTATACTCTCTTTAGTATAGTAGTTCTCTAGTATACAAGTTATAATGTTTTTAGAATTCTAGTTATACTGTCCTCTGTATACTGGTTACACTATCTTTAGTATACTGGCTATACTGTCTTTAGTATACAAGTTACAATGTCCTTAGAATTCTAGTATACTGTCCTCAGTAAACTGGTTATACAGTCCACACTATACTGGTTACACTATCTTTAGCATACTGTTTATACTGTCTTTATTAGTTATACTATATTTAGTATAATATATACTGGTTATACATTCCTCATTTTCTGCAACAATCTGTGAACAGCCCTTTTTGTTGAAATTATTATTTCTGTGACAGTATATTAAATAACATTTTGTTTTTTCATCAGGCTTTATTTTAGTATTTCGTGCGTGCTCTTAATATTGTTCATAAAAATAAATTTCCCCTGAATTTTAATTAATGACTGAATTTGCTAACCCATTAGTAAATTCAGTGGTAAATTTAAAGTTACAACATACATTTGTGGTTAAATAATAATTACAACTTTTAATGAATTTCAAGATTTAGAAGGAAATTAAAAAGCAAATAGGCTCTAATGCCTGAAGGAATTTAAATCAAAACTATGTTCAAGGTTGAGGAAATTAAAACAGAGAGTATAGTAAAATTTAATTTTTAGGTGAACTTACAAATATATTTAGAATGCATTTTTTGGTGTACTTGCAATAATAAAGAAAAATTTATTTTATTTATAAATAAACTCTTTTTAAACGAGATATGTATGTAAAACCAAATATTAAAAATTGTCTGGTTTAAACATAAATAAAAAAATGTATGTTGCATTCTACCATGTGTTGCATAAGAATATACATATGTAGTGTTGTTGAAAATGCCGCAAAAAACATTCATTTCATTACAAAATCCATAAATTTCTTTGTAAAAACAACACACTGATTTATTGCGGTCGACAGGATAGCTTTAACCAAAATATTGACATAATGCTGGAAACTGCCAGGTGAAAAATGAAGAAATATTATTTGAAAAAACTGCCACTAAAAAGCAACATGAAACAGGTCTACATGGTTGAAAATGAAAAAATCTCGCCAGATAGACTTTGTGTGATTGAGTGACACATGAAACCAATTTGCATGTTATTTGTAATTCCTTTTTATTTGGTTGCTTTTTGTAGTTTTAATGGATACTGTTGCACAGATTCTTGTTTGTCTGTTTTTTAGCAATTTTTTTAAATTTCATTGTAATCGTTTTATACATGCAAATAATATGGTTTTGAGAGGAAATAAGGTTGCACTTAAATCATGAAATGATGATTTTAGTTAGTTGTTTTATATAGGTAAAAGTGTACCAATAGGTATTGATGTGTCATTTAGCATTTGTATAGATAAATGTGTACTATTTCCTGTTGGTATTGCTGTGGCATTTATCCCAAACAATACTTTTTTCTCATTATTAATAAACAAGGGGTAGCAGCAAATATAAAATGTGTAGTTTTAAATCGTATATCTGGTTTTACTATTACCTCTCAGGGATCAAGTATTTACGTTTTCTCCTACTAAATTTAATACACACGCAATTGTATGAAACAAAAAAGAAATTTAAATGAATTGCAGTTAATGCAATAATAGTTATTGCACGTTATTTCATACATTTCAAGATGGCATGATAACAAAAATTTAAATAAATAAAAATATGTGTTTTTACTATATTTTTTTATAGAAATTTCCCATAATAATTTGTTTTAAAATATGGAAAATAATTCTTCGAAACAAAATCTAAAAAAAGAATGTGTGACTTTTTAGTAAATAACGTACGAGCAAAACAAGCTGTTCCACTAAAAATAAAAAAGCTTAATTGTAATTTAGTTTCTATATACGCGGGCGGTTCAGAAACTTCTTAGTCTAGCACAGAAAGAGAATACAGTCAAACCTCGATATAACGACCCTCACTATAACGAATTCCTCGATTTAACGAATTTTTTGAAATCCCCTACAACGCTCCATAAGATTTAATACAAAATAAAACTCTATATTACGAATACATTTGTCAATCACCTCGTTATAACGAATTTTCATTCACTGCAGACTAACGAAATATAAAGAATTATTTACCTCTTTTTAACGAAGTTTGTCAACTTACAACCTTTGCATAACGATTTCCATCAATTAATGCAAATTATATGAAACAGATACACACAAAATTATTAGCCCGTAATCATAGTCATAGAAAAAGCATACTTTAAGCAAAAGCATGCTTTTGTTTTAAATTCAGAACAAAATTTATATGTGTTTGTTGTTTAAAAGTCTACTTTTACTTAAAGTATGCTTTTCTATGACTATGATTATGGGCAATTGTGTTTGCAACGTCTCCAGCAAACTTACAGTCGTAGTCGACAGCAGCAAGCATTAATTAGACTAACGGCTGAAATATTCGAAGAAAAATGTATTGTTGCCAAGAGCTTGTACGCTTGTTGCAGCAGTTGTTGTTGCAATCTAGCTAGTTAATCACTGGCTCATTATAAAACTACAAAATGCAGTGTTTTCCTTCAAATGTGTGTTGATTTATTAGCGGTAATCGTTCGCTATAACATGGTAAGCAGATGATGATTAATATACATACAAAAATTGTTATTACCTCGTTACAACGAATAGAAGTGCAACTTTACCTCGATATGACGAACCTCATTGTAACGAATTGTTCGATATAACGTTTTTTTTTTCTAATCCCTTTAAGATTCGTTATATCAAGGTTGAACTGTAGTTAGTTTTTCAAAAACATTTTTATTTTTCAATATAAACTCCTGAAACTTTAATACACTTAGTCAAATGCTTCTCTAGCAATTCTATCCCTTGATTAAAATAGTTTTCCTCAAGGCCTTCAAAATAGGTAAAAGGCTTGGCAGCTAGGAATTTTTTTAGAAACAGGTAAAAGTCACTGGGAGCTAAATCAGGAGAATAAGGTGGATGGTCAAGCAACTCGTACTTAAATTCGTTGCTATTAGCCATTGTTAAAACACCCTTGTGCGCTGGTGTGTTGTCTTGATGAAAAATTATTTGTCTGTGTTGTAAGCCAGGACGTTTCTCTCGAATTTTTACATTTAATTGATTAAAAATGTTGCAATAGTACTCTAAATTTATTGTTTTACCCTTTTGCAGATAGTCAATCAATAAAATACCTTTGAAGTCCCAAATACCCATTGCCATAACCTTACCAGCCGATTGAATTGTTTTTGCCTTCTTTGGAGCACTTCCTCCAGATTCAGTCATTGCTTTCACAGTTCTTTTGTCTCTGGTGTATAGTGGTGGATCTCATCCACAGTTACGAAACGACGTTGAAAATCCATTTTATTTTTCTGAAAACGATCCAAACAAGCTTGAGAATTGTTCATTTTTATGCTTTTTTGGTCGACTGTTAACAAATGCGGCACCCATCTTGCAGAAGGCTTTTTCATTTGTAGTTCTTCATGCAAAATTAAATAGACTCGATCAGTTGAGATGCCCATGATAGTAGCTATTTCACGCACTCTTGTTCGTCAATCATTTAATACCATATCATGCACTTTGGCTACGATTTCTGTGGACGTCCACTATGTGGTTCATTCTCACTGCTGGTACGACCTCGTTTAAATTCAGCAAGCCAATATTTTACTGTTGCATATGAAGGAGCACTTTCACCTAACACATTCACCATATCATTATGAATTTCTTGTGCCGATAAACCTTTTTGATATTTAATGACACTACGAATTTAGAATTTTTCCATTGTAAAAAAATCGCGGATGCCTCTTTTTTGAACACCTGTTTCTATATGAAAGAGTTGCCAGATCGAAAAGAAATTAATTACGTGTTCATAGCACAGATGGAAGTTTTAAAAACACTTAACTTTTTTCTGTTTATACCGCGCTTTCTTTTCGCCGTCGTAACTAATCATATCTCTCACATCTCAAACTCAAACTATAATTTCCTTTAATACATAATTTCCAAAATTAAATACACTTCCCCCTACTAGTGAACCCATTACACATCTGTCAGTATTATATCTGCACATTCCTTGAGTATTACATTTCCTAAACTTTATTGCAAATAAATCAAATTATTTACTTAAACAAATCAAAATTGTCTTAAAGGATATGAAATTTCAAATGCAAAAACTATTTGCATATGTACCTACATATTTTTATTTACTTATTCAATAAAAATCACATTCAGTTAGTTTAAAACATTCAAACAGGCAGACAAATAAATAAATTTGCATTTCTAGTAATTTGTCTTGATTAATGTTCACATAAATGTCATTTAAGTATTTGTGTTTTATAGATTGCAAATAATTTCCTAAATACCATTCATATGCTAATTTATGTACCAACTTGCATAGCAATATAAATATGCAAGAGAATTTGTTGCGGAACTAGTTATAAAATCCCATAAATCATTTTAAAGGTTATGGCAATATTGAAACATAAATACGAATTTATTTGGAGCGGTTTGAAGTTTATATTGTTGAACAAATTACATGTCTACATACAAGAGGGTAATACGAAAAAAGGAAATATTACAAATGCTGGGCTGTGTTTAGGAAAAAGTTTGCCAGATGTTCGGATTTTATGTGAACATACATACTAAAAATATATAAATGGTAATATCAGTTATGCATGTGGTGTTTCATAAATAATAACAAATTCAAATACTTTTTTAACTTACACTTAATGACTTTAGGATGTAATAAGTGTTTTGCATGTTTGGACTTTATTTTTCAGAATTCTAATATTTAACCTTTTTCCTGCTAAATAAGTTAATGGTTAAGAATTCAAATTAGCACACACACCCCCAAAAGTTATGTGTTTAGAAAAGTAAATTTTTTCGTTTGCCATTTGAACAATCTACCCATCTAGACCAAATTACAAGGAGTTTTTTTTACCTAAACAGGAAAAAAATCTCCAAGGAAATTTTATTGTGCATTAAATATGAATAAAGAACAAATCAGCCATTAAATAGACTGCAGTGTATATAGTGGGAAGCAAAACTGTCCGGCTATTTTGCATTTAGGAAGCAAGATTATCATATCGTATACTAAACCTTATTCTAAATTATAAAGCACAGAAACTCACACAAATTGCTTAAAAAAATAAAAAAAAAAAACATTCACTATTCGGACACTTTTGCACAGTACAAGAAATAAACATTATCATGATATTGCTCTGTTAAAATGTTAAGGTATTTGATCCATTGGTTTTTTGTTTGCTGCGATCTCGTTATCAAGCTTCTATTGCTCTATTTGCGCATTATTGTTTGACCTGTAAAGTGATTAACTTGATTTTTAAATAAAAAATTAAAAGATGTTAAAAAAGGAGAAAAACTTGAACTGATATTGAAAACAATGTGATAAATTTGTTGCAAAATAATTCAAAATTCATGCCGTAAAATTGCTGAAAAATTACAGTTAAGTATAAAATATAAAAAAACGGCGTAGTGTAGCTGGCAATAATAATCAAGGGCGTCACCCAAGACTACTTGCTGATGATGTTGCCCGGCAGATTGAACGTTTGCTACATAATAAGCACATCAAGACCCCGAAAAATGCTGCAAAAAGTATTGATAAGGATGTCAGTTCCTGGACGGTTAGAAGCGCATTAAATAGAATTGGTGTAGTAGTCATTCTGAAAAAGAAAAAATGCCTTCATTTCTGTAAAACCCACAAAAATTGGACAGTAGATAACTGGAAACGGGTTATTTGAAGCGACGAAACGCAAGTCAACCGAGGCCAGTCTAATGGAAAAGAAATACTATTAGTATAGGCCGCATGAGCGCATCCAAAAGCACCATCCTTAATGCAAAACATCCGGACGGTTTTGCTTTCCACTGTAGACAGTATATTTAATAAAAATTTGTTTAATACCTATTTTATCACATTCATTTAAGAATTTTCCTGAAATTTGCCATTTGGTTTTAGCTAGTATAAATATATAGTCTCTTTAATTTAATTCATCAATAAATTAGGATGATGATTGTGATTGTGAAAATGCTAAATTAAGAAAGTAAAGTTTGAGGTAAAGACAATAACATTAAACAACAAACTAGTTAGTAAATTGAGAATTATGATTAATGAAACAAATTTTTTATGTATTTAAATAATATTAAACATAAAATTTCTTTACTCAAAATTTAACGCTGACATAAATATTTCTATAGAAAATTTATCGCTAACATAACGTTTTTCTAGAAAACATAACGCTGACATAAAATGTTTAAAGAAAATTTAGCGTTGAAATATACAGCCATGCCACAGAATTTAATTTCGTTCGAAAATGGAATTTATTCCGTATTTTGCTGTATTACAAAAAGTAAAACGAAATTTTTTTGAAATTCTTAAACTAACAATCCACATAGCAATTAAAAGTGGCTTCATTTTGAAAAATTTTTTCGTTTTACTTTTTCTATAGAAGTAAAATACGGAATTAATTACACTTCCGAATGGAATTAATTTCTGTGATATGGCTGATAATTCCATTTTTTTTTAAATTCGCAAAAATACTAAATTAATCATGATGTCGTTTAAAAATCTCACAAACTGTGCCAACTGTGCATTTTTACGCCTTGTAAATGAGTTGTCAAAAATTACATGAAAAATTATTTACACATACTTCGTAAATTTGCCCAACAATTTTGGATTGTAAAGTTGCGTTGTTCAATTGTGCGTTTAACTCAGCAGCTGATTTTTATTTAATTTTTAAAAATTTAGAATTGTTGAAACCCGCACAATCTGTTTAAATTTTTTCTCATCTAAACTAGGCAACATATCGAAGAGAAAATTCTGTGATTTCAGGACTGAATGTTGAACAAATGGCATTGAATAGCGAAAATATTCTCCAGCTGCAAGAACATATGTAAATGAAATCTTCCAAAATCTCTTCATCCACCTTACGTTGATTATCTATAAACACTCAAAACAGCAAAGTGACATAGTGACATACACAAAAGGATTTATGCTTGCCATCATTTTTACCAAAAAAAAATTCAAGTGTTAATATACCACAAACGGTAACTGCTTCAAATAATCTAAGTAATTTATGGCCGAATTCTCGGTCATTAGTTAACAATTGGTAAACTAAAATACTAACTATTGTTTAACTATTACTTGTTATTCGTATGGCAAACTAAGCATTGCGAATAAAGAATCATTAGTTAATCCTTTGTCATTAGCTAACTAAAGACTGTGAATTCGGCCATTAGTCTTTTCTGTAGGCATTTTTAAAAATAAATACCGCTTTTTAAACAAAAATTTCAAGTTTATTTTATTTTATTTATTTTTGAATTGACGTTTCTCACAAACTGAAAAAGGGGCTTCATGAAACAAGTCTTGCAAGTTTGCCCAATTGCACAAACGACAATTTTAAGCAATATCATGAGTACCCTTAATGTGAATATTGCTAACTTACTTATTTTCCATCATTTTATTTCTTCTTTATTTATACCAACATATGTATATGCAAAGAAAGTCCACAATTACTTTAATTAATAGACAACAATGTCAACATTTGCCTAATTTTTTATTCAAATATTGTAACATCACCTTTAATCTATTACGTGAATTTTCGATTTATCAATAAAAATGTGCAAAGGTAAAATTCAAATTAATCAAATGAAATGTATGCTGGCGGTAAAAATGTCTAAGATAAGACATTTCAATCAACATCAACCAAGTTCAATAGTTTACATGTGCAGAAATTAAATTGCAAATATTTACACGTGTTCCTCAAATTTGTGATTTACCTTTATCTGTTGTTTTTTTGTTTTTTTGTTTAATCTAACGTAATTCCAGCTAATAAACATCTTTATAAACAAATAACAAAGAAATGAAAACAAAATAACTAATACAGCATAAATGTTAATTACACAAGTTTTATCTTAGACTAACATTTTTAATATTTCGTAGAGAAATACTTTGTCAACATTTTAAATGTTTAAACAAATATCTAATGCCCTAAAATACTGGCTTAGATAAAAACAATATTTTAATATTATTAAAACCTGTCCATATTACAAACAAATTCATCATTAAATTCCACTCAATCCAAAATAAGATAAATTGTATTTTGTGTAAATATTTGCTATCTTCCAGAATAAAGGAAAATATTTACGAGTTCATTGACAGCTCGTTAATTCATTAGTTCTATACAATAATATTTTTAATTTAACATTTTCATTTATGACCGTCAATGAACTTTTAGAATAGTGTTTTCAATATTAAATCATGCAAATATAATTATTTGAACACAGTTTTAATTTAATTACATGATTATCGATTATTTTATGGAAAAATTTTTATACATCTATTAAAATAAAATTCTGCTTATGTAAACATAAGATATTTTGCATAGCATTCTTGTAACAATAATATGTTTTAGTTTTTTTCTCTTTCATTGAAATATTGAAACATTTGTTTCTATTACAGCAATTAATTATTGTTTTATGTAAAATAAGTTTTCTGTAACCCCTAGTGCTTTGTAATATGTGCGCTACTTAAAACTTGAACCATATTTATTTCAATGTGCAATCTTATACATTTTTGGCTTATGTAAAATTTCTTAATATAATTTATCGTTAGCAGAAAATTTTTTTATCATTTAACATTAATATTTCTATAGAAATATTTATTTTAGCGATAAATTTATTGCTAACATAAATATTTATATAAAAAGTTTACCGCTAACATAAAAATTTCTATAGAAAATGTATCGTTAACATAAGTATTTCTATAGAAAATTTAACGCTAACATATACATATCTATAGGAAATTTAACGAAAATTTATCGCTAACATAAATATTTCTATAGAAAATGTATCACTAACATAAATATTTCTACGGAAAATTTATCGTTAACATTGCCATTTCTAAAGAAAATTTAACGCTAACATAAATATTTCTATAGAAAATTTAACGCTAACATAAATATTTCTATAGAAAATTTGTCACCAACATATATATTTATAAAGGAAATGTATCACGAACATAAATATTTCTATAAAAAAAATTTTCGCTAACATAAATATATCTATAGACAATTTATTGCTACCATAAATATTTCTATAGAACATAACTTTTATTGAATACTTCTTGTGGACATGCAGTTTTTATAGATCGCTCATATAAGTTTCTTATAGAAAATTTATCACTAACAACTTTAATACTTGTTGACATAACATTTTTATAAAAAATTAATGGTTGACATAAATTGTATAACACACATTTATTACAAATATCTAAAAAAAATTTAGTGTGATACAAAATTTCTAAAAAAAAAATCAATCACTAATTTAAAATAGAAAATGTATTGCTACATAAAATTTCTATAGAATGGTTATTGCTGGCATACATAAGTATGTCTATTAAAAGTTTTGCGTCAAATTTAGTAAGTTTTTTACAGGATCCTTTTAATTCATCTTAATGTATATATGATGATATTTATATCAAAGTATATTAATGTAGGATATTAGGTGATCTTATATTGCACATATAGTATTTATTACTTATTTAAATATTTCAAGTAAAATTACCAGCATTTTTGTCTCATTGAAATTCATCACTCAGTGTGAATTGACCGGAATAAAATTTACTCGTGCATAAAATTTAAGTATGTATCATAACAATTGTTGTAATTTTTGAAAAGTTGTTTTAAATTGTAGCATTAAGCATTATACAATAACATATTTGTAAATGTATTATTGTGTTGAGTGAAGAAACTATAGGTACACATTAGAGTGGGGCGATTTGAACATCTTAATGGGCGCGTTTCTGATTCTTGGGATTGTACTGAGCAATTGATTTAAGTAAAGTTTTATTGAAGGAAGCAATTAAACAAATTACATTTTTTCATTGAGTAAAAATTTTTAAATAAAACAAGTAAGAAAGTACAGTCGGTCAAGCCCGACCATATAATACTCTACACCCAGTACAGTTTTTCAGATATGGGCGCTATATGGGAGATATCATCCAAAAATTTAGTGTCATGATGTCTGTGAATATAAGTATTATATGTGTTAAACTTTATTTCGATATAAATCGTTTAAAAGATTTATGGAGGTTAAAGTGAATTACGAATAGTGTCTTATGTTGGAGTTTTGACTATTTATGAACTGACTATTATAAAATTAGGTGTAATCCTATTTGTACATTCGAAACTCATTTTTGGTAAATTTTATTCGGATAACAACATTTTTAAGAGATTTATGGTCCTTAAAGTGATTTCGGGAAGTTGGATTTATATGGGAGCTACGACTACTTATGGACCGATCATCATAACATTCTACCATATTATATGTATATATACGAAACATATTTCTGTTCAATATTATTTGGATACCAACATTTTTAAGAGAGTTATGCTATTTTAAGTGATTTTCGGAAGTGGGCCTTATATGGGAGCTGCGACTAATTATGGACCGATCTTCACGAAATTTATAGATGTGATTTAGCTTCATTTGTGGTGAAATTTGTTTGCATACTTGCATAATTCCAAGATTTATGACCGGTAAACCCCGATTTCGGGAGGACATTTGTATGCGGGCCAGGTGAAATAATGGACCGATTTCCACCAGTTTCAATCCCATCCATCCTTGGGCAAAAAAAATATCACGTACCGAATTTTATCGAAATATCTTCAAAATTGCGACCTGTACTCTGCGCACAAGCTTTACAAGGACAGCCGCCCAGCCAGCCAGACGGACGGACGACTAGAACTTTTAAAATGTCCAAGTATCTATGATAAAAAATTTAAATCTTTAATAGAATTAAACAATTAAGGTCTTAAATTAGCTCAAACGATATTCAATTTGTACATGTTCAAATATAAAATAAAAAAAATAATATTTATGAATTAAATTTCAATTTTAATTGTGGTAAATTTTATTTACAATAAACTTCAGCATTTGTGCGTAAAATTATTGAAAAAAGAACAGAAGAGAAACAAACTTTATACATATTTTACAATTTGCATAAAATATACGAAAAATAATAATAATTCCCGCAAATGTGTGTCAAGCTATTTTATTACACTAGTGGCTTATGTTCATATTATTGCTCTTCAATGGTCAACCAATATTTCAACACGCAACTCACAAACACACACACACACTAACTTAAACTATGAACATTAATGTAGTGGTAGTAAATACTTTGGCCACATGTTGAACATGTGTAAGAGTTCATATTCCCTAACAGGCGTTAAGGGAAAAGCGGATGCGAATATTATACATATGTGCAAAACAACGACAACATCAAAAAGCTTGCTTTTATATTAAAACCATTACTGGATACAGATATAGGATTTGGGATCAAAATGAAAAGAATGGTGGAAAAATATCAACACTTTTTTGAAGGGAATAAATTCAAACGACTGTAAAGGAATGTGTGCCAGTTGTTAGTTATTCAAATATTTTATATTTACTCGCTCAAGTACGGATATATTGTGTTTGTTTTGGATGTGTAAAAATGTATTAGATATTTTATTGGGATTGTGGTTCTTAGAATACCATCCGCCTTAACACTCATACCACAGTCAGTAATGAAAAACACAACAGCAAAAAACTCATGCATAATAAATCAACAGAATTTCTGTTTTCAACAAAATTTATTTTTTAATTTATTAGAATACTACGATGTAACATTATTATTGTTTTCTTTAGAATTTGTTATACGCTCAGATAAAATGTAGTAGTATTAAGTGATTTTGTTATTTAGATATGTGTCGAAATATTGGTCATACAATTTTATCACTGACATACAAATTTCTTAAAAAAATTTTTGGGTGACATAAAGATTCTCTAGGAAATTTATGGCTGACAGCAAGATTGTCTAAAGAAATTATCGCCGATATAAAGTTTCATTAGGAAATGTATGTCTGTAATAGAGATTCTCTACCCAATTAATGGCTTAAATAAGGCTTCTCTACAAAATTTATGCTTGAAATAAGGCTTCTCTAGCAAAGTTATGGCTGGCATAAGGCTTCTCTAGAAAATTTATCGCTGACATAAAGTTCCTTTAGAAAATCTATGGCTCACATAAGGCTTCCCTAGGAAATTTATGGCTGACATAAAGTTTCTCTAGAAAATTTATTGCTGAAATAAAGTTTATTTACAAAATTTATGGCTGACATAAAGTTTCTTTACAAAATTTATCGCTGAAATAAAGTTTCTTTACAAAATTTATGGCTGACATAAGGCTTCTCTAGAAAATCTGACATAAAGTTTCTCTACAATATTTATGGCTGACATGAGGCTTCTGCAGGAAATTTATAGCTGACATAAAGTTTCTCTAGGAAATTTATGGCTGACATAGAGTTTCTCTAGAAAATTTATTGCTGAAATAAAGTTTATTTACAAAATTTATGGCTAACATAAAGTTTCTTTACAAAATTTATCGCTGACATAAAGTTTCTTTACAAAATTTATGGCTGACATAAAGTTTCTTTAGAAAATGTATGGCTGATATGAAGTTTCTTTCGAAAATTTTTGGCTGACATGAAGTTTCTTTAGAAAATTTACAGTTGATATAAAGTTTTTCTACAAAATTTATGGCTGAAATAAGGCTTCTCTAGCAAAGGTATGGCTGGCATAAGGCTTCTCTAGAAAATGTATCGCTGACATAAAGTTCCTTCAGAAAATGTATGGCTCAAATAAGGCTTCCCTAGGAAATTTGTGGCTGGCATAAAGTTTTTCTAGAAAATTTATTGCTGAAATAAAGTTTATTTACAAAATTTATGGCTGACATAAAGTTTCTTTACACAATTTATCGCTGACATAAGAAAATGTATGGCTGACATAAAGTTTCTCTACAAAATTTATGGCTGACATGAGGCTTCTGCAGGAAATTTATAGCTGACATAAAGTTTCTCTAGGAAATTTATGGCTGACATAAATTTAGTTTCAAAACATATATCTTTCATACTCGTAATCTGATTTAATGTTATATTTTAATACTACCGGCATTATCAATCCACACAATGGAGCCAAAACAAAGTTATTGAATGACATAAAAGTTCCAAAAAATTTAGCAATAAAATTATAAGGTGGCCATGATGAATAATGCTACAAGACTTTTACAGCAGAACTTTTTTATCACTATTATTGTCGATAAGACCACATCGATTTAATAAGATTTTGTTTTCAAAAATTTAATAAGTGCAACAAAAAACGACATTTTACATAAAGTTTATTTTGCATATATTATAATAATTTATTCCTTTAAATGTTTGTTGAAATGTGGAAGGGTTAGATATTTATGAAAAGTTGTATGTAAACTTTGATTGCTTTTGATTTAAACTGTGTTACGAAATGTTTACAGTTCAAGACGACAGCAATATATATTTAAATATTCAGTGTTATGTGGGTTTATTAATTTAATATTGTAAAATTTTGGGAAAATTATTAAAAATGTTTCCACATATTTAAAATGAATATTTTAAGTGCTATATTTAGTGCTAAAATAATGAAGTCTTTGAAGGCAGGAAGGAAGCTATCTTGAATTAAATTGTAATTTCTAAATTAGTATTAAAGCCAGCACAAAACTTAAAATTACCCCAAACATTTACTATTTGTAAATTTTATTGCTCAAAATGACAAACTTCTAGCAAAAGCTCTTGCTTAAAGTCCCCCAAAAAAAGTTATACAAAATCTGTTTGTCTAACTTTTCTGTTTTTGGGATAAACTTGTGCAACAAGAGTATTCTTTTCATTTTTACTTCCTTTCTTCTTATTATAATTATTATGCTGATTTAGTTTCACGAGCACTTATGTTTTGCATAAAACTAAAACTTTTTAATAAATGTAATCTTGTTGGTTGTGAGATAATAAGTAAGTAATAAAATATGAAACAGGGTACAAGAAAACAAAACTTTGAAGTGAAAGAACTTATGCAACTGTAATTTACTTAAACACTTAAACTTAAACCTTCCACAATTTCGTACATTTTTGTATATTTTTGAAGCAAAACACCTGTTCGAGTACTCAATTAAATAATACAAAAAAAAAACTCTAAACCTCAAAAAGCTAAAAAGAAATGAAAGAACAACAAAACAAAACTAACTGAATGAATTCATTTCCCTGGTACAATATACAAGAAAATTCCAACGAAATTTCATAAAATGGAATGAACTAATTCTACTTTTATGTACTTAGTGGTAAAATGATGTTCAACCTAACAATTTTATAAAATTATGGTTTGTGTTTTTGGGGCTGTAAATTAAAATTGTTTTAAAAGATTTCATTAAAAATAAGAAGTTTAAAGAATTAGTGTTTGTGGTGTTGTGCTATTTTTTTTTTTTTTTTTTTTTGTTGTGCTAGGAATATTTATTTTATGTCTGTATGTACTTTAAGTTGAAAACAAATTTTTTTAAGCTGGAAAATTTATTTTAATAAAATTGTTGTGTTGTTTTGCTTATTCTCTGTGCTTAGCTGCTGCTTGCATTGTGTCATAACATCATTTACAGTACTTTTTTGAGAGTTAAGCTTTTTGCCGATGTCGTAATTCGCAGAACATTAATTATATTTTGCTGACATTAAATAAATGAGCAATAAATAACTGCCTATGAAAATATAGCTAAAAGTTCAATCAATATTTTTAATTCATAATTTATAATTAATTCATAATTAAAAGTTCAGTTTTAAATATACATCGACTATTTGAAATTGTTCCCTATATACTTACCCCCTTATTCATAAAACTTGTCAAAGGTTTATATCCATACAAAATTTGCTTTATAAGCCTGTTATAAACCCTTGATAAGTTTTTATGAATTAGACTGTTAATAGATTACCCAACATACCTAACATGTTGTAATATTAATTAACCTTTATTTTCAAAAAGATATAGAAAGAATTTCTAATACCATCATTGACAGAAAACCTCGTTTAATAGCCATGAGATAAATATTATGTTTCATACACAAGTCAAAAAATATTCCTAATTGGAATAAAGAATGAAATCAGAGTTTTAAAATAATATTCCTGCGGTATAATAGCTTCGCAGTCCCCAGATCTCAGGACATTATATTACTGATGTTCAATAAAATATTAATAAATGTTTGGAAAAAAGATTTGTCAACATTCAAAACGCAATTGTTTACTACACTACTGATGTTGTAGTGTCATAGCAGTTATACGTAGTCTGAATTTACAATAGGAGGGCGGTTCGGAAAATTCTTAGCCTAGAACAGAAAGCGCGGTAGAAACAATTTAAATTTAAGTATTTTGGAAACTTCCATCTGTGCTATGAACATAGTTAAATTTCTTTTCAATCTGGCAACTTCTTCATATAGAAACAGGGGCCAAATCAAGGTGAATTTATACTAGGTGACAGCATATCGTCAGCTGATTATTTTTTGCTCTATTCATGGTGAAATTGAAAATGTCAAAAAGTTGTTTACAAATAGTCAAAGTTTATATAAAAACGTTACAAAATTATTTTGTATTTGAAAAATTGAATTTTTGTCGCCGTTTTATCTGCGTTAAATAGTTTAAAATTCTATTATATTAAATTACATTAAATAGTGTGTTTGTTTTTGAGTTGTTTTGCGAAAAATGTAAGTTTTTTTGTACGATAAATATTAAGATTCCTCTTTAAAAGTGAATATTTTTTTGCTGTAGAAAAATGCGTTGTTGCATCTTATGCCATAAAAAAGGAGTAGCTGGAAGTGGTCCCTTCTTTAAGGTTCCTCAAGACCCAAGAAAAAGAGAACGGTGGAGTAAGTTATGCTAAAAAAATCTTACTCCAAGCAGCTTTATTTGCATTGACGACTTCTCCCCGTCCGACATTATATATATAAGGTACAACTTAACTAAAACTTATGTACCTTCTGCATCATTTTTCAGCAACGATTTTGATAGTTTTGTATTCGCCGGCAACACACATGACTCTCCTATCGCACAACCTTCTTTCAGCTCAGTATTAGCTTTTACAAAAGTATTCTGACCAACAACACAAAATTCCAGACAGCAATCATCTTCCACAGTCACATTGTCCAACAAAAATGCATTAACAATACGACAATTTTGTCCCAACACAGAACAGGTCAACGTTGAACCAGCGCCGACTTTTGGCTTTTGTAGATATTATTTTTGTGGAAGATATATATATTTAATTTCACCATGGATACGACTGTCTATAATTTCCTCATTAATCAAAATGCCCCGAAAAAAATCATAACGAGTTTCGAAATTTTTAAAGAAAATAAAATTTTTATGTTTTTTATCAATGTTTGTGTTTGTTTTCTATATTTTATGCCAGATGTTTTTGACAGTAACGAAAGTATTTTACACAAACAAAAATGCCTGTTGTTCTTGCCTTGTTGTAATTGTTGTAGCAATGCTGTGACCTAGTATTTAATTTTACCATGGGCCAAATTACCGCATTCGTGATCGAATGAGCTATCGTATCGAAAAATGATTTCGATATCGAAATTATGATAAAATGTACGAAATTTCTTGCTCGATATCGAATGCCATAATCTAAAATAAGAAAATTACGATCAATTTTACTCGATATCAAAGGCGGTAATTTGGCCCCAGGTGTTCAAAAAAGACGCATCCGCGATTTTTTTACAATGGAAATATTCTAAATTCGTGGTGTCATTAAACATTTAAATAAAAAAGGTTTATCGGCACAAGAAATTCATAATGATATCGTGAATGTGTTAGGTGAAAGTGCTCCTTCATATGCAACAGTAAAATATTGGCTTGCTGAATTTAAACGAGGATGAACCACGTAGTGGACATCAAAAAACAGCAACAATAACAGCAACTGTAGCCAAAGTGCATGATATGGTATTAAATGATCGACGAATAAGAGTGCGTGAAATTGCCAATATCATGGACATCTCAACTGATCGAGTGTATTTAATTTAGAATGAAGAACTACAAATGAAAAAGCCTTCTGCAAGATGGGTGGCATTTGTTAACAGTCGACCAAAAAAGCATAAGAATGAACAATTCTCAAGTTTGTTTGGATCGTTTTAAGAAAAATAAAATGGATTTTTAGCATCGTTTCTTAACTGTGGGTGAGATCCACCACTATACTCCAGAGACAAAAGAACTGTGAAAGCAATGACTGAAGCTGGAGGAAGTGCTTCAAAGAAGGCAAAAACAATTCACTCGGCTGGTAAGGTTATGGCAACGGACTTTTGGGACTTCAAAGGTATTTTATTGATTGACTATCTGCAAAAGGATAAACCAATAAATACAGAGTACTATTGCAACAGTTTGTAAAAATTCGAGAAAAACGTCCTGGCTTACAACACAAAAAATTAATTTTTCATCAAGACAACGCACCAGCACAGAAGAGTGTTTTAACAATGGCTAAAATCAATGAATTAAAGTACGAGTTGCTTGACCACCCACATTATTCTCTTGATTTAGCTCCCAGTGACTTTTACCAGTTCCCAAATCTAAAAAAATTCCTTACTGGTAAGCGTTTTACCTTAAATGAAGATGCAATTACAGTTGTAACCCACTATTTTTTGAGGAAAACTATTTTAATCAAGGTATAGAATTGCTAGATAAGCGTTGGACTGACAGCATTGAAGTTTCGGGAGATTATATTGAAAAATAAAAATGTTTTTAAAAATCGAACTATTTCTCTTTCTGTGCTAGACTAAGAAGTTTCCAAACCGCCCTCGTAGTTGTACATGTCGTTGGTAATTTCTATATAAATATTTTGTACAACACCTACGAGATTTTTGCTTGTGTATGTAACATTAAACTTACTCCTTTAAGTTTAATTAAAAAAAACAATCAAATGACTGACAAATATAAAACAAGAAAATATAATTTTCTTTTTTGATATTTTGCTTGTGGCATTTTAAAGTATAATCCGCCAGTTATATCATACAATGTACAAGACACAACATCAGTTGTGAATTGAACAAATGTGTGTGTTGAATAAGTTACTTTTCAATGACTACTTCATATCATCCGCATAACATAGAAGCAGTTTGGTAATGGTTGACATATAAATTGATATACAATGTATATTATACATACATATAAATGCTTGTTTGCGAAATTCAGAATTAATTCATAATAAAATTCATTCAACTTTTAAATGATTTCTTTTTTATTAATCCAAATTGATTTACAATATTTTGACTTTACAATAGGAGCTTTGACTATTGTTACAATTCGGTTAATATTGTCTTCTCTCTGAGACAGCTGTAAAGAATTCAGTCAATAAAATTGCCAGATTTGAGCTTCTGGAAAAGCTTTTGTATGCTAAATGTGCCATTGTATGATGCGCTATGGCGTCTGGAAACGTGTCTGAAACAAAAATTCGACTGGAAATGCGATTACACTAAATTGATCACGCTATCGAGAGATTTTACAATGGATACAAAGGATATCACTGGCATGAGGTTCTAAAAGGATGGTGCCACATGTCACACAGCTAACGAAACAATAAATTAATTACAATCCAAATATCATGAAATTCAGATGTTAATTGGATGCGATTTAAAGCTAAAGTCTATTGGAGTCAAAGGACTCCATTACAGCCTTAAAACTCAAAATCCGTGAGGTTATTATTGAAACTGTCTCCTCATTTTGTTTACATATTATAGACAGTTTTGTTAAAAGCTTTGTTTGCATGACAATGATTTTTTCTAATTGATAATCGTTTTATAAATCTATATATATAAAATTTAATGTATGTATGTATGTATGTATGTATGTATGTAACGTATAGACTCCAAAACGGCTGAGCCGATTTTGATAAAATTTTCACAGCATGTTACTGTGACTCTGGAAGGAATAATAGGGTACTTTTTTTTACCACGCCCACTTTTACGCCCACTTTTTTAAAATATTGTAATTGGAGACCAAACCTCTGGACCGATATTTTTGAAATTTTCACAGCATTGACTGGGACTTTGGTATGATTAATAGGGTACTTTTTTTGACCACGCCTATTTTTACGCCCACTTTTTAAAAATTATGTAATTGCTCCCATATAGTTTTTAACAGATTTACTTCAAATTGTATACACATTATATACTCCAGGCTAGGTAAAAATAAAGATTTCTTAAGCCACGCCCCTTTCACGCCCCTTTTCACGCCAAATTTTTGAAAGTTTTATTCTCTATACAAATTTGTTCATTCCAACGTAATTTTTTATTTGGTAGTATATTGCTCTTAATACTGTTAACGTCGCCATATAACTATGAACTACGCCTACTTCATCGCCCCCTTTTTTTAATTCAGATACATACTTATACCACTAACAATGTTTGCTATACAAAATACTTTTTTTGTAATATGTATTTACCTAAAGTTTTATATACTTTTTAACTACATACATTTTTTTATTACCAAATCCCCATTTTTCGCCCCATTTCACCTTAAATTATATTGCTTTTAATCTATATGTATATAAATGAATGTGTGTCTGTATGTTTGTGCTTAATAGGAGGCCAAACACTTGGACCAATCTGCCTGAAATTTGTACAGCATGTTACTGTGACTCTGGAAGGAATAATAGGCTATATGAAGTTTTGATTGTACAAACGGGTGTGGCACCGCCTATATAACCCAAAAATTTAAATCGCCATATTTTGGGAATTTTTTGAGCTACGTCAATGATATGTGGTACATATGGTATTGACATAATTAGGAATACGTAACAGGAGAAAAGTGGGTGGGACCAGGCCCCTTTTTAGGAAAATTAAAAATCGTAATATAGTCTTAACTACTGGACCGATCGTCATTAAATTTTCACAACAGGATATTCTTACGAAATATTAAATTCTTGACTATGTAAGTGGACAAAGGGGCATGGTCTCGCCTGAAGCATTGCAATAAATACATTAAAATTAAATAAATAAATGTTTGTAAATATATAAATACGTTTTATTTTATTTTATGACGAGGGGGGGGGGGGGTAGCAAAGCACACCGGGTTTAGCTAGTAGTAAATGTAATAGAAGTTATTTCTTTGAATTTTAGCATTTATTAAGACATTTTTCAATAATTAAATGTACATACCCACAAATTGTATCCGTTTTCATATTGTTTTCAAAGCAAAGTTAAATTTTCTTCTAGTAACTAATACTATTATTGTCCATTTCTTACTTTAATGGCCACTAATAACTTTTATTACTAAACACAAGAGAAGAGATAATCATAAAGAGAGCACATAACAAAAACACGCGACACCATTTAAATATCATAAAATTACTTCAATTACTTGTTGTTACTGTTTCGTTTATGTTGAAATTTGCACATATTCCGACACACTATCAGTGAATTATTAAATTTTGACACAATTTTTATTAATTCAACTTAATTACTTATTTGTGGAGAAACTGAATAATGTAAATGGCGAGAGTTGAGTAGAAAGAAAGTCACTGATGATGAGAGTAATTAAAGACAGGGTTGTATATTTGGGTACTTATTAACATAAAATTTAATTAATAACTTTTTTGGATTAGTAATATTAATAAAAAAAATATATATTAATAAATACACTTGGTAAATAAAGTTAGCAAAAATATATTTTTTTATTAATTATACTGTAAACATAATATATAATTTAAATAAATATAAATATATTCTCTTATTATATTTTTCTAAAATTACTCTTTCCTCTGCCAATATGAAATACAAATAATTATCGCTTGCTAACATTTATACATATATTTCAAATGTTTCAAATATGTAGACAAAGTAAGCCAAATTTCTGGAATGGTTTCTTTAAGAAAAAACTACAGTAACAAAGCAACATACTAATATAAAAAAGAAGAAAAAATACAACATAAATCGTTCAAATCAAATAAGTCTAAAATTAAATAAAATAAAAAACCAACGTTTTGTCCTACAAGAACCTTTTTTAAAAAAGGAAGCAAATAAATGGGGGAAAAAAATAAGTGAAAAATTAAAAACAAATAAAAAAAACTCTGCGTAGAAAAAACAACATTTTGTCCTACAAGAGCCTTTTCTAAACAAAAAAGGGAACAAACAAATGGGAAAACCACAAACAAAAAAAATATATTTCTGAACTACGACCCCTTAACAACACACACACATTCATAAAAGAAAACTAATAGAGACAGAGTCTCACTTATTTGGGCCTAAATTTTTAGTATTCAGTTGAACAATGGGCTTGCATTAAATAATTATTGGAGCAAATATCAGAAAATCAATTCAGCAGCCAACCCACAAGGCATGTGATTATTTTGATGGATTATTCAGACATAAACAATACGAATTTGGGAGAAACTCTGTACTAATATTTAACAGCAAACAAATTAGAGATTATGTATAAAAACACAATTTTAATGCTATTGTGGTGTGTCTCTGCAGTGCACTAAAGAAAACTAATTTTTTGCAAAAGTAAAAGCTTTATAAATTATCTATTCGTTTATTTCTCATTAATACAAGACATTATTTTATCAACAAAGGAGACAGAGCCGACATAACCACTTAAAACAACTCAATATTGCGAATTTTTTTTAAAACGTCAGTTAGCCACTTTTAATAAATTGACACCACAGTGCAAAAGAAGAAACGCCAAAATCATATAAAAAAACAAGTAAGACAGCATCGACCGTAAAATACTCTACAAAAACAGTTTTTCAGAAATCATCACTATATGGGAGCTATGACCTATAATGGACCGATAATTCTAAAATTTTGTGGCACGACTTCAATATTATTTTAGATTTCACTTTTCAAATATTTATGATTTTCAGATGTGAATCTTTTATCCCAGTTTTAACTAATTATGGACCGACCATTATTAAATTGGCCGACATGATTTCTGTATATGTAAAACTTTTTTGTGGTGAATTCTATTTGGATACCAAGATTTTTAAGAGATTTATCGCCGTAAAGTGATTTTTGGAAGTGGGCCTTATATGGAAGCTATGACTAATTATGGACCGATCTGTACAAAATGTGTAGATTTGTTTTATGTATAACTTAATTGTGGTAATATTTGTTTGGATACGTTTAATAGCCAAACATTTGTGACCGATAAAGGGAGGACATTTGTATGGGGACTAAGTGAAATAATAGAGCGAATTCAACCAAATTCAATTCCAATCGTCCCTGGGCTGTAAAAGTATTTTGACTAATTTTATCAAAATATCTTTAAAATTGCGATTTGAACTTTGCGCACAGACTTTACATGAACAGTCAGCCAGACGGAGGGACGGACATCGTTATATCGAGATTGATTCTAAGTCGATCGGTATTCTTTAAGGTGGGTGTTGGAATAATATTTTTTTTGTATTACAAGCTTCAGCATAAATCCAATATACCCTCCTCACTATGGTGGCGTAGAGTATATAAACGAAAACAATAATCGTTTTTGTTAGAACGAAAGCGATGAGTAAAAAGTGTCTTAATTTAAAAGGAAAGTTTTTTTTGCAGTCTTTAAAAACATTACAAAATTAAACCACTCTTCTGCAATATTTAACACTTATCGAACATTTTAGAGACAACTTTAAAATAGCAACAAAAAAATTATTGTAGCTAAGAAACGCACAAAAACAGAGTGATAAAATAAATGTCACTTTTTTTCTATTTTTTAATGAACACAATTTCATGTGACATTTAACATGGACACAGACATAACCATAAAATGAAACATGTTTTATTTTACTTTAAGTTTGTTGCTATAAAAATCTGGGTATTTTTAAATTAAGTGCTTTGGATACATGAGCTATACAAGTGATATTTTAACTATACAAATGCTCCGTTTAGTTTTCCTTACCACAAACGCTTACAAATAGGCAGTAGAGCTGTGTCGTTCATGAACGAACGGGTTAAAATGAACGGATCACTTCATTGAACGGAATAAGCTGGTCATTTAACTGAACGGTTTTCGTTCAATAGTGTACGGATCAATTTCGTTCAGCTGCTGTTTATCAAAAGACAAGAAGAAAATCACATTCAATAAGGGTGGTATTCGTTCAAAGGGAACGATTGAACGAATTGAATGAACGAATCAGTCTTGGATAAATGAACGAAAATTACCGGTCACTGAAATGAACGACCGGGCACAACTGTAATAGGCAGTTAAATAAGCCATTGCCCTTTTCTCTTACGGAGAGGAACTTAAATGAAAATTGTCTGTATATGAAATTTTGTAAATCACTGCATCATTGCGTTTAGCGAACGCAGAAAAATTACTTTGCTACAATACTGTCAAATCATTGCGTGGTTAATGTTGCCATTGTAAATGTTGATACTGAAATCTAAAATAAAAATGTACATAAAGCTACACTTATTTTGCATTGGCAATGCTACAAACCTATCAGCTGTTCAATAATTTTGTTTGGTTATTTATCAAGAAAATATTTCAAGTTGTGAAGAAAAAAGCTTTTAAAGCAAATGACTATAAATACAAAGATACTAAGAGGTATAAACAATTTTCGCACTTCTAGATATATCGTCTTATTCGGATGATGAAGAATCTTCAAGCGTCCTAGACATATCTATTAAAACACCCCGATTGCGCTAAACTAACATCATGAATTTAACGAATAATGAGTAAGTAAAATAACACTGTGGAGATTTACAATATTTTTAATTTACTTTTTAAAGATTTCAGATGAATTTCCGAATGAACAATAGCATTCAGGAGTTTCGACGTAGCTTCCCAAACATTATCAGCCTTTCAGCTCCCACGAGCCACATCTAAATGCTTTTCAACTTCAGCTATCAACAATTCAAATTGAGCTGCTGTTGTGGCTTCTTTTTTCGTCCTAAGAAAAATTTTAGTCGTATTTTATACTAAATGAATATGTTTGTATATATTTACTTATATTGTGTTCATAAAGTTCCTATAAAATGTTAAATTAATTGAATAATGTTGTTGTTTGTTTTAATAATATTTTAATTCAACTTTTAAAACTAACGCCAAAAAAATGGAGGCATTAAATTTGACAACGCAAGAGATAAAAAATTTAGCGTTGAGTTTTACAAAATACACAATTTCAAACAGTTATATTAACAGCTGTTACAACGCAAATAATTACTTGTCTGAACGCCATGATTTGCAAAATGTAATTTAACGCAACACCAAGAAAATTGTGAATATAACTCTGTGAAGAATTATTAAAAATATTGTGAGGGCTGTAAATTACAACATTCGGTTTGCGTATTTTTATAACTGTTCAATAACAATTATTTTTTTTGTGCATTCTTTAATAGCATAAGAAATGGACTTGTGATTTAATCCAAAATTCTAAAAATCCCTTTTCATTTTTAATGTTTTTTAGAGCATTAAAAATTCGATTTAAACTGTTGAATTTGTGCTGTCCTCTTTATCTTAAAACATGCTTTATGGTTCCATCAAATATTCAAGATTATAATATTATTTACATGTTTTTTCTATAGTATTGTGCTACTTGCTTTTCTTTCTAAAATTATATTGTGAATATTTTCCACCCCAAGTTTCTACTTTGCAAATAGGGGTTTCAGTTAACAATAACTAATCTTGCGTACTTTTTTTATAAACTAAACCACAATTTCAAAAGAATTTTAAAATTTATAACTGAAGCAACAAATTTATGGTATCTAATCTTACATCTTGTTACTATTCTTTCTAATGTCACCCTTTTAAATTCCCTTATACATTACAAATCTCGTCAAAAACTAATATTTACTTTATTTAAAACTTTCACCAAACTTTATACAAACTTTCATGGCCTTCAATGAACCCCTTAATTGTGATACAATAAATTAGGACATATGTATAATAAATGTCACATGCATGCACGTAAAAATACATCCCGCTAGTTCTTTAAGTAACAATGTACTCCTTTGTATCAATAGTTTTCACTAGAGCTGTGCCCGGTCGTTCATTTCAGTGGCCGGTCATTTTCGTTCATTTATCCAAGACTGATTCGTTCATTTAATTAGTTCAATCGTCCACTTTGAACGAATACGGGTACGGGTATGACACTTTTTTGATTTTAAACATGTCCGGTGGTTATTTAAAATTTGTCCCATTGACGAAAAGATTCGCTTGCCTCTATGAATTCCACCCAGTTTCCACGTTTTGCTTAAGCTTTAGCTCTGGTAATCCCATTTGCCTTTGAATTTCGAAAAGCTTACTTAGGCCCTGTGAACTTCGGTGGAAATATTCAACAATTCTATTCACTTTTGTGAGTGTTTCTCCAACTTCACCTAATGCTGATTGCACAATTAAATAGAGCGACTAAACTTCGCCGTTTCTCTTGTCGAATTGATGTCAGAATATTTGCGGCATTGTCACTCACTATGGCCGGTACCTTATTTGAAATTTCAAAGTCTGTCATAGTATTTATTAAAAATGAGCATAAATTTTCAGCAGTGTGTCTTTCTGGGAACTCATCGCACGCAATTAGGTAAAATGAGCTGTTATCGCTACATAGCTGGCGTCCTGGTCCTGGATGTCCATCCATCTGTTGTAAGACACACTGCCACTGCTTTTTGAACTTTCAATTTAACAATTTCAAGTATTTTCATGTGAACACTTGGAAGCAAGTTTTCCGACAGGTATTTTTAGTTGGAAGTTGATATCCTGGACAATATGCCACTTCAGTTGTCAGCTCTCTTATTGCTGACTCGCCTACAGAGCGAAGCGAGTGATTGCATTGTGCATCAGCTTTTAGCACCAGTCTATCTATACGTTGCACTTTTCTAATGGAAGGAGGCTTATGAATAAACTGTCTTATTATTTGTTGGTGTAATGCTGACTGTAAGCCAGAAGACGGCTGTGTGCTGGTAGACAGTTCCGAGCTTGAAAACGGTTGCGAGCTTGTAGAATATTACTGCTCATCTGCTGATGCTGTGGCTATCTGGCGCTGTAATAACCGAGGCTGTGATGGATGTTTGGACTTCAAGTGTCGACTGAGATTCCCAGTAGATCCACCTGTAACGCTTAAGAAGTTTTCGCAATAATTGCATTTGGCCCGATTTTCTCCATCCTCAGTAAAATAAATCCAAATTTCGCTTCTTTTTCTTTGTGCCATTTGTACTTTTATTTTTAAACACTTTCAAATTTGATTTTTTAGTTTGTTTGTTTTTTTGATTACATTCAATTAATTAGTAGATTTAAAGGTTTATTTGGCCTAAAAATAACGCCAACACTTTACTTTTTTTATTAATTTGAATAATATTTATTTAATTAAAAAATAAATACTTTGAAACAAATATTAAATTTTATGAAGACTGTTAATTCAAATAAATATAATGTTGGCAATGCCACACCGATGCTCAAATAAAATTTCTACTTACGTATATATACAACCATGGTGCAATAAGCAACTCTTATTAATACATAAACAATCAGCTGAAATAAATGACCATGACATAAAAGAATGAGTAAAAATACCTGAACGAAATTGATCCGTACACTATTGAACGAAAACCGTTCAGTTAAATGACCAGCTTATTCCGTTCAATTAAGCGATCCGTGCATTTTAACCCGTTCGTTCATGAACGACACAGCTCTAGTTTTTACCAGATACTGCACGCAGAGAAAAAATATAGTTGTGCATGTTTACCACAACTATTTCTATATTTTTTAAAAATGTTTAAAATATTATGATCACTGTAATTATTTATATAATTTCGGCAACCATAATATGGTTAAGTTAAGATGGTTATAGGAATCATATACATAATTATAGCAATAATGTAATGTTTATGGTAATCAGTTTTATGATTATGCCATATTATGTTGTTCTCTATCATAATAAAAGAGCAGCAAATTATGATAAATAGATTCATCATAAACATGATTGCCACAAATATATACAACACAGTTACTACAATCGTATATATGATAGTAGTAATCATTTGAATCGTAACTTAACCATATTATGGTTACCGCAATCATATAAATAAAAACAGTGACCATAATATAGTTAAAAACTTGTTACAATTTTTAAATTTTTATGTGTGGACTCATAACAGCCCAAAATTCAACAATTAGTTGATACCTAACCGACCCCATGTTATTTATTGTGGGGCCAATTGACAGAATTGCCAGATATTCAAACCCAATCTTTAATCGAAATATAAAAAAAATAAACAATAAACTAAACAGCAAATTTGGAGACATTCAATGCAAGATTCAATTCAGAATTACTGAAATAAAGTTAACCTTTAATATGACTATTAGAATTAAAGTCGAATATAAAATCTGACAATTGAAAACTGATTGCAAATACTAATTTGCATTTCAAAATTGTATTATATTTGCTTGTAGAGAATAAAACAGTTTTTCAATTACAGCTAATTTCTTAGACTTTAATGGATATAGCTTTGTTTTTTGTTTTTTACCTAAAAAACTAAATTTCAATGGGATCATACTGCTATCCATTATAAAAAATTTCAAATATGTTTATTCACTAGGCTAGGAAATTATTTTTCGTGCACATTGTGCTATGCTTTTACACCTTTTCAACAATCAACTGACGGCTTCTCTAGCCACAACAAAGCCTACCGGGACATAGCAGACACTGATATATTGTTAAAGTTTTAAATTCATTTTAAATGGACAATTGTTTGTCAAGTAAACCACATTGTAGTCGTGATTGTAAAGAAAAGAATCACATATAAATCAGCTAATCAACATGAATACCAGGGATAAAAAGTTTAGTACGAGCTTGTTTATTATATTATACTATACATAATGGAAAAAATAATATTAAGTTGTGCAAAGATGCAATACTGTGAAAAATAGAAAATCTATTGTCCCACAGTATTTTCTATAGAAAATCTTCTTCTAAACAGTTTTTTATATAGAAAATCTTATGTATAACAATTTTTCTCTAGAGAAAATCTTTCTTCTATTGAAAATCTGCGTATAGCTTGTTTTTCTAAAAAAAATCTTCTGTATACCAGTTGTTTCTATAGAAAATCTTGTGTATAAAACTTTTTTCTAAATAAAATCTTCTATATCTTCTTCTATATTCTTTTTTCCTATAGAAAATTTTTTCTATAACAGTTTTTTTCTATAAAAACTCTTCTGTATAACAATTTTTCTGTAGGAAATCTTATGTATAACAATTTTTCTCTAGAGAAAATCTTCTGTATAATATTTTTTCTATATAGAAATTTTTCTCTATTAAAGATTGTTTCTATTGAAAATCTGCGTAGAGCTTGTTTTTCTAAAAAAAATCTTCTGTATAACAGTTGTTTCTATAGAAAATCTTGTGTATAAAACTTTTTTCTAAATAAAATCATCTATAAAATCTTCTATAAATTTTTTGTATAACAGTTTTTCTTCTATAAAAACTCTTCTATATAACAATTTTTCTGTAGCAAATCTTAAGTATAACAATACTTTTCTAGAGAAAATCTTCTGTATAACACTTTTTTTTTTGAGAAAATCTTCTGTATAACACTTTTTTTGAGAAAATCTTATGTACACTAGTTTTTTTATAAAAAAAATCTTCCGTATAACATTTTTTTGATAGAAAATCCTATGTATAACAGTTTTTATTAAAGACAATTTTGTTTATAATAGTAAAAGTAATTCGAGTTTCCATCCAGTTACAAAATTTATATTTTTTTTTTTGATTTAAGAAATAAATTACACGAATTACAAAAACTGTAAAAGGGAATAAAAAGTAATATGTATATAGAAACTCATATGACAATTTATTTGTTAAATCATTTGTGGGTAAAAATAAAAATAATATTAACATTTAAAGGCCAAACTTTAAAGAACGTTAGGTTAAGAATTTTTTTATTTAATAAATTTAATAAAAAAATAATGAATTGAAAGGTAATTTACTTTATGCTAAGATGTGGTACTAAATTCATGTTTAACAAAAAGATCGCATCAAATTAAATATAATATAAAGAAAGCAGTAATAAAAATTAGATTACAATACTGGTTTAAAAAACTATTTAACGCTTGTAGAGCTCAATTCACCTCTTCATGCACTTATTTTGTCGACTTTCATTATCAAATTATTAGGAATTATATATATCTGACATATTATTGCATGCATGTGCGTCACTTGGAGAAATCGGAAAATCAGTATTTACACTTACACACAAACATCACAGTATCAATTTCCTTTTGTGGGATCACAAATGAAAATTGTAGATATTACAAACATAAAACTATGGCTGGCTTTTAATGATGCACAGATTCATCATTTATTATTTTACATTTACCACATAAAATAAATATGTAATAATATTCTCAGTTGCACTTATGGGGAAATATAAGTTGCAATTACCAGCCATCACGCTTATTTATTATAATTGCCATATAAAATATTGTTTGTTATAAACATTTTGTAATTTCATATTGCTGTTATAAAAATAAATTCAATGGTTTGTTTTTCATTCCTATAAATAGCAGATAATAATGTTTGTCTCGCGAAAAAACAAATACATAATTTTACTATTCAATCAATCGCGTCATCAAGGAAAACAATTTCTAATGAATGAATTTTATAAATAAGATCTTTACGTAAGCGCAATTCCCAATATTGTGCAAATGTAATGATGCAATACCATTTGCACAAGATTGTGAATTGCGCTATAGTCTTTATTACCAATTTGCTAATGTCAATTCAATTTATGAGTATTCTCATAAATTTAATATAAAACTAAGAAGTATGCTATCCTCGGTATTGTGGAATTTTATATAACTTTTATTTATCTACTTAATATAATATACACATGATTTTCTATAGGAAATTCTGTTATACACAAGATTTTATACTCGTATTGAAAATACTGTTTTACAACAGATTTTCTATAGAAAAACAGTATTTTCTACAGAAATTCTAATTTCTAATTTTAAACTACATATATATTTACAGACAGCAAAGATATTGAGAGTGAGGGCGGCTTGGGTAATGTCTCTCATGTCTTTATACGTCCGGCCAGTGTCAGTTGCAAAGCCAAATCTGGACACTTGTCTTTTGATATCGCTTTTGTGACTTTCAATTTGGGAAAAGCGGACATGTTGGGAGAATTTGAATATGATTTATTTCTACGTCCAGATACTTGTAATCCTCGCTATCGTTTCGGGTTTAATAGACAATGTAAAACAAGACCAGAAAGTTATTTTCAATACAGCTTCAATATGTTTAAATCAAGAAATCTATTCAATGCTCGCCTCACACCTCTAGTGAAAACCTCCTTACGACCAAAATGCCAAAGACTGCCTAAGAAAAATGTTTTTTACTATATATCACCTTTGTATCAGAATCATTTTCTTTTAAGTTTTGCTTATGCTTTCGACAAGGAATAATTTTCTATAGAAAATACTGTTCTGCAAAGATTTTCTATAGAAAATACTGTTTTACACAAGCATGTTTTTGTTCTATCATTTCGTTTGTAGCAGTGTTTTTTATTTCTTGAATAGATGTTTCTAAGTTTGTTACTCTTTCTGTTACTTTGTTAATGTCACTCACTAACACTTTAAATTTATTGTCTATTTCGTTTAAGAGACTATCTTTACACTCACTTAACATCTTTTTCATCATTGCCTGTAATTTTTCTGTTAATTGTTCGGTTAATTTATCAAAACGCTTATCCATGGTTTGCATTTTTAAAAAAAAAAGCTTGACTTTTTAGGACAAAACTCAACAAAATATCTAGTCTTATTTTATTTGATGCTGTTTGATCTTAGAAAACTTTTTTAAGAGTAAACAACGCCAAACAAATTTGTGCTAAAGCAAGTGGTTACGCTTTTTTTAAGTGAATATTTGCTATGTGTGACATTGCATTAAGTGTTAAACGTAAAAAAAATATACACACATATACTTATGTATTGCAGTTAGCATCCCAGCGGGAAAAATAGCAAGTGCTTCCATTTGAAGGCCTTATAGAAGGCCTGTTTACACATTCTAAAAGATTCGATACTCATTCCACTATGCCTGCTCTCAGAAGGTCTTCTTGAAGAACTTTCATATACATTCAAAATTGCAAACACGAATAGTTTTGCAATTATTTCTGTATATCGTCACTACAACAACAAAAATTATTTTGCTCAATTTGTTATAAGAGTAATAAAAATTAATAAAGAGAGCGTCTATAAATTTAGTCGTTTAAAAAGTTTATGGTGTAAAGTACGCGTAAAGCAGTACTTTATATACATGTGACTTTTATTTAAAACCTTTTTTATATTCTTCAGTATAATTATTAATTTAGCAGACCTTTTATTACGTCTTGTATGAGGCATTAGTTGGTAGACCTTCCAATTGTCATTCTCAGGTAGGAATGTAATGTAACCAGTAGCGAGTAGGCAAGGCCTTGACTAACAATGATACGCCATGTAAAACTAAAAGGATTTGGCAATGCAACTTGAGGTACTTGTGACTGACAAAGAAGGCCCTCAAGAAGGCCTCTTTACAGCATCTTTTTCCCGCTGGGTTGTACTGTAACACCAATAAATCAGTATTAAACTGTGTTTTCCATGACTATATATCTATATCTAGAATTTGTTAATTATGTAGCAACATAATTTCTCCTGTTTTCAGAAATCTTCTGCAATCTTAAACCATTCCTTTTCTCTAATCCACAAAGAGTGTCAAAAATCATTAGCAAACATTTATTTTATTTAAAAAAAAAGGGTGAGAATGAGAACATTTGCGTCTATAATTTGTCTTGTAAATTTTAATGTTCGTTTTTCTAAATTAATGAATTGTAACTTATAATTGAATGTTGTTGTAGCTGTTGTTATGGTCCTTTCTGCTGTCAATGTATCTGAAGGTAATTGAAGTGTAAACATTATTTATTGTAACTCTGCATAAAAAACACAGGGACAAGCCAGTTACACCAGTTCACAACACACCAACAGACATACATTGAGTTGTTAGACAGGGAGCCCAGGTCTGAATGATTGAATGAATGAATGATTGATTAATTTACAAATACTCTTGATACCAACATGATATTCTTGTTGCTTTAGACATTGATATTTTTGCTGATATTTTCTTTATATTAATGTTTGTGACCATAGAAATAAATAAATTCAAATTCTGTTGATTATAATCAACAAAATGTATATCGAAATTTAAATTGTCTTTAAAAAGTAGATTTCTGTTTAAATTGTTTTAAATGTTCATCAAGATATGCATTCAAAGCAAAATCAGATTTTTGAAGCACATCTATAAAGTTACAAAATATGTATGGTGATTCATTTAAATCTGTTTTTAATTTTATATAAAACATTTAAAATATAACTGGATGTTTATTATTGCTGGAAAAAAAAATATCTTTGTAATACACTTTTTATAAATAATTAAACTCTTAATCGCGACAACACTGTAAATGACCATTCGAAAGTACAAATTTTTCATCACTCTTTACAGAATTGTTACCGCTATCATGAGAATTACGCGAGTAAGTGTTGGAACTGGATGTTATCATCTTTCAATAACGTGCAATAAGACTAAAATCTTCTTTCCATAACGAATTACTGTATAAAAATGAGATGACGGTATAACAACATTCACGTGTGATCTGTCCTAGTACCCGCAAGGGTGTTCTTACGAAAGAAAAACGGGATTAGAAACCCCGCGGACCACAGTTGTAGCAGCAATGGAGGTCGTAATAAAGTAGTACGTGATCTTAATTAAATATGGTGACCAGGGGTACCCTCTACAGAGGTATAGTTAGAAGGATGACGTCTTCGTGATTTCCCGAGTCTCTACCCAGCCACAAGACATTAAGATCAAGTCTTTATTATGGCATTTCTGAAACATGGAATAGGATGTATTCTCGATCCTTAGTATGTGGGAGTGAAATCGCACAGAAATGGCGTCTGGTCGTAGTCTTAGCCGTAGTCTTAGTCTTAGTCTTAGTCTTAGTCTTAGTCTTAGTCTTAGTCTTAGTCTTAGTCTTAGTCTTAGTCTTAGTCTTAGTCTTAGTCTTAGTCTTAGTCTTAGTCTTAGTCTTAGTCTTAGTCTTAGTCTTAGTCTTAGTCTTAGTCTTAGTCTTAGTCCTAGTCTTAGTCTTAGTCTTAGTCTTAGTCTTAGTCTTAGTCTTAGTCTTAGTCTTAGTCTTAGTCTTAGTCTTAGTCTTAGTCTTAGTCTTAGTCTTAGTCTTAGTCTTAGTCTTAGTCTTAGTCTTAGTCTTAGTCTTAGTCTTAGTCTTAGTCTTAGTCTTAGTCTTAGTCTTAGTCTTAGTCTTAGTCTTAGTCTTAGTCTTAGTCTTAGTCTTAGTCTTAGTCTTAGTCTTAGTCTTAGTCTTAGTCTTAGTCTTAGTCTTAGTCTTAGTCTTAGTCTTAGTCTTAGTCTTAGTCTTAGTCTTAGTCTTAGTCTTAGTCTTAGTCTTAGTCTTAGTCTTAGTCTTAGTCTTAGTCTTAGTCTTAGTCTTAGTCTTAGTCTTAGTCTTAGTCTTAGTCTTAGTCTTAGTCTTAGTCTTAGTCTTAGTCTTAGTCTTAGTCTTAGTCTTAGTCTTAGTCTTAGTCTTAGTCTTAGTCTTAGTCTTAGTCTTAGTCTTAGTCTTAGTCTTAGTCTTAGTCTTAGTCTTAGTCTTAGTCTTAGTCTTAGTCTTAGTCTTAGTCTTAGTCTTAGTCTTAGTCTTAGTCTTAGTCTTAGTCTTAGTCTTAGTATTAGTCTTAGTCTTAGTCTTAGTCTTAGTCTTGGTCTGTGTGCATATGAGTTACAAGAAATATTTCTTGCAAAATAATATTTTTAAATAATATTGTACTTACGCTACTTGTGAATTATAACGATATAAAGAAATAAATTTATATATTTATTTCATACTTTTGTTATAACAAAATAATAATGAATATTAATCATACGCCTAGTTTTACTTAAACATATGATATTTATATTCATCATACGCTTATGTTGAATAAGTTAAAAAGCAAATAAATGAAATATCAAAGAGATTTACAGAATTAAAACCAGTAACTTAAAATGATAAAGAAAAAGGTGACAGTAACTCTCGTACAATGTTTATTGCCACATATTGAATTGATGTTCCTGACTCATTCATTTATTTCGTTTGCCGATTTTCTTTCATCATTTAATTGATTTAGTAGTAGGAGTATATTTGTATAAGATTTTATTTGTGTATGTAGTACACAGTCCTGTGTAAATTTGGTATATTATTCATTTGAGTCTTTTTTCCTCCTCAATTCTCAGACAGCCATAAATTCTTTTTAATCAGCATTAATTCAATTGCGGTCGATAATGATCAAACAAAAAAACTCCAATTATTATTTGATTCTTTTCAATAACATTTGTTTGTTACTTTAATTTTTTTTTCTTCTTTTCAGCATTTACAAACATTTTACATTTTATTTGCCTCTATCATACTAAAAATGACGTTCAGATGCTGATAATAATGATGATGATGATGCAGCTGGTAATTTAATTATTCATAATGAACATCACATTAAAAATACAATAATTTAATTTGCTTATCGCACAAGTATTTTATGGCTTTTGAGTAAAGATGGATAAATGTCCTGATGATTTCATATAAAAATCCCACAAAACTTTATGTTTATTCAATGATTTGTTTTTTTATTTACTTTTATTTATTTACAGAAATGTTGTTAAGTAATTGTTATATTTTTGGTGATTGTCAATCTTTAATTTAAAAACCATCCTACTAATATTTGCTTTAATATGACAAAAAAAATTGTAAATAGTCCAATGTAACTCCAAATAGAAGAATAATATACACTTTAAAATTGCAAATAAACATTTTTTGTAACAAATAGATAAAAAAAAAAAAAAAAATATTTTTAGTCATGCACTGCTGCCAATTGTCAATTTTTACTTTAAAAATTAAAGATTAATTTAAAGCAAATATTAATAGGATATATTTGCTTTAATATCACAAGAGAATGGTAAATAGTCAAATATAATTTAATAAAAATTTAATTCAATATTAAAACCATCCTACTAAAATTTGCTTTAATATGTTAATATATATAATATTAAGGTAAATATTCCAATGTAAATCCAATAAAAGTAAAAGATAAACATTTTGAAAAGACAAACATTTTGTAACAAGTAGAAATAAACCAATATTTTTAGTCATGCACTGCTACTATTCATATGGTAAATAACATTTTAAATGAATGTCAGTTGGTTTGTCTAAGTTTATATTACCTCATATTGATTTTTAAATAGGCTTCGGTTCTTACCAAAGATGAGGTTGTTTTTACTAGGTGTTCAGAACACCGTAAGTTAGGGCCTACGCAATAGGTACTCAAATAAATTCTAACAAATCATCAGCCCCAAAAAGATTATTTGGAACTGTGAGATATATGGTTCCAAGAGGCCAATATACGTAAATTACGTAAATAATAAATGTCTAGTGATGGGTTTTAGTATAAACTAATATACAAATATTTATGAACGTTAATGTAAACTTAAACAACAACTGAATTAACAGTGTTAATTAGGTGTCTATATCCATGACTGCCGTTTTGTCACTCTGTCTTCTTTTTATTTTAAAATTATGTCTGCTATTGAGCAGCAACATTTGAGTTGAGCTAACGGCTGAGTAAATGATGTTGTTGAATACTTGTATTATATCAACATTAATATACAAATACTACTCGTCACTTATGTGTGTAAATAATTAAAATACTTTTGACTGATTTCTCCATGACTAAAATAAACATGACTTAATTAAATTTTATTTGTTTATTCAATTATGAATGCTTTTTCTGTTTATTTGTAATTGATGTAAAAAGGAATTGTTAATTGGATTTAATTGAGACTTATCAAAAGAAAAATAAAACATTTGTAGAGAAATTTGTGGCATCATTAAATAAATTATTTTTTACAAATGTTTAATTGTTGATTTAAGAAAATAATTTATTAAAAGCTCAAAAGTGTTGAAGGGAAACAAAGGAAACTACTTAAAATTATAAAGCGTATGATTGATATTTAATTATTTATTAATTAAATATCAATTATACGCCTAAGTATTTTAGCAATATTTAATTATCTTTAGGACCATTATTACAACTTGCCTCTAATGTTCTTAATAGTAAAAGGTAACTTTAGTTAAAGTGAGGAATAAAGTGACCTTTAAAATTTTTAGTTATTACAACTTCCTTGTAAAATAAAATAATTTTTTTTCTAAAGTATGGCAATATCAGTGATAAACCGATTACTTTTGACAAATTACTGACAAGAAACAGTAAATTGTTTGTGTTTGTGAAAACATTTGTGTGTGAAAAAAATATAAATTAAACGTCTGCATTCCATTTTAGTTTATCAAATTATTTATTGGCAAAATAAAATTAAAATTAATTTATTTTTCATAAAGTTGAAATTTTTTCCCGAACATATTGCAACTTCATACATAAACCTCGCTAAAAAATTTAAAGGCAAGATGATCTTCCTTTTAGCTTATCGGTTGGTTTTAGATTAAAGTAAGCTTATAATAACCAAATACTTCTTATCTGTCCGACAACATCATAACTTTAACTATTGCCAAGTTGTAATAATGGGCCTTAATATATAACTTTAAACTAAATTTTGCTATTAATTAAACTCTTTAAAAAACAACAAATTTGTTATCTTTTGAAATATTTATCTTCGAATTAAAGTGGACATAGATTTACATATCGTCATCGAAAATCCAAAAGGCCGTAACTACACATTTTACTTTTTTACAGGAGAAGCAAAAAACTTTATAAATTTAGTACTATTTCTTTCTTAGTGGCCAAATTTTTTAATTAACCTAAAAAAACTATTGCGAATTTGATTTATTAAAGAAATAATAGTAGTGTGTAATTGTACTTAAGGCCTTTTGGAATCATTTTTTCTAAAACCAAAAAGGCGTAACAACGAAAAATTTTTAATAACAGTTAAAATTATTCCGCTTTTCCCTCTTATTAAACATTTTCACTTTTTGTTTTCTGTGTTTTGATTAAAAAAGATGCAAAACTCATTACAACAAGTTTAATGAATTCGGGAAAAATATACTTTATTTTAGAAAAGAAAACGAAATTAAAAAAAAACGAAAATTCATTATTGTATACATGAAAACAAAAGGAGTTCACAATGCGAATTATAATTTATAAATCTTTAAATTTATAATCTAATCTGTGGATGGTAAATTATCGTAAAAACTGTGGCAATCAGCCGGAAGTAAACATTTAAGTTCCCGGAGATGACACCATTTCGTTTTAGATATTTTTATTTTTTCTTTATGTAACCGAACTGGTTCGACATCTTGAAACTTTTTTGTGTGGCAAAACCTCATATTCGTCTTTAATATTGGTTTTTTAGAAAATTGTCCCAGAAGTGTAAGGTACGAATCGGTTCCCCGTTTGTTTTGCCTGAAGTTAACAATATTTATGTACATATAAAATAAGTATACAAAGTTACCTGGTCCAATAGAAACATATCGCTTAGGAATACTAGCATAGTCAACAAATTATTTGTAATCAAGATGGTGAACTTTTAGAGGAAATAAATTCTTTTGTGAGTCCTTAATCAAATTTCCTCAGATGGTAAATTGATTTGTCTTAGAGAGTGAGTGGAATCACAGTCCATTTGTGTGTGTCCCACTATTAGATATTTATGTTCTATGGTTATGTTTTTTTTTTTTTGAACACATAGAGATAATAAAGCGTTGGAAAGGACATTATTATGGTTTTGATAGAAACATCCATCAGAATATATGTATAATTATATGTTTAATATTTGGAGACTTTAGAATCACACTCTTGATGTAGTTTATAATACAAGTACCTAAAGTAGATGCAACCACGGTACCATCTGTTTCGTCTCAGAGAAAGTTGTCTGACTCATGTGATGTAACGTTATAAATTGTGCAACTTTTTCAATATATTTCGTTTTTTTTTTTTTATTAAAAGTGTAGTTACGACTTTTTGGTTTATACAGTTATTAACATTGTAGTTGAGGCCTTTTGAAATGTATTAATAAAATCGACGTTTTTCGGCATATGAGAGTAAAAATTTGGTTATAATAATAATCAATCATAAAATCGATTTTGAATTTTTGGTAGTTACGGCCTTTTTGATTTTAGGTGACGATATATTAGTTTACATTTATATTAATTGTTTTTATTTGCCATTGATTTTATGTCTGCTCTACTGATTTTAATTAGTTTGTTTTAATTTGCTTGCCTAAGAAAGTGTTAAAAGTAATCTTAAGAAATAAAAAGTTATGCACAGCTACATATACAAGGTGGCGCAAAAGTAAACTTCCGATGTTTTTTGGCTGTCACCGACCGATTATTGGTCAAAAAAATAGTGAGCAATATTCCGCATTCTGGAGCAGTGTAGCGTAACATTGTTTATTGACGTGTATTTCGCATGTGTTTACTACACAAATGTCAACACAGAACTGACATTAGGGGCCTCGCAAAATTTATAGCATTTTCTGATAGGAGGATTACTTTTGCGCCACCTTGTATAATGTTAACATTAAAATGCAAATGTAAATAATGTAAAAGCAAATAATAAAAAAATTTAAAAAAGTTTCAACCAACATTTAAAGCAAGGCTACAAAAATGCCATCTTTTCTTTTACAAGAACTTGAAATAACACTTGCATATTTCCTTAGAATTAACTTAACCAAATAAACCATATTTTAAACGTTTAACTCTATCGTTCAATGCCCATTAGCATTTTAATTTTAAAGCCTATAATTATTCTGTTTATGTAGATATCCAGCTAAAATTAATAAAAAGTATTATACAATGTTATATAGCAATAGTAAATTTCTAATTTATTCTTTGTCTTAGTTCAGGGTTAATGATAGTTTTGTAGATTTTATTTGTCATTGATTTTATGTCTACTCTAGTGATTTGAGTTAATTTGTTTTAACTTGCTTCAATAAGAAAGTGTTAAAAAGTGTTAAAAGTAATCTTTAGAAATAAAGAGACACACACAGTTATATAATGTGAATAATAAGATGCAAATGTAAACATTAATAAATTGTAAAGAAATTCAACCTGTCTCAGGAAAAGTTAACAATGTTAACATTGGGCTAGTAGAACTCAAGGACCGATTCTCACCATTTTCAAAGCAATTGTTCTTCTATAATAAAAATAAAGTATGCAAAATTTTATGGTATTATTTGCATTATATTTCAAGATACTAGAAAAAATATTTGAAAAATAGCGAGGCCTGAAACTATTGGAGCGATTTTGAATGTTTGGGAAAAATTGTCATTATTTAAAGTATTTTTTCGAGACTCCATTGTGCTTTCAACTGACGGACATGGCGAGATCGTCTTAGAATATTATAAGTACTAGGAGCAGTATTTCGCTGTGTTACAAACGGAATAATAAACTTAATATACCGTTCATCTTTTTGATGGTAGGTATAAAAATTGTTCAAAGAATTAAAAACTAAACAATGTTAAAGTGTACAGATATAACATATGTAAGTTAAAGCAATCATTGTTCTTAATATATTTTTAGAATTGTATCATTGCTATTATTCTATTTTTAGAACTGTACATTGTTTTATCATTTCTTCATAAGCATAAAAGAGAACTAGAGAAGAGAGCAATACGAGTCTTTCGAATTGTCACTGAAATTGAAATTCGAGTCTTTCGAATTTTCACTCAAATTGAAATGTTACAAAAAAGCGAGTCTAGTTTTTAAGTTTGGTTGAAGTAAGCAATCCTCATAGTAAGGAGCGCAATTTAAAATAATAAATAACTAAAAGAAATTTATAAAAATTAGAAATATAGATTCTGTCGCATAAGCTATCCTCATAGTAAGGAACGCGAATTAAAATAATAATAGGACTTAAAATTAATAAAATTTATTTTATCATGAACCTTAAAAAAGTGTTTTACTTCAAATAGAAAAGAGGTAAAAAGTTAACTTGTATTTTTGTGAGATAACATATAAATAATAACGAAGCGTATGATTAACATTTAATTATTAAATAGTTAAATATTAATCATGCGTTAGAGTTTTCCTAAAATATTCATTTAAATTCTCATTCTATTTAATAAATCTTTCAGACCTAACGCAAAACTACCAGGAATTTTTTTATAATTCTTTGGAATATTTGATCCCTACAGCGTATGAACATTGGGGCGGGTCGATTTAATAATCGCCAATGGCTCAGTGAAAATCGTATTCTAGGGATCAAAATAAGAAACTTTGCCGAAGGAACCATACCCCTAAAACAAATTCCCCCCGTACAAACATTTAAAAAAATCACCATTTTGGCACTTTATTTTATTATTTTTTATTTATTTTATTTATTTTTATTATTTTATTTATTTTTAAAAAATAATATTTTTAAATATTTTTAAAAAATAATATTTAAAAATAAATAAAAAAAACGGGACAAAAGTCAACAGTTGGGGGGTAGTAGAATTCGTTTTAGAGGTATGGTTCCTTCGGTAAAGTTTCTTATTTTGATCCCTAGAATACGATTTTCACTGAGCCATGGGCGATTTTTTAGCCTCCCCACAAATCGACCCGGCCTAATGAACATACATTCAATGATTAGGTTTTATTATTTTTATATACTTCAAGGATTTTCAGTGTACCTGCTGGATGCATCTCAGTCGATTTTCATTAGTATTTTTAACTAAAACACATTTTTATTGCATGAAACGATTTCAATTTGTGTGAAATATTAAAATTTATCATTTTTTTAGTTAATATATATATGTGCACTTCATTATTTGTAAACGATTAATACTTTTGTAATTAAAGATACTTACTAACTTCCACAGCTCATTTTGCTGAATCGATGTATCACGGTCTGAAAGTGATAAATAAATACTCAGAAAGTGATTCTGAGTCGATCGTTATACTTTAAGGTGGGTGTTGGACCAATATTTCTGGGCGTTACAAACATATGCACAAATCCAATATACCCTCCCCCTATGGTGGTGTAGGGTATAATAATATTCAATAATTTAATTATTACAAATATTTTTACATCTTTGTTTTGGACCTTTTTCAACAATTAGTTAAAGTTAAAAAATTTAATTCATGCTTTAGTTAATTAATTGAAAAATAATTTGTATAGCTTAAATAAACAACAAGCAAGCAAACTCTTAATTAAAAACTTATATTAATTTCAAAATTTCACTACCAACCCACTCCTCATCTTACGAACAAAAACTTCAAATGTCAAATGTGTTGTTTCTTGTTTGCATGTTAAATTATTTTATCTTGCAGGGCTTTAAAGTTATCAAGATGTTTGAAAACGTCTCTTACAAGTTTTGCTTGAACTTTTAGTATATGTAAATGTTTTCTGATAGTATTTAATGATGTATTTATACCACTTTAATAGACCACCTAATGTTAAGGACTACTTAGAGAACATTAAAGAGAAATTAAAGGGAGTGGTAAAAGCTAGTGCATTAGACAGGTATACAAAATACCAAAAAGGTTGTAATATGTACATAATATTGAAGAATTTCATGGTTATCTTTTAAATAAATGTACAATATTTAAGTATAAGTGTAAGACCTTAATACCCAATAACTTTCATTTAAAATAAAATTTAAATTTTATTTTTGAAAATATTATTTAACATGTTAATTGTAAAAGGGCATTATAAAGGTTATTGTAGAAAATTTACATTTCACTTTGTGTTTACCACAAATGTTTTCAATAGAATATTTAATGTCTGATAACTATTATGGTCATTAAAAAGAAGTTAGAGCGAATATTAAAGTAATTGAAGAAATTAAAAATTTAAAAGTATAAAATTCCTTATAAAACCGAACATAGAATAACCTCAACCCTTTAAATTTTAATAAAACTTTGTACACATACTAACATAAGCTTCAGTAAACGATTTTAAAAATAACATAAAAAAGACTAGAACGACTACACAATATTCTAAATACATATGTATTAAGATTTGTATGACAAATCTATAACAATTTGCCAAATAACCATTCACCTGTGTCACATAAACATTGACATCTGTTGCTGAAAAATTTATTATAATAAAAAACAGCAAGCGAAAACTTTTACAAAGACAATTTAATACGTATGTATGTATGTCAAAAAAAGAATTTTACTTACAATAAAAAAAACTTTTTACATCAATTTTGTTTATGCCCAAATGGTTAACGAAAATTCCATGAAAAAAGAAATTCCTTAACTAGCGATCGATTTGATAATAAAGAAAAGTTATGATAATTAACTACATATGTACATAGAGAACTTTTTAAATGGAATTACGATGTTTCATACTTAAAATGTAAATTGTATTTGTTATTTTCAAAATACCATTCACTTAAATTTTATGTTTAAAATGTCAATAGAGATTTTTTATACAAATTATAACTGCTAAACAAAAAGATTTTCTATAGAAATTATTACTGCTATACAAAGATATTTTCTATAGAAATTATCACTGCTATACAGAAAGATTTTGTATAGAAATTATAACTGCTAAACAAAAAGATTTTCTATAGAAATTATCACTGCTAAACAGAGAGATTTTCTATAGAAATTATCACTGCTATACAAAGATATTTTTTATATAAATATCACTTCTAAACAGAAAGATTTTCTATAGAAACTATTACTGCTATACAGAGAGATTTTCTATAGAAATTATCATTTCAAAATAGAAATATTTTCTGTAGAAATTATCACTGCTAAGCAGAGAGATTTTCTATAGAAATTATAACTGCTAAACAGAGAGATTTTCTATAGGAATTATCACTGCCAAACAGAGAGATTTTCCATAGGAATTATCACTGCTGTACAAAGATATTTTTTATAGAAATTATTACATCTAAACAGAAAGATTTTCTATGGAGATTTTCCATAGGAATTATCACTGCTGTACAAAGATATTTTTTATAGAAATTATTACTTCTAAACAGAAAGATTTTCTATGGAATTTATCACTGCTATACAGAAATATTTTATATAGAAATTATCACTGCTAAAAAGAGAGATTTTCTATAGAAACTATTACTGCTATACAGAGAGATTTTCTATAGAAATTATCATTTCAAAACAGAAATATTTTCTGTAGAAATTATCACTGCTAAGCAGAGAGAGGTTTTCTATAGAAATTGGCATTTTCTATCCTGCTATCGTTTTATATTTCCTCAGAGACACACCACACAGGTTTTACAGCTTTCTTACACAAAAATTACAGAGAGATTTTTATAGAAATAATCACTGTTACACAGAGAAATTTTCTTTAGGCAACTTTACTGTTTTATAAAAGTTGTATCCATTACTGTTTCTTCAGTCACAAATTTCAGATATTGCTACTTTTTTACACAAAAAAAGCACGGCTGTAAGAAAAAGTACTTTTTTCTCAATTGGATTAATTATTTAATACAATATTTGCATTCTAATTCCATCAATTATCCTCCTCAACTATAAACATAAATACATAGCCATACAATTTTCATTTTCTCCTTGTATTTTTAGATAACATTCGCATGTGTCATTTTTTTATTGATAAAGTTTCTGGTTTCTTTTTAATTTCTTCTTAATACTTATTTTGCAGGAATGAAAACTTGTTAATATTTTATTGCATAATTTATAATATAAAATACTTGCGCACTCCTTCTCCAGCCTGAAATAATGACAGCTGTTGTCAGTATTAACATAACATTTATTGTTAACTACAAAAAAACACACAAAAACGTAATAAGTTACTTAAAAATGTTTGAAAAAGAATTGACGCTTTACACATCCTCAGAAGCACACCCCAATAACGACTTTTTTATACAATACTTTAAACCCTGTTGAGTTCCTGCATCAAACCATGATACAATTTAAACCATTTTCAAAAAAATAAAACGCAAAAATAGGAATTATGTATATTTTTGAACAAAACTTTAACAAAAATATTTATACATTTTGAATTACATACATACATATATACATATGTATATAAATACATTTCTAAGGAACATATTTAAAATATGTATATGCCAACACTTTGGGAAATTGCGTTAAATGAAACAGTTTTAAACTTAAATAACATGTGAATTTATTTCTGTATTGTACCTAAAACCATAATAACAAGCACATTTTCATAATTTGCAATTATTAATCTAGAGCTAGACTAGCCTGGGACATTATGAAATTCTATGTGTGTAAATCATGCTCAAGCCGTAAATATCAAAACAAAACAATTGATTTTTATCCAGCATAATTGTCATTGCCCTACGTAGTTTGCTATTAAAAATCAACAATATTGGTTCAAGAGGAAATAACTAATGAAACAAAAAGTAAGACCATGTCAAAGAAATTGTATGTTTCCACATGTTTTGTCATTTGTACAAAGTATTTTCTATAGTTAGTAATCATTTATTTTCAACTAGTTTATTGAAAATGTTTGTGAAAAATGTCTATTTAATAATACAAACTCATTAAATGCTGTCTATAATATTAATAATTTATTAATATTTCATGAGAAAAATTAACTAAAATTTAGATTCTTCACATATATTTAACAAATTTGGTTGTTGGTATTGCATTTCTATTTTACAACAAAACGTAGCATAACTTTAGGCTTTCATAAAAACTAAATTAAAATTTTAAAAAATGCTGTGTGGTCATAGCTGCCAAATGTGACGATTTATCGTTATTTTTACGCAACATCCGCAACTTTATTTTGGGGCCACCCTAATGTACATACATGATTCCAGACATGCTGATAGACTTCACTCAATTTTATACAAAAAATAAAATATTATTAATAAATTTAACAACTCTTGATGCCTAACTGATCATAACATTTTAATTCTTTCTTATTTTACAATAAAAAATATTTCTAAGTACTAATATGCTTTAGACATTTTGTTATATAGTCAACACTGTTTTTGTTTCAAATCGAATCAAAATCGACATTAGTTTAATTAATAATTTAAGGTACGGTAAGGTACATTTGACAAATATTTATAGAACGCAACTCGCCCAACTCGCGACTGACCGACCGACCGTTTATAGAACGCGACTCGCGATTTTGTCGTGCCACTTACGTTAATTCGCACATATGTCAAAATTGTTTAAAACCCTACTATTGCCAACGTGTTAAAAAATATTTTTTGTTTATATTTCTTCATACAAAATTTAATATTAAACCTTACAAGATGGCAACCCTATTATAATGAAAAATATTGTTTATTTGATATTTTTCATTATACAAACAAAAAAGTAAAACAAAATTTAAAGAATTTTTAAAATTTTTTGTAAAAAAAAGTGCTGCTACCAAACTGATTAGCTCCTGTGGCCAAGTGTGGAAACTCCTTCATGCAATCCACCAATTGCCTAAACTGCATTGCTGTAGTTATTTTAATGCTTAAAATTTTACAAAACGAAACGAACTAACAAAAACATTTATAATATCAATGTTTACTTACCTTTTTTGTTGAAATACCCATTTTGTGCTTGTCTTTTTAAATAAAGTTGTAATTAAATTTTACGCGCGAACACAATAGTATATTCGTCCAATTTTGATACTTTGGCGACTCTAACCGTCTTATAACCGTCAAATAAATTGACAGCAGTTACGTTTGTTAACAAACTTGTCAACCGTCGTGTTATATGACCCAAAATAACAAAAACGCCAACATTTCAGCGGTTTTTATCAGCGAGTCGCGTTCTATAAACAGGCTGTTACTCTTACAAGAGTTTTGCAAGATCAAACAGCATCAAATAAATTAACACTAAATATTTGTTGTGTCTTGTCCTAAATCAGGAAAGTTTTTTTAAATAAATGAACGAGTCAAATAAAGGGTGTCCCAAGTTAAATTAAATTAAAAAAAATCGTTAAACTTTATTATTTCGTAAAGTAGACAGAATGAGTTTATGTATGGAACAAGATATCGTGCAGATGGCCGCCGCAGCTTTGCTGGCACACATGCGATCATTTAATGAAATTTTCAATGACCTTTTTATTTTCCAACATAATAAAATCTTTATTTTCTGTGGTAATTTTCCTATTTTGTTAAATTTCGCCACTGCTTTTAACTAAATAACACAGTCTGTAAACACTTTTTTCTTATTTTTTACTATTTCATATTTACTCTTTAATAATAAAAAATCAACATACTGTAAGAAAATTTTAAATAGGTTAACAAAATATTGTATTTTGTTGTACATACATACATACTTACATATATTAAGAATATGGGATTATTAAAGCAGAAATTATAATTTCTGAAAGTTTTCAAAAGTTATTCACATTATTATATGTATTTGTGTGTGTAATCAATAACACACTATAATTCAAAAATAATTTCATCCATAAGGACAATAAGGTCACCATCATCTTTTTGACATAAAACAAATGTAAATGGATTTTTTTGTTTTGTTTTTTTTTTTGGCAAAAGGTTAACAACATTTGTGCGCACAGAGATATTAGTATTAACCAAAACATATGAGGATACTATATAATAATAATAATAATAATAATAATAATAATAATAATAATAATAATAATATTTGTTGATTCTTCCTTTAAAGTTATTTCATAAAAAAATTACATAAAAATAAAAAAAAAATCTGTTGAATTCAATTTGGTTTAATAGGAAAGTTTAAAAACTTATGTTTAATATTTAACTTATGTTTAATACATGTAAAATAAAATAATTTACAAATTAAACCTAAAGGTATTAACTTCTAAGAAAAAATATAAACGAAACAAACAATTAACTAATTTAGAATACTCTGCCACGATGCCAAAGCTCATCCAAATGGATTAGTGTTAAATTCGATACCGGATTGAGGTCGGGACCTTTTGCTGGCTACTGTATCAATACAAAATTCTGTTCCCTAAGCCATTCCTTCACGATTTTAGAAGTGTGCTTTGGGTCACCACCCTGCTGAAAAGTAACTTCATCCACATGATAAATTCCCAACCGGATTGAGGTCGGGACTTTTTGCTGGTTAATAGAAAATTCTGTCGGGAAGATGAGACAGCTGACAAAATGGCCGCCAGTTAAAAAAGTGTTGCCAACTTAAAGTTCTATACAGCCTATACTTTCTGTAGAACTTGATAAAGGAAAAAACTTGTTATTATACCCTCCACCACCAAAAGTGCAGAATGAGGGTATGTATAAGTTTGTGATTCCGTGTGTAGCACTGAGAAATATTCATCTGTAAAACACTCTCACGTCCAATGGTCACAACCGAAATCAACAAAGTTTACATAAAACCGTTTATAGTTCTTATAAGCATTTTGATATTTAAAATCAGCAAAATCGGAAAGTACAACAAGAGTTATGGATCAAAATGTAAGATAACCTCCTTGCAATTTTTTTAAATATATTGCAGATATTGCCATGACATTTTATACATATTATTCCTATGATAAAATAAGACTCTGTGAGAAAAACAGTAGGTATCGGTCCATGATTTCTCATAGCCCCCATACAAACATATTCCCGAAATATTGCTCAATTATACATAAATGCCTATAAAATTGGAATATCAAGACAAAATTCAGCAGGAATAAGTTTCATGCAAAACGAAATCATAAATTAAAATTTTTTTTGGTTCGGTCCATGTTTGACCATAGACCACATATAAAGTCCACTTCACAAAATTCACTTAATTATGTATAAAACTGATATAAATAATGTTAAATGGCTAAAATTTAACATAAATAATCTCTATAAGTAAATAAATTGTTGTACTAAATTTTATGGTGGTCGACCCATAATTGATCATAGCTCCCATATAAGGGACATATATATATATATATATATATATGTTATAAATTTCGGTACCAACTCAAAACTTTGTAAATATAATTTACATACACATAAAAACCATTCTGCAGAATTTTGTTAATTTCGGTCTATTTTTAACCGTATGCCCCATATAAAGCCCTCTTCCGAAAATCACTTTAATACTCATAAATCTCTTATAAATCACTGTTCCAAAATTTAAGAAGATCGGCCCATAATTTGTCATAGCTGCCATATAAGAACCACTTCCGAAAAACAAATCAACCTATAGGTTTGTATACAAAAATGTCTAATCGATATCGAACCAACTTCTTTAATCCAGAAATCACACTAATATTGGTTATACGGCAATTATGCTACTGCAATGTGTAGCTGACAGTCAATAATTGGCAATAGCTCCCGAATTAAGTCCACTACCGAGCATACTAAACAACCATACAACTCTTGTAAATAACGTTATTGAGATGAAATTCAATCAAAATAAGTCTAAAATACATAGAAATCACATTAATGGATACTGGATTTACAAGCTATCAGTCCATAACTGGTCCACTTCTACTATGCCACCTATAAATCTTTTGTAAATAATATTATTGAGATCAAATTCAAACAAAAAACCTCATCTTACATCTTATTCTTTTTTATACTCTGTTTCTTAACTTGTTGTGAATATAGAAAAATGTTCTTTTAATTTTATAAATTGTTAAATTACAATCAAGATTATTATGAAAATCAAATAAACTCTGTAAATTACAGTAAGAATCGGTAATTACATCAATTATAAATGGTCAAAATTAGATAAAATTTTAAAATATTTAACATAAATTATATATAAAATACTAATAAAGTTTGCAATAAGACTTAATAGAAAATACAAAATAAAGATATACTAATCCTATAACCAGTGTAGTTTCGGTATTTCTTATTACGTTTAGGTGAAGGGTATTAAAAATTCGGCACAGCCGAATACAGCACTCCAACATGTTTTTTTTTTAATTATTTTAATGATTCGATTAATTTTAAATATGTGATCAGATTTTTAAAACAATTTAAAATGTCTTATTCGTATTATTCGTTTTATTTGAACAAAAGAGAAAATCGTATAATTTGGTTGCCCTTACTATACATACTCGTACTATAGTCAGTCAGTTAAATATTAATCATACGCATGGTTTCAAATACTATAAACAAACATTATCCTATAACGAAACTCATTAAAATTTCAAATAAACAAGTCTATGTTAATATTATGCTTAAGCAGTCTACAGTTTCTACTGTCACTGTGGCATGACAAATATCTATTAATATTTTATAAGTACAGTTTAATAGCAGCTGCCTAACCACAGCGTAAAATCCTATGCTTTTACTGCCCATTTATACCAACTTTTGTGAGTTCATAATTTCTAACAAAATAAGAACCCTCAAAAGTAATAAAAGAACTAGAGAGCACATCATTATGTCTTAAGACATTAGACAGAAGTTCAACAGTAAAGTCACTAAAATTGTTATTTTTTAACCATAAAAACCAAGAAAATATACCCACATTTATCTAAGACTAGAAACCCTGAACAAACAGAATTTTTTTTAGGTATGAGCTCGCAACAACAAAATGCAAAGAAAACAGGCTCCAACTCAATAATAAATGTTTACATTAAGATTTACATATAAAGAGTCCCAAAAACAAAAATAAATAATAATAATAAACAGAACAGAACAGAACAGCAGAGGAGAGAAGAGAACAAAACGAAATAAACTAAAATATTCGATTTTATTTAAACAGTTTTGATTTCAGTAGCATCCAACAGTTACAAAATACTTTTACAAGTATCAGCTTTAAAACAATTTGTGTTAAAATTAAAATAAAGAAAACAAGTAACAGAAATTCGTAAAAATAAAAAACAAAACAAATAAACAGTAGAGCGAAAAATTATTTAGAGTTTCGCTTAAAGTGTTCTCTAACTCAGATAAAAATGTCCTAAAAATTTATATTGCGAATTAAAATATTAGCAACTCAGGCGAATAATCGCAAATTAAATTTAAAAAATATGCTAAGAAATATTTGTAGCAATACTAAATTTAAAACCGTTCCAGTTACAACTGTTGGCGTGTATTGGCGTTTTTAATTCTCAATTAGTATTTAAAAGAATTGCGAGCAGTTTTTTTAATTTTTTGAAATTCCAAAAATTTTGAAAATCCAAAATTTTAGGATTTGAGGGATTTGGGCCTGAGATTTTATGATACTGTTGTTATCATTTACAGATCTAGTCAACTATTATTATGATTTACAAAGTCCTAAAAATATAATTGGAAATAAAATATATATAAAATTCAATGTATGTATGTATGTATGTAACGTATGGGCTCCAAAACGGCTGAGCCGATTTTGATGAAATTTTCACAGCATGTTACTGTGACTCTGGAAGGAATAATAGGCTATATGAAGTTTTGATTGTACACACGGGGGTGGCACCGCCCATATAACCCAAATATTTAAATCGCCATATTTTGGGAACTTTTTGACCTACGTCAATGATATGTCGTACATATGGAATTGGCATAATTAGGAATACATACCAGGAGAAAAGTGGGTGGGACCACACCCCTTTTTAGGAAAATTAAAAATCGTAATATAGTCTTAACTACTGGGCCGATCGTCATTAAATTTTCACAATAGGATATTCTTACGAAATAATAAATTCTTGACTATGTAAGTGGACAAAGGGGCATGGTCTCGCCTAAAGCATTGCAATAAATACATTAAAATTAAATAAATAAATGTTTGTAAATATATAAATACGTTTTATTTTATTTTATGACGAGGGGGGGGTAGCAAAGCACACCGGGTTTAGCTAGTTGGAAATAAAATGTTAGAAAATAAGTTATTTTCTATAATAATCTATTTCTTAGTAATTGTTTAAGCTTAATGTCTGTCTAAATAAAATCTTTATATTTTTTTTTTCGCTACTTCGTTGTATAGCAAAAAAAATCCTTACGATGCTACATAACGAAGCAGCGAAATATCGTAAATAAAATATAAAGATTTTATTAAGAAAGACCTAAAGTTTTTTTATAAAATTTTTTATTCGAAGGTTTACTTCTAGTTAAATATAAAAATTTATTTGAAATTTATTTTTATATTTAACTAGAAGTAAACCTTCGAATAAAAAATTTTTACAATTAGTACTCGCAAAAGGAAAAATTCTCATTCAGTAAATAAAAAAATTAAATATAAAAAATTTGAAAATAAAACACTATTAGACACAAAGAATGCTGACCACGGCTTTAGCAGGCCAGAAAATGCATTACATTTTGCTAGTGTCTCTTTGTATATTTCTATATGATTTTACATTTATGCTTTCCAACGGAAAGCTATGTAGAACATATAACAGAGGTATACAAAAATAAATTTCAAATAAATTTTTATGTTTAACTAGAAGTAAACCTTCGAATAAAAAATTTTATTAAAATTTTTTACAATTAGTACTCGCAAGAGGAAAAATTCTCATTCAGTAAATAAAAAAGTTGAACATAAGAAATTTGAAAATAAAAAATATTAGACACAAAGAATGCTGACCACGGCTTTAGCAGGCCAGAAAATGCATTACATTTTGCTAGTGTCTCTTTGTATATTTCTGTATGATTTTACATTTATGTTTTCCAACGGAAAACTATGTAGAACATATAACAGAGGTATACAAAAATAAATTTCAAATAAATTTTTTTATTTAACTAGAAGTAAACCTTCGAATAAAAAATTTTATAAAATTATTAAGATATTAATAAAACAAAATGTCAAATAAACTATAATAATAGATTACGAAATTTTTTCAAACAAATTTGTAAACGAAAATGAATTTTCCTTGATATCCACATTTTGTAATTATCAATATAAACAAATTGTTTGGTATTTGTTTATAAACATTCTGGCTTCCTAATTTTGTGTGTTGTTTTTTTTTTTTTTTCTTTTTTATAAATAATATAATAATTCATTAAATTAAAAAACATGAATTAAAATGAAATAAATATATTAGTGCAAATCACAATCATTGCATTTGCAAAAAGGTTTAGCATATTTTTGGTCTTGCTGTGTATTTTCTTAGTGTTGAGCAAAAATATGCTAAACCGTTTTTCCTGAAAAACAGTGTGTCTTACTTTATGAAAACGTAGCTAAAAACATTTTTCAATATTAAATAGTAATTTATTACGATCAGACCATAAAACTAAATTATTTAGATTTTCTTACAAATCCAATACATCTTGGCAACATTTAATTAACACCATAAAAAATCTTTATATCATCAGCATAAAGAAAAAATTTACAATTATTAAAGCAAGAAGAAAGACTTTGAGGCACTTTTATGTTTTACTTAATTTTCATATGAAAAATCGATTTTTGGCTGAAAATATAAGTGATCACAGATTATCGTCCTTTTTCCATTTGGACCACTATTTACTGACTTATAGCGAATTTCATGTTTTCATATGAGAAATCAATTTTTATATACATACTAGCTGACCGCCCCGGCTTCGCTCGGTATTTACTATTGATTTGTATTTCATAGAATAAGATGTATTTACAACCTGCCTGCTTTTATTTATTTGCAAATTTGTACAGCATACTTTAGGGGACATTTTTTTCAAATGTTGAATTTTTTCAGGAAAAAAATCTGGAGAACGGCTAGACCGATTTTGGATTTCAAAATCAACTAACCATCATCACTCCTCCCTGTACCTTCCCTAAATTTTATGGCAATCGGTCGAGCCGTTCTCGAGTTATGGAGTGACAATCAAAATGTACACTTATTTTTATATATATAGAAGATATTATAATTATTAATGATCACAGATTATTTTTTTCTTTTTCTACTTGGACTAAGAATTATAGCCACGTTAAATAGTCGCTTAAAGTCAATCATTTTCCATTAAGACATTTTTTTTAAAGAAATATTTTTAAAAATTTGTGAACAAAAACAAAATTTGCTCTAAATTCGCATTTGAATTGTTCAACCTTATTTAGTATAGATTAAAATAGAAAATAATTTTTAGTATTTTTGGAAATTTTATTTAAAAAACTTTTGCATTTGAGATGTGTCTGAAATTGTTTTTTTTTATTTTTATTACGCTTTTAGTAATTATTTAAGCTTTGGGTCTTTTTTTATAAAAAATTTTAAATTTTATTTCAATATTTCGCTACTCTTTGTGTAGCGAAGTTATAACTTCTTACCACTGTGCCTTAAATGGAAATAATTATTATGTAGTTTTTATTTTATGGTTGCATCCTGTGTCAATGTCTTTTTATTGAACTGTGTGTGTTTGTTCTAAAAAAAACAAAAACAAATATGTTATTGTATAAATGTAAAAATGGATGTCATTAAATTCTCTTGCTTTGGTATTATTTCGTCAAGAAGCAAAACAGCAACAACAAAATGCCGAAAAATGCCTTTAGCCATTGAAACAGGTTTATAGTTGTTTTGTTTACTTAACACCCTTCCCGATATTTTGTTACTTCTCGGGCAACTTGCTTTAAGGAAAAAGTTTGGTATTTAATTTTGTTTTGTTGATAAGCTCAAGGAACTTTTGTACACTTTTACACAGGTTTGAGGCGTCATTAACAGTGGATACTTTTAGCAACAGTCCTGCAAAGTTGGCTTTATACCTTTGTGTAGGCTTAGTAATTATTATCCTTTATTGGTTGCTGAGTTTGTTATTTGGTTTTTCTATATATTCGTTGGTGTTTTGTTTTCCATTTAAAACAAAAGTTTATTATTGTCTGCTGTTTGCAATTGTTTGCCTTGCTAAACGCCTTAACAATTTCGTATTTATTCACAGAAATCCGTAGAAACTTTTCCAATTTATTTTACTTAATGTTTAATGTGCGAATAAATGGAAATGTGTGTAATTATTGCTGGTTGTAGTATCCTTAAGCATTAATTGTAATGAAATAGGAAATTTATGCAAATGTATTTAAATATTATTTAAGAAGCATTATGGATTCGAATATTAAATGTTTTTGATCAACAATCAGAATTAATATTTTATTACATTTATTATACACATAGTTAGTAAAAATGCTAATATCTTGACTCTTCTCAGCATTACGAGTTTTCACTTTCTTGTAAGCAGGTTAATGTTTAGACTTATGTTATGAGTTCAGTTGTCAAATATATTGCTTGCTACCTGTTTAAGCTCGTTCGCATTAGATATTTTAATATTTTCTTTTTTAAATCTGTTGTGGAAATGATTATTAGAATTTAGCTCATATTTTAAACATTTGCTGGTAATATTCTAAAGGTCTGTAAATTAATTAATTCGTTTTGTTTTATTTTATCAGTCTGTGTAATTAGCATTAGTAATTGTTGGAGACAAAATTAAAAGCAAAACAAAAACATTTCTGTAAACATTGTAGTTTACAAACAGCCCCATTGAAAATATATGTTTTCCTCTTGAGTTACAATTTACACAAAATGTTTCATTGTAGTGTCATTGTAAGCTATTGTACTGCAACTAAAGGTACGGTAACATTTGGCAAATATTTACTCAAAAGAGCGTAAAAGTACGGTCACATTTGGCAAATATTTGCCGAAACACAATATTCTGGCATTGAAATATAGTTAGCAAAAGGTAAATTGTCAATGCTTTTGCTTACAATGTTGGAAGACAATAATTTTAAGTTAACAAGGTTCACAAGGTTGTTGTTAGAAATTTTCTGAGCTTAAGCAATATCAAATAAATTTGTGCTAAAATTAGTGGTTACGCTTTTTTTAGTAAATATTTGCCAAGTATGACCGTATGTACATTAACCAGTTATTTTAGCACAAATTTGTTTGAGATTGCTTACTCTTAGAAGAGTTTTGCAATATCAAACAGCATCAAATAAATTAAAATTAAATATTTGTTATGCTTTGGCCTAAATAAGAAATGTTTTTTTTTTAATAAATAAACGAGTTCAGATATATGTTAATTAGTGGTTACGTTATTTCGGCAAAAATTTGCCAAATGTAACCGTAGCTTAAGTCTAGCATTCAACCAAAAAAAAAACAAAACAAACAAAACACCCTTTTCTCAGTAGCCCCAGTTATACCATCAAAATTCTTTTCCTTTCTACACTATTAACCATCTAGCAAGACACACATTTCAACATATTTTTTTCTAGAAACATATATGTATACGAAACACTTGGTACGAGTACAAATAAATATGTACATATGTGTAGATATGTTTATATATAAATAATTTTATCAACGTTTTGCAGATAGACATTTAAGGTTAAACTTTATTTTTTTCCAAAAATTAATCAGCAAACATGTTTAGGTATGTTTACATATATATAAATAAATTATTTTAACAACATTTTGCAGATAAAGACTTTTAATGTTAAACTTTATTTTTTTTTATTTTTTCAAAAAATTAATCAGCAAACAGGATATTGATAACCGGAAATGAAATTACAATGATAGAAATTTTCAAAAAAAAGAGACAAACCTTGAAATATTTAGAAACGAAAGAAGTGATATTTATGAGGGCAGCAGTTTATAACAATCTTAATTTTATAATAAATTAAATGGAAAATAAATTTAAAGTTTAAGCACAAAAATACTATAAAAAAGGGGTTGCTCCAGTGAAAATCGTTGTCTGTGACCAATTACATTTCACATCGAAAATTTATAATTTCATATGATATTCAATTAGAAAAAAAAAACATTTTAATATAAAGATTTCAAGATCTCTTAATCGTGGAATATCTTTATGAATTCTTATAATAAAAACAAAAACAACAAAAATGGGGACACTGGACAAGGGTCGAGATCAAGATTTCGAGATCTCGTTATCGCGAGATCCCCTTAAAAACAAAAACAACAACATTTAGGACACTGGACAAGGGTAGGGTGCGAACACTGTAGTGGAAACTGGAGACACTATTCAGAAACTGGACAATAGTACTAAGAAACTGGAGGGATTAGTTCTATTATCGGACAAAGAGCAGAACATCACTGTGATGATAACTGTCCACAGTCAGGTGGTAAAACACGTTTCTTCAGTGGATGAGGCCAAGGTTAGCCAAGATTGTGGTATGACAAGCACGAAAGCCGAACTTCAGAATAGTTTGGCAAAAATAGCAGTGGAAGAGTTGCAAGGGGTCAATCCACAGTCGAAAAATCAAAATGAAAGCTCTAAGGAGGAGAAGGCAAACAACAGTACAAGCTCGTCTCTGGCATAGCTGATAGATCAATCCTACTTTTTTCTCAGCAAGGCAAATGCATCTTCTCAAGAAACATAGATTCGTAGGGATCTACGGTTCCACCAGTGTTGTCCTGGAAATATGATCTTTCTTTTATTTTTAAATAATTTTTTTAACAATTAATTTGTTTGAAAATATTGGTAAATTTATTCAAAACTCGACTCTTAAAACAAAATGTGCAACCTTTTATCATTAACCGATTTTGCTTTAATTTGTCAGCATAAGTTTTTTAGATGCTGGAGAATTATTTTCAGCTTCTGCAGCTTCGATCATTAAATAAAGTGCAAAATAGGACCCACCCTAATAAACATCCATACTTATCCATAATGAATTTTAGACACCTAGCGGCAAATTTTAAATACAACTTGTTGGAGTTGGACATTGCTAAAGTAATAACAATTGGTTTTTGACTTGGCTAATTTCAAAGGCCTTAAAAACAGCGTTGTCAACTTGGTGCGTTTCGCACCATTTTCGGTGCTTTTTAAAATTGTTGGTGCGAAAAATTCTTTAGTTGGTGCGCGGTGCGCATTTTTTTAAATTTTAGTGCGCTTTTTAATTTTTGGTGGTACCAAACAAAACAAATTCAACACAACTTTTTGTTTCAGTGTGAGAAAAAATCTTTGTACAAAAAATACACCTGCTTCATTCAGAAGTACCATTATACTGGAAAATTTTTTTTACAATCAAATTTACAGGCCACAAATAATGACTGAGTTCATTTATAACGTACCAAATTATATGAAAAGTGGTGTGTGTGGGGGTGGGTGGCTAGCTAGTAATAAAGGTAGTGTTGTAATTCTAACAGAATTTTTTTTTTTTGCTCGTGTAGAGTAGTGAGTGTATTTAAAAGTGTGGTGAAAATATCGTGGTGAGTATAAAAATTGTGGTGAGTTTTTAGAAATTCACCATAAATACCGTTATTTATTGAAAATTTGTCATCCTAAAAGTAGGCAATGTGATTTTTTAAAGAAAATTTATACAGCATAACTTAAGGATGTCAAAAAAATATTTGAGTCAACCTGTAGCCAAAAAATCAAACAAGGTGATCCAGTGTAATATTATGCTTGTTACCAGCGTTGTCAATTCCGAATAGCATATAGGTATGAGTATTTTTACTATTAATCGTTGATCTCTTTTTAAAAAGTTAAAAAAAATAAGAAATTAATTACATCTGGTTAAAAAAGGGACGAGAAATCCCGGGAATTTAAGTTCTTATGATTTCCCGTTTCCCGGGAGTTTTTGCGGGATCCCGGAAAATACAAAAACTGGCAACTCGCTCCTTATACTTAAAAAGGAGTTAAAATTTGTTGAAGGAAGCGGTCAAAGAACTCGAAATATTGAAGTGAACGAGTTTTTTCAGTAAAGCGGACAATTTGTAAATAAAACCTGACAACTCAATAAACGCTTTGAGTGTGTTAAAAAGTTATTTCCTAAGCCGTTAAAATTTGAGTATAGTTATTTAAAATATATTATATATTTTAGGAATTAAATTTTAAAAATTTTAATATCATATCTTGAGTACTTGAATTTGTTTTTTTTTACCATTTTTTTATGAATTAAATTATGTTTATGTTTTTGTTTCTTTTTTATCTAGTATCTAGAGCATAATAATAATAAATTTACATTTAAAAGCGTAATGCAATAGTTTTGTAGTATTTAAGTATTTTTTAACTTGTTTTTTCCCTCACGTTTTTTTAATAAAAGATTTTTCATAAATAAAGACAAATTTACGTTTTATTTTTTCTATGGAGCGGGATCCCGGGAAATTATAAAAAATTCCCGCTTTTCCGGGAAGCGAAAAACTGCGGGGAAAAAACTCTAGGTACAAAGGAATACAAACAAATTTGTTTAGTTTATTTTTTATTTTTGTTAAGTTTTTTTATTTTTTATAAAAACACTAAACTGTTGAAGACTATTTTATAATACAAAAATATTATATTTTTTATGTGAAATTATTTCAATAAACTTTTATTAAATAAAAAAGAAAATCTAAATTTGGTGCGATTTTTTTTAAATGGTACGTTTTTTCTCCATGTTGGTACGTTTTGAAATTTCAAAGTTGACAACGCTGCTTAAAAGTATCAAGAATATGGTTTTATACATTAACATAATTTATAAATATTATTAATACATATTAACTAACAAAGCTAGTAAATAGAAACTTTTAGAATTTATAACACTATCAAGGTTTAAGTTACTTATGTTTTAAAAGTATGTATGTATATGTAGTTTTCTTATTTTGAAAAGGGAAGTAATGAAGGTTTTTACTCAGCTTATGCATTTAAATTAGAGTTTCTTTGCATTTGCATTTAAGTTATGAATATTTATTAAACACTCAAGGAATACAAATAAAAAAAATTTTAAACATAAAAATATTTTATTTTTTCATTCATGAATCTAGTGTGTTATACTGGAGAAACCATAAAAAAAACATTAACAAAAATGTAACATTGTTTTTGGCCTGAGATACATGTTCACAGATAGCGCTACTTTTACACTTTATAACCTGGTTAAGATACGGAAAAAAAGAAACATTAAAGCACAAACAGTTTTTAAGAACAGCTTTCGTTTTTAACGATGGAATGCCAACGTTAGCTTGTCAAATCTCAATAAGATTATTATGGCTGTGATTACTATGTACTTTCAACAATGCCATGAACAATACACAATGTTGTTACCGCTGCACAGTGGTATGTATCATGAGCAACATTTGCTGTGGTATATTTTTTTATTAGATTTTAAATATTTTAAATATTATTAATTTTATAATAATATAATTTTGCGTAAAAAAAAATAATTATAATTGTAACTATGTACAAATTTATATGACTTTATTATTACATATAATATTTTATACTCCTCATTTATTTCCCCATCATATCTACTGTGCGCCAAATGAAAAAAGAAACCTACTCTAAACAAAAAGAATGCACGAACAAATAATTGAGTTCTTCTTTTCTGTTTTTATTTATTTTTGTATATTTTGGGAGTGTATGAAGAGAAATACTTCTACTTATTCCCCCCTTCGCCCTTCGCCATAATGAAAAAAATTTTCAAAAAAAGATGTTAAAAAAAGATGCTTTAAAGAGTCAAGTTTAAATTTTGTAAGTATAAGTACGAACGAGTATCTGTGTGTCTCAATGTATAGAAGTGCGTGTGTGTATTAACAATATTATGTGAAAGCGTTGTAATTTAGCACAACAGCCACAAGTTATTGGGATTAAACTAACAAACAAACAAAACACAAAATATTTATCAATGACAGGTAGTTGAAAAAACCATTTAAAAAAAAATAGTACATGCGAACAGACCAACAAACTGTAAACTCATAGAATATACCTAGGTAACAAGTATTTATGATGTTGTTAAATGGGGCACAGTGGGGCATATTGCAAAAAATGTATGATATTAAAAATAAAGAAATGCGATGTGTATAAAACATGAAATATTAATTTAGGAAAGATGCAGCTTTGATAATAAAAGTGGAAGGTCAATGTAAGCAGCATGCGGTCGCGGGCGGCAATCAGCTGTTCTTTTTACCGCTTATACTTTTTGTAGGTAGGCAAATGTGTGCGGCACATTTAAAGCGGGAAATGTCAAAAAAATAAATTAATTTGTTTTTTACATAAATAACTTCCTAAATAAAGGTTTTTTTTAGTGTGTACATGGTGTAAAAAGTATTGAAAAAATGGAAAAACCAAATTTTTTTTATTTTTAACTAAACTCACATTTCACATATTCACCCCTATTCTGAGTTTCGATTACGTCTCCGCATTCAGTTACGCTACGATCGAAAATTGGTATTCCAAACAAAAACTGAAACGAAAGAACAAGAAGCAGACAACAATGTTTACAAAACCAATTCGTTATTATGAAATGTGGAATAGAAACAAAGAAATGAGCAAGTTTGTTACTATTTTAATAAACAAAAGTCACAACAAACAATAAAAATAGGAAAATAAATAAAATTGTGCGATTAATAAGGACAAATAATAAAAATAAAATACTACAAAATACTTGTGAATTAACAAAAATAAAAAGATAATCATTTTTGTTTGCAAAATATTTAAGTGCTAAGAAGAAGAAATAATATGTATATGTTGTTGTTATATATTTTTCTTTTCAAGTTTTATTTATTAAATAAAACATAAATGAAGGAAAGCGTTTATTTATTATTATTATTATTTATTCATTTATTTAGTTATTAGAAAATAATTTGACGTTTTAATAATGTATCAAAGATTTCAATTTAATGAAATTTTATTTATAAACATTAAAGAAAGTTTTATTTTATTTATATTTTGAAATTAAATTTTATATGTGTGTTTTTTGTTTTTTTTTTTCGCTATTAATAATCATAAAAATTTAATGGTTATGTCTGGTTAACAATACTTTGTTTAAGAAAAAAAACCAAGAAAACATACAGATTTTTTGTTAGATATTATCTAAACATTTACTGAAGCATGTTTTTTTAAACAACACACAACATAATACTGCTGTTGCATTTATGGTTTTCATCATATTTTTTAGGGAAACATGCCTCATAATTTGTTTTTAACTATGAAATTTTAGTTTTTTGGTTTTAATTGTTTTTTTTGTTTGTTGTTTTTAATTGATGTATGTGTTACTTAAACACTGTTTTGTGTGCCACACATTTTATCTATGTATCATAAGTTATGGAAAGTGTAAGTTATTTTGTTGTTTAAAAAAGATAAATTTAAATTGTAATTAAAATTAAAGTTAACATTCATGCGTTTATAGTTACGTCGAAAACTCTATTTTGTAATAGTATTATAATTGTAATTGGAAAAGCTTTAACAAAGCCACATGAGTCTGTCTTTATGTTTTGAATTTAACAAATTTAGTATTATTAAAATTAAGTTATAGTTCCATTCAGTCAGACCATGTTTGTAGAAACTGAAAAACTACGATTACGCAAAAGATAAATTTCGGAATGAGGGTCACTTTTATGTTTTTATGTCATTTATAGTAGAAAACTCTAAAAGTACGATTAGAAGCATTAAAAAAGTACCATAAACCAGCTAAGATATAATTTAAATAAAAGGGAAAAGTACTTTTCTACTTGTTTCTTACTTCATTCAAAATATTGTAAAAAATATTGTAAAAGTGCTATTAGAAAGAAAAGAACAAATTTATCGTTTTCCCCTTGAACAACCATCCATCAAGCTTCAATCTTACAGTATGTTGCAGTTTAGCGAAATGAAATTATATAAATCTGGGTTCCTCAATGCTTAACTATATTCAATATTAAATAATTGTTTAAAAGTACTATTAAGAATTCATTCATTTGTTCCGAACAAAATATTTGTTCGGGCAAAGGTTTTTTCATATGAAGTTTGACGCCTCTGTTTTTAAGAAAGGGTAAATACACCTTTACTAGAATGATTAAGTATCCCTTTTGAGGATTCGAACTCAGTCAGAATGAAATGTGTTAATTTTAAGGTTTCATTAAAAGTTTAAAAATGCACATTTAAATAAATAAAAGAAGAGTTATTCTCATTGTTTCTTACTTCACTCAAATGTGTTTATGTATATTTATGTTAATATGTTAATATAATTAAAAATATTGAAAAGTACTAATTCATTTTCACAATGTTGTATTTTGGCAAAAGTTTGTTTGATACTAAAATGACTCATTTATATAAAAGTACCACACTGCTTAGCCAAACTTGGTACTATCTACACCTCTCACTTGCGCACCATTACTAAAATAACTCGATTTAATATTATACAATTTTCAAAAAATGCTATTAGAAGAACAAAAATGTACCAATAAGTCCCCAATAGCGGATTCAAATTCCTCTATCTTTGATTCTTACTTTAAGCCTTAATATCTCGGTAAATACTGCGCTTTTTAAGAAAATAAGCAAAATCTGTGATCACTTCTATTTTTGACCAAAAATCAATTTTTCATGGAAATTTTTAAAAAAAAAAACTTTAATCAAAAGTATGACAACTATAATTTATGACGGTAAATTGATTAATTTACGTTTTTACTCTAGAATGCCCATTTTCGAAATACACCAATACCTCACTTTGCATCGGGTTACGTTCCAACAAAACACGACATAAGTTTTCTATAAAAAAAAAACATGTAAAGATCGAAGATAGGTTACGAAAATACTAAGTCCTGCGCTAATTTAGCAGCGACATAACTTCGAAGAAAACCATTTTGTATACCATTTTGGTATGTTTCTCAAAATTTTAATAGACATAATTGTTTTCAGTGGATTCAAATACTTTCAGGATCAAATGTGATTTATTATAAAAAATTAAATAAGCAAAGTTTTTAAAAGTTTTTTGGTACCAATAGACTCTTCTATACTTTTATTTTTTACATCACAAAGAATTAAGTCTAGTATGAATGGTACAATTAAAAGAGTAAAATTAACAAGTAAAATTCAAAATTGTAACTAATATTTAATAACATTTTTCTTTATAACTTCTTCAACAACTTTGCAACATAGTATTAATATGTTTATGCATCGAAAAAACGAAAATTTAAGAAATTTTCAAAACAAATTTGAAATGCTTGTGTCAGTAACTTGTTTTTTCAACTTCTTATATAATTAAAGTTTAGCAATGTTTTATTAGCTTTTCTCTCTTTTGTTAAACAAAAAAAAAATAAAGAAAATTTAAACATTTCTTTGGTCTTTAGTTTATGATTACGTGTTCAATTCTGGCATAAAATAAAATTGCATATGGCCATCTAACCAACAAGACAGCCAGCCAGCCAGTTAGCCAGCAATCCATCGTAACAGCCACACTCAATAGAGTCCGCAATCATCTGCAAAATTTTAAACGAAACGGCAGCAACATCAATTGGAAATAGTGCCTGGCTGTTTGTTTGGTGGTTTATTTGTTCAACTTAGCTGAGCTGTTGTTGCTGGCCAGTTGGTCTATAATCGAGTAGCAAGCAGCAACATTTAACAACAGCACTTATGTACATATATAAAGAAGATGCAACAATTACAGCACTGCCAACCAATATATAAATTATATAAGTTTAAATAAAAATCAAGAAAGATAATGTGTGTAAAAACACACTAGAAAATGTTGGGCTAACAATAATAAAGACTGCATGTAGTAATGCAGTGTAACTAACCGACCATCCGTCCATACGTCTGTTAGTCAGTCTCCAGGTCAGTCTGTCTGTGTTTATTTGTTAATTATTTATGCTGGTAATCAAAGCTGTGTATGAAGTTCTACTGCTGATGTTAAACAGTTTTCGTCTATTTCATTAAGAAATAGCATCTTTAAATACTTGCAACGTAAATATGCAACGTTTTAATACACAACACAAACAATATAATGCTCTAAATTTTAGCTTAACATTTATTTGCCTTAAAAAATTGTATTTGCAACGTTTTCGGTTTTCAAAGAAAATAATTCTACATACCAGTTTATCACTTAAACTTGCAAATGTAATCGGTTTGCCTTTGAAACTCAGTAGCCTTAATTATATTCTTGTTTAAGTTTTAGTTTTTTTTTTTCTTAAAAATGAATAAGAATAACGGCTTCCCAAATTCATTTGCAGGCAGAAACTTGTCATTACTGATTGAAGACAAAATAGCTTTTATGTACAAAACTAAATTTAAAATAAATTGATTTTATGATTTTTAATTTGTATTTAAAATTTAAAATGTAAGGCCACTAAAAAAAGTAGGAGTATGTTAAACATACATACTATTTGATATTGAAAGATATAGTGTCAAATTATGTATAACAGTTTAATACTTTATTGCTTTAAAACTAATATAAAACAACTGCGCAAATTTACATAAATACATAAGTTTTCTAACAACATAACATATTTTTTTATAACAGCTAACAACTTTGTGCTTCTCCATCTATTAATTAAGTTTAATTTTATTAATGAACCAATCAATACACATCAAATGATTAATGTTAAGTTTATACAGTTAAATTTTCAATATAACAGTTTAACATCAGTCATTCGCCTATACATACATATAAACTGAAAAACAATTCGGAGCAGCATTATAAAAATTAAAATTAATTAAATTTTAATGAATTTTGTAAAATTTAAAACTGAAATCAAATTTGAACACATAGTTTTCTTATTAAATTGTTGTGTTTAAAACAAATACATTTTCATTGTTATAACAAACCAAATTTTGTTTGACCCAGATAAAGTAACTAATTTGAATTAATATACACCTAACTCTCTTTTTACACTGTAATTGGTTGCAGGAAATTCAAAATAGGTGATTAGCGTAATTAGTGAAAAACAAGGATTTTTTAAGAACAATTATTCAGGTTTATAACAAATGTATACAATGTGTTTTTACACAAACATAGTTGTGAAACAAATAAAAAGATATGCACTCTAAGCTTACAAGAAATGTAAAAAAAAATGTATGACAACTTGTCATTGACAAGTTCATTTGATTGTATGTCCTAAAAGGAATTTACCTAAAATTTGTGCTATTTACCATTATTCAGACCAGTAAATTTGCTTGTATCCACAAAAAGGTAATTCACCTAAATTTGTGATATGAACATATTTCGCAAAAATTATATTTAACAAAAAAAATTTTCCATCGTGCTAAGTGGAATAAAATCGTGTAAAAAATTTCACAATTTCTTTATTTTTAAACCGTGTAAAAAAAGAACGCGTAAAAACAGAATTAGGTGTATTCAAATAATATTAATAAAAGTTGATAAGGAATTTTGAAAATAGTAAAGATTTAATTTATTTATATTAACCCCTGTTTAATTCTTAAATATTGAAGATTTATTAAACCACATTTAATTCGGGATTTTTACAACCACGTTTAATTCGTGATTATTAAATCGCGTTTAATTAGAGATTTATTAACCCATGTTTAATTTTTAGATATTGAAGATTTACAAAACCTCGTTTAAATAAGAAATATTAAAGTAATCTTAAATATTAAAAATTTACAAAACCCTGTTTAAATCAGAAATATTGAAGATTTACAAAACCACGTTTAATTCTTAAATTTAGAAGATTTACAAAACCCTATTTAAGTCCGAAATATTGAAGATTTACAAAACCCCGTTTAATTCCGAAATATTGAAGATTTACAAAACCACATTTAATTCTTAAATATTGAAGATTTACAAACCCCTATTTAAGTCCGAAATATTGAAGATTTACAAAACCACGTTTAATTCTTAAATATAGAAGGTTTACAAAACCCCGTTTAATTCTGAAATATTGAAGATTTACAAAACCACATTTTATTCTTAAATATTGAAGATTTACAAACCCCTATTTAAGTCCGAAATATTGAAGCTTTACAAAACCACGTTTAATTCTTAAATATAGAAGATTTACAAAACCATGTTTAATTCTTAAATATAGAAGGTTTACAAACCCCCGTTTAATTCCGAAATATTGAAGATTTACAAAACCCCGTTTAATTCCGAAATATTGAAGATTTACAAAACCACATTTAATTCTTAAATATTGAAGATTTACAAACCCCTATTTAAGTCCGAAATATTGAAGCTTTACAAAACCACGTTTAATTCTTAAATATAGAAGATTTACAAAACCACGTTTAATTCTTAAATATAGAAGGTTTACAAAACTCCGTTTAATTCCGAAATATTGAATATTTACAAAACCACATTTAATTCTTAAATATAGAAGATTTTCAAAACCACGTTTATTTTGAAAATCCTTAAGATTTTTTCAACCGCGTTTAATTCGGTTTACTTTTTATTAAAACTTCTTAACTTATTAGTTAAACATTTTTGGATTTATAAATCTACGTTTAGTTCTATTTCAATTTATTTATTGAAACGTATTTACTTGTATAGTTAGGTATATATTTGCAATTTGCATTCAAAATACAGTGAAACAATAATTTTAATAACGTATTTTGTTTAGCATTGTTAATAAATTATTTAACATAATTAAAACATAAATTTAACTGTTTTTTTCTTTAATAAAAAAAAAAATAATTAACACTTTATTTATTTCTTTATTTACAATTGTTTATAAAAATATTAATATGAATATAAAAAGAAAAAAAGATTTAACAGGTTGATGGGAAATCGATAAGTAACTAAACAAATGCTAGTAAATAAATGCATTTAATACTTGATTACCTTGGAGTAACAGCTTCTCAGCAGTTAATGCACATATGATTGTTTCTATATGTACATATGTATATAGTGTTTATTATAAATATTATGGTTGTGGTTATTGTTGATTTTTATCATTTGGAAAACATTCGGTTAAAGATGTTGCAATTTTGTTTATACTGTTAGTTATTTCCATATAGTAAAAGATCTTTACTATAAATAATAATATCATCATTATCATTGGTTACAGCAGCACCATTGACATTATCAACAGCATTGTAGAAAAGTGTAAAATACATAGTATACGAGCAGTAATAGTTTAATGGATGACAAGTTGGTTTTTTATTTTAATTTAAGCTTTATTTGATGTTATAAACGCTTTTCTGAATTTATTTTGTCATTTCAGGGGTTCCGCAATAAAATACATATTCATATTCATTGAGAAACGTATTTAAACTTAAGTAATAAAGATAATAATTTGTCATTTTTTTACTTTTTTGTTTCTTTATCTTCATTTTGAATGCAAAGAATTTTAATAAAAGTTTAATATAAATAAAACCTATCTATAGCTTAATATCATGCCACTCAGTATAACTTTTTCTTCTTAGAGTGTTTTAAATAGAATCGAGGTTTTTTTCTTTAACAACTCTGAGAATTAGGCTAAGCTGGCATTACATGCAATATATATAAGCGAGAAGTATCTAATGGAATTACTAACCAACTTCTTTCTAACTACAACCATCGACCAACATGTTGTGTGTTTTCATAGTAACAAGCAGAAAAGATTTTTCTCAGTTTATTTATTTATTTATTTATTTGTGGCTTGGTTTAAGCTGTAGTTGTTCTAGAATTTTACTTTTTTTCGTTATTATTTATACACGCCAAAAAGAGTTAAACCATTTTGGACATGCTGCCATGTATTACGGCTTTATGTTTGCCTAAAGGTGTTGTTCTCTATATTACTTTTATTTATTTTTTTTTATTTATATTTTTATTAAAACTTGTAGAAAAAGTTTGTTAAATGTAATGGCTTTTTATAAAAGTTTTGGCAAAGCAAACAGTGAAAGTTGTACAAGGTGGACTGGCTAAAGGGTTATAACCTTTTATGGATGTTGTATAGGGAGTTTTAAGATCGTTTTTTGTTTTAGCAAAAAGCCAAATAAAATCACGTTTAATAAGCAAATATTACAGTTAACAAAAACCAAGCTTAACTAAGATATCTTAAAGTTAAACGAAGTCATATGTATTTAAGAAATATTTAATTTAAAGAAATCCAAGTTAAACTAGAAAATCTTAAAAATACCAGATTCAATTAGAAATTCTTAAAGTTAAATAAAACTACATTTAAAGTAAATAATATCAAGTTTACTTAAGAAGTCTTTAAGTTAATTAAAACTAAGTTTGAAGTTAAACAATGTCAGGTTTATATGGGATATCTTAAAGTTAAATAAAAGTACCTGTAACCTGTAACTATAAAAACTCAAAGCTAAATACCATCAGGTTTTATTAGCAAATCTTAAAATAATTTTATTCCACTTTTTGTTTTTTATAAAAGATTTTTTATTTTTATATATAATTAATTCGATATTTTAATATTAAAAAAATAACAAATTTGTAAAATTATTTAATACAAATCTTAAAATTAAATAAAACTAAGCTTTTTATTAAATCTAGTTATTTTTAACCTAAACTTATTCTTTCTGTAAAAAAGAATTTTCATACAAAAATTATTTTATCTGTTAATATAACTACAAGTTAAAAAATAACTAGATTGGGTGAAAATGGGGGTTACTATAAAATCTCACAGTTAAATACCAGGCTTAAATAAGAAATATAAAAGTGATCTTAAATATTGAAGATTAACAAAACCACGTTTAATTCTTAAATATAGAAGATTTACAAAAACTCGTTTACTACTGAAATATTGAAGATTTACAAAACCACGTTTAATTCTTCAATATAGAAGATTTACAAAACCGCGTTTAATTCTTAAATATAGAAGATTTAAAAAACCTCGTTTTATTCTGAAATATAGAAGATTTACAAAACCCCGTTTAATTCTTAAATATAGAAGATTTACAAAACCGCGTTTAAATAAGAAATATTAAAGTAATCTTAAATATTGAAGATTTACAAAACCTCGTTTTATTCTAAAATATTGAAGATTTACAAAACCTCGTTTTATTCTGACCACGTTTACTACTGTAATATTGAAGATTTACAAAACCGCGTTTAATTCTTAAATATAGAAGATTTAATTTTTAAATATTAAAATAAAGAATATTTAAGTTTTGTTAACCTTAAAGTTCGTTCTTATTAATATACACTCTACTGTATTCCCGTATAAGCTACAGTTAAACAACGGACATCTAGTATTTTGAGTTGTTTTTGCTCTATTACGAACGTGTTAATAAACCTTTTAATGAAATTCAATAAATCTTTAACAGAAATAAAATACATATAAATATTAATCAGTGATCTGTTTTTTTTTAAGTTTAACACTCACTCCTTACCTTTCTGCAACACTTGTTAACACGCCACAATTAAACGCATATTGCTTACGAGAAACAGTGGGGCGATGGAAAAAAGTACAGCTATAGAATTTTAAAACTAGTAAGGATTGTTATTTACATAATTTATTAAATAACAAGCTTTCAATAAGAGATTAAAGAGGATGTTGAGAGAGGCTGGATACCCAGTGTTTTACCGTAAGATTTTTTTTTTTTTTTGATTAGCCTCACTGTTAGTTGTTGTAATAATTTTCTAAATTTTATTGTTTCTTGTAAGTTGTATTATGATTATTCGTATGATGTTGCAATAATATTTCGCTTGCTGTTTTGTTTTTTTTTTCTAGTTTTTTTTTTTTTGCATTAAATTAGACTAAATAATAAAAATGCATAACGGTTTGTTGCATTTTCCTTAAGTGTAAAAATAAAACAATGTGTAACATGTTGCATGTTGGATATGCCCATTACATTTTTATTTTATTTTATCTTATCTTACTCCCTGGTTGCTCATTTTATATTTGTTGGGCTTTTAAATTATTTGTTTTGTTTTTTGTTTAATATTTAAAAAAAAACTAAAAAGCCCCTTAATTACATGTAAGTTGCACTCTATTTGTTGTTTTTGAAATAAAAATGGAAAGTTATTATTGAAATCATGTTCAAGATGACGATGATCTTTTACATTGATCACGATCGTAATTATGGCATTAAGATTTTACTGGAGTTAAATCTTTTTATTTTTATCCAAACATACCTACAAATTTCAGTTTCTGTTTATTTTGCTTTTCTTAATGGTTGGTGGTCATGAAAAGCAAGCTATTTTTATGGCATTGTTATTTTTGGAGCTTTAAAGTGGTTCGGCTTGTTGATAGCAATTTCATTTGGTTATTAACTACATATGTATAAACATTTTTATTGAAATAATGTTTCAGTTTTGAGTTAATTTCAATTGACATGCTATTCAACAAGTTTTAAAAGATAATGAAAAGTTTGATTTTTTTAATCATATTACTTAAACTTTACTTGAGTTTTTGTTTTGTTTCTGTGGTAAATTATATTCAAAAGTTAAATACCAGGTTTATATAAACAACTAAAGTTTAATAATATCACAATTAATTAAATAAAACTTAAAATATACTTAAACAGGGTTGAAAAGTAGATCTAAGATTTACAAAATCACGTTTAATTCTGAAATCTTAAAGATTTATAAAACCACTTTTTATTCTTAAATATTAAAGATTTACAAATCCACGTTTAAGTTGAAAATCCAAAAATTTATTAAACCACATTTAATTCGAAAATCGTTAAGATTTATTAAACCAGGTTTAATTCGCGATTTATTAAACTACGTTTAATTAGTGATTTATTAACCCGTGTTTAATTCTTATATATAGAAGATTTGCAAATCCACGTTTTATTCTTAAATATTAAAGATTTATAAAAGCACGTTTAATAAGTCTTAAAGCTTGACAAAACCACATTTTACTCTTAAATATAGAAAATCTTCACAACTATGATTAATTGTAAAATCTTGAACTTTTATAAAACCACGTTTATTTAGAAAATCTTGAAGGTTTAAACAATAAAGTTTAATTCTTAAATCATGAAGACTGACAAAATCATGTTAAATTGTGAATGTTGAAGTTATATAAAACTACGTTTAATTCTTAAATCTTGACGTTTTATAAAACCACGTTTAATTTTTAAATCTTGACGTTTTACAAAACCACGTTTAATTTTTAAATCTTGACGTTTTGTAAAACCACGTTTAATATTTAAATCTTGACGTTTTATAAAACCACGTTTAATTTTTAAATCTTGACGTTTTATAAAATTATGTTTCATAAGAAAATAGTATAAATACTAAATTTGCTCAAAACTATGTTTAATTAGAAAGTCTAAAAGTTTAACAAAGATACATTAACTTAAACGTTAACTTTAATTAAAAAAGTTAAACGAAACCACATTTCGTTAGAAAAACCTAAAATTTTCAATGAAAAATCTGCAGGTTGTGGAAAACAATGGATTTTTAAAACCATGTCTAATTAATCCTAAGACAAAATAACTAGTTTAATTGCATTCACAAGGCCAGATTTAATTGAACTTAAATTAACAAAAGGTTTAGAAAATCTTAAAAAATTAAAAAATGCAGCTTGATTAATCTTAAGATTTGCTAAACCTTGCTTAATTATAAAATCGCGTTTATTTTATCTTATGATTAAAAAAAACCTCATTTGATTAGGATTTCAAAAACTATGTTTAATTTATGCTGAAATTTAGAAAACCCCGTATGATTAGAAAATCGCAGAATGTTTGATTCATCTTAAGGTCTTTTATAAAGCCTCGTTTAAATATAATATTTTTAATTTTCTGTTAAACCTTTAAATTATTTTAATTTATTTTTATTTTTTTATTTAATTTCAAACATTAAGATCTACAAAACCTCGTTTAAATAGAATATTACACTTTATCTGTTTAATCTTCAGACTTACAAACTACGTTTCATTAATTTTAAGATTTAGTCCCAATTTAGACAACGCAATTCTATCAGGAAAATTGTTAACCTTTTAGACATCGGGGTGAGGGGAAGATAAGATGAGTACACATTAGATTGTACTAGCAATTCTTGTGCTTGTTACATAAGAATGAGAGAAAAACACATATGTGTATACAAATGTGTGTATACTCTTACTCAAATAAAAGTATGAGTAATTTAAGCAATAAAATTGTGCTTTGTAAAAATCGAAAAAATTTTAGGGAAATAATTGCATAATTTTTTTCAATAAGAATTGCGTCGTCTAAATTGGGACTTACAAAAGCTTTTTCAGTTATAAAATCAAAACATTTATTTATATAATCTTAAGATTTACAAATTTCTAAATCACGTATATAGAAAAGTTTTAAACTTGATTTTGAATTCATTCACTAATCATTAAAATATTTAATCTTTACTTGACCCGGATCTTAAACTTTTACTTTTTTTCTTGCCGATTGATATAAACACAAAATGTATTTTTCAATTACTAAAATATTTAAACAAGTACAATTAAATTGTTGCAGTCATATTGATTGACATTTACAAGAACAATTTCGAACAAACCGCACCGGTCTCATGCCTTTTGTCTACAGATTATTTCAAGAGATAAAAGTTCAAGAAACTATTTTGTATGCAAGTGACATTGTTTTTATAAATTTATGTTTAACACATGACTATAACCAAAAGAAACTCAACAATAACAAACATGAAAATAAAATGAGACTTGTTGAGAATTTGGTAAACATCAACAAATCTGAAAATCTTTAAAAGCTAAAAAACAGCTTGTTGCATTCTGTGACAGTAAAAATAACATAACAACACAAGTTGAAACTATTTCAGACACACAGCCATAGTTAAAGAAAAAATACTCAAAATATAATGTATAAAAAAAAATGGAAACAGAAGTAGTGATAAAAGTAAAATGCCGCAAAACAATAACAACAATTTTATAAAGAAAATAGAAAGAAAACAAATCTTGTTAAACTAATCAATAACAACACAAATAATAAGTGGCAACAACAACAAATAATAATAATAAAGTAAAAGAATCCAAATATTATATGTAAAATATTTGAACAACATTTAATTAAAGGGCAACCAACCAACCCACTATCTGCAGCTAGCACGAGTAAAAACAAAAGACTTAAACAACAAACATGTTTAGAGAAATTTCACACACAAACACCAGCTAGCTACCTGCACACAAACGCAAACACTAGCATTTTGACTTACATGTTAAAATGTATGCAGTAGTATGGATTTTTCATAACAAAAATCATTCATAAATTCTTAACATTTAGTACAATTTTAGTACCAAATCTCCACAAATTGAGTACCAAGAGTTTTGTGAAGTAATTTCTACTGTTTAGGTCGCTCTTTCTTAAAATTTTGCACAAAAACTGGTTGTTTTAAGCTCATGAGTTGCAACGTTTCAACACCTGCCATAGCAAATACTCACACAAACGTTGGCTTTAACAAAAAGCTAGTTAAGAAAAACCACTGAGAGAGCATAGCAAAGAAGTTGCAAGCGTTTAACTCTGGCCTAAGCTAATGTTTCAGTTGTTCGTTTGCTCCAAATGATGCTTTTTTCTTTGGGATTTTTATGTTAAAGTTTAGTTGTTGAGCGACTGTTGGCAAAGTTAAAACGTTGATATTACTACAAGCGCTTGATTTTTACACGTTACGCCGTCGTCTTTGGTTAGTCTTTGTCTTATTTTAGACAAGTAAGTGTGATTGTTTGTGTCTCGGTTGTATTTAAAAGACTAGTTTGTCTGCATTTTTTCTGTTAATTGTATGTATTAAAAAAAAAAGAAGGAAAAGAACCAACTTTCGTGGCGCGTCTGCTTCTCGGTAATAGAAATTATATACAAACAACATTTCTTTTTTTTTTCAATAAAAAATGTGTTAAAAAATATAGAAAAATTTAATTTGTTTTAACAAAAAAAAAAAAAAGATTAACACCGTTTTAACGTTATTGAAAGTTTAATTAAAAAAATTAAAAATTTAATAAGAATAAGTGCTGAATTAAAAAATAGCTTTAAACTGATCTCCTTCATTATTTCAAAGTCATTTTTTTAACAAAAACAAATCTATGAGATCTATAAACATACTTGAAAAGAATTTCAAAAAAGTTTTAAAAATAAAATTATTATTTAATTTATTTTATAGCTTGGAGTTATTTTTTTTTGTTTCGTTTAAACAACAACTACTAAAAACAAACGAAACATTTTCAAGGTGAGTTTAAGAAAAAAATAAACTTAAAAAAATATATCTTTCATACAATCATACAATGCAGCCCCTTCTAAAACTAGTTCTTTTAACCATAATTTATAACAAATTAATATGAAACCAACTAAAAAAATTTGCAACAATATTGCACTGACTGGCATTTCGAGCTAAACAAATTTTAACATTATATTGATTGGTCTCTTGAATGAACATAAATATGAGTCAAAAGCTGGTTTGCTGATTTTTTTCTTGTGTTTATTTATATTGAAAACAGTAACAGAATAATTGAATAAATAACAAATAATTTTGCGGTTAATAAAATGTATTTAAAACCATATAAAATACATATGTATATATTTATATGTTATGCTTCTAACTGTAAGGTTTCTAATTTTAGATATATTTTGCAATTAGTGAAACATATAAAAAACGTGCCTCTGCAGGGAATGTTTTATAAGTTGTCTATAATAGAAAACTAAACAATATTAGAAAAAATTTTATGAAAAGTTAATATTTACTCATTCTGCCATTTTGTTATAAAAATTGTTAAAATGTCCGATTTAGAACATAAAAAAGTAACTTGAAAAGAAAAGTTTACATGTGATATATTTTTGACACAATAACGAAACAGATGTTAAACTTTAGATCAACTCACTTTAAGTTCTATAATTATTCTGTTAATATTCAAACATGAAAACCATTTAGCCATTGAACATTGAAAACCATTCACTTGAAAGCTGATAAAATGGCAGACAGTTAGAAACTTAAACGTTCAACATGAAGTTCTATACATCTGAAAAACCCACCCTTTATATATATTTAAATTATCACGTTTTATATACAGTTTTGACAACAACATGTAAATAATAATTCAAATCGTTTTTAAAATAATATTTAGAACCAACTTTTAATACAAAAAATATATAAATTTACAAAAATATGGAAAATTTCAACTTATTTTCAAATACCCTTTCCTCTAAAAGATTAAAAAAAATATAAAAAGCAGTAAAAGTATAAAAGAAAATTTTACATTATTATTACTACACATATGATAACATATGATAATTCGTGAATACTGCTAATAGAAGAAAATAGGTTACTTATTAAGCTCCCTCTTGACCCCTTTGCCAGTTCCTCATCATTCTGAAACACAACTTTTATACCAATAAATATCAAAAATAAAAAAGTACCTTCATAAGCAAAAAGTACCATAAAAAGTAAAAAAAAAAACCTTTTACGTGATTATAACTACACATATGATTATGCTGCTAATAAAATAAATCAGCCACTATTAATTTCCCATTAAAGGTGCTTTCTTCTTATTTATTAAGCTCTATCGTGGCCTTTCAATTTACCAATATAATGTTTTTACTTCTTACTTATTAAGCTCTCTCTTGACCCCTTTGATTATGCCTCCTTATTCTGAAACACAACTTTTAGAAAATTAATTTTTCTTCTATTTTTAGCAAAGTTAAATATGAAAAATCGAAAAGTACCATATTACTTTTTGGAACAGATTAATCTAATTTCAAATTTTTGGTATCATTATTATTAAATAGTGAAAAAGTACCAATTTCCCATTTCTGTCCCATATAGCTTGAATTTTTACAGACAGTTGCTTTATCGAATTTAAGAAAGAGTTTTATTTACGAAAACTTCAGTTCTACAAAAGTACCGAAAATGTAGAATGTAAAAATAGAAATAGGCTTTATGCACGAGTTCCCAACAACAACTTGTTTCTAAAAACATTAACTTAGAATAATTAAACATTTCGTTAAAACAACGGTAAAAATTCAAGCTATATATGGGACAGAAATGGGAAATTGGTACTCTTTCTGTGTTTTATAGGTAGGGGAGAGGGGGCACCTTTGAACACTTTTTGCTTTCAAGCTACATAAAAATTTATATTTTTGAATTATTGACTTTTTACATAATTTAACAAATATGTATGGAAATAAACTTTAGTTTAAGTCTACAAGTAACTTATTTTTAGTTCGATTTAAATTATTTTTTTAATGGATGAAGTCATTGTGTTCAAATGTGCCCCAATACGGGGCAGCTTTGAACGACAATTTTATCTTGTAGCGCTTATGTCCAAAAATAACATAAACGGTTATATTTTTTATATATATAATAAATTCGATTTATTTATTAAGAAAAACATTAACAATTAAAAAAAATTCAGATCAAAAATAAGTTTTACCCCATGGCCCACGATGTCGAACGATAACGTTCGCTTAGATAAGACTTAAGACACAAACTTTTTATCGTATCTATTTTTTACTCAATCAAGTTTGTTTATTTCACAATCAAGTTTGTGTCTTAAGTCTTATATAAGCGAACGTTATCGTTCGACATCGTGGGCCAGGGGGTTATATTATTAAGACGAAAAAGGCCTTGCGATTTCAGGTGACATTACATTCTCCTTTAAAGCATCATGATCAGCATTGGATTCGTCATTTTCAGAAAATAAGAGAGAATCAACAATGTTTGGTACTTCGGTTGATAAATTAACATGTTCAAAGGTGCCCCTTTTTCTTTGTTCAAACCTGAACTGGCATGCTATTTCACGGAAATTTATAATAAATATTTTTTGTTTACATAAATATCAAATAACTTACCTTAATTTTGTTTGAAATGAATTTTGGACTGCAATAAATTTCTTTCACGAAAGAAAACGATCACTGAATACTTCTTATTATTATAATTTACAATGGCACTGCGAAAACTTGTTCACCCAACTACATTCGGTCGACGACTGAAAAAACTAGCAAAAGTTGTTGGTGTTGCTAGAAAACAAGCTTGTGATGCGAAAAACTCGGTTAAGGGTCGGAAAAAATGTTAAACTGAGATTTTATCAACATTGTTCAAAGGTGCCCATGGTCAAACGTGAGGGGAGCACTTTATGATTATTTAATAAAAATGATCATAAAAATTAATATGTTCATAAAAGTAAGAAGATACTTTTAGATTTTTAATATTTAATTAAGAATAATTAAAAAAGATCTATTCAATTATTATAATTAAAATAACTTTGTTTATGTTATATTTAAGCTAACATTATTTTACTATTTGCATATTAGAAACTAGCTGAACTATTGAAAGTAATTGAAATCCCAAAATAGTTTAAACAAAAATTATAAAATATTTATTTTACTTACAGTTATTTTATTTATTTTCATTTTAAACAGATTTTTTTAAAGCAAATGTAAATTTTAAAAAAAACAAGTCGTCATATTTTAGACATTATTCGATTACTTCTTAGTAATGTAGTTGGTATGTAGTAGTGAATACCAAATTTTGCAGTATACTTTATCAAATATGTCTGTAAACTTAAAGAGAAGTCAGTTAATTACTTTATACATACCAAATAGTCTAGCGTTAAATCATTTGTCACTTTAGTCACTCTAGGTAATGCAGAGTGTAGTTGAAACATTTTTAATTTTTGCTTTAGAAAGTTGAAATTTTACCAACCACAACAAGGTCTGTTGCCACCTAGTATCTTTTTGTAAGCTCTCTGTGACTTATATACGATTGTATCAACAATAATACCCTGTAGCTTATTTTTGATTTAAACTAAATTGAAATTAAATAAAAATTAACCAATTTTAAAAACTATCTTTTAATACAAATCTTCTTAATGACAACACTTACCTTAACATAACTTTAAACAATTTTGAAAAATTTACCCAGCCAGCTTTCCAATATTTCAGAAAAAAAAATATGTATGGAAAAATTTCCTTTAAATTATTCATGGAATATTTTTTTTGTTGAACCTGTTACACGAAATGACCTTACAGCAAATTTACTGCGAAATAAATATTTTCGCATTTGTTTAACTTCCCACTTTAATAACAACAACTGCAAAACAAAAAGCAAAAATAAAAATGAAAATATAAAGAAGTGTGTAAATGTAATTCATAGTTTTGTTTTCCTCTTTTGTAAAATCATCTGCCTATAGGAGTAATAAGTTGTTTTCATATAAATAAAGTCTGATAAACGTGTATGTTGCTATATAATTTTTATTGACGGATGCTCTGTTTAAGATTTTACGGAAAATATGTAGATAATTTTGTTTTTTTTTTTATTTTTATTGAAGTATTTTGTACGTTTGTTTGTAGATCTTAAAAAACTTGTTGCCCAAGGTTGTGGCAGACTATTCGAACGTGAAGATGTTACAAGTTGTTTTATAAATTGTTATAAAGCTGAGTGTTTTTTTTTTTACTAAAAATATGACTTGTTATGTAGACAGGTATAAAGTGTTATGAAAACAAAAGACTTAGACAGCAAACTTGTTATAATTATATTTCTATAAATATATGTAATTTAGCACTAGAAAAACGTATTTTAATTAACAAATTATTAATTTAAATCTGTTTATCTAAATCAACAAAACTCCAAAAACTTTAACTAAATAACTAAATGCCTATAAAATATGAGTAAAATAATCTTAGACAACTGGAAAACCAATTTAAAGGAATACTTATGTAAACACATATTTGCTTAATAAATTGATGTACTTGTCAGTAAAGCAAAAACTAGGTCATATAAATATTCAATGCTCATAGCCATAAATAAAACAAAAACTTAAGAAATGAAAGAAAAATATAACAAGGCTAGAATATTGTACTGTTTTCTGCTTTTGGCAATTGGAAGTAAAAATTTAAGAATTCAAACTAAATACTATAAACCCCATTTAAAAATTCAAAAATCACCCACTAAAACTTATGGTTTTGAATTAATCTCATAATCGCTTTTTGTTCTGGTCTCGCTGTGATGGTGGCAAGTTTTAATAACACTGACTGACTGTAAACTTTCAAAAGAGAAATAAATACAAACCGAATTAATGTTATTCATTTATTCTAATCACTAACATCATACTGAATTCGTTGCTTTTGTTATCTGTTAGTTAACAATTTTGTTACTATTTGCATATTAAAAGGTGGCTGAACTTCCACAAAATAACTGAAATTTTATTTGTTTAAAAATGTCTTTTTTATGTAGCAGAAAAGTAAAAGAAAAAAAAACAAAAATTATATTTATTTTGCTAACAGTTAGTTGTTTTATTTATTAATGCTTTTTTATTTTAAACAAAAATTGTTAAGCAGACTCTCGGCTTATAAGGCAAATTAATTTTAGATTTTAAAGCCAGAACATTTGTTGTCAAAAAAAACTTAATAATTTTCCTACCTATTGGATTTGTATTGATGTTTGTAATGCCCAAAAATATTAGTCTAGTCAAGTATACCGAACGACTCAGAATCACTTTCTGATTTAGTTGGAAATTTTTTTTTTAGCATTTGGCATTTTATTTATCATTTTCTAATATGTAATATGTTAAGTATTTCGTTGAAAATTTTAAAAATACTAATTTCTTTTCGATTGCGATGAAATTACAACTCCAGAACTACAATGGCAATAATTAGCTTTATATGAGTGGGCAAATCAAACTTAACTATAGATTTTTGGATACATGTTTATAAACATCAAATTCATGTTTTGTTATGAAAATTTTAGTTTTTCAATTTAGTTACTAATTATTTTGTCCAATTAATCCAATAAAAAATAAAATAAGAAACAGAATGTTTTAAAATACCATGCAGGATCTCATTTATAACTTAGATAGATGTGGATTAAATAAATGTTTTCAAACTATTGAAGACTTAAGACTTATAGAACATTTCCCTACAAAATATGTATAAAAATTACTCAAAAGTATATAAAAACTGACTGATTTTCAAAATAAAAATATAAAATTTTACAGAATCAAGCCTTGTCTTCTGTAATTTGAAAACATTTATTAAAGGCCTGATTCAGTAAAACTGTCTAGAAATATAGAACATCTGTCTAGAAAATTTTTAATAAAATCATAATAAAATTATAGAACAAACGTTCTATAAGTTTTACTGAAGCAGGCCTTAATTCACATCGAATATAAAGAAAACAATTCATAGTATTTAAATTTATAATAATGTTTTATGTATTTATATTTATTACAAATACATATTTATTATAAAAACTGAAGTTTTGCTTTTATTTCGTAATTTTAAAGTTGAACTATTAAAGAGAACATTTATTTATTTATTTATTCAATAGCTTTTAAGGCCCAATAAACCGGTACAAAAATATGTGTCATACAATTAAATTTGGAATTCAAAAATTATCTGAAACAAAAAAATATGAATTTAAAACTCATAATACAGGGTGGGTATATATACAAAAGTTAAGAGTAAAATCACAAAAAAGAACAGACAATTTGGATATCCGAGACAGCAGTCACAATAAATTTCATAACATATTTTTAAAGTGTTTAATAGAATGTGAAAATTTCCTGTCTGAATAAGGAGTTGTAGAATTCCACAAAGCAATGGATCTAGCAACAAATGATCTCTTCATTATTAATGTGTTATAACGCGTAGGCACTAAAACATTTGTCCGTGAAGACGTACCAAAATGAAACATAGTTTTAAATTATGGCGGGCAGCCAGTTTTTATTATTTTGAATAGTTGAAGTAACAATCTTATATTAACCAAATCTTGTAAATTGCATCCAAGAATTGATATATCAATATCAAGAGTAAATTTTATTGCTCCAATTTTTTCTCAAAATATAAGTTTTTTTTTTTAATTCAAGTAAAAATAAGTCTTAATAATCTCTTAAATAGTTATCTTCTTGATTTAAGAGCAAATTGGACTTAAAGTAAGAATTTGTTACTCAATAAATTATAAAAAATGATTTTGAGAGCTTCTGAGAGAGTAAGTTTCACTTCGCTCATTTCTTCTCTGGGATTGATTTAAGATTTTTGTTCTTAATTTAAGTAAAATAAGTCTTAGTTTTCGTTTTAAGATTTATCTTCTTGATTTAAGAACAAATTGGACTTAATTTAAGAGTTTTTTACTTAAATCAAGAACACTATTCTTGTTTTAAGAAAATCTGCGCTTGATTTGTCAACTCAATCCCGATTTTTACTTATTTTAAGTATGAACTAGTAAAAACGTACTTGAAAATTTCAAGCTAAAACTGAGAAAAATAAACTTAATTTTAGAATGCCATTTTTCTTTCTGTGTAAAACATAGAATGTAAATCGTGTTCTATATTTAAGTCCTAATATATACCTTACCAATCTATTGAAGTAATGTTATAATTTTACCATGTTTTGTTGTGTCGTTCCACTATATATGGGTACTTCTAAAAAACTAAGTTTTTACTTTAAAAGCTTGATAACATCGTAGTGAATAAAATTTCCTTAATATAAAAGATATTGTTGTAATAACGTGATTAATATAATCTTCATTGATCTAATTGATTTTCCTAGTATGTATATGTCCAGAGATTTAAAGTATGACACAATTTGTATAGTATTATGTCCCAAAGAAAATGTTGCATTTAAATTAATGTTATTTAAAAATAATATAGCTCGAGTTTTTTTACGATTGAGACTTAAAAAGTTTTAATCTGACCATGCCATGTTCATTATCACAAGCAATCAGCTGTATGTCGTCAGCATACACGTAGTGATGGCACGATTAATCGAAAAACTAGTAATAATCGAATATGTTTCTTTAATTAACGATTTAATTGTATCGTGAATTCTCTTTCGATTAATTGAGTTAATCGATTATTCCAAAAAATAATCGATAGACATCCAGGAACAAAAAGAAATAGAAAAAGAGAAGAGGAACAAACGCATGGTTGAGTGTTTTTCGTGACTGCCGGATGAATTTCGGAAAAAATGATGAAAATTGAATGTTTATCTCCATTGGCAAGTAACTTAAAAACAAACATTTTGAACCAGTTTCAACGTCGCTTTGGGGAAATGGAACATTCATTTCTACTGGCAGCGTCAACATTGCTAGACCCAAGATTTAAAAAAGTTCATTTTGAAGATCCCTTAGCTTTATTAACAGCCATGAGACATCTAAGAAATGAAATGGCAGAAATTACTCATATAGATGACAGCTTTGAAAGCGGCAGTGAAACGTCTTCTGTTGGTGAAGTGGAATTTGATTTCTAGGCTCACCATAAATCTTTAGCCCACAAACGAAAAAGAAAGCACAATGACTCAACAATTCCTCAAGATGAACTGAGCTTCTTTCTCAATGCTCCAGTACTAGAATTAAAGCGCAACGTAATAGACGCATTGGAAGAAATGAAATCGGTCTACCCTAAGCTGTACTCTCTTGCACAACAATATTGCTTTTTGATTGGTACAGATGTACCATCAGAGCGGCTTTTTTCAAAAGCAGGTGCAATAGTAACGCAAAAACGGAACAGATTACTAGGCCGGGTCGATTTGTGGGGAGACAAAAAAATCGCCCATGGCTCAGTGAAAATCGTATTCTAGGGATCAAAATAAGAAACTTTGCCGAAGGAACGATACCTCTAAAACGAATTCTACTACCCCCAACTGTTGACTTTTGTCCCGTACAAACATTTAAAAAAAATCACCATTTTGGCACTTTATTTTATTATTTTTTATTTATTTTATTTATTTTTATTATTTTATTTATTTTTAAAAAATAATATTTAAAAATAAATAAAATAAATAAAAAATATTAAAATTATTAAATCGACCCGCCCTACAGATTACCCACGAAACGGCTGTCAAAGCTCCTATTTTTAAATTCTGTGCTAAATAAATGATGTTTTTTTAATAAGTAATAATAATTTTTTTATTTATGATAATTTTCAATTTTACCTAAAAATATCGATTAATCGATTAAATCAATTATTTTTTTCTTTTCGATTAATCATATAATCCATTAATCGATTATTCTTTATTTTTTGCCATCACTACATACACGTAACAAGTACAAAATTTATTTACATTTAATAAATAATTAGTTTTGTTCTTTTTTTTTTTTTGTCATTTTAAACAAATTTTAGCATTAACTTAAACTGTTTTAGCCGCTAAACTTTTTGAGCTCTGGTCGCACTGTTTACAAACATTGAAATTATATAAAATATTGATTATAAGATTTCACATATTTCTCTAAAATTTATGTGTTTTTTTTTAAATCAAATCCGAGAGCTCTTAAAAAATCACATTTTATTTCTTGCCTCTTACAATTGATTCATAGATTGCATGGACCAATAACAACTTTGAGGAAACTTGTCCGCTACAGTTATATATCAATTTTGTTAAGTTTTTTAAGGACTTTGAAAAGAAAACTATTAAGTTTTTAGTTAAAAATAATTGTTAATTTCTTCAAACTTTCTTCCTAGTCATCATCTTTCACTTCAACCATCACCCAGTTGCTTTAAGAGCCTACTGTCAATTTCTTTTAATGATTTTTGCATAAAATGTTTAAAAAACAAACATAAAACTAAACAAAAAATAATTTTAACGAATTTCTTGTTGTCATCTTAAAATAACACGAATAAACAACGCAAATAATAACTATGTACAATATACATATGTATATACGAGTATAATTATTTACTTTTTTCTCGTGTGTTAATAAACTAAAAAATAAAGTCAAAAGAAAACTAAGACACATACCAGCTAAAAATGGCTGGCTTGGGAGTTTATTTTTAAAACTTTTTCTTTCTTTTTTTGCGTATAATTTTCTTTTAAATTTGTTTTTATAACTTTTGAATATATTTTCTTTAAGCTTGATTATTCGTGAACAAACTTGCATACAAGCATAATTGTTAAGTATGTTTTTTTTAAAGGGAGCTGGAATTTCGTGTTTTTTTTTTGCTGATTTCTTCTTAGAAACTAAAGTGGGTTTTAGTTTAGCAAAAAGATTATTAAAAATTTTATGTTATTTCAACTTTCTTTTAATTGAATTGTAAATTTTTAAGAGTACTTAAATATGTTGGCTTAAAATTAATGCATATGTACATTTATAATTTTTCCCACTTATTATTGTTTAGAGTTTCTTGTTTAATAAAGGAAGGTTATAAAATGTTTATATGTATAAAATTATTTTATTTATTAGTATAATGACGCAAGATGAAACTATTTCTGTCATGTTGTATTTCCTTTAAATTTCGTTGTTATCGTTTATTTATTGTGTGTAAAAATTTTGAGTGATAGTATCTTTTCTTTTTTTATTTTATCACAACAATAATTATGTTTTATTATATAATTGATATGTTGTTCACACAGATTGGAGAATTTATGTCTTTACTTTAGTTTGATAACATCCACAAATTAGATCTTAATTTGTGCAAGATTTCAGACACAAACTTTAGTTGAATGTGTTGGCTGGGGTTGCTGTATTTTACTTTTCGTATAGTTTACATTAAATCATCGTAAATTTTTAATGGCAAGAAATTGTATATAATTTCAGTTTTTTTATACACAAAAAGATTTATTTTTCATAAATCTTGTGTCTGACTGTAAAGATGAAATCATATATAAAATTTCACAATTTTCTCCAACAGGAAACATATTTAAATTTCTTTATAATAACATAATTAAATAAAACTTAATAAAAAAAAGTTAACAACATCTTAAAACACTATTCAAATTTAACTATTTGGAAAATAAGGCAGTATTTTTTAAAAGATTAAGTAGATCACTATCGGGCTCATATTTTGCTGGTCTAAGCCACCTTTTTTTTAAGTATTTATTTAGGCAAAAAAAGATTATGAACTTAAAACTATAAATAAACAAATAGTAAATATAATTATTATTATATACACAGTCCCATAAACGGGCTCTCAAGTACATTATTTTCATTATTATTTTTCATAAATAAATATAACCTTTTTTTTATTAAAATGCAATATACATTGATGTAACAAAAAAAAAATGCGAAAAAAGATATTTCAATATTTGTATTTAAAAATATGTCAAGGGGTAAAAATGAAAACGGGAGTTTTTAGCTTAGCCACCAAAATTTAGTTTTGTTTATGTTTGATCTTATATTTTTAGCATTTTTATAAATATTTGTATCAAATCTAGTATTATCGATTGTGATTTGATTGCAATTAATAGCCTTATTATTGGCCCATCTATATATATGGTACAGTATAGGTATGCCCAACTCATTTTGGAAAAATCCTTTGCTGTCGAGGTATACGAAAGCCTCAGGTGGTACATAACCGGTTTGCATGGTCTTGACTATGTATTCTTCGTTGCTATAATATGGTGCCATAATTAAGTTATTTTCATAGCATTCTGAGCTTTTCGCAATATGATTTCTAATAAGACGTATATTCCAATTATCTATTCTACTTATATTTGAAGCGTTGTACAATTTTTTGTTTGGGATGTATTTAGTATATTCACTTTCCTTAGATCTATACATCGATATGCATGCTCTAATACATTTTCTTTCGAAAACACGCATTTTTTCCATATATTTGGCATCCGTATGTTAAAATAGGCCTAATTAATGCTTGATACAGAATAATTTTAACCGAACTATTTATATACTGAGAATAGAAAAGTTGTTTGTACATGTAAAAAGCATTTCTTGCTTTCATTATTTGTGAGTTTATGTGAAAGTTATAGTATTAAAACCTTTTAAATGCTAGATCATTCTTCCAAGCTTTTCTGTATTTTTGTTTTTCCATCTCAAAGAAAGCCATAATTAGTTGATAAACTTTAACAAAAAATGCATGAAGAACTTACTTTTATGAAAAATTTTTAATTTTATTAAACCTAAGGCACTTCCTTTTTTAAATTTGCACAAAATAAAAGTAAAATCACTACCTAACAAATTAATAATAAAAGTTTTTGTACGGATTTTAAAAATATATGCTTGAAAAAAATCTATAAGCGTTTTTAAAAATTAGTAGTAAAATGTTTCAGTACCAACAATTTTGATTTCTTAAGAGGCACTAAAAATCACTGTGAGAAATTGTAAAAAGCGCTATAAATACCCGCAAAAAACCACCAAAAAATACCCGAAAAGCGTCAAAATGCTGTGTAAAAGAAATCTTAAGGAAAAAATTGTATCAATATTTTCACTAAAAATTGCTTCGTGTGAATTGGGAACAAATGAAAAAATACCAGAAATAACATGAAAGCTTTAATATCGGAATTTAACAAATGCCGAAATTTGTGTGAAAGATCCAGGGAAGTATGATTGTTTTTATCTGCTTTTTTAACATGCACAAATACAAAACATCTAGACTAAACATAAAGCAATGATTCTTTAGCATTTTTAATAAGAGAGAAAATTAAACAGATTTACTGAAAGATAGCACATTAAATCACTAATTTAAAAAGTCAGAAAGATTTTAAAATTATTTAAAAAGTCATTAACAAAAATTTTAAAAAAGGTGAATGAATAATAATTAATTTTAGATGGCCAAACTCGAACGATCTACGGTTTTTTAAATTGGAAATTCCTATAAAAAAAACTTTAATTGATTTAAAAGCTCAACAGATGACAGATAAAGAATTTGTTTTACTTAAACAAGTAGTTGTCATTTAAAATCCGGTTTATGGTCAAAGAGATATCAATCTCTTCTGAAAAGAAACCAAGAAAGAAGAACATTTTTATTTTTTTTTTGAAAAAGGCCAAAATTGAAGAATGAATTAATAATGACATAGAAATTTTTGTTATTAGAAATGAATTAAAAACGTTGACTGCGAAACGCATGAAATAACGAATGTAAATTAAATATGTAAAATATGTAAAATCCATCCACAACAACTTAAGATCGAACGATATAAATAAAAGCTATGAGTGCATTGCATGGTTGGTCTGATTCACAGACTAACGTCTGATTCATTTAGTTTAGAGTTGGTACGTTCAAATTTAATTGACGGTGCTTCTGACTGGTTCGCTGAACAGTTGTCAACTTTGCTGGATTATAAACAAAGCAAATACGAAGATGTTTTCGATTATTATTACGCAAAGAAAAGGTTATGTGATAATTTCAAATTATCATTTGCAGAAACTAAATCGCAAAGAATGCAAGGTTTATACGATCTCTAAATGGAAACTTTTTTATTATAAAAAAATCCCATTTGGAGTCAAATGCATTGTTGGCTGATATTCGTGAATTTAATCGAACGATGGGGTCTCAGATGAAAGATCGTGGATTAGTTTTAAATAAACAAATAAAACAGGAAAATCCTAAATTTCTAAAATTTAAATTACTTTTAAATTAATATAGAAATTAAAAACCAAATGGCATATTATTTTATTTGGAATTTCACCACACACGATGGTACTTTGGCTCACTTCAAACAGGGAACCAAAGAGTTTTGCTACGAAATATGCAACGAGACAGTTTTGACAATGATTGTTAATTGGAACGAAACAGTTTTGCTACGAACTGCAATTTTAGGATATATAAAATATAAGAAAGGATATGAATTGCTACAATCAGTTTTATTATTTATCCTTATAAAGTAGCAAAAGATTTATCAGCATCTATTGTTAGCTCATTTTTAAATTTTTGGAACGAAGGAGTTTTGGAACTTACAAGCTCAAATATTTCCTGTAGGGTGTTTAATATTGCTTTTTACCTTATAAGTGCATAAACCATTCTTTATATTTGTTATTTAGTTTATCAAGTTACACATACATACATATATTTTCTATTATTTATTTAAGAAACACAAAATGTGAACGCTTGTGTTTATAGTTAACATTCTTTAAATTTTTAAAATAAACATTTTTGTTTGATTTCGTTTTTGCGCTACGAAATAAGCAATAAACATAAATTGCTTTTTAACTCTTTTTAAACGCATTCCACAAACGAAAAACTAATAACTTATCGACGCATTGTCTAAGTAAGCAGTGAGCGAGAAAAGTGTTCAAACAGTATATAAAATGTTAAGAGAATTGCTTTTAGATTTTTTATAATCTAAACCAGGAGTGCCCAAAAGTTGCTTATGTAAGAGCAAACACCAATACATTTAAATAAAAACTAATTTTTATGCAGTATTTTTTGTTGTAAAAGCCAATACATACAAAGAAACAGCACACTTTTTTAAACGGTATCATACGTTAAACAAAAACAAATGAGTGCTGTAATGAGTATACACACAGCCTATAGCTAAGAGTTTTTACAAATACAAAAGAGCACTAAGAGTATAGGGCTTGGGCACTCCTGTTCTAAACTATAGATTAAAGGTACGGTCACATTTGGCAAATATTTGCCTAAAAATACCTAACAACTAAATAAAATATTTTTAAACTCATGTATTTATTAAAAAAAAACTTCGTTTATTTAGGACAAGTCACAAGATTTAAAATAAAATTTGACACTTAAAACGTATTCTTATTGTTAAAAATTGCTTTTAAATATTCCAAAATCTAAACTATAAATTAAGACTAAGATTAAAAGTATTATTATTTAACAAATCGTTAGCTTAGTACGGTAAACGTTGTACGTCCTTGATGTTTACAAAATCCCGGATAAAGCAAAGAACTAGAAACACTTATATTAACTTGAAATGTCAAATTGACTGTGTTGAAAGAACAATCGGTAAATAAATGGTAAAAACTTGCCATGTTCAAAGAATCATCTAAATCGCTCCAAATATTGCAGAGTTATAAGGTATCCGATCGACCTAATTCACGCCATAGACTCGGGGTGTTTTCTATCATATATGTGAAATAAATATTTATACGAAATGTCCGTTTTAGTAAAGTCAAATTTTTAATAACTCTGCTCCAAATATTTGGCACAATTTGAGCTCTTATCTGGGTTATGTTGACTTTGAAGACCTCGGTCGATTGCGAGCTATTGGTATAGGCCAGCAATCTCAGAATCGCACAATTAGCGGGGTCAAATCGCACAATACTGTCAGCCAATTCATATCACATGTGCGTAAGGTAAACATACCTTCAAATCGCTCATACAAAATATCCTTTGTAGCATTAACTGTGCGTGTAAATAGGCGAAGCGTATATAAGCTTGGGCACAATTTAATAAATAAATTATATAGATTTAACTTAAACTGTTTAAAGAATACTTTTTTCTACCACTGTATTTATTTGAAGTTGCAAAGCCTTCTATGAAACAAGTCAACAACACTCGATAAATAACAAGAACAAAAAAAAGGAAAACAAATACTTAATTTACAAACTTGTAGCAAAATAAAACTATAATACGCAACTAGTTTGTAGGTATTTAGCCTTAAAAAAATACATGGTGGTCAAACCACAAACCAGCCAACAACAAATAACAGCAGCTAAGGCAGTGAGTGGCAAACAACAGCTATGACAACATTAGGAACCAAAAACAAACAAACAAACAAAAAATTAACAACTACAGCAGTAGCAGTGGATGCAAATGGCACCTAATACCAACCATCCACCATTCATCCATGTATCCATCCATCCACCACCTGCAATTGTTTTACTCGAACACCATCAACGCCACAAAAGAAAAGCACAAAAGTGTCTAGAAATTTTTAACTACAACCTGAAATTAGAAAAAAAAATATTTACAGCCCAACTCAATTTTTCTATTGGTATGGATGGTTGGGTTGGTTGGATAAATGCTTAGATGGATGGCTAGATGTTTGGATGGATGGATGGAAGTGTCTGAGTCTGTGTATGTTGTTTGTCTTGCAAAACCACACTTCATTGTCATTGACCATAACAGCGTGTTAAAAAAATTCAAAAAGAAATATTTTCAATGTTTTTTTTTTATTTCGTTTTTAATCAAAACTAAACTAGTTTTATAAAGCAAAAAAAAATCTTAACAAAACTAAGTGTGTGGGTTGGTTAAGAAAAAAAAAAACTAAATTAATTAATTCAGTTTTTTTTATTTAAGCTTTACTTACTTACTTGTGTCTCTAATGAATTAGTTTACATTTCTAACATTTCCAGAAAATGGATTTACTTAGATTTATTTAACTCTTAATTAATTTGCAGGAAATTATTTCTGTAAGTGGTTTAAGTTGTCGCAGGCAGTACTTTGGCATTTGTTTAATATGTTATTGTAGATTGTTTAAGTTTTATAATGAAACAATCATATAATTGGTTTATTAAAACAACATCAATTGTTCATTGTTTGTTTTTAATTTGTTTCTGGGCTGTCATTTACTTTGTTTCTTTACTATAAGATAAAACGTGGTCATTTAGTTAATGCTTTTTAATGCGTCTCTTCCTTTTTGCACAAAACATAATTTGCGTACTTAACCCATTGTGAACAAGTTAAATTAAATATTTAATCACATGTTGAAAATTATGACACAATGGACAGAAAGGTATATCAATTAAAGAAGTTGCTTAAAAAATAGGTTTGAAAAAACTATTATTATTCATGAAAAAAAAAGTATTTTTTAAGAAAAAAAAATGTTTTTTCGAAAAAGTACCTTTTTTAGAAAGTACTAAAAAAATAAAAAATAAACTTAATTTTCATTAAATTATTAGTTTTACTGAAGGTAGGAATTGTTTTTACAACATGAAATCTTATTAAAATTTATTGATAGTTTTTCTTGGCTGAGCTGGGGATCAAACATGGGTTGAATTTACATGTTTCAAGAATCGCCATCATCTTTCATCAGAATTCTTTGAGTTCTAACCTCTGCCTGTTATTATCAAAAAATTGAAAAATTAACAGTTGAAATAAAAATAATAATTATTCTTTAAAAAAAACTTTAAAAATTTAGCAAAAAGTATGTTTTAAAAAGTCTAATATATAGACTATAAAAAGTCTAATATATAGACTTTTAAAAACATACTTTTACACAATTTTTGTAAAAGTATTTTTGCACTTTTTGACAAAAAACTCAAATTTGAAGATTTCAAATCCACATAGACGTAACAAATGCTAAGTTGCATTTTGACTTTATTAGGGGTGATTGCGGTTCTAATGATAAAACTACCCGCTTTATTTAAATGAAGATAATTTACAGACAACACTTTGTTACGCAACGTGCAGGGTTTTTTTTTGCCTTTCCAAGATGAAAGCAAAGAAACGTGCTACCACATAGCATTTTCCCATATATACTTAATCGCATTGAAAAATAAAACAGGGATTGGATTATGCTTAACATTAGTTTGATTACAAGGGATAACGGACCAAAGAATTGGTTGTTAAATAGACTATGATATAAATTAAGGCTAATAATATCTATTTAACTTCCTTGCAAGCAGTTATTTTCTTGAAAACAATGTTTAAGAAAATTCATAATGGGTTAATAACCTAATATAAGATTTCCTTCCTTATTCGCATAAATACACATGTTGTAGCAAGTTTTTATCACATTTATCTTTAAATAATAAAATTGTGTTTAATTGGATTACAAACGCATTCAGTATTTACTAAATAACATGAAGGGGATATTTTTACATGTAAATATTAATTATTGCATTTAAAATCAAGTTGTTATGCCGACTAATTCATGTGATTATGTTGCACGTGCAAAACGCTGAATTATAAACTGTACGGTATTACTATGTAATATAGTAATTTGTTAATGATTTCAAGTGGAAATCCACCATACAAATAACATGTCTTCTGAACGCTTAGTTTCCTCTACAGATTATTTATAAAAACTATGTCTGTGTTGACCAGAATCGAATGGCATCAGACAACGCAGCTTTAACAACATAAGTCGCGCATTACCAATAGCATTATATTCAGCTATGTGCAACTAATTTAGGACACGATACTAACATGTGAGCTTGAAGCAAATAATACGAAAGATTTAATGATATTTTGAAAATTTATCGTAGTTTAGTAAATTTAACTCTTACTCCTAGAAAATAACTGCATATTGTGTTAAATTAATTATTATTTATGAATCTTTAAGTCATAATTTCAAATACGATTGATATCAGTCGTGCATATAATTATAATTACAAAAGAAAAGTATTTAAAAATAAATCAAAAAAAAAATTTGTTGCTCTCCATCGTTATCGGTAATAGCTTGACATCTGCGAGGCATTGAGGTCACCAATTTTTTACATACACTACTTGGAATGACTTCCCCAGCTTTATTTGTTTCGGCAAAGGGATCATTAAAATTGCTTATTTTTACAGAGCTTACTTTGGTTCTCAATCGGGTTGAAGTACAGTAACCGTATTGTTAAAAAACCATTGCTTGACGTGATGAGCCGTATGCTTCGGCTTGTTATTTTGTTGAAATAACCATGTTAATGGCATATTCTCATCAGCATACGGCATCATTGTATCGCCTAGAATTGTTGCATACTGAAACTTATTCATATTTCCCTCAAAACATCATGTGACGACAAAGCACCCCAAAGCATTATAGAACCTCCTCCATATTTCAAAGTGGAGGGGGGTGTCTGGAATTTTTGTTTCTTTCGAAAATAATACTCTTGCTATTAAGCACATTTTCACATTGATGACTTTGTTATTTTTAAAATCGTTAATTAAGGGATTCCGACTAGTGAATTTCGAAAAAAAAATTCATACAAAATATAACACGGTTTGTATCGCAATTTTACATACTGTTTTTACACGATAATTGGTTCCAGGAAAACCAGTAAAAAACCATGTAAAAAAGGCATTGATCATATGTGATATAGCAATCACCCATTCGTTATCTCTAAAACCTATTGAAATGGGTAAAAAACAAGGATTTGTGTTCATTTACTTGCATACACTAAAAGGGAATTCCCCCAAATTTGTACTATTTACAATTGCTCTGACCAGTAAGTTTCCAAAAACGGAATTCCTCTAAATGTGTGATACAAACATATTTCGCAAAAATTAAATTTAACCAAAAAATTTAAAAGTGCAATACAAATGTAAACCTTAATTCGGAAGTTAAACTATGATATTATAAGAGTTCTAGATTTAATTATAATTGTTATCTATTTGTTACTAGATTATTACGGAAAAAAAGTACCCCTGATGAAGTTCGAAAAAGCGAACGAAACGTTGGGTAAAACAAATACATATATAAAAAACAAAAACTGTTTTTTATTTACATTTGTTAAAAGGAAAAGGAAGAATTATTGATCAAATAGCCCGTGAGAAAAAACAAAAACCTCAATAATAATATAAAATAAAAACATTGATCAGAAACAAAAAGAGCAACAAAAATATTTAAGCCCAATAGATTTTGAATAGTGCTAAATGGAATCAAATCGTTTAAAAAATTAAAATTTATTTATTTTCAAACCGTGTAAAAACAGAATTAGATGTACTTTACTACTACAATCATATACAATATGATTGTTACTATTATGTGAGTCGTAACATATTATGGTAGCTGTAATCATTTAAATAATTACATTGTAATAAAAATGGTTGCATTGAACATATAAAACTATATTTTTGCTCGCTCTTCGGATTTTAGAGACATCATTGGACCATACTTGATCGAAAATACGGCTGATCAAGTAGTGATAAAGACAACATGTGGTTCCGAGCAATAAATCATGTATTTCGATTAGTTATTTTTTTCTAAACGAACCAATACATACATATTTATTACAACTTTTTTATGATTGAACCGAACCCACTGTGTATATTTCATATTTAAATATTCTTCTTTTTAACAAAAACAATGAATCAATTGATTTACACCGAAAATATGATTTCATACATATGTATGTATGTGTTAAATTTCAAAATATACCCATGATGCGGATCATTAAAAATTTCAAACAAAAAAATGTTTACGTTTTAGAAAACATTATTAATTATTTTTTAAACAAATAAAATTATTAAAAAATTGGTAAATCTTTTTTTTTTTGTGTTTTTAATAAATTATTTTTGTAATCAAGTTTGTTGCTTAAATCTTACGTTTAACGTTTAACATGTAAAAAAATACTTTTTTGCTTTTGTTACAAAAGTTTAAGAATTTAAAACGCTGTTTTTTTTATTATTTCTGAATTTTATTGCTCTCATAAAATTTATTAACTAAGAAGACATTAATACGTCAATGTAAAATATGTGCACTTAATATTTTTGCATATTTTGTGGCTTTAATTACGTTGCTTTTTGCAATTGCGCAGCTACAATAAGAAATTTTACAATTTAAAATGAAGGAATGGTAAATGTTTTAATTAAAATACAAATAAAATTTTCAAATATTTTGGGTTGAAAGAAAATCAGAAATCTGAGAAAATAAATTACAATTTAGCTTGAGAGGAAAAATCTTAAAATTTTAATACTAACCGGTATTCATAGCAATCCAGAGAAAATTAGTTTGATTAACAAACAAATTTAATATGAAATTAAGGAAGTTTTCAACTCCAGCTATATAATAAAACTAGGGAAAACATAGCTTTTTTCCGCTACCACTTGAATGTTTAGTTGGCTTCAATTGTATTGGTATCTTAATATCAAAGAAATTTAATTGATCATTAATCAAAAACGTGGATTTTTTATAACAAGAATACAAATTTAGTTTTTTCTTTTAGCTTTTCTTATGGCCAGTTTTTAACTTGATATTTCAATACGAAATTAGTTAATGTTTCCTTAAACTTAAATTTTATTTAACTATGGTTTAAATTTTTCAGTCTCAAATTGCGTATGGTAGCACTATTGAATGTCAAAAAATATAAACAACTTCTTCATTTAACAGCTGATTTACTATTTTGTTTACAAATTGTTGTAAACTAAATAGAAAAAAGCTGCATCATTCATATCCTCTTCATCTAAAGTCATTGTTTTAGTTGATATTAATAACACAGTAGCACAATGTTTTTATTCGCGGCGAATTTATTTATTGAATATCAAATAATAAAAAAAAAACTTCAATGCGTAATTTTCATAATTTGCAGAACTGTCAAAATCATATGGTAGTATGAACAACTTAAGTTGTATTTAAATGGACGTAGTCAGTGATTTAAGTTATATTTAAATATGACCTTTAAAAACGAATTTGATATTTAAACAGAACTTAAGTTTAAAAACACTTTAATTTTTAAGTTAAAATCTGGCCATTAAATATTAATTAATATCAATTAGTATCAATTTCCAGTTCAAAAATATCCCTTTTTTATTTTATGTGAGCAAACAATGCTTTACTTTTAAGCTGAGTGTTTATATATTTTGTTTAAATTTTAGGTATCTATTCCTAATGAGGTGTTGTATTTTAAGTTTATTTGTGTAATTATTAGTTAATTAAAACCCCCTTAATTACTTTACATGCTAACAATCATACAAATTTATTTAACTTTATTTCTTGTAGTTTTTTGTTAACTTTTCAATACAGTTATTTATTAATATTATTATTTCTTACAATAATTTTATGCTTTTGTTTTTTTTTTATTCCCATACATTATAATATTAAGTTGCTTTTCTTGTTATTACTAATTTTGCGCTTGACGTATTGAAGTAATTGTATGTTGCCAAGTGAGTACGGCCAACCAGCAATTGATGCAAGACCAAACCACTGAAATTCGTTTGAATGTATGTTTCTTATATGTACATAACAAAAAGTGTAATATAAATATATAATTGATGGTCAATGGTGATGAATATGAATTTAAATAGTTATTAACTGTTTCTATTATTAGTGGATTTGATGGTGTATGTATATCACAAGGAAGTTCGTTAAAAGAAAACAAAAAATTTAAGACACATACTCTAACAGTAGAAATAAACTTTAGTCTTTTAAAATATTGAAATCATCTAGGAAAACAATGCAAAATTAATAGTACTGAAATAGTCAACTGGGCTTATTTAGAACAATTAGTCACTTAGCAATTAATTTTTCCCTGTAGCACAGTGTTATTTAAAATATATAAAATTAAGTGTTGCTGTTTTTTCCTTAGACAAAACATATAATCATGGTAACTTTAAGTTTCTTAGATGTTGTTGTGATATTCAGTTTTTATTAAAACAAATTATGTTTATTGTTTTCAGTCTAAAACAGAATTCCCACGACCTGATGCAGGGTTCATTTTTCACACAACAACATGTCACATCTTTGTTTCAACAAAATACAAAAAAAAAACACACATAACAACTATGTATGTAGAAAAGTGACAGTTTTTTGAGTGGAAATAGAGCATGACTAAGTAACAGTTCAAATAGAGTTGTAAAGAAAAATTTCGATTAACATTTTTCCTTTATCAAAATGCAAACAATATTCGCAAGTTAATTATAAAGTCAAAAAATTAATTTTAATTTAATTATGTTGCAGATTATGAAATTAGTGTGCAGCCTCTTTTGAGGATTAAATAGAAATCTGTGACAAAGAGATTTTATATGAAAACTTTAAACACAATTGAAAGAGTTCATGTGCACTCAGAGAAAAGACGTGGTTATGATATGGTTGCAACAAACATAGTATATTCATTGTAATATTAAATGCTTGGCAAGAACATTTGTATTGTTTAATAGAATTTTGTGCCATAATATTTAACCTGAATACTTAATAACGATAACTATAAAAAATTTGTTATTGTTATATTTAGGAACATAAAATGATTACAAATACTCCATAATATGGTCATATGGAACCATAATCCATGTCATATCATATTTTACATAACAATATTATGGTTAAGATGGAATCATATCATAGTAGGGATCCAGCATAATATGATTGTATAATATTTTTACATATAATGGTTGAGGTAAAGTCATATTATGATTGGACACAATCTTATAATGGTTGTGCTACAATTAGCTTATTATGATTAGACATGACTATACACTTAATTCTGTTTTTACACGGTAATTGGTTAGACATTGGTCGTGTGCAAAATAGATGGTTGGCTCCTTATCTCTAAAACCTATTGCAGTTAGTGAAAAACAAGGATTTTTTAAAACCAACTATTCAGGTTTATAATATTAAATCACATACAAATGTCTACAATGTGTTTTTAAACAAGCATAGTTGTGAAACAAAAAAAGATATGCACTCTAAGCTTAAAAGTAATGTAAAAAATGTATGACAGCTTGTCATTAACAAGTTTATTTGATTGTATGCCATTATTTAGACCAGTAAATTTGTTTGTATCCATAAAAAGGTAATTCACCTAAATTTGTGATATGAACATATTTTGCAAAAATTAAATTTAATCAAAAAAAATTAAGCCTAAAAGAATTAAATCGTGCTAAATGGAATAAAATCGAGTAAAAAAAATTAAAATTCTTATATTTTCAAACCGTGTTAAATCAAAATCGTGTAAAAAAGACTGTGTAAAAACAGAAATAGATGTACTCTTATTACAAATATGCAAATAATTATAAGCAGAAATTAAGTTAAGGTTAAGTAGGATCGTATTATGATATTTTATGAGGCCATACATAGCAAGCAATTAATCCAGTCATAATATGACGCTATTCGATTATGATCACCACAAACATATTTTGTCTATGAATTTTTAATTGCATTTCATAATCGATATTTGAATATTTAATTACTAATTACTAGAAAGAAAATAACAAGATAATTTTTTTATTTGTATTAATTACTTGCGGCCCTTTGTTCCTACTGGGAACCACAGGACATAATATATGTATATATATATAATTACTAGCTAAACCCGGTGTGTTTCGCTACCCCCCCCCCCCCCCCCCCCTCGTTATAAAATAAAATAAAACGTATTGATATATTTACAAACATTTATTTATTTAATTTTAATGTATTTATTGCAATGCTTTAGGTTTAGTTTGCCCATCAGGAGCATACCCATATACTACACGGGATATTAACCTTGAGCTTTGCTAACAGTAATCGCAAACGCTAACCGAACAGAAAAAATTGTTTAAAATTGAATGGTAAATCTGTTGGTAGCATTTGAATACGTAGCAAAAGTACATCTGTACCTTTATATTTTCCTGTTATAATGGTCGCTTATACTAAATTATTTCTCAGTTTTTTTACTGCAAGTCGAGTGCCATTGCAAAGCCGTGGTGATCGATATTACGCAGTAAAATAATTGGCACTCCAATTTTAAGTTGTAGCACATGTGGTGGAAAGCCTGGCACATCGAGTGAATTTAAGAACTTAACAGGATAATTAACGGCCTTACGGGTTGCTTGATTGATTTGACGCATTTCAAATTTGATATCCATCTTCTCCATATGGAAAAATAATAGGATACTGAAACGCGTCATATGAGCGATGCATTTCATTGGGCGAGGCCATGCCCCTTTATCCACTTACATAGTCAAGAATTTATTATTTCGTAAGAATATCCTATTGTGAAAATTTAATGACGATCCGTCCAGTAGTTAGACTATTTTACGATTTTTAATTTTCCTAAAAAGGGGCGTGGTCTCACCCGATTTAAATTTTTGTGTTATATGGGCGGTGCCACCCCCGTTTGTACAATCAAAACTTCATATAGGCTATTATTCCTTCCAGAGTCACAGTAACATGCTGTGAAAATTTCATCAAAATCGGCTCAGCCGTTTTGGAGTCCATACGTTACATACATACAAACATACATACATATATACATACATACATACAAAGGTAATAAAAGATTGTTTTTATTTCCGATGAATTATTAAATGCAAAACTTCTACGAAATATCATTTTCTGTCTCAACAAACTAAAAGAAAAATAATTAAATTTTATAAAAAAAATTTTATTCGAAGTTTTTACTTCAAGTTAAATATATAATTTGTTTGAAAACAATTATACACTATTATTTATATATATACACAAAAATAAATAATAGTGTATAATTGTTTTCAAACAAATTATATATTTAATAAAATTTTATTAAAAATTGTTTAATGCTCGCAAGAGGAAAAATTCTCATTTAATAATTAAATTTTATGTGAAAATAATAGTTTTTATTTCTCAATTTTATCAATGTTCGAAAAACTTTAAGCCCACATTGACAAATTGGGATTATATTTGTTTTACAATTTAATATCTAAACAAATTTGTGTACTAAAATACACATTTTGTCATAAGAGTTTATTTTGTTTAATTTTACTTTGAATGAAGATAAACCAGTTCATTTGCGTATTATGAATCTAGTCAAATTATTATTCATAAAGTGACAGCAAGTTCTTCTAAATAAAAACTTAAATTGTGTGTTTATAGAGAGGAGCTGTTTTATTAAATATTTCTTTCTATTAGTTTTTATGTTGACTCATGTGATAAATTATGATATTTTAGTTGGTGTAATTCTACACGTTTTTTAGATTTAAACATTTTATATGGTTGTAGCGGCATTTTGCATATGAATACTATTTTAACGTTTATTTTTTTCGTTTTAAAGAACTTGAACTTGATAAACTTGTATTTAGTTTCAAATTTCTTACAAACTTATGTGAATAGAAAAAAAACACAACCAATTGTTATAAACTTTTATAAGAAAAATTCATTATTATTTTTAATAAACTTAATTTATAAAAAAAATAGTCACTTTTATTTGGACTTTTTCTTTTTCCATTTTTACCTTAGCTATGATGTTATTTTTAGCCAATATTTGTTTCTTTAGATGATTTAAACATTAGTTTAAAATAAATTGCTTCTAAAACCTTCAACCTTAAATGTAGGTTGTAATTATAATGATATGTATAAAACTACCTGCAATTTAAACAAATATTTGGCAAAAAAATAATACCGTAAGCAATAAAAATACACAATATAAGTAGTTGTCCGGCACAGAAATAAAAATCTGGATTTTGAGGATGAAAATATATTGGATTTTTTGGTTGCTGTGAAGGTTTATTATTAACTTAACCATAATTTTATTAACAGTAATAATATTGTTGTTCAACTTTCATCTTATAATAGTTGCGAATTTACAATATGATTGTGGCCAACGAAATTTTACTTTCACCTCAAACATAACTTGGCCATGCATAGACAATCAATCGTATTATGCTTAAGCCCAACCATATTCCGATATCAAGTCACCCATAATATGGTTCATTAAGTCTCAAAAAAAAATACGAAAACACGATTACTTTTAAAATGAACAAGAAAATCTTAATATGTTTAGAAAATCATTAGATTTCATTAAAATCTTTAAGACATAATTTAATAATATTATTTATAGGAAATATTGACTTGTTTATAACATATAAAAACAATCAAATTTAGATTTTTATTCAAATATTATTTAAAGGTGTATTCACCCATTCGTTCTGAACAAAATATTTGTTCGGTCAAAGTTTTGTCTGGACAAAAATGAACTGAGTTGTCAATAGGTTACATTTCTATCTATGTTGTTGTAAAATTAAATTATTCATTTTACTTAAAATTCTGTAAATTGTTTCTGAAAAATATACACAATCTTTTAAAATAATTTAATATTTGTTTTTTTCACACTTAAAAACAAAAGGCAAAATACATCAATGGCCGCAGTATTACCACTTGTAAAACTTTTTTTACATATGGCTGCTTTGATGTTTAAGAAAAATTGTGCGAAATGAGTGAATCGTGCTGCAAAAAAACTCTCAGTAAAAAATTTTTCTTCGCACAAAATTATTGTTTGCAACAAATGGATGAATCCACCTTAAATCTTGTTTAAAAAAATAATGAAAAATATATTTTAATTTACCAAAGAAACACTTTACTATGCCTACATATTTACTAACTAAGTTTAAAGCAACAAACTTTGTGAAATTGTTAGCTCAGCTGAATACAAAAGGCTTCATTTACAATAAACTATTTTTTCCAAACTTTAAGCCACGTTATTTTATGTTGAAATTTTCAATTACTTAGAGTTTTAGATTTTTGGTTGTTTGCAGAAAATAAAGAAATCAAAATTCTATTCCTGAGCTTAATCTATTTCAAAATAATGCTATTTAAAAATGTATTAAGCACAAATTAGCAATTAAACAAAAGACTGAAGAAGCGAACTTGCAAAATCTAAACTACAAAAACAGAAATATGTACAAAAGATTTAAGCAACAAACGTTTTTTAAACATCATTTCCAAGAGTCTCCACGAAATTTGATTTAAAATGAATCAACAATCTTCCACTAGATTAAAAGTTTTGTATTTAAGTTAATGTAAGCAAACTGGCTGTAATTTATACCAGTATTGTAAAAATAATATAATTTTCAAAAAGCTCTTACCGTTGAAAGCATCTGAGTAATTTTAAAATTGATTACAGTCTTCCACAATAACAATAATAGTTAGTTTTACAATGAAATTAAATTTGAAGGCTTTTTAATTTATTTAACACAAAACAGGAACCAATGTAAAATAATTATGGAAACTGATTGTTTTATTTATTATTTTATTTTAAGTTAATAATAAATAACGTATAGAGTTATTTTTAATCTTTTATAATATAAGAGAAAAGTTTTATTTAGTCTAATAGTTCGAATAATCAAGAATACTATTGTAAAGTACTGGAACAACAATTGGCAAATTGGAATGCATTTTCTACCCGGCCAAGGGCGTCATCAGCAATCTTCATTCTCCACTATCACTCTGTAAAATATCATCTATTTAACTCACCGTTTTTGAGAAATAGAATATGAGAATTATCATATTTCTTTTTGAACGTGTTGTGAGTTAGAACGAAATTTACGTATGTTTACAATGTGTGTGTATTCTTTATTAGTATTTAAAACTTGTATTATTATAAATTTGTTTTTGCTTTTCTTGCTGCGTATAATATAATTTGTCTTGAGAAGAACAATTTAATTATACAAGAGATTAATTATATGTACTAGGGGATAAGTACATCTAATTGTGGGTATGAAAGAGAAAAGGGGAAAGGAAAAAGTTAATGATTTATTCTTGCCTTATATGTAATATTATGATGTGTTTGCTTACCTTGATAATGCCTTTGGTAGAGATAGTAATTATGGTTTAGAAATTATTCACATATAGGGATTTTTTATTTCCTTTCTTTTCTGTAGGAGTTCACAATATTAATAGATAGATAATATTAATAGCGACTTATGGTGCAATTGCCAATGTTAATAGAGTTAATTTAGCGACTTATGGGTATAAGTGCTGAGAGAAAAAAGGAGTTAGCGCCTTATGGGTACAAGTGCTAGATAGTAAGTGTCCATTTTTACTTAATTCAGTTTGCGCAAAACTTCGGATTCGTGCAAATCTGATTTGAGTAGAAATTTGACATTTACTCTTTGTAACGAGTAGCCAATTCATTTCATTTTAAAAGATATTTTGCACAATATGATTTCCATATGTTATTGTAATCCATATTCTTTATATGCCGACCACTGCTTTAATATCGCAGTCTATGTCAACTTCTATTAATTAAATTTTATGTAATCTAACTCTAACTGAATTTAAAATTAATAGAATTTTTCTGCACAAATTAAAAGTTTTTATAAGCTTGCAGCTTAAATCATTAATTAGGCTTTTATGTTCATAAAACAATACAAATGAAATAAAAAATGTAAATTAATTAATGATAAAAACATTGATAAAATGTTTTACAACTTGTAATTTCTTGAAATTCTTTTCATATTTATTTGTATGTATTTATTTCTTCAAGAAAAGCAGCTAAAAATTTAAAAGTATAATTTTATTAATACGATTTTTTATTTTCTTGTTGTCTCTCCCCCAGATGTTTTACCACCAGCAGCACATACAACGAATACGACACCTGAGCATATTCTTGCTGTTGTTACTCTATTTGTCACAAATCAAAGCTTGGCGACCATGTCCAGAACTAAGTCCAGCTTTGCGTTTACCCTGCAGGTGTGTATATAATTTAATAGCTTAGCAACAGTGGGCCCCACCACAAAATAAATATATAAATTAATTAATAGTAAATACACAAACTTCAAAACAACTACGAGTATTCGATTATAAAGAAAGATTTTACAAACATTTCTATAAAAAAAAATTTAAAAAATAATACGAAACATTTCTCAGAGTGAGCTATAGTAATTAAAAAATTAAAGATTATTTTTATTACATTTTAGCTGAAATGCCAAATGAGTAGGAATTATGTTTAATAATTTAATAATTTAATAAAATCTCATCTTATAATTTGTTTGGTATTTCAAGTTTTCTAACAGTCTGTCAGTCATTCCATTCCACTGTGCATCGTAAAATACATAAAATATTCTCGTTCGCCTAAGTTTATAAGAAAACCAACTGCGTTTTTAACGGTGTTTTTTCATCATCATACATGTTTTTATTAACATTTTGTGTGTGATTGTGTCACAGAATTTCTTTTTACACTTATTCACTCACTCAGTTAGTCAGTCAGTCAGACACTCGCTCGTTAGCTAGCTGGCTGACTGGGCCAACATGATCACTTACTATGCTAATGGAAGCAATAAAAATTCTAAACAAACAATTTCCGCCTATGGCAGATTGATTTTCATTCACAACTTTTGCCTACATTTTATATGCAATTTTTTTGTTTTGTATTTGGATTTTTTTATGTTTTAAATCTTGTCATTGGTATTTCAACTTATTGAACATTTTTTCTCAATGACTAAGAATATTTTATTTATTGTTGTTTTCTTAAATAGATGCAATGTCGTTGCTTTTGGCTCAACGGGACAACTTGGTGCAGTGGCCATGGATTGCGATCGTGTTGTATTTCATGGTGAAGCTCCTCAGTTACCATATGGTGCACCCATAGTATCTTTCTCTCAGCGTTATAGCGGCCAGCAAGTACTGCCGTCTCAGGTAAGATGACATAAATAAGATGAACAATTATTGTTAAATTAACAAACTAATTATATTTTTATTTTATTTTATTATTAAAATAAAATGGTATCAAGTAATACAATTTTTTATTAGTAAATAAAATATATTTTTGACCTACTTAATGTTTCTGATTCCTACATAATTGAAATGAACTCATCAAAGGTTTCAAATACAATTTCTACAATATTTAGTTGCAGACCTGTAAAGAATTTACATTTATTTTTATATATGGATCCTAATAATGACGACTTCATCTTTTAAAAATTAATTTCCAAATAAATAAATACCCAAAAATCTATTACAAATTCTTACAATTGTTTCAAGTTCTTGGAGGTATTTGAAATGAAATTTTATTACTGAACGACTCTATTAAATTTTGACACTTTGTTTACAAAATATTATTATTGTTATCTATGACAAGATCATAAAATAATACATTATATGTGATTGTTAAAAGCATATTTATCCCATAGACACTGATCTATGTGGTCTAAAATTTTATTATAACCTACCGCTAATAAACCACATTAATCACTTCAAATTTGTTTATTATTATAGCAGCCGCCGTTTAAAAACAATTGTTTGTAACATGAAAACAAACAAAAAAAAACCTCAACATACTTGCAACAAATAACTAACATTGGCAGCATTGTCTAACATTGTTTCCCAACTTAACGGCATTTTTTTTTTATATTTTTTGTTGCAATTTTTAAGCTGAGAAAATAGTTGGCTATAAGTTTCGAAATTAAATGAGTAAAAATAAAGTCAAGGTTATCGCTATAAAACCAACATTGAGCAATAAATTATTTAAATACATTAACAAATATTAAAATACAGCATAATTAAGCAAAATAAAAGTTAGATTTGTTTTGTTTCTCTGAAAACAAGATTAAATGAAAAGTTTATGATGGAAATGTAAACTGAACTTCTCTTTAATAGCAACTCAAAGGGTGAGAAATTAATTTGTAAATGATAAAATGCCATATGAAAAAAAGAAATAAATAAATGTCTTTGGAAAACTTTTACTTTATGATTAGTCATACATCAGGGGCCAAATTACCGCATTCGATATCGAGTAAAATTTATCGTAATTTTCTTATTTGAGATTATGGCTTTGATATCGAGCAAGAAATTTAGTACATTTTATCATAATTTCGATATCTAAATCATTTTTTGATACAATAGCTCATTCGATCACGAATGCGGTAATTTGGCCCAAGGTAAATATTATTAGGAGGGTTCAAACTAATACATGTATGTATATTATAATATGAAGAACTAAATATCAAATTTAATTGTTCCATCTTTCAAACAGGCATTTCGTGTTGAAAAGTACAGTGGTAATTCAGAGACTAATTTGATAATCTCAAGCTATAATAAGAGTTTATTTTCTGAAGACAAATTTCTGTACATAGTTTTTTTCTGTATAACAGTTTTTTCTATAGAAAAATTTTTTTATACCAGTATTTTCTATAGAAAAAATTCCTGTAGAAAAATCTATTAAAAACAATGTTCTGTATAACAGTTATTTCTACAGAAAATGTTCTGTATAACAGTTCTTTCTACAGAAATTTTTCTGTAGAACAGATTTTTCTACAGAAAATTTTCTATATAACAGTTTTTTATAGAAAATTTTCTGTTTTTTTTTTTTTGTAGAAAATTTTTTGTATAACAGTTCTTTTTACAGAAAATTTTCTGTGTTTTCTACAGTAAATTTTTCTAAAATTTTTTCTAAAAATTTCGGGAATAACAGCTTTTCTATACAATTTTTTATATAACAGTTTTTTCTACAGACAATATTTTGTGTAACAGGGTTTTCTATAGAAAATCGTTTGTATAACAGTCTTTTCTGTAGAAAAATTTCTATATAACACTTTTTTATATAAAAAAAATTCTGTAGAATATTTCTTACAGAAACATTTCTGTATAGCAGTATTTTCTATTCTGTTAACAATTTTCTGTATAACATATTTTGTCATGCAAAAATTTTTGTAGTACATTTCTTACAGAAACATTTCTATATAATTCTATCTTTCTATTTCTATAGAAATATTTGTGTTTAACTATAGAAAAATGTCTGCTTAATATTTTTGCCTACACAAAACTTTCTAACAATTTTTTCTAAAGAAAATTTATTACTACCTATGTATAGAAAAAACTGTTATACAGAAATTAAAAATTTTCATAATATAAAATGTTTTCCATAAAGAACTGGAGTTAACTAAATAAGAATTTTATTTCAACATGAATACCTTTGATATTTGCTTTAAGTATGTATCTCTCTTCAATCATCTTAAATAAACAACAAGTACTTTAAAAGTCCAAATCTACAGCTAATGTGTCTTCAAGATACATACTGAGTGAGATACAAAAAATAAATAAAAGCAACGAAATCATCATGAATAAAAAGAAAGAAGACAAAACAAATTCAGCTGCAAAACACTTTCACTTTGACTAAATAAACAGACAGACAGGCCATTAAACAAAACAAATAAGTATGAAGTATAATCTAGACTACCCAGAATATGAAAATAAAAACTCATAAAAAGTGAAAATTTTTAAATTATAACATGATAAAATAAATAATACAAACATGTGTTAATCACCGAAACCCAATTAAAAATTAATTTACTCTAACTCTAACGTGTTTCTCTCTCATACATTTACAGCAATTTGGCATTTTAAAACTACCCATGGAAGTATTGGATTTATCAAACAATCTCATTAGACGCATACCGGAAAAATCTTTTGTTGGCCTTAAGGAAACTCTAACGGAATTACGTTTGGCCAACAACTTACTGGGCGACAGTTTAAATCCTATATTTTCTTCGGCCGAATTTCATCCATTGAAGAATTTAAAATTATTGGATTTATCAGCGAATAAAATTAAATCCATTGAGGAGGGTCTACTTAAAGGTTGTGGTGATTTGAAGGTCAGTAATTAGTTGGTGATTTCAATAAACGGTGTTTAAATGATTAATTATTTGTATTTTGTGTGTTCACATGGTGCCGGGCCCAAGTTGGTAAATATTTTAGTCATGTCTTATTAACATTTTTTTAAAGGTCTTTTGTTTGACAGTTGGTAATATTAGTTAAATTACTATTTTACTGTTACACCATTTGTAAGGAAAACAATTTTTTTTAATGTTAACTAGAATTTTTGATGGGTTAGAAGAACATTTCCAACATACCAAACTGTGGTAGCAATTCAAACTAGAATTAAACACTTTATCATAAATTTTTCCAATAAATGATTTAAATACTACTACTGAGAACCGTCTGTGATATGACAAATTTGTAATATTTAGATTAAGTTTGAATTCTTGAAAAATGACAATTAGGATTAATAAACTACCAATAATATGTGTTGTCCATCCGATTATATTGAAATATATGTTTGTAAGCTTTGCTAGTAAAACAGCGTTTTCTGTTGTAATTTTTACTCGTTTATATTTGTATAATGTATAATTTTCTTGGTGGCAAAACTTAATTGCAACCAACCACAGCCCCGGCTCACGAATATTAACTCCAGTCTTGGTGAGCCATTGTTTTGTTCGCACGAAAATAAATCAACTTCAGAAAAAGAAACATTGTAGGCAAAGAAAGCCTCATATATGCACTAATGGAATGATAAGCAAAAATGTTACAGGATTCGTCGAGAAGTGGGCATTCCTTGCACATAATTTTAAATTAATTAATTAATGCCCCGATAAACGTTTACAACACAAAAATATTGTGTTGTCTAGGCTACGACACAACATAAATCTTTTTGTTCAATTACGAGTTATACTAGGAACACAATTGGGACGATCGACGAATTTTTGGTCGCGAATACTAGACACCAAAAATAAAACACATTTTTGTATATGAAAGTACATACAATAATGGTGTCGGCTGAATTGAAATACATATATATTTATATTTCTTAAGCCGGCGAAAGATGAACAAACAATACAGAGTGAAAATGTTTCCGTTTTAGTTTTTAATGTTTTAGTGAATAATGTTAATTTTTACTTTAATTATTGTTGTATTTTTCACTTTATATAATTTAAAATAAGTAGAAAAAAAGTTAACTAGTACATATAACAATTGTTATAACCTGTGATTTTGTTAATGTTTATTTTTTATATATTTTTTTTTTTAGTATGGTTACACTATCTATCAGCTGTTCGTCTATCAGTTTATCGTCGTTATTGTGCTTCATACCATGAATTTACACAGCGAATTTGCAGTTGTGTTCCTTGCATTATGTTGTGAATCATATTGGGGGCATAAGTTTAACATCAAACATATCAAAAATTTTTGTTTGTTTTTAAACAAAATACAACAAAGCAAAGGTGGGATGGATTTACCCATTTGTTTCGAAGAAAAATTTTGTCAAATTTTGCAACTCAGTTCATTTTTGTCCATACAAAATATAAAATTAAACCATTTCAAGCTGAGAGTTGTTGTTAACTCTCTCTTTCAAAAAGAGAAACGTCTGACTTCATATGAAAAAAACTTTGTCCGAACAAATATTTTGTTCGGAACGAATGGGTGAATCCACCTTTTCTGTATACATACATACATACATACTCGTACATATGAAAATCATACAAATTGTTATTGTATTGTAAATAGTGAAGTTTGACAATTAGAAATGAAACACGATATCAGACAGATGTTTCTTCTTTAATCTAAATTTTCAATAATATTTTGTCAAAATAGCTGGTCTATCTTATTAATGACGTCACGGAAATTAAGTTTTAAGAATGTAATCTACTCAATTGGTTTTATCTTTCACATAAAATAATGCATTGGTGTTAAATCGCATAATCGAGGAGCTCGGGTAATTTATTTCGGTGGCTATAAATTCATTGTTTCGCTGGCTGACAATAATAGGCCAAAATTAAGTTATTATGTAACATCTATCAAAATCGTCTTCCACACAGTGTAAACGCTTTTTCAGCCAAATTTTATCAATTTTCAAAGACTCTACTATTGACATGTCAACAAGTAAAATATCAAAACGTTCATGTTATTCCAATATGCGCCTGTTGGTAAACAAAGTTCTCGTTTAAAACTCCTTTACCAATTGTTTTAGTCTGTTTTTTCTAAAAATAAGTCAGAATAATTGGAGAGAGCATTCTCCTCAAACTCATAATTATTTATGTATATTTAAACTTTATGAAAAATGTTATTAAAATTGTTGATATTTGCTGATTGGAAATGGTGTAATCTACAAACAAAATTATAATGCAGTTAGTTACAGACAGTTTTCAAACCAGTTTGAATTTCTTAACCATAAAGTTTCTTATTCAATTTGTTTATTATTTCACATTAGTTTTTTTATTTATTGTTTTAAATACTAAGCTCTAAGTTAATACTGTTTTTTTTTTTAAATTAATATTTATGTATTTGTGGTCGATGACGTTGCCTTTTATAATTACATATATTGATATAGACAATATTTATTTGGTGTAAAGACTATTTTTGATTAGAGTAAATCACATCACATGGTGTTGTGGTGCAGCATTGTACTTACCACCAATCTTTTACATTCATGCGTTAAAATTACTTTAATAAGCATTTACAGGTAGGCAGATACCAGCAGATACTCGTACTTGTTTTTTACAAGAAACTTAACAACGTGTAGACCATTAAATCATACAGTTTTTTGTTTCGTGAAGCTTTTCTGTTAATATTCAATTCATGTCTATGAAATTGTTGCGTGTTGTTAAGTTTTCAGTAATTTTTTTCCATCTAGTTTTATTGATTATGGAGTTCATTGATTCATGTTGGACTCAGTTAAATGACTTAAGGTTTTAATTGTTTTTTATAAAATCAAAGTAATTATAAGTTAATAAACTATGCTGAAGTGAAATTTTAAATGCTTTGATAGAGTGAATTAAATTTTAAGCTAATGAAAAATTGTTTTTTTTTTATTTCTGACTAAACCTGTAAATTTAATGAAATATTACAGGAACAGTTCAAATAAATCAGTAAAAACCTAATCAAACCACTTAATTTTATTTATTAAAACTATTGCCAATTTATTTTTTATTTAAAATAAAGCTTTCTTGTTGAATATACGAGTATGTATAACTAAAGCATCTTGGCAATTAACAACTAAATAAAGCTAAAACATTTGTAATAAATAACCCTGATTCTGTCACAAAAACTAATAACCCGTAACCTTTATAAACTCAAACGAAATCCAGAAACCAAATATGAAAAACATTCCAAAAATTCCAAATTCACTGCTTCCTTCCCAAATAGGGACCCTCACTGCTGGATCTCTTAACAGGCATGCGTTGAGCAAGCAAAGGAGTTTGCTCCTTGTTACTGTCTTTGCTAGAAGGCTGAAAATATTTAGGAAACACAGGATTATTATTATTAATTAACAAAAGTTTTATTTTTATTATTATTTTAGGAATTTTATATGGATCGCAATAGTTTGGCCACAGTACCCTCAAACTCTTTAAATGGTCCAACAGCTTTGAGACATTTATCCTTAAGGCATAACTACATAAGTAAGTTAAAAAATATTTACATATAAATTTATAATTGTAATTGTACTAAATAAATCCTTCGTTCCTTAGCTTCCCTACGCTATGAGTCGTTTATCGCCCAGCCTCAGTTGGAGATCATAGATTTGCGCTACAATGAAATCAAAACCATTGATGGTTTATCCTTTAAGGGGTTGCGTAAGATACGTGAAATTAAATTAGCCGGCAATCGAGTCACCAACCTTAATAGTGATGTCTTTGAAAATCTACCCACTTTACACAAATTAGATTTATCCGAGAATTTTATTCAACAATTTCCCTCTGTCTCTTTGAGACCCATTAATAATTTAAAGTATTTAAATTTATCCTCGAATATGTTGCAGGTTAGTTGGTTGGTTGTTTGTTTGATTTAAAAATAAATTTATATAAATGTTAATTTGTTTGTGTTTTCCAGCGTTTAGATTATTCTCATATGGAAGTGGTGAAATCCCTGGAAACTTTGGACTTAAGTCGCAATGGCATTACCACCATACCACCGGGAACATTCCGTGATTTGACAAATCTGAAATATTTAGATTTGAGTTTGAATTCTTTAAGAACGGTAAGATTTTATAACGACATGAACAATTTCACCAGAACCGTAACTTCGTGTTTGTGAAAGTATTTTTATCAGATTTAAGTATTTTTAGTTTTATTCGTTATCTGATGTGGGCTTTAGAAAACATATTTCAATCAATACACAGTCAAACGGACATCTCTAAATCCAATGCGCTATCTATAAAGATGCAAAATATAAAATATATTAAGTACATATACAAAGTAATATTGTAGAAATTATACACTGAGGACATGACCAAATTGACTCAACCTGAGACAATTATTGCAACGAACACAGTCCACCCTAGCTGCACAGCCCCTCGCAGGCATACCACACCGTTGAACTCTCTCCTGTTCCCTTCAATATCTTTCTCAAGCACAAAGCCAATCACTACTTTCAATGGCTCTGTTGATTCGGCAACAGCACCTAGAGATAATTTGGTGGCCTGAATATGTCACTAGCCAAACATCAGTCTTTTAACCAACTATCTTTTCTTCCCGTGATTGTGGGTTTAAACCACAGCTATCACGTGCCCTCCGATGAGGCCTCATCAATTACTAGTAAGGTACATATCCCCGGCTTACAACTAGTCCCATGGAACTACAGAAAACTCTAGTCAGCTATGAGTTTAAATGAGGCGAAACAATCTAACTCTTTTCAGTTTTGAGCTACGTGCAGCTATGACACCGGTTTCGCCATTTTCTAACCCTTCGACATTCCGACAAGATAGGGGAAGATCATCTTGCCAACATGTCAAGGACAAATACGAGGGAGAATCAGATACATATGTATATTTGAATTAATCAGACCCTTTAAAAATTCCAGTTTATTTATTTACTTCCCAGCAAGCCATATGAGTCCGAAAAGAGTCTTTTCTGACACCTTTTTCGGAGTATTAACGCTCTTTATGAGCCCAAAAAACAATCATAATTGCTCCGAAAACCTTCAGAAAAGAGGGTCATTTCATTCGAAAATGGTCCGTCAGAAAGAGCTCTTAGATAATGTCAGAAAAGAGTCTTTTATGAGGGTTTTTTGGGCTCTTAAAGAGCTCTTAGATAATGCCAGAAAAGAGTCTTTTATGAGGTTTTTCTTGGGCTCTGTGTAATCTTGTTTTTATCATTCTTGTGTGGTACAGCTATGTTTTTTTTTTTTGTTCAAATCACAAATAGCAGGAGAACAACGCTTTGGTACACACATAATTACGTGGAATTTCTGAGTCATACTGCGTGCCGACTTAGGACAGTATCAAGCAAATTTTTCTTTCGCTCCGAAAATGCTCTTTAGTTGGACTCTTTTCTGACTCCTTCTTCGGAGCGATCCTAAAATGGTATGCTGGGTTATTTTTATCACTCCCCAAAACAGGCCGTTCCTAAAAATTAATTTCAAGCAGTTTCTTCTCTTTTTCCATTTCTGTCTATTTATTGCATCAACTACTTCTTTTCATATTATTACTAAGATCGTAGACGCTGAATATAATAATCAATATTAACAAATTATATGCATTTAACTAATCCCACTCTCTCTCTCTCTCTGTGTTTTATTCCATTAGATCGAAGATGATGCTCTCGAAGGCTTGGAAAATCTACAAACTTTAATCATACGTGACAACAATATACTACTAATACCCGGCAGCGCCTTGGGGCGTTTATCGAACTTAAACACACTATATTTGGACTACAATCGTGTGGCTGCCTTATCGGCCGAAATCTTGGGATCCATACAGGCTTCCGATATAACGACACTCTCGCTGGCTCGCAATGTGATACGTGAATTGCCCACTGGTAGCTTTCAGATGTTTAGCAATTTAAGGTCATTGGATTTGTCGGGCAACTCGTTGGCTGTTATAAATGCTGATATTTTCATGGGTTTGGAAACTTGCTTAAATGAATTGAAATTGGGACAAAATCGTATTACAGGTTTGGGCAACATACCCATGGCCCTGACCGAGTTAAGGAGCTTGGATTTAAGTTACAATAACTTGGACGAACTACCCACAAATATCTTGCAAGGTTTGGAGAACTTGCAGTACTTAAATTTAAGTGGTAATCATCATTTGGCTCCCATACCAGCTGCATTAATACGACCTTTGTCACACTTGCAAATTGTGGATTTCAGTTTTTGTTCTTTAAAGCAGTTGTCGGGTGATCTGTTTGCTACATTGCAGGATTTGAAAATGATTTATTTGAACGATAACAATATACAAGAGATAAACGATGGCAGTTTTGTGGATTTGTGGAATATAAGCAGCATAGATTTGTCCAATAATCAAATTACCTCCATAAGACCAGGAGCTTTTGTTAATGTCATGCACTTGACGCGTCTGAATTTGAGAGGAAACCAATTGTCTGCTTTTAAAGGAGAATTTTTCAATACCGGCACTGGCATAGAGGAATTGGATATATCGAATAATCATTTGAGTTATCTTTTTCCCTCCTCTTTCCGCATACACCCACGTCTGAGAATGATTATGGCAGCAAATAACAAATTTAGTTTCTTCCCCGCAGAACTTATATCTACATTGCAATATTTGGAATATATAGATTTGTCACAGAATCAATTAAAGTCTATAGAGGAACTTGATTTTGCCCGTTTACCCAGATTACGGGTATTAAAAGTGGCCGACAATCAATTGGATATGTTAAGTGAAATGGCTTTCCACAATTCTACACAATTGCAGGTTTTGGATTTATCCAATAATGCCTTAGATCGTATAGGAGAGAGAACATTTGAGGGTTTGGTGAGACTGGAATATTTGAATTTGGAAAACAACAGATTGAATGAACTTTCCGATTCGGTATTTGAGAGATCGAAACTGCAAATGTTAGAGAATATTAATCTGTCTTACAATCGTTTTCAATATGCCCCTCTCAAGGCTTTGCAGAGACAATATTTCTTTGTTTCTTCGGTGGATTTGAGTCACAATAAGATCAGGGACATACCCAATGATGATAGTATTATGGTGAATATTAAGAATTTAGATTTATCCTTTAATCCTCTAACCAAAGAGGCGGTAACAAATATTCTAAATGAACCCAAAACTGTCAGAGAATTGAATTTAGCTGGTTGTGGTATTGAAAGTTTGGAAGCCTTAGAGACACCATTCCTGCAGTATTTAAATTTGTCGCAAAACAAATTACAAACCATAGAACCCGACATCTTCCAACGTACCACCTTATTGGAAACTCTAGATTTGGGCAACAATCAATTGGATAATTTGTCTGAATTGTCATCAGCCTGGCCTAAATTACATAATCTGCAATATTTAGATTTGTCTAACAACAGCTTTGAAATGATACAACAAGGAGACTTTGAAAGTTTGGATATGTTGCGCACTTTAAAAATCAAAGCACTTGCCAAGTGCAATCGCATAGAGAAAAGTGCTTTTAAACATACAGCGAATTTGGCCTCCCTGGAAGCTTATGATTTACCTTTATTGGGTTATTTGGATTTGCAAGGCATATTGGAGCTATTACCTGGTTTGGAAACTCTTGATATTGAAGTTAAAGACTCTTCCATAGGCACAGAGCAGATACAGCCCGCCAAACATCCTAGACTTAAAGTCATAGGCATTAGAGGAGAACGTTTAAAGTCAATATCCTCGGGTACTTTGGCTGGCCTTAAATCCAGCGATTTAACTATTAAACTACAAAATACATCTTTAACAGCCTTACCACCAGCCTTGTTGTTCCCAGTGCCCAGATCTTCCCATTTAACGTTAGATATTGAAGGTTCTAAAGTGGCAGTTTTGGTACCACAATTCCTTAATGCTTTAGAAGATCGCAGATCCAGTTTACAGCTTATAGGTCTGTCTTCGAATCCCATACACTGTGATTGCAATGCCCGGGCCTTAAGAAGATGGCTGCCCAATTCACATATGACTGAGTTGACCTGTTATTCACCGGCCTATCTGGCAGGCAAAAAACTTATAGAAGTGGGAGACGATGAATTAACCTGTGATCCCCGCAAAATGACTTCAACTACTGCTAGAACATCTTCAACAAATATTTTAAAATCATCTTCAAGACTAGTAACAAAACCAACAACCACCACACCCGAAGAACCACCCATGATCATATGGAGTATGGAACCCACTCAACCGCCACCCATGAAAATTAAAACTAAAGCTCCTCTAATGAAGGCACCCATCATGACCAATGACGACACGCTCATTATAGGCATAGTAGGGGGAGTGGTGGCTTTCATAGCCATACTCATCATCATAATTTGTATAGTACGCTTGCGCATGAGCAATGCTGAATATCACAATGCTCCCGCTATGATAGGCATACCTCCCATGCCCATGGGTCCTGGTAGTGTGCCTCTGAGCTACAAAGGGCAACCCACGGCTGCTTTATACGCCGTGCCACCATATGCACAAAATTACGCCACATTGCCGCACAAACCACCCTCCATACACCAGTCAACGCAGAATCTCTCCGCACGTCAGACACAGCAGCAGCAGCAACAACAGCAGGCCACATATTCCTCAAGAATGTCATATTTTGGCGGTTCCACGCCTCAGCAGCAACAACAGGTGGCCTCAAATCTATCCCAAAATCAACCCTACATTATATATTCAGATGATAAAGCTTATAGATAAGTTTAAGTTCAGCCAGCAGCTTTAAGCTTGATATAAGAAAAAGTTTATCAGCCCAATCATGAATAAAAATTCCGCGGGAGTTTTTTCCCTTTAACCATTTTTCCTATTCAAATTCAATGTTAAAAAAAATAAAAAGGGAAAAAACATCCGCGGATTTTTTATTCATGATTGGGCTGTATATTTTTTTTATTTTGAACACATATGGGCGCTCAGTTAACAATTCAAGCGAAAGTGGTTACTTGCTACAATAAACTAAACCACCCCCCCCCCCCCTGCCCTCATCAGTCAGTCAGTCAAGTAGGTGTAACATTTACGCTTTTTGGCGTTTTCCCACAATTCGCCACAAAACAAACAAAAAAGAAAATAGTTTTTCAAAACATCATTATTAAACTTTGTTTAAGTTTTCACGATTGATATACATACATACATAAAAGTATCTAATAAATAAAGTCGTTTGTATATAATTTTAAGCTTTAGTAAATTATAAATCCAAAAGTACTTTTAATTAAACTTGTATTTCGATTTTATATGTCTGTCTAGTGGTAGGCGAAAGTATTTTAAATCAAATATGCTTGTGTCTATAGAACATAATTTAGTCAACACTTAGGTGCGAGCTTAAGTAAAGTACAGAAATATTTGAATTCTTTGAAAATTGGCTTTTAAATTATGTTTCTATTTTCTTTTTGCTTTAGTACTGGATTATTAATGACTAATATTTATACATAATTTTAGTTTTTAAAATCTAAATAATTTGTTTTAGTTACTTTTAGATTTTAGTTTAAGTTTTTCGAAATATTATAAAAAAAGAAATCACACAAACACACATTGAAGAAATGTATTGTATAAATTAATTTAATCTTTATGGATTTATGTGCAAATAATTAAGTACAATAAAACGCAAATTATTTTTAATAAAAAATAAATAAGAAATCTAAAAATTAAACACACTTGTGTAGATGGTTTTTTTCTGTTATTTTTGAATAGACCCAAGCTGAACAAGGCAATCTGCACAATGCCGTTGCGATGTTGACAACAACTAAATTTCAATGTTGTATTAAAATTTAAATTCAAAAATATGCAATTATCCTACAATAACATATAATATTGTTACGAAATTATATTTTAATTTAAAGTTAACGGTTTGTAACGGCTGGTATCAACATACAGCATGTTTATCAACATACAATATGATATGCATTAGTGAAAGTTTCTATTTAGAGACATTGTTGATAACACACTGTTGTTAACATAGTTCAGCTGTATGGCAGCAGAATTAAGTTTTAACGGCTTTGGTTGAACATAACAGAAAGGAACTTTCGATTGTCTTTTCTAGATGCCGCCGGAAATTACTAGAATATGGCGCTAGTGTACAAATAGAACAAACAGAGCCAACTCAAAATGAGTTTACTGTCAGTCACCGTTGAACAAACATTGAAGTGTAATACCAGTTAAGCGTTCTTAAACCGTAATTTAAGTGTTTATTAAAATAAATTGTAAAAAAGTATTAGAAGAGTATTAAACGACTTAAATTATTTTGTACATTTGAATAAATAAAGACTCGTTATATCTTCTTAAGACTACTTGTCGCTTTTATTTTGCTATTAAAAGGAATCCGGTTTATTTGAAGGAAATAAAATAACTGTTTTTAAATGATAAAAACGTAGTAATATAAACTAATCGAATTACTTTTCATTATACATCAAGAAACTGTCAGCAATAGTTACCCAACAAAAAACATTATTGATTTGGAAGGCAGAGCCTCTTAACGAACGAAAATCATGTTATTCATTTCTGTGCAATTGCATGTGCAAATTGCCTTTGTTGGATTTAGTTTTGCCAGGTAGCAATAGACAGTTCTTCATCTTACTGTACTGCATTTGTTCAATACTTTTGGAAGCTAACTATTGTGAGAAGCTGTAAGCAATAACGATCCATATTTAGAGACAATTTAAAAATCATTCTATGACTTTCAGAAACGGAGATCGACCAGAGAGTAGAAATTGGATTCATAAAACATACTACTGGTCGTTAAATACCACGCAATGCTAATGACAATCATTATACAATATGGCCCGATATTGGTATGGTAGCCTGTTTAAAGAGAAGCATTTTCGTGAGAACGTTGTTGAAAACTGTTAGTTCAAATCCAAACTAGATAATTTTTACAAATTTTGGATACAAGCTAGAATTGCAGCTTCCAAAGAAGTTAAAGGCATGTGAATGCTTCCTACCTAAATGTTTACGTACTTATTTTTAAGTGTTTATTATGATGGCGATGTCAATGCCCTAACGTTAAACGAAAAAGGCCACTTCCTTTCATGATTTAAAGTACCAATATATGTACTTTATGTGTGAATACCAGCTCAATACATTCCACATGAAATTTGTTCCCTTTTATTTTTTTAACAGTGAATTTTAATAGGAAAATTGTGAAAAGGGAACAAATTTCATGTGGAATTTTTATTAACGATAGAGGTGATAGTAATTTAAACCTGCTTCCTTTTGAATCAAAGTACACTGGGCGAAACTTCGTAATTCGTTACGAAACATGAAATACATTTAAATTACACTATATTTAGCACGCAAAAGCGAAAAAAAAACGAACAAATAAAAATTAAACCTAGTTTTAATGCTTGATAGAGTGATTGCGGTGCCAGCGTCCGGAAGATATAGTTGTTGCTGGACTGCTGGTCTTAGAAAGACTTAAGTCTGGTCATTATGGCACTTAGAACCGGCTGAAAGTCATAGTAAGTGATTCGTAGACAATACAATAGAATTATGTATCAACATTAAACTATGTGTAGCAAAAAAATATTTTCACAAAGCTTGAACCCAAAAAATCAGTGCTGTGGAAGAAATAATTGATGAAGTGATATTTGAAAAACAATTGTTTATGATTACATTCATTATTAAGGTTTGACAACTATTCACAAGAATATTTGAAAAATATACAGCTGCGTGCAAATAATTAAGGAAGGTAGTATTTAATATTTAAATTGTTATGTTAAAGGTAATATTTATTAAATAAAACGCTAAAATTTAACACTTTAATTTTTTAATTTTTTGTTTGTGGTGTTTTTTATAATCTGTGATATAAATTAATCGTACACTAAATTAATAAATATGTATATGAGAAGTTCTTAATACTTCGTTAACATGAGTAAAAACGAATCCTGTGATGTCACTACTCGAAAGATTATTGTACAAATGCCTCAGAATGGAAACACTTATCGAAAAATCGCAACAGCCTTGAATGTTCCAAAAACATTTATAAAAAGAAGCCGTATTACGACAGTTCGTGAACATGCACGGATTGTGCGCGAGTTGTGCTACGACAAATTTTGAGAATATTATAAAACCTTTCGTATTATTTGCTTCAAGCTCACATGTTAGTATCATGTCCTTAATTAGTTGCACATAGCGGTATTTAAGGAAAGATATCATCATTATCATCGTCTTTTTAATAATAAATTAAAACAATGTGTAGTAAAGAGAGATCTTCATTTTTAATTATAATTTCGTAGTGAATAAAACTTTATTTAATAATGATTTTATATTTCATTTATAATGCTTTAAAATGCTTTTAAAATTTGTTTAATATCTAAATAATATATGTATGCATGTTTATTTAGTATATGATTAATAAGAAACATAAAAACAAACAGTAAAAGTCTTATCAATGAAATGTATAAAAACTTGAGAAAAACAGTTTTGTGACGTCATTTTTTTACGTTTAAAAATTATGCGTTTTCGTGTTTAACTTTTTAACAAATTGAAAATGACTTTAAATTACATTAATAATATACATAGAGAGAGATTGATTAATATTAATTAATAATTATTTATAAGCGAAAAATATTACACTCAAACACAACACGTTTTATTTATACATACATACTTACATATACATATAAAAAATATTACTAATGATTTTTAGTTTAACAAATACAATGAATAACAATTACATATTTTTACATTTTTAATGAAGTATATTTAATTATCATTTAATTTATTAAAAAAAATGCTCAAATAACAAATTACTGAGAGGTTTTGAGTCAATTTAATCTTAAATATCTACTTAATTTGAATAAATTGTTTATTTTTAATAATCCTTTTTTCATTCTTTCTTTCATTCTTATTACGACTACCAGTTTTTGAAAATGTGAATCACAATGTTAAATGCATGGTGTAACTATACAAGGTGAGTTCAATAGCATAGCTGACTGACTCTGTTTACAATTTACTTATGTCAAAATAATTACTTTTTCAAGTGTTTCTGACCATAGTACATTATTTTACACAAACATAATGCCTGTTGTTTCTGTATTGTGTTGGATTTGTTGCCGATTTGCACTCACCTTGTATAGTTACACCATGGTTAAATGACTTTGATTTGAATTAAAAATTTTCTTATGATTTATATTTTCAATTAATAATATAATAATATACATACTAATTAAAATAGCAAATGCTTTTTAATTTTTAAAATTAGTAAATTTAAAAAATATAAATATTAACAAATGCATTTAGTCATTCATTGATTATTTGGTATGAATGCGTGTGTATAAATTTGAGAATAATATGCAACAATAGTTGCAACATTTATGTACTTGTAAAAATTTGAAGAAACTTAAAAAATTTTTTTAAAATAACAAAATCACTAAGAAAAACAAAAACAGAAACTCAAAAAGAAAACAAATATTTATATGCAAGTTCTTTAGGTAACAACTCTAAGTATCAGTTTGTAGAAGGAAGGCATTCAGTATCATAAATAAAGATGTGTGAGGTGCATAATCTTTTTTAAACATCCAATTTGCTTTGCTGATTTGTGGCGAAAGGGAGTTAAAAGTAAAAGAAAATTATAGCAAAAGAAAAGAAACAAATGATTAAATTTCTGCTGGGCTATAGAAACTAAGGAAAAGAAAAGAAATAGTATATAAATTATTTAAGCCACCTGTATGTAGGAGAAGTGATTCTTGTAACTGCGTCGCCGGTAGTAAATCATGACAACATAGGAAAGGAACAACATAATGGTTATAATAGCAACTAAAATGCCTGAAAAGAAAGAGCAAGACAGAAAAAAGAAGATTTGTAAAATAATGTTTTTTTTATTTGTAAAAAGTGTATAAGATTTAAAATAAGTGGATAAGTGGAAATATGTATATATTTTGTATAATTCTATATCCATTTTAAGACAATGAAAGAATCTTCGAGATACATTATCGAATTGACATAGTCTGGTGTTCGTTCTGTTTATCGAATCCATATGATTTACTAGTTTTACTTTCAAGTACAGAAACCTGTTTCGTTTCCCCATTTTTTACAACATTCTTCTTTGCAACATGTTTCTTCATTATTTCTACTTACTTAAGGTGGATTCACTCACCCATTTGTTTTTAACAAAAATTTTTCCGGAGAAAAAATTTTTTACTGAGAGTTTTTTGCAGCACGATTCACCAATTTCGAACGATTTTTCTGAAAAATCAAAGCTGCCATATGTAAACAAAATCTATTAGTTTTACAAGTGCGGCCATTGATTTATTTTGCTTTGGGTTTTAAGTGTCAAAATACAAATATTAAATTATTTTAAAGTATTGTGTATTCAAAATTACAGATATACATACGCCCATGTTCTGAAAAACTCAGCGTTTTCAAATCGCATAAAGTTTTAAAAACGTAAAACGCATTTTGACCTGTTCTGAAATCGCTACGATTTGCTAGCGTTTTGACAGTTTTCTAAGCTATGTTCGAACAATAAAAACAGATGTTATGTCAGAAAATAACGTAAATAAATAAATAAATTTTAAATTAAAAGGCATTACATTACTTTTCGAAGATCAAGTTAATCAGCTGTTTGCACAAATCGTTAGTTCAAAAGTAAACAATTGAAACAGACAATTCACAAACTCAAAGAAAATTTTTAAATTGCATATTTTTAATTAAAATCGTGGAAAAATGTTACAAGTTTTAGCTTAAGTAAAAAGAAAACATATTCAGGGGTGTCACAGAAACCAATATTGTCAGAATTGGTTTTAAAACCGACAAGCAAAATGCTTTGCACTAAATTTAAATTGTGCATCATTTCATTTTGTGTTAAAAGTGCAGTTTTAATAAAATAAGCCAGATCGCTTCAGTATACACTAGCGGTTTGAAATCGCCAAATTTCTAGCGTTTTCGTTTGTCAGAACATGGGCGATAAATTCAAAATAATTTAAAAAAAAGTTGCTTTTGCTGATGGCCATGGAAATACATAAGGCATTGTTAATTGTATGAAAAAAATGCAACCTATTGGCAACTCAATTCATTTTTGTCCAGAAAAAATATAAAATTAAACCAATTCAAGTTCGGAAAAAATATTTTCTCTCTCTCAAAAAGAGAGACGTTAAACTTCATATAAAAAAAAATTGTTCGAACAAAATTTACTTACTAGAAACACGTTTTTGAAGCATTATTCTTAGTAACACGTTGCTGCAACATTATTCTAATATTTAAACTTAGCTATATGTGGCTGCAACATTTTCTCTTAATAAGATTTTAATTATAGCAACATGTTGCAGCACATTTCTTTTAGCAGCATTTTATTTTAAGATGTTGCTGTAACATTTCTTAATTGTTTTGTAACGTTTATATTGCAGCTGCAATATTTATTTTTAACAAATTGCTGCAGCACTTTTCTTCAGCAACATGTTACTGCAATATTCCTGACAATATATTACCGAGCCTGTAAATTATCTATGGACTTTTAACCATTGATTATTAAATTGATTTCTCCAACAATACAAACAGAATGACTGATCAAAGCTGCCATATGTAAACAAAATCTATTAGTTTTACAAGTGCGGCCATTGATTTATTTTGCTTTGGGTTTTAAGTGTCAAAATACAAATATTAAATTATTTTAAAGTATTGTGTATTCAAAATTACAGATATACATACGCCCATGTTCTGAAAAACTCAGCGTTTTCAAATCGCATAAAGTTTTAAAAACGTAAAACGCATTTTGACCTGTTCTGAAATCGCTACGATTTGCTAGCGTTTTGACAGTTTTCTAAGCTATGTTCAAACAATAAAAACAGATGTTATGTCAGAAAATAACGTAAATAAATAAATAAATTTTAAATTAAAAGGCATTACATTACTTTTCGAAGATCAAGTTAATCAGCTGTTTGCACAAATCGTTAGTTCAAAAGTAAACAATTGAAACAGACAATTCACAAACTCAAAGAAAATTTTTAAATTGCATATTTTTAATTAAAATCGTGGAAAAATGTTACAAGTTTTAGCTTAAGTAAAAAGAAAACATATTCAGGGGTGTCACAGAAACCAATATTGTCAGAATTGGTTTTAAAACCGACAAGCAAAATGCTTTGCACTAAATTTAAATTGTGCATCATTTCATTTTGTGTTAAAAGTGCAGTTTTAATAAAATAAGCCAGATCGCTTCAGTATACACTAGCGGTTTGAAATCGCCAAATTTCTAGCGTTTTCGTTTGTCAGAACATGGGCGATAAATTCAAAATAATTTAAAAAAAAGTTGCTTTTGCTGATGGCCATGGAAATACATAAGGCATTGTTAATTGTATGAAAAAAATGCAACCTATTGGCAACTCAATTCATTTTTGTCCAGAAAAAATATAAAATTAAACCAATTCAAGTTCGGAAAAAATATTTTCTCTCTCTCAAAAAGAGAGACGTTAAACTTCATATAAAAAAAAATTGTTCGAACAAAATTTACTTACTAGAAACACGTTTTTGAAGCATTATTCTTAGTAACACGTTGCTGCAACATTATTCTAATATTTAAACTTAGCTATATGTGGCTGCAACATTTTCTCTTAATAAGATTTTAATTATAGCAACATGTTGCAGCACATTTCTTTTAGCAGCATTTTATTTTAAGATGTTGCTGTAACATTTCTTAATTGTTTTGTAACGTTTATATTGCAGCTGCAATATTTATTTTTAACAAATTGCTGCAGCACTTTTCTTCAGCAACATGTTACTGCAATATTCCTGACAATATATTACCGAGCCTGTAAATTATCTATGGACTTTTAACCATTGATTATTAAATTGATTTCTCCAACAATACAAACAGAATGACTGATCAAAGCTGCCATATGTAAACAAAATCTATTAGTTTTACAAGTGCGGCCATTGATTTATTTTGCTTTGGGTTTTAAGTGTCAAAATACAAATATTAAATTATTTTAAAGTATTGTGTATTCAAAATTACAGATATACATACGCCCATGTTCTGAAAAACTCAGCGTTTTCAAATCGCATAAAGTTTTAAAAACGTAAAACGCATTTTGACCTGTTCTGAAATCGCTACGATTTGCTAGCGTTTTGACAGTTTTCTAAGCTATGTTCAAACAATAAAAACAGATGTTATGTCAGAAAATAACGTAAATAAATAAATAAATTTTAAATTAAAAGGCATTACATTACTTTTCGAAGATCAAGTTAATCAGCTGTTTGCACAAATCGTTAGTTCAAAAGTAAACAATTGAAACAGACAATTCACAAACTCAAAGAAAATTTTTAAATTGCATATTTTTAATTAAAATCGTGGAAAAATGTTACAAGTTTTAGCTTAAGTAAAAAGAAAACATATTCAGGGGTGTCACAGAAACCAATATTGTCAGAATTGGTTTTAAAACCGACAAGCAAAATGCTTTGCACTAAATTTAAATTGTGCATCATTTCATTTTGTGTTAAAAGTGCAGTTTTAATAAAATAAGCCAGATCGCTTCAGTATACACTAGCGGTTTGAAATCGCCAAATTTCTAGCGTTTTCGTTTGTCAGAACATGGGCGATAAATTCAAAATAATTTAAAAAAAAGTTGCTTTTGCTGATGGCCATGGAAATACATAAGGCATTGTTAATTGTATGAAAAAAATGCAACCTATTGGCAACTCAATTCATTTTTGTCCAGAAAAAATATAAAATTAAACCAATTCAAGTTCGGAAAAAATATTTTCTCTCTCTCAAAAAGAGAGACGTTAAACTTCATATAAAAAAAAATTGTTCGAACAAAATTTACTTACTAGAAACACGTTTTTGAAGCATTATTCTTAGTAACACGTTGCTGCAACATTATTCTAATATTTAAACTTAGCTATATGTGGCTGCAACATTTTCTCTTAATAAGATTTTAATTATAGCAACATGTTGCAGCACATTTCTTTTAGCAGCATTTTATTTTAAGATGTTGCTGTAACATTTCTTAATTGTTTTGTAACGTTTATATTGCAGCTGCAATATTTATTTTTAACAAATTGCTGCAGCACTTTTCTTCAGCAACATGTTACTGCAATATTCCTGACAATATATTACCGAGCCTGTAAATTATCTATGGACTTTTAACCATTGATTATTAAATTGATTTCTCCAACAATACAAACAGAATGACTGATCAACTTTTATCAAAATATACAAATATATTCAAACTTACCCATAGCTGTGCCAATATTGGCTTCTTCATAAGTCATCATTAAAGTAGAAAGTTTACATTCACTTTCCCAGTCTTTTGGCAAAATATCACTGTATATAGTAAACATTTTATTAAGGGGACAAGCAATGCCACAATCTGGTATGTACAATGGTACTGGCTCAGCTGTGGTATTTTTATAGAATATGGAAACATATGGTTGTAATTTTTCATCCAAGCGTAATTCCAACATTATGCAAGCGATATATGGAGGACTATGTACCTGAAATATATAAACAATTTGTTAATTTATCACTATGTTTGTATGTATGTACACCTTTATATACATTACACCTACATCATATAATTTTAAGGTATTCAAAACATTGGCCACTGTTGTATCGTGGGCCGAGTAAATCCACAAAGAACGATTCGGATTTAGATTGCCTTTCGATTTGTCAACAAATCTTTCCAGCATTTCTTTGATCAAAGGCCCCATCTTCAGGCGTGCCATTTCTCGTGTGTATGTATTAATGGTAAATGTTAAATCCGATATATACGTCATATCGGTGCTGGGATAAACTTTTTTCGTCCATTCTGGCAAAGTTTTGTTGTAAAGTTCCTCTATGAAGAATGTGTTATTAATGCGTTGTACATCTTCGAGAGAATCTATTGTTATGCCAGCATATTTGGAGAGATAATTGTAGAGATAGGCGTAATGGTCATTAAGTTGTTGCATTTCCGGTGAATCTTTTAAAGCGGACAAGGCATATTCGTAGGCTTGACAAGCGGCTTTACCGGCAAGAACCTGAAATGAGTGCAAGCATGCACAAATATAAGGTATTATGGCAATTTAGAGTTTTCTATATATGTATGTAAATACTTACCGCGTCCATTTTTTCTGGCTGTGTATGAACTGGTATTGGCTGCCAATGTATGGCTGGATCCCATATATCCTTCTTAATCGGTTCATAGAGGCCAGCTAAATTGGACAAAGCACTCATTAGGGTACGATCAACATCGGTGGAGCGTACATAAATCTCATCCGTGTTATAGGTGTCACTTAAAATGCTGCCATAACGTTTACGCAGCCATTGTCCTAAATGATAATGCTGTTGTTTGCCAATCTGAAATTTTGTACCAAAAATAATATTTCATCATACATTAGAAACCACACAAGATCAAAAATATACACAAACAAATATTTGGGCATAAAGTTTGTTGACATAAACACAAAATAATAAACATGCTTACACACTAATACCAAAACACAAATCGACATGTTTGTTTTTATCAGGACTTATTGACCAAAGACAAACAAAAACGGCGACTATTTTTATAATGATCTATAAATTATGTTCAACTGTTGTTATTCCATTGTCTGTTTAACGAAACATTTAAATTGATTTATTTACAACGCACAGAGATTATTTCAAATGATAAAAACCAAATAATTGTTGAAATTGTTTATTAATTTTTTAGAGGAAATTGTGGTAGGTAAGTTAAATAAGTAAGATGGCTAAAATTTAGGTCAGAAATTTGATATATATAAATAACATTAGGCGGTACAAAGCCAACAACTTCTGTTACGTTTGATAAATTGTTGAACGGTTTTTGTTCTAGCAGTAAAAACACAATTATGTTTTACATATTAAACCAAAGATAAATAGTCTTACTATTATGCAAAGTTCTTACAAAAACTGTACCTCTATTTAACTAAAAATATATGTTTTAAGAAAAAAGCGCTGTATCACTTGTACAGTTTTGTTTAATTATGAGTATAAAGACCACCCTAACCTTTTCTTTATCTCGCGACTTTATTTAATTTAAAAACATTTATTATCGTTTAACTAAACAAACCCCCTAATTAGTAGTTTAAAATTGAAAACAGTTTATTTAAATTGGTATAGGTATAGATTATAGATTGTATACATTTGCATCTTTTAAATATAAACCCGTATAAAATTATCATCAATATTACATATTTTAAATACGTATAATTTATATTCATATTTACAGTGAATTAATAAAAATATTGAAGTAGAAAACAATAATAATACAACAAAAATAAAAAAGACAAAAGAAAACATTATAAGTCACATGCAGTTGAGGGGGGCCGCCTGCTGATCTTCGGACTTAATTATAATTATTATAAACACACATTTTAATGATTACATATCACATACGAGTACATACGTATATGGTTATGCAGAAAGATTGTATTGTGCAAATATAAATATTACTACTATTTTTTTACGAAATCAGTGTACAAGCATGTGTCAAGTAAGAACATAATTTATATATGTAGGCTTGTTCCCGCAAACTGTTGCAAAAAAACGTTTTCTAAAATGCAAAAAAATGTAAAACATGTAAAATGTAAAAATGTAAAAAAAATGTAAAACATCTATTATTTTACATGTTTATCTGTTTAAAATAGATATATACGCCCGAGTTGATGTTTTCTATACCCTACACCATGGTTATCAAAAATATACATATATGTACACTTAACATTTACAGTACGAAGGTCTTGACGGAAGTAGTTTTCTTCTGGATTCCCTGACCATATCATTCTGTTGATTTTAACATCAATAATTTGTAAACTTTCCTCAATAAGCTTTCTATATTTTTTCTTAAATGATCCATTTATCAGTTGTTGCACAGAAATCGTCTTATGCATGACTAAAATGTCCTTGAAGAGCTAGTTTCTGGGATAAAGATAATCTACATTTTTCGCTTAAACCTAGATTAAACTAAAAATTGTGTTTCTCAGTTATTATTTATTTGATATATAATCTAGGTTTAACTGAGCATCATTGGTGAGTTAAACCTAGATATAAAATGTCAAAATACAAACAGCTGAAAAATAAAATAAACAATTCAACAAGTGAAAAGAAATTAACTTTTTAACAAAAATTAAAAAAAATGGATTATTCTAGTGATGATGAGGATTTAAGTGTTTCAAACACATATAATAACTTAAATATGCCAATTGTTAGAAAGATACGAACAATAAGGATAAGTCCAAATCATTTCTGCATTTATACCGTCGTCATCATAGATGGACTCATGTCCAACCATTTGTTCCTGCTGAACCAGTTTTAAAAGAAATTCGATTTCTTTGGTTCTAAAGTTGTTAGATCTTTTTTTTATTCACGTCATTATAATTTTAAATCCATTTTTTTAATTTTTTTTCAAAGTTAAAGTTTTCAAATGCTGTTATTGACGCGGTTGCTTTTTTGCGAAAATTTAAGATATTACCATATTTATATAAAAAATTAGGAGGAATGTCATATGTATTTTGACTGAACAGTACGGCAATGCTAACAAAATTGACAGGAGGTAATCCACTACTGAGAAACACAATCAGTAGATAAATCCCGGCAAAATATATTTGAGGTTTAATATAACAGTGTGTTAAGCTGAGTTTAACTGACAAGTAAAACACTAGCCCTTAGTGTTTTATTTATAATTTTCTTTGAATACGTGGCAGTTTATTAAAACTCCTCATTTTAGAGTCCGGTTTACACACCCATGTGTTGGAACTGGTCTTATTAGAGAACAAGATAGGTTGAGTTTCTTAAATAACAAAAAATATCGACATAAACACATATTGCTATGCATTTTTGTATATATCGTAACATTTTGGCCCATATTAGCAAGGGATAATGCCCCTGTCCGAGTCGTAGTAGTTTCACCTGTTAATGTTGCATTTCTAACTCGAATAATAGCATATTCAAAGCTATCAAATCTTGGTTCATAACAATTTTATATTTATGAACTCTTTAAAATCGTTTTTATTTGGCAGATATATAATCGCCTTTTAAAACTCTAACTATTGAAAATCACCACAATCGATCCACTAATAGCTAAAATATGTATGTGCGGAAAAGCTTTAAAAAGATCCTAAACAATTTGACTTTGAATGTTATGTCAGATATCTACATACATATATATATTGGTTGGAAATCAGCTAAATCGGTATAGCAATTCCTGACAAAGAAAAGAAAAATATTGCAGAAAGTACAAACTGAATGAAAAACTCACAATGAAGTAGTATATAAAACTGATTCTTTTAATAAGTGTAGTACACTTTAATAATAGAAAAGTTTAATTATTTAAGGAAATGATTAAGTTTTCATTTATATTCTGATTAACGTGTCAAAATATGTACAAAAAAAATGAATTATGATTTATAGCGTGACCACTTAGAAAATTAATAACATTTATAATTTTAACAACATATATAATTTTTATAAACAACTAGCTAAAACCCGGTGTGCTTCGCTACCCGTATTTTTTAAAATTAACTTTGTATGGGAGGTACCACGCCCACTTAAAATTTCCAAAAAAAAGTAGCCTATAGCTCCTTCCAGACATACAGAAATATACTGTGAAAATTTCAAGCAAATCGGTTCAGCCGTTTAGCCGTCTATAGACTTCAAACTAATAATAATAAACATAACGACACACATTCACTTTTATATATAGATTAAACAATAGACAATATAATATGCTAACAGATTGTTTGAAATAATAGTTTACAATCAAAATCACAAAATTCGATTGTTTCATTGCAAATGAGAGATTCTCTACTGTAGTTCTTATAAAAGTACAGCATTTGAGTTTTATTAGAATTTCCTGGAAACCCTGTTGTAGTCATATTTCTGGGTATAAATGCTTGAATTATGTTTATAGCTTATTGTTAGATGTTTATATCAGCTCGTATTCAAACGAAATTTAAATTTATGTGTACATACATATATACAAGTAAATGTACACAAATACTAAAACAAGTTTATTGAACCAGTTTATTTAAAAATTTGAATTCAATCAGTAACACAAATTTTGTTATCTTCTTAATGTATTATTTAAAAGATATATTTTATTTGTATTTATTGGATTTTGAAAAAAAAAACGTGTATATAAAGCAAACAAAAGGTTATAATAAATAGATGGTTTAGCATTTGTCTCAACATAACAAAAATTAGTATGAAGTATGAAAAATATATAGTATGAATAAAAATTAATATATTTTTGTATGTAAAGTTAAGGTTAATTTGTTAAATTTTTAAAATACTACAAATTTATTTGTGTTAGAAAATTGTGTAAGTCAAAGCCAAATTATTTTTTCAACACAGTTGAAAATCAAATAATTAATACATGTTTATTTTGAAAAGGTATAAATAATTCAAATAAATTGTATTCTAGCACTCTACCTATTTTGATAAAAGATAAGAGCAAATGTAAACATGACATTTGCCAAAATGATTAATGGAACCAACTATGACGAATGGAAATTCTAGCAATGTCGAGTTTACCTATTACTTAAAGTTATTTTTATAAAACGTCTGAAAAATTGTGAAGATTTAAATCACAAAGTTCTCAAAAATTTGGAATGTTGCCAGGTTAAACCTAGATTCAAAAACTGGTATTGAAAAAACAATGTTTGAGTTCTTAAAATAAGCCCTAATCTAGAAATAAGAAATATATGTAGGTATACATACTTACATTTAAGATTATTCTTGATACAAAAGTTAACTTCAAAAATCAACAAATTAATAAGAAGCAAATCTCTGCCAAAATTTGCTAGAATTGTAGAATTGGTCCTAATCTCTTTATTTCGAAGCTAAATGTACCTATATTTAATTGATATTATCGTAATAAGTAAGAAAAATTGAGTTTATATCCAAATGAACTACGTAATTCTTTGGTTTTTATACTCTCCACTGCCAAAGTGATTCCCGTTGACCATAAGTTCATATACCTATAAGGTTTATAATTGATCGATTTATTTATTTAAAAATTTAAATAAATTACGATGTTAAGTCATAAAAAATTTAGTTCATATATTTCAGTTCATGCAGTAAATAAAGCTCTATACATATGTATGTATATAGTTAAATTAGACAAAATAGTTGGTCCCATTTTGCCTTAAATTAATTTAAAATAGAAAAAACAAAATATTGTCAATTCAAAGCAATTCCTTTGTTAAAAAGTCTCAAGTTAAAAAAAAATTTTTTACAAAAACAAAAAGTTTTTCGCAATCTAAACCAAAAAATTGCTACCATATGTTGGCTAGATAAAAAAAGTATTAAATGAAATTACGTATGTATGTATGCATATCTACTTACATTAGTCAGTTGACCCCAACCAGTTGGCCAGTATTTTAAATCTTTCCAAGGATCTGTAGGATAAGGCTCAATGGGAGTACGGTCACCATGGCGATAAAGCTTTACAAAAAATGAATACAATTACAAAACAATTGATTGCTTATGTGTATAAAGTTTTAAAACTCCTTCATTAACTTACCACATGGGCAAACACCAATTTGCCTTTTAAGTCAACAGTTGTTGCTTGGCTATTAACATCCATTGACGACGTAGACGTTGTGGCTGTGACCACCATTGTATTGGCCAATAACACAAGCAATAACAAAAATAATGCACATTTTTTAACGCACCAACAATAATTACGAAATTTTGTTATGGCTGTTGTTGACGTAGATGGTAAATTGAGTTGATTTGACATAATTTTAGACCTTGTTTTCTTAAAAAAAAAATTATAATACATATATTCCAAACGCTGCCACTTGAGATGTTTGTTTTAAATTTAACACTTTCTAGACTGGACTGGTATAGCACTTTTTCAAAATAATTCAGCTAGATTTGCTGATATTTGATTTTCCCTGATATTTTATTACTTCATTTTCCTTTCTTTTTATACTGTCTTTATTTAGATATTATACTTCGTTTTTCTTTATTTTTTTTTTTTCTCTAATTCAACCAAGAAAAATAACCATCTGTGCACACAACTGCCGCTACTTCTACGAATTTATACTCTGTTTTTAAATAAACAAAAATAAAATAACAATAAAAAAATAAAGAGGAAAAAACAAAAACAATGAGAGAGACTACTTTGTTGTATTTAGAGTTGCCAAGTTTATGTAAAAACGTTGCTTTGCACTAGTCCATAGAATATGAAGTTGTATTAACACTGTTTAGTCATTATTAGAATTAAGTTTAAATCAGAGGTGGACAAAATCGTTTTACACTTGTATTAGTGAGATAATGTGAGAGTTATTTAAAGTACTGTGACAAGCAAAAGTTGTCACAAAGATTTTCGTATGAGGAATTAAATTAAACGAAATCGTCTACATTAATGCTGTCATGAGAGTTTCGTAAGAGCAGTATATGTTTCAAAGACATAGAACTAATTTTATTACGTTGTTTACTACAAATGAATTTTAGATCCGAAAATTTTTTTTATATTTTTTAAATATTTGATGACATAAAAGACATTGTACGTTTCCAAACGCATTGTTTATCATAAAATAATCTTTTAATTGCATTGCCATTTATATCAACCACTGAAATTGTAAAAAAATCTTTAAGCATCAAGCTAACATGTGCATTCGCCAAAGTCTGTTGAGCGACTAAAGTTTATATTCCATTTATATTACCGACTGTAATTGGAAAAAAATCTCTCTTTTGAGCGACTAAACTGAAGAGCATAAGAAAAAGGGGGCGTTGATTATAAACAATTGTTTGGTGAAATGTCCATCAATGGTTTAAATTTTGAATTATTTCGAAAATGAATTATTACCTTTATATTTATTAGTAAATTTTGAATTGCCAAATACTTATCATTGAAATTGTCAATAAGCTTGGGAATTTTATATGTCAAATAGTTTTAAGAACCATTTTAGAAAATAAATTATTCTTGTGTAAAATCTAAAAGCCACCGGTTTTGTATATCTTATTCCAAATTAATTTAAATCCAAAGTTCACTTAAAAGTTTGCATAAATATTAATAGTGTTAACTATTTACAAGTTACACTGTGTAAACGGTCCTTGAAAATTATTAAGGATAAACAAACACTAATGTTGATTTTTCAACGTCATTTCTGTCAATATTTAAATTTGTATGGTTCCGTGAATACAATGGCCGATATTGTTATATAATACGGGTAATGGACTATTTTAGGTTAGCAGCCATAACTAGTATGGCCCACTTAGGTCCAAGCATTGGTCCTTTTTGTTGACTATTTTAGCATACTACGATTCTAAAAGAAAATTTTTCGAATTTCTATGCTTTACACATTATATTGCAAAGACCCAAAAATGCGTTTTAGTTATTAAAACATCGTAAAAAAAATTTACACATTAAATAAAGTATGTACGTACAAACGAGTGTCTCACCTAAATTAATAGCCATTTCAGCGATCTCGAACGATAACGTTCGCTTTGATAAGACTTAAGACACAAACTTTTTATCGTATCTATAGCCGGCAGTACATGGCATGTAAAAAGCCACATTCGCATGTGGCTCTGACGTAATTTTGACGTCACCATGAAGCTGCATTGGCAACATGTCGTGTACTACCAATTTTTGTGACAATCACATGCAGTACACATTCACATGTGTGCGCATGCTGCTTTGTAGAAACATGCACACATGTGTTTTTTTCGCATGCTGTGTACTTCCTTGTTACATTTGAATTCTGACATTTGAGAAATTTTTACATGCGCATGCAGCCGTCACAAATATGTAGCAGCAAGAATTTTTGACACAACATTTTTATTCGCATGTATGCATTGGCGGCGTTGCCAATATATGTATATCAATAATAGAAATTATATGACGGGAAAAACTTTAGGCGGGATAGAACATTCAATAATTTATTATAATACTAGCTAATACCCGTGACTTCGTTCACGTGAAAATTACAGCAAGTTTTAATGAGAAGGGTTTATCCAATAAATTTACATACATTTTGTTTTTTACCTACATATATTTTTTATTTTATGTTAAAATATTTCTATAAACAACATTATAGGATTTATTTTCTGACAACACATACTCTTGAGGAACTGACATACAGCTGTCCATGTAAAAAGCAAGGGGTATCTAAATATATGACGGCCACTTTTAGCGTTTGGCCCTGGGATTTATTGATTGTAATTGCAAGACAAAAGTAAAAGAGTAGAAAAAGCACCAGCTTTTGGTCAATTTGGTTTAAACGATATGCTATCTGTATACTAAATTTATCAAAGAGAGAAAAAGTACCAAAATTAAAGACCACCAAAAGTACCAGTTTTTGTCCCTTAAATTATTATTATTATATTTTAATTCAATCCAGTGTATATATAAAGTGTATGTATACAACATTTAACAAAAAGAGAAAAAGTACCAAAAACACCAATTTTTACTCGTTTTTAGTGGTTAAAAAGTACCCTATAAAAAATAAAAAGTACGAAATATACCAATTTTTCCCTTTAAAAAGTACCCTATTTTTTACCCCTTAAAAAGTACCCAAAACTTTAATTTGGGTCATATGCTAAAAATATAAAAAGTACCAACTTGTCAACAAAATTTTCTTTTATATAACAATCAAATAATCGCCTCAGTGCCACTTGAGGATTATTGAGGCTAGCTGGCAAAAAACACATATGTATTTATAATAATACATATATATACATATGTATGTATATGTATTTATAATAATAAAAAATAATATTTTTTATTATGCATAATGCCGTTCTACACTTTATTTTAAAACTTCTTTAGGGATTTTTTTCCCTGGTGCGGCGGACTTCGGTAATTTTCTGGTAAAAATTTGGTAACAAAATTTTTTGAACAGTGGCAGCACTGATATTTAACACAGCTGTATGCAAATTATTTCGGGTTTGATTTATTTTGTATTATAAAAACTGTTTAATATGTGTGAAGTCATGGTCGATGACTCCCGATGGCTCATTTAAAATATATGTGACCAAATTGGAAATAGCAGCCCACTTTCTCTTTGACATTTTCAAAAATTCACAAAAAAATATTTTGTAAAAACATGATTGCCGCAAATGTTGACATATGAAATGTACACACATGTTACATGTCGTGTACTGATAACAAATATGTAGACATTCAAAAATGTACACATGTGCTGCCATAGCATATGTGTACGCTTCGGCTACATTTGTCACATTTAAATTTTGTGACAAAACTACATTTCGTGTAATATCAAAATTTTAAAACATGTAGCCACTGTTACATATTTAATAAATGTAAACAAAATGCTGAAAGTTGTCATGACGTCAGAGCCACATGTGAATGTGGCTTTTTAGATGCCATGTACTGCCGGCTTATTTTTTTTACTCAATCAAGTTTATTCCACAATCAAGTTTGTGTCTTAAGTCTTATCTAAGCGAACGTTATCGTTCGAGATCGCTGAACAGGCTATAAATTTGTATCTTTAAACTAGCTGCCTCGATCCGCATTGCTGGTGCTAAGCAAACATTAGGGTGTATTACCACACTATTTAAATTGAGCTTTTAACGAAATTTACGGCCTTTAAATAAAAATCCTTCATAAAGTTTTTTTTTTCACAGAATAACTTACATATGGTGCAGATATAGGCTCAATCAATAATAAACGCATATATTTAAGGCAAATTGGAAATTATAATTATGTTTTAGTTCATTGGTAAGCGATTAACAATATTTATGGCTTTTTATTTGGTGTAAAAACGTATACATTTTTTGGCGCGCCAACTCGGGAGCAAGTTACAAACAACTGGCCGTGTGAAAAACATGCATTTTTCAATATTAAGCCAGCAGTAGTCAATAATTGGCCTTGTGCTTTATTGATGGTAATAGCAAAGGCAAGACTTTAATATATAATATTAAAATATATCTTGTGTTATCGAATGATGTAAATATTTTGTAAATAAACCGAAAACTCGGATTTTTGAATGCAACGTTTCGAAAGTTTTAAAATTTTGATTTTGGATCATTATTAACATAGTTTTTTTTGTAAATATCTTCGGAACTACATAATCGATTTAAGAGTTTGATATATCGTTTTAAAAACCATGACAACGGCTTTCAAACAAAAAATAAAAGAAAAAAATGAAAAAAAAAAAATAAATGTCATTGGTAATGCAATATGAAAAATGAATTTTTCCACGCCTCTCCGCCCGCAGACTAAAAATCAGAGTTTCACCCGCCAGAATATTCTGAAGATTCCCTGAAAATTTCATCAAAATCGGCCCAGTCGTTTTGGAGTTCATATGTTACATACATATATTAGAATTTTATTTCATAATTAATTAATAATGATGATTAATTAATAATAATATAAATTTTCAGTTATATTGGATATTATTTTTCCCCACATCGGGTGACATACAATACGATGAGTTCGAATGTATTCTCTTATTTAAGAGAAAATCAAAGAAAGCGCGCGCAGGCTTTAAGCCCCACTAGGAAATACATACCTCAAACATCTCAATAGAAGTTTTTTCGAAAATCTTTCCTAAAACCCAAATAAAAATGTTAAAGTTTTAGTAATTTTTTTAGCCGTTATTTATAAATAAAATCATCAATTAAAATTTTTATTAAATTATTTAATACAACGTAAAGAATTTATTAAAGAAAATATTGCCAAATTAAATTTGAATAAAACTTTATGAGTACAAAAATAAAAAAAAAATTGGAAGACAGTCTTTTTAATGCATAATTAAACTTATGGGTAATTTAATTAACCTAAAATATATTTAAAATGCACTTAGTAATAAAAGTTAGAAAATTGTCTAATTTAGATGTGATGGGTTTGTATCCTAGTAACGTGGCCTGTAAAAAGAAAGTATTAGAAATATTTTAGTAAAAATATAAAAAAAAAAGAAAAAACAAGTTTAAAATAACACTTTGCGTTAAGTTGTATGTAAATTGATTATTGTAACTTCCAACAAACTTTCCGTACGAAAGGAGGTTAATAAATTAAAATATTTCATTTATTATTTAAATCATTAGCTTGATTTTAAAGACGCATTGTTTCAACTTTAGCTCCTAAATACTTAATATAGCTTTTGGTTTTTCCCATTTGCTTTTAGTGTTAAGGCAAATAATTAATTTTTTTTTTTTTGTAATATGACTGTTTTGAGTTTGTACTTACGAGAAACTTTCGAATTTTACAACACTAGCCGCAGTTATAAAAAATTTTATTGAAATCTCTTTTCTGTTTTGAAAGGAACATATCCAAATATCTGATGTTGCAAGTTTTAAACTTTAAATGATGAAATTTCTTCTATGCTGGTTGGATAAATTTCTAGTTCATAGTTGCTTAAACTTACAAGTTAATTTTTTGAATAAAACGCATTTTGTGAGGTATTTTTTTAATGTTTAAATGTATTTTTTTGTTAATTAGGGATTTCTTAAAAAACGATTTGTTTTGTATTTGCTTTTTATAATTACTCTTGTGTTTTATGGAAATTATGAGTATAATGATTAAATAAGTTGATATTTATTTATACTTTTTTTACAATAATTGTGTTTACTGTTTAATAACTAAAACGCAGTTAATTGAAATTGGGTTTGTTGCTATAATCTGTAAAATTAAACAGTGGCCGCTAGTTATCTAATCAATCAATTTGTAAGTAATTATAAAACTTAAATAATGTCGGTTGCTTGATACCACGCATTAGAACTCATGCTTTGAGTTCTAACTTACGTTACGCAATGTAAAACTAATAACGTTTAGTAGTTTTTTTTAGTAGTGAATGTCTACACTTAAAAATACTATTTGATGATAGTTTTTATTTAATTTTTAAATTATTATTATACTTTGTTTTTTTCCGTTTTAATAAAATTTTGCATTAGTAATATGGTTTATGTTTGTTTTTGCATTCTAATAGCGACGATTGGGCATATTTTGACGTGGCGCATTGCTGTTTAAAAGAATATAAATTTAAAATTAGTTATTTGCTTGTATATCTTATAGAATATATGTACATATATGTAAAATAAATGGTTTTCTTAATCTACGTTTAAAATTAAGTTAAGATTTTATTTATCCGAGGCACCAACATTGATAAAACAGATTGCACTGTTTTGAATATCGCAAATAACTTCTATTATTGGCCAAAATTTTCATGTACATTTTTAGCCATAAATTACTTTGTATGTTGTCTCTCAATTAAGAACATAATTATGTAACAATAATGATCGATTTTAGTACTTCGCTTCCGATTATTCGATTTAATTATTTAATAATTATGAAGTAGTTAACTCATGCTGTAAAATCTGTATCTAAAAAACCTTAGTTTCTTTAAAAATAAGACAAAACATGTTACATATAAATGATTGTTTACCACTATATGTACAATTTATCGGAAACTGCCGGATGAGCGAAACAACAAAATTCTTAAAATCGATATATTCTTCCTTTGGCAAATCCAAATCATAGACATATTAAGTTGTTGTGGTAGTGGTAAAATTTGTTGTTCTTTTTTAAGACTTTTACGTCTAAATGAATATCTTAACAGCCAACTATTCTTTGGCATTTTTATAAATTTGACTTGTTGCGGTATATATAGAGATAGAACTAGAATTCTAACTAAAATTAAGATTTATTACTTAATTGAATAATTTTCAATCTGACATACAATGTAATACCAAATTATGTATATCCATTACCAGCTTATTTTAGTTTATAAAAACGCATTTCTAAACGATGTTTTTTACAATCAAAGATAATCATTAAACTCCATTGAAGTCTGAATTTCGAATAAAATTTATAAACACGCATTGCTAACCTTTTTGTTTATGAATGTAATAGATAATTATCCTTAAACCTAAGACTATGCATTAAAAACTTATTAAACAAAACTTACCGGTTCATGCCGCCACCACCACCACCACGACCACCTTGATTGCGGTTATTGCCAAAACCACCTTGGCCGCCACCGCCTCCTAGGGGAGGAAAGTTTTGTTGGTAACTATCGCCAGAGTTCATGTTATTACCACCGGGACCACCACGTTTAAAGCCGCCTCCTTGTTGGAATCCGCCTCCTTGTTGAAAGCCACCCGGTCCACCACTACCACGTTTGTTTTGGAAACCACCTTGGCCCCCAACTCCACCACCTTGGCCACCCTGATTGCCACCACGGTTGAAATTACCATCTTGTCCAGCTTGTCCACTACTTCTGAAATCAATGATGATGGGACTGTTGCATGGGAAGAAAAAGATTTTAAATTAGCAAACTGTTGGATTTTTAAGACGCAAACATACAAGCAAAGATATGAAATTGTTAGTTTTATAAAACTAAAGCAGCACATAACAGAACAAAATTTAATATGTACTAAATTTATAAATAACAATTTTATAATTGTAGGGGTTTTTCTTCTCTATTGTTAATATGTACTATGTATTTAATTATTTATTATGTATTATTAATCATATCATGCTATTTCATAAAAACTATGATGATAAAAAATAAAAAAAAATAGAATTTTTTGCAATTTAAAAGAAACTAGGTACAAAAAAGTGCTTACGCTGATTAATTATGGTAAATAGTTGTTTATGTGATCAAGTATAACTATTTTACTACTTACGCATTTGTTGGGTTATTGTTGCGTCTCTGGAAAATGGCATCATCACCAAATGTTGGACTGCTATCATTGCCACCATAGCCGCCGTATTGATTACCGCCTCCACCACTACCACCATATTGTTGGAATTGATTTGCGGGCAAAGCAAAACCACGTCTGTCTTGCTGTCCACCGAAGTTGCCACCACCAGCATTACCCATATTGCCACTAAATCCCCCCGAGAAGTTATCGTCGGCAAAGTCGCAATCACCTTGTTGTGGCATTCCACCACGTTGATCGTTATTCCAAGAGTTGTTGCCACCACCGTAATTGTTGGCAGCTGGTTTTGGTGCAAAATTACCGGCACGAGGATTATTGTTATAGTTACCGGCTGGACCGCCAGCACCACCGCCACCACTCCTATTTGACTGATTGTTAAATCTGCCGCCTCCCAGATTACCGCCACCCCCTTGTTGGTTATTAGGACCGCCCATATTCATACCATGAGAATAAGGCGCGGGTCTTTCACCTTTAAAGCCTTGATTACGCATTGGTCCAACACCATTCATATTTTGATTTCCTCCACGATTGCCCTGGAAGTTACCACCACGGCCGCCGCCACCTTGATGACCTCCTCCACTACCTCCTCTGCGAAAGCCTTGTTCACCGCCACCTCCACGCATATTATTATTATTACCACCTGAAATATCATCGAGTTGGTTTTGTCCATCACCAAGTAGTTCCATAATGACTCCGGCCAATTGCAAAGTGGCCGCTTGATTGAAATTATTCGAGTTTTGCTTGCCAGGGAAGCCAACTTTATTTAATTTTTATTGAAATACACAGAAACAGTTAGAATTTATTATATTATTAAGGCAAACCTTTAGTTGGCTTCCCTTAAGCCTTAATAATAATGAAAGGATTTGAAGGTTCCAAATATAAAGAATACTTACCCATAATACCTCTTCCGCCACCTCCTCTACCACCACGAGGACCACCACCCTGGTTACCTCCTCGTCCAACACCAACAACAACGCCGCCTCCTCCACCACCTTGCTTTCTCTCTTTAGCCCTTCCATGTTCGACTACTATCGATTGGCCCTTAAACTCGCTAGCATTTAAAGCGACAATGGCGCTCTCCGCCATTGCGGCATTTTTCATGTGCACGAATCCACAGCGATTCATCACATCACACTCCACTACAATGCCATAATTCTCAAATAAACGACGTAGTTCTTCTGGTTTTGTGCCCGATGGTAAACTGCCAACAAATACTTTGGTAGGTTGCTATTAAATTAATTATAAAATAGACATATTAAAATTACAAATACACTTTAATTTGGTTAAAGAAAAATGTGATAACCCCAAAAAATGTTGTGTATCATTTTCACAACAAAATTTCACAAGTTTTTTAAAAATAACACTCCTTTATAGACTTACCGCCATTTCATTTAGTTTTATGCAGTTTACTATTATTTTCTTACTATAGTTGCAATAAAATAAAACTAATTGTCCAAAATTTAGTTATAAAATCTATTTTCTTTCACTCTTGACGCGGCTTTTTTACAATGGTGGAGAGAAAAAAATTGTAAGAGTTGTAAAATCAAGCAACCTAACTAAAGCGAAAAGATACCAGATGGAATACGGCGAAAATCAAATGAAGTTGCCAACCGAAATTTTTCTTAAAATCTGAAGGTAAAGATTATGAAAAATTACTTAAAAATATATTATTTTTTTATAAAATGGATGTCTTTTTATGTGAAAGTGATAATTTAGAGTTTCATATTAATAACCATACAAACTGATATCTTAATATTTTCAGAGTTAAACTTCTAATTTACTTCTTTAGTAAAAAATTTTCTCGCCATTTGCGATTTAACTATTCTATATGAAGAAGTAATTAGTTCACCTCTATGTTACTTATATCTAGAGTTGAATTTCTTATGAAAATTTATTTTATTGATTGTTTTTTATGTGCTATGTAGACCTTTTATATTGTTAAAAATCTTTCTTGACCTCAAGCCGAACTAATAAAATAGAAAGATTTTTAATTTATTTTATTTATTTATTTATTCATTTATGTAATATCAAGCCTTATAGGCCAAAATAACAATATTACAAGTAAATAATACCTGATTCTTATAACTATTTACAATTCACAAATTCAATAAAAACAAAATAATATGTGCAAATCAATATATCTCGATTCCTAGACGTGACCCAGCGAAACGCCAGGATACGTACAACTTCTTTTTTACCTATATAACTTTCCCCGGTAGTTTGAACCCTTCCCAATCACTGACCCCTACCATTTGTCTCACAGTGTTACAAGTAGCATTATATAAAAACTAGAATATCAAAAAAAAACTTAATTACATAATAATACATCTAATATCATTAAAATCTACGAAACATCGAAAGAGAGCAGTTCAAAAGACTATTATGAACTGGGCAACAAGAAATTTTCAGCAAAAAATCTTATTTTCACCAAAAAAAAGTCTTATTTTTAAAGAAAAAATCTTATTTTTGGAATTAAGTAGTACAAAAAGGTTGTTTTTAATTGAAACTAACCTTCGTCTAGACAAAACAAAAAATCTTTTTTTTTTTGGGGAAAAAATCTTAAAATCTTTTTTCGGTTAAAAAACCTTAAAAAATAAGGTAAAAACTTATTTCTGGCAGCGCTGATTGTGAAGATTTTAATTTTTTCCTGCTTCGTTTCAATCATTATTATCATAGTGGCAGCACTGAACATCCGAAAAATAAGCGTTTTTACACAACCCTGTAATATAAACAAAACAATTATAGAAAGAAGAAGAATTATAAAAAAACTTTCACACTAATAAATTTTTAAACTATTTAATTTTGATGATATAGCTATGTTTAATTCCTTTCCTAAGCCACACATAGAAGATGATCACTTCGCAAATATCAAAAATATCGAATGTATTTTACCAACATCCGAGCTTATGGTTCATTTTCGTTTAAATGGCTTAAAAGCGCAGAAAGCTTGTTTTGTTTACGCCGAAAAATTAGATTTTAATGGATTAATAGTAAGTTTCATTAATTTATATTAAAATAACTTTAAACTAAAATTATTTACATACTTCTTTTAGCAATTGAGATTAACTGAAAAATGTGATCAACGTAAAATGTATATAACCACCGTGGATAGTACATCATTTCAGGAATTAAAACTAGATCAATCATTACATGTTACATTTGCTGGTTTCATAGAAAATCTGATTCATATTTTACAAGACTGTCAGGCCGGAAAATTGGATATGCAAGTACAACAGCAAGATGCAAGAGATGTACGTTTGAGTGACTCTGTATTGAGTAGTGGCCAGTTGAGTTGCAATTATCAATTACAATTTGTTGAGATGAGGCCGTTTAAAAATTTGATACATTTATGCTTGCCTTGCCGTATGGCTCCTCTAAATGTTGTATTATTTTATATGAATAATGTATTGGATATTTTGCAGGTATTAACATGTTTTACTAATAACTATACATACACCTATTTCATTATTTCTTTTATACGTTTTAGAAAAAATGCTTAAATCACGAGCAAACCTCACAACAGTTGCAACATGAAATACACAATCATATTCGGCGTATTGATCAATTAGATACCGAGTGTATAAAACTAAGAGAAAATCTATTGGAAACCACAAGAAATCTAAATAAAAAACATGCTGAAGAACTGATACAGTTGCAAGAAAGTTTACGCAAGACAGCTGAACAACGACAACAGGATAGTGAAAGAAATCGTAAGACAATGAATGCACTGCAGCAGCAAATAGATAAATTGATTTCGGAGAAAAGTGCAATACAAAGTGAAAAAGTGTAAGTTAATTTTAGTCTTATAAATTCCACAAAATAATGTTGAAATGTATTTTTTGTATAGACATGAACTTAAACGCAATGAAACATTAAATGAAGAATTGGCAGCCGCAAAAGCAAGAATATCAAATCTAAAAGAACAAAGTGAAAAGTTGCATTTGGAAATGTCAGCACTAAAAAATCTAGAACGTAAACATGACATGCATTTGCAAGATTCACGGAAAGAGATCTCTGACTTAAAAGAAAAACTTAAAAAGTATGATAAAAATAAAGCTGAATTGGTGGCGGAATTAGAGGCGGAAAAGAAAATCAGCCAGACAAAACGGCAGGCCTTGGAAATGGCTACCGAAGAAATTTCCAAGGCAAATCAAATAATAATGAAACAAAATCAAGAACTGAATAAATTGAAAAAAACTATAGGTTGGCGTACTGAAGTTGCTTTGCAGCAGGAGCAGGCCATTAAACAGAAGGATGTGACTTTAAAAGAACGCGAAGAGGAATTGGGTTTTCTGAAAGCTACGGTGGAATCATTGAGAAGAGAAATACCAAGAGAGCTGGACTCTATGAGGAAGTTTGCCAATTCATTGGAAACAAAATACACAGAACGTAAGAGAGTGTCAAATCCTAAAACTTATCAATCTATTCTTATTTGTAACTATTTTGCAGAAATAAATTCACTTAAATTGAAACTGCAGCCTTTGGACAAGGAAAATATTAGGCCTTCTAAAGATATAAGCAGATCAACAAGACGTTAAACTCATAAAAACGTTTCTAAGCATTAATTTCTTTATATAACACATAATTATAAATATATATTTATTTTACATTTAATATTCTTCAGTGTTTGTTGATTCGCCAGCATAAGCTGTACCGACATTAACGGCTTGAAATATATCGTTTCCCTGCTGGTTCTTTTTCAGTCTTTCTCTGATTAGCTCTGCTATGGCTTTTTGTGTTCTTCTTTCCAAACGCTCTAATTTCTTAGATACATCTCGCTTTAAATCCCAATCAGGCTTACGTGGAGCCAAGTTAGTAATATCTATTTCATCTATAATGATAGGTTGTTTTAACAATTCCAATTGATCTTCGACGGCCGTTTCTATATCTCCAGAAGGTTCTTGAGGCAGTATGTCACCTTCGGTTGTTTCATTTTGAGGTTTATAACTACGGAATATGGGTCTGAAAGCAAATTATCATTAAATCGCGTTGACATCTCCATATACAAAATATTTCCTAAACTTACTTGGGTAATTTTTTATCATTAGAATCATTTTTATTCGCATCATTTTTGGCAGCTTTTTCTCTTAACTGGCGCAAACGTTCTTTTCGCTTAATTGATTCCTGCGTTAGTTTACCTAAATTACTTTCAGATGGATCCATATTTTTTTGTATTAATCAAAATGTTTCAATTATTTATAAACAAACTCCAAATAATTTCTCTCAAACGTTTGTTAATGTTGGTTATGTTTACATTTTTTGGTAAACGAGGCCGTATTTACATAAATAATATTATTGAAATGTGGCAACTCCAAATTTGTGATTTAAAAGAAAGTGGAAGAGAGCACATTTGATTGTGGTGAAAAAAATTATGGATTTTTACCGTTGTATTCAAATTACAAAAAAACAATCGTTTTCCATCACATACCTGATTGCCTTTGTTATAAAATATTAAATTTATATTTTTTTTGAGTTATGACATGAAAAGTCCATTAATTAATACACATTCACGATTTTTATGTTAACATAGCTCTCTTTTACAGAAGACTTAAATGTTTGGAGTTTTCACTTAAATTATTTCTTTTGTTAAAAATCTTTCTATTTTATTAGTTCGGCTTGAGGTCCCTTTTATTAAAAATATAAAAACTCTTGTTCGTTTTTAATTTTTATTATATTTTATTTATTTCCAATATTTCGACCAACTTTGTTGATCATCTTCAGGGAAGAAATATAATCTAAAAAACATAATTATTATAATTGTAACAATTTTCTTAAAATTATATTAACAAACAATTTACTTAATGTTTAAGATATTAATTAATATCTTAAGATATTAACATCGGACAACACTGTATTAAACATTAAGTAAATTGTTTGTTAATATAATTTTAAGAAAATTGTTACAATTATAATAATTATGTTTTTTAGATTATATTTCTTCCCTGAAGATGATCAACAAAGTTGGTCGAAATATTGGAAATAAATAAAATATAATAAAAATTAAAAACGAACAAGAGTTTTTATATTTTTAATAAAAGGGACCTCAAGCCGAACTAATAAAATAGAAAGATTTTTAACAATAAAAAAGGTCTACATAGCACACAAAAACAATCATTATTTCTTTTGTTTAGAATTGATTGTTTATTCGCTTACACTACTGCATCTAAGTGCACTTTAAGTTTATTATTTTTTACTTGGTAGTTAGGATTTAAATATTCTAAATCGAAAAACCATCCACTACCTCGATTTTCTCAGAATGTATAGAAATAAAAACTTTCAAATCTACAAATAGTAGTGTTAAAAAATCATTGAAATGAAATATATAGTCGAAATTCGTAATATGTATGTACATATATAATTAAAATGTTTGCCTTTTATAAAGTCCTGAGTTATGATGTGGCTTGAAATTTACAAATACTGCATTCCTAAAAAATCACCATTAAAAACATTTTTCTTAAAATAACTTATAGCCCATGGTCTGTAAATCGAGTGATTTTTCGAAAATGAATAATTGCCAAATTGAATTATATTTACAGAATACCAAAATAGGTTAGTTAATTCGTTCTAAAGACGAAAACGTTACTTGGATTCGGTTTAGAGACAGGGGAAACAAAATTATAATTCTTAATATTAACAAAATTCAAATTAAAGAATAATTAATTCGCACATGTGAAGACCGATTTCCACTTGCCCCAAAGTAAAATTATCTGAAAGCATAATTCATCATTTTAAATTATATGTAAAAAACAATAATTTCCTAATCATCCATGAAATAAAACATCTTACTATTAAATATTTTAACTTTTAGAAAGTATTTTAATATGTATTTTTATTTAAAAATATATAGTTTATATGAATGTATATGTTTAATTTAATGATAAGTTATATGCTTAATTGTTCTTCTCCTTTTTCACTTGCAATGAGTAGTCGTAATTGTTGGTTTATTTATTTATTTTTTATTTTTAATATATTAATGCGTAATAACTACCATAAATTATTTAAAATTCTAATGATTTCAATGAAGAATGAATTGTATTCAAAAAAGACAAACAAAAGAAATATACAATTTGCTGAAATTTAACTGATTGACAGCAATTAAGCAAACACAATCCATATGGTTTTTATCCAATTTGCATTTATGTTTTCTTCTTCTTTATAATTCTACTGTAAAATACTTCTACTTTCGATGACATAAGAATATTGATGAGGATGATGTTTGTTGATAAGATCACGATGATGAGATTATATTGTCCGTATTTGTTTTTTAATTTAGAAAATTAAAATTTTATTTTCTTTTCAATAAAATTGAAATTGTCACCATAAATAAAAAAAAAAAAATAACAGTACACCATTTTTAATTGTTAAACAGAAAAAGTTAAAAAACTTGTTTGAGTATAATTTAAATTTATAATCATAGGAATTGAATTTTTATTCATTTTACTTAAGGAAATTACTCACTTAGATTTACTAAAAGTAACACATGGCAAATATTTGACAAAAAAGATGCAACTACAAAAAAATATATTTCAACTTATTATTTGTTTTGACTTTTGGGCAAGTCATATTTTTTGCTCAAAAATGTGGTTACGCTTTTTAAGTAATTATTTGGCATGTGTGACCCTACCCTAATTACCAAATTAATGGAAAATTTTTAAATACCAAAGTACATACATATTTATAAAGTTTTCAAAGTTTTGGAATTTAATACATTAAATTTTCTAAAAAACAGTAGAACAGTTATCGATAACTTTTCTATAGAAAAGTAAGTTCCCGAAATCGTTAAGTTTTCTTGATTTATTTAATATTTAATTTGCAATTTTTCTCCTTTTCAATTGGAAATGGTGTACAGACTCACACAAAAAAAATAAAAACAATAATTAATTAAACACTACTCTGCGAAACAATAAAATCAAGCAAATTTATTAGAGAAATAAAATCTTCTCACTCTTTGAGTTCAATATGAGTAATTTGTAAAAAATATCAAATATATTTATATTATTTTATATGTTGTATAGTAAAAGGAGACCTAAGGCTCAACAATTCTAAGCTTAAACACAAAAAAGATACATAAAAAAATACAATAATCAAAAATAATACACATATAATATAATATATAAACAAAAAATAAAACCTAAATATGTATTTCTTTAAAATTAGTCACAAAAATGCATATGAGAGACTTTGAGATTTGTTTGTGCTTTTCTTAAAAATGCAATTTTCAATTCAATTTAATAATGAATTACATACATTTTAATATACAAATATAAAATGATTAAGTATGAAGATGATGATGATAATTATTAAATGTTAATATAATATATTAATGTTAATGAGGCTGAAGACGTAATGAAAATGATACCTAACTAAAAAAACAAACACAAAATCTATGAAAAAATAAAATAGGTTTTAATTTTTTTTCTTCTTGCATATAATTATATGGAACAAAATTCTTAGAAGAAACAAAACAATGAAATTATGGCATTGATTTTAATAATACATTGTGTTTGTTTAATAATATATGTATGTATATGTATAATTATTAATTAAAATATTTGTTTAAAAATGTTTGCTGTATATGCTAATAATGTAATAGTTTTTTTTTAAATATATATATATGTATATATATATTTTTTTATTTATGTTGTTAGTTGTTATTATTAGTAGTAGTAGAAAAATAATTTAAATATGTAATTGTTTTTGATTTTGAGTTTTATTCAAAAAATATTTTCTTTTTGTTTTTAATCTTTGATTCCTATAATTATTAAGTTTGAGTCTGAGTTGTTAAAATTGTGTTAATAATTTTAGTAGTTTTTAGTTTTATTTGTTTAACTATTTTAGCATAAATATAGATTTTTGTTGAGTATTATTGCGACCAAAAGTGAAACGTTAAAATTTTTGAATATTTGAATATTGATAAGTTTTGTGTTTAGGGGAAATATATTTGTTCAAAATTAGAAATAATTAATATAATTTAGAAATCTATAGAAGAGTATGTGATATGTTTAAATAAAAGTATCAATAAAGTATTAAGTATGTATTTAGTTGGCACCAACACTTTTCTTATTTATAAAGTATACATGTACATATATATCATTTACCATTGTGATTAGGGTATGAATGTTAACGTTAGTTATTCATTTGCTACCAGAAATAGTATGTACATGTACGTATGTGCATTCTGCGAATCCTTAGATAATGGGAGTAGATTTGACTTTGTATGTCTTTGTCTGTATGTTGCTTGAAATACTTTTTCCCAGTTTATTTACAGACTTATATATTTGTTGCATCTATAAATTATACATACATAGTATATTTTTATGTTTAGTAAAATCATTTAAACAATTCCTATTCACAACTGAGTTTTCATTAAAAATACTGGTTGTATTTTTGTTATTTATTGTTACATACATATTTAACAATTAATAGAATCGTCGACACTTATTTGAAAAATTTTATGCATACATACATATGTAATAAAATATAAAAAAATACCTAAAAAATCTAATATTAATGTTTATTGAATGTTTTTAGATATTGACAACAAAACAGTTTGATCTTTCATGCAATTTTAAGTAATCTTGAGAATATATTTTATTTGGAAATATTTTTTGTGAATTTTTGTGAAAGATTTTTTTTATAAAGATTATTTTATTTACGCTGAATGATAACTTGTCAATTCTATAACGACAACATTAGGGTGCTTCTATGTAGAAATGTTTTGCGAATAAACACTCTATCCAGCATTGATTTAAGCAAGTATAGTATTCCACATTGATTTTATTACTGAAAATTTGGTACGTTCATTCAACTTTTTAAATAAGTTTATTTATTTTGTTAATAAGGAAATGTCATCGATATTGCGCGTATTTTGAATTCTTAACAGGTTTAGAAATACTTAACATTTTGTTGACTTCAAAATTAGATTATTTTGCTCTGAGTACATAGTCACCCCTATCGTGAATAAAAATTCCACAAGAAATTTGTTCCCTTTTCACAATTTTTCTATTAAAATTCAATGTTAAAAAAATAAAAGGGAACAAATTTCATGTGGAATTTTTATTTACGATAGGGGTGGGTGAGTATGTATTTTCGAAAGATTCGAAATTCTGACACTTTCTCTATTAATAATTTTACAAAGATGAATGTATTTACGTTTGTATGTACATATGTACGTAATAAGAGTATGTTGTATACACAATTAGTAATTAAGTAAGTAAGTATAGCACTTGTTAATGAATTCTTAATATCCTTTCGTTAAAATATATTTATTTATATGTATGTATATGCAATTAGAGAGTGTAGATATGCTTACTTTTCGAAACTTTTTTTGCGCTTATAATTTTTAATGTGTGCATTTTGTGATCTTTGTGCATTCATATTCCTCCACTTCTATACAGTCGTTTCGAATTTTTCTATCTGCTCATCGTAGGCATTTTGAAATTCGATTGCATTCTCAAAGGAATGTGGCTCGTCATGGTATTGTTTGTTTTTATTCTTGATAAATTTAATTAATGAGTGATTAGTAGCTGCTGCTGTAGCATTTATTGATGTTGATGATGACGATGAGATTTGTTGTGCTGGTATTGCTATTGATGTGTGCGCTGCGGCTGCTACTGCCACTGCTGAATGTTGTAGAAGAGGAGGAGGGGGGGGAGTAGTTGTAGTCGTATGTAAATGGCCATCATTTGTTAGAATAGACAAAGCACCATCTAAGCAAGAAGTAGAATAAGAATCACCACCTGTAGAAGTTTTAATACCACTAACACCAACAATACTAACACCACCACCACCAACAATTGTATGATGTGTTGCTGTTGTTGTTGTTGTTGCAGAACCTATACCATTATTGCCACCACTATTACCGCCAGAGACGCTACCATTGCCACCGCCACCAACACTGCCGGCAAGACTACTACAACTACTACCACCACCTGTTGATTTTGTTGATGTCATATTATTAATGTGGGCGATGGAAGAACAGGATGCGGTATTGGCATTGGCAACGACATTGGCATGTGAAGTGGCGGAATTATTGGCATTGTTAAAATAAACATCATTAACAACATACTTTGCGATATCTTTATTGTCTACTAACATTGAAGTTGATGATGAGCAAGAATTTTCTAAGTACAAATGTTCCATAGATTGGGAATTTTGTGTGGGTAGACGAACTTCATCTTTGAGCTTAAGCGATATGTATTTATCGGGTACTAAACCCTCTTTACCATTAACCGAACCCTGCCACCAATCGTTTGATACTTGTTTTCTTAAAATTATACAATCACCCTTGGTCAGCGACAATTCACGGCTGGAACGAGCATTGAAATCAAACTGTGCCATGGCTTCCAGCACCTCGGATTCATCTTCTGATGGATAGGCATCCGATTCCGGATCTTCAGTGAGCACCTCAGACGGTGAATCTCCAACATCCATATCGAGAGTGTGAGGCGATATATACTTTTCGTATTCCAGACCACATAGTTCCTTGGGGAACAGTTCTTCGTGATAGATAATCATATTTTTGATGAGTTCATTTACTTGATTCTGATACTGAACTTGATCTTTATCTTCGGGGGCTGGCATTAGAGTTGGACCGAAGCATATGGCCAGATTGTAGGCATCCATCATGTTCTCATCAGCATACTCGGATAGATGATTGAGGAAAGCGAAAATATAGCGTATGACTATGACCACTGAATTGGGAAGATTTTGAAGAAATTGTCGTATGCCTTTGACCATATCACCCTTCGTTTGCATTTCAGCTATTGAGATGAAACTCTCAAAGTAGAACTTAGGAAACAGAGGCACTCTCAATTCTCTCAAGTATAATTTTAATACTCCGGCAACGGAATTGATGTCAGAAGCGTCGGTGGTGTCGGCCAAAGGGTCTTCGCCCCTTTCGAAGGACTCTTTAAAATTGGCAATTTCTACTTGTGAACCGGACACTCGGAAGATGCCTTGATGATGCAACCCATAGAGGTTTATGACACGTATACAACTGCGAATGATCAAGGGTATGTCTTCTCCAGTACATTCGAGGTATTCCTCTAAGGAACCACCGAATAATTTCGGCCTGCCGGACTGATTCTTTCGACCTATTCGTTTGCGTTTGCTGTTTATTGGATGTTCCAGTATTTCGGTGGTGAAGGCCTTATTATTGTCTGTCAACAGCATTTCTCTTAAATACTTGGCTTTTGCATCGAGACGCGCTATGCGCGATGTGCCTCGTATGTATTCTCGTATCTTATTAATATAGAAGTCTTCGACTTCTTCTTTTTCAGCCTTTAGTTTGGGATTAAACGCCAATGTAGCACCGCCCTTTTGCAAAAGGCTTTTATTATGCTCCATAAAAGCGGGGCTAACATCACAGTCCTTGCTGTTGAAATGCTCCAGCAACTTAACTTCAGCCATCTCTAGTGTTTTCCAGATCTCCTCCGATTCTGTGCGCAATGAGTTCAAACGCTGGCCTATCAACTGTAAACGATGTTCCATGTCTACGTATAGCTCCTTTTGGACACTTTGTTCGAGAAGATCATTACTGAACTGACCCTGGAATTCAAAACGTTTGGGTATCATAAAGGCGGCATGATACTGTTCCATAAATTTTTGTTTATCCTGCTGACTATCAATGAGATGGATGACATGAGCCAAGTTGTCTGCTTGACTTAGAATGGCTCTGGCTCTACCTTGATCTGCAGTCACATGCATTACTAGGCATCTGGAGATCATGGAACTAAAACCCAAATCCATGCAGTCTATTAAATCACTTAAATCATCAATAAAATACTTGTGTATGGTTGTATTGGAGGATTCCAAACAAAGTTGATACTCATTTTTAGCCTTTAAAGCCTTCATGCGAGCATCTGAGTATTTTGTGCGGCGCTTAAGCACCTCTTTTTCAATCATGCGATGTTTCTTACTACTACGCAGTTTTTCTTTCTGTATAGTCTGTTCTAATTTCTGTTGCTGGGCTTCAGCTGTCATTAGTTTTACTTCGGCTGCTTTCCATTCTGCTTCGTATTTCTGATAGGTTTTCATTGTGGCATACAACTCTTCCAATACTCTTAATATCTCCTCGTGTATGTCGTAACCAATGGATCGACATTTCTTATATATCCTCTGGACATCTTCAATGGTCGTCTGTAGTGATGAAACAATATTTACGGAGTACAATTCTGATAAGGTGGCATGATCTTTGCTCAACGACTGTGTCTGCTCGAGTAGATGAGACCAACACGCAAAGGCCGAGAATATATGCCATTGTTCACGCTTCTGTTTTTGTTCTTTGTGTCTGGCCTGTAGGCTACGTACTAGTTTATCCAAGTTCTTACTGTATTCTAATTCCAATTCACCCCTTCGACGAAAGAGATCTTGCAGCTCCTGTATAAGAGAGACTTGCGATTCGACACGGGCATCTAAGCATCTTAAATGTTCGTTTAATTGTTGTCGTATGTTATTGAATAGAAACACCTTACGGGTGGATCCAACTCGTTTCATGGGACTTTTCAACTCTTGTTCGTTTTCATCCATTTTGTTGTTGGACTTTTGTGTTCTTTGTTTTTCTTTAGTTGAGCTTGTTGTTGATTAAAGTCTGTTTAATGTTTTTTTTTATATTTTTCTTGTTGTTCTTTTCCTTATTTTCCTACGGCTACGGCTACTGCAATTGCTTTTTTGTTGATCTCGTTGTAGTTTAACTCTTTGAAATATATAAAATGTATAGATGGAGATAAATTAGTATGACTAAAATATTAAATATAGTGTGGGAGATATTGTAGTACATACATATAATATAAAACTTTAGTTGTCGTTTATAAAATGTTGAGTGGAAACAGTATGGTTGAGTTGGAATTTCATAAGATAATTTAATTTAAATATACTATTTCAATTGAATATATTCTTATGTGCATATGTATTTAGCATATAAATTTATAATCCACCAGTAATGTCCCCCAGAAACATGTAGGTTCTTTATTAAACCACCATTTCTTTATTTTAAGTTACTGTTAAAAAGACAAACTTTAATAAAAACTACTCTAGTTATACTAATAAATCAATGAAAGTTTAAACGCTGGCTTACTAAAAATGAGTCGATGTTTTAAGTTAAAGGCGTTTTTAACTGAAACGGAGAAATTAGTGACACAGAAAATAATTTTAGGTTAAAGAATTTCAGTTTGGCAATGATATAAATTCTTATTTGAATTACACAAAAAAGCCATGAGTAAAAGCAACAAAAAAAAAGAAATTTCAAATTGTATTCGCTTAAATAATAATTTATTAATAATCCACTAATCTTTACTAGTCTTTTAAATTTATAGCTGGTCAGTCTTTTAATAGTTTCAATCCTACAGAAATCCGTATTTAATACAAGTGTAGGAATGTCAATGCGTAGCGATTTTATAAATAGTATATAAGAATTAACAATTGATTTATTTAATTTTGTGATTAATCCATTTCTCCATTTTTAGCTTCTTAAAGGAAACAAATATGTAAATATTTTTGATTGTCTTTATAAAAATCTTCATCAAACAAACAAAAATATTTAAACGAAATAGGTATATCAAACGAACAAAAATATTTTCAATAGGGCAAACAAAAACAAACATCTAATTTGTTCATTTTTAAAAGTTCTTTTATGGAGCGAAATAGGTATATGCAGAACTTTTTTTTACCAATTTCGAAACAATTTCAAACTATTTTTTTTAAATTATTATATTTAATTTTGTGCCTAAATGTTTTCAAATACAAAACGTAGAGCGAGATATAGATACTATCATCCCCAAATGATCCATTATGGCTCCTAACACTTTGCTACACAAGTATCTCTTAGATATAATTCTATAAAATCAAAAGATTGGAGCTTTTAATTCCCATCTCTCACACCTTGAATTAACGTTTTGTCCATGGCAACCAATTTTGTACAGAACATTTCGGTATCTTTCTAAATAGAAAAAATAAAATAAATAGCAACTTTGCTCTCTATGTTCATTATGCTGATTTCTTGTTGGCTATATTTAAATGAACAGGTGTGTTAACTAATTCGTTTAGTTAGTTTTAATAATTTTAAAAAGGGTTTCAATAATGTATTTTCTTATTTTAATGCTATGAAAATAATGCACTTTGCAAAAGGTCACATACATTGCTGTGTTGTAAATTGATCAGTTATAAATATATACATAATGACCTTCTGTTGAGCATTAATAAATCAAAGGTTCTTTTAATTTAACATAATTATTAAATGTTGCCTCATTTCTGCAAGTACAATGTAATTTCATAACTAACATTATCAAAAAAAAAAAAAGTCAAAACAAAAGGAATGTAAATTGTTTTTTTAAAACATATACAAATTAGCAAATTGACTAACCAACTACCACCACTGCACCGCTGACAGACTTGTCTGACTGACCACAATCAAACCACCATACATACAAATGTATACACCAACAATAACAATACTAACCATAAACTACGGTTACAACAAAACAACAGCACGAAGTAAAAACGACGCACTCACTTTACTACTCAATCACTTCACTGTACAGATATTCGCACAAACACACACGTACTTCAGGATAGCGCATAGAGATGGACAAATATTTGGTAAAATGGTACTTTTAGCACAAATCAAACAGCGAATGCCAATTACTTCATTGCCAGCAGTTTTTATTTAATTATTATTACAAACAGCGATGCCAACTTAGCCCTTTTCGGGATAGATTTAGCCCGATTTTAGTCACTCAAAACGCGAAAAAAGAAAATTGGCCCTAAACTAAAAAACGCGTAAATCTAGCACGTTTTACAATTATCATTTAGCCCTTTTAGTCCGTTATTACTTTTTGCTCGATATGGCTACATTTTAGAAAAAATGTTATTGGTAATAACCCATTCCTTAAACTGTCCAGTTTTGCCTTACACATATTGACATATACGTACTCAAACGCAGAAGTTGAGAGGAGTTTTAGTGTCATGAATTTATTTAAAAATAAAATTAGAAACAAAATGTCATTAAATACGTGTAACAGTTTAATACACATTAAATATAGCCTAAAAAGAGATAATGTATGTTGTTCAAACTATAAAATACCTGACGAAGTGTACTCAAAAATTAATTCGAATGAAATATATAAAAAAAATCTAAATATTTTATTGATAGTGTCTTATGGACTGAAAATGATGATGAACAAGAAATCGAAATTTTGTTCAGTAACGACTAATTTTAAATGTATACTATTTAATACTATGTATTTAATATACGTATGTAACTTATTTATTAAAATGTAATATGAAATGTAATTGAAATATGTATCTCATGGTAGTAATTTTTTTCTAATAAATTATTTTATAAAAATGTGTTTGTTGTGTTGATTTTTAAAAGAAACATTTTATAATTTAGCTCCTGTTCGCACTTTATCGAAAATTTTGACAGGATGTGGCTTTAAACGGATTTTTTTTTCCATTTAGGCCTTTTTTCAAAAATGTTTACGCGTTTTGAGTCTCAAAAGTTGGCATCACTGATTACAAATATGTATGTAGGTACTTCTTTCTTATTATCTATTATCATAATGTACCATAAAAGGTAAGACTATTAGATTTTGGGTTTTTGGACTGTCCTTTAAATTCAGTAAATTTTGCCCACTGTAATATTTAATTCATATATAAAGTATTTATATTAATTATTATAATATCCTAAAAACTCTATCTGCCGTATTTAAAAAAAATTAAAGTAGACTTCAAATGTACTTTAAGAAAATTTTGTATAAAAATTTTCTCTCAAAGCGTACTTCAAGTCTACTTTATTTTTTTTTTAAATACGGCAGTATATGGAATAGCTTCTTTTCAAAGCTTCCTAAAACTTCAAGAACTCATAGACTTTTATTTTTTTATTTCCTAAAGTTTTCAAAAGTCATGAAAAAATAATGTGTATGAATACCAAAAATCTCAAAACTCCCTATGTATGTATGTACAATATTAAAAACAAAGTATTGTTTTAATTTTTGACAAAAAGGTACATTAGAATTTCTTTGGTACATTTGTAAATTACTATTTCGCATCCCTGGTAGCGCACTATGCATACATTTATTTTTCCTTACATTTTTTGCTTTTTTGTTTTTGTTTTTTCTGTTAGTATACCAACGAAAAGTGATTCCGGGAGTCTTTAATTTTTTCATATGATTATGCGAACTTTAAAAACAAAAGATTTAGCATTGTAGGTACAAAGTATTTAGTGGAACTAATGTTAATTAAAATTTCTTTATTCTTCACCTCATGGCTTGTAACTTACCTACTCAAGAAATATTATAGAATTTACATCATTAAATAAAACTATAAACACACTATTAAATTAATGGCGTTTCTTTCATTATTCCACTCAACAAAACCACACAACCAACTATCCATACATCTGTCTATCCACTTGAGAAGAAATACAATACAAAATATATGTACATTTTTTGTTTTACTGAAATCATAATGAAAAATCTAGCTTGAATAAATTTCAATCGAAACTTTTTCCCAAGACAATAAATATGTTAAATTATTATAAAACATTTCACACTTGTTTTTTCCATTATAAACAATTTCATGCAATATTATTTACCTTATTTTATAGTAGTTAATCACTTGAGATATCAACGTAATTTTTAATTTATTTCTTCGTATCTTAATTTAAGTATATTTCCATAATTTCTTTTTATTTTTAAACAAACACTCGTCACATTTACAACATAAACATAATCATTTTAACGTACGTACAATATTATTAACATTAACTTTGTTGTTTTTTCTTATAATTATTTAAAACTTTATTTTCTGTTTTTATTTTAAAATAATAAAGCCCCTTAAATTGTTAGAGTGCATTTAATTTAAAGCAGACAAGGAGTGTGAAAATTTCTGATCTGAAATCGTATTTCTTTTTTAGTTTTTTCTTTCTGTTCTTTTCTTCTAGTTCCTCGATTCTCTATCTTGTTTCGGCGACACCCCAATGTACATACAACATGTAGTTTTTTAGTTTTATTTTTCTGTTTCCTTCTCCGTTTATTACCATTTCAATACTTTGCATCACACTTTTATGTATATACATTCATGCATACATTATTATATCTTTTTATTTTTTTTCTATTTGGAGCGGACTATTGAAGGTTCATTTTTGTCTTTTTGCTCATTTCTTTGTTTTCGTAAACAAAAGCAGAGTTGTCGTTCTTCCTCAAAAAAATTTGAATTATTTATAACTATTATTTCATTTTCAATTCAAAAGTGATTAGCAACTTTATAAAATTTTGATTGTTTTATTTTTACATGATTGTTACTGCCGAGCTTTGTTTAATTAATGGTGTAATTAATTTGTGTACTAATAGTAATATGTGGTTTTATATTCATCGTACTAGAATCAGCAACTCTGTATTATGGCAAGTGTTGTATTTAAAAGAGAGAAATGTTTTTTGCTTTGCTTTCATCCATGGTGCAAGTATACAAGTTGAGTGCAGTAGCCCAGCTGACTGACTTTGTTTACAATTTACTTATGTCAAAAGTAATACTTTTTCAAGTATTTTTGATAATAGTACATTATTTTACACAAACAAAATACCTGTTGTTTCTGTTTTGTGTTGTATTTGTTGTCGATTGGCACTCACCTTGAGTAGGTGTACCATGCTTTCATCTTTGTAGTTATTTATATATCACTGGGTGATAGAAACATTAAGTTTGAATATAATTTAGTTAATTTGTAGTAAGCCTGTATTGAGCAGGGTTTTTGTAATTTGCGCAATTTTAATTATTTAAATTAATTTATTCATATAAAATAATTTGCGATAACAAGTTGAAATCAATATTGTAAGGTTTGTTATTTTTTTAGAAACAAACAAACCAAACTTGCGATTTATCTATGTGAAATTGTATTACACTTAAATTAAATAAAATAGCAAATTGAAATAGAAATATCAATTGTTACATAAACCTAGAAAATAATTTGTATGAGAACCAGACTTTCGACATATTGGTGAAAACATATTCAGGTCTATACGGGAATACGCGCTTCACTTCATCGTCATCGAACGTTCACTTTTGACATTAACGAGAGTCTGATAAATTCACCATAACCGTCCCATGCAGTGATTTATCGACCAAATCGACCGAAGTTGACTGAAAATAACACTAATTTTACCATAGTGAAATTTCGATCAAAATAGAATTCGATGTAACAATTGTCTATAACCACAGTCTGTGTCAATAACTATTGATAAACTACTAAAAAAAGGAAAATGTTAAAACTTTCATGTTATTTTAATAGGCCCCTGATAAACACAAAGTTCTTGTTGAAACAAATCTTTTATAGGTATCGGTGATATTTCAAAAACATCTAAAAAAAGCTGTCATTCAAAACTAGAAAATCTAAAATTAACTGGCAATGAGTTAATGAATTTAAATTCATCTAATTAGATGTGGCATATACATACATAGGTACATACATACATATCGACAGTTCAATTCCAAACCATGCTATGTCGACTTAGCATGTTTTTAATTTTTTTGCGTTTTCGAATTTAGATTTTTTCAACTTAAATTCTGTCAACTTTTGGTTGTGATTGGCTAGTCCAATCAATAGTTATAAACAACAAAGTTCTACCTCATATGGTTTTTTAGATATCGCCTGTAAGCTTTAGGAGCTTTTCCTGCAAAACTCACTTTTTAGACTTAGCATGTTTTGGAATTGAGCTGTCGATATGTCAAGTTAAGCTCATTTTCATTTACTCATTATTGAATTGTAAAAATATTATAATAACTGTATGGGCCATATATGGGCTCGAATATATAAATAGATAATAAATAAAATGAAAAATATAAAGAAACATTAATGATTCATATTTAGAGGCTTTTTTCGATGCTGTCCATAAACTAGATTCTTTCCAAAGTTTATATATTATTGAGTTCAATTTAATTTTTAAAAAATTAATAGTTTAATTCTGAAATTCTTATAATTTCCATACAAAATTTGCTTTATAAACCTCTTATAAACCTGTTGTAAGTTTTATGAATAAGGTGGTTAGTCTATAACCTAGACTATACTAGGTACATATATTTATTTTAATATAAAATCTAATAAACTAAAGTTTTCTCTTTCAGATATTAAAATGTTTTTGCATAATGGTAAGTTAATACTTTAAACAATTACCTCCTAAATATGATTAAAACAATTACATATGTATGTTAATTTAGTTTTGTTTCAAATTTTAAGTACTTTACTAACAAAATACAAGGTACATACATACATATATTTAAAATAATTTGAAACATAATTTATATAATACAAATTATATAAAAATAATTATTATTACATTGAAATATTGATTTAAATTATACACAAAACTAATATACATACAAAGAAATCAATGAAGAAAATGCAATCAATTTTGTATATTTAGTGTAGAGTTATTATATGTCATCAAAGGACACATTTTAGTTGGGAAAATATTTCACAAATTAAAAATGTATCGTATTGGTATTTAACATGATATTACTCATGAGTATATTTCTATTAAAATTTAAAAGAGTGGCAATAAATAGGGCTTCTTACTTCAAACGGAGCATTAAACAATCAAATACATACAAATGATGTCATGTTTGATTTTATTGCTTGATTTTTAATTAGAACCAAACACTATTACATTATTTTCATAAAATTCCGCTTATAACCAACGATTTTCCATACGCAAAAAGTATATTTTTTGGAGTTAATCTACAAATAATTCGCACGACTGTTGTCAGCTATGTTTGATTGTCTAATAAACGTTTTCTTGAAAATTAAATTAGAAAAATTTGTTATTTCTTTAAATACGTACACATGTACATACATATTAATACTTAAAATTATTCGTATTACAAAAGAAAAAAAAATAAACTTTGGACTTTTGAACTAATAAATATGTATCTTATGAATAACTTTTTGATTTTTTTCGTAACCACTCTAATATAGTTTTATAATTTTTATTCATCCAATTGACATTAACTTGTACATGCTCGACAATTTGTTGGGATAAACGACTGTTATCCTTTAACTCGTTTGTTACAAATGCTTCCAATTCATTTAAATGATATTTCGAATTTATACGTTTTGTGGCGAATTTTAATACGGTATTGAAATTGGTCATCGAGGAACCCAAACTAAAATAATTATAATAAAAAGTATTTAATTTTAATTGTGTGTAAATACAAAATATGTTCATAAGTATTAAATTAACTTACTATGCTTTTATGTCCTCCCAATTGTTGCGTATAAAATCGAATGCCATCTTTTGTCCCACAACATTTGACGATACAGCTGCAAATACCCGGTAAACATCTTGTTTTCGTATGCCCATGTCTCCGGCTATCGAATAACGTAGATATCTGGATAATATCCAGGGTTCCTTAGAACATCCTAAGGCTGTTAATATAATTTCTTTTTCAGTCGAAACACTCGTTTTCAAATAACGTTCAAATGCAAACTTCCATTCAGCATCAGTGCCATATTGTACGGCTGTACAGTAAACAATACCGCGTAGATTTGGTGAAATTCTAAAAAGAAATACAACACAAAAACCATTAATGTAATAAAACATATTTCCTATCACTTTAAAATAGTGAACAAATATAGTGCTAAATGTTTTATGCAACAGTATTCTACTTACGGATTATTTGCATCTGGATTAGGAACTTGCACCCAGTTTTGAAAATGTCTCACACTGTCCGATATACAATCCTGATGGCCTAAATGACAAGCCATATTTAAAATTTCCACACGCTTAAAGTGCTCTAACATATTATTCTCATCTGCAGAATCTCTGAAACCCAATTCGTTATAAACTTTGTCCACCAATTTCAACAGGTAGTTCTGTGAGTATAAGAATTAATTTAAAAATATATTTAGAACAAAAATATCTTTGTTAGTAGCTTTGTTTTACCTTAAACAAATCATAGTCACCCTGACTAACAAACATGGAATCAATAAATTGAAAAGCATTTACTGCGGCTTTCCAAGGCGCATGATCATCTTCATTTATTAAGTAACGTGTAAGATTTAAAGCCATTTCATAGCTTAAGTAACCACCTCTAGCCAAATTCATGGCATCGTCTATCAATTGCGCCCTATTCGATGGAGCTATTTGTTTAAAAGTCTTGACATTCATCAAGTGTTTTGTAATCGTTTGCCAATTTGAGAGCTCATAGTTAATGCGATAGTAGCCACTCTGCTGAATATTAAATATAAACCAATCGGATGTTGTTAGGTTGCGACTTTCAATTTCATAAATTTTCGATCTTGGAATCCAGGTTAAAGGTCGTGTGTTTTGAAAATCCAATTCGTCTGAAGTGGTATAGGTGATTGGTATCCACCACAAAGGATCCTCTTCTTCTACTTCATTGCTTTGGTTTTTCGAAGTTTCGTAAACGAAACGTTGTTGCTCCAAACGTATAACATTTGTATTGGGATGTTTTGAAACGTGTACTACTGGGAAACCCATTTGTAAAGTCCAAGTATCCATGATATCCTTGACCGTTGTATCACGATCTAATAGACCTTCGAGTTTAGCTTCCAAAGTCAAAGCGTGCCACAAATCATCTTGTTCAGCGGAACTATAGGCCCTGTAATTTTATTTGTTAAATAAATTTATCATATACATACAATGTTTTTATACTACTTACATTTCTTTCAAATAACGGTTTAAGCCACGCCGAAATATAGTGGAGGTTAAGAAGTGACTCATCATTCTTATAATAGTAGATCCTTTGCCATATGAAATGCGATCAAATATTTCTGTTATCTCTTCGGGATTACCCACCTCTACGGATATTTTGTGTGATGTGGATAAGGCATCTAATTGGAAAACATTTTGCAATTCATTAACCACAAATTGATCCATGGTTTTCCATTCGGGTTCTATGGCATCCACAGTTAAATATTCCATATAACTAGCAAAACCTTCATTCAACCAAATATCCGACCACCAACTGGGTGTTACCAAATTACCAAACCATTGATGGGCCAACTCATGACCCACAACCGAAGCTACACGTTGTTTATAAGTTGAAGCTGAAACGCCTACTTCAAACAACATGGTAGTTTCTCTAAATATTTCCAAATGTACATATTTTTTTATTATATATTGTTATAATTTAATTATATAAGTGTATTACATACCTGAAAGTTATTAGACCCCAATTTTCCATGGCTCCTGCTTGAAAATCTGGCAATGCAATCATATCTATTTTTGGTAAAGGAAATTTCAAATCAAAAAATTCTTCTAAGAATCTTAATATCTTTGGTCCAACGCTTAAGGCATATGAGGCGGATTGTATGGCATCGTGTCTAGCCCACACAGAGAAATTACCATCTGATAATTTACTGAAATCCGATATACTGTAGGCTACCAAATATGTTGACATTGGCAGGGATTCGTCAAAATAATCCCATTCATAATCTGGTAAATTTTCACTATTTAGAAAAATAAATAATTATTAGAATTGAACTTTATTGAAGTTACGAATTTCTATTCTTAATTCATTAATTTATAAATATACAGTCAAAGTCAAAATTTACTATACAGCACGTTTTTTCATCTATAAAGCAAAATATTTTTATTATAATAAGAAATATATAAGTTTGAATAAACTTAAAATTTAATTTAAGGTTTACTGTTTTCTTATTTTAAAAAAATTTTTAAAATTAAAATTGATTTCATGAAAATTTTGTGCGAAGAAGACATAAGTACCTAAGAGAAACTATTAAATATTCGTATACGAGTACAGTTGAAAGATAATAACACCTTATTTTATATGTATTACCAAAATCCGAAAATGAAAAGTAAATATTTTTATTTACAAGAGGTTCAGTCACGTCTCTAGTAATCTTGCCCCACTCTTCCGTTAAAGCTGTTCGGAGTTCATCTTTGGATATAATGCTTCTTCTTCTGATGTTCCTGTGTAAAATTTCCTACAGGTGCTCTATAGGGTTAAAGTCTGAAGATTGCGGAGGCACGTTGTACAATAGCCACTCCTCGACAATTCGGCGGTGTTTTGCGTCGTTGTCTTGCTGAAAGACCCATGCAGTTTCAGCACTTATTTTCAAATTGTCCTTTTAAATTTGTGAGTAATCTCGACTTTCATTGTACTTTCAATTGCTTTCCTGCAGCTGACAACACAATCCCAAGCCTTCAAAGACCCACCGCCGTGTTTTACTATATCACTAAGGTTCTGTGGAAGCAGCGCACTATTTCTTGTTCTCCAGACTTTTGCTCTTGGTTTTGAACCAAAAATCTCAAATTTACTCTCATCGCTAAATATTACATTATTCCAGAAAGATTGCGTAGAGGTTTTGCAAAGTCTTTACGTTTAGTACGATTTACTGCTAAAATATACGATTTTTTTCAAAGCGGTTTTTGTATTTTCTTGAGCTTTACTTCTTTCAATAACTTTTTGAACAGTTAAATGGCAACTGTTGACAATTTTAGCAATATCTGCCATAAATTTCCGTTGCTTCAATGGAACACTATTAAAACTTTAACCTCTACTGCCACGTTAAATTCGGTTCCTTATAACTATAATTTGCTAACTATTTACATACTTAAAAATTATTACTAATTTATTTATAATTGCATTTAAAAAAAGTGCTTAATGTACGATCATAACGGTACTTATTTTATTCTTAAAGTATTTTTATGTTCTCTATACTAAATATTGACTGCATTTTTAAAATCCTTTTTTTTTTGTTAGATCAAATTTGTAACATATTGTTACGTTTTTACCTTTTAAAACGGTGGTTTATTTGCTTTAAATAATTGCAAAATAAAAGCGTCAAGTAGCTTAAAGGAAAATTAAAACAATTAAATTAAAACTCTGTCTTTGACAACTCTTTTACAATGCACTTTAACACACACTTAAATTACAGTTTCAGAACGCTTTAATATTCATTAAACAATGACTCAAAATAAACTTCACTTTGAGTGGTCCTGTTATATATCGTTGGTCTCATGTAGAAAGGCCCTAACTCGCTATTTTTTCGAAATTTGTTTTTTTTGCGATTCCAATGCATTTAAAAATACACCTCCTCACAAAAATTTATTGCAATAGTGTAAAAAATAACGCTTTTATAAGCAGTTGTACAAAAAAAGTTACATGTTGAATATTACAGTTTCTATTATGTTTTTACCTTCTCCTGTAAAGTTTTAAATGTGCGAGTTTGGGCCTTTCTACATGCGACCATCGATATACAATAGCGCTATCTTCTAGTCATTTGCGGCGGCATCTAGAGAAGACAATCAAAAGTTCTTTTCTATTGCCGTTACAACTTAATGTTGCAATACTGCGTTTTATCAACAATGTTTATATATAGAAACTTCTACTATTGCAAATGTTGATTATCATATTGTATGTTGATAAACATGCTGTATTGATACCAGCCGTTACAAACCGTTAAATTAAAATTGAAATATGTATACATAATTTCAAAGAAAACTGTTAACTAAAGGTTAGCCTATCCGAAACAATTTTATATAAATAAATTTTAAAAATATCGACTTCTTTTAAAGATATTGTTCTTCACTGAAATTATTGTTCGCTGTATACTAAATTTTGACTCTGGCTATATGTTCCCAAATTAGGTCTTTGGTCACTAATGGTTTAGTGACACCAAATTAAAGCAATCTTTAATCCGAAATATTTATAAAAGTTCGAAAATGTTTAGATATTTGTACATACATACATATGTACGAGTAGGTACTTACTGTTTTTTAGTTTTAATAATTGGCATATTGGAAACTGTTGACATATGCTTGGGCCTCGCTATATTCAGTCTGAAATTTGCTTTCAATGCTGGCTCATCAAAACAGGGAAATGCTCTGCGTGCTTCTGTGGCCTGAAATTGTGTAGAGGCCAACCACCTTCAATTATTTGCCCACATTTCAAAAAAAAGAACAAAAGACTCAAACAAATTAAGGTAGCACAACACGAGTAATAGATATACGAGGTCTCATCAAAAAATAACCGTGCGTTACGTATGTTCGATTTTCGCATTTTTTATGTTATGTTGGTACACATGTCTGTTATATATGTTGGTAATATCAGCCAATTTGGATTGTCAGTTTGATTTTGACAGATAAAAAGGTTAGTCGTATTTTGGTATGCTCTTCGATTTTTTACTATTCGAAAAAATGGATCAAAGAAACTGTATTAAGTTTTCTGTAAAAAATGGCATTAAATGCGCAAGAACATTTGAAATGTTGACTGTGGCGTTTGGCGAGCCTACTATGAGCAGAACACAAGTTAAATTTTAAGTTTAAGGAATGTCAATGACGATGCTCATCCGGGTCGCCCGAGCACGTCAACAACCGATGAAAACATTGAAGCAGTGAAGAAAATGATTTTAGATAATCGTCGAATCACTATCTCAGAGAGGTTGCAATTTTTACGAATGTTTTAGGCATGAAAAGTGCGGTAGCGAAGATTGTTCCAAAATTTCTAAATTTTGAGCAATAACAACGTCGCATGGACATCGCTCAGGAGCTGTTGAACATCGTCAAAGACGATCCAGATTTCCTCAAATAGGTCATAACTGGTGACGAATCATGGGTGTATGGCTATGAATTTGAAACCAAAGCCCAATCATCCCAATGGAAACGTCCAGAAGAGCCAAGATCGAAAAAAGCACGTCAAGTTCGTCAAATGTAAAGGTTTTGCTCACTGTTTTCTTCGACTGCAATGGCGTGGTGCATCATGAATTCTTGCCACAAGGTCGTACGGTCAATAAGGAATACTACCTTGAAGTTATACGCCGTTTGTGCGGAAAAACCAATCATGGATTTTGACCCATGATGACGCACCAGCTTGAAAAAAATTTAAAATGACGGTTATTTTTTGATCAGACCTCGTACATAAGTATTTATGCATAGAAAAGTTGAAACATGTTTAATAAGTATTGAAATACAACAATCTCAACAATCTTCATTCCACCAACCAGCCAACCAACACACCCACTTACCTTGTTTCATTTTGCACCTTGTACGAACTACGATAGAATCCTTGTAAATAGTCTTGTATTAAGCCACTAAATTTGATTTTAATTGCGTATTCGGTATTTCTTAAAAGTTTGTCATACAATTCAATAATGAAAAATTGTTTGGCATCCAGTAAATATTGCTTGCGTATGCGTAAATTAGCAACTCCCTCATTAGCAACAGCTCCACTGCCCACATTCGTGCTATTGGAGCGCTTCTTATCGGATGTCCTTTCAAGAGGCTGTATGGCAACATCATTCTTCGTAATATCCAAATCGATGGCATGCATTGTTACGTTGTAACAATCCTCCAGGACTAAAATGTTTATGTGAATTTCACCATTAAAGGTAAAATTGCCCTCATACAAGTAGGGCTCCAATGAGATATTGTACTTTAGAGGTTTAATTGAAGTTGGCAAACGTACATCTTGCTCGTATGTACGTTGCGTTAAATCCGTGGCATTTTGCTCGTTGTCTTTGTGTCTCATCGGTACAGCAGTGCATATGATATCTTCATCTTCATTGGGTATCAACTCATCACATGTTGCAAAATTATAGACCACTAAGGAGACCGTGAGTAAAGTGCAGACAAAGAATGCTCCCAACAGTAGTAGAGTGCTGCATGACAATGTGTATCCTCTTCTGTGGGTGATGAACTGCGTAGTTGTGGCGTTGTTGCCACCCGATCTCTGTGAATCCATATTTAAATTTTCATGCGGATGGGTAACCATACCAACCTGCCCAGCAAGCCAGGTGTTTGTTTTTTATATTCAATTTGGAATTGCAGTGCTGAAAAACACTTGTTGTAATTGTTATTACTTTTGTTGTGTGTGTAGGTATGTATAATAATCTCCCCCTTGTGGTTCGTGGCTCACATTAAAGGCTATAAATATTCGAAAAAAATAAATAAAACAAGTAATAAAATTTTTTAATTTATTTAGTTAGTTCACTATATAAACATATACTGCCGTATTTATAAAAAATAAAGTAGACTTGAAGTGTGCTTGTAAACAAAATTTTCATACAAAATTTTCTTAAGTCTACTTCAATTTTTTATAAATACGGGCATTAGTGTTGTTAATTTATTATTTGCAAAATATTATCTTTTCTTATTTTGGCAAACTATTAAAATAATTATTTTTCCTTAAACAAGAAATACAAATGGAAGCCATTTTTTTTTATATCAGATCAGACACATTTTGACCGTATCAAATATTCAGAAACATTACAAAAATTACTTTCTCGATGAGTCGACAACTGACTGTGATAACACACGCATTACGCAGATCAGAATCGTTAACTGGTATTACACTAAAAACAATTACAACTTATGGCCGAATTCACAGTCTTTAGTTAGCTAATGACAAAGACTTAACTAATGATTCTTTATTCGCAATGCTTAGTTTGCCATAAGAATAACAAGTATTAGTCAAAGAACAGTTAGTATATTAGTTTACCAATGGTTAACTAATGACTGAGAATTCGGCCATTAGTGGTTTATTTTCTTATTTCTTTCAAAATTAAAAACAAAACAAAAACATTTAATTACAAAGACAAATAATAATATTATGAGCGAGCATAATGCTCCAGAAAATACATAATAATATTAATATTGTGAATAACAACAGTTAATGTTAAAAATATAAGAAAAATAAAAAACAATGAAATGGATTCGTCCACAAAAAAACATTACATAAACAATTATTATGCAGTTCTTGATACTAACAATGACACACAATGTGATCAAAACTAGAGCAGTGTCGTTTATGAACGAACGGGTTATAATGAACGGATCACTTCATTGAACGAAATGATCCGGTCATTTAACTGCACGGTTTTCGTTCAATAGTGTACGGATCAGCTGCTGTTTATCAAAAGACAAGAAGAAAATCACATTCAATAAGGGTTGTATTCATTGAACGAATTGAATAAATGAATCAGTCTTGGATAAATGAACGAAAATGACCGGTCACTGAAATGAATGACCGGGCACAACTCTAATCAAAACCTACTAAAAAAAATTTTAGAACCAAGTGAAAGAGAACAATACAATATCTCAAAAATTAAATACAGCTATTTCAGCAATGAATCAAGTGCAGAGCAGCGATGCCAACTTACATAGTCCTTTTCGGGCTAGATTTAGCCCGATTTTAGTCACTCAAAACGCGAAAAAAGAAAATTGGCCCTAAACTAAAAAACGCATAAATCTAGCACGTTTTACAATTATCTTTTAGCCCGTTATTACTTTTTGCTCGATATGGCTACATTTTAGTTTTTTCGTACTTTTTCTTCCTTTAATCTAATAATATAGAAATAATGCTATTGGTAATAACCCATTCCTTAAACTGTCCAGTTTTGCCAAAGACATGTTGACATATCCGTACTCAAATGCAGAAGTTGAGAGGAGTTTTAGTGGCATGAATTTATTCAAAAATAAAATTAAAAACAAAATGTCATTAAATATGTGTAACAGTTTAATACACATTAAATATAGCCTAAAAAGAGATAATGTATGTTGTTCAAACTGCAAAATACCTGACGAAGTGTGCTCAAAAATTAATTCGAATGAAACATATAAAAAAATCTAAATATTTTATTGATAGTGTCTTATGGACTGAAAATGATGATGAACAAGAAATCGAAATTTTGTTCAGTAACGACTAATTTTAAATGTATACTATTTAATACTATGTATTTAATATACGTATGTACCTTATTTATTAAAATGTAATATGAAATGTAATTACAATATGTATGTATCTCATGGTAGTAATTTTTTTCTAATAAATTATTTTATAAAAATGTGTTTGTTGTTTTGATTTTTAAAAGAAACATTCGTACTTTATCGAAAATTTTGACAGGATGTGGCTTTGAACGGATTTTTTTTTCCATTTAGCCCTTTTTTTAAAAATGTTTACGCGTTTTGAGTCTCAAAAGTTGGCATCACTAATAAGAATGTTTCATCAACAAATAAAAATACTGATACAGTGGTTAATAGTATTAAAAATGTGAACAAAAAAGTCCCACCAATAAACATTGTTGATATTGAAACAAAACATTTAATTGAATTTATTAAAAATGCGTTAAAAATCAATGAATTTAAAATTAAAGAATACCGAAATAAAAAACTATTATTTATGAACAATATTAATGATTTCTTGAGAGTAAAAGCTTACATAGAAAAAACAAAAACTATATTTTTTACGTTTACACCGAAAAGGTTAAAAACTAAATCATATTTACTTAAAGGCCTTGAGGCCAATATACCCACGGATGAAATATTAAATGAACTAAGTAAATTTCAAACTGAGGAATTACAAATTATAAAAGTTAGTCAATTCACTACTAAAAAATCTGCTGAAAAAGCTTACAATCTACCAATTTTTATTGTGCAAATCTCTCCAGAAAGCAACATAAACAAGGTAAAAAATATTAAGGCCCTTCTACACTGTTGTGTGACATGGGAACAAATTAGACGTTCTGAAATAACTCAATGTCGTAACTGCTAAGGTTTATTCATAGTGCAGCAAATTGCTTTCTTGATACAAAAGGTGTTAAATGTAATTCAAGCCATGAGAAAGGAAAATGCCCTGTAAATGATGTATTATCTGATGAGAAAGACAAACTATATTGTGTCGTGTGCAACAAATGTGGTCATCCCGCTTCTTATAAAGGTTGTGAGGTTTATAAACAACTACAACAAAAACTAAGATTAAAGAAAAAATCCTTCTTAGAAAATAATACTACTAATATTAACAATACATTTACTAACGTGAACGCAAGCTTTGCGCAGGTTGTTAGAGAAAATGAAAATATAAACACAAACCCAAATATTATTAATGAAAATTGTAATAATTCATTTCTAATAGAATTAAAAAATATTATGATTAATTTAAATAATCAAATAGCTAATTTGCAAAAACAATTACATCTACAAACATCTCGTATAGATACAATTTTTAAAATTGTAGGTATATAAATATGGATAATAATCAAAATACAATCTCAAAAAATTTAAAAATTATACACATAAATGTAAATTCTTTAATAGCTATAAGTAGAAGATATAATCTACAACAATTTCTTAATATACATAATCCGGACATTGTTCTTTTGAACGAAACAAAATTAAACTCTAATCCGAATACCAATGATCTCTAATAAATCAATTTATATTATTTCAGCTTATTTTTCTTCGGGTAATAATGACTCAATTATAAAAACCGAAATTCATAAACTATTTGATTCTTTAAAATTACAAAACACGAATAACTATTATATATTAGCAGGTGATCTGAACTGCAGACATACAGATTGGGGTAACCCAACAAACAATCAAAAAGGAAATAAACTAAAAGAATGGTTAACAGATAATGAAATACTGGATCTTATTTAGACATTTGTATTGCAGATTGTAGGCTTTACATTCATATAGAAAACAATACATTAAATAACCTTGAAACTATAGATTTCGATAGTGATCATAATGCTATTCAGATTAAAGCTTCCATGAACAAAGAGCAACAAGAGTTTGTATTCATTGCAGAGACCCAAATAACAAAATACAATTTTAAGAAAACTAATTGGAAAAAAATCCAGAATAAAATTAATAATAAATTACAACTCGAAACAAAAATTATAAATGATAGAAATTTATCAAACTCTGAAATTGATTCCCATGTGCGCCGACTAAACAATATAATTGTGGACTCTATGGAAGAAATTATGCCAAAATATAAAAACATCGACTCATTGACAAAAAAAAAAAAAAAGCCAACAAAATTATAGAAAAGCTTCATATAGTAAAAAGTAAAATTTTAAATTGCATTAAAAAACATAATAGATTAGAACATACTCTACCTGAATCATCACTAAATTTATTAAAGACTAAAGCTAGATTTACACGATTGAAATTTTCTTCAAAATTGCTCTTCAAAATGCTTCAAACTCGTGTAAACAGAAAACTTTCAAGTTGGTATTAATAAATATATTCAAGAAAAGTTAACAAATATAGATCCAAAGGATTCAGTTTATATGTTTAAAGAAATAAAAGAGAATTTCAGGAAATTGAAACCCTTTCATCTTCAGAATATCAAAATAACAGAAAATTCAGAAAACATATTAAACCTGGGTTGTTGGTTGAATTTACATATGTTGCGAGAAACACCACTTTCTCTCATCAAAATTCTTTATGTTCTCACCCTCTGCACCACTGCAGAGGTTCGAATCCTAAGCCAAGGAAAAATTATCAATAAATTTTAATAATAATTTTCATGTAACAATTCCTACCTTCAGTAAAAATAATTTAATGTAAATTAAATTTAATGAACTCGAGCCTAAATAAAGAAATATCAAAAAATTAGTAAAATATTTGAAATTTGTATTAATAACAATATTAATGCGTTCTGCAAAGAAAAAAATTTAATAAATGAAAAACAATTTGTAATTATTAAGGAGTTTCCTTAAGGCTAATTTGGTCAAATGTTTGTTTCCAAACGTAAATAAAAAACTTGTTCGATTTTTATTTTATTTTATTTACCCAACGTTTCGTTAGTTTTATTCTAACGAACGAGACCCCTGCGTTCTAAATAATAGCTTTGGTTGTTTGGTTTGGAATGTTTTATATTCCACAATAACTGCTATACATTTGTTGACTTCAAATATTAATTGGCACTGGCATAAGAAACTCTGTACGGGAGCATGCCTAATAGACATGGAAAAAGCATTTAATAGCGTATGGATTCTAAAACTCATATTCAAATTAAATAATTATAAATTTCCAATATCCAAAATTGTATTAATATATAATATGATTACCAATAAAACCTTTAAAGTGTTTCATATAAATTTAGAAAGTAAGAATTCTTTTACAATTAACGGTTTAAAACAAGGTACAGCGAACTCACCAACTCTTTTTAATTTATTTATACTAGACCTTTTGAGCGAAATTGAAAACATTATAGCCTTCGCAGATGATATTATAATATATTGAAAAAATAAATCAAAATCTTCAAACAAATTTTAATACGGTAGAAAAATATACAACGGATTGGATGATGAAAATTAATACTAAGAAATGTGAAACTATCCTATTCAGACCACCAGTTGATAAATGTAATGCTAATGTAAAGAAAAATTGGAAACAATTTGGAATCAAATCTAATTCAAATAATATTAATATCCCAAATAAGAATACAGTTAAATACTTAGGTATTTACTTAGATAAATTCTTATATTTTAATAATCATATAGAAGAGATAATAAATAAAGCAAGAAAAGCTTTTTTCATATATAAATCCTTATTCTACTCAAAATAATTTAAACCGAGAGTTAAAATTGTTATGTACCAAACATTAATGAGACCAATAATTACTTATGGTTCAATATTTCACCATCATATATGGAAAAGTTAAGAGTGTTTGAAAGAAAATGTCTTCGAGCTTGTATATATAAATTTAGATCTTCAGAAAGCAATTATGTAAAATATATATCTAACAATAATTTATATAATTTATCAAATGTTAAGAATCGATCATTTTATTAACTATTTAATAATAAAACATTTCATAAGATGTATAACATGTTTAAATAATATTTTAATAATGGGTCCATATTACACAAATGAAGAGTATATTATTGATACATTAGAAAAAGGATTTGTTACCTCCAGAAGCCTTTTTATATTTAGATACAATTAATATTATACAAAATGAAAACTTAGTCCCGATATTTTATCATAACTAAAATTTCATTGTTCTATATCTTTTTTCAAAGCTCTGGCGTGCCTTCAACAGACGGACATGGCTAGATCGTTTTAGAATCTTATAGAACCCAGAATGTATAGACTTTTTGGGTTCTGCTTTCTGGGACGTGCTAACGTGAAACGTGTTTGTTGTAACTCAACGACAAATAATTTTAGATTTAGTACAAGTATAGGTAATAACGTATCTTGTACTATTCGAAGACTAAAGAGTAAACAATTTTGGTGGCTAAATCTATAATTGTTTTACTATTTTCTTTTATTCTTTTGACAATCTTTTTTTAATTCTAAAAAATGTTTTTTTTTGTTTTTTTTAAATTTTTCATTGCAATAAAAAAAACATAATCTATTCTTCATTTCCAGTACATAAATTATATCATATACCCACAAAAGTAACTATTATTAATATTATTTATACTAGAGAGCTCTTGTATGGGGCATTGTATAATCTGAATTTATATTGTTAATAGTGTTTATGTAGTTTAATATATATCAATATGTAAATAAATAAACGTTTAAAAAAATAAAAAAGTTACTTTCTCGATAGTATTAAGCTCTAATAAATTTTTGTACAAATAGTAAATTAATTGCATTTGATAAAACACTTGTGTTGCACACTTTTTTGTTGTAGCTAAATGTTTAGCGTTAAAAAACGCGCAAATTAGTATGTATGTATTTATATTTTGACGCCAAAAATATGAATGACACACACATTTTTTTTTTTGACTGTAAGTTAAGGTTCCCTGACTAGCGGGGTTATCAATTTAATACCAATCAGCTTGTTTTGCATACAATTTAATGTTTACTTTAGGAATTTTTTATAATTTTTTCCCAAATTGATATGTATCTGACTATACGTATTTGCTAATTAAGAGTAAATAAAATACTCGTAAATTAATGTTATTCAGAAAAACACCGTTTACAAGTTAAATATTTAAAAAAAAATATTTTGAATTTAAAATTTTGTATTGCTTATAAATAAGTACTTACATGTGGTCCCTCATATTTCAGAAAAGCGATCCCAATATATATAAAATTCTAATACTTAATGGCTGTATATAATTCTATAAATAAGAAAAAGAATTCAATTTCGGAACAAAATATTTTAGATTCAAAATTGATTTTTTTAAATACAAAAAAATCAACCGACTGAATTAGACTGTTTCCACAATATGATTTTATCTACAACGCATTTCTGTTTTAAACTGTTATTTAAAAACGATCAAAAAGTTGAAAACTATAAACGAACTGTTTCGAAATAGTTTTTGTTAAATATTTCTTTTTATATCCACCCCTAAAGGTATATTAAGTTTGTTATTCCGTTTGTAACATATCGAAATATTGGTCGTAGAACCCAAAAAGTCTATACATTCTGGGTTCTATAAGATTCTAAAACGATCTAGCCATGTCCGTCTGTTGAAGGCACGACAGAGCTTTGAAAAAAAGATATAGAACAATGAAATTTTTACCAAACATTCTGCGTTCCAGCGAAATGTTTGGTATTGAAAATCAGTTTTATGTAGGATCAGATTTATAGACCAAAGTTTCAGAAAACTTCGATATTTTTCAGATATTTTTTGAAAATTTCTTTAAATATAATAAATCCGAAAATCACTTAAATGTGGATAATATCTTAAAAACATCACTATCAAATTGAAATTCAACACAAATCATTCACTTACTTATACATATAAAACGTCGTACATAATTTCATGCTAAATGGTTCATAATAGGTCATAGCTCTCTTATGAGGACTACTTAAACATCCATATCGAACCGAAATTTTATACAGACTAGTTATAAGAATGTAAAAAAATACTATTGGCTTTTGTAAAAATTCGTCTATAATTGGCCATGTACTCCCTACAACGTCCACTTTCACAATTGTGACGTTTCAAAAAGTTTAAAAGTAAATCGTTGCACGCGGCAAAAATACAAACAAAGGGCATTTCTGAAAGAAAGTGATAAATATAAAATGTGATTATCTCGTGCATAAAATTCTTGTAAATAATGTTATTGAGATCAAATTTAAACAAAATAAACTTCAAATAAATAGAAATTACGGTACAATATTTTTTGGCGATCACCTCATAATAGTTGATAGAATTCATGTAAAGGATCCGCAAAATAAAAAAGCCAGGGGCCTTATCGCGGCATTCGATGGCGTATAAATGAAATTATAATATACATATAAGTATTTATAAACATATGTATGTATGTATGTACATTAGGGTGGTCCAAAATAAAGTTGCGGATGTTCCCAATATAAAAATTTGATTAATTTTAAGACTACGTTTCTCAATTTTTTAGTCCTGGGGTCAATATTTGGTGAGCTGTACAAAGGATAAAAAAGTCCTTTTTCGAGGTTTTTTGATTTTTTTTTTCACATTTCCCCCAAGGGAACTATATGTAAATGTTGTATCATATGAAAGGCCTTTGAGAGGCGCATTCAATGGGTTATCAAAAATTAGAAAACTATTTTTTTTAATTCAAAAATTTTGAAAATTTCCGAAAAAATTTTAGTGTTTTTTATTTTTTCATAGAATTTACTTAAATAAATAGTTGAAATTTCTTGATTATAAACATCATGCAATTTAACCCAAATGGGTTTCCCCGTTTTTTAGCTAATAAAATTTACGTTATTTTAATACCCATTACATTAACGAATTGAGTTAACAGAGATTGTCAGATAGGGAAGAATTTAGGTTTTAAATAAAAATTAATAAAAATTTTAATAGATAGAATTTTAAAAAACGGGAAAAACTATTTGGGTTAAATTGTTTATAATCAAGAAATGTCAACTATTTATTTAAGTAAATTCTATGAAAAAATAAAAAAAAATCTAAAATTTTGTCTGAAATTTTCAAAATTTTTTAATTAAAAAAAATAGTTTTCTAATTTTTGATAACCCATTGAATGCGCCTCTCAAAGGCCTTTCATATGATACAACATTTACATATAGTTCCCTTGGGGGAAATGTGAAAAAATCAAAAAACCTCGAAAAAGGACCTTTTTATCCTTTGATATTTTTTTTTTAATTTTTGATAACCCATTGAATGCGCTTCTTAAGTACCTTTCTTATACACCAAATTTACATATAGTTCCTTTGGAATAAATGTGAAAAAAGTCAAAAAACCTCTAAAAAGGACTTTTTATCCTTTGATCAAGCTCACCAAATATTGACCCCAGGACGAAAAAATTGAGAAACGTAGTCTTCAAATGAATCAAATTTTCATATTAGTCGGGAACATCGATACCTTATTTTTGCTCCATACAAACGGGGCCACATATGTTTTCTTTATGTCAACAAATTATTGAGTTGAAGGAAATTGTATATTATTAGGCTGTTAGGTAAGGCAAAATGTAATATTTTATCGTACTATTTTACATAAGCTAAATAAATCTAACACTAAAGGAGATTCAGAATACTTGCTTGAACCATGGTTGTTGACTGCATGTAGAAATCCCAGTAAACCTCTGGTGAGGACATCTCGAGTGATGCAACTTTCTTGATTATTAGATATCGAATGCCATCATCTCAAATTACGATACTTTTTATTCGATATCAAATATAATGCACAACAATTTCAATACATTCTGCGGCGATTAGACCCCAGTATAATTACCGTTACCGATACAAAATGCAACAAAAATTTGTTTTAAGAATACATAGATCTCACAACTGGTATTTGGTAGTGGCATATAAGATTCGGCACAGCCGAATATAAACTCTTACTTGTTTTCATTTTATAATATACATACGAGTATGTATGTACAATGTAAATACATTGTATGTGGGTAAGTCTATTAAAACAATTTTAATGTTGACATCTTTATTTTTTAAGTTATTTATTCATTCGTAAAAAATTAACAAAATTTACCACAGAAAATAAACAATTTGTTAAAATTATTTTATAAGCATGTGTGTAAATAAAATAAATAAATAAAAAAAAATAATTAATACCCGTATAATTGTGAAATAAACTTCCAGTTATATAAATAAAAGCCGTGTATTTAAATAGGCATATAAGTAAGTATATCTTACAATCTATATCGTATTATTATTATTAACTATACCGTATGACTAATAAGCTTTCCCACAAATTACATTTTGTCTAAAATTTTTTTAAATGTATCAAGTGTACTTTGTCATACTGTATGTGTTTTATTTAGATGTACAATTTGAATACGACTGTTAAATAATAAACGATAATTGAATTTGTTTACAAATAATTTGCAAATGATTTATAAACTTTTCTAACAAAACAAAAATATTTATTTTATTTTCACTTTTTGTTTTTACAAATAAAATATAAATTAAATTTAGTTTAGAGCATCACAAACATCTTTATGTCATTTTTTCATACCACTTTGAAATGACATTTTCTATATTTTCAATTTGAAATCAAATAAACTTACCAATCAATGTGATTATTATTATTTCTGAAACAAAATCTATTTATTATTTAAAAACTCAATAATAAAAAGACGGCCTTAATTTGTGATCACTATTATTTCTCATTAACAATCGCTTTAGTTAAAATTCTCATGATATTTAAAATCATTAATATCTTGGCGAATACGCGTTTAATTGAAAATAGGGACTCAATCTGTGATCACTAATATTTCTCAATAAAATTTAATGCGAAATTCTCATAATATCTGAAATCCTTAATATTTTAGTAAATACAAGTAAGAGTATGCCGCATCTTATATACACATCACCAAATCACCTATTATGGAGATTTATAAGAGATTTATGAGCATTTAAGTAATTTCCGGAAATAGACTTGCTATGACGGTTACGATCAAATATGTACCGATCATCCCGAAATTTGGTACGACAATTTAAATGTATATTCTGATTATGTTGGTAAAATTTCAACTTGATAGTCATTTTGATAAGAGATTTATGCGAATTATAGTGATTTTTGGAAGGGGACTTTATATTGGGGCTACGTTCAATTATGCACCGATTATTATGAAATCTAGTAAGAGGATTTTGATGTATATATGGATTACTTATGTAGAATATCGACTTCTTAGTGATTTTAATAAGAGACGCGAATTTTATTGATTTTTGGAAATATGTTTTATATGGGGGCTACGTTAAAATATGGACCGATCATCATCATAGTGAGATGGACGATTTTTGTATATATGTATATGGACTATTTGTGTTGAATTTAAACTTAATAGTGGGGTTTGTAAGAGATTTATGCCCACGTATGTGATTTTCGGAACTGGACTTTATATGGGGTCTTTGGTCAAACATGGACCAAACAAAACAAAATTTCGTTTTGCACTTATTTTTGCTGAATTTTGTATTAATATTTCAATTTTATAGGCATTTATTTATCATTAAGCCATTATTCGGGAAGATATTTGTATGGGGGCTATTAGAAATCATAGACCTATAACTTACTATTTTCCTCATGCTTTTTTGTTTTATCATAAAAATAACGTGTACAAAATTTCATGGCAATATCTGCAATATATTTAAAAAATCCAAGATAAATGTTAAAAAATATCAAATTTTTATGGAGGTTTTCTCACATTTTGGTCCATAACTCTTGTTCTACTTTACCGATTTTGCTGATTTTCAATACTATAAACTATAAGACGGTTTTTTTGTAAACTTCGTTGATTTTGGTTGTGTCTTTTGGACGTGAGAGTGTTTTACACAGACAGACGGGCATAGCTCAATCGATTTAGAATTTCATAAGTATCAAAAATATATATACTTTTTTTGGGTCTCAGACGAATATTTCTTAGTGTTACACACGGAATGACAAACTTATATATACCCTAATTATCCACTTATGATGGTGGAAATTCTCATAATATCTAAAATCCTTAATATCTTGGTTAAACTTGTTTAATTTGAAAAAGGGTCTCGATCTGTGATCACAATTTTTATAGTATTTAAAATCCATAATATCTTGGTAAATACGTGTTTAATTAGAAAAGGGGCCCAATCTGTGACCACTAATATTTATCATCAAAACTTGATTTTTATATGAAATTCTCATAATATCTAAAATCTTGTAAACTTCGTTGATTTTGGTTGTGTCTTTTGGACGTGAGAGTGTTTTACACAGACAGACGGACAGACGGACATAGCTCAATCGATTAATAATTCCATAAGGATCAAAAATATATATACTTTGTTGCGTCTCAGATGAATATTTCTTAGTGTTACACACGGAATGTCAAACTTATATATGCCCTCATTTCCCACTTATGATGGTGGAAATTATCATAATATCTAAATCTTGTTAAATACGCGTTTAATTAGAAAATGAGTGTCAATCTGTGATTGATGTCAACGTGAATGCACATATATCTTAAAGTTGTGTATTATGTTTGTAATTTCATATGAAACTGACTTATTAAATTATTAAAAACTTGCCTCTTAAGATCAATTAGTAATAATACATATGAACTTAAACTACAAATTTTATAGCTTATTTCGTAACAGCAAAGCAAATCGCATTTAGTTAATTAAAAACAAACTACGCTCATCTTAATTGAAATAATTGTATGTATGTGTCAAAGTTTCGTCTAAGGGTTAAATGTTAAAAAATGACATTGCCATTCATTCAACCATTCATTGATGCACTCGGGCTATAATTTTATTTTTCATTAATTTTCTACTATTTACTACAGTTTTTACAAATTGGATTTTATTAAACTTGTTTGTCATATTTGTGTATAAATGTATATGTACATATGTATATTTAGGTTTATGCAAAAATGTTTAAATATGTATATAGTTTTTTATGATATAATATAAAATTTATTAAATGTTGGCATGTTATTTTTGTATCATATCCACTGTGCACTGTGTACGTAACGAACTTATTCATCGTTCAAGATATACGTACGTAATATTATATTCTGAAGTATACAAGTTCAATATTTAATTAACATATTGCTTTGTTAATTTAATATTTAAATTGTTGTTTAGCAAAAACTTAGCAAAAATTTACTTTTAATTATTCATCAACAATCATCGTCAAAATCATTATTATCATCATCGACGCGTACTATTGAATTAATCAATTAAACTCATACAAATCCGACGTTTGATGAGTAAATTTTAAGAAAAAAGAAGATATTTCATTTAAAATTGTTTAATACATACTTATTTGTTAATTTGTACTGACTTGTATGAGTAAAAGCAACTAAATAAAGATTTATTTATTATTTTTTTTTTGAGCAGTTTGTTTTTTTTTCCAGTTACATTTCGTTGGTAATTTTTGTTAAGACTACTTTTAACTGAATTTAAAATTACTTTTTCCATCAAGTTTTATTTATTTTACCTAAAGAAGTGTTTTTTTCTGTTTTATTTTGGAAAAATATTTAACACTTTCATACTAATTGAATATTGGTACGGAAAGCTTAACATTGGTGTATACGAGTATATACATGCACTACATATTGATTTCAAATTCGTGCTTAAGGCGTAAGTTTTTAAAGTCCAAACGAGAAGTATAAGTAAAGCGTGATCCATTTCGAGGTTCTCTACATTTTAAAGAAAAAAAAAACAGAAAATTCAAATTTAATGGGGAATGTTTAATATCATTTGAAAGAACATTCTTTGGCATTTATTTTTTGAAGATTATGTCTATCAAATGTTGGCCGTTGCTAAGTCGCAGATGGTCTAGCCATTGAGTCCAATTTTCGAGGACTCGTTCGAGCATTTCGGCTGTTAACTGGCGAATGACACGCGTGATGTTTTCCTCCAAGGCCTGAATCGAAGCGGAATTGTCCGCATAAACTTTAGACTTTACATATCCCCTTATCCTGCAGGAGAAATTCTAACGGTGTGATATCATACGATCTTGGTGGCCAATCAACCGGCACAAAACGTGAAATATTATGCTCACCGAAGTGTTCTCTCAATAAATTCATTGATTGATGCGATGTGTGGGAAGTCTTTACACTTTCAATTTAAGATCTCGACGTAAAATGCGCCAAGTCTTTCCATACGTCAGTCCGAGTTGCTGAATCGAATCGACTCTCAGCTACGGCGGCTATATTTTCTTCACAGCGTGCTGGGCGTGGTCTATTCGGTGAAATATTATCCAATAATGAATGCTGGGCCTCAATGTGGGTGATGATGAATTTTCGTAATAAAGTAGAACGATTTGTAAACGTTGTTCAGACGTCCATTATGAAATGCCAAACAATACTAAACAAAAAACAAACCCTTCTCATGAAGGTGAAGGGTATAATAACATGACAGCATGACATAACTCACACATGATCTGTCAAAAAAATGCTATTGAAAAAAGTATCTCTACTTGAATCACTCTATATTATTCAGGTTTTAAGGTAAAAAAATAAAAATAAATAAACTTTTACATCTGAAACATAAAATTGTTTTATTAAAAACATATTTCTTCTTTAACATACATACCCTATTTGCTTTTTTCCATCTCTATCATTGCCATTTCACATCATGACTACTTCATCATTTATTCTAGATCAATGCAACATTTTTCACAATCCTTATGATTACAACTATCTGAAATGATCTGAACGCTATTCATCACTTGCAAATTTTCGATCGTATTTCAAAAAATCTGTCTGCAAAAGTTTTCTCCTTAACCCATCCATAATCTTGAAAAAGTATTACTTTTGACATAAGTAAATTGCAAACAAAGTCACGCAGCTGTGCTACTGCACTTACCTTGTAAAGTTACACCATGGTAGAAGCTTTAGCAATTGTTACAATTAATTCAATGTCGCTTGAAAATTCACAATGATATGGTTTATCTGTGTAAGCTAATTTTCGTAAAGTTCGTGATATTTTCAGTCAATATTATCGTCCTTCGTCGATAAATTTGTTCTTCTGAAAATCTAAGAGCAATTGTTGGGAAGCCTTTGCATGCTGTACATAAAACTATATGGTGTGCTATTTATTCTATGATAATATGGATAACACTGGATCTAGTCACATGTGTATTCTTAACATCATCTTCCTTTTTCATTGTAGATGCGCCATAAAAACTTAGACCATTACCGAGCCGCCGCCATGTTTTTAAGTCTTAGTAACAAATTTATTACTAAAAGCTTCGTTCTTCGTTCTCCCTATTTTTTGTGTTGTTTTTACTCCAACAGTGACAACAATGACAGCTAGTTGCGGCCAGAAACAAATTTTCTCAAAAGAACTTTTTACAATCAGGTATGTGATGGAAATCAAAAACGAGTGAGTTTTTGAAGTCCATTTTAAAGTATTTCTAATCAAACTTTTAAAATTTTTGTTTTAAGATTCTCTGTAATAGCAAATTATCTTTATATTTTGTGCGATAAAACTGTTTCAATACAGAAATATTACGAAAAAATTAACTTCTAAAACTCACTCGTTTTCGTTTTCGATTTCCATCACATGCCTGAATGTCTTCGCTTTATTTCATATTATAATATGAATGAAATTCTCATGCCTCTTGTATCGAAGCAGTGTCAACTTTTGTTAAGTCGGATAATTTGAACATCATAGTAAGTTAAAGGAAACAATGCTAAAAAAATACCCCTAAACATTAAAGAACAAACAACCAAGTATTGATTTCAGTCAGAGTAAATAAACACATAATTGTCAATAATAAAATTTTGCTTAAAGGATAAAAAAAATTACCACAACTGCCAAAAATCTAAAAATATTTTCATACTTATTTTTATTTGTCATTAATACACAGTTTCACTTCCTGTTTTAGTACCTTCTTATATTCACAAAACAATTTCGTTTGACAATTAATATTAATCACGTTGTCATTATTATGATTATGCAGAACTTAACTAAATTACATACATACATACTATATATCTTAACTATGGGAACACCATGTAAAAATAAAGAAAATCCATCCACTGCTGGCTGACACTGTTTCTGTTTGTGAATTTTGTAATCTTATACCTTTTACGAGTAGATGCGGGTAAGAAATACTATCGCAAAATAATGTAACATGTTCACAAATATGTATAAAATCCTTATATACATATTTACTATTCCTTAAGTTGTTGGTTGTACTTTATGTTTCTTAATTAGTTACTAGTGGGTTTAGTTAAAGTTTCAATTACCTCAGGGAAATTTTATACCAAATTACAAATAACCCACCACAACCGCATAAAATATTCCACACTTGTAATTATATTATTTATACTATTTAAAAAAAAAACTAAAAAAGAAAACATTTTTGTATTGTATTATTTGTCAAGGATAATGAATTGTAATATTATAGTGTAATTTCCTGTTCTGATTATATTTGATTTCCTTGCTATTTTTAGGGTAAACGATGTATTTTTGGCTCAAATGCACTTAAGACATTTATATATGGAAAATAATGTGAAAACAAATCGAAAATGTGGGAATTATCTTTATTGCCTACACTACCATAGTAGGAGGAGTATATTGGGTATAAATATTTGTCCAACACCCACCTTAAATTTTACCGATAGACTCAGAATTAGTTTCTGAGTCGATTTAACGGTGTCCGTGTATCCGTCTGGCCAGCTGGCTGTCCATGTAAATCTTGTGCACAGAGTACAGGTCGCAATTTTGAAGATATTTCCATAAAATTTAAAACATGATATATTTTCGGCTCATGGACGGTAGTTGAAATCGATTCATTATTTCACCTATCCCCCATACAAATTTCCTTCCAAAAAAAGGGTTTAACGGTCATCAAGATTGGTCCATAATTGACCATAGCTCCCATATAAAGCCCCCTTCCGAAAATCACTTTAACGACCATAAATCACTTAAAAATTTTGGTATTCAACCAAAAAGAATTCAACAAAAATAAAAATAATTCACATATACAGATCTCGGCTGTTTTCATAAACGCAGTATGCATGGCATAGAGTTCATAATAGCATTTAGAAATATAATTTAAAAATTTTTGTTTTAAGATTCTCTTTAATAGTCCAATATCTTTATATTTTATATGATAAAAGTTTTTAAATTATATTCTAAATGCTACTATGAACTCTATGCAATGAAATGTTGCATTGCATACTGCGTTTATGAAAACAGCCATCATGAAGCCTACTTATATAATGGCCGGTTAAGAATTAGTCACAGCTCTCATATTAGACCCCCTAAGAAAATCATTTATACATGTATAAATCTTTTTAAAGTGTTTATATTGAGATAAAATTTAACACAAACAGTATTTACATATATGCACAGAAGACATGCCACTAAATTTTTGAAGGTCGGTTCATAATAGGTCATAGCTCCCATATAGCGCCCATTTCTGAAAATGGAAACAGTTTTTACACATATCTATACTAAATGTCGGGTCGGGCTTGACCGACTACACTTTCTTACTTGTTTGTATTGCAAATATCTAACAGGATGTGAAAACGATTTGTGGATAAAAGGCTCTTAAAGGAATTGATTGAATTTCAATATTTTACTACACTATAATTTTAAGAATGTGTTTATTTGGGAAATAAAATAAATCTTTATTCTATGAATTTTATGTTGAAAATTTGAATTATTGAGGAAAAGAAAAAGAATGTCCTGGAAAACGTCAAAGTTAAACATGGTGATGAAACATCAATCGTACAGAGATTTGGTATTTGTTGGTGATTGCCCAGACTCTAAGAATCTTAAACTTCAAAGCAATACCATACAAATTTGTAAAACCGACATTGTTTCTCCATTGAATGGGAGCATCGTTTCCATAATGATGTCATTGATTCATATATCATTGAAAATGTTCTGGATACAAACGATCAGATATTTCGCCAAATGATCGTGTTAAATTTAAAATGTGTAAAAAAAGAATTATTTAGATGTGTAATACCCATAATACCAGCTGTTGTTTAAACATTTGTATTCTATTATTTTAGTTTAATTTTGCATTTTAATGACTTTTTGTAATACAGATATTTAAAATGTTTATAAACCACATGCTCATTAACTAATCTGCTAATTAGTTTGTTAAACAAAACAATAACTTGTAATAGACTATGTAAAAATAAATATTAAAACGATTTAGAAAATTAAGTTTGGTTTGTTACAAAAGATTGATTTTTTTTTTGCAAAATAAATCACATTCTTAAAAAACCAGATGTATGTATATTCCTTTTAATTTTTAATAATTAATGTAATGGCGAGTCTTAAATGCCGTCTTATATAATTTTTTTTTTGATGACTTAAATCTTGTCTTCCATAATCTTAACTTATAAAATAAAATCAAGTCGAATCTTGATCACTTTTGATGCAAAATTAAGCGATAAAGTATTAGATGTTAGTCCCTATTTAAACGAAGCAATTCTGTAAGCCTAGCTGATTACTTTTTGACATCGAGGTGAGGGAAAGATAAAACGAGTATACACTTGATTGTACTAGCAACTTACATATGTGTATACAAATGTGTGTATACTTTAAAATAAAAATACGAGTGATTAAGCAATTATATTATTGTGCCGTATAAACACCGAAGAAATTCAAGGAAAAAATTGTATCAATATTTTCAACAAAAATTCAGAGTTCAAATGGATGGCGGTGTCGCCCATGAACCACTGTCAGTTAAATAAAGCTTATTTACATTGACTATAATATGTGGGAATTAATCCCTGTAATGTCCTCGACAAATATATTATTCATGGTTCAAGAGCGATTTGGTCGCACGATTTAGTTTTTAAAATACACATGTTGATGATCTGGCTCTGTTTATTTTTAAACTGACAAGCACTTTCCATTGTCTTACACTCTTCGGTTGAGGATGTTCTAAAAACTTGTCCAACTAGTATATTTATAAAAGTCATAAATACAAGTTTATTGTGTTATCGACGACTACATGGACCACTAACTAGATTATTCATTTTCATATTTCATTATTCCAAAACGACAATAATTCAATTTTAAAGGTTAAAAAACTGTTGTGACAGCTGTGGTCAATTAAAATACAATTCATACCAACTCATATACTAATGCAATGAATAACATATGAATGAGTGCGGGATCTCTACCAGAAAAAAAAAACATTTACAGTGAAGAGCGAATGTTTAATCATGGTTACTTTAAATTAAATGCGAAAAGGAAAATAATGCCATATATTCTTTAAAGAAAATAACTTTTTACGTTTTCTGGCTCAAATGAAATGAATAAAGTATTAATTAATACTGTACTATAGCAACAGCAATGAATTAAAACACTCATAATGGCGAATGCTGGATGTACCCCTCAAGAATTTAGCAGATTTCACGTACTTAACAAATTGCAGTTTTGAATTTTTAACCAACCATTCGAAAATTTCAAACATTTGAAAAGTTATTTCATATGTTATTTAACATACATAGTTTTCAAATAGTTCTATCATTTGAGAAGGATATGGGAAACTTTTTTGACAAATTTAGTTTTATTGATACCAATTTAAAGTAGAAATACGGCAGATAATAATGGAATATAATTTAGTAAAATGTCCACCTCTAGCATGAAAGACGTCCGCTCTTTTCACAAAATTTTGGATTCGAATTTCAAAGCCTGAAAGGAAATAGTCCATCGGCGTTAAATTACAACAACTAGACAGCCAATCTTTTCACTATCTCGCTCTTAGTCCGCTTTCACACGTTTCAATTCTGACTCTTGAAGGCAAGTATTTTTGGGTGAGAAGGGAAAGAGAACAAAGGGGTACACTCGACGGTACTAGTTCATTTTCTTATTTCCTGTTGTTTTCTTCTTTCATTTTCTCCGTCTTATTCTACGCGAATTTATTTGCATGAAAAAATAGAAACTTGATAAAAAGCAACTTCAAAAGAGAATTGAACAAACACTGGTCAGCTAAAACTAAAACGTGTGAAACAGCACTTTTATGAACAAAAACCGTATTTTTAACGTCATTTTTAACTTGATGTACACAAATGAAAAAAATAACATTAAATCCAAAATACGGGTAATTCGATAATTACACTCTTACAATTTATTTTTTAAAAAATAATATGAAGATATTATTTTGAAACAATGTCAGTATGAACACTATGGGTCTTAAAAAAAGGGTTTTACCTAAAAATTCTTACTAATAGAATTACAACAACAGTTTACAAATCTTAAGAAAGTTTATATAAAATTATGCAATAACAAAAATGAAATTTTAATTATTCTACAGCAGTGATTGTTCCTTCTAAACTGGACTTAGCAGCTTTGCTTACAAAGTTAACAACACCGAGCAGTTTTACCTAATTTAAAACTTGCTAATTCAATATTCAGCAAACAAATAATCGCATGAACTTTGAGTTAAAAAGTAATACTAAATATAAGTTGTAATAACTAAGTACTATAATTATTAAATACAAATTAAATACAAATATATATATTTAAACAAAAAACAATAAACTGTTTGAAAAAACACAGCATCGGAAATTAGAATAATGAACCAATAAAAAGCTAATAATTTTTTAGTGGTATAATTAAATAATACAAAACGTTTAAATGTTTTTTCAACATTATCTAAATATGTATGTATGTAGATACATACTGCACACGTAATGTTAGTAAAAAAGGCAGCTACTAAACATATACAAGTTTTGCCGTCAATTGCTGATGATAATTAATACAAAGTGTATTTTAAACAGTAACAGTGAAATTGTCATACATATGTACATACAGTGTTGATTATTTAATTAGCACAGGCACAGAAAAACATTTAAAAATATGGAAATGGAACATAGTTTGTTTTACCTACAAATAATTTAATCAAGCTTAAACAATTAATTATGTTACTAACACAAAATAATTTTAGGCGATTTATCCCATAAATCATTATTTTATTACTTCAATAGCACTCACCATTCATGTATCATAAAATTAACATGAACATGTGTTTGTAAATACAATTGTTTTACTAAAGCTTTCCATACATACTGTGAGCTTCAAAATAAAGTCAACACCACATGTTATTAAAAGCTTAATTACATTAATATACTCGTACATAAATAATATTATATTAAAAATTATATTGTGTTTTTATATAGTTATTTAAGTAGAATTGAATTCACAAAAAAAGTAACAAAAACAAAAATGTGTACGAATTTAATTGATTTATTTTTAAAATAGACCTATTTTTACTCTTCATAATAAAGTAAACAGTGGCAAAAAAAACCTCTGTCATTCCAAAAGTTTGATTTTTTTTGTTTGAAATTATAACGGTAAAGCGCCGTGCAAAATATTTTTTTAAATTGCAAGTTTCATAATTTATCATTAAAAGAGATTAAGTGGTGATTAAGTACTTAATATTTACAATGGGAAGATAAAAATTAATTGATACTAGGCAAATAACAATAGATAAACTACATAGAAAAAGTAAATCCCTGCGTGAAATAGGTAAAATCGTGGCAAGGCCATTACTTGACTGTACAATAGAAAGAAAAAAACAAGAAAGCATAGTCGGTCAAGCCCGACCATATTAAACCCTACACCCAGTATATGTTTTTCAGAAATGGGCGCTATATGGGAGCTACTGATCATCCAAACATTAATTGCATGACTTCTTCGCATATAAATATTTTTTGTGTTAAATTTTATCTCGATGTAAACATGTTTAAAAGAGTTAAAGTGATTTTCGAAGGGGGTCTTATATACTTATACCGACCATTATAAAATTAGGTGTCATTATTTCTGTATATGTGAAAATTATTTGTGTTGAATTTTATTTGAGTACTGATATTTTTAAGAAATTTATTAAAGTGATTTTCGGAAGTGGGCCTTATATGGGAGCAATGACTAATTATGAACCGATCATGATAGAATTTGACTGAATGATATATTTGTGTTTAATGTTATTTGGATACCAACATTTTAAAGAGAGTTATGCACTTTAAAGTGATTTTCGGAATTGTTTCTGATATGGGAGGTATGGTCAATTATGAACCATTTAGTACCAATTAGTAGAAAAATCAATTTTATGGTAACTAAAAAAAATTATTTTTACATTTTTAGATTGTTTTTATTTTTTTTCTTTAGGGTTTTATGTTTTAAATTATTACCCAACAAAATAAAAAAAAAAAAATTTTTTTAAATTTATTTTTTAAATTTTCTGTAAAATATTATTCATCCATTACAATAAAATTGATTTTTCTATTAACTTTAACTTTGATAACCCATAAGTAGGCCCCTACAAAGCGGTTCAAAAGATATGATTTTTGCAACGAAAAAACTCAAACGGCGCCAAAAGATATGATTTTTGCAACGAAAAAACTCAAATGGCGCCAATGTTCGCCATACAATTTCTGCAACCATGTCTTTTTAACCATTTTTACCTCTAGAAGCCAAACGGGCACGTACGGGCAGATAAAACCTTTTGAATTATGTAAAGAAATAATCAAAGTATAGGTTTTGCAAATATGTCAAATATACAAAAATATACATTTTTTTAATTTTCCGTCAAAGTTGAAAAATAGTGAAAAAACGGATAATTTTTAAATAGTGATTTACCAGGAGAAACACAAAGCAAACAGGTAATTTTTTGTTATCACTATACATTTAATAAATATGTACAGTAAAAACCGGATAAGTGCAACATGCATAAATCCAAAAAATGCTTAAGTGCAAAGTGTTTCGAAGCCATAAGCCTCTTTTGTACTTTATCATGTAAAAATGCACGGATAAGTGCAACACGGATTAATGCAAAAAATGCATAAGTGCATAATAATTTTAAGCCTCAAGAGACATTTTTAGTACAACTTTGTATGCATAAATGCACAACTAAAATAGAACTGATTTTTTATGTTTTGGTATTTGCACTCTTGATCACAGAAAAAAATGTATGTGTTAATAGTTTACCGTTGCATACCAAAGTTTACACGTTAACGCTTTTTTCGAAAATTATGGTAAGGTTATTTATCGCTTCCGCTTTTTACCGAATTGCATCTTTAACATTGATGAAACCGGAATAACAACTGTAGCGCAGGCCCCAAAAGTTATAGCAGCGCCAAGTAAAAAGCAATTTTGCCAGATTGTTTCTGGCGAACGTGGTGAATTGGTTTCTTTCTGTGGTATTGTAAGTGCTACTGGTACCACCCTTCCACCTGTATTAATTTTCCCACGAATTAAGTTTAAAGACAGTTTTTTGTACAGTGCTCCTGCTAGAAATCTGGGATTATCCTCGAGAAATGGATGGATGACAGTTAAATTATTTGTAAGAGTTTTGGAATACATAGTAAATACTTCCGGCTGTTCAATAATGAAGAAAATTCTGTTGATCATGAATAATCATGTAAGCCACGTTTTGATCGAAGCAATTAATTGTAATGCTAACATTTCCGCCTCATTGTTCCCATCGCCTTCAGCCGATTGACATCGGCGTGTATGGACCATTCAAATCAGCAGTAAAGATTGCATTTATTGACTGGATGAGAACGAATCCTGGCAAGGTCATTACTATTTACAATGTGGCCGAACTTGCTAATAAAACATTTAATAAAAGTTTCACTTTTGACAATATCACCAACTCCTTTAAAAAGTCTGGGATATGGCCTGCAAACAGCATCATTTTTACCGATGAAGATTTTGGTGCTGCATTTGTTACCGATCAATCTGAGACAATACCTAATCCATCACAAGCATATGTTCCACCAGCACAAATACTTTCCGCGACAACTGAAATTACTCCAGAAATCGTCAGACCTTTTTTAAAATGCGGTCCAAGGAAGTCTCAAAATAGACGAAAACGAGGAAAGTCATCTATTCTTACCGACACGCCTGAGAAGACAGATGAAGAAAACAAAAGAAACGAAACAAAAGAAACAAGTTAAAAAAAAATATTAATTTTATCGTCGGATTCAAATAGCGATGTTCCCAATAACATGATATTGGAATTAGAGGAAGAGCCTGGACTTGATGAAATCGATGATGACAGCAATGAACCACCTCTTTTAATTGACCAAGATATTTTGAAAGAGAACGACATGGTTTTGAATTTTATGTTGGCAAAATTGTCACCGTGCACGGTTCTCAAGATTTCGATATTACTTTTCTAAAACGAAAGAATGACAGATAGATTTACTTATCCCGATTTACCGTGTGAGTTAACTAATAAACGACCAGCGTTGTCAACTTGGTGCGTTTCGCACCATTTGTGGTGCGAAAAAATCTTTATGCGCGGTGCGCTTTTTTTAAATTTTGGTGCGCTTTTTAATTTTTGGTGGCACCAAAGCAAATTCAACACAACTCTTTGTTTCAGTGTGAGAAAAAATCTGTCTACAATAAAATACACCTGTTTGAGTACTATTTCATTCAACACTGCAAAATTTTTTTTGTATTTCGGTGCGTTTTTTAATTTTTTTTGAAAATGTGATGAAATTTTTATTTTTAATTGCAGTTTTTTAATAATTCATAACTCATGAAATCTATACGATGAAAAAATGTATTTTAAGTACAATTGTATGATAGATAAATGAAATCAAATTCTTCAAAAATCTTTGCTTGAAAATCAAATTAACATTTTAAACATGTAAATAAAAATTCTTGTATAACCTGACGGTGTGGTCTACTGAACTGTAGATGAACAACAACTGGTTTAGACAGTGGAATCCTAACAAATGTATGTACTGAAATTAGCTTTTTTTACCAATTAGTACTTCAGTTCCGAATATCATATTGTGAGTTAAATTTTGAGTGGTTGAGTGGTGGTTTGAGTTTGTCTTTATTAGCTCATTTATTAAAAAAAAGGCTTTTACTATTATTACTTTTACTAATAGAAAGTTTTTTATAGAATTTATGATATTTAAAAATTTGAAATTACATAATTCAATAAATATTTGAAACAAAAACGAAATTCTTAACTTGGTGCGTTTTTTTTTTTTGTAAATGGTGCGTTTTTTTTTCTCCATTTTGGTGCGTTTTGAAATTTTAAAGTTGACAACGCTGTAAACGACAGACCTCGAACCTTAATTTAGTTAATAAAAGTTTTAACGAATTTTTAACAAAGCTTTACGAAAGGTTTTTTTTAGCTAATAAACTGTTATGAATACAAATAATTTAAAGAATCACGCTTAATAATGGTTCGTAAACGTCTTGTAACTTTTTTATGAATACAATATTGGTTGATATTTTCCGAGATATAGGGAGTTTTTTTTAATTATTGTGCTAAATTTAACTATATCAATGATTATAAATCATGTGTGAATAATGTTAATTCTAATAAAATTTTAAATATTTTTAACAAATTCAATTTTATAGGCAGGCGGAAGAGAAACATTTTTAAAATTTAGTTAAAAGTGCAATTTGTTCATACACAACATAATAAGCATTTTATTTATACATACACAACATAAACATTTTATTTATACATACATTTGATACAATGTTCAGTTTAAAACTCGCATTCTTAAAAATATACAGGAAATATGATTTTTTTTTTTTTTTGCATAAAATATGTTCTTAATTTAATGAAATAAAAAATGCAAATCGTTACAACGGATAATGAAAAAGATTTTAAATGATTTTACTTTAAATATTAAAGACCTCAAATGAAAAAGAATAGCGGAAATATTAATTTGTTTAACAAAATAGTTATCTTATATAGGTATTTTGCTTCGATCATAATTCAAAACAGATGTTTATTGAAGATATTTAAAACAAAAATACGTTGATAAATTGAATATTAACATACCTTATTTAGACGCCGTTAGAATCGTATTTTTTTGCACTTCCTCTTCAGTTGCTTTTCACTTCACGTTTTTTTTTTTTGTTAATTTTTTCGTATTTTTTTTTTGACGTTGAAGAAAATGATGCTAAAAACAACAACAAGACACACACATAAATACAGTCGTTTAAATAAAAAAGTCATCAACACTTCGTAAATCTTATTACGTTTATGATATGATTACCGCTGGGCTACTGACAAACAGATGGATCGAACGAACCAACGACCGCGCAACTGACCAAACAAACGCTAACTACAAACGTACATTCAATACGCGGACTTGTAAGAGACAACCAAAATAACCAACACAGCAAGTAGTAGAAGGTAATTGAATCAAAACAACATCACCACTCAGCAACAACAACAAAAAATGTAAACAAATAATTAACAGCGGCAGCCGCAGCAGTAGCACACATCATTCAAATCTATTCATCCATTCGATGGAATGGAATCCAACTATTTATCTATGTATCTAGCCAATGGAGAGATAAATTGTCGCAAAATTCACATACGAGTATGTACATAAACATACATATATATATATATTATTTTTGTTTTTACTTGCACTCACGGTTCTATATAGATGAGATAAATTTACTTGGTTGGACTCGCGTGCGAAAACGTTTTGTCACTTTATTCTACTCGCACTCAGATCGTACACACAGATTCAAAAATACACACTACCATCACCAAGCACACTATGCAAAATCTAAATTAAATAAAAAAGCGCCAGTAAAATGTAATTTTGTTGTGATGATATGATGATGCTATTCGTGTCTTATTTATTAAGAGTATCTATCCACTAACCAAAAACGAACTGTTTAACTCAAAGGCCGGCAAGCAACTAAAAGTTTAGTATTGTGAAAATTTTTTATAGAATTTTGTGTGGTTGGTTGGCGCTGTTGTTATTGTTGTTGTTCAAACTCCAGACGTTCTTTCTGTGTGTCTGGTTGACCAGGCCACACACATTGTCATTGTCAGGCACAATTAGTGTAGCCAGATAAATTCAAAGGCAAGGTTACGATCTGAATATTAATCTGAATATTGCGTTCAAGAATCATAGCTAAAAAATTTTAATGACTGGAGCATCAATAATACTACTACTCCAAATATGTATTTGGTTATTGTGCATGATTATAAATATAGAGTTCGCACATTCAATCTAAAATGTATAGCAGATATTAAACAACAAACGTTGCAGCATAACTGCTCGGAATACCAAATATGTTTTTAGTTTAAGTAATATCGAGAAGGAAAATCCCATAAGGCGAATATACCTTGCAATGCGTCCATTGCATCCCTAGAAAATGTTTATATTACCTTGAAAATTGTCCAGAAATACCAGGTGTTATTACTCTTATATGGGTTCCAGTCTGGCTCTAGCCTAGATGTTACTTAATATATATTAAGAACACGATTTATATATTGTATCTGAATAGATATCATCTCCTTTACTGGCCTCTTGGTGTACACTCTCAAAGGTCGCGACTTCCTTATAATTTCTTTCGCATAAGTTAGTACGACCACGAAGATGAAAAGACAACTGAAAATCTTCTCTGTAAAAAATTTTAGTCACGAAATACTTACTCAAAAGAGCTGATTCTCTGAAGGTTATTTGAGTAGAATTCATTAAAGCAGTAGGATGGCTGAAGAACAACGGTGTCCAAGAAACATAGGACAAATGGAGCGAATCAATATTGTCGAAGGTTTCACTGTCACTGTGCTTATTATTATACTTATAGTGGCTCTCAGCTTATTTCAACCAACTTAAATTAAAATTCTGAACTTTTTAAAATTTTGTATTCTAAATTAAGAAGAATGTATAAATAAATAAAACAAAAGTCAAAAAAATATGCGGCTTAGGTAATACAAAAAAAACAGTAGAAGTAAATATAGTGAAAATTCTTCCATCACATCTTATTTCAACCAAACACTTTTACGAACCGCTAAATTGGCATTAATCCTCAAGTAACGGTAAATTTTCAAGCATATATTATATATATGTAGTTATGGCTGCAATGAATTTTTAGTGTAGTTGTTCCAGTAAAGTGGTTCATAGCGCACATTTCGACAATGGGACGATGTACTACCATAGGCCACTCAAGCCGAAAAATTGCTGAAATGGTTTACCTAAGTGATTCAACAGTGCAAAGCATAATATCTCGGTTCGTGCTCGAGAATAGGATTCATGATATGGGCAGATGATTAGCGTTATATTATCAGAAATGAGGCAGAACCTTAAGTTGTCGGCTCCAAAAATTGTCTGTGCAAGTCTGTGCCCCGATAGACTAGGCGATAGTGTGTCAGACTATCAGTCAGAGGGTTTTGGGTTCGATTCCCGCCAAAGACTCTGGGTGTTTTCTGCAGATAAGCTAAAAGCATCGCAGTTTTGTGTTTGTTAATTATATATACATATACACTATAGCCCCGATTTGCGTCGTTAATAGGGACCGGGGAAATGCGACGCAAATCGAATAAATTTTTTTTTTCTATACAAATGTATTGACACAAAATTTCAAAGTCGACGCAAATCGGAATCAAAACGACGCAAAGCGGATTAAACCACATTTAGAAAAGCGACGCAAATCGAAACGACGCAAATCGGGGATCTATTTATATATATAAAAAAAATGAGCTTAACAAAAAAAACATGTAGTACTGAAACTATTCGTTGTGTACTTCGAAACAATGAAGGGGAAAACCCCTTACTAACAGTTAAAATTAACAAGAGCGTCGAAAACAGCACGGTACCAAAGACCCAAATTTTTGGAAACCTGTTTTTTTTTTGCATACGAGTCTAACTTTAATATCATTGGCTCGGATGGCCAGACTTACGTTTGGCGCAAGCCTTATACAGAGCTCCAAAACAAAAACTTAAAACCAATAGTGAAGCACGGCGGTGGCAGTGTCATGGTTTGGGCTTGTTTGTTATCAGGTGGTGTAGGAAACTTACAGTTTATTAAAAATACGATGAACAAAAATATATACCTTAACATTTTAAAGTCCAATTTACTGCAGTGTGCTAAAAAACTGGGTATTAGGGAGGAATTTCGGTTCTATCAGGACAAAAATCCGAAAAATAAATCAGATATAGCGCAGACATGGCTGATTTGGAATTGTCCCCACTTGATGCAACCGCCGGCACAGTCACCTGATTCAAATGTTATTAAGAACTTATGGGCAATTTTAAAAACTGTTACTAATCAAAAATGAGGCCATAGTAAGTTTTAGAGATAAAAAATTATTTTTTCTAATTTGCCTGTTTTTTTTATAACTTGACTACTTTTGTACCTATATTTTTTAGTTTTTAGCTTGAACGTTTTTGTAAGTGTAACTTGGAGACTGAATCAAAATCCTATTTTTGATTTTAGAAAATATGCTATAAAGCTTTTTACATTTTATTAATATCTATTTTTATTTCAAAATTATACCACTTATATTCTTACCAAAAGCTGGGTGAAATAAAAGCTAAACAATAAATATGCTTTAATTAATTAGCTCAATTATCAAAGTATTTTCTTAATATTAAAACAATATTCTTGAAGCCAGATAGTAAAGTTTTCATGCCATTTTATTCAATAAATGTTTTTATGTTTTATTATAAATTCTTATTGGAATTCTTTCAATATTAAAAATTAAATGAGAATTCCTCTTGCAATGGAAAATTAAAAATGTTTGTAATATGTATTATAAAACTACGCTGGTTCCCATAAATTTTTTATATAAAAAAACTTATTCCACAATCAAATTTAGTATCCTGATTTGAGGCAAATAAATTTACACATATGGCAACACGTGATAAATTTATAATCAGAACAAACATGCCTTTATAAATTTTGGAAAATTGAAACGAACATAACACAACATATCTGTAGCTTGCACTCACCGTAGCGTTGTCAACTTGGTGAGTTTCGCACCATTTTTGGTGCTTTTTTAAATTTTTAGTGCGAAAATTCTTTAGTTGGTGCGCGATGCGCTTTTTTTAAATTTTGGTGCGTTTAATTTTTGTATGGTACCAAAACAAATTTTTGTTTCAGTGTGAGAAAAATCTTTGTACAAAAAATACGTATCGAAGAAGTACGTACGAACTTACTTTTTCAATACTGCAAAATTTTTACAATCAATTTTACAGGCCACAAACAATGGACTGACGACGTACATAAAATAACTAACTGAAAATTCTTTTGATTTTACGGAATTCGGAGTATAACCGGTTTTTAACTGAATCATTTTTTAATACTTACAATTTCAGTTACATAGAGAATTTTTTGAGTGTAAACAACTAGCTGTGTCTTCAAACTTGTTGTATCAATATGCCTTGGTTGTATGCTGATAGTGCTGCCAAGTTTTGAATTAAGGGTCGTGTTTTTTTTACGAATTTAAAAATAGAATCAAAAATTCCCATATTCTTTTTTCTAAAAAAGTTCGCATAAATAGAACATCCGGTGTTGTTTTTCAAAACACGAACGACAACACACACACCACAGCACACATGCAAAAAGGACGACGCCGCACTGAGGACGTGTGCGGAGCGGACCGGCGACGGATGACCGACCGACACACGCTCTAGAGACGACAGGAGACAGAGAGGTTGTGGAAAAAAAAAGAGCGCTGACTGACTGACGAAATGGAGAAAGACGGAAAAAATTTTTTTCTGTCATGTGGTGAAAAAATCGTGGTGAGTATAAAAAATCGTGGTGAGTATAAAAATCGTGGTGAGTATAAAAAATTGTGGTGAGTTTTTAGAAATTCACCACAAATTCCGTTATTCCAAATTTTTCAAGGTCATTGAAAATTTGTCATCCTAAAAGCAGGCAATGGATTTGCGGTTTACAGTTTTACGGGTGGTTGCTGAATTAGCTAACAAATAAGAAATTCACCACAAATACCGTTTTTCGAAAATTTTCATATAATCAAGAAAAATGTGTTTTTTTTACAGAGTGGTTACATAGTGGCAAAAATATTTACAAAAATGATGAAAGAAAGAAGTACACATATGTAGTAAATTCGTCACTTTGAAAGAAAAAAATCGTCACATCTATAACTTTATTTTATGATAAAATAAGATATTTTTTATTTGTGTTTCAGTGTTTCAAAGGATCAAAAAGACTAATTTTTTTAAATATAGAGTACAAAAATATCCAGATTTTATCCTGTAGGAGCTCATTTAGGGATAGGCAGTGGAAAATTTGTTTTATAAGTTGATGTCGAGCAGGAATTGTCGCTCAATATAGAGAGATTTTTAGTTTAGTTAGTTAAGTTTGTCTGTTGTCTAGTTTTATATGTGTATAGCCTAAGTATGTTATGTATATCATTTAGCATCGAATTTTAGTTTTATAAGGAAGAGAAAGAATTAAATGCATAATATTGTAGTTTAAAAAAGAGAAAAAAACCTTATTATGTAATTTTTGGTTGTGTCCAAAAAAAAAGAAAGAAAAGATTTAAAGAAATTGTTAAATAATTTGAAAGAGAAATAATATTTATTGGTTATACAAACCCTTCGTTAATGCTCGTTAATTCAAAATATTAATAGAAATATTCTTGGTTTTATCTCAAGAAGAAAAGGTCTTTTCTTATTCAAACAAACCGTGAACTTAATTAGATATTTTTTTATTTTGTTAATGTTAAAGATTAGTGATATTAGTTTATGTATATTTTTAATATTAATTTTCATTTGTAATAAATATATATGTGAACTAATTATTTTTAAAAGTTACAGGTACAGTGGGCCGTATATGGAAAAGTAGAAATATGGAATGGTGAGTGGTTGATATAGTATCTTTTAGGGATCATTGAAGGACGTAATGACCATGGTTGGGTGGGCAGCGACGACAGGGTAAAACATCTATCTATCCCTACAATTAATTAGGATGTTTAATAGAAAAATAGATTAATATTCTCGTTAAAGTTTTGTAGTTCAAGATCATATTTAAAATTATATTATATTATAATTTTTTTTGTTGTGTCGTAACCGGAATGAGTGATGCGGGTTGAGTTCCCACGCCATAGATGAGCTAGTCGAGGTGGCATCCATACTCACCAAATAACAACAAGAGGTTTCGGAACAACTAATTTTAACTTTGTAACCCATAAGTAGGCCACTACAAAGCATGGCACCCTTTCCAAACGCTCATTTCATAGGCTATCATATGTTGTTTAAACTGTTAATCTTATTCGGTTTAAAAGATATGATTTTTGCAACGAAAAAACTCAAATGACGCCACTGTGCGTCGGTCGTCGTCGTTGTTTGTGTGTTTGTTGGTTGGTTGCTGTGGCCGTTGAAATTCTTAGAAGAAAACCGGGTTCGTTGTATAGCGAACTTTAAAAAAAAAAGAATTTTTTTTTTTCTTTATTTCTTTCAAGAATCTATAACTCGAAGACGCACATAGCTGCCAGATTTGACTTATTTATCGTCATTTTGACGTTTTTTTATGTTTAAAAAAATAGCAAAGTTGATGTGACGATTTTTTTCTTTCAAAGTGACGAATTACTCACATAATTATGATTTTATTAATTTTCTCAAGAATTTTTTTGTAAATTATTTTTGCCACTTTTTTTCTTTAGCATTGACCAACCTCTGTAAAAAAACACATTTTTTTGGATGACAAATTTCTTCTAATATGAAAATTTTCGAAAAACGGTATTTGTGGTGAATTTCTTATTTGTTAGCTAATTCAGCAACCACCCGTAAAGCTGTAAACCGCAAATCCATTGCCTGCTTTTAGGATGACAAATTTTCAATGACCTTGAAAAATTTGGAATAACGGAATTTGTGGTGAATTTCTAAAAACTCACCACGATTTTTTATACTCACCACGATTTTTTATACTCACCACGATTTTTTACACTCACCACGATTTTTTATACTCACCACAATTTTTTCACCACATGACGACAGAAAAAAAATTTTTTTCCCTACCCATCCGTCCGTCCGTCCACCTCCCCTCGTCATTTCGTCGTCAGTCAGTAAGTAACGTCAGTCACTCTGTTGTCGTCTTCTAAAGCGTGTGTCGGTGTCGCCGGTCCGCTCCGCACACGTCCTCAGTGCGGCGACCCTTTTTGCATGTGTGCGTGTGTGTGGTGTGTGTGTGTTATCGTGTTTTGAAAAACAACACCGGATGTTCTATTTATGCGAACTTTTTTAGAAAAAAGAATATGGGAATTTTTGATTCTATTTTAGCGTAAAAACACACCAGGATGCCAAAAAAATATTTGAGTCAACCTGTAGCCAACAAATCAAACAATGTGATTTGCTTGTTACCAGTGTTGTCAATTCCGAATAGCATATAATTTTACTATTGCCTAGTTAGCTACACGTCAAATTTTCCGTATGATTAAATGCTCAACATTTTCCCAAATTTGAATAGAGTACTTTTTTAAACACATGCAAGTACTTGCATGCGAGTGCTGTGTACGTATTATATACGTAAACTTATTCGAAAAACTCGACTAGCTCTGCAAGTGAAAAAATTTGAGTGATAAATAGAAAGATCAAATCTAAATTTGGTGCGATTTTTTTCAAATGACGCGTTTTTTCTCCATGTTGGTGCGTTTTGAAATTTCAAAGTTGACAACGCTGGTTCCGTAATATAAATTATGCATCACAACAAAAGTGAAGGGTATATAAGATTCGGCATAGCCGAATATAGCACTCTTACTTGTTTAATATGTGTATCTATAATATTCTCGTTTGTTTTATGGTTTCTGAAATTTTAATTAAATTAAACACTTTTTAAGTTTAAAAAAGAGTAATCGAAAAAATTCCGTTGCTAAAATTAAGCGTAGAAAAACGATCGTAATTTTCAGAATACCTACAATTGAAAGAAACGTAGCGGAAACGAAACTCTGAATACCAAATTTGCCAAACGGAGAAAATGCCGATTCGAATCGAAAGTCAGAAAGAATAGCGGTGCACATATCTGTTTTGCATTTAACGGAAGTGGCAACTTAATACAGCGTTTCCATATTAAACTAACATATCAGCTGTTTGACATTACAGGCTGACGCTTGTGAATTATTTTTTCTTAACAATAACAGCAGAATACATATTCCAACTAAACAATTCATTTTTCAATAAAAAGAAAACAAAATAAAGTATTTATAATATGGTCGAAATACAAACTGTCTATGTCACGGTTGGAAGTACGAAATTTGATGCACTTATAGAAAGTGTGACTACAAACGAAGTTCTGAAGATACTGCAATCATATGGATGTAAAAATCTTATTCTACAAATCGGAAAAGGCTTGAGAGTCAACGAACAGGATATAGCAATTAAATATGGTATGCGTGTAGAACAATACGATTTTAAAATTGAATCCAAACGCATGGATATTATAAACGCTGATCTGATTATTGGTCACGCAGGAGCTGGTACATGTTTGGATATATTGACTAATCGCAAAGCAGGAGTACTAGTGATCAATGATCACTTGATGAACAATCATCAGCAAGAGTTGGCTCTGCACATGAAAAAGGAAGGCTACGTGGAATGTTGCACAGTGGAAGAACTGGAAAATTGCTTACAAAACTTAAATATAAATGAACGTAAATTATATGAACCGGGTAAAAATATGAGCAGTTTTGTTGAATTTATGGACGATTTAATGGAAACTTGAATAATTTAATTAAATAAACATTGAATGAAAAGGAAAAAGTGTATATTTTCATTTTGAATAATTAAATTATTGGGAGAATTTTGAATAAGAATTTTTGGTAAATAAAAACGATAAGTATAAATCAATAGATCATTTCGGAAAGAGGGTCATAATTGAAAAAAATAATGTTTAAGGTCAAGTTACTTTGAAGTTTATTATTTAAAAAAACAGTTGTGTATTTCCTAAAATGTCGAAGTATTAAATCGCCAAAAGTGATCCATTGTCGAAAAATTTCGCCTTAGATTTATACATACATATGTATGTATGTATGTACATTAGGGAAACAACTTTTTTAAAGTTTTTGAAAATATCAAAATGGCCCTATCCATACCACGTAGTGCATAAAAAAACAATAATTGCATCTTTAGATTTTCGATATCGTTAAAAAAGGCTCCGCGTCAAATGCAATTAAGTTTGGGATCAGTAAGTTCTAAAAAAATAAAAATATTTTCTTTATAAATTCATTAAATGATATTTATAAATAAATGATTTTGATTATAATCATATAATTTCATTAAAAAAAATGTAAATAGTTAAATAATTATAAAATAAAAAACTTTGAAAAAAAATCTTAAAGGGCTTTCAGAAATCGGCTTCGACGCGGAACGTTTTTTATTCCGAAATGACCTGAGGAAACATTTTTTGGTTTCAGCACAACATCGGCTGCAGCGTGGTAATAGGACCTTATTTTGGTTGTACCCTAATATACATACGTACGTAAGATTTTTTTTAAAAAGTGGAAACAAACATCGATTTACATACAGTAAAAATACTAGTTTATGTAGTCTTGACAGCTTTATTCTCCAATTAAGGATAACAACAGAATAGCTTTGAATATTAAAATCATATACATATGTGTGTTTTTCCAACGTAAAAAATGTAAAATACATAGATATGTATGTATGTACATACAGTGGTGATATTCGAAACAATTAACAACCGGTTCGCCTAAAACAATATATATTTTTGCCAAATTTTGATAAAAATAGCGAAAATTTTAAAGTCGCATCCCAGTAACAGACCACAAGCCTCTTGAAGGAAATGATATAAATTTTCGTTTAATAAAAAAAGTTACGTTTTTAACAAAAAATAGTTTTGATTTTGCAAATTAAAAATCAAAAGAAATTGTTTTATTTTTTTCTCAAAAGATTGAAGAAAACGCTATCGAAAACATCATCATCCAAGAATCCAATGTATGACCAAAATAAAATCATTTGTTTGTACGTTTGGACAATGAACAATATTGTGTTTGTTGCCGAGACTATATCACCTTGATAAATACACATTATATAAAACTGTTAAAGCAAAAAACATAATCACTCCTACAGTGAATAAAAATTGCACATGAAATTTGTTCCCTTTTCACATTTTTCCTATTAAAATTCAATGTTAAAAGATAAAAGGGAACAAATTTCATATGGAATTTTTTTTCACGATAAGGGTGAATATGCAACAACCGGTACGGAAAATTTTTAAAATTTTAACAACCGGTTCGAGGGAACCGGTCCGAACCGGCTGAATATCAGCACTGTGTACATATATAAAAATCATAAAAAATGTTTGTTCAAAAGTGATATCGAACAGGTGTTCCACCACGACCACGCATACAGATGTTGATTCTCTGTATAGACTTTAAAGGTAGTCATAAAGCCAGATAGCTTTCTTCAAATTATGCGATCGGAAATTTAGTTTGCAATTAATTCATTGTTTCGGTGGCTGTGTGACATTGGCTCCGTCCTTTAGAAATCACATGTCATCAATTATATGCCAAATTTAGTTGTTAACATCTTCGCGATACTGTGATCCATTCACTGTAACAGTTTCCAGGCGGCAAAAATATGGCCCCATCACGCCCCACTGTAATGTGTCATATAGTGACACGTTCAGCATGCAAATACTTCAACAACAATTTATCTTGTATTTTCAGAAGCCCAAAGACTGCAATTTTATATACCAATGCCCTTATTCATAAAACTTTTTTCATACAAAATTTGCTTTATAAACCTGTTGTAAGTTTTTATGAATAAGGGAGCAAGTCTTTAATCGTAAAATGTTTTTTTTTCGGAAAAATGTGATCAAGATCCTAATATAATGCTATGGGGGAAACAACTTGAATTTAAATTTCAGAACATTCTTTCCCGAGAATTTCAGAACATTCACCTAATGTTGAGAAAAAATACACCAAATAGTTTGCCTGTTTCGGAATAGCGACTATTCCAAGCTTTTATTTATTTTTGATTTATTATATTTCTTTCACTATTTATTATTATCAACATGCCAAGTAAATAACATTTACTAAAAAAGTTATATATCATGTAATAAATACTACATAAATAAATGAATATTAATATTGAATTCATGTGATTATTTTATATGCTAATATGATTACATTAAAATTTAAATTGAAAATTTAATTTTAACACTTCAACAACAGTTAATCCTTTTTAATTACTAGATAAAAGTTGTTGAAATATTGTATGTAGTATGGTCGCCAACTAAAATGTTAATTGTAAATTATATAGTAAGTAGTAGGTGTTAAAATACATCTAAGACTAACAAATGTAATTTTGGTTTACTAATGCTAATCATTATTTGCAGAAATAACAATTTGTTTTTATACCTAAAAGTTTTTGCTAAGTATATTTTTTATAATTTTAATCTCTTTATGTATATTTCTTCTCTCAACTTTGGTTGCAATATTTATTGTTTTTTTTTTTAAGTTCCTACTAAATAAATACAATATTAAATGAATGTGTTAAATAAATGTATAAATATTAAATACATACATATGTATATAGTTTTAAAAGCAATTAAGTGCTATTTGAACTAAATACCATTAACTTTTTCTTGTAATTTGTAATAAATTCATTAAAATTGCAATATGAGACTCAGTTTATGATTTTTTTGTATATGAATGGAGGATATATCACTCCTACTTAATTTATTCATTTTCATTGGGTCCAGCAGCTGCACCATTTTCAATAATGACATCAAAGGAAAATGGTTGGAATGCATAACCTTGACCCTGGTAGAATTTACTTTGGAATTCAACCCTATTTTGAAAAACATAAATTTATAATATTTTCTTATAAATTGTCAATCAATTTACTAGCTACTTACCAATGCAAACGCAATGTATGCAAAAAGGCTGATAGACCCTCCATTAATACTAAAATACCAACAGTTAGAATCGACCAGAAAGCAAACACAATCGTTAACATGATACCACCAAGCCATCCTTGTTGTTTCAAACCAATCGACAGCACCATATTCCACAAGACTTCGGCAAGTTCTAGAGACGTAAAATATATAAATATATTAACTAAAATATTTATAGGTTATTTATTGTAAAACAAATCTTCTTGAATACCACTTTAAATTAATTCTGTATTGAGAAAATAAATTATCCAATTATCATAAAATATAGTAAAAAACGAACAAAAAAATATTAAAACATTAATTGAAATATTAAAACAGAAATCAAAGAAGCTACTCTAGAAAAGAACATCGGATAAAAAAAGAAATATTTGCACTAACAAGATGTTAAAAAAACTGCTCAGACATTTTTTGGATGTCTGATTTTTTTTTTTGTATAAATTATGTGTGTAAAAATAAACTTACGTGCATGAGCCAACGACAAAGCCCAGAGACGCAAATAGGAAGCGGTATGAGAAACTGATCCCAAAACATATTCAATTGTATGAATGCCTTGATGAATAAATATTTCGGACATTTCTTCTTCATCATGATGAGATCCACCGCCATGTCCAGCTGCTTGGCCATTCGACATGCCAACTTCGGCATCACTAGAGCCAGTAATAGGCTGAACCTTTAATGGAAATAAAAGATGATTGTAAAATAATTGCAACAATTTATCAAAATATACTACATATTTAAATTACAAAAAAAAAAATATTTATTCAAGTAATGAGTTTTGCTAACTAACCTCCTCCTATTATGTTTATTATTTTTAGGGGAAAGTATTTTGTAAAGGAAGGGAAAAATAGTGTTATTTGTATTAGTATTATTTTTTTAAATTAAAATTAATGTGCATAATTTGTGATGATGGCAGTGAGGAAAACGTATAAGTATATGGTTAAAAACAAATTCAAATAAAATGTGCCCTTATTAATTTACTATGATGCATATGAATGAAGAAATTTATAATTAATATGATTAAGTAGGTAAAATTATTTAATACTTACATTAGCTAGTCTACGTTGCTTCATTATTTGCAGTGGTTTACCCAAAAGCATAACGGGTATACAGGCCAAAGCTATCAAAACAAATACGATTTGTACGAAATGTTGACCACCAAACATATATACTTCACAGGGTTCTGGTACCTTCTTTGGAGTATTAAACAGTACCATATCAATAAAAGTAATCAAAATTGAAGGAGCACAAGATGCCGAATAGGTTGCTAATATATAAAAAAATATGATTTTGGAATGATACGTTTATGAGTAGGACATTTATGTATACTTACCATCATTGGTGGCAGCATAACGATTCCATTTAATAAACATCAGCAAGACCATGTAGAAGAACAAAAATATCAAGAACATCATTTGAGGAATGAACTCATAGATTAACGATAAACGATTTTTAAAGTATGTATGATTTTGATAAGACATCAGCACGCCAAATATCATGTGTATAACACCAAAAATAATGGAAATTTTCATTTTATAGGCATTTTGGAATATGATTTTATTGGCACCAGCTATTTGCCATATTGGATCCATGCCAAACGGATATGGAGTACCCATATAGTCACTCTTTTCTGGATTCAGTTGCAAATATTTATTGTGCAAAACCGTTGATGTATTGTAGTTCACCTGCCAATGCGAACCAAATATATTTAAGGATTTGGAAAATATATCATTGTAGATTAAACCCGTGTACATGGAAAAGACGCCCATCAGGAAGATGATATAGCGACCGCCAAAGAAAATATTCCATATTTCATTGTCTGTCTTTTGAGCAGCCAAACCTTTTTCCTTACGTATCATCCAGAGACCGAATAATGCCATAATGGCTCCATGGCCCAAATCACCAAACATTACAGCAAACAAAAAGGGAAACGTAATAATAGTATACGGAGCCGGATTCATTTCCCTGTATGTAGCCACACCATACGCATCTATTAACGCTTGGAAAGCTTTGGTAAACTTATTCGTACGATTGTACGTTGGAGGATTCTCAAACGTTTGCATACGATTCAATATGGGCGGTACCGATGACCCCGATCTTTCAGTGCCACGACGCAAAGCCAACTGTATGGTTTCAATGTCCAAAACTGGCACCCAACATTCCGCAATCAAACATTTTTGTGTTACATCCAAATTAAATAGATTCAAAGTGTGATAAATGGCTTTAATTTTACGGACTTTGACAAACCAGTTCTTAAGATTCTTAGCGGCTGCTACCAAAACACGGTGACGATGATCTTGTGTTTGGCCCAAAACCGTATTTAAGTCCTCAATGCGTGTCATGACACCCATGGCCATTTCGCGACGATCAGCTGGTGCCTCAGGACAAGGATATAATGTAGCTCTAAAACCTTCGCAGATTTTCTTAACACGCGTTTTAAGCTGATCACCTTGGAAGAATATAATGAAAACTGACTTGTAAACTTGATCGCCCTGCAATAGAGAAGAAATACATCCGTAATTGAGAATATTGTGTTATGAACCTTTTGCATTAATTAAAATTTAAACATACATTTGCTGGATCCTCCAATGGCGATTCAATCATAGCCTGACGCAAAAAGACATTACCGCGGCAGGCACGCCACAACATACGCTCAAAAGCTGGTAACTTTTCACGCAAAATAACACCAGCCACAAAGCTAAAGTCCATTTAAAGAAATAATAATACAATATAAGTAATTATGGCAATTAAATTCATATTATACAAGTATTCTTTGTGTATTAGTAGTATGAAAACATCACTTTGATTTGTTGTTGTTGGTAGTTGCTTAGAATGTCCAATGAAAGAGATGTATACAGAAATGTTGAAAATGTTGTACAAACATATTAATTTTAAACAAACTTGTTAAACAAACACGTCACACGTTATTGCAATTAATGTTTTGTTTTTTTATTTTAGTTCATGAAAATGTATGAGAGAAAAACACAATTCTGAACGCCATGATCTATTTACTGAAATTGTGATTGTAATTATAAATTGTATGTACTATTATTTGCAAAAGGTTTTTAGTTTTTGTTTGCAATTAATAAGAATTATAAAATGCCCAAAAATACAATAATTTTGCAAAAATTTAAATTTATTTTATATTTAAATTACAAAATTACATTTTTAATGATTGTGTGGTGTAAAAGTGGAGTAAAATAATTATAATAATCATTAATAAAACCGTGATACGTTCGGCAAAATAAGATTGTAATTGTTCAGGCTTTGGGCCTTATATCATAAAAGTAATTACTTGATATTTTTCAATTAAAGATCATTAGGAGAAATTATCGTACATAAATTATATTTTTATTTAAGGTACACATAGTGTTCCATTTAAAACATATGCAGTGATCTGCTACATTTGGCACCTAAATATTATAAATGTTTGCACCATAATATTTTTAAAATGCCTACGAGCAGAATTAAAAAAAAGAACAATTTGAATCCATTTTGCAATCGTACATACAATAAAAATTACCAAAAGAAAAAACAACAACATAAATGAAATGCAATTCAATGTAAATGATTAAGGAATTCATGATTGCTTTTTTGAAATTTATGTAACGAAATTATATAAAACGTATGGTACCAACCACGGATAATATTCTTCACGCTCGTTTGAATTTTCCATAAATCTAATGAATGCAGTTGTAAAAAAAATAATTAATAAACAAATTTATATAGTATTTACATAAATATTTAAGCCCATTGCAAGAAAACAAATAACAGTTTAAAAATAATGTAAAGTTCGTTTAAACTATGTATAACCTAAAACAATATTTTTGTTGGTTAGTTTGTACAATTCGTTTGAACATTTTGAAAGGCTCCTTAACTAAGGCATTACACAATACATACCCTAATTGTACAGGACCCATTGAATGGCCTGTACGTACTTCATCTGTAATTAAGGCACGTGTCATCGATTCAGTAGTATTATTAAGACCACCTTCTTGCTATAAAGGTTTAGTATGGTTTTAATTAAGAAAAAATTCATCATTTTAATATATGTATGTATATATTGTATATGTATATTTAACAAACATAGTTTTTGTTTTTTCTTTAAACATATAGATATTATTTTGGTTTTTCTTGTTAATAACAAATTAGTAAAAACTAGTGTATTATTTCTGTATTTGTTTTTTTTTTAATTATGTAACACAAACATTTAAAGGCAAGGCGCATATACCATAACCAAAATATTTAAAAAAGGACATAAGAAATTTATACCAAATACAATTAGCTTAAAAATGAAAAGCAACCCACCACCAGAATTTGTTTTTTATTCAAATTACATAAAAAACATTCAAAGTTTACAAATAAATATGTAATTTAATAATTAAAATTCAATAATTTTTAATTAATCATACATAATATCATTGGGAATTGAAAATTAGTTCCGCTTAAGATCAAAAACTGGCTTATACTTCTCATAGTAGTAAAATTAATAATAAATATATATAATAGTATACTTAAAATGTGCTTAAGAAAACTTTGTTTTTATGTGTATATAACTTCCAATCGAAGTTTAGAAACACAAACTAGATACAATTATGTATGTACTTAAAATATACCTATATAATTTACAAGTTAAGCCATGGCATGGGTAGTTTACATTGAAATGATAAATAATCCAACACACAAATCTTTTCAAAAGATAGAAGCAGGTAAATATTTAAAAGAACTTTTAGTTTCACTACTGACCATTTAGCTTAAGTAAGATACATTTATTTATAATTAATTCTTAAACAATTTCCATTAGAGGCCGGAGTTTCGAGTGATTATTGGAAAATTTAAAAAATATTAACAGCCTTAACGGGTAGCCGGCCCTCACACAGCTCAATTCTTTAGATTTAAAAGTTTTTTTTAATTATGTATATATAAATTACTTTTACGTTGTTTTATTGCAGAGAAATATGTAAATAATTACATAGACAGTCAACAAACAGTTGAAGATTTTTTTTTTGATCTTAATCAGAATAATTTTTATACTCATATTTAATATTGTAAAACTCTGTTTTGTAATCTTTTCATTGCCCTTTTTATGGTTAACGTTTTTTTAAACATATAAATTTGTAAAATATGTGCATTTTTTGTTAGTTTAAAGGACAATCAAACTGAGCGTTAAGAACAAATTTATGATAATTTTGGTGACGATGATATTTTAAATGAATGATAATTTCCGTTCTTTGTTTGCGTTTCACTTTTGTTTGTTGTTTTGCATGAGTCATGTTTTCATATCGGCGTTTTCTACCATTTACAACGATTTTATGTTTAAATTCTTTTTTTTTTTTTTTTTTTTTTTTTTTTTTTTGTTTGCAAATATATTTACCCCAATTTTAAATTTTGTCCTGGTTGACTAGCGCGCACAGCTTCTTCACCCAAAAGTTGGGCTTGTTCATCTTCATTTTGATTATCGGCCATCTGTCGATAACGTCGTGATTTATAGGATGTTGTATTATATGATATCGAAGGTACCGCCTGGCAACACAACCGTTTTTTGTTTTTTTTTTTTTGTCGGGTGGGAAAGGGAAAGCAAAACAATGTTCATAGTTTGCCGGGAGTGTTAGGATTTACGGGTATAGGAAGCAATAGGTTGTGCAGGATATTTGTTTTATAGGAATTTCAATTTGGCAACGTGTTTTGTATGTATTTTTTTTAACGTAAACAATTAACGAAAATGTTTGATTTGATTAAAAACCGAAAATGATAAAAGAAAATAATAAAATAACCAAAGAAAATAAGAAAACAATTGAAATAATGGGAAAAATAAATAGATATGTTTATTACACTGCTTTACAAATTTTTAATTTGGAAAAATACCAAGAACGCCACTTGCCTAGATAAGTTAATTGGGACCTCCTGAACACGAAAAACGCTGTAATTTTTTTTCTAAGTACCGTTTTTTAGATAACGGTACTTTTGTGTTTTTCGGTATATGGTCCCATTCAAACCCTTGTGGAGCCTAACCGAAGAGCCCGATCGAGATGAATGGAATATCGTTGGAAAGGTAATCAAATGCCTTTTCCGCCGATATGCTGCAAATTTCTATCTGATAAGAAATATCTGAGTTATGGCACCTCAAAGTTCGAAATTTGTCTATTTTTTACGTTTTTTTCAAAATTTTTCTTTTTTATTTCGTTTTTTTTTCTACGTTACAGTTAATATCTGGAATGTTTTATTTTTTATCCAAATAGTTTATTTAATTACCAACATTTTAAGCGTAATTTGAAAAAAATCGGATAAAAAATAAAGTTTTTATTAAGGACTAGCTAAACCCGGTGTGCTTTGCTACCCCCCCCCCCCCCCCCCCCTCGTCATAAAATAAAATAAAACGTATTTATATATTTACAAACATTTATTTATTTAATTTTAATGTATTTATTGCAATGCTTTAGGCGAGACCATGCCCCTTTGTCCACTTACATAGTCAAGAATTTATTATTTCGTAAGAATATCCTATTATGAAAATTTAATGACGATCGGTCCAGTAGTTAAGACTATATTACGATTTTTAATTTTCCTAAAAAGGGGCGTGGTCCCACCCACTTTTCTCCTGGTACGTATTCCTAATTATGCCAATTCCATATGTACCACACATCATTGACGTAGGTCAAAAACTGCCCAAAATATGGCGATTTAAATTTGTGGGTTATATGGACGGTGCCACCCCCGTTTGTACAATCAAAACTTCATATAGCCTATTATTCCTTCCAGGGTCACAGTAACATGCCGTGAAAATTTCATCAAAATCGGTTCAGCCGTTTTGGAGTCCATACGTTACATACATACATACATTGAATTTTATATATATAGATTTTGTGGAACGACAATATTTTCATCTTCATTGCTTACACACTATATTCGGCGTAAATTCAAATACTTTAAATTAAAATGACGAGCGACTTGAACTCTTGCTAGTGTGTAAGCAATGAAGATGAAAATATTGTCGTTCCACAAAATCCTTAATAAAAACTTTATTTTTTATCCGATTTTTTTCAAATTACGCTTAAAATGTTGGTAATTAAATAAACTATTTGGATAAAAAATAAAACATTCCAGATATTAACTGTAACGTAGAAAAAAACGAAATAAAAAAGAAAAATTTTGCAAAAAAAAAACGTAAAAAATAGACAAATTTCGAATTTTGAGGTGCCATAACTCAGATATTTCTTATCAGATAGAAATTTGCAGCATATCGGCGGAAAAGGCATTCGATTACCTTTCAAACGATATGCCATTCATCTCGATCGGGCTCTTCGGTTGGGCTCCACAAGGGTTTGAATGGGACCATACACCGAAAAACACAAAAGTACCGTTATCTAAAAAACGGTACTTAGAAAAAAAAAATTACAGCGTTTTTCGTGTTCAGGAGGTCCCAATTAACTTATCTAGGCATGTGGCGTTCTTGGTATTTTTTGGCTGTAAACCAGTGTTATTAAAATAAAAGAAAAACGTGATAAATTATAGCATGATTATACAGCTGTATTGAATATTTTTTATGAGATTAAAGAAATTTTCGAAAGACAAAGTTTAAAAAACAAACAAACAAAAAATTCTTATACCTAGTAAATAAATGAAATTAGCTTATTTTTAATTTTTTAGCCTACAAATATGTTTTCATGTAATATAAAGTAATTAGTCAATACATTTTGAAATATTTGAAATCTATTTAATACAAAATCTTCCCTTTATTCTAATTTTCAGCCTTTTTATAAAAAATCTAGTATAAATTAAAACTTTCGATGATATTAACTTTGAAACGTTTGTAAATATTTAATTATAAATAAATATAAAATTAGCATTTGTCTTTTTTGTATGTAATCTTATTTTAATAAATTCAATATAAATTTAGATTGTTCAAATATTAAGCAAATATGCTCAATAACAAATCCTCCTATTAATTAACGTTCGCAGAAACACAAAATCGCTTCATAAATAGCTGTCATATTTTTCACAAAATTCGAAATTAAAAGACAGAATATGAGAATTGCTTTCTGAAAATATAGATAGATATTCACTAAAAACTGATTACTATTAAACATCTAAATCGGTGAATAAGAGCCAAAAATAAATAAATTTACTCCCATACATATGCAATAATATAAATATTTTCTTAAACAAAATTTTTGTAAATCGTTTTACTCTCACATATTTTTCTTATAATAAAATGTTTTTTCTTGTTTTAATTCAACAAAATTACAAACACTGTACTGCACAATAAAAACTCAGTAAATAAGTAATGCTTGGTTTTCACTATGTCAGTTTTGCTGTCAAATTGTCCAAATTGTTGGTAATTTCATAACAATTTGGACAATTTGACAACAAAACTGACATAGTGAAAACCAAGCATAACAATAAATTTATATTATAATTTTATAAGAAAACTAGCCACTCTTTACCTACATATATATACGTAACTAACAAAACCATTCATTTATAAATTTCCTCAATTTACAAAACGTTTCAGTAGTTTAAAATTTCTAAAAAAAATGATATATAGAAGTAAGTAAAAGACAATAGCTAATTTACAGTGAATGTGATTATGTGGTGATAGGAGTTGTTTTTAAATTTTGTTTTCAAATTTTTTCATAGTTGGAAGAAAAAATGCACATATTAATTTTAGGTGGTAATGTTTTGTATAAAAAGAAATGTTAAAATTTACATTTTCTTTGTTGTAATTTCTGTGGTAGGTGGGTAATAAACAGAATATTTGTATAATTTAAAATTAAAGTAAGAGTGTGATTGTAGAAATAGAAAAATAAGCAACTATTTACGAATTGTTTGTGTTAAAAGCAAAATAAATTAAACTAATGAAAATTATGTTTGGTATTTCATATCATTTAAATCTCATTACATGCTGTACGTAAAAAGGAAAATAAAATTCCGCAACCCTTGTTTTTAATTTTCCAAATTATAAACTAAAAAATAAATATGTAATAATCAAATTCAGACTAAAAATAATTAATAAAAAAAAAGAAAAAAAATAATTAATTAAATACATAAAAATTACAAAGTGCACCTCTCAGTTGTGTTGTCAAAAGGTTAATTACATTTTAAAGAGATTTTAAAGATTTTTTTTTATATTTTTCCGATTTTGTATATACAAAAGCATTTTAAAAAACCATTAGTCTTCCATTAAACATTAAAATAGGATTTTTATATTATTTACATAAGCAAATATAGCACAAAACTTACCTCATCGAAAAAGACTTGGGTTTTACGCAAAATATGTTTCAATTCTGTCAACTCCAAAAAGTTACGCTTTAAAGCTTCGGCATTTTGATTAACTTCTCGTAATTCATTTTCAAGTTTTTCAAATGTAGCCTTAAATCGAGAAATTATAATTTTAAATCTATAAATAATTAATTTTTATATGGATTATACCTCCAGATCAATCATTTCCCTGGGTTGGGGAGCTTCAGGGCTCTCTCCGGTATCTAACATAGGTATACCGTCTTTCTTAATTTCTTTTTCCAAATAACGCAATTTACGTTCCATTTCATCGCAACGTCTCACTTCATTGACAAACTTCCGTTGAAATGCATTAACGTCAGGATTTAGCTGAAATTTAATTTGTTATATGTATATGAAATATGAAATTAACAGTATTTAGTTAATTCATATCTTAATTGGATATTGTTAAGACTTGCTTTTTACTTACATCTCTGAATTGCACTAATCCCAATTCTCCCAATTCCGATACGCAGGCATAGGCTGCCTCACTTTGCAGAAACAATTGACATAATGTCATTTCCTCACTACGAAACAGTGAACCCATTGTGAATGGTGTTTATAGCTTCTGATCCTGTATATAATTAATTAGAATGATACTCTGCTCTGTTGACTTGAAATTAATTCTATCTGCAAAATATTAAAATTAAAAGTGTTTTATCGAATTAAAAAGTTCAAATTTTGTTCAAATATTTATTGGAAACTTTATATCCAACAAAACCTTTAAGAAAAAATTAAATTGTTCGCCCTATCACTGGTGATTGATTAAATATTGTTAATATAGATAAAAACGCCATTTTATTTAAAATTATTGGAACTTTATGTTCGAAGTTAAAACATTTTATTGTTGTTATAAATAAATATTAAATTAAAAAATAATGAAATCATTTTTGGGTACATTGCAACACCAATCATAATGTACCTATAAGGTGGTCGATTAATAAAATTTCGAAACTTTAAGGAAGAACGATGGGACTGTCAACCCCAAATGTTTCTTTAATTGTTGTCAAGCATCGTTATTCAATACCAGCGCAACTTTTAAATATTTAGAAACAATTCTAAAAATAATTTTTAAAACGAATTCTCACATTGTGAAGTTTCGTAATTCGAATTCACAAGATTTGGTCGTTTTACTTTCGAATAAACAAACTAGTTTTAATGTACAAAATCGTACCTACTACATATTTCCAGAACATCAATTTGTGTATTTCAAAACGACAATGAAAACGTAATTATATTTAATATTTTCATTGGAAGATAATACGCATCTTCTGTACGCATCAGCAACTAACAACAAGTACAATAATAATTAGGTAGGTATAACGATAACAAAAACTACTTTAAAATTAAAACCACAAACAATGAATAAAATTTGTTATTCACTAATTGTGTATAGAACAAAAACAATATTATGTACACACAAATTGGGAGTTTTATTCTTATCAGTCAATTTGAGAATCGACCCTCTTTCGTAGTGTACTCAGAATGATGTGGAACAATTTAGGTTCCATATGCTTATTCTACATACATACATAGATGTCCATTTGTACATATTTTTTCCATGCCAAAGAAAAGTTTGAAATGAAAAATCTTTTTTAATTTGGAAGAAATTAATGTTGCATGGCATATTTTCATTGTTTTTTTTTAAGTAGTTTTGTATTTTTTTTCAATTGCAATAATTTTCATGATTCATTCTCGAGTCCATAATCTATAAATTTTATTTGTTTGTGTGTTGTGTGTACGGTGATATACACAAACAAAAGACAGACGAAAATTAACAACGTATACAAGAAAAATCAATAGTTTTTTTCTTTGATGCAATATTATCTCTCAATGGCACTTTGGATTGTTTAAAACGTTTGCATTTTATAGTTGTTTTTACACAACTGTTTATAAAGTTTGTTTAATATTTTAATAAGTTTGTTGTTTAATTAACTTTATTGCTTTAAAAGTATAGTCTAATTTTAATTAATTATTTTAAATAGGAAAAATATCGGACTTACCTCCTTTGCAAATGGAAAAAATCTACCGAATGAAAAATTTTTATAGTCGTATATTGCTAGAGTACACTTTTGTACGTTTTGTCGTACTACTATTTTATTACAACCATGTTAACATCTGTTCAAAATGTATAAAGACTTCGAAACGAAAACGTTTTCGTTTTAGAATTAATGAGTCGATTATGTATAGAAACCAAACTGGAGTTGGGTTGCCAATCATTTTTTCGTTTCTAATTTTTTTTCGATTTTTCTAGTAGAAAAAAAATAGTTATATGTTAAAAAAGCAAATAATTTAATAACAAACAAACAAACATTTAAATTTTACCACCTAAAATAGAATCAAAATTCTCGGTTGATATATGTTTTTGGCAACTGTCAACTCCACTGAGGTTCGGTTGCCATTCGTAGTCAACACATTGGCCCATAATCATAGTCATAGAAAAAGCATACTTTAAGTAAAAGTAGACTTTTAAACAACAAAAACATATAAATTTTGTTCTGAATGTAAAACAAAAGCATGCTTTTGCTTAAAGTATGCTTTTTCTATGACTATGATTATGGGCCATTATTTTCATTACCCTTTTCACAAAATTAAGCTTTTATAGAAAGCTTCAAGGCGAATTAATAAGGGGTATGCAATAGATCAGCTGATTATTAATTCGCTGTGAAATAGTGTATCCGTCTGTCAAATTTTGTTTTGTTTAAATTTTTTATTTGCAATAAAAAAAAACGAAGGAAAAATTAAATTATTTAAAAAGTTAAAAATAAATGAATCGTGTTTTTTATTGTTAAAAAACCGTGAAAATAAATGAAACAACTCGAATTTATTTTGTTTATATGTATTTAATTCGCTTGGAGTTTGACATTTCACAAACATATTCAGCCTAATCATGAATAAAAATTCCGCGGGAGTTTTTTTCCCTTTTCTCATTTTTCCTATTTAAATTCAATGTTAAAAAAATAAAAAGGGAAAAAACTCCCGCGGAATTTTTATTCATGATTGCGCTGATTATCAAAAACAAAATGCCTGTTGTTTTTTTGATTGTTGCATTTGTTGCCGTGTCGCATACACCTTATTAATACTCCTTGGAAAGATCTATATTGAGATAAAAGAAAATGTCAAAATTTAAAAATAAAAAGGATATAATTTTCTTTCAAATATACCAAAATAATATTCATTTTAAACATTGTATTAAATTGTTTGTCACAAAAACGTGCAAATATTTTCAAAATAATTTTTGTGTAAAACAAATATGTACCTACATATTAATAAAATAATTTATCTTTGCACGTAACATAGTTATAATGTAAATATTTTAGATTTTAATACGAATGCCCTTGTAGGTATGTATGTTTGGAAATAATTAGACTTAGAAATAGCACAAGATGTAATATTTGAATATAATAGAAATTAAACTTGAACTTGACAACCATTTGAAATAAAAAATTCAAGTAAGATTTACTAATCACAAATAAAAATATTTGTCATACCTAAATATTTTTTATAAAAACTAACAAAAATTTAAAGTAATATTAAAAACAAGAAAAACATATACATAAATCCAAAAATTATCAGTTTATGGAAAGCACTTCTTCAAGCATACATCTTTTTTATCAAAAATTACAACGATTGAGATATTTAAATAGTCATAAGAAAGTCAACAAATTTGTGCAACGGCGACTTAAAAATAAGCAACGTTTGATACCCTTGACAATGGATATACAAAAGGCTATGATGGACTTCAATGCCACTCAATCGAGCACTAGCATTTCAGAGAAGCCTGTTTACAATACTATAACTAACTTTATCAGGGATGAAGTTCAAAATATCTTTCAGGAATTATCCATATCGGATCAGTTTATACGCAAAGAAGAAATTGAAGATTTATTAGAGAAATGTTTAAAGGAAAAGGTGACAGTTGTACAAGACTGTGATGCTAAAGTCAATTATTTAATTGTCAGAGATTTCGATATGAATCAAGATATCGAAATGACAGTTGAAGTGTTATCAGAGGATAAGGAGAAAAATACACTAATTGTAGAGAATATAAAAATATTAGAACATCGTATAACAGCATTGGAAGAAAGATTAAGTTCTATGCTTCAAAATATTTCAGAATTAAGACATAAACCGGCTAAACGCTTAAAAATGAATACAAAAGTCATAAAAGAAGAATTGAGTAATTTTATACACAAAATGAAAAATCCTCAAGCTGTTGTAAGCACATCACTACAAGAAATGAATTATATTAAAGACAAATCCTTCAGCATATACGATGACATCTACTATACTAATCGTGAATATACTCTTAATTTATTGAATTATAAAAAATCCTTCGAAACTATTAAGTTAAATCAAAAACCTAGATTGAACCCATATGTAAAACCTGTTAATATTGTTCTACCATCATTGCAGGGAAAATTCAAACAACGTCCAATGTTTTTACCCACAAAAGATATATGCATAGAATAAATAGTATATGTATATAAAAAATTTATTAATGTGTAACAGTCTTGATAAAATAAAAAATTATAAGGTAACATCTTTTAAAACGCTATCACTTATATTAAAAAGTGCGTCTTCCTCTGCCTTATATTCATTATCCAATTCATTGATAATTTTACAGTTTATGTTGTTTGAATTAGGATTGTTTTCATCGTTTATGATTATATTAGTGACTGGAGAGTTTACAAAAACTTTTGGTTTATCATAAACCATAGAGTTCTAAAAAGAGAAAACACAAACATTTAAGATTTTAACATACATTTCAAATTAATGTACCGGCTACAGAATCATTACAATTTATTGTAAAGACTCCACATATAAATAAACTATTACTCATAAAAATCGAAATTTTAATCATATACTGTACTTACATTAAAACTCGAATTATGTTCAATCAAAGATATATCATTTAGTTTTAGCGTGGGTATATCTAAATCCTCAGCCGTAACTAAGGGTTCCAAACGACCAGAAGGGCTAGTACTTAAATTTGTAAAATTCAATGAGGCGTCCTGAACCTTCTTGACAGCAGACAATTTTTTTACGTAATTTAATGAAGTCGAAACAGAATTATTTCCACTGGTTCCAATGACACTCGTATCTAATTGATATTGAGGTCTAGCAATGCGAGTACGATCATTTGAACTGAATGGTGATTGATGTAACATCGTAGGTGATGCTGTTTTAGTAAACGATTGTGGAGATGTTTTACTCATATTCAATGGTTTAAAACGCGTTTTAGGTGTATTAGCTATTGATATAGTGGCTGAGAAAGAGGTTGGTGCCTCATTATCGTTATCATTGAACAAGGACTGGAGCCGCTTCCACTTTGTTCCTAGATTTGAAACGTTTATTTGTGGCGTAGTTTTATATTTAGAGGTATCTTTCTTACTAGTTGAACGTAACAAATGCATAGGATCAATAATTTTCGATCGGTTCACGGTATTATTTAAACCTGACATCGATTGATCTACCAAACTGTGGTGACAATTTGTGTGTCGTGTTGTTGTCCCACGAGGTGGAGCTGGAATTGTTTAATGCAATTATTTAAATTGTATGTCAAAGATAAGTATGTCAATAATAATGCCGTCAAACTTACCTAAAAAATTATTAAATGCAGCTTCATTTGTGTTTACTGCTTTAGAGTCTACTAGCGCAAGTCTTGATTTTCCTCCACCTTCAGGCACTTCAAATTTTATGGGTGGCGTGGAAACTAATTTCAAAAGCAAATTATTTTCCAGATTTTTCTTTGTTAGACCACACATGTTTGTACGCGCAGGTGTTTGGGGAAATTCATTTTTACTTGTTTTCATATTAGCATGTAGCATTTTTTTAAAATCTGTTATTTGAACCTCTATTTCCTGTAGCTCTTTTTTCAAGCTTAGTAAACGAGAATATACAAACTCACCAGCACAGGGTTTTTTGTTGACAATCTTCAATTCATTCTGTATAGTTTCATTAATAGCATTGAATGTTGATATAAGGGTATTGATGTTGACACCCTCATCCGTTACTTTAGAACCGAAAGATTCTGAAATCCAAATTAATTTAATGATAAACCACTAAATATTTTAAGCACAAGTTCTAACAAATCTGATGCAAAAATTTCCAAATTGAAAACAGTTTCCTTATCAGTTGCAGCAATTTTATTATCACTATCGATTAATAAAATCTTACCTTCTACCAACTCCTCAATAGGAAAATTATCACGTATACGTCGCAACTGCAGACATATTCGTTGTTTGTCATATTTGTAACCAGTTTCTTTGCTATAAAATTTATCCATTGCCTCTTTTAGTTCACCTATTAAATTATCCATTTCTAAAACCTTTTTTGTTCGATTACTATAGTAACTTTCAAAGAGTTGATGGTTATTCTCTTCAAAAGTTTCAAGAAATTTGTCTTCTGTCATCACATCCACAGCTAACCCCGTTTCTTGCGAAAGCATTTCCAATTGTTCCATTAGCTTTTGACTCTTGTCATCAAACTTTGCATTAACATTCTCGAGTGTATCTATGAATTCTGATGCCATATCCTTAAAAATTTCATTCTTTGCACACATTTTCCATATATTTGCTTCGGAAACATGTGCCCGGTAATTGTTAGCATCTAAATTCATTTGTTTTTCTTTCTGCTTTATCAGCTCTTGTACAATAAAGTTAACAAAGTCTAAGAGAAAACTAATAAATTTCATACCACCAGGCATTACCACCAAATATGATTTGATATTAGTCCAATTCAACTGATACTTCTCATTAATATGTTTAAGGTATTCCACGGTGCTGGTGCGAAAATTCGATTCTGATCGTTTGTCCGTGATAGGCCAGAAAAATCTTTTTTTGAATTCTTGGGGATCAATGAGGCGAAATAGATAGTGCATTATATGAAAAAATGCCTGCTGATTGGGTTTTATAAACATCTCGTCTGACAAACATTTCCGCAGATCTTCTGTGGGTGGATGTAAAAGAATTAACCCCTGAATTGCATTGTATAAAATGTGAGACAGCTCTTTCTCTTCTGCACGATATGGTACAATTATTGTGCGATCCATATTTCATTAATTTTGTTTATTATAAATTTTCAAGCATTTGGCGCCTTGGCTATTCAGGCATAAAGTATATTGTTTATAAGGTGTGGCCAAGGCATATTGATAACAGGTAGTGTTAAGATTACAACAAACACAATAAATAAACAAATTTTGACAATTAGAAACTTGTAAACATAAACGACGTTTGACATAAGAAAACTACCAAAAAAAAAAATCAGCTGTGTCTTCAACTCTACCTTGTATTCAATATGCCTTGGGTGTGGCAAAAATTTAAAAATTTTGCCAACAATTTCAATATAGTTTGAGCAACTCTCGCATAGTTGTCTAATTATGTAGCAAATGAGCCACCAGACCTTTTAGCATAATAAGTGATGTCAACTGGAAATATGTTATTTAGAATTCTTCTTTTTGTGGTCCTAACCTAGTCGTTTGAATTTGAACGCCAAACCTGCTTTCAGACAACGGGTTTTCATATATTTTGTGATAAATATTCGGCACAAATTCTTTATGTGATTTTTAGTGGAACTGATATTCCCCAGTTTTTATATGAAAACAGATAATATGTATATATGATAATATTTATTTATAATATTAATATTAAATTATAATAAACTAAGATTTAAAATAGACCACTAGCAAATTTGGCTATGGGCTAAAAGGTTTCTATATGAATATATGCAATGGCAACACCAAGACGTTAAAGTAAATATGAACTCCATATCGATGGTCTCATGTAGAAAGGCCCTAACTCGCATATTTGAAACTTTACAGGAGAAGGTAAAAACATAATAGAAACTGTAATATTCAACATGTAACTTTTTTGTACAACTGCTTATAAAAGCGTTATTTTTTACACTATTGCAATAAATTTTTGTGAGGAGGTGTATTTGCGTTAAATGCATTGGAATCGAAAAAAAACAAATTTAGAAAAAATAGCGAGTTAGGGCCTTTCTACATGAGACCAACGATATGTATGTACATATGGATGTAGTACTAAAATTTAGGATTAATTTTTTTTACAAACCAGCGTTCGGAATATTGTTTTATAATCCAAAAATGTAACTACATAAAAATAAAGGTTAGCAGATGGCTTACATTATTCCACGTTGAATCAGCTGACTTGATACGGACACCTTTATACGCCTTGGTTTAAATATAGTCCTGATATGGGGTATATATTTAATCCTTTAATTCTCAGTGGAACATAGTGATATGGGGTAAGTTTGAACAATTTTTTTATAAGACAAAAAACAGGTACTTTTGCGGGTCGCAATAGAGAATGCAAATCCAAAAACATTGAAGTGTCAAATTTACCATTTTAATTAATTGCGCTTTGGAGTTACCTGTCCTACATACGTATGTATACTCAATAATTCTTGTAAATAAATCTAGGAGAAACAATCGTGAAAATTCGTAGGCATGTCTGATTTATGGGCTGTATTTAAACGATTGCAGATTTAAAATATGCATATGTATATATGTATATATATATGTGACGGAAATCGAAAACGAATCAGTTTTGTAAATACATTTTAATGCATTTATAATCTAATTTTTAAAATTTTTGTTTTAAGATTCTCTTTAGTAGCCCAATATCTTTTGCCCCTATTGCCGTTCTCAACTCAACTAAGTTTGGTCGTCTGTCAGTCAACCCGACTTTAACTCTACATTAATTCTACTACATTTAAGTTGTGAATGGCAATACCGATTTATGAAAGACGACCAAATTATTAAAAAAGTTGTGAACCGCAATAGGGGCATTTATATTTTATGTGATAAAAGTTTTTCAATACAGAAATATTACGAAAAAATTAACTTCTAAAACTCAGTTGTTTTCGATTTCCATCACATGCCTGATAATATTATTATATACATATAATAAATATGCCTTGATATACATATGTAATATGTATGTACTAAGAGGCCCTTTAGACGATGCAATTTTGCATGCAACTGATGTTTGTTGGCGAACGGGTGAGAGAAGCAAGAGGGATAGAAAAAGTTGCACGACTTCGTTTGTCATGCAATTTTTTGACATTTCCTTTTACCATCGTTTGTGTTTTACTTATTTTGTTTTATTCTTATTCTGACTTTGTGTGCGTTATAAAAATTAATGCGCAAGAACATTTTCAATTACTTCTTCTGTATTAAAATCTTCCATTTTTTATATTTTTTAAAATTTTTGTATATTGTATTTATGTAAATGTATGTATATTATTTTATATACATACATATGTACAAACATATATTTTTTCTATGTTATATTTACATATATTTTAAAATTTTGTTTTCTTTGTTGCGAATGAAAAACTAAAGAGGAATGTGTAATTAAACGTCAAAAAATTGCATGATTTGTTGCACGTGAAATTGCATCGTATAAGTGCATAACATTTTACGTAGCAATTTTAAAAGAGAATGGAAAAAATTGCATGCAATTAATTGCATCATCTAAAAGGCCTCTAAGATTTTGTCGTACAGCCATCCCTAAATACCGACGGTAGGCGGAACGTTTTTTTACGCTAAACAAAAGCGTCAACGTTATGTCAAAACGATAAGAACAAGGTTATCAAACAAATAAATAAAACGACCATGTTTATTGTAACAGCTGGACATTGTTGTTTTATTTCTTTTGCAACTAACTTCACTGTGAAATGCCTTGTCAAAATCGGATTTTCCAATAGCAAAGCGTTGCCGCTGCGTTGTTTCGGTATGCTCCATACAAAATGTACGAGCATAAGAAATTTTGACATTTAAAAAACGCTTACCATCGGTATTTAGGGATGGCTGTTATTACATACATATATATATATATATATATGGTATATACCAATGTCGCTGCGATTCTTATCGTATCTTTTTTAAAATTGTATTTGCGTCTACATTGTGAGATTTTTGTTGCAGCGATTTTTTGTGAATGTATACATGTTTTCATATTTTTTGACAATTCCTTTTCAAAATAATAATGAAAAATAACCACATATATTTGATTGTAGCTAGCATACATGGTGCAAATATACAAGGTGAATGCAGTAGCCCAGCTGACTGACTTTGTTAACAATTTACTTATGTCAAAAGTAATACTTTTTCAAGTATTTTTGACAGTAGTACATTATTTTACACAAACAAAATGGCTGTTTCTGTTGTCGATTTGCACTCACCATATATAATCGCCGTGAACAAAACAAACTCTGGGATTTGTAACAAACCATAACAAACTATTGTGAATGGTGTGTGGTGAGTTTTTTTTATAAAAGTCGCTGATCAGTGTTGTCAAATACGTAATTTTTTTAAACGCTTTAAATTCAGTTAAATTTTAAACAGCGTTGCCAAATGTGCAGATTTATCTGTTTTTTTGCAGTTTTTTAAAGTGCAAAACAGGCTTGCAGATTTTTACTCTAAAAAACAATTTTTTTAAATCAATGCAGATTTTTAAATTTTATTCGAATAAAACAAATTAATTTTATTCCCACTCTATGTGGAATATTGCGTTAAGTCTTTCTTTATACATATTTCATTTTGTATAAAGTTGCAATTTAATAGTGATTTATTTTTAGTTGTGTCATATAATAAAAATTTTGAATTGAGTCACTTTTGAAGAATTTGTACGATATTATTTAATTTTGTTTTGAAGGTGCAGATTTTTTTCGAAAAAAAATGATTGTTTTGGGGAATTGTCAGATTTTGTAAAAAAATATGACAACACTGATTGTAAATGACGTCAGGAACAAATGGGCATTAAACAAAATGTATCATTGTGTAGATTTGTTAGTGTAAATGCGGTTTGTTAAAAAGTCCATTCCATTCATTTCTAATTTGTAAACTAACAAACCCAAACATAACCTAAAATACATTGAACAAACTTATGTGTTTTATAAACAACAATTGCTAATGTTGATGCAAATAAGTAAATGATGAAATTTTTTTTAGATCAATAAATAAATCAATAAATCAATAATAAATAAAACACATTTAATCAAAATAAAATTAATTTGTAAATTTTGTGGATTATTTATTAGAATTTTGTGGATTAATAGAATTTTTGTGCATTATAAGCAATAATTGTATTATAAATTTCTCTATAAATTCTAAACGGGAACTTGTGCATCATATGGGGCATACCCCCTATGTTCCATTTTTTTGTGATAAAATCTATACGTTATTTGATTTCTACACTTATTAGCTATTAATTCCTGTTTTCCGATATGATGCACAAGCTCCCGTTTGGAATTTATAGAGAAATTTATAATGTGCTGTTTTTTTACATTTTATATAAAACATGAAAGTTTGATAGGGCATACCCCCTATGTTCCATTTTTTTGTGGAAAAATCTATACGGAATTTGATTTCTACATTTATTAGCTATTAATTCCTGTTTTCCGATATGATGCACAAGCTCCCGTTTGGAATTTATAGAGAAATTTATAATGTGCTGTTTTTTAACATTTTATCTAAAACATGAAAGTTTTTTAGGGCATACCCCCTATGTTCCATTTTTTTGTGAAAAAATCTATACGTAATTTGATTTCTACATTTAATAGCTATTAATTCCTGTTTTCCGATATGATGCACAAGCTCCCGTTTGGAATTTATAGAGAAATTTATAATGTGCTGTTTTTTAACATTTTATCTAAAACATGAAAGTTTTTTAGGGCATACCCCCTATGTTCCATTTTTTTGTGAAAAAATCTATACGTAATTTGATTTCTACATTTAATAGCTATTAATTCCTGTTTTCCGATATGATGCACAAGCTCCCGTTTGGAATTTATAGAGAAATTTATAATGTGCTGTTTTTTTAACATTTTATATAAAACATGAAAGTTTGATAGGGCATACCCCCTATGTTCCATTTTTTTGTGGAAAAATCTATACGGAATTTGATTTCTACATTTATTAGCTATTAATTCCTGTTTTCCGATATGATGCACAAGCTCCCGTTTGGAATTTATAGAGAAATTTATAATGTGCTGTTTTTTAACATTTTATCTAAAACATGAAAGTTTTTTAGGGCATACCCCCTATTTTCCATTTTTTTGTGAAAAAATCTATACGTAATTTGATTTCTACATTTAATAGCTATTAATTCCTGTTTTCCGATATGATGCACAAGCTCCCGTTTGGAATTTATAGAGAAATTTATAATGTGCTGTTTTTTTAACATTTTATCTAAAACATGAAAGTTTTTAGGGCATACCCCCTATGTTCCATTTTTTTGTGGAAAAATCTATACGGAATTTGATTTCTACATTTAATAGCTATTAATTGCTGTTTTCCGATATGATGCACAAGCTCCCGTTTGGAATTTATAGAGAAATTTATAATGTGCTGTTTTTAACATTTTATCTAAAACATGAAAGTTTTTTAGGGCATACCCCCTATGTTCCATTTTTTTGTGGAAAAATCTATACGTAATTTGATTTCTACATTTAATATCTATTAATTCCTGTTTTCCGATATGATGCACAAGCTCCCGTTTGGAATTTATAGAGAAATTTATAATGTGCTGTTTTTTTAACATTTTATCTAAAACATGAAAGTTTTTAGGGCATACCCCCTATGTTCCATTTTTTTGTGGAAAAATCTATACGGAATTTGATTTCTACACTTATTAACTCTTAATTCCTGTTTGCCGATATGATGCACAAGCTTCCGTTTGGAATTTATAGAGAAATTTATAATGTGCTGTTTTTTTACATTTTATCTAAAACAATGCACAAGCTCCCGTTTAGATTTTGTAGGGAAATTTATAAAACAATTATTGCTTATAATGCACACAAATTCTAATAAATAATCCACAAAATTCTAATAATCCACAAATTAATTTTATTTTGATTAAATGTGTTTTAGTTATTATTGATTTCTAAAAAAAATTTGCATCGACATTAGCAATTGTTGTTTATAAAACACATAAGTTTGTTCAATGTATTTTAGGTTATGTTTGGGTTTGTTAGTTTACAAATTAGAAACGAATGGAATGGACTTTTTAACAAACCGCATTTACACTAACAAATATACACAATTATACATAAACAACAACAAACTATTTTCACCACTCAAGAAAAAAATGTTTGTTTTGATAAATCAGCTGTTACGGTTTGTTATAAAATAGTTGAGTTTGATTTGTTCACGGGCGTCCATATATAGTTGCACCATGCATGTATGATAATAAAAAACAACGAATGAGGGAACAAAGCGTGTTTCACGAGTACCCAGCGTTGCCAAATGTGCAGATTTATCTGTTTTTTGCAGTTTTTTGAAGTGCAAAACAGGCTTGCAGATTTTTACTCTAAAAAACAGTTTTTTTAAATCAATTCAGTTTTTTCAATTTTATTCGAATAAAACAAATTATTATTATTCCCACTCTATGTGGAATTTTGCGGACCAAAGATTTAAAAAAAAAAAAAATTCAATTGCACAAATTTTGTACAAACAAAAGAAATGGAAACTAAATTTAATAAGAATATGTACCACTAATACATACAAAAGTATCTCTAATTAATTTTCTATGATCTCTATACACATGTATGTGATAATTTAAATGAAGTATTATTCGTTGTTTTTACTGTTACCCCCTGGCCCAGGATGTCGAACGATAACGTTCGCTTATACTACGTTTCCACGGTACATGCTTCGCTCTCTATTCATGCTTCACACCCCAATCATGTGCGAAACAACTTGCTTCACCATACAAAATTTTAAGAGCGAATCAAGTAGATTCATATTGAATCTACTTGCGAAGCACGAAAAATTGCACTCTTCTCTAATTTTTATCGCAAGTTTATCTGCACTAGCTGTAAAAATTTAATATTATTGTAAACAAAGCAAATTATTTTCTTGTTGCTGGAAGTAAAGAAAGTAAATACGTACGAATGCACGTTTTTTTTTCCAAATAAGCTAACTAATTTCCACTCACTTTTGTTTGTCCATTAAAAAAATTTATTTTCCACAAATTGTAAATTCTGTTTTTTTTTATACTGTTTGTTTATTAAAAACAGCTGTCAAATCGAATCAAGTTTTTTGGTCATGTAAACAGCATGATTCATAAACATGATTCAGAGAGCGAAGCAGGTGATTCAAGTCGTCGTGGAAACATAGTATTAGATAAACAACACACAACACACTTGTTTATCTATAAGAAAAAATTCAAAGCATTTTGTTACCGTTAACAAGTTCTACAAAACAGTTAAGTCTTTCTTTATATTTCATTTTGTATAAAGTTGCAATTTAATAGTGATTTATTTTTAGTTGTGTCATAAAATAAAAATTTTGAATTGTCACTTTTGAAAAATGTACGATATTATTTAATTTTGTTTTGAAGGTGCAGATTTTTTTCGAAAAAAACAGATTTTTTTTTGGGAATTGTCAGATTTTGTAAAAAAAAATATGGCAACGCTGCGAGTACCCCTTTTTATACGAGTCACCGCTCTCGCCAACAAAGCAAGAATCGCAGCGACAAAAATGTCATAATGTAAACCGGGACAACCAAGGCATATTGAATATGTAATCTTAACACTACCTGTTATCAATATGCCTTGGGGACCATATTTATTTTTATTCGAAAAGAAAAAATGTTCGAATTTGTACTTTTTAAGTTGTATTTCGAAGTTTTGCTTTCAAATCGAAACACACAATAACCGCCCTGGAAATCTTATTTAATTAAAAATGCTTATTAGAATAAAATGAATTAAACTTTATTAAAAATCAAATAGTTGCATATACATATATAAATAAACCATTAAAATATGTACAATTTTTTAAATATACTTACATAGTACATATCTATAGGTATAATAATTTTCTTAACGAGATACCTATTAGGTTTTCGTAGATAGCTGCAGAAATAATGCTGTTTTCCATTATCGTTGCTAAATACATCTGCAGCAGACCATTATTGCATCGTTTTGTCATCATGCTTTTAAATTAAACATTCATTGTCTTGTCAACCAAAAAAAAAAAAAAGAATGCAAAATGTATTTTTTTATTCACATTGAACTGTTTATAACAAAAATAATAAATATTATTAATTATAATCAGTAGTGCATATTTCTAAAGCGTACATAACCAAAAAGCATAATTTTATGACCTCGAGTCAATTTGCATTTCTTTGTTACAACACTTCATGGCCACATTTTACCATGTTCTGTACCCCTGCACAGAATCATCATTTAAGGATTTATTTTATACAAGACTTCGTGCATATATGAAAAATCTCTCAAAGTGAGGTTAAAGTATTTTTCTTTTTTAATTATGTTGTATACTTATTGCTTTTACTTACATCAAAAACAAAACGACTTCCGTTCCAAAACCGTACGACATTCACAACCACAGAGTATAATTAACAACGCCAGATCTACTACTACTTCGTGTACACCATGGTGCAAATATACAAGGTGAGTGCAGTAGCCCAGCTGACTGACTTTGTTAATAATTTACTTATGTCAAAAGTAATACTTTTACAAGTATTTTTGACAGTAGTACATTATTTCACACAAACAAAATGCCTGTTGTTTCTGTTTTGTGTTGTATTTGTTGTCGATTTGCACTCTCCTTGAATAGTTGCACCATGGTGTACACAAAATATTTCTTTCACTATGGCGCAGGGATGCAAAAGTTGGTAATCTTGTACTTTTTAGCACTATTTAAGAGTCAAAAGTACAATAGCATCCAATGAATAATTTAGTACTATTTAAAATTGTTTACTATATTATTACATTGCACAAATGTATTTTAAAATATTTATCAATATACCTTATATAATACATTATATTTGTCTACATACTCGTATTGTAAGGATTTAGTAGGAATGAATTTTAATGTGCTTTTTTTTTATGAATTGAGAAGTTTTTTACATAAAACTTCCCAACTTCTTAGCAATTTCGCGGGCTGAGTAATTCTTATTTGTAATATCCATCACTTGGTTTTCGAAAAAGTCTAAAATTTACAATAAATGAACAATTTGAAAAATTACATACTGTTGCTTTGATATTTTATAAATATCAAATAACGGTGCTTATGTACATAAATTCGCTGCAACTGTCCATTTATTCTTGCTGCCAGATTAAACGAACTTTAACGTGCAATAGTGGATACATTGCCATTTCACATAAATTTACCCTAAAGGTGCTATCAGACGGGATGTATTTTACATATGTACTGTCAAATTTTCCATCTGTAAAAGTTGTACACATCGTGTGATACATATGAAACTTTGCATGTGTAAAATACATGTGGAAATACATATGTAATTTTTTCGATTAGAACACGCTCTATTTTCCTGTGACAAACATAAACAAAACAGCTGATTTGTTTTGAAACAAAATTGTTTGAAAGAATATATTGGAAAGAAAAATTAAAGAAAATGAATTTTTCGATTTTTAATAAATTAAATTATGTTTATTATATTTATTACAGTTAGATTGGTCAAAAGAAGCAATTCTTGAAATTTATAAACGTTAAAAAGGCAGCTTTTGTTTACATTTATAGGTTATGTCATACGGAAAAACATAAGCAGGTGTGATAGCAAAAATTATGAATCGTATGTAAAATGGAAATTTTGACATACATACGGAATTACATATGGGTAAGAAAAGTGACAGTACATATGTAAAATACATCCCGTCTTCACATTCGCTTTAATAATTAATAAATTTCAATTTATTTTCAGTTTTGTTTTATTTATTTAACATTTTAAATAAAAACCATTATTAATTTTTAGAGAACCATTATTATTTTTAAAAATTTTAGAGTTTATTCGGTTTTTAAGTCATAGTTATAAAACATCTGTCATGTGTGCTCGCCACTGTATATATACAAACAAAAAAATTTACATAAAGAACATGACTAAAAAAAAAACAGCTGGCTTTTCAACACCACCTTGTAAAGTGTTTTCACCATGGCTATCGCTGTGTTTTGTGCATGGTGAAATTACTTTTATAGGTAGTTTACCGTTATTCTTAAAAAATGCTGATTTTAAGTGGACATATACATACATAAATTTGTTTAGTATAGGCAGTTCTAACGTCAATTTTGTTTAATTCACTTGATATTTTGCGTAATTAAAAAATAAGTGTAAAGTGCAAAAAATTATTAAAAATGGGATCAGGCAAACATATATATGTATGTATGTACCACAACTGAGGATAGGCGGATCATATGTAAAATGCATGAATATAGAAAGAAAGTGGCAGAAATTTCTGAAATAATGAAAATTTCTCGAAAAAAAGTACAATTCAATTAAATCATGTGTTGAGAATCCCGATGTATTGATAGAAGGAAAAAGTCGGAAGCCAAGGCTTCGAAAAACAGATGTGCGTACGGCTGGAGCTATTGCCAGATTGGCGAAAGTTGATCCATTCAAGTCTTCACGGCAGATAGTATCAGAAATTAATGAATCTATGGACTTGGAAATGTCAAGCAGACTTGTTAGATGAAGATTAAATGAGGCAAATTTGTTTAGGTGAATTTCTAGAAAAAAGCCACTGCTATCAAAAAAATATTTCAAAGCGACTAGTCTTTGCCAGAACCCATAAAGAAAACCCCATACATTTTTTGAAAAACCTGTTATGGAGTGACGAAACAAAAATTAATAGAATATAACCAGATGATAGAATCTTTGTTCATCGTCTGAAGGGACAAGAATACAATCATCGGTTCACTCAGAGGACAGTAAAGCACAGTGGAGGTAGCATCATGGTATGGGGTGCATTTTCTTGGCATGGTATGGCCCCTTTGTAAAAATTAACGGAAAAGTGGACAAGTTTCAGTACATACTTAGATATTTTAAAAAACCATATGGAACCGTATGCCTCCGATTTCATGCCAATTAAGTGGAAATTCATGCAGGACAATGATCCCAAACACTCCTCCAAACTAGTAAAAAATTAGTTTTGTTCAGAGAAGATTGACGTTTTGGATTGGCCAGCCCAGAGCCCTGACCTAAATCCAATAGAGAACCTTTGGAACGAAGTCAAGGTTGAAATCACAAAAAAAAAAAAAATATAAAAATTTTTACATACAAAAAAACAACAAATTCAATACTAAAATATTTCTTTTTTCTATTTTATAGAGATTGCGCCATTTATGTGTCCAGGTCATTTCAGTGGTATTTTTCTTCATGATGATTTTTTGTTTCCTTTATAAATGAATTTAAATTTAAGTTTATATCAATTTTATGAATGCATAATAAACCTTAGGAAAAAAACTAAAATTTTTGTTTATTAATAGTTTTTACGATATTATAGAAAAAGAAAAATTCTTGGTAAAATGTGCCATTTATATGTCCATAGCTGTATATGTAGGTACTATAGTACTGGATATTTGTTACAATAGATCTACTTAAGAAGGACTTCTTAAGTATTTAAGAAAGTCTTCCGTTGAAGGTCTGTACGTCTCATTTTATGTAACAATTATTCCTACATGTAATAATTACAAGACCATTCGTGGTTCATTTTAAACAAAATATGGTTTTAGACCTTATTTTCTAATGCAATTTAAGTTGAAGATTTAACCTACCATAGAATATATTAGAATGTGTAAATAGATCATATAAAAGATAAGTGTTGTTTCTTAATCGATAAACTCAAAAAAGTTGGATAAAAATGGCCATGTAAGTTCTTTGAGTCGTAGGAAAGAAATGTTTCTATGAAGTTTACAGGGCTCTATTTTTCTTGAAATAAAACTAATACATCACCTTCGGGCAAGGTTCAGCTAGTATCTAACAAACTAAACATTATTATTAAAATTTTTGAAAAATTTTAACTTTTATTTTTGAGCATTCAAAATAATTCATCAATATTTCCATGTTATAAACTATGTATAACATTTTTAAATAAGTAAATATTTATAAAATAACATAAATAATAAATTAAATACTAAATATAATATAATTGCAACAAAATTTTACATTTTAATTTTTTTTAAGCCGATAGCCTTCCTTGCTAGTGCTTTTGCTTTTGATTTATTTTAATTTTAATTATAATAAATTTGTAAATAAATAAATAAATTTTTTTTATATATTTTCAAATTGAAATAAATTCAGTATATTTAAAGATAAAAGTAAATTTGGCATGCAATTTAATGTTAAATAAGTCGTAATACATTCTTCAAATTTATTATTTTTATAATATTTGTATGTAGATTTTATATGTTTTGAGTTTTTTTTTTTTTTGATAATTAAAAACTTTAATCTAAAATCTGGTATTAGTATATAAATATACATATTAATAAATTCTTAAATATTCTATATGTACTATACATATTTATTTTCGTGTACATTTTTTTTATTCTACAAAAGTATTAATAAAGCCTTTTGTTATACCTTTTCATTCTTTATTATTTGTTTCACAACACAACCTTTTCAACTATTTGTAATTTAAAATGATTTTGAGTCAAAATCACTGAAACATATTGCAATCGTTTACTTAATTAATATTAAATAGTTTTTATTCTTTATAAATCGAAAGAAAATGAATTAATAAATATAAAATAGCTTTATTCTTTATAAATCGAAAGAAACTTTTTTGATTATTTAATTGTCTTTTAAATCTTAATTTAACAATTATTTTAAGGACTTGTTTTTTTTAAATATATTGGTTTATATGTGACGGATTTATGAATTTTTTATTGAAAATTCATTGAGAAATATATTTTTGTTGTATATTTATGGTTTTATACATTTTTAGTTCGATGTTAAATTTATAGCTAAGAAAATCTGAAAGTATTTCTATAGAACTTGGAAAATCATATTATTTAGATGTGAATATTCAATATGGAATTTTTGTTTAAAATTTCGAAATATTGATAACTTTTAACATTTTTATTATGAAATATTAAGTGAAGTAAAGCAAATGATATTCATAATTTCATTGATATTTTTCTTAATGATTAAACTAATTTGTAAGCTATTAGCTTATTTTATGAATACAAACTTCAACATTATTTAGAAATTCCTCAAATTTATACAATTTATACTTCACTTTAAAATATCTCACAGTTTAAATTTAAATTATCAATTTCCCAAAAAAAATCTTCAAAGTATTTTTACAGTGAGGATTATTATTCATGTATTTTTTTGACTTTATAATATTTTTAAGTGATTTTGCAGACTTAGATATGCAGCTCCTATTAAACAGCACCATATATTCATTCCCTTACAATTTTTGCTTTATACTCGTACATGTAACTTTGGTATTTTATTTAATTTATGTTGTCCTTTTTGGTACTTTATTACGTTTGCCTAATATTTTCATAAGTTGTTTAGACATATAGTACGGTTTCTCTGGTGTACCATCGTTCCTTTCAATATCTTCAAGGAAGCACAGGAAAAGAGTATCTACAGCCATGGAATAAACACTAAAGAACACACTTGTTATAAGAAAAGCACAAATGGCTACAATGGCTGTAGGAACGGCTAAGTAATGTAGTTGTATAATGGATGGGTTATTTAATAAAAAGAAATAAGTAGCAACGCCAGCTCCACCCGTTATTAAGAGTTTTGACATAAAGAATAGAAAATCGGTCACCTTATCCAAAGTTACCACACGCAAAAAGTTCCGCATGGTTAAATTAAAAGCGTCTTTGGCACTAGTGCAGAAATTTTTACCATGTATGGCACACATGATGTAAGCATTTTGAGTTAAGAAACGTAAAAACGATTCCAGCAGCCAAAAGAAACATCGCATGCAACAGAGAATGGCTCGCGTGACAGTATTGTCGTATGTTTTTAACTTGCGATCAATATACTCCAATATCAAGCGTATCAGGCGACAAATAGCCAAAATCAGTGAGCCAAATGCCAACGTACCCAAGTGATAGAAGGACGTCTGGAATATTGCTTTGGTTAAGGTAAAGAAGGGCACATCTGTTTTCTTAAACGTCCAATACCAAGTGGCAAAAGTACAGGCTAAAACCATGTCACTGAAAGCGCTTATAAAGAATGTTAGCCACAAATAACCGAACACATTGTAAACAATGAACCAATTGATCAATGGTGTATGTTGGACTTCTAAAAAGCTACACATTGTCTTGGTGCAGGGAGATCTTTGTGATTGTTGGAAAAATCCCAGCAAAGAAATATCAGCATTATAACAATGATCTTGAAATATTTGCGGTTCACAATTGACTCCGACTGTGTAATTTATAGCCGGTCCTTCACATTTACAGTTCTCTTGGGTTACTCCGGTCACACTATTTGGATCTAGCTGTCTGATCATTCTAAATGAATTTTTACCAATTGAACCCAAATAGAGACCGACTCCAACAGCGTATATTATCGCCACAATGAATAGCATCCACGAAAATATGGGAAAGAATACAGTCGATTTGACACTGGAAACGGCTTTGCTGCCCTCTTTGATAAGTGCCACTGCAATGCTGATTCGTTTGCGCAAGACAATTAAAAGAAGCAACAATACAATGAAGAATACGCATAAGAATATGCTCAAATAAAGCCACAAACGTTCGTCCTGTAAATAAATAATAAAATGAAAATATTATTCTAAAGTTTTTGTAAAGTGATATTAAAAGTCGTAATAAATTAGAATTCGAGGTTTTTCTTATATGGTTCATGACCAACTCTCTAATAAATATAAAACTTATTTAAGAACAAAGTGTAAATTTTCTTGAACTTCTTTAATTTAGTTATGACGGTCTTGTTTTAAATGAGATATGTAAATAATCAAGATTTTAATCTTAATATACATATATATGTACATATTATCATTAAAAAAGCATTTTTATGAGATTTTTTTTTTATTTAAAAAAAAATTTAATTCTTATTATTTACAATATGACAATACTGATGCTTTAGCGCCCTTTTAGGCCTTATAGAGGCGAGTTGGTAAAAGTATTACATAAATGAAATTTACTTTAAATAAAAATAAAAAAGAAGAAAAGTTTAAGAAAAAAATAATATGTAGGTATAGTAATATAATAATAAATAAGTTAAGTAAGTTATTTTGAGATCAAAAGTTACTGTTTATAATAAAAGTTCTCTTACATTTTGCTGTAAATAATTTTTAAGAGCTGATTTAAATAATGAAATTCTATTAAGATTTTTTAAGTATTGTGGCAAGTTGTTAAATTCGAAACTACCCATATATTCAATTCTTTGCTTGGTTGTTTGTAATCATAGCTTGGGAATAATGATTAGAAATCCTAATGATTAGCAATTGGATTAGAAATTTTAATTGTGCTGAACAATTGATTAATTATGATTAGTTAGCCATTTTAGACGATTACTAATTGATTAGATTAGAAATAATCAAAAACCTAATCACAATTAGTGACGATTAGCATTTCTAATCAAATCTAATCATAACTAATCCAAAAAATAATTGATTAGATTTCTTGATTATTTTTGATTAGATTTGATTAGTTTAACTATTTTTACGAAAAGAAAATATTTATTTATCACATTTGTTGCTATATTTACATAATGTAACAGTTTTTGAATATTGCATAAAATTGCATTATATATTGCCACATGCATGTGTATATGTACGCTGATTCTGCTTATATATATGTAATTCACAAAAAATTGACATTAGACTTCATTAATACCAACTTTTCAAAAGAAAAGTCTGACAATGAATTTCGTCTTGGACTATTGCAATATTCAAAAACTGTTACATTATGTAAATATAGCAACAAATGTGATAAATAAATATTTTCTTTTCACAAAAATAGTTAAAAATAGTTAAACTAATCAAATCTAATCAAAAATAATCAAGAAATCTAATCAATTATTTTTTGGATTAGTTTTGATTAGATTTGATTAGAAATGCTAATCGTCACTAATTGTGATTAGATTTTTGATTATTTCTAATCTAAACAATTAGTAATCTGACATTTTTATCAAAATTCAATTCTAATGATTAGATTATTTTATTTTTCTAATCGTAATGATTTCTAATTCTAATCGAAATTCCCAAGCTATGTTTTTAATATACACCAGGCTTTATTTATATACATATACTCATATTATTTCACTCACCTGCAAGACGTTTTTCACGACAGCATTTAAATTTAGAGCATGCTGTGGAACAGTAGCTTCTCGGTGGTAAAATATATATATATTAATGCTATAATATATGCCCACCACTAGACCAATTAGTACTCCAAATATTGAAGTCCACAAGAAGGGTGAAGCCAGCCAGCGCATCAATGCAATAAATATTAATGAAGCCACCAAGGTACACATAATTCCCGTTATTATAACAACATACGAATTTAAAATATCCTCAACAACATTTTCGCCTACTCGTTGCGCTTCGTGGGTACCATTGGTAAAATGAGCCACAATGTTGCCAATGAACTTCGCCAGTCTAGTATCGGTTTGTAACATTTTCTCCTTTATAACAGTTTCACCCAATTGCTGGCGTCTGCGACATTGCACGACTGGCTCTTCAGCTGAACCAAGTTTAGAGTCAATTGTCGTGGCTGCTTTAGACATAACAGCCTGTACCTCGGGAAACATAGTTAATGCTAAAGCTTGTAATTGTTGTTCACTTTGGGCAGCAATCATATTCGTTTGCATGTCAGACAGATCTCTTTGGTTACGTTGCAATAGGAAAGCTGGTATATACTCGCAAACCTGTGGTGAAAATTCCCACATACAGCGATTTAAAAATGGTGCACTTTTAATATACCATCTAGCACAGCGCTCTTCATTTATAGCCTTTTGAGCATCGTCTTTGCTGTTTATATTGAACTTATCAGCATCAGTTAAACAAATCAGTCTGCTTTTCAACTCGTCCAATGAAAGTTGATTTTTCATGGTATCCCAGATGAAAGTCTGTTGTGGACACTGTTCGACACAGATCTGAGGTGTAGGACAGCCTGTTATAGGTACTAGGGGATCTATGCATTTGTCGAGATTAAAGAAAAATAAATATTTCCTATTCAGAACACCGGAATCTAAGCCACACTTCTTGTTAAATGAATCGGTGGGCACTACAAGTTTATTTAAGTCTCCATTACGCCAAGCATAGATGGCAATGAAGACCCAGGCACCCAGGAAGACTAAAAATAATAATAAACAAGGTACATCTGTGCAGGAACGTTTACGCCATAATGGTGCCTTAAAATTGCGCTCATACGCTAATTTTTTGCCATATTTCGTATCGACTTCAGTTATATCATTCAGTACACTTGCTTCCCCTACTCTAGTCATATTGTCATTATGTGTTACAAATAAAATTATAAAAAATGGAACGGCAAGTACGTTGCGTACGTAAAATAACAATGAACTTATTTGTTTCTTTTTGCTGAAAATATAATGAAAACATATATTTATTATATAGGTATGTATTTAAAAGTGAAATTATGACATTTTTTATTTACTTAAATTAAATATAATTACTTGTATACATATATAGATTAGTATATATTAATTTAAATTGCATACAATTACGCAGCATGTACACAACAAAAAAACCTAAATGTGGGTGCGTAGTTTAAACGTAAAAAAAATATAATAAAAAGTTATCTATGTATACAGAGACTTTATTTAAAGACTTCATCCATTTGTTATACATATGTATATAGAAAATTATAATTACAAGCCAGGCTTTCTTTCTGGTTTTTATTATGTTAATTTTTTTTATATTTAATTTAAATAAAAAAAATTTTATTTGAAATAACAAGTAGTTAGTAATTTAAATTGTACACAAAGTTAACCTGTAACAAGTATGCAGTGGTGGCCATACAATTAAAACATAATTCCAATCTTAATCAATGTAAAATTTTTTGTTTCTTTTGTAATTTTAACGGTTTCTTCTGCAATAATTTTCTGGTTTATGTCTTACATTTAAAAAAAATTTATTTTGTAAAATGTGTCATGCGTTATTATGCGGTAATATGTTTTTAGGGGTGGACACAATTAAAACATTTTCAACTTTGTTTTAATATTAATTATTATTCCCCAAAAATATTGTCGATAATTATTAAAAACTTTTTCCAGGCTTATTACTAACCTAAACACCTCTAGAACCGTATTACAAATTTCTAATTTGCTTCGTTGCTCCAGAGAAAAGATATGCCACGCCGTCAATCATTTAAATACATATAAGATAACTACAAATGTTGCAAAAGCTCCCAAACAGCGAAAAACAAACAAAAGAGAAGATCAATTTATAAAAAAAAATCTCTAAAGCTGATCCATTTAAAATGTTTAGGTAAATACAGGTTGAAGTGCAGTCATCGCATGGGATTGAAGTTTCTTCGTGGCTGCGTCGCACAACTTAAACCTTTTGTTTCGAAAAATAATATAAAATCAAAGTTGGAGTTTGCAAAAGAAACGTTGTGGAAAAACGTAGTTTGGTGTGATGAATCAAAGTTTTGCCGCAGGTGATCTGAAGGAAAACAGTCCATCTATATCCAAAGTATACTATAAAAATATTAAACACGGCGGTGTTAATGTAACGGTTTAGTGTGTGTTTATTAGCACAGAATTGGTGTGGTATATTAGTGGTTTTGGGGTGTAGGAAGATACCACCATACTTTTTTTGGATAATAAAAATTAATAAGCATTATTTTATCAAATTTTCATTGATCATTCCTTGTTAGACAGCATTCCAAAACCACCAACTTCAAATACGCATAAAAAATCTCTCACTGTACTAAAAACAACTTGAAGGTTTCGTTATGGATAATGTCAACATTCATTTGCAATTCTTCTCAACCCATTCTCATTCTCAAAGTACGATTTTGTATCACTGTGATATTTGTTCAACTCCATTAACTTTTATTTTCTTTAATTTTTTTTATTTTCGTAGATTGGTCAGTCAGACTGAGAATTAAATAGTGAAAAATTGTCTGTTATGAATAGGAAATAAATTGCATAAGTTACTGTTCTGATGAATGTTTTAATTATATAACCATCACTGTATATTCTTATAATCGGAATTACGATTTTTTTTTAATCAAAGAATTAAATTAACAGCGACTTCTGGACACATGACATGACTGATATGTGTTGTGTGCTTTGACTACGAGGGGTATTTCCATATATGCCCCAAGTCATTTATTTCACAACAGAAAACCACAGAAAATCATATTTTATTTATATTATTCTTCAGTTTACATTTCTAATAACTGTATTAAATTTTTTGTCTTTGCTTCTAAATTAAAGTGTCTCAAATACACTTTGTGGGAACACTACTCATAGGATACATATTAATGTGAAGAAAATAAAAAATATATAAAAAAGAAGGATATGAGTTCTTTACTACTCTACTTTAAAATTTCTTCGTAGTGGCTGTAAAAATATTCGCTTATAAAAAAATATTTTTAATTTTTATTCTCGAACATTTCGTTTTAAAGGCTGATTTTTTAGCAACTTTCTGCTATTTTAAATCAAATACTAACAAATATACATTTGTATAATATTCTTCTCAGAAGTTCAAAATTACGAATTATTTCAACCATATAAATACATACATATATATGTATATACATATGATGAATTTCACGTCAAGGGACCCAATTTTTAAAATCGATATCTTCCGATTTGGATGAAATTTGCACCAAGGTTATTACATAGGTCAGACACAAATTTTCAGCTCTATCAGTCAAGAACTGCCGGAGTTAGAGGGGGTCAAATTTGGACATTTTGGTCATACAGGGTTTTTTTTTAAAATGAGTGTAACTTTTCACCTATTGGTCCTAGCAAACATTGTCCAAAGGACTTTAGATAGCTATTTCTTCAATCATTCCAAAAATATTTTTTTTTAATTAAAAAAAAAATTTTTTTTAATTTTTCAATTTGGGCCCTTTTTTTCTCAAAAGAAAGCTTATACAATTTACTTTAAGGCCTTTATAATCGCTTAATGGGATACGAGTGGGACATCTATCAAGACAATTATTTTTTAACTCAAGAATAGGATTTTTCAATATTTGGCACATGTATAATTTTCATTTTCCCCCATTTTTTATTTTTTAAATTTTTTTTCCTCAAAAGAAACTTTAGATCATTTCCTTTAAGAGCTTTGTGGTAAAACAATTTGCAACTCAAAGAAGAAAGTGTTTCAGTGCACTATTTTAATTTTTTTTCTATTTATTACTTATAATACTAAATAAGAATAATAATAATAAATAATTTAATAAAATTAATATATATGTAAATGAAAATGATACATGTGCCAAATATTTTTCAATTTGGGCCCTTTTTTTCTTCAAAAGAAAGCTTATACAATTTCCTTTAAGGCCTTTATAATCGCTTAATGGGATGCGAGTGGGATATAAAAAGTAAAGTTCTATACATCTAAAAGAAACACCCTATACTTATTTTAGAGCATAACTCTTTTAAAAATGTTGGTATCCAAATAATATTGAACACAAATATGTTTCGTATATATACATATAATATAGTAGAATTTTATGATGATCGGCCCATAACTAGTCGTAGCTCCCATATAAGGCCCACTTCCCGAAATCACTTTAAGGACCATAAATCTCTTAAAAATGTTGTTATCCGAATAAAATTTAACATAAATGAGTTTCTTATGTACAAATAGGATGACACCTAATTTTATAATAGTCAGTTCATAAATAGTCAAAACTCCCATATAAGACCCTCTCCGTAATTCACTTTAACCTCCATAAATCTTTTAAACGTATTTATATTGAGGTAAAATTTAACACACATAATATTTATATTCACGGAAGTCATGGCACTAAATTTTTGGATGATCGGTCCATAATAGGTAATATCTCCCATATAGCGCCCATATCTGAAAAACGGTTTATTGATATACTGGGTGTAGGGTATTATATGGTCGGGCTTGACCGACTATACTTACTTACTTACTTACTTGTTTTACATATGGATATGTGTACATTACCATGAATTGATAATAGTACATGCCATTTAACATGTGCACTAAATTCTGCTACATACTGGGTATTCCAGTTGTTTAATCATTCATTCACCTTATTTTCTTTGTTGTCTCAACAGTCAGTTAAAGTTTGAAAAACTGAATTAGTTTTTGTAAAAAAAAAATAAACTTGAATTGTGTGTAAGTAATGACATTTCAAATATGACAAGTTCATTTACTATACATATTCGGTTAAAGATAAACAAATAAAATAGCACTAAAAAGGCATTGTTTTATTTTTGAAGGTCAATTTGTTGTTGTGTGCTATAACTATTTTCGACAAATAAAATAAGTTAGACTTATTTAGAATCAAATTATTAATTAATTAATTAAGGTTAAGCTATAAAATTAAACATGTAGTTTGAAGCTCAGTAACTTATCTAACTTTAATTACAATGCTATTTCGTTTGTAAAAACTGATGAAATAATATTCCTTTGATGGCTATAATTATATTTTAAATTCATTTCGAATCCTATAAAACAGTTCTGAAATGAGAGTCCGTAACTAAATAAATAGAACTTAGATCTAATAACTTTCAAACATTTTGGATATTACTTTCGAGGTTTTCGAAATTTGAAAGTAGGAGTTGCCGATGAATAAACTTTATAAGGGTAAACAATTTTACCCTGTAAAAAAACAAAAAGCTTATATTTTGGTTCTAATTGAATAATCCGTTTGTGTCATTTATGGGCTTATTTGATAGATGTTTAATAATAAAATCCTCATGACTATGTATATAGTTTTTGGAAATTAATAATGGAATGGCAAACTAATATACATACATATATGAGTCACTTATTAACAGCATTTAACAACAAACTGTTGATTTTACTTGCGATATAAAGACGTTTTTATATTTGTTTTTTTATACATAGGGATTCCCTGATAGTATCTAATCAGAAATATTACAATTATTTCAATGTACGAGTTTTTAATTCTTATATCTACATACATATGTACATATGTTTAATATTATTTGAGTCCGATTAAATTATTCTGTTTTGGATTTGGATATAAAAGAAAAACATAGATTATTGAATTTTACTGAATATTACTGAAGTTTACTGTGAATAGCGAGCGCTACCGTGCGATGATTTTATGTGTAAATTCCGGTTTTGGTCGGAATCTACAAATTATACAAGAAACAAGCGTGCTTCTGTTAAAGTATTCGAATGAAATAAAACTTTTTCAAAATAAATTTTTATAGGTACAAGAAATTAAAAAAAAATTTAAATTTTACTACATCATATACCTACAATTGCATTTCAGATGTTTCTACTGATATTTTAGTATTTTATACATACATATTTCTAAAAATTTCCCTTTGAAATACAAAAATTCGTCGTTCGTCCCAATTGTGTTCATAGCATAAGACTTTCTTACAATTAAGTTTCAGAAATATACCCTTCTGTAAAACGAGAGATTTCAAAAACGATCTTCAAAAATTTTTATTTTAAACGAGTAAATCATGTACATTTGATTTAAAAAACAGCAAAATAGGTATATGAATTCGTTTAGAAACGAAAACGCTACTGGGATTCAGTTTAAAAAACAGGAACAATTAGAAATTTATTAAATGAAAATGTAACAAACATTTAATCTCCTGGATCCAAAATGTTTAAAAAGTTATGCTCCTAATGTACCTACATACATAAATATAATAAACACAATTACCTTTTTGTTATAAAGATATGATGCTGAGTTCAATAAATTTATGGAATATTGTGTCTATATTGCTTTCTATTTTTATTATGTGTATGTAGTATATACTCGTATGTATGTCAATTTATTTTTTATACACAAGTCACACTGTATTTTAATTATTGTTGTTTTATTTATTTTTTTGTTAATTGTCAGTTGTTATTGCTTGATCACTTATTTTTATTCAATGTCTAATTTACTAGATTATTACGACGAAAACAATGAAGTTCCAGTTCGAAACACGAGCAATTTATGACTGAGAATATTTTTGCTGACATAATGTTCTGGTTGTTGTCGTCGTCGCTGCCGTAGACCCGTTGCTGTTGTCGACGTTTTAAAAAATCAAAAGACACCGAAAATTTATATGTTTTGTTTGGTTTATTTAACTATAAAAAAACAATGTAAGAAAAAGAATACACTATGTACATTCACTTGAAATTAAAAAGAATAGTTATAGGGAAGAGAAAATATGTACATATGTACATAGATAAAATGCAGTAACAACTCGTACGTTATGGTCCTTATCATTATCAATTATTCATCGTCATTTGTAACAAAGATTGCAAATTATTGTATATTTTTTTAAGATAACCGAAGTCAATGTTTTTTTTAAAAACAAAACACATTACTACTTAAACACAAGATAAGATTTCAAGTTATTACTCACTCTACCACTCGATTTTAATTGACTATACCTATGAAGTATGTACATTCAACATTATTTACAATGTAAATTTTACATACATATATATGTACATGTACATATGTATTTAGCGTACTCTAAACGAACCGAGTTTGAGCATTCAAAATAAAGAAACTGTTGTTATTTACAATTTTGTAACAGGCTAGAGAAAGTTTAAAATGTTAGCTCACATAGTAGTATTCTTTTTATGATATTTAAGTACATATTTAAACATACAAACATATATACAATGTATACAAATAGTGGATTTTTAAATTATTTTTTAATGTAAAATTTCATTTCATAATCTCGCGTCCACTCACGCATACACACTGTTCACATTTTTACTAAATTTAATAGGTACAAAAAATAAGATTTGTCTTACTTTTTTAAGTAAAAAACACTGCTAAAAAAATTCAATACAATAGATGTTTCAAATATTTTTCATGTGGCCAAACTTTATGTGTCCATTTATTTAGTTTATTATTGTGGCTCTATGGCTCGGAGTAAATCACGTTGTTTACTCGTGAGTGTTTTAATTGAGACTGAGGTTTTTGTTATTTTTACGTTACAATAATTTGTTTAATTTTATTAAATAATATTTGTGTGGATGTGCTCTCTTTCTATTGCTCATTCTATAGCTTCATGCTTCAGTTAAGAAGAAAGAGAACTGTTATTAGATATACCCCACCCTCCCTTGTCTAAAACCTGTCAACTGGATCTTGAATGTTGGAAACAAAAAACCCAACAAATAACAAGTAAGAAAGTATAGTCGGTCAAGCTCCTCCATATAATACCCTACACCCAGTATATCAATAAAACAGTTTTTCAGATATGAGCGCTATATGGGAGATATTACATATTATGGACCGATCATCCAAAAATTTAGTTCCATGACTTCCGTGAATATAAATATTATGTGTGTTAAACTTTATTTCGATATAGGTACATAAATACGTTTAAAAGATTTATGGAGGTTAAAGTGAATTACGAAGAGGGTTATATGGGAGTTTTGACTATTTATGAACTGACTATTATAATTATTCGTACATAAGAAACTCATTTTTGCTAAATTTTATTCGGGTAACAAAATTTTTAAGAGATTTATGGTCCTTAAAGTAATTTCGGAAAGTGGCCCTTACATGGGAGCTACGACTAGTTATGGGCCGATCATCATAAAATTCTACCATATTATACATATGTATATGTACGAAACATATTTGTCTTCAATATTATTTCGATACTAACATTTTTAAAAGAGTTATGCTCTTTTAAGTGATTTTCGGAAGTGGGCCTTATATGGGAGCTACGATTAATTATGGACCGATCGTCATAAAATTCAATATTATTTGGATACCAACATTTTTAAAAGAGTTCTGCTCTTTTAAGTGATTTTCGGAAGTGGATCTTATATGGGAGCTACGACTAGTTATGGGCCGATCTTCACAAAATTTGTAGATGTGATTTAGCTTCATTTATTACTAATTTGTGGTGAAATTTGTTTGCATACTTGCATAATTCAAAGATTTATGATCGGTAAACCTCAATTTCGGGAGGACATTTGTATGGGGGCCAGGTGATATAATGAACCGATTTCCACCAGTTTCAATCCCATCCATCCTTGGGCCGAAAAAATATCACGTACCAAATTTTATCGAATTATCTTCAAAATTGCGACCTGTGCACTGCGCAAGAGCTGTACATGGACATCAGCACAAATTCAATATACCCTCCGAACTATTGTGGTGTTGGGTATAAAAAATCTCTTAAAAAAAGAATACCTACAAAAACTTCTATGGGCGGCCCTTTAATAACAACTTCATAACAATAGTAGTACACTTTGTGGGTGAATACTTATTATTAATTCGGATACGACTGTTTAATCGAATTTTATTTAGAATTTTAAGTTGTCTTATGTTGTGCCACAAACTTTGTGGTTGTGCTCCTCCGCACTGCAGAATGCAACTTACTAAATAAGTCTTCTTCTTTTGAACACTTTGTTGGCGTTCATGTTTTGTGTGTGGCTTTGGTACTCATTGATCTACAGCATGGTTGCACATTTGGAAAATATTTGATCCTATCAAAAAAATTACCAAATCTGTTTCAAACCCTCCAAAACAAAACATATACATACCTACTATGTACATAATTATTGAATGTGTCTATTTTATATAGTTATTTAGTTTTATTTATTTGGCTCGGAGTAAATAACGTTGTTTACATATTTTTACATTATAGGTACTTAAACATTTTTTACTTTATATAATTTTGGTGTAAACACAATTTTTCACAATATTTCATAATTTGTCATTTGATATTTTTTAATATTGAATTTCATAACTAAATTAAATCGATATGATCAATATTTGTAACTGTAGGGTGTTATTATTATGCAAAAACAAATATTTCAAACAGTATTTTTTAACACTTAACCACAACAACCTGAACCAAAACAAAGGAAAGTGCATTGTCCAGCTAGTTGTTATTTTGTGTTTTTGTTTTATAAAATCCCACCAACAGCACTGAATATAAACAAAGAAAGCTTTTTAAGTTATGTACCGTCGAAATAACTTTTTGGTCAATAAACCCACCCGTAAGGATAAGATGAGAAAAAGAAAATTAAAACAAAAATAAAAATCAACCGTTGTTACCACAACGACGCAATTGTAAAATTTCGCACCGAATTTAATGAAGTGTATTTAATTGTATTTAATATAAGTTTTATGAAAATGTTTTCATTTAAATTGTTATTAATGCATTTTGAATTTGTTAGAGGAAATAAATAATAAAAAGAAGAGAATGGTACAATTATATATCGTGGACACTACTACACAAATTTAGTACAAATAATAACAACACTGTAAGCCTAGACTGAACGTACGTTTTCAAATTGGATTATTTGTCCTCTTTTTTGTTACTTTTGTCTTGAGGCAGCTCAACTAAATTTAAGAAAAATTTATTTTTGTTTATTAATAAGATTAAGTGATTTGTTTAATATTTAAAATTGTATAACGCATTTATATTATGGATGATTTGCAAACTGATAGTAATTCTAAATTAGAAATTAAGAATGAAACACAAAGTGAAAAGCGAACTCAGGCGGCAGAAGAAAAAGCCGGCTATTGTTATTGGTAAACAAATATGAAAAACAAAACAGAATTACGAAAAAAATATAAAATACATTTATTGTAAACGACTTAATTTAATTTCTTATATTACAGTGGCAAGGATCGAAATTTAAACATCATAGAACTTTTGTGTGCCAATTGTAATCGATGGTTTCATGAATCCTGTATCGGTTATCAATTTGGCAAACTTGTGCCATTTGTAACAAACTATGTTTTTGTTTGCAAAAATTGTTCACCAAGTGGTTTGGAAAATTTTCGTCGTTCTCAAGCCAGTACGTAAAATCAAATTGTTAAACCACTTTAAAATTATTAATTAACTTGTTTTCTTTACAGCCATACCACAAATGTGTGTAACTGCCATTGCCAACATGAGGCAGAATTCTTTAAAGGAGGGCAAACCGAAAAGTATTTTCAGCAAAGATAAAGAGATTATACCATTTATAGAACAGTATTGGGAATGTATGACAACAATGCCGCGCAGAGTTACGCAATCGTGGTATACAACGGTACAACGTTCCTTATTGAAAGATGTCCAAATAACATTTATACACGAAGAACATCCCGAAAACGGGGCTATGTTTGGTTTGTTATCCTCTGATTTAACTCTAATAAAGCCTAGTTATGAGGCTATGGGAAAATTGGGTGCATTAAGACTGGCAGAGGATGGCTATGCCCAAGGTAAGTTGTGAAATTACACTCAATAAATTTTTTTTATTTATATAATAACGTCGGAAATGATCGCGTGCAGAGATTATTTGAGATTTTTCATTTGGTATATTTTGACATTTAACCCGTCATTTTGAAAAGGCCCAAAAAAAAAAATTTATATACATACATATTTCGAAAATATAAGTATTTATAAAAATGGTACAGGTGTTGAGCTTATAGTCATAAAGACGTTGTGAGTAGTTAATTCTGATAAACTTTCCTTACAAATTATAAACCAAGTGATTTGGTTTAGGATTAAAGTCACAATCAATGAAGAAATGCCTGGTTCCTTTCCAATAAAGTGATTAGTTATTGTAGCATCCATTGATATGGGTTCTGTTTAGAATTATATTACGAATAACGATCCCTATTGAAATTGGTTATATCGCCCATGTTGTTATTCATGTAAAATATTGCATAAATAAGTTTCATATGATCAAAAATTACTTGTAAATAGTCCATGGCCTACTTCCGCTATTAAATCGTGACATATCATACTGATCATTATTGCAACAACTCATAGCATTTTATTTTATTGTTTCTATGTAAGTATAAAATGCTTAATTCTTAAAGGAATATTTGTTTTACTAGTTTCGCACATATAAATCTCTTAAATTTTTTGGTATTCATAGCAAAATGTAATAAGCGTCGCTTCATAATTAACTACGGACTCCATCTGTGGTCCACTACCTACAATCGATTTAAACCTAGTGAGCCATTTTGTATTACTCAGGTAAAAACGTCTCGTCAATGTCAAGTATGAAAAATATAAGAAAAACAAGCAGTGTCTTCTGAAAGTTCTTCAGACTGCTATTTATTCCTTGCTTGTATTACATTTAATCTGTGTTTTATTTTGAAAATTATCTTTTTCCAAAACTAAATTTTACCAAATTTGTACTTTTTTATTGTTTCAAATTTAATTATTAACCCAAAAGTCTTTTTATGAAATACTACTGGTCATTTTTTATTATATTATTAAAAATAAACGAGTTTGGCTTTGGCCCAACTGTATAGATATCACGTAATTTTATTTCTCTGAATTACATGTTATTGCAGTGTATTTTTCAAAACATTGTGTAGGAACAAATTGTTATCTGAAATCCATAGGTATAAAATTTTTTATTAAACGGACCATGCTTAAAATAAATTTTTGAAAAATTACATATAATCCATTTTACCGTTTCCACGATGTACATATGATGTCACTTAAAATTTTAAAATATTCGCATATACAACCTCTTCAAATAAAACTCTTGTTTATAGAAATTTTAAATTTAATAACAAGTCTATCAATTTTGATCACATTGTTTATTTTATAATTCTTTATTTTCCTTTTTATTCATAACATAAAACTTAACAAACTTTTTGCAGTGTATACGTAAATTTGTTTTAAAACAAGTAAGATCAGCGGGTTTTGCAGTCTATCTTGCCTCTATTGATCGTTTCTTGATTTTCCGGTGCGACATGCGGTTGTCCTCCCTGGCAGCAGAACTGGTAGCGATACGTGAGGCTTTATTAGCGGCTGTTTTTGACAAAACTAGACGTATTGTTATTTTCACTGATAGCAGGAATGCGCTTTTATCGATTGCAAACAGTCGGTGGGAAAATTGTCTTGTTTCTGATATTATTCGGATTGTGGATGACGCTACTTTTGATTCGATTCACTTTGTATGGGTCCCTAGTCATGTTGGAATTTCTTTTAACGAGAAAGCAGATGAGTTGGCTAGATGTGCGTTAGAGTATGGGGCACCGTTAAGGGTGGATTACACGATTGACGGGACAATAAGACTGATTCACAATGAGTTGTTGAGAGAATGGAATTCTGACTACTATGAGATCTCTCAGAGTAAGGGAAATTTCTTTTTCTCAATAAACCCTAATATTCCGTTGAAACCTTGGTATCGAGGCTTCTCACTTGATCCTGGTGAAATTAAGACCATTAATCGCCTTCTGTCTGGTCATGCATATGACAGAAAATTTTTGAATCTGATCGGCATCAGCGACACGGGCTTGTGTGACTCCTGCAACGTTGTGGAGAGTGCGGAGCATTTGATTTTTATATGTTCCAAATTTTGGGAAAATCGCAGAAAACACAAGGTCTTCAACAAATACACAAATCTACATGATTTGTTGAAAGAATACAACAAGGAAGATTTTTATGATTTAATTAATTTTATTAGGGAGTGCAAAATGACTCCTCTTTTGTAATTTTTTAATTTTATTTTTTTTTCTCTTTTTCTAAATTATGATGCTTACAACCATGGTGAAATTAAATACCAGGTGACAGCATTGCTACAACAATTACAACAAGGCAAGAACAACAGGCATTTTTCTATATGAAAAACTTTCGTCACTGTCAAAAAGTTTTTTTTATATAACTTTTTGGCATTTTCAAATTCACCATGAATAATCAGCTGGCGCTACGCTGTCACCTAGTATTTAAATTCACCTTGCTTACAACCTTTCACAGTTACGAAAGTATTCCGTGGAAGTAGGTGTTTTTAAACACCCGACAGTTTTATACCCACCCTAGTATTGATGGTTTTCGTTTTGTTATCTTCGCGTACTTGAATTAAATACGCGACTGTGGGACAACCTGGCAATTTGAGTGTTTTTCACACCGCCAACCTAATCACAAAAAAAAAAAACAAGTAAGAAAGTATAGTCAGTCAAGCCAATATACCACCCTACACCCAGTATATGTATAAATAGTTTTTCAGAAATGGGCGCTATATGGGAGATACAACCTATTGTGGACCGATCATCCAAAAATTTAGTGTCATGATGTCTATGAATATAAATATTATGCATGTTGAACTTTATCTCGATATAAATACTTTTAAAAGATTTATGGAGCTTAAAGTGAATTACGGAGAGGGACTTATGTATATGGGAGTTTCGACTAATTATGGACCGACCATTATAAAATTAGGTGTCATTATTTCTGTATAAAAAAACTTGTTTGTGTCAAATTTGAATATGTACAAACATTTTTAAGAAATTTATGATCGTTAAAGTGAATTTCGAAAGTAGACCTTATATGGGAGCTACGACTAATTATAGACCGATCACAAGAAAATTGTACCGTATTGTTTGTATACATATGAAATATATTTGTGTTAAATATTATTTGGATACCAACATTTTTGAGAGAGTTATTCTCTTTAAAGTAATTTTCGAAAGTGGTCCTTATATGGGTGCAACGACTAATTATGGAGCGATCTGCACAAAATTTGTAGATGTAATTTTGCTTTATTTACCACGCATTTGTGATGAAATTTGTTTGGATATTTGCATAATTCAAACTTTTATGATCAGTAAACCCTAATTTCGGGAGGATATTTGTTTGGGGGCCAGGTAAAAAAATCAAACGATTTCCACCAGTTTCAATACCATTCGTCCTTGGGCCGCAAAAATATCACGAACTTAATTTTGTCCAAATATCTTCAAAACTGGGACCTGTACTCTGCGCATAAGCTTTACATGCACATCCAGACGGACGGACATCGTTAAATCGACTCAGAAAGTGATTCTGAGTCGATCGGTATAATTTAAGGTGGGTGTTGGACTAATATTTCTGGGCGTTACAAACATCAGCACAATTCCAATATACCCTCCCCACTATGGTGGTGTAGGGTATAAAAATCATAATTAGTGTAAAGTAAAAATGCACAACATATATATATATATACTATAGTAGTTTGCATACTAGGAGTAGTTGTTTTTCTACACACACATCTGTAAATGTATATACATATGTATGTATGTATATGAGTGTGTAGAAAAAACACTCCAATGCAAACGTCATTATCTGCTGCAGAGCAGTAACGTCAAGTAAAATATTTTTATTAACCTATGTATGTATATGTATGTGTACATCTATCTTTCGATTAGATGTACAATGTACATCATTGTATAGGTTTCTGGTCGTCTTATTGTGTTTTGTATTGTTTTGATTTTGTTTGTTGCTGCTGCGGTTGTTGCTTTTGTTATTGCTGCTGCGTATTTGTCGTTAAAATATTGTTAATTGATAGTGTTTTATTTCGTTGGCAAACATTTTTAGTTAATTTTATTGTGATTTTCTTACTTTTTCTACAATTGTTTCATTATTAGCCATTCGTTGTGTATTTTTATTAATCAAAGAGAGGGAAAGATTTAGCTTCGAAACAAGTGGAAGAATTTGTGCAGCAATTTTCTTATTACCGATATATCGGTATAGCGTATAAAGGCTGAGAAGGAGTAAATTTGTGGACAAGGTGTTTTTGAGGATTGTGTTAAAGACTGAGAAATGCAGTTGCTGTAAATTTATCTTGAAAAGAACATTTAAAGAAGGAAAAAACTTTTATCTATAGTATTTATGTATGTGTGATTAACGTGGTTTTAGATCATTTTCTATTTGACTTTTATTGTTAAATTGTACCTGACCCAAAAGAGAAATAAGCTAAAATCAAAGAAATTAAAAACAAACCATGGAAAGTGTGGTTACGCGTGACGAAGAACGTACGTAATATGCATTAATATATTTTTGTATAGAAATGTAAATTTGTTTATCGAATTTAACCCAACCCCCTACGTTGGGTTGGTGAGGGGTGTGTTTTTATTTGTTTGTGCATTACATTTGTGACACGTACTCATTTATAATGCGCCATACCCCATTAAAAACATCAATCGAACACTATAATTAATTTTTAAATCATGTCTTTCTAAATTTCAGCTTCTATATCGAAAAATAATAGACAAAATAAACGCAAATTTCCTGGCACAGATTCAGGTCCTACTGGTAAAAAAGGTCGACCTAGTTCTGATATAACTGCTAATGTGAAATTACCGGCCCATGGCTATCCTTTAGAACATCCTTTTAACAAAGATGGTTACCGATATATATTGGCAGAACCAGATCCACATGCTCCATTTAGGCAGGAATTTGATGAATCCTCTGATTGGGCTGGTAAACCAATACCTGGATGGTTATATAGAACCTTGGTACCTAACAGCGTTCTTTTGGCATTGCATGATCGAGCACCTCAACTTAAAATCTCTGAAGATCGTTTGGCTGTAACTGGAGAAAAGGGCTATTGCATGGTTAGAGCCACCCATTGTAAGTTAAAAACTATATTTTTGTAAATTGACTCGTATTAGGTTTACCACCCATTATGTATGTGTGTTTACATGCTTTATAATTTGTTTACTTTAAGCTGTTAACCGTGGTCGTTGGTATTTTGAGGTTACTATAGAAGAAATGCCTGAGGGTTCAGCCACACGTTTAGGTTGGGGCCAGGAGTATGGCAATCTACAGGCTCCCTTGGGTTATGATAAATTTGGTTATTCTTGGCGTTCGCGAAAGGGCACACGTTTTAGTGAAAGTCATGGTAAACATTATAGCGAATCATATGTAGAAGGTGATACTCTTGGTTTTTTAATCGATCTACCCCAAGAAAAGGAAGTTGATTATCTACCTAATACATTTAAAGATAGAGTAAGTAAATACAAAAAAGTGCATTTATATACATATATATATATATACATTTCTATGTATTGAAAATAAAGAATTGAATTGAATATACTACCCTAACCATTAAAGGTTCGTACCACTTATTGAAATATCAAAATCGTTCCAACTCCCACAAAAATTGTCCAAATTGATTCAAACAACATATATTTTAAAGATAATTTTATTATGTTTAAAAATTAACAAAAACATTTATTTTCAAATTCATCAGTGTTAAAAAAAATAAAAAAGAATTCAGGTACATTTTTTGTATTATTGTTATTTTATTGCTTAAATTTTTTTTTTTTACAAAAAATAACCACTCCTGCCTTTTAACTTACAAAATTGTTTTGGGAGAAAGCTCTAGAAAAAATAACGGAACTTTCCAAAAGTTACGAAATTTTTTTGGTCAATCTTAAAAAATACTTTATTCAAGGGTTTTTTAAAAGCATGTTGTATAAAAAGGAAATTATTATATAATCTTGAATTCAGTAATGCATTTTATAGTCTTATTGATGCAAAGTATTGAACAGAAAGTTTCAAAAAAATATTTTAAAAACAGAGTTCTAAAAATTTTATATGTACGGTACGAACCTCTAATGGTTAGGGTAGTATATGTATGTATATATATGTAAATTTAAAAATCTTAAAAATCTTGGATCCTCAAACTCTAAACTAAATAACTAGAGCCATTGCTTAACCTTTAAAAATACATGCATTTTTCGTTAATTACAGCCGCTAGTTAAATTCAAATCACATCTTTACTATGAAGACAAGGATAAAATTCAAGAGACATTGAAAAATTTACGCATAGCACCGGGAAGTAAAATAGAATTTTTTAAAAATGGACAATCTCAGGGTGTAGCATTTAGTGATGTTTATGCAGGATCATATTACCCAACCATATCAATTCATAAAAGTGCCACAGTAAGTGTGAATTTCGGACCAACATTTAAATATCCAGAAATCATAACAAACTGTAAAGCAAAAGGGGTAAGTTGAAACGTCATCCATTATTTACTGGTCTTCACTATATTGACATTATGCCTAAAATTCTTTAAATTTTAGATGTACGATAGAGTTGAAGAGTTAATATGCGAACAATCTTTATCGGATTTATTGTACTTAACCGAAAATGAAGGAAGACTTCGTTTGGATAACTTTAGTATATAAGTCTAAATATGTAATAATAATAAATAATTAAATAAACGTTCGTTTTTCAATTTATATATAAAAATAATTGTTTATTCATTATTGAAAAGTTGTAATGTAGAAAACTATCTTATTTGAAAGCGTGAAATTTCGAGGCACTATACGGTAAATATAAAGCATTAAAGGTAGTAACTCTTGGATATTGTACTGCAGCTGATATTGATCTTCCTGATGTTGTTGTATTAGAACTATTGGTTTGAGTAGAGGCATTTGTTGTAAAACTTCCTAAGACTAACTGGTGTTTGGTCGATAAATTATGAGTAAAGCTATTGTTGCTTGATCTCAATAAGTTTGTCCTAAGTCCGCTAGATGAGGGCGTTGTGTATGAGGTCCCCATTTCACTGTTTGTTGATGTAGTTGTAGGTTGTGTGCTATATTGCTGAATAACTTCCTGTTTATTTGATATAGATGGCAAAATAATTGAGTTTCGGTTATTGAAAAATCGATTAGCGGCCAAGGGTACATGCCAAGCCGATCTATGACCTGAGTGGAAACGGGATCGGGATTTTTGTTCTTGTGCCACAGCGGCTGATTTTGCCTGTTGTATTTGTGTTAATTGTACAAAACTGGGATTTTTATTCTGCCCTAAACTTCGAAATTTTCTTCTAGAATCCAATACATTTAATATAGGAGGCATTCGAAAACGATTAGCCGCAGTAGTGGCTAAAGGAACTTGTTGTATAGGCGTGGGTGGAGAACGCAATGAATAAGAGGAAGTTGAACTAGGACATTTTCTTTTATTAATTAGCATTCTGTTTGCTTCGCGTTTGATCAGTTTCAAAGGCACTGATTGTAATGTGAAATTGTCCATTAATTGACACAAACTGTTATCATCTGATGATTTTCTAGTGGTCGGTGTGGGAGTTATTGATACATTTGGTATGCGATCTCTGTTTATTGTTATTTTCTCTTCATCCTCTTCCTCGGATGTCAAGTCGAGACTTGGCAATGATTCTATATCTAACGATTCCGAACTTAAATTTTTCATTTTATATTTGCTTTTGTTAAGTAATTGAGGAAATTTTTTTTGCCAGTCCAAAAGTTCCTTTTTTAAATCATCTTCTGCTGTTGTTAGTGGTTCCAAACCACTTAACATCTTTTCAACTCTTTCCCATTCAGTTTTATTTATTTTAATGGCATCATCTGCCCAGGGAATAGACCCAATCGAGCTTCTGTCAACACTACTTGAAGTATAAGGCACATCATGTAAATATCCTTGATTATCAAAATCTTCATCGTCCTCATCATTACCAAATAGATCGTCGTCTTCAAAACTGTTTGATTTCAAAGCTTTTGGTTTTAAATAAAAACCAAGACTGGAGGTCATATTTATAATTAATTATTTTTTCTCCGCTAGATAAATCAATTTATATTGTTAAATGGAAAAGGAAAAAAGTATTTGTTTTGAATGTTATTTTTAGAGAGAGTCTATAACTTCTCTTTCTCCTTGATATCCTTTCAAAGTTGTTTCGAAAGGTACAAAAAAAAAAAGTAGCAGAAAGTGTGAAAATAATCAAATGTGTTAAACCCGGCACAAATTTGACAGCTGTCTACTGTAAACTAAAATAATTATATTTCGCATTGAGGCGTTTCATCATAGATTATGAAGCGTTTCATATTTGTACCTCACGCGGAAGAATTTTATAATAGTTTATTATTTTAATTTATAATATAATAAGCTTTTAAATTAAAAATACAAGTTTGTATATAAATAAATAAATTTAACATGTGGCATGAAGCCCGTAAACAAGAACGCCGAATACGCGGTCTGATTGTTGATTATAGACGCCGCGCAGAACGTAGACAAGATTTTTATGAAAAAATTGTAAGTATAGTTTTCGTTTATAGATAAAATATAATTTAATTCATTATTTTTTCATAATCACAGCAAGCTGATCCAACACAATTCATACAAATTCATGGCAGACGTTGCAAAATACATCTGGATCCGGCCGTAGCTGCGGCCGGAGATGGAGCTGCAATCATGCAAGTGATATTGAATTTATTATATTCATTTGTAGTGGTATAAAATTAAAAGGGGTAGAAAAGTAAACGTTTATTGTAGGCTTTTTAAAAGTAAACGAATTCAGGTTTTTTTTTTTGATAATTCTGACAAATGATATAAATCTGAAGACTTCAAAAAGTATACAATTAAAAATTAAGTTGCACAGAAATAAATACTTCCTTTCGATTGCACACTTAAAACCATTTGGCGACAACTTATGCTGTTTTCTTTGTCTAGAAGTAAATTCTTATCTGCAGGAATTTCGTTCGTTAAAACCAGTTCCATAAACATGTTTAACTGCATACGATGTGTATACGTATATATTTTTAATTATAAATCACATTTTAACGTATGTTTTTATATTATCTTTTCATTTATAAAACAGTGTTCCTTGGCAAGGCCAACATGACAATCTAATAGATCGTTTCGATGTTCGAGCTCACTTAGACTATATACCTGTAATACCGAAAAGCTCGGATAATGATGCAGACATATCTCATGAAGAACGGCAATGTAACTACGAACGTTACAGAATATTAGCTCAAAATGATTTTTTAAATGTATCTGAAGAGAAATTTTTACACCAATTATTTTTGGAAGAACAGTTTGGCGCAAATGCACCACTGGAGGGCCAAGGTAATCAGGGCAAAAAGAAATCACAAAAGTCGGGCGCAGCTATAGGCTACTCGTATGATGATCCAACCGAAAATCCTCCGGATGTTCAACAACCCTTTGCACATCTAAAGCATTCAACAGTTACATCAGGCACAGGAGGACCTTCAGCTGGTATTGCAACTGCCAACACTGTGAAGAAGACTGAAAATGAATCAGAATCAGAGTCGGACTCCGATATGGATATGGATGTTTCCATTGAAGTGACGAAATTGGATACAAATCAGGCACATGAATTAAATGCATGTGGTCGTAATTATGGCATGTTGAGTAATGATTTCTATTCCTATTTGACAAAAGATGCTGATGAGGCGGACGCTTTACGTTTGGCTAGAGAAGAGGAACGGGAAAAAATCCTACTTGGTGGTCGTAAATCAAGAAGGGAAAGGCGTGCTCAAAAGGAAAGACGAATTGCAAGGCGACCTTTCAGTCCACCTAGTTATGCGGCAAAAGAGGATAATATAGGAAAGGATGAAGAAAGTGATTCAAGGTCGCCTTCTCCTTCAGACACCACCGAGAAAATTACATATATCACATCATTTGGTGGTGAAGATGAGTTGCAACCTCATTCCAAAATTACCATAACCTTGGGCAAGGGATCTTCTACGTTAGGAGCTGCGTGTGTGGGTGCAAGTACATCAGCTGCTTTAGGACAAACTTCATATGCTCAGAAAGTAAAGGAAAATTTGGAAAAACTGAAACAATTTAATGTCACCTCGAAGAGGAGAGTTACACGAAGTCGGAGCTATTCACGTAGTAGATCGCACAGTCGTTCTCGTAGGCGTTCGCGGAGATCACCTAGGAAATCAAGATCTAGAAGTGCATCGTACAAAAGACATCGAAAAGTTGACAAAAGGTCTGCTTCTCGTTCACGATCTCGATCGCCAAATAAATTACGTAGTTCCTACTCGAGAAGACATAGAGAAGGTCATAAAAGATCTAGAACTAGATCACATTCGCGATCTCATTCTAAATCAAGATCAAGACGTAGGCGCTACAATTCCTCATCATCATCTTCATCGTCAATTGTCCGAAGCTCCGTGTCACCATTGCGCACAAATTATAAATCAATAAGAAGATCTAAACGAAGTCCTAAGAATATTTCGTCTTCGAGACGCAGATCACTATCGAACACAAAGCGTAGCAGAGCAACTGATACAAAAGACAAATCTCCCCGTAAAGCCTTAGAAATTGCAATTACTAAACAAACTGAAATTATATTGCCCACAATAACCTCAACAGCGCCATTGAAAACAGCTTCGCCTGTTCCCACAGCTATTGAAACAGTTGTCAATAAACAAACTTCACCCGTTGTAAATATAATAGAACCACCTCCACCACTAAAGCGTTATTACGGTCGGAAAAAAGATGAATATTCTTCTTCTGAAAACAATTCAGAATCTGAAAATAATAATGATGATGGCAATTCATCGCAACCCTCAAAAATTAGGGAAACAATGGATACTCAAGAACTAATGGATGTGGACACTACGTAAGTGTAAAGTTGACCCTCTTTTTGTTTGATCTTTTCCGATGAAAGTTATGTAAATTAAATGTAATATAATTTTATATATACATATATTATTTATATTTTAGCTCTGAAAAGTCTAACCCTTTGCCTTCAACTTCATCATATAAGGGAAAATCGCAACAACAAACGCCGCAGCAAACAGGCAAATATGGCTCCAACGCGTCTAATAGTAATGCTCCCGAAACCAAAGTCAGTAAGAACCAACAAATAAATTCAAGCCTCACACACCAATATATCTATGTATATGGGGACCACAACCTGTCTAGTGAAATTAACGAATCAAAATCCACAAAAAAACTATTCCTACTATATATTTTGACTTTGACAATTACTAACGTACGAGACCAATTAGAAATTAATTTAGCATATCATACGTATTTAAGATACTTTTTTTTACCGGACCGAAGTCACACTCAATAATGATAGAACTTGTTTGTTAATTATTTAAAGTCACTTATTACAGGGATCATCTGGAAGTGGAGGTGGTGGTAGTAGCAGCAGTGGACGATTAAATCTGCGCGAACGTCTAAAAAGGAAAATGCAGAATTTGCTTAATAAGCAATGTAAGCGAGTGTACAGTGTGGCACCAATTAAGAAGTTAGCTCTTTTTAACACCGAAGATATTAATGTATTTTTTTTTGTTAATATTACAAATTGCAGATAAAGCTGATAAAAAAGCTGAAATTGAAAAAACCGAAAGAGAAAGACAATTACAACAGGAACGGGAAGAGGAAATGCGTGAATTATCAATAAAATTACGCAGAAGGTTTGATGCATTGTTATAAATAAATGAAACAATTTTAGTAATATTTATATATAACTTACAGACAAAGAGAATTACGTCATCGTTATGGATCACAAAATAGCAAGGAATCGGAAAGTGATACTTCGGACACAGCTATTGCTAGCAAAACAAAACGTAGCAAATCACGTAGTAGCGAACGTTCTAGTGTTAAAACATCCAGACGTCGTAGTCGTGAGCATAAACACAATTCACCTTTAACATTAAAACGTTCCACTAGTCGTGAGCGTAGACGATCACCAAGTCCTTCTAGTAGACAACCTAGGTCACGTTCTCATTCTCGTAGCAGGCGTAGCAACTCAAGGCGACGAAGACGTAGTGTATCGCGTCCCAGACGTCATCGAGAGCCAAGCTTCGAACGATTTTCGCGTTATAATACTGAAAGTTCACGATACGACAATCGTCGTAGGCGATCAACGTCAAGAAACGAACGCGATCGTGAGAGAGACCGTGACCGCGAACGGGATCGAGATCGTGAGCGAGACAGGGATCGTTTACGCAATAGGGATAGGGATCGTGAAAGTGATAGACAAAGGTATTGGGGTTTTAGCGGTACCTCTGATCGTTATCGCTCCGACAGAGGTGGCGATGGACGAGAACGCTCGGACAGAGATAGACATCAAAGGGAAAACCGTACTGGTGACGGTTCTCAACACTCTGTTGCAAGTGCTACTACTTATTCAACGTCGGCGAGTGCAACCAGTCGCAGTCGAGTTGTTATTTCAGCTCCACCAAAATTAAAAAAGTTGGTAGATTACTAGATTCTAATATTAAAGAGGTGTGAAGTAAACTCATAACTATTTTTTTCCACTTCTTAATTTTTATTTGCATTTTAAGTTTAAAGATTTTCTAAAGATAAAAATATGTACTTGTTAAATTTTTAAAATCAGTGTTAACAAAAACTTTGGAAATAAAACTTTTAGAAAATATTTAAACGTTTGTTTAAATATTTTTTCGTTATAAATTATCATTTATTGCATAATAAATACCAGTTCTAACTTATTTTATTAGTATTTTCATTCTAAATATGACTTATTAAAATTATAGTTTTTTTTGTTTTGAAAAATTCTTGTATATTGTCGTACTTGAAGTTCGTCCATAGAGACACATCTAAGAACATCTGCAACAAAAGACTCAATGCGAATTATTCTCGTCGTCCCAAAGTTATCCTCAGCATGTGGTAAGGTTTCGCATGATACCCACATTTTTTACTGCCCAACCAATCCTACTTCACTTCGTCCATTAGATTTATGGACAAACTAGTAGAAAAAATTAGTAGAATTCCTGGCATGGTCCTCGATACAGAAGCCCCAGATTCTATTATTATATTTTATATATTTTTAAATGAAATCGGCATTAAAAATCGGGTAAATTCAATTCCTGCGCAACAATATAACGTTATAATTTTTTATTTTTGAAACCTTAATAATTTTCTTGTCATACACAAATGAGCAGCCCTGATTTTTATATAAAGTGTTGTATTTTTAAGCAGTAAGTAAATTAAATAATTCAAGACCAATGTCATAATCGGCAACAACAAATAAATACATAAACACACAAAATGATAAATATTACCCGTTTATTAATCAAAAGACGTAAGTTGGAGTACATTTATTATAAATATAACTATTTTTCATTGCCGCTGTTTTGTAGCTCTTGTGAATATTCAAAATAAAATGAGTAGTGTAGCTGAATGCAAAGGACCTGTAGCAGAAGCAATTTTTGCAGCCATTACAGACAATCTACAACCGCTGCACTTGGAAGTCATAAATGAGTCCTACATGCATAATGTCCCCAAAGAAGCTGAAACACATTTTAAAGTTTTAATAGTGTCGGATAAGTTTGAAGAGCTAACATTAATAAAGGTAGATTCAATTGTTTCTCTTGTTTTAATACTAAGCATCCTATAATTCCTACAATTTAAAAAGTAATAACAAATACCTATTTTAATGAAATATTTTATTTAAGAGATTAAGCTATTACACATTTTTATAATATAAAACCTGTAAACCGAATCCGAGTAAAGTTTTGCTTTTCTGCGAATCGAATTCAGATGATTTACACGGTTTACTTTCGGATAAATAAATTCATCTCAATGTTCTTGATAACACTTGACTTATAGTGGCATACATTTTTATTACCTAAAAAAATATCTTTTTAAAGTAATTTCTCTTTTTTAGTGGAATATAACATATACAATTTTACTATTATATACCTACATATGTACATTCCTGTTAAAAAATTTTTACAAAAAATATTTCTTCATCCTACATACATATGTACTTATACTCATATAACTTCTTTCAGAGACATCGTTTGGTAAACCAAGTGGTTAAGGAAAAGTTAGAGGACCTATTTCCCCACGCATTGTCTATAGAGGCCAAAACACCCAAACAATGGCAGCCCAATTACACTGTAGAACCCAGCCCAAATTGTAGAGGAGGTTTTGGAAAGTAAATTTAACATTGTCATACCCAATTTAACTAACGATAAGTTTTGTCTTTTCTATTTATTTAATTCTTACATCGAATAAATGTAACACTATCAAAATACTACAACTACATATAATAAAATATAGATATGAACATATTAAAAAATAGTCGAAAAGATATATTTCTCTTTCTAAATACAAGGCAGTTCGTAAACACTGTTTCTGGCTGATAATACAACATCATTTATACCTACGCCATCGTATGCTGAACCACATAACGAAAGGGGTAATTTGTATCGTTGTATATAACGTCTTATGTCTTCGACTCTTTGCTTGTGACCAACATTATATTGCGGTATACATTTTTTTAAAATATGCACCCTAGTTGTTTTAGGTTCCTGATGAATACCTAAAATATGTCGCACTTCATTCTGAGCTATATCTAATAGTTCTTTTTTTGTAGGATTTCTGCCAAAATAGTGCTCAAACCATTTGCCACCCATCATCACCGTAAGCACAGTGTTGTCCTGCATATCAAAACAGCAACTATCGAATATTACTCCCAGAATTGGCCTTCCTTCTAAAGGAGGAACTAAAAAACCAAACGCCGACTGTTTTAGAAGATCGTTAGTGTTGTATTGTAAATTGACTACTGCTACATCGACGTAGGGTATTGCTAAAAGTTGGGCCGCCAAGCCAGGATGTTGATTCTTGAGACAAGCAGATAGTTTGTAGCTGGGTATGGAACTAATAACATGTTTGGTTTTTATTTCCTGGTCTTTAATATTTAAACGTGCACCATTACTAGAGAAAATTATGTCTTTGCATTCTGAGCTTAGATTAACTTCTACGTTATGGGTCTTTAAATATTCGTTCATACGTCTAGGTAAAGTCTCCAAACCATCTTCTACTGTGTACATGCTCCATTTTTCATTCTTAGCTTCCGTATATAAATTCGGTTCTTTTTCGGCGAACAAACCCAATCCTTTGTCTTTTTTAGTTTTATTTATGGTACTCATGAGCATTCCTTTAACTACCCCACCGTATTTTTGCTCTGTTTCAAACAGGTCATTCATCAAAAAACGAACACTTATCTCCTTTGCATCTCCCGCACAGATGCCGCAAATCATGGGACTTATAGCATAATCAGCGATATCCGAACCAAATCTTCTCTGAACAAAATCATATATGGACTCATCGCCATACTTGATTTTTTTCGCACCAGACATTAAATCATTCCATACTGCCATTATTAAGGGTTGACTGAAGGGAGGCATTGTTTTCATGGCACCACCTAAACTATTAGGAAGCATACATAGCTTGCCCTTTGCATAAATCATACGATTCTTGGCAGCAGCATGTGAAGATTTTATACCTTCAATAGGTACTTTCAGATCTTCAATCAACTCTAACGTATTAGCTCCTGGAATACCTTTAGGTCTTATTGTTCTTGGTCCCGCTTCAAATATGAAACCCTTTTCTTTATGTCTTTCCGTTCGAATCCAGCCACCTACACGATTGGAAGCTTCAAAGATAGCCGTTGGTTGACCAAATTTTTTTAATAGATAATAGCCGGCCGAAAGGCCACTAATGCCTCCTCCCAAAACAATGGGCATAGTTAATTAAACAACTAAATATTTGGAGTTGTATTTGCTATATTATAAGTTTTTATAATATTTTAATAAAACCGTAATAATAAGTAAAGAAATTGAACCCTATAAATTCAACAATGACAATTATTTGTTGTTATCAGTTTGACGTTTGTCATTTACCTCCCTCAGCTGGGTGGGTACACTCATAGAAAAATGTTAGTCGTTAATTCTGAAATACACACACAAATTGCATGAGCCTTAAATTCTTTCTAAACTTTTAACTTTTTGACAGAATTGAACAATCATTTAACTGGAACAGTGCCTTTTAAAGACAAATCTGTAAAAATATTGGTCTTACAAATAAAAGGTAAAAAAAAGATCTTGTAAAATTTTTCAAATTTGGTTAAAATTCAATGATTTGATTTTAAACTAACTTCGCTTTTGGTGCTGTCTCAGTTTGCTATATATTTTTTTAAATTAAATATGTATTACATATGTACGTTATGTGTCTTTGTTGTCGCTTGCTTTTTCTCTATTATTAGTGTATCTAATCAATTTACCACCACTTGTCTAACTAAAAAACAGCTACAAAGAAAAACATTTTATATATTTTCTTTGTAATATTGACAAAAAAAAAAAAAATGCAGAACTCTTTGTATCAATTTTGGTGAAAATGCTAATTGAAAACATGACAGCATGCCAACATTTCTTCATAATCTTTTTTTTCTGCCGCTCAGCATGACAGGGCATAGTGGTGAGTAGGGTGCCGAGGAAATTTTGTTGTTCCTGTTTTAGTAGGGTGTTAGATACAGAGTAGGGGTGAATGGTATGATTGTCAGTGCATATACACTTATACACACAACCATTCTTACATTAATACATACCCAGCATACCATTTTAGGAGCGCTCCGAAAAAGGAGTCAGAAAAGAGTCCAACAAAAGAGCATTTTCGGAGCGCTCCGAAAAAAGGAGTCAGAAAAGAGTCCAACTAAAGAGCATTTTCGGAGTGAAAGAAAAATTTGCTTGTTACTGTCCTGACTAAGAAATTCCACTTAATTATGTGTGTAGCAAAGCGTTGTTGTCTTGTTATTTGTGATTTGAACAAAAAAAAACATAGCTGTACCACACAAGAATGATAAAAACAAGATTACACAGAGCCCAAGAAAAACCTCATAAAATACACTTTTCTGGCATTATCTAAGAGCTCTTTAAGAGCCCAAAAAACCCTCATAAAAGACTCTTTTCTGGCATTATCTAAGAGCTCTTTCTGACGGACCATTTTCGAATGTAATGACCCTCTTTTCTGAAGGTTTTCGGAGCAATTATGATTGTTTTTTGGGCTCATAAAGAGTGTTAACGCTCCGAAAAAGGTGTCAGAAAAGACTCTTTTCGGACTCATATGGCTTGCTGGGTACATACATTTATTAATAATAATAAACAAGTTGATATGTTGTATGTTTGTAAATGCTAGATAAAAAACCGGAAATAAAATCTATAAAATACAGGAAACAAATATGTGTGTAACGTTTATAAAACATTCGTTGTGTTGTTGTTAGTTAAGTAACGTAACAAAAACAAAACGAAAAAATATTATAACAAATAAAAACAAACAAATTTTTAAACACTTTCACACTCTCTCTCTCTCTTTACTACATGGAATTTGAAATTCCTTGGAAACATACAAATAGAGCGACCAAATCATATTATTAAACACAGTAAGACCATTTTAGCATTTTTGCGGCTAAATTTTTCATATTTTACTTTGATTTAGCTGCAAAATTTTACATTTAGCATTTGGAATTTTATTTAGCATTTCTTAATACATAATATGTTTAGCATTTTTTAATATTTAGCAAATTTAAGAATACTAATTTATTTTCTGTTCAAAATAGCTTGAAAATAAAAAACGAAAATTATATGAACATTTTAAAGCATAAATGGCACAAATTTATTAAAGATTTATCACAAATTTATTAAAGATTTATCATGACCTAAAACAGCACAAATTAACATCATATGTGTGGTATAACCAAATTCAAGCGTAGAATTTTGGAAGCAAGTTTGTAAATACAAGAATGTGTTTTATGAAAACTTCCTTTCATCTTTTGTTATGAAGATTTTAGTTTTGCCATTGAGTAGTTCAGAAGTTAAACGTATATTTATTGGAATGAAATCTATAAAAATCAAGTTAAAGTGTATAGTCGGTCAAGTCCGATTATAATGCATGTTAAAGTGATTCTTATATGGGAGCTATGACTAATTATTGAACGATCTGCACAAAAGTTTCATATGTAACTTATTTGTGGCAAAATATATTTGGATACGTTTATAAATCACACATTTATGATCGATAAAGCGCTATTTCAAATGGACATTTATATAAAGGCTAAGTGAAATAATGGACCAATTTCAACCAATTTAAACAGTAGAAATATCTTCAAAATTGCGACCCTTACTTTTAAATCGATTCTGAAAGTGATTTTTAATCGATTGGTATATTTTAAGACGTAATTAAAGCCTGATATAGTAAAATAATAATGAAAATTTGTACGAAAATTACTCGAAAAATATTTAACAACTGAGTTATCTTTAAGGTAAGACTCCTGAAGAGGACCTTAATTAGTTTTGTTCTTTTATTCAAAGTTGTATTATTTATATAAAAAGTTTATTTTTTAATTCTGCGTACCTCAAATTGTAAAAAACCATTTTAACTTTAGCATATTTTTTTGTTATTTCAAAACAGTTTTAGCACATTTTAGCTAATTTTTAAACTAATTTAGCTTACCTTTTTAAGATCTGATCACACTGATTAAACATTATTAAACACGTAAATAACACGCACACTCTCTTAATCGTTAACATCATCTAAAAGAATGTGGAAAAGAAATAATAATAATAAAATGAATAAAAAAGAGTTGTGTATAGAACTTCAGCTATAGTTCTTTCTTAATTTAATAGCCATAATATTTTCTTAAGTTTGCATTACATTATGCAGGAATGCAGATATAAGGATATTATTATTAGTAGTAGTAGTTAGTTACAAAAACGAAAATTTTTTCAAATTTCTAATCAATACAACCCTTAAAATAAATTTTGTTTTGAAATTTCGTTTATAAATAAAAACACAAAAGTATTTTAGTTTACAATTTAATATAAAATGATCAAAGTAAAGGATTTTTCAATAAAATTTTTGTTTCTAACAGCGTTATATTGGAATAACGAAAGTTTTCAAAATTTTCTTGTTGACATAAATTCAATCTGAATCGAACATCGCCGTAGATTCGAATAATATTTTTTGGAAACCCAAGCACATTTTTATTTGTGTGGATACGTGACGTAATTGACGAAATATACCCGCCATTTTTTTTATCAAATAATCGACATCTGTAAGCGTGGTCGTGGTAGATATCTGTTCAATCTGTTCATTCATAAATCTCAAACAATTGAAAGATTTTAATATAAATTCTTTGTTTAATTTGGTTTTGAAAAACAAAGCTCTTGGTGAAAACCAATTTACAGTTTTTTCTAAACAATATACATATGTACATATCAATTTGTTTCGTTTTTTTTTCATTATTAATTTTTCTATGATGTAATATTAATTTTAAAAACATTGGCCCATAATCATAGTCATAGAAAAAGCATACTTTAAGTAAAAGTAGACTTTTAAACAACAAAAACATATACATTTTGTTCTGAATTTAAAACAAAAGCATGCTTTTGCTTAAAGTATGCTTTTTCTATGACTATGATTATGGGCCATTGTATTATGAATCTCAATCTCAATCATAAATTATGATTTTTATATCTAAAGTTGTAGCCACATGGCTATATTCTGAAGTAGTTGTGATCATGTCATGATTATAAATATAACAATATTTTTTCATAGTTACCAAAATTAAGTTGTAGTTAGAGTTTTAACAAATATAACATCGATCAAAATTAATCATATTGCCACCACATAGCATACACAATCATGTAATTATAAAATATGAATCATAACTTTGCTGTAGAAAACTAGTTTAAATGTATTTAAACTTTAGCAGTTTTATTTTTTATAAATTTCCCGCATTTTCTCACGCATTACAGCATTTGGCAAGACTCTCAGTTAAGGAAGGATGAAATTACACCAAAAATAATAGAATCAAAATTATAACTAAGCTAAAATAAGAAACAAGTACAACAACAGAAATCTTATTGATTCGGAAAATACCTATAGAAACAAAATGTCAAAGAATTAACACAACATAGCTAAAGCTCTTTTCTAGACACAAACTGAAACGGAGCAAACGAAGAATAGACGAACCAGCGAAGAGCAATTATAAAATAAGCAAGCAGCAGTTATAGAACAAAATCGAACCCCTAAAGTATGTGACATGAATAAACTGTGTCAGAAATGTTTTAACTGCTGTCGTGAAAGGTTCGTGAAATAAAAATAACGGTGGCGTGTTGAAGTGTCGTTTTGTGAAAATCTAGAATATTGTATAAAATACATATACATACAAAATAATGTGTGGAAAATTTAAGATCTAGATGGAAAAAAGGAAATTAAATAATTTTTTATGAAGTTTTGAAGCTAAATTAATAAAGGATTTAAAAGTTTTTTATGCAAAAAGTAAATATGTATTTAGCAAAATGTTGAACATTAAACATTAAAAAATACTTGGAATATTAGTTTTCATAAATATATATGTATGAGTGCATATACATAAGTTGTGTATATATAGAAATTTTAAAAATACTTTTCTATGGAGCCTAAATTTAATTTCTTAAAATTATATTAAAAACTGTGTATAAAATATGACAAATTATATAAAATTAAAAAAAAAATTAATTGGGTCTTATGTTTCTATACTTTTATATATCTATAGATATTTATATACATATGTATATATATAGATGAAAAAGGAAAAAAATAATTATACATACACACACACTCTCAAGTATACAGGCAAAACACAAGTACTTTTCTCATAAACGAGTAAAAATATAGGTGAACAAACGTTTAAACAGATACTAACAACTCCCACCTTCGTATTATTTCATTGAACCCTATAAAAGCAATAAAAAAAAAAGAAACTGAAATACAAAAAAAAAAAAAAAACCATAACAAAAACATCTATTAGTTATATTTTTTATATTTATACGTTTTGTTTTCACCATTTAGTATTTCTTTTTTTTCAAACATTTCATACTGGAAAGGGGACTCCAAAACTATTTAGTAGGGAATGCGAAAAAAGTGAAGAATCGTTAAAGAAAATACTGCCGATATAAATTCTGTTCAAAAAGAGTTACGATTTGATTTGGTAACCACAAGTACTAATAATTTTTTGTTGGTTCGTTTTTCTTCTATATCGTATTCTTTGGAATTTGTTTTTAGGTCAACTGATGTTGTAAAAAATCGAAAAAATAAAACAGTTTGGTATAGGGCGCAATTGTGGCTCAGAGAAAATGTTTGACATCGAATGTTTTTTTTGTGCTGTTCAGCCGGAAAAATTTGTCTCTATAGATAAATTTTTATGTCCACATATTAGCGGGAATTAAAAATATGTTAAGAAATATTTTTCATTTGTGCGAAGTCTATTGACAATAAATATTTATTTGTTAGTATTTAGACTAAACGATTTTCGGCAAAATATTTATAGATTTAGTTTGCTTCCATTCTAACCATCTCCTTAAGTTAGTGCGATTTAACACTTAAAATATGTACTTTCTGAAATCCTAGATAATACATACTACTGTGGGTCACATAATTAAAACATTCATCAGAACTTAATTCTAAGAAATAAAGAAAATCTTTAATGGACAAATAATTTAAACATTCACCACTGTTTTATTATTCCTAATAATTTTACAGTTTCTGTCAAATAATTATAAATTTATCTTAATATTTAGTCGGACAAAATATTAATTACTATTATATAGACTATATATCGTCTATATATATATACATTATATAAATATAGACGATATATATATTTTTTACCACTATAATTAATGATTTTGAAAAACTATATCAACACTTTATGCTAGTAAGATAATTACTAGATTTAATCAGTCCGTCCGTCTGGCTGGCTGGCTGGCTGTCCATGTAAAGCTTGGGCGCAGAGTACAGATCGCAATTTTGAAGATATTTGGATAAAATTTAGTACGTGATAATTTTTCGGCCCAAGGACGGATGGGATTTAAACTGGTAGAAATCGGTCCATTATTTCACCTGGCCCCCAAACAAATGTCCTCCCGAAATTGGGGTTTACCAATCATAAATGTTTCAATTATGCAAGTATCCAAACAAATTTCATCACAAATCCGTGGTAAATGAAGCCAAATCATATCTACATATTTTGTGGAGTTCGCTCCATAATCAGTCGTAGCTCCCATATAAGGCCTATTTCTGAAAATACCTTTAAAGAGCATAACTCACTCAAAAATGTTGGTATCCAAATAATATTTAACACAAATATATTTCATATGTATACAAACAATACGGTAAAATTTTCTTGTGATCGGTCCATAATTAGTCGTAGCTCCCATATAAGGCCCACTTATATGGGAGCTACATTTCTTAATGTTGGTATTCAAACTTGACACAATTAAGTTTCTTTTATACAGAAATAATGACACCTAATTTTATAATGGTCGGTCCATAATTAGTCGAAACTCCCATATAAGACCCTCTCCGTAATTTTATTTATGCTCCGTAAATCTTTTAAAAGTATTTATATCCAGATAAAGTTCAACATACATAATATTTATATTCATAGACATTAGGACACTAAATTTTTGAATGATCAGTCCACAATGGGTTATATCTCCCATATAACGCCTATTTCTGAAAAACTGTTTGACCGACTATACTTTCTTACTTGCATTTATTATTAATTTCGTCTTTTATAGATACTTAAGATCAATACAAAAGAAAAAGAATTTCAAAGTAAATAATTAGGAGTTAGTTAAGTGCTTAAAAGCATTGAGAAAAATCAAATGTCAAGTTAATCACTTCTGCATATGAGGCTTCCAATTGTATTTACATCAACTATTTTCCACATACACAGTTTAACACTTTACAATTTCACGGAACATTAAAAGGAAATCATTTCGATTGGTTTTCTGTTATTCATTATTTATTTATTTAATAACATTTTAACAATCAATCAAATCAAACATTCTATTTGTATAAACTTACATGGCAGCTTTTGTAACCAAGCATGCATATACATTTGTACACATGTATTTGTGTGTCTGTGCAAGGGCTTCATTTTTATTCCGCACAAAAAAAGGGATAAAAACACAATAATAAAAATTCAAATAAATGCTCTAACAAGATTTGTGTTAGAGAGGAGAAAACTTAAAAAAAACTAAAAAATAGGGTTCGTTCGTTTATGGCTGAAAGGAAAAAAACTTGGTCCCATAGACACATTGTCTAAATATATGTGAGAGGAGATGTGTGTGAATGTGTTTACGTGCAACGAACGTTTATGTACTTGTTAACAAAGACAAAACAAAAAGTAGGGCAGTGTGTTTTTGTTTTCGTTTTCCTTCGTCTATTTGTTTTCATGCTCTTTCGCTTTGGTACTCTATTGCTCTCAATAAATAATAGAAAATAAAAACAGACATATGTACATACATATTATGAAAACAGGCAGTCACCCAGTCAGCCAGGCATTTAATGTTTAAACGTTCAACGGTGCGGATGTGTAATATAAATTTTGTTTACAAGTAATAATTAATAGAACATTAAAACTAACAGAAATAAACAACTAAATACAGCAAATATTTAAATATTATACATTCATATATCAATATAACGCTACATTTTATAACAAAATAATAAACATATTTGACAAAATGTATTTATAATTCAATTGCATATAATGTAAAACATGTTAAATTAAATCTAGCTACATTTTTTCTTGTTTGCTTTTTATGCTCAGTATCCTTAAACATTAAGGATTTTATATGTTTTTTTATGTGTGTGTGTATGTATTCTTCGTTCAAAGCTCTTGAAAAAGCTCTGAGTTTTATTTTCGTTTTTGTTTGTTTTCTGTTCTGTTTTAAATGTTATTGTTGTTGTTATATTTGTTTGACTTCCTTTTGATGTCAGAAACAAGAGAAAAGTGTTTATAAAAACAAAAATAAATAAAAAAAAACGATAAAAATCTTACCGCTTAAACCAGATAATCTGCTGTAATCATCAAAAAAAAAAACTATACTAAACTAAATTTAATTTGTACATTTAAATTTTCCACAAATTCATTTTAAAATTTGTTAAACCATTTTTTCTATGTTTTGTTTCCAGAAATTATTAATAACGTTTGAATAAAAAAGTAAAAAAAAACGTAAAATTGTGTTAACCTATTTAAAGTGCCATTGTTTTGAATTAATATAATTGTTATAAAAAAAATATATATTACAAAAATATATAATAAATTATTAGAATACCAACCAATTACACCTTATAAATTGATTTAAATTAATATTTAAACAAAAAATAACAATAATAAAACAAACCCTTGTGGCTTAAGCTTATTTATCAAGTTATAATTTGTATTTTGTATTTAAACGAGTGTGTGTGTGTGTCAGTTGTTAATAAGTGTCAATTTGGTAATTGGTATTAAAATTCAAAATTTTAAACAAAAAAAAAAAAATAAAAACTAATAATTAAATAAATCGCAATAACTACTACTGTACTGTGTTGTCGTCACATTCCTTGAGAAGTCTACAAATAATGGAATTCGTGCTGTAATTCTACACCAAAAACAAATTGTGAAGGAAAACATTTATTAACTTCGATAAGTAACTCATGTGCAAGTTTCTGGTGTGAATGTTGGCAACAGTGGAGTGGCACGTTGGTTTAGCCTGTACTAGGTAAGTTTTGTTCGGTTTTGTTTTTTTGACAAACATAATAATTATATTGCAGAAAATTACAAAAAAAAAAAAAAAATTCCGTGAATTATTATTTATTAAAAAGTTCTAGTAGTAGGTTAAAATTTTTAAATAGTATCGAGCGATTTTTACACACCAATAGTTGAGAGAAACTGATAAACTTACGCGGAGTAATGCTAGGAACACAGCTGGGACAAACAACGACTTTCGCCCAATACGACGAAATCGTATGACGGGTTCAGCCGACGCCATTATTCGTCGTTCGTCTCAGTTGCTCTCCTACCATAAACCATGTAAATTAGCGGTTTCGATTTCCATGACACCAACAAATATATGATCTCGTTTTAACAACGAAAATGTTATTTGATTTCGGTTTACAGATCAGAGGATTAAATTTAGGTACATAATTGATGGCAACATTACGATATTCTAAAAAATTTTAATGTTTTAAAATAATTAAAGTGATTGATTTTTTGGTTAAAAATTAATAAAACAACCAACATTTACTACCGATTCGAAACGATTTAAAAATAACGGTCTGTTTTTTAATTTTATACTCTGTAGATTTCTACAAACAAATAACAAAATCTCTGTATGTCTGTTGGTTGGCTGCTTCCTTTACGCTACGTGCAAGCATTCAAGTATAACCTTTTGATTCCATTTTGAAAAGGACAACGTTACTCAATGAGATTGGCAATAGAACTAAAATCATATCCAGATGCTAGTAATTAGAGAGTACTAAATCCAGCCTTCGGGTATCCGATGAAATCCCACCACTGACTACATTTTCTTAATGGTCATGCATGTGTTTAGGTTGTGCCACTTATTTTCAGCCTTTTGAAATAGTGCCTGAAGATTTCATTTTAAATGGTCCCAAGCGGTATTGCGACTGATACGGCTATTGAGACATCTAAAGCAGATCCTTCTGTGACCAGTTCGACTAGTTGTTATTTACCGGAGTAGTCCCTATGCGCAGGGACTTAAACAATAGTTGTGCCAGTTAGATCACCCAGCCTAGACAGTTCTTAATTATATTGTCTGACTAGAATAGATGTTGTAATATGGGATTTAAGTGATATGATTGCCGCCTGACTGTCGACATAAATGGGAAAATTGGTCTAATGTTTGCTGAACAGCATTTGTTAATGTAAAATAAATTTCCTTGAAGCAATTGTCTGTATTACTACCACTAGCATTATCGTTGGATAATGCTTTATTTTTTTTTGTCATCAAATTAGCTTTTTGCTTTTGTCTGAAATACCATTTTGCTTAATGGTATTCTCAACTTCACCTTGTATAGTTGCACCATGAATATAATATAATAAAGAAAATAATAAAAATGCAATTTGCGAGTAGTCAATCTGCACTGAACCACGCAACAAAGAAGTTGTTTAATTTAATTCAACGGCATAGTTTAGTGCTACATGGCGACCGTGATTTTTGATGTTGCAGATTTTGCAAAAATTAAAAAAAATAAAGAATTAAAACAAAACATCACAACACAACCTCGAAAATCTAACGACGCACATTGAAAATTACTACTTATTTAGCAGAGAGGCAACTTCGAAAAAACGCAAAACGAAACGACGCAAAGCGAGGTATTGGTACAAATGTATGTCACAAATACGGTCATTCATATTCGAAACCCTTAAGTAACGATCTATGATTTACTTATATCAAAATCATAAAACCAGCATGTTTTGGTTAGTCTTATTTGCCTTGATTTATTTAAAATTAAATAACATACTTAGTTAAAGTCATTTCAACACGAGTATAAACCTACTATATAATAAAAAAGAAGTGCATACAACAGTTTCCTTTTTCACCGAAGGTTTTCTTTTCATATATATTTTAGTTCATTATACCTATAGCATGTCAGTTCTTTCTTAAACACGCAAGTTTTCTAGCTCCACAAAAGTTTGAAAAATTAAGTTGTACTCTTTTATTAATATTAGTGAACAGAAATGTCATTGGATTAAATTTATGGTTAAAGAAACAATTGAACTAAATAAAGTTTTACATTCATGTCAGCAATTGCAAAAATACATAAGAGTTTTTTAAATTGTAAATTATGCCATAACAGACATTACGAACGAATTTATTAAAAAAAAAATATTTGAAAAACTAGGTTAATTAATAAATATGTAATATTGTAAGGGAAACTACTGCGTATAACAAATACCCATAACATTAGTGAAAACTAGAGGAGTTGAGTATAAAAGTATAGCAGACTTTTAGGCGGCATTAAAAAAAAACGGTATAAAATAAATACTAGCCGCAATGACACTTGATCCCGAACATTTTGTAACGTATTATAAATATTAGAAATGATAAATTATTTTTTATTTTATTAATTTTAGAAATGTTTAAAATATAATCACTTAAGAAGATGACATACCTATGTATATATTACCTGGTATAGATAATTCTTTATAAAATCACAAATCAAACTTTATTTAATAGCTAATAATATGTATTGTTTAACTGAATCCAATTATAAATCATGTTTAAAAATTTATAAAGCAATTTAAACTTAAATAATAAAAAACCATCCATTCCCATGTCACATATCATATACACATACATGTATGTATATACGCATACACTTTTTACTCATATGCATTTCTATATAAAAGTTTAATAAAGCGTAATTTGTTATTACAGTAGCAGTGTATAAATAAAGAAACAAAAAACCATATAAAAATATACAAAAACAAATATGAATGAATTACAATCAAATACGACAATTGAAGGATTTTAAAGGTGATCGTCCATCGCCCGTGGTCACAGATTAATATTGACAATGGTATATTGGTGTCCACATTGTCATGAAAGTGAACAGTTGCCACCACCATCCGCTAAGGTAAAACAATAGCAAACAATATAAAAAAAAAGAATCAACATATATTCAACAACACACTTACTTACATACATTTACAAATTCATAAATGTATTGTACATGCAAGTCTATACATCTGTATGTATGTCGAGTACATGTAAATTTATACTTGTACTCTTATTCATTTGTAAATTCGATTCGTAATTGTTTGGCGGTCATTTTTGTTTACGAAATAATCTTTAAATGTAAGTTTTTCTATTTGTCATAGTGTGTAATTGTTTGTAAATTTGTGTTTAAAAATTTTGTTTAAATTTTTTCTTATTGTCCTAATTCATTATTCATTACGCTTGTTCTATGTACAATACGAATAAACGTAACAAAACATGCAAAAATATTATTTATATTATAAATAGTAAGCATATACTTATAATAATATTAGTTACGGTAAAAATGCTTTTACAACTTGTTTAATTTATTTACATATTAAACGTCTGGTTTAGAAACACTGACAAAATCATTAAGTTTTCAAATAATACAAAACAAAAAAATACAAAAATGAAAATTGTTTTCCGTCAGTGCTTCTGAATTAAGTGGCAAAATTAGCCTATTTACCTTATAAATCTGATTACGATTTTAAATTATTTATATATTAAGAATCTAATTTAGAAACACAGCCAAAATCACTCTGTATTCAAATAATTGTTGAGTATTTAAAAAAAAAATAAATTTTGTTTTCGTTTGTGTAACCTGAACCAGGTGTTAAAAGTATTCTATCTACTAATGTAAAGTAACTGTAGATTTATTTCGGATGTAACCAGTAAATCTATCATGCTGAAATCCCTTTTATTTTATTTTGCTAGAACTATGGCCGCCATATTTTATCATTGTTTTGGAAATATTTTACGACAGTCAATAACAAGGCGTTGTTTTCTAGTATAACACGACGAATTGATGAAATACAGCAATATAGCAACGAATAAGTAAATGTTTTTATTTCGTATAACAGCTAATGGGTAGTATGACCATATTTAAAAAAATATATACATATGTAAAAAAATAAACAGTAACACAAAACACAGGTAAAAGAATTTTTATAGTTAACTATTTCGTATATATTAGAAATTATATAAAGAAAAACAAAACTTAAGTAAAAATTAACATTATTTACTAAAACGTAACATGGTCACTCCGTTATGTTTATTCGTAAATATATTTTTGTGGCGACAAATATTTCCGGCCAAAAATTCATCGTTCGTCCCAGTTGTGTTTTAAGCATAAGCTGTAGAGAAAAAGTCATGAAATTGTGAAATATAAAATATTAAAACCTTAATTTTCAAATCATCTAATTCGTGGTTTTTATAAAAAATTAATCAGAGGACTTAGTAGACTACCATTTGAATATATTTGAACTAGTATCAAGTGTATGCAAAAAATTAAAATGACTTATTAATATTATTAATTATTAATTAATTAATTTGATTTATTAGTATTACTGGTGCTGTCATATTCAGATCATATAAATATAATCTACATAACTTTCAAATTTGCTTAGTTTTGTTCCTTATGTATGTAATTTCAAACCATAAGAACCATAAATTTCTGCAGCCAGTTGAAAATATTAAGAAAAAATTCATTCCCTTAACCAACAGTTGTACAAACAAATGAACTGGCAGTAATTCGGCAATTTGGCGAGCTCATGAATATTATCGTCTCTAATGGCTAATGTTTATGGTTTTTAAATACTTGACTTTGAAATTTGTTAATTTTGTTTCTGCTATGGAGGGGGCTGTACAATTTAGTTTTCACTGTTTAGTTTAGTAGGCCAATGTGAATATTTTTTGTTGCTGTCTCTGTTCTTGTTGTTGGCGTTCTTATAATAAATATAACAAAAAATAAGAAATATATTTAAATGTTGTTGTTGATGTTTTCTTTATTGGTCATTTGTTTTCATACCAAACAACTTAAAGGGCAACAGCAAGTCTTGGTTAAACAAAAATAAAAAAGTACAAGCATTTTATCGATTAACTGGGAATTATCTAATGCAACAACATACATATATACTGTTTTTTTTTAGAATGTTGGCCAAAAAACAAGAGCCAGTGGAATAACAATAAACACTTGCAAACAATCAAGCCAAATAAATAAGCAACATATTTTTATACTAATACCCAGCTGGAAAAATTGAACGTAAAAACAATTGTTCAATTCACATGTGATGTTGTAGTGTCGTAGGAGTTGTACGTCATCTGAATTTACAATAGTTGTACAAATGTTGTTGGTAATCGCTATATTAATATTTTTACGACACCTACGTCATTTTTACATACATATGTTTTTCGAATGTTGTGTCACAGTTTCAGTGTTGCCAAAAGTTAAAGTATGCATCTTAACATATAAATTTCTTATTTTAGTTTAAAAAAATAACCAAACGGTAACACTCAAACTATAAACTGATTGACAAATTTAAAACAAGAAAATAAAATAAATCACCAAACAACAAATTAATTGCACAAAACATTACGATATGTTTTAATTTTGGAAATTATTCATATTTTAAGATTTGTATATTTGTTTTAAAAATATTTTTCTTTTGTCAAATTGTTTTCTTAATAAGATAGTTGTATCATACAATGTACAACATATGACATCACTTATAAAATGTATAAATGCACGAAGTAAATTATAAGTTTTAGGTCATCATTATTTTACAGATTTTGGTTAGATAGAAATTTTATTGGCATCATTGAAATTTTGAAAGTTGCTTAGTACTAATTGCTGTAAGGAATTTTTTTCTGCTGACTTTCGGCCAAATATGTATATGATTAATTCTGGGAAGTCAACAGGTCCATAAGAACACATTATAAATTGCAAGTTTTTTCTGAATTTTATTTTGGTAGATTTCCATTTGGCCTATTACCTACATGTGGTAGGCATGTAAAAATATTAAAAAACTATTGTTACCATCAAATGAAACGAAACATATAAACTGAACGACATCCACCACAACCATAATTTCTATAGACAATGATGATTGACCTTTCAGAGTAAACTCATTCAAGCGTTATCCTAACTGACTGTAGTCATTGTTGTTAGTGTGGTTATTTATGAATTGGTGCCAAAAACAATCTTATACTGCTTCCAATCATGACAAATAATATTGAGTATTGCAAATTTCATGTTTATTTTAGCAATTTAAATAAAGAAAATAAATATTGCGAAGAAAACTATTTAAAGGAAATAAATAAGCGTTTGATAAACAAATTTCAAATTTTAGTGAACAAATTTTAATGTGTGCTTGTATGTTAGAAAATATGAAATTAGATTTTTATAAATAAAAAAAATGAATTAAATAAATTTCTAGATTTTTAATATTTTGGAGATTGAAAACTTCAAAGTAGACATAATTTTTTACATTAAGTATTCATTTTAAGTAAACAACAAGAACGTTACGTTTCGATAATGATATGATAAATTTTGAACTTCAGTTTAGGTAAAGAGACAAAACAAATAATATTTAAATATTGCTTTCAGACTTTCCATGCCTGACTAAGTTATCCATTTTTGGTGAATAACAATTTATAAAAAGAAGACAAATTAATTAAAAAATTGAGAGTTTTACAATTTGCGTCTTATTTGAATAAAGCAAATTAAAACAATTCTTTTACGATTTTTATCATTTTATAAAAATTCCATATTTCATCTTTTATCTATTATTCTATTTTTTAAACTTTTTGTCTTTGTAACATTAATATTTATAAATATATTAGAACTTTTGAAGTAGTTTGAACCTTTTAAACTCTTCGGTTCGATGAAAAGTTTTCGATGAGTTTTTTTATTAAAAAGACGAATTATTATAAAAATAGTTTGACACATTTTTTAACATAGAATATAATGATGATTACTTTAGAAGTTTGAAAAGTTTTTGTTGAAAAGTGTTTGACATTTTTTTGTAGAAAATTATCTGGCATGTTTTATGTAAAAAGTTTTGCACAAATTTTCATTAGTAAAGTCTTCAATGAGTTTAAAAAAATGTTCTCAACGTTTTTTTTACAGAAAAGTTTTTAAAGCGTTTTTCATATATAAAAAGCGTTTGCATTCTTTTTTTATAGAAAACTGTCTAACGAGTTTTCAATGGAAATGTAGATACGTTATTAAAGTAACATATAGAATTATCATTATAAATATAGGTATTTTACTTCTAACGACTATTACAGACGACAAATTAAATATAAACTAGTTTATATACAAAAAGCAAATCAACTTATGTTTGAAAGATTTAATTTTCTTTTTGAATTTTCCAATTAATAAATTTAAAGTCAACACCACGATTTAATATCCATTACCGTTTATAATTCCATAAACCAATTTATTTTTGCGTTATGTTATTTTAATGCAAAATATAATATTCATAAAATTTTATATACTAAATAATTAAATTTGTTTTTGTTTAGCTTCTAAATATTTCATTTAAAATCTTAAAATCAAAAACGATTTCATTTTTGCTCTTACGTACCTATTTGTTTACGATTTGTTTTGCTGCATTGATTTTTTTCTGCGAAAATTTAAAGAAAACTTTTGATTTTCAATGAAATATTCATAGTGTAACCTTACTTTAATCATATTTATAAATTAATAATTTATAACTATAAGTGTGTGAGCTTTTATATAAACATTTACAAACTTACACAAAAATATACTTCAAGCGAGGGCAGACGAAAAAGTATTTTCATTACAAACATAATCCCAACCAAGGGCTGGTCAGAGTACAACAGTGAAAGAAACTAAAACTATTATAATCCATATATTCATATCATTGAAATCACTGTTTCAAATAATTTTTTTTTCAAAATATTTAAAAAGAATAATTGCTAAAACCAAATTCATTAGGAGTTCTGTAGCAATCTTTTGCCAACTTGTTTAGCAACTATTACAAAATTTTAATGAATTTAAAAAGAACTTTTCATATTGCCCAGATTCATACATGCATAAGAGAACTCTGCCATCTTTATTTAGTTCAGGCATAGTTTTTATCATCTTATACTTGCACATACAGTGTTGGATAAAATTATAAGACCAGCTTCTTCTTTTTCAATGGTTCGATGAAAAAAAAAAACTTAAAAATGAAAAAACTTTGTTAATTTTTACTCTCAAACTACTGATGATCTTATGGTAAAACTATGCAGATAAGCTTTCGATGAATCTTTTTAATGGTTATAAGCTAATTAATTCAATCGGAACAAATAATAAGAAGAATAGTTTTAATTGTGTATATAAAATTTATTTTAATTGAAAAATACCAGAATCAATATTAAAAAAATTGTCTATGTTTTAAATTTTAGTCCAGAAAAGTGTTAATAGTGGATCTTTCAAAATACTGTTCTTTATTTGTAAACTAATTTATTTTAAACTTTTGAAAACAAGAAGAAATTACCTGAGAAAACAAAGGTTTTTAAGCAATTAAGAGAAAAGCAAAACCAGAGACAGGAAGCAGGAAGGTTTCATCAGTGTTTAATACGTAAAACAAATAATAAGACAATTTTAGTGTGAAGAGCTCAAAATTTATTAATGTGCAAATATTACTAGTTGCACAATGAAAAATATACTTCAGGCACCTTTATTGAGCAAATAGAATGTAAAACGCGAAAATTGGGGAACTGTACTTTGGTCAGTTAAAAGCAAGAAACGCAAAATAAAAAATGTATTAAAAAAATTTATGAAATGCTACCGTATTCTAGAGGAGAAATGGTGCTCCTATGAGAATTTATGCAGGGCAATGATCTTAAGCACACATCCAAACTATTTAAGTCTTGTTTTAAGCAAAACAAAGTTCATGTATGGTCGTCACAATCCCCGGACTTAAACCAAAACTTTGAGTAGTTTTAAAAACAAAAATAAATATCTTCCAAAATATTGATAATTACAAAATAAATGCTTCAAGTAGTTTAAAGAACTTACAACTTATAAAATAATTCAAATAATTACTTTGTCTTTTACTACTCTTTTACAGTTTACCTTAAACACACACTTAAATTACAGTTTGAGAACGTTCACTCAACGATTACTCATAAAAACCAACTTTTGAGTGGCCCTGTTTGTTCTATTTATACAATAGCGCCATCTTCCAGTAATTTCTGGTGGCATCTAGAGAAGACAATCGAAAGTTCATTTCTCTAGCCGTTAATGTTAACGTTGCCATACTGCGTGTTAATAACAGCAAGTTATCAACAATATTTGCAAATAGAAACTCCTACTAATTTAAATGTTGAAACATGATGTATGTTGATACCAGCCGTTAAACTTAAAATAAACTTAAACTGGTGAGATGATCTATTAATCCTAGGTATGAAGAAGTGTTAAAAATAAATATTAATATTATTGGAGAAATTATAAATAATTCTAAGGAAAGTAAATTGGTCTTATTAATTTTTCCACAATATTATGGTCACTGCAGTTACCCAGCAAAATCTTTACTTACATTTTTAATTTTAATGACTTTTTGTATTACTAATTATATATTAAAGAATTACTTTCTATATATGCATATATATATATATATATATATATATAGGTCTTAATTATAAAATCCAAAAAATTTACCTCAAATAAATAAATCTAAAAAAGTTAGTTCGCTTTAACACGTTTTAATTCTGACCCTTCAAGGCAAGTAATGTTAGGTGAGAAGAGAAAAGAAAATAAAAGGTATACATACTTGATGGTAGTAGTCAATTTTCTTAATTGCTTTTGTTTTCTTCTTTTATTTTCTCCATCTTATTCTGTGCGAAGCTGTTTGTATGAGAAAGTAAAAACTTGATGGCAAAGAGTACGAAAATTAAAGATACGCGTGTGAACGAAATGGCAGGTTCAAAAAAGAATTCAACAAAAACTGGTCAGCTGAAACTGAATCTTGTAAAGGAGCACTTATTATATGATTATAAATGCAATAAGTTTCCGTCACATTTTTTAAGTTCGTTTATTTATTTCATAGCATTTTGTTTTAGCAGTCAACAACTACATATTTTATAAAGCTTTTAAGTATAAAAATAAGTTATTATCTTTTTGGTTAAAAGTGGCAAAATTATAACGGATTACTTTTGGGACATTGCGAACAAAAAAAAGTACTTTTTCTAGTAGATTTGTAAGTAGTCTGGCCAAAAATGTTCTATTACTTTTTAACTTAATTTGTAAGTGAAGTTTTTGCTGGGTATTTATATGATTTTGGAAACCATAATCATGTTTGTTATGAATCTGTTTATACCTAGGTAATATGTTGCTCTTTTTATGATATGATAGAAAACAGCACAATATGGTATAATCTTTCAGAATAAAAATAATTTCCACAAACATATACATACATAATTGCTGCAATAATATATATGATTGCTATAATCGTGTGAATCGTAACTTCAACGTATTATGCTTAATGCAATCATATACATTTTTACAGTAAACATTTTTTAAAAATGTTAAAATAGTTACGGTAAACATCTGCAACTATATTTTTCTATGGCTGCAGCATCTTATAAATAAAATTATTTTTTTTTGTTAAAAAACTGGTGAAATAATGTGACATACAATTTACATTTTTTATTATTAAAATGTTAACAAAAATTATTTGAGAATTATAGTTCTTAGTATTTTGGTCAACACTGTAAATGTACGAAAATTTCTATGTAAATGTGTATTAATATGCTGCTTATTCATTCATTACGAAGAGTGTTTTGATTAAAAACATCTGTTCTATAAGTTGATAAACAAATGTGAAAACTACAACAAAGGCAAGCGCCAGCCATACATACATTTTATATTAAAACAATTGAACAATAATTTCTTGTTGTTTTCTCAATTTTATTATTTTTTGTTGATATATGATAAATAACAGTTAAAATTTTGAGAGTGTTTGTTGCTGTTGATGTGTTTGTTTACTCATTTACATTAAAACTAAATAGTATTTTTATAAAAACACAAAATGTACAAAATATAAATAAAATAGAAAACAAGATCTAAATAACTTTGACACATTAAAAGTGAAAAAAGCACAAAGAGTAATAAATAAAAGAAGACAAATCAAAAATACATCAAAGTCATTATTAATTATACCCTTTAGGGAGAATGATTATGCGAGTGAAAGACATAATTCGAGTTTGATTTTGTTTATAAATTATATTTGTCATCTGGATTAGACTCGTTAACAGTTACAAACATATTTTTCTTTATCTATTTTTAACACATCATGACGTATGCTGGTTGTTAATTTACTGCAACAAATATTAATCATACGCAGTGAGTGTTAGTAGTTATAACTATAGAATTTGATCATCAGTACAAGAAGATTTAGGCTATCGTCAGAGGGGCGAAATTTGAATATTTAGCATCGATTGAGCATCGATGTGCGCTAATGTTGCATATAACTTCGTATTATTTCACAAAACTGTAAGATTTTCTTAAAGTATTATGCCCTTATTCATAAAACTTGCAACAGGTTTATAAGAGGTTTATAAAACAAATTTTGTATGGAAATTTGCATTATAAACCTGTTATAAAACTGTTGTAAGTTTTTATGAATAAGGGGATTAAAGTATATCTATAGTAATTATAAAACTGTAAAAATATTATTTGTAGAGAACCAATTTGTGTTCAAACGTAAATTTATTGGTGGAACATTTAGTTTTAGATAATAAATTTGCTTTGTGAAGAATCGCAAAATTGTTAACGTGTATGTTTAAACCTAAAATTCATGTTGCCACAAAAAGTTGCTTTGTAATAGTCAAATATTTAACATATACTGTGACGATAACCTAAAAGGATCAAGGATAACCTAAAGGCTGTAATGCAGGATGAATTAAATAAAATTATGCCAGATTTCACTAAAAATTTCGTTGATACTTTGTCTAGAAGATTGTCAGCTGTGATAAAGACAAAACGACTACAAACAAAATATTGATTTAATTTAATTTGATTTATTTATTTAATAGGCCAAAACACTTACATTTACCTCTTGAATACAATATTGCACACATTTGGCCTAGCCTTATATCTAAAGTATTATTATGGTATTAACAAAATCCTTCAACAGAAAATAATTTATAAATTATGATTTAAAAAAATGGTAGTTTTTAAACTTTTATTCAAAAAGGAATGATATGTATATGAATATTTATACAAAATATTAACCCCCTTATTCATAAAAAATTAAAGTAGACTTCAAATGTACTTTACAAAAATTTTGTCTAAAAGCACACTTCAAACCTACTTTAATTTTTATGAACACGGCATGCCGCGGCAGTAATACATTAAAATAATAATATAATTACAATTGAAAGAAAAATAGTTTTAATACGTAATCCTTTCAGACCTTACGCAAAGCTACTAGGAATTTTTTTTATAATTTTTGAAATATGTGATCTCTATAATCAATGATTAGGTTTTATCATTTTTATATCCTTCACGGATTTTCAGGACACGCATACTTGATGCAGCTCAGTCGATTTTCATTAATATTTTGAACTAAAACACATTTTTATTGCATGAAACGATTTCAATTAGTTTGAGATATTAAAATTTATCATCTTTTTAGTTAATATATGTATGTTCACTTCATTATTTGTAAACGATTAATACTTTTGTAATTAAATACACTTACTTACTTTGACTCATTTTGCTAAAACTGAAATATGACTGAAGAATTTCGCAATAATTCAAGATCCGGCAAATCAAGTAGAAGAGAAATGTGAGAAGCAAATATAAAAAACAATCAGCACAATCGATGCATGCCAGTCTATTTCAAATTGGGTTAATAGAAGCAAAAATATTGAAACGAAACCCACCCGAAAAATCAATGCATCGCGGTCTGAAAGGGTTAATATTAATATAATGCAAACACAATATTAAATACAATCTTTTACATAATTTAAATGTAGCTGTATACTTTACTTTGTTGCATAAAATCTGTTACTTTTCCGTACAAATTAAATTATTATTTAATAATGTTCCTTATTTTTTCTAGTTTTTGTTAAAGAGTTATATTTTGCTTAAGTTACTTATGAATTATGCAATTATGTTTTGAATTTATACTTGTAGTATAAATAGTGTTTACTTTATATTGACGCTCACAGTATAATTAACCACTTAACCATTTTCTCCATACTTGTTAATAAGACTCTCAAAACTATTAAATGAGTTAATATTCATTGCTATTGGCCCCTAAAACAAGCTAAAGCTAAACACACCTTAATTTCCAGCTTACAGGTAAATAAAAGTACTATAGTTATCAAAAATGTTATAATGTTGTGACATTGTAAAATATTCAAATGTATACAACACAGACACACTTTAAAATTATTTTATATCTTAACATATTTTAATTAAATTAAACTTAAATTAGTTCCTGGGGGATGTTGCAATATTTGCTTTTATATACCATTGCCTTTATTGTAGACAAACACAAAGAGCTTAGTTTTGGTAAGAGCAAATAATCATCATTATAAAGATAATAAAATTAAAAAAAAGAAATATTATGCATGTTAAAAAAGTATATGGAAAAGTATAAGAAATGACCTAATTGTGTTAAAATTTCCAAGGAAAGGCAGAGTTTAATGAATTTAAAGTTTGAAAGGAAAGAGTAGTTTTTTTTCTTGTGTGAATGTACGATTTAATAGGGTTTACAAAATATGCAAAAAATGCTAGTTATAAATTAAAATATATTATTAACCCTTTTAGGGAAGTTGTGAGTTTTTATAGGCAGCCTTTTTTTAATTGCAACAATAAAATGTGCTTGTCACGAACAAATCTAAACATACAAAACAAGAAGTATAAATAATAACATATATTATACTATGTTTCCACGGTGCATGCTTCGCTCTCTATTCATGCTTCACACCCCAATCATGTGCGAAACAACTTGCTTCACCATACAAAATTTTAAGAGCGAATCAAGTGGATTCATATTGAATCTACTTGCGAAGCACGAAAAATTGCACTCTTCTCTAATTTTTATCGCAAGTTTATCTGCACTAGCTGTAAAAATTTAATATTATTGTAAACAAAGCAAATTATTTTCTTATTGATGGTAGTAAAGAAAGTAAATACGTACGAATGTATGTTTTTTTTTCAAATAAGCTAACTAATTTCCACTCACTTTTGTTTGTCCATTAAAAAAAATTATTTTCCACAAATTGTAAATTCTGTTTTTTTATTCTGTTTGTTTATTAAATTGGAATATTGTGTGGCGAGCTGTGTACGAAATTCTAGGAGGGAAATTCAAAATGAAGATGGATGACCTGTTCGTAGATAATTTGTTTTAAACAATGTAGGAATTTAGCACTCCTAGATAAATTAAATCGAAAATAAGACGAAGGTAGAATTTGATCTTCGACTTTTGGCTGTGTTCATAATATGACTGAAATGAAAGCGTGTCTTTGTAAATAAATTATATTTATATACATAAGTATGTATATGCATATTATTGCTTTACAAATTACCTGTCTTTGATCCATAAGATTTACGCCCCCCACTTCTTTATTATATTCAGATATCATTTCAGGACATTTTACTATGATTCTCTCCGCTGAACCAACTTGACGCCTTCTGAGGGTTATTGTATCATTCGGATTTATGAAATTATAACCTATATGAATTGCTCGATTATTCATCCATTTAACAATTGTCACTCCTTCAGATTCGAAGGATATGAAATCGCCACGTTTAAATGTTTTGTCGGCGTCGAATTTAGGCATTTGCGCACGATTGTGTCGTAGAGTGCCACAAGCTCGAATACCATTAACTTTTAGTTTGTGCAATAGCAATGGACTATTGAAAAAATTATCAAAATACAGCTCAATGCCCAAGTTCTCAAGAGCGGAAGCCATATTCTAGACAACTGTACCAACTTCTAGACAACCAATACCAACTTCCATTATTTGTTTTCTGCCTGTATAAATATCAATTTTATGTAAATATGCAGTGCTGGCATCACAACAACACCATAATTTGAACCCCCAAGATATTGGCTTATCTTTCATATATTGCTTCATTATATTTCGACCTTCAAATTTCACCATGTGCTCATCAATTGACTGGCGTTTACTTTCGCTCATAGCATTCCCGAATGCCACATTAAAAATTGTTAAAAACAGGACGTATTTTATATGCTCGATCGTACGATGGATCGTCACGGGTTGGCTGTCCATCGTTGTTTGCAAAATGCAAGTTGGAACGAATTTCTTCAAAACAACAATGTTGAAAAAAAGTCATTCATGCGTGCTCGACTGCTTTCGTTGCTGTCCAAACAACGAATAAATTCAAGAGCGTAAAGGCCCAACTATAATATGCATAAGCAAGCTTAAGCAAATTGCAAAAGTTAACGAAAAGGCTGTCAAATGCATAACCAGTTCAGAGTTAACTTTCAGGTGGCTACAATGATTTTGAAACTTTTTGTCCACAGTTGCTCATTTATGTTTAAAAAAATGTTTTTATTTTAAGAAAAACCCATTAAATGACTATATTTTATAAATATTATTATATTATTTTATAATTAAAAGAAAACTTCGTACCAGAAAGCCCTTAATTTTTCCTTTTTTTTTAATTTATCGGCAAAAGTACTAAAATGTACATCTGTGGCAGCACTACATTGTAAATAATAATAAACGTTTACATATGTTTTGTTAATTTTCGTATTGTGTTTGCAAAAATGGAGAAAAAACTTAAAAATTTAAATAATATAAAAATAATAAAGTTAGCGCTTGAAGGCCTGTGCACATTAAAAGAAATAAGTGAACTACACTGTAAAAGAAGAAGACGCTCTTGTTCTGTCAGAGAAATAACCGCGACAGAAAGACATTTTTGTTAAAATAAAAAGGGTCCCTTTTATTGTAAAGGCACTTATTTTTTCCACATTTTCTATTAAATTTAAAATAAATATATTTTCTTCTTTCTCCATTTTGTTAAAAACAAACAACAACAAACAGCTGATTCCGTACAGAATGTGCGATCAGTTTCGCTTTTTGCTTAAGCAAATGACAGTTGAAAAACTTAACGAAAATTTTCGTTAAGTACATTATAGTTTGCCACATACAATTTATATGTGTTCGCACGTTTGCTTAAGCTAGCATATGCATATTATAGTTGGGCCTTAAGAATATTTTTCGCTTTGTTCAGTTTTTTTCACTTTGTTCAGTGCAAAAAAAATTTCAGACTTTTTACACATACCGACCAATGGGACGACATATATGTCCCGTGTTCTTTTTTCCATAAAAATTTTTTTTATTTTTTTTTATAAAATACGTCCAAAAACATGAATCCCAACAAATCTATTAATCCCTATTGGTATATAGACTAAAACTAAATTCTCTGCACGCTGTAATATAAAATTCATATAGGTATATATTGTAATAGAAATTTATTAAAAAAAAAATTATGTGAATAAAATGAAAATTTATTTACGAAGTTTTTCAACTTTAAAAAATTATTTAAACGAATTTAAATAATAATTATTATTTTTTATGATATTTATTGTTTTAATTTCTAAAATTAAATATTTAATTTAATTATAATTATATTTATTATTTTTAATTAATAGTTTATTTAAATAATAAATATACAAGCGGTTTAACTTTGGTCGTCAAAGGGTTAACAACAGAAAGTTTTGGAAAAATGTTGACATTTTTAAATTAAAACAAAACCTTAATGGCCAGTTTTTAGCTTAAAAATCAAAGAGTTTTTAAACTTAAGTTCTGTTTAAATACCAAATTCGCTTTTATAGATCATATTTAAATATAACCTAAATCACTGACTCCGTCCATTTAAATACAACTTAAGTTTTTCATACTACCATATGATTTTGACAGTTCTGCAAATTATGAAAATTGCGCATTGAAGTTTTTTTTTATTATTTCATAAAAATATTCAATAAACTCGCCTCGAATAAAAACGTTGTGCTTATTATTATCAATATCAACTAATCAACTAAAGCAATGAATTTAGATGAAGAGGACATGAATGATGCAGATTTTGTCCATTTAGTTTACAACAATTTGTAAACTAAATATAAAATCAGCTGGCCATAAAACGCCTTTTTATTTTAAAATGTGTCATTGTAGAATAATAACACTGTGTTTCAAAATGTCATTTGTTATGACCATCATATTACAATTTATGAAATCGATAACACGCCCTCAAAATTTTAAGTATTTTTTTTAATTTTGGTAATTTTTAAGTCGAAGGGTGGCATCACTTTTATCTGCATGTGTCAGTTAAATATTAATGATGCCTAAAAACGATTATCAATACATACCCGTCATCATCTCTTATAAATCATTTTTACTACACATATGCATAAAAAGAGATTTCATACAATAATTACTTTTACCGTCAGTATATTCTTAGACTCAAAAATAACTAGACTTGGTAAAAATGGGGATTCATATACATAATTTAAAATGTATTTTTAACAATAATCGTTTTACATATTTTTAGATTATTTTCCATATCATGGTTGAAATATCGGACTAAGATCTTTAGTTTTTATTAAACCAACACAATAAATACAATTTTGACCACAAGCTTATTAAAGTTACAATTGAAGTTATTAGTTATTATTATAATTTATAAGTACCTATGTATATATACAAAATATACCACAATGAATAATTATTATTCATCAACATTATTATTTTTATACAGAACCTTCTGATAAGGTAAATAATTTATAAATACGATAAATAATTATCGTTAAAAATTCTTTTTGAATTATAGGTATGTACTCGTATATAAACAATTTCAATTTGAGGGGTCACCGTTACCCCATGTCTTGACAATACATCGATTTGTTTGCTCAAGAATAAAACATCCGCAGAATTACAAAACAAATTAGTTCAGGTTCTTATAGCGTTTTCTTTTCTGGCCAAAATGTTACACTTTTTTCCTTTTTTATATGGGAAATGGGTAAAAAGTGTAACATATATGTAATATTTTTGCCAGAAAAGAAAACGCCATTAGATATGGAGAAAACGTGTAGATGTTTTTAGTTTTCTTTATATTTTTTTTGTATTTTACTATCTTCCCATTTACAATATGAAATTTTTGTCTCTGCAATTTTTGTCGTTTCTTTTTTAAAATTGCATCTGCGTTTACACTGTGCAATTTTTGTTGCAGCAATTGTTTGAAATGTATACATATGCCCATATTTTTTCACGTTTAAACCTACGAATGAGCGAATAAAGCGTGTCTCAAGAGTACATGCATATATGTACCCCTTTTAATACGTCTTACCGCTATCACTTCCAAGGAAGAATCGCAGAGACAAAAATTGCATAATGTAAAATGGGACAAAATTACATTTGGTGACAGACATAGTTGTGCCTAGTTTATCATCATAGTTAATTGTTCGCATCAAACAAATTCATAAGCATGAACAAGTTTGACAAATATAACTATTTACATTTTTAAAACTCGCAAAATCGGGAGATTTTATTAAAAAGCGAGACAATAACTTTAGCCTAAAAACATTAAAAAATTGAACATTTCCGCCAAAGCAGAATGTAAGGTCACGTTATTTGTATTATATATTAGATTTAATTATAACAGAACAGAGAACTGGTCACACTTGAAATTTTGTTGTTACTCAACAAAATATTTTTATGCTAGGAACACAGCTGGAACGAACGACGAATTTTTGGTAGCGATTATTCGTTGCCAGAGACAATATTCGTGAAGCCATTGGTGAAATACAGCTGCACACAATCGATAATGTGCTTAAAAATTGGACCGATCGTGTAGGCTACTGCATGGACAGCCGAGGCAGCCATTTGAATGAAATTATTTTCCATTATTAACCGGAAGGATTGTACTTTCAAATAAAAAAAGAAATTTGAGCAAATATTCAGTAGTTTTTTTTATAGCATTTTCAAAAAATAAAGTTATTTGGCGGACCCTTTATAAGAATTGTTTTTTTATATATCTTTTTTAAAGAAGGTTCCACTATTTATCAGCTGTTATACGAAAACAAAAACATTATTTTTTCGTTGTTATTGTGCTTCGAACGAAGGACTTACACAGTGAATTGTCAACGACTAATTCGTCATAACAAGGGTTAATTAACTAAACAAATTATCTATTTCTTAAACAGGAGAGATTGCTCTCTTTCTCAGTTCCACATACAGTTGAGTTTGCATGACAGGTTGACATTTTAGTATTTTATCTGGTGTCTTTTTAACACGGTTATTTCATGTAATCATAGGTATAAATAATAACTAATATTTAAGCAACTATATATTATATATATATATAATAATATCCGCGGAGAGTTGCTAGTTACGAAAGTAATATAAGGAAGTTACGAAGGCTGCTAATTGAGTTGGTTAGCAAGATATTACGGTTAACTTACATGCTAAAGTGTTTGTTAATATAATATACTATGTTAATATTTCCCTAGCTTTTTTTTTTCTTTGCAGAAATATTTATTTAAATTCTTTGTCTTTAGCTAGTTTAGTTTGTGTGAAAATAGTTTACTTTGAATTTGTTAGCCGGCCAGTCAAGTCAAGTCAGTTGGTCAGTATTGTAGTATTTTTATATTTGTAATTTTATTTAAATTTTGCATACATTAAGGAGAGCCCTAGAAATTGACTCACACAATACTCAAAATTTGCAAACGTTTAACATTTCGCCGAAGAATATGAACATATAAAGATTTTCTTTTTTATACTACATTTCTTTATACTCGTACAATATTGTTTTTTAAATTCAACAAGAAAAATAATTTTCTTTTTTAGTAGCGAAAGAACAATCATCGGAACGAGTTGATTTTGAAATAAAGGCAGTTTTTCTTTAGTGTTTTATAAAATGTTTAAATTAAATTTTTATTTAAATAATATATTTATTATTAAAAGATTGTGAAAAAATGTGTTAAATAATTAAATGTTAAAAAAATAACTAAAATTAATCTTTAGTTTAAAGATATTTTTGAGAAAATAGAAAATTGGTGAAAAATAGAAAAATAGCTAAGAAAAAAAAAAAAAGATCAGAGAGAGTGTGTGTATGCTTGAGTGTATGTGATATTAATGAGTGTGTCAACCTGCTGTGCACTTGTCATTTGGTTGGTTTATGACGACGTCATTATCTAGTGTCGCCTTAAATTCCGCGTTGTATTCAAATTATTGCTCGTAACATAAAAGTCTATTCGCCGTGATTTTTCCTTTTCATTATATCTTGTCTTCTCACGCCTATCTCTTTCTCACTCTCTCTCTCTACAGCATGTGCCATTTTGCTGCTCTCCCTTTAAAAATATCACACATAAAATATAATTTTGTTTGTAGCTATTTTTATATTCAAAATATTTGTTAAACAACAACAAATGAGAAAAAAATTAAAAAAAAAAAATAATATGCTTTAATAATGTACATATGCAACAACAAAACAAAAATTATAGAGCCCCATAGGGTTTACAAACGAAAAAATAATAATAAAAATCATCTCAGAGTGTTAAAAATATTACAAATATTATAATTATAATTATTTTTATAAATGTTTAGTGTCTATTAACAGCAGATTTCAAAAAGAAAGTTTTCTCTAAAAGTTGACATTTTCAAATTAAAACAAAATGCCAAAATGTCTTTTTAATTAGCAGTGCACTATAAACTACCTAAACCTCATTATTTAGTTTATGATCAACGTCATGATTGTTATTGCACAAAAATTATAAACAAATATTCAAGAAATGCTAAAAAAGCAAAAACAACTAAACAAAACGTTAAAAGTTGCTGTTCCTTAGTGTGTAGTTGCAAGTACAAGTGCAAGTAGTAGTGTCAATATTATTTGCTTAATTTGCTTTTACATGCAATGACGAACTTGACAGACCTTGACCAATTGGTTCAAGTAAGTTTTTTTTCTTTCAATTTTATATATGCATATTTTATTATTATTTAGCTTTTTAAATAAAAATCATTTTAAATAGATATTAATTGTCTTTCTTTAAGTTTATCTATCTATCTGCATACTCGTATATACATATTTATTTAAAGATCTTGTTTATTTTTAATAGAAACTAACAAACGTTTGTTTTAAGTGAAATTTATGTTCACTTGCAGTTGTAAATCAATAAAAAATGTTTTTATTAATAATGAAATATGTGCGAGAACATTAATTAAGAAATGTTTTTTTTTATACTCAATTTAAAATCTTAGAATATTATATAAATATCTTAAAAAACTGTTCAAATGAAATGCTTTTTTAACCCCCTGGCCCACGATGTCGAACGATAACGTGCGCTTAGATAAGACTTAAGACACAAACTGTATTGTGGAATAAACAAACTTGATTGAGTAAAAAATAGATACGATAAAAAGTTTCTGTCTTAAGTCTTATTATCTAAGCGAACGTTATCGTTCGACATCGTGGGCCAGGGGGTAAGTCTTGGTTTACGTGGTTACCTGCTGCATGCAAGCATTTAAGTGAAATCTTTTGATTCCGTTTTGATGTTTACCAATTCGGATTGTATATAAAACTGATTTTGAATTTTAGTGTCTTACTGGAGTTTAAAGTTTCAGTATTTCTAAAAAATCTTAACTAGTAGTCCTGTTAATAATTTGAGAAACGTAGTAAGATTTATTTGTAGCATTCTGACGTGTAGAAATTCTTTAATATTTTCGAAGTAAATTTGCCATTAAACGACTGGTATGATCTGGTCAAAATATTACATTGACAAAGTCACCAACTTTAAAGGGGCGGCATTGAGTGGACTCGAAAGTAGGGCGTGCCATTTGCCCATAAGCTTCACTTTTCTTACGGGGGTGGGTAAAATGCTTTAGGAATAAATCAAGGTGCGTTCTGCTTTATAATCCCAGCATTTAAAAATATGTAGGTCAAATTCGCAACTGTGTAGTGTCAACATATTTGAAAAAGAGGTATCTCTAAAGAAATATGTACAAGGTTTACAGGGACCTATTTCTATTTGTATGCAATTTTATATATAAACGTCATTTTTTTGTTTTACTTTATTACTGTTTACTAATTATACATGTATAATTAATGTAAATGAAATTTTTATTTAATTTAATTTCACAAAAAATAACGAAAATTCAAAGAACACGTTTGTGATATGTTCAAACATAAGCAGGTAACAAAAATTCAAAAAGGAACAGAAAGTTTATTATATTTTCTAGGAAAGTCACAAAAAAATAATCCAAAGAGTTACAAATATTCAAAGAACATGTTTGTGATCTGTTCAAATAATAGAACAAGCCAAAAGAAAATGCATTTATTAATTTTATTAATGATTTCCCGCACTAAACACCTTTAAATCTCAATAGAAACTAAACTATTGGTCGGAACGCCTTAAACTTTTTTTAGACGATTCTAAATAAAATTTTGGAATACATGTGGGGGTTGGGTATATTTCCCATGGAGCATCAAGGAGTAATATCAGTTTGAAAATTAAAAAGGTCTCCATTGAACTTCTCACCAATCGTGAAGAAATCGATATTTTTTTTTTAAATTTTAATATTGAGGTTTTGTGTAGTCCATTTTTGAAACTTAAACTCGAATTCTCCTTGACTGCGCCCATGTCAGATGACATATTTATTTAAAAAAAATTTAGATTCGGTCCAACTGTGTGATGCCTGATTAAATTCCAAATAGCTTAATGTACACAAATAAATTTGTAACATTTTACTTTATGTTCTCTAGGATTTATTCCAGGACATTTCGAGAAGTATTAAATACAAAATCTCTAACAAATCATAATATAATAAATTTATATCGTAAACTTCAGTGTGTAATAATAAAGTTTCAAAATAGTATAGCATAATTCATTAGGTATTTATTTTAATATATTGAACGATTTGTATGCCAATATGTATTTGCTATTAATCATTAGGCTATAAATCAATCATTAAACCAGTAAATTTTATTTATAAAACCGTATTTATTAATAAAATTTCACTATAATTTTAATTTTTCAGGGGATGTCGGGGTGTGATCAAAGCACTGTCGAATCATTGGCTGAAGATCCAACAGGTTCACCATTTGAGGTCGATGATTGTCTTAAGGTTCGAAAATATTATTGCTTTCTGCTCTCCAGCATTTTCACATTTCTTACTGGAGTATTCATCGTTATATGTTGGAGGGCATTCGCATTTATATGCTGTCGCAAAGAGCCCGAGTTGGGACCCAACGATCCCAAACAAAAAGAGCAGAAAGCGTCACGAAACAAACAAGAATTCGAAGGGACTTTTATGACAGAAGCAAAAGATTGGGCTGGTGAGCTTATATCAGGACAAACCACAACTGGTCGTATATTGGTAAGTGTGTATAAAATAATATAAATTCTCTAGATTAGTACACGAGTAAATATTCCAAAATTTCTTATTATCAGGAGATAAAGTTTAGACTTCATTTATTAATGTTATAGCAGTATTATAAAAAATTGTTGTGGCTTGTTAATAAACGTCATTTCAGTTTTCATATCTTTTTATTTCTTCTGTTATTCTGCCGAAGTTTTATTACGTGTTGTGATAAATAGTTCTCTGGTATAGACACCTACTTGAGAACACTAATTGAGCTCATATTTTAATCTCTTATACATATGTATTACTTATTTTCTATACTTTTTATTTGATATCACTTTCGTTAAACACTTCCTCAAATACACTAAACTAACATTGTGACATACATAAATAAATATGACCAAAGCCATTTCAGGTTGTAGGCTTTTTGATTTAAGTCCTCATACAATATTTTACACAGGTTTCGTATTTTGTAGAGTTTCAATTTCAACATATGTTGGGCCACTTGCGAGACAATTATTCCAGGTGCATTTTTGTATTTTATTGTTGTTGTCTAAGCTAATATTAAAACTTGTCTATTGTTTATTTAGCGGGCTTCTATTACCATGTCCAAATCACATTAGAACAAATGGTGGGACAACTTTTAAATGCCAAACAAGACATGTGTTGATTTTGAAAATAAAAAATGTCTGGAGTAGTAAATACTCACGTGTGGACGTCCGTCTGTATATTATTTTCAAATATGGGCTAATATGCACTTTTAAATAATTAATCTTTCCGTGCAGATGTCTGCATATACGAATATAATTTGTTCAAGTACATACATACATATGTATGTATTTACATTAATGTTGTTCCGTTTCTTTCTTGCTTTTAAAAAGTATTGACATCATTTTAAAATATACAAGTACATTGTGTAATTTAATATTTTTTTTAACTGTTGTTAATGTCTACTGCAAATATCTGCAACAGTTGAGAGTTGGCTTTATTATCATTTACAGTAATTTTCATAAATCGTAGTAAATTACCATAAATTAAGTTGTTCCAAAGTATTTTGTTAGGAAGAAAATTGTGGACTTAAACATCGATATGTTTTCCCATACACACGAACAAATTAGTCGCCATCAAGACGCGGGGTAAAAGTTGGTGGTGTGCATTAAGAATTAGGAGCATCTCAGTGGTACTTTTTTTCTTGTGGTATGGTACTAAAAAAGAGAGAATTATTTCCACTTTGTTAGGAATAGGTTTTGGATTGTTATGAACTAAACTAATAACTGTTAAAAACAAAATTTTTACAGGAAATTAGTAGTTTATTTAATATTAATAAACTTTCCAACATTAAAGTTAGTAAGTAATAGCAGTGATGTAAGAAACAAGGGAGAATTATGTTCAGTGTTGTCAAGTTTGAAATTTCAAAACGCACCAAAAATGAGAAAAAACTCGCCATTAAAAAAACGCACAAAGTTTAGAATATCTTTCTTATTTAAAATGTTTATTGAATTAATTTGACATAAAAAGTATAATATTTAGTATTATAAATATAACAATAAAACAGTCTTCTACAGTTCAATGTTTTCATAAAAAAAAAATTTTACAAAAATAAATTTGTTTGCATTCCTTTGCAATAGATATGTGATATTTTTTGTTTTTTTAATGTCATAAATTCTATATAAAGCTTTTTAAAAATAGATCAACGATTAATAGTAAAAGTAATAATAGTAAAAGCTTTTTTCCAGTACATACATACATATTTGATACTTTAAATTATTTTTGTTTTCTATTTTAAGTGCTTCTATTTGAAATTTTTCCAACAGAATAGGACTCTAACCCAGGTTGTTTGCTAGTCTACAGGCTACTACCATCAGGCTACCCAAACATTTTTATTTCCATGTTTAAAATGTTAATTTTATTTTCAAACAAAGATTTTCACCCTATTCACCTTTAGCAATAACCTACATGTGATGAATTTAATAGTATGTATTTACCAGAGATGGGCATATTGCACTATATTTTTAGTGCACTAAAAATCAAATAGTTAGTGGTAGTGTTATTAAAACAAACATCAAATTGCACTACCACTAACCATTTAGTGGTATTTAAAAAAGAATTGCACTACCACTACATTTTAGTGGTATTTAAAAAAAATTCCTACAATACTACTATTAGTGGTATTGTAAAAAAATCAAAGCAATTTGAATGAATTATGTAATATAATAGAAAATTAAAGGTATTAAAATTCAGGCTTGCATTTAAATGTTTACAATATTTTTTATTTTATTTTTGACATATTGGGTTTTCATAAAAGAAGCATTTCAAAGTTGCTGTCATTTAATGGGATCTATTTTCATCGTATAGATAGTATAGTAAAAATAAAGATTTGATCACATTTTCGGATAAATTAAAAAACGCACACATGCATTTTTAATTGCATTTTTTTAATTACCGCCTAATTGAATTCAATTATCCATACAAGATTTCAATTAAGATAATTGCTTCATTAAGAGTTAAGGCCCAACTATAATATGAAACTTTTCGTTAAGTTTTTCAACTGTCATTTGCTTAAGCAAAAAGCGAAACTGATCGCACATTCTGTACGGAATCAGCTGTTTCTTGTTGTTTGTTTGTGTTGTGAACAAAATGAAAGAAAATATATTTATTTTAAATTTAATAGAAAATGCGGAAACAATTAAGTGCCTTTACAATAAAAGAGGCCCTTTTTATTTTAACAAAAATGTCTTTCTGTCGCGGTTTATTTCTCTGACAGAACAAGAGCGTCTTCTTCTTTTACAGTGTAGTTCACATATTTCTTTTAATGTGCGCAGGCCTTCAAGCGCTAACTTTAATATTTTTATATTATTTAAATTTTTAAGTTTTTTCTCCATTTTTGCAACCACAATACGAAAATTAACAAAACATATGTAAACGTTTATTATTATTTACAATGTAGTGCTGCCACAGCTGTACATTTTAGTACTTTTGCCGATAAAATAAAAAAAAAAGAAAATTTATGCGTTTCTGGTACGAAGTTTTCTTTTAATTATAAAATAATATAATAATATTTGGGCATTTTCTGCAAATCGTCAACCAGGATCCAAAAATAAATTGTTGATAATCATCGTGTTTTATTGTTTATGATTATAAAAAAAAGTCTATATTTTTATAATAGAATGGGTTCATATCATATTTCAGCTGTTTTACATGAGGAAATTGGGCTGGAAAATGGAAAATTTTATATTTTGCTTTATGCTATTTATAAACCAATTTTTATATTTAATTATTTTACATGCAAAAAAATGTTATTTATGCACTCTTTCTTCAAAATCTCTCCATTACAATCAATTCGTAAGATAAAAGTGTATCGAGGACAAAAAAGTTCGATTAACGGTAAATTTTTACTTTGTTTCTTATCTATGTTTTAATCGTACGTTCGCGACCGAAAATATCATTTTATTTTAATTGCTTTGCATTAACTGTCAACAGGTCTTAGATATTACAAATTTTAATCAAGTTCGGTGTCACTAATTTGTAATTAAAAAAAAAATTCTGGGCAACAATTAATTAAAATCTTTTTTATTTGCAAAATTTCGTACGTTCGCGACCGTAATTAAATTTTTTTCATAGGCAATGCATTTATTTTCTTAACACGCAAATTTACTTTCGTAGATGGTTAAAATATGTGATAAATCGCAAAACGAAAAACAAAAGCGTTATATCAATAAAATTAAAAGCGATCCACAAAAGCTAAAAATTTTACGCGAAACAGCTGCTGAGAGGATGCGAAAACGACGCTTAGCATTAACAAAAAATAAAAAGGTTTTAAAACAAATACAAGAAAAAGAACGTGCAAGGTTGAGAGAATACCGACAAAAGAAGAAAAAGAAGACGATCATGAAGCGTATTCGTGTAGACAAACTCTGGGCTGAAAGGGCATTACCAAGTGATTTAAAAAAAAAAAAATTTAAGTTATTAAAGGAATATTTCAGAAGTATGTCGAACCGGAAAACGAGCAGAATAAAACATCTACGCAAGTTGAATGGGGCAGGAAGTTAGAAGTAGTGAAAGATATTTTCTTGCGTGAAGATGTTAGCGTTCAGTCGGCAGCCAAACAGGACACCCTCATTGTTGATGGACAAATTGTTGCTAAACGATATATGCTGCTAACTGTATCGGAAGCTTATGAAGTTTATAAAAATGAATCAATTGGAGAATGCGTAAGCAAGACAAAATTTTTTCAGTGTCGACCCAAACATGTTCAACTCTCGACCAAAATGCCGCATAACATGTGCGTATGTATTCATCACGCCAATTTCAGTTTTTTATTAAATAGTTGCGCAACAGTTATACAGTCTTTCCCCAAAACCTTCGATAGTTTTTTACAATTAGCCTGTTGCAATATTAAAAATAAAAGCTGTATGACCAACGATTGCGAAAACTGTACAAAAGATGTGAAATCTATTGTTCCAGTATTATACTTAACAAAAATGGATGAAATTGTAAAATGGCAACACTGGCGGAAAGTAGACGATAGAATAACTTTGACTGACTCTATTCCATAAAAACAAAATTATAAATACTGTTAATATTTTATATGAAATAAAATAGTCTATTTCTTGTTATAAGTACTACTACACAATACAAATTAAGTATTACGTATTTTGAATTAAATTAAGTTTTGATTTCTTCGACCTTTTTTTTTCAATAAAATGAAAAAAGTTGTTTCGAGTTCGAGGCCACGTATTTACGTATTTTGTTAAAGAAATTTGAGAATATTTATGGGAAAATGCATGGTGATAATAATAAAAATAACATATGGAAAAATCGTACGTTAGCGACCCGTACGTTCGCGACCGTTACTTAAGACAATTGAACAAAAACCAATCGAGATCTTTTATTGTGTAAATACTGAATAGAGACCTACATTAATACAATTTTAAAATAAATTAATCACTTTAGAATATTCCGTTCCATTTCGCAGATTTTTAAATTTCACTACTGTCAACCAAAGTTGACTTCTATTTTATGTACGTTCGTGACCACATGTTAATAACTATCATTATGAAAACTTACACTGTATAAAATCTGTCTTTTGTATTAAACATAGAGCTACTAAAATGCTATCGAATTGCAAAAAAAAAATTAGGAAAAGTTTTGTTTTCTATATCTTTTGTACATTAAAAGCGTACGAACATACGTTCGTGACCCGAGGAAATGCCCATTTATAAAATATAGTCATTTAATGGGTTTTTGTTAAAATAAAAACATTTTTTTTTAAACATAAATGAGCAACTGTGGACAAAAAGTTTCAAAGTCATTGTAGCCACCTGAAAGTTAACTCTGAACTGGTTATGCATTTCACAGCCTTTTCGTTAACTTTTGCAATTTGCTTATAGCCTGTTCGCCGATCTCGAACGTTAACGTTCGCTTAGATAAGACTTAAGACATAAACTTGATTGTGGAATAAACAAACTTGATTGAGTAAAAAAATAGATACGATAAAAAGTTTGTGTCTTAAGTCTTATCTAAGCGAACGTTGACGTTCGAGATCGGCGAACAGGCTATTAATCTTGCTTATGCATATTATAGTTGGGCCTTTAATTGTTCTAATAATTGTTAAAATTCAAAATACAACCCTGTGATAAGTAATAACTAAAATGGTATAAAGAATATTTTTAGGCTGAAAATTATAATATTACAACCAAATAAAAAAGGGATGTTGACGTAAACGAGCGTTGACGTTTTCCCGAGTGCACTGTAATTGTATTCTTTTTTGTAAGCTGCTGTCAAACGCTAATTGAATTAGCAATATTGAGCATATGTGAACACTTTTTAATTAACCTATAATTGACTCAATTAAAAATACATGTCTGAACACCATATAAGGAATTTTTCGCACCAAGTTGACAACGCTGCGTATGGTACCTTTTTCATTTAATAATAAAAAAAATTTAAATGCTACTTTCTCGTTCTTATAATTGAAGATTTTTAATTTTCAAGAACAATTATTATTTTCAGTCGAACTGTTAATTTTAATTTTTTTTGATATTTCTTTAGTCAGGCTCGAGTTCATTAAATTTAATTTTCATTAAATTATTTTTTACTGAAGGTAGGAATTGTTTTTACAACATGAAATCTCTATTAAAATTTATTCAAATCATAAAAATGTCGACGAAAGTGGACAAAAATCATAATAAAGCAAATGTATTCAGGTTTTCAAGACAAAATCTTGACAGAAAGAATACAAATACTTATAGTTATTATCCTTTCTGGTAACATTCAGCGCCAAAAAAACTGCTCATCATTTGAAGGGGCAAGGTCTACAAGTCGGATGAGGTAAAACTTCGCAACCACTTCCTTCTAAATAGGTTTTAACGGGTATTGCAACATATGGAAGAACGTTGTCATGATATAGTACACCTAATTCTGTTTTTACGCGATAGATACCTTCCTCGAAAACTCGCGTAAAAAAACCGCGTAAAAAAGATAGAGTATCCATATTAAATGAGGGAATTGGTTCCACGTATGAAATATCAGGTAAAATAAGTTAAATAATTCAAATTCATGTTGCTTTATACACAAACATATTTTATTTAAACAAAACCAATAGAAAAAAGAGTTCATTTGGAAAAGTAATCACAAAAAATCATAAAAATTAAAAACAAATACTTTTGTTATATAAATATTAGGCCGGTGGATCGGCCCTCCAAAGTTAGTGGGGGTCGGTCATACATTTGGTCTCGATTGGGGCACTCTAAATGGGTCAAAGTGGGATTTTTCAAAACAGTTGGGGGGTAGTAGAATTCGTTTTGGAGGTATGGTTCCTTCGGCAAAGTTTCTTATTTTGATCCCTAGAATACGATTTTCACTGAGCCATGGGCGATTTTTTTGCCTCCCCACAAATCGACCCGGCCTAATAAATATGATATACATATATTTTTTATTCAGTATCATTTTCTGATAATCGCATTCGTTTACGAAAGACATCACTTTCATCGCTAGAAATATTTTCGAAATCATGATCAGTTGCTGGTTATGGTTCAGTGATTTTGGTCACAAATTCCGTTATTAACCGCTGACTTCCAGTTTTTATAAGACTGTTATGTAATTCACGATAACTACCCATTAATAATTTCAGTTCACGTAGAAATTTCGCGGTTGTTTATTGTACCAGTTAAATAAAATCAAATCTAGTCGCATAAAAACAGAATAAAATATTTATTTGGAAACGCGTTAAATCAAATTCGCGTAAAAAAAAACTCGCGTGTATTACGCTTTCATATCTGGCCGCTTAGTCTGGATATTTTGAATGAAAACGTTTTTAAATAATTTTACAATCTCTTGATGCGTTTGACAATAATCTTTAAGTAGTAATGCTAATGGATGTTTTTTTGTGTTTCAGCGGCACTTTTTTTTTTAAATTAAAGAAGTTAAGCAAAACTTTCCGCATATGACGCATTGTTGGCACATATTTCGATATTTTGAAAGCAAAAAACTTTGTTGTTACCCAATATATATCTATATATAAATGAATTTCATCCAACACAACTAATATTAAAAAACAATCAGACATATGCACCATTTTTGAAGAAATTTCTTTTCTTGAAAGCCGTCTCTCTCGAGAATTATACATACAGGGTGGGCCAACTTGGACTGACTGATTTGAAATGCTTATAACTTTTGCATTTTTAATTTAATACTCAATTGAACATCTCCAGAACATCGCTACGACGTATTCTAAAAGTTGATCTGAAGATGTTTCCATATAAAATTCAATTGGCCCAAGAATTATTGCCGAGGGATGCACCACAACGGCTACAATATGCCAATAGAGTTCAAATCATTCAGTCAAACTTGGCCCACCCTGTATGAAGAAAGAATTCAACAAGGTGTGTGTACTAGGTGGAAAATAATGATGAGGATGATCCAGTCATTTCTTAAACTAAAGTGCGCAATAAAGAACAGCACATGTAGAGAAGTTTGCAGCAGACATATGAACCTTCTTTATGAATGTAATGTTAAAAAACCTTTAATGTCATTGACAAATTACCTAAAAACTTCAAAAAATATGGTTGAATCTTTATAATGCGAATGTAAGATGACTTTTCAAATGCATTAGTTGTTATTTTAAACGACGAACTTCAAACATTTTTTCTATTTCTATAAAATAAAATGAATTCTTTTTTAGTAACAAATGATCTTAAAATAGTTTAGGAAATCCCAAACCCTAGAACAAGCCAAAATACCGTTAAAACTAAAACACCGTTTCCGTTATAGGTTATTTTTTAAAAGTTTTAAAACAAAACGCTGATAAAGTTGCGGAATCTCTTAAACAAAATGTACAATAATTTTTTATTCGAATATATAGGTATTGACAAGTAAGTTTTTAAGGATGCAGTTTTTTTAAATTGTATAAATAAAAGGGAAAATTATACAATTAAATCGTTTAATAGCGTTTGTTAAGAACTACTTCTATTTATAATTTCGAATACATTTATATTGCGATTTTATGAAGCTGTCATTTTAAACTTCTCAAGAATAACAAAATATGCACATCCAAAAAAAAAAGTAAAGGACTCCCCTGTAAAAGACGAATATCTAAATGTCTACAAAAAATCTCAATTATCATATAATTGTAAGTTTTATTCTTATATACAAGTATATTAACAACACAATACTTTTACATTTTAATTACTACATCATCCATTCAAATAAATCCTGTTAATGTAATTTTAAATATAAAATACACCCGAAATTTAATTAAAAACAACAAAACATGATTACTTAAATTACGATCTAACTAGGTTTGTCTGCAAGCAAACATACTACATATTTGACACTGTTTATCGGATATTTTTGAAACTAACAACCCCAATTTACATAAGCAGTAATCTCCTGTTATTAAAAAAAACTCCCATTGTTCTGTCTGTTATTTGTTGTAAAACACAATTTTCTAATTTCCATATTAAAACAACTATACAACTAGAACAAAATACCATTAACAATAGAATTTTTCTGCTCCTGTGTGTGCACTGTACAGACGACAATACCTGCCATTAGTTTTAAACACTGGTACTTAAAGGGATGCCACTAACTGTAAAAGTGGAAAAGAGACTAAGCCGAATTGGTTATAAAAAAATTATAACCATATTTATATTAATATTAAATAATTATTGTGCAAGGTTCCGATGCTGCCATCACCATCACCATCACTTGCTTTTTCTAAATGACTGCTAAACTTCCAATCCTATCTACTGTTTTGCCAAGGATAGCAACATTTGCCATTTTGATTTATTCAATAATAGGTAAAGCTTGTCTGATTCGCTTAATCAAGATTTTGTGACAATCTCTGAATTTAGAAATAGAAACGATTTTAATGCATTTAAGACTCAAGCGCTCGATCATGTTTAAAAACTCCGTATGATGTATATCAGACACATATTTCAAGTGTATTGAAATAAGCATTCCAGTGACTGTGGTTTTTAAAATGGTGCAGGAAATACTACATTACATTTAACACCATCTACATATATAATACTGAAAATGGAATACAACCCTCAGGCATGGGCCAGTGCTTCGAAGTCAATTTTAGAGTTATTCAAAGCTAATGTCCATAATTCTTATTTCTTAAGTGTTGGACCAGCATAAAAAAATAAGCTTTCACCGTAATTAAGCATTTGATTTATAAGGAATTAACGTTTTTAAAACAAAGCCTACCGATTTATATATTTCAATCAGAGATCGAAAAAAACAGGTCGACTATATTTCAATCAGAGACCAAAAATAATAATTAATAATTAATTAAAAAACGTAAATTTTGCAAAAACTCAAAAAATAATAATGAGTTATTAATAAAAATTAATAAAAATAAAGATTTCATTACATTTTCGGAAAAATTCAAAAACGCAACGAAATTAAAAAAAGCGCACCGCGCAACAATTAAGGAATTTTTCACACACAATCACCCCTATCGTGAATAAATATTCCACATGAAATTTGTTCCCTTTTCACATTTTTCCTATTAAAATTCAATATTAAAAAAATAAAAGGGAACAAATTTCATGTGGAATTTTTATTCACGATAGGGGCGAATATTTAAAAACGCAGCAAAAATTGTGCGAAAGGCACCAAATTGACAATGCTGGTTTTTATGATCCCCCATAATTGAAGTAGTTTGTCTCTCACCAAGGCATTTAAAAGCAACAAAAAAATTATAAAGGTATGTATACAAAAATCATTTTATTTTCAGTGATTTATGTTTTTAACCAAAATATAAATCACCATTTTGTATTTTGATCATATGGGACGAGTTATTTTCGGTCTCTGATTTCAATAATAAATTTTGCAAATATAAGCATTTGAAAAGAAATTTATCAAAATATGATGATTTATTTTGTTTTACATTCATGAATTATTTTAAAATATTTTAACTTTGAGCTAAGAAATTTTTATTTTGTAGATAATTTTGTAGCTATTTTAAGCCATAACTTGACAGGCTTAAGAATTGTATCACAATCAGCTAAATATTTTAGTATTTCTTAGTATTTTAATTAAAATTGGAGGTAAAAGCTAAATTTGTTAATATTTTCAACATAAAATTCCTTTACTCTTGGTCAAAGTATTCTGATAATTTTATTGGGTTTTTAGAGTACATACATCAATCATCTTACTTACGGGTATACACTTAATAAATTAATTGGCATCACTAATCAACGAAACATTCTTATTTATTTTTGAATTTTAAAGTGTGACCTAATCCCTTATACTTATACATACAAACAACTTGAACTCACGTCATCGTTTACTTGATTCTATTGCTATTATCGATTGATAAACAGACAAAAGAAATGACAACAAGAACAACAGCAATAGAAAAACAACAGCAAAACTTAGAGCATAAAAAAGGACATTAACAAACACAGTGTGTATAATAAATAGACAACAGCAAAATCGCTTCAATCTGGGTAGTTACATTCAAATTTGTAAGAGAATGTACCAATACGATGACCTATAAAATGCAAAAAAAAAGATAAGAAAATACAAAATATTTTTTTACAATATCTAAAGCAGATGAAGCACAAACACACAAATAGTTGCAAAGTAAAAATATTAAAAGAACAAGAAAAAAATCAATAATTACTTCAGTTACAACAAATTTTGACAGACACTCGTGTATCTGCCTATGGTAATAATAGAACATGTAGTATATACATATGTATATATATAGATGAAATTAAAAAACAACGAAACAAAGGAACCTAAATGAAAAGAAAAGTAATGTTCAAAAGGTTACAAATTGTACCTATAGTAGCATTATTGATGTATTAACTGATATCTTTGTATTACATACTTGCATTCCCCCTAAAGTAATTATATGAAGCATAATTAATAAAAAATTTATTGTTTTTAACAGGAAAATTATTATTGGAAATGTTTTACATTAAGTCTTTTATTTTTAATAATATTAAATATTTTACATTTCCTTTGACATTTTCTAAAATTTATCTATATATTTTTTTTCTTTTTTCTTTTGTAGGTCGTACTCGTATTTATACTCAGTATTGCATCACTCATTATATACTTCGTTGATGCATCTAACGAAGAAGTCGAAAGATGTCAGCCATGGAGTACTAACATTACTCAACAAATCGATCTTGCATTCAATATATTTTTCATGGTTTACTTTTTTATACGAGTAAGTTTTTGTTTTAATTTTTTTAATTGGTTTTCGATATTTTATGTTTCTATTCAGTTTACGAAATTTACAATTGTTGAGCTTGTGCAATTTTTGCAAAATGGAGTATGTGTCATGGGGGAGAAGCTCTATAATGTTTATACCTTCATTTTAAAGCGGAATATAAAAATGACCACAATTTTGCAGATCACTTGAGTTGTGGAGTTTAGAGTTCAAAACTTCAAAACTCAGTAACAAATTTTTTTCAAATCAAACATTTCATTTGATTGTCACTAAAGATTTTTCTAAAGATGGTCCTTGTAATAAGGAGTTATGGATTGAAATGCGTCATTAGTCTGTTGCTTTTCAATTAAAAATATAGCCGTTCAGTTTCTATTTAAAGCATAAAACTTTAACAGCAAGAATTTGTCGTCAACGAAATTTCACAGGTAAATGTGATCTAGTGCCTCTAGAATATGAACACAATGCAAGCATTTCTAATGTAATGAAATCCTGGGTTTCGCTGTCTGTTCTGAACAGATGTGAGCACATGTTTTAACTACATTAGCCCCTGGTTTATATAAAGAACAAAAGTTTTTCCAAGTTTCAACAAGTCTGCAGATTTGAAAGAGAACTGATATAAAAGGTAAAAAATTCATAAATATGATTTGGAATAACATTTTCTTAATATAAATTATTATTTACCAGACTTTTCTCACGACCCTCGTATGAGAAACTGCACACTCTTTGCAAAATTGTTACACTCAATAGATTTTTGCAAAATTAACAACAAATTGTTGGTGAAAAATGTATGTGCAAAAAAAAACTATTTATTTTTGTATAAATTTCTTTTCAAACTGATTTTTATTAGAACTATATTTTGTTGATAAATTGTGTGTAATTTGTATCTTATTTTCTTTGATTTTATATTTTATTTGTTCTTTTCTTTAAACACTTTATTTCGTTTCTGCAGTTCATAGCGGCGTCCGATAAACTTTGGTTTATGTTAGAAATGTACAGTTTTGTAGATTATTTTACAATACCCCCGTCCTTTGTATCAATATATTTAGATCGAACATGGATCGGTAAGCTTATTTTCTTTTATATGATTTCTTTTGTTTTCTTTCCTTTATTTGTGTTGGTTAATTTGAAATTTGGAAAAAACAAACAAAAAACGAAAGAAAGAAAAAAATTGTTAAAATTATTATTTGTCAATCATACATATGTACGTTTTGTCTGCTTGATCGAAATGCATGATTGTAATGATAATGCTTAACACTATTATATGTACTAGTACATTTAACAAACAACGATTATTCCCACTTCCAATTCCAATTTTCACCAAAAACAAACGAAACATCGTCAATCAATTCACCCGCAACGACAACAATCACAATTAAAAAGGTCTTCGATTTCTGCGAGCACTGCGTCTTATGACTGTACCGGATATATTGCAATATTTGAATGTTTTAAAAACATCCAGCTCCATACGTTTGGCGCAATTGGTATCCATTTTTATATCCGTGTGGTTAACAGCGGCTGGTATTATACATCTGGTATGTAGAGAATGTATTTATATATTTATATTATTGTTTGTGTTTATTATTAGGTGTGACACTGTGCGACAAAATATTTATTATAACTGGAGTTTAGAATTTTTTTTGTTTTAATTATGGTTGAGAATGTTAAAAAAGTTAAAAAAGTAGTATCCAGAAATCTTTGTAAGCAAATAATTTTTACATCACTAAAATATGCCCTTTTACTGTAAAAACACTGTATTAGGGTATCATATGGGTTCTTCATGTCCTATAAAACTTATTATACATATATTATTTTGTAGCTTTATTTAAAGGTTTTCTAAATGAAATAATGGTTTTTCAATGAGGACTTTGTTTTTCAAAACAATATAAAACAACAAATTTATATGAAAATCATTCAAGTTTTATTGTATAGGAAAGAGTTAGGTTTAACATTTCCTTAAAATAACGGTCAAGGATTTTGAAAGCTGTAATCGTTTCAATTAATAAGATTACATGATATGGGCGACAATCAATAGCACAATTTCGTTAAATTATGCGATCGGAAAATTTGGTTTGCAATAAATTCATTGTTTCGGTGCCTGTGTGACATGTGGCAGAACTGTGTGGCTGAAACCATATGTCAGTGATATGCACATCAACAATTCTAGGCCAACATTCAGTTATTAACATCTATTGATATAATTAACTATTCACCGTAATCGAATTGCCAGCCAAACTCTTGGAAAAATCCACAAAGCGCTTGTTAGTGTGAGACGTTCAGCATACAAATGCTACTCATTTGCTCTTGGATTTTTCCGATTTATAGTGTTAAAGCTTCTACTACGTATATGTCAGCAAGTAAAATGTGAAAACTTTCATGTTATTCCAATATGCACCAGTTGGAAATCTAAGTTCTTGCTGAAAAACCCGTTAGTAAAGTCTAGCGTCTTACAATAAAGACTAGTATGTCTTATAGTTAAATTTTCTTATACTAAAGTCCAGCATCGTATTTCGTATATCAAGAATCTTATACTTAAACCAGCTTAAAAAGCATTTTATACTAAACACCAGTGTCTAAAGGCTAAAGTCTTATAATAAAGACGTAAGTCTTATACTAAAGTCTTATACTAAGACAAAAGTCTCATAATAAAGACGTAAGTCTTATACTATAGACATAAGTCTTAATCGAAAGTCTTATACTTAAGACTAAAGCCAAAAATCATGTACTAAAGACTAAAGTCATATACTAAAGACTAACGGTCAAATTCATAAGAAATTAAAGTAGACTTCAAATGTACTTTAAGAAAATTTTGTATGAAAATTTTGTCTAAAAGCACAGTTCAAACCTACTTTATTTTTTATGAATACGGCAGTTATGCCTTATACCAAAGAATAAAATCTTTATACTACCCTGCAAATAATATTGGACTACGTGATCCATTTTAGATGAAATGGACTACTCACAACATGGTCCAATGTAATGCAGTCATGGACCATGTCATAGTTAAACAAGAGTTTGTAGTTAAACGACATGGTTTCGTGTTAACACGATTGCATATTGAGTTGTTGTTGTTGTTTAAAACTAACCCTCGTGAGTACTCCATAGAGTAGTTTTGGGACTACTCCGATGGACCACCTTTTTTTCATATATTTAGAGTAGTTTTGGAGTACTCCTACTCCTCTTTGGACTAGTCTTTACATGCATGTATGGACTAGTCGCGTTATTTGCAGGGTAATGACTAAAGTCTTATACTAAAGACTTAAGTGTCTTATACTAAACACGCACAAGTCGTATACTAAAGTCTTTTACTAAAGACATAAGTCTTATACTCTAGACGTAAGTCTTATAAATAGTAAAAACGTAAACTAAAGAAATAAAATTTAATTTCAATTAAGAATTCATTACTTCGAACCTATGAATACGGTTATTGCCTTGCTTCTTTTTTGCAAATGTCTGATATATCATTCATTTGAAACTAATATGTTAAAATTATTACCAATTTTACTAAAAAAAAAAACTTTAATATAATTGCATTAAAACCTTGTTATTTATTTCTCTATTTAAATTATTGGCCCACAGAGCACTTGAAAATATTAAAAAAATATTAGGGATTTTGCAACCAGTTCCATAGGTCTAAAAAAATATATTTTTATTTATAATAAACTATTATTGTTGCACAATGTTACAGCTAAAATAAACTTTATATATGTATATTAAAAAACTTATCCATAATCAATTTATAAATACTCCAAAGGTTTATTAAAAAAAAATTTGGTTTTGCAATTTAGTTTTATACAGCTTTTCTAAATTTAAAAATTGATTATAGATACAGAGTTAAATATTTATGTACTATTAAAATAAAAATAAATATCTCCATTAAACTTTAAATAATGGTTCGGCTTTTAGCGATTTTCTATCAAGCCAGAGTTTTCGAAATTAATGATTGAACTGTTAAAGTTATTGTAACCGTATTTGAAGTTTAATTTTTAATTTAACACTTTGTAAATATATTTATAAAACTTCAACAAAATAAAAGAACCAAAAGGCCAATAGTATAAACTTTAACACACACAAAATATTCATACATACAGAAATATAAATGAAATAGAATTTTATTTAAAAACTGAAACGATAATGATGTCGTTGTTAAATGTGTTAAATGATGATGATGATGTTTGAGATGATGTGAAATGATGAAATGTTTCTGATGAACAATTCTTGCATTTACTTAAAATTTAGCTGGAAAACTCTGGCGATCCGCTGGATTTTAATAATGCACATCGTTTACCCTATTGGACCTGTGTCTATTTTCTAATTGTAACCATGTCAACAGTAGGATATGGTGATGTATACTGTGAGACTATTTTAGGAAGAACATTCCTAGTGTTCTTCTTACTCGTTGGTTTGGTAAGTTCTATTATTTTTACAACACTACACAACTTATTTTCTAACTTATATTTTAATACATTAAGAATATTGAAATTATAATTGAAAAAAAAAATACCTATACATACTGTTTTAGTACAATTTAATAAAAAAAGGTATAATATAATGATTTCTAGGAAAGAGACTTGTTAAAATTCTAAGTAAGCTGCTGCCAATTATTTTTTTTCGTATTCCTTCGAAACAATATCAATAAAAGGAGAAAAAGTTAGTTAGTTTTTGTGTTCCCCTTTTTAAGCGTAAAAATAAGTAACACAAGAAATACAACTACCTAAGTGCTGTTCGTTTAATATTGTTGAGAGTTTTTTTTTTAGTTTGCAGTTATTATATTTTTCGTTGTATACAACACTGTATATTACAAACATTTTTATCCCAAAGGAAACGGTTGTGTGAATGAAAGTAAAAACAAGCATTTTACTTTTAAATACTAAATACTACATACTATTTACTATTTACTAACTACTTACTACTGTTTTTAGTGTTTAGTTTGCTGCTATTAGACAGTAAGGTCTTGATATTTTTTACATAATAATTAAAATACCAAACCAAAAACTTTTTTATTAATTTGAAAAAGAAAAAAATATGAAAATCAAATAAGTATCATTAAATTCAAGCAATATTCACCACATTATTTCTATTTTTACTTATATTTTGTGTTGAAACTTTTGAAATCAATTATGATATTATTAATTATTAACTATTAATAAATAAAATAAATTTTACGCCTTAGTAATTTGTGCACTTTTCAAGTCATTTTAGTTTACACAACATTACTAAAGTTATTTCGAAAAAAAAATATACATACTACATATTTACCTACTTACATATACTTAATTTATTTATTTCATTTACCTCTTACTTTGAATATTCAAAATATTTTCAATTTCATTATAAATTATTTATTATTAATTAGATTTTTTATATCCTTTAATTTAAAACTCAAACCAGCAAATTTAAAAAACTTGGAAAAAATATAAAACAAATTTAGTAAAGGTTTTCGTTAAGTACCAGCTGTTAATTTTTGTTATTAGTTAAAATGAAATTAATTTGATTTGTGATTCAAATCATCTCTGCATGCCCATTCATTGCGAACCGTCATTTTTTTTTTTTTTTTATTATTTAACAAAATTTATTTAATTTTCTTTCAGTTTATTTTTTTATTATTGTTTTTTTTTATGTTTTACGATTTTTAAGTTTTTAATATCAATTCATGAAAGTTTTGTCCAGCATTTGTATTGAACTTTTTTTTTATTTTATGGAGTTTTAGAAGATTCTTTCCAGGGAACATTTCTCGCTAAACAAAAAAAAAATATTTTAAAATTTCTATTGCATGCAATGCTAGCGGCTGTATAAATGTGGTTAACAGCTTTTAAATTATACATATATTCTAAGTCAGTTTAGGGCAATTATAAAGATTTACTTTATCATTTTGTTTCTCGATTTTTATATCCTATACCACCGTGCGAGACTTTAAGACAAAATTATGTGTTTTGATTATAATAAATTTAAAATTTACATGTTTATACAAAAATTATGTAAAATAAATAAAATATATCTGATTTTACCAAAGATGTAAATAAATATAAATCCCAGGTTTGTTGGCTTATGGATGTATATATTGTTTATTATAGCTGCCCCTAAAAGCTAGATTTGCTTTAGATAGATCTTATTTGGTTTATTTATATTTAAAACAAACAAAAGCTAAATTTAAGGACAATAGGAAAAGGAGAACCGGAGAAAAGAGTGTGAACAATGGTGCTTTATCTGATTACTTTAAAGACTTTGCTCTTCAAAATATATCTATTTAATCATTTGATATAAATCTTATTTTCAGGTAAAAAAGCTTTAAGACATTAATATTGAATGAAAATTAGCAAAGCTTTACTTTTTTCTGAGCGAAAACCTAATATATGGAAATTTGGTTATTTTTCACTCGGCATTCATGTTTTGTATTGCACAAGGTGATAATTTTCTCCAGAAAATAATAGCTAAAATAAATATATGTGAGCCGGCCTATGAAAAGGTGGCTTATAACTCAAAAAAAATTTTCCACTTTTTTTTGGTTTCGATAGTTTTTAAGACGCTCTTTCACGTGGTGAGAATTAGAAAGTCCTAACTTGCTTAGAAGTGTACTAAAAATGTAGAGAAAGAAGATCACAAATGAAAGAAAAACAGAATTTATTGAAAATCCAGAATCAACAGCTGTGTCTCGCAATTTCTTTTTTGAGTCATAAGCCATGTTGGCGAAAACATTCTTTCACCAAGCCACTTTTCATAAAACATCATTCTAATTCATATTAATAATTTTATTCATGTTATTTTTTTTTGAACAAACGTACGATCACTTTTGTGCTACAGTGTAACAAAACGATCGCTGCATTAAACAGAATATAACTGCATTCATTTACTCTTTTTGGTGCCGAAACCTGGGACCAAAATGTTCTGGAAAGTATCGATTTGAAAAATCTCAGAGATATTTTATTTTAATTTTAAGAAAAAGAATTTAATTTGCCTTATGTAGAAAAAAACACCACTTAAAATAATATCACCACTCTAATACTTATCATGTGTGTTGTCTGCTTCGTGATCCAAATAAAAGAGAGCGATGCATTTTATATAATAAGCCACCTTTTCATAGGCCGGGTTACATAAAATATAATTATAATATATATAATTTTCTCCAGAAAATAATAGCTAAATTTTTTGAGAAATGAAAATATTTCTACCCTACACCACCATAGTGGGTTCAAATATTTACTCAAAATTCGTAACCACTATTTTTGGCACACATTTGACAATGTTTAAACTTACAAGTCAGATCTTACATTTGTAAGAAATAAAAAAATGAAATAATATGAAACTAAACTTTTAATTTAATATAAGAAGTAAAACAATTTTTTTTATTTTCGTCATATATTTGTACCTTAAGTAAAGCAAGTCAGTTTGATTAGTTGCTGTCACATATGTAGTGTCTAAAAGCTGCTCATTTAACTCCTCCTAATACAATATGATGTTATGGTGGCATAATATAAACTCGGTACAAGTCATGTCTGGGTTCTCTTCCATCTATGTTATTAAATAATCTAATCAGCTAAATATTAGTTGTTGTTGGTAAGGTAACTAATTATTAATGATAAATTTAATTGAACTTTTAAATTAGTTTAAGTGAAATGATAAACTTAAAACACGGTGGTACAGGATAAATGATAATCAGTTTGATCAGATTTCTTGTAAGAATTATTTATAAAACAGGATTTATTTCCACAATAATTGAAGGCTTTTGTAGAACAAGTCAAGAGTTATGTGTCAAAAACTATACATTTTTTTAATTATTTTATTTCTATTTATTTTCAAAATATACTTATATAAAATAAATATATGTTTTTTTTTTAAATTGTCAAACAATAAATATATAAAAATACCCCCCGAAATTTTAGGCAATGTTTGCCAGCAGTATACCGGAAATTATTGAACTTGTTGGTAGTGGCAATAAATATGGCGGCGAACTTAAAAGAGAACACGGAAAGAGGTAGCCTAACGAATTCAAAATAAACAAAACAAGTAAAAAATCAAATATATTAAACACCAAAAATATCATAACTAACATGATCATTTCAAACAGTACTCTTTCTATATATATAAAATATGTTTTTAAAAAATATAAAACATAAAAAGCATTTAAGCATAATGTAAAATATTTTTTTTAAGAAAAGAAAAAATTCGTACATAAATGAAAAAAACCTATGTTTTTGCTTTTAGTTTAAAAAACTTATAATTTTAAATAAATAATCAAGGTTAAAAGGGGTTAACAAAGAGCCAGTGATTTTTAAATGCAAATGACTTTTAAGCATTTATTTAAATTTTAAGGTTAAAAAGCTTTAGTTGTCAGCTGTTAAAAGTCACTGGTTTCTAATATTCTTATTGGTTTTAGACCCAATTGAAATCCTTAACTTAATAGTGCTAATTTAAAGTATTGTACGGTTACCTTAATTTTTACACTATTAATGTTTGTCCTAGATTATTATTTAATTTTACTTTAACTTTATCCCTTGATTTGCTATAAACAAATAAATTTGCTAACAAAATACCAACACTCAGATAAGTCAGATAAGAAGTGCTTTTTTCTTGTATAATTTCCTTTTTTCTTTACGGTCTTTTTAAAATGAATTTTATTTAGCACCATATTTTTCTTTACTTTTTCTACAAATGTTTTATGTTGTTTTTTAATTATTATTATAATCGAATACATTATGTTTTTAATTTTGGATTATTGTAATTCTTTCTATATTAGTCTGTTACCCTTATTTTGGTTTGGTTTTGTAATGTAGCATTAAACAACAAATAAAACAATTATATCTATTATCACCATTACCAAACAACCAACAAACCAACCAGCCAACAACCCACCCAACCAAACAAACGAACAACCACCGAACAAAAATAACATTTAGGGAATTCCTTAAAATAAAGTGATAATATAAAATAAAAAAAATAAAATAAAACTGTCATTTGCTACCATCCATTACCATCCATACATTTTACTCAATCAAAGTAATTTATCAAATATCTCTTCCTATTATCTAGGACCCACATCCTGTTCTTTTTGCCTCTTAAACTTTTCCCTCACTACCTCCTACTATCCCTATTTCCCCCACATCCTTTTATTCGGCTTTTCCTTCAAGTAAAACAAAATCTCTCATTAAGGCTCACTTAATTTGTTTTGTGTTTGCAAATGGAGAATTAAATGCTCATCTTTTATATCACTCTCACCACCTCTCTCCATTTTTATCTCTTCTCCACCACCATGTTGTTTGCTGTTATTTCTTATTTCTTTTTGTTTGTTTTTGTTAATAAAAAAGAAACCTTCTGTAATCGAATTTATATCAAACATTTCAAATCAATAATCATCTTGTCATTTTAATAATTTTATTTAATAAATTTTTAAAATAAGGGAATTTAAACTACACTTTTCACCATCACAGTTAGTTTAGTTTACTAGTGAGTTGAGCCTGTTGAAAATATTTGAAAAAAAAAATAATTCTTAAAAAAAACTGTTGTTTCTTGTTATGATTCTAATTATTTGTTACGGTTTCCTTAATTTTTGTTAACACTGTAGTTTATCATTTAACTAATAAGTAAATATCATAATTAAACTGTTTATTAAAATAATTAACAAGATTTTCAAACAAACATTTTATTTCAATTGCAGTTTTGTAAGATTTATCAGAGACTTTTCAAATTGTTTGATTTTGTTTGAAAGTCATAACAAAATGTTAAAGATTGGATTAAGATCAGTTGCAAAAAATATAAATACATTGAAATTCAAATTAATATTAATATGAAGCCAACTTAATTTAATCGATAATCGGGCAATTCTAAAAGATCCAGGCAAATATGAAATTTATAATATTTGTTCTTTATTTATTAAAAAGATCTTTTAGTTGATATATTATAAGAACAAGTTCAACATGATATTTTTCGAAGAAGCGTACAGATAAGTTGGTAGCTTTAGGCAAAGGACGCTTTCATTAATCCTTTGAATCATCTGCCGATTCCAGTAGAGCTAAGGAATCTTCTACTACATTCAACTGACTAAAGAATTCTTCTACAAGTCTGTCTTCATAGACGGTTGAACTAATTCATTCAAACATTTTAGTCCGAATTCTCCGAAGCTTAATATACTCACGAACCGAGTCACTGTAGACAGTGATGATGAAAGCATTTTTTGGATAGTCACCCGTTACCTCATCTTCTGCTACATTTAACTGACCACATAATTCTTTCTACAAGTCTACCGATCAATTCATCAGATGTATTAATGCATTTAAATATTTTGCTCCAAATTCTTCAAAACTTGGGATATTTACTTGCTGTTACCTCGATAGACTTGGAGTTATACAGTTAACTAAATTAAAACTACAGGTTTAACGGCAAATAGAACTTATTGCAAGTAGTTTTGTTTTTCAAAGTATTTTAACTCTCATTCACGGACTACATCAAGTCATTTAACAATCGCAATAATTCCCAATCTTTAACTTTTATTTAATTAAATAAAAATAATTTTTTTTTGTTTAAAAACATATAAAACATTCTAAATGTTGTGATTTAAAATCAATTATAATCAAATTAAAAACAATCCAATTATATAGTGTTTTTTCTTACAAAATCGTTATACATATATGTTTTTTTTTTTAATAAAACGTAAACGTCTATTTATTGCGCTACTGCTAATTGTGTTTTCTTCACCACAATTGTCTCTTATTTTGTTTTTCAATAAAACTAAATACAATAATAATTTAAAGATATTTATTTAGTCAATACTTTAACTCCAACCAATAATCTGTATTTACGAACAGCAGCAACAACAACTGAGAATTTCTATAAAAAGGTCACGCATTACGTTTTTAAAAGGAGGAGATTGTTATTATTTATTTGAAAATTTTTATAGGACTTTAAGGTTAAATGTATTAAAAATCAAACCTTATTTTTTCTTGCCAAATTCATTTTCTTTCTTTATTTCATTTATTATCATTGCATTAACTTATTAGTTTAAAAATTATTTTTATAGTATTTAAGAAATTTTGAAATATTGCTCAAATTATTAAAAAAAAAAAAAATACAACACAAAAGAATTAAGGCCCAACTGTATTATGCATAAGCAAGATTAAGCAAATTGCAAAAATTAACGAAAAGGCTGTCAAATGCATAACCAGTTCAGAGTTAACTTTCAGGTGGCTACAATGACTTTGAAACTTTTTGTCCACAGTTGCTCATTTATGTTTAAAAAAATGTTTTTATTTTAACAAAAAGCCATTAAATGACTATATTTTATAAATATTATTATATTATTAAAGAAAACTTCGTACCCGAAACGCATAATTTTTCCTTTTCTTAATTTATCGGCAAAAGTACTAAAATGTACAGCTGTGGCAGCACTACATTGTAAATAATAATAAACGTTTACATATGTTTTGTTAATTCTCGTATTGTGTTTGCAAACATGGAGAAAAAACTTAAAAATTTAAATAATATAAAAATATTAAAGTTAGCGCTTGAAGGCCTGTGCACATTAAAAGAAATAAGTGAACTACACTGTAAAAGAAGAAGACGCTCTTGTTCTGTCAGAGAAATAAACCGCGACAGAAAGACATTTTTGTTAAAATAAAAAGGGTCCCTTTTATTGTAAAGGCACTTATTTTTTTCCGCATTTTCTATTAAATTTAAAATAAATATATTTTCTTCTTTCTCCATTTTGTTCAAAACACAAACAAACAGCTGATTCCGTGCAGAATGTGCGATCAATTTCGCTTTTTGCTTAAGCAAATGACAGTTGAAAAACTTAGCGAAAAGTTTCGTTAAGTACATTATAGTTTGCCACATACAATTTATATATGTTCGCACGTTTGCTTAAGCTAGCATATGCATATTATAGTTGGGCCTTTACACAGCAAGTAAAGAGAATGATAGAGATAAATTTACATTTTACTCTCCATAATCAGAGTAAAGAGATAATTTTCAACCTCAGTTTCATTATTAGTTCCAAGAATGATAAAATATCATTTATCATTCTTGGTTAGTTCTAAAATGGTTTTAATGGAATATCAGGAAAAACACTTTAGACATGATTTGCATTAAATGAAAATAAAAAAAGATAATTCATTGATTTAATACGATTTTAAGTTGAACTATGTACATACATTAGTTAGAGATAAATACCGAAAGTAGCAGTTCCACTTTAATTTTAGTGGTTAATTGGCACCATTTACCATTTAAAATTTGTTTTTTGTGTTATATCACTGAGAGTGATTTATAAGAGAGCATTTTAGGTTATTGGGTGAGAGAAACAGTAAAGAAAATAACGCAAGTAATCAAGATGAGTGATTTATAATTAAACTTTTTTTGTAAATATCAGGTTATAACCAGTGTTGCCAAAATATTTTCACAATTTCCCGTCAAATTGGGGTTTAAAAATTGCCAGAAATCGCTAAATAAATTTTTTTACAAAACCGTCAGAAAACCGTCAAATAAATGATTTGAAAAATTTGAATTTACTTTAAATAAAAATAGCTGGTAAAATAACATTTAAATAATTACACATATGTATTTTTAATTTAATTGTTTTTAATCATTTACAAACAAAATTAGGTATTTTCAAAAATATAGTGCCAGTCTTCAGCATTTTGTGTATAAGTGGCCATTGTACCTACTTCACTTAGAACAGATTTTGGAAATTTATAATCAAAACAACATTTATTCTCAAGTTTGAGACCGTATCTGTAATTAAAATTGAATTCGTTTACAAAATATTACATTGCAAAAATGTATTCGATCAATATTCAAAAATTAAACATAAGAAACCACAAAATTTAATAAGTTGCTTTTTAAAACTTTTTAAAGAAATTATTGGAAAGATTTAGAAATATATATTTTTTTTTTAATTTATTTAGCTTTTTGAAAATTCTTGAAATATTTTAATAAAAAATGTATACAAATTTAAAGTTTGCGTTAAAAGTAAATTTACCTTACTCGAAGCACATCATGGTTATTAGCCCTTTTCGTAGTTTGGTTTTAACTAGGTAAGTTATACCATATAGTAATTCAACCTTGGAAAAAACGCTAAAAAACGCTAAAGCGCTGTAAAAAACTCCAGATTTCACACTAACCGCCGCAATTGGCATTGCAAAAACGTCAGATTTGACGGGAAAAACGTCAAATTGGCAACAATGGTTATAACTTTTATTTTCGAACTTTAACCCCCTGGCCCACGATGTCGAACGATAACGTTCGCTTAGATAAGACTTAAGACACAAACTTGTTTGTGGAATAAATAAACTTGATTGAGTAAAAAATAGATACGATAAAATGTTTGTGTCTTAAGTCTAATCTAAGCGAACGTTATCGTTCGACATCGTGGGCCAGGGGGTTAAATTATATAAAAATAATATAAAAATTATAAAAAGTTGTATGTAAAATTTAAAATTTAACAAAAAAATTAAAAATTTATAAAAGACTTAAAGTTTAGAAAAAATCTTAAATAAAGAAAAAGAAACTAAATTTTGCAAAAACTCAAAAAACAAAACAAAATTAAAAAATAAATCAAAATTTATTATGTCCACAATTGAAAACAATTTAAAAAATGTTCATAAAGTATGCAAATAAAAGAGAGAGAATGTTAACAGTTATTATGATAAATCATAATCAGCGTTGCCACGACCAAAAAAATTTTGTAACCAAAATGTAAAAAAAAAGTAACCAAAAGCAAAAAAAAGTAACCAAAATTTTTATATATTTAAAATTTTAGTTATACTTCAGCTAAAAAATATATATGTAAAATATAAATTAACCATTGCATTTAGGTTTGTAGTTCAGTCTTTAATTAGGTACAATTGAAAGAAAAAAATAATTCAGCAATAACAATATTAATAAAAACCAAATGTAATTAATTTCATTACATTTGTTACAAAATACTAGTAGATAAAGTTTATGTAGATGAGGCTAAAAATCTGTCTTGAATGTTCTTAGATGATTTATCCATATAGCGAACGACTAGAACTAGTGATTTCTTTGTCTGTTGTTTCGTCTACTATTAACGAAAACTTTGTCGTTTTTAGTTTGGAAATTAAATTTGCTTTAGATTGACTTCCTAAAATTTCTGTTAATTGAGTTGCTTTACCTGCCACATTTAATGTGTTTCGCAATTTGAGAGTCGGGACAGCGCTCCTCTAATAAGCCTGGTAGATAGTCCATTAATAAAAAAAAAGGCAAATTGTGGGAAATAAGAAACATTACTAATGTTAGCTCTGTTTGGTGCACTTGCTTATTAAGAGTTTCTTTTTGAGAACTTGCAAATGCTATTTTTATTTTCCACATTTTGCTTATGAACACTTTTTTAGTGTGCTTTCGTAAATAACTAACGGGCTGTTTTTAATATCACTAAACAACAAAATGTTATTTAAAAAAAGTTATTGAAATTGAATGAAAATATACATATTCTCATCATCACTTCCAGAAGATAACTCGACATTATTAGATTTACTTTGAGCAGACTTTTTAAATAAAAAAATAACAAAAATAAAAATTGTGCTTAAAAGCAATATTATTATTTTTTAATTCGAAGTACATACTTATCCATTTTTTACGAAAGAACCCCAATCTCAACTATTTAAAAACACTTTATTATTAAAAAATTTAATAGCACGCTAATTTGTAAAACGCTTTTTTTTGGTTTTCTGGTAAAGAAACATAAATTATGAATGTTTATTAAGGTCCGTTCATGTCTAAAACAAAAGAAAAATTATCTTGTTTCGATGTCAAACATCAATATGAAAATGCATTTAGTAGCATGTTTTTAGATGGTTTTTGTGAAGAACCTTTTACTCGTTCAACCATACAATGATTGTGTTTGTTATGTTTGGAGACAGGCATGTATTTTTTGTAATCCTGTGTTTAGTGTTTTATTTTTAAAAAACTTTCAAATTGTGGTAGTTTAGTTTATCACCAAAATTAGTGGTGTAAATTAAATCAAAGTAAAAACAATGTAAAAAATGGTTACTTTTGTGTTAAAAAAAAGTAACCAAAACGGAAAAAAAGTACACAAGTACACATTGGAAAAAAAAGTAACCAATTTTGGTTAAAAGTAACCAAAACGGCAACGCTGATCATAATTGAAATAGTTTGTCTCTCACCCAGACATTAAAAAACAACAAACACCATGTAAACAAAAATCATTTTATAACAATTATTTTCAGTGATTTATTTTTTAAAACAAAATATAAATCTCTATTTTGTATTTTGATCATATGGGACGAGTTATTTACGGTCTAGTTAGAGAGATATGGCAGACATTCTCTAAATATATGTAAGAGGTCTCAAAGATTTATTCTACATATCAGTTAAGTTAGGCCAGTAACTTGAATTTGGATAATTAAAATGACAGTATACATCAATTGATTACTTTTCACATTCCCTGGTAATCTAGCATATAATCAATTGCCAACTTAGTGACTCTAAGTAATCTATAGAGTAGAGTGCTGTTGTTTAAAATTGTTATTTATATTTTAAGTTTTATAAGTCATGATTACAGTCCATTTACATTTGACATCTGATGTTGTCAGTACAAAATACTATTTTCAATACTTTTAATAATCAGCGTTTCCCAATTTAATACAAACGTTTACTCATTTCCAATTCTATAGTGTTTAAAAAACCTCGAATACGAAATTGAAATTTTTTAAGATTTAATAATTTGAGCAATATTTTATTAAAATTACTCTTAATTTAGTTTTGCTGTTTGGGTTTTCAGTAGTTTTACAATATTCTAATTTATAATAATTCTCTTCAAGATAAAGTAGATGATAGTTACTTAAAAATTAAGTAGGTCAGTTTAATATATTTTTATATTTCATCTGGGGCCTTTAAGTAGATGGTTTAAAATAAATGTGTAAATTGAAAATTTGTAAAAAAAACATATGTATCTGTAAAGTTTTGTAATATTTGTTAAATATTGGTAAAGAGTGAAAGGCCAATGAGAATTAAAAAAAAATAAAATTAAGAAAGTGTGAACTCATATATAAAAGTATGTGTGTGTGTGTAACAGCGTATGTGTGTGTGTGTCTAAACTCCTAAAAATATACTCGTAATTTCTTTGTATTTTTTAATGTTCTTCGAATAAATACATACTTAAAACATTTTTAAACAGGCAGTGTATGTAAATAATAGCTTTTCTTGTGGTTATACTTAATGAATAATAATACTACGAAAAGGTTTAAGGATTATTTTCTCTATTACGCTCTTTTTATAAATACAACTCTCTCTCTCACTCTCTGAAAATGTATCTGTGTGATAAAAAAGGATATTGTTTTTGTACATACATAGATAAAAACATATGATTTACATTATTTTGTTGATTTTTTATTTAATATGATTTGAGTTTAATTTTTGTTAAAAAAAAACTACTACTACTACATGAACTACTACTACTACTACTATTACAACTATATGTATATGTATCAATATAATACATAGGCTGTGTTCGCTAGTTGGATACCAGAAATCACAGAACTGGCTGCCCAAAGAAGCAAATATGGTGGAACTTATAGCAAGGATCCTAGAAAAAGGTACACACCAACAATACAAAAAACAAACACCAACAATACAAAAAACAAACAAAAATCCACCACCAATCAAATAAAAAAAAAAATCAAAATAAAAATAAAAACCAACATGCAGCTGTACCGCCTATTTCTCTCAAATTCAAAAAATCTCACCAATTTAGTATTAAAAACTACACACAATATATACATTTTTTAACAAAATTTTTCTTATTAATTTTTATTCTTTTTAGAATTTTATTTCAAATTTAATTTAATTTCAAATTGCATATTCAAACATTTGTTTTTTATTTACAGTTTTTTGTTCTTAAAATAAAGTAATTGAAATTTCTGTTAAAAAAACAAAAACAAAAATTAAATCAAAATGTTTTGTTAAATATTCGACTACAAAATTTAAAATTCACCAAAGGCTTTTTTGTTTCCTTAAGAAAATTGAATTAAAAAAGAAAATTTTTTGATATTTGGAAATTTCAAAATTGATTTTAAATTACATTTTTATTTACCTGTTTATTACAAAATCGAGTTAAAAAGGCATTGATTTCTTGGCGGCATGTGTGTTTGTGTTAATTTTAATATTATTATTCAAAAAGTTCATAAAAAAAACTTATTAAACTATTGTTTAAATAAAAAGGTTGTCTTTAAAACTGTTTTTAATTAGGACACTTTAATCATATTTCCATTTGGTGGTTACACATTCTTCTGTAAATCACTTAAATCTGCTCTGTAGCTTAAAAAAATAAATAAACTGGTCCTTTTCTTAAACAAATTACAATAATTATTCAAATATAAAACATTAAATATGTTTGGTTTTTGTGTTTTTCTTTTCCGTTAATTAGTTAGTTTCTTGTACTGTTACTATTTTTATTTGTTATTAAAATCATTTTGAAACCATTTTTAAAACAACTACTTACATTGTCCTTAAAATTTTTGCATGTAATTTTTAATACAACTTAAGTAGACGACTTCTTTCAAATAAAAGTTTATTTTTGAATTTTTTTGTTGATTTCTTCCATGTACCAACCATTCTTCATATAGGGAGATTTTTTATTTCAATTTAGATTTTGTTGATTTAGATTTTGTTGATTTTGTATTGAACTGCTAGTGTGAAAAGCAATAGCAGACGGGGTGTATAGATGATAAAACTAGTAGTAATTGTATAAAAACTGAAATATATGTGTTAAATTTATTGCGGAATTTAAAAAAAAAACTTACGGAAAACTATTTTAAATTTATCATTTGCTGAGCATTTTTAGGGTAAACCATGGTCACACATGGCAAATATTTACTCACAAAAGCGTAACCACTTGTTTTAGCACAAATTTCTTTGACGATGTTTACTCTTACAAGAGTTTTGCCATTTCAAACAGCATCAAATAAAATAAGACTAAATATCTGTTGTGTCTTGTCCTAAATAAACGAGTTCAAAAATATTTTATTTAGTGGTTACGTCTTTTTCGGCAAATATTTGCCTATTCTGACCGTACCTTTAGTTATGTAATTACAATTTAGAGATTGTTTTTAATTTAAAATAATAATGATTTTTTTTTCGAAATTTCGAAATTATATCACATTCAATATTAAAAAATGACCTGACCACTTCTTTAATGCTTATCTGAAGGCCAACTTTTACAAATAACTGTAGTGATCTAGACTACAACTATCCGGTTAGAAAAGTGCACTCGCCCACTAACATTCCCGTGAATATATTATTAGTTTAACTAAATTTGATACATATTAGCTCTGAGACAGCGCAGTTAGTCAGCGCCTAGAAAGTGTTTATCGATTTGTTCTACTCTTCATCCAAACAAATCCTATTAGAAATCTTGTTGAGTTCCAAAAGAGTTGAATACTCTACAAGTGACATTCAAGAGAATCGACACACATTGAATACTAATCACGGATTATATACGATATGTCAAACAAATGAAAGCGAACCAGTTTATTGTGAAATTGTCAGCATTTTAACTCAAAATTATGATAATTAAGTTGCTGCAATACATTCCAAGTAGATATCATGAATTATTGTGTAACTTTTCGCTTGGAAAACAGTCTAAATATTAGGCTATACAAGAGAAGGTCAAGAGCATGCCCGTTTTAGTCTCTCAACTAATAGTTGAAGGACAGCGCTTGCGAACCAGTCTTCTCTGTAATCCGTCTCCAGTTTGCATTTTAGGAGGATAGCATATCCAGTAACCAGTTTGAGATCGCATATTTTCCTAATAATCTTCTTATATGATATTTGATTTCTCTTAAGAATTACAGATGTAATACAATTTAATCGAGGATGCCTAATAACTTTTATATGTTCTTTGTATGTTCTGGTATAAAGTGGCTTACAGACTTCGTCGGATTAATATCCAGACGAATTAATACGATGGTACAGTACGCCCAAAACTGATCTAATGAGTTCACGTTTTAAGTGAAAAAATTTCCTTTTTATAAGGAGCACGAATTCATCAGCTGATGCATTGAGATATTAATGAATTTGTTACTCAGTATTAATAGTATTCTATATACGACAAGAGTTCCACATCTGGCGATTAATAGTTGTTTCTAACCTTAATTACGTGACCCATTCAATTGCTTAATAATGATTAACCTCAAAGTTTCTTAGGGCTTTCAGTATTGAGGATATATTATTATTATTAATGTTCAAAATTTTGCATTACGTTTTGTTATCAATTGATTCTTCAATATTTAGACCGATCAGTGTTATAGTTTGAAAGCTGTATTAAATATATATACAGCCAAATCCCGGTATAACCAATCTCACTTTAATGAAAATCCGCTATAACTTACAGCAATCTTATTTAACGAATGTTTAATTAATTATATAGAGTAAAATATAATATAATGAATGTTGAGAAAATTAAAACAAAATCAAACAAAGAACAAAATTTTCAACATTGACACATGGTTACTGTACTGTACCCCGGAAATAAAGAAAATTTAGTGCGTGTTTCACACTAAATTATGGATTTTAAACAAACACTTTTGTATTACATATCTAATAAATATTAAAGCAAATTTTTAAACGATATAGCTAATGAAAATGTTGTGGGTTTGTATTATTTCCTTAAGTGTTCTCAGTATTAGGGGTGATAGCTGATTTAATTGAAAAAATAGATTCATAAATAAATAAGGATTTTATAAAATATGAAAATAGAATTAGAAAAAATAGAATAATATGTTTTAGCACTGGCTTCTGGTTCTTACAATGCCTCTCAGCAAATTATCAACAAAATCAACAAAATCCAAAATTTAAATTAAAAAAATGCTGATTGCCCTTTTAAATATACAAATATATATTTTTTTCCAATAGCTTCATTAACTTTTTTTAAATTTAAATTAAAAAGAAAAAAATATCTTAAGTAATTTACAGAAGTTAATTTTCGAAATAAAAATCAACAACAACAACAAAAAGAAAACAAACATGTTACCATAGAAATCGATGAAATTGTCGATTTTAAAAATTCCATTTATTCCGAACAAATATTTTTTATGCAAAATACAAAAATCCAAAATAAAACATTTTGATACGAAAAAAAAAATTTAAAAACTTTATTTTTCAACCCAGAAAATCATTTGAATAGAGCTTTCACCAAATAAAACTAAAAGCAATTATTTTGTACTTTTATTACACTTTAAAGCTTTTTAAAGTGGGATTAAAAGCTTTACTTGTTTTACTTAATAACTTAACTTAATACTTTTGATTAGAAAATATATAAAAATTTTCCTCGCATTATAGACATGACAACAAAATGAAAAATCGAATGTTTGAGTTAATGCAATATTTATAATTTAATTTTTTATAATTTATACATTTGTTTCCGTTAATTTATTTATATTTTTTTTACCATTCTAATTTATAAAGTAGCTAATTTTATTTATTGTTTTTTTTTTGAAGTAAAAAATCAAGCTTTTGTTTAGTATTTTCTTAAAAATAAAATACAAAAAATTTAAAAGATAAACAGTGTTTGACTTAACCCAAGATTCCTTTACATGTTGTTAATTATATTTATTTTGTTTTATTCTTAATAATAATTTATTAATTAATTAATAAATAAATCAATTCATGCTGTAGTTGCGTTTTTATTCTTTTGAATAATTTTAACACAAAAATCGTTTGATCTCGCTCGTTCGTTTTGTTTGTTTTGTATTTTTTGTTAATTATTTATTATTTGTTCGTTTGTTTGTTTGTTTAATTTATGAAAATAACAATTAAATCATTCAATCAATAACTAGCTTAATTAATTCTGTTTCATTAATTTGTATTTCCAACTTATGGTTTTTAGTTAATGTATACTTTCTATTGAAATGTACTAAATATATACATACAATAATTAAAATAAACCTTTGGCAACTTTTTGTTTAAATAAAAATTCACCTTTTTTGAGTAAAACTTATTTTTAAAAACCATGTCGTTTCAAAATTATTGCCACGTTAAGTTTTGTTTGCTTGCACACACAGACTGTATGCCGCAGCCACGCATAATTTTCCAAATATAAAATGTTTGAAAACGAAAAAAAAGTTATTAAAAAATAAAAACAAAAGTAAAACTATTTCAAAATAAATATATATACAATTTTCTTTTAGGTTAGAAACGTCATTGTATTTATAAGTAGTTTCCTGTATTAAAAATATACATACTTAAATATTTAATGGAAAATGTATAATTTTCATTTGGTTTCTGTTACTGTTTCTGTTTCGGTTACTTACTTTATTTAATTTTCTCGTAAAATGTTTCTTAGATATATATTTGAGTTGTTAAACTTAAACTATATTAATTATTCTTATTGTTATAATAAAAGAAAAACACACATACCAATCATATTTACACCTTTTTTTTGTTCTTTGTTTTAAATTAAAAAAATGTTTCTCTATCTCAAACAATTTAATATTTAGACTCTGCATTAATTAACTAAAGAAATACTTATTTGTATAAAAAAAAACACCTGCCCCCAAGAAATCGCAGCCTTTGGTATTTTACATACAATGAACAAATTTAAAACGAAATCAATTTAATAAAAATAAGCCTTTAGTTAACAATAAAATATTTTTTTAAATTTTAGTTTTTATTCAATTTTTTATGGTTCTTAGTTGTCTACAAGTACTGGATATTTATTTAAAATTTTAACATAGCTTAAAATTTTGTCTATATACTTTAAATTTTTACAAAATGTTGTAATGCTGTTGTGTAAAAACATAAAAATCAACAAAATTGGAAAATAAATAAATTTACATATTTCCTTAACTAGTAATTTTCTGTGACCATATTCCACAGTCAAGTCATAGGATTGACATTAAACGAAATGGTTTTTAAGAATGTTTTAGAATATCCTTTAGTTTTGGTATTAAGTTATTTTCATGTTAAATTTAATATTTGTTTAAAAAAGGTTTCAAGCCGAACTCGCGCGTCATTGCCATTATTGCCTAAGGGTGATCCATACTTTTTCGCTGCCTTCGAGAGTTTCACGGCTCATTCTTGCATTGGTTAATGCCTGTTGTCCAGCAACTGCAGCGGGTTACGGTTTTTCGAAGTTTTGCATTAATCAAATGCTTTTGTTTTGGTTTTATAACATATAAATTGATTAATAAAACAAGGTTTAAAAATAAATTCTTCAATATTAGCTGAAGGTATAGGTCGAATTGGGACTGACTTAAATCAATGTAGGATAAGCTGGCAGTTTGAGAGATTTAATTCTCCGCCAACCCAATTTAAAGTTCAAAAAAAAATATTATTAAGACCATTCGAAGGACTCAACAGATATTATTGATAGGATAGTTAAATTTTATCTCAAGACATTTGTTATTCTGTACAAACACACTTTAAAATTTAATACCTTTTAATGCTCCTTGTTCTGGGAGTTTTTTTTTTTTTTGATACTACAATAAAGAGCTTTCGCGTTTCAAAATTATTTGCAAATTGTAGTCATGTTTGTGTTATTTTCAAAAACTATTTTTCTTTAAATTAAGCCAACATTGAAATTATTCTAGGATATAACTCAAATTTTCAAACCAATAATACGAAATATTTTTAAGAAAAATTAAAAAATAAATGATAAATATTTTTAGTTATTATCGTTATTGTGAATGGTCTTATGTTGACTGTTTTCACAAGTAATAACTAATTGTTCACAATAATTGGACTCTAAAATGTTTTCTGTTTTTTTGTTTTCTATTTATAAAGAAACTGTCCGTAACGCCGTAATTAAAAAAGAGAGATTTTTTAAGAGTTTTCAGATATGATTTAAAAAACGCGTAAAATTTAGAGAAATGTATGTAATCTTTATTTGAGTCGATAGAACCATATACATATATAATTCAATGTTTAAATATGATTTCATACGCCTCAAATGGTTTATATGCTGGGTTTAATTTTGGCATACTCTCTCCAACATATTCAATATTAATAACATAGCCCCACAAAAAATCATCACACGGTAGCGCTCGCCACTGTTACATTGGGTATATGACTTCAAAATGCGGGATTTTAAAAATGTTTAGCTTTCGTTTTATTTATGTGCAATTTAATTTATTCAAAATATTGGTCAGCTATGACATTTTCCGATAGTTCGGGCAACATATGGATTCCGCTGCAAAAGAACTGCTAATCTTATGAGCCCAAGCCAATTTCGGATACCCTATGCCTCGTATCCCAGAGAAAGCCTTATACATCGATGGTAACAAATAGTAGACGGCCGGGCAAGGTCTGGACTATAAGGCGAGTAGAGCGAAACGTCTACTTCTTTCTAAATAGTTTTTAACAGATATTGCAACATGTGGCCAAGCTTTGTCACAATTGAATATTGAGCTTTCATGTCTGAAACGAATCGGTGCAGATGCCCTGTGATGGTCTGGCCAGATTTATGCAGCCCATAATAGATTAAAGCTTTTTGGTCCTACCAAACACAGCATTGAAAAAAACATTAGCTGAGAGCCAGGTATATTTGGCTTTGGTGTCGATTCGTCTGGCTGGCCGTGCTGCACGTAGGATTTCATATGCATCAGGTTATCGTAATTGATCTTCTTTTCATTGCAAGTAATAATTCTAAATAAAAATCAGTGCCTTTTATAACTAAATCATCTGTCATGGTGTCTTGGCTTCAATTCATGACTCCGAGTTTTCGTTTTCCGACTTTTTTGTATTGACTTTGTCATCCGTGTCAAAATCACCAGTTTTCAACCGCACAAACCATCTCTAGGTTACCATGACCATTATTTCGATGATTTAAATGCTTAAAATACCGTTCGTTTTACTTAGCACTTTGACTGGCTTTTACCAAAGTCATTTGAAAAAAAGCATCAACATGTAAAAGGTTAAAACTAAAACAGATATGTCCGAAGTCTGCAATTATTATGCATTGCTTCTAGACTATTTCTATATATCTCTTAATAGTTTCAAAACTACGGTTTAAAAACGTTGATATTTATTATCATTGACAAATTAATTATAAACATGTTTTCATATATTTTTGACCCGATTCTAAAAATTCCTTTTCTGCATTTAATGAAAAAAAGGTTCGAGTATGACAATTTAAAAAAATCACTAATAAAAGCACTAGTTCTGGAACTGTTCCTAGGAGTGTGTGTTTGCTTCACAAAGCTTCTCTAGAACTATATTAAAGAACTGTTTTCAGATCCGTTAGAAATAACGTGTGCTCCAAAGCTCCCTTAGAATCAGTTCAAACAAAAATTATTGATTAAAAAACAAGTTTCATAAATGTCACAAATAACGCAACTACAAACTATAACGTGTACAGATTAAAAATATGCAATATTGCTGGCACAATGACAATCATTTTGATTTATATATGAAAACCAAAATTACTAATTACTAAAATAGAGAATAATCAAACCCCTTTTAGTAGAATTTAAACTTGCTAAAACCGCATTCGATTTCCTTGTACTTGAAGACAACTAAAACCACAATAACTTTTATTTATAGGTATTATAATTTTTTAATTAAAAAACTTATTAATTTCATTAAAATTTTATATAATTTCTTTTAAACTTTTCAATAATCTCTGTTTAAACAAACGCAAATCCTTATCATAAAAAAAATTAAATTAAATTAATACAAAAAAAAGGTTCCACACAAAAATTCGTTAAAAAAAATTGGCATATTTCTTTAGACAGGTTTCTTTATTCCACTCTCTTCGCTAAAAAATTAGGTCTCATGGAAACAGCAGCTTTTCTAATTAAAGCTACGAATTGAATAAGATTTGACAGAATATTTACTTTTAGCTAACAATTTGTATTTACGTATACGTATATTTATTAAATTTAAAACAAATTAATGAACAAATTTGCAACAAAATTTCTTCGCCCTAGAAAAAAAAAACAAAAATTTAACAATTTGATTAAAATTTAAAAAAAATTTATTGATCCATCCATATAATTGAAAACAGGCGATATTTGCAAGTTGTATACCTGAGATTATAGACTTGATTGGAACAAGAGCCAAATATGGGGGCACATTAAAAAATGAAAAGGGTCGAAGGTGAGAATCTGAAAATTTAATAAAAAATTTTAAAAAATAAACAAAAACAAAGTAAAATAAAAATCATAAAAATCTCATACAAAAATACTACAACAAAGTTTTAATTAAATTATGAACAAATTTTTAGTTTTGAAAACACTTGAGTTTGTTAAAGAAAACGATTTCTTAAATTTTTTTTATTTTAATTACATTTCTATGATTTTTTGTTTTAATTTTGTTATAGAGAACTAACTGAAATAAACACCAAATCAAAATGAAATTTCTAATTACAATTTAAACAAGTGAATATACTATATATAAAAAAAATAAGTTCCACTTTTGTAAACAATTTATGTACAAACAAAAAGTATTACATTTACTTAATGTTTGTAAAATAAAATAAATAAAAATAAAAAAGTAAAAATAATTTTTAGTTTCTTTCAAGTATATTGTTTTTTTATTTTGCTGGTCATTACATACAAAACCAAAAATAAGTCCTTAAACATTTTAATTGTTTTCACCTATTAAAGTCAACTTTAAATTCATTTAAGCAAATAAAACACGAAATGAAATGAAATTTTATTTTGATTTTAGTTTTAATAATACAAATTAACAACCTCTAAACGAAATCGATACATTTTGAAACATTTTTACACAAAAACTAAATTCTTCTAACCCCCGCCCACTCACAATTAACAAATTACTAATTGAAAAATACAGGCACGCATGAATTGAGCCTTAAACCTCACCTCAGTCAGTCTTCTTAACCCAATAATACTTACAAACAAACAATTAAGAAACGTTATAATGTAATAAGAAAGAAATATTTTCAGTTTCTTTACACTCTTTCGTTTATTTCGTTTCTTAACTCATAAAACAGAAACCCCATTTTAATAAAATTAACAACACTCTCAATTAAAACTCAAATATATAATAACACACACACACACACACAAACACCAGCCAAAAAACGCAATTCCTCTCCTCTCTCAACATTAACAAGCAAACTTACAGAAAAACAGATTAATATTATAATGAGGAATTCACGGAACCGGAAATTATTATTTTGTTTTAACTTCCTTCCTTATTAAACAACAATTTTTTTTACGTTCGGTTTTTCATTTGTTTTCTTTTCGTCTTACTTACTTACTTACATACTTACGTACTTACTTACTTATCTACCCAATAATTACGTTAATTTTTAGTTTCCTTTACTTTGCTTTTCTTTTCATTTCTATTTTTGGTTTCTTCTTTCTTTATTCATTTATGAGTTTAATTTATTTATTTTCATTTTTGACAAGTTACCTTAAATTGTATTCATTTTGTTTAGTGTCTAAATATTAATTAAACATGAAATTGAATTGAATTAAACTTTTCCTTTTCTAATTCTATTTAATCGATAAATTATTAACTTTTTCATTACTACTGTCTCATGTTGCACGCTTTGTGTTTTTGTATTTGTTTAAGTAAAAAAAAGTCTAAATTTAATTAAATCTAAAAAAACTTTTTAAAGTATAATTTTTATTTGAGTTTCTCCTACTACTTTTATAAATAAATATTTCTTTAACGATTGGCATTTACAAACATATTGGTCGTCGTTACTATATAATTTGTTTTTTTTTTACTCTCCATTAAATTGAAACTTGATATTCCGTATTGAAAAATATAAAAAAAGAATTTATTGTTCATGTTTCAAAAGAAAAACTTAATCGTTTATGTCAATAATATTTAAAATAAAACAAATAATAATTGACGTTTGGTGTTTATTGTGTTTTTTAAAAACGTTATAAAAAGTACAGTCGTAATGTAAAATTTTTCTCTTGTACTAGACATCTTTAACTATTACTCCAATAATATTTATTAATTTCTATGTTTTATTTTTGAAAGTTTTTATTTAAATATTTTTAGTTTGAATTTAAATGCATTGGTTTTTGGTAGAAACTAACCTATCACCAATTTCATGCTGTTGAATTTGTATCTATCATTGTTTATATTCGTATCTTGATACTTCTATTTTAATTTGGAATAGTATGAAAAAAGGTGCTGCAGGATTGTGTGATTAATTTATTATCCATATGTTTTCTATAACTGTGACAGTTTAAATTGCCTATAAACGTTGCAAGTGTGAAAGCAGAGAAAGTCAATGAAAATCTTAAACGTCTAATAATTGCTGAATTGTTGATTCATAACAAAATATTTTTTTAAAAATTTATAATAGTTTTGTGTTATTGAACATTGAAAGACCCTGCAATAAACATTCACATCTCCGCTTTTCTAAAAAAGGATTGTTTGTGAAGCATTTTACAATTTGTAAGCAAATATATTTGTTGTTATCTTAAAGAAAAAAAATTTTCTAAAAAAGTCTATGAATATTCTAGATCTTTTTGCAATCGAATTGAGAAATTCCAAATTTATTTTAAGCAATAACAAATTCATTTTTGTCCAGACCAGTGTGACCAGATCTCAAAAAGTTAAACTGCTAAATCAGATGCCAAAAAAATGTGTTAAATTTTTAAAAATATTTTCTTAAACAATTTTTTTACAATTTGAGGTACGCATAATTAAAAAATAAACTTTTTATATAAATAATACAACTTTGAACTCAATAACAAAACTAATTAAGGTTCTCTTCAGAAGTCTAACCTTAAATAGTTGGTAAATATTTCTTATTTATTTATTTATACCCTACATCACCCTAGTATACTCTAGTGGCTTTTTGCTGATGTTTGTAACACTCAAACATCTTAGTCTAACATCCACCAATCGATTCAGAATCACTTTTTGATTCGATTTAATGGCTGTCCACTTGAAGTACAAGGCGCAGTCTTGAAGATATTTCGATTGTTGAAATTGGTCTACTATTTCAATTAGACTACATATAAATGTTCTCTCTAAATAGGGCTTTATCGATCACAAATGTGTGATTTATAAAAGTATCTAAATAAATTTTGCCATAAATAAGTTGTATTTGAAACTTAAACACACCTACAAATTTTGTGCAGATCGTTCAATAATTAGTCATAGCTCCCATATATGTTCCACTTCCGAAAATCACTTTAACGTGCATAACCCTCTTAAAATTAATAATATTCAGTACAAAATCAACATGCATTATAATCGGGCTTGATCGATTATACGTTTTTACTTGGTTTATATAGAATTCATTGCACTAAATACCTATACTTTTAACTTCTAAATAACTAAAAAAGCTGGAAGGAGTTTTTATAAAACGCATACTTGTATTCACAAACTTGCTTCCAAAATTCTACGGTTGAGTTTTGATTTTCCCACTCATATGAAGTTAATTTTTACCATTTTAGTTCAAGAGTTGTAATTTCATCCGTTAATAAATTTGTAATTTATTCTCTAAAATATTCATATAATGTTCAATTATTTTCAAGCTTTTTTTAACAAAAATTAATTTTTAAAATTTTAAAATGCTAAACATATTAGCGCAATTCACAAACTTGTGCAAATGGTATTGCATCATTGCATTTGTAAAAAGATTTAGCATATTTTTGTTCTTACTGTGTATTTTGTTAGTGTAGAGCAAAAGTATGCTAAACCTTTTTGCAAATGCAATGATGCAATACCATTTGCACAAGATTGTGAATTGCGCTATTATTAAAAAATGCTAAAGAAAATGCCAAATGCTAAATGTAAAATTTTGCGGCTAAATCAAAATAAAATAAGGTAAATTTATCCGCAAAAATGCTAAAATGGTCACACTGGTCCAGATAAAATATAAAATTAAGCCAATTCAAGCTGAGAGTTGTTCGTAAAAAAATATTTTCTCTCTCTCAAAAAGAGAGACGTCAAACTTCATATAAAAGACGAACAAATATTTTGTTCACAACGAATGGGTGTATTCAGCGATGCCAACTTAGCCCTTTTCGGGCTAGATTTAGCCCGATTTTAGTCACTCAAACCCGAAAAAACGCGAAAAAAAAAAATTGCATGTGACTTTATATGGATTCTTTTCCATTTAGCCCTTTTTTCAAAAATGTTTACGCGTTTTGAGTCTCAAAACTTGGCATCACTGGGTGTATTCACCTTTAATTTCAATTTGTATTTTCTCAATCATGGTGTAACTATACAAGACGAGTGCAGTAGCACAGCTGACTGACTTTGTTTACAATTTACTTATGTCAAAAGTAATACTTTTTCAAGTGTTTTTGACAGTAGTACATTATTTTACACAAACAAAATTTGTGTTGTTTCTGTATTGTGTTGTATTTGTTGCCGATTTGCACTCACCATGTTCTCAATATTAATTTATATTTCATAATTTCAATGTGTTATTTCTCATTATCAATTTCTCATTTTCAATTTTTTTTTTCTTAATATTAATTTGGATTTCAACCAAGAATTTACAATCAAATTTGCAGCAAGTCTGTTCTACGTAGATTTTTTAATTACCTGGAAATAAAACAATATTTTTATTTCTTGAAAATATGAAATACTAAATTAAACCAGTAAAGTATTTCAATAGACTTTTACCTAAGTTTTATTGTTTAATTTTTTTTGTAAGGATTTATAGTATAATACTGGCATTTGACTACATTTGTCACACTCATTGTCTTAATCGGTAAAAAGTTCGACTATTGTAAATCTGGAAAAAATCACAACGTTTCGAAATAAGAATGAATATTTTTTGTAACAAATTTCAACAAATCTTTCATTATTTTCTCTGAATTTTAATATTCTTAAAAATTGTCATTTATTGCCGTAATAATTTCGTTAAGTACACAAAATTATATTAGTGTGAAGCGGATTTTCCTGTTTTAAATAAAAATGTTTAATTTTTAGTTAAACAGAAAACCCGTTATGGTTTTATAACCGCCTGATTCAGTCTTAATGGCAAAACTTTTCTGTTGTGGTGGAACGATTATTAATTTGGAGGGACAATACTTCCAGGAATACGCGTACAAATTTATCCCGACTTAGTCCACGACATCAATAAATTTAAGTAAACAAATTGTTTATCAACAAATTCCATCAACAGCAAGAAACAGTAGAACTGAACTAATTCCTATAAAGTTTAACGAAAAGAAAAGACACCTAAAATCCAAAATATTTGTATTAATAGTAGTAAAAAGACTAAAATAATACTCATGTTGAATAATGGGCCACGAAACCTATGAATTTCCAGATGTTAATGAAATTATTGTACACTTCTTAAAAGTGGTTGTAAAGTATATTTTCCTGTTTAATAAGCCACTTTCTACAGATCATTGAAAAGGCATTTTCTCTACATTTGGCAACAGTAATCGATTACTAAAGTTCTATCAACATTAAATCAGGCACTTTTTGAACCCTATTGGCCTTACATTCGCAATGTCTTGTGAACTATGTAATATCGCATTCAGATCATCTAAATATATACAGGCTTTAATTTAAAAATATTAATCAATTAATCAACGCAATCCTAGCTGATTAAGGTTTTATATTCATTTAAGTTTTATTTGCATACAAATTAAACAGTTTAATTATTTAAGTGAGCTGTTGCTAAATACATTATAGATTTATTAAGAACATTTTTAGCGTGTAATTTTAATTACAAGACAAGATAAAAACAAATAATAAGATAATTGTAACCCAATTTTAAAAGGTGCTCCAAAAATATCTACCCAATATTATTTTCCCATGTTATCTGGTTTAAGTTTTCACATGTTATCCGATTTATAAAATTGAAGCAATAAAAACGTATTAATCAATAAATTATATTTAAAAATGTTTCTGTAACATTCACCAGTCTCAAATTAGGCCATTTTTCCCCATTCCATTCCATGAAAATGGAATTTCTACCGGTACTACAGTGCAGTACACTGGTGAGGCTTTCGAGACTAACGCACACAGAGAAAAATTAAGTTTTACATGTTTACCACTCAATCATTTTAAAATGTTTACAATTTTTTTTTTACAATATTATGGTCCCTGTAATAATATATATATACAAAATTTAAATAATACGATTAACATGATTGCCGCAATTATAGTTATTATGTATATGTTTGTGGCAATCATTGACTTATTTACTACAATCGTATATAAGATTTTTATAATCATGTTTTATGTTGTAATTAGTATATTATTGTTGCTAAGAAAAACTTGTTAACATTTTCAAATGATTGTATACAACTATATTTGTAATCTGTGTGCGGTTATAGCTGAATAAATCAGTAATGATAACAGCAATATAAAATAAATGCAGTAAATGGACTAAATCAAATAAATTGTTATTGTTTTAGGATTTTAACACCTGGTCCATCATTGCGGCCAAAGTTTGGGCCATTACCGCCGAAATTACGACCAGGACCATTGGCCCTAAAATTATTACCGCCACGATTGTTAAGTTTTAAACAGTAGCCGAGTATTGTATGTCTAATCAGGGTGCTGTAGCTTAATTGGTTAGCGCATTTGATCATTAAGAGTGAGTTGGTATTTGTAGCCTGGGTTCGATTCCCAGCCACTGCCACTCAAACAACATCAGTTACTGATAATTATTAGTTTTCTTTCTGTCCATCAAAACTAATAATTAGTGGTATAACATTCAAACGCCACCGAAGTAAAATAATTAAATAAATGCTATAAAACCAAGCTTTAAAATAAGAATGCGCCTACTTACCACCAGAGGCGCTGCAATGCTGCACTAAAAACAAACATAATGCGCAATTACAGAGTTGTGATATAAAAAAGCTTTCTTCTTTCACCACCTTTACTTCTTCAATCTATCCCCTTTCCAAAGAAAGTAACGGAATTATATATAGGCATATTAATTGTCTGAGTGTTACTTCTCTTTAAAAAAAGAAAATAAAACCTAGATATAGATATAATTAACTTCGATGGACTTAAAGGATCATTAAGGGTATACATATGATGATCAACACTTAAGTTAGGTTTGTAAATTAGAATTATACCTTAAATATATAAATAAAATCTATTATTAAATATCTGCTCTCATTAAGAAATTGTTTTTCTTGTTTAGGAATTCCAAATTGTAAACAACAGCTCAAATATTGCTTTCTTAAATTTTAATTTACTTTCTCTAGTTTTATAAAAAAAAACCTAAAAACTATTTGAATTTATAACATTTATTTTTGTTTAGTTTACGTTACAACTTCCTACCATTCCTTATTAATTGTTTAAATGTGTGTCTATTATAAACAAAATACCAATAAATAACATTAAAAATTTAATAAACTCTCTATATACATACTATTTTTCTATTTTCTTCTAAATTCTTTAAAATTCTTTAAAATACCTTGTGACTGTGTTGTAGATATTGGTATTGATATATTGATTATTATTAAATTTAACCAAAAACAAAAAAATAAATTTCTTTAAACAAATTAGTTTGTGTAAACATGTGATTATATGATCGTACTACTATAATAAACAAAAAACCAAGAAAGAAGATTTTAGTTTTAATTATTGAATTTGTTTCCATTGAATTATGGTTTTATTTTGGAATTTATAATTTAAATTGTGTATTTTAATTTGAAACAATAAAAAACTTATACGATTTTCAAGTAAAGTAACTCCAAAAACCTTTCAAATAATTGCAAACACACACAGAAGTTTCATAAACGCGGTACAGTGTTAAACAATTAGCGGACATTATTAAAATTATAAATTATCTAATTAAAACAAAGTACTGTGATTTTAGTGGTTTAAACAAAATGTAATAAGTTTAGTTTTAACAAGTAAGAAATAATATTTTTAATTTTACTACAAGATTCCTTCGTTTACAAATTTGAAAATTATTTAAATTTTTTGAAAACTATTAAAGCGAATGGGAATTTTGTAAGTGTTTTTAATTAATAATTTATTTAATTTGTTTTTTGTTAGTTGGTTTTTAATTTTTCATTAGGATAATTTTAGGTAAATGATTGAAAATGTTTAACAAAAACCACCTCCACCATTTTGTTGAAATAAATACTTGCACTTAATTTAGTTTAATATTTTGTTAATGTTCTACTTAATCCTCTCTCTCTCTTTCTTTCTCTGTATATAACTGTCTCTGTTTTGAAAGAATTGAGTAAATACTTTGGATAACTGTAAAACAGGACCTTAACAGGAATTTAGTTTTCACTATTAGTTTCGAAATAAACCAAATATTAAATATTGTTAACAAATAAAACATGTAATTTATTTCTAAATAAAACAGATTTGAATTAATTTAGTAAATAATTAAAGAATAAAATGCGTGGCCAGGCATATTGTACAATTTGTTTGAATTGAAAATACGTTACAATCTGCTTTTGAATTTTAATTCAATATTTCATTTTTTTTTAATATATTTATATATTATAAACAACAACATTTATTTAAACAACAACCATACTTTTTTTTGAATTGCAAAAATAGTTTGTTTCTAGTAGTATTTTGTGCAAAAAGATCATTTAAATGACATCCTGCTAAAAAAAACAATAATAATAATAATTTAAATAAAAAAGAACAAGTAAGTTTTCATTGTTAAAAAAAAAATCAAAACAACCAACCATCATCACTTTTATTATTAAAAAGAAAATTACACTTGTGTATAAATGTCAGAACTTTCATTTCAAACTAAACATTTCTAAACACTTTTGTTGCCAGATTTAAGAAAAAAAATTAAAATAAAAAAAAAAAACAGAATCCAACATATTCATTTTATCATTTAAACATACTTTGCATTCATATCTCAATTCACTAACTCATCCAGTCAGTCAATCCATCAAACTGTTAGTGTGAATTTCTATAATTTTTAAACAAACTTTTCGTTACACTTTTAATTTGTTTTTTGTTTCCTTAATGTATAACACATGTTTTACTAGCTGTATTTATAATTAATCAATTAATTAATTGATGATTTTGAAATCAAAGTGCATGCCTATGCATGCACAATGAATGTATTGTTATTGTTGTTGTTGTTTTAAAATTGTAGTTTGGTGATCCTTTTTGTATTTGTAGACTATTAACAAATATTGCATGCTGTTTAGTAGAGAGTTTGACAAAATAAAGCAATTAGTAAAAACATAAAAGTATTTCAAAATCGAACAAAAGAAATAATTTTTTAACAAACATATACATATGGAAAAGTCGTTAATAAATTAACGGCAACACAATTAGAACGACAGGCGTTAAGCCACAAATGAATATGAATTGCGAAATAGTAGCAGCAGTCACTCAAAAGTAATGCATGATTCGGAAAAGACACTGTTTGCTGCATTGAAAGTTTCTGATTAAAACAAGTTGGAGTATATTTTATAACCATCACAAATAAATGTGTTAAAAGTATACACAAATCTGATTTTTTTAAACTGGCCTTTTTCGTAAATCTCCAAACCTTGTTTAAAGTACATATTATAAATTTCAGTAATAAATTAATCTTTTACAGCCTTATGCAAAAAAAATTAAAGTAGACTTCAAATGTACTTTAAGAAAATTTTGTATGAAAAATTTGTCTAAAAGCACACTTTAAACCAACTTTATTTTTTATGAATACGCCAGTTAAATTTTAGAACATCATTTTCATTAGCCGAAACCAATAATAGTTTTTGTAACCATCAGACCTATTCTGGTGGAGACAGGTGGACACTTCGTACAGTCTGGAGACAATACTAGCTTAATTTTAATAACGTTTCTATAAAAACTTCCTAAATACTTTTCGATATATTTGAAACATTTCTAATTAATGTTTTAAATAGAAAACTAGGTTTATCAAATTTAAGCCCAAAATGCAAACTCTGTACTGGCAAATGTCGCGTTTTCAATCTTTATTGATGCTTTCTCTCATAATAAGATAACAGAAATTATTGGTGTGAAAACTCTGTGCTCATAAATGTTGCGTTCTCAATATTGATCACTCATGATTTTAAGGCCGAAATCGGATCGTGAATTTTCTCTGATGATCTTTTTTATTACGAAGTAAACCAATCACGCTATATCAATGACGTGACAACCTGTAAAGCCTTGTTGTGCTTATCATTTCTCTAAGTGCGTCACAATCGATCCCAGAAAATGCGTAATTGTGCCATATCTATGCCGGTTTATATATTTCAAGTTTCGTAAAGGAATTTGCTAGGAATTATTTCTGATTTGTGAAAATAGAAGTTGTTAAGAGAAGTTTGTGGAACACCAAAGATTCTCTTTGCACATTCGATGTGATTTAAATGTGATTCGTTTATTTTTTCTAAAAACAATATTTTATTGTTTTGTGTAAATCCACGAATATTTCTTTCAAAATTTATGACATTTTATATAAAAAATTTTCATTTTTAATCTTAAAAGTCAGTTTTAAAAACATGTTTACATCGCAGTAATCTCAACCGACACTTTGGCGAATCAAAACTAATGTTTGATCCCAAATGATTTGCAGAGAAACTATCGCGAAAAGTTCAAGTTTTGAAATTTTTGAGTCAACACGAATAAATAGTTATACAACAACTAACCCTGCTACTACGTTTGGGGTCTTTTGATGACCCATTCGTATTTAACATTGCATAACTTGTTTGTCCGTCAGACCGACACACAATCACTCTAACGACGATATATTGCATTGATCAGAAGCCTTAAAAATATTTTCGAAATGTACAAATTTGAATTTTCTCAATTAAAAAATGTGGGGTCAAAATATGACCCAAACATAACATGTGTATTTTTTTCTAACATAGTAGCAGGGTTAAGGTAATGGCCACACATGGCAAATCTTTACTCAAAAAAGCGTAACCACTCTTTTTAGCACAAATATGTTTGACGTTGTTTAGTCTTACCAGAGTTTTGCAAGATCAAACAGCATCAAATAAACTAAGACAAAATATTTGTTGTGTCTTGTCGTAAATAAACGAAGTATTTTTTAATAAATAAACGCGTTCAAAAATCTGGTGTTATGGAAAAAAAATGAATTCCAAATATTTTTTTAATGGTTACCTTTAGTGTGACCGTACCTTTAGAATTGTTTCTTTCTTATATTGACACATTTTCTTGTGTTTTTATATTGATATCATTTACGAAAGCCGTGCTCCAGAGGAATTATTTAATGACTGTCGTTCCAATTGAAATAAATATACAATAATCAAAATTAAATTTTTTGGCAATATTTTTCGACACATGTTTTTCCCGAAAACTTTCTATCATTTTGCTAATTGACACCCAGTACACATGAATGTGTTTGTTTTTATGTTTTATTTGTTTTTGACAATTGATGTGGTAAAAAATTATTGAAAAAAAAAACAAAGAAAAAGAACACACACACTCAATTATTTATAATAATATGTATTTTTTTTAATTATATTAACAAATCCATGAATGTATTTTTTATGGGGTAGCAGACTAAAATACTTTAAAAAAGAACTTTTAAAATTAAAAAAAAAACAAAAACATTTTTGTTGCATCTTGTACGCTTTTAATATTATTTATTATTTACTTTTTATATTTAGTTGAACTTTTATTTATTTTTTTAACTACTCTGACAACTTATAACAATAAAACTGCTCCTTATTTGCTTCTCTTTACAATTATTTATCTTTTAGATTTAATTATTTATATTTTATACTTTTCAATTAATAAAAATACAAAGTAAATGTGCCTTATGTGCTAATTTATTTCCAATTTTATTTCTATTTGCGGATATGATTATATGTTTCTCATTATTTTAATTATATTATTTTTCTTAAATAAATGATTTATTTTGCCAATTAAAAATTTAAATGAAAATAAACTATACAAGAAATACAAATACAATACACGCACCACACAAATACAAAGAAGACATTGCAGCTTTTCATAACAAAAGCAAAACATTATAACCATTAAAAGAAATTAAATTTTACAATTTTCAAGTGTGATAATCATTGGAAAAGTATTAAGAACATTTTGACATATCATTTATTGCGAGAGTCGTTGTCGTACTCACAAAAGAGTTAATTTAAATATGCAAGCATCGCACTATGGGCCAGCAATGGTTTCTGAGCATAAAGTTAAAGTTATAATAAAAATTTAACTACAACTCAAAAACTGCTGGTGATACATTAAAATTGTAAAATAATAACTCCTAAACTCAAATACAAACTGTAAAAGATTTCGCTACTGGAGTATATAGGTATAACAACTATCGAATTCTATTTTTCCCTAATGTGTTTCAAACATAGTATTCCATTCGAAAAGAATGAAATTGAAATGGAAATCAATATAAAGATTTCCATTTCTTTACAGAATATACCTATAAAAGTATTTATAATGTTTTTAGTAAGCGATTTATAAATACATTAGTTGAGTAAATTTTCGCTTAAATAACTTTCAAAATTATATAATGTCGCTTTTAATTTAAGGACCCCGTTCCTTAAAGCATAAAAGTGAATAATTATTAACGTCGTCCGGAAAGTGATTTAGAATTGATTTAGAATTACTGTGGAATATTTAATCGCGAAATGTTTCCGAAAAGTTCATTGATTTGAACGATTAAGTTAACAAAGGTAGACGAGTTTAGGAAACAAAAATATATCCTAATTAGCTTATTCAGAAGAGCTTTTTAATGAACTTATGTTGGTGATTTCAAAATGATCTTGAATGTATAGAAAATAATTCGCGAAAAGTTCGCTAATTTAAAGGATTTAGTCAACAGGAAGAGACCAATTGAGAATGTATAAATATATTCTAATTAGCTTTAGGTTTTGTGCACACTAATGTCACTTTCATCGGATTTTTTTTACATTCTACAGATGGCGTAAATGTGATTTAAGGAACTTCAAAATTCCTAGTCAATATAAATTGTAAATTTCTATATTTAGAATCTTTAATAGACAAAAAAGAAAACTGGTATTGTCGTGCTGACATTTATTAAATATAATGATTCTAAATTTCTGCAGCAAAAATCTACTAACGTTTGAAAGAACAGTCAACTGCCGTAAGCAAATACTGGCTTGAGATACTTTGTTTACAAATCCAACTATATACTGGCGTTATCATAGTGATTATTAAATATATATATGCATGTATGAGACGCAAAGTATTGTCTTTAAACTTTCCGTAAATTGGTTAATATGTTAATAGGAGATATTTCAAATAAATAAATAAATAAATGTTAATAGGAGATTAATTAAACGGAATAGGGACACAAGAATTTTGTATTTATTGATATGTATATGTAATAGAGATATCACTCTGACACATTCTCTCTTTCACTCTCACACATATCGAATAAAAAACAATTGCGCGATGCGTAAATTCATAATAAGAAATCGCCGACTAAAGGCCCAAACTATTCTTAACAAAAATAGTTTTGCAACAATGCATATTGCTGAACGACATTGACCGTAACATAACGATAATTTTTATTCGTGAAAAACTGCCTTCCCAAGTGGCATATTAAAAACCTACATTCAAAATTTCAGTAGTAATTTTTAATTAATTAATTTTTAAACACACCACTCGTCAGATTTAATGTCGTATACAACATACTGTAGCTAATATGTGTGTACAAAAAAGTCGTGTCTTGCTAGACCCAACCTATAGCTGTGAGATATCTCAGTAGGTCATTGAGTTTTGACCCGGCTACCTCACCAAGGTTGTTCAATGTATAGTTTCCCATGAATTTATGTCTGTTGACACTCAGGGCTGGACATTCGCAGAGATGGTGAAAAATATACTTTGATATAAATATCATCATATATATATACTAAGAATAATTCTTCCACAAAAAACTAAAAAAAAACAAAACAAACAAAACAACTTCAAAAAAACACAGGAACGTACTTAAGCATATTGTTACGAAATTATATTTCAATTTCAATTTAAAGGTTTGCAACGGCTGGTATCAACATACAGCATGTTTATCAACATGATTATCAACATTTGCATAAGTAGAAGTTTCTATTTACAAACATTGTTGATAACATGCTGTTATTAAGAAAGTAGTGGAGTATGGCAACATTAAGTTTTAACGGCTTTGGTTGAACACTCTAGACAAGAACTTTCTATTATCTCACCTCCAAACCATGCAAAAATTACTAGAATATGGCGCTAGTGTAAATAAGTAAATGGAACAAACAGGGCTACTCAAAAGTTAGTTTATTGTGAGTAATCGTTGAGTGAATATCAAAGTGTTCTAAAATTGCCATTTAAGTGTGTATTTGAGGTAAATTGTACAAGACAGAGTGATTATTTAAATTGTTTTGTGTACATTTGAATAAATAAAGACTCGTTACTACTTGACGCTTTTTTGCAATTAAAAGGAATCCGCTTTATTTAAATGAAATAAAGCATTAACAAACTTAACAATATATAAGTATAAATTTTTTGTGTAAAAAGGCGTTTTTTTTTTTTGGAAATTATGTCTTTTATGAAAATATGTACATAAGTTTTTTGAGTTTAAAAATATATTCGACATTATTTTTTATTATTTTTTTTAAGAACAAAAACAATCAACCATTTTTGGTCCATACTGCAAATTTTCTATGCAAAAATTTCGAAAGTTCATCCGAGATATAAATGCAAGTTGCCTGGGTCCGATTTAATTTAATTTGAAAAAAAGATTGTAATCAACAAATAAGTCAGAATTATTAATAAATAAATACCTTTTCCAATGACTATCTCTACAAAGAAATTTTGTACAATTTGTTTGTAAAACAAATCCATACATTTAATGAAAGAAATCTACACAAATAACCCTAAATAACAACAATCAACAAAACAAAACGCTTTTAACCACTTCAAATTAGTACATCCATAATTATGCTCATCTTTTGTTTTTAACAACAAAACTAAAAAATAAAAATGCATTCTAAAAATACACTCATTTATTAATAAGTTTTGTTCTTTATACAAATATATAAAATATACACTATCACTTATAAATACAAATAAACTAATTGATTTTCTTTTTTCCCCACTTTTTTGTTTTTGTTGTTATTACAAAATGATTTTACCATGTAAAATCAATACGAAATTTAATTAAAAATTAAATAACAACAAATGGAAACCCATTAATCACTAAATGGACTGACTGCTTGTTGTACTCATGTTTAATATCCATATTGATGATGATGATGACGATGACGACAATGAATGACGATGAAAATGATGACGTACGTCTAATATAAACAACTCATACCATCAATAATCAGACATATTGTGGTCTGTGGTCACATCACATACGAATCGGTGTCACATTTTCTCAAGGATTTTCTGCACGAAGATCGTGAAGATGTCGATGTTGAAGTGGTATTTTTACATCGGTAAGTTGCTTTCCAACAAACTTTTGCTCTTTATAATTCTTCTTATTATTATTAAAATAGAAATACAATATTTAAAAATTATGACTATGATTATGACTATAAAGAATATATATTTACATACATGTAAAACATATTACGTATAACATGGGCCTAATTAATGATTTCCTTTGATGTTAAAGCATATCAAAGAAAATATAGACACATTTAAAATACGTGGTGGTGGTGGTGCAGTAAAAATACATTTAGCATTGTTATTAGAGCAAAAAAAAATCTAAATACGTTAAATGATTAAATGCATGTCAAGAGTGGGACTAATGAGACAACCTTTCAGAAAATAAGCTTTGGAAATTTATAGTTTTTTGAATTTTTTATTCACCCCTATCGTAAATAAAAATTCCACATGAAATTTGTTCCCATTTATTTTTTTAACATTGAATTTTAATAGGAAAATGTGAAAAGGGTACAAATTTCATGTGGAATTTTTATTTAACATATTTGTATGATCTGTTAATATCAATGACAGACTCAATGTTAATGTGTTTAAATTTAAAACACATGATGTTCCTTTATCTGTTTTTATAGGCGCTGCAAATATTAGAGAAACAGAAACTCACTTAATTTTTTTCTTGATATTTCTTCGTTGTTTACACAGCACAGTTCTGATTGCTGAATCACTCATATTTGTATGGGAGAGTTTGTATACACATATGTAATACGAATAAGAGAGTAAAACGAATTGCAAGTACAATCAATTGTTTACTCCTTTTATTTTCCCCTCAAACTGACGCCATAAAGGTAATCAGCTTAGCTTAAATAATTGATTCGTGTAAATTAGGACTGAGTACTTGTGCAAACAATTTTTTAAATGTTTATTACTTTCTCAATTAATACAAAAGGCTCTCTGTTGCTTAACCAACACAAATATAAACGTCATAGCATGTGTTTGCTCACCTATAATTTAAAAACATAGAAATCCAAAAACAATTTATTTAGACCTATGTTTTCTATGCGAAAAAAATTGATTTGGGTTTCATTAATTATAACAAATTTATGTCCATAATTTTGCAGACGTTTTGTTCTTTTGCACACAAAACGATGGCTCCTTAGACGTATACCATTCAGTATGGCATCCTTTTTAATGAAAGCTTAATAAATACAGTCTTTAAAATGAAACAAGAATAATTCCAAATTTATTATTATTTATTAGAAAAAACTAAATTTCTGTTAACAAAATTAAATTAAACACACCACTTACATATATCTACTCTTAATTAGTCCCATGTTATATCAAAAATTAAAATAAATAAATTTTTATTAATTATATTAAATTTTATTCGTATTTATATAAATAAATAAAACTAAGTATTATAATTCAATAAAATAACTATAAATCCTTATATAAAATATATATTTAAAACTACCTATATAAATTCAACAGTAGGCTTAGTAAATAACCAACTACTACTATAATTTAAAATGACTTAAATATTTTATGATTTTAATGTAAAATATATATTTTCTTGCTTTTGGAAATTAAACAAATTTAATTTTACATAATTATTATGAATTTTAAACACAAAACAAATAACAATATACAAATATTGTGCATATTGAACAAAAATACAAACTGAAAACCAAAACAACATATAGCAAGGAGCCAGATCTGGAACTAGAAGGATTATTAAAACGTCATTATACAACAGTGGCGTTTTTTCAGGGAACTATGATGAATGCCGTCGATTTGGAACGAGTCAAGGTACACACCTTTTTACACACAAAAACACACACACACACACAAAATTACAACATTTTAAATAATTACCAAAAGAAAAAAAATAAACAGACTTTTTTAAACTATACTGAATTTCAAAAAAGAAACAAACAAATTCTCTTAACAGCAATTATATTTTTATGCAGACATAAATCTTTTTCCCCTTAAATAATTTATTCAAAAGTCCCAAAAGCCTGTGCAACATTAAGACATTTCAAGAAATCAATATCATAGAAATTCCTTTAACACCAAATAGTTTTTCATTAATTAGTTGAAAATGACCTCAACAGTTTTACAAAAACCTACGAGTTTTATAAAGTTTAGTTTATGTTGTTTTATTTTAATGAAAACTGCACTTGATAACCCTGTTTTAAAATTTAAAAACTTTTAAATTTTTAACATATAAAAATTATTCTTATAAATATATATACATATTTAAAAAAAATAATAATTACACTGCAACTGAACAACTTTTTGTTTCTTTAATTATTTTGGAATTCTCAAAATCTTGGCTTTTTCCGCAATATTTGCATTATGGCTCCTGATAGCAACAGGCTTCTTTGTTTTTAATGATTTTATATAATGAATTGAATTTTATGAAAAACTTATTTAGTTTTTGTTTTATAATAAATATACTTTTCGTTTATTATTAAATTAAATTTCAATATTTGCAGTAAAGTTTTGCTTTAAATCCTATTTTTTATATTACCTAAATGAAATATCTTAGTTTTTTCCTCTTAATTTCTTTGATTTACGTATATTTTTTTCAAATATGTGCTTTGGAAAATTTTCAATGCTTCAATGGAATGAATTTTATTAGTGAATTAATTCAATTTATATTTATATTTATTTACAACTTTTTTCATAGATTCTTAGATTTTTTAATAACCACGTAATTAAATTTTTTAAAATAGGCCCTTTAATATTTTCTTTTTCTTTATAATAAACTTAAGTATTTTTCTATTTATATGGTTTAATAAGTAAAGTAGTAAGTAAACATTTGAAAAGTTCTTGGTTTTTATAACTATTTATTATCTATTTATATAATAGCGACTATAAAATTATGTATACATATATTCAAAAATAACATAAATATTTTAAACTTATACCCTTAAAAAAGTACTAAAGTCTGGCCGATTTAGAAATTGATTTGAGATTTTAAAAAAATATAAGTGAATTATGATTGATCATGATTTTTGATATAAATTGTGTCTTTGATAAGAAAGTGCAACTCTGTGTCAACCATTCAGAGTGAGTGACGCTTACAGAGTTATGTTATCTATTTCAACTGAATGTCAATAATAAATATATACAAATTATGCATGCCAATCTCTGATAAATCCCAAATCACAGAATTTGGATTTGAATCCCGATTAATGAATCCGGAAAATTAGTATTTATATGTGTAAAATATTCAGATTTTGTATCTGCTTTTTTGCCATACATAAATATAAAACATCTGCATTTAACATAAATCAATGGTTCTTAAGCATTTTTTAATAGAAGAAAATTAAAGAGATCTACTGACAATTTTCACATTAAATCACTAATTGAAAAGGTCACAAATATTTAAAAATTATTTTTAAATTTTACTAAAGTATATATGTATGTTGAAAAAATAAAGGTAAAAAAACAAAAAATAATTTTGGATTGACAAACTCGAACGCACTATTTGATTTGTATACAGTTTTTGGAATTGCAAATTTCTATAAAAAAAAACTTTAATTGATTTTAATGCTCAACAGATGACAGGTGAATAATTTGTTTTACTTAGTTGTCATTTTAAATCCGTTTAAAGTAACACTCAAGCCCTATTTCGCATTGATATATATCTCTGCCGATGTTGCACTTTAATTTATGCTCAAGGAGAAATCAAAAGGTGACTGCATATTAAGCGATGAACTAGTGAAATCTTTGCTTAAAAGAAACCAAGAAAGTCGGATAATTTACTCAAAACTTATACATACATTTTTTTTAAAAAACTTGAAATTGAAGAGTGAATTTGATAATGTGATAGAAATGTTTGTTATTAGAAATGAATTAAAAACGAAACGAATGAAATAATGAGTGTAATTGAAATATGTAAAAGCCCCCACAACAACTATTAATGTCTGTAATGATATAGAATGAAATATTGAATAAGAAATATAACTATGTATTTGTTATTTGCGATATGAAATATTATTTTTCTCAATGTAATATAGGGTGATTCAAGTAGACACACTGATTCAGGCCTTGGAGGAAAACATCACGCGTGTCATTCGCCAGTTACCAGTCGAAATGCTTTAACGAGTCATTGAAAATTGGACTCAGCGGATAGACCATCTGCGACGCAGCAAAGGCCAACATTTGATAGACATAATCTTCAACAAATAAATACAAATGTTCCTTCAAATGATAATAATCATTTCCCATTAAATTTAAATTTTCTGTGTTTTATTCTTTAAAAAAGTAGGGAACCTCGAAATGTATCACGCTTTATTTCAAAATAATGTTATTATGTTTTTAAATTATTATTGGTTTACAAAATAAAAAAAATTGGTTTACCCACTTTTAATAAATTTAAAAGTAGCTATGAGAGAAAATGTTTATTTTAAAACATATTTATATTTAATATAAGTTCCTTTTTTAAATCAATAGTTTTTATTATTAATAAACCAATTTATTTTATTATTAAACAAAAATCCCGGGATCTAGAAAAATTTCTGGATTTACATAAACCCGAATCCCGGGATTTGCAAAGCCAAACCCGTTTGATATTCCCTAATACAAATATATTTATAAAAAACTCTTAAAAGAACTCAGCATATATTTTTATATATTTCTTAATTATATATATTAAATAGTTAGTAATATTTCACAGAAAAACCTAAATTTCAAATTTCTTAAAATGGTCAGTTTGCACTACTTCTCTTCATTTAGTCCATTTTTACACAAATTTAATAATTTCAGAAGAATGAGTTTCTTTTTCTTGATATAGGCACAGTGGGCGGACAAATGTAAATAGAATTTGTAAACAAGGTAATTTTCCTTTTATTCACAGCTTTAGACTTTAATGGAGGTTTTCGTTTATATCTCGTTTATTTATAGTCCGGTTCGGATGATTATTCCATACAGTTTTTCTCACAGTGTTTAGTTTGTTGTTTAGATTTATATTTTATTTGTGACCTTTAAAAAGTATATAAGTGAATCGTGGGGTTTATACCTCCGCCAACACCTCCAAACAATTTAAAAATGCCACTTTTTCTCTAAGTGTCTTCAACTGCAATAAGTCTTGATATAATACGAGATAATATTATGAAAGCAATACTTAATGTTCAGTTACACATGTCAAATATTTGACAAAAAAGACGTAACCACTAAATAAACTATGTTTAAGCTCTTTTATTTATCTAAAACACTATACCTTGAGATTAATACTAATTTGATCTCCACGTAAGATTGTTATCTCTAAAAAACAAATCTTAGATATTATATTACGTGGAGACGACAAGCTAGGAATAGTTTGGTTATATGAAAACAACAAATTACAATTAACTTACATTTTTAATTGGAAATAAATTTTCGAAATTCGGCCACACTTTATACTTTTAATAACTATATTTTACTTAACTTACTTTTGAAAATCTCTTCTAACTATAAACAACAACGTATCTTAAGCATAAAATTTTGTATATAATTAAGGTAAATTATTTTGCATTAACTATAAGAAACATTTTCTAAAAACTGAATTCAATCAATATTTTTTTTGTAAATTTTTTATTTTAAAACCAAAACCTACATTTAAACGTCAAAATTCTTGCGCCATCCACCACCACCTGATTTTGTAAAAAAAAAAACAAAAACCAAAAATTTAAACAAAACTACCAACCCCCACTTAATATGGATACAAAAAAATCATAAATATTTTACATCAAAATCAAAACCAAATTTGCAATTGAAAACTCAATTCATTAAACCTGATTTTAAAAATTACCAAAAATAATCAAACTTGAAAAATAAAAACACACACCATAAAATAAAAATTAAAATTAAAGAAAACCACCCGATTTGGAACTAGAAGGTTTATTTAAACGTCATTTTACAACAGTGGAATTTTTCCAAGGCACTATTATGAATCCCATCGATCTACAAAGGGTTAAGGTAATAGTCATTATTTATGTTGTTTCTCTTCCTAATCTATAACTATCAATTAAACTATTGTTTTTTGTGTATTTTATTTAACATATTTTATCAAACATAACTATTCTAACTCATAAAACTATTTAACTGTATTCACCACAAAATAAACATAAAAAAGAGAAAAAAAGTTAACAAAACTTGTTATTAAAAAAAAAAAAAAAAAACCAAAATCTTTTCATTTTTATGTTGTCGAAATGTTAAATTATTACTATTAATAAAACTATTTAAACAACAACTACTACTTACCAGTCCAACACATTTAACAACATTAAAGCTCACTGAATACTATATTTACAATAACTATTACTATTTCATATTTACTAAAACTACTACTACTACACATTTACACCAATTACATACAACTACATACATATGTATTTACTTACTATTTATTATACAATAGAATTTTGTTTTTTTTTTTTTGTTTTTTTTTTGCGTTTGTAAACTTTATCTTCTAACTACATATGTATAACTATAACTATTATAAAATATTTTTGCTGCCAATTGCAGTCAATATAAAAAGTGCATAAAAGTTTTCTGTTGCTTGTTTTCAAGTAATAGACAATTTTCTTGAGAACTTTTAAAATTGTTACTTTATTATTGATTTCTTTTACAAGTACAGCTACTACATACATTAGTACATTGTACTTTTGTAATTTTATTTAATATTAGCTTTTACTTTTCTTCAATACATTTCAATTTCAACATTTACATCATTTACTTTGCTGAGAAATATTCTGAACAAATTTCAAAATTACATACATACATACATACTTAAGCTTATTGCTGTTGTTGTTCCTTTTCTTCCATTTCTACTTCTACATTTACTTATTCATTTTCCTTTAAAACACTTTACTTGACTTAAAATTTATGCTAATATTAACAGAACTGTCTTAAGTTTAAATACATGAAAAAACATTAGCTAAATATATTGATAAACTATTTGAAATTATATTAAAAGGAATGTATTTTAAAAAAATGCTTTAGAGATATATACGTATGTAATCAGATGTGTAATTGGATGTGCAATCAAAGGTTAGATAATAAAATTATGGAAACTATTATAGGAGTTTTTATTATATTAAATTTTAATAACTTTCGATATAATGGGTGGTAGTATTGATACCGCACGGAAAGAAAAACTAAGCGGAAAGAAATATCGATCGATATGTAAAATGTAATTATTCATTCCTGCGGCATACCGCAATACTATCTGTAATTTGTTAGCCTGCATTGAGAAAACTATTTCGTTGTGACAGTTGAATTTGCTATTTATTATCGATTTTTCTAGTTGTGGCCGCAAACATGACTTTCTCTTGTTACAACTGAAAAAGTACAATCTAGTTGCAAGAAATTCGTTTGCCACAACCGAAATCTGTGCTCCCCGTATACTGATTTTGGTCGTCTATGTTAGAGGCAATTTCCTAAAAGCAATATTCACTGCTGTGAAACTTAAAAGCTACTTTATATACAAGTGTGGTAAATTCCCAAGCCACAAAATATTTACATAACATTCAGTACTTATATATATTAGATTGCTTTAATACTAAATGCAACCATGTTGCTAAAACTTAAATCTAAATGGTTACTTTCAACAGTCTATGTATCTTGATGACTATAGGTCCATATAACATTTTATCGAGTTGAAATTCGACACAAAAAATCCACATACACATTGAAATCATATTAACGAACTTTATGGTAATCGGTCCATTATTGGCTATAGGTTTCATATAGGGACGAATTCCAAAAAAATCCCAATCGAACTGAAATTTTACACAAATCAGTTGTATGTAAGTAAAAATTTTATTATTTGATTTTGTAAAGGTCAGTCCATAATTGGCCATAGTTTCCATAAAAAGAACGCTAAAATCATTATTGAGAACTTAAATTTATCATAAGACTCAAATGCAGTAAAACATTTTATGATGATTGTCCGATGATATACATATAATACCTTTAAATCTTATACGAAGGATCCGAATAATAAAATAATACAAAATGTAAACCTAATTTTTTCCAAGTATGCAAAGATTACTCTACTGCTCGTGGTTATACATATAAGATTCGGCACAGACGAATATAAACTCTTACTTAAGTTTAACTTTTAATGAGTTGTTATAAACGCAGAAACTTATGTCATTACAGATTTTGCACATGCCCATAAGCAGTAGTTTTCTACATCAGCTCTACATCAGTAATCATCAAATAATAATAGGATTAGTAGTTAGTGCGATATTTTTTAATAAGTCAAAATTTTATTTGGGAAATTTACCAAATTTGCTGCATTCCTTTTAATATCTCATTTATTATTTGTGCCTACGAGTACTGATAGTGTTAGGGCTATAAAGATAATATTAAATATGTATAGTGTTAAAGGAAAACTAAATTATAAAAAAAAAAACATTTTATGAACTCTATAACATGATTTTTAGAGGAGTTACTCTGTAAATGAATTACAAAGTAAACTTCCAATACACATAGGGATAGGTCTGAATGTAAATGTAAAACGATTTGTATTTCTGATGAATGTATTGAGAATATTGAAATATTTAATATTTATTTATGTATGATGTATATATGTCCGTATTTATGTATTTAAAAAAAAACTTGTACAATAGACTTGATCTTTTAGGCAGTTTTAAATTAAATTGGATTTTAAATCTTAACACTGTGAAAAGGTTTATTGCACTAGTTTCTTTTAGTAATATTAGTTCAATTCACAAACCAAGTTCAGTAGCAGTCTGAGTCATATGTAATTCGATCTTTTAATAGTATATGAATGTTGTTCGTTATTGCGATTTAAAAATGTGCTATAACACAACTTCAATTACAACACAAAACTTTCAACGTTTCAAACGTTAGTTTCAATTGAATTTATCTCTCAAGTGACATTTATTTCCCAAGGAAAAGAAGCAACTTTATTTGTGAATTGAACAGTTTAGTGTTAAATGCATAGTAACTTATAGTATATAATATTATTTAATATTTAAAATTAAACTTTTAACTATTTTATGAAAACACTAATTTTTTGTTTTTAAGTGTAAATAATTGTTTGTTTGCTTATAAACAGCATGGTAAATTATAATCAGCATGTTCTTATAATTATTTATATCTTAGATTTTGCTTAATGTGTGATAAATCATTATTCATATATCGAATTTTAATGCTATGAAGATTAAAAGTATTATTTAAAAACTAAAATTTAAGTTTTCAGAACATTTAAAATAATACCAACACAGTTTGCTCTAAAAGTTTTTTCAATATAGCAAAGTAATGAATTTATATAGTCAGAAAACCTTGTTTAAGTAGTTGTAATTTTGCGTCAATAATTTTTGCAATTGCTTCAATTAAATAGTAAAATCATTGCTAAAGCAACTATTCATATTCTTAACATTCGTTCATTTTACTAGAGATTAGCCATAAGGTTTGTAGTAGGTTTCACATTCTCTCTACTATGGTGCCATGTAAACATTTATTTGCCCAGCAGTCATGGTGACTGTACCCGAACTAGTGACGTTACCTTCCAATTAGGACACTACTACCAACCAACCAACTTACGAACATAAATGTTTTTTATTAAGAAATATTAGCAAAAATATATAACAACTTCTAATTCCAATAAAGTTATTGTAACAAGTAAAAAAGTATAGTCGGTCAAGCCCGACCATATAATACCCTACACCAAGTTTATCAATAAAACAGTTTTTCAGAAATGATCATTATATGGGAGATATAACCTATTGTGGACCGATCATCCAAAAATTTAGTGTCATGATGTCTGTGAATATAAATATTATGTATGTTGAACTTTATCTCGATATATGTAAATACTTTTAAAAGATTTATGGAGCTTAAATTGAATTACATGGGAGTTGAGACTAATTATGGACCGATCATCATAAAATTAGACCATATTATTTGTTTACATATGAAATATATTTGCGTTAAATATTATTTGGACACCAACATTTTTGAGAGAGTTATGCTCTTTAAAGTGATTTTCGGAAGTGGGCCTTATATAGGAGCTACGAGTAATTATGGAGCGATCTGCACAAAATTTGTAGATGTGATTTGGCTTTATTTACCACGCATTTGTAATGAAATTTGTTTGGATACTTGCATAATTCAAACATTTATGATCGGTAAACCCCAATTTCGGGAGGACATTTGTATGGGGGCTAGGTGAAATAATGGACCGATTTCCACCAGTTTCAATCCCATCCATCCTTGGGCCGAAAAAATATGACGTACCAAATTTTATCGAAATTGCAATCTGTACTCTGCGCACAAGCTTTACATGGACAGCTAGCCAGCCAGCCACCCAGCCAGACGGACAGACGGACATTGTTAAATCTGCTCAGAAAATGATTTTGAGTCGATCGGTATACTTTAAGGTTGGTGTTCGACCAATATTTCTGGGCGTTACAAACATCAGCACACATCCAATTACCCTCCCCACTATGGTGGTGTAGGGCATAAAAATAGATTTAAAATTAATTTATTTGCTGAGATTTTTATACGTTCATTGTCTTTCTTCTTAGATATTAACATTTTCGGTACGTAATTTTATATTTTTGCACTTCCTCTTTTTTTTTTTTTTTTTTTGCAAATTTTGTATAAATGTATGTATAACTAAAATATAGTAGGTATTATTGCTGGACCAAACTAGTCATTGTCATTACTGTTTACAGTGAGCCAGTTATCTCACCAGTTCCGTAAATTGTTAAAATAAGAGCTCTTTTACATGTTATTTTAATTGACCCTTAGCAGACAAAGTTGTCACCTCATACGCCTACTAGATACAAAGAAAAGAGGACATACAGTCAGAGTCAAAGTATACAGCGAACAATAGTTTCTGTGAATAATAATATGTTTAAAAGAAGTCTATAACCTGGGTTCTACATTTGTAGAATGAACTGGAAGTGAGATTTTCATTAAGTTTGTACTCTTTGTGTTTGTCAAAATGATTTAAATAGTAAAATATCATTTTTAGTTTAGTTCATCGTAGTGTAAAAGTTTCACTCATTTTCTAGAACACCGTGAAATTGTCCATGTGAAATTGAAAACGAATTCAGTTTCACTTCGTAGTGGAATATAGAACATAGGCAAATATTTTTAAAATTTATTAAAATAAAAACGTTTCAGATAGTAAAGAGTTAGTAAATTATTTAAGAAAACAAATGACACATGGCAAAAGTTTTACCAGTGTAGGTTAGAGATTTAATAGTGTTGCATAAAATCAACTCAAAATCTCTCGCAGATATTGCTAAAATTATGAACCAACGCCGGTCAACTGTTCAAAAAGTTATTGAAAGTAAAGCTCGAGGAAACACCAAAATTGCAAAACATACCACGTTCTCTAACTGATAATGAGGTGCTCAAAATAGTCAGAGACGTCAAGAAAACTCCAAAGTCTAGCACAGTCAAAATAGCTGTAAACTTTTCTAAGACACGCGGTGACCCAGTAAGCGTATCGGCAATTAAAAGACGGGTGACTGATAAAGGACTTCATCTAAGTGTGCCTACACTTTCCAAAGCTTACTTAACGTATTGTTAAGAAATAATGTAATATTTAGCGATGATAGTAAATTTGAGAAATAGTGAGCTGCTTCCACTGAAGCTTAGTGCTACAGTAAAACATGGAGGCGATTCTTTAATGGTTTGGGATTGTATGTTAGCTGCAGGACCAGGTAATCTTGTATTCATTGAACATACAATGAATGGCTGACTCTATTTACAAATGGTAAAGGAAAATTTGAAAGTGCTGAAAATTTAGGTCTTGAAACGCCATGGGTCTTTAAGCAAGACAACGATCCAAAAAAACATCGCCAGAATTAAATTCCATAGAGCAATTGTGGGAAATTTTAGACAAGAACATCGGAAAAAGAAGCAATTTATTCAAAGACGAACTTCAAACAGTTTAAACGGAAGAGTGGGGCAAAATTACTATACTGGGTACACTATTTTTTTTTTTTACTAATTTTTGATTGCTTCTCTAAGGTACTTATTTTTTCTTACCACAAAATTTCCATGAATTTATACAATAATTTATACACAGTTTTATATACACAGTCTTAAGTATATTATTTCTTTAGGAAAAACTCAATATCTTTACTTTAAGTTATAAAATTAATTAAAAAAAAAACATTTTACCAAAAACAAATAAAGTTTACTAAAAGTAACTTAAGAGTTAAGAGATAGCCAACCTTTATTCTATTATATATTATATTTATTATATTATATTATATTTGAACTATTTTAAATTTCATAACTGGAGTTTGTAGAGATACATATAAAAGAATACATTATCATGACATTTTATATAAAAATTTTTAAGTTGAAGTAGTTGTTTGTAAAAATATTGTAGATATTTTTAATGCATGCTTTCTAATAATAACTAAATGTGTCTCTATGTGTATTTTTTATTTATTTAAATTTATGTTTTTTTTTTTTTAATTTCTAACCTAAAGCACATACATGTTTTTTAATTTGTTTGATTTATTTATAGTTTTGCGTATAAATAAAATGCTTTACAAAATTTTTAAAATCCAAATGGGCTTTAAATATATTTGACTTTGTGTCACCTTAATTAAAACAGAAAAAAAGAAGAAATAAGCTACAACTCTGTTGCATATTAAGAACTTGTCCCACACCCAAAAAAAAAATACCAAAGTTCGTATCAAAAGTAAATATGTATTCAAAATGCAACAAATACTCGTTATAACATTTTTAATTTTAGACTACATTTGTTTTTTTCATTACGTTTTATTAATAAATATCAATCACCAAATATCAAATCACTAACCGTCAAGAAAAAAATAATAATAATATTTATTATTTTTTATTCCAATATTAACAAACTGTTTAAAAAAAATTGTGTTAAATTGCCTTTTGACGTTTGTTTATTTATTTTTATTGTTATTTATTTATTTTTTTGGAAAAATATTAAGGTTCATGAAGCTGATGCCTGTTTAGTGCTTGCCAATAAATATTGTCAGGATCCAGATGCTGAAGATGCTGCCAATATTATGCGTGTCATTTCAATAAAGAATTACAGTGATGATATCAGAGTTATTATTCAATTAATGCAATATCATAATAAGGTAATAATAGAACATGATTTACTTACGCACAAAGGCCCACATGCAATTAGGACCCAGCTAAAAAGAAAAACGAAACAAAATTAATAAATATAAATAAGGCTCAATAAACAAAAAAATCATTATTTAATCATTAAGCTAGAATTTCAAAATTTCTAAAGAAACTTTTTTCTTTCTTTATATTTTTTTATTTCTTAAAAGAATTGCTGTGTAAATTTGTCTTTTAATTTTGTGGAGCTAACTAAAATTTTATTAAAAAATCTTGCCTACTTTTAGGGCTTTTTAAAAGTCCTGAATATAGGCTTAATATTTTTATTTTCTAATATATATTTGAACAAATTTATTTCATGTTTATTTTTATTAATATTTTATTTTTATTACAAATGATATTATTACAAACAATTTTATGAAATCTCTATATTTGATTGCGTACCAAAAATTACATATTAATGTATTATCGATGTGAGCCAGTATAGTAGTAAATAATGTTTTTGACAAATTACTAAAATATGTTTAAATGAAAGAATTGCACAAATTTTGAAAACCACAATCGACACATGCTAACACCAATTGAATAACAGTTTAACTCATTGTAGGGTTGAACTAAAAAAAAAAAAAAATTGTAACAAAATTTCATAAATTCGTTAAGCACTACCCCTACCCTTATTTTGGTTTAATTTGTAAAATTGGTGGATATTTAAAATAAGATCGGTAATGATCGATTTTAAATTACCCTACACCAAGTATTTGCTCTTCTACTGTTGTAAGCTATCTAATGACTAAGCTAACTTTGATCTGTTAAGTTGAGAATCCTTTTAATTAGAACTGTTTATTGAGTGGAGTATTATGTTATTGATCGAAATAAATCAATAAATTATTTCCAGTTGAAATGTCTATCTATTCCCGGAACACAATTTATGTTTTCTCAGTCCGTATTTTAATATTAACAGACTGATACCAGATTCATTTTCAGAATGACGCGTTGTGAAATCCTAAATTTAATACACGTACTGTTAATTATTTAAACTCTTATACTCTTGACATAACCACAACTAAGAATGCTGTGAATGGTGTGGGGTGTCTACAACAAAATTAAAAACATTCTCATTATAATTCTTCCCCTGTCCTTATTATCATTTAACTACCGACTTTCTTTCCCTCTAAAATTTGCATTGGCCATCTTTTTTAAAAGTTGTACATAAATTTCAAACAAAAATCTATGATTATTACATTTTAAAATCCAAAATCTCTTTTTATTTCAAAATTCACGAACAATATTCGTTACTCGCAATGTGGGAAACGGATTACGTTCACCATTTTGAATATCTTAATTCTGACATCAACTTAGTAATCAAAGACACGATCAATGTGAGTCATAAGTAAACTTTCCTACGAAGTTTATGAGACTTTACAATTTGTTTGGTAATAAAATAAAACTAAAGTTATTTATCACTTGGCCAAGTAAGAAATGGATGTTGCACCTATTTTGTATGAATTACTAATAGTTATGAAGCTATGTACATATACATATTTCTAATACCATCAACATTTTTAATAAATCTCCAAAAAAGAGATTGTGTTTTGGGAAATATTTTCCTTAGTTCGGAATTTCTATAGCAAAAAATGTTTTCACATTCCTTACACATACGCATATTTAATACTTCTTTTTATCCCCAGCAATTTTATTTTAATAGATAAAAAGTGCTTCTTTTAGGAATATATTTTGCAAAATCTACCAACCAATTTTTGTAAAAAATTTGTTTAAGTACAAAATAATATACTACAAAATTTGTAAAACATTTTTTTATTCAATGAATAGTAGTTTTTTGCTATAGAATGCTAATTTTCTATATAGAAAGATGTTTTCTGTATAAAAAATATTCAAGTTGTTTTATATATAGAAAATATTCAAGATGTTTTCTGTATAACAAATATTCAAGACGTTTTCTTAATAGAAAATATTCAAAATGTTTTCTGTACTGAAAATATTTAAGAAGTGTTCTGTATACAAAATATTCAAGATGTTTTCTGTATATAAAATATTCAAGTTGTCTTCTGTACAGAAAATATTCAAATTGTTTTCTGTATTATTATATATAATACAAAAAAATATAAAAATATTATAAATATTCGATATGTTTTCTGTACAGAAAATATTTAAGAAGTGTTCTGTATATAACATATTCAAGTTGTTTTCTGTATAAAAAAATATTCAAGTTGTTTTTTGTATAGAAAATATTATGTTGTTTTCTATTTAAAAAATATTCAAGACGTTTTCTTAATAGAAAATATTCAAGATGTTTTCTGTAAAGAAAATATTCCATATTTCTGTACAGAAAATATTCAAGATGTTTTCTGTATAGAAAATATTTAAGTTGTTCTCTGTATAGATGTTTTCTGTATAAAAAATATTCAAGATGTTTTTTATATAGAGAAATATTATAAATATTCGAGATGTTTTCTGTATTCCAAATGTTTTCTTAATAGAAAATATTCAATATATTTTCTGTATAGAAAATCTTCCAGTTGTTTTCTGTATAGCAAATATTGTTTTCTGTAAAGAAAATATTCAAGTTGTTTTCTATATAAAACATATTCAAGGTGTTTTCTTAAGAGAAAATATTCAAGATGTTTTCCTAATAGAAAATATTCAAGTTGTTTTCTGTATAGAAAATATTCAAGATGTTTTCTGTATAAAAAATATTGAAGTTTTTTTCTGTATAAAAATATTAAAGATGTTTTCTGTATAAAAAAATATTCAGAATGTTTTCTGTATAGAAAATATGCTAAATATTCGACATGTTTTCTGTATAGAAAATATTCAGGCTGTTTTTTGTATATAAAATATTCAAGATGTTTTCTGTATAGAAAATATTCAAGTTGTTTTCTGTATAGAAAATATTCGAGATGTTTTCTGTATAGGTAATATTCATAATATTTTCTGTATAGGAAATATTCAAGTTGTTTTCTGTATAGAAAATATCCAAGATGTTTTTTATATAGAAAATATTCATAATGTTTTCTTTATAGAAATTATTCAAGATTTTTTCTATATAGAAAATATTCGAGATGTTTTCTTTATAGAAAATATGACAGATGTTTTTAATATAGAAAATATTCATAATGTTTTCTGTATAGAAAATATTCAAGATTTTTTCTATATAGAAAATACTCAAGTTGTTTTCTGTAAAGAAAATATTCAATCTGTTTTCTGTATTGGAAATATACAAGATGTTTTCTATATAGAAAATATCAAAAAAAAGAAATATTCCTGAGGTTTTCTGTATAGAAAATATCCAAGATGTTTTTTATATAGAAAATATTCATAATATACAAAATTTTTTCTATATAGAAAATATTCAAGTTGTTTTCTGTGTAGAAAATATTCAAGATTTTTTCTATATAGAAAATATTCAAGTTGTTTTCTGTATAGAAAATATTCGATCTGTTTTCTGTATAGGAAATATTCAAGATGTTTCTATATAGAAAATATCAAAGATGTTTTCTATATAGAAAATATTCCAGGTGTTTTCTGTATAGAAAATATCAAAGATGTTTTTTATATAGAAAATATTCATAATGTTTTCTGTATAGAAAATATTCAAGTTGTTTTCTGTATAGAAAATATCCAAGATGTTTTTTATATAGAAAATATTCATAATGTTTTCTTTATAGAAATTATTCAAGATTTTTTCTATATAGAAAATATTCGAGATGTTTTCTGTATAGAAAATATGAAAGATGTTTTTAATATAGAAAATATTCAAGTTGTTTTCTGTATAGAAAATATCCAAGATGTTTTTTATATAGAAAATATTCATAATTTTTTCTATATAGAAAATATTCAAGTTGTTTTCTGTGTAGAAAATATTCAAGATTTTTTCTATATAGAAAATATTCAAGTTGTTTTCTGTATAGAAAATATTCAAATTGTTTTCTGTATAGAAAATATTCGAGATGTTTTCTGTATAGAAAATATTCGATCTATTTTCTGTATAGGAAATATTCAAGATGTTTTCTGTAGATTTCCTCTATCCAATATCCAAGATGTTTTTTATATAGAAAATATTCATAATTTTTTCTATATAGAAAATATTCAAGTTGTTTTCTGTATAAAAAATATCCAAGATGTTTTTTATATAGAAAATATTCATAATTTTTTATATAGAAAATATTCAAGTTGTTTTCTGTGTAGAAAATATTCAAGATTTTTTCTATATAGAAGATATTCATAATTCTTTCTATATAGAAAATATTCAAGTTGTTTTCTGTGTAGAAAATATTCAAGATTTTTTCTATATAGAAAATATTCAAGTTGTTTTCTATATAAAAACATATTCTAGATGTTTTTTAATAGAAAATATTCAAGATGCTTTCCTAATAAAAATATTCAAGTTGTTTTCTGTATAGAAAATAATCAAGATGTTTTCTGTATAAAAAATATTCAATTTTTTTTCTGTATAGAAAATAACCAAGATGTTTTCTATATAGAAAATATCAAAGATGTTTTCTATATCGAAAATATTCCAGAGGTTTTCTGTATAGAAAATATCCAAGATGTTTTCTGTATAGAAAATATCCAAGATGTTTTCTATATAGAAAATATTCATAATGTTTTCTGTATAGAAATTATTCAAGATTTATTCCATATAGAAAATATTCCAGATGTTTTTTGTATAGAAAATATCAAAGATGTTTTCTATATAGAAAATATTTCAGTGGTTTTCTGTATCGAAAATATCCAAGATGTTTTCTGTATAGAAAATATCCAAGATGTTTTCTATATAGAAAATATTCATAATGTTTTCTGTATAGAAAATTTTCAAGATTTTTTCTATATAGAAAATATTCAGGATGTTTTTTGTATAAAAAATAATCCAGATGTTTTCTGTATAGAAAATATTCAAGATGTTTTCTGTATAAAAAATATTCAAGTTGTTTTCTATATAAAAACATATTCTAGATGTTTTCTTAATAGAAAATATTTAAGATGTTTTCCTAATAAAAATATTCAAGTTGTTTTCTGTATAGAAAATAATCAAGATGTTTTCTGTATAAAAAATATTAATTTTTTTTTCTGTATAGAAAATAACCAAGATGTTTTTTATATAGAAAATATCAAAAATGTTTTCTATATCGAAAATATTCCAGAGGTTTTCTGTATAGAAAATATCCAAGATGTTTTCTGTATAGAAAATATCCAAGATGTTTTCTATATAGAAAATATTCCGGATGTTTTTTGTATAAAAAATATTCCAGATGTTTTCTGTATAGAAAATATTCAAGTTGTTTTCTATATAAAAACATATTCTAGATGTTTTCTTAATAGAAAATATTTAAGATGTTTTCCTAATAAAAATATTCAAGTTGTTTTCTGTATAGAAAATAATCAAGATGTTTCCTGTATAAAAAATATTCAAGTTTTTTTCTGTATAGAAAATAAGAAAATAAGATAAGAAAACAAGATGTTTTTTATATAGAAAATATCAAAAATGTTTTCTATATCGAAAATATTCCAGAGGTTTTCTGTATAGAAAATATCCAAGATGTTTTCTGTATAGAAAATATCCAAGATGTTTTCTATATAGAAAATATTCATAATGTTTTCTGTATAGAAATTATTCAAGATTTTTCTGTATAGAAAATATTCAAGATTTTTTCTATATAGAAAATACTTAAGTTGTTTTCTGTATAGAAAATATTCAATCTGTTTTCTGTATTGGAAATATACAAGATGTTTTCTATATAGAAAATATCAAAGATTTTTTTTATATAGAAAATATTCCAGGTGTTTTCTGTATAGAAAATATCAAAGATGTTTTTTATATAGAAAATATTCATAATGTTTTCTATATAGAAAATATTCATAATGTTTTCTATATAGAAAATATTCATAATCTTTTCTGTATAGAAAATATTAAAAATTTTTTCTATATAGAAAATATGCAAGTTGTTTTCTGTATAGAAAATATTCAAGACTTTTTCTATATAGAAAATATTCAAGATTTTTTCTATAGAGAAAATATTCAAGTTGTTTTCTGTATAGAAAATACTCGATCTGTTTTCTGTATAGGAAATATACAAGATTTTTTTTTGTATAGAAAATATTCAAGATGTTTTCTGTATAGAAAATATCCAAGATGTTTTCTATATAACAAATATTCACAATGTTTTCTATATAGAAAATATTCAAGATTTTTCTGTATAGAAAATATTCCAAATGTTTTCTATATAGAAAATATTCAAGATGTTTTCTTTATAGAAAATATTCAATCTGTTTTCTGTATTAGAAATATACAAGATGTTTTCTATATAGAAAATATCAAAAAAAAAGAAATATTCCTGAGGTTTTCTGTATAGAAAATATCCAAGATGTTTTCTATATAGAAAATATTCCAGGTGTTTTCTGTATAGAAAATATCAAAGAGGTTTTTTATATAGAAAATATTCATAATGTTTTCTATATAGAAAATATTCATAATGTTTTCTATATAGAAAATATTCATAATCTTTTCTGTATAGAAAATATTAAAAATTTTTTCTATATAGAAAATATGCAAGTTGTTTTCTGTATAGAAAATATTCAAGACTTTTTCTATATAGAATATATTCAAGATTTTTTCTATAGAGAAAATATTCAAGTTGTTTTCTGCATAGAAAATACTCGATCTGTTTTCTGTATAGGAAATATACAAGATTTTTTTTTGTATAGAAAATATTCAAGATGTTTTCTGTATAGAAAATATCCAAGATGTTTTCTATATAACAAATATTCACAATGTTTTCTATATAGAAAATATTCAAGATTTTTCTGTATAGAAAATATTCCAAATGTTTTCTATATAGAAAATATTCAAGATGTTTTCTTTATAGAAAATATTCAAGATGTTTTTTGTATAAAAAATATTCAATATGTTTTCTTTATATGAAATATTCAAGATGTTTTTTGTATAGAAAATATCCAAGATGTTTTCTATATAACAAATATTCATAATGTTTTCTATATAGAAAATATTCAAGATTTTTTCTGTATAGAAAATATTCCAAATGTTTTCAATTTATATATGCAAGATGTTTTCTATAGAGAAAATATTCCAGATGTTTTCTGTATAGAAAGTATGCGAGATGTTTTCAATATGGAAAATATTAAAAATGTTTATAATATGAAAAAAATCGATATGTGTTTTGTATAGAAAATATACAAGATGTTTTCTATTACAAAAATATTCAGAATGTTGAAAATGTTAAAAAATACTCTTAGGTATTCAAGATGTTTTCTATATGGAAAATATACAACATGATTTTTGTGTATATAAAATATTCACGATTTTTTTATAGAGAAGGTAGCAGTGTATACGTTTTCTGTATATAGAAGTCATAAATTCATAAGTTAAACATATAGAAATATGATATGTATTTGAAAATTATACTGCAATTTCTGCATAGAAAACGTTTCGTTTTTTGCTTACACATACATTATGTATTTATTTAGTTCTCTATAGAGAAAAACACTTTGTGAAATGATTCCTATATTTCATTTTGCTGTATTTTTCGAACTAAAATTTCGCATGCCTTATAGCTATTTAATCAAAAAATAATTTATGAAATTTTGTCCATAGAAAAATTTATATAATTCATAAAATAGCGAATATGTTGTGACGACAAAGTAAGTAAGTAAGTAAGTAGTTTATAATTTGAGAATGTTTTTCTTCATCAATATACATAGAACAGCAATTACATTTTTTATATACTCTACTTTCAAACATAATTAAAAAGTATTTATTCAACCATGCCATATTATTATAATTACAAATACAAGTTTTGTATTTAGAAGAACCTGTAAAAGCGTAGCTGTGTCCTGACTTATGTAGACCAGTGTAAATTATTTAATCAAATTATAAATGCATATATAAATTGGACACGCTGTTTTAACTTTTACTATCTCACATAGGCTTATCTCTTAAATATTCCATCGTGGGATTGGAAACAGGGTGATGATGTCATTTGTTTGGCTGAGTTAAAATTGGGTTTTATCGCACAAAGTTGTTTAGCTCCTGGATTTTCTACAATGATGGCGAATCTGTTTGCTATGCGTTCATTCAAAACCGTAAGTTTATACAAATTTTATTTACTTTTATTATGGCATTTTGGCTTTTATTTCAACAAACTTTAAAGAGATGAAGCAAAATAAAAATGAAAAAACAACAACAAGAAGATTGTTTGTAATTTAATGAAAAGGAGGTTTAAATAAAAGATGCCTTTTAAGAAAACAACACAATGTGAAACAATGGCTGAAAGAAAAAAATAATTAATCATAATTTAATAAGTTAATGTTATAATAGTATTTTTTTTTGTTATTGTTGTATACAAATTCTTTAAAATTGTTTGATCTATACTATACTATGATGTAATATTGTGATTGATTTCAAATAGTCGCCAGACATGCAGTCTTGGACAAATGATTATCTGCGTGGTACAGGCATGGAAATGTACACTGAAACCTTGAGTCCTACATTTATTGGAATACCATTTGCTCAGGCCACTGAGTAAGTTTAAACATCCAGGATGTTTCCTTTCTTTTTGTTTTTCTTCTACATAGAAAATATGTTCAAAGAGAATTACACGTTGCTATTTTATAAAACAATCAATAATTAAATTATTTCTGTGGAAATACTAAAATTGTTGAAAAATTAATAAAGTATTTGAATATTGTAAACATAGTTTTAAACACTCCATGAACACACTGTTATTTTTTTGATTTTTAAGTTTTATTTTTCTTCTTTTATATATCATATGTATTTTGTGTTGGTATTTTAAGTTTTCAAATTGTGTATTTAAAATTTGATTTAATAATTTGTATTTATTATGAAATTATGTTTGCTACACCATTTTAAGTTACACCTACACATTAGTTTGTATTAAAAATGTTTATTTCATTTTATTATAATTTTTAAGAACACTGTGATTCCTTTAAATTTGTTTTATTAAAGTTCTTTTGTTTGTTTTCAGTTAGTTTTTGTTTTATAAACATTAAATACTATTCGTATTTTTAAAATTTAAAAACAAAACATTTGAGAACGAAAAGAAATCTATATTTTTGTCTGTATTTGTTTCTTTTATAAGTGTTAAACCAAAATTGATTGCCTTCGATGTTGTGAAATCAGCTTTTTGTTATATTGCTCCAAAATTCTTTTAATGTATTTGGTTATAATATTATGTTTCTTATTATTCTATCATACATACATACAAACTAACTAACTACTACTTATCTACTTACATTCATCCATCCGTAATCTATATTCAATCATTTAACATACATTTTTTAATTGTATATAAAGTTGTTGTGGTAATGTAAGTTGTTTGCAATATCAATCTAATGTTCTAAAGTTTAAAGAAAGATTAATGAAACTTGCATTGCAAATTATGTGAGCCTAAGTTAAATGTTTCTATAAACCAAAGGAACAATTTTTTATTACGGATATTCGAGATGTTTCTTGTAACGAAAATATTCACCATATGTTTTCTATATATAAAATATTCTTGAATTTTTCTATATAGAAAATATTGTAAACGTGTTTTATATATGAATTATTGAAAAATGTCAATTGTTATTAAATTATTTATTTAAATATGTTCCAAATTGTTTATGAAAAGGGTGAAATAATTGAAATAAATTATTCTACGATTTCAGACCTCGGATACGAAACAAATTTCATTACTATAACAACGCCTAATTTATTTATAAATAAATATATATTTATGTTCTTATTTCGAAATATGTGTATTTTAAAAAGAAAACAACAAAACCAGACCAAACCAAACAAACAAATATATAAACAACGTTTATAAAAAAAAAAATAAACAAAGGCTACAAAAGTATTTTTAAAGCTTCATAGAAATGTTAATTAAGCCTAAAGCTTTTTAAGATAAAAAAACATATACATACTCATAAGTTTAATTACGTATAATTAAGTATGAAATGGAAATAATAAGTGTACCAACCAAAAAAAAAAACCCCAACCAATGCTAATCATTTCAAACCTAAACATGCCATATTAAATTAAATTTAATCAAAAAACAGTTTGTGGTTACAAGCAACCTGCAACAACGCCAAACCAAACCTCAAGGTATTTTAAAAAGACATCAATCAGCACTGCTGTCAGCACTAAAAACTTGTACTCTTTACCATTAGAGGCGACAAAAAATGAACGAAATTTCTTTAAAGTTTTTTTTTTTTGAATGATTAATAACCTCTAGACCAGCAACATAATAAAAGAAAATTCATTATTAATCAAAACAAAACAAAAAAAAAAATAAACCCAACTCACCAAATCTAATCTCAAACTCATTTAAACCTAAAACAAAACCAACCAACAAACCTTGTAACCTTTTTGAAATCATGACAAAACTTTGTATATTTAAAATTTCAGTCACCAGATACTCAGGCCTGGCAAAATGATTATCTTCAAGGTACAGGGTGTGAGATGTATACAGAAACCCTATCACCTTCATTTACCGGCATGACATTTCCACAAGCCAGCGAGTAAGACCCTTAGAGATGATTTGTTCAATTTCTTTTGTTTTTTATCTCTCTATATATGCATACATTGTTCCTACTATAATTTTTTTTTATAAAACCAAAACTCAATTACAAAAATACTTACAAGTCAAACATAAAACTATTGAAAGCAAAAGTTTAAATTAAAAGAAAAAAAAAGAAAAAGAACACGACTTGTTTGTTTTCATTTTTTTTTAAACAAATTAGTGTAAATAACTACAGTTTTCCCCCTTTTTTTATTACTAAAAATATCAGTAAATATTTACTTATTTAAAAAAAATACACCGTTTTGTTTCTTTAAAAATTATTTATTACTTTGAACAAACTAATGAATGAATTATTTTATTTAATTTATTACAAATATACAGTATGATGAGAGGGTCTGCGAACAAAGAAATTTCCAAGGTTTAATTTTTAATTTTTAAAATTTGATAATTCACTAATAAAAAAATAAAACTTATTTCTAAAATTAAAATGTTACTGGTTATTAATAGTTACAATGATAATAAGTGACTTAAAATTAGTTTAACATAAATTGTAAATTGCTGGACTTGCTTCATTGAAAGAGCTATTGTCATAAGACCTTCTTAACATACTGTATTTTAATTACAGTAGATGGAATGGAATGCATATTTAGTTTTATTTATCTAATAAAATAATAACACAGCAACAACAACAGTAATGTAATATAATAAAAAGTAATACAGTTCTAAAAAAAAGAAAACCTACAACAAACTACACTTTCGATTTTATTTTAGTTTTTTTTTTAACCTAAAAGCAACCATCAAACTATCAAACGAAACAACCCAAAAGCATGTTTTAAATGATTGCAAAACAATTCAATTTTTAACACTTTTTCCTCTCTCTCTCTCTTGTAGCAAACCAATAAATTAGTTTGTAAATATATACATTTAGCTGTAACTGGTATTTTTCTAACTATAATATTGTAATAACTATTTGTAGAAATAAATGTAATTTTTTTGTTATCTTTAACATCACTGCATGCTGACTTTTTTCTATCTACTTAATTTATTCATGATTTTTTTTCTTTTGACTTCCACACTCTCATGTGTTTTTTTGTTTGTTTTTTTTTTGCCCGTGTGATTTTTTGGCATGTAGCATGTTTCCAAGTACATATTGTGCATATATTTAAAGTAGTTTTGCAAATAGGTATATTTGTATGTATATGATATATAAGCAACTATGAAATATCAAATATTTTATTTACAACATTCAGATACATATCTATTTATCTAATAAAGACACATTTAAGCTTAGTTATTTATTATTATTTTGCCCCTGGTTTCATTCTAACAACATTATATTAATATTTGTATGTTTGTGTTTTTTTTTCTCTCTCTCTCTCTTTCCGTATCGTACCATTTTCATGGTTATTTTGTTTAGATTATGTTTTTCGAAATTAAAACTATTATTGTTGGCAATCGAAATCAAGGGCAATGAAGATGGAGCCGATAGTAAAATCTCTATTAATCCTAGAGGCGCTAAAATTCAAGCGAATACACAAGGATTTTTCATAGCACAAAGTGCAGATGAAGTCAAAAGGTATGTATGGTAATGTAGTTGGCATATGTTTTAAAAATTTTAATTTTAAGTATTAAAAAGTCCAAATTTTGGACTTAACTTTAACTTCAGGCAAACTTCATAAATTTATAACACTTAAAGGGGGTTAGGGTTGATTGATTACACTAGAAACTCTGATTCTAAAACATGAAATTTATTTAATAATTTTGAATGAAGCAATAAAGTTTCATTACAAATCTATAACGATTTGTCTGCTTTGTTTAAATATACAGATAAATAAACAGAAATTTCTAATACAAATTATCACCAAGTTAAACCAAAATTACCCTTAGTATTGGAAAGTTGTAATACAAATGTTCGTTAACCTTTCGTCTTACACACGAGTCTGACCAGACCTTTTTCAATTTGAAATGTTATTATATACATTAGGGTGGCCCCGTTTATATGGAGAACAAATAAGGTATCGATGTTCCCGACTAATATGAAAATTTGATTCATTTTAAGACTACGTTTATTAATTTTTTTGTCCTGGGGTCAATATTTGGTGAGCTGGATCAAAGGATACAAATGTCCTTTTTAGAGATTTTTTGATTTTTGGTATCTGACAATCTCTGTTAACTCAATTCGTTAATGTAATGGGTATTAAAATAAAGTAAATTTTATAAACTAAAAAATGGGAAAAACCATTTGGGTTAAATTGCATGATGGTTATAATCAAGAAATTTCAACTATTTATTTAAGTAAATTCTATGAAAAAATAAAAAAAACACTAAAATTTTGTTTGAAATTTTCAAAATTTGTGAATTAAAAAAAATTGTTTCTTAATTTTTGATGATCCATTGAATGCGCATCTCAAAGACCTTTCATATGATACCAAATTTACATATAGTTCCCTTGGGGGAAGTGTGAAAAAAATTAAAAAACCTCTAAAAGGGACCTTTTTATCTTTTGATCCAGCTCACCAAATATTGACCATAGGACAAAAAAATTGAGAAACGTAGTCTTAAAATGAATCAAATTTTCATATTAATCGGGAACATTCGCAACTTTATTTTGGGACCACCCTAATATACATACATACATACATACATACATACATACATATATACATACATATTTGATACTTAGTTAGAGACTTTAAATTTCAGGTACCCTTATATAATTTAGTTCGCTATAAATATTTAAAAAATAAATCCTGGGAAAAATCTAGAAGCACACTTGTTCAAATATTTTACTGCACACATCACATTTGTAACACATCAGACCCAAATATAATATTATATTGTAAATGCTGTTTTTATATGTTTTTAGCTGTTTTTCATTCCTTTTTGGCCAGTTATCTATTAGTATTTATTTATATCTTGAAAACAAGGTTAGGTTAGGTAAATTCGGGGAAAAACCAATAAACATACTAGAAAGTAACTGCATCTAGTTAGTTCATAAGGTAGAAATTTTATTGAAACTGTCGTTACATTTTTCGCCACCTCTGCTTTATGCTTGCTTTGATGGTAATGAAAGTTGTGATTCCCTTTTTAACATATGAATATTTATTCATAATTTATTTAAACATTATTATTTTTAATTAAAAAAATTGTTTTTTATCGAATTAAGTACATGAAAATTGAGTCATGCGTTACAAATGTGAAAATTAAAACATGTGTAAGACGGAGGGTTAAAGAAAATTAGATTCGTTAAAGTTACCAAACATTTTTCACACAACAGGTCTAATATAATAATAGGTAAATCTATCAATGCACTCAAAGCTTTAAATCTCTGCTATTTATATTCCAAAATGTATGTATGCAGATCTTGTCAGTAATGTAAAAGTTTTGCCATTAACAGAACATGACGTATGATTGATATTTAATTATTTGTATATGAAAATAAAATATACGACATAGTGAACTACTAATGGACTAGAAAACGAAATAAAAACAAACATGAAAACTTGCAAGGCTTATTACATTTATGTATATTTATTTCCCCTTGATTACAGAGCGTGGTTCTATTGCAAAGCCTGTCATGAAGACATAAAAGATGAGACTTTAATTAAAAAGTGCAAATGTAAAAACTGTAAGTACACATTTTTCTAAACTCTTTTTTCAACTATTACGTTTTCTTTATTACTTACTCTCTCTCTAAATATTTCATGTATAATTTTATTTTGAAAAAGTTTTAATTTAATTTTTAAGCTCTTTAAAATGAAACAAAAAAAAAAACAAGACTTGAAACAAAGATTATTGATTTTGTTTAACATAAATTTAAGTAATTTAATCTAAGCAAAAAAAAAAACCAAAACAAAACAAACTACAACAATAATAACTACATATAACTATAACAAAAGTATAATATTACTATTATAATTTAAATAAGGTTTTTTAAGGTATTACAACAATATTTAAACAAACTATTTCTTTATAAATTTTTATTATCTTATTATTATGAAACATGTTGGCGTGGTCTTACCTTTTAACAACAAATCACAACTACGTTATCTACTACTCTACTACTACTACTACTACTATTCTACTATTTTTATCCTACTACAAAATAATACTTAACTGAAATTTATAAAAAAAAACAAACAAACTATGAAACACAATTGAATACAACCTATTTAATTCTACTTTTTTAATTCAATTTCATTTAAACAAATTGAATCGCTCGTTTAAACAATGCATTTTAATTGTAATGTAACGCCAAATAAACAGTGGCAGTTCAGCCCCGGAACAAGTTTGATGATTTAGGTAAATCCGCAAAAGTTAAATTAACAAAATAAAAAACAACTCAAACTAAAATTAATTTTTTTTTAATAAACCAAAACAATTTAAATCTAATTTTAACAATTACTAACCTGTTTTATAACAAAATTAAATGTTAATTTATTTGTGTAACCTAAAAAAATATATATTATTTACCCACCACTACCGCCACCAACCAACCCCTTTGAATATATTTATGTTCAAAATAATTTCTGTATAAAAGAATTTTTAAGTTTACTTTAACATTTATGATTTAGTTTTCTCAAAATATTAATAATAAATATTTCCTAATTCATTTTTATTTTCAATTATTACTACTACTACTACTACTATTATCATTGCACCTCCAGTGCTTTATAATAAAATATTATAAAAAAAAAATTATAATTTTGGTTGTGTGTATGTGGTTTAATTTTCAGTTTTCAAATAATAATTTTTGTTATTTAAACAAATTTTTGTTGCTTTAAGTTTTCTTTCGTTCTGTTTTTGTTCTGGACCCTCAACCCCCTTAATTAAACCTATTCAATTTCAATGAATTTCCAAATTGTAAATTAACTAAATATTTTACTTAGGTAAATTATTTTCATTTAGTTTTAAATTTTTGGTTTGAAATTAAACATATCAGTTATATTATTTTCATTTAAACTTCCAAATGACCACGAACATACAACAACTATAGAGTGTTGGAAGTTCTGTAAATAAGTTTGTGCGTTTGTGAATTGTTTTCCCTAACTTATTCTTTCTTAGTTGTAGTTTTCATTTGAATGACAATGAAAACGATAATTAAAATATACTGAAAAGTGTTTAAATAAGTGTGTAAGTTGTAAGAATTGTTATTCTATAAGAGGAATAATTAGTGAAACGTTAATATTCAACTCAACGATTCTTGATACGCTTCAATTAAGTATATAATTTAAATATTTTATGAAGAATGCGGTTTTTTATGAAGGTGTTTTTTCAGATTCGTTAATTAGGGAGCTTAGACGGCGAATAAACATATATTTCCGTGTTATTTATTTAACTACGAAACCTTTCAACATCGTTTTGTTGTTGATGATGTTTTCTTTTTGGGGTTTTTATAAAAAAATCGTTTTAAAAATAAAAAAAAAATCTTTTAATTTTTGAAATCGGTTTAATATAAAAAATTTGTTTTCTTTTATGAAAACTGCAGATTTTTATGAAGAAAAATTCGGTTTGTTATAAAAACTAGTTGTTTCGCCTTTTTATGAAACTATCGATTTTGAGTCGGTTTTAAAATTTGTTAAAGAAATAATCGGTTTCCCTTAAAAAATTCTTATAAAATTTTGATTTCCTTTTAAAAATTTGATTCCTTAAAAGAAACTTAATTGGTTTTATAACAAAAGTTCGGTTTTATGAAAATTTTATGCAAAAAAAAAATTATACAGATAATCTAAAGTATACAATAGAACGTGCAACATCTGGAGCCGCAATCGAATAAATGAGTATTAAAGACATTCCAAACTCAAAAAGCTACACAAATTATTGAAAATTTAAAAGTTTTTAATTTACAAATTAGAAATGTTAAAACTCTTGCTCAAAAGTCTGCAATATAAAAACTGCATATGACACATCTTTAAGATGTCAAGTATACGAATCTCAGAGCAAGCCAAGCCGTGCTCCTCAAACATGCTCGATAAATTTCGAGCAAAATGTATGTAAATATTTGTAACAAGGGAAACCATTGTTTAACACTTAACAGTTATGCTTTTGATTATTAGTACATGGTTGAAAATTGCATTAAAAAAAAAAATAACTTCTCGTATTCATGGCAGAGTTCAACAGTTTGATTGTCTCGCAAATGTTAGAGTTGTCATAATTCGTTTGCGTCGTCACAAAAATGCAGAGCATCACATATTTGAAGAAATAATTTTTTACAGCGTATTGTTATTGCAAATCCTCTTTAACATTGTTCTCTTTAACATATAACCTTTTAACAGCTTTATCCAAATGTCCTTTAAACACTTTTCAGTAAATATTTTATAAACTCCATAAAATTATCTCCAATTGTTAAGATTTACCTAATTTTATTTTGTTTGTCTTTTATAATTTAGTTTTCAGTTTTAATTTCTTTTCTTGCAAAATGTAATGAAGCCTGTACATTTTTTCTATAAATTATATTTCTTAAATATGTTTGTCTCTCTCTCTCTCTCTCCATAACTAATTCGCCATTTTAACTTTTGCTTTACAACAATTTTCTTTTTAAACGATATACTATTTTGAATTCCTTAACTTCCCCTTAAAAAAAATAAGGATATTTTTCTACAAACGCTGTATTTATTATTAACAAAATTAGCAACACACAACAAATTTTTTATTTAAGTTTTCTTTTTTTGTTATAAATAAAAAAAAATAAATTGAAAGTTATATTCTTTTGCACCAAAAACAACAATAAATAAGAAATTTTTTTTCAGTTATATTTAAAAACATGAATTATATACTCTACATATTACTCTCTCTATCTCTTACACTCTCTGTTTTTCCTCTCAGTCAATGTCTTCCGAAGTTAAATACAAAATTAATTTAAAACAAAAAAATCTAAATAATTGTATTTAAAATGAGCGCATGGAAACGATTAATTGCACCAGATACATTTACTTATAATCGTATAACAAATATAATCAAACGTATTCAACTACTTAACTTACCAGAATTAAATACATACATACATATATAATCGTTATCATTATCAAGCATTAATTCATATACAATTTTTATGGATTTTAAAGAGTTTATATAAAATTAATTTTACCGTTAACAAAAGTCCTAAGTAGTTAATTATTTAAGTCAACAACACACACTTGTAAAAAAAGTACACAACACTTAAATTTGTTTAAAAAGTTTAACGTTTTAGGTATGGATATATTATTTATGCAAAAAAAAAGTTATTTATAAAAATTATTTATTAAAAATTAGTTAGGTATGGGTTTTGAATGTAACACAAATTAAGGTGAAAATATGTACATATGTATATAAAAGGAAATTGGTCTTATTCTTACCTGAGGGTTACAGGATCACGTTTTTCCTTTCAAATTTTAATACTCTTACGTTTGTTTACTAATACATTCACACTTTTAAAACTTAATACGAGTATGATTTCAAATTCTCGTTCTAATTACGTGTTTGAAGTTCGCGAAATATTGAAATAAAATTTAAATTTTTTATAAAAAAGACCTAAAGCTTAATTACCAAAATCTTAATAAAAAAGGTCAAATAAACAATAATAAGAAATATATTATTTATATTTAAAATTGATACTATCAATCAAATACTAATTATATGTAGACCAGAATTATTTGACGCTGTCTTTAAGCTTCATCAGTGAGTGAGATTGTTATTCGATTATAATTTGTTAAAAAATCAAAACCAATCATATTGAAATGGCCTTAGCGTTTAAAATTGCATACAAATGTTGGGCTATTGCAGTATGGAGAAGTCGTTACTTTAATGAAACTTTTCAGCAAAATATAATTACGAAATAAGACCAATTTAATAATATTTATGTATTACAAAAATAATAAGCTTAATTTGAAGTTATGTTTTGTATGTGTATATAAATAAAACAAATATATGTATGTAGATTTTAAGAGAAAACAGCAATATTTTTTAGATACTTGAGTTCTTAAAGTAGACAAGTTATTTCTGTTTCATTAAATGTTAAAGCAGGTATTAAACAATATAATTATTAAATTCCCCAACATATCATTAATATCTTTAATCCTAAAAAATAATAACAACACACACATTTGCAAATGTAAATAATGATGTATAAATGTCAAAGTGATGTCTGAATATAACTCCTTCCTTCACCACGCCACACAATTCTCACGAACACATTGTGTAAATAACAATCATTTCAACGAATTACAATGTAGTCTAATATTAACCATTTGACATACATAAATGATAAAAATAATGTTTACATTTTGTGTTTTTTCCTACATTTATTTTCTTCTAGAGTAGTTAGAAAAAATTTGTTACAAACATTTCTGAATTAAGGTTAAAAAAATCGCAGCAAATCAGTGCCCAGTCTTTTTTAAGAGTTTTTTATATATAAACATATGTGTATGTGTATGCCTTTGCCATTGGCTTCACTACTAATTTAGCAAATAATTTAATAAGCATTTATGGATACAGTGGGATTTAGAAAATAACACAGAAAATATTATGGAAAATTTATAAAAAAAAACTAACACTAAATTAGTTTTCCTCCTAAATCCCACTGTGTTTAAGAGCAAAACTATATATTATTTAATTGTAACTGACATTTGGTATTGTAAATTTATTGTAAGTGTACAAAAACCAATCAACCGCTCAAAAATTCTATTAAAATCTAATATGAAATCCCCCACCAAAAAAATAAAAAATAATTTAACTTTTAAAATCAGCACCTGTTTGAAAATGTTCATAAACAATTTTGCAGATGTGGGCATGATAATGATGCAGACCGGAATGGTGAATCAAGGCATATCCTCAGTACTTAACCAAATGGAGGGTACGATTATTAAATACAATTTGATAGTTAACAAACATATTAATAAATATAAATTACAAATTATAAATAAAAAATTGAAAAAAACCAAAAATTAAAATGATAAATATTTGCTAAAAAAAAGTGTTAAAACTTAAACTTCCAAGCTCCTCCCAAAATTAAACAAATTGTATTAATATTTATTTAAAAGTAAAATATATCTATCTATATATTTTAAATGCTAACAAATGCTGCTGAATAAATCTTATTTGTTGCTGCTAACTTGAAAACTGCTAATTAGTTAAATTTAATGAAAGTAAAACCAATTAATTTATTTATTTTTGCAAAAATATTTATAATATTTTCAAATAATCCAAAAAAACAAGTAAAGAGTACGTCTTCCTCGGTATATGACAACAACAAAATGCTAAACCTCTTGAAAACAACGAGACAGAAGGTTTTATTCGGCCTAGACGAATATTTTATATTCTCCACCATTTAAATAATTTGATTTAAGCACACTGTACCAGTAGTTACACACTATTTTATAAAAGCCTAAAAGTATGCTAATGCTTTAGGTGATGTAATAATTGCAGTACTGTTTATTTTATGATTGTGATTTTTTATAGAAAATCGTGTGAATATTTCTATTTTCTATACAAAATCTTGTGTATTTTCAGTATTTTGTATAGAGAACCTTGTGTTTAACAGCATTTTTTGTAGAAAAATCAAGTTCAAATGAAATCGCTATTGAAAGGTCTTTCAATAAAATCAAATAATATAATAATGATCTTCTAACTGAAATATGTTTCAATAAAAATACTTGTAATTTATTTATGCAAAATAAAGAAAACATTTAACATTTTCTGAAAGTTGCACATATTTCATTTAATATTTTAGCAATATAAATATAATTTTACAAGTTCTACGACACTGACACGCTGAATACAGTACATAATGTTAATAAAAATCCCAGGAATTGACTCAAGTACTGGACGACACAGGCCCACTTACTAAACATTATCCACAAAGCAAGGTGGAGGATATACAAAATGCAATTCAATATATTTTCTATATATATTATTTTAAATATAGGTTCTAATATTTCTAGCGAAGGATTAAACTGAACGCCTTAAAGATTAAGAAACACGAAAGAAAATGCCAGCCAACTAAACCACCAAAAAATAATTGTATACACTAAATTTGTGTTTAAAAAATATTTAGTAAAAGAAAAACCCAAAAATTTTAAAATTAAAAACTGTTTAAAGTAGACTTAAAAATAGTAGGTTCATATAACGAAATTTTTGTTATACTTTTTGTTTTTAACTGAATTTATGTTTAATATTTTAAATATTTTACATTTGTGTTGTTTATGATTTATTTATTTATTCATTTCATGTTTCAAATACATTTTACAAATTTATTTGTTTATTTTATTAAAGAAAATGTATAAGCAAAAAAAAAAATTACAATCATGTTAATGAATTTACTCATTTACCTATTCACACAAATCCTCTATAACATTTATTTTATTTAATGACCCTACTACCACCTACCAACCTACTACTACTACAACTCAACTACAGTGGCCACATTCAGGAAAGGCGTCCGAGCCGTACAAATGGTAGGACGTGCAAGTACGTATAAATTCCAAATACAAAATTCATTAAAACCAATTTTATTTTAACGAAAAGAAAATAAATATTTTTTTGTCAACTACCAAAACATAAATAAACCAAAGCCTACACTAACATACTCTCTCTCTCTTACTCTTTATCTAACTGCAATTAAATGATAAAAAAGAATCAAACATGACATACTCACCTAACAAACATAATTTTCTCTATCTCTATTAAAACTCAGATCAGTGTCATAAGCACCTTACAAACCTAACAAATACTCAAACACCCCATACTAACCAAGAAAACAATACTTAAGCAGTAATTTAATTGTCTTTAATTAAATTTATTCTGACATTTGAATTATCTGTTTTTTCTTTTTTTTGTTTGTAATAAATTTTTCTTTCAATAAAAACAAAAAAAAAAATACCACAAAAAATATTAATATAAATCCTTACGATAAATCAAATTTAAAATAAAATAAGACAAATTAAATCTATTTTGATGTGTACTGTTGTAATCTTTATATATTTTTTTTAATCAATTGAAACCAAAATAAAACAAACATTTCATTTCAATACAACATTGTTACCATTTCCTTTTTGTGTGTTTTCGGTTATATATTAATATAATTTCTTTTTAAATCTCGTAATTATCTATCTGTATCTACATATTTATAAAAATATACGTATGTAATATTATTATCGTCAACATCAAATCTGTTTAATGTTTTTTGAATTATTTACTTGTTTTATAGTAAAATAATCGTTTGTAAGTTTATGTTTTTTTAAATCAGTTTATTATTATTTTTTTTTTAATTTTTTTTTTTGTTTAAAAAATGTTGTGTTTTTTCAATATTGTGTCTGTGTTTTTAGTGTGTACATAATACTTAATGTACAAAATGTAATAATTAATTGTTAATTGAAATCAAAATAACTATTTAAAATTGGCGTTTATTTATAACAATAAAAAAAGGGTCTGCAAGTAATTGGCCAGTATTCTTTCAAAATTTAGCAATTTCAAAAAACGACACGATTTAGATTGAGATTTTTCTAGTTTCTGTTTAGATTTCAAACAAATATTTCATTGTACTGATCGCGTTTTTACCCGTTTCTCGTTGATTTAGATGAAAACTACACACACTCACGATTACTACACTTTAAAATATAGTTGAAACTCCATTAGGTATTGATAAAATCTAACCGATATTGTTGAAAAAGGAAACTGTTGTTTTTTATTTAATTCACATACATTTTTTATTCAATAGCTTTTCCATCCAGTTTGTATTTCTAAATCCTTCCGTGGCGTTTCTTTTTACCAAAGATACCAAACTTTAGAAGGCTGTAAAATATGAAACTTAAAAGCAATGGGTCTGGTTTATGCTTAATATAATTATGTAGATTAGTGGTAAAAACAGATATTCGGTCATGTTCACTTTGTGCCGACCACTAATGTAGAATGTACTGTAATTTTTATAAAATCAAAAAAAAAAAAAATATCAAAAAAAAAAAATTAAAAACCACAATAATTTTATTTCAATCAAAAAAACTAAAATAACCATGACTACTATATAGATACCGTGTAAATTACTTGGAATTAGTTTTGCAATGACTGCTTAATTTTTAGTTATTTCCATGAGCACATTCTGTTTTTACTATTAACGACTTCTGTAAAAGCTAACTACAAGTGAGTTATTTAAATAATTACTTGTAACTAGTTTTAGTGATATTAAACTAATTTTACTAGCCTGCAATGCAATCGCTGTGTTAATATAGTGAAGTGCTTTTTTTACTCATTACTTGGCAATTTCAGTTCAAAGAAAAACAAAAATCAACCAACTGTAATCAATTAAAAAGTCCAGCAAAATCAGACGAACAAATTATCCAATCGCCGACTGAAAGACAGTGCAAAATACTGTCGCCTTTCTTGTCTATAGATTGATTTTTTAAGAGCATTCAGATTTGATTTAGACGGGTGCTGTAGCTTAATTGATTAGCGCATTTGATCATTAAGCATGAGTTGGCATTTGTAGCCTGGGTTCGATTCCCAGCCACTGCCACTCAAACAACATCAGTTTCTGATTATTATTAGTTTTCTTCTATCATAACTAATATTTATCACAGCGCCCTCCTTCGGTGGTATAGCATTCAAACGCCACCGAAGTAAAATAATTAAATAAAGGCTATGAAATCAAGCTGTAACATTAATGCGTCTACGCACCACCAGAGGCGCTGCAATTCTGCACTAAAAACAAACATAATGCGCAACTGCAGAGTGTGATATAAAAAAAAGCTTTCTTCTTTCACCACCTTTACTTCTTCAACTATCCCCTTTCCAAAGAAAGTAACACAAGTATATATATGCCTGAGTGTTACTTCAATTAAAAAAAAAAAAGATATAACCCTTAACAAAACCCCACAAAAAATATTGTACAGGCGTTTGCACGAACTAGGCGGCCGATTAAATTGAGCCCCAAACGTGAAATACACTGTCCATCGAACTCGTCTGTCAATTGGGCCATTGTTTCGCGTGACATGTGAAACCACATGTCAAACAAGTTCAGCTCTTCCATTTTGGGCAAACAAATTTATAATCATATCCAACTATGACAATTTTGCATGTTTACGTATTCATTTAAGCAGAAATGAGCTTCATCTCTGAATGTAATTTTTTGACCATAAAATGAAAGAAGTGCACGATGCACTTCCTCTACCGAGTATGAATTTTGATAAAAAAAAATTAATAATCTGCCAGCGTTGTTCGTTTGTAAGTCGATTCATGTTTAAATTATAGAGCAAACTGAACATGTTTAAAATTAACACGTTACACGAAAACAGCTGAGCTGTCAAAGCAGTCTTGCCAAAAAGAAAGTTGCTAAAAAATCATTCTTTATATGTCCGTCAAAGGTATTGATCGTCAAAGCTAAAGATTTAGAGAATATCATTTTGATTCAAATAACTTCTGCATAACAAGATTGAATTTATTTCAGTTCCCAAAATATAATATATGTACATACATATTAAATTTCTACAAATATCAGCTAAATTTTAATTTAAACTAATGGAGTTCGAACTTTAACTAAACACCTTACAAAACTACAATTTCCTCAGACATTTCAGCAATTTACATCAAAAAACCCTTTTGTTTCCTAACCATTACTATCAATTTTAAATTATACTTTTATTCTCCTTTCAAACTATTTCATAAAATTGTGTTCATTTACCAAAAACTATATTTACTAAAGTTATATATTCTTTCTTTAAATTGTACTTTTGTAAAAAAAATTAAAAAAAAAAAATCAAATAAAACAAAAAACGTAACGTCACGTCACGTAACCAACACATCACATAAAATTATCTCTGTAACTCCTCTCTACAAAAAAAATATATGAAAAACCAAAAATTAAAAAAAAAAATCATCTCCATTACCAAAAATCAAACTCTAAATAAAACTGCTGTTGTAATGAATGAATGAATGAATCAATGAAAAATGTATAGAAGATGAAGACTTCTACCAGACAAGTAAGTCACGTGTGCTGTTTTTTATTCTATTTAATTCTGTTCTTTTTGTCTCTCTTATAATTGTCTTCTCATATCAATTACTTTTATACTTTTTAGTTGGTTTGGTTTGGTACGGATTTTTATTTTCGAAATGTTTTCTAATCAAAACGTAATTAGAATTTTCTATAACATTTTCAATTATGATTTCCTTTAAAATTTCATTACATTCATAGAGTGTTTAAATACCAAATATTTATGTTTTACCTTTTCTTTTTAGTTTCATTAGTTGTCTTCAAACATTTCAGTTAATTTTTGAGTTATTTTAAGAAAGAAAATAAAAAACTACGTTAATTATGGTGTCAAGTTTGGCTTCGTACAAAAATGAACATGAAAATAAAAATGAAAATGTAAATCTAATCTTGGCTTTATTTTTGGTATTTTATATAACTATAAACAAAATAAAGTAAAGATTTGTTTTGACCAAATGTCTTACAAAATGCTATAATAACACCGAAATAACACAAAGAAAAACGGTTTAGTTTTATTTAGCAATTACAAAATAAATATCAGTTGCGTCCTAGACACAGTGTTTCAAAGCAGTTTAAGTCTTAGAAAAAGTGCTAACTACAAATAAATATTTATAAGTTTTGAAACAAATACTTTAGATTTTCAATAAACAGATTTTTTCTCTTATTCTAATAGCTATAAACAACATTTATCCTTAAATATTTTTGCATTAATTCAGAAATACAGTTAAGTAGAAATAAATGTTTGTGTTAATAGAAACAAATTATCTAGATTTACGTTTACGTTATAAAGTAGCAAAGTAACAAGACGAGGAGGATTTAAAGAATTATCAAATATAATAAAAGAAAAAATATTACGTTTAAAATATTAAACAAACTCTGATTTGTAGGTGTAATAATTAATAATAAAATTTTAAATTGTATCAAATTGTGTTACCCTTCATTTAAAATATTATACATTTTTTAGTTTCGTTGTATTGTAAAATATGTAAAATATTTTTTTTAGAAATTGTTTCCGTAGTCGCACTGTGCTTGCTCTGTCTTTTTTAATATATTATTCTAATTCTTACTCTATCTATCCGGTTACAAATTTAATTGACAGTTGTTTGTAACCTTTTGTAACTATTAGATTGTATGTATTTGTATGAAAATGTAGTTTGTCTTTTCCATTCTTTCTCAAAATGAACTTATATTATGTATAAAAAATTTTGTAATGTCTGCATGCTAAATTTTATTCTCTTATATTTCAATAATACTCGTTTTACTGTGTCTTAGGACTTTGTGTATTTGTTAAATTGTTTTCAGTTTTTGTCCAACCCTTTTCCCAAGTTAAATCCTTTAATTATTAATCCTTTGTCTCCCCTATAAATCCTCTGGTTTTGTTTTCTTCTTCATTTCGTTTATTATGATTTTTTAGAAAACTTTCTTGACATTTGACAAGTTTAAAAGTTTGCGTGAAAACTTAAGGAACTAAAAAATAAATAAAAAATATTACTTCTTTCGGTGCCTGCTAGTATGCAATATATTTTTACGATATCCAAAGAACAACTCTTTCCTCAGAAGTATAAGAAAATAAATGTTTATTTAAGTAATTTTAAAAGCGCTTAATAAAAAACTATTGCATTTTTTAGCAAAAATATTGCAAATAAATAAAAAATATTATTTTTTTGATGCCTTTTTGTATGCAACATATTTTTACGATATTCAAAGGAAAACTCTGCAGTTGGTCACTTCAATAATAACCTCCTGGCCAACGATGTCGAAAGATAACGTTCCTTTAGATAAGACTTAAGACACAAACTTGATTGAGTAAAAAAACAGATACGATAAAAAGTTTGTGTCTTAAGTCTTATCTAAGCGAACGTTATCGTTCGACATCGTGGGCCAGGGGGTATATGTTTATTTAAGAAAGTTTAAGTGCGCTTAATGAAAAACTATTGTATTTTTTAGCAACCATATTGCAAAACACAGCAATTATCTGAAGTAAATTGGTTAGATTAGAAATTAGGGCATTTTGTATTTGAAATGCAGCATAGAAAACTATCATCCCCTATCTTAAAAAATTTCACCGATACACTCAAGCGTGTTGCGTTTATGTTGTCTGGACCTTTTAAATGAGGGGTTATATTCAGAAATAAACTTAATCGGACAGTGTAGGGATAAATTTATAAAATAGGACGTCAAACAAACATCACTCTAGATTAGTTCACTGCATTCAAAGACTACTAAAGTAATGAACAGGCTGGCAATCTGGCCGGATAAGGATTTAAATGTTCAGACACTACCTTCAGAATGCTGACAATAGGTGACACAAATGGAAATCATGTTAAGAAACAACGAGATAAGCTGTGCAGAACTAAATGATAGAAAAATGAATGATCTATCTAAGACACCAGGTATCTCGTGCTATCTGATTGGAAACTTGAATGCGACAGGTTGGATCTAGTACTCCTACTTACCAGCATCTTGATCTAGTTTTCACATATCTTCTTGAACGCTGCAAATAATGGCACCAGGAAAAATGCCCCAAAGAAAAAAAAACCAAAAATGGCCCAAATGCTGAGGTCACATTTATTTCATTATGAAATTTAGTCCAAATTTTTTTATAAAAAATTATCACAAATTACACCAAAATTTAACCCCAAAGTACACAATCATAATTTCTTGGGCTCTTTTTTCAATATACGATTTTGGAGTCATTTTTATTCCTCTTAAAATGCAAAATTACTCCAAAGAAAAGTACATTTTTTAATTTTTCTAGTCAGTGTAATTTTTCGGGGTGATTTTTCGTTTTTTTAGGGCATTTTTCCTGGGCCCATTATTCGCAGCACCGTCTTCTTAAATGGGTTTGTTCCATTCAAGATGAAATAAAATAGATTCTGCTTGCATGCTTGTATGCAGTAAGCAATCAACAATCAAATTATGAAAGGGAGAATAGAAAATCCTTTTATTGTACAGAAGAAAAAAATTGTGCGATTTCAATAGGATGAGTTAATCAAGAAATTAGCGACTCTTGTTTTCCGCAAAATACTACGAGTTGAGATGAAATTTAAGAAGCCGGCACTCGTTCTGCATACTGACCTCAGTGTTTTCAAAAAGTGGAAGATCATTCTTGGTGCACGCTTTCCAAGTATTAAGGAATCCTAGTAACTGATAATATTGAATATTCAATTTAATGCCGATAAACATACCATCTGTGAGACACACGAAAGACTAGTTCTACATTAATGTTGCTGTAAAAATACATTTCTGAAAACCGATATTTATAACGTTAATAAATTTCACCAATGCCAGTTTCAATCCCTTCCTATTAAATAGTCGTGCTACTACTCCATTTATGCCTGGTAGAAGATTCAAAATGTTTTCTAATATCTTTGAATGAAAATTTTCAGTTACTAACTAACTGAACATTAGACTATTTCCAGAACAAGTTATTTCAAAACTAATTCTAAGAATGTTCCCGGATATTTCGCAAATATATTACAACCAAATAATAACAATTATGAAAACAAAGTTAATTGGCAGCAGTAAAAATTTTATAAAAATACATTTTCGTAATTTTAAATAATGTCAAATGTGTTTATTGATTCAAATTTCTTTAAATTATCACAATTATTATTAATTTCTTTTTACAAAAAACTTCCCATTTTTAAGTTGTTTATTTTTTCATTTATGATTTTCGTTTATTTACAAAACAAAAACAATTTCTTTTAATTTGAATGAAAAAAAATATAAAAAAAAAATTAATAAAAAAATGAAAAATATATATTTTATGTAAAATTTTTTGTGTTTCTTAAACTAAAACAAAACAAAAAATCTTAAATGAATATGCTGTTCAATGGAAATTAATCTTACAGATGATCACCATCCTGCACCCACTTTTACACCACCAGAACTACCGAAAAGGGTGCATGTGCGTCGATCAATATCGGGTAAAAATCATAATTAAATAAATAAATATTTCCTTTAAATAACAACATTAAGAAAGGAAGTTTTTTAGACATTTTACATTCAAAACGTGTTAGGAAAAAAGCGACAAAAATAAATATAAATAAATATAAAAAGTAAAACATTTATTTAAAATTTTTTAAGTTTTATACAATTTTCTTTGGCTTTTTTTTAATAAAATATTTAAGTTTTTAGTTTGGTTGTAGTTTATTTATTAAATTGGTTTTCTTAAACTCTTTTACTCTTAATTACAACTGTCTCTCTACGAATACCAAACATCCTTAAAAAAAAGAAATTCTCTCTATATATATTTCAGTTGCTCTCTCTCTCTCTATCTCTCTCTCTCTATAAATATACTTATATATTATAAATAAATTACTAAAATTAAAAATATTTAAACAAAACAATCTACGTGTGTATTTTGAAAAGCATGTAATTTTTATTCCCTTTTTCAACAAAAAACTTAAAAAAATACAAAAATATTTAAAATTTAAACAATGTAAACCGGAATAGTTAAAATTGTAAAAAGAAACAAATATCCTATTTATATTTATATATATAGAAATTGATCATCAAATATCATTTATAAAAAACTAAATTCTAAAATCTCTTCTGGCTTGCATTCATCTATTTAATATAATTTTTTTATGTTGATTATAAGTCTTTAAACTATAATGTTTAGTTTTTCTTTTCTTTCTTTATTACTTTTGTTAAATATTTACATTTGTTAATATTATTCTGTTGTAAAATTGATTAAATAAATAAATAGTTTTATTGAACCCTGTTCATAAGGTATTTCGTATTTCTTGGAAATAATTTGCATTTAAATGGCTTGTTTTTAAGTATTTTATTGTATTATTTCAATAATTTTTGGTTTTTTTATTGTTTGTATATACTTTTGTAAACAAAACAACAACAGAAACTACTACTAAATCCTAAATACTGTTTTCAAAAACCTTTTTCTAATAAAAAAAAAACTCCCAAAACCAACTAATAAATTAAAAATAAAAACAAATTTTAACACTTTACAAATAAGATGGCTGCTTGTGTAAAATATTGTATATTAGACATGTAGAGTTTTTCCTAAATAAATATTTTGTTGAATCAGTCATCTTTGCTAACATTTGTTTAAATAATGAATAGCAAAAAAAACCGTTGCATTAATATGTCAAATACACTGGAACAAAAATGTTTAAAAAATATACCTTTCTCTAGCTTAACTAATTTTGTTTTTTGTCCATTTATATTTGTAGAATATTGCTTCAAGTATTAATTTCTATCTTTTTTAATATTCTTGTTTATTTTATTTGTTTCTTCGCTGAAAATAAAAAGGTGATATAACCAGAGATCGTGAGGACATGAATCGTAAGTAGTTTGAATAAAATTTATTTATTTTGCTTAAGTAAAATTAACAAAGAATGATGTCGTTGAATTTAATAAAAAGCTGAAAAACATAATGTTTAATTGTACACAATTTGTTAAAAATTAACTTAAGCTAACTTTACATCTAACTTTAGATTGAACCCCTTATTTTAGATACAAACAGAAACGAACTATTATAGAATGTTATATTCGATAAATTTTAGTTACACCTAATTCTGTTTTTACACGGTAATTGGTTTCGGGAAATTTCGTGTAGAAAAAACAGTGTAAAAAAAGCCATTGATCGTATGCAACAAAGCTGATTGGTTCCTTAAATCTAAGACCTATAGGGCCATAACCATAGACAGACACTAAAGTCGGTTCTTTTTAAAAACAACTTTAATGTTAAAACCTACTTTTAATTATTTTGTAACTATAGTCAAAATTTAAGGTCGTTTTAAGTTAAACTGACTTTAACTGGGTGCAACCACATATGTTGAAAATTATTTCATACAAACTGTAAAGAAAAATAAGCAAGTGGCAGGTTTAAACAGCTGTCATTGATAATTAAAAAAAAAAGCAAATAAAATAATAAAATTAAGCGGGAAAATTTAAGAAAAGTGTTTGCGGTGGAAAAATGGAGAAGGTAAGATTAATATCATAATTAGGCTATTTTGGCGTTGATTTTTCAAACAGGAACAAAAAAAAAAACAAAGAGAAAGAGAGGCGAATTGGGATACTGCAGAAAGAGAATATTTGCGGGAGTGTAAAAGATTGCAACTGGATATTGTCGAACACAAAGGCAACGACACTTCTATGATTCTTACAAAAAAGAACACATGGAAAACAATCCGGGCAGGAAAACTAATGCCGCCACGAATAGAGCATCCCTTGCGTTTAAACACACAGCAAAATATTTTTTTATAATTGCTTGTCCACTGTTTAATTTTTTATATTTTATATTTTGTTTTTACTTTTTTTAATTTTTGTACACATCCAGTTTTTGTTCTTTGCATAAACAGCTGCTTGATTTTAAAGTGATGTTAAATTATTTAAAAGCAACTTCAGCTGGTTTTAAATTAAAAGTATGTTTTAGCGGTTAAAGTATACTTTAATACTTTAATACGTGTCTATATTTAAAGTAAAGTGTACTTTTTTTGTGACTATGGTTATGGCCCATAGAAATTAGTGAAAAAGAAGGATTTTTCAGGTTTGTAATATTAAATCACATATATGTACCTACAATGTGTTTTTACACAAGTTCATTTGATTGTATGCTCTAAAAGGGAATTCCCCTAAATTTGTGATCTGAATATATTTTGCAAAAATTAAATTTAAACAAAAAAAATTAAGCCCAAAAGATTTTGAATCGTCCTAAATGGAATAAAATCCTGTAAAAAATGTAAAATTTGTTTATTTTCAAACCATGTTTTATCAAAACCGTGTAAAAACAGAATTAGGTTACACAAATTATGTTTGTATTTTAGACAGAAATTTTCCCTAATGACTAGATGCTTGGCTGACTCCGATTTATAATAGTTTTGGGGTACTTGTCATGTACAGTAGCTCCGAGCAAAGCTCGTACAGCAAGATTTTTTCTATATTTCTCTTATTTGTAAGATAATTTCAATAGATACATCTAAAGTTTATTTATGGGATTAACATTGAAACAAACATTTTATTTGAATCAAATAGCAAATTAAGTTAAAATCAATCAATCAATAAGAGAAAAATTCTTGCTGTACGAGTTATGTTTGAAACTATTTATGTGGTCTTTGTGATGTTAAAGGTTCGGAACTGCTGATATAGGTTTTTGCTTATATCTCAGTAATCCTTAAATAAACCAATAAAACAATATTGGTTTATATGACACCCCTGAATGACAAGAAGTTAAATCGGCCTCAAAAATTACTGAAAATTGGGGAATTATAATAAACATTTCTGCTGGATTAATAGTGGAACAGGTAACAACAAATTCAGACCACCACTACAAATTGCTTGACAAGCCATTGGCAATTCGGTCTGAATTATCTCGTTTCGGTGCAACAAAAAATTTGTGTTTCGGCAGTTGTTTGAGGTAAATTTTTTGCAGGGTGGCCTGATTTTTTGTGAACAATGCTTTATACCCTTACCACACATTTTTTTTTTATTTTTTTTTTTTTTTTTTTTTTTTTTTTTTTTAAAACAAACACAAACTGCGAAGCTTTTGGCTTGTCTGCAGAAAACACCCAGAGTCTTTGGCGGGAATCGAACCCGCAACCCTCTGACTGATAGTCCGGCATACTATTGCCTAGTCTATCGGGGCACCCGATGATTTAAGGTATAATAAATAACCCAATAATATGGGAAATTGTTTGGGGAGAATATAACCAATTTGTTCGAGATTATCGCACATTTCAGTTTGTAACTTTTTTTTGGAAGAAAATGGTTTGCTGATTTTCAATAGCAAACAGCTTAGAACAATTAAATATATTTTTGAGGAATCACATTTACTTTGGTTGCGTATTCAGGACGTAAACATGCTTTACACAAACAGAGAAACCATCTACAACCTATGTCCAATAAACATGCCGTAATTTTTAATATATTTAAGTAAAATTTGGAACATAACTTTACATGCCAGCAAAAACTTCACTTAAAAATTTTGTTAATAAGTAATAGGAAATTGTCGACCAGACTAGTTACAAATCCACTAGAAAAAGTACTTTATTTTGTTTGTAATGTCCTTAATCTGTTATAATTTTGCCACTTTTAAGCGAAATTTTAAAAACTTATTTTTATACTTAAAAGCTTTATACAAATATGTAGTTGTAGACTGATTACAGCAAAATGTTATAGAATAAATAAAAAACTTAACAAATACTACAAAAACTTATTGCAAAATGATTTTTATTCATATAATAAGTTCTTTAAATCAATTTTTTTTATTTTATCTTTCACATTTGTCAAATATTTACTCAAAAAAGCGCAACCACTTGTTTTAGCAGAAATTGTTGTTGTTTCTTAAAAGAGTTTTGCAAGATCAAACAGCATCAAACAAATTAAAACCAAATATTTGTTATGTAATAAGATAAGTTTTTTTAAATAAATAAACGAGTTCAAATGCATGTGATTTAGTGCTTATGTCTTTTTCGGCAAATATTTGCCAAGTGTGACCGTACCTTAAGATATACATAAAGTAATTCTTTAATAAATAATTAGTAATACAAGAAGTGGCGAATAGAGCTACAAATGAATTCTGGAAGTCATTAAAATTAAGAATGTAAGTGAAGTATTTGCTGGGCTGTTTTGAACAAAGGTTACAATCGGTAAATGATTTTACCTAGACTCCTAACAAATATCCTCCAAGAATAGAATACAAAAAGTCTATACAAAGTCTATATAAATATACAGATAAAAATAGGGCCAAGTTCATTTTATTTTAACTTGCATAAAACTCTTATACATTTTGCTACAAGAATACTACTTAGCTCAAATATATTTAAATTATATTACTATGATCAAAAGTACCTTGAACGCCTGCATATAGGAAACTATAAAAACTATTAATGAAATACTATCAGTTTTTATAGAAAACAGTGGATAATTTAACATTTAGGACTCACGATCATCTCTCAATCTCTAATAAATGTTACCATCAATATAAAGAATTTATTGTTAAAAAAATTGAACTGCATAATTCTTTGTTAATATGTATAACATAAATTACAAAAAACTAACCAAAAACGTAATTTAACTTCTTGCTAGTACTAAATCGCCATACCCGACGACCGAATGGTTCAACTAGCATGGGACCAGGAAATGGAACAACAGCCTTACTTGCGGGCACCGTTAAACAGGTGAACAAGGTGAAACCAACTGTAAACAGACAACAAATAGAGGGACAAGTCATGTCACCATCCCAGTACAATCGGTGAGTATAGAAAATCTTTCATTAAACAAAAAATCTCAACACATAACCACGTTAAATTTATCAAAATAAAAGTAAAGAAATAAATAAAATACAATGTAAATGGATTTCTAACAAAAAAAATTTAAGAAAGCACATGTACAAAGAAAACGCTTAAATGTTTTTTTTTCTCTTTCTCCTATAATTTTCTTTGCTAAAACAAAAAAAAAAACGAATGTGATTTTAGTGCTGTCTTATCCAAAAAAAAAGAAAAAAATACCTCCAAATTCAACTGAATGAATAGTCCTAAAATCTCATTTTAAATAAAATTAAATAAACTGTTGTCATAATGTCTCATAGTATAAATACAACCATGTTATATAAACTACAACAACATTAACAAAAAAATACATGTTTATCTAAACTACAAAAACAATATGTAAAACTTTAATTTAAAAAATAAACAACAACTAATAATTATAAATAATGATAAATAATATTAAGTGTAATTAATTATTTGTGTTTTAAAGTTTCATTTTCATTTTCAGTTTTGTTTTTTCTTTTATTTTTTTGCGTTTTGTTTTATACTGCAATGAATATTGTTTAATTTCTTTAAAAGTTAAGAACACTGTTTTATATTTATTGATAATGCTGGAAGTGTTTCATAAACAAGAAAAATTTTTAAAATTATTTTTGAGATTTATCACTATAACCCATTGAATAATAAAAACACTATTTTGTGATTTATCACTCCCCCTTTAGATAGCTTATACTTTAACTCAAAGAAATGTTCAAGCAGCCGTCCTTAATTCCATGATAATTCACGATCTTGCAATGTCAGTTGCCAGACATCCATCATCAATGTTTTCTCTTAGAAGGATCAACGACCCCTCACCCCTCTAATCAAAATGATCATCAGCTCCAAATATGAAATTCATAAAAATCGCAAGATATTTCACTTCTAGTTCCTAAATTCCCATCTATTATTGTTTCAAATATAATTGATGCAATGTCTATAAGCAAATCTCCTAATTGCAATGATATTTATTATGAACAATTTTTGAGGATGTAAAAAAATTCATAAACAATTTTATGCTTTAAAAAAACTCGATACATTTTGCAAATTGTTTTTAAACGAAATCATCACAACGTTTTTCTTGTTCTGAAGCACTTCCAAATATGTCTTCTATGGTTGCAAATTAATATATTAATATAAACTTTAAACAAAAAAAAAACAGTAAAATTCATTTAATTTAGCTTAAAACAAATAATAAAACTAAAACATTAAACAAAAATCTAACAACATTGTAAGCAATGCTTAAAAACGTATTTTTTCTCTTTAATTCTAACGGTTTTGTTTCAGGCCTCCCGAAAATGAAGCTAATCCTTATGCGGGCTATCAACTTGCTTACGAAGTTAAAAAGCTCATGTATGCGTCCAATATTAACTTTTTTCTAACTACTCTATAATTTCATACATACTTAAACTACAACTAATATTACTACATACTAACTTACTACTTACCTACTTACTTTACTTTACTTTACTTAATACAGCCAGAGAAGAAATATAATGTTGTAAATGTTTAACACAATCATTTCAACATTTTTAAAATTGTTTTAATACTATTATGGTCACTGTAATTATTTTTATGATTACGGAAACTATAATCTATTAATATAACCATTCGCATAATTATTGCATATCATATTTATGACTGCAGTAATTGTGTATATATGTATGTAGGTGTGTCCATGATGAATCATTACATCATAATAAGCTGTTCTCAGATAATAGTTATCATAATCAAAGAACGACATATTATGATATAATGATTCTTCATGAACATGATTGCTACAAACATACACATAATTATTGCATTCATGAGAATATTAATCCATACAGTGCCCATAATACTTTTACAAAACTTGTAAAAATCTTGAAATTATTGTGATAAACATGAACAACTATGTTTTTTCTCTGCGTGTACTTACTCTACATTTTGCTACATTCTTACTTAAATACTACTACTACTACTTCTACTTATTTTGTTACAAATTTATAAGTAATTTTAAAAAACAAATACAAAAAAGAGTTGCTATAACTACTCGTTATAAATTATCGTAAATTATGTATCTATCGTAATATCGTATCGTAAATACACTTTTTTCTCGTAATTGCGTACCACTTTGTTTATACGTTCTACATTTGTTTTGTTGGTTTTTTGTTATTTGAATTTTCAACTACATCATTTAAATAATAATATAACTATGTATTATAAATTATGACAATAACAATAATAATAATAAAAACTATTAATTCAAATTCATATACAAAAACAACATGCTACCTACTTCGTTGTTTAAATATTATTGTTATTATTGTAGTTTTATACTTGTGTCACTTTTTGTTGTGTGAATGTCCTTTTATTCTCCTTTCTACATATAAAGGTATATTATTAACTTTTATTGATTTTTGTTTGTTTTTTATTTATTTTTTTTTATTGTACTTATTGTTATTATTAAACTTCTTTCACTCTTTCTTCTGTGTCTTGTCTATTTACTTTATAAATATGTATGTACATAAATATATGTGTGTGTATCCATTATATGTATTCGATCGATTCAAATATTATCAAACAATCAACCAATCAATCAGTACATTATTGTCTGTAATTTTATAAAACTACACCGTACTATTATAGTGTTGTAATGTCATTTTAATTTTGTGCACTAATTTTGGATTAAATAATTTTCAAAACTAATTTGTTTATTAAAAAAATTGTTTTCTTGTGTAAAAACTTAAATCAAATATAAGAAAACATACATACAATGAAAACAATACCAACAGTTACACTAAATAAAGCTATTTTACATACATATATACATTTTTCTCTCTTGGCTTGAACACTCTTTTTTACAACAAATCGTTATTGAATCATATTTCATATTTCAGCATTCAGCATTTTTTACATCAATTCAATACATGTCTACATCGACGTTTGTGAAAAATAAAATTTATATATGTATATGTACTAAAATGTATGACCCCAGATGAAAATATTCCCAATTTGTTTCTTACATTTTATATTTGAACTAATGTATAACATTTAGCTTACAAAAATATATGGCAATTAAATTATTGCCATTGTCACGTTGAACATGCCTAATAATATTAGAGTATTTACTCTATATGTAAATTACATACATAAATTGCAACTATGGCCAATACAAGTGGATTTGTACTAAATAATTAAGGCATTTTATACAATCACAATGATGCGTTCTTCCCAAACAATTGAGTCAAAAGACAAGCCTCAATAAGTTAATAATTTTATAATATTTTAAAATATTTTATAGAACACAAATATATTTTATTTGTGTTAAACGTGGTTAAATTATACAAGGTAGGTGAAAGTCGGCAACAAATACAACACAATACAGAAACAACAGGCATTTTGTTTGTGTAAAATAATGTACTACTGTCAAAAACACTTGACAAAATATTACTTTTGACATAAGTAAATTGTAAACAAAGTCAGTCATATGTGCTTCTGCACTCACCTTATATAATTTTACTATGATGTTCAAGATTCAAAATTTGAAACCCTATAAATGCCGCAGCCATTTCAGCCATCTTTCTAATAAGAACCACAACAGATCTCAAACCAACAAAAGCCATCATAATTTGATTTGCAAATCTATCGCTCTCTTTAAACCAGTCATGCATTCTGCTTACGCGACGTTGACATACGTACACTATAAGCTTACTTGTGCGTTTTACTAAAACGAGCATTTGTTTCTTGCTTTGTTGTAATCTGACAGATCAAACTTTCTTTTCTTTTTCTTTTTTTCCTTTCTTAATACACAAAGCTCTATGCTGCTTAACCAACACAAATATAAACATCATGTGTATGTGTTTGCCCACGTCTGCTTTAAACCAGACATGTGCAAACTGACACAAACGCATTTCAAATCAGTTTTACGAATTTTGCGACTGTGTTAAGTTGAACGGAGCAAGCAGAACAAAAGCAGAGAAAACAAAAGTAGTACACTGAGTAAAAAATTAAAATTAAAAAAATTAAACATTAAAACGAAATCTTAAAAAAAAAATCAAATATCAACATCTCCAATTGGGCATTATTTTTGCCATTTACAAACATAAAAATTTCTTTATATTCGTCCATGGCAATTAAAATTTTTTTTTTTAGTGTAGTGTTTTTTATTACAAATAATTTTGCTTGCAGAGCGATACGGTGTTTCTTTGTCAAATGCAGAATAGCAACTGACTTTGAATCGGTAAACAAGCAGCAAGCTTTCGGACATGTTGGTGTGAAAAAACGATCAAGCTACTATCGGTGTGAAAACACGATGACTCAAAAGAGTACTAGCTGCACATCTATGCTTTAAACTAATACTTAAATTTGTTCCTTGAAGACTTATAGAGTCAGCGCTCACCTTTCCGATGTCTTTTCGTAAATCCATTGGTGGTTGAACACAAATGCATCTATGTATGGAGAGTTCAATTGATAGCTCTGGTTCGTTTTTAAACAAGTTCTAATTTAGTATATATGTGTCTAGGCTTCATTGGATTGCTTAAAGAATTTCGTATTTATTTCTTATAATTTATTTACGGGTCCTTCTTTGTCATGTCCGTTTCAAATATTCCGCGATTGCGGGAGTGTTCTGGTGGATATTTGACCATGTTGCCAATTTATCATTCATATTTTGATTCTATAGATTTCCGTACAAAAGAAAATTCCAAATATCCATAATTCTAAATTAAACAATCACCAATTACACAAGATGGCAAATAACTTTTTTATTTGATTCAATTCAGACGTCATAATGAATTTCTTTGACTATAATTTATTTTTTTTAATTGACTCTGCTTCTCGGTATAAAACGTTTATGTAGAAAATTAAGAAGGTTTCGCCGCATATTTTAGCATAACTTGTGATCGCTGAAATCGGTTATAACTGAATGGATTAAAAAATAATTTAGTATAACTTGAAGGATATTTAAATTGAATTTGTTGACGATTCTATTTGCTTCTTTAACCAAATTTGATATAAACGAGCAAAATATTGGACAAAACTCGCTCTTTCAGTTGTTAAATAAACTCCGAAGCCCAGTAAAACTGTAGCAAAATCTAAAACTTTACAGGAGCTGCATCAGCATCCAGCACAACATACATTTAACGCACCACTACTAACCTTCATTCAGGAATACATCACACACAGACATTTTGCTCGAAAACTACTTACATCATTATCATACTCTCGCACATTCAACTTTGTCAACTTCTACAAAACTAGCAGTCAAATACAAATACATCATTTTCTTTATAAATTTTCTCTCTCAGTAGCTTTAAATAAGTTTCTTTCGTAAATATTATTTCATAAATAAATGTTTAGCAACTATTTTAAATTAATTAAAATATATTTAGCTAAATAAATATATCCAAAACAAATGATAAAATTAAACTTAACATTTGATTTCGGGTATACATTTTTGCATTTTGATGTTTAGCACTCACTTAAGTACAAAAAAAAAATAAGCAAATAAATGTCAATTGATGACATGACGCTTAGTTTTTGCAATATCTAAAAAATCAACTAGTAATTTAATTTTTTTTTCTTCTTTTTATAAATAATCGTAGGCCCACGAGTCGTAGCGCGGGTACCTCACAAAATCAAAATGGAGGTGTGTCACTGCCGGCCGGTATAGCGGACGATCAGTCGAAAGATTTTGATTTTGAAAAGACCGAAATGAAGTATGATTCAACGGGTATGTTCCACTGGAGTCCCGCCAAGAGTCTCGAAGACTGTATACTGGTAAACTATATTCACATAATGGACACTCTTGTCTATGACCATTAATAAATAATTATTTTATGTTTAATCTTTTTTAATTCTTTTGTTAACGTTGAAAATCTAGGATCGTAATCAAGCGGCCATGACAGTTTTAAATGGTCATGTCGTTGTCTGCCTTTTCGCAGATCCTGACTCACCTCTGATTGGTTTACGAAATTTAGTCATGCCTCTGCGTGCTTCAAACTTTCACTACCATGAGTTGAAGCATGTGGTCATTGTGGGATCAGTTGATTACATAAGGCGGGAATGGAAGATGTTACAAAATCTGCCGAAAATTTCGGTGTTAAATGGCTCTCCGTTAAGCAGAGCCGATTTAAGAGCCGTAAATGTTAACCTATGCGACATGTGTTGCATACTATCGGCCAAAGTTCCTAGCAATGATGATCCTACATTGGCCGACAAAGAGGCTATTTTGGCATCATTGAATATTAAAGCCATGACTTTCGACGACACCATCGGAGTGCTGAGTCAACGGGGTCCCGAATTCGACAATCTTACGGCTACCGCAGGCAGCCCGATAGTGTTGCAGCGTCGCGGTTCCGTATATGGGGCAAATGTCCCAATGATAACAGGTAAACTGCATTGCACTAAGTTGGCTGTGTTTGTAAAACGACCAAAGCTTTTGCGCTTCATTTATTTCTGCTGGCCAATGTGTTTTTATTTGGCTCTCAGAAAATATGTACATAATAACAATATCATTCATTATTAATGTGTGTGTTATTAATCTACGATTTAAGCCATGGAGCTTTTTGCAATATGAACAGGGTCTTTAGTTGAGATTGAGAGATTCAAGTAAAGATGGTTTTAGAACAGAGAAGGACATTTAATATTTATTTTAATTTTAACTAATATGCTATTGTTCTATTGAAGAATTTTTCTTGAAATATAGAAAACTTCTACAAAAGAATTTTGCATTCGTTTTAATTGTATTAAAGAAATTTTCTTGAAAAAAAGACGATTTCTTTAAACAATGTTTATTTTTTTTAAGTTTTGAATTTTTTTCTTATTAGGTTAATTTTTATTATTTTTATTAAACTGCTTTTTATAATTTGCTTAACATATTGCATTCAAATTATTAACCCTCATTTTCAGCAAGTGTAGTTATTGTTTAACATAAAGTTAAAATATTTTTCATCAGACTTGGTAAAAATGAGGGTCAGTAGTTTAAAAATAAAATTCTTTCGAGTTTTATTTCTTAAAATTTTAATTTTTTAGAGTATTATTTTCTAAACACTTAAAATTCTTTTTTTAGTTTAGTACCATTATATTTTTTATAAATATATTTCAAATAATTTTAACAATTTTACTTTATAATAATTTATATTACCTGCGATTTTTATTTCCTTTGAAGAATTTTTCTTGAAATACAGAAAACTTCTTCAAACCATAAAAATAAAATAAATTTGTTTAAAGAATTTTTCTTGAGAAAAGAAAACTTCTTTGAAGAAATATTTTATTATGCTTTTTTATAAAAATAAATATCCCTCTCTGACTTGAACCAGTGATTTATAGTTGGTATTGCAAAAGCCCCAAATTTACTAACGACCAATCTAACCAAAAAAAAATGCTATAAAGGGAAGAGTTGTATGAATTACGAATTATCAAATGATAATTCAGATTTTATAATTGATAAAAAATGAAAGAAAATTCCAAAATTTCAAATACATTTGTAAATAAAATATTGCCAAATGTTGTGGTTTATATTAAGAATTCGTTTAGCAAAAATTGTTATATACTTGGCAAATCACATTTTCGCCAATTCAATTTATATACAGTTGCTTATTTTGCTACAATTTAGATGACAGTAATCTTTTCCCACTAAAGGCTAGAAAATTTTGACAAATGTCACACCAAACATTGTCATGTCATGCTCGACATTGCATACGAAACCAATGCTGAACACAACTCAAGTTGTGTTCAATCATATGTTATTTTGATAGTAACTGATTTTTATAGCTCATGATATTCAAAAGAATACAGAAAAATTAATGCAATTCAATGCTAAAAATATTGAAAACTTATTTCCAAAAAACAGGGTAATATATAAAACGGAAATAAACATTTTAGTCTTCATTGGAATAAATTATAGTTTGATCACAATCAGAATTCTCATTACGAGAACAAATTTCAAAGGCCTTCTCTATTTATCAATTAAACATTCTCAAACACTTTCCCTTGGGCTTTTTGTATAACTTGAGTGTTTCTAAAAAAATATATTTAATAAAACAAAACAAACAAAAAAACCTACCGTTTTGGTTGTTCTTTAAAGAACTTGTCAACGATAGTAATGTGCAGTTTCTCGATCAAGACGATGACGATGATCCCGACACCGAACTCTACCTAACACAGCCATTCGCTTGCGGCACAGCATTTGCCGTCAGTGTCTTAGATTCGTTAATGTCCACGGTAATAATCAATAATAAATAATCAAATGACAATTATTGGCATCAAAAGGAAAACAATTCTTATTTGCTTATATTTTAAACTCTAGACATATTTCAATCAAAATGCCTTGACCTTAATCAGATCGTTGATAACTGGAGGAGCCACACCGGAACTAGAATTGATATTGGCGGAAGGAGCGGGCTTAAGAGGAGGTTATAGTACGCCGGAAAGTTTAAGTAATAGAGACAGGTAAGAACAAAATAGAATAAAACTGTTACTGAGAGTAAAAAACTAAAATCTTCTTGCTGTCAAAAGCCTAAAAAAACATTAATGTACTCGTACATATTTCGTTGTTGTATCCGCCATATGGTGTGTAAGAGCACACATATTTTAAATATGCAATACTCTCGCTTTCGTCTTTAGATATAACCTTTGAATAAGTGTTTGTAATACACAAGACAATTTCTTTTCTCTAATAGATGCCGAGTGGGTCAAATTTCATTGTATGATGGTCCTTTAGCTCAATTTGGTGAATGTGGCAAATATGGTGATTTATTTGTTGCAGCTTTGAAATCGTATGGCATGTTATGTATTGGCCTCTACAGATTTCGAGACACTAGCTCCAGCTGTGATGCCAGTAGCAAACGTTATGTCATAACAAACCCACCCGATGATTTTTCACTATTGCCAACAGATCAGGTAACACAACCATAAAATTTAGCAACTAACTGCTTGTTAAAAATTTTATTTCTTTTTTAAGGTATTCGTTTTAATGCAGTTTGATCCGGGTCTGGAGTATAAACCACCAGCAGTGCGTGCGCCTACTGGCGGCCGCAGTACCACAACACAAGGCTCCGGGGTCGGTGGGGGCGGTTCAAATAAGGATGATAATTCCTGATTGTTACTGTGTAGCGCCTTAACTGATGGTCCTTACTCGTACATTTGAACGTTGGAGATTTCTTTTATGCACAAACTGACACAATTTTGGCAACAAACCATAGGCACATTATTTAAACAAATTAGGCAGATACTGCATCTTATTAAGCAGAACTAACAAAATTCTTCAAATTCTATCTGAAACAAACAAACAGCAAATATCGAAAATTTTTATATTATTACAATTATAGCCAAAAATGTGTCTTTTTGTGCATTTTATATTTACTTAAACATGATTTAAAACTTAAAGCGCAACACAAAACGGGAATACGTATTTTAGTAACTTTACTATTTAGCAAGGAACTGACAAATTTGTAGTCTTTATAGAGAATTTAAAATATTTAAGAAATAAACCAAACAAACAATTAATCATGTTTAACTAAATATATTATTCATTAGAACAAGAATAGAAAACAAATCTCTTAAACAAAATTTACCAACCAACGTTCAATTGTTTAAATTATTGCTTCCCACACCATTCCGTTAGCCCTATTTAGAACCTCAACTAACATGACATTTTAGTTAATTTAAATCCCGTAATAATTTAATCCAACTCTCATTATATATTTATCTCTCTATTTTATCGTTCTAATCCTTTCAAATGCTTACTTGAATTAATGTTTATATACTTCCTTCTTGATTTTAATAATTAGTTAGTTTATTTTAAATAGTTTAATAGTTTTAATTACACACAAAAAATATGTCTTCTTTCGATATTGTGCAATGTTTTTATGTTGTTAATTTAGTTAAATAGAATTTTAATTTTCAATCACAATTCAATTTTTATCAATAAACTTTTCATTTGTTTTTTTTTATTATTATTTTGTGTGTTTTGCTTTTTAATTTGTACAAGTTTTGAAATTATAACACAGTGGTGCAAATCATCATGTAAATGGCAGTGTCAACTTCAGAGTTCATTTTTAGTTTATAAAACGCATTCAAACATTTAAAGAAATTTTTAAATTAAATCGATCGTAATAATAACTAGAGAATTGAAAACATTCTAAACGGAATGTGTGATTGGCCTGTATATTCCGGTTTCCGAGTAATGAAACTCTTACTAAAATTAAGATTTCAAAAATTTAATCAGAAAATAACATTTGAAAGCAGTGAAAAGAAATCATCAGTGGCGGATATAAATCGTGTTAAATATTTGGATTTACATCAACTAATAATCGCAAATAGAACTAAAATTTAAAAATGATTTAATGGACTAAAATAGGGACTCTAAAGCCTTATAAATCTTTACAAGACTTCTACAATAGGAATGATGTGAAATTAAATGTGTTTTTGTCAAAGAAGAAAGAAGTAATCATAACGCTGGCACATATCGGAGCATACAAATTCGAACTTTCCTAATCGAATTCGCACATGGAAATCGATCATAATATGGTAAAGATGGAACTGAAATTCTAAAAACGATTTAATGAACTAAAATAGAAACCTTGAAGCCATATAAATCTTATCAAGACTTCTACAAAAGGAATGATGTCAAATGAAATTTCTTTATGTTAAAGAAGAAACAGGCGAGCTAACACTGGCATATACATATCTGAGCATACAAATTCGTACTTTTCACACTGAATACGCACAAGGAATTTGCTATTAAAAACCTTCAAAGAATCATAATCTGGTAAAGACTTGTGGCATTACACAAACATTTAAGAAATATTTATTTGCAAATTATGCAAACAATTTAAGTGTATTCACACATAACATGTGCAGTGAACGAGCAGACTTTTTAGACGTATGATGTGTTTAGTGTTTCATAAGCACCCAGCTGGAAATTTGTGACCAGTTTTCATAACATACTCATGCCATGAATTAGGCCTGCAAGATTTGTTAAATTGGGGCCAATTTATTTTGAAATTGTTTCTTGCTGTAATAACTACAATCTGTATATCAGTAAACAACACTGAACTGAAATTTGAGGCATATCAAATCTTATGTCGTATAAAAGTGATATGTCAACTTCATATAAAGAGAATCACTAAAACAGAACTATCTCAGAGTTTGGTATTCATTTTTCCTGCAACGTAATTAAGCATATAAAAAATGGAATATAAAATAAATTAAACTATTGATATTTAGTATTGTGAACGGTAATCGGGGCCTAAGTGATTTTACTGAAAACTCTTTTGGCGCCTATTGGTATGGCTTCGCCATTTTCAGCACTCATTAAGTGAGTAAAAGAAAATTTACATTCAACAGGAAGAAATTAAAGGAAAACTAAGAAGCATACCTATATATGCATTCTTAGAGCCTTAAATTGTGCCAATTTTGTGACGATGGAAGCAAGAGCAAAGACAATTAAACAACTCTAAATATATGGCATCAACATTACATTTATATTAACCGAATGAATGTTCTTACTGGATGATGTGACGAACAGATGAGGCTAATGGAATCAAATATTATGAGACACTGTATCATAAGATTTCAGAAATTTATATTGAAAAAGATCTTTACTGGAGCTAAAACAACGAGAATTAAACAAACTTCAATTCACAATAAAAGATTTTAGTCCTTACAGAAGCTAAAAATAAAAGGATAAATAAATAAACTTTAATATTTTTGCATATTCATCTACATTTGTGTGAACAACATCACATTAGCAGACTCATCATACTCATCATTGTAAATTTTCAGCAAAACTATTGCTACATTTGTTCCACTGTAACCAAAGGATAATGATTTGCATAACATTAATATAAAATGATGAAGATAAACCACAAAAAATTGATTTAATTTTGTTATTTCTTTTTTTATATTTTATTTATTTTTTTTTTAAACATTAGTGGACCGACTACGCTGAGAAGGTGGGTGGAGTTTAAATTTAATTTCAAGTTTTAAAAATTATTACAGTAGTTTATTTATACTTTTACTAAATATTAACAATGTTAAATTTATTTTAATAACAACATTTCCTATTTCTATTTCTATTTTTGTTTTATTTGTTTTTTTTTTTTTTTTTTTTTGTAAATGTTATGTTGTGTTAACTTGGGACTAATATCAACTAATTGATGATTAAAATGAATATGTATGATCTTTTAAAAACTAAATCACTAACTAAACAAACTAACATACTAAAATTGAAATTAACATAAATTAACTAAGATGGTGTGATAAAAGCAATTGGGAACCATTAGTAAGGTAAGCTACACATTAAACAAGAAAAAATTAAAATTAACATTAATTAAGACAACAAAGAAATTAACTACTACTACTACTACTGTAAATGATTTTGAATCAAAACAATTTAAAAAAAATAAAGAACTGGAAAAGTTTTAAATCAAAGAAATAAAATTCTAAATGGAACAAAATGATAGTTTAGAATAAATTTAAATAAATAATAGATAATATCTAGCGAAGAAAAATAAGCATTTATAAACTAAAATACCAAAAACTTTCGCTTAGATATCACCAAATATGGCAAGAACATCTTAAGAAAAAAAGATTAGCTTATCTAAAACATACGAACAAAACTATTGTACTTTCTTTTAAAGCTTAACAACCATAAAATGTAACAGCTTTTCGTAAACGAAAAACAAAACAAAAAACTATTATAAAAAGAAATTTCACAACACAAACACACAAAAAACACAAATCTTAAAGCCTGCTTAGAAAATTTCAATTGATTGAACTGAAGTGGCCAAAATTAATAAATAGAACACAAATTGACGGCTTTTAAAAACTGAAAAACTGAAAAAATTAAGAAAATTATTTTTTAGAAAAGATTAAAAACAGAAAAACAAAAACTGAGCATCAAAATCAGCTTTACTGAACTTAAAATGATTAACATAAATTCTAAAATTTTTGCATTAATGCATGTGAATTTCTTTATTATTATTAATTATTATTTTATTTACATATACTCAAGCAAAAAAAAAAACAAATAAATTCAAAAGCAAAGCAAACTATTGCTAAAACTAAATTGATACTCGATGAAAAACACAAACTTATTTCAAATGAATGGAATGAAAATTGTAAAAAGTCTCACAACTCTTTTTTCAAAACACTCTCTCACATACACACTTACACATTCAATTCAATTGTTCTTAAAACTTCTTTATAAAAACCACACAAAACAAAAAATGAAAATTTTAACAAGGAAAGTAAAGAATCTCTAAGATAAACAACAAACGTTTAAACTTACGTTACTAAAGCAAAGTTTAACAAAAGAGCAAGATTAAGGATGCAGCTTTATTCTTTCGGACTGAATATATCTATAATATTAAATAAAATTCTCGCATTGTATTGGTGTAAAAGTTGTTCATGAATTTTATCATATATTTAATTTTTTTTTCATTTGCTTACGATATTTTATTTACTAAATAACGCAAAATTAATTTTAAATTTTAGCATAAATTTTAGCAAAATTTGTCCCACTGTAAGAAAAGGATATGTGAAGATTAACCACAAAAACAAAAATGCTCTTGCTGTATACTACAACTCCAAATTATTCACTACTTAACTACATACCCATTTTAAAGCCTTAACATTGTATAATAAGTATACTAAAGCAATGTTAACATATTTAAACATTTTTTAACAATGTTATGTTGACTAATTATTCATATGATTGTGGTAATCATAATATGATTAAGTTACGATTCAGATGATTACTACAATCATATATACGATTGTAGTAACTATGTACGTATTTGTGGCAATCATGTTTATGATGAATTTATTTATCATAATATGTTGCTCTTTGATTATGATTAAGAATAACATAATAATATATAATCTTTCATCATAAACTGATCACAAATATTACATAATCACTATAATCATATGTGATTGATATAATCATGTGAATCATAACTTAACCATTTATGGTTGTCGCAATCACATAAATAATAATAATGACCATAATATTTAAAAACAATTGTAAAAATGTTGGAATAGTTGTGTTAAACATGCACACCTATATTTTTTCTATGCTTGTACCTATTGTCAATGTAAACAAATTTCCCGGTATTTAACTGCCGAATCTTCCATTCCATGTTTGAACTTTTCGGTGCCTGAAATTTTGAGGAATATCTCAAAATTAGGTTTATAAATGTTTTTTATAATTAAAAAAAAAAAAACAGAAGACAAATCCTTTAAGTTTATGAATTAAAAACATGTTTCGACATTTGCTATTAAGCAAAGGATTTCAAAAGACGAGACCTTATAAACTTTAAGGACTTAAGGAAGCTAGTTTTTTTGATTGGAAGATTTACAGAAATTTGTGATTAATTACTCTTGTTTAAGGAAAATCCTGCTAGCACAGAATAAGTATAATAGAATAAGATAGTGCACTTGGTAATGAATTGGATTTTTGACAGCAGACTTAGTATCTCCTCTTATTATTTATGTTACCTATTGAATTGGCATCAATGATGTCGTACAGTTTTGTTTCCAATTAATTCGAAAGAGATAAACAATGTTTTGTTTCATAAAAGCAAAGATAAATAAACCTTAAAGTAAAAAGTAATGTGCTTTCAGAAACTTAATATATCAATAATAAAATCAATCAATATTAAAAAAATATTTTCAATATGAATTACTACTCAATTGTTTTTTTAAATTTATTAACATTTTTCATATAGAGCTGCATCCTCTTCTAACAACTGTATGTAAAGTTAATGTAAATATTTTGTAAATAATAAAACCTTAAAACCAAAAACAAAAAAATTCGCAAAACATATATTTATTATTCTTTGAATATGATGGGTTTAATTTTTAAACACAAACACATTTATTAATTTATTTAAACTACTATTTAATAAACGAAAACGTTTTTATATGTTTACTGACTATTTAACGAAAGAATGCATACATTTAAATTCCTGTCAATACAACAGAAAACACAACAAAAAAAGCTTCTAAGTTTTTGGATATTTGTTCAATGAAAACACTGCCAACGCGTATAGAAATCACGAACAAAAAATAAATTAAAAAAAAAAATAAAAAATAATAAACAAAAAAAAACTTTTTAACGTAATTTAACAATATATAAATTAATTATATAGAAAATGGAAAAAAACCAAGAAAATTTAAAAAAAAAATAAAATAAAAAATGTACGACAAATTTTACATAAATCGCAATAGTTAAATAAAACAAAACATTTTTAATCATACACAATTACAGACACACTTAAAGACACTTCATACTCACATAAGCAGCATAGGCAAAATATTTAAAGTTATGGTCAAATTACTGAACAAAAAAATAGAAAGTAGAACAAGCTTAAACATAAACTTAGGTAAATATTTATTTGATCTAACCTAACTTAAGCTAAACTAAATCAGCAGTGTTTTGACTTTGTTTGTTGCAACAAAGTCTGGTATTGGCAATTAAATATTTGCCTTGGCCGAGTTTGAAGTTTGTGTTAAGTGGCCATAACTGAAAATTTCAACAGATAAATAAATAAATAATATTAGATTTAAACAAGTAAATAAATTACATTAGATTTAAACAAAATACAAAATACCAAGCAAAAATAATATAAACATTTTTACCTTCAACATAAAATAACAATTTAAATAAATAATATGATACAAAATAAAGGAGTAAAACTTAAAATGAAATTAAATAAAATAATCTAAAACACATGAATACATGCCAATCAAGCTTAAATAAACAAAACTAAAAAACAAATAAGAATATTTCAAACGTATAGATCGATCTACATACATTTATTTAATTAATGAATGCATTATGCAAAATTAAAAAACAAGAAAATAAAAGCTTAACACCAATTTTTAAAAACCAAAACATTTTTTTTTTCAGTAAATATATTTATAAAAAAGACAAACTAAATGCAGGAATATTCACTGATAAAAAGCAATATTCATAGTAAAAAAAAATTACAAAAACTAAACCAAAATTCTATAAATTTAAAGGTAAAACAAAAAACCTTAAAGCTTTTCATTTAACAACAACTTATTTAAACAAAAATAATGCCATCAAATAAAGTAGCCTACAAAAACCAGTCAAAAACCCAAAAGTAGTCAAATAGTCAAACCAAACCCTCCCTCCCTTCTAAATAGAATTTCCCAATTATTCTGTAAAAAAAAAACAAACAATTCGAGCTTTTAAACACCTAAACATTTTCAACTGAAATCTGCAACAAACCGGTAAACATTGTTATTAATTAGTTAACAAATTTAGTTATTATAATAATTAAAGTTTAAACATAGTACATTCTACCATTCATTAAAAGTACACAGGACAGGACACTGATTTAAAAAGAAAAAGAAAAACGTATAAATAAATTTATAAAATTGTGGACAAAATTCGCATTTAATTTTAAAAAATGTTAACAAAATTCCGCCGAATTATTAGAAGAAAAAAAAAACCAAAGAAAAATTTACTTTTATTACGTTTTATTTTTCGTAAAAATGGGCTTAACAAATAAATGTTCAATAATATAATATTTATAATATTAATTAAATACAACTTAATTTTCATGATATTGCCTTAAGCCAAGAAAGTTGAATAGAAGTAGCGTAAGTGCAGTCTGTATCTGAGAGATCTTTGTTCATATTATACCGCCTACTTTCGGCACTACCTTGTAATTATTTCTTTAGAATTTTTACTGTTTATATATATAAGCAACAAAATGCATATTTTAACAGTTGTTCCTTAGAATTTTTTTCTACCATCTTTTAGAGCCTGCACGCGTACATTTATCTTAAAATGTAAAATAATCAGAAAGAACTAAAAATTTCGTTTAAAAAATATTGGAAAAAAACTAGATACATATTTGGTTTGTAAAGAAAAAAGAGTGAAAAGAATGCAACATTTTTACCGTTTAATGGCGTTTTCTTTTCTGACAAAAATGTTACACGTTTTTCCCTTTGCGCACCTTTTTTAATTTTGTTGTGTTCTTTTCTGAAAAAAATGTCAACACTGCTAAAGTGTAGTGTGTTCCGTTCTATACATGTAACACTATAAATGTAAAAAATGTCGCACCTTTCACACTCTGTATATTTAGAGGGGGAGAATCGCACTATAAAACAGCTGACATTTGTTTTGTTTATGAATGTGTATTTGTGTTACGAAACAAAACAAAAATATACAAAATGTGCTGAAAATATTTTTCTTTCAAATAAATATTCGATGATTTCCATTTTAATAAATAAAATTAATTTTAATAAATTTTAATAAATATATGCATATCTATCTGCTTCTTCTTTTATAATAAAAAAAAACAGCTGTACATAAAAAAAGTGTTACACTGTTGTGATTTTATGTTCTAGTCTGACCATTAAAAATGCGACATCTTTAAAATGTGAGGTAAACATTATAAAAATGTACATAATAAAGGTGTAACATTTTATTTCAGAAAAGAAAACACCATAAGACTAAATTATTTCGAAAAGAACCTGTTTCCAATGTTGCCTTTTGTTGCGTTTAAATAACAACAGGACAATTCACAAGAAAAGGCCAACATTTGTAGCTTAAGTCATATAATATGGAATGTCCTGCTTTTCTAAAAGTGTTGCTATTTTTAGAAAAAGGACATAAAAAATTTGTCTAGAAATCTACATAATTTAATTTGTTCTGTCAAAATGTAGATTTCTACCAGGAATTAATTACTTTATATCATGCTCGAGTTGTTTTAATTTCACGTTTCCTTTTTCTAAAAACTTTTCAAAAAGGCAGGACATTTTATGTTATTGTACACTAACAAATAGCTTTTATTTAAACATCAAAAATATTTCTAAAAAATATGACTTAAAAATCAAACATAATTAAACTTAAATTCAGAGAATAATGAACTCTATACAAGAAAAATAAAGTACAAAACTCTTCTTTACAAAAATTTTAAAGAACTTGTTCACAGTTTCTGCCACTATCTGACGAATGGCTTGGAACAAGTTTTTCTTAAAAGTCAAGATTGTTCTATTATTGATCTATTCATAACAGAGATAAATTACAATCAGAGATCGCTTAATTAGTGTTGATCTAGATATCACCGTAATGTGTCGCCACAACATCGACATTGTTGTTACACACAGTACGAGGACGGTGAAAATTTTCAATAAATTTGCAATACTTTCCAATGGTGTTCAGGTATAAAGTGACCAGAAAAGAAATGAAACTAAACTCTAAGAAAAGAGTTATTTTTTTTTAACAAGAATACAAGTTAATAAAAATATGAAAATTTGCATTTGAGAAAAATTTCTGACATAGTAAAGTGCAAGGATAATATAAATAATGTTTGAAAAACATTCAATCGGCAAGTATGTCAAAAATTTAGTAACTCTCTGGGATAAAACTTAAAAACACAAAAATCCTTATTTTAATATACCAAACAACAATCGAGACAACTATACTAAATTAATTTGAAATAAGATTATCAGTTTATCTTACTTGTTGTCAATCTGACATTCATTGGTCTATTGACAAGGGATTTTTCATAAAAAAAGGGCAGCACATCGATCGTTATGTACTCATCTACATTTAAGTTTAGCACTGGCATAAAACTTTCTCTTTAATTCCAATTTAATTTGCTACATAAAAATACGAAATTTTTTTTGAACAGACTCTACCTGCAAGAAAACTTTCAACTAATATTCAACTTCATTGAATAAGAACTTGGTATATTATATGAGTTTTATTTTAAATTAACGATCTCAATAATTATTTAAAACCCTAAAAATTTTATTTGAATTACAAAACAGCAAATCTAGCTAAACAATATGCCAACGAATATTCAAATTTTATTGACTTTTGAAATAAAACACAAGCAAAAATACAAATATTTAAATATTAACAACAAAAAAAAAAAAACAAATTAAATAAAAGAGAAATTTGTATCTGAGAAATTCTGCCAAATATTCGTAAATAAAACAAGTAACATTGATTAAATATTTATTTTTTCTAAGCGAATACGTAAAATAACAGAAAACAAAACAAACTCATTTTATACAAAAAGGCTACATAAAATTGAACATTGAAAAAAAATCATATAAATCATAATAGAAAAACTCTGGATGTTGTGAACCTTGATGAAACCATGTTTACTCGTACGATATTATAATAAAACAACAACTAAAATTCATTTCTTAGAACATACACTTTCACATGAACACAAACACAATTAAATAAATCTCCCTTAAATCGTTTAGAACGTAGTCTGATTTAAACAAAGTAAAATAAAAAATTAAACAAATAAACAAATTCATTAGGCAAAACGTTTTAACTGTTTAGATAGATTAAATACTTTTTTATTTAATAATTAAAATAAAAAAAAAAAAAAAAAAAAAGACAAAACTTAGCTTAATAATAACAAAAAAAAAAAACATTTATTAAACCAAATGCTTTTGTAATTTTACTAATTTGTTGCACTTACAAATAAACTTCACACAGCCCAACAAACTACTCCCCCAAATCAACGGCATTCAAAATTTAACAAAATAAAATCTCAATTATTTGTTATTTATTTTAATTCTTTAAACTAAATACAATATATCAAACTAAATAAAATCATTTTTTTATAACATACTATTCCGCCTATAAATAAACAAACAAATAAAGAAAATCCGATAAATAAAATAAAATATGTATGAATGTAGCGCGCCATAACACATTTTTATTAAATTATGATTTTCATAAATATAATATATAAGACAAAAACAAAAGTAAAACTTAACATCCCACAAAAACATACAGAGTAGTTTAATGTTAATATTAATGAAATTTTTATTAAATATACGAAAATATAAAACAAAAAATATTAAAAATAAATTAACAACAAAACCAAAAACAAAATATGTAAAAGTAAATAATAATAGTATTTCAAAATTTGTCTAATACTAATAAAAAACAAAAAAATTAACATACGAATGCTGATAATTAAAAAATAAATAAAAATAAAGAATTGTTAATGTTTAAAAAAAATTTGTTAAAAATAACATTTCAAATAAAAGTATGCAAAAAAATTCAAAAAAAAAACAAGTGTTTGTATTGTTTGGTGTCTACTTAGGGGATTTTAAGGAGGGTCATTCTATAGAAAGCCGTTAATATAAAGATTTCCAATAAAAAGCCTTTGAAATTTAAAAATCTTCTTTACTAAACATTTTCAATATAAGATTTTATAAAGATATAAGAGAAATCTTACGATATAAAGATTTGTTATAGGAATGCTTTAGGATATAAAGATTTCCTACAGTAAAGCTTTACGATATAAAGATTTGCTATAGGAATGCTTTAGGACAGGAGTGCCCAAGCCCTATACTCTTAGTGCTCTTTTGTATTTGTAAAAACTCTTAGCTATAGGCTGTGTGTTTTGTATACTCATTACAGCACTCAGCACTAGCAATACGAAATACACAAACAATTTTGCCTTATTTGTTTTTTTGTCGTACTTCACTCTATACAAGCAAGCGCAAAACAACAACACTTTCGTATGCTCTACACTGGTAAACATTGGTGACTGCGATCGTCAATGTAGATTTTGTTTTTGTTTAACGTATGATACCGTTTAAAAAAGTGTGTTGTTTCTTTGTATGTGTTGGCTTTTACAACAAAAAATACTGAATAAAAATTAGTTTTTATTTAAATGGATTGGTGTTTGCTCTTACATAAGCAACTTTTGGGCACTCCTGCTTTAGGATATAAAGATTTGCTATATGAAACCTTTACTATACAAAAATTTACTATAAGAAAGCTTTAGGATATAAAGATTTCTTATAGGAAAGCTTTACGATATAAAGATTTGCTATATGAAACCTTTACTATATAAAAATTTGCTATAAGAAAGCTTTAAGATATAAAGATAAGGAAAGCCTATAATTATAATTTTAAATAGAACTGGACGTCGGAATCTTTATTATTGCCCGAAAGAACAAGCCACATTTACATTTGAAAAATAATTTTATTAACCGCGACGACGCTCATCAAATTAAAAAATCCAATCCCGAATTATATCTTACTGAGAAAAAGTGTATATACTCCAAATACAAACATGTTAGTTATCGGATAATATCGGATTTCTCTAGGAAACATTACGATAAATAGTTTGCAAACGACAAAAAACTAAACTTTCAAATTAAATTTTTTTTTTAACTTAATCTAAATTTAAACTAAATTGTAGCTATTTCAATTATGTATTTGTGAATATTCAATTATATTCTCCAAAAAAACACTTTTAGACAATTTCATAAAACTTAACAAACAGTACCAGTTAAATAAATATTTTGCAAATTTCTATATTAAAAATAACAATAGCCCTAAAAGGTGTATAAGTGAAATTAAAATTGAAAATTTTTTTATTTCAAATTTAATTATACAATCGCCTTAAAACCCCCAATAACCATACGCAAATATAAGTAGATGAAGAAAGGGGGTTTGATATCGATGAAAATGAAAGGGGGTTTGAAATTCGATGAAAATGAAAGGGGGTTTGATATTTGGTAACGATGAAAATGAAAGGGGATTTGATTTTTACGATGAAAACGAAAGGGGATTTGATTTTTACTCAAAATTTACGAAGAAAATGAAAGGGGATTTGATTTTTATACGATGAAAACGAAAGGGGATTTGATTTTTACAAAATTTTCCATTGTTTTAAAAAATTCTTATCGCACACATTTTTTTTCCACGGTGATTCCTCTTTGCTGTTATTTTCCATTGTTTTAAAAAATTCTTATCGCACACATTTTTTTTCCACGGTGATTCCTCTTTGCTGTTATTTTCATGTCTATAGAAAAATTTTTTAAATGTTAAAAAATTATTTATCAAAGAAAATGAGATGAATGGTGGAAGAATAAATCTTAAATCGAGTAAGACATCCGGCACAATTTTTAAAGAAAGACTATTTACACAGTTTCCATTGTGATTTTTGAAAATATTATAGACGGCGATAACACCACATATTGTTTGGTTTTAGGTCTAGAATCGAGTAAGACATCCGGCACAATTTTTAAAGAAAGACTATTTTTCAGTTTCCATTGTGATTTTAGAAAATATTATAGACGGCGATAACACCACATATTGTTTGGTTTTAGGTCTAGAATCGAGTAAGACATCTGGCACAATTTTTAAAGAAAGACTATTTACACATTTTCCATTGTGATTTTTGAAAATAAGATATACTTGTCTGGAATTATAGACGGCGACAACACCACATATTGTTTAGTTTATGAAAAAAAAAAAAAAAAAGAAATGATAAAACATTTCCGGATTTATAGACGTTGACGAATCCTCATATCACAAGATACTTATAATAAACTAATATGTATAAATACTGAGTTTTAAAACAGTAACTATTCAGTAAAAGTCAAACATTCAATTGAAATTCAAAGAAATATGACATCCACAATGACGAAGCGGGATATTTTAGCCGCCTTCAACAAATTGAGGAGCAAACCATACTGCTCCGTAAAGGATATTGAAACTGGTAAGCCGTATAAGGTTCTTAGGATGTTTCGTCACAACAACAAATATGGAAATGTTGTGATAGCGGAGTTAGAGGAGTGGATGCTATATCTTCCAAAAAGATATAACGCTTTGGAAGATGCTGCTATTGAGGGGATCTCCGAGGAGCAATTTCTGTTGAGCAAAAAGACGGATATAATAACTGGGAACTATATCATTGAATTAGAAGAGATTGCTGAATATGGAAATTCTATAGAAGCAGAAGACGATGATCAGATGTTTATCCCCAACGCACAACCCTACTTTGGTTGGGGAAGTAGTAAAAAAGCGAAACATTAATTATCTATTAGAATATAGTATTTTATAAAATAATAATAATAATTATAATAATAGAAATATATATAAAGATAGAACAAATTTTAAAATTTACTATTCTTATTAGCATAGCTATTTTGAAATGATGTCTCGCATAAATATTGTACAATTTTTAAAGGATTTTGATGGATATATTTTTTTAGAGCATCTGGAATTAATCAAACATTTTCTAAAGTTAATAGATGAAAGTGAAAAAAATGATGATATACTACATAATAAATGCGGATTTATAAGTTGCTTACAAGAATATGCTGAAGTGATTCCTGAACGATATGAAATAAACTTTGAAAAGCAAAAGAAAATGGTTGAAGACTTAATAAAAAAATATTATTTATTATCAAAATACTTTTATAATATATGAAAATTAAATAAAAAGCATTTTTAAAAGAGTTTTGTTTGTATTTATTTATTTATTTTATTTTTTTTATATAGAAATTCTAAACACAAGTGTCCACAATTAAATGTATTATATTGTTGTTTTCGCTTATGATTGTATTTGATGTTTTTACCCAAATATTTTATGATTTCCAACGGTGGTTGTAAATTTCCAAAACTATCAAAATATTCCAAATCATTATTGTTTTTATAATATGCTACCCAATGAGTGCCACTACCAGTTGAAGAATCCAAATTAACTATTCCACACTCTGCTTTTTTAGATTGTTTTGGAAGCATATCTCGCATAAATACGCCTCTAAAATTAGGAATATTTCTATTAGCAAACTTCATGATATCTGCATCTGTAAGTGGTCTGTTGGGTAGCATATTTAATAGTTTTTTGAATTTTTACAAATTATACCATAACCTCTCTTGTATGGTTTAAGATATAGTCCTTTTCCCATAGCAATAGATTCCATTGCTTTATTGTGACGTGTAGATTCATCTAATTTTTTCTTAGCATTTTTAGCAGCGGTAACAGCTTTTGCAATTGATGTAGCTCCCGAAGTTATACTGCCTAATGCTCCAAGTGCAGTTAAAATTGGAATAAGTGGTAAGAATCCTCCAGTTTTGGGAAGTTTTATAATCCGTGGAACAATGACATTATGTTTATTTCCTTTAAATGATTTATTAATAACTTTGTGAGCAATTTTAATAGCATCTTGTATATCCTGAGGTTTCTCCTTCTTCAACATATTGGTAGCAGTTTTAATAGTTTTCAAAAACAGTTTTTTATTACAGAGCTGTTTTTTGTTTTGGAGTCCCATACCAAATTTTGTTTTTGTCTTCATTGCATTGGTCACTATATATGCACTTGTCTTTTCACCAATACTACTATCTTTTGCTAAAACTCTTTCCCAAGCTCTTTCAGTTAATATTTTGTCAGCTTGATTGCGTTCGGTTGAATCATTACTTTCTGAATAAGCTATATCATGTTCTCTACAAGCAGAATCTAATGGATTAATACCTTTATCTCCTCTAGCTAAACGTTTTTTTAGTTTTGTTCCTGGTCCACAAAATTTATATCCTGGTATATGAAGCTCTATTGGTAAAACGTCGATTAAATTATTTAATATACCTTGTCCTCTCATAACTTTTTTTGAAATGAATAAAATATTAATGTGTAACATCTTATATATATACTTTGACAAACAAAAAAAATTATTAGTTACCAATATGCGTTTAATAAAACAAGACAAAAATATTTCCGTGAGAAACATAGACTTTTCTACTGATGCAAACACAAAACTACGTCATAGTAGTTTATTACCGAACAGCATTAGGGCTCTAATTGTTGGCCCATCTAATTGTGGGAAGACTAATGTTATGCTTAGTCTCATTGAAAGTCCGAATGGTTTAAAATTTGAGAACATATATTTATATTCAAAATCGCTCTATCAACCAAAATATCAGTACTTGGAAAAACTCATCGCACCTATAACAGGGATGGGATATTTTACATTTAGTGATAATGAGAGTGTTATACCGCCTGATGAAGCCAAAAATAATTCGCTAATGATATTCGATGTTGTTGCTTGCGAGAAACAAAATAATATACGATCATATTTTTGTATGGGTCGCCACAGAAATGTTGATTCTTTTTACTTATGTCAAACATATACAAGAATTCCTAAACATTTGATTCGAGACAACGCAAATATGATAATTATGTTCAAACAGGATGAATTAAATATGCGCCATGTTTATAATGATCACGTTGGAACAGATATGGCATTTGAAAAATTTTATGATATGTGTCGTGAATGTTGGCAAGACAAATTTGGCTTTTTAGTAATTAGCAAAGATAATGAGATGAATGGTGGAAGATATAGAAAATGTTTTGATAACTTTATTCAATTATAAATGCTGTTCATGAGCTGTTCAAAGCTGTTCATGAGCTGTTCAAAGCTGTTCATGAGCCGTTGAAAGCTGTTCATGAGCTGTTCAAAGCCGTTCATGAGCTGTTCAAAGCCGTTCATGAGCTGTTGAAAGCTGGTCATGAGCTGTTGAAAGTTGATCCAAAGCAGATAATAGTTGAATAAAAAGAATTTGCAAAACAGTTTTACCATTATTACTATTATTAACTTGCAAGCAACGGTATTGATCTGATCTCCCAGAGCTATATTAAGATGAATCAACAACTACTTAAAGAATTAATAAAGACTCGGTCTGTTTTAAAACAAAAATATCGAAGTTTAAAAGTTGGTGAAACTGAAAACGACGAGAGATTAGCAAAAACATTTAAGCCAATAACTGAACCATTAAAAGAACTTGTGAAAAATAACAACACTCAATATGATAAACCTAAAGCAGAAAATATTTACACTCAAGACAATTCTTTCGATTTCAATAATATGTTGTCTAAAGTAGAAATGAGTACTCCTAAGAAAGACATACAACTTAAAGATGATGAAAACAGTAACGATACAAACAGTGTAGATTCGACATTTAAGTCAACTAATAATTCATCTAATGTTATTGACTTAGCATTACTGCAGAAAAATAAATTGCTTGATACAACATATGGTCCACATAAAAACTCATATAATGTTTGGAAGTTTGGTAATAGTGATATAGAAATAAATGAAGAAAAAATTAACATTGGAAATCAAAATTGGGCCATTACACCAGGCTTGATTCAATTATTGTTTCATAAAGAACCAACAAATTATGAACCATATGAGTTGGATATTTATAAAAATATTTTGATTAAAACCAATGCGCACAAAAGAGAATTTAATTCCAAAAATCAAATTAAGGGCACTAAGAGCAAAAAGTACAACACTATTATAAAAAAATTGTTTAAGGATGAAATTTCTATAACACCAAAAAGATCATTAAGATCACAAACGCATGAAGGAAACGGAATGATTATGAAAGTCAATAATGAAAGACCCAACTATATATACTGGAACGATCCTAATGAATTAGTAGATCGACTGAGACTATTGGTTGCATCGGAAGGCGCGGGACACAATAATCATCGCAATGAAATTAATTCAATTTTAGAGGAATTGCAAGAAGCAAATATTATTGCGTAGAAAGCAATAATCATAAATAAATAGTGGAAGGATAACAAAATATGTCTGTTGATAAATTTGGTCATCACTCAAAGAGTCAAAACAATTTTATAAAAAATGAAAAAAATAAAAGAAAAATTCGTCAAGTTGTTGGACTTGTGTTGGATAAAAATAATAACATTAATGTTCAAAACAAAAGGATCACAAATGTTTCGTTTCCTACACAAGAAAAAGACGCTGTTAATAAACATTACTTGGGAACAGAAATCAGACAATTGCAACAAGATTTAACAACATTGATTAAACAAGAATATAAAAAACTTGATGGAAAACTTAATAATATTGATAATTCAATGCAAAACATGATATCTCATAGAGAAATGTCTTTAAAATTACATTTTAGTGAACAAATCGAAACACTGTTAGAGAAAGTACAAAGACTGGAGAATTTTGTTTTTACGTCAATAATTACAAAAAGTGAACCGCCAAGCAGTACAGATCCAATAAAAAAGAAATATAAAATAAAATATTAATATTAATATAATTCAAGTATGGATGAAAAACGAGAGTTGGTTAATGAGCTTCATTCCCAAGCAAGGAAAAATTTTAAACGACGGAGAGTAATAATGAAGGGTATTGATGATTTATGGCAAGCGGATTTAGTTGAAATGGGAAATTACTCTACATATAATAAAGGATTTAAATATTTATTAACAGTCATTGATACCTTTTCAAAATTTGCTTGGATTCGACCACTAAAATCTAAAACGGCTATAGATGTTACAAATGCTATGAATGACATATTTAATTTAGGCCGTATACCAAAAAATTTGCAAACAGATGATGGAAAAGAATTTTTCAACAACTTATTCAAAAACCTAATGGCAAAATATAAAATTAATCACTATTCTACTTACAGCATTATGAAAGCCTCAATTGTAGAACGATTTAACAGAACTCTGAAAGGTATGATGTGGAAAGAATTCAGTTACAATGGCTCATATCATTGGGTTGATTTGTATGAAAAACTAATTAGTGATTATAACAAAAAAATCCATCGAGTTATCAAAATGGCTCCTATTGATGTAAAACCTTCTAATGAGCAATTATTATTAAATACCGTTTATAACCATATAAAAATATTTAAGAAAAACAAGTTTAATATTGGTGACAATGTACGCATTAGCAAATATAAACATTGTTTTGAAAAAGGGTATACTCCAAATTGGACAACAGAAATATTTAAAATCAAACATATTAAAATTACACATCCAACGACATATATTTTAGAAGACTATATGGGAAATCCTATTAAAGGTGGATTCTATGAAGAGGAGCTACTACCAACCAGATATCCAAATACGTATCTTGTGGAAAAGGTTATAAGAATAAAAAATAATCGTGCATTTGTTAAATGGTTGGGATTTACAAATGATCACAACTCTTGGATTAATAAAAACGAAATATTGTAATAAATTTCTTATATCTATTAAGTTTATAAATAAAGAAAATATATTTAAAAAAAAAAAAAAAAAATTGTATATGTTTTTATTCATTCCATTTTTAGTATTCAATATGTCTATTACATTAACTTTGAACGGAAACTCGTCAATTTTAACTGCAAATTATTTTCCACCCATAGCATTGGAAGAGGATTATGAATGCTCACTTATAGATTTTCATACATATAATAGCATACCCAATGTCGATGAGGATAATAATTTGTTTCATATTGGGGATAACATTATTGAAATTCCTATTGGTTCCTATGAGCTAGAAGATATTGCAGATTATTTAGAAAGTGAATATGAGCGTTTGACTAATGGTGAAAAATCGATTAAAATAGAAGCCAACAACAATACAATGAGAGTTGAAATAACTACTTCTCATGATTCAATATATTTCAATAAAAAAAGAACAATTGGAAAGTTAATGGGTTTTAACAAAAAAACTTTAAACGGGGGTTCCAATAATCTCTCTGAACTACCCGTAAATATTCTCAAAGTGAATACAATACGTATTGATTGTAATATCGCTGTTGGATCTTATATAAATGGAGAAAGGGCACATACAATTCATGAATTTGGAATAAGTGTTTCCCCAGGATATAAAATGGACGAAATTCCACGAAACTTAATCTATTTACCACTAAACACCAAGGAGATCAGTTCTATTGCGGTCACTATTGTAGATCAAAATAGTGAGCTTATAAATTTTCGTGGTGAAAATATTACTCTTCGTCTTCATTTACGACCAAAACAATAATGATTATATACAATAAAAACGTTGTTGATAGAATGAGGAGAGACATTAGTGTGTTGAACACTGCATCAGCAAGAACAACCTTAAACACATCAAAACTGAGCGAAGCAAATAAACAATTCCTAAAATCCTTGAATTTTATTTTAAAGAATAATGACTGACATAATTAATGTTTTAGAAAAACCAATGATGGATGAAAGAATCATAAAAAAAGATTATCATACATATACACCGTATATTCAATCATTTAATAATAATGATGAAATTCGTATTTCAATACAAAATCAAGATTTATATGTTTTACCGAGTGAAAGCTTTTTGTATATTGAAGGTACTGTGTTAGATGCTACAAGTGGTCTAAAATCGAAAAACTTTAAATTGAAAAATAACTTTGTACCCAATTTATTTGAGGAGATTCGTTATGAGCTTAATGGCGTCGAAATAGATCGCACACGACATTTGGGTGTTTCTAGCACAATTAAAAATTATCTATCCCTAAATGACAGCGAAAGTATTATGATGGGGAATGCAAGCTGGTCTTATGATAAAGACATCGATGTTGGTGAAGGATTTTTCAACTTTTATGTCCCGCTTAAATCATTATTAGGATTTGCTGAGGATTATAATAAAATTATGTTAAATTGTAAACATGAATTAATATTATTACGTACCAAAAATGATGATAATATTGTAAATTCTAATCAACCTACTGAAAAACCAAAAATTACAATTCAAAATATTAGTTGGAGAATTCCGCATGTAAAACTTTCGGATTATGCTAAACTGAACACAATAAAAATTATTAATAGTGGAAATGTGTTGCCAATAGCATTTCGTAGTTGGGATTGCCACTACCATCCTCAACTATCAGCATCACAAAATCATATTTGGAATGTAAAACTAGCTGCAAACAGAGAACGTCCACGTTTTGTACTAATTGCTTTTAAACATAACAACAAGCTTACCCATTCAAATCTTAACAATATTAAAGTACATTTAAATTCAGACTCATATCCCTATGATGACTTAAATGTTAAATTTGATAATCAACGTTTTGCCATTCTATATGATATGTATGTTAAGTTTCAACAAAATTTCTATATGAGGGAGGCTCAACCACTCCTCTCAGCTGAAGAATTTAAGGAAAAAGCACCTATAATTGTGATTGATGTCAGTCATCAAAATGAAGCAGTAACAACAGGCCCAATTGATATAAAAGTTGAGTTTTCTACAGATAAAATAGTAGCGGCTAATACATCTGCATACTGTTTACTCATACACGATCGTTTAATCGAATACTCACCGCTTACAGCTTCAGTCAAAAAAATTGTTTAACACAATGAATAAAACATATTAATTTCAATATTTTTAATTGTAGATTTATTTAACAATATTATCTTTAAACTTAAAATTATATAACAATAAATAAATTTGTTATAATATCACATGTGTTTTATTTTTTTAATTCTTAAAATATACATATTTTATCCTAATATTTCAAATCCATAAACATTTCATCGTCATCATCAGAAAATAAATAATTATTATTTACATTTAAATTACTTGAATTTATATTTAAGAAAATTTGATCATTTCCATCATTATACCAGTTCGTTACTGAATTTTCAGTAATGTTTGATTCTACATTATTCGTGTCCTCTATTAAATATTCTGCAATATCTTCTAATTCAAAATCATTTTCTTTTAATTTATAATGCCCCCAAGCATATGTCTGAATACCATCGAACTTTATATATCTCTTGTTATCATTGTGACTTAAAACTACTTTTTCTATTTTTTGAGTATATATTTGATGGCAGTACGCTCGAAATGTATACATTGAATCACTGTGCACATTTTTGGAATACAAACACTTTTTATAATCGACTAATGTTATTCTATCTAATGCCATTTTTTTCACACCCTTAGATTTTTTAATTTCTCCATTATCTTCATTCCTAATTGAGTACATTTTCGCCCTTAAACCTACAAATTCTCTCATAATTACTCCACAGTTTTCATCCTTCATCATTCCCAAAACTTTTTTATTTACAATTGGTAAATTAAATTTATTTTGAGGGCTATAATCTGAAGTATCAAAATGTTGAAGTACATCATTTGAGATATCCTTATAGAAATCTTCTGTTCTAATGGTATATATAAATGAATCTGTATCCATGTAATTTAAATGAAGTCTACTATTAAATTTGGGTTTCATATAGCCATAGTGAAATTCGTACATTTTCCATTTTGAAAGTTCTAATACAGTAAAACCTAAGTACATTGGTTTATTACATTTAATGTTGACTCGTTTAAGTTGTACGGCAAACATATCATCTCCAAACCTAGACAGACTATGAAAATTCAATTGAGCAATATGAGCTCTTGCTTCTTTATGATTTCTTCTGTCCGATTCCCACTGTGTTACAATATAAACACTCTTTCTTTTTTCTACATTCTCCATGGTCTTGCCATAAACTGCATTATTTAGTAACTTAAAGAAATCTTTTTCGAATGCATTTGTCGCTTTAGTCCTATGAAAAGTATTTAAGTCGATGTATGACTTTAACCATGGAGCCTGTTTAAATTTTATAACTCTATGGATTTTTTTCAAAATCATACCATTTGCTATACATTGTTTCAACACTCTATAATGTATAGCATAATTTTTTTTATTAGTTAAATCTGCTATCAACTTTTCATTTCTCATGGGAGGAACTACTTTATTTTGAGGACAGAATGGTAAATCATTGTGTAGGTCATGTAGTCCAGTAGGATAATCTAAATCAACTTCCAAGATATAACCCTCACTGGACTCATCTTCAAGACAATTTACATTAAGTGAAATTATTTCTTCATTACTTAACCAAACAAAATCCGAATATGGTAGGTATTGCGACATTGCCCATCCATACAAGTTATTTGCATCCAAGTACATTAGATATTGTGAGGGTTTTGTTCTATCATAGTCATGCATATACTTATTATTGGCCACAGAATGTCTTAATGAACATTGGACAAGCCCTCCTCTAATACCAGTTTTGATCATATTATACATATCAACATCAGTTATAAGTTCTAAACGTATTTTTGTTGATTTCAACATAGCATCCCAGGATAAGCCTGGTGCTGTATAATAATGACAAGGATCCAAACCATAAATGCTTTTACAAATCTTTCTGAAATTTTCAAAAATGTCTGCTAAAATAAGTGTATCACTTTTAACATACAATTCTGTATATTCTAACAGTGTTTTACAATTAAATGTTTCCCATACTTTTTTAGCATGTTGGTAATCTTCGACTTTGCACTCTTGATTCGTCAACAAATTTCTAAATTCTTCCCGTTCAGGGAGATTTCCTTCAGAAAGTTTTGAAAATGAGTCAATATAAGAGTATGGGAATATTCCCTTTCTTCTTATTAAGTCAAACTCACCATCATTTGGGAAATATTTCTTAATGATTTTAAAATCATCAGAAGCTAAATTTGAAGATAAAGCGTCTAAACTTGATGCCATAAACCTAAATGAGTCTACAAACCTCAACTGAAAACTATCATTTTCTATTGATACATTTTTTGTAATGGAAATATAAGTTTCCTTATTTATAGGAATTATTTCTATGGTACCCTCAGCTTTACCTAATTCCTTTATAAACAAATGACTGTCATAGGATGATAAATTGTGGAAAAACACTGGTATGAATTTTTTAATTTTAAAATTAATGTTACAATGGTTGTGAAGGGCAGATCGATAGCGACCAGTTAAATGACAATGGTCACGAACTCTGTCATCACCCAATGGTTTTCCACAAAGGTTACAGTCTACACAAATTCTAAATTCCTCATTTTCTTCATTTGTAAGTGCTTTCATTGGAACTACTTTATTTAAATAATTTTTGAAAATTTCTTTTGTGTCTTTCAACAATTCCCTGACAAATACTTGGGGGCTATCTAACCCACTATAAGTGAATGATTTTGAATATCTATCATTATAACTACACTTAATATAATAACTAAATGAACAGGGGATGTGTTTCTGTTCATTTAGTGTCTTAGAGCTAATCCTACTATTAATTTTTTGTAATAGACATTCGAAGTCTGCGTAGACAACGAATGGCACTTCTAAAGTATTAATTCTATTTTTGAATTCGATATACTTATCTTCGTACGCCGGCATTGTAGTAACCATTTTAGAGCATCCATCTTTATGTCTTGTTGACATTTCTGGATCTTTGGAGTAAGTAAGACACGTCATGCAAAAGTGAATGCTGTTTTTGCTATTGCTTAACGATGATCTCAAAAATCTGAAAGAAGAAAATATAAAATTTTAAATATAAATAAATAATTCAAAAAATGTATTAAATATTTTAACGTACCGTGATAAATCTTTAATGAGAACATAATGCCTCTTACTACAATCCTCGTTCTCCAACAGCAGTAGGCTGATGTGAATTGTCCTATATTTCTCGCATACTCTGTATGGTCCAATTATTTGGTTCCCTTTCACATCAAATCCAAATACATTTATACTAATGTAAGGATTTTGTGATTCAAAGATATTTATATCTTTTACATCAATTGGAAATTTGATGTTTGAGAAATTAATTTCTATTTCATTAATTTTTATAACATCTCTCTCAATATTATCAATATTGTATGAGGAACACATAGTAGCTTTTTGGGGGTTGCTTGGATTTTTCAATGCTGCTACTATGCACCATTTAAAGCAATATATATCATTATTTTTTATATTGAGGCAAGCATTTAATTTGCTCAATTTATATGGCATATTTATGTAACTCGATCCTCGAACTATATTGTGCTTGTTGATGTTGATGTTCAAGTTGGATATTTGTAGTAGAGCCCATCCACTATCCCGTTCTTGGAACTCTGACATTTTAGTTTTAATGTCATCTGCCTTTTCCAAATAAATATCTCGTAAGCCATGAGAACGGTTTACAGCCACCATTTTAGTCACATGCGACATAATCTCAAGTTTCTCTGTATCCTCTGCTTTTTTTATGTAAAGGCATTGAAGCTCAAAATTACATTTAAAATTAATTTGCTTCGCCAAGGACTCTTCCAATATTTCCATTACTTCCTCTTCTGCAGCTTCAAAAAATTCTTCCACAAATAGGTTCTCTAACTTCGGGTTTGAGTATGTGTAGACTTCAATTCGTTCCATGAAGTCGCTGGATCTTATTTTGATGTTTTTAGTGAAATCTCTCACTACACCCAAACTTTCCTTGTGGTGCCTTGAACGAAGATGATGCCCCCAATCCAATCTTCCAACATCAATTTGACAGCTGGAACAATTAATTTTATTTTGATGCGTTTTTTTGTGATTTTCAAAGCCCTTGTGAGTTTTAAAACCTCTATCACAAATTTCACAATTTAAACTTGTTATCCCGACATGGATAGCCTTATGATTTTTTAAATCCATTTTATTTGTGAACTCATCTCCACAATGCTTACAGTAAAAGATGTTGCAACTCTTCTTCATGCTTTTTTGGTGCACGAGCTTATGTTTGTGCAGTTTACTTAATGTAGTAAATACATTGTAACAAACTTCGCATATAAATCCAGCTCCGCTTTCCTTATTCACCTCCATCGTACCCTTAGCGAATCTTGATGTTGATGGCATAGTGTCCAAATAAGAATCCATATCCTTTACGGAGCAGTATGGTTTGCCCCTCAATTTGTTGAAGGCGGCTAAAATATCCCGGTTCGTCATTGTGGAGGTCATATTTCTTTGAATTTCAATTGAATGTTTGACTTTTACTGAATAGTTACTGTTTTAAAACTCAGTATTTATACATATTAGTTTATTATAAGTATCTTGTGATATGAGGATTCGTCAACGTCTATAAATCCGGAAATGTTTTATCATTTCTTTTTTTTTTTTTTTCATAAACTAAACAATATGTGGTGTTGTCGCCGTCTATAATTCCAGACAAGTATATCTTATTTTCAAAAATCACAATGGAAAATGTGTAAATAGTCTTTCTTTAAAAATTGTGCCAGATGTCTTACTCGATTCTAGACCTAAAACCAAACAATATGTGGTGTTATCGCCGTCTATAATTCCAGACAAGTATATCTTATTTTCAAAAATCACAATGGAAAATGTGTAAATAGTCTTTCTTTAAAAATTGTGCCAGATGTCTTACTCGATTCTAGACCTAAAACCAAACAATATGTGGTGTTATCGCCGTCTATAATATTTTCAAAAATCACAATGGAAACTGTGTAAATAGTCTTTCTTTAAAAATTGTGCCGGATGTCTTACTCGATTCTAGACCTAAAACCAAACAATATGTGGTGTTATCGCCGTCTATAATATTTTCAAAAATCACAATGGAAACTGTGTAAATAGTCTTTCTTTAAAAATTGTGCCGGATGTCTTACTCGATTTAAGATTTATTCTTCCACCATTCATCTCATTTTCTTTGATAAATAATTTTTTAACATTTAAAAAATTTTTCTATAGACATGAAAATAACAGCAAAGAGGAATCACCGTGGAAAAAAAATGTGTGCGATAAGAATTTTTTAAAACAATGGAAAATAACAGCAAAGAGGAATCACCGTGGAAAAAAAATGTGTGCGATAAGAATTTTTTAAAACAATGGAAAATTTTGTAAAAATCAAATCCCCTTTCGTTTTCATCGTATAAAAATCAAATCCCCTTTCATTTTCTTCGTAAATTTTGAGTAAAAATCAAATCCCCTTTCGTTTTCATCGTAAAAATCAAATCCCCTTTCATTTTCATCGTTACCAAATATCAAACCCCCTTTCATTTTCATCGAATTTCAAACCCCCTTTCATTTTCATCGATATCAAACCCCCTTTCTTCATCTACTAATATAAGTAATACAAAAAAACTATATGCATGTGTACATAATTTTCGAAATTAATAAATAAAAATTAAAATTAAATTTCGTAAGTGCGTAAAGCAATTTATAGACATGCCGCAATGCAATACAATCGATAAACAAACATTTTCACTAAAAAAAAGTGGCACAAATAACTATTGTATAATGTTTGAATTTAATTATACGATAATCGTAGCTACTTATGAATTTATATATGTATATTTAACACATACAATATGTAACAAATGTATGTACTAGAAAAATTATTAAAAATTCTTAACACACGTTCCATGTCTTGTCATGCTGTTGTTGCTTTTAGCACAACATTAGTTTGAAGACTGAAATTTAAATTTGTATATTGTAATTTTTTAGCCAATTAAGTCGACTATTTTCCAGTTTTGTTTTCATAAATAACTCATATCAATAGCAAAATATAGTAGAGTTTAATTAACATACATAAAGACACGTACATATATAGCTAACTCTGATACTGAAGTATCGTAAAAGTATTTTGCATAAACACCACAAAATAAATAAGTAGATTTTTCTTTAATAAACCAAAGGTATGTATATGTGAGAGTGTATGTAAAACAAGTTATATTTATGCATGTTTATCACGTTTAGTGTTGTTGTTGTTGCAGTTTTTTTTTTGTAAGTTTCTGCCTACGGCCTACAGGTTGGGTTTAATGTTGCTCTGTAATGTTCTCTTGTTGATTGGCTACAATCGAAGTGCCAAGAATTCCTAACAAGTTTAATACAACACTGATACAACATTCATTCATTCATCCATTCATCCATTCAGACATACTACATGCATACTTACTTACATAGCAACATGCCAACTTATTTATATATTCCTGTAAAAAGAGGCGCCACATGAAAGAAGAAAAAATATTCTGCGAAATGAAAAAGCTAAAATCGACATCTGTTGCTAAACATGTTCGCCTGGTATAAATGACTTTATATGGTAAAAATCATTTGCCACAAACAGAAATGGCTAAGAAATCGTGAATACAAATTTCAAGTGCAACAGGTGCTATATTTTATTTAAACACAATCAAACACGAAAATGAAATACAGAAAAAATAAAAGAGATCTGCACAATACATAAAATACAGCTACAACATAAATATGCAGACACGAACACACACTGGACATCATCACACTGGACAAAGTATGAAGAGTTCATGTCTTAAGTCTTTTGTTTTTTTTTTCGTTTCTTTTTTTTATTTTCTTCATTGATTTGTTTGTCAACAATGTTAAGAGCTGTTTTATTGCAAACAAATCTTTGCACAATGGTTATGAAAATGACAGTTGGAAAATTATTTATTAAAAACGTTTTTTATTTATTTATTAATTTTTATTATTTATTTTTTTATTGAGCCTTTTTTTTAAAGTATAATTGTGGTTTAAAAAATACATATTAAAGTAACATTTAAGATTATAATGTAATGTCTTAAAATAATTGTGAAAGTGAATATACAGTACCAAACTTGACAATAAATGTATAAAATTTTTTGTGAAAAATTGCTCCCGAGGCCAACAGTATCGTGAGAGTATATCTCATTGTAGAATAAACTTAAAACTAATACATACTTACATACTAGAGAAAATTTTATTTATTTATTATTATGGAAGATCAAGCCGATCGATCCTATTGGTCATAAATTTCATCTAAAAAACAAATAAGAAAGTATAGTCGGTCAAGCCCGACCATATAATACCCTACAACGAGTATACGAGTAAAAACAGTTTTTCAGACATGGGAGCGCCACGATATCAACACTAGTAAATGTTTTATGTGTGTTAAAGAGATTTGTATTGATGATATTTATTGATATGGGAGCTATCACTTATTATTGATCGATCTATAAATTTATAAATTATTTATAAACTAGGTGTCATGATTTCTGTATATATAAAATTTAAGCAGTAGTAGATAAAACTATTCAAAACAGCAACAAAAGTACATATATGTACTCGTATGTGTTAAATTTTTTGTTAAAATTGTTTTCAGATATTAATTGATAAGATTCTTACTTTTTAGTCAAGAGGGACAGACAAGGGGAAAAGAAACGCATAAACACTGCCATATACTCTTGAAATTTGTTTTTTTTTTTCTTAATCGTAATTTTAAGCCTACAGTGTGTACAATAACATTCATATATATGAAAGAAGTATTTAAAAAATGAGACTTGCAACGTGTGAACACAGACTTTGTCCCAATTTGCACGAAACAATTCTTTAGGCTAAGCTGACTTTTTAGAGATCGGAATGAGGGAAAGATAAGACGAGTACACAATTGATTGTACTAGCAATTCTTGTTACTCTCTTATTTGTATTACATATATAGTGTATATAAATGTGTGTAGACTCTCAAATAAAAATACGAGTGATTTAAGCAATAAGAACTGTGCTGTGTAAACACCGAAGAAATTAAAAGGAAATATGTATTTGTATCTATCTTTTCAATAAAAATTTTTAGTATAAATTGGAAGAAGTCTTTGGTTCTACATTAGAAAAACAATTTGTATGTTTTTATGGCAATTTAGTCTCGTTAGTGTCCTAAAAACCTTCAAGAAGAAAGGAAATTAATTTATACGTAACAAAATGAGCAGTGCAGAAAAATAATATTAATCACAAAAGGCTGTCAGGAAATTTCAAATCAAAATGTTTAAGAATAAATAGGTTCCTTGGGTTCCAGCACTGCTATAGCATATAGCAATGATAATATGACTCTACCCATATAAACAAACTGAGTTATATATAAATGATGAAAATTTCAAATAAAATGTTTATAGCCTTCACAGAAACCAAGTAAAATTAGTGATCACGGATCTACTTTTCTAGATTTTTATGTTAAAACACATTGTCGAAAATACATTGAGGGCCCAGGCCCACGATTTGTGATTAAACATATCGAATATTGACTGAATGAGAATTTTTCCTCTTGCGAGTATTATTTTAAAAATTTTTTAGAAGTAAACATTCGAATAAAAAAAATTTCATAATCAATATTTTTTGAAAATTTTTGTTAATTTCCCTTATATGTGAATTTTTTCCTGAAGATGCCACACAAAAATGTATCGAAATATTGAAAATAAAATATAATTTTAAAACTTTGTAAATCTGAAATCAAACTCAATAAATATATTTATATTTTAAGACTACTAACAAAATTGTAGAACAACTAGGCTGAATTAATTTTACTCTCATTTTTAGCCAATTTTTGAACTAATGTGTCCCATAGTGTCATTTAAGAAAATTAAACTAAAGTTTTCTTTGTTTTCCCAGAAAATACGTCAACTCATATACAAATAAATAGTGTATGTACATATGTACATACCAACAATAAGTAATTGTTGTAATTGTCTCTATTTTCTTTTGCCAATTATAGGCCACTATCACACAAAACAATTTGCAATTTATTATTAATTGTGTTGTCTGTTTGTGGTTTGTTTTCAAAATGTTTTAACTCTTTTTTATGGATATTTGTTTGTTTTTTTTTTTTTTTTTTGTTTATTTTAATCATACGTTACATTTTGTGCATGAAGCACGTTTGCATGCCACAAGAAACGAACCGCGTCGCTCAAAAAATCCATGCCCGACCAGCACTTTCCATTAACAACACCAGGTATGGTAAAACACACTCCACACTATGCGATACAAATGTGTACAAAGTTTCCAAAGAGAGAGTGCGTGTGTTGAAGAGTTTCCAATGCAATGGCAAGCAAATACAAATATGAGCAGTTCGGTTTGGTATGTTTGGATATGGATGACAGTCAGTGTACGGCCGGTTTAAAAGCAGAGCCAGCTACATTACAACAACAATTTATTGTTGTTATTATCACAAACAACTGTTGCTACTGCTATTGCTATTACCATTTCTTATTAACAATTTCATTGCGATTATTATTGTTTAGAGGTTTTATTGCATTCTGTTGTCAATATTTCTTTCAGTTGACTTTGAAATTTCCTAATAAACTGTTGCTCGTCGGAGTTGTAGTCGTTGAAAAAACCATCAAATAGTTTTAATCTTGGAAAAAAATAATACCAATTTATTGCAAAATTTTAATAAACTGTTTCATATTTTTTTTTTGTTACGAATTATCACAACAAGTGTCATGAAGCTGATTGATGTGATTGTATATTTAATAGCTATTTTAATATTTCTTTACTTATTGTTGGATTAAACGTGTTCGATTACATTTCGCATAAATAACCGAATCTCTTACTCTATATACTTTTTTCTTACTTGGCTAAAACTTGAAAACAAACAAAAAGAATAAATAAAAGAACTACTATCCTGCTAATAAATTTAAATTTTTTTTTTAATATTAATCTAATTTAAAACATACCAAATACAATGAAGGTAAGTGTACAAAGAAAGTGCTTTTTACTTATCACGGTTTGTGTAATGTTGAAAACCCAATTATTTTAAGTGAAATTCTTTTTATGGTTTAATGCCAAGTTTTCACCTAAGGTGGCTAATAAAAAGGTAATGCACTGTGAAAAATAAAATAATTTATGGAAAAATATGCAAATCACTGTCGGCGTTTTAATGAGTTGAACATAATCAAAATTATTGTCCTAAAAAATTGAAATAGACTCGAATTTTGCTTAGTTTTTGTTTATAGAAAATTAAATAAGAATTACTTAAACTAACACAGAGTGTAAGGAAAGTGCAATTATTTATTTTATAAAAATATTACCACATTTTTTTCTTTTCCAAACGACATACAATTTCCAAATTAGGAAATAACTTTCGTTCTCTTTTCATTGAAAAGAAAGTGCTTTACAGTGTGATAGTTAATAATTTAAGCACATACAAGTATTCAAGATTTTATTTCTTTATTCACAATATCTAGTTTAAAAAAGAAAAACCAATCGTGAAAACTTTCTGTGAATATGCGGCAATTTACAAAAATCTAAAGAGCGAAGTTAAAGGATATTTTTTTATTGTAAACTTATTGTGAAAAGGTAATCATTCAATGCAGGTCTTTAAATCTGTATGTACTAAGATTTATACTGGAAAACATAATCCTAATAATAAGACATGAAAAGTTTTTGTGAATATGCTGCAATTTAAAAGAATCGAATTCTTTATACAAAAGTTAAAGGATTTCTTTTTTTGTTTGTAAACTTATGGCGAAAAGTTAATCATTTAATGCAACGTTATTATAAAGGTCCTTACATCTCCAATATTTATACTGCAAAACAAAATCCTAATAATAAGAATTGTTGTTTCTATTACAGTAATTAGCTTTCCAAAATGTGCAATAATTTTACAGGGTTTATATTAAAGAAACCAGAAATTTTATTAGTTAGTTGGTACAAACCCTAAAGAAATAGTTTTGGATGGAAACACAAAATAGCACCAACATTAACTCATAGTTATGTTTTTTTGAATTTTCTGTAATTGTTGAACTTTTTATTTTTCTTTGTCCAAGATCATTGTTAGAATAAAATTATTAATAGAATAATAATTACACTGTGCTAGAATTTGACACTTTTTTGTGACAAGAGGGGCATTTCGGTTTTTTTAGTTTATAAAATAAACTAAACCGTTTTTGAGTTACGTGAATATATGTTGTGCATCCTCCTCCATTTTCGAAATAACGGTTTATTTCGAAAACAAGAGCTAACCTAAAAAAACGGTTAGCACCGGAATTAGGTTAACCCGCCAGGTGCCCCGCTTGTCACTTTTTAAAACTAGCACATGGTTATTAATAGAATGATGATCTTGGCAGGGTAGAATATGCATTGCAATTTGCCAATTGTCCAAATTACTTTACAATTCTTCTTTTTACAAAACAATTGTTAATTGGAATTGGTACATTTAAAACAATTGACACAAATAAGATTGAAAAGACTAAACAACTCAATGAGATTAAGGTACTAAATCAAGACCTATTACATTGAGGAATCTAATAACACTGATCCTACCCTAGAACAATCTGTGTCTGTGTGCAGAGAACAAATTTAAAAGTCATTTGGCCAAAAATGCTGTGCACATCGGTAATTGCTACGCATTTATTTGATTGAAAATTATAATTTTTAACTTTCACTTTTGTAGACTAGACGTTTACTACTGTCCAAATATATCGAAGTCGGCATGTATTATTACCGGCCATTAAATGACCCTTATACTCGATCATTGATCTCAAATTTTACTTTCGATTTCTGTTCATAAGTTTTAGTAACTATCAATCTTTCGGCAAACGTGTTCATGCTGGTTTTGAGAGATCTAGTGGGAATATTTTAGTTAAAATTACCACAATATATTGCAAGATGCCGCATCTGATATTTTTAAAGCACGGATTAGAGTAATATCTGTTAGATTGATTAGGAAGAGAAATTTTTTACATTTTTGGAGGCTCTATCAGCTAAAAAAAAACTCCAATCACAAAAGTGACAGATATAGGACAAATTCAGTTCCATTACTGCCACAATAGTAGTATAAGAAGATAAAGGAGGGTGGAAATAAAATATTATGTGAAATTAATTATATGATTTAAAATTCCAGCCATCTTAGTACAATGACAAATATTTTAGATAATTTTAGGTAGCACACAAGCGGCTGTACTAATTATTTACATAATAATAAATGTATGCAGAAACCATAAACTCTTTTTAGTGCCTCAAATTACCATTAAATAATCACATAGTAATAATATACTTTAAATATAAGTTTTCAAATTTTACAACTGTTATGTGGCCACCTTAAACACAATAGCATTTCCAACTGAACTGCTATTACCTCTTTAATAAATTTGGCGAAAAACAAGGTAATTTTGTTTTCTTTACATTTGAAAAATAAAACAAATCTTCAAATAACAATGATTGAATTAAAGACCATATGATTACGTGCACCAGTTAATGCTGCAAGTGAACTCATTCACTGATGCATACACGAGTGAGTAAATAAGTACAACATACCAAAAATATATGAGAAAACACACGCAATTTATCAAAATAAATATGTATTTAATAAGCAAGAAGATAAAAGAAAACAATTGTAGGCAACAAAATTTCGTTTTCAATGATGAAAGATATTCGAGATAAAGACAATTTAATATGAAATGTTTTTATTTAAAAAGTAATGAATTTTTCGTTTACTGGAACGACCCTTAAACATCGTATATCACAATAATATCGAATATGGTTTGCTCAAAAATAAAAATATGTACTCTAAAAACTATTACACATCTGAAGTCTCCAACTTGTGTTGTGTAATAAAAATGTTTAATCATAAATTGTATAAGAGAACTAATGCTGTACAAAATTTTATATTTATATTTATTTCAAATTCTAAAACTGCAGTGCACACTTAGGAATGTTTGGTTTTAGTTCTTTCTAAAGCTCTCTGAAGACTTAGACAGCTGAAATTTTACTTACTTATAATTAAAATGTGACAACCGGTCATTTCGGTTTTCGTCTTTGCTAGTTAAATACAAATTTAGAATCCCACATTGTTTGATTTAGATCCAAGAAATATCGACAAGCTTGTTTATAAATTAAACTTTGATTTAACCAAAAACAAAATACCTCGTCAAGTTATAAATACTGGTACACAGAAAAAACGAAGCCAAATGAAAACGAATTAATATTTAAAAAAAAATTGTTTTTGGTTTTATTTTTATTGGGTTATTCAATGGCTAAAAAACTAAGAACGACTTATTGGAAATGATTTCCGTGTGCTTTCCAGTACTAATTGAGACAATGTGACCAGTCATCGATTGCAAGACGCAGTTCATGCATGGGGAAATTGTCCACTATACGGACAATGACTCAATATGGGGAGTAAAGAAAGCAATGCCCTCTAATACGGACCACAACTTGCTAGCAGCTGGCCAATCATCCGTTGATATGAAATCCGGAACGTTGGTTTTAAGGCACGCGGAATGGCGGCTTCTTTGAACACTCGGGATGAGTTGGGATGCTTCTCTGGTTGACCGAGGATACACACAATCGATCTATTTATCAAATGATTTTTTTACGGTGACGATTTTCTCGTTAGTGAACAAATTTTTGTTAGTGAATAATCTTGTCGTACTGGCTAAGTAACGCTTACGATTTTTGCTTTTATTTTTTCTTCACTGCGGCCTTGAGGAGGTGTCCAGTGAGTCGTTTGAACGCGCTGAGTCCCAAATCTTCTTTGATAATGCGAGGCATGGATTTTTGCGAAATTTGCATTTCCCGCGACAAAATTTTATGTTTTCGCAGTGGTTTATGGTCTATTTGTCTCTTCGGGGCTTTAATCGCTTTTGGAGTTCTCACAGTTCACGCTTTGACGGTCTCGACTCCACAAGTATCCTCAACCAACTTCACAGCACGATACAAAAAATGACGAGTGATTTCAAGCGATGGCAACGTCTTAAAGATTCGCCTTTTTCCATGTTGCATTTTGTAGACCATCTACAACGATACGATTTTCGATGTCGCCCTATTCCATGATTGTAAGCAATTCATGTCAAAAACGTTTTACGTCGCAATGAAGAATAAATATCAAACTGTCAAATCGCAAGCAATACGAAATGGATAGGCGCATCCATTATTGCATAAGTAATGAGTGTGTTCTTAATGTTAATACTGAGTTCTTCACCTGCGTTTCTGAATTTCTTATACAATTAATGAAATGTCCACAGATTAATAATAGTAGTGAAATGTCGTATGTTTTTAGCACTATTGACGCCAAACCTGCTGATAATTTACCAAATTCGTAAAGATGTCAGTAAAATAAAAGTAATAGCAGTAGAATAATGTGTCATATACCATATAATATTTATAATAAATAAACACATATAAACATACAAAAGTGTTACTAACCAACACAAACAAACTAAATTAGACACTATTGAATGCTCAAGCGTATAATTATGAAACAATTTAACACTAAATCAATAAACAAGTCATAAATTTGTAAATATTTATTAAGTTTTTGTCTTCCCCTTAAGTAAATGGCAATAAAATTATTATTAAAAATTTGGGAAGAAAAATAAACAACAGTTAAATGTTATTAAAATGCATAAAACGTTTGCTAAATATTTGTAATACCAAAAATTTCACCCAACTCATGACACTTATTAGCGTTTGAAACAAAAGGGAATCCTATCTATCACCATGAACAAATTAACCAATTAAACGTGCAATATAAAAGACACGTCTAAAATTGGCCCTATATGTACATACATATTTCCTAAGGAAGTAGAGTTTAAATTTCTTTAATTCATTGACTGACTGACTGACAGAAGGCCGTAGCCAAAAGCCATTTTTTGTTGCAGTTTAAAGTAAAAGTGATTAAAGTTTAACACACAAACTGAAATATATAAACAATTACACAAAACATATTGCTACTATTCTCCTTGTAATCGTATTTACACTTGACAATTTAACAGACATTACCAAAGAAAGATTGACTGAGTGACTGACTGACTGGAAGACTGACTGTCAGTTACTAACTTGAGTTTTAAATTGTTTTGCGTAAAACCCTAAAGCCGTAACCAAGCAAGACAACATCAAATACCAAACGACAGCCATAGCGTTTGCCATGTCTAAGACCACTTTAATGATGAGACGTGATTTTATGTTAAATATTGAGTTATTTTTGTTTTTGTTTTCATTTGTAGTAACAAGAAACATGATTTTATTTATGAATTAATTTTTATAATGTGTGGAGTTATTTTTTTGCCGTAATCAAGAAATTTATTGATTTAATTACTTGCTTTGCTTTGCATTGTTACTGTTACTGTTGCTGTTACTGTTTATGTTTTCTTAGATTTATTTAGCTATTTTATCAAAAAGACAATTTAATAAATAAATAAATAAAAACTTGACTATTATGGCTTTTAGAAAGTGGTTAATCATAAAATATCTAAAACAAAAACTAAACAAATGCTGAAACAAGAATTAAGTTGTTAAATTATTAATTATTTATACATATATGTAACCATGTATGTAATTATTGTTTTAGAAGATATAAAAGTAGTAAAGTTATTTGTTTTATAGAAAGTGATAGAAAAACAAGTTAAATTGTTAAACATTGCATTAAACATAATTTCAAAAAGTTGTTAAGATTATCGAAAGTTGTTAAAATGAACTCAAATGAACATTAAATCCTAATAATCTTTAAACTGTTTAATGGCGTAATAAATTTTTTTTAAAAATAATCAAAATATAAAAGTAGTAGAGACTTGAACCTAAATAAAGCATAAATATAATTAAACAACAATAACACATGGAAAACTATAAAATAGAAATTTCTATTATAAAAAAACGGTTGCAAATACAAAATTAACTGACATAAAAATAAAGCCAGAGATTTGACGTTCTAGCAGATATTCATATCAACAAAATTAATGAGCCTTATAAAGGATGAGTTTTTACCAACTTTCTTTTTTGGCAAGACTGTTTTTGGCAGTTCAACAGTAGCATGTTACTGTTAAACATGTTCAGTTTAATCTATAACTTAAACATGACATCGACTTACAAACGAACAATGCTTGCAGATTATTGAATTTTATTATCAAAATTCATGCTCGGTTAAGAAAGTGCATCTTTTACACCCTTTTATCGGCAAATTGTGTTCAAGATCATTTCTAATAAACAAGCAAATTGAATGATTATTATGCCCTCCTATCGTCAAAATAATTATATATGTACATATAAACGTGTGTACTTTATTTTTGAAATATTGAATTCGCAGCCTGATGTGCCGAATGTGTTTAATGCTAAAGAGTATTCCAAAATGCAGCGCTCAACATTACATAAAATCACCTTTAAACATTGAATTATATATGTAGATCCTTCTATCGACTCAAATAAAGATTTCATACATTTCTTTAAATTTTATGTGTTCTTTTTTTTACTCTTTAAAAATTTATAAATCCCTTTTTATATTTCCTAGTTTTCATATTTTACTAAAATCATAACTTAGCATTCAAAATGTCAACAATTCGTTCTATAGATCCATTCCCAACTATGCTAATTCATCAGAGCAATTCAAAGACTTTTCTTTGCATTTCATTCACTCATTAATTGTTATATTTTTATTAATTCAAACCTAATCCAAATTGAATGAAAATAGATTTCCAATTATGTATTTGAATTTAAAAAAAAATTTGTAGTATGTTTGAATTTTGTAATGGATTGAATAAAAGATTTAAAATTATGCGATTAGATTATGAATTGGTTTGAATGGTTAAGAAATAAAATTCAATTTGATTTTGAAAATCATCTTCATCATGTATAACAAATTTACAAACTCTGTTAATATTTTAGATATTCTACTATTATGGATTCACAATGTTTTTATACTACAACTGCTACTTAGTTGACTATGTGAATCAGCTTCCATTCTCTTCTATTAAACTTAAAAATTTACTGAGCCTAAATTAATATAACCCATAAATGATTAACACCCTGCTAAAAGTCTAGTGTTCCCTATTACGAATTGTGTTTTTATACCCTTCACCTTCATGAGAAGGGTATATATAAGTTTGTCATTCCGTTTGTAATTTCCACAATATAATTTTCCGACCCTATAAAGTATATATATTCTGGATAGATAGCGGAGTCTATTAAGCCATGTCCATCTGTGTGTTGAAATCAATTTTCTGAAGTCCCCAGATATCTTCGGGATCCAAATCTTCAATAATTCTGTCAGACATGCTTTCGAGAAGTTTGCTATTTAAAAGCAGCAAAAACCGTCCATAAATAACGGAGCTATGAGCAAAAATCCGAGACAACCTCTGAAAATTTCATCAAAAAAACCTAATAAACTCAACAACAGATGGCGTTGATCACACAAAGCGTATTAATATTGTTACAAAAAAATCCATCAACAGATGGCGTGTTTACCATCAAAGTGTTCGATATCTTTAAGTGTGTTCTTAAACCGTAATATAAGTGTGTAAAAAGACAGTGTGTTAATTTTTTTAAATTGTGTTTGTGTAGATTTAAATAAGTAAAGACTCGTTATATTTTCTTCAAACTACTAGATGCCTTTATTTTACAATTAAAAAGAATCCGGTTTATTTAAAGAAAATAAACCACCGTTTTTAAAAGGTAAAAACGTAAAAATATAATATATATGTATGTATGTATATAATATAATTATGCATCCACAACAAAGGTGAAGGGTATATAAGATTCGGCATAGCCGAATATATCACTCTTACTTGTTTATCTTATTTTTGGACTAATCAAACCTTAAAATATCTCACAACCATAAACAGCAAAGCTGTTAGTCTCTGCTAGTTAAATACGAATTGAAGATTAAGAAGAAATCGAGAATATAATTCAGACGATGCAGTGCTTTCAATTGTTTTCTCTCGGGAACATAATACGCTTGATGTCCTAAGTAATTTTCAGTGATTCGAAACATCGACACCATTGAAACATTGATTTAATGAGTTATGTTAATGAGTTATGGAATGTAATTTGTCGTATAAGTTTTTCCAAGTCATTAGTGACTTTAGAAATTCTCTCACTCCAATGACAATTTATGCGCAATACAAACTGTAGCATAGCTCAAATAATATCTTTTCATGTCACATTATCTTTCTTTTACAATTACAAAACCCTTATAAAATATTTGTATAGAGGGTGTATGTTTTCCGGTTTCCCCATACTTAAGAACTTAAGAACACTGTGCCAATAACATTCCTAAAATGCGCAATTATTATTAAGATTACGATATAGTCGTACCAATGTTACAACTCCTACAGAAACTATTGCTATTCCATGCTCTGTATAATGTTTTTTACGAAACTCTGTTAAAATTAAGAATTTCAGTTTACTAAAAGTATTATCTGAAATTACACATGCAACTAATTACACTTCAGTTACACATTCAAGTGAAAAATCACACAATTGACGTTGAAAATGTTACACAATTGTTGGATTTGATTTTGCAGTGTGTGCAGTGCAGTCACTTCAGAAGTAATTAGTTATTACTAATCATTAATAAAGCTCTTCACTTATTACAAGTTGGTAGTAAAACTTCAACACAAAATTAAATTCACAATATTATCTAATTTAAAACATACCAAATACAATGAAGGTAAGTGTACAAAGAAAGTGCTTTTTACTTATCACGGTTTGTGTAATGTTGAAAACCCAATTATTTTAAGTGAAATTCTTTTTATGGTTTAATGCCAAGTTTTCACCTAAGGTGGCTAATAAAAAGGTAATGCACTGTGAAAAATAAAATAATTTATGGAAAAATATGCAAATCACTGTCGGCGTTTTAATGAGTTGAACATAATCAAAATTATTGTCCTAAAAAATTGAAATAGACTCGAATTTTGCTTAGTTTTTGTTTATAGAAAATTAAATAAGAATTACTTAAACTAACACAGAGTGTAAGGAAAGTGCAATTATTTATTTTATAAAAATATTACCACATTTTTTTCTTTTCCAAACGACATACAATTTCCAAATTAGGAAATAACTTTCGTTCTCTTTTCATTGAAAAGAAAGTGCTTTACAGTGTGATAGTTAATAATTTAAGCACATACAAGTATTCAAGATTTTATTTCTTTATTCACAATATCTAGTTTAAAAAAGAAAAACCAATCGTGAAAACTTTCTGTGAATATGCGGCAATTTACAAAAATCTAAAGAGCGAAGTTAAAGGATATTTTTTTATTGTAAACTTATTGTGAAAAGGTAATCATTCAATGCAGGTCTTTAAATCTGTATGTACTAAGATTTATACTGGAAAACATAATCCTAATAATAAGACATGAAAAGTTTTTGTGAATATGCTGCAATTTAAAAGAATCGAATTCTTTATACAAAAGTTAAAGGATTTCTTTTTTTGTTTGTAAACTTATGGCGAAAAGTTAATCATTTAATGCAACGTTATTATAAAGGTCCTTACATCTCCAATATTTATACTGCAAAACAAAATCCTAATAATAAGAATTGTTGTTTCTATTACAGTAATTAGCTTTCCAAAATGTGCAATAATTTTACAGGGTTTATATTAAAGAAACCAGAAATTTTATTAGTTAGTTGGTACAAACCCTAAAGAAATAGTTTTGGATGGAAACACAAAATAGCACCAACATTAACTCATAGTTATGTTTTTTTGAATTTTCTGTAATTGTTGAACTTTTTATTTTTCTTTGTCCAAGATCATTGTTAGAATAAAATTATTAATAGAATAATAATTACACTGTGCTAGAATTTGACACTTTTTTGTGACAAGAGGGGCATTTCGGTTTTTTTAGTTTATAAAATAAACTAAACCGTTTTTGAGTTACGTGAATATATGTTGTGCATCCTCCTCCATTTTCGAAATAACGGTTTATTTCGAAAACAAGAGCTAACCTAAAAAAACGGTTAGCACCGGAATTAGGTTAACCCGCCAGGTGCCCCGCTTGTCACTTTTTAAAACTAGCACATGGTTATTAATAGAATGATGATCTTGGCAGGGTAGAATATGCATTGCAATTTGCCAATTGTCCAAATTACTTTACAATTCTTCTTTTTACAAAACAATTGTTAATTGGAATTGGTACATTTAAAACAATTGACACAAATAAGATTGAAAAGACTAAACAACTCAATGAGATTAAGGTACTAAATCAAGACCTATTACATTGAGGAATCTAATAACACTGATCCTACCCTAGAACAATCTGTGTCTGTGTGCAGAGAACAAATTTAAAAGTCATTTGGCCAAAAATGCTGTGCACATCGGTAATTGCTACGCATTTATTTGATTGAAAATTATAATTTTTAACTTTCACTTTTGTAGACTAGACGTTTACTACTGTCCAAATATATCGAAGTCGGCATGTATTATTACCGGCCATTAAATGACCCTTATACTCGATCATTGATCTCAAATTTTACTTTCGATTTCTGTTCATAAGTTTTAGTAACTATCAATCTTTCGGCAAACGTGTTCATGCTGGTTTTGAGAGATCTAGTGGGAATATTTTAGTTAAAATTACCACAATATATTGCAAGATGCCGCATCTGATATTTTTAAAGCACGGATTAGAGTAATATCTGTTAGATTGATTAGGAAGAGAAATTTTTTACATTTTTGGAGGCTCTATCAGCTAAAAAAAAACTCCAATCACAAAAGTGACAGATATAGGACAAATTCAGTTCCATTACTGCCACAATAGTAGTATAAGAAGATAAAGGAGGGTGGAAATAAAATATTATGTGAAATTAATTATATGATTTAAAATTCCAGCCATCTTAGTACAATGACAAATATTTTAGATAATTTTAGGTAGCACACAAGCGGCTGTACTAATTATTTACATAATAATAAATGTATGCAGAAACCATAAACTCTTTTTAGTGCCTCAAATTACCATTAAATAATCACATAGTAATAATATACTTTAAATATAAGTTTTCAAATTTTACAACTGTTATGTGGCCACCTTAAACACAATAGCATTTCCAACTGAACTGCTATTACCTCTTTAATAAATTTGGCGAAAAACAAGGTAATTTTGTTTTCTTTACATTTGAAAAATAAAACAAATCTTCAAATAACAATGATTGAATTAAAGACCATATGATTACGTGCACCAGTTAATGCTGCAAGTGAACTCATTCACTGATGCATACACGAGTGAGTAAATAAGTACAACATACCAAAAATATATGAGAAAACACACGCAATTTATCAAAATAAATATGTATTTAATAAGCAAGAAGATAAAAGAAAACAATTGTAGGCAACAAAATTTCGTTTTCAATGATGAAAGATATTCGAGATAAAGACAATTTAATATGAAATGTTTTTATTTAAAAAGTAATGAATTTTTCGTTTACTGGAACGACCCTTAAACATCGTATATCACAATAATATCGAATATGGTTTGCTCAAAAATAAAAATATGTACTCTAAAAACTATTACACATCTGAAGTCTCCAACTTGTGTTGTGTAATAAAAATGTTTAATCATAAATTGTATAAGAGAACTAATGCTGTACAAAATTTTATATTTATATTTATTTCAAATTCTAAAACTGCAGTGCACACTTAGGAATGTTTGGTTTTAGTTCTTTCTAAAGCTCTCTGAAGACTTAGACAGCTGAAATTTTACTTACTTATAATTAAAATGTGACAACCGGTCATTTCGGTTTTCGTCTTTGCTAGTTAAATACAAATTTAGAATCCCACATTGTTTGATTTAGATCCAAGAAATATCGACAAGCTTGTTTATAAATTAAACTTTGATTTAACCAAAAACAAAATACCTCGTCAAGTTATAAATACTGGTACACAGAAAAAACGAAGCCAAATGAAAACGAATTAATATTTAAAAAAAAATTGTTTTTGGTTTTATTTTTATTGGGTTATTCAATGGCTAAAAAACTAAGAACGACTTATTGGAAATGATTTCCGTGTGCTTTCCAGTACTAATTGAGACAATGTGACCAGTCATCGATTGCAAGACGCAGTTCATGCATGGGGAAATTGTCCACTATACGGACAATGACTCAATATGGGGAGTAAAGAAAGCAATGCCCTCTAATACGGACCACAACTTGCTAGCAGCTGGCCAATCATCCGTTGATATGAAATCCGGAACGTTGGTTTTAAGGCACGCGGAATGGCGGCTTCTTTGAACACTCGGGATGAGTTGGGATGCTTCTCTGGTTGACCGAGGATACACACAATCGATCTATTTATCAAATGATTTTTTTACGGTGACGATTTTCTCGTTAGTGAACAAATTTTTGTTAGTGAATAATCTTGTCGTACTGGCTAAGTAACGCTTACGATTTTTGCTTTTATTTTTTCTTCACTGCGGCCTTGAGGAGGTGTCCAGTGAGTCGTTTGAACGCGCTGAGTCCCAAATCTTCTTTGATAATGCGAGGCATGGATTTTTGCGAAATTTGCATTTCCCGCGACAAAATTTTATGTTTTCGCAGTGGTTTATGGTCTATTTGTCTCTTCGGGGCTTTAATCGCTTTTGGAGTTCTCACAGTTCACGCTTTGACGGTCTCGACTCCACAAGTATCCTCAACCAACTTCACAGCACGATACAAAAAATGACGAGTGATTTCAAGCGATGGCAACGTCTTAAAGATTCGCCTTTTTCCATGTTGCATTTTGTAGACCATCTACAACGATACGATTTTCGATGTCGCCCTATTCCATGATTGTAAGCAATTCATGTCAAAAACGTTTTACGTCGCAATGAAGAATAAATATCAAACTGTCAAATCGCAAGCAATACGAAATGGATAGGCGCATCCATTATTGCATAAGTAATGAGTGTGTTCTTAATGTTAATACTGAGTTCTTCACCTGCGTTTCTGAATTTCTTATACAATTAATGAAATGTCCACAGATTAATAATAGTAGTGAAATGTCGTATGTTTTTAGCACTATTGACGCCAAACCTGCTGATAATTTACCAAATTCGTAAAGATGTCAGTAAAATAAAAGTAATAGCAGTAGAATAATGTGTCATATACCATATAATATTTATAATAAATAAACACATATAAACATACAAAAGTGTTACTAACCAACACAAACAAACTAAATTAGACACTATTGAATGCTCAAGCGTATAATTATGAAACAATTTAACACTAAATCAATAAACAAGTCATAAATTTGTAAATATTTATTAAGTTTTTGTCTTCCCCTTAAGTAAATGGCAATAAAATTATTATTAAAAATTTGGGAAGAAAAATAAACAACAGTTAAATGTTATTAAAATGCATAAAACGTTTGCTAAATATTTGTAATACCAAAAATTTCACCCAACTCATGACACTTATTAGCGTTTGAAACAAAAGGGAATCCTATCTATCACCATGAACAAATTAACCAATTAAACGTGCAATATAAAAGACACGTCTAAAATTGGCCCTATATGTACATACATATTTCCTAAGGAAGTAGAGTTTAAATTTCTTTAATTCATTGACTGACTGACTGACAGAAGGCCGTAGCCAAAAGCCATTTTTTGTTGCAGTTTAAAGTAAAAGTGATTAAAGTTTAACACACAAACTGAAATATATAAACAATTACACAAAACATATTGCTACTATTCTCCTTGTAATCGTATTTACACTTGACAATTTAACAGACATTACCAAAGAAAGATTGACTGAGTGACTGACTGACTGGAAGACTGACTGTCAGTTACTAACTTGAGTTTTAAATTGTTTTGCGTAAAACCCTAAAGCCGTAACCAAGCAAGACAACATCAAATACCAAACGACAGCCATAGCGTTTGCCATGTCTAAGACCACTTTAATGATGAGACGTGATTTTATGTTAAATATTGAGTTATTTTTGTTTTTGTTTTCATTTGTAGTAACAAGAAACATGATTTTATTTATGAATTAATTTTTATAATGTGTGGAGTTATTTTTTTGCCGTAATCAAGAAATTTATTGATTTAATTACTTGCTTTGCTTTGCATTGTTACTGTTACTGTTGCTGTTACTGTTTATGTTTTCTTAGATTTATTTAGCTATTTTATCAAAAAGACAATTTAATAAATAAATAAATAAAAACTTGACTATTATGGCTTTTAGAAAGTGGTTAATCATAAAATATCTAAAACAAAAACTAAACAAATGCTGAAACAAGAATTAAGTTGTTAAATTATTAATTATTTATACATATATGTAACCATGTATGTAATTATTGTTTTAGAAGATATAAAAGTAGTAAAGTTATTTGTTTTATAGAAAGTGATAGAAAAACAAGTTAAATTGTTAAACATTGCATTAAACATAATTTCAAAAAGTTGTTAAGATTATCGAAAGTTGTTAAAATGAACTCAAATGAACATTAAATCCTAATAATCTTTAAACTGTTTAATGGCGTAATAAATTTTTTTTAAAAATAATCAAAATATAAAAGTAGTAGAGACTTGAACCTAAATAAAGCATAAATATAATTAAACAACAATAACACATGGAAAACTATAAAATAGAAATTTCTATTATAAAAAAACGGTTGCAAATACAAAATTAACTGACATAAAAATAAAGCCAGAGATTTGACGTTCTAGCAGATATTCATATCAACAAAATTAATGAGCCTTATAAAGGATGAGTTTTTACCAACTTTCTTTTTTGGCAAGACTGTTTTTGGCAGTTCAACAGTAGCATGTTACTGTTAAACATGTTCAGTTTAATCTATAACTTAAACATGACATCGACTTACAAACGAACAATGCTTGCAGATTATTGAATTTTATTATCAAAATTCATGCTCGGTTAAGAAAGTGCATCTTTTACACCCTTTTATCGGCAAATTGTGTTCAAGATCATTTCTAATAAACAAGCAAATTGAATGATTATTATGCCCTCCTATCGTCAAAATAATTATATATGTACATATAAACGTGTGTACTTTATTTTTGAAATATTGAATTCGCAGCCTGATGTGCCGAATGTGTTTAATGCTAAAGAGTATTCCAAAATGCAGCGCTCAACATTACATAAAATCACCTTTAAACATTGAATTATATATGTAGATCCTTCTATCGACTCAAATAAAGATTTCATACATTTCTTTAAATTTTATGTGTTCTTTTTTTTACTCTTTAAAAATTTATAAATCCCTTTTTATATTTCCTAGTTTTCATATTTTACTAAAATCATAACTTAGCATTCAAAATGTCAACAATTCGTTCTATAGATCCATTCCCAACTATGCTAATTCATCAGAGCAATTCAAAGACTTTTCTTTGCATTTCATTCACTCATTAATTGTTATATTTTTATTAATTCAAACCTAATCCAAATTGAATGAAAATAGATTTCCAATTATGTATTTGAATTTAAAAAAAAATTTGTAGTATGTTTGAATTTTGTAATGGATTGAATAAAAGATTTAAAATTATGCGATTAGATTATGAATTGGTTTGAATGGTTAAGAAATAAAATTCAATTTGATTTTGAAAATCATCTTCATCATGTATAACAAATTTACAAACTCTGTTAATATTTTAGATATTCTACTATTATGGATTCACAATGTTTTTATACTACAACTGCTACTTAGTTGACTATGTGAATCAGCTTCCATTCTCTTCTATTAAACTTAAAAATTTACTGAGCCTAAATTAATATAACCCATAAATGATTAACACCCTGCTAAAAGTCTAGTGTTCCCTATTACGAATTGTGTTTTTATACCCTTCACCTTCATGAGAAGGGTATATATAAGTTTGTCATTCCGTTTGTAATTTCCACAATATAATTTTCCGACCCTATAAAGTATATATATTCTGGATAGATAGCGGAGTCTATTAAGCCATGTCCATCTGTGTGTTGAAATCAATTTTCTGAAGTCCCCAGATATCTTCGGGATCCAAATCTTCAATAATTCTGTCAGACATGCTTTCGAGAAGTTTGCTATTTAAAAGCAGCAAAAACCGTCCATAAATAACGGAGCTATGAGCAAAAATCCGAGACAACCTCTGAAAATTTCATCAAAAAAACCTAATAAACTCAACAACAGATGGCGTTGATCACACAAAGCGTATTAATATTGTTACAAAAAAATCCATCAACAGATGGCGTGTTTACCATCAAAGTGTTCGATATCTTTAAGTGTGTTCTTAAACCGTAATATAAGTGTGTAAAAAGACAGTGTGTTAATTTTTTTAAATTGTGTTTGTGTAGATTTAAATAAGTAAAGACTCGTTATATTTTCTTCAAACTACTAGATGCCTTTATTTTACAATTAAAAAGAATCCGGTTTATTTAAAGAAAATAAACCACCGTTTTTAAAAGGTAAAAACGTAAAAATATAATATATATGTATGTATGTATATAATATAATTATGCATCCACAACAAAGGTGAAGGGTATATAAGATTCGGCATAGCCGAATATATCACTCTTACTTGTTTATCTTATTTTTGGACTAATCAAACCTTAAAATATCTCACAACCATAAACAGCAAAGCTGTTAGTCTCTGCTAGTTAAATACGAATTGAAGATTAAGAAGAAATCGAGAATATAATTCAGACGATGCAGTGCTTTCAATTGTTTTCTCTCGGGAACATAATACGCTTGATGTCCTAAGTAATTTTCAGTGATTCGAAACATCGACACCATTGAAACATTGATTTAATGAGTTATGTTAATGAGTTATGGAATGTAATTTGTCGTATAAGTTTTTCCAAGTCATTAGTGACTTTAGAAATTCTCTCACTCCAATGACAATTTATGCGCAATACAAACTGTAGCATAGCTCAAATAATATCTTTTCATGTCACATTATCTTTCTTTTACAATTACAAAACCCTTATAAAATATTTGTATAGAGGGTGTATGTTTTCCGGTTTCCCCATACTTAAGAACTTAAGAACACTGTGCCAATAACATTCCTAAAATGCGCAATTATTATTAAGATTACGATATAGTCGTACCAATGTTACAACTCCTACAGAAACTATTGCTATTCCATGCTCTGTATAATGTTTTTTACGAAACTCTGTTAAAATTAAGAATTTCAGTTTACTAAAAGTATTATCTGAAATTACACATGCAACTAATTACACTTCAGTTACACATTCAAGTGAAAAATCACACAATTGACGTTGAAAATGTTACACAATTGTTGGATTTGATTTTGCAGTGTGTGCAGTGCAGTCACTTCAGAAGTAATTAGTTATTACTAATCATTAATAAAGCTCTTCACTTATTACAAGTTGGTAGTAAAACTTCAACACAAAATTAAATTCACAATATTATGAATCATATTTTGAATCAAAATTTAAATGATTTTAAAAGGAGCCAACAATTTGCCAATTCTACAGAGATAAAAATAAGCAGCCAGTCTTGATTATTAAAGATTCGGTAATCGTTGACCTCTTGGCTATAATCGGTCAGAAGTTTTATATTGTACAAAAATAAACAATCTAAAACATTGAACACAGGCTACTACAATATATCAAAAATAAAATACAAACGTTTATATGTGAATGATTATTTTGTCCTGCTAAATAATTTTAAAATATTTTTTTACATGTTGCTGTGGTGAATGTGTTTAATACTTAATCAGGACCAAAAACAGTCATAAATAATAAATATCGGTGACTTAGAACAAGAGTAGATCATAATTATTGTCAAATGAAAGCGGATTTGTTTTGGCAATAAAGAATATTAGCGTTTGGTAATAAGTATGCAGCGCAGTTGAAACGAAATTTTATGCAACAGTTAATGTGCTCCATCAAAACAAACAAACACACAAACACTTTCTTGAATTTCTTATTTTAGCTTTTATGTTGTTGCATAAACATTTTAAACCATTTATTTAGATTTTATATGAACGCTTTATTTAACTACTAAATAATGATGTTTTGTAATAACTTACCTTGTGATATTCTCCTTTTTGATTGAAACTGCAAAAAGAAAAAATAAGATTTTAATTAAAAATCAAGTATAAATTAATATATTTAATTTTATGCGCAATCGCATTTGAAAGATTTGAAAGCTAAACAAATTATTCAGTCTAAATGATTGAATTTTTTCTGTTGTGCAACTTAATCACAATTCAAAATTTGCTATTTTTAACTGCGTCCTAAAAAACTTAATTCTGCCAAATGTTCCCATTAATTATTAGAGAAGATTTCTTATTATTTTGGCTTGAGTTAATTTTTTAATTGATAACTCATTGTATCATTGTAAAGTTATATTTTTCTAGACAATTGGAAACTGGAATGCATTTTCTACCCTGACAAGGGCGTCATCAGCAATTTTCATTGTCAACGATCAATCTGTAAACATCATCTATTTAACTCACCGTTTTTTTTACTCTTTTTTATGCAGTAATTTTACGGTATTTTTATTAAAATATTTGATCTCAAAAAATATGAATTTATAACATTATAAAGCAGTGATTAATTCATAATTTTCTTAATAAAGTGGCACATATTCATTACTATCCAATTTGGGTTATTATAAAGAAAAAATTATGACAAATTAAGGTATACATTGCCTAAATCAAAAATAACTAGAAATTCATTCGTCTTCTTTTTCTTCCTCTGCTACATATGGCTCTCTAAACAATTTCGCTTCTTTCCACCTTGTAAGTTAAAAAAAATGACTGCGAGCCACGAGGAATTACATTCTTTTTGCACAGATTTTGTAGATCATGCAGCTTTCGATTACAAATTGGCAGCTCTTTATTGTATTTTCCAGTAAACGAAAAGTTGATCACCTCTTTTGTTTTTCACGTTCCACCAATATTCGAGTCTTTCAAGTCTCCATCCCATTCTTCCTTGTAATTGTTTTCGTTGTATGTGAGGTATAGAAATGGGCGGAATAAAACTATTTCTCAAACAATAGTGTAACCTATTATTATAAGCTATTTTATGAGTTAAAGTTTTCATAAATTGTATTTTTTTTCTACAAATGGAGTATAATGCATATACACTATTATTTTTTTAACAACTTTGGAGTGGCAATTTCAAGTAAAATAGCGCATATGAGCTTATACACTTATTGAAGGAAAATTTTGAACAAGAAATTATACACTTTTATTCCAACGACAGTTTAAACTACTTTTTGGAAGTACAATTTAACGAAATTTTGACCAGACATAAAATCAATTATGGAGATTCTAAATATGCAATAAAAAAAATAATAGCGTATGAGCACATACGCTATTGTTATATTGAGGGGACGATATATACTTAGATAGAATAAATATTGGAGAGTCATTATTTTTAGATTTATATGATGCTCTCATAGTTTAAATATTCAAATATAAATTAAGTGAAAATAAATTTTACTTACTTTGTTGAGAAATAATTTTATCATACATTTCACTCTGATTTGTTTTATTTTATTTGAATTTCACTTAAATTTCTTTATCAACATATTTTATTTAATACTAATAATTTATTTAATAAATATTAATTAAGTTTCTTATATTCTCCTTACAGCCTTTTTATTTAACTCTACTATTCTTCACTCTAATGGCTATCGCTTGCGGAGAACCTGCGCTAGGAAAACATACGCCCTACTCATATCATGCACCCAAAAATGGCAAACAAGTGGCCTTTGCTCGCGCACCAAATAACAAACAAAAAACTCTAGTAGTGCAGATACGCAGTGATCAGCCTGTACCAATAGTTTTGAAAGGCCGCCCCAATATGGCCCACACTCATGCACACCAACATGCTCATCCTCACACTCACGCTCATACACATGTGCATCCTCATCATTTGGGTCACACTCATGTGCATCATCACATTAATGCTGGCGCCACACACCTAAGAGCACACCAAAGGCCAATTAAACTGCAAGCAGCACAAACGTATTTGCAGAATCCTTCATTTCAACGTAAACCTTTAAAAATCAAATTAACAAACACAAAAACCAAATTGACAGCTGTGCACAAACCAGCTACTAGTTATGATGTGCCCTTCAAATACGAAATACCAAATACACAATCGCAAACGTACAGTGGAGAATTGCAGCAATTGCCGGTAAGTAATAAAGGCATGATGTAACTTGTTTTTTTTATTTTCAAATAAAATTTTTTTATTTTTAGTTGGATCATCATTTTGATTTTATTTCCGAACACTTTGCTCCTATTCACACAATCCCTGCACCCAATTTGTCTATACAAGATAATCACTTGCATCCAGAAGAAACCTATTTGCCCCCCACTTCTCCCAAGCCTCAAGTATATCATCAACAAAAAAACAACTACCAAGTGAATGAAGAAAGCACCAACGACCAAACATTTGTCGATCCCTTATCCGGTTCCCAAAAACTTATTGCTCCTGATCCAGATCCTTCGCTACGAGCTGCTCCCGTACGCCCTGCCACTGAGCCTTTCAATACGCCCAGCAATGGCAAACCTTTGCCCGTTGACATACAAACCAATCACTTGTCGGTGGCCCAACCTTTATTACAAATTGTAGGTGCTCAAGCTGCCCAACAATTAACACCAGAAATCTATCCCATACAATACACACAACATTTTGCTGCCTCTCCCGTGCCCATTTACAATCCCACCTATTTGGTGCAACAATCGAACAATCTCTATAGCCAGCACCAACAACAATTGTTTAAACCAGCCGTTGTTCCTGTAGTAGAGGCTGGTTATGTTAATGCCGATTTGACCCAACAGGTGGCCAGCAATGGTCAGATTTTACAGGCTGCTAAAGATCCTCACAATAACATACATCCCATTTTGAATGTAGCACCACATTTTGCTCCCTTGATCGCTGCTCCTTCTTTAGATGAAGAACAGTCGATTGATATGGCTCCATTCCACTTGCAAAACATAGCTGGTCCACCTTCAGCCATTACGGGAACAACCGAGGCTGGTTTTGTGGTGTCCAACTATTATGGCAACGGAAACCAAGACTCGACACAACTATTGCAGGCCTATATTGAGGAAGAGCATGCGGAAGCACAAAGACAACAAGTGCAACATCAGCAATTACAACAACAACAGCAGCAGCAATTGCAACATCAACAACAACTACAATATCAGCAATTGCAACAGCAACAATCGGAATACGAACAATTGCAACAGTTCCAACAACAGCAGCAACAATTCCATGAACAGCAACACCAATATGTTACCCCTCAACCCCAGCATCAAGCTCTAGTTCAACAGCAAAGTCCTCAACAACACAATAGCGATCCAGCAGCTGCCGCCTTTGAGGAACATCAACGTTTGGTACAACAACAATTGGGTGCTGATACTCCGCTAAGAATTTTTGTGCCCGATGAAGAAGAAGTATTATAAACAAATCTTATCTACAACCATATTTATCAACAGAAATAATTTATTTTCTCCCGCAGGCCCGCTTGCAAAAGCGTTCTGACAACATTGTCAAAGGCACCATAGAAGATGTGGAAAACACTATCGGTGTGGAAGATGAACAGCCCCAAGATGAATTATATGAAGTTTCCTCCTCCGTTGAAGTCTCCAATGAAGATCAACAACAACAACCAGATGAACAGCAACAACAAACTTCATCAAATGAAGTAGAAATGAATTAGACAAATATATGTTTGCTACCTTCTTTAAACCAAATTTTTTTATAACGATAATCTCGAATTTAATTTTTAAGAAAATAAACTTAATATTATTATTTATTTATTAATTTATATAAAAAATACACTTGTTTTTCAATTGTTTACATTCGCGCTATGTACAACAACGGTTTTTATAATAGTTTTTGTTGTTGTTTGTTATATTGTTATATGTAATTTGTTGTATTAAATGAGCAAGCACACAGAGTTATTATTTAACGCTCGGTATTGCCATACTTGTGTATTAAACCAGTAATGGATTGCCGGATATTCGCTCCTTGGTTGTGATTTTTATTACTGAAAAATGAACACAATTTTTATGACGAATACACATATGAAAATTGTAAGCGAATTGATTATTCTAAGAATCTATACAATTAACTTTTAATACAATTTAATTAATCTTAAAATATTTTCATATCTTACGTCAAAATCTCAACTATAAAAACTAGTTCCAACATTTTTACACGTAATCAATTTTGTTCATAATAATTTGCCATTCTTTGTTTTCAGTTTACAAGTATAAAAATCTTGATTTTCTATGGGTAGGTTTACACGATGAAATTTATGACGTCTAATTTTAGACGTTACTTTTGGTTTGTTGGCGAGCGGAGTAGAGAAGCAAGCGGGGTAGAAAAATAAACACGATTTCTGTTTTTATGTTTTTTTCATATTTCTCTTTCTGTTGATATTTTGAATTGAAAGGTTCGTTTAGAAATTCTATAAGTGAAAATAAAATAAATAAATAAGGTGAATATTTTTGTAAATAAGAAAAATAATTATTTTGTTTGGATTTCTGTAATTATTTATTTATATGTGTGATTTTTTAGGGAGTACATTGTGTCCATAATTTAAAATTATTTGTTAAAAGACAAAGAAAATTTGTTAATACGAACTAAAGGTTGAATTAGTCATGACTAAACCATAACCATAAAAAACAGCTGTTCAAACCAACCTTATGGGCAGCACTGTAAACGATTATTGCTGACTTAACATAATGCCATAGCCATAACCATAACCATACACACCAATTGAATTTTGGGTTTCCGCCATAACCATAAACAGCTGATTGCTATATTTACGTATTTGTTGCTTCTTTTTGTTTTTATTTTAGTTTTAACATTAGTATTGTTTGGTTAGTTTTTTCAATTGTTTAATAAGTTCTTTAATATAATTTAAATTTTTGTAGTAAATAAAATGGATGACGGAAAACTTATTGAGTTGGTGCGGAACAGTTTCTATCTTTATGACAAAACCCACGCACACTTCCAAATAGCATTACATGTCTCCAACACAATGTTTCTTACAATAGTTTTTCCAATTTTATAGCTCCAAGCGAGTGCTAAATACCTAGAAATTCCTTAAATTAATTTTACAAATTGTGTTTTTGTTTCAAAACTTACAAAGTGTTTTGCTTTTATTTAGTTCTGCACTTTTGAGAAATTTAAATTTAAAAACATAAACAGCTGTTTACGGTTATGGCATTACTAACTGTTGCCAGAAAAAAAGTTACGGTTATGGCTAAGGTTATGGTATGACAATATGGCAGTCACAACTAATTGAACCTTAAAGAAGATTCAACAAGAAATTCAACCCTGACTACAACAAAAATTAAAATTTGTAAAAAAAAAATACGTCCAAAAAACAACGTCGTACCCAAGGTGAATTTATACTAGGTGACAGCATAGTGAAATTGAAAATGTCAAAAAGTTGTTTACAAATAGTCAAAGTTTATATAAAAAAAGATGTTTTTGACAGTAACGAAAGTTTTTATACAAACAAAAATGCCTGTTGTTCTTGTCTTGTTGTAATTGTTGTAGCAATGCTGTCACCTAGTATTTAATTTCACCATGGTCGTACCCAAGGTGAATTTAAATACAAGGTGACAGCGTAGCGCCAGCTGATTATTCATGGTGAAATTGAAAATGTCAAAAAGTTATATAAAAAAAAACTTTTTGACAGTGACGAAGGTTTTTACATATAGAAAAATGCCTGTTGTTCTTGCCTTGTTGTAATTGTTGTAGCAATGCTGTCACCTAGTATTTAATTTCACCATGGTACTACTGTCAAAAATAATTAACATAAATAAATTGTAAACAAAGTCAGTCAGCTGGGCTCTGCACTCACCTTGTATATTTGCACCATGGTCGTACCCATGGTGAAATTAATTTACAAGTTGACAGCATAGCGCCAGCTGATTATTTTTTGCTCTATTCATGGTGAAATTGATAGTGTCAAAAGTATAAAAACTTAAAAAATTATTTTGTATTTGAAAAAGTGAGTTTTTATCGCCGTTTTATCTGCGTAAAGTAGTTTAAAAGTGTTAAAAAACTATTTTATATTAAATAGTGTGTTTGTTTTTTGAGTTGTTTTACTAAAAGTGTTAGTTTTTTTTGTATTGTGTAATTTTTTTCTGTTTTTATCCATACTTGTTTTCTTTATTTTATGCCAGATGTTTTTGACAGTAACGAAAGTATTACACAAACAAAAATGCCTGTTGATCTTGCCTTTTTGTGGCAATACTGTCACCTTCTAAATTAATTTCACCATGGGGCGTGTTTACATTTTGTACAGTGGTGGATTTTACTGTGGTATACAACTCTGTGTTATTATTCTTCATATTTTGACGTTTTATTATTTGCATTAACATTCACGGCAGTAACGCACGCTTTTCTCTTAATTTGCAATTTATAAAAAAGTAACTTTATAAAAATGATTATTCCTATACGTTGTTTCACTTGCGGCAAAGTTATAGGCAACAAATGGGAATCTTATTTGGGTTTGCTGCAAGCCGAGTACACTGAAGGGTATGTATTGTATAGAAACTGGAATAACATGCTCAATTTTTACTAATGTATATTGTTTTTGTAGTGATGCCTTAGATGCTTTGGGTTTGAAACGTTACTGTTGCCGTCGGATGTTGTTGGGTCATGTGGACTTGATTGAAAAATTGTTAAATTATGCTCCATTGGAGAAATAATGTGTGGTATACATAAGAAATGTTTAGATTAAGTTAGTTTTTTATAAATACAGCGTAAATTAAAATGCAAGGGTTTTTATCTATAAACCACTTGCAAAGTAAAAAATAAACAAATGTTTCTTTTAACAAAAGAGCAAACAGTATCAAATTGGTTTATTATAAAGTTTGAAAAAGATATACAATAAATTTGTAAAATATTGTCACGTTATTACATTTTATCCATAAACCAAGGTTGGCCATTGTTTTCACGGCGCTTTGTTAAGATGTCACAACCGGTGTCGGTGACCAGCAAAGTCTGTTCAAATTGTGCTGAATACAATCCATCAGCAGTAACAGCAGTCCAGTCATCAGGCCATTGTTCAGCCTTAGCAACACCCTCGGATATCATGGGTTCAATAGTAAAGCAATGGCCCGCTTTCATAACACCCACAGCAGAGTTTTCTAAAAAAAAAGAAATTGTTTACAAATGTTCGAAAATTGTTCACAAAAACTAAAACCTACTGGCATAATGAGGCACATTGGGGGCAGTGTGGAATAATCTGTGTATGCCGTGACCGCAATAGCTCTTTACCACACTAAAGCCGTGAGGAGCTACATGTTTCTGTATAACATTGCCAATTTCACGGTACTTGACGCCAGGTCTCACCAATTCGATTGCCTTTGATAAGGCCTCATAGGTTACACGCACCAATTTCTTGTGTTTTTCAGAAACATTTCCCACAAAAAATGTTTCATTTAAATCGCCATGGAAACCGTGATGATAGACTGTAACATCTATATTACAGAGGTCACCATCCTTCAGTGGTCTCTTGTCGGGGATGCCATGGCAAATTACCTCGTTTACTGAAGTACAACATGACTTAGGGAAGTTGTAGTAATTCAAGGGGGAAGGATAACAATCCCTTTCAATAGCGGCCTCATGCACCAAACGATCCAACTCATCTGTAGTAACACCTACATCCACAGCTTTGCCAGCTTCATCTAAACACTCCCGCCCCAAACGACCGGCCACACGCATGGCCTCAATTTCTTCATCGTCTAGAACTTTGATTGAAGTATTGCCCCTCATTGCTTCTTCGGAAGCGGCTCTACCCTGAGGATGGTCGGCATAATCTGGACGTTCTATACTTTGGGGCACAGCCCGTTTAGGTGTTTTCTCATATGGCCTTAGTGAACCCGTAAAACGGTAATATGGCCAGGGATTATAACCGCACTCCTCATTGGACTGTTTTGGCTTAGCAACTCCCTCTATAGTAAACAAGTTTTTTATTTTATATATTTCGAGTTATTTTTGTGGTTACTTACCAGCCAAGGCATGTATCAACTTGTGCTCCTTCCAGAAACCTTTAAAACAAGCCTGTGTACAAAAAAACGATCCCGGTATGCCCAATTTTAGACATGTTGGACATTGTAGAGTCGCCTGTTTGCCGCAATCGGGAGTTTCACATTTGTTTGCCATTTTTAATTTTATTTCGTTGCAACTGAAGTTTTAACTCCGCAAGTTTATATAAAATGCAATTTATTTAAACAAATCTAAAAATAGTTTAATTGGACTACCACCGCATTTTTCTTTGAAGAGTCTGCGTGCAAGAAGCAACGCAAAATTAATAACACATTATGATTTATAATTAGTTGGCAATGCGATGCTGTGTTTATATTTCATTAGTCCCGGATCACACACTGCCACTTTTGCTACGCAACTTTTGAGTTTGTTGCTTGAGTTGCGCAGGAAAAGTGGCAGTGTGTGATCCGGGACTTAAGCTGGAGGTCCACAACTCGCGTTTTGGCGTCAACGTGTTTTAAGCTTTTTATATATGTTATGTACTTTTGAGGTGATGCCGTATGCCCAGCTGATTTTTTTTTATATAATGGTTTTTATCGGTTTGTTTGTCAAACTCATATAAAATCTTTTATTTCAACTGTCATTTTTTGTGGTGACATCATCTTTAAAATAAATTTGCTTTGCATTTGTCAATGTCAGCTGTGACGCGTGCACCGCGTTCAAAAGTAGAAAGTAAGACCAGTTTCACACTCATCAGTTCTGACTCGTCAATTCAAGTATTTTTCAATGAGAAGGAAAAAGATAATTTTCTCTTTCCTTAGAACGCGTGAAACGCGTAGACGCTTGGTGTGGACCTCCAGCTTTCGTGATGTTAACATATTGGTAGAAAACTGGACAAAATTGGAATAAATAAAAAAAAAAAACAAAATATTTACAAGTTATTTAATTGCAAAAACTATATGTACATACATATGTATATACACAAATAATTCGAACTTTTTTACATTTTTTTTATAATTAACAAGCATAAACTGCAAAACTTTTTGGCTAATCTGCAGAAAACACCCAAAGTCTTTTGGAATGGGTCCCGCAAACCTCTGACTGATAGTCTGGCACACTATCGCCTTGTCAGTCGTGGTGATTTTTCAACGTATTGTTACGTTTTTACCTTTTAAAAACGGTGGTTTGTTTCCTTTAAATAAACCCGAATTCCTTTCAATTGCAAAATAAAAGCGTCAAAAGTTGTGAACATTTTTTATGAACTGTTGGTATGAATATAAAAAACGGTTTCTTAATTTTCAATGATGCAAAGAAGAAAAACTTAAAAACAAGTGACTATGTTAATTTTTTACCGTCAAACTTTATTTTTAATTGCCTAAATTTTATGGACAATGTTGGGTTCGGAAAAAAATATAAGAACAATATTTTCAATGTTATATTTTTATAATTAAATAACATACAGTTTAAGTTTTAGTTTAATGAAATGGGCAGAAAGAGCTGAATATTAATAGCATCAAATCATAAAAAGTAATTTAGAATGTTCTTAATTTTCAAATTTCATTTACATAGGTATATAAAATATGTATGTATGTATTTATCTGACCTTTAAAATTATATTGTAATAGTTTGGTAATTTTTAAGACTTTTTGACCGTAAGAAGAGTTTCTCTGCCCGATTGATAGGAATTATGCTAAAACGTCACAAAAGGCTAAGATATAACCAACAAATTTAGATTTAAAAATAAAAATTTATGATGCAGTTAAACAGTTTGAATGATTTATTAAATGTGCAATTATTATAATATCAATACAATGCAATATAACCCCCCGTTGCCACATGCAAGTAATTACTTGCAAGTAGAGTATACATATTATCTACGAAAACTACCGAAAAACAACAATATTTGTTTGAGTGGCTACACTAGCAAGTGCAATATTATTATGTAAATGTCGTCAACAAAGAAACTTCAAACAAATTTTTTTCATAAAATTCTGTTAATTTTGAAACGCATACGGATCCAGTATTGCCCTATTATCAAAAGAAAAAAATACGGAAAACAATTTGTAATTTTCAATTTTTTTTAATAAATGCATGAAATTTATATTTAAAAATTCTATTAAGATGTGTTGTGTAATAGTTTTGCTCTTTTTTCTTTATAATTATTTGTAAAACCCCGGAAATTTGTTATAAATATAACTTTTATTTTAATACTGGTAGCACTTTTTGTTCATTTGTCATGCTACTTACGGCAAGTGCCAAAAATTTACTTACAAGCAAATTTCACTCTTTTCTACTAATCCACTCACATTTTTTCACTTGCAGAGCTAGTCGAGTTTTTCGAATAAGTTTTCGTATATAATACGTACACGGAACTTGCGTGCAAGTACTTGCATGTGTGAAGGCAGGCTAAAAAACTGTAACTGTATTCAGTTTTTCGAACTTGCAGTTGCATGTGGCAACGGGGGGTAACCTCCAAGTGAACAGATTTCCATTATAAAGAAACATTCATTGCTTAATAAATTTTTTTAAATGGACTTTTTAGCATTTTGTAAAAAAATATTTTTATTGTATTTGATATATGTAAATATGTATGTATATATAAAATGTTTTTTGTTATATTTTTATGAAATCAGAATTCATTTTTATTTTTTTGCATTCTTTTAAGTTTACAAAAACTTTTTAAGCCAACCTGACAATATATTCATAAGTTCTGAAAACTTCAAACGTATTTTCATTATTGGCAGTGTTAATACACATCATTGTTTTCTTTCAATAAATTCCCTTTTTGTGGTACATAATGGGATAATTGTAGAATTTAAATCTGATTTAAAATAAACTTGTTTCCCAACCACCACCAACCTTCTTATAAGATTAGATTTCAATTTTGTTACCTTGCTTAAAAGTAACTCTAATTGATATTAGTGACATTTTTTCAATTACCCATCCACAGCACACACATATGGGTAATAATTTCAAAAGAATTTCCCATAAGCCGCATAAAACCCAAAATACGGGAGAGTGTGTTACAACTTACTGAAGATTACCACCAATAAAACACGACATAGAGCACCCTCACCCTCTCGCGAAAATAAATCAAGAAAATTCTAAGAAATTAAATCCAAATGTGCGCTCGCTCTCATTTTAAACCACTGTACTTTACATTTTCCATTACATACCTATTGTAATAAAGGAGAAACAATAACAACAACATGAGACTAATATGGCATACGAATAAATGTAACAGCAACAGCATCACTAGCACCGACAACAACAATAATACACAACAACCAGCAACATATCTCCGACACACATTCACACAGACTCGTTGATATGAGTTGTATGCTTTGTTTACAAGGAAAACGACGAGCAAAAAAATTGGAATAAAAACAACAACAATTAAGAAAGATTCTTTCATTCTGTCTGTTGTTTGTGGATGCTGTTCGTATAAATTGTCTGACGTTCGGGTAAATGGTTGAAAGTAAATGAAAACTAAACAGTAAATTCAGTTGAGTTCGAGCTGCCATACGTAACGGTTGTTTTCAAATTGAAGTGAACCATCCCAATGACGGTAATAATGTGAAAAAATACAAAAACAAATGTAAGACAAATAACAAAAATAAATAAATATTGGAATAATACGAAATAGTCTTTGGCAGACAAAAACAATACGAGATAATACCAATAACAAATATACACTGGCATATACAGAATCGTAAATTTACTCGTTTTTATTTATTTATTTGTATGAGTACATATGTATTACAGTTAAATACATGCATACAAAAACTAAAATAACAGAAGCGCGCGAATTTATTTCAAAATAAAATACCTATTGCAAAAAAAGCTAAGATTTATTAACAAGAGCACGACGACAACAACAAGATATTGTAACGGTAAAATAGTAAATCAATTTATATTAGTTTGAGCCAGTGCAATAGTTTGTGGCTGTAACTGAGAGTTTGTGTGTGTTTTTGATTAAACTAACGTAACGTAATAAAACGGAAAACGGAAGTGCTTTGTACACCATTTGCAATAAACGTTATAGCAAATAATTGGCTTATGTGTGAGTGAATGTGTGCTAATGCAATATAAATTCCTTAGCAAAATAATAACGCAGTTTCATTTATTTGACTGATGCGTTCTTAAGATCTAATTTAAACTGGTAAGTAAATGGTTATTTTTGTAATGATATGTAACATAATTGTCTGGTTTTCCTAATAAGCATAATTAAATCAAATTATCTTTCATTTATTATATATGTAGTATAAATATTTAGATTGATTTGTTGTATAAATGAAATTTGTTATAATTTTTCCCTAAAAATAAAGGAAGATCGTATGTTGATACATGTGTGTGTGTGTGATTTTTTGTGTCTGTTAGTGATACTAGAATTGTGATGATAGTATTATACATACATATTTATTTATTGTTGGTATTTTTCATATTTAAGTCTTATCAGTTCTATGACCACCAACCATCCATACATTTAAACACACACACAATCATACAGTTGTACGTATTGGTACATATTCATTTTCGTATTTGTTGTGCCAGTTTCATCAATAAATTCTTGACAATATACAATGCCACACAGTGGTGCAGAGACAAAAAAAAAAAAAAAATTAACAGACAATTTTATTAGTGTTTAAAAGCGAATGGAGTTAGTTAGTGTTTCGTTTTAAATAATAAGGATTGTGTGCTTCTTGGATTAACTTGGGATACCAAGAACTGTTACTGTAAAATGTTTCCAAAATTTTGTTCGTTTATGTATTATTCCGTTTGTAATATGGACCCTTATTGAGAGTAGTGTTGATATTCCTGTATCAGTTAAAATAAAATTTCCCAAATAACTAACACACATCAATGATACATGAAAAATACATATACATATGTATATACATATACGTGTATTTATTTATACACACAGAGAACAAATTTAGTGGTACATGTTTACCCCAACAATGTCAACATTTTTAAAAATTTTCAACAATGTTATGGTCACTATAATTATTTATATGATTGCAGTAACCATCATATGGTTAAGTTACGATTTAGATGATTACTACTATGGTAACTATGTATATATTTGTTGCAAAAATGTTTATCATAATTTGGTGCTTTTGATTGTTATAGAGAACAACATAATGTGGTATAATATTTCATCATTAAACTGATCACCATAAACATTACATAATTGCTATAATTATGTGAATGGTAACTTAACCATGGTTGCAGAAATCATATAAATAATTACAATGATCATAATATTTAAAAAAACGGCTTAAAAATGTTCAAATAGTTGTGGTAAACATTCACAACTATATTTTTCCTCTGCATGTACTCGTATGTAGAATGTATGATTCCAATGTATGATTTTGATAAAAAATTAGTCCAAAACTGGGATTACGCCCAAAATTTTTTTAAATTTTATATTCAGAAGCCGCAGATCTGTCAGAACTGCATTGTAGAAAAACACAGTCAAATACGCATCGATTGAGTGCCATACCTACACAAGATTTTAATAAATGCTCCTTGAAACATACTTTATTACTTACAATTAAGTGATTGTAATTTTTTTAAACAATACTTTTTCGGAATTATGAAAATTATAGGAAAATAATAATTGGAATGAATTAATCTACAAATTATTCCAGCAAAAACTTTGTAATTACCTACTATTAGTATTTTTTTTACTAATTACCGAACACATTATTTTTCAATGACAACTGAATATAAACTAACATATTAAGTTATATATGTATTTGTAAGTACCTTTTTTACGTAATAGATTACATATTTCAGTCCCTATTTGTATGTGAACGTTGTAATGATTTATTGAAGTAATAAACTAAGTCACTCCTGCCAAGTTACTTTTTGTACTACTTTTTTAATACAAAACGGATACAATCAGACTTATAGAACTTTAATTTGTATAGTTGTTAAAGGAGTATTTTATCTTTGACGACTAAAAACTTAAATCTAGCTATACACTAATCATATAACACACGAGTACTTTTTTGGTTAGAGTTCAAAACCATTTGAAAATCCAATTTTTAAAATTCAAGTACCAATACAATATCAGCGATAAAGTAAAATCTATAAGAAAAAACTTCTCAAAGAAGTTGTCCTTCCAATGATTTACCTTCCGTGTCAAAATCAGCACGTCTGAACTGTAAGATACGCCATATAGTTATACACCCAATAAATAATGAAGAACTTCCCTGGGCAAAATATATACTCCTGTGACAAGAAAAGAATTAATTTACTCTGTACTTGCCCATTTGTGGTAAAAAGTTGAAAAATATGTGTAATATAAAACGTTGTATAAAATATCCTATAAAGTGTTAGAACTAGAACCCTTCAACATTGAAATTAGTCACATGACAAGTATTCTATTAGTTCCATCCATAATAATGAGTTGTTTGAAGAAATGTTAATACACTGTCAGATAGGACTTTTAAGCACCTTTAATTTGGTACAAAATTCATTTGCAATATAGTACTGATGATTGAATCACATACATAAATGTTTTCCTATAATTGATGATATGGATATCAATGACATGTGGGTGCCACTAGACGGTGCCACATGTCATACAGCCACCGAAACAATAAATTTATTCCAATATAAATAAATTTCCCCATCGCATATAGAGTAAATACAGAGCCAACCGAATCGATTACAACCATGAAACGAAAAACCCGTAATGTGTTTAAGGCCGCTATTTTGCAAAAATGTAATTGTGATGGTCATCTGTCTAATATAATTTTCCATTTATAATTGTCAAACCATGTGTGTTCACATGACAAAAATTTACTCAAAAAAGCGTATCCACTTATTTTAGAACAAATTTGTTTGACGTTGTTTACTCTTACAAGAGTTTTGCAACATCAAACAGCATCAAATAAAATAAAACGAAATATTTGCTGTGTTTTGTCCTAAATAAACGAAGTTTTTTTTCTTAATAAATAAATGAGTTCAAATATATTTTATTTAATGGTTACGTCTTTTTCGGCAAATATTTGCCAAGTGTGATAGTACCTTTACTCTTTTTAATACAATACCAATTTTAAGGATTGTTATATACATATATACATTGTTTTATTTTGAAAAACAAAGTTCTTGTTGAAATGCATTTTTTCTGTTAGTTTGAAACAGAGTTGTAAACGAATCAGTCATTTTTGAATTAATTCGCGAATCATTCATGCAATGAATTGGTAAAATTTTGAATTAATTCTTTTCTCCAAAAAAACGAATTGAATTAAATTTGAATCAATTCATTTGAATTTAGCGAACATGAATTGCAATTCATTTTACCAATTGATTTGAATTGAATTGATTTTGAATTAATATAAATGAGTTAGAAAAAATGAATTGCAATTCATTCCCAATTCATTTGAATTGATTTTGAATTAATTCTAATGAGTTAAAATATGAATTGCAATTCATTTTACTTATTCATTTGAATTAACTCGAAAAATGAATTTGTTATACATTTCCAATTTATTTGAATTGAATTGATTCTGACAAAAAGACTAATGCAAAAGTAACACCCTTTTTCCAAGTACTCAGATTCCCTCCCTCAGAATTAGCAGATTCTTCAAAATCTTTAAGTATGCTGCATAATTATCCGACTGTTAAGAAAGCTTTCTTAAAGTATAATATGCCGTTACCATCGTCAGCTGCTGTTGAACGATTGTTTTCGTACGCGTCTAAATATCCCTAAACGTGGAAATCTATGAGATGATAATTTTGAAAAATTATTATTGCTGAAAGTGAACGATGCATTCTAATTATTCTAATTAACATTTATTTTATAATTAAAATATTAGAAAAATTAGTTGATGCCTATAATTCTTCCTAATTTCATCTTTATTTGTTAAATATAATTACATTTTGTTAAATAAATATTACTTAAATATTAAAGAAATATTACATACATAAGTATTACTAAAGTGTTTGTCCTTTAATGTTCGTGGGTCACAAAATTTCAAAAATTATTAATAGGTTTTAAATACTGAATGTCTTGTTATTCAGCGTATATCAAAAGCGAAATAAGTAGTACTTGAAGAACCAAACTCCAAACACCAAGCTTACTTCAATTAAATGCAATTCATTTTTGATTTGATAAATTTGAATTACAAGTTACTTTTGTAATTCATTTGAATTAATTCCAAATTATTTTAATTTAAATGAATTAGAAATGAATTGCGATTCATTTTACCAATTCTCTTGAATTAAAAAATGAATTGCAACTCATTTTGCCAAATTCATTTGAATTGGAAATGGATTGCAATTCATGTTCGCTAAATTCAAATGAATTGATTCAAATTTAATTCAATTCTTTTTTTGTTGAAAAGAATTAATTCAAAATTTAGCTAATTCGTAATGAATTGAAATCAAAAAAGAATGATTTATTTACAACTCTGGTTTGAAAGCAAAGAAACTTTAGGTAATACAGTAAAAAGTACTAAAAAATACTTTATTTTTCTTATAAATTAAATTTAAATGCCCTTATTCATAAAACTTACAACAGGTTTATAAGAGGTTTTCATACAAAATTTGCTTTATAAACCTGTTATAAACCTGTTGTAAGTTTTTATGAAGAAGGGGGAAAATCTTTAATATGTTCCTTATAAATCTTAAACTGCAAAAGTTTTCTCCAAAAGAATAATTAGCCGCATTAATACCTCTATGTACTCATATGTATTCAGTATATTGCACTTACACCTTCTCTTTCTGTCACCAGAACCCACAGTGCACGTTGCGTTACATATAAAAATACATATTTATATTGAAGACCCTGTGTATGTTTGAGTAAGTGTGTGTGAATTGTTTATTATGGTGATTATAAATAAAGCTTATCTTTAAAACAATTTTATTTATTTCAACTGTGAGTATTAGTATTATGATGCCTGCCTCCTTGTCAGTATGTCTGTCCAACCGTCCGTCAAGCTGTCGTTCTGTATATATATTTTCAATAAGTTTGTATTTAACAAAAAAAAAAAAAAAATTGCTCCCATCGAAAACTATGATACAAGATACGAAATATTGTCACTGCGTCTTACAATTTGGCGTTCATCTATAAATAGCAACGACACGTTGTTTGTTGTTGTTGTTTGTCTACTTCGTTTGAATTTTTTTTATTTAGTTTTCTTTCATTTCAATACAATTCAATTCTGCACACATTTATTTATATGCGTGCCGTTTTTTTTTTATAAAAAATTGTATATCTTTTAATTTACTACACTACACCATACTATTGTTTTTATTTAAACGTTTGTGTGAGATTATAGTTTATTGTTTCTGTAGTAGTACCTCGTACTCGTATTAGCACATATGACTTACGATTCTAGTATTCTTTTCTAGTATTTTACTTTGATCTTGGATTTGTTGCAGTTTGAATTTCTTTTCTTAATCAAAATATAAAACACAGAAAAAATGTTCTCTTTCTTCTTATTGTCTTTGTTACTGTTGACATCGTTGTTTTAGTTGTTGTCGTCATTTTCATTGCATTTATAATTTCTTGCTTTTATTATGATTATTATTATTATTATTATTATTATTATTATTTTGCGGCTTTATAAAAGTGTAAATATGTAAAGAGCATTATGTAAATAGTGTACGAGTGCAATTACACCCTACAGCTGTGTATGTAGGTTTGTGTCACTGTTTGTGCGTTGTGTGTGGGAGATTAAGTGAGTGACAGAGTGAGTGTTTGAGTATATTAAACATATTCTATTTAAGTGTGTATAATCTAAATGTATCATAAATTTTGTAAACAAAAAACTGAATTACAAACAACAACGAACGTACAAAGAATTTTCTTCCTCTTTGAGAATTTTATTTATGGCTGTGCAAGTGAGTGTATGTTTTACTGGAACCGGAATAAATTTTCATACTCATTGCATTGTTTTTATTTTGTTTTTTTTTTAAATATGCAGTTTTACATATGTGTTTGTAAACTAACCCAGTAAGCCATATGAGTCCGAAAAGAGTCTTTTCTGACACCTTTTTCGAAGCGTTAACACTCTTTATGAGCCCAAAAAAACAATAATAATTGCTCCGAAAACCTTCAAAAAAGAGGGTCATTACATTCGAAAATGGTCTTAGATAATGTCAGAAAAGAGTCTTTTATGAAGGTTTTTGGGCTCTGAAAGAGTTCTTAGATAATGTCAGAAAAGAGTCTTTTATAAAGGTTTTTGGGCTCTGAAAGAGTTCTTAGATAATGTCAGAAAAGAGTCTTTTATGAGGGTTTTTTTTTGGGCTTTGAAAGAGCTCTGAAATAATGTCAGAAAAATGTCTTTTATGAGGGTTTCTTTGGGCTCTGTGTGATCTTGTTTTTATCATTCTTGTGTGGTACAGCTATGTTTTTTTTTTATTCAAAGCACAAATAACAAGACAACAACACTTTGGTACACACATAATTAAATGGAATTTCTGAGTCATACTGCGTGCCGACTCAGGACAGTAACAAGCAAATTTTTCTTTCGTTCCGAAAATGCTCTTTTGTTGGACTCTTTTCTGACACCTTTTTCGGAGCGCTCCTAGAATGGTATGCTGGGAAGTATTACATACATTCGCACATGCATACATATATAAATACTCGTACGTACGTACATACATCTGTATGTATACATACATTTGTTTGCATAGTTTATGCATGCACTGGATTGTTAGTAAACATGACAATTATTTATTATTCTTTTCTTTTTTTTGTTGTATACAAAACAAAAAAATTAAAAATAAAATGTGTGTGTTTGTATAGGTATGCTGTTGTATTTAAATGAAAATATTTATTTATAAAATGTAAATTGTTTTTAAATGCATATCTGTACTCATGCTGGCATAACAAGAAATAATGTTTAATATTTAATGTTTTAGGTTCATTTATTATTGTTAGATTATTGAAATTCCTTACAATAACAATAAGTATGGACAACAACATACTTTTACAAATCTCTTGTGGTTTTCGTGATTTTATACTGTTTTTATAAAAAGCTTCAGCTTAGTTTAAACAACCAATTGTAAGCTAGTTAGTTATTGAATTAACAGATTAATTATGTTGTGCATTATTTTAAAAATATGAACAAATAAGCTTAGAACTATTTGCCAGCCACCCAAAAACGTGAACAGAAAACCTTGTTTGCTAACTCCCTGTAAATATTGATAATGACAAGGAGAATAAATCCACTGTGCATCAGTTGGTGTTACTCCTACAATTGAATAAAAAATGGGTACAAATATGTTTAAAATGCATAAATTTAAGCAGCACAATTTAAAATCACATTATACTTATTTAAAAACAACAATATCAACAACAAAAAAATTATTAAGAAAAGTGCGTGTCACATTTTATGTTTTGCTTTAAGCATTAAACAAGTGATAAGGCACGTTTAACGTGTCCTGTTGTAAGATGTGAATGCGTGTGTGTGCAAGTCTGTGGAGTAGCTACTCCGGCTACTGTTACTGGTTGTTGCGGCTGTTGTTTATCTGTTCAAATAATCGTAAATATCGTTTTAATCACTAACTCCCTTATGATAAATAAATAAACCCAACAACAAGAAGAGAAGGAGTAACAAAAAGAAAGAACATGTTATAAAAGATAAGACCAACAAAAAAAATTTGAAACAGCTCTTCAATTTATTGCAAGTGCTGAAGTACGTGTAGCGAATTGTTGCAACAAATAAACTTGATTGCTGGCTGTTTGCTAAACTTAGGAAGAAGACAAAAAATTTTATTAAAAAAAAAAAACAGCAACTGTATAGACAATAAAGGCAATCGTTTTAAGATTTCAATGCAATCAAAGTCATCAGGTAACTTTTAGATTTATGTTTTATCTTTTTACTGTTTTGGTTGATGCGTTGCTGCTGGTGCTCAACTATTGTCAGAAGAAATCAATTGAATGATTTCAATGTAAAGTCATTATTTATTGCATGCCACCACCTAAAGAAATAAAATGTGTCTTGTTTCTTATTTCTTGTTTTTTTTTTTGTGTAATAGTTACTTGTACTGTGCGTGACTTTAGGTGATGTATTAAGGGTATTAGCAGTTCAAGGGAAAATGTGCCACATTTGTAACTTTTTTTTAATAAACTTTAAGATTCTAAAATCAAATATATTGCAAAATGAAAACAAAAAGATTTGGAAATAGGTATCTGAATATTAAATAATCATAAAATGATTCCACAGAAAAATACGTTTAAGATCATGAATTATGGTAAGTTTCAATAAAATTATAAGATATCTGTTAATTAACTGAAATAAATAAAATTTGTATAAAAAATTAAATAAAATTATTGTAATCATCATTTGATTGCAAAAATGTTAAGTGATTTCTAAGCTGAACGCTTTTAAATAACTGCTGTAATTGATAACAGATGTCGAAAATAAGTCCAGTCCACTTAGACTAAGAAGGTTATTAGCTAGCATGTGTCGACTGAGAAAAACAATTTTTTTTTACGTAAATCCCAAGAGGTAATATGTTGATAAATGTTTAGAAAAACCCGGCAGTAAAGGCAAAAATTTAACAAGATTTGTAAAAATTTGTTACTACGTTTATTTGTGATAGTTGAAAAATACATATATACAAGAAATTTGTTATATACACGAATTGAAAGGTTATGCTATGTACCGACGTTTGTCAGATCTTACAAAATTTGCAGAAAAACTGAATGAGAATTTTCCGTCTTGCAAGTATTCAAGAATTTTTTATGTATTAAAATTTTTTTTTATTCGAAGTTTTACTTATAGTTAAATATACAATATATTTGAAAATAATTGTATAATATACAAAAATAAATAGTACTGTATACAATTATTTTCAAATAGATTGTATATTTAACTAGAAGTAAAACTTTGAATAAAAAATTTTTTAGAAAAACATTCAGAAAATGTCTAACAACCGTGCGAACTTACAATTTTTGTCTTCCAACTTTGTCAGAAAAAGCATTGTCAGTACATTGTAAAACAAAAATATTTTCCTACATCTAACAATCATTTTATTTTTGCATCCTGCAGATAAGCCGAATGGCTACGCGGGATTAGTTCTTAGTCAAATATTTAAACCAATTTTATTAAAGAATGAATGAAACATAAAAGAGCACTTTTTTGCCATTGTAAGTAAAATAATTGACAAACACTTTTTATTGTCAGATATGCAGAGTTTATGCATCTGACAATGTCAACATTGTAAGAAAAATTATTTCAATTTGCAATTCTCTATAACATACATACATTAATAAACAAACAAAGATGTGTAACAATAATATTAAAAAAAGTGAACTAAAAAATTTGAGAATTAAATTGAAGAAATTATTAAATAGATAGCGACATTTAAATTAATGAATCCTGCATCATAGACTGTAGCTATGAGCTAATTGAATTGAATTTATCTATTCAATCGCCAACAGGCTATTAAGGCGATAAAAAATTAAGGCCAACACAAATGTCCTACCGCAAAAAGGTAGAATTCCTGTGGTTATTTTGTCTTTATCCCCTTTACTTTCTAGTACATACATACATACATATGCAGCTAAAATTGTTTCAATTGCTTTTTTTTTGCTCCATGACAATATTTAACATTTTTACACACACACAATTCTGGCAATGCCTGACAATTTTTGACATAGAACAATCTGACAACCGTGTGAAGTTTTAAGTTTTCTTACAGTCGTCTGCACTGACAATTTACCTTTTGTAAACAAATTTTCAATGTCAGTACATTGCTAGCACATCTGACAACATTGACAACCATCTGTACATAGCTTAAGACTTATTGCATTTTATAAAAATAATGTTCTAAAATAGATTTTATGTTTTATAATAAAAACTAGCTAAACCCGGTGTGCTTTGCTACCCCCCCCCCCCCTCGTCATAAAATAAAATAAAACGTATTTATATATTTACAAACATTTATTTATTTAATTTTAATGTATTTATTGCAATGCTTTAGGCGAGACCATGCCCCTTTGTCCACTTACATAGTCAAGAATTTATTATTTCGTAAGAATATCCTGTTGTGAAAATTTAATGACGATCGGTCCAGTAGTTAAGACTGTATTACGATGTTTAATTTTCCTAAAAAGGGGCGTGGTCCCACTCACTTTTCTCCTGGTACGAATTCCTAATTATGCCAATACCATATGTAGCAAATATCACCGATGTACGTCAAAAAATTCCCAAAATATGGCGGGCTAAATTTGTGGGTTATATGGGCGGTGCCACCCCCGTTTGTACAATCAAAACTTCATATAGCCTATTATTTCTTCCAGAGTCACAGTAACATGCTGTAAAAATTTCAGGCAGATTGGTCCAAGGGTTTGGCCTCCTATTAAGCACAAACATACAAACACACATTCATTTATATATATAGATATATAGATTAAAAGCAATATAATTTAGGGTGAAATGGGGCGAAAAATGGGGATTTGGTAATAAAAAAATGTATGTAGTTGAAAAGTATATAAAACTTTAGGTAAATACATATTACAAAAAAAGTATTTTGTATAGCAAACATTGTTAGTGGTATACGTAAGTATACCGGGGCGATGAAGTAGGCGTGGTTCATAGTTATATGGCGACGTTAACAGTATTAAGAGCAATATACTACCAAATAAAAAAAATATGTTGGAATGAACAAATTTGTATAGAGAACAAAAAGTATAAAACTTTCAAAAATTTGGCGTGAAAAGGGGCGTGAAAAGGGCGTGGCTTAAGAAATCTTTATTTTTATCTCGCCTGGAGTATATAATGTGTATACAATTTGAAGTAAATCTGTTAAAAACTATATGGGAGCAATTACATAATTTTTAAAAAGTGGGCGTAAAAATGGGCGTGGCAAAAAAAGTACCCTATTAATCATACCAGAGTCCCAGTTAAATGCTGTGAAAATTTCAAAAATATCGGTCCAAAGGTTTGGTCTTCAATTACAATATTTTAAAAAAGTGGGCGTAAAAGTGGGCGTGGTAAAAAAAAAGTTCCCTATTATTCCTTCCAGAGTCACAGTAACATGCTGTGAAAATTTCATCAAAATCGGCTCAGCCGTTTTGGAGTCTATACGTTACATACATACATACATACATACATACATACATTGAATTTTATATATATAGATAAATTGTAATTTTTATACATACTACAATTGTAAAAAAAAAATTTATTCAATTCCTAACTATTGTTGTAGTGTCGTAGCAGTTGTAAATCGTCTTGATGTTTTTCAAAAGTTGTATGAAATTTTAAGTTTTGGCAAAAAGTTTATGTTTGTATATTCAAGTAAAATTAACTTATGCTCCATCGCCTAATGATCCTATGCGGAAAAGGACTATTTCCAACTGCAGCTGAGTTGGTATTCTAGGATTTTTTTATTCCATTTCGCAGATATGAATATTACGGCGATTTAAAAATTTGAATTTCATCATTCTTCATCAGACTGGTGATGAAGAAGTGAGATTTTCCATCCAATGCGAAACTTGTTTAGTTTTTTAGCTTATAATTTATATTTTAAACATTTATTAATACTTTATTAAGGACATCTTGACAACATAAAAATACGACTTTGCTCAAAAAGTATTCACAATCAGATAGTTGTATCATACGATGTACAACATACAACATCAGTTGTGAATGGAACAATTGTTATATGAAATAGTAGTTACAAAGGCTTTAGCAAAAAACCTTTATGTGCCAATACCGGCATCTTGGAATGACAGGAACTTTCAGATATTTTACTTGTTAACATATCAGTAGTTGTATAAGCTTTGACAATTGTTACAATGAATTAAATTTTGCTTGAAAAATGAATGTTTAAAAGCCAAATTTCTGATATTTTCGTTCATCATAATTTTCGTTCTCAACAGCCGTTTTAAAGAAATGGTTTGATAAAATTGTTGAAAATCTAAAAAGATTTGCTAGTACGTATGAAGGCGAAATTGACCCATTTTCTTTTTCGAAAATTCGACTGAAAATTCTTCTATGGTGAATAAATCACGATATTGGTAGATGCAAACAATCAAATTCTGAACTATTACTGATAATATGGCTATCACTCACATGTGGTTTCAGCAGGACGGTGCCATATGCCACACAGCACTCGAAACAATGAATTTATTTCAACCAAATTTTCCGGTCGCCTAATTTCACGAGATGCAGTTGCTTATTGTCCGCCCAGATCATGCGGTTTAATATTAATTTTGTTTGGGGCCAATAAACTGAATCTTTACTGGGCCTTAAGACGGAAAATCTGTCAGCTGTTTACAAAATTAGAACCGCCATTTTGCCAATATGTGTTTGAAAATTTTTTTGTTTTAGTTTGATTGAGGGAAACAAAGACTGTGTTGAAAGACACGTTATATATTTATTATTAATAGAAAGAGGTTAAAAATCGAAAATAAACTAATTATGAACTAGAGATAAAAATCAATGCCAATAAGAATAGAAATGACTTTAAAGTAAATTGTTACTTGTAATATATGTACATGAAAATTTAAAAAAAAAATCATTTTTCTAATATTCAAATTCTTTATTAATTTTTTAAAAGTATGTACATGCAATTTTATATAAGAAATAATAAATGAAATACATAAATCGATAATACATCAGCAAATAAAATTGCTTTGAAAATGTCTCAGTGTTTAACACCCTGTATTTCAACAGATATATTCCAAGATTATTTTTTGGAAGCTTACAACCTATTCTAAAAATTTTATGTATAAATTGGTTTTGCCATCGAAAATATATTAATTTTTATTTGGCGATCAGCAATATATAGTTTGTATTATGAAAATGTCCACTGAATTAATATATACATTTAGGTAATGCTAATTTCCCCTTTGAGTCTTACGTTTCTCTGTACTAATTTATTTGCTCCCCCCCACCTCATAATGTACGTACTCGTAGTATTTAGCATAAACGTGATGAAATCCCTAATGGAGTATGATTGTTATGGCACACAGTAGAAGTAGAAATACAAGTACTCGTACAAGTACAATGCATTTAATAATCAATGAAAATATAATCAAGATAAAAACATGGAAATGGAAATGGCAGCCAGCCGGAGAACGTTGCAGGATTAGAAGAGAAAGAATCATTGTTTCTTAGAATGGTTACTGATGACAATGTTGAATTCAGATTATTCATTTAGAAGAAAATTGAATAAAAACAGCACAGACAAAAAAAAAATAATAAAATAAAAAAAGCACACAATTTATAATAAAAGGGAAGTGGAAACCAGTGACAGTGGTGGGAGTGAGAAATTATATTTTAGAGATTTTAACATACAGTTTAGTAGCAGACCAATTTGAGTGTATATGTGTGTGGTTGTTAAACAATTTTGTGTCTAACTGAAAAAGTTTTTGAAAATATGTTTTAAATTTGTTTCCTTTTATTTGCTGCTTTTATACAAATGTTTTTTTTTTCTTTCCCGAAATGTTGTGGTATTTAATTTTGAATTTATTGTCGTCTAAGTTTAAGTGAAACACAAAAATGATTCCTTCTAAAGCAAATTTCTATTCATGCTGAAAACCATATCTCACACACATACCCATACACACACTCTGTCACTCACTTATTCAGTCATTCGTTCATTCATTTAGAGTCTAAATTTTAGACTGCCAGTAATTTAAAAAGACAGTGTAAAGTAATACATACATATTAGATACCTATAGCGTTGTTCACATGATATCCGGCCAAAACATTTGTTAATCTATTGCCGCCTGCACCTAATCCTGTATTCAGTTGTGGTCTTCAGAGCACCACCTTTGTGACCTCTTTAACTACATATGATTATCCTTTTTTCCTATCACAAATAATTTTTGAAATTTATAAATTTTATAAAGAGTAGCGAAATATTCAGTTTTTTCGTATTCTTTCTGTCAAGACTTCGTCTTGAATACATTTGTTTATTATGTTTTTTGTCCACTTTCGTCGACATTTTTCATCTCAGCCAAGAAAAATTATCAATAAGATTATAATAAGATTTCATGTTGTAAAAACAATTCCTACCTTCTGTAAAAAATAATAATTTAATGAAAATTAAATTTAATGAACTCGAGCCCAACTAAAAATTATCAAAAATTTAAAAATTAACAGTTCAAATAAAAATAACAATTTTGTTTTTTAGTAACAAATTTTGTTTATTTAGAACACATTTGAGAGCATACGTATTTGGTAATATTTAATTGCCGATTGTTAAATTTTATTGTAATTTTAAATGGCTAAGACATTGTTAACTATTACTAAATTATACATAAATGCCTATAAAATTGGAATATCAATACAAACTTCAGCAGGAATAAGTTTCATGTAAAAAGAAATCGTAAAACGAAATTTTTTTTTAGTTTGGTCCATGTTTGACGATAGACCCCATATAAAATCCACTTCCAAAATTCACTTAAATACGTACAAAACTAATTAAAAATTAACTCTGCTAAAAGCTTGAATAATTCCCTTTAAAATAAGGACTCATCCTGTCATCTCTCTTAGTTTGCCCAGAAACTCCAAAAATCCTTCCAAGGAGCAGTAGTAAAAAATTTCAACTTTCAATAAAAAATTAAAAATAGTCAGACGAAGTTTTAGTAAATGAGCTATAACTCGGATAAAGGCTTGATTAATTCCCTTTATAATAAGGTATGTCTGATCCTGTTATCCATCTGAGTTTGTCCAGAGGCTATTTTTAAAAATATTGTTAAAAGCATTTTAACATATGTATGTATATGAACATAGATGAATGAATACATTGAATATTGTCACAAATAACAAAACATATTTATGAATATGCCCTAAATTATCAATTATATCACAAATAATAAAAACGTATTTGTAAATATACATATAGTAATTTGAAGCATCATGAAGAAACATATTTGGAAATATTTAATAACGTAAAGTTTTTTATCTTCACTCACTTAAAAAATACAAAATAACACATTTTTACTTTGTTTTGCAAAAAAAGTCTTCATTAAATTCTTATATGCCAAAACTGCTACCTATTTTTCAAAAATATACACAATTTTCAATTCATTGATTCGAGTCAAGTCAAGTAGTGTGTTCACACAAAAGCAAATTATTCAAAACGTTTTATAAACATGTGTAAATTAAATATTTGATAACTTAACTTTAACTAAATTAAACAATGTTTGTTTAACTCTTATATTTAAAAAATAAATAAAATTTGTTCGACCTCTAATTTTCAAACCAATTTTAAGATCATCTGGGTAATCTTTATATAAAATAGTTGCTTTTTCTCGTATCATGTTTTCATCTAAACTTTTTAAATTCATTAAAACTCCAAATTTTGTGGCAATGTGATCATATACAGATTTCAGTTTTTTTATTTCTGCCAAAAGTTTATCAATAATAACATAAAAAATATTTATTCGAAAATTACTATTTTTATCAAATTGTGTGTCGGCTGATGCCCCTTCATCAAGCTGCTGTTTTCGTTTAACAATTCCTATTGTTTTAAATTCAAAACATCCTGATAGCTCTCCTCCTTTCTTTTTATAATAGTCAAATGAATCTATATTGCGACGTTTTTCAATATATACTTCCAAAGAACTGTATAATTTGACTACTGTTTTTAACTTTCTGGTAGCTTAAATTAATTTTATTCATAGTTTTCAGAATATTATTCCAAAATAAAAGCATAAAACCAGTTTCGAGAGAATTAAACTGTTTTTTCAAACCTTCTGCTTCGATTCTAATGCAACATTTCTGTGTTAAATCTGTAGATATATCATTGAGAGCATACTTAAAGTATTTATATCCGACAACTACAGCATGAACTGATTCAGAACGTGCTGACCATCGAGTGTTGCTCAGTGTTCTTGGCGTCTTACATTTAACAGATCAGCGACGTTTCAATATTTCCCAACGATTAGTTAAAGCAGTAAAAAATTTATATATACTTTGGATGAAAAAAAACAATAATTTCGTAGCTTCCAAACATATTTCTGCAGCACACTCACCAATCAAATTCAGAGAATGGGGTGCACATGGTACATAAGTAGCTAAATATTTTTTGACTTTATTCGTGCCTGAAGTCCCTTATAAATTCCTGACATATTAAAGGCATTATTGTATGATTGCCTCCTCCAATCTTACAAATTAATTCCATATTTTTCTAACAGTTCTATTACGCATTTTTCCATTTCTTCACTTTTAGTTAGGTAGGTTTTCTAGAAAAAACATGAGTAGAGCAAAAAATAGTCAGCGGCGTAACGCTGCCACCTGGTTATATATGCCTTGGTTTGACCCACTGACTATTTAAAAAAAATTATGTTAAATATAAAGCAAATATTATTTTTTTAATTTGATAAAAAAAAATAAATCTAAATTTTATCGTCTTGATTATTTGGCGCCCTCGGACAATTGGCGCCCCTGGGCTGCAGCCCAATTAGCCCTATGGTTAATGGGGGCCTGGTAAGAAAGATTCCCGTTTTGAGCTGTCAAATATACTCACCAATAAAAACGCGGCGAGATATAGTTTTAAAAATAAAAAATATTCAAATCGCCATGAATAATAACACATTACAATATATTTTATACATTCTATGCATTATATTTAGAGTTTTTTCCCGCAGTTTTTCGCTTCCCGGAAAAGCGGGATTTTTTTTTAATTTCCTGGGATCACGGGATCCCGCTCTATAGAAAAAATAAAACGTAAATTTGTCTTTATTTATGAAAAATCTTTTATTAAAAAACGTGAGGGGGAAAACAAGGTAAAAATACGTAAATACTACAAAAATTAATTAGTTTTAATTGAAAGAGGAACTTGAATTATTACATTACGCTTTTAAATGTAAATTTCTTATTATTATGCACTAGATACTAGATAAAAAAGAAACATAAACATAACAATTTAATTTATAAAAAATAGTAAAAAAAATAAATTCATGTACTCAAGATATAAGATCAAAAAATTTAAAATTTAATTCATAAAATATATAATATATTTTAAATAACTATACTAAAATTTTAACGGCTTAGGAAATAACTTTTTAACACACACAAAGCGTTGATTGAATCGTCAGAAAGTCTATTTCTGATTTTATTTATAAATTGCCCGCTTTACTGAAAAAACTCGTTCCCGGGACGGGAAATCCCACTTTAACAATTTTCTTTTAGTTAAACAAACTATTCTTTTACACCTCGAAACTATTTTTATTTTAATGCAAGTTATTTTGTAAACAACGGACATTAAAATCACACTATACATTATTTTGTATAACCGACGGTTGTAGTCACTTTTCGAGAAACAATGGTATAATTTGTTTCACATCTTTCCGACGCAATAAGTTTTCACTAAAGCCACAGAACTTGGCTTTAAAAACTGGGTTCGTAGCCACAATAATGCTAAATACTTTTGAATAAATTTTAAAATATCTTGAATAGAATTTGACGTAGTAGTAAAAAATTATTAAGGACGGAAATGTAGTAGAAGGGCGGTATTTGTGGGCGTGGCAAAAAAATAAAAAATATTTCTGGAATTGTTTTTACATTATCTTTAATCTTTAATCCTTTTTATTCACATATGTATAATTAATTAACTTCATCAAACACAACTAAATTAAAAAAACAATAAAATATTTGAAACTTACATAGAAGTTATATTTTTTAAAACATAAATAAAAATACGAGTAATTTAATTTAGTCGGCAGAAAACTAATATAAAAAATTAATATTACAAAAAATGCACTTTACTCGCAACTAAAGGTACGGTCACATTTGGCAAATATTTACTCAAAAAACGTAACCTCTTGTTTTAGCTCAAATAAATACGAGGGCGGTTCCGATACTTCTAAGCCAAGAACAGAAAGCGCGATATAAACAGAAAAAAGTTAAGTGTTTTGAGAATTTTCATCTGTGCTATCAACACATCTTTCCGATTTGGCAACTCCTTCATATAGAAACAGATGTTCAAAAAAGACGCATTCGCGATTTTTTTACAATGGAAAAATTAAAAATTCGTGGTGTCATTAAATATTTAAATAAAAAAGGTTTATCGGGACAAGAAATTCACAATCTGTTAGGTAAAAGTGCTCCTTCATATGCAACATTAAAAAATTGGGTTGCTGAATTTAAACGTGATCGTGGTAATAATCGACGAATAAAAGTGCGTGAAATAGCTAATATCATGGCCATCTCAAATGATCCAGTCCATTTCAATTTGCATGAAGGACTACAGATGAAAAAGCTTTCTGCAAGATGGGTGCCGCATTTGTTAACAGTCGACCAAAAACGCATAAGAATGAAAATTTCTCAAGCTTGATTGAATCGTTTTAAGAAAAATAAAATGGGGTTTAAGCGTCGTTTCACAACTGTTGATGATACATGGATCCAGCACTATACTCCAGAGACAAAAGAACAATCCAAGCAATGAACTGAAGCTGGAGGAAGTGCCCTAAAGATGGCAAAAACAATTCAATCGGCTGGTAAGGTTATGGCAACGGTTTTTTGGGACTTCAAAGGTATTTAATTGAATGACTATCTGCAAAAAGGTAAAACAATAAATTCAGAATACTATTGCAACATATTGGATAAATTAAATGTAAAAATTCGAGAAAAACGTGCTGGCTTACAACTTAAAAAAATAATTCTTCATCACGACAACACACAAGCCACAAGGAAAGTCTTTCATTTTCAATAAAAGCTGGATCTGTCTAATTTAAAAATAATCTTCTTTTTATTAAACTTGAAACTTTTGAAACTTGGTTAGCAAATTTGCAGGTCCCACAAAACCATTTAAACACCCACTTGGTGAGTGTGGCTAACAAAATAAATGTTTTGGGTAGAATATTTTTATTCTAACCAAAATTAAAACAATAAATTAAAATCACCTTTTATTATTTATCTGCAAAATTTGTCCCACCAAAAAATCCGGTTCGAAGGACCAAATGTTAACTCACCAAGTGTGTGTTTAAATGGTTTTGTGGGACCTGCAAATTTGCTAACCAAGTTTTAAAACAACTTGATTTGCGTTAATAAAAAGAAGATTATTTTTAAATTAGACAGATTCAGCTTTTATTTAAAATGAAAGACTTTCCTTTTTTTCAATAATAGAGATGTACAAACTTTACAGTTTTATTTATAAATTCAAGAATGACGGGCTCGATATAAACTCAAAAAAATGACTATAAAAAATTACTAAATTCCTTGAGATCTAGACAACGAATAAAATAACAAAATGGCTCGAAAATCTAACATAATGTTAAAATAAAATTTAACGAAAAACTAACTTAAGCTAAAATATATATAATAGCAGCGCTATATGTTTTGTCGTTATATTGTTGATGGTAACATCATCTCCCAACAGGACAGAGACGGGAGCACCAATACCATCTTTCAGACATGAACACCACTATTTTGAAGGCCTTAAGGAAAACTATTTTAATCAAGGGATAGAATTGCTAGATAAGCGTTGGACTAAGTGTATTGAAGTTTCAGGAGATTATATTGAAAAATAAAAATGTTTTTGAAAAACTAACTGTTCTCTTTCTATGCTAGTTTAAGAAGTTTCCGAACCGCCCACGTAGTTCTCTATATATCTGAGTTTTGATTTACAAAATTTAGTTGAATCAACTAAAAAAATTTTTGATTTATGCCTCAAATTTTTTTTGTTTGTAAACATTTAAATATTTATGCGACCGGATTTTATATGCACAATACAAGCAGCAGCAACAATAGACGTCTTCGAACAAGTATTTATGCTGAAATTATTTTATTTTATTTCATCTCATTTCATTCGCTTTAAATTGTAAAATTGTGCAATTTCTTGATTTTTTTACGGTTACTTTGCTTTCAGAATTGTTCGTGTATTTGTGATTTGCAGTATTTTTTTCTTCTTCATCTTTAACTTCCATTTCTTTTGTTCCTTTCATTTCAGAAAAATACATTCTAGTTCTTTTATTTAAATTTGACGGTTTCATTTTCCTGTGTGTCTGTGTCCTTCTTCTTCGTTCTATTTCATTTAATGTTTGTAATTTTGTGTTGCTGTTGCAAATAAAACTACTAACGCATATTTTAACAGCCACAAACTAGTGACCACATTCATCAGTGCTACACATGTTGTCCCCTCCCCCACAAAATATGAATGAGTATGTATATATATATGAGTATGTGTGTTTGTGTGCAAAGAAGACGAATCAAAAGATATATATAACTAGACTGAACAATAAAGAATGTCTCTTTTACAAAAAAGCAAACGACCAACAACAAAAAGTACCATCTATATTTATAGTCTTGCTGTTTTTTCTTTGTTTTGTTGTTGCGTTGCTCTAGCTGCTGGAAGGGAAAAATGCCCCGTGATTCTTGTGTATTTGTGTACTTAGTTAAATTGACTAAATGTGTATGTATGTGGGCTGGGGGTTTTTTTATGTGTGCAGTTTTAACTAAAAAGTCCTTGATTTTTGTATGACAGTTTTTTTTGTCTTGTCATTTAAATGTTATACAGTGGGTTGAAAGAGTCTTTAGATACATATGTGTTTGAAATTGCATAGTTGCATTGGGACCAGATGTTTCTCTTTAGTTTGTTTCGCAATAGCTTTTGGAGGTTTACGCAGGGTGTATCCTGCTTCCATCCATGTTCACTTAAGCCTTAAACTTTTCACATTTATCGACACATGATTGTTTTATAAAAATTTCCGATTACATTTCGTCAAGCACGTCAAGTATTTTGAGTTTTAACGTTGCAATCAATTAGATTGGCTCCGTTTTAGACTGTCTTTTTTGGCATAGCCCCAACAAATAACAATCCAGAACGTAGCGACCAATTAATATCTGCGGTGACTTACGAGCAAAGTTGTCATGTTTTTAATATGTTCTAGTTTGAAAACGAAGTTCTGGCTGAAAAATCCTTTCCTCAAGGGTTCTATAAGCATCATTTTCTAATGGCTAATTTATATTAAACAAAATTTCATTGTTAGATGTTGACTTTAAAATTTCTCTTTTATGAGCCTATGTAATGTACTTTGAGTTAATGTTTTTAGTTACTTTGTTTTATTAAATTTTAATTTAACTATTTTCTTTGAAAATTAATTTAATTACAGCTTATTAGAGACTCCCAATCCACTGTGCTTAATGTTGTTTGAGAAATATAATTTCTTTTTAGTATTTTATTCTTTTTTTTTTGTCTGTTAAATGTTGAATTGTTTTTAATTGCGGTGAAGAAGGGAACATTTAAACGTGAATTATATGGGGGAGAAAAAAAAGAAAAAATGTATGTTTGTTTGTGTGTAAATGCAAGTATTTATGTGTAGGTATGTGTGTTTGTGTGTGTAAAGCTAAGTATAGACGATATGTTGAATCAGCATATTTATGCTGAAAAATTTGTGACAAGTGCTTACATATCGTGTAAACGCAAAATTTTTTCAGCATACGTATGTTTAACAACATTTGCTTACACTTTGTTAACAATGCCAACAAACGTATGTTGGTAATTTTAGCATATCGTGCACATGTAAACAGCATATTATTAGTGTTTGACTAATTTCCTGCGTATGTTGACAGATATGTTATTTGTTGAAAAGCGTATGCAAGCTTTTCAGCATATGGCAAATTCATATGCGATCAGAGTTGTATTTTCTAATAAAGCTGATAAGAAAACAACAATGTCGGCTTCATTGATTTAAATCACAAATTATGATCTAAAGGACGTTTAACATTTTTTTATTGTTTGTATAGTTTATACAATTTATTATATTCACATATAACAACAAAATAATTGAACACAAATATTAATTTAAATGGCGGAAAACTGTGTTTGTTGACATTACCAAAAACATATGTTTTTGCATCTTTTTTGTGTAATAGTGTGGCACCTATGACAGACTTTGTTGCGATTTTTTTTGAGTGTGATTGAAATCGGTCAGATTTTCCACTGAATGAATCGTACGATTGTGTAGGATAGTGTATTACGGCCCAGCCACCGATAGTTTTTTTATGTAAATACAATTCTTGTTGCATATGTACGTACACACATACACACACAAGAACACAAAACGCAATATAATGGCCGGCGGCATAGTTCAAATTAATCGACACAGGGGCCAAATTACCGCATTTGTGATCGAATGAGCGAACGTATGATTTCGATATCGAAATTATGATAAAATATACTAAATTTCTTGCTCGATATCGTATGCCATAATCTCAAATAAGAAAATTACGATCAATTTTACTCGATATCGAATGCGATAATTTGGCCCCAGGTCTCTAGAAATAAACAATAACCCCCTTATTCAAAAACCATTATTAAATTTAACAAACGTTTATTAAGACAGATTTGCATATAAAAATTTGCTTAAAAACGCAATAGCTCCCACGTGATCATTTATGTTTTTTTTTATTGATATTTTTATTATTTAATTTTATTTCAAAAATTTCACATAAAATACAGAAGTTGAATAATAATTGAAAAATGTTGTCAAACTGACTAATTTCACAAACAAATGTTTATACGACTCAGCATATGTAGACCACATAAAATTCAACATATCGTATAAACACAAAAATCGTATGCTAACTCTTATGTTGACATTTCATTTGCTGACATATGCTGACATCAAAAAATTTGCTACTTTCAACATATCGTGTAAACGTCTAACATATGACATAGGAATTTGCTGCTAATTTTAATCATATGCCTGTCAGCATATATATGCTGATTCAACATATCGTCTAAACTTACCTTAAGACATAACAGGACTTGCTTTCATTCCTTAAGTATTTGAAGTGTGTGTATCATTTTTTGAAGTAGAGAGGTTTCTCTACAAACACAACTCAAGAAAAATTAAAAAATTTTGATAATAAAAATGATGATGTTGAGCAGAAGAAAACAAAGATGAAAAAAAAATAAAAATATAATATGAAGCCAACTTGTGTGAGTTGTTGTCATCAACAACAATAAAAACAAAAAAAAAAAAACTCAGCAAGACTTAGTAGTGTTAGTGGCAGCAACACTCAAACTTAATTTTTTTTCTATACTCACAGATATATTCTTATCCTTACACTGCAGGCTTTTAAGGATTCGTAAAAGTAAAAGAATAAATGTTCTTGCTGTTGTTATTCAACTGCTTCATTTTCTTTATATACCAAGTTTTTTTTTTTGCTGTGTTGCTCTTGCTCTAAAGAAAGTGGTACATTGTTAACAGCAGCGTACAGCGAAATCCAAAGCCAAGGAATTGTTAAAAAAATACAAGTGGAAAAGAAACTTAAATGAAAAGAAAAATACTGTGTAGTTTTCAAAATACATATTTCTGTTAGTGAAGCAGCTACATACGAACGGGATTGTATAGAATTGCAAAAATCATGCTGGTTGCCAGATGCTGTATTTGTATAACTAACAGAAATTATGCTCGTAAATTATGAAAAATACTCTTAAAACTAAATTTGCTAGTTTAATAAGAAATTAAAAGTAAATATTTTTAATATAAATAAAATATAATTGAAATTTTAAGATTTTTAATCCAAAGCTTCTTAAGTTGTTACAAATACTATTAAAAAAAGGTTTTTAAAATGTGTCAAAAACTTTACCCTTTTAAGGGGCTTAAAGCCCATGTGATTACAAACAATAACAGCAGTGTTTGTTTATGTAAAAACTTAAAGAACAATATTTAAAATTAAAACATATTTACATATCCACATATGCAAGTGCTCACACAGTGTTACGCAAACAGTTTATAATAGGAAAGAGAAGTTGTAATTTTTTTTTTTTTTATTTATTTATTTATTTATTGTAATCGAAAGCCTATGAAGGCCAAAAGTTATTACATATTTAAAACATAATTGTAACAAAAGGGTTTATGATAAACTAAAATTCTAATATTAAAAGTGTTTAATTATTCAAATTATATTTACTTACTTCTATTTCTAAGCACGAATAAGGGGTAATAAATTTTAGAAAAAATTATTATCTAACAAAATTTAGTATCAACAACGACAATTTCATATATCCGTTCATGAGACCAATAACCATTCTAACAAAGCTTTCAATAGATTTTGAAAAATGTCGATCACTATATGGTATTAAGTTAAGTTATATGGTATTAAGTTACACGTACAACGACATAGCGTCTTCTGAAAATCGTATTTCAAGTTCATTACTGTTAATTTAATGAATGAGTACAATGAGGAGAGAAATGGTGATTGAATCAGCAGGATCGATAATCGTGTTTTCTCATCATTTCCTATCAATTACTTTCATAAATACGAGTATATAGTAGCTCACAGCTTATTTTATGCAGTGCATTTTCTATTTGTCATAGATACGAGCTTTGAAAACAAAATATGCTCTGCATAAAATAAATCATTTATCAAGATTTTAGTAATTATTTAAGCTTTGGGTTTTTTTATAAAAACATTTAATTTTTATTTCAATATTTCGCTACTCTTTGTGTAGCTTCTTTTTTCCTATAACAAATCATTTTTTAAATTTATAAAAGTAAAATTTTTTTTCCTGAAGAAGCAGCTTATTCTCAAGTTGAAAATCTTTTTTTTTTTTAGCAAATTTTTCTAATATATAATTCTCAGTTTTTTCTTACTATTAAAACAATAAACATTTGCCCTACAACAAGAAAAAACACCAAAAGTATTAAAAACTTATATTTTGTCAACACTGTTCTATAAGTAAATAAGTATGAAAACAACAACTCTTACAGCTGTAACATCACGCTTCCAGACACTTGTATGAATGAAATTTATTTTTCTTGTATTTTTTTTGCTGCACGGCTTGTTTTTCATTCAACAAAAAAAAAAAAGATTGAATGCTTAAATAAAGGAAGGAAGGCAAGAGAAAAAAAACAGTAGAAAAACAATATAATCTAGACAAGAAATATCAAGGGGGGATGTTGCAAAGAACAACAGCAGCAACATTTTACAAAAGAAGGTGAAGGCCTTATTTTGACAATCCACTATTACTTGCTGTTATTATTATTATTTTATATGAGTGAGAGCTTATTCATATGTGAATGTGTGTCTTTACTTGTATGTGTGAAACAGAGAGTGTGTGTGTATGTGTTTGTATTTTTATAACAACAAGTATGCATATGTGTCGTAAAAGTCAAACTAATCACGACACATTAAACCATACTTATACACATACATCCATGTACAAATGTACATAAATAGTAAGCACCACACACATATGTTCTTTAGGATGGCCCCCGTTTATAAGGTACAAAAAAACCAAGTTGATGTTAGCCAAATTAATGTTGTATGAGGGTAAAAAAGGTATCAAATCAGACTAACTATATGACATTTGGAGTTAGTGTTAGTTAGTATTTATTTTGAAGATCTTTCGTGCTGAATATGGGCAATACCATTGCCAATAGCGTTAAATTTATACGCATTTATCGTTTTAAATATATTAGTAACAAATCTAAAACGCTACAAAAATATACATCTTGTGTATCTCCTCCGAATCTAGGAAAATGAAAAAAAAAATCCGCGAATTGATTTAGCACGCGACATATATTAATTATTTCCCAGTACATCATTGCGGTTACTCTCCTGCTCCTAGCTTACGTTTTAGCCATCTAACTTAATAAAGATTATGAACTTTTTAAAAATGAAAAATTTAGCGAACGAGAAACACATTGAACATCAAAATAAAATGTTCGGTATATTTGCTGTAACTTCTTTTAGTTAAAGTCACTTAAATGATAATTAATAGCTGTCATGTTAAACTATTTGTATTCGTTGTCTTACGACTTTTAACATATATTAATTAAATTCCAGTAACTTATTAGGACTTAACTCCTGCTTTTGTCATGCATGCATTGTAAAATAGTAACCACTTATTTTTGAAAAGGGAAAACTTTAAGATAGCGACCCGGACATATAATAAATATCGATAGAAAATGTTTAGTGTGTCTGCAGTACTATTTTGGTTGCAGAAAAACGCATAAAATGGCAGTTCTGAGAATTATTTGATAAATCGTTTGATATTAAAATCAGAAGTCATCATTTTTTTTTCGAATGAACCTCAAATTAAATTTAAACTGTATTTTAGTGTTCGATACCCTTAAGAATTTCGTTTGATTTTGTGTTTGTTCAGATGTTAGCCTTGTATGTACTGTACTACACGGCCACCTGCTAACCTAGCCTTGCATTTTAGATTCAATCGTATAAAAAAGTCAACAACTGAGAGAATTTCAATAATGTGTTTATACATCGGCCGGTATAAAGAGAAAATTGATTGTTAACATACATAATATTCGCTCTCTTCCTAAATAATAATCAGAGAAGTAATTGATTTCGATTATAATCTATAATTATAGTTTCTTATTTGATAATTGTTATGCTCTTTGTTGTCATTCCGTTTTTTTTAACCAGGGGACTACCTGGTGTCTATAAGTGTCGATTGCAAACTTAAACAGCAAGCTAAACTAAATAAACAATTAAAATGTTGAAAATTTTTCGAGGTTGTGTCACATTTTGGTATAAAAATGTTTCTGATTGAAATGATTACGCTGGTTTTCAATAAGAAACTGCTCAGAAGAATAAAAGTTATTATAGGGAAAAATAATTTTAATCAGTAAGTTATTTTGGATGGTAGCGTGATTTCCACAAACACATGTTTAATTAAACATTTTACTTTTTAAGTGGATTTATAAACAAATAGAAACTTAGATTGAATGAAAGCATTCTTTAAAACCTTTGAAAAAACCCAACATATACATATTTAACCAAAAGCATATGTATTTTATTTATGTACGAGTATGTGTGAATGAATAAGTGTACGAGTACGTGCAGACACAAAGATTAGTGCGTGGGTTGGTTTTTATGCGTTTAAAAAGCCAACAATTATAATAAAAGGAAAAATATGATAGGGACAAAGGAAGAATGAGCAGACAAATAGAAAAAAATAAAGAAAATAAATAAATAAAGAGGGCTAATTAGAAAAATTTTCGTTAAAGGCTGTAATAAAAACTAAAAGTGTGGCAAGAATTGTGTGTGTGTGCCCAACCAGCAAAAAAAAAATAAACCCAAAAATATTTGTTTTTGCCCGTCCAAAAATACTTAAACTTAAATAAACACTTAAGGGATGCTTTCGAAATCTGCTTTGGAAACAGTAGAAACACATACAAATACATTTCGAAAATAAATATAATTATTAAATTTTTTAAGACTAATTAACTGTTAAGCTCAAAAGACTGCTGCAGGACATTTGTTTGTCTGGATAAACGGATTTATATTTGAAATTTTAAACAAATAACAATTTCACAATAATGAAAGCATGAAGAAATTGCCACTCAAAACTTTGTCGCAAGTAAAAAATATTTGTTTGCTCTTTTTTTCTTTGTATGTATGCATAGTTAAAAATGTCATAGTCGCTTTGCCCTCATCTAGGGAAAATACTTATTGTAAGAAGTTGTTATGTTTTCTTTTCTATTTGAATTTTTCCTTTTTAATTAACAACCTTTTTTTTGCTGTTGTAGTTCAGTTTACTATTTAATAAGAACCCCATCTTTTTTGTTGTAGTTTTTAACAACAAATATCATTAAATAATGTTTTAAGAATGATGGACAACTTTGCTATCTTTGTGATGATGGAAATAAGTGTTTAGTTTTTTTGCACGTTATTTTTTTTTGCTGTTATTAAATGTGTTGATAAGTTCAACTATTTAAACTTGTCTTTATGGAATATTCTTGTTTATTTTAAAAGTTTTATTATTAAACATTTAAACTAAACTTCTAGTTGTTGTTAGTTATAGTTGTTTAGTGACAAGAGTTGACACTGTAGGCTGTTTTTATGATAACAAAATATTTGTGGTTTAATTTGTTTTGACTATATACTTGAAATATGATTAGAGGAGACATTAAACTTTCAGCTTATTGTTTGCAGGAATATTTATAAAATTTAACAGAGATAAAGTTAGTTACAGTAGTTTTTATGAAGACTATTCATTAAAATATTGCAGCTTGAGTGAGGATTACAAGATTACAGGGTTACAATCAGAGCTCAGATTTACTCGATTTTACTCGCGAGTGAAAAACACTCGCGAAGAAGAGTACTCGAAGAGTACGAGTGTTACAAAAAGTTTACTCTCCACTCGTTTGTTTTAGGTGGGAGTACTCGCGAGTACTCCTTTTTAAAAATTAAGAGTGGGAGTAAAAATCTTCGAAATAGAGTGAGAGTTTACTCTTAAGAGTGAAATCGAGTGGAAAAATAGAAACTGTTTGTCTTTGCTGACTTGTGTGTGCGTGTGGTTTTTGTTACTTTTTCAGTCTTTCTCATACAGTGCGCGTGTGCGGAGCAATTAGTTTGTTTTATAATAAAAGTTGTATTATATTTTTAAAAGTTTACTTATATTTTCTATATTATAATGAACAATAAAGACATAAATAATGAAACACGAAAATATTTTCGTTATGACAGTGAATCGTAATCTTCGAGAAATCTTCTTCGCGAGCATTTTTGTACACAAAAACCACCGGTCCCTAACAATACATTCTGCTGCTTTTCTCTTCTCGACCTCCCAGTCCTCCCTCGTCAGTCACCTTTCCCTACCATAGTCTATACTTGCTACTACACACGCACACACAAATTGGCAAAAACGAACAGTTTCTATTTTCCACTGTATGAGAAAGACTGAAAGAGTACTCGGCAAGAGTATAATCTGCTCGATTTCGAGTGTATTTTACTCGCACTCGAAATCGAGCGAAGCATATGCGCTCTTATTCGAGTGGCATAGAAAAATAGAGTATACTCGATTTTTTTTTTCACTCGCAGGAGTACTCGCGCTCGAATTCGAGCGAGTTTCACTCTCTACTCGAATTCGAGCGAAGATTTCGGAGCTCTGGTTACAATTAAAGAATTTATAGGTTTGATAACTTAAATTTCATACTCTATAATAAAATAATAAAAAATTATGTTCCATTTAATTTAATATATACACATATTATGTTCCGCTGAAGAAGTCAACAAAAAATTGACGAAATGTTGGGAAAAAATTTCAATTTATTTCAATTTAATTAATATAAAATAATTTAGGACCAATTAGCTTACACATAGGGGTTTTCCCGGGAATTTCAATTGTTATGATTTCCCGTTTCCCGGGATTTTTTTGCGGGATCCCGGGAAATACAAAAACTGGCAACTCGCTCCTTATACTTAAAAAAGGAGTTAACATTTGTTGAAGGAAGCAGTCAAATAACTCAAAATATTGAATACTTGCTTAATGCACTTTTAACTATTCGTCCAACTTCGTTAGAAAGTGAAGGAGTTTTGTCAGTAAAGCGGGCAATTTGTAAATAAAATCAGAAATAGACATTCTGACGACTCAATAAACGCTTTGAGTATGTTAAAAAGTTATTTCCTAAGCCGTTAAAATTTTAGTATAGTTATTTAAAATATATTATATATTTTATGAATTAAATTTTAAATTTTTTGATCTCATATCTTGAGTACCTGAATTTGTTTTTTTTTGTACTATTTTTTTATGAATTAAATTGTTATGTTTATTTTTCTTTTTTATCTAGTATCTAGAGCATAATAATAAGAAATTTACATTTAAAAGCGTAATGTAATAATTCAAGTTCCTTTTCCAATTAAAACAAATGTTTGTAGTATTTAAGAATTTTTTTACCTTTTTTTTCCCTCACGTTTTTTAATAAAAGATTTTTCATAAATAAAGACAAATTTACGTTTTATTTTTTTTATGGAGCGGGATCCCGGGAAATTTAAAAAAATTTCCCGCTTTCCCGGGAAGAGAAAAACTGCGGGGAAAAAACTCTACTTACACAGGAAACAAATACAAAAACTTCAAATATAACATCTTGGCCAAAAAATAAATAAATAAGAAAAGACATAAAGTTTCTTATGAATCATTTTCGTATTTTTCTATATACTACATACATACATTTATTCCCACTGAATCAATATTGCTGTTTTACAATACCAAACTTTACACCTCTAAAAAGCCTCTAAGTTTTTCTTATGGGTTATGTGCAGTCAAAGTCGTAATAAAGAAACAACCAACAGCATATATTTTAAGAATGATGGCCAATATTTTACAGAAATTATTTTTAGAAACTAAATGTCAAAGATTGTTCTTTCGGTCAAAACAAATAAACATTGACAGGGTTTGATCAGTGTTTAATACGTAAAAGCAAAGGAAACCCATTTAAATCATCTGAAGAGGTTAACATTGATTTCTGACCATTATTATTGACCTTTTTTATTAAGATTTTGGTAATTATTTAAGCTTTAGGTATTTTTTATAAAATATTTTTAATTTTACTGAATGAGAATTTTTCCTCTTGCGAGTATTATTGTAAAAATTTTTTATAAAATTTTTTATTCGAAGGTTTACTTCTAGTTAAATATAAAAAAACGGAGGTATACAAAAATAAATTTCAAATAAATTTCAAATAAATTTTTATATTTAACTAGAAGTAAACCTTCGAATAAAAAATTTTATAAAAAATTTTTAATTTTATTTCAATATTTCATTATTTAAAATTTTATCCTGAAGAAGCTACTCAAAGAGTAGCGAAATATTGAAATAAAATTAAAATTTTTATTAAAAAAAGACCTAAAGCTTAAATAATTACCAAAATTTTAACTTTTTAAATAAGAAATCACAAAAAATATAATGTTAAACACAAATTGTGTTTATATTTTTGGTTGAGAATGGAAAAAAACAAAAGGGGTACAAACTTGACGTTGCTAGTCAATTTTCCTATTTCCTTTTGTTTTTTTTGATGCATGTTGATTTGCCATTAAAAAGTACGAAAATTTAATTGACGTGTGTAAATGAAATGACAGGTTTAAAAGAGAATTGAACTAAAACTGGTCAGTTAAAACTGAAGAGTGTGAAATAGGTCCTACAGTGTTTTATAAATAAATATCTGAATTTAGCATATTTTATTAATTCAGGTTAAATTACAATGTCAAAACAATTTAGTTTAAATAAGATTTTGAGTATAGAATCCAATTTATCCATCATATACAGGTACATATTTATTTTTTTTAAGAGCAGTAACACTCATTAATATGCATATGGTGAATTTCACGTCAAGTGACCCAATTTTAAAAATCGATGTCTTCCAATTTGGATGAAATTTGCACCAAGGTTAGTACTATTTGATAGTAGGCCAGACACATCAGTCAAGAAATACCGGTGTTAAAGGGAATCAAAGTTGGGCATTTTGGTCATACAGGGTTTTTTTTAAATGAGTGTAACTTTTCACCTGTTGGTCCTAGCAAAAATTGTCCAAATGACTTTAGATGCTATTTCTTCAACCATTCTAAAAATAATTTTTATAATTAAATTTTTTTTTTTAAATTTTTTTAAAATTATTTTTTTTTAATTTTTTTCAATTTGGGTCACTTGACGTGAATTTCATCATATATATACTTGCGTTACTTTCTTTGGAAAGGTGATAGTTGAAGAAGTAAAGGTGGTGAAAGAAGAAAGCTTTTTATATCACAACTATTTAGCTATTCTTTTGATGTTTTGTTAAAATAGAAGAAGTTTTTGTAGAATTTCCCCGTTGAAATTGTTTCCTCTAAAAATAGTAATTTATGAAATTCAGCATTCAAAATCGCTTTTAATGTTCACAGATAAATAAGAAATTTCTTCTACCCTGACTTATAATTATTATTTAGAATTATTATATTTAAACTTAACAATTGCCAATAATTAAGAAAACACTACTATTACTTAGTTTCAGTGTTGTCATTTTGGTGCTTTTTTGATTTCCAAATACTTGAAATTTTATTAAATACCTGTTATTAAAAAGCGGGTATTTATAGCGCTTTTTACAATTTCTCACAGTGATTTTTAGTATTTTTTAAGTAATTAAAATTGTTGGTACTGCAACATTTTACTAGTATTATTTAAACACGGCTGATACTTTTTTAGCCAACTGCGTATCCATATTATGGAGAGTCTTAACTCCCCATAGTTAAACCCTATTGAACAATTTTGGAGAGTCCTAAAAAATAATATAATGAGATATAAGCAAGCCTATATGATATTTAGAGTATTTTCAACTTTTTTATTATTTCACAGCATAATATTTCATTACAACTCCTTAAAAATCTGTCCACAGAACAAGAAATGCGGTTGTAAAACACACAAAACGTTAAATCTAATAAAAAATAATAATAAACCACAATGCGTATGTTTAATATTAATTGCTTGTTAAATTTATAACGTATACGCACACACAGAGTGACCAGACACTAGCAAAAACAACTATGAAAAGAGTATGTGCATGGGTCTTTGGTCATTGTACAACAACAAAACATAATAAATAATACATAACTATCATGAATTTTTAAAAGTGTTATACTTTACCGGTCTGTATGTTGCTGACTAATTGCAATTTTTACTTAAATAAAACGAAAATCCTACAGATTTTTGTTAACAATTATAAAGGTTTTTTTCATATTTCTTTCTCTCGTTTTTTTTTTTTGTTAATACTTTCATTCGTTTATTTTGACTAAACATTTTTAGCCACCACAAAAGGGTTGTGCCTGATTATACAAGATTTAATTTTTTTTTTTTATGTTTGTTAACATTTTCCGTAAATTAAAGGAAGGATTTAACAAAAGAATTGTAGTAGTTAAATGTAAGTGATGATGACGAGAGGAGGAACCCAAAGCACAAAAAATTAAATTGTAAAAAAAGGAGAAACAATAAAGTAAAATGGTTTTTTGTACTTGCTGGTCACATATGTATGTATGAAAGTATGTAACAGTAGTTGTTTCATTAAAACTGCAAAAAAAGTAACAACAACAACAGCAGCAATTGTAACAATACTTGTATATACAGTTACAGTTTGATTTAAACCTCATTTGGTTTTAAATGCTTTTAGCCACAGGTGGTGTATGTGCCTGGTTTAATTTCATTTAACATTGTTCTGAAACGTTCTGTCTGTCTGCTCTTAAACATTTTATACTCAATTTTGAACACCATTTACATATGGGATAAAATTAGTTTTTAATGGAGGCTAATAATAAGTGTGTAATAACTTAGTTTAAATAGCTCTTTTCAAAAACCATTTCGTAAAAATTAAATGATATTTCTGAGAGAAAAAAAATCCAAGTAAAAAATAAAAGGATTTAGTTGCAGTTGTAGGTAGGTTTTGGAATTTCGCGGTTATTTTTCGCTGGGAAACTGGCATGAAAATTTGCATTTAATAAATGATTTACAAATAAGTATAAAGGTTAAGTATTTTATAAAATTGTATCATTTTATTAAATGAAAGTAACACATTAAGATGAATGCATATTTTAAGATCATTTGTTCCTAACAAAATTTAATTATATTTTAAAGAAATAAAAAATTATTTTAAGTTTATTTTACTAGCAAAGTTTACGTCATTCGCATTATAAAGATTTTTGTGCGAGTTCCATTTGCTTCAATTATATTTTTGAAAGTTTTTAGGTAATTTATCAATGACATCAATATCGTTCTTTAACTTCACATATCTTGGAAATGCGTAGAATTTATAGATAATAGTTGGTCGTAAAGAATGTTCATATATCTACTGAAACATCTATTAATACATATTATTAAATATGGAACAAGTTCTTAATCTGCTCTTTCTTAAGTTTAAGAAATTACTGAATTCATCGTGGTGACATCCCCACCATTGTTTTCTTCCTGATCGCAAACTTTACTGAATTCTTTCTCTACATAAATCTTAAGACATGTGACTTTCAAGAAATTTAATTTCTTCAAAAATATTTTAAATGTTTGTTGTTCAAGATTAGTTGTGTTTGATGAAATTTACTTGTATATATTGTTTGTATAACTTTAAAATGCAGGATTCAGAATAGATAGCGTATCTTGTGAGCACGATTTTTATCTTTAGTAACTGACTTAGTCATTTTCGATATGTTGCCAGAAAAAAAAACACTTTAAATAAATTTATATTGTACAAATGTTTCACAATAAAAGCTAAAAATTCGCCCACGTTGCCTCTATACCCGGAAGACTGGACTCATCCTTCAGTTGTGGTTCCTATTCGCTCCAACTTGTTCTATTAGAAATTCTGTCCACCCACGTTCCTTCTATTCCCGGAAAACTGGACTAATCCCTCAGAGAGGTCTAAATTTTTAAATTCGGAAAAAATTCTATTTATCCTGTTTGATTTTGTCCATAAATATGGCCAAATAATCAATTTTAATGCGTATACCAATTCCTGATGTGTCTAACAGTGCAATGTTAACACTATAACAGAACTCTGTTAACTTTAAAGGTTTGTGTCTAGGGTTATAAATTTTAAAATTTAACTTCACACACACATTGTTTGTCGAAAATCGCTTATCTTTCATGAAATAAATTTAAAGTTCTTTGAGTTTAAAATTGTTGGTCAAAAAAAAATTCTTGCTGCTTTTTGTTTTTATTAATTTTCTTAATAGTAATAACTTATTACTAAAATTTAACTTTGTTAAATAGTTCAAAAATTCAATTGATGCCAAGGCATTTTAAAACTACTTCAATTGTAAATTTCCCGTTTTAGCGGGCGGTAATGCCCGGACCTCAAACCCTTAATGTATATTTAAAGTTCGTCAATTATACTTGTTTATTTTATAGTTTTCTTTTAACAAATTTAATATTGTATGTTACCGAAAATATTGTCAGTCAGTTTTCAGTTTTCAAAAACTTTTTCTTTAAAAAAATACTTTTTCTTAAATATTATTTTAGTACTTTTTTTTAATAATTCTTTAAAATAATTTTCAAAAAGTGGTTATTTAATATTATTTTTAAAAGTACTTTTTTAATACGATTTGAATACAGTAAACAATATTTAACACTTTTTAAATATGTACATTTTAGATACTATTTAAAAAAAGTATTTTTTTAAAACTTTTTTGAGAAGTACTTTTTTAAACTTTTCTGAGAAGTACTTTTTCAATACTATTTAAAAAAGTATGCTTTTGAAAAGGTATTCACCTGGGTTCTACATTTGTAAAATGAAGTGGAAGTGAAATTTTCATTAATTTTGTGTTCTAAATTTTGTAAAAATTATTTGAAAAGTAAAATATCACTTTTAGTTTTGTTCATCGTAGTTAAAAGTTTCACCTCGTTTTCTAGAACGCCGTGAAATTGTACATGTGAATTGAAAACGATTTAGTTTCACTTCGTAGTGGAATATAGAACATAGGCGATTATCGTACTAAATACTATTTTAGTTGATATTTAAAAAAAAGTTAAACTAGCCTAACAGTATGCAACACAATTTGAATGTTATCATTTTATGAAACTAATGCAACGGAAACAGTGTTATCTTATAGTCGTATAACTGTAATGCTTTTGCGAAAGAAGATATTCATCGTTGGCAGCCACTATAGAATGTTGGCTGGTTGACTGGATATATAGATGGCTGAATTGAATGGCTGGCTAAATAGTTGTTTCGTTGGATCTGGTTGTTTAAGCTGATGCTGATACATTTTTGTGTTCTCTCTATTTCAGTTTGCGTTTGCCTTTTTTTTTGCTTTGCTAAAAAATCAGGATAGTGCAGTAAAAACTGCAATACAATATAAATATTCTCCAGAGTTGTGAATGAATTTAACATAAATGAATGCATGTTAGTAAAAATTAAAAAAAAAAAATGTAATAAATATGTATAATAGTAAACACAGTTGTTGGTGGCTGTGCTAGTATCTACGTTCTCGTTTTAATCATGTTACAAATTATTTGCATTTATAACTTTTTTTGTGGTTATTCCTCCCTAAATGTCTATTATTTTAATGAAACAATTATATAGTTTAATATGTATATACTACTCGTATAAGTATAATTGCATAGTTTTTGTGTCCAACTTTAGGTTTTAACCCTTTGGTAACCTGTTTAAATAGTTTTATTTACGATCTCTTTTTTATTTATTTACTTTTATCTGTTTTTAGCAACATTTGTTATAAGCGTATTTTGCATAATTTATTAATGTTTTTTATTTGTATTTTTATTATTTTATAATTAATGTTAAGTATGTATTTGTGTTTTTTTCCTTATAAGATAAAATATGAAATAATAGGGAAAAGCATTAAAGCGAAAAAAACGTATTGTAATTAATGAATGTAAATGATATTGTATAAATTATGTTAAATTGTTATAAGTTTGTGTTTAAAACTGGAAATTGTTGTGTAGGCTTAATGGTTTGTTTGTGAATTAAAGGCAGGATTTAACGGTTTATTGTTTTTGGCTTTATTTTGTGTCTGCTTAATTATAATTATAGCAGGTTTAATTATTTTTGTATATATTAAATATTTGTGCTCAAAAACACTTGAATACTACAGTAATGAAGAAATGAAAATATAATTATTGAAGCAACAAATAAATAATGTTTTAATAGGAAAAGTTTTGTGAAAGGTTTAAAAATTTAAAAGTGTTGTAAACACTTCGGCCTTAATAATCTTTAGTAAAATATTTGGATTCACAGCGTACTACCCAGTTCTTCTTTTAACTTTCTTTCAAGAGGTGTTCAATATACATATTCCCAAATAATGATTTTTGTTTTAATTTTGCGCCTTAGTAAAATTAAAATATTAAATTGGAAAAAGTACTAAAATTACAAAACTGATTACGTATTTGCTAAAATTTAGTTTGGCTCAAGTCACTAATTTAAAAAAATGTACCGTTTCAAAAGTACGTTTTTATAAATAAAGTACGTTTATATAGTTATATAACTTTTTTTAAATAGTAAAACTATTCATCGTAGTATGTACAAGCATAGAATTTACTTTTTACTAGTTTAAGAAAGTATTTTTGTTTCAAACAGTACCTACCAGTTGTTTAGTAAATTTACACAGTATCACTTTAAAAAGTATTTGTTTTGTTTAAATAAAACCAGTTCAAAAAAGTTCTTTTTAAAATTAGAAAAAGTACTTTTTTAAATTGTTTAAATCAGTTTAAAAAAATCTTTTTAAAATAGTAGTAGTTTGAAAGTATTTTTTTAAATAGCAAAAGTTTTAAAACACTTGTTACTTACTTTTTTTACTATTTGAAAAGGTACTTCTTCAAACTTTCTTTTGTTTTACTTTTTCAAAAAAGTACTATTTTAGAAACTACTTTTTTGTACTCGTGCTACATAAACCAGTATTTTTAGTTTGAAAATTACTTTTTCGAATAGTACTACTTTGAAAATATATTTTTTCAGATAGTTCTTTTGCACTCGCACAATATAAACAAGTATTTTTGAAACCTTAACTATTTAAAAAGGTACTTGTTTTTGAAAAAGAACTATTTTAAACTGTCCCAAACAAGCAATATTTTAAACAATTTAAAAAAGTACTTTTTGCAACTACTACTATTTTAAAAAGAACTTTTTTGAACTGATTTTATTTAAACAAGTACTTTTTTAAAATGATGCTGTGGTAAATTTACTAAACAACTAATACTGTTTGAAAAAAGTACTTTGTTAAGCTGGTAAAAAGTAAATTCTATGTTTGTACTACGATAAATAGTTTTATTATTTAACAAGTTTTTGTTTTTAATTGGTACTATATACGTTTTAAATGGTACAATTATTTTAATTAATGACTTTTTCAAATGATACTTGTTTAAAGAAGTACTCAAATAGTACGAGTTCGAAAAACAAACTTTTGTTTAAATAGGTTCAGTATTGAAAATGATTTTTTTTAACAGTGGCAGTTTAAAATTTAAATGGTATAGGTTAAAAAATACTGGTTTTAATAGTAAAGATTGGGAAAAAACTTGTTTATATAGTACGAGTACAAAAAAGTACTTTTTCAAATAGTTATAGCTTATAAAAGACTTTTCAAATAGACCTGGTTTAAAAAAGTACTTTTTTTAAATAGTTTTAGTATAAGGAATGATTTTTTTAAACATTGATAGTTTAAAAGGTACTCTTTAAAAATTTAAAAAAAGTACCTTCTTTACCTCGTAACTACCTTCAATACCAGCTAAAAAAGTATTTGTTTAAATAGTAATAGTATGAAAAATCATTTTTATAATGTTACCATTTTAACAAAGAACTTTTTTATGTATTACCAGTCCAAAAAAGTACTTTTTCAAATAGTACTAGTTTGCAAAAGGACTTTTTAAATAGTATCAGTATAAAGAATGATTTTTTTAAATAGTGCCAGTTTGAAGAGTATTTTATTAAATAATAACAGTTTAAAAATTAGTTTCTCAAAAGTTCCAGTTAAAAAAAAGTAAACGCTTCAAAAAAGTACTTTTTATAATTTTAAAAAAAAGTAATATGTATATTTTTGATTAATGCAATTTTCTCCTTGAAAAACAGAGTTTTAATTTAAAATCGTGATATTTGTATTGTAAGAAAACAATAACTTCTTAAAATTTCAAACTCTTGAACGACGATACTTGGTCTGAAGCTTAAAGCAATTACATATGTAGAAAAAACTATTAATAACAAATGCATATTAATGTCAATAATAAAATAAATTGCGAATCTATAATTACTTCAATAACAAAAACTATTTTTGTTTTGTGTTTTTTTTTAATTTTTAAATTCCCTGATTATTATTTAAAAAAATTGACATATAAATACAGATGTGTGCTAAAGATTGATTGATTTCAGCAGTAAGCTGAATTCTGGGCTATATATTTATTTATACAATAGACATACATAGGTCAGTATGTATATATAAATGAAAACTTTATAAAGGGTAACAAAATAGTTAATAACAATACCAAGAAATCTGTATAGTTCAAAAATATAACACAAATTGCTGTAAATTTTTTTACACACTTTTTGCTAAACCCTTTATATGACACATTTTGCATTATTAAATAGTGTGAATAAAATTCTACTAATAAAATAATATTATTAAGCATTTTAATATTCACTCATCCACACGCCATATCTGTTGTCATATGTATATGGCGAGAGCGCTTGTTATACTCGTATGTGAAATGAAAATCAAATGACCCAGACCTTTTTGGCCAATACGAGCAGTAACAGAGATAATTCCAATGAATTAAGTTCCATATTTTTATTATTATTTTTTTTTACATACAGGCACATGTTTGTAGAATAAATTTAATATTTATTTCATTTATTTGTTATGCATTCATTCGCTCTTTTCAAGATGAAAATAGACTACATATATAATTCGTGCACTTTGTTAGCATGTAAATAAATATGTACATACATATGTATGTATAAAAAATGTATGATCTTTTGTTAATGCCACAATTCACAATATTGATAAATTGTGAAAAGCCTCAATGGAATTCATTTTCACATACAGTTGTACATCATCTTCTCATCATATGATCATAAAACACAGCTACTTACATATGTTCTAAGTATTGTATTGTAATATAAAATGAATTGCGTTTTAATATGCAGAGATATTAAAAACTGCAAAGAAATATTAAAAAAGTATTGCATTTCTTTAGCTTCTTTTTGTATGTTGTGAATTTAAAAGTTTTTTTTTTATGTAACAAAAACTTTTTTTGCAATCATGAAGGTCGGCTAGGTCGATAGTTATGCTGTATCTCATCAGGTTCAATACAAAATCTATTTCCTGAAAGTTGGGATCCTCCTCAATAATGTTTATTTCATTTTAGTTGAACCAGAGCTTTAGAAACTATCTACTATAAAAAACTAAGTGACTGAACTGATTTTCAAAATAAATTTTTTCCAAATTGTGTCATATTTTTGTTTATAATTTTTCTTATATAAAAGCTATATGACTGATTTTTAATAACAAATAGCTTAGTACAAAAATAAACAATTCAGAATGAATCTCATTAATGTTGGTTAAGTATTTTGGATGTAAGCGTGTTTTACACTAACATGCAACTGCAGAAATAAAAATAAATAATTTCTAGCTTAAGGCAGTTATTTTTTATTCACGAAATAAATAACTACACATTAAGCAAACGTAGAAATAAATTCCTTTCAAAGTTATCTGTTATTTTTGTTCAAAAAAATTATTATATTAAACCAATATTGTTGGTTTTCAATACCAAACTGCCTGAGACATAGACAAACAATTATGCTTCATTTTAGTTTAATATTTTCCAAGTGAGTATGTTGTATACAATAATATGATAAACTTCTCATTCAGCAAAACAACAACAACAAACTAAACAGAAATATCATGTTTCAAAGTTAAATTTTTTCGTGAGTGTCTCATATAATAGTTTATAAGTTTTATTATAACAAACCGATATTATTGATTTTTAATACCAAACTGTTTAGAACAAGGATAAGGCCCCGTTTATCGTTTACAACACTATAAATGTTGTGCTGTCTCGACTACAACACAACATGCATTTATTTAAGATTAAGCTGATAAGTGTTGTGAATCGTAAGCACAATTTACAACATACAACATCAAAATACTTAGTGTTGTAAACGGTAATCGGCGCCTGAATTGTCTGAATGAATCTCACTCATAATGGTTTTGTTATTTGGATGTTAGCTTGTTTTACACCGACTTGCAAACACAATACAAAATGTGGGGCTTTAGAAACAAATTTTTCTTTCACCAATAATAATAACTATAATTATATTGAACAATGTATTTGTCCCGTTTAAAGTAAACTTAATTTAATTTTTGTCTAAATATTCATTACATTTGTTTTCTAAGTAAATTTGTCGAAGAATTTCACAGGCTTCTTTAATTTAATTGACCAGCCATTTAGAGCAAAACATAATCCTGATGTAAGGTTTCAATTTATTGCTAAAAAAGTTTTTTTTTGTTTTTTCACAAAATTAAGTAAAATTTTTTTATTTCAACATTTTATTTTTCTTTATAGATTACTGATATGTGGCTTGGTAAAAACTGAAAACTACAACATTTGCAAAAAATCCCGCATATACTAGTTTTATATAATTTTTATTCGCCATTTTAATTAAAACACATGTCCAGCTTCAATGTTAAATAAATATTTTTATTAAATCATTTATTAAAATAAAGCGCACAGTAAAATATTAATTAATACAATACAGAAAAAAATGCAATGAATTTTATATTGTAAAACCTTCAATCGGATAATAAAGTATAAGAAATACATATTGAACGGAAATAGAAAAAACTATAAATAGCAGTTGCAGCAGCAGTATGGAGAAATTAAAATTTCAAAAATACAGCTTAAGAAGAAAACAACGACGACGTCACACTAACCTACGAAATTATGCAGCATTTATAATTACAACAATATTTGTTGTAGTTACAGCATCATGTGTGAAAAGTGCTCACTTAAATGCCAACACTTACTCAGCGCCAGCCATTACATCAGCACCAGCAACCTCAGCCGCTGAATTTACACCCCTACCAGCAGCTTCATCCTCATTGCCAGCACATTCGTTGTCTTTACAATCTATACAAAAAATACAGCATTTAACTGATGATGATGATGAGGAGGAAGTAAAAGTAAGAGCCGAAGCTGCAGAAGAAGCAGTGGAAATAGAATTACAAGAATCATCACTATACAATTTACCAGTGGTGAGAGAGTTGAAGCAGCCTTCAACATCACCCTCAACTACCACCTCCAGCACCACAACAATGAATGCCTTAAATACTGCCATAGATACAGATGAAAAAACCCGTTTAAACAGTCACACAAACGCCCAAGATATTAACAGCATAAATACACAACAGCGACGAAGGAATATTCCTACGCATTCTGACAACAATTTCTCATGGCAAGAAAATATTTTCAAACAGCAGCAACGACAACAACAAACATTGCACCAGCATACCAGACACCCACAGCTCTTTGATCATCATCAGAGTTCTCAGCATCAGCATCAGCATCAACATCAAAGCCATTATGGCAACCAACATAAACAACTGCAATATGAACAACAACATTTAACACCAACATCTCAACGCCATCATCAACACTCACATGACAAACAAGAAAAACAACAACTACCCCTGCAAAACAATTACGATTTTATTAAAGTTGCTGATGCTGGTGATCAACTCGACCGAAATTATCCCCACTCAGCCATTATAAGTGCGGACGAATATTACTCTCAAATACCCTGGCACAAACATCACAGCAAATATTCAATTGAGGATTTGTTGACCAGTAAATTCGAAAATAAAATTTCCAATGACATCGATATGGATCCATGTAAAGCGGGTAAGTTTTATATATGTACATTTGAAATGACTAATAATTCATTCATGAATAAATTAATTTCAATATGTAAGTGCTATTAAATCAAAAAAAAAAAAACTATGTAAAAAATGCTTAAAGTGGTTTTACCCATTTGTTCCGAACAAAAATTTTATCGCGAGAAAGTTTTTTATACTGAGAGTTTTTTACAGCAGGATTCATTCACCCATTTCGAATGACTTTTCTTGAAAATCAAAGCTGACATATGTTAACAAAATCTATTAGTTTTACAATACTGCGGCTATTGATTCATTTTGCTTTGTTTTTTAAGTGTCAAAAAACAAATATTAAATTATTTTAAAATATTTTGTTTTCAAAATGAATGAAAAAAGAAAGTTGTTTTTGCCATCAGCCATGGAAATACATTAAGCATTATTATTTTTATGAAAAGGTGTAACCTATTGGCTATTTTGTTATACTAATTCTAGCTGAGAGTTGTTCGTAAAAAATATTTTCTCTCTCTCCAAAAAAGAGAGACGTCATATTTCATATCATATCAAAAAAACTATTTTGCTTGGTCCTTTATCAACAACGGTTACGTTTATTTTAAAAACAATATTAAATTATAAAAATACAGATTTTTATTATTCCCTACACCACCAGTGGGGATATTGATTTGTGCTGGTGTTTGTAACGGCAAAAAAAATGTAGTCTAATACCCACCTTAAAGTATACCAATTGACTAAGGATCACTTTCTGAGTTGATCCAACGATAACATTTTGATAACATGTTAAAATTTTTTGGTCCAAAGACGATTGGGATTAATATCGGTTATAATCGGTGCTTTATTTCTTCTAGCCCCCCTTTTAAAGCTATATATATGTATATAATAGGGATTTATCAGTCAGAATTGTTTGATTTATACACGTAACCAAAAAAATTGCACTGCAAATAATTTATATATAAGATCGGTCTATAATTGGTCATAGCTTCCAAATAATACATATTTCTGAAAAATACTTTAACAACCATAAATCTTTTAAAAATGTTGGTATCCAAATTAAATCCATTACAAATAATTTCCATAAATACAAAAGTCATTTCACGCAATTCTATAACGATCGTTCATAATAACTCGTAAGGGTGAACTATCCCAAGATAACATTTATTGAAAATAATTTGTATATAAAGAAAAGTCATGCTCCTAATTTTGATAATGATTTTGCTCACACACTCGCTGTAGGTTATTATATGGTCGAACCGTCTATATTTTCTTACTTGTTATAAATGAGTTTATTGAAAAGTCTACAGAAGTTAAAATATAATAGCAAAACCGACAAGAGTTTTTTTTCACGTCAAGCTTTCTAAATAAGGTTGGAAACATTGTAAACAATTAACATATAAAGCGCAATAAAAAGCCTAAATTGTCCACCACGAGTATGAATATTATCTGGTATTATCAATATTAGCGATAATATTATTAAACTTTACAAATAGCTTCAAATTGAGTGAACATCTCACATATTTGTTTATAACTTTTATTATAAAGAACCGTTATTATTGATTTTTAATACCATACTGCATAGGTTAATGACAAAGCAATTGGATGAATCTCACTCATTTGCTATTTGTTATTTATAAGTTAGCGTGATTTACACAGACATGTAAACAACATACCAAAGGTGGGGACTTAGAAGCTTATTTCCCATTTACCGGAAGTGGCAACTATATTAACAAAATATTTTAAACTATAGAGTGTTTCTTATGGCCGAATTCACAGTCTTTAGTTAGCTAATGACAAAGGCTTAACTAATGATTCTTTATTCGCAATGCTTAGTTTGCCATAAGAATAACAAGTATTAGTTAAAGAACAGTTAGTATATTAGTTTACCAATGGTTAACTAATGACTGAGAATTCGGCCATTAGATGTATAGAACTATAAGTTGACAACACTTTCTTTAACTGGGAGCATTTTTTTCAGCTGTCAAGTGATTTATGTTTAGTTTGGCATTTCAACATGAGTAGACTGACGTCTGAAAAACACTTCCAAATTGTGCAAATTTATTTTGAAAATCACGGGTTTGTGTTTTTTTTGGAATGGAATAAAACAAAGATGATTTTTTTTAAATTGACTTTATTCGAAAGATAATCTTCTGGCATTATAATTTAAATATGACTTCTGGATTTCCAATTTTAAAGCAGCAAATGTTGTCCTACAAGTGGTAAATTGTTTCGGGCTTACCGGTGTAGTAGTGTAGTGTTGCAAACTTAAAGTTCTATACTTATAAAAAAAAGAACTTATATTTGTATTTTTACCTAAATATTTATACATATTGGTTCTAAATAAATTTGACAAATAATTTCTTAGGCATCTTTCATTTCATTGACCACTCATTTACACCAAAAAATAATGCCGTTATAAGGTATCAGTTTATTGCTCAATACAAATTTGTTTATTTTCTGTATTGTCATACAATTTTGTAATGCATTTATTTGTATTTAATCAATGCTATACATTTTATATAAATGTTTTATATTAAATTTACTTTAACATTAAAAAAATATAGCGTTTGTTGCAATTTTATTCCGCTTAAAAACGTATGTGTGAGAAGGAAAGTGTTCTGAAAAAATTATTCCTCTGTTGTTGATTTATAAACTTTTTTTTGATTAAAAAAGAAATGAAAAACGATTTGGTATTTGTTAATTATATTTAACGTAAACACAGGATTTTTGCAATTTTTTTTCATGGCACACAAATAGTTGTGAGTTGAAGAATTGTTGGCTAAATAGTTTATTTACTTATTTATTCATTTATTCACAGTAATATAAAAAAGCCTGAATAATGATATCTAAAATTAAAATTTTTTAAATTGTATTTAGAGTTTACAAAAATTGTCACCTTATTGAAAAAAGAAAAATAGTGTAAATCTATATATGTATGCAACAAATAATAAAGTTTTACTATACCCCTAGAAAGATAACGTTATTTTTTTGTAATGATAACGATACGTCTGAAAGACGTAGGGTTTCTCACATCCTCTTAGGGACTTTAATAAATACAAATTTGACATATATTTTATTGAGATCATTCATTTATAAAGCTTTTTTATTAATATAATAATTTGCTAAGTAATAATAATAATTAACACAAAATAATAACAAATTCAATAGAGATGAAAAATTAACATAAAATAAATATCCTTTTTCACAAGACTCAAAAACGATTATAAAAAAATAATAAAGTATATTTTTTTAATTCATTTAAGTACTTGTATATAACGAAAGTCAAAAGTCATTTAAATAAAACACAAAAACTTATTATCAAATCATCATATGCAAGTATTGCAGACTATTTTTTATGTTCTCCACACACAGGAGTTTGACATTTGGTCATTTTGGACATTTTTTGAATTTTTGAAAGACAAACTCCAAAGTATTTTCTTTTTTTGGAAGAGATTGATCATCACTATTAACAGGTACTAAATTTTGAATGCTATCCCGCAATGATCTCGACAAAGTGGCAGTTTCGAGTCGCATTTGCATCCAAGGTGTTATTAGGGACAAGGTAAGATTTTTCATATATTCTCTGTGACTTAAAGGCTTTTGATTAGTAAAAAATGTTTTGTGGGAGCAATGGCCGAATTCTCGGTCATTAGTTAACCATTGGTAAACTAAAATACTAACTATTGTTTACCTATTACTTGGTATTCTAATGGCAAACTAAGCATTGCGAATAAAGAATCATTAGTTATCCTTTGCCATTAGCTAACTAAAGACTGTGAATTTAGCCATAAATCACATATAAGTTTATAAACGCCATGTTTTCAGGTTCTCCTTGAACATTTTGTTTGGTTATAATAGAGCATTATATCTGGCTTTCCCGTTTTTTCGTCAACGAAACCTTTTTTGTTGCAGAAAGACAGCAAGTAAACCATTTTAGATGGCTTCGGTTTATATGATAGCAATGTCAAATGCATGTCTTCATTGTGTTTATCAATTTGTATGCACTTGTCTTCTATTTCACTCTGAACATTATCATCTACTACTTCGTTTTCTAATTCACTTACAGTTTCGGATGACTCTGAGTCATCCAAAACATTTTTAATAGAGCAGCAATTTATTCATCATCCGAACCTCTTTTACGCGCCATTATATTCTAAAAATTTCAAGCAAGCATAAAAATATTCTCTTAAAATAAACAGCAAAGACATACGTCTGAGAGACGTAGCTTTATTTTGGTATACAAAAGATTTTCTGCTTGAAATTCCGAATTTTTTTAAGATTTGAAAATTTTTAAATTTCAGGAATTAGGTATTTATTTTCTCAACTAGTTCTAAAACACCCAGTACTTGTTGTTGTTGGCGTTGCGGTGAATGAGTTTTGTTTGAAATTGTCATCTTCAGGACTGCTTTGTCCCAATTTACATGAAGCAATTATTTAAGCTAAGCTGATTGTCATTTAGACATTGTGGTAAGGGGAAGACAAGACGAGAACACACTTGATTGTACATACTAGCAATTCGTGTTACTCTCTTATTATTGTGGAACCAGTTCATATCTGCAATTTTCAACCCTAGAAATAAGTTAAGAGAAATACACAATCTTAAGGAATGGTTCTAGATATGTTGTACGAAATGAATACACAATATTAGGAACTAGTTCTTAGTTCAGAGATTTTTGTTTAAAATTGTCACTTTAGCAACTAGTTTTAAAAAGTATACAATGAATTTTTATTGTTTGTATAGTTAATTTACATGCACAAAATGATAAACCACCATAAATGAGAACTCCAGATCTTAATCAATGATTTTAGCTGGAAATTGCTAATTCCGCAACCAAAACGAGTTGAAAACATAAGCTTAGAAATAGTTCTAGAACTACTTTATTCGACAATGATTTGAAATTGTTGAGAAATGTTAAGAACTAGTTTCAAAAACTATTCCCACTATGGTTTATAAAAGAGAATTCCATTGAAAATGTTTTGAAAATATTGCCGCAGTATGCCATTAAAGAATCTGAAGTAATTCCTGCTAGAATTGGTTTTATGAGAACAAGTTTTATAAATTTTCCAGGTAGATTATATTCTAGTTAAATATATGTATAAATATTTTCTTAAACTTATAGTTTAATTTATATGTTCATAAAATTCCTTAGACATTAAAACATTTTGGCATTAAATTTAAATTAAATAAGAAGGAAAATATGTGCTTAATTCCATCACTGAGCCCTTAAGTGATCTGCAAAATAAACAAAAGACAAATAAAACAAATGGCATTTTATTATTTACCTAAAATTCATAAATATTTCATTTATAATCCTGAAAAGTAACTTCAGTTTAAAAGCAATAAAAAAATGCTAAAACAAATACAAATTTACACTCATAATGAACGTATGAATATATAAACAGACAGACGGACAGACAGGCATAAATACTTATTTAAAGTTCACTTAATCCTTTAATATCCTTAAATAATATACAACAATAATAACAGCTAAAATAACAACAAAAATAAATAAAATAATAAAAATGTGGTTATTGTTAATGATTTTTACCACCAGAGACTGACTAAAATGTTGCTGGTTATTTTCCTTTAACAAGAACAAGAACATATAGAGAAAAAAGGAAGAAAGAAAGAAAAGGAAGTGTACATTCAAACCAAATACAAGTATGTAGGTCATTTATAACCAACACTTTACTTTGGAAACTTTTGAATAAAAGAACATTTTCCCACAGAGGCAATATAAACAATACAAATACAAAACACAGACTTAAATATAAATACAAACAGACACACATAAATATAAACTCAAAGGAATACAAAAATATAGACTAGAATATGTAAACTTACACACCTGCAAACATATGTATTTATATATAAGTATACTTACATATTTATATGAATACACTTTGACATAAAGGACAATTATGCTTTTTTGTTAATTAATATTTATAATTTAAAGGCACAGAGGAAACTCTCAACTAACCTAAATAGTGTGTATAAATATGTAAGTGTACATTAGCGTGGCCTTTATTTTGCTGCGATACTTCCATCTGTAATTTTGTCAACCACAGAACTAAGTCTAGCTTGTAAAATTCTCTCTGTTGTCTACCTAAAAAACGTAATGCTGGAAATTTAAGCTAAATTGAATAACGAGTTTTGAATCAAGTAGTAAAATTTTTTTTAACTAAAATTTTTGAAAATGAAAACTGTGGTATTTGAAAATATGCATGGAATTTAAAAATTTTGAATTTAATTTTTTTCCAAAAAAAAAAAATTTTTTTGTTTCTAATTATTGCTTCTTTAATGCAAACTTAAAACTTCAAATAAACTGAGCAATCTCTAAACGTTATGCGATTTTGCTGATTCGAAAATTCAAAATTTGCAAAATAAGGACCATCATAATAAACACATATGTATGTATGTATGTAAGTGTATATGTATACGAGTGCATACATATACATATGTGCAGGGTTCTCTCGCCTAACACACACGTAAAGAGACAGACTTTAAATAAATTCAAATATAAAGTGCTAGTTCTATTGTAGTGGTTGTTGTAATTTTAATTTATTTTTATACAGGCCTACGAGTAAGTTTATATGAGGAAAAACAAAAATTTTATAAAGTATTTGTAAAATATTTTTTCTTATAGTAGGAACGCCATTTTGTAGTTGTATATGCAGATACGGATCACCCGAAATTGTAACCCCAGTTGCTAAATTAATTCTCTATTTCGGTATAAAACTGTCAACAATGGCCAAATTAAATTTTTTTTGGGAATTTCGCTGGAAAAAAATAAACATTTCCATAAAAAGTACGAAATTCTTTGCATATTTAATAAGGTCTTATGGCCCTCCTGTTGCTCTAACATCAACAATATATGTGACTCGGCCTATGAAAAGGTGGCTTATGACTCAAAAAAGAAATTGCGAAACACAGCTGTTAAAGATAAATAATGAATTTCGTCAGTTTCTTAGTTTTTCTTTTGCATTATGAACAGTCATGCTCAAAAGGCAACCAAAAAAGGCAAAAGAGCATAAAGAAGAGTGGCCATAATACAGCTGTTTCGTCGAAAAAAGTTGTTTGGTATGAATGCGATAGTTATTTTAAACCATTCTACAAGCCACTTAAAGTTATTACACAATTCCACCATTTTATAATGGGCAAAAACTCTTTGAAAAGCAAAAAATTTGCTGACAGTAAAGATGTTGAATCATTTCAAATGTCATTAATCCCAGTTGATGATACCATGCCCGAAATTATTCAACCAGTCGGTTTATCTCTGCAGAGTCAGTGGTTTCAGAAGCTTGGTTTCAGACCCCACGAATGCGGATATTTTGGCTCCAATGGCATCGAAAAAAAATGCCATCGTCAAAACCTAAACCGAAGAAGTCTGTAGCTTCATCTTCAAATCAAGATCCAAAAAAAGAAAGAACTGAAGAAACCTTTGACTTCAACTGCAATAAAAACATCAAGAAAACGTAAGGCCTCATCTCCAGAAGGAGATTCGAAAAAACGAGCAACTTCAAAGGTTTCAACAAGGATAGCGACGAAGAAAACTACTTAATACTGCTAAATAAATATTTTTTGTGCAAAACAGCTTTTTTTTTTGTGTTAAAATCGTTTTTGCCGCGTTCAATCCTGTTTTTAAATTTTTCAATTCCATTTATTATCTCGATTCTGGATTTTCAATAAAATTCTGTTTTTCTTTCATTTGTGCTCTTCTTTCTCTACATTTTTAGTACACTTCTAAGCAAGTTAGACCTTCTAGTTTTCACCACGTGAAAGAGCGTCTCAAAAACTATCGAAGCAAAAAAAAAAAAAAAGTGGAAACATTTTTTTTGAGTCCTAAGTCACCTTTTCATAGGCCGGGTCATATTTACCTTAAACATTTGCAAATTACAACATCTTTAAAATGCTAATGTCTAAATTTAATTTGAGTAATAATGTTGTTTACAAGATTTGATCAAGCTTTGAAAGTCTAGCGCGTCTAATTTATGTTGGATCTTGTCTATAATTTAGAAAGTGGGAGTACAGTTACCGAATTATTAAAAAAAACTCTTGTAAGTTTCAAATCAATTTAGAATAAACTTTACAGATTTTTGTTTGGTATAGTCCTGAATGAGTTACTTACTGTTTCTTTTTTCCTTTTCGAAACACTGCTGAAAAACATGCTGTTTTAATATCAGTTTCAATTATTCTCTAAAATGTTTGATTTTTCTCATATGTATTTAGTACTTTTGCAAATTTATTAAAGTTGTCATCATGATAAAACAGTTGTTTTAATAATAACACATACAAACACACTCACTTTATAATACACACAGATAGACTTGCATTAATGGGGTGATTCTCTAAGAGGTTTTTTCTCTTCTGTCATCTTATTGTTATTCAGTATTGTTCAGCGTTGTGTGAGTAATGATTTTCGTGCATTTTCAGCAAGTATGTTTTGTATCATCGATCTACGCTAATTCGGAACATGCCACTGATGGCACAGAGCATGCGTTATCACACTTCAGGATTTCAAAAATCTTCGTTCATAAGCAAGCTACTATTCAAGTCTTAAAAGCCAATATTACACGCATAAGATACTTTCAATGAAATTATCATTAAAATCGAAATTTTAAAAGTTGTCTCTCGGGTCATAATAAACATTCCGACATCTAATTCTAGTTTAACCGAGATTTATGCAATGTCTAGTTATTTATTTTACCTAAAGTTATACTGCGAGTTTTCATACAAAAACAAGTAAGTAATTCGGTCAAGCCCGGCCAGATAATACCTTACACCCAGTATATGTGTAAAAATAGTTTTTAAGAAATGGGCGCAATATGGGAGTTATTACCAACTATGAAACGATCATTCAAAAACTTAGTATCTTGACTTCTGTGCATATAAATTTGTTTGTTTGTTAAATTTGATCTAGATGTATAAATATGAGCTTTGACTTATTCTGGACCGACCTTTAAAAAAAAGGTGTCATGATTTCTGTATAACACAAATTTGTGTCGAATTTTCTTGGATAACAAAATTTTTAAGAGATTAATGCTCTTTAAAGTGATCCTCGAAAGTTGCCCTTATATGGACCGATCTGCATAAAATTTGTAGATGTGATTAGGTTTCATATTTGTGGCAAAATTTGTTTAAATGAGATCATAAATCAAATTTTTATGACCGATGAACCCATATTTCGGGAGAACATTTGTATGGGGGCTAGGTAAAATACCAACCAATTTCAATTCCAACTGTCGTTGGCCCAAACAAATATCTCGTACCACAGTTTATTAAAATATCTTTAATATTGCGACCAGTAGTTTGCGCACAAGACAGCCAGTCAGCCAGCCAGACGTACATTGTTAAATCAACTTGTGGAAGTGGTTCTGAGTGGATCTATACACTTTAAGGTGTTTGTTGTACTAATATTTATGGGCGTTACAAACATCAGCACAAATCTGATATACCCTCCCCACTATGGTGATGTGTGATATAAATATTTTAGCTGACGGTATAACTTAAGGTTAGCAAATAATCAGACATCGTAAATTGCTTTATTTAAAAAAATAAAACCTCTAAATTTATCACCCTTTATTTACACAAATGCACAGATAGTGCTTATGCTATAAATGTTAATTATAAAATACATAAAACATACATACATATTTAAATAATTTACAGTGTAACCATGAATAAACCATTCAGGTGAAACAGAGCAAAAGAGAAGTACATTTAACGCATTCTGTTACAATTTAAACATCTTGTAAAACCAAAGAAAACATGAAACAACTTTATTTGTGGTACATATTTTGAGATTGTAGATAATTTGTGTTTTAATTTTATTGCTTTTAAACAGAGTTCAAAAATAACAGTGGTTTAATTATTTGTGTTATATTTCGGAGAGAGTGATTTATAAGAGACCATTTTAGGTATGTGGTTGAGAGAAACAGAAAAGAAAATAATGGAAATAATCAAAATTTTTTTCGTAAAGGTCAGGTTATAACTTTTATTTTCGGACGTTAAAAATAAATGGTAAAAGTTCATTTTATGCAAATCAAAAATAATTGAATATAAAAATGATTAATAATTGTATGTAAGATTTCACAAAAAAATTGAAAGTTTAAAAAAACACTTTTAGAACAAATAAAAAAAAGCAAAACAAAAACCACAATTTCACAAAAAAAAATTTTTTTTTCAAATCATAAATTTTAAAAAGAATTCAAAATTCATTAAGTCCACAATTGAAATTTAACAGTTATTATGATCAACCATAAGTGAAATAGGCATTAAAAATATCAAAAAGCGTCAAAGGTTATACCAAACCATGTAAACAAAAATAATTTTTACGAACGAGTTATTTTCGGTCTCTGCTTTTAAACTAATCCGCTAATACTATGTTTCCACGACGACTTGAATCACCTGCTTCGCCTTCTGAATCATGTTTATGAATCATGCTGTTTACATGACTAATAAACTTTATTCGATTTGACAGTTGTCTTTAATAAACAAACAGAATAAAAAAACAGAATTTACAATTTGTGGAAAATAATTTTTTTAATGGACAAACAAAAGTGAGTGGAAATTAGTTAGCTTATTTGAAAAAAAAAACATACATTCGTATGTATTTACTTTCTTTACTTCCAGCAACAAGAAACTAATTTGCTTTGTTTACAATATTAAATTTTTACAGCTAGTGCAGATAAACTTGCGATAAAAATTAGAGAAGAGTGCAATTTTTCGTGCTTTGCAAGTAGATTCAATATGAATCTACTTGATTCGCTCTTAAAATTTTGTATGGTGAAGCAAGTTGTTTCGCACATGATTGGGGTGTGAAGCATGAATAGAGAGCGAATCATGTACCGTGGAAACATAGTATAAAGGTGTGACCGTACCAAATATTTGCCGAAAAAGACGTAACGACTAAATAAAATATATTTGAAATCGTTTGGTTATTTGAAAAAACTTCGTTTGTTTAGGACAAGACACAGCAAATATTTAGTCTTATTTTATTTGATGCTGTTTGATCTTGCAAAACTCTTGTAAGAGTAAACAACGTCAAATAAGTGGATACGCTTTTTTATTTGCCAAGTGTGACCGTATCTTAAGTATTTGAGTGTCAGAGTGTTTCTGATTTAGTCTGACATAGATATTTCATCTAAAAAAATTAAAACTTTATAATCATAAATGTAAAACTAATTTCATTCCTTCTGACAAAACAAAAACCCCCAAAATCATGTAAACCCCAAAATTGTTTATCTTTTAAAGCTTTAATCCTTTAAAAATGTATTTATTTTTAACACAAAAACAACTATTACTTTTCACTCTATTGAAGCAAGAGAATTGCATTTACTGTTGTTGAAATCAATGATGTATCTTCCCAGCATACCATTTTAGGAGCGCTCCGAAAAAGGAGTCAGAAAAGAGTCCAACAAAAGAGCATTTTCGAAACGCTCCGAAAAAAGGAGTCAGAAAAGAGCTCTTAGATAATGTCAGAAAAGAGTTTTTTATGAGGTTTTTCTTGGGCTCTGTGTAATCTTGTTTTTATCATTCTTGTGTGGTACAGCTATGTTTTTTTTGTTCAGAGCACAACAACGCTTTGTTACACACATAATTAAGTGGAATTTCTGAGTCATACTGCGTGTTGACTCAGGACAGTAACAAACAAATTTTTCTTTCGCTCCGAAAATGCTCTTTAGTTGGACTCTTTTCTGACTCCTTTTTCGGAGCGCTCCGAAAATGCTCTTTTGTTGGACTCTTTTCTGACTCCTTTTTCGGAGCGCTCCGAAAATGGTATGCTGGGTTATATCTACAAATTTGCATGTTTGTGTTTAAATAAACATGTGTGTGTGTGTGTATGTGGGTGATGAAATTAATATATTAGTTTGTGTGTATCTATGCATGTATCTGATTGTATTTGATGTGTTTTTGTATTGTTTGTACATGAAAAAGTGTTAAGTATTTGTTAAAGAAATTAAAAGATTTATTGAATTGCACATTAAATCTACTATAAAATCTTGTTGCTGTTACAGTGTTTTTTTAAATTAATTTTCATTTTCCATATATGCACATATAAAGAGAGCACACACAGCTCTGTATAACTTTGATGTTGTATGTATATGTTCTACTAAAAATTGTTTGTCTGTGCCTTTGAACACCTGGTGACTGGGAAATTTATCAGGATCTGATATAATTGTTGGCTTATAGGGCACAATGTTGCTATATTAGGAACACGTAGTTGTTAGAAAAACACTAGAAAAATTATTTAATACTGAAAAAAGGGTTAGGATGAACAGCCAAATAACTGTATTAGAGTCTGGATCTTTTAAAGGTTCAGTTGTCAAAAATAGTAAAATATTTCTATTCTTATTTACGTGTCTATAAAATAAACACCGGTTTACTTTTTATTGAACAAAACTCTGGTATATTTTTCATTACAGATTTAATTTTATAAAAAAATAGTTTTTAATTTTATATTGAAATATATAATACCCAAAAAAAATGTAAAATATTTTTTTATCACTCCCTGTATCAACATCTGTGAGCAGGTGGATGAATAATGATGATAGATAATATTATTGTGTTTAAGTTTATTTGATATTTACTAGTGGGTATGTGTATATATACATACATATACAAGTATGACTATATATGTCGTATTTATCTATAGTAGTCACACACAAAAATGTATAGCAAAAATGAAAAAGACATTGCTCCATTTGTACTGACTGACTCGTAGGTTCATGTATATTGCTGCAAACAATAGCAAATGAATGAATGCATGGCTGGTATGATTGTCAGGTTAAAATACATCAACAGAAAAATAAAAAAAAATTTAAAACTGATTGACTGTATGACAAACAAATAGGTATTGTACTCTATTTTTATATTGGATCAAAATACTAAAAAATATATGCACAAAAAACTCATGAGCGCATAGACGATGTATCTATTACCATGATGAATACCCCAACATATTCATATCTGGAATGTAGAATTTACACAGCATTGCACTCAACACAACAGCAAGAACAAACACATGAACTAAATCATATTGAGGAGATATGCACAAGTTTTAGTATGAATTTTATATCTTTTTTTGCTTATTGTTCAAAAGATGTCATGCATTTTTTTTTTTATAAATAGACTTTGGCAAAATGAGAGAAAAAAAGCAAACACACACAATTTCTGTCAAACGGTTTTTATAGGCGGCAGATTTTATACTTTTTCTTCGTGTATCTCGTGTTTTTTCTAGTAGCTTCTTGTTGTTCTTGTAGCTGTTCACTCGTTTTGAAATTTCCCCCATCATAAAAAGAAAATTCACAACAACTTACGCAGTTATCAGATGTGTGATGTGTGTATGATGGGCGATGAAAAAACATTTTGATTTTATAAAGTCTCATGTCTTCCGGAATGTGTGCTGCGACCAAAAATTACAATGGGTTGAAATATCGGGAAAACACACGATGACAACCTTTCAATTTGTTCTACAGTTTTTTGATGAAATGGGACTTGATAATTCATTGAAATTAATTTTAAATAAATGTTTTATAAAGAAGTACAGGGGGGTTACTGCGTATTTCGATTCGAAAGCAAAAGCTTTCCAAATACAATGTAAAAAGTATACAAATTCGAATGATTTTCTTTTCGAATCGAAATACGCAGTAACCCCCAAGTATTGTTTTTCGAAAAATAAATATTTCCTATTTTCATAATTTTATATTTATAATTTATGGTGATAAATTTTCCCATTCTTATATACTCTTGTATAACAGTGTCCTTGTAAAATCTTGTGTATAACAGTATTTTCTATAGAAAATCTTGCGTATAACAGTATATTCTATAGAAAACCTTGTGTATAACAGTATTTTCTACAGAAAATCTTGTGTATAACAGTATTTGCTATGGAAAATCTTGTGTATAGCAGTATTTTTATAGAAACTGTATACCAGTATTTTTAATATGTATAATAGCATTATATAGAAAATCTTGTGTATAACAGTGTCCTTGTAAAATCTTCTGTATAACAGTATATTATATAGAAAACCTTGTGTATAACAGTATTTTCTACAGAAAATCTTGTGTATAACAGTCTTTTCTATAGAAAATCTTGTGTATATTTTTATAGAAAATCTTGCGTATAACAGTATTTGCTATGGAAAATAATGTGTATAACAGTATTTTTTATAGAAAATCTTATGTTTAATAGTATTCTATAGAAAATTTTGTGTATAACGGTATGCTTGGAAAATCTTGTGTATTTTTTATAGAAACAGTATAACAGTATTTTTTTATAGAAAATCTTATGTATAATAGTATTCTTAGGTAATCTTGTCTATAACAGTATTCTTGTAAAAGCTTGTGTATAAAAGTGTTTTATATAGAAAATGTTGTGTATAACGGTATTCTTGTGAAATCTTGTGTATAACAGTATTTTCTATAGAAAATCTTGTGTATAACAGTATTTTCTATAGAAAATCTTGTGTATAACAGTATTTTGTTATAGAAAGTTTGGTGTATAACAGTATTTTCTATAGAAAATCTTGTGTATATGTAAAATATCACTATGTATATCCCTTTTTATAAAAACCATTATTTAGGTATTTTTTTTTATGGCAGAATACACTCTTTAAAAAAATACTCGTTTAATTTTTTTTTAAATATTATAAAATTTGTTTTTTTGAAAAATACTGTCACTATTTACATATCTGATTTTTTGCAATTCCTGGACCATAGTGCTTTAGAGGCCAAAATACTTTCAGGCACATAAACACAACGTCATATTTGCGCCAAGTTGTTTGTGTATGTGTGTTTTTGTTAATATTACAGTTTATTGAACCCCCAACCATTACTCACTCACTCACCAATTGATTCACTTACGTTCACTCACTCACTAAACTCACATACACCAGCACACTGGGGAATTTTGTTGAAATTGCAAGGTGCATGTACTGCATGTTTTAAATTTTGTTGTCGTTGTTTTTATAAATATTTTTAATTTTTTGTTGTTGTTGTTGCTGCTGTTTTTACAGTGCTTGTTTTTGAAGCAGCAGCAATTTATTCGTCTAGTGCAAGTATCTCTGATATGAAATAATTTCAAAAACACAAAATATTTTTTATTCTTTCAGTGAATGCTAGTGAATACTGGCAGTATGTAGGAAATTCATATATTTTTTATGTAAAAGAGAATGTGTGTGTGTTTAGAGTTTTTGGTGTTGTTGTGTGCATCAGCTAGGAAATTTGTTTATTTTTCTATTTGACTTAACTTTTTCATGTTTTAGCTTTTTACGCTAAAACTACAAGCTAAACGAACGAACGAAACAAAACAACAACAAAAAGGTTTTAACAGAAAATCTCTCTAATGCAAATAGATTTCCTCGAATTGCTAGAGTTTTTTTTTTGTTAATTTTCCAGACAATTAAAAATTTTATATTTAAAACATAGTTGAGGCTGTAAAATTCATATTCGTTTCCACTAAATGCAATTTCAAATTTGTTTTCTGACATGCTGTTGCATGCTTTACTTTCTAACAAAGGATGTTATACTTACATATATCGACCAACAGCAGAAATTTTAAAAATCAACTTTGTTAAATAAAACTTTACTGGTTTTGTTTTTTTTTTCTTTTCTGGTTTGTGCTACTATTGATGCCTCTAATATTTGCCCACAGATTGTAACAGTTCGTCAATATTTGTAGAGGAGTGTTTAACTGTGTGTAGTTGGATGTGTATGTGGAATATGCTTGGTGAATTGTGTGAAATGTTTGTTACCGGGTTACAGAGAAAGTATTTAATGTTCGATTATTCCCATAAGGGTTAGTAGTTGTACTGATTTGATATGTGTGTTTGTGTGTGTGTGGAAGTGTAAGCGAATGTATTAGGGAATGATAAATCGAATTCATTTTACTTTAACTGATATTTTGCTTTAATTAAATTCTTTAATTTGAAATAGCAAATGATTGATAGACACATTCAATATGTGTTTAAGCTTTGAAAGACAAGCGTTTTCTCATGTTTTCAAACATGTCATATAAGTAAGTAGATGTTTATAGGGTATCAAAAAACTAAGTTGATTTATTTAAGGGTTTATATTTTCATTGGTTTTTGACACAATTATCAATTGACAGCTGTTGTGTTTAAACACAACCTTTTCACCTTGTATTTAAATAAAGTTTTTCTTTATCTGTGTGTGTCTCATGAAAATAATAAAAGATTGCTATCAATGAAGTTTATTAATGTTATTTAGTAGCAGTAACTAAATGGTAAAATTGAAATAACAGCAGTTTTCTTTGCATTTTTAAATTATTTAAAAATGATACTTCAATCAGATATTACAACAATGGGTTTTGGGTGAATGACGGTGTATTTTAGTTTGTTCGCAGGTGTGTGGAAAACACACTAACGACTAAATAGCGACACCTTTTATATAAATATATATATAAGCCATATTTTGTCAGAAATCTGATTCTTTTAAGAAAATTGGTGCATATTGAATTTGAACAAAATCAGCTCAATAGGAAAAAAATAATAAAAAATAGAACGAATTCGATAGGTCATAGGGCCAACATTAGGGTGGGACGAATTGGGTTTCTGATTCTTGGGATTGTACTGAGCAAAAAAGTCCACTAGACCTACACACGGAGCAATCCAATCAAACCTGGTCCGGTAGGACATTCGAGATGGATAACAAAAGCTAGTAGATTGCTCCGTGTGTATATTGCGACAGAAACCTTATCACAAAATTTACAAATTTTGACAAGGTACATCATGTTCCTATGTATTTCAACGTCAAATACTACAATTCGGCTTGGAAAATTCATCCAGTAAACGCAATATTTTCCAGACAACTTACGTAACATCGTAAATTGCGTAATACAGAACAATTCCTATTTCGCACGCAGTGAAAATGTTTTGTTGAGCATGTTATTTGATGATTGTAAAGAAATTCGTAACTTGGCACTCAAAAAAATATTGTATATTCGCGACAACGTATGCGATTTAACTGTAAAATGTAAAACCAAACGTCAATTTTGATTGTACGGATTACGTTCACATGATCGATTTTTAAAACATGGTCTCTTCGACTCTACTTAAGTGTTCACACGTAGTGAACTACCACGTAAAAAATACCTTGTCATATTCAAGGTACGGAGGGTCATGTCCAGCTTCTAGCTAGTGTTGCTAAGCGCTCAATCGACAAAAACTGTGAAGGTATAATGGCATCTGTATCTGAAGGCCGAAAAAAAGCGCCTCGTATGGAATCTCGAAAAGATTTTAAAGGCAATCTTTGAATGAAAAATACATTGAATTGGAATTTTTGATGTGAAATCGTTTAAAACAATAATTGCTTTATTCTTGATTCATACCTTGTCTCTACCAATACAATTACTTTGTACTTTAAATGAATTTCTCATACTTTTCAAAAAAAATATTAAACAAAACAAAACAAAAAAAAACATTATATTTTTGGATAAAAAAGTGGAAAAAATAAGAAATGGAACAAATAGAACAAGAAATATGAACAACTGAAAATGGTAATTTATCAAAATTTTCACGAAAAATTTGCACTTTCACAAGACCAAAACCGCCTGAAGGAGCGTTCCAATGCTTTTGCGGTGTACAAGAGAGTTCTTAACTATTGTATTGGATCGAAAATCTCAATGGTTTGGATGTTATAGGCCAAAATATCAAAAAAAAAAAAAAAAAAACGTGACAAAAAGTGGTAAATTTTCTACATTTTTGACCATGAAAACGAAGTAATATAATAAGTGATATGTTCAGAGAAATTGTATCTACAACTTCACTTTTGAAAATAAGTCAAAATTTCAAATAGTTTACGAAATATGAGTCCAAGAAAATTTGCAAATTTTCCAAAAAAATGTTTTTATGAAAATTCCAAAAATTTTAAGACGCATGCGCGGGCTAAACATATCACTTAATTGAATATTTTTTTCAAGTATTACCCTTTTAAGTCTAAGACAGCAAAATATTGCTATTAGAACTTTATTAATTAACTTATATTTTTCCCATACATAAGCGATTCACCCTACTTTGTAGTCAGTGCGCGGGCTCTTACATTTAAAATATTTCAATAAAATTTTAAAGACTTCTATTTGAACCAGTAACACAACAAAATTTTGCTATTAGAAGACGATCTAAGACAAAACAAAATTTCACCCCACCCTACTATATATATATATAAAGAAATATATACCATCTAATTGTTATATTTACGCAATCATAAGAAGATGTTCTTTTTTTACAAATGCAGATGCAATAAATTTAAAACATTTCATAGTCAATCACTACACACAACCCTACAGGTTTTTAAAATACAAGTAACAAGTACAACATAAAGCAAACAATCAAAAAACAAGTACGAATGTTTTTTAAACATTCATATATTACAAATTCATGAGTACAAATGCAAATGTAGATTTTAGTTGTGTGTTTAATATACAAGTGCATAAGTTGTAGGATACAAATACATATATTTAAGTAAATGTAAAACAGGAGCCATACACACACTTTTGCACAATATTTGTAAAATAGAAATGTAATGAATGCATGCAGCGGGAAACTGTTGTGTTTGATCTTACCAAGTGTTTTTAGTTTTAAAGAAACCATCTAGTTTTTTTTGCAAGTCGTTAAATTTTATTTATAGTTTAAACTTTAAAGCAACAACACCTTCGTATATGAACATGTATCCATACAGTGTTGGAAAAAATAATAAGAACGACGCGGTTTTTAATATTTTTCATATTAATATATAAAGATTTGAATCTCCGTACATTTTTAATACTTCTTCGCACCTAAGACTCATAGATCCCTGCAAGTTTTGATCATACATATAGGTATTTGAAGGGATATGAAATTGCATTCCTTCTTGATTTTTACACACATATCGTTTAACACGTTCCCAAAGGTGTTCAACAGAAGTTGAACTTGAACACTTGAAATTTGTTTTACTTAAACCAAGATTTAAATAGTTTGTGTACTCTGCATGAAGAATTCCCATAGTAGCGATATTTCTTCTCTGGCATAATATATCATTCGAGATGGCAATATTTCATCTATCTAATAAATTGGACCTGCACCAGATGAAGAAAATAACCCCATATCTTTAACGAACCACTTCAGTGCTTTTTTTTTTAACATTCATTAATATTTTTCATAAAATTTAGGCTCTTTGAAGAGATTATCAGTATCACGTTGGCTGCCACGTCGCATGTTTTTATGCGACACCCAGATGTTACCCTGAGGCCACGTGGCATATTTTCGTGTTTCTTTGAGGCCACGTCGCACATTTTCGTACATTTTAATATGAAATTTTACATGGAATTTGTCCTGTGGTGAACATTTTGAGGTATTTTCCATGGCCGCTGTGTATTTTAATGGTAGTTTTAAAAAGCAAAACAAAAAAGAACAAAAATAAGTTGTTTACCTCAGGTGACCAAAATTGTTAAATCACATTGCTACTGAACAATCAAAATTCAACAAAGGCTTTGGCAACCAAGGTGGTATAAGAAAGCTTATGAGTATAGATTCACCGCTATATCGTCATTAGTTTGACAGTAAGAATTAACAAAGTTATTCGTTTTTAAATTCGTTTTTAAATTTCCTTCGCATCATTGAAAATGAAAAAGCCGTTCTTATTATTTTTGTCCAACACTGTACGTATGGAAATGTAATGCAGATATTCAGAGCTATACAAAAACCTAGACATGTGCGCGAGCATTTACGCATCAAATACACTTAAAGAAACCAAAGTCTACTGTTTGCAGTACAATAAATAAGAAATATTGGAAATATAATTCACTGAACAATGTATTTTAATTGATTTAAATCGAATCCAATATTTGCTGAAATGCAACATATTTCAAATATATTTCTTGCAGTGTACTCACAACACACTCCTACATAAAACATTCTCCTACAGATACAATACTAAAAATGATGATGAGAAAAAAAAAACAACAGCAAGCATAAGAGCACTTACTTGATATAAAGTACAATCATCTCTCTACCTTTTCAATTCACATACGCATTGTTGGCTATTCAGACCACTAGTAGTGGTATTCATATTCTCATGTACCTAGTGACGTTAGCCATAGCGTTACGTTAGTGCAATACTACCTACGTACATACATATATTGTATATAATATCTCCATGTATTGCCAGCTAAGGCAACATTGTTGCAATGTTGTATTTCATACACTACTAAATATTTATTTTTTCTCCATTTCATTCGTTGTATGTTGCAGCATAAAAGGCACTATTTTCTGATGCCACAATATCCTTCACGCTTAAGCTGCAACCCATTTCCGTTTGGTTGGAAAATGTAGCTCACTTCCGTCTCAGCATGTGTGTAAAGTTTTTGTACGGTGTTTTTTTTTTAAATCTTGGTTGTTTTTATTGCCATATAGTTGCTGTTTTTTTTTTAGCCACTGTGTGGCAGGCGGCCTACATCAGCAGCAATAGCAAAATCAGCATCGTTAGCTCACGTTGTTGCAGCAACAATCAGGAGCATATAAGCGTGTATTTTACCCCGAAAAACTTAAAATCATACATAGCCAAATGCACATAGGGAATGTAGTGTGTGTGTGTAAATATGTTGGTAAGATAATAAAGGGTTGGAGAAAAAGTGTTTTCGTTGCAATGAAAAGTTTCTGTTATAAAAATTGCTTCATATAAATATAATATATATACATACATATATAAGTGCAGGTCTGATTTTTCTAATTGTTCGAAATGTTTATATGTAAATGCTATACAGGCAAATATAAAGGGTGTTCAAAAAATTACACAAGATTTTAATTTATTGCAATTTATGCAATTTTGAATTCCGAACTTGTGAGATATATCGCTGGTTAGTTTTTTTTTAACTGATATGCATATTATACACCATATCTGTTTATGCGTTTTTTTGAAATTGAGCCGCTGCTTAATTACAGTGCTATCAGACGGGATGTATTTTACATATGTACTGTCACTTTTCTTACCCATATGTATGTCAAAATTTCCATTTTACATACGATGCATAATTTTTGCTATCAAACCTGCTTATGTTTTTCCGTATGACATAACCTATAAATGTAAACAAAAGCTGACTTTTTAAGGTGTATAAATTTAAAGAATTGCTTCTTTTAGCCAATTTATTTAAATTAAATAAAAATCCAAAAATACTTATTTTTCCATGTTCATTATCCATTTTCTTTATAATATATTTTTTCAAACAAATTTGTTTTAAAACAAACCAGCTGTTTTGTTTATCTTTGTCACAGGAAAATAGAGCGTGTTCTAATCGAAAAAATTACATATGTATTTCCACATGTATTTTACACATGCAAAGTTTCATATGTATCACAAGATGTGTACAACTTTTACAGATGGAAAATTTGACAGTACATATGTAAAATACATCCCGTCTGATAGCACCTGTAGTACGAAGTTTCACTGTGCGTCATTAGATTTTCGAGGTTGCGTTGCTTTGGCTTCGAATCTTTAATTTATTCTTTAAATTTTGCAACGATCTGCAACGATGAACCGTACAAGAAGTGTAATGCAGTCCTTGCTTACTATTTCGATTGAAAATTAAGTTGATAATGCGATAAGGCTAGTGGTAGATAATACAGATAATTGCTGCAAGAAAATTTATTTTACATTGAACCAATTTTTGTGAAAGGCAGCCGACGTCTTAGTATTTTTGTAACCCTGGAACCTATCTTCGATCTTTGCTATAAAAAATCTTAACTCACTTTGCGTCGTGTTTTTTGGAACGTAACCCGGACGCTAAGAGAGGTATTGGTGTACTATAATACACTTCTTAACACACCCAAGTAAAAACTTTGTAATACATTGCAATTACTTAATAAGTTACAACTGCATATTGTCTATATTACTTAGAAGTAGTGATATTCTCGGGTGTCACAAGAAAACACTTTTCTAGTAATTTATATGAGCTCATTTTGTTTTTACTTATAACAACTTCTGTAAGGCATTACTATCAATGTGTCATTTTAGCGATTACTTGTAAAGCTAGATTTACACGATTGAAATTTTCTTCAAATTTGCTCTTCAAAATGCTTCAAACTCGTGTAAACAGCAAAAATTCTTCAAAAATTATTTATTTAATAGTTATTAATATAAATATAAACAATAAATTTTGAAGAAATTTATCTGAGTTTGAAGCATTTTGAAGAGCAATTTTGAAGAAAATTTCAATCGTGTAAATCTAGCTTAACTATTTGAAAATTATTAAATTATTATACATATTTATGGGAATTGGGTAAGCACATTTCTATAAAGACATCATCGTTTTTAAATAGTACAGTGCACACGCATTAATATAAACTGATAAAAACAAGGACAGTTTAAATTTTTGGGATTGTTCATATTTACAAATGGCACAAAATTTTAATAAAAGCAACAGTTTTTCTTTTTCCAGGTCCGATGAATGTATTGTTGACACATTTTGAAATCGCTAAATTAGTAACACTTGCACCTTTTAGTAAATTTTCCAAAACTTCATAGTTTCCCTTTGAAGTTAGTAATTTATGTTGTTTTGTATGCATATCATACAATTTATTCACTCTGAATTAACACTTAAAAACCAAACATGCGTTTGCATCTGTGTACATGTAAAAACTGACTGAAAAGTGCACTTGTTTGTTTGACATTTGGCATTCAAATGTTAATAGCTCGTGGTTTCCCCTAATTTTTATGCATATTAACTGAAATCCGTTTTAAAATAAAAAATAAATGTTCATATTTTAAAGTTTTTGTAACAAAGTTCATATATAGGAGTAGTCAATGGCAGAAAAAAAGTGTTCATATTTTCGCGAGTATGTTTACATGCTGTAGATTAAGTAGTGCTAACATTTAGCATTTATTAAACACATTACTATTAATTTTTGCTGGATATCAATCGAGATAAACAAAATTTAGTTAGTCGTGGTTTTTGCTTATATCTCAGCCATTTGTGGGCTGATCTTCATATTTTAAAATAGCAAATGAACCAGGGGGGTTTAAAATTATCCGAAATAAATAACCTTTATAGGGTAGCAAGCAAATGGGAAATGTGTAAATCACATTTAGCCACATTTAGCTGCATTTTTATACGTATGGGTGTTGCAATAAATATTACAATATGTGGACCGAAAATTCCACTAAATGGTCCAATTGCCAATAGATTTGGATGCAGACTTTTGATTCAATACTTCAAAATGATTCCAACCCTGGAAAGTGAAAAATTCAGGATATTATTTAAAAGTATTTGAATATAGAAATGTAAACAAATCAATCTTAAATTAAGTAACTCTAAGGTGTCAACTTTGACACTCTCTTTAAATTTTATTGATTTTTTCTTTACTCTTGCGGTCTGTAAATATATCTATGTATGTATTTTTTTTAATCAATAACAACAAAGATATATTGAAAAATGTTTTGTGTTCAAAAATTCTTGTTTAATTAAAAGTGCTGAAATTTAACACCACTGTAAGCTTAAAAACAAATTTTGAAAACAATTTTGCATTTACCTTTACCCTTACCCAATAAAGTAGTTGATGCTGCAACACTATTATATGTTTCAGTTTATGTTGTTATTTTAACTAATGCTAGGTAAAATTGTTAAGGAACTATGCCTTAATAGCATTGAATTGTATATCGCACAGTGTGTACGAGTATCTGAGTGAGCGCAAGCATATAAAACGAAACTACGGAACAACATCACGACCAACTTACTGTTCCAAAGTACAGAGTGTTTTATTAGCAGTTGCCGTGTTACTGGCCACACTGGAAGTGATAAGTTATATCCATTATAGACTTTCATAGATATATGATTTAGGCCCCGATTAACGTTCACAACACCAAGTATTTTGATGTTGTATGTTGTAAACTGCGATTACGATTCACAACACTTATCAGCTTAATTGTATGAAAAATGTGAATGATAATCGGGCCCATAATGAAATCTGTGTGTGTTGAAATCATATGTTCGTAGTTAAAATTTACTTAAAACAACTGGAGCTTGGTTACTTCGTTTCTTGATAGTGTAGAATAAATTGCTATTAAAAATCTAAAATATAGGTTAGTAAACAACAGGGATGTAATAAAATAAAAATGTTTGTTTGAGACATTGTTAAAGAAATATCCTTAAAAAAATAATTGTTAAGTTTTTCGCTTTACAAAACCTGAATAACACCTTTATGTTGCAGCCCCTGTTGCAGCCGACTTGTAACTCTGTTTGTAGTCAAACAAACGTTATAGTTATGTTAAATCCATAAATAATGAATCTTCATTCCATTTTTGTTTGGCATTAACAAAGGAATTTAAATATTAAATCATGATTACAATTATTTATCCTGAATTTAATTTCATTTAAAATTTTAACACCAGAGCCTTAATCTATATATGTATGTATGGATATAAAAATGAAATGGTCCATGCATGCAATGGCATCACGTGAGTACGGCTGTAGCGATTTGGCTCTGATTTTTTTTATTCGATGCGAAATTCTCAGGAGATGGTTTGTAAAGAAAAAAAATTCACAAGTTCCGGGTAAAACTCGGAATTTTTTTTGTGAATCCAGTCAACTTTTATTTAAAAACCCCCTAAAGTATGCTGTACAAATTTAGATATTTTATTTGCAAATAAATAAGAACAGGCAGGTTGTTAATACATATGCCCATCTTATTCTATGAAATACAAATCATTAGTAAATACTAGGGTATTCAATCTGTTAACCGTTAATCGGTTAACCGGTTAATTTGGGTCGATTAACTGTTCGAATAATTTGATATTGGCAATTTTCAAATAACAAATAAATCGGTTAATTTGTGCCGATTAACCGAACATTTCCTTCTAGCAATAGTTTTTTGAAATATAGCTCTAAAACTGAAACTAAGGAATTTGGAAATTAACTTTTTTCTAGAATGTTCTATGATGAACTTTGTCATAATGACTCGGATGACGACATGATAATAGAAGAAACTTCTGACATTAATAAAAATAGTCTTTTTTTAGAACTAAACCAAACTATTAATAGTATTAAAAATGTAAAAAATTCTAAAAAGGACTTCAATGGTATAATGGATGATTTTGTATGCTTAGAAAAAATAAAGAACAGAACTGAGAAATTGGATATTCTTTATAATGCCTTACTTTCGATTTCTCCAACATCCACAATCAGCGAGAGAGTTTTTTCCAAGTCAAGTATTATAAAAAATAAAGAAAACAACCGTTTAAAAGCTATACATTTGAATAATATTCTTTTTTTAAAAGATTATTTCACAAGATCCCTTTAAAACCTTAGTTTAACTCATATACATATGTACAAAGAAGGATCTCATTTACTTTAATTTTTTATTACTTATGAATTGTTACGTTTTCTTTGTTTTATTTTAATAAAATATAAATTCTAAACATAAAATAAGTGTTTATTTTAATATTAACCAATCTATTTGTTTAAATTTAAATTGATCGGTTAACCGAATAATTCTTAATTAACCGATTATTAACCGATTAAATCTCAGCCCGATTAGTTATTTGCTCGATTAACCGATTAAACTAAAACCCCGATTAATTGAATACCCTAGTAAATACCGAGCGAAGCCGAGCTAGTAAATAATAAAAGAAAAAGTTTTCCTAAACATTATAGCCTTTAAGGTTTGATAGGTAAATATTAATTAACCTAAACTTAAACAAATAATATTTTAAATTTTAAATATTATTTAAAGGTCATTTAAAAAGATTTACTTTTGCATTGGATGTACAGTGGCTTGTATGAATTCTTGACCACAAATCTATTATTATATATAAAATTAATACAAACTTAAGTGACTTGGGAGTTATGATTTAGATGAATTCACTTAAAATTTAATTAATAGTGAACAAATTTGGTTTAAAAAATATTTCCCCAAAACTCTGATTTATATGTTTAAACAAGAGTAGTGTGTATTTGTTTAAATTGCTAAGGTTACCCAAGCATAAGTGAACAATATACATGTATAATGGCAAGTTTAATAACTTAAGTATAATTTCTATGCAACTTGAGGATTTCTTTTAAATAAAGTTTTATATTCCCTGATTAGCAATTTCATCTGTTTGTATTTATTGTTTTAGTTAAATAATCATTTGATGTCATCTATTGTAGGGTATATATTATTTATACCTATTACTTTCTTTTGTTGTACAAGTGGTATTAAATCCTGCCCTGCCACACAATATTATATATTATATATATTATAAGTGATAGGAGTAAAATATAATGAATTGAAAAATGTGTAGTAAATTTGTATTACAACAAAATCCTGTTTTGACAAAGTTAAATTTGTTAAAGAATTCTTAAGCTCGAAATACTGAGTCTTATAACGCGAGTTTTCCAAGAAATTTAAAATGTAATATCAAAGGTATTTGCAAGGAATTTCAATAAAATACGAGGGCGGTTTGGAAACTTCTTAGCCTAGCACAGATTTGGGTGCCCCGATAGACTAGGCAATAGTATGCCGTACTATCAGTCAGAGGGTTGCGGGTTCGATTACCGACAAAGACTATGGGTGTTTTCTGCAGACAAGCCAAAAGCTTCGCAGTTTGTGTTTGTTTTATAAAAAAAAAGATGGAAGTTTTCTGTTTTTTTTCTGTTTATACCGCGCTTTCTGTTCTAGGGTAAAAACTTTCCGAACCGCCTTCGTACACTGTTGTTGTGGGCGTTGAAATTATTTATTTAAGCCAACAAATAAGAATTGGTAAGGTAAAATTAATAAAATTTCAAATTACAAATCATATATTGCTGGCATAAAGAAGCTGTTTCAAGTTTACTTGAAGTTTGAGTTTCTTTCAGAAATGGTAAATTTTGTAATTGAAGGTTTGAATAACAAAGTTTTCTCTTATGGGGTTTATTTTTTTTTATTTTTTTTCCTTAAATCAGTATTAAAGAAAATATTTTTGTATGTATGTAGGTGTTTTAATGCTTGTTACTTTAGGGTTAAACAAGTTTACTAAATATATTTTTTATAGTATTAATATGTATAAGCTGTATTTTTGTAAAAAAAGAAAAACATATGAATGTTGTTATTTAATCTCGTAAGTATCTCTGCCCTTTAGTTATTTATGTGTAAAAAAAAATGAAAATAAAAATTTATTTTCATCAACATATGTATTTATGTATAAATGTAAGAAAATAAAGGATGACAAGTTATTTGCGAAGCAGAAAGGTTTACAAAATGTTCATAGATAAGTTGAAATTTGAAAAGCATCTTAGATAACTTTTGGATCCATGTGAATTTTTATTAAAGAAGCAAATAAGCTAAGTTTCGTTTTAGTTAAAAGTAAATTTTTGCTCAAAGAATTGTGAGAAAAGGACCAAAGTCCTTTAACATTTTTTCAGAACTGATTTTTTCGAAAAATCTTTATAATTAAAAAAAAAAATAAACTGTTAAATATCAGAAATCGCTCCCAATACTTTTTTCCGCCCACTGTCAAAGAATTGTGAGAAAAGGACCAAAGTTCTTTAACAGATTTCAGAAAATCGTTACAAAAAATATAATATTTTTATTTATGTAAATTTTTTGAGACATTTTATATAGATGCTGGGGCCAAATTACCGCATTCGATATCGAGTAAAATTGAACGAAATTTTATTATTTGAGATTATGGCATTCGTTATCGAGCAAGATATTTAGTACATTTTATCATAATTTCGATATCGAAATCATTTTTCGATACGATAGCTCATTCGATCACGAATGCGGTAATTTGGCTCCTGATCTGTTTGATTTTTTTTTTTTTTGGAATGTTTTTGTGTCTAAATATCATTGGTAAAGTTATATATCGGATTTTGAGGTTTTATCATTGTCTCTGGTAAATAGTTAACATGGTTCTGTTAACATAAATGGCTTGTGTCTAAAGGTTGGCAAATTTTTACTCAAAAAAGCGTAACCACTTATTTTACCACAAATTTGTTTCACGTTGTTCTATTTTTCTTGTACCAGCACTACGGGGACGACCGCTACATGTGCAATGCATTGTGTTGGAACTAGGAAAATAGGTTATAGGAGGGAGCATATAGGGAGTAGTGCTTATGAACAGTTGACTTGAATTTTTCTATATTGAAAGTGGCAGGGAATACTTCTGCTGGTAGAGTTGGAGGGGGTCAAAATTGGACATTTTGGTCATACAGGGTTTTTTTTAAATGAGTGTAACTTTTCACATATTGGTCTTAGCAAAAATTGTCCAAAGGACTTTAGTTAGCTATGTCTTCAATCATTCCAAAAATATTTTTTAAAAAAATTTTTTTTAAATTTTTTTTTAAAAATTATTTTTTTTTAATTTTTTTTCAATTTGGATTAAAAATAAAAAAATTAATTTTTTTAGGCAAAAAATAGTTTTTTTCTTCATATATTTATTTATAACTGCGAAACTGTTGCTTATATTAAAGAAATTGTAATTCTTAATTTATTTAAATTTGTTTCAGCTTATTCGGACTAGTGGTTCTCGAGTTATGACAAACAAAAGAGCCTAAAACGTGACAAATTCCCCTTACTTACTTACTAACTTCAAATTAGTTTTTAAATTATTATTTGATGTACCATGACCAAACGAATGATGCAGAAGTTCTTCTTTTTGGGGCTACTTTCATAAACAATTATCAGAATTGAGTCCCAAATCAATCACCTGAAAAATGTTGTACTGTGTTATATTTTCTGTGATTACTTAATTATTTTATGTATATTGATATACATATGTAAAGTATAAGAGACTATTTCAACTTAAATTTTCATGTTTTCGTTTAAACAACTATTAGAAACATTGGCTTTTTATTTTACCGATTTTTTTTGACGATTTTTAAAATTCGAAATAACGATTTTTTTTCTTTTTTTATCGGGATTTTGACGATTTTTTCCGAAATTCATCGGGCAGCCCTGATCGTAATGTTTATAACGTTTCATTGTTCTGCGTGAATTGTGTTTTATTGATACATACACATTCTACACGAACAATTTTGAATCTCAAAAAACATTACAACGAAAATTCGTCGTTTTGCTTAACTAAACATAAGTGAAATAAACTTTCGGCAGAATTCTTTCCAGTCATTTTCTATGTACAGTACAACCTCCCTAATCCGGACACTCGATAATTCGGACTATCCAGTAGTTCGGACATTTACATTTTTCGGACAGTTTAGAAATTTTTCCTCTACAATCCGGACAAGTGTTCTTCAAGTTTCTTTTACTAAACTCTGCAAAATATTACCAAAATGAACATTGACAAAAATTGGTCCAAGTTGCTGCCAAAGCTTTCCGCCGAAAGCAAATGGGAAGATGAAGACTGCCTACCTCTCGTTCAATGAAAAGCCAGAGATCCATTATGTCAAGATATGAATAGCATTTATTCTGCATTATCTACTCTTAACCCCTCCGCTAATTACTGCCTCTCTAACATAGATATTTGGGCACGAGGTGAAAATGAATTTACTTACGATTTCTCGGACGAAGATATAGTCCAATCAGTAATTGCCAACCAAAATATTGAAGAAGTTGATAGTTCTTTGGAGGAATCTGAGAATGCTGAAAACAAAGTCTCCAATCAAGAGGCAAGCGAACTGTTTTCAAAAGCTATTTTATGGGCTGAACAAACCAAAGCGACAGATAAGGATATATTATCTTTAAAGGAATTTAAAAATAGAGCTGACAAATTACATAAAGTTATGTATGTGTATTCAAACAAAAATAAATTCTTATTTTTTAAATTAATATTTTTGGTCACCTTCAGTATGTTTCTTTATGTTGTCTGTAAATCAATTAAATACAAATGAATTCTTATGAGTACTTATTTTCTTTTCGGTAATAAAAATGTAACTGAAACTATATCTATATCAGTAACTGAAACTATATCTGTCCGTATTAGGGAGGCTGTACTGTATTGAAATATAACTCGATTATATATACACTACTACCCTGACCTATTTTTCTAGTTTCAACGCCACATATTGCATTAGTCAACATAATCTCCTGAGTTCTGGACTAATAATAAATAAATTTGAAATGTTTCCATTGTCTCCAAAAGAGCAATATTTATATTGATATTAATTTTTATAGCCTAGTTGCTGATGTTTGTAACGCCCATAAATATTAGTCCAACACCTTACACAGTATACCAATTGCTTCCCGAGTCTGTCTGGCTAGCTGTCCATGTAAAGCTTGTGCTCAAAAAAACTTTCAAAACATTTCGATAAAATTTGGTATATAGTATAATACTTTTTCGGCCCAGGAAGGTTGGAATTAAAATTGATTGAAATCGATCCATTATTTCAGCTAGCCATCATACAAATTCATCCCGAAATATGGGCTAATCGGTCATACATTTTTGATTTATGCATGCCTCCAAACTAATTTCGCTTCAAAACAGTTGTTCATGAAGCCTAATCACATCACATCTATAACTGTCCGTAGTTCCCATATAAGGCCAAATTCCTAAAATCACTTTAACGACCATAAATATCTTAAAAATGTTGGCATCCAAATAATATTCCACATACATATATACAATGTATATTATACATACATATGTATGTGTCATATATACATAAATCATTCGGCCCAATTTCATGATGATCGGTCCATAATTAGTTATAACCTCTTTAACGACCATGAACCCGGTCGGTTCATAATTAGTCAAAGCACCCTCTTCGCAAATAACTTTAACATGTGTAAATCTCTTAAAAATGTTTATATTGTGATAAAATTTGACACAACAGATATTTATTTATACACAAAAGTGTATATTTATAACATTTATTTTTATAACTTTTATACAAAAACTTAATTATATTCAAAGAAATTTAAAATTTTTGCAATAAAGCAAAAATTTTTTTGTTGTGCGGATGTCAGCTGTTTTGTCCTGTCACTTACAATTACTTAGCAAATTTTTGTTTTCAACAGGTTCGTCCGCAACGGCAAGGAAAGTAACAAAACAACTAACGACTTCTACATATTTTCTATTTAACAGAATCAAGTCAGATGATTCGGAACGGAACAGAAAGTAAAGACTAATTCTGCCTTAAAAGGTCATATCTCCCATATAGCGCCCATTTCTGAAAAACTGTTTTTACACATATACTGGTTGTAGGGTGTTATAAGTTTGGGCTTGATCTACTACACTTTCTTACTTGTTTTTAAATGCGTTAAATTAAACTTATTGGGCATAATCGTAGTGTGTGTTAATATATTCGTCACTCTGTACTTAGCCTTAACTAGATGTTATCATTCCTTTACAAACCCTGCAATTTTTTACGTATCCTTTGTAGACTGTAGGCTATAACGAAACTTCGACTGCTGGTCAGGTAGATCTTTTTTAAACATAAAGGAATACTGAGACAACAATCTGCATTACCTAAGATCAACTGAATAGCTAGTTCAATATCTATAATATGTCATGTATGACAGCCATAACCTAACTACTACTAAATAATGCAGATGTTTAAAGTAGTCATTGAAAAGTTAGAGGTTTAGGGCCCGATTATCGATCTCAACACTAAAATATTGTGTTGTCTCGACTACAACACAACATGCATTTTTCATACGATTAAGTCGATAAGTGTTGTAAATCGTAATCGCAGTTTACAACATACAACATCAAAATACTTATGCCCTTATTCATAAAAAATTAAAGTAGACTTCAAATGTACTTTAAGAAAATTTTGTATGAAAATTTTGTCTAAAAGCACACTTCAAACCTACTTTATTTTTTATGAATACGGCAGTTAGTGTTGTGAACGGTAATCGGGGCTTTAGTTATTTCAAGTCATAATTAAGTGCTGGATTAATAAAATTACATTAACCAGACATATTTAGGCCTGAAGGTTAGTGGGTAACAAGGCTCTTAGTGGTGTAACACCATGGACTGCAGGGCATTGCAAACTTACACATTTCTTGTCTGTTCATAATTTTTTGTTAACATACAAATTCATAACAACAATAAAAATCATAACGCCTTTATTGACTTGCACACAAAGCAAAGTAAATGCTCATCAAACATTTAATATGTAAGAATTTGAGTTTGAGTTGAATTTTTCTTTCAGCTTTCAGTGTTATGTTACTGACAAAAAAGAAAAGATGCCTGCCTGCCTGCTAGAAAGACTTCTCACATAAATACATGCGAGTAAAAACCAATTTTAGTTTTGTATTTTTGCTGACGTACGCGTAGTTTCACACTGATGACTACAATGACAATGATGATGAGAATGCTGATGATGTCAATGTGTCCTTTATCCTTTTTGTCATTTAACAAACATATTACGATTACTGGTGTCGTTTTCATTTCTTATTTGTTTCGCACAGACATCTTGTAAATGTGTGACAAACTCTACCAACAATCTCGCACACGTACGTTTGTTATGTGAGATGATGGTAGTTAGTGATTTTTTGTGCAAGTTCCTATGTAGCAACTAGGGTTTTTCGCGATTATTTTTTGTCTGCGCAATTTTAATTGCTTAAATTTCTGTTTTTGTGGGAAATTTTAAGTGGAAACATGAAAGCTGGTAAACATTTTTGAATAGGTATTAGTGCGCTTTCACACGTTTCAATTCTGACTCTTTAAGGCAAGTATGTTTGGGTGAGAAGGGAAAAGAGAATAAAATTTTCTTATTTTATTTTTTGCGTCCGAAGGTACGCTAGATAACACTTGGCAAATATTTGCTGAAAAAGTCGTAAGCACTAAATAAAATATATTTGAACTAGTTTATTTATTAAAAAAAAAAACTCCATATACTTATTTAATGCTGTTTGATCCTGCAAAACTCTTGTAATAGTAAAGAGTAAACAAGGTAAAAAAATTTGTGTTAAAACAAGAGGTTACGCTTTTTTGAGTAAATATTTGCCATGTGTGAGCATACCTTTATTTTACACGAAGTTGTTTGCATGTCGATTTGTATGAAAAAATAGAAACCTGTTGGTAAAGAGCATGAAATGTTACCGAAATGGCAGGTTCAAGAGCAGTGATGTCAACTTAGCTATTTTGGGGCTATATATAGCTCTTTTTAATACCTGCTGACACGGGCTCTTTTGAAACATGATATTGGCATGTTTAACACTTTTTGCATTTATCAGTAAATATATCATTATAAAGATAATATTTGTACACATTTTTTGCAAATATATATAACATAAAGTTTTGAGAAGGTTTGTGATGAATCTCATATAAGTGAATCAGATAAATATATAATTAAACAGAATTTAATACAGTTCGTAAAAAGTATCATTTATGAAATTAGGGCAAAACTTCCAACAAATTTTAAGTTGTTAGAAAAAATTTCGGCATTTAGTGGAAAATTCTTTAAAAATTTAAGATTGTAACAGTGGAGAATGTTATAGATAGAACCGATCAATTTTGGATCGAGGTGCATCAATTTAAGAATTCGGTTAATGGGAATCCTTTTCAAAAATTGCCATTGTTTGTCTTAAAATTATTATCATATCCATACTCCAATGCTGAAGTAGAAAGAGCATTGAATTTTTTCAAGAATAAAATTAGCTTAATTCATATAAAATATGACTTACAAACGCGCTGCCAGAAGTAAGATTTTACCTTATTTTTTAAGATTTTTTAACCGAAAAAAGATTTTAAGATTTTTTTCCCAAAAAAAAAAAATTTTTTTGTTTTGTCTAGACGAAGGTTAGATTCAATTAAAAAATCTTTTTTGTTCCCATCGATTTCAAAAAATGTACAATTTAGTATAAGAAAATTAATTTTTGTTGTTATTTTTTGGTTAGTGTTAAATAAAATATGAAGTGTTTTTATTATTTATAATAAAAAAAACTACTTATTTCCAAAAATAAGATTTTTTTCTAAAAAATAAGACTTTTTTTTTTAAATTTATGTATCAATTGAAAAAAGATCAAAATATTATATAAAAACAAACATAATCTAAATATTTGTATACAATTTTTAAGTAATAATTTTATTAAACATTAATATGTAAATTTCATTTGTTAAATATTAATGAGTTTGATGTACAAAAATGAATAATAAATGGATTTAAAACAGAATAATCCTTGATTTTTTAAATATAGCACTTTTTAGCTCTTTTTGACTGCTCAGTCGGCACGTTATGCCATTGAATAGTTGGCATCTCTGTTCAAGAGAGAATTGAATAAAAACTGGTCAGCTTAAACTGAAACGTGTGAAGCAGCATTTACACCAAGTATTTAAAATGCCAATATAAAAGCTTATGTCTATTTATAAAATAGCATCACTGGGAGGCAAAATTTAACCAAACACATTTATAAAAAGGGGCCTTAATATTTATATACTATAAACTCATTGATCGTAATGAAGTCATTGGCGTTAAAAACGGAAATTCTGGTTGTTTAATACGATATCCACATAAAACAGAATTGGTTTATTCTCTAAAATTAAATAGTACAAGAAAACTGGCATATACTTCTATCGCCTCTGACGCACAAACTAATATATTCATTGCAAGGTATATATCGATGGTCTCATGTAGACAGGCCCTAACTCGCATATTTGAAACTTTACAGGAGAAGGTAAAAACATAATAGAAACTGTAATATTCAACATGTAATTTTTTTTGTACAACTGTTTATAAAAGCGTTATTTTTTACACTATTGCAATAAATTTTTGTGAGGAGGAGTATTTGCGTTAAATGCATTGGAATCGCAAAAAAAACAAATTTCGAAAAAATAGCGAGTTAGAGCCTTTCTACATGAGACCAACGATATGTTAATAATAAAAGCATATTTTTACTTGGATTTCTTTACGACGGTTTTCAAAGTTTAAATATTCTTAGCTAACAATTTATATTTTTCTTGTAAGCTAAACTCCAGTAAATGGAAATTTTATACCCTGTCTTATGGGAATTGAAAAAGTCCGGGCAATAAAAACCTCTAATACCAACTTATAAGTTTTAAAAGGTTAAATTAAACAGAATTGTAATGAAACTAAGGAAAACGCTCTTAATGATCGCTTACTGTTTAGTATTTAAGCCAACGTATGTGTGCCATTTTAAATATTTATGTGTCTTTATGCGAAAGATTTTACATGCTTTCTTATGTGTATGTTGTGTGTGAATAAAATCATTAAACCAAAAGTTAAAGGTTTTACACAAAAAAAGCAAAGAAAACACAACACAAAATGAATAAATGAACAAATAAGTGAATAAATGAATGAGTAAGGAAATTGCTGTCACTTTTAAGGATTAAACTTAAAGCAAACAGGAAACCCATGTGAGTGGGTTAAAATGAAGGATTTAAATGTTAAACTTACAGAAAATTTAATTCTGTGAATAAATTATTAATTAAATTTAAATCTCTTTAAATTAAGTGAATTTAATTGAAGATTATTTGCTGTCCTTTTTTTGAAATAATAAGAGAAGTGAACAGGGGAGAGTTTGTATACATTTTAGTGGTTTTATGTTTTTTTTTTTGTTAGGATCTTGTAATATTGATAACAAGGCTAATGTTACTGTAACAAATTGTGTGAAGCATATTGCCTGAAAACCTCTGGGCTACCACCAATTAATATTCACTGGATCTCAGTGGGAGTGAGTAACTGAATGATAAGAATAAGAAGCTAAATGGGTTTTAAAAAAGCCAGAAAAAGTTAAATCCCTTTAAAAAAGAAGACTTAAAACGTCAATACAATTTTAATACGAATTTTCTGGTTTTTCCAATTAAAAGTAAAAGTAACGTAGAGTAATAAGTGATTCAAGTATAAAACAGGTAACAGTATTACTACTAACGACTACTTACTGATAAATAAGTATTTTGTTAGTAAATACTCGTATGTATAGAAATAAATTATGTGAATACAAGTTTATATTTTCATCGGTTATTTAAAATTTAAGTCTAATTTTATAACGCCAAATTTAAATATAAACGCATATTTTTAAAGATGTGAAAAAAGAGAGTTGTTTAATTAATTTAATAATTTTCAATCGGTTTCGTCATTCGGTAAGCTTAAAATTTAGCAATGATCAGTTTTAATTAGATGCTAAAGAATGAAATAAGATTCACTCAACAGCTTTTATTTTTACATTTAAAAACTTTTAAGTTTTTCAAACACCTAATAAATTAGGCATAATAATTCAAGATTACATAAATATCACAAGTGTTTAGGAAATTGCTAAATCGTTGCAACATTGCTGTAGTCTTTTTAAAGAACATGGAATATTTAATAATGTAGATACTCGTATTTAACATTTTACCTTTAATTCGATTTCTTTGTTTTGTGTTAAGAAATTATATAGTTGGGGAGAGGGGGGCACCTTAGAACACTTTTTGCTTTCAAGCCACATAAAAATTTATATTTTTGAATTATTGACTTTTTACATAATTTAAGTCTACAAGTAACTTATTTTCAGTTCGAATTATATATTTTTTTTAATGGATGAAGTCTTTGTGTTCAAATGTGCCCCCCATACGGTGTAGCTTTGAACTAGGCTGGATCAGTTTTGAACGGCAATTTTTTGTTGTTTTATATATATAATAAATTCGATTTATTTATTAAGAAACACATAAACATTAACAATTCAAAAATAAAAAAAATTCAGATCAAAAATAACTTTTATATTATTAAGACGGAAAAGGCCTTGAGTTTTCAGGTGACATTAAATTTTCTTTTAAAGCATCATGATCAGCATTGGATTCGTCATTTTCAGAAAATAAAAGAGAATCAACAATGTTTGGTACTTCGGTTGATAAATTAACATGTTCAAAGGTGCCCCCTTTTTCTTTGTTCAAACCTGAACTGGCATGCCATTTCACGGAAATTTATAACAAATATTTTTTTACATAAATATTAAATAACTTAACTTAATTTTGTTTGAAAATTAATTTTGGACTTCAATAAATTTCTTTCACGAAAGAAAACGATCACTGAATACTTCTTACACAAGAACTTTTTAAGACCTAATCGGGAAAGTTTTGTGTTTGAAAACCTTAAAAAGAATTTTTTGTTTACGCCAATAACGCAATAAATTAAAATTGATCTCTCTTATATATACTTAATTGCTATAATTTTATTTAGTTTTTTTTCGAATTTATGGTTTTGTTTTTATACCCTTCACCTTCATTAGAAGGGTATATATAAGTTTGTCATTCCGTGTGTAATTTCCACAAAAAGATTTTCCGACCCTATAAAGTATATATATTCTGTATCCTTATAGATAGCGGAGTCGATTAAGCCATGCCCGTCTGTCTATTGAAATCAGTTTTTTGAAGTCCCCAGATATACTCAGGATTTAAATCTTCAATAATTCTGTTAGAAATGCTTTCGAGAAGTTTGCTATTTAAAATCAGCAAAATCGGTTTAGGTGAACCAGAGTTATGGACCAATATGTGAGACAACCTCCATAAAAATTTGATATTTTTTGTATATTTTATTGCAATATTTTGAAATATATTGCAGATAATACCAAGAAATTTTGTATACGTTGTTTCTATGATTTCTTATAGCCCCCATACAAATATATATATTCCCGAAATATGGCTTACTGATAAATAAATGCCTATAAAATTGGAATATCTAGACAAAATTCAGCAAAAATAAGTTTTGTGCAAAAAGAAATCGCAACACGATTTTTTTTTTAGTTCGGTCCATGTTTGACCATAGACCCCATATAAAGTCCACTTCCAAAATTCACTTAAATACGTATAAAACAGATATAAATAATGGTAAACGGCTAAAATTTGACATAAATACTCCTTATAGGCAAATAAATTGTTGTACTAAATTTCATGGTGGTCGGCCTAGAATTGGTCATAGCTCCCATACAAGGACCACATCTGAAAAAGACCTTTATCCCTATATATATTGTATAAATATCGGTACCGACTCAAAACTTTGTACATATATACAAAAATCATCCCAAAAAATTTTCTGAATTTCGGTCTATTTTTAACCGTATGCCCCATATAAAGCCCTCTTCCGAAAATCACTTTAATACTTATAAATCGCTTATAAATAAGGGTACCAATCCAAAATTTTACACGGATCATTTACACACATGCCTACATCTAACTCCTGGATTTTGAGAATATCGGTCCATATTTGACTATATCCCCCACTCTCGAGGTCCACTCTCGAAATCCACGTTAATACTAATATATATCGTATATATAGCGTTATTATGTTGAAATTCGACGTGAAGTATCCTCATATGCATGAAAATAACTGTTCCAAATTTAAGAAGATCGGCCCATAATTTGTCATATCTGCCATATAAGAACCATTTTCAAAAAACAAATAAATTCGGGTCAAAAAATATTCTTTTCGGATTTAACCCATATTCGGTCCATATTTTATAATCATGATGTATATCGTTAGAAAGGTATTTTTAATATCTTTTATTTAATGTATTACAAATTATCAAGCACCCAGTAGTTCCCGAGATATAGGCCTACTTTACGGGCCCGCCCCCTCGAAAATAGGCGTGACCGCCAACAAATTTTTTTTGCTGGCATCTCCTCTAAAAGCCCTATTGCATTTCATTTTGTTTTTTTTTTTTTAGCAAAATCACTAAAACCGAATTGTACCCCTTTTTTATACTCTGTTTGTTAAATTACACTGAAGATTATTATGAACATCAGACAGACTCTGTAAATTATGGTAAGAATTGGTAATTAAATCAATTAAAAATAGTGAAAATTAGACAAAATTTCAAAATATTTAACATAAATTATGTTGGTCGTAAAATTGTCTTTCAAACAACAACAGATACTAATAAAATATATCAAATACTAATAAAATTTGCACTAAGACTGAATAGAAAACACAGAATTAGGATATTCTAGTCTAGTGTAGTTTCTGTATTTCTTATTACGTTTAGGTGGAGGGTATTTAAGATTCGGCACAGCCGAATATAGCACTCTTACTTGTTATTTATACTATTTTTATATGTACATATGCCTTTTTTGTTAAATAACTTGCAATATTTTTTTTTTGTCAAAGTATTGAAAAAATATTTTTAATTGCATATTTTCAGTGTTTTTAGTGTATATTTTCTAATTTTAAGTGCATGTTTTAAGCGCATATTTTAGATTTTATAGTGCATGAGATTCCTTGCCCTAATTATAACTAATATTTATCACAGCGCCCTCCTTCGGTGGTAAATAAAGGCTATAAAAATCAAGCTTTAAAAATAAATAATAATAATAATGCGGCGCTGCAATGCTGCACTATAAAAACATAATGTGCAATTGCAGAGTTGTGATAAAAAAAACTTTCTTCTTGCACCACCTTTACTTCTTCAATTATCCCCTTTCCAAAGAAAGTAACGCAATTATATTTATATAGCCATATAAATAAGAGTTACTTCTCTTAAAAAAAAAAAGAAGAAAAAAAAAACTCGTGAGAAGAAAACTTGTTATGCATAAGTTTCTTCTATTGTATCCCTAATTTAATTTTGGTTAGATTAATGTGATATTTTATGTGATTTTTCATTAGTAGGTAGCAAGTGACCAAACCAGAATTAGAAGCAACATTTTATTGTACTGAGATCAGCTTTTTAATAGCTTTATATCATTTACTATCATGTTTCACTTAATGATATCACTGAATACTATGCGGATATTTTATTAATTGTTTTATGCGTAAACCAGAGCTTTAAGCTGTTCCCCTTATCCCATGTATTTGCATATTTTTTTTATCATAAGATTACTCAAATTCTTGTATGTCTTTTATTTAGAATAATATAATAAATATGTATCCTGTGTAACATTTCATGAAACCTTAACTGGCTATCTACGTCTAATTTTTATGTTACTTTTCGATCGTGGAGGGTGGAAAAATAGGAATGCATGTTATAAATTTTAATTGTGTTTAAGATTTCATTGCCATGACCCCGGTTGACACACCAAAAGGTTGTCCAATATTTGTTAAGTTTTTCAGGCGTTTCGATAAGTTCTAACCCTAGAGCTAATAAAATTCCGGCTTCTCTAGCCGAACTGAAGAGTTCTAGTTGATATCAAATACAGTGCAACCTAAATTATGATTTCTAATTCCTGGCCAGACAGTTGATTAAATTGCAAAATTTTACATTACTACTAGCCAATCAAAATAGAACTCAGATGTAGAAACTGTTTAGAAACTGACATAATAAATAACATATTATGAGCATCACAAGAAGCTAGGATCATCCAGTGCCCATTGAAGCTGGATCGTTCCTTGCTGATTATTCTTACGGATTAACACCAATTTCTAAAACGCAAGAAACTTAAATCCTTTAAACAACCATTACAATATTTGCTTTTAATGTTGGAGAAAATATGGTGGGATTTCTTGTTTTAGAGTTTCTACCACAGTCGAAAATCGAATTTTGCTCATAATAGTCCCCTTAATGTTTACTCAACGAAGACTCACAATAAACTCTACTTTGAGTGGCCTATTTGTTTTATTTATACAATAGCGCCATCTTGCAGTAATTTTCGTAGGCATCTAGAAAAGGCAATCAAAAGTTCCTTTATATAGAAACTTCTACAAATGCTAATGTTAATAATCATGTTGTATGTTGATAAACATGCTGTATGTTGATACCAGCCGTTAAAATTAAATTGACACATAATTTCGTAACAATACCATAAGTATGTTACATATTGAAACCAAGAGGAAAACATTATTGAAATGCTTACAGTAAAATCGAAAAAAGGAAAAGCTTTTAAAACAGGTTAAGAGACTTTAAATTATTTGATTTTTTAAAAATTTATTTACATTGGGAATTAAGTCTCTCCCTTTTGTTGAAGTCAATACATTCGGATATATGTATTTCAATCAAAATTTTGGCTTCCTTAGCTTCTAGGTTCAGTTTAAGTCATATTTCATTCGTCAAGTTAGTGAAAAGTAGAACAAGAATTGTATTACATGGCAAACTTTTCACCAAACCCAAATTATTTTTATCTTTATAGTTTCTAATGGATAACAGAAATTCAACGAATCACCGGCGCTCCGTGGCAGCCACTATCCACAATCCATTTAACAAATGGTATTCAATATTCTACAAGATTCTTCAAAGCACACATTTTGTACGAATGCAAGCGTTTCAAGTCAAGTTGCCCAATTTCCCACCTGCTGCGACCGATTTAAAGTGCATCACGTTTTTGATTAAATAATTATATCAATTTTGAAATAAATAAACTTTTTCCCCGAATGTGTATGTGTTTATGTAGTTTCATAAGAAATTTCATACTTTAAATATTTAACAAATATAATATTTAATTTATTGCAGTAAAACTAAATATCCGCGGGCCAATACATTATATGTTGTGTTAAAAAAACATTCACATATACATACATATTAGTTTCATTAATAATTTATGATCAAATACGTATTATTAAATATTTTGTATTAAAGTAAATTTATTTCGCCACTTACACCTCCAGGCAGACACACATGCAGACAAATAGGCACACAGGCTGACTATTGTGGTGAATTCGCATTAACTCAAAAATGTTAAAAAGTTTTGTTATTTGAAGCTATAAGAAACATAAATAATGTCTTTGGGAAATACATTGAAATTAGTTTTGGGTTTTCCAACATTTTGATCCATAACTCGTTTTCTACTTCACCGATTCTGTTGATTTTCAATAGGGAACTGCTTAGGACAATAATAAACTCTTCTGATGAATCTCATTGAATTCGATGAGGCATTTTAAACATGACAGTGTTTTACACTAACATACAGGGTAAGGCTTTTATATACTTTGTGGGGTCTTCAATGAAAATATTTGTTCCAGAAAGAATTAAATATGAGATAAATAAATATGCAAATACACGTTATTGTTACTCTGTAATTTGCTTGCACTATGCCAGTCTCAGTAAAATTATTACTTTATGTAGATTTATGTAAAATACAGACTCGCATAAGTATAAATACATTAAACATAATTACCTGATAATTAAGTTGAAAGTGTTATTATGTTGTTTTTTTGTATATAAAATGGATAAATATTTGTATTCCGGCAAATAACTGGAGCACACAAATGTGTGTTTAAGCTTACGAACGTATATTTATTTACATTTGATATTAAATTCATTAAAATATTTAATTGAAAAATGCTGTCGATTGGGTGGAAACAACAAGATGAAAATAGTTAATTATAATAAACATGTTGAAAACTGATGGATGTGTAGGATAGAAAGATAGACAACACATGCAAGCATTGCATTAATTAATATACAGTAGAAGAATTGCAAATCAATGATAACAAATTCTTATTTAATTATTATTTTTAGGTGGTTTTATGGGTGATATAGCTTTGCCAGATGTGGAGTATGATGCTGAGGGTTATCCTTTAGTGGCCAGTACTCAAGCCTGGGAGGAACCACAAGCTGATGCTCCCATGAAAGAGCCACCGTCTAAATACAATGAGACGCTTCAAAAGGAACTGGAAATACTAAAACAAGAAGTCTATCATGAAGGTTTACAGGTGGAAGAAGAAGGTCTTACCGATATCATAAGAAGAAAAACTAAATTGCCCAGTAATAAGCCGGAACTCGACAATGATCTTATGCAGGTAAGTTTATCTGTACTTATTGTAAATATCATGTAAATTGTATTTGTATAATCACTTTTCTAAATACCACCAGTCCGCCAATGAATTAATTAAACCCTCTAGCAATTATGCCTCCATCAATTTAAAAAATGAAGTCATTTCCTCGGAAGAACAAACTCTACCCTCACGCAAATATCCCATTGTAATGGAAACAAAAAAACATCTGCAAGTAGAACACAGCACCCCCGATAAGGGTCCTTTGGATAAAACATTTAATACCTCGGGAGAAAAGTACGACTTTAGCATGTTGGCCAAGGAAAAATCTCAAACTGAAGAGGAGAAATATAATAAATCATCGATTGGTTTGGGCAATCGTAATGTGGATCAACGTAAAATACAATCGAATACAAAAGATATTGAATTGGATACGGGTAATAATTTTGTATCGGAGCGTAAAGTGGTCATATTGCCTACCTCATTGCCAGCTCAAAGAACAACACTACCCAATGTGTACAGTAATGCTGGTGGTAATGGCATGAAATTGGATGAAATACAGGAGATAAAGGGCAGCAGTACGATTGTTAAGAGAAGACATCGAAGAGGCAGAAAACATAGGTGAGTGGAAAATTATTTAGCATTCATTTAACTAAGGAACTGATATTTTAGTGTTGAACATTTTATCATATTTCATTTGAGTTGTGAGTCTATTGTGATCCCAATTTGAAATATTCTATTAGACTCAGAATCACTTAAAGATATTTATACGCCATTCTTTAAAATCAAACTAAAGGTCCCAATTTTGATGGATTTATGTGTTTTCTTAATTCCAATTACGAATTATAGTAAAAATAGTTGCGGTCGCTTTAGGTTGCAATTCTGGAATTAAGGTTGAACCTTTATAAATTTGTGCCAATATGCTGATATTATGACTCGGTTTAAATTTGACCCATAAAAATACTCTCGATATATTTAAACGTTGATATCGTTATAAATTCCTCTACGAACTATTCGGTCAGTCCTTAATTGGCGCTAGTCCCGTAGAGGAACTCCTTGCGATAATCAGTATAACACACATTATAAATGTTGGAATCGAGATAAAAATTTGATATAAATAAGTTGGATTAAATCATAAATTAATTCATTGAATTATCTTAAGATTTGTTTTCAAATGTTCTCACAAGATTCTGTGAGAATTGGTTCCAGATAGGGCACTTCTTGCTCGTAATTATCTTATTCATGATGGTTTCGTATTAAAATCCAACTTTAAAAAGTTTTATAAATACCGAACGACTCTAATAATTTCTTCCCAGACAATTTTTTTAACACCGACAAGTCCGCTTTCACACTCTTCAATTCTGACTAGTATTTTTGGATGAGAAGAGAAAAGAGAACAAAAGGTGTACAAACTTGATGGTACTAGTCAATTTTCTTATTTCCTTTTGTCTGTTTTTCTTTCATGCATGTTGATTTGCATCAAAAAGTACGAAAATTGAATTGACGTGTGAATGAAATGGCAAGTTCAAAAGAGAATTGAACAAAAACTGAAGAGTGTAAAACAAAACTAAAGGTAAAGCGTAACGAACTTGTTTTAGCACAAATGTCTTTGAAGTTGTTTACTCTTGCAAGTTTTTTGCACGATCAAACATCATCAAATAAAATAGAACTAAATATTTGTTGTGTCTTGTTGAACAAAGTTACTTTAAATAAATAAACGAATTCAAATATATTTTATTAAGTGGTTATGTCTTTTTTTGCAAATATTTGCCAAGTGTGGCCGTACCTTAAATAAGTTAGAAATATTGCATCGATACAAAACTCAGGAACCATATTGTGAATTTTGAACAATCAGTTCATACGTGTCCTAAGCTCACATATAAAACATTCTCCCAGAATAATTTTCAAGCAAGTAATTAAAACTTCTGAGATTCTTTAATAATATTTACATACGAGTATATCTACTAATGAAGTTTAACTCTCAAATTAAACATTTTGCGATAATATTACAAACTATCAAATTAATGATGAATCATTATTGATCTAAAATTTGAGTGGAAATCTTCTTGAAAATCCTTAAAACACTCTTTAAATATAGACGCAGTTATGGCCACCATCATCATCGCTCCGAATACAATGCGAAATTACAACAATTAAGAGATGAACTCAATCGACCAGTGGGCAAATCTAGACAAACAAAAAAGTTGCAGCAGCAAAATCATCATACCGAAACCAATGTATTTTACAATGAAAAATTTAACAATCTGCCTGAAGTGGAAAATGACACCTCAAATAATGAAATGAGATATTCCAAAATGTCGGAAAATTTTAATGATGAAGACTATGATAGACCAGTGGACATAGTGCCTGCCTATGAAGCCGAACAGGAAGAGGAGTAAGTTACACACATTCTCCAAACAATAATAAGTTTTAATTTTTAAACATTTGCAGTGATTTTAGTTTTATACGCAAACATAGACGCCTGCCACGAGCTGTAACGGCGAAAAAAGAACGTGTCTGGGATTATGGTGTCATACCCTATGAAATCGATGGTAATTTTAGTGGTCTGCACAAAGCTTTATTTAAACAAGCCATGCGACATTGGGAGAACTCGACTTGTATTAAGTTTGTGGAACGAGAGCCAGAAAATCATCCCAATTACATTGTTTTCACTATACGTGGTTGCGGGTAAGTAACAATGTGTAAATTACATTTTCTACCTAGACAATAGACAGACATACATACGAGTACATGTAGATTCTACACAGTATGTACATATGTGTAGTGTGTGTTCGTTATCAAATTTACACTCCATTTAAACTGTTGTACAATGGCATGTCAATGCAATTTACAAGTTTTATATTTATGTTTCTGTTTCATTATTTTGTTTTTTGTCTTTTATTTTTTTGTTGGTTTAATTTTTGGTAAATTCTTTGTGTAAATGTTTACAGTTGCTGTTCGTTTGTTGGCAAGCGTGGCAATGGTCCACAGGCCATTTCGATTGGTCGCAATTGTGATAAATTTGGCATTGTTGTTCATGAATTGGGTCATGTTGTTGGCTTTTGGCACGAACACACCCGTCCAGATCGCGGCAACCATGTTATCATTGAACACAACAACATTATGAAGGGACAGGATTACAATTTCAATAAATTAACACCAGACGAAGTCGATTCACTGGGCATGGCTTATGATTATGATTCGATTATGCACTATGCACGCAATACCTTCTCTAAGGGCACCTACTTAGACACCATACTGCCCATCGAGATGAAGGACAGGAAGAGGCCAGAAATTGGCCAGCGTTTGCGTTTGAGTGCGGGTGATATAGCCCAGGCTAATCTATTGTATAGATGTCCGAAATGCGGTCGCACATTCCAAGAGAATACAGGAATATTTGCCAGTCCTTCGTACTACACGGCCGGAGCTCTAACTAATGAAACCGAACATTGTGAGTGGCGTATAACGGCCACACATGGCGAAAGAGTGGTTTTGAAATTGGAAAATTTGGTATGTAAATAGTCAATTAATTGGTTTTAATTACAATCCTTTTCAAATGTACATACGAGTATGTGCACATATGAAAACTAATACTAAATTTTACGTAGTAGACATTAACACTTACTTGTTTACTATATTTATATGTAGCAACTTTAAACAGCATTTTTTTTTTTGATTTTTTTCTTTTTATTTCTTTCCTTCTGTTTTAGAATATTTTCAAATCGCTAAACTGCCAATCAGATTATTTAGAAATTCGTGATGGCTATTGGCACAAATCTCCATTGATTGCTCGTTTTTGTGGCAAAGTTGGTAGTGAAATTCTAACAACCGTTTCCAGCCGCATGCTGTTAACTTATGTAAATACTCATCGTACCGAGGGTCATCGTGGTTTTAAAGCTGAATTTGAGGGTAAGAACAACAAATGCAGCAGTAACTGCAGCTACCAAAATAAAATACTGTGTAACGGACGTTTTTTTTCTACACAACAAAGAAGTTTTACTTTGAAATGCATTAGAGGGATTTTCTTTTACAGCTTAACATTTTGAAAATAGAATAATAAAGTTGGTAAGGTTTTTTTAAATTGCATTTATACAAGGATTTGATTTAGGAAATTAAGGTTAACACTTTATCAACGTTTATAACGTTTTATTTTTGTGAATTTAAGAGATGTTTGGAAGACAATATAATTTTGATTAACTTCGTTAAAGTTTCTAATTGTTCCACAATCTTGGAGGCATTCTGATATACACATGTTTCCATATATTAAACACACCCAGCGAACCATATGAGTCCGAAAAAAATCTTTTCTGACACCTTTTTCGGAGCGTTAACGCTCTTTGTGAGCCCAAAAAACAATAATAATTGCTCCGAAAACCTTCAGAAAAGAGGGTCATTACATTCGAAAATGGTCCTTCAGAAAGAGCTCTTAGATAATGTCAGAAAAGAGTCTTTTATGAGGGTTTTTTGGGCTCTGAAAGAGCTCTTTTATCATTCTTGTATGTTTTTTTTTGTTCAAAGCACAAAAAACAAAACAACAACGCTTTGGTACACACATAATTAAGTGGAATTTCTGAGTCATACTGCGTGCCGACTCAGGACAGTAACAAGTAAATTTTTCTTTCGCTCCGAAAATGCTCTTTAGTTGGACTCTTTTCTGACTCCTTTTTTCGAGGCGCTCCGAAAATGCTCTTTTGTTGGACTCTTTTCTGACTCCTTTTTCGGAGCGCTCCTAGAATAGTATGCTGGATAGTTTCCTATTAATCGGTATATCCAACATCTCCTTCTTAGAGAATTTTTTGAATATGTAGGAGTTATCATATCTATGAGAATAAATATTTTAATAAGAACTTTGAGCTGAAACTTGGTCCTTTTTTGGGAAAATTATTAACAAACTTATATAAACCAATTTGTCTCTTTTGCAGTCGTTTGCGGTGGAGAACTTTCTATAGATGATTCCGAGGGACGTTTGGAGTCACCCAATTACCCTTTAGACTATTTACCCAATAAGGAGTGCGTATGGAAAATAACCGTGCCCAAAGGTTACCAAGTTGCCTTAAAGTTCCAATCGTTTGAAGTGGAAAATCATGATAGTTGTGTATACGATTTCGTAGAAGTTAGAGATGGCCCCATTCAAGAATCACCGCTAATTGGAGTATTTTGTGGTTACAAGCCTCCACCTAATATGAAGCAAGTTCAATATAAAACCTCCTTCTTTTTCTTAATATACACACATAAACCTAAAAAAAATTGTTTATTATTATTAGATCTACTGGTGACACCATGTTTGTTAAATTTGTTTCCGATACCTCAGTGCAAAAGCCCGGCTTCTCGGCCACTTTCATGAAAGAAGTCGATGAGTGTGAAACCCAAAATCATGGCTGTGAACACGAGTGCATTAACACTTTGGGTGGCTATGAATGCAGCTGTCATATTGGCTATGAATTGCACAGCGATAAGAAACACTGTGAAGATGCCTGCGGTGGTGTTATCGAATATCCAAATGGCACCATAACCTCACCCTCTTTCCCTGATACTTATCCCGTGTTAAAGGATTGTATATGGGAAATTATAGCTCAGCCTAAACACAAAATCTCTTTAAATTTCACCCATTTCGATTTGGAGGGTGCTACCCATCACCAGTCGGAATGTGGTTACGACAAGGTGACCATTTATTCGAAAATGAGTGAGAATCGTTTGAAAAAAATAGGCACTTATTGTGGTAGTTCGATACCGCCCACGGCCACGTCGGAGGGTAATGCGTTGAGAGTGGAATTCCATTCTGATAAATCGATACAGAGATCTGGTTTTGCTGCGGTGTTCTTTACCGATATTGATGAGTGTTCTATAAATAATGGTGGTTGTCAACATGAGTGCCGCAACACGATTGGCTCGTATAGTTGTTCCTGCCATAATGGCTATTCGTTGCATGAAAATGGCCATGACTGCAAGGAGGGAGAATGTAAACATGAGATTTCTGCACCCTTCGGCACCATTTACAGTCCTAATTATCCTGATTTGTATCCACCCAATGCGGATTGTGTTTGGCATTTCTCGACTACGCCCGGACATCGTATTAAATTGATTTTCAATGAGTTTAAGGTGGAATCGCATCAGGTAAGAATTTGTTGAAGAGATATACACTTCTATCGTGAATAAAAATTCCACATGAAATTTGTTCCCTTTTCACACTTTTCCTATTGAAATTCAATGTTAAAAAACTAAAAGGGAACAAATTTCATGTGGAATTTTTATTCACGATAGGGGGATAGATTAATTAATTTCTTACTGGAAAGAGTGAAATCTATTACTATTATTTTGAAAAAATAAATTAAGCATCCCAGTTGCAAATCAGACTATTCTGTTTAGTTTTTAACAAAAAATCAATAATTTGCGCTGCTGATATTTGACCTTTTAGATTATAATGTTTTCTCTAAGAGCTCTGTCGTCTGTTTAAATGTCTTTCAATACAAAAATTATTTTAACTAGACTTGGTGAAAATGAGGGTACAATATTAGGATATTATTTTAAACAGTTTTTTTTTTTCTTTTCAGGAATGTTCCTACGACAACGTGGCAATATATGATGGTGATTCGGAAAGTAGTTCCATATTAGGACGTTTTTGTGGCGAAAAGATACCTTATCCTATATCTTCATCTACAAACCAGCTGTATATGGTTCTTAAGACAGACAAGAATAAACAGCACAGTGGTTTTACAGCCGTACATTCGACATGTAAGTTTACATTTTAAATATCAATTTAGCGAAAACCGGGCTGTTATATTAACGAATTTAAGAAGCAGATGGCGTCTGACATATGTAAATAGTTTTATACTCTTTATTGAAAGAGGGAGCGAGAATAGTACGCTCTGTAGGCCAATTATGTTGACCATAAGTTGAGCAAAGTGCACGAAACATATTCCTCACAGAACGTGAATTTTCGTAATAAAGTTGAACGATTTGTAAACGTTGTTCATTCATAAGACAAAACAAAAATAACATGACAGCATGACACGACTCACACGTGATCTGTCAAAAAAGAATATTGAAAAAAGTATCTCTACTTGAAACACCCTATATATGAGAGTGTTGTGAGACAATCAAATAAATAGCTACCAGCTTTAGCTTAGCCCTTATATAAACGATTCCTACAAATAAAGGTTGATTTTTTTTTTTGAGAGCAGAATAGTGTTTTAAAATCATCTAGAAGTTTTACAAAATACCTAAAATTCGTACTTAGTCCCAATTTACACGAAACAATTTTTGTTAAAAATATAGATAAAAGTTTTTCCTTGAAATTTCTTTGGTGTTTATACAGTATAATATAATTGCTTAAATCACTTGTAGTTTTATTTGAGAGTATACACATATGTAATTCAAATAAGGGAGTAAAGGTATGACCGCTTGGAAAATATTTACTCAAAAAAGCGTAACCACTTGTTTTAGCACAAATTTATTTGACGTTGTTTACTCTTACAAGAGTTTTGCAAGCTCAAACAACATCAAATAAAATAGAACTAAGTATTTATTGTGTCCTGTCCTAATTAAACTAAGTTTTTTTTAATAAATAACTGAGTTCAAATATATTTTATTTAGTGGTTACGTTCTTTTAAGCAAATATTTGCCAAGTGTGACCGTACCTTAACACGAATATCTAGTACAATCACGTGTGTACTCGTCTATCTTCCTTTCACCCTAATGACTAAAAGGCCACCAATTCTTCAAATGTAGTTTTTTTAATCTGGCGACTAATTTGAGTCTCTCTAAAATACACAAAGCAATAAATACATATTTTTTTCTAACAATAATAATAAACTTTTCTTATTTTCTAATTGTGTCCATTTTGACCAAAAAAATCACAAAAAAAAAAAGAAAAAAAACTAGAGATGTGTTTTTCGTCAACAAAAATCTACTAAATGCAGTGTTGCATTTCTTTTAACAGCTGAAAGCAGTTGCTAATACTATGTTTCCACGACGACTTGAATCACCTGCTTCGCTCTCTGAATTATGTTTATGAATTATGCTGTTTACATTACCAAAAAACTTGATTCGATTTGACAGTTGTTTTTAATAAACAAACAGAATAAAAAAAAACAGAATTTACAATTTGTGGAAAATATTTTTTTTAATGGACAAACAAAAGTGAGTGGAAATAAGTTAGCTTATTTAAAAAAAACATACATTCGTACGTATTTACTTTCTTTACTTCCAGCAACAAGAAAATAATTTGCTTTGTTTACAATAATATTAAATTTTTACAGCTAGTGCAGATAAACTTGCGATAAAAATTAGAGAAGAGTGCAATTTTTCGTGCTTCGCAAGTTGATTCAATATTTTTTTTTTTTTTTTTTTTTTTTTTGCATTTAATTATTTATTGAATCTTCATATTTGAAATGACAATAAGTATTCAAATCTTAATACTAAAAAGAAAATAATAAGCCCAGCCAGTGCAAGACAAAAATTTTTATGATACTAAAAAAATTTCACATCAACTGATCCAGTCATCTATTTTGCGCTTGAGTTAAAGCAAGGGTATCCCTCCTTCTCAACCGATTGTGGCCACTAAAGTTAAGGATGTCTCGTGCAAGTGGGTTTGGATGGTGTTCAAGTTTGCTGACATACTTTGACGCATATTTTGTAAATTCGACTTTTACTAATGGCACGCCTAGATCTTTGTGGATTCGAGAATTTTTAACATACCATGGAGCTGCAGTAATTATACGTAGAATTTTATTTTGACCCCTTTGAATTTTTTCAATGTTTGATGCTGAGGCAGTACCCCATAATTGAATTCCATAACACCAGCAAGTTGATTCAATATGAATCTACTTGATTCGCTCTTAAAATTTTGTATGGTGAAGCAAGTTGTTTCGCACATTATTGGTGTGTGACGCATGAATAGAGAGCGAAGCATGTACCGTGGAAACGTAGTATAAGTTAGTTATGATTTGTGAACTATTTTTTAGTTTCTGTTTAATAAGTTTCGACTTTAGTTACGATTTCTGAATATGTGCCATGTAACTACTTTTATTTAACTTGCTTTAAATTCGTATCTTGTTTTGCCTCTAATGTGATAAAATGAAAATTCCTTTTCAATTTGACAGATGGAGCCAGTCAGAATTAAAAAGTATATCAGCGTCACCTCTTTTTTAACTTGAAAATACTAACATTTATCTCTTTGTTTTTAAACAAATTTTCAATGCTAGGGACTTATAAATATATATTGAAATATTAAAATACCATCATTAAATTAAGTTCATTATACATATTAATTTTCAATGTAATTTCTGTTTTAGCATGCGGTGGTTACTTACGCGCCACAAATCAAGTGGAACAATTCTACTCACACTCACGTTTCGGCAACCACAACTATGATACAAATATGGATTGTGAATGGACAATACAGGCGCCACCTAGTAGCAATGTACAATTGATATTCCTGACCTTCGATTTGGAGAATAGTGAAAACTGTACGTACGATTATGTGCAAGTGTTTTCGGGCATGGAGGATACCAGTGGACCTATGTATGGCCAGTTCTGTGGAAATATAGTAAGTTCAACTAATACAATCCTTTTAGATATATTAAAAGCAAAATTTACTAAATGTGTGTTTAAACCAAACAGATACCTCAGGATATTATCTCTCTAACCGATTCCCTGCTGGTGCGTTTCAAAACCGATAGTACTATAATAACGAAGGGTTTTTCGGCCTCTTATGTGGCCGTTGATCCCTTCGAAAATAGTGATGAAGATCCCACATCTTATAGTTCGGAGATGGTGACACCATTTCCCGGTTCCTTAAAGTCCATATACAAAGAAGAAGAATCCCAGGAGACCGATGATTATAATGACTTCAATGAAAATCAATTAGCTATTAACAGTCGATATTATACTCGCAATCGATATCAAAATAGATATTGAAATAGATATTAAACAACCACAAATTTTCTTTAAACAAACACTTAGAGAAAAATCAAAAGAACACGTAAACCAAATAACAATTTGACAATATAATTGACTTAAAAAAAAAGAAAACAAAATATTAATTTTTTGTTAAATATTTATATAAAATAAAAGAAACAAATCATACGTACGTATATGTAGAGTAAAAATTATATCATTATTAAACTTTTGAGCATATCAGAAAAAAAAAACTTTCACAAAGACTAACTGGCAAATTACAGCAAATTACTAACAAGGCAGCAGTGTTGGGTTACTTCCCTCGTGTCTATGATATGAAGAATTTAGTATGTAAAATGAAAATCTGTTGCTAATACGATATTATATATTTATGAATATGTATGTATCCATCTATATAAAACGATTTACTTAATGATAAAAACAGAAACACAACTTTTTCTATTTTTAATTTAGTTTTACTTTATTACAATTAGATGAGTTTTATTTTAAGTTTTAGATGGTAATTTTAAAATATACAATATTATAATTAACTAAATAAATAATAAATTGTAAAGTAGTTATAGACTGAGAAAAGATATCATACACGAACATAATACACAAATATTTAGAAAAAAAAAACCAAGTCGTTATTTTCTAATTATAAATATTATTCATTTATTTTTCAATATGTACATTTAATAATTTTATTATTATTAGAATGTTTAATAATTTATTTGTTATATTGAAAAGTTTAAATGCTTAAACTTAAACTGAGTGGAATTTTAAACTATAAGCAATAATGCACTTGGAAATATTATTGAAATTTAACTAGAATTCAAAGAGAATTATGTTTTAAACTTTAACAACATTTGAAAAAAAAAATCAGAAAATTTTTCAGAACATGTTCCGAAATGTGTGTAGTCCCAGAAATCCTTCAGATTCTTAATGTAGTAGCCTTGGAAGTAGCAATGTTGCAATTACTTATATTACCTCTTCTCTGGCATCATATTGTGATTTTAATACATTTTTATGGAATTAATTTCTTGGCACTAATTATGCCCTGAATCAAGAAATAAAGATTTCCCAAGGAATGTAAACAAAATTTCCTCTCTCTGCGCATGACGTCACAGGTTATTTTTTCCGTATAAACAACATGTAAAAAATAAATTTTGTTAAAAATATTTTAAAAGAAAATAAGTTTTCTTAAGTTTTTTTTTTCAAAATAAAACATTTAATTATTTATTATTTTGTACATATTAAAATTTTTGTTTTATCAATTTATTATTTTTGTGTGTGTCCGTTTTTTTTGTCTCATCCGCTAGTAGTTGATTTAGTTTTCTTATGTGAAAAAACATTTTCGAACGGCGAAAAAAATGTTTTACCTTTAAAATTCGCATTAATAGTACTTGACTCATTTGCAAATCAAGAGATTGTTACCATTCAAAGATTTGAATACAGCTTCCAGATTTTTAATTTGACACACAAATTTGTCAGTAGGCATACATACCTAATATAAAGTATCTCAAACGTAAAACATTTCACTTACCCATTTTTAATTTCATATCTCCTTTCATATCATCTGCCTTAATGTGTTCAATATAAAATCTATGAGACACTTTTAATTTTGTTCATCAAGGTAGAAAAATTGTGGCCATTGTTTATTTTTAATTTACATATTTTCTTTTGGAAATGGAAAAAAAAATTAAAATTTGTGTTATTTTTTTAATATTTCCACAATTAGTAACGCCACACTATATTTTAAAACTTTTATTTGCATTAAAATTTATATAGAAGTTAAGCAAACATAAAAATATTTTTGACTTGTGACGTCACAAGAAGAAATTTTGCTCTCAATTTGACTCTCACAGTTTTTGTAAATTTTACGGACCTGCGCAATGCGTAATCTTTATTATTTAATTCATGTACAAGGTGGCGCAAAAGTAATCCTTCTATCAGAAAATGCTATAAATTTTGCGAGGGCCCTAATGTCAGTTCTGTTTTGACATTTGTGTAGTAAGCACATGCGAAATACACGTTAATAAACAATGTTACGCTACACTGCTCCAGAACGCTGACAGAACTGACATTAGGGGCCTCGTAAAATTTATAGCATTTTCTGATAGGAGGATTACTTTTGCGCCACCTTGTAGTTGTGCATTGCTTTAAGACAGACTAGTTATATATGTAGATCATAAATTAGCGCTTAAAAGAACTTTTTGGTACCGCTTTATTCAGTTTTTTTTGCACTTAAATAAATGTGCATGCCAAACACAAATTAAATCCATTTTTTTTTCCTAAAAATACACAAATAATGAATCATTTAGGAATTGCACAAATTTGCTAGAAACATGGGGATTCTAAAGATGAACCAAAGAAACAATAAAAATTTTACAACTGCTTCCAAGCGTGACAATTTCAAAATCACTGATGAAAGAACTAGTTTTTACGGTATTTACTATATATAAATGGGCATTTTTTTTGTTGATAAGAGTACTGATTGGTTTTGAACTGGCTTGTGAAGAAATTCTGGTAGTAACTAGAAAGAGTAGGTCCTGTTTATGATATTCTGGATACAAACTAGATTTTAACCTTGTGAAACGTATTTAAGAGGATTGTTTTTAAAACAAATTTTTAATATTTCCACTTTATTGTTTGAAACTTATATAACAAAATTTTTAAATGACGACATTTTATAATAAAAAAATATAATTTTGTTTAAGAACAACATATCTACTACGAGTATACTCGTATACAAATACAATAACACATTAAAATTTCTCAGTGCAGTTTCTAAATTTAAACTTTCCTAAGAAATTAAAAATAAAATGTTTTAAACTGATGTTTTTGTTTAACTTAAGTACGTGTGTCCATGTGCAATATTAGATTTCAATTATGTTTGTCTGAATTTGTTTCTCTTCCGGAAAGAAAACTATCAAAGTCAGAATTCTAAACAAAATGTATTATTATATTACAAAAAAAAAAAAAAAAACAAAACTTTATTATCAAAAAAGTAAGAAAAAACGTTTTATGAATTGAAAATGAAAACAATAATTAGTTTTTAAGGATATAAAAGAAAAACCAATACAAAAAATGAGAATCTCTGTAATTTAAACTCTCTCTATAAAGGACAGATTTTATTTTGGACATAAATGAAAAACAAAACTATTAAAAAACGATTTTGCATTTAGAAATTTTTTGAAACTAAAAACAAGTATATAAAAACCACATTAAGATAACATGTTATAATTATATACATATTTTTAACTTAGATTAAATTAAAGAACAAAAAAGAAAATATCTAGAAGAAATAATAACACAATAAAACTCAATTAATAATTCATAAATATTTACACAACAAACAATCCGTTTACTTACTTTTAGTTGATACAAAATAAATGTTACATTAAAAAAAATTAAATAAACTATAGTTTTAGTTTTAAATAAATATTTAAATAATAAAAAAGAAAACAACAAAACAAAAAAAAAACCAACATATTTCAAAAAATAAATTAGAACACTTTTCCAATTAACCAAATTGTTTTTTTGTTGTGTTTGCTGGGTTGAGTATTGATAAAACCACAATAAGAGGTGACAAAAAAAAAGCGTGGAGAAAAACGCTTGACAGTTAATATTTCTAAGAAATTTAAAGCTATTTTGTAACATTATGATTGTGTACTAAAATTTCTTCTATCATGTCGGATACTTTGGTTACATCCAGGCTTTGGGAAAATAACTTTTTCCGTATAATACTAATATGATATATGGTGAATTTCACGTCAAGTGACCCAATTTAAAAAATCGATGTCTTCCGATTTGGATGAAATTTGCACCAAGGTTAGTACTATTGGATAGTAGGCCAGGCACAAATTTTTAGCTGCCGGAGTTAGAGGGGGTCAAAGTTGGAAATTTTGGTCAATTTTGCTCATACAGGTTTTTTTTTTTAAATGAGTGTAACTTTTCACCTATTGGTCCTAGCAAAAATTGTTCAAAGGACTTTAGATAGCCATTTCTTCAATCATTTCAAACATATTTTTTTTTTTAATTTAAAAAAAATTTTTTTTTAATATTTTTTTAATTTGGGCCCTTTTTTTTAAAGAAAGCTTATACAATTTACTTAAAGGCCTTTATAATCGCTTAATGGGATGCGAGTGGGATATCTATCAAAAAAATTATTTTTTAACTCAAGAATAGGATTTTTCAATATTTGGCACATGTATTTGGTAAATGTATTAATGATAACAATATACAGTCAAACCTCGATATAACGACTCTCACTATAACGAATTCCTCGATTTAACGAATTTTTTGAAATCCCCTACAACGCTCCATAAGATTTAATACAAAATAAACCTCTCTATTACGAATACATTTCTCAATAGTCTCGTTATAACGAATTGTCATTCACTGCAGAAATAAAAATAATTATTTACCTCTATTTAACGAATTTTGTCAACTTACAACCTTTGCATAACGATTTCCATAAATTAATCCAAATTATATGAAAATTATTGTGTTTGCAACGGCTGAAATATTCGAAGAACAATTTATTGTTGCCAAGAGCTTGTACGCTTGTTGCAGCAGTTGTTTTGATTTATTAGCGGAAATCGTTCGCTGTAACATGGCAGATTATAATTAATATACAAAATTTTTTATTACCTCGTTATAACGACTAGAAGTGCAATTTCACCTCGATATAACGAACCTCATTGTAACGAATTATTCGATATAACGTTTTTTTTCTAATCCCCTTAAGATTCGTTATACCAAGGTTGAACTGTATTCATTAATAGGTATTTATTTTAATAATAAAACAAGTAAGAGTGCTATATTCGGATCTGCCAAATCTTAAATACCCTTCACCTAAACGTAATAAGAAATACAGAAACTACACTAGACTAGAATATCCTAATTCTGTGTTTTCTATTCAGTCTTAGTGCAAATTTTATTAGTATTTGATATATTGTTTGAAAGACAATTTTACGACCAACATAATTTATGTTAAATATTTTGAAATGTTGTCTAATTTTCACCATTTTTAATTGATTTAATTACAAATTCTTACCATAATTTACAAAGTCTGTCTGATGTTCATAATAATCTTCAGTGTAATTTAACAAACAGAGTATAAAAAAGGGGTACAATTCGGTTTTAGTGATTTTGCTCAAAAAAAAAAAAAAAAAACAAAATGATACTGGGTGCTTGATAATTTGAAATACACTAAATAAAAGGTATTAAAAATACCTTTCCAACGATATATATCATGATTATAAAATATGGACCGAATATGGGTTAAATCCGATAAGAATATTTTTTGACCCGAATTTATTTGTTTTTTGGAAATGGTTCTTATATGGCAGCTATGACAAATTATGGGCCGATCTTCTTAAATTTTGGAACAGTTATTTTCATGCATATGAGGATACTTCACGTCGAATTTCAACATAATAACGCTGTATATACGATATATATTAGTATTAACGTGGATTTCAAGAGTGGACCTTATGTGGGGGATATAGTAAAATATGGACCGATATTCTCAAAATCCAGCAGTTAGATTTAGGCATGTATGTAAATGATCCGTGTAAAATTTTGGATTGGTACCCTTATTTATAAGCGATTTATGAGTATTAAAGTGATTTTCGGAAGAGGGCTTTTTATGGGCCATACGGTTAAAAATAGACCGAAATGCATAAAATTTTGTGGGATGATTTTTGTATATATTTAAATGATCTGTGCAAAGTTTTGAGTCGATACCGATATTTATACAATATATATAGGGATAAATGTCTTTTTCAGATGTGGTCCTTGTATGGGAGCTATGACCAATTCTGGGCCGACCACCATAAAATTTAGTACAACAATTTATTTGCCTATAAAGAGTATTTATTTAAAATTTTAGCCGTTTATCATTATTTATATCTGTTTTATACGTATTTAAGTGAATTTTGGAAGTGGACTTTATATGGGGTCTATGGTCAAACATGGACCGACCTAAAAAAAAATTTCGTTTTGCGATTTCTTTTTGTATAAGACTTATTTTTGCTGAATTTTGTCTAGATATTCCAATTTTATAGGCATTTATTTATCAGTAAGCCATATTTCGGGAATATATATATTTGTATGGGGGCTATAAGAAATCATGGACCGATTCTTACTATTTTCCGCACACTTTCCTCTTTTATCATAAAAACTACTTTTACAAAATTTCATGGTATTATCTGCAATATATTTCAAAATATTGCAATAAAAAGGACGAAAAATATCAAATTTTTATGGAGGTGGTCTCACATGCTGGTTCATAACTCTGGTTGACCTGAACCGATTTTGCTGATTTTAAATAGCAAACTTCCCGAAAGCACTTCTGACAGAAATATTGAAGGTTTGGATCCCAAGTATATCTGGGGACTTCAAAAAACTGATTTCAACAGACAGACAGACAGACGGACATGGCTTAATCGACTTCGCATCTATAAGGATCCAGAAAATATATACTTTATAGGGTCGGAAAATTTTTTTGTGGAAATTACACACGGAATGACAAACTTATATATACCCTTCTCACGATGGTGAAGGGTATAATAATATGCTATTTTTTCTCTTGCTGAGTATTTTGTTAGTATAGAACAAAAATATGCTAAACTTTTTTGCAAATGCAATGATGCAATACAATTTGCACAATATTAGCGCAAGTTACAAATCAGCATTGCATTTCTGTGTATTTTGTTAGTGTAGAGCAACAATATTTTACAAATGCAATGATGCAAGACTATTCACACAATATTGTGAATTGCGCTAGTAGTTAGTATCGTATGTCGTAGGTTTTCAAAAAAGCCCTAAGTTACAAAAAATTCAAAATCAAAATACAAGGTCCTATTGAATTTTAGGGCCCGATCGTTACCAACACTAAAATGTGCATTTTTCATACGATTAAGCCGATAAGTGTTGTGAATCGTAATCGCAGTTTACAACATACAACATCAAAATATTTAGTGTTGTGAATGGCAATCGAGGCCTTAAACTCCTACAATTAAAAATATTAGCAAAAATAATCATATTAGAGAGTTTTTTGGCTTCTCTTGTAAATTTTTTTTTAATGTAAATTAGGGATTTTGTGAATTAGGGTTGTTTTTTTTTCAGATGTACGAGTATAGAGCTTTAAGTTGGCAACACTTTTTAACTGCCGGCCATTTTGTTAGCTGTCAAGTAATTTATGTTTGAAGTTACTAGTCTATGGCGATAAGCCCGAAACGATTGACCACTTGGATTAGACTACGTCCGAGCTAGCTATATGCCAGAACTAATATTTTAATTATAATGCCTGAAGATTGTCTTTCGAATAAAGTATTATTAACGAAAATCCAAAACACCATCTTTGTTTTATTCCATTTCAAAGTTCTTTCTATACATTTAAAAAAAAACGCACTATAGAAACAGAAATATCCCAGAATTTTTTTGTAGTTTGAAAAAATAGTTTGCAATCATGAGTCATCTCGAATCAAAAATATTCCACACGAGTTGTTAACACTCTTCTACTGTCGATTGTAAAAGTTTCGTTAAACATTCGCGTAAAATTCCTTGTCACAAAGTATTACTTCTAATGTATGTTTGTGTCTCTATACTTAACTTCTCCTATAAGAAACAATTTAACTAAACACAAATAACCAAACTCTAATTTACAGGATTGACAAAAAAGACCACATTTATACAAAGCAATTCTTTAAGCTAAGCTGATTACCTTTTAGACATCGTGGTGATGGGAAGATAAGACGAATACACACTTGATTATACTAGCAATTCGTGTTACTCTTTTATTCGTATTACGTACGAGTATGTGTATTCAAATGTGTATATACTCTCAAATAAAAATACGAGCGATTTAAGCAATAAGAATTGTGCTGTGTGAACACCGAATAAATTTCAAAGGAAAAATTGTATCAATCTTTTTGACAAAAATTGCTGCGTGTTAATTGGGCCAAATATATAAATTCGTATATGTAGTTAAGCGGTATTTAACTCATTTGTTGAATTTAACTTCAACAAGAATTTCTATTGAATTATAGTTAAGCGGCACATTTGTTTAGTTTTTATAGGAGGTGTCATCAACAATTTTACAAGGCGGCATCAGCCGACTTTAATTTTAAATTAATTATAAATTATTGCACCGCACAACGAGCCATCATTAACACGGTGTAACATTAACGGCACCGAAATAGCAGCAGCATCATCAATATCTTGTCCCATATTCTTAACGCATCCATCCATTTAGTAAAAATCATGATTGTATGTATGTAACTACTACCTCTTTTTTATTTTGATTGCCAGTTTAAAGCGCCTCTAAAGCACTAATTAGCTTAAGCATGAGTATTATTATGACGGCTAACGAGACTACATATAAGAGATGAAATATATTGCTGGCCTACCTGTTTGATAAATGCCACTACTCATATAAACATGTGGTTTAAAGTTCCTTTTCATTAGACTGCTTTGTCTTTAAGAGCGCTTCTCACACACTATTAAGTGTATGAGTGAGTGCTGTGGCGAACGGGTTACTTGTGCTATTGTTGATCTTTTGATGAGTTTTGTATAATGTTCATTTAAAATTCTCTTTTCATTAGTTCGCCTCTAAATGAGTTTCTACTGTTAAAGGCACGTGTTCGCTGGAAGACCAAAAGGCTTTTTTATATGTAAACCTAATAAGTTATGATCTTTTCTGGAACAAAAACAAAAAAAGGAGAGGAAACATCCATAAAAAATAACAATCGAAAAAATTCCATGCTTCTACATAAGTACACGGCAAAAAATGTACCGTGATTGCAAGATCAACAGATAAAACTAATAGAGATTTATTTTGAATTTGGTTAAAGAGAGCAGTAGCTCTCTCAGTTCATTAAATGTGCTGATCAGTTTCTTAGCAGTTAATCTACTTATCCATAATTTCTATACTTACTTCTCAATGATTTTAATAAGATAGATTTAACCAAAGTGTCTGATCAGTTATATATTTGGTTCAGTGATTTCGAATGCTGCTTAAAGATCGATTAATTTTTTTCAAATACTAAATGAATATTTAATGATCAATTTCTTTTAATATTCACACTTTCTACAGCAGTGGTTTTATTTGGTCTACCTAAGTATGTAAAGGTAGGTTCACACATGGCAACTATTTACTCAAATAAGCGTAACCTTTTAAACACACATTTATTTGAAGGTGAGTTTAGACGATATATTGAATCAGCATATATATGCTGACAGCCATATGATTAAGATTAGCAGCAAATTCCTATGTCATATGTTAGACGTTTACACGATATGTTATAAGTAGCAAATTTTTTGATGTCAGCATATGTCAGCAAATGAAATGTCAACGTAAGAGTTAGCATGCGATTTTTGTGTTTATACGATATGTTGAATTTTATGTGGTGCTATATATGCTGAGTCGTATAACCATTTGTTTGTGAAATTAGTCAGTTTGACAATATTTTTTAATTATTATTCAACTTCTGTATTTTATGTGTAATTTTTGAAATAAAATTAAATAATAAAAATAATATCAATAAAAAAAAATATAAATGATGACGTGGGAGGAAATTGGTCTAGCTATTGCATGTACAGTGCTGATCTTGGATGACGATGAAGTCATCGCAACAAAGTCTGTCATAGGTGCCACACTATTACACAAAATAGATGCAAAAACATATGTTTTTGCTAATGTAAACAAACGCAGTTTTCAGCCATTTAAATTAATATTTGTGTTCAATTATTGTGTTGTTATATGTGAATATAATAAATTGTATAAACTATGCAAACAATTAAAAAATGTTAAACGTCAGTCCTTTAGATTATAATTTGTGATTTAATGAAGCCGACATTGTTGTTTTCTTATCAGCTGTATTAGAAAACAACTCTGATCGCATAGAAACTATCATTTTATGAACATTTTTAAAAACAGTCTTGTCATTTAGTTAAATGTTTAGGCCACACTATCATAATTTATGAATACACACGATTTAACCCTAGAACACTAACGTTAGTCGTTTTCGCTCACATTTTTATATTTTTTTTACCGATCCCTCTCAACTCTCTTGTATTCTCAGTAGTCGGTGTTTTCTCGTTGTGAGCGGTCGCATTGCTGAGGTAAGTGTTGCAATTTTTGAGTTATATACCTCGTGTTAGTCGAATCGACTAATAATTAGATCAACAAATGTTTTAAAAAACAAAAAATTAAATTTTTTTTGCATTTAATTTTTATATAATTTAAGTTTTATTGTTTGTAATGAATTCTGTGATTTTATTTTTTGTTTTTGTTATTGTTTTTATTATTTTTAACAACTGATCTCAAAAGATTGATCTCAAAAGTATTTTTATTATATCGTCTATATATATCTAAATATATTATTTTAAATGAATTGTTTTATAAAAAACTAAAATTAGTTATTTTATTTACATTTATAATAAATCAAAGATCAACCTTTATTAGATGTGTCAATTTTACATATATAGATATCGAAAAAATCGGTTATATATATTACAAGTGTTTTGTAAGATCAAACAGCATTAAATAAAACTAAATATTTGTTGTGACTTGTCATAAATAAATAAAACAATTCAAATATATTTGATTTATTTAATTTAGACAAATATATTCCATGTTTAACTCTAACTTAAATACAAACTTTAAAGAATTTTGAACACAAATTATTTGCATTGTTTGCATAATACAAATTTCTAAAAATTCTAAAACATTTTTTCTCTCAGTATCTGCTTAACAACAAAAAATACACAACCACAAAATTTAACAATGAAAACTTCTCAGAAGCTGGCGCTTACAATCGATACTCCGGGACGGACGTTGGTTGTAGCTCGTAAGTAAATACCACAATGAATTTTTTTTTTGTACGCGTACAATTGAAAGGTGAAAACAATTATTATTGGTTTGTTTACGATTTCTTACGTGCTGTAAATATCTTACTATATGATCGAATTATATTACGTACATATGAATGTTCTTTCTACATGTTGCAACATAAACTACACGCATAAGAAACCAACAAAAAATAAAAATAAAAAATTAACAAAAAATAAAAGAACATAAAAACTAAAAAAGCATATCATCATAACCTTTAGGGAGTTTTCAAGAAGTATGCTTCCAAAAACCACAACAACGAAAACAATAAAAACAACATCAAAGAAAGGTTTATATTCTGTTTTTTTTTCATTATATAATTTTGTTTTTGAAGACTTAGAGGTTTTGTGTAGGAAAAATAAGCCACAATTTTGTATGGTTTTTTTTTTTGATTTTTATAAATATATAAATTCAGCACAATACGTTGTATTGAATATATAAATACTATAGAGAAGGGATTCTTAAATATTTCAAAAATATCATAATATCAAATATAAATAATTCCTATCATTTCAAGAGGACAGACTGAACCAACTTTGTAACTGATGAGACACTTTAGTTAAGTGTTGCTTAGTGCCAATTTACACGAAGCAATTCTTTAAGCTAAGCTGACACCTCTGTATACTTTGTGCTGTATACTTGCAAATAAAAATACGAGCGATTTAAGCAATAATTATTGTGCTGTGTGAACACCGTAGAAATTTCAAGAAAAAAATTGTATCAATCTTATCAATAAAAATTGCTTCGTGTAAATAGTTACTTATTACAGTTATTGAAGGGCTAGTAAAGAAATTATGTATCAGTTTATGTTCAGGTGCTATTTTATATTGTAGAACTTAACATCAGATATGGCGATTTTTCTCCAAGCGATTTTTTAGTTCTTCTGACGACATAAATTTCCATTTGGCGTTAAGGCGATTTCATGGCGGTTTTTAAATGAGATAGCGATTTTTTGACTAATTTTTCTTACAAATATAGCACGTAGGTAGGTAGGTAGGTAGGAAGGCTACCTTCACCCAGAGACCGATATGGTCCATTGCGATGCCTTAGATAGGAAGAGAAGTGAGAAAGAAAGTGAAATAAAAGCGAAAGTGAAAGACAAGAAAGGAATATTAAAGTGCATAGAGATAAAGGAGAAGAGAGAATATAGCACGTAGGTGAACAAAAATCTGACAACCCTGCTTAACCCAACAAAACGCGGATTTTTGTAAGAGAAAATTCATTTTAGTTTCTGCTTTTAGCTTTTCTTAAGGCAGAATTAGTCTTTACTTTCTGTTCCGTTCCGAATCAGCTGACTTGATTCTGTTAAATAGAAAATGTGTAGAAGTCGTAGTTGTTTTGTTAATTTCCGTGCCGTTGCGGACGAACCTGTTGCAAACAAAAATTTGCTAAGTAATTGTAAGTGACATAGACAAAACAGCTGACATCCGCACAACAAAAAATTTTTTGCTTTATTGCAAACATTTTAAATTTCTTTGAATATAAATAAGTTTTTGTATAAAAGTTATAAAAATATAAAAAATAAACGATGGATGACGAAAAACCCATAACTTTAGTCGAAAGTAATGACATATTGTACAATAAAGAAAACTGTGATTTGTATTTTTTGATTCTGATACGATTATACGGAAAAACTAACAAAAATGTAACAACAGAACGACATGGAATAGAACATTAAATATTAATAAATGACTATCAATTTCAGGTTCAAACATATTCAATTGCTTTTTTGTTTGTTTTATCTATGCAACCAATGAACAATGCTTTAATAGAGGAATGTCATGTTAACAATAATAAGAAGAATAATGGATGATGAGTAAATGTTAAACTGCTTTCGCGTCTTGTTTAACTCATTGTACTTATTCGTCGAATATTATAAACTAAATGAGAAGCATATTAATTCCTTGTATAAAGTGGAAGCCTGTAAGTATTGTCTCTTATCGTCAGTTGAGCATCCATATCCTCGTACAGGTGCTTAGTGAATAATATTTATATAATATGTAGATTACACCTTTATTAAGCCTCTTTTAAGTAATGTCAGCAGTCAGTAATGATAAGTTTTTGCTGGGTACCTATTTAAACTATTTATATTAATATATTAAAATCTTTGGAAGCAGTTTTCATTTTATATTTCTGAAGCTTAAGTTTTTGATATTGGTTTGTGACCAAAACTGCTGAATCGAATTTTAGTGCTTCATCTAAATAAGTTGTTCGGGAAGGACGAACTCATTACTTAGTTTGCGTCGCGACCTAATTAGACTTATTGTCTCTCTACTTACAGGTCACTGTACTTTTGGGACACATGCCAGAAGACTTGGTCTACAATATAATGACTTTTGTAGTAGCTGTCACAACGAGGAAGAGGAGGAGGAGGAGACAGTAATCCACTTCCTTTGCAAATGCCCTATCGCTGAAAAGGGAACGGATACTCGGGGCACCCTTTCTTCCATGTATGGGTGAACTATCTCGGATAAATCAGCACCTTTGCAAAGGAATCTGGATGGGTTGATAGGGAAGCAACCAATGCCGAGTGAAACCGATAGATTGTCCACCAACGGGTATCACAATGGGATCAACACGATGGATCCAAGTGAGCTGTTTTTCAAGAACAGCTGCCAACGGAACCAAACCTAACCCTAACCTAAATAAGTTGTTATTACGTTCGAGAATGTATTCTAATTAATTATAGACATTGGTAAACAGGCATGAAATAATCGGTTGCCAATATGATTTATTTAATATTTTAACTGATTAATAAATACAAAGAGCGATTGTCTTAGAAAACGCATTGCATAGCTAAAGATAAAAATTAGCAACTAGTCTAAGTATAATGCTTTGATTCCTACAAAGCTTTTAAAATCATCCAAATCATCAGTGAATGTCCCTGTAGCTTTAAAATCAGATTATTCTGCTGCAACATTTCCAGTTTAATAGCAGTATACCAGGAGTGCCCAAAAGTTGTTTATGTAAGAGCAAACACCAATACATTTAAATAAAAACTAATTTTTATTCATTATTTTTTGTTGAAAAAGAAAAAGCCAATACATACAAACGGTATCATACGTTAAACAAAAACAAAATCTACATTGACGATCGCAGTCGCCAATGTTTACCAGTAGAGCATACGAAAGAGTTGTTGCTTTGCGCTTGCGTGTATAGAGTGAAGTACGACAAAAAAACAAATAAGGCAAAGTTGTTTGTGTATTTCGTATTACTAGTGCTGAGTGCTGTAATGAGTATACAAAACACACAGTAGCTAAGAATTTTTACAAAAACAAAAGAGCACCAAGAGTATAGGGCTTGGGCACTCCTGCAGTAGACTATTCGTTCAGCATTTGTTTTCATTGTGTTAATCTTTATCTCGATATAAATATGTACTTTTAAAAGATTTATGGGGGTTAAAGTGAATTACGGAGAGGGTCTTATATGGGAGTTTTGACTATTTATGAACTGACTATTATAATATATATACTATAGGTACATAAGAAACTATTTTTTATTAAATTTTATTCGGATAACATTTTTAAGAGATCTATGGTCCTTAAAGTGGGCCTTATATGGGAGCTACGACTAATTATGGACCGATCATCATAAAATTCTACCATATTATATGTATATGTACGAAACATATTTGTGTTCAATATTATTTGGATACCAACATTTTTAAGAGAGTTATGCTCTTTTAAGTGATTTTCGGAAGTAGGACTTATATGGGAGCTACTACTAATTATGGACCGATCTTCATGAAATTTGTAGATGTGATTTAGCTTCATTTATTACTCATACGTGGTAAATTTTGTTTGCATACTTGCATAATTCAAAGATTTATGACCGGTAAACCCCAATTTCGGGAGGAAATTTGTATGAGGGCTAGGTGAAAAAATAGACCGATTTCCACCAGTTTCAATCCCACTCATCCTTAGGCAGGAAAAATATCATGTACCAAATTTTATCGAAATATCTTCAAAATTGCGACCTGTGCTCTGCGCACAAGCTTTACATGGACAGAAAGCCAGACGGACGGACGGACGGACATCTTTAAATCGACTTAGCAAGTGATTCTGAGCCGACCAGTATACTTTAAGGTGGGTGTTGGACTAACAACTGTGTCTCGCAATTTCTTTTTTGAGTTATAAGCCATACCACGAAAAACTGATTTTAGGCTTAATTTGTGTTACTAAAAATAACCGTGAATTTGGATGCTAAGCCCGAAATCTCGATCCCGAAAATCCTTATAAAGTACCCTTTAAAATTATTATAACCATTTAAAAACGTTGGGCATTGAAATATTAAAAATTAAAATATAACCGTGAATTCGAGAGTATAAATATATTTTGTTATTATTTTCCGGAAGTTAAAAAATGTCCGGTCAACTATGAACCCTAGTTAGGAAACTTTTGCAATATATACTTTTCTCATTATTTTATATATTCTGAAGATAAAATTTTTAATAACTAAAGAGATATATTTCGACAGACCAAAACTTGGCATTATCAAAATATCCTGACAATTAATTTGATATTTGTATAATAGAAAGACTTAAGAATCCCTGCATTTTGAATATAAAAACACAACAATGATACTCTTTGGAAAAAAACTGATACTTTGGTGTATTTGATATGAAGAAGGTGTGTGTAGTTGAGGTATGTACGAGTCTGATTATGTATCTGTACACAAGGGGATCTTTGTTGAAGTGTGAGTAAGAAGAGCTCGCGATCTTGTCTAGATTATTTTCGTTCGTACCCTTAACCAAAAAAAAAAAAAAATATGTGTAGTTGCTGCTACAGAGGCTCTTGCTGCTGCTGCTGCTGCTATTGATGATTTTACTTTACTTACTTGCGGCTTATCCCAATATTTATGAATACATGTGAGTGTCCGTCCGCTTGGCGGTCTTTGACTAAGTATGTGTGTGTGTATGGATAAGATGCCTTTTTATGATTCTTAAGATTTTGGTAGAATATTTGTGTGTATTTGTTTGTTTGCTTTATATTTTTACATTTTTACCTTTGGTTAGTTTTTACTTTTATTTTCGGTTAAAGATACAAATTTCTATATTATGAGCTTGTTGCGTGTATTTTACGATCAGTAAGAGATTTCTTTTCAAAGAGTGAAGTTAAAAGACAAAAAACCGAAAAACAGAAATATTTTCTACAAAATTAAATAATAATATTTACACAAGATAAATTCTAAAATTGATTGCCACAACAACAACAAAATATATCGTTTTTAACAAACATAAATAAAAATATTTACATTTTAGTGTGTTTGGTTATTAAGTGTTAAAGAAAAGAGAAATATGATATTTTTTAAAACGTTCTATGTGTTATTATGTGGTTTTCTACTACCGCCAGTTATAAATGGCTTCAATTTTGGGTTTTCCACCAAAAGTTTAATAAAAATTCCAGAGGATCTGCTAATAGATCCAGATGGTTATTTTGATATAGTTGAAAAGCCCGAACAGTTCCTGCAAATCGATAAACAAATTGTAAGTTTTAAAGAAATTTGAATATTTTTAAAAAAAAAAAAAAAAAAAACTATATTCACAATTTGAAATGTTTTACAGGCTCCCAATACCAAGGGCAATGGGGCTAACAAATCACCTGCCCATGTCCAGCATTTGTTAGAGTTGGCGGCAGCAGAAGCCGACAAAGAAGCTACGTTATCCGCTAAAAAGGCACGCAAAAAAACACAAAATCGTTTGCCAGCCTTCATGTTCAAGAGCGATGTCTCGAAAATACAATCAAATGCCAAGAATATTGAAAATGATACACATCACAATTTCTTTTATGAGCGTAACATCATAGTGGAACCCAGCGTGCCGCCAGAAAAAAAAACCGATAAAGGCGAGGACTCGCAAGGCATACCAAAAGAGAAACTAAGAGAAATGGCATTGAAAAGGTAAGTTCAGAAAAATATATGTATATTTGAAATCACATTTACATTTACTGAGGCACACAAAATCTTTGAAATTAGTTTAATTACTAAAGATACTTCAAACAGCAGGTGTTGTTTGTAACAAATATTGGAATTACTCTTTGGAAAAATAAACACAGTTCTTAAGTATAAGATAGATGTTTTAATATATGAGAATATTTTTCTTTTTATTTATAATTTTAACTATTTTATTTCTCTTAATTGCTGATTTCAAATTGAAATTATTTCTTTCTCTCTCTCTTTAATTTCCTTTTGTTTACTCTTCGAATTCCTTGATCGATCTTTCATGCACAGCACAATTAAGAGCATTTAACTCAACCATGTCCATCCCTTAAACGCTTCTTATTGTTTCGCATTAAACACTCAAAAATCTCAAGTGTCTTTACCTGTTTCACCAAAAACAGCACGATCATTTCAAGTGTTTTATGACACCCACACTTGAATTTTAATGGTTGTAATAAATATTCGCACAAGAACTATTGTTTTCATTTTTCTTTTCCTTTAAATATCCAATATCCAACGATTATCAACGTTTAAATATTTCCTAGAATTTAAACACTACGTTGATTATTGTTACAAATTTTCCCTGTAAAATCCCATAGATTTTCAATTAGGTTTAACAATGTTTGTTTACCTGCTGTGCAATTTCAAGTACCTGATGCATTTAAAACCTGTTCAAAATATATAAAACACAGCTAGCTAGTAGTTTGAAGATTTCTAAATATTCTACTTTTTTTATTTGTTGTATATTTACAGGCGTTTGTTTAAACAGCTCAAAGGGCGCAAGGTGCATATACACAAAAAGCACAAGAAAGGCAGTAATAAAGCTGTGCAAAAACACAAGAAAGCTAAATTGTTAAACAGGTAAACATGTAAATTTAATTAATTAAGTTGTAATTATAAACATAAATTAAATAATTTATCTATTGGTGAATGGTGAATTAAGCAAAATGCATGTAATATTCGTTCTTGCATGAGAGCAATAAATTTATTGGGGGAATTGTCACTTGATTAATTTTATAGTTTGGCATTCTGCACTCGAAAATATTCAGGGGTGTCATAGAAACCAATATTGTCGGAATTGGTTTGAAAACCGACAAGAAAAAATGCTTTTGTTTTTATGTGAACGCGTCGAAGACTAGGGCCAAGAACCATATCACCTCTGGCAGAGCTAGCCTATTTTAAACTTTATATGCCTTAGGCCCAGTTTTTGTATTTTCCATCAATCTTGAAAAAAAAATTTAATTTAATAAATAGTTAGAACTAGAAATATTATTATTTTATTAATATTCAGTTTTTATTACTAATTATCACATCAAAACGTTTTAAATTTTAAAACATTTAGGGCTAGTTTTTCGGAGGAGGATTAAACTTGGTTTGTTAGTGGTTTAGTTAAACTTTAATAACATTCAAAGTTTTTTAAATCCAACTAGTCGTTTTTCGGTGGTAGTTTAAGAAACGTCAAATTGTTTGATGCTATCATATTTTACATATAATAAAAGTATGTCATCGTTAAACATTTCTTATATAAATGTGGTAGCATTATAGAATTTCTCTAAAACATAAACAAATAAAAGCGGCAAAAGAAAAAACATTGTAAACTCAAAGAAAAACACCAATAAAAAATTATAAAAATGACCAAGGTCGATACAAATAATTTAAAATGTTCAACCAATTTTACTTCGAAAGAAATAGAACAAAAAAAGTATACAATAGAGTGTAAGAAAACTGACCGCTCTTCTTCGGAAGAAAAAATAAAAGCGTGGGTTGAAATTAAAGGAGAATTGAATTCAATATTCGATAGTTATCGTTTATATAGAACCGTAAAGACAAAATATGAGAATATGTTATAAGGTAAAACGTAAAACAATCAGTTCTTTTATTTTATATGGTGTTCAGACATGCTTTTTTAATTGAGTCAATTATTGGGTAATTAAAAAGTGTTCACATACATATGCTCAATATTGCTAATTCAATTAGCGTTCGACAGCAGCTGACAAAAAAGAATACAAATACAGTGCACTCAGGAAAACGTCAACGCTCGTTTAGGTCTACATCCCAAAACGTCAACCCTTTTTTTACATTACCTACTCTAAAATTTTATGAAGTAAATAGAGAGAAGACTCTCTTCCAAGTGTTGGAAAGAAAAAAACAGCAGAAAAAAATAACAGATTTTTTTTAATTTGTTAAACGTCAACACACGCGGTTTTAATTAGTTGCCGTTTTCCCTAGTGCACTGTATTTGGTTGTAATATTATAATTTTCAGCCTAAAAATATTCTTTATTAATTTAAAAGCGAATCAACTGCCATTTTAGTTATTACTTGTCACAGGGTTGTATTTTTAATTTTAACAATTATTACAATAATTAACTCTTAATGAAGCAATTATCTTAATGGAAATTTTATATGAATAATTGAATTCAATTAGGCGTTAATTAAAAAATTTCAATTAAACTTTTAAACAGCTGATATGTTTTGACAAATATGAATCGAGTTTAAATGCCCATTCTTGAAGGGTTAAACGCCAATTAAAACAAAGTATTCTACATCCTAAAAACTTAATTTGAAGTTTAAACTAAGTTAAAACAATAAACATGGTTGAACTACATCCTAAAAACTGGCTCTTACTAAAGAAAAACTAAGATTGGAGATCTTAGGTCCCCACTCCATACTCTAAGGGTTAAAGCACTTTAAATAGCAAAAAATATTAAGGTTTTTGTTTTTTTCTGTCAATGAAATTTGGGTCTGAAAATGTTTAGTAGAAATGGTCCTTCGAAATTTTGTTGTGTTTTTCGAAACATTTCACTTTGAAGCAGAACTCATATTCGTTCTTCTGTTTACAGATTTTAAAACAAAATCTAATTTACTTGTTTTCTATATATAACACTCCAGTTCCCACAATAGGTATATTCTGATGACCATTACATCAAAAACTACAAATTTTTTAGGGTTAAATATCTCGTCTCTCTACAAGATTTTGAAAATGGAACGTGAATGGGTTTTTATAGTTTTCCAATCGTATATTTTGAAAATTGTTAGTTTTATTTTTGGATCCTTCACTATAGTAAAGACACATTACCGTGCAGAAACATATCCTTCTCTGATTTCCAAAAGTTTTCCCTGATCATACAGTAAATTCCACATATTTTTTTAACGTTTTTAGCACTTAAAAGAGAAATTCCAAAATCACAATTAGAGAAACGAGAAAGGTGTAAAATTTGTTTTTAAAAGTTTTTTTTCACTGCAACCATAGTGTGTTAAAGTTAAAATTCGTATGATTATAGCAACTGCTCAAAGTCAGGGAATTGAAAAACTTATTTTTTACAATATATGACTAAAACTGGAATTTCAAATATTAAATGCCAAGCTTCAATACGGATTCACAATTCGACAATTTGTTTCATAATATTCTTTTAAACAACAGACGAATAATTATTAACACTGAAAAAACTTAGTAATGACTAGCAATTACAGGGTGACATACATTTCAATGACTACTACATATCGTTGTTATTACCTAGAAGTAGTTTAATAATGCCTAATTTATTAGCTGCTCAAATCAGCTGTTACAGTCTCTTACCATGTCGTTTTTATTCGATATTGCAAGTCCTTGAAATCAAGGAACTATTATACGTTACTTGTAACTAGTTATTTTAGTGATATTGAAGTAATGACATACATAAGTCTCTCTAGGTATGACATTATACCGTTAATTGCTAAAAAAAGAACTTGCTGTATAGGTTGTGAAAATGAACCAACCACGGTAATGCACCAATTAAAACACTATTCCAAATTATATTAAATTTTTTTTAAACGATTTTTCTAAAATATATTTCTTATAGACAAAATTTTGAGTTTCAAATAAATTGTTTTTGATGTTAAAATCGATTTGATCAAAGTTTTTCTAATAAAAATACACCTCTTCAAGTTGAATTTGACTATGACTCTGTAGACTAATTTGATTGTTAAAAAATCTTTGTATTTAATTAATTCGTCTGTTTTATTGTTTTTAATTTTTATTGTTTACTAGCTGACCGCCCCGCTCCGCCCCGGCTACGCCCGGTATTTACTAATGATTTGTATTTCATATAGAATTAAAAATTAAGGCACAAAAATTTCATTAAAAAAAATAACAAAAATTTGTATGAATTTATTTCTTAAAAAGTTTAAAAAGTCGATTATTATTATATGCAACAACAATTGAAACAATTATTAATTAAAAAACAAAAAAATTCATTTTAAAGCTTGATGGTAAACAATGTTTTTTGTTCTTCTATTCAGGCAGAAAATGAATAGTCCTGACGGTATACCGACTCTTGAACACGCAACATACAATTGACTGTGGGAAAAACATTGGTATTCTAGATTTAACCCCCACACTTTTAAAGATTGTCCTTGAGATTTATTTATCGTCATTGCGAATGCAAGGCGAGCTGGAAATTGGACGCTTTTAAAATTAAATTGTGGATCACTTGGTTTTATAGGTATCCTGGGGATAAGCACTTCTTCACCTTTAAACTTTCCTATGATTATCTTTGCTTTATTTAATAGTGTTTGGCATCATCATTTTAACAACTAATCGATTCTTTTGATATTATCGAACACGACTAAATTATATCACAGAGCAAACACATATATATAACTTTCTAAAGTTCCTAATGAGTGAGGCAATGTTTTGTTAGCTATTCAAGTTTCTCCAAACAATTTTGATTATTAAGAAAAATGAGAAGTGAAAAGGAGGCAGTAAAAATTTAGTTCATTGAGTTTTGCTAAAATTTGCTCACACTTAAAAAAATGTTAAGTGAAAAGGAGGCTATTGTGCCAGTTCTTCAAGTTTTTTCAAAAAATGTCTCTTATTATGAAAAATGAGTAGTGAAAAGGAGCTAATATATTAAAACTTCCGAGTTTTACCAGGAATTTTTTAACTTTTTAATAGTGCATTTACACCTACGCCATAAACTAGTTATAAGTTGTTTATGGTGATAAACTAGTTTGAGAAACTTGTTTATCCATACAAATCAAAAACAGGTTTTGTAACTAGCTTTTGAGATAAACTAGGTACAAACAACCAGTTTCTGCTAATGCAACTCTGTTTTTTCAACAATTTTTTTTTTTGGCAACGCTGGACACATTTGACATTTACTCAAAAATAAAAAAGTTTTCTTTAAAAAAAGAAACTGTAATTGAATTTTATTCATCCTGGATGAAAAACACAAATTTAATTTTTTTTTTTTCATAACAACGTCCATATTTTTATTAAATTTTTAATATTAAAGTCAGCTGTTTTATGACTTGTCAAAGATAAACCACTTAACTGTCAAAAATGCTGATGTAAACGGTATGGTTTATGAAAGTAGCTTATGATCATAAACTAGTTTGAAAATTACAAGTGTAAATGCACTATTACACACCATCTCCTGAAAATTTTGAATAAATAAATTTGTAGAGCATACTTTAAGGGGATATTTTTAATTAAAGCTGACTGAACTCACAAAAAAAATTCCGAGTTTTACCCGAAATTTTCGATTTTTTTTTTCTTTACAAACCATCTCCTGAGAATTTCAAATCGAATAAAAAAATCAGCCAAATCGCTCCAGCCGTTCTCACGTGATGCCATTACATGCATACATACATGGACCATTTCATTTTGATATACATATATAGATTTCCAGTATTTACAATAGTGAAAGAAACTTAAGACATCAACAGCGGACAACAGTGATTTAAACTTAAAATTATTTTTTTTCCTGAAGATTACCAACAAAGTTGGTCGAAATATTGGAAATAAACAATAACAATTAAAAACAAGTAAAAGTTTATATTCGGCTGTACTGAATCTTATATACTTACCACCAAATCACCTATTATGGGGATTTATAAGAGATTTATGCACATTTAAGTGATTTATATGGGGTTACGGTCAAATATGGGCCGATCATCATCACATTGAGAGTGACGATATTTGATTTCAACGATGTGCTGAATTTAAACTTGGTAGTGGTTTTATAAGGGATTTATTTTTATTTAAGTGTTTTTCGAAACTGGACTTTATATGGGGACTACATTCAAATATGGATCGATAATCGTCAAATTATGGTACGACGATTTGAATGTATATTTTGATTAAACTTGATAGTCATTTTTACAAAAGATTTATATTCATTTAAATGAATTTTGATAGTGGTCTTTGTTTGGGGCTATGTCAAAATTATGAACCGATGCAAACAAAATATTGTTTTGAGATTTCGCTTTGCATGAAACTTATTACTGCAGAATTTGGTTTATATACAGCTTTTCTATAAACATTTATGTACCATAAAGCCATATTCCGGGGGCTATAAGAAATCGTGTACCGATTCCTATCAATTTCAACCGAACTTGTCCTTCTATAATAAAAATAAAGTGTGCAAAATTTCATGATATTATCTGCTTTATGTTTGAAGAAAACAGCAAAAAATATCTGAAATATATCGAAGTTGTCTAAAACTTAGATCTACTGGACCGATTTTGCCTATTTGAAATACCAAACATTTCGGTGAATCAAAGATATAAATACAAATTTCATTGTTCCATGTCTTTTATTCGAAGCTGTATCAAGCCAACAACTGGCGGACAGACCGACGGACATGACTAAATAAATATATAGACTTTTTGGTTATACGACCATTATTTTGATGTGTTACAAATTGAATGACAAACGAAATATGGTGGGTATAATAACAAGCAAGAGTTTTTATATTTTTAATAAAAATGACCTTAGCCGAATTAATAAAATACAAAGATTTTTTTCAAATATTTTTTACTTAAAAAATATTCAGTTACAAATCTAATCTCAATTTCAATTTGTGTTTTCTTTTTTTTTAAATGATTTTTTTATAAACGATTTTTTTATTTTTCATATGTATAATTAACTATGTATAATTAACTCTTCAGGAGTTATTGTAATATTAAAAAATCATGAAAAAGGTCAAAGAAAATAGAATAAAATAATTCGTGTTTTCTCACAAGTTATTTACATTTCTTAATTTCAATTTGTTTTTCTCATTATCAATTTGTATTTCTCAATTTCAATTTATATATTCTCAATGATGGAGTAATTATACAAGCTGAGCGCAAATCGGCAATAAATACAACACAATACAGAAACAACAGGCATTTTGTTTGTGTAAAATAATGAACTACTGTCAAAAACACTTGAAAAAGTATTACTTTTGACATAAGTAAATTGTAAACAAAGTCAGTCAGCTGTGCTCCTGCACTCATGTTCTCAATATTAATTTACATTTCTCAATTTAAATTTGAGTTTTTTTTTCAATAAATTTTAATTAAATTTGATTTCTGAATTTCAGTTTGTCATGTTCTCAATATTAATTTACATTTCTCAATTTAAATTTGAGTTTTTTTTTCAATAAATTTTGATTAAAATTGAATTTCAGTTTGTCATTTCTCAACATTAATATGGATTTCTGAATTTCAAAATTGTATTTTCTCAATTTTAACTTAAAAAGGTTATATGAAAAATCAAATGAGAATAATTGGCTGTTTACCATTGCTAGGTTTTAAAATTTTAAGAACTAATGTGAAAATTACTTTGCAATAGATTTATAAAAAAAAACATATCTAAGACAAGTTAAATTATCAATAGAATATTGTTTTGAAATTATTCTTCAAAATAATTTTTCTAATATTTAACTATAATTTTAGGTCCGTAAAGTAATAAATAGACATATTTTTAGTCAATGTTTCGTAATAAGATGCCCAACTTAAACGCGGTTAATTGGAAACGAACTAGACCAGGAAATAAAATGTTTACAATAATTTCATTTAATTTGATTAATACTTAATTTGATTCAAGTAGTTTTATTCGACCTTTTTATGTGTAATAAATAAAAATGCTGGCCTCGAGCTTGAAATAAAAGCATTTTTATTTATTATTATTAATACTTAATTGTAATAAAAAACACTGTAACACTGCAAAATATCAATTAAATATAAATATATAAGAAAATATTAAAATAGATCTGTAATTAAAACAAAAACAACTATTTTTGCTTTTATTTTCACCTAGTCCACCTATACTAATGCAGCATGATAATGACGTAATCTTGGATGACAGCACTCAGAACGTTAACTTTAATCGTCGAAAACGTGCTGTGACCGCTAAAAAAGAACGTATCTGGGATTATGGTGTAATACCCTATGAAATCGATCATATTTTTAGTGGCGCACACAAGGCTCTCTTTAAACAGGCCATGAGACATTGGGAGAACTTTACTTGTATAAAATTTGTGGAAAGAGATCCCAAAGTACATCCTAATTATATATATTTTACCATAAAAAATTGTGGGTAAGTACAGCAGCAGCGCAAGAAACTTTATAGAGAAAATTTAATAAAATTTCTTTCATAAAACAGCTGCTGTTCCTTTGTGGGCAAACGCGGCAATGGCCGTCAAGCCATTTCGATAGGCCGTAATTGTGAAAAATTTGGCATTGTGGTGCATGAGCTGGGCCATGTGGTGGGCTTTTGGCATGAACACACCCGCGTGGATCGCGATCAACATATTATTATCAATAAAGCCAATATCATGAAGGGTCAGGAATATAATTTTAATGTTTTATCACCCGAAGATGTCGATTCTTTGGGACTACCCTATGACTACAACTCCATAATGCACTATGCCCGTAATACGTTTTCGAAAAGCGTTTATCTGGATACTATACAGCCCTTGGGTGTAAAGGAGCAAGAAAAGATTGAAATTGGCCAGCGCATTAAGCTGAGTAAGGGAGATATAGCCCAGGCGAATTTGCTGTACAAATGTGCCATCTGTGGCCGCACATTTCAACAGAATACTGGTCAGATTAGTGCTCCCCATTATAGTTATAAGGGCAGCAGTGGCAATGATTTAAGTGATGAGGTGGAGGGTAGTGGTAGTGGCAGTGATGGTGATTATGTTTTCGGTACGGATTTGGACAAGTCACTGGAATCGTGCGAGTGGCGCATAACGGCCACGAACGGTGAGAGGATTATATTGCAGCTGCATCAAGTGGTAAGTTGAAATAAATTTTATATGAAATAATTTTAAGATAATTCGAAATGTTTTTGTGACTGTTTAATTGAGATGGTTACAGTTGTGGGAATATGTATATGAATTTAGTTTAGAATTGTAAAGGGGGACAGTGATACCTCCGTCTTTGTTTACCATTAATTTGTTTACTCGATGAAATAATTTTATGTCTGCATATAAATTTGTCTTCGGTGGATAACACTTGTTTATTGTTGTTGAAGTTGTAAAGCCTAACAATTCCTACCTTCAGTAAAAATAATTTATTGAAAATTAAATTTAATGAACTCGAGCCTAAATAAAAGAAATATCAAATATGTAAAGCCTAATTTAATTGGAAAGATACCTTTCATAAGGTACTAAATTTTGTCTAAACGTACGGTCACATTTAGCAAATATTTGCCGAAAAAGACGTAACCGCTTAATAAAATAATTTTGAACTCGTTTATTTATTAAAAAAAAAACTTTGTTTATTTAGAACAATATTTTGTCTTATTTTATTTGATGCTGCTTGATGTTGCAAAACTCTTGTAAGAGTAAACAACGTCAAACAAATTTGTGCTAAAAATAAGTGGTTACGCTTTTTTATAGATTTTCACTGATAAATCTTCCACAATTTTTGAGGGCACTAAATTGTAGTTAAGTTTAATTACACAATTTATTTTGATTAAACTTTTCTTTAACTAAGATCTTTAGTGAGTACTTGGAGTAAATTTAATAAACATTTGATAAAACTAAACCAAGATTTATATAAATATGGGGGACAAAAGTAATAGAAAACAAGTAAGTACCCTACACCCAGTATATGTATAAAACAGTTTTCCAAAAACGAGCGCTATATGGGAGATATTACCTATTATGAACCGATCATCCAAAAATTTAGTGTCATAATGTCTGTGAATATAAATATTATATGTGTTAAACTTTATCTCGATATAAATACTTTTAAAAGGTTTATGGAGGTTAAAGTGAATTACGGAGAGGGTCTTAAATGGGAGTTTCGACTAATTATGGACCGACCATTATAAAATTAGGTGTCACCATTTCTGTATACTTATTTGTGTTGAATATTATTTGGATACCAACACTTTTAACAAATTTATGATCGTTAAAGTGATTTTCAGAAGTGGGCTTTATATGGGAACTACGACTAATTATGGACCGATCTTGACAAAATTTGTAGATGTGATTTGGCTTCATTTACCACTTATTTGTGATGAAATTTGTTTGGTTCCTTGCATAATTCAAAGATTTATGATCGGTAAACCCCAATTTCGGGAGGACTTTTGTATGGGAGCCAGGTGAAATAATGGACCGATTTCCAATAGTTTCAATCCCATCCATCCTTGTGCCGAAAAAATATCACGTACCAATTTTTATCGAAATAACTTCAAAATTGCGACCTGTACTCTGCGCACAAGCTTTACATGGACAGCCAGCCAGACGGACGGACAGACGGACGGACATCGTTAAATCGACTCAGAAAGTGATTCTGAGCCGATCGGTATACTTTAAACCAACATATCCACTATGGTGGTGTAGGGTATAAAAACTTTCATAAAGCTATTGACAGGCTTAAAAATGTTTTCATTTTAATTGCTTGAAAAGCTAACAAATTTATATGCTAGGGAACAGTTGTAGTTTGTAGAGGGTTAAATTCATTATTAATAGTTAAATTCTTTGTAAACTTCTTTATTTCAGAACCTCTTTCTCTCTGCCGACTGCAATGAAGATTACATCGAAATACGTGATGGCTATTGGCATAAATCACCAGTTATACGACGTTTATGTGGAAATCATACATCTGTAACCATAAAAAGTGACTCCAGTCGCATGCTGATTAGTTATGTTAATCGGCGCAGTATTAAAGGGTTCCGCGGTTTTATGGCTGACTTTGAGGGTAAGTTTTTCTAAACAATTTTCAAATGACATTAAAAAATATTAGTTTATTATTAAGTAAAAACATCTCTTGTTGTTAAAACAATTTATGCTGAATCAGTTCAAAAATATTTATGTTAACGAAAGGAAGAGCGGGCCATAAATTGCACCTGCTTCTCCCTTAAAAAAAAAACGTACTAAAATAACGTTCGTATAAACTTTTGTTGTATGTATATGACATTTATGTACTGTATGTTACAAAATTATAAAGCCTGTTGGTTGGGGAGATTTCCGTTTGCCATGAATCAAGCGTATAGTATAGGGATAGGGATGTTTTCCCAACAAAACGGTGTCTTGTTTAGCCAAAAACTTTTATTTGGTGGAAATTAGTTATGGACTATTAAACAAAAATTAAATATAATTGTTGATTTATATACAATACTGGGTATACAACGAGGAAAGTTTATTATTGTTTAACAAAGTTTGTTGGAAATTAAAAAAAAGAACAGCACATTTTTAATGAGGTGTAGCAAAGTAAATAAACCATTTTCGAAAATAAATTTGTTTGAAATATGTGTTGTTTTGTATAACAAACACCTTATATTAGTTCACTTAAAGTTTTTGATTATAAAGCAATTAATCATTTGCTTCTAAACACTTTAGTAGGGAATTGTTAGTCTGAAAGATGGTTTCAGATGGCGGTTTTATAAATTTTTTAGTTTAAAATATTCCATTGCTGCTTTTTTGCAGTAACCTGAAAAAATATGCTATAATTTTTAACTATTGTTGTAATATTAAGGCATAATTAGAGCACCACATCTTTAATAATTACATTTCTGCACCAGTGTTTTTTGTTTTCAAAAATTTATCCTACATCATTTTACAATAAATTTCATTAATGTTTAAAACAGTGATGGGCAAACACATACTATCAGGTTTATATTTGTTTTGGTTAAGCAGCAGAGAGCTTTGTGTATTAAAAGAGAAAATCATAAACATTTAAAAAATTGCATATCAATACAAGTGTCAAGCAGCAAATGATTTAGGTTTGATGTCTGAAATCACAACAAAGCCAGAAACAAATGCTCATTTTAGTAAAACACACAAGTAAAGCTATTTATATGTATGTTGTCAGATCATACAATGTTGTCAGATCTAGCAATATGCTAGCAATATACTGAAATTGAAAAATTGTTAGCAAAAGGTGAATTGCCAATGCTTTTTCTTACAAGGTTGGAAGACAAAAATTTTTTCAGGGATGGAAATATCTTTTTTTAGCTCTTTCGATTTTGTACCAACTATATAAATAAAATATACTTCTTAGACCTCCACGTTACCTTTTATAATATTTATTAAATAACAATAAAACTCAACCACAAACGTATATAAAAATTCAAGCGTACATTTTTCTGCTTTTTTTGAATATGAGTATTTGCTTGAATATACCCAGCGGGAAAAAGATGCAGTTGAGAAGCCTTCCTAAAGACATTATTTTGCTGACACTAGGCCACCCAACCGCATTGCAAAATCGTTTTAATTTTACATTTAATGCCTCATAGAATGGCTACATGGTACTCCTTTTCAAATGCCTGAAAAAGAAAGTCTCAAGTCTTTTAAGAGGTACATATATATATTAGGGATACTATCTTTAATATAGATCTTAATCTTATATACCTATCTTCTGAGTAAAGGCTGTGTGGAATGAGTATCGAGTATTTTACAATGTGTAAACACGTATTTCAGAATACCATGCATCCTCCCAATGCATTTCCAAAATTACTAGATTTATTTTATTAAGAATATATTGAAGAAATAGAAGAGTTCACTTCTTAAGTCTCTGAAATTCTGATAAACAAAATTTTAAGATTTCGTTTTTATATTCCTCTTTAAAATCATTTAATGTGAAAGATTAATTCTGAGGCTGCCTATTTTTTGAAAATTTAACCAACAACTTCTTGTCGTATAGATATATGTATTTTTAAAGATCATATGGATATCAGTTCCAAAGTGTTCATAAAATTTTATAAATTCATCTCTTCAATTGTAATAACAAATTTTAAAATTGTACCAAATGAGTTGTGGTACTACCATGGTACCAACTGGGTCTAAAATGTATCAAAGAAAAGTACAATTGTTCCATGTTTGTCAATCCTGGTGTACGTGTGTCAATGTATCGTGTAAGCTGAATTTTGTGGCCAAGCACATGTGATAGTGAATTTCAATTTAGACCATGACTGATTTAAAACATTATATTTGTCAATCGTATAAGAGAAGTTTAAAGTGTCCGAGTCCAAAAAGATTCGATTTAAAATTAGACAACAATTTTGAAATTTCTTATTTTTACAGTTGAAAATCCAGCCGTATCTTTTCTAGAAAATAACTTTTAAAATTGTATTCTTTGAATCATTAAATTAATGAACTGAAGCCAAATAAAAAGTTTCTCTAAGTACTTTCTTAATGACCTTAAATAAAGGATTTCAACAACGCTATATTTAAAAAAGAAAACGCTTAAAACTTACTAATGGCATTTACTCCGAGTTCTTTCAAATTTAACCCATTTTAAAACCAAATGTGTTAAGTGTTCTTAGATCCCACAACTGTGCTTCCCCAACGGGAATGATGTATGTATTTGAAATCAATCACATTAGCATTTTAACAGCTCCTGGCCAAATGTGGAGTTTTGGGCAAAATGTAAATTTAAGGATTTTTGGTTGTCACTTAAAAATGTGCCTACATTATGTTCAAATTGCGAATTTATTCTAAAATCCCAAAGCTGGAGTACAATTTTAAATACCCTATTCTTTTTTAGTTTAAAGAATTCCATTAACGCCTAAAGATATGCTATAATTTTTGTTAAAATAATCTCCTAAGGTTACAATAATATTGTAATTATTATTTCTGTTTAAAGTGTTAAGCTATGTGTCCACGATGGTCAGATATTACAACGTTGTCATATCTACCAATGTGTTGACATTGAAAATTTTTTAGCAAAAGGTAAATTGTCAGTTTACACGACTGTAAGAAAACTAACAATTTCATTTGCACACAATTGTCACACAATGAATTTATCTGTCAACCGAAATTGTCAGTTTACACGGTTGCCAGATTGTTGTGTGGCATTGTCAAATTCGTTTTGCAGCTCTGTGTGTTTATTTAAAAATTTTATTAATGCACACTTTAATTTAATTCTTTAATTTTCTTCCACTTTTTCAAAAACTTTTTTAATGCACACTTGTTGTTTATTATTTATTTATATACAGAGTTGCATTTAGAAATAATTTCTATGACAATGCTGCTATTGGCAGATGCCTAAACTTTGCACATATGACAATAAAAAGTGTTTGACAATTGTCTTAAAACAATGACAATGACAAAATTGTGTGTTTACACGATTGTTAGATGTCTGACAATATTTTTGTCTTCCAATGTCTTGAAAATGCTTTTCCTTACAACATTAGAAGGCAAAAACTTTAAGTTTACACGGTTGTTAGACATTTTCTGAACATTTTTCGAACAACGTTGTAATATCTGACGATCGTGGAGAAATGCGGGTATTTTAACATTGAATATAATAATTACAACTCAATTTCTGTATATTTTATTAGCAAAAACAAATGTTACCATGATTAATGAAAGACGACTTATTTTATGTGACTGCCTATATTGGTTCTACAGTAGCCAACCACCCAAGCCAATTTATCAAGCGCTATAATAGATATTATGTCTGTCTTATTCTGCTCTAAATATATTCAACATAATATCAATGGGTATTTGCGGAAATGCATCACTGTGCTGCATCTGATGCGCATCTGTGCTTAGTTTGCGATCCTCATTTATTGCATCAGCCATTTTTGTGATGCTTATTTTTATCTTGTTTGCGCATCAGCTGCTTCACTGTTGCATTTTAGAACACAATACATTTGCAATTATGCCAACAGTTGCTTTTCCGAACGTTCTGCGCATCAGATGAAGCGCAGTAATGCATTTCCGAAAAGGCCCAATCTTTAACAACTGCTACGAAGTGGCCAATTGACATTGGCAAAACTGAGCAAAACCGTACATTATATGATATGAAGATCTTTTAATAAAACTATAATGTATCAAAAGAAATTGAGTTGTGTTTTAAATATTTAAAATATTATTGTATCTGAAACACATAAAATATTTGTCATTTATTTGTTTATTCCTTTGAATGCACATTAAACTTAACAATCTTTCAAATTTAATTTCCATCTTGAATATATAAACATTTTATAAAGCCCCTAAAAATAATTAAAACAAATTAGCAAATATATTCCTTCAATAATTTATAACATACATTTAATTTTCTTCCCTACAGTGGTGTGTGGTGGTGACATTTTTCTAACCGAAGATCGGCGCATTGACTCCCCCAACTATCCTTTGGAGTATTTTCCGGACAAGGAGTGTGTTTGGCGCATAACCGTGCCCGACAACCATCAGGTGGCCTTAAAGTTCCAGTCGTTTGAATTGGAAAATCATGACAATTGCATTTACGATTATGTGGAGATACGCGATGGCAATAACTCAGAATCGAAATTAATAGGAATATTTTGTGGCTACAAATTGCCACCAAATATAAAGTAAGTCCTTAAAATAGCATAAAATAAAAGAATTTAATTAATAAAACAATGACAATGTAATTGCTTTATTTTATCTTTTCATATTTCATTACAAACAGAACAAATAGCAATCAAATGTATGTGAAATTTGTTTCGGATGGCTCAGTGCAAAAAGTAGGCTTTTCAGCGGCATTCATGCAGGAAGTCGATGAATGCAAATTTGCCAATCATGGCTGTGAACATGAATGCATAAATACTTTGGGGAGCTATCAGTGTGGCTGCTTTGCCGGCTATGAATTACAGCCGAATGGCAAGACATGTGAAGGTATGTTTGTAGTTGTGTTTCAGTGTGTTACTCTTGTAATATTCAAATGTTTATATTGACTAGCGATAGCAGGCAGTTATGTATTTTGTTGTTATTTGAATTTATTGTTATTTATTTTTTTGTTTGTTTTACAGATGCGTGCGGTGGCATCATTGATGCTAGTGTGGGCAGTGGTGTGGTAAATTCACCCTCTTGGCCAGATGTTTATCCCATTTCGAAGGAGTGCGTATGGGAAATAATAGCTCCTGCCAATCATGCTATTTTTCTGAATTTTACTGCTTTTGATTTGGAGGGCACTAAGTTCCAGTATACCGAGTGTAATTATGATTATTTGGTGGTATATTCGAAGCTTAGAGACAATAGACTTAAGAAAATTGGTGTTTATTGTGGAAATGAAATTCCTCCCTTGGTTAACTCGGAACAAAGTATTTTGAGATTGGAATTCTTTTCCGATAAATCGGTACAGCATACAGGATTTTCAGCAGAGTTTCAAATAGGTAAGTGTTGATATTATGTTTTAATTTTTATTAACATTAAATTATGTTACAAACAGTTGAATGCTTAACAAAACTTATCTTAAAATGATTTTTTTTATAATAAATATCTTAAATTTTAAGCAGTTAAAGGACTCACAATTCAATTAAGAACTTTTTTTAAATATCATCTTAATGATCCTTAAAACAATTACATTTAAAACTGTTGAGTTTCTTATACTTTTGTATAGAAGTCAAAGGAAGAAAATCAATTTGAGAATAGCACTCAATTAACTTTCTTTTTACAACTTCCACATTCACTTCTTTTAAGGAGTTTTCAGAAATTAAGGAATTTTAAAACTAATTTAAATCAACAGCCAGTTGTTGAGGTATTAAATATTTATAAATCTTAAGAAATTATGTTCTTTAATATGTCGGTGTAAATCACGCTCATGACCAAAATACACAACTGAAATTAGTAAGATTAACACAAATATGTTTAATATTGTCCTAAGTAGTTTGCTATTAAAAATAAGTACAATCGCTTCTGTAAAAAACAAGCTATGAACTAAATTGTAAAATATTCTTGATCAAGCTTCATACATATTGTCATTTAAGCTATAATTGTTTTTATTTTTACAATGCCTATCAAGCGAATAAAACTGCTTGAACATGGTTCATAAGTATTATCAATTAAGAAACAAACATCATTGATCAGATTGTAAAAGTTTAAGAAAGGACGTTACTTATAATCCATTTTTCATCTTCTTCTCTATAACAATATGTAGTAAAACGAATGTCTTCAAAATATGTTGCATATATAATAGATGTATCAAAATATATTGCTTATCCAAAGGCTTGAGAAGGAGAAGTAAACAACTATTTTTTTTTTTTTAGTCTTTAAATTGATAGCCATAAAAACAAATGCACTTTTTTCTTTAACATTTTTTAGCATGTTAAATTATTAAACTCCATGTATTCGAAATGACATTCTTTTTCATTTTTCGTGAAATCATATTTTCTACATCGTACACAAAAAACAAGTTTAAAGAAGATTTGGGTTTGGAAAGTAATTTGTAATCTAACCACCTAATTTGCAAATAGTCTACACTTTCAATAATATCTAATTCTGCGCATAACACACTTTTCATAATGCAATAATTTTTTTTTTGTTCAGATACTGTTGGGTTTGGCAAAGTAACTTGTAATACAAGAAACCAAATACTTCAATTTTCGAAAAATTCAATAAATATTGGTACAGAGAGCATTCACCATCAACTTTGAATTGAACGTTGGTTTTGGGTTGACAGGTGAATTGCTGTTTAGAGTATTGGTATTGTTGATAGAAATTAGGTTATCAGAAACAATTTGTTTAAATTGTTTAAGTATTCTGTGGTATTTTTGACGTCTGATCATTCTGAAACATGTGTTTTTAGTATTTACAAAACTCCTTAGCAACAATATTATTCGTAAAGCATTCTTTTTACACGGTTAACGATATATTCAGAAATGTATACTAACCCCCTGGACCACGATGTCGAACGATAACGTTCGCTTAGATAAGACTTAAGACACAAACTTTTTATCGTATCTATTTTTTACTCAATCAAGTTTGTTTATTCCACAATCAAGTGTGTGTCTTAAGTCTTTAAGTAAGCGAACGTTATCGTTCGACATCGTGGGCCAGGGGTAAGGGTACGGTCACACTTGATAAACATGTACTCAAAAAAGCGTAACCACTATTTTTAATCACACATTAGTTAGAAGACGTTTAATCTTACCAATATTTTATAAAAGCAAACAACATCAAATAGAATTTAACTAACTTTCATTTGGTTTTATTAAAAAAAGTTTCGTAAATAAAGACAAGAATTAAAATACATTTTATTTAGTGGTACCTTAAGGATCTAATAAGCGATTCAATGGCTAATTACTCTTACCCCTGATTAAGTAAAATTTATTGGTGAAATTCACTCAAACACTTAAGCTTTTTTCGAAAAAGAGGTCAGAGAACAACACAATATTTTCTCAGAAAATAACAAAATGTCCTCCTTTTCATTGAGGAGGTTTCTTAATAGTTTTTATGAAAACTTCAAAAACTAATAACGCAAACTTTAATTTTTAACTGATTTCTAATCAGTCTAATATACTCAAGTACTAATAATCTCCATTTTTCAATTTCTTTACAGATACCGACGAATGCAGTATCAACAATGGCAACTGTCAGCATCACTGTCGCAACACTTTCGGCTCCTATATTTGCAGTTGTCGTAATGGTTACACCCTACACGAAAATCGCCACAACTGCACCGAAACCAAGTGTAAATTTGAAATAACCAATCCCTATGGTGTCATCTCCAGTCCCAGACATCCCGAAGATTATCCCCGTAATATCTACTGTTATTGGCATTTCCATACCGTATTGGGCCACCGGGTACAATTAACATTCCATGAATTTCAATTGGAAAATCATCAAGAATGTATATATGACTCTGTGGCTATACATGATGGCAAATCGGAGAATAGCTCTACTTTGGGTATTTACTGTGGGGGTAGGGAACCGTATGCTGTGGTGGCCTCCTCCAATGATATGTTTATGGTTTTAAAAACAGATGCAGGATTGCAGCGCAAAGGTTTCTTTGCTACATATTCCACTGGTAAGTTTTTTCCAGTAAATCTAAATAAAACAATTTTAATTTTTATTATTTTTTGTCTTTTAGAATGTGGTGGCTATTTAAGGGCCACAAATCACTCGCAAATATTCTATTCTCATCCCCGCTATGGTTCAAGGCCTTACAAACGTAATATGTATTGTAATTGGCGCATACAATCGGATCCAGATAGTAGTGTTAAAATCAAATTTTTACACTTTGAAATTGAGTATTCGGACAGATGTGATTATGATTCGTTGGAAATCTCGGAGGAGCAAAGTTTTCAGCGCAACACTAATCATGGCAAATATTGTGGCAATAGGGTAAATGTTTTTAAATGTAATTTCACAAAGGAATTTGACTGATACATTTATTTGTTTCACTCTTTCCAGAAACCGCCAGTTATTATCTCCTATTCCGACACCATTCTAATACGCTTTCAATCGGATGAAAGTACCTCCCTTAAAGGTTTTGCCATTTCATTTGTGGCCGTTGAACCGCCCGACGATGATAATGGTGATGAGTTTATGTCGGCCACACCATTTCCCGGCTACATGAAATCGGTCTACTATTCCTCAGAGTCCCAAAGTTCTGAAGACATGGGTGATGACCTCTACAGCGACAGTGATAGTCAGGATTTTACACATCATGGAACAGTCAGTCAACGTTTGCTTTTAAATTAAGTTGAATTTATGGCATTTATATTATTTTGTATGTTTAATTTTTTTTTAGTTTGTAAAATAAGTTTGAGTGGGGCTGGGCAGCGAAGAGTAGGGTAGTGGATGGGTAAATTCATGGTAGTTAGAGAGTTTGAGTGCAAGTACATACATATGTAAATGTTTTGTTAGTTTTTATTCTCTAATTGATATTAAATGCTTAGATAGTTGTTGAATATTTTTTTTATTATTTTATTGTCTGTATATTATTTGCATTGTATTGTAAATATTTATTTAATTGTTTTTTGTAAGCTGTTCGCTTGGTAAGATAATAGTTCTTTTTATTATTGTATTTTTAAATGTATTTTGTATGTAGATATTATTTAATAAAAAAAAACTAGTTGTAATTTAAATAAAATTAAAACAAAAGAATGTAAGTGTAAAATGTTTATTTTTTTGGAAAATACTCGTAACTTGGTAAACCAATAAAATAAATATTTTTATTGTAAGCAAAAAAGAGTTGTAATAATTTTCAGTTTCATTTAATAATAATAATAATTTAAAGTTTAACCCATCACAAAATAAATGGATAGCATTAGTTTAGTTTAGTTAAGCAGACTGCAGATTATAAATACAGGTCCATGTGTTTGATTCCTTTGCGTTGCCTAAAAATTAATGAATAAAACGAGATATAGTTTTGAAGAATAGAGGGGCGGTAGATAAATGAGTGGAAGAGTATAGAAGGAGATGGAGATAGAGTTAGAGCTAGTTTAATAGTGATAGATTGAGAAAAAATGCTCCAGATCAGTTGACCGACTGATTTAAACTGATTCGAGATGACTGGTTGTCTTAACCAGTCGATTTTCTCTAACCTTATTGTTGATAGTTCGGAGAGATTATTATAGGAACGGTGTACCAGAAACCTAAGACTTAAGTCTTCCAATACTGGGCAGTGACAAAGAAAACGAGTCTTCCTTAAGTTTTCCTTTTCATTGTGGCAACTTCTCCAGAAGTCATGATAGAGTAATCCTCTTTTTCTAGCATGTCCGGTCGGTGTCCGGTGGTCACTGACACTAAATTACGTAATTGAGATCGTCATAGTCTCAGCAGATAAGCTGTGCGTTGTCGTTTTAACCTAGGCCAAATTAGTTTCGTATTCATGCAAGTGGTTTCACGTTGCCATCGGTATTGAGCAAAGTCAATGTAAAAGTTAGCAATCGCTATTTACATGTAGATACCACATAGGAAGTCTATGTTTCGGCCAGGTAGAATGGTGTCTATTTTCTCTAGTTAACTGCATTGCCGATGAACTAGCATTGCCTGTATTATCTCTGTGTCCACGCACCCATATGAGAGTGACTGTCGAATGTCTCGCCTCCCTATTCAAGGACACCCAGCATTCCTGGACCAAGCTAGATGTGGTGTGTACCCCTGTTAGAGATTTTATTACAAATTTTATTATCACTTCCTGATATTCTATTATATCTTAGCCAATTTGCTGCTCGTTTGATAGCTGATATTTCAAATTGAATAATGCTACATCCATTTGGAATTAAGAAGATCATCCTAATCCAAAATGCAAGAATGAAGACACCTCCGCCAACTCGCTCCTCTTTTTAGAGCCATGCATATAGACGTATATACTCGTTGTATCAAGAGGCAAATCCTCCGTTAATTCCGTTTCATTAGGAATGTAGAAACTAAAGTCTGGGAGATAAGGGTCTGGGAGTGGGGTAGTCAGTGTTTTTTGAAAGATTCAGTATGTTTCCAATAATACTAGCATGTCCATATAATCCAGACCTCCATTCGCCTATGCCATTAAATCTTAAGACCGTATTAAAAGCCATTTTCCTGGCCATAAGATCTACTGGGATCCAATTTAATAGTGTAAATAGTGATCTTATTGGAGTGGTATATAGAATTTCTGTTGTCAGGATTGCCGTTCTCTTTAAGCCCTTCTCGAGGTTGTTAGTGACTGGATGTATTTATATCCAAGAGGATTGTACAATGATGTTTTTACCGATTTAGTCAATTTACATACATCCGAAAATCGTACGATTTAATAGCTTCAGAGTTTGGGTTTTTCGCAAGAATTTATTGTACAATGTTCTTGCGTTTGAATCTTTGAAAATATGACCATCACAATCTTTGGGTACAGTCAAATAGGAAATGATCAATTCATTTACAGTCTAATATTAATCAGTTCTGTAGACTGGTTCAAATAGGAAATTCGAAATAAGATTAATTGCAATTCAAAGAGAGTTGGAATTTGCTGAACGCATTAAACTTAATCAGTTCTGCACCCAGGAAAGTTATGGAGTTGGAGAGCAATTTTAGGCAAAACTAATTGCCATTCCTGGGATCCCCAATAGTGATCGAAAGTCCTAATTATTTTTCAACCTTTGATAGTCGTTTAGAATTTAGCATGAACTCTTAATGATGTTTGTATCAAAGTTTCCCACCAACAAGTATCTTGACACTTTCAAGGTTTATGCAACAAGAACATTGTTTTTCAACAGGAGCATATTGGAATAAAATTAAGGTTTTAACAGTTTACTTGTGGACACATCAGTAGTCAAAGCTTTAGCAATTGTTGTAATTAATTCAATTTCGCTGGAACATACCCGTAGTTCATTTAAAACAACCCGAAAAATTATGTTTTAGACTAAGCCCATTATTATTTGCCTTTACACGTTAACAAGTTAAATTGCAGCATTTGGACTTCTGAAAAATGAAGAGCAATTCTTGAGAAGCTCTTGTATGCTGAACGTGACACATGGTGCACTATGCCGTTTGGAGAGTCCACTGGGCCATTTCCAACAGTTAATTCATCTAAAAATGTAATTAAACAGCACTAGATAATCTTTTGTTAAATATAGACTCTATGCAGGGTCAGTAGAAGCAATTACAGCCTTACAACTCCAAATCCGTGACGTTATTAATGAAATTGTGATTCTAAATTCTCATGTAAGACATCTGTCTGATTTCATATACATACATACAAAATTGTCAATATTTACGCTTTCTAATATCATACAATTTTGAATAACTTCATATGTTATATCAATATTTTAGTAATTGGTCAAGCTTAAGGCCTTTTTAAAAATTTTTAAATTTTTGTTTTCAATATTTCGTTCTTTTTTTAATTTTTTTTTTCCTGATGAGGCTACACAAAATATAGCGAAATATTAAAAATAAAAGGTCAACTAAACTATAATAAGAAATTTCATATATTATATGAATGTATGTATGTTGTTTTATTTTATTTTGAAAAACAAAGTTCTCGTTGGAAAATTCGGACGGATAATTTTTTAGACAGAAAAACAATTAATATTTCTTATGCGAAGAAAGAAACTTTCTTTTCCAATTCATAACTGAAAAACTTATAATAAAAACAGTGTTGCCATTTTGATGCTTTTCGGGTATTTTATGACGCTTTTTTTGGTCTCGTTACCCTTTTATTTTTTTCAAATACCCTTTTTTAAAAATGTGTATTTTTTAACGCTTTTTCTATTTTTTGGTGCAGTTTTGGAAGAAGTCCAAAAAGTATATCTAGCTTTCGAGTCAGTCAATGCGGACCATGTCAAGCTTTACAGCGATTTGTATTACCTGATTAAAAGTATTACAAACTTTGATTATCTAGAAGGTAATTTAGATGAAAGCGTTAACGAATTTTGTTATCTTGGTTATCATTTCGAAAAGTCTTGCAGAGATTATAAAATAATTGAACAATTTAATAGAATTTACAATATATCATGTACTCGAACTAAGACGTAGACTTCCTTCAAATTTTATATTGCGTGTGTTGACAATATTTTTAAAAATAGCGGATATTATTGATTTCATAAAAAACTTCATTGATGATTCGTCTGTAATAAATAAAATAGAAATTTTCCTAAAGAATCTAACGTTGCAAAAATGGAAAAATATTGAAAGAACTGATGAATTTTAGATTGAAGTCTACAATTTTTAAAATTATTTGGGAGCAAATCCTTTTCATGAACTAGCTTACTTTGTTATTCGTATACTTTCTTTTCCTTACTCAAATGCCGAAGTCGAAAGAACGTTTAGTTTAATGAATTTTTTTTAAACCAAAGATCAGAAACCGACTTTCTTTAAACTCAGCCAAACTCCTGGTAACTGAATTGATAATAAAATTAATTATTTATTTAAAAATTTTAACATGCTTTTTGATATTCTAATGGTGTTTTCTTTTCTGAAATAAAATGTTACACCTTTATTATGTACATTTTTATAATGTGGGGTAACATTTTAAAGATGTCGCATTTTTAATGGTCAGAATAGAACATAAAATTACAACAGTGTAACACTTTTTTTTCATGTACAGCTGGTTTTGTTTATTTTTTGTTAAAAAAGAAGAAGCAGATAGCTCCCTGGTAAGATCACTTGAAATACGACAATGAATATCTCTCAAAAAGACCAATGTCACCTTCCCGACTAATACGCAAATTTTTCTTAAACTATAAAAATTATATATATAAACATACATTACATATATGTATAAGAAATAGGAGATATTGTCCTATGAAATTTTACATATGTACATCAACTTCAGAGTATTCATTAATTACGTTCTCTAAAAAGCCTTTCACTCGCGGTTGTGGATTTCTTTCCATAATCATATAAAATATTTCATCATCATCAGATGATGAAGATGAATCCAACAAGTCATCCAAAATTTTTTCAGCAAATAAAAAAGTAGTAATATTTTCCATTTTGTATTTTTTTTTTCTTAACACAAATACACATTCATAAACAAAACCAATATCAGCTGTTTTATCGTGCGATTCTCCCCCTCTAAAAATACAGAGTGTGAAAGGTGCGCTATTTTTTAAATTTATAGTGTGACATTTATAGAAAAGAACACACTACACTTTAGCAGTGTTGACATTTTTTCAGAAAAGAACACAAAAAAAATGAAAAAGGTGCGAAATGGGAAAAACGTGTAACATTTTTGCCAGAAAAGAAAACGCCATAAGTTTCTTGTTTTTTATCCATTGTTTTATTGCCAATTTTTTTTAGGTTTTATTTGCAAAGCAAAACAACACGATACCAAAATTTTTGTTAAATTTTTTTTGGCGCTTTTTACCCTTGTTTTTTTGTAATTTTTTACCCTTTTCACCCGTTTTTACACACACTTGACGCTTTTCTTTATTTCTAAAATGGCAACAGTGAAGAAAAATGTATCGAATTCACAATTGTGACAATTAAACTTTAAATTGTTTTATGATTGAAATGAGAAAATCCATTTACAAAGTAAGTTATAATAAAATTCGGTAGGTCTAAACAGTTTACACACAGTTTTGTGTTCACTGTATATTTGAAAATATAGTGTTATAGCAAAGACAATAAACAAAGGTTCGAAATTCAACTAAATAACTTGTGAAACTACTTGACACTAGATGTCGCACCAAATATCCCGCCAAAATTTGTTGTATGTAGGAAAAATAAACAAAAAATCCCGGTAAAAAACCTCTGGCCAGTAGCCACATTATGAATAAGACAAAATTTAAGTGCTGGGTAGACACTGACATGATGTGTATATTACGTTTTGTTTAAATACATATGTTTATTTATTTATTTATTTAATTTGTTCTTGTTGTTTATTTAGTTTTAATATTAGTATTTATACGTATATATAATTTATTTTTAATTATTTTATATTGTAATATGTATTTGATATCATTATACATGAATGTTAAATAATATTTACAAAGTTCGTTTGTTTGTTTATGTATGCGTAGTAAAATTTGGTTTTGTTTGTTAATAAATTCTTAATAATTTGTTTATTTATTTATTTAATTAATTAGTGTTAATTTTTGCTTGTGCAGTTATAACAACGAATGCAATGATGTCTTTTATAATTGTTTAATTTATATATATGTAAATGTATTCTCTATGAACTATTTTTTATAATCCACAAAAAAACCTTCTTAAACTTTTTGTTGGATGACATTGATGAAAACATTTAAAATTTGACTATTTAATTCCTTTTAATTGAATTGTATGGAAATTGTTAGATTTGCCGTTTTAATTGTTTTTGAATTTTGATTAATTAAGCTTAAAACTAATTGTTATTTTTAAAAACAATTCGCAAAATTTTTTTTTTTGCAATTTTTCAACTTTTCTTTATTTGGAAATGGCACTCATACTAAAGACTACACATAAATAAAATAAATACATTAGTTTTGTTTTGTTTAATTTAGAAATATGATTAAAACTTAATTAATTTTAAATAATTTGTATGTTTAATTTAATTTAGTTGTTATATTTATACATGGTGTGGTTGCATTATTACACAATCATTCAATTAATAATACTATCCCTTCAAATAAAACAATTTTTATTTCAATATTTTCATTTGCCAAATTTTTATATATTAAAGTTTTCTTTTAAGAGCATTTCGATTCTATTAAAACTAATCAAAGGAATTTAGGCTGGAGTTTAAATTTTATGAAATCTTTCATGAATTAAAACAAACACAATTTTGTAATTTTCTTTCAATTTGATCAGTTTTAAAAGAATGAAATATCAAAAAAAAAACAACAATCGATAAAGATTTTTTAACAGAGTATGGTTAAAGATGGATTTCAGTTGTGCATAATAACTTAACGACGTCCTAGACCGAAGCCATAACGATTAGCCCGACGTTCTTCATTCAACTGATCACGTTTACCCAAACCGAAACTATAAGGGCGATTGCGTTTTTCATCTGAATATGTAACAAATATATAATATTAATTATTAAGTACATTAACTTTATGTATAATCTCACTTACCCATCATAAAAGCGGCATTATAAGCCCGATCTATATCTTCAGCAATTTGGGCATCTGAGTCCTCATAGTCAGAGCGTTTACCCAAGCCAAAGGAATAAGGTCTGGCCCGTTTACCCAAACCGAAATTATACACTGGCAATCGTTTAATGCCATTACCGCCATTTGTATACGTATAGGCTCTCCTGCCCAAACCAAAGGCATAACGTTCAACTCTCTTGTCATAGTTATCTTTACCTGCCAGACCACCAATTACCATTCCACCCACACCATCGCCATCCATATTGCTGTCAGCATTTGCATTAAACAACGAATTGGCTTGATGTCCGCCATTAGGATTGTTGACTGCAGAGACTGAATCCTCATAGCTGGGGTCACTGTAGGCCAAACTAAGCCAACAGGCCAACAATAAAAGGCTAACGAAACGTTTATTCATGGTTATTGTTTCAACGGAAAGCAAGCGTTTTGGTGTGACTGAGTTATAAAGCTAAATATATATTTTTTTTGGGGTGAGATTTGGGATATTATAGATATTTGTATTTTTTTTTTTTTTTGCCTTACATATGCAAAGTAATGATGCCGAACAATCACAGTTTAATTAAGGTAAAACTCATTTTGGGATGTTTAAATGTACTTTTAGAGTACCTGCTATAAAGTGTTAAAATTGATACAAGTACTCTAAAAAAAACGAAGCCTTTACTCGTATTGATATTGTGGAATTAAATTGTTTTATTTACGATATTTATACAAAGTATTTATTTCCTTAGATTTTACTGCACCATTTAGAATACGAGTATGTTTGAACTCTTTAAAACCAATTGTACAGTTCAGCAATTTTATTATTATTATACAAAGGTTTGAATAGAATTGCTATATGCATAACCTTTAAAAGACTATCGCTTTGTGTGTATAAGAACGAAACTTTGGCAGAATTGTGATTTATGCTCATGTTCTGCTGCGTGGGAAAAAGATGTCAATGTTCATGTTCATAGTTTTCTTTGTAATTTTTTAAACTGGTAGTTTTTAACTCGGAAAATTACATTTGATGGCGGATATAGTAGTTTGCTTAAATGTTCGAAAAATAACATAACATCGACAGGAGTTGTCTATACGAGACAAATACGAATATATTGTTTGCAAGATATTCGACTTTGAATATTAATTTAAAAACCAAAGATGTTTAATTTTCAAATCAAAAAAGTAATTTTATTAAAAAATCCATACAATTTACTTAATCTATTGCAAAATGTTTTGAAAATTGAGAATGAAAAAATTTTTTTAGTTACTGGTTTTCGAATTCAAATAATAACAATGTTTGTCATATCAATAGCTGTCTACTGATATATATGTATGTTCGTATTTTTCTTTAAGTTTCCATAGCGGTATTTTACATATTAAAAAACAGTGCTTCTTACGCAGATTCAAAAAAAAAAAAAAAAGTAAGCAAATAAAAACGCTATATTGCTATGTATGTAGCTGTTCGAGAGTTACTGTGAGCGTCAAAATAAAGTCACATATTAGTAAATGAAAAGCTTAATTATATTAATATCAATAATAATATATTAGAAAATTATAATACATTTTAATATATTGTGAAAATTCTACTAACGGTTAACTCCCGTAAGCGATCACCTCTTTTAAATGGACAATTTTCCTAGTCCTTTTGTTTTACAAGAATTTTTAGAGCAGATTACCCTCTTCTAGACGGACATTCTACTGGCCGAAAGCGGACACTTTTTTCCATAAAATACCTCCAATAGACGGACAAAGTTCAAAAATGTTAACCGATAAAAAAAAACTAAACTTTGTGCGTTTTTTTTTCTCCAATTTGGTACGTTTTGAAATTTCAAAGTTGACAACGCTGATAATATGTTTTTTCCGAAGAACACCATTACGTATGAGTTTAATTAAAAACTCTTTAATATTAAGTATACGTATATTGGATAAATATGGAGAGAGCACAAGCTATTGTGCAATTAATAATTAATTATTAATTACAAGTTATGTTGTGTGTTGTACATTGTATGATACAACTACCTGATTGTGAACAAAATTTGTAACAAAGACGTATGTTTATGACAAAAGAAAAACATATAGGAATATTTTCCAAAATTAAATTTTAAATTTTATTATTTATTTTCTTGTTTTAAATTTGTCAATCAGTTTATGATTTAAGTGTTACCGTTTGGGGTTTTTTTTTAAACTAGAATGAGTAATTTTTATGTTGATATACATATTTCAACTTTTGGCAACACTTAAACTTTCATACAACATTCGGAAAACATATGGAAAAATCTCGTAGGTGTAGCACAAAATATTTATATATAAATTAACAGCATTTGTACAACTATTGTAAATGCAGACGACGCGTCTTAACAAATTTTATAAAAAATATAGATTGCAGAACACATTCTGCAAGGCCAAATGAGGACCTCTTCAACATGTTGGCAGCAACTTCCGATCCACTTATTTCTTCCCTGCGGCATGTGAAGTCACGAATAGAGTTAGAAAATAATTATAGTTTAGAAATCGTTAGTCTTTTAGATATACCTTCTCTTACGAATTGTGATGAATATTTTATAGAAAATTGAAAAAATAAATTTAAAAAAAAATTATTTTTTTTTAATTTGTTGGGTAATAATTTAAAACATAAAACCCTAAAGAAAAAAAAAATAAGAACATTCTAAAAATGTAAAAATAATTTTTTTTAGTTACCATTAAATTGATTTTTCTACTAATTTTAACTTTGATAACCCATAAGTAGGCCCCTACTAAGCGTAGCACCCTTTCCAAACGCTCATTTCATAGGCTGAACAGTTATCTATCATATGCTGTTTAAACTGTTCAATTATCTTATTAGGTTCAAAAGATATGATTTTTGCAACGAAAAAACTCAAATGGCGCCACTGTGCGACGTACAACTTCTACGACACTACAAAATCACTTGTGAATTTAACATATACTACATAGGTATATTTTTATGAAATTGAATGTATAAGTGTGATCCCAGCAAATAATTTTTAATATACTGAATTGAACTGAAATTTTACTTCATTCTAGTGATAACAGTTGAAAACTAATTTTTATTTTAGGCCCCGATTAGCATTTACAACACTAAGGGCCATTATTACAACTTACCTCTAATGCTCTTAATAGTAAAAGGTAACTTTAATTAAAGTTAGGAATAAAGAGACCTTTAAAATTTTTCGTTATTACAATTTCCTTGTAAAATAAAATAATTTTTTTCTAAAATATTCAACAGTCTACTTTGAGGCTGTCAGGTTATTAACCCATTAATAAGCAAAATAAAACCAGAAGTGACAATTAAAAAAAAAGTTAATTTTTTTATTCATTGTACATAAAATTAACATAAAAGTATAAAAAATTTAAGAAAAATTATAAGTGGGTGGAGTAGGGCGGGTGTACTCAACTGAGTACACAGCCGTTTATATGTGAAAATTTTTAAAGCAATTTTTTTCAATGCATAATGTTTTTAAACATTTCTTGCATTGCCATCGAACTCTTGCATGACATAAAACACATCTTAATTGTTTTTCTAACTTTACGGGATAGTGACCTATACCATCTTGAGGTAATCCTGGGATCAATGACGATGAAAGTCGAGCTTTATTTTGCATGTTTTGGCGTAAGTAGTACCTTGCAATGGAACGTCGAAATAAAAGTTGAAACTCTTTTATTACAACATCTGCTAATGGCCGAATTTTAAACATTTTGTCCCTGGTAGTGGCAGCTTTATCATTTTTCACAAGATGAAGATTCTTTTTTATATCTCGATATCTTTGTCTAGACATTGATTTTGATATCATTTCTTTTCCAACATCTTCATCGTAAGACCAGTACAAATCCTCACGTGGTACTTATCTCAACACTTAAATTTTTATTAGTTTAAAACTCCATTTTGTGGTAGTTGATATTTATAAAGTCAGATTTTTCTTAATAAGTTTAAAGGGTACAAATTTCTTTTAAGCTAAAAACATAAAAAAATCACAAAACGTTCAAAATTTTAAAGTTTTCGCTTTATTTTTGGGTGTACTCAATTGAGTACAGCGGCGGTAAATCGGTTAATATAAATCAAACTTCTGTTTTTCAATTTTTGTTTATCAAATTATTTGTTGGCAAAATAAAATTAAAATTAATTTATTTTTCATGAAGTTGACAGTTTTTCCAGAACATATGACAACTTCAAATACATAAACCTCACTATAAAATTTAAAGGCAAGATGATCTTCCCTTTAGCTTATCGGTCGGTTTTAGATTAAAGTAAACTTATAATAACCAAATACTTCTTATCTGTCCGATAACATCATACCTTTAACTATTGCCAAGTTATAATAATGGGCCTAAGCATTTTGATGTTGTATGTTGTATCTGTATGTTATCTGTCAACCATGTGTTTTTTAATACAAGAAATAATTCAAATTTAAGGATTCCTAGATGTCGTCTAGAAATCACTAAACAATGAATAGAGTACTTAGGCAGTTTGGAATACAATAATTTGCCGCAATTTCTAAAAAATTGTACATCAATATCATTATTTAAGAAAAAGCTAAAAGATTTTTATTTTGATAATATTGAAATGCTTCTTATGTAGTATAATTTAACTATTCTATTGTATTTTTTTTTTAATTTTAGAAATAATTAAAATAAACATAAATAATTTGTAATCATTTTGCCAACGAAGTTTCAATAATGCCCTAAGGGCGCTGAGATCACATTATAATGTAAAATTGTAATTTTGAATTAATAAAAATAAAAAAAAATTATTATTTTAAGTTGAACTGTTAATTTTACAATTTTTTGATAAGTTTAGTTGGGCTCGAGTTCATTTAAATTTAATTTTCATTAAATTATTATTTTTACTGAAGGTAGGAATTGTTTTTACAATATGAAATCTTATTAAAATTTTAGTAATAATTTTTCTTGGCTGAGCTGTTCATCGAACCTGGGTTGAATTTACATGTTTCAAGAATCACCACATTCTTTCATCGGAATTCTTTGAGTTCTAACCTCTGCACCACTCCTACCTTCAGTTAAAATAATAATTTAATGAAAATTAAATTTAAATGAACTCGAGCCCAACTAAAATTATCAAAAAATTTAAAAATAAAAAAACAGTAAAAAAAACTGCCATTACGATTCACAACACTTATCGTATGAAAAATGCATGTTGTGTTGTAGTCGAGCATTTGAGTGATGTGAACTATAATCAGGTCTTCATTTTTTGTAAAACTAAAAATGCGTTAAACTCACTTCTTAATATGAAGTAACAAATTATGTTTTCTTCATACAAAATGGATCAGTCTAATGTTGACACATAGGCTAATATTTGCTTGTAATTTAAATCGAATTTTGATATGACAATCTGTTAACAAGACTGCTTAGTATTTAAACACATTATATATGTATGTAATGTGTATGTATGTGTGTATGTATGTATGCACGTACGTAGTTAAGACAATTATGTATTACAACAAGTCTTAATGCAGCAAAGACATTGCAAATCAATCAAAATGTCAAATTATCTAATTCCATCTAGAAAAACTTGGAAAATGAAACTCTCTCCCACCATTTTTGTCAAACACTGTGCATATTTTAGGTAAAAACAATTTTGAGCTTATTTAAAATAAAATAAACTGAAATTTATTTCCAGTAAGTATTAGATAGCACCATTAAGTTATAAAAGTCCATGATACCAGTTCTTAATCTTGGTTTACAATTGTAAAACATTAAGGTATACACGACACTCGTGTATACCTTAATTAATTGTCAATTTATGCCTAAAGTTTGAACAAATTTATACAAAATAATATTAAGTAGCGAAATAATTTCCTTGAATTATTAAAGCTTAAATAACATGCAGCAAATACGAGACAAGTATAATTTAAAGTAAATATGTAGTTGTTGATCTTTTTGGCTGCTTCGTTTTTAATTTTTTTTTCTGCTAACAAGTATTAAGTGTTAAGTACTTTGCCGGTTAAGACTTTTATATATTTTTTTTTTGTTTATTATGTTTTTTAATGTTTTGTTTATCGATTTTTTTATAATTTTCTCTCATTATGAAAGTACATATTAATATGGTGTGTTGGCTGTGTGTATTTGTGTTCCTTTCGTTATTTTGTAAATTGTTTGTAGCATAGCTAAAGGCGTATTAGCTAAGCTTTTGTTGTATTAACAAGACTCAGGACTAAAGCAGCAGTGGCATCATTTCGTTTTGTTTATTTCATGATGTGACAATAATGACGGGTATTAAATGTTTTTGTTTTGAATATATTTACAACAAAATAAATGTGAAAACAAAGTATTTGTGGCAAAAAATATTTCAACACTCAAGAAGGAAAAATACGTTTGAATAAAAAAAAAAATATGTCACTTTTAACAAAATGTTTTTCTTGCCTTTAATACACTCAAAGAGTTTTTATTGTTTTTAGAGCAATATATGAAATAAATTAAAGAAGTTTTGGTATATAGTGTTTATTTGTAGGAAAAGTGATTATAACAAAATTTTTGCCTTATTTTGGTGTATAAACCAATTTGATTTTAAACTTTAGTACTAATAGTTATTAAACTTATTAAACAATTGACAAGAAATTAAATTTCTAATGGATTTCTTAAACTTTTCACAAGTTTGTGACTTTTTACAACTTCGTATTCGTTTACTTTTCATATTTTCCCCAGTGTATGTGTTGCATTTGCAAAGACTCCTTATATACCAACTGACAGTATTGCTTTATTTTGCAGTAATTTGCCAAGAAATACTTGCTGTTTTCAAGACTTTAAAATAAACAGTAACTGAGGTATTGTAGGGTTGGGACTTTCGTCGAAAGGGATTATTAAAAAATAAGCATAGTAGCAACAGAATTTACTAAAACTGACGGTCTGACATGCCAAAGTATTTGTGAGCACATTGGAATTTATGGTATTTTTACCGACACATAACACTTGTTGTCTCGTTGAATGTACATGTCAGTGGCAATACACAGAACGCTTGCAAGAACAATGCTGCTAGAATCCTTAACTGAACTCCTTTACACAACATTAGCAAAATATTTGCAATTTTAAATAAAATGACAACAAAAACCCCAGCTACTTTGTGAATTGAAATAGCTTCCACTTATACATACATATGTAACGAGAAAAATTGTTTTAAAGAAATTTATGGTTTTATTGCGTTTGTTTTACTTAAAATATGCAACAATTTCAATGTGAAAATATTTAGCCTCTTTTTGTACTGTGGACTAAAGTATATTAGAAGCACAATTGATAAGAAGTGTCATCGATTAATACTAACATTTTATTTGCCATGTATTTCTATGGAAAATATTCCAGTCATTGGCCATAAAAAACAATTAACATTTGTTGCCGAGCTAGAAAAATACACAGACAAATTTCTCTGAATATAAATGGAATGTTCTAAACTTCTACATATATTTGTTTATAATATAAGTAAGCTAAATATGTATGTATGTGTTTAGCTACTACCCTGCAGGAAATGTCAATAGTGAAACTGTACTGATTAACTATTGACACAGTCACCAGTACTAGTGACTTTGTATACCCCAGACAATGCTAATTACTATAGACATTAAACTTGTGCGTGTCATTGAAAATCCACTATTGACATAGGTACTATGGACAAGGTAGTTCTTTTGTCTACACTTCTGGTATTTTTCTGAAATAGAAAATAAAAATGCATTTTTTGCTAATTTTTGGAGTTTTATTAAAAAAATAAAATACTAAAAAATATCTAATTAAAAATAAATTCGAAAACACCCAGAGTCTTTGGTGGGAATCGAACCCGCAATCCACTGGTTGATAGTCCGGCACACTATCGCCTAGTCTATCGGGGCTCACAATTGAAAAAAAAAATAATTGTATAATAATAACCATTGTGACAATGCTGTTGATAATGGCGCCAAACCGTCACCAAAATAGTAGACAAAAGTGTTGACTTGGAGACACTTTTCCCCAGGTTTCCTTCAGGGTACATACTTATATTGTAATGTTCTTGGTTCATTATTGTTAGCAGTTTCCTATATATTTCGCTTGCTTTTAATTTAAGTACTTTTATCTGTACGTAAATACAAATATTGATACTACTCACGAGGGCGGTTCGGATACTTCTTAAACTAGAGCAAATAGCGCGGTATAAACAGAAAAACTTAAGTGTTTTGTAAACTGTAATATGCCTTGAACATATGTTAAATTTCTTTCGATTTGAAAACTCCTTCATATAGTAACAGGTGTTTCAAAAACACGCATCTACGATTTTTTTTATATTGAAAAAATTAGAAATTCGTGGTGTGTTAGTTGAAAGTGCTCCTTCCTTGGACGTCCAAGATCGTTTGGATCGTTAAAAAAATGGATTTTAAGCGTCGTTTCATAACTGTTGATGAGACGTAGATCCACCACTATATTTCAGAGACAAAAGAACAATTCAAGCAATGAACTGAAGCTGGAAGAAGTGCCCCAAAGATGGCAAAAACAATTTAATCGGCTGGTAAGGTTATGCCAGCGGTTTTTTGGGACTTTAAAAGTATTTTATTGATTTACTATCAGCAAAAGGGTAAAAAAAGAATACTATTGCAACATTTTGAATTAATTAAATGGAAAAACTCGAGCAAAACGTCCTGGCTTGCAACACAAAACAATAATTTTTTATCCAGACAACGCACCAGCGCACAAGAGTGTTTTAACAATTGCGAAAATCAACGAATTAAAGTTCGACTTGCTTATTCTCTTTATTTAGCTGCCAGTGACTTTAACCTGTTCCCAAATCTAAAAAAAAATACTAGCTGGCAAGCGTTTTACCTCAAATGAATATACAATTATAGTTGAAAACCACTATTTTGAAGGGCTTGCGGAAAACTATTTTAATCAAGGGATAGAATTGCTACCTAAAGGTGGATTCACCCATTTGTTCTTAAAAAAAATGTTTTCCGGAGTTTTTTGCAGCACGATTCACCCATTTCGAACGATTTTTCTGAAAAATCAAAGCTGTCATATGTAAACAAAATCTATTAGTTTTACAAGTGCGACCATTGATTTATTTTGCTTTGGGTTTTAAGTAACAAAATACAAATATTCAATTATTTGAAAGCATTGTGTATTCAAAATCACAGATATAAATTCAAAATGAATAAAAAAAGGAAGTTGCTTTTGCTGATGGCCATGTAAATACATTAGGCATTGTTATTTGTATGAAAAAAACAGGCAACCTATTGGCAACTCAATTCATTTTTGTCCACGAAAAATATAAAATTAAACCAATTCAAGTTTGTAAAAAATATTTTCTCTCTCTCAAAAAGAGAGACGTCAAACTTCATATAAAAAAAAATTGTTCGAACAAAATTTTTGTTAAGAACGAATGGCTGAATCCACCTTAAGATTTGGACTAAGTGTATTGAAGTTTCAGGAGATTATATTGAAACATATAAATGTTTTTGAAAAACTAACTTTTTGCTTTCTGTGCTAGGCTAAGGATTTTCCAAACCGCCCTCGTAGTAATTAAATTGCTTGTGTTGCTAACTGCTCTTATATCGATAAAGATGCCTAAATGTTAAAAAATCAAGCTATTAACATTATTAAATACTGTTCTTACTAAGGTGTCCCTTCGAATAATGATCGTGCGAGTGATCAAATAATCTTATCAAAATAATCTTACGAATAATTATTCAAAGAATTTCAAAATGACGATTAATTTTTATGAAGAATAATCGAATAAAGCAAATAAAAGTATTAATCTTAATTTATCGTTTCTTTTTAAATGTTTTCATAATTTTATAAGTAAAACAAGTAAGAAAATATAGCTGGTCAAGCACCACCATCTAATACCTTACACCGATTATGTGAACAAAACAAGTTTTTGAGAAAAGGGTGTTATATGGGGGCTATAATCTGTAATAAACCGATCGTTTTAAAATTAAGTTAAATGATTTTTTTTATTTATTAGATTTATTTGTGTTGCATTTTATAGGGCTACCAAATGGGCCCTATATGGGAACTATGGCTATTGATGGACCGATCATCATAAAATTAGACCGAATGGTTTGTATATACGATTTTAAAGGATGTCCCAACTAGAACGCAATTTTTAAATTATAAATAAAACACAGATATTTAAAAAGAAAATCGTGAAGGTTTATTATATCGTAAAGTACACAGAATGAGGTTATGTATGGAATAAGATATCGTGCAGATGTCCGCCGCGGCTTTGCTGGCACACACGCGATGTTTTAATGAAATTTACATGACCTTTTTGCAGAAATTCTGCGGTATTTCGCAAAAACCACCGACTTCAAAAAACCCCAAAGAAAAAAATATAAAGGTGTTAAATCGCACGATCTAGGCGGCCAATTCTGGTCTCCAAAACGCGAAATAACACGACCGGGAAATGACTGATGCAGCAATTGAATTGCTTCTCTGGCTGTATGACATGTGGCGCCGTCTTGTTGAAACCACATGCCCTCCACTTTAATTTCTTCAATTCTAGGGAAGAAAAAAACTGGTTATCATTGAGCTCGGTGTCGAATTGAGGTGGATGGAGTTTGAGCGACATCATCACGTACAGCTGCGACATTTTCGGTCGATCGACCTGGTCGAAGGCGCGTTGTTGTCTTTACGTTACTAACAGACCCAGTTTCGGCAAATTTATCCATTAATCTCTTTACAGTTGACTCTTTTGGAATATTATTGTGACCCCAAATTGATCGCAAAACTTTCACCATTTCGGTAAAACAATTTCACAATGAGAATGCGTTGGTCATTCGTGTAGCGCTTCATTTTTACTAACCTCTACTAGCAAACAATAACAATTGCTCAAATGTCAAACAATGACACTTCGAATGGCGCCAAATTTAAAAATTGCGTTCTAGTTGGGACACCCTTTATGAAACATCAGGAAATGTTTCTAAGACGATTTGGTATACTTTAACACTAATATGGGCAATGGGCATTACAAACATCAGCACAAATCCAATACCTCCCCTCTGTGGTGGTGTAGGGCATAAATAAAACAAGTTTCAATATTATTAACAATTAACAAACAGATATAAATGAATGTATTAATGTATATAAATTAAATTGTTATTATTTATTATTTAAACTTTATTTTTTGATGATGGCATTTTTGAATTTAAGAAATCTAAATCTAAAAAAATACCATACAATTATATTAACAAATTGAAATATAAACAAAAGTTAAATAAAGTTTTTCAATCACTACAAATAAGCATTCTGATACACATATGGTGGCGAAATATTGTTAAAATCAAAATTATTCATTAATTACGCTATATATTTGCCCCTTGTTGATAGTTTAACAAAAAGTATTGAATATACATACTCGTACAAGAAAACACAAGGAATCATAATCTCATATCTCTAATTAATCTCATATTTTCGTTCATAACATTTATTCTAGTGAATCGCTTTTGCTGATGTTCACTACAAAACTTCTCAGAACAATGATAAAAATTAAAGATTAATTTCAATAATTTTAGTTTAATATTTTTATACCTATCACCAAAAAGATGACGGGTATATTAGATTTGTCATTCTGTTTGTAACACATCGAAATAATTTAAGCAATAAAAGTTTGCTGTGTGAACACTGAAGACATTTCCAGGAAAATATTGTAAGAATCTTTTCAATCAAAATTGCTTCGTATAAACTACTACTGGGATTTGGTGGTGGGTATATAAGATTCGACACTGCTGAATATAAACTTGTTAATGTTAAAGCCTCTTACACAGACAAAAAGAGAATAAATTATATTCGTATATCTCGTTTAAATACAGCTAGACACAAGCTGAATTTAAATACAAGGTGACAGTGTAGCGCCAGCTGATTATTCATGGTGAAATTGAAAATGTCAAAAAGTTATATAAAAAAAAAACTTTTTGACAGTGACGAAGGTTTTTACATATAGAAAAATGCCTGTTGTTCTTGCCTTGTTGTAATTGTTGTAGCAATGCTGTCACCTAGTATTTAATTTCACCATGGCTAGACAGTTAGCGTTTTTTAAATGTCAAAATTTCTCATTATCACACATTTTGTATGCAGCATACCGAAACAACGCCGCGGCAACGCTTTGCTATTGGAAAATCCGATTTTTACAAGGCGTTTCACAGTGAAGTTAGTTGCAAAAGAAAAAAAACAAAAAACAACAATGTCCAGCTGTTACAATAAACAGGGTCGTTTTATTTATTTGTTTGATAACCCTGTTTTTATCGTTCTGACATAACGTTGACGCTTTTGTTTAGGGATGGGGTATCAGCGTTAATGCGCAGCGTAAAAAACGTTCCGCTTTCCGTCGGTATTTAGGGATGGCTGATACTATTGTAATAATACAATGTTTACCAGCATAAAAGACAATTCATAGTTTTCATATAGAGACACAAAAAGCTTCTTTTCACAACTTTATTACAACATTTATACTAGTGCAACACGACATACACACATACCTCTTGCACATTTTACACTTTAACCTGAAATAATAAACATTTGTTGAACTTTAAATCTAGTCATGCAACAGGTTGCAAATCACACAAGAGATGTGACACAGCGTAAAAAACAAAGATAAAGATAATGTAGTGTTAAAGTGCGTCATAAACATCACAATCACTATCATCATCATCATCGTCAGTGTGTCTGGAAGGGAGTGAAAGGAGATCATAGGAAAGTAGGAAAACCTTTAAATCATTGACTACAATTTTTGAATTCACATGTACATATTCGCCTAGACAATAGTGTCTTTATGACTGAAATGTTGTTATTTCAGCTCTGGTCCCTGGTTGTAGACAAGCCACCAGATGTGTAAGAGTACGAATTCCGTTTTTTTTTCAGTCAACATTAGATAATTTATTGTTTTGTTACTCGTAACTTCATGCAGAAGTTTTATGGCTTGTAAATAGAAAACACGACAAAAATGTAAATACACTGATACTCATATATATTGCATGCTTCAGCATACATACATAAAGTCATATGTGTGATGTATTGGGATGCACAGTGGGATTAATAAATAATCTTTTGAATTATTTGAACGATGACATGACTGCATTAACGTTATTGAAGTGGTTTCATATTAACAATATGAATACTGGTCGCGTAAACAGTTTCAAATTACATCAAGTCTCTACTTTTTAACACACTTAGTTAAGTTTTTTGCTCAGAAGTAAAACTTCTAGTATAGGATGTTTTTTTAGATATATAGAACTTTAAGTCGGCAACACTTTTTTAACCTGCTGCCATTTTGTCAGCTGATTTATGTCTGAAGGCGCTAGTCTACGCCGATAAGCCCGAAACGATTGACCACTTGCAGGACAACATTCAAAACGTTATTGCCGATAGAGGGCCACAAATGTGAGAAAAAGTAATTTAAAATTGGATGTTCAGAAGTCATATTTTATGTTATCAAGCGTGATCCATTTCGAGGTTCCCTACTTTAAAAAAAACACAAAAAATTCAAATTTCATGGGGAATGTTTATAATCATTTGAAAGAACATTCTTTTTGCAGATTCAACGGATCTCGCAGATGGTCTATACGTTGAGTCCAATTTTTGCTGAATCATTCGAACATTTCGACTGATAACTGGCGAATGACACGCGTTGTGTTTTCCTCTAAGGCCTAAATCAAAGCGGGTTTGTCCGCATAAACTTTAGAGTTTACATTTCCTCACAGGAAAAAGTCTAACGGTGTGATATCACACGATATTGGTGGCCAATCGACCGGCCCAAAACGTGAAATCATGTGCTCACCGAAGTGTTTTCTCAATAAATCCATTGCTTGATGTCATGTGTGGCAAGTGGCGCCCTCTTGCTGAAACCAAATGTCGCCGAGATCACGATAACGGTCGTCATTGACAGAATCGACTTTCCACGGCCTTCATGTTCACTTTCAGCTACGGCGGCCAATAATGAATGCTGGGTCTCAAAATGGATGATGGTGTTGCAAATAGTATGCTCAGTAGCCCCGATTATGTTGACCATAAGTTGAGCGAAGTGCACGAAAGATATTCCTCACGAAACGTGAATTTTCGTAATAAAGCGAAACGATTTGTAAACGTTGTTTAGACGTAAGTCTTTCATTATGAAATGCCAAACAATACTAAACAAAAATAACATGACAGCGTGACACGACTTACACGTGATCCATCAAAAAAAAAAAAGCTATTGAAAAAAGTATCTCTACTTGAATCACCCTATATAATGAAAGAAGATTATCTTTCAAATAAAGTAAATTTCATGTCAATTTAAGTTGGATTCACCCATTTGTTCTTAACAAAAATTTTTTCCAGAGAAAAAATTTTTTACAAGTGCGACCATTGATTTATTTTGCTTTGGGTTTTAAGTGTCAAAATACAAATATTCAATTATTTAAAAGCATTGTGTATTCAAAATCACAGATATAAATTCAAAATGAATGAAAAAATAAAGTTGCTTTTGGAAATATATAAGGCATTGTTATTTGTATGAAAAAAAAACAGGCAACCTATTGGCAACTCAATTCATTTTTGTCCAGAAAAAATATAAAATTAAACCAATTCAAAATCGGAAAAATATTTTTTCTCTCTCAAAAAGAGAGACGTCAAACTTCATATAAAAAAAATTGCTGGAACAAATTTTTTGTTAAGAACGAATGGGTGAATCCACCTTCAAAAAAACATCTTTGTTTTATTCCATTTCAAAGTTCTATTCATTTAAAAAACACAGGACCATGATTTTCAAAATAAATTTGCACAATTTGGAAGCGTTGTTCAGGCGTCAGTATATTCATGTTGAAATGCCAAACCAAACTAAACATAATACCATGTTCAGACGGGCACTGAAATTCGTGTTTCGCTCTCTCATTCGTGATTCGCACCCCATTCATGATTGAATGAACCTGTTTCGCCATACAAAATTTTGAGAGCGTAACATCTTGTTTTATGCTTGGTTTTCACTATGTCAGTTTTGTTGTCAAATTGTCTAAATTGTTATGAAATTACCAACAATTTTTTTGTTGTCAAATTGTCTAAATTGTTATGAAATTACCAACAATAACAATAACAAATTATCGCTAGTTTATCTGAACTAGCTGCCAAAGTAAAATTTAAACAAAAAACTAAAAAGTTAAAAATAAGAATTGTGAAAAATAATAAAAGTGAAAATAAATAAATATACATATAAATAAATAATAAAAGTGGAAAAAAGTACAGTAGAATGGAGACTACTACTTATGTTTTCATGTACATAAAAAAGAACTCTCAAAATGAAACACGAATATACCGTGTGAATGGGATGATTCACAATCGTAATTCCTTAAACGAAACAAGTGTTTCTGAACATATTAATCATCACTTGACAGCTGACAAAATGGCCAGTTAAGTTAAAAAGTATTGCCAACTTCTATACATATAAAAAACACCCTATATAATGTTTGATAAAGTTTACATTTTAAAATGATTTTTTACGACTAAAAAACACCAAAAATTTGCAAAAACTGCGATTATTGCAAGAACGAGTTATAATTTTTATTTAAAAAAATTCTTAAAAAATTATTCACACAGCCCCACAGTCTCTTTGCAAAAACAAAAAAAAAACAAAAAGAATAATGTTGATGTGGTTTCTTTGGTAATGATGTTGTTGACAAGCGTTTTTTTATATTTATTTTTTACTTTATCATGAATAAATGAATGAATTTCCTTTTTGCTGTATGCAGGTGTAACAGTTCACGCGCTTTCCTTTAGCGGTTAAATTGTCACCGATAATAGGCGGAAAATCGACATAAAACTCTTTTTTATGACCCAAACAGAAACAGAAAGAACAAAAAATAGCTTGTACATAAATGTCAGTTGTATTTATATTCGTGTTTTTAATATTTAATGATAACATTTTATTGATAAATCATTTAAATGGAAAAGAGTTTTTACTACAGTTTAAGTATAAAGAAATGGCAAATGTTGATTAAATGGTGAGTAGTGGAGGGGGGAGGGGGGCTGTGTGGGTAGGTTTAAAAAAAAGATCATTGAAATAAGAAATGTATTCCAAACTAAATTGTACTTGTTCTTGAAACAAGTTTTTAAAGCACAATAGCTCAAAATGTTCTTTTAATGTAATTTAGAAATGTTTCAAGTTAAGTTGTCCAGCATTTGGTCTTATAACTTTTATCCTACTGATTCGATTTGAAAGATTTTCAATAGCCAGCAGCCTAGTAGCTTCACAAACATTATGCAAAATAATTGATTTATGTTGGTAACGTGCGTTATATGTAAGACGGGTTGCAACACACAGATGTACATAAGCAGATTATGTTTAAAAATTCATAAATACTTTACTACTCAGGAAACAACATTGCCATATTTCAGTGTCGTACTTTAGATGTGAGAGTGCTTGACTTGCATTGCTTACAAAATTTGACGGTAAAACTAGTTAAGAAAAAGTTACAACACTAATGTAATAATTTGCATTGTATTTCCTTTATTTTTTATTTAGTTTTTACATGACTTGTTTTCTCTATTTAACCACACATTATTTACACTTTTAATAGAGGAAGCAACACATGTCGTATAAGTAACGTCTAAATAAATCAGGGGAAAAAAGTAACAAATACTGTAAGCACTTACTTAATTTAAAGTACAGATGATGATTTAACTTATTAAACTTTTCATTTGGCTGTTAAATTTATACCTGTATTAAAATGAAAACTAAATTCTTAATGAAAACTTTATTAAACTCATTACAAAACATGCAGTTGGCTGCATTAAAACGCTAAACTCTTGCATATGTAATAAGTAACACAAAGACTTTGTGTTTTAAAAAATGTGGAAAAATACCTGCTTGTGGATTTGTAAAGAAAATATAAGGATTAACGAAATTTTTGTTATTTAACATTTTATTACAAACTCTAAGATTTCTGCTCATTATTTCAAACTCAACGTGTTGATAATATGCCAACTCAGCACTGACAATTTAAAGTGTGTTGGTGGTGTTGATGACACTGTGGTGTCTTGCTTGAATCTTCTTAATGAACTCATTAATAGTTCTTAACAAAAAAGAAATAATTAAAACTGAATTTTACTTGTGACTTTTTGAATAAATTTTTAAATTAGAGTCGTAAAATGTGTAGTGCAGTAAAATATTTATTATTGCTAAAATAGAGATTTAAAGGTTATAATTTTACATGATATTTAATGCAAGGTAGGAGCTGGGTATTAGGAAAGAGAAGATTTGCTTTAATTAGTAAAGAATGAATTGAAATTTGTAGTTTTATGCTAAATATCACAAACTTATTTTAGTAATACGAGCAATTCTATTCCTTGAATTAAATAGTTTTCCTCAAGGCCTTCAAAATAGTGGTTTACAACTGTAATTGCTTCTTTATTTGAGGTAAAACTCTTGCCAGCTAGTAATATTTTTAGATTTGGGAACAGGTAAAAGTCACTGGGAGCTAAATCAGGAGAATAAGATGAGTATTTAAGCAACTCGTACTTTAATTCGTTGATTTTAGCTATTGTTAAAACACCCTTGTGCGGTGGTGGGTTGTCTTGATAAAAACAAATAAGAAAGTATAATCGGTCAAACCCGACCATATAACACCCTACACCCAGCATATCAATAAAACAGTTTTTCAGAAATGGGCGCTATATGGGAGATATTACCTTTTATGGACCGATGATCAAAAAATTTAGTGCCATGACTTCCGTAAATATAAATATTACGTTTGTGATACTTTGTCTCGATATAAATACTTTTAACAGATTTATGGAGGTTAAAGTGAATTACGAAGAGGGTCTTATATGGGAGTTTTAACTAATTATGGACCGACCATTATAAAATTAGGTGTCATCATTTCTGTACATATGAATCTAATTTTTGTTAAATTTTATTCGGATAACAACATTTTTTAGAAATTTATGGTCGTTAAAGTGATTTTCGGAAGTGAGCTTTATGGACCGATCATCATGAAATTCTATTACATTACATTGATATATACAAAACAGATTTGTGTTCAATATTATTTGGATATCAACATTTTTAAAAGAGTTCTGCTCTTTAAAGTGATTTTCGGAAGTGGGACCTATATGGGAGCTACGACTAATTATGGACCGATCTTTACAATTATTATTTGTAGATGTGATTTAGCTTCATTTATTACTTATATGTTATGTAATTTGTTTGGATACTTTCATAATTCAAACATTTATGATCGTTAAACTCCTATTTCGGGAGGACATTTATATGGAGCCAGATGAAATAATGGACCGACTTTCACCAGTTTCAATCCCATCCGTTCTTGTGCCGAAAAATATCACTTACCAAATTTTATTGAAATATCTTCAAAATTGTGGCCTGTACTCTGCGCACAAGCTTTACATGGGCAGCGAAATGACATATTATTTTTGTCAATCTAACATTTCAAGGAAATGATCGGTTTTCAAATAAAATCGAAAATTTAAAACGAACGTTTTATGTAAGATGTGATCAAAATCGAACGGTTTTATTTTTCATTTTTTTTTTCAAATTGTTTCAAGTGAAAATAACAACTTTTGTTAAAAAAGTAAAGTTGTTTTTAATAGTCACAACGAACAAGATTGAGGGATGCTTCAGACCCATTCAATATGCAAGAAACTAGGCTCAAAGAATATTTTCCTAACAACAAGGTCGGTTTTATTTGGATTCTCTAAATCTTTGAAAAGTGGACCAAGCTTATTTAACTTCTGAGCGAAAGCTTGCCAAAGCCTTTCCACTTCAACTCTATCACCTTTAATATTTTGTTTTGCCAGTTGTGGGTGTTTTTCCATAAAGGCTACCATGGAATATTCCTGAGAAGTATTTGAAACTTTACAGGAGAAGGTAAAAACATAATAGAAACTGTAATATTAAACATGTAACTTTTTTTGTACAACTGCTTATAAAAGCGTTATTTTTTACACTATTGCAATCAATTTTTGTGAGAAGGTGTATTTGCGTTAAATGCATTGGAATCGCAAAAGAAACAAATTTCGAAAAAATAGCGAGTTAGAGCCTTGCTACATGAGACCAACGATATGTATGTACATATTTTAAAGTGTTTACTTACATTTCCGTTTAAATATTTTAAAAATATTTGAAATTTGAGCTTAAATTTTCTGTTTTCTTTAAAGCGTGCACAATTATCTTCTCTGTTTAAAAACAGTTTAAACAGTGAATTTTTGTTTGTCATCACATTCTTTTCAGCTTGCATTTTAATAGAAACAAATGGAAAATGAAATCGTAATCGAATTGAAAACAAAACGAAAGAAAATAAGTGTTGCCATCGTTTTCGTTTTCAGTTCGCTTTTGGAACGATATCGATTTCCATCACATACCTGAATGTTATTATTTTTATTTAACATAAGCCACATTTTTGCAATAAATATATTTTTAATATAAATAAACCGATTTAATTTAATATGAAACAAAAATTTCGAAAATCCCGATACTTATGAAATACCGAATCCCGGGATTTGAAAAATCCCTATTTGGATAATTATGAAAGAATTTTGAGAAATAATAGTGATAATAGATTTTTGTCCTTTTGGCTCTAGGGCCTCTATTGACGAAGAAAATTTACCATATTTTCAAGAAAAACAAAAAAAAAATTTAAAAGTAATATTGATTAATAATGATTTTTTGGCAACTTTCTTTTTGGCAAGAGTGGTGTGAATTATGGGCCGGTGGCGATATGTAAGAGAGAGTATGCCAAAATTGGACCCAGCGTATAAACCATTTGAGGCGTAACCATAATCAACATTTACGCGAAATCATCTTTAAACATTGAATTATATAGATCGTTCTATCGATTGAAATAAAGTTTTCATTTCTCTACATTTTATGAGTTTCTTTTTAAATCGAATCCGAAACCTCTTTAAAAAATCACTCTTGACAACTGAGAAAGTGCATAAATGTTATTAAAATCTATGTTCTTTTTATATGTTATCAGTTGCGAAATAGTCATGTTAGAAATTCAAATTTACTACTAATATCGTTTAAAGCTTCAACTGAAACTTCTTTTAAAGCAAATAACATTTCCTTTTAATTACTAAACTTAAATTATAAACATATAATTTATAGTTAGCACAACATTACGCGGCTAACCTTTCATAAACATCAACATATTTATCTTTGTGTCTCCAACTCTTTTTTTATGTTATGTCTACAGGAGACATGTTAAATTTGTTGCGTTTATAATTAGAAACACTTGCACATAATTATGTTATAAGAATATAAGAGATTGTAATACAATACAAAACGAAATGAACATAAAACACAAAAACCTAGCCGATGTTTTATAAGAATTTAGATCATGTAACACTTTATGTGCAACTTACAGCTGACATCTACTGAAAGTTGTACCTTACTGTGTGTGTGTGTGTGTGCGGGATTAAAAAAGGAACAATAATTTCTCTGGCTGTTGAATTCTCATATCCGTTAGTAGAATGGGTTTTCATTTTGCTTTGGTGTTGTCTTTTCTATATACATACATACTTTTTTTCCTTCTTTTTCTAGTAATTTTTCGTGAATGTCGTTTATCCGAAATGCTAGCAGGCTATACACCTGTTGATACAGGCAGTTGGCTGAGTATAATAAACAGCAGCTCCAAAAAAAAAATTATTATTAAATAAACAAAATCATAAACACAGTGTTGCTGAACATGAACGGCACGAGTTGGTAAACATGTAGAGATTGCGGCACTATGGGTTGGATTATAATATATTATAAATATAATGAATGGGTATATAATAAATGGATGTGTTTACACGTAGTTGCGCATCTTATTCTATTCTCAAGTCGTCAATTTTGTGTTATGATCCTTCTAACATTTTGCTCTTTCTTTCTCTGTTGTAGTAATACCAGCTGTTAAATGTGATTTTGTATATTTAATTTATAATTTTTGAGAACTTGTTTGATATTCTTCTTGTTTATAGGTTAATAACCGATTAAATATACGGCAAGTGCCGGCAACTTGTATACACAAACGAAACGTTTGTTTGAAAACAAATTTAGTAGTCAAAACGAATCAATTTTGTCTCTATGTAATTCTTTTTTAACATTAAATTTTTCATTGCCATGAAAATTTTATTCCATAGTGCAAGCAAACGGAAAACATGTCCATTCCTCTCTTTTCCCCTGTAATGTACACAGAGTTGGATGACAAAATAAGCGAATACCAGCAGCATTAATATTTAGCAAACAACAACAAAACTAAATAAAATAACACAAGCTGCTAGTATTAGTGTAAATTCTTTAAGAATAGATTAAAAATTATTTTTCAAATAACCATTTCCAGACAATAAACAGATAATAAGGTGACGTCGTGGTGAAAATATATTTTGCAGAAAACAAGGGACAATTAACACTGCAACACATAGTCATACTTACACCTACACTCTCTTAAATAAATACTTAACCCTGTAATAGTTAGAGGAAAAAATTAAATACAAACCAAAGGTTTTAAGCTGCATGGTCATATTTTCTTTTTCACAATTGTATGGCAAATTTTCAAAACTTTATGTTCCTCAGAACTATACAATTTAATAAGTAGTAGTATTTTTGTTGAACTGTTAATAATTCAATTTTGATATTTTCTATTAGTTATGTTACATATGTAAATTCAACCAACAACCCAGGTTCGAATCCCAGTCAAAAATTATCAAAAATAAAAAAATTTTTCAAGTTGTTAAACAATTCCTTCTTCAGTAAAAATAATTTAATGAAAATTAAATTCAATGAACTTAAGCCTAACTAATAGAAAATATCAAAATTGAACAATTTAATAAGTTTAAATAGATAAGTGTAATTTGTAAAGCTTTTTGAAATTTCTCTTGTGCAAAGTTAATAATGAAAAGAGTAATTTGCAAAGATTTTGCAAATAATTATGCTGTTTCGTTTCACAAGAAACAGTAAGTTCTATTTTAACAAGCAAATCTTGATAAGTATGTCAAATCATTTTTTTATAACTACATGGTTATGGTAAACAAAATCTAAGCGCAACATACATATTCTGATAAGATTTATGATTGTAGTCAAAACATATTGTGATGAATAGTGGTATCATGAAATATCATATTACGATTAATTATATCGTAATATTTCATCATATTATAACCTACTATAATCATAAAATTGTCATAAATGATCATATTATGACCCAAGGTAACCATATTATTATTTAAGTATCATATTATGTTCTAAATTAATCATATTATGATCTAAAGTAATGATATTATGTTATATAATAATCACATTATGATACAAAGTAATCATATTATGATCTAAAGAAATCATATTATGATAGTACTTAATCATAATATGTTAAATTAATATTATTATATTTTACTGATTTTATAAGTATCATGCAAAGTAATGCAGTTGAAACATTGTTTATAATGAAGACACAAATATTTTAGTATTTTTTATGGCTTATTATTTATATTTTCTTTTTTATATAAAAATACATTTAAAACTAGTTTATATTCTAACGATTTAACGTCAATAAAAAAATAATTCTTCTTATTTTCTCATTACATTTACTTTCATTTATGTTTAATATAATTATATTTTGTGATATTTAAGATTATTTCTTTTATATGCACTTTATTGAGGTATTTTACATATTCTGACATTTCTGTATTTTGTAGTTTTGTCAGCTGAAAATCAACTGCTACTGTGCTTGCATTGGAAATGATTGCCGGTACCATGAATTTTTGCCATGCAAAACCAACAATTTGCAGGGCCATTCATAGAGTTGTCGACTTTATAATAGACAATGCGGTGGCCCGACGACGTCGGTGGTATTGCTCAAAAGTGTTTTTTTTTATGTTGGGTGGATTCCCTTATGTTTAAGGCTGCGCGGATGGCACGAGGTAGGATATGGGACCGGCATGGAAACCACTCATTAATTGTAATGATGATATACCAGACTACACATGTTACATTGTAACAAGCGTATTACGCAATTCGGTTGTAAGTCAAAGATTTAGCAATGGATGAACACCATTTCCGGATGCTGTATGCTTAAGGATTGAAAAACTTGTTGAAGCCACCATTAAACCGAAATACCGATAACCCTGCTGAAGGGGATTTCAATCGTTGCCACAAAAAACACGACGCATAATTGAACATGGTTTTGCATTCTTAAAGAAACATTAATTCTTAATTTCTTAAAAAATTGATAATTCAATTTTCTAAATATTTACAATAGTTTTACAAAAAAAAACACCTATTTTTATTTGCTAGTTTTCAAAGCTTTGCTTTTTCCAATTTTATTTTGCGGTCCATTTTATATATTTTACACTGCAAAGAGAAAAGTGATAAGACGGGAATGCAAAGATGATTAAATGCTTTGTGGAACACTTTGCACACTCACTTTGCAGGAAAGCGCAAATACTTTACAAAGAACGCATAGACTGAGCAAAAATTTTCTTGATGCAAAATGAGACAAAAAGAATATTGTGAAACAGAAACAATTATCTCTTTGCAAAAAGATGCAAATTGATAAGTTGATAAATTGTTTGTGGAATAGGAAATAGGTTTAAATTTGTTTAAAATTTTGTCACCAATTTATAAGAATAATATTACTAGGTCTACATTTTAACATTAACGATTTTTTTCTTAACAATAAAAGAAAATAGCTGGTTATAACTAAGACATGCTTAACCATTAAAGGGTTAACAAAAGTTTATGTTGACTAAACAAAATACTAAGAAAAAAGACGTTTAACAACAAAGCGAAAAAAAATTATAATATTGTTGGACAAAAGTGGGAAAAATTATTATTATTTTTACATCTTACGACCAACCAGGAAGCAAACAAAAAAAAAAAAACAATCTCTCCTTTTCAACCCTTTTTCTGAAACAACATTTCGTTTGCTTCAGCCATTATTTGTTGCATTATCTTAGTATAAATGTTTGTTTGAAAAAGTGAGAAATTGTAAAACAAGTATTTTTTCCGTCAAAGATTATGTTAAATTACTTATGGCTAATTTAAGTTTATTATTTTTTCATTAGCCTTCAAGAACTTCTGACACTGTGGTGTCATTGTAAAGCCTTTGAAATATTATTTAAGCATGAAATAATTATTGTTTAAGGTTAAGGGCAATTGTTGGCTACTGGTTTTAAATTGGGTTTTAATGTGTAAACTAAAAAAATATAAAATTATTAATCAAAGTCTTATATAAGAACCAAAAATATAATGTGTCACTTAAATGAACTTAAAAAGGATGGAATTACAAGGCTTCCATGAAGGTCACATCGATTTACAACTGAAGTTGCAACTTTTTATAGTCGTAGGATCCAAATTATAACAATCAAGTTTCTGAGTTAAAATGAGCCAATCTTTATAATCGTTTACACAAGCGTTAATTTAAACTTAATGAAACAAAATTTGACTAGAAATAGTTCAAGTGATTAAGATTTTCTTTAAGTCTAAAAAAAAGTTATTTTAAACTTTAATTTCTGTCTCTGTTTGAACCCTAAACTTATTTATTTAACAATAATAAATATATAATAGTGTCAAATATATTTATTAAACAATCATTATGACAAATCCTTTGGGCCACACATTATTATAAATAAAAAAAAGAATTAAATAATTTCCCCTTAACGTTCATATTTAATTGGTTTTGAAAATGTTGAGCCTGCAGCTAAAAATCCCTTATAATTTTGCCTGCTATTGCTCCAAGAACTTTAAGCTGAAACAGAAAAATTCATTGGAAAAAAGAAAAACTTATTTTGGGGCACTAGAAAACTAAAGGCAAAAAATAATAATAATAAAACAGTATGTAAAAATAAGCCTACAGTTCAAAAAAAAAAATAAATAGAACAATAAAATGCCGCAACTAAGAGAAATCCTCTGCATGATGGGAAAAATATTAGAAAACTACAACAAAAAAGCATCAGCCAGCCAAAAGAATTATAAAAATAACAAAATTATGTTTATATAAACACTCATACTAACCGACATCATATGTTGCAAAATTGTCTCGAAACTTTAAGAGAAATTAATAAACACTCAAACTCATGTAACTCGTGCAACAGTTTACTATAAGAAATCTTAATAAAAAGTTTGATGTTTGTAGGGAGGCTTGCTTTTTGTGTAAATAAAGTTACAAATTATGAGATCTAATAACAGAAATATTTCGAAGAAGGTATGTTTGTCTTTCATTTGTGGTTTATGGATCCAATACTTAATTAATAAAAATATATTTCGCTTTATTATTGTGTTTTCTTAATACTAGTTAAATTTGTTTAGTGATAAATTAATATTGGTATCTTATTATCAATTAGTTTGCTGGTAGTAAGATGTAGTACAAACAGCAAGAAGTTAGATTTGTTGTTATACCCTACACCACCATAGTGAAGAGGGTATATTGGATTTGTGCTGATGTTTGTTACGCCCAGAAATATTGGTCTAACACCCACCTTAAAGTATACCAACCGACTCAGAACCACTGTTTGAGTCGATTTAACGATATCCGTCCGTCCGTCCGTCCGGCTGTTCATGTAAAGTACAGGTCGCAATTTTGAAGATATTGCGATAAAATTTGGTACGTGACTCGGCCCAAGGATAGATGGGATTAAAACTGGTGGAAATCGGTCCCTTATTTCACGTGGCCCGCATACAAATGTCCTCCAGAAATTGTGGTTTACCGATCATAAATGTTTGAATTATGCAAGTATCCAAACAAATTTCATTACAAATGAGTGGTAAATAAGACCCACTTCCGAAAATCACTTTAAAGAGCATAACTCTCTCAAAAATGTTGGTATCCAAATAATATTGAACGAAAATATATTTTATATGTCTAAAAATAATACGGTACAATTTTATTATGATCGGTCCATAATTAATCGTAGCTCCCATATAAGCCCCTCTCCGTAATTCACTTTTTTTATTTCTTTATTTATTGGTATTTGTATTGTGCCATTCACAAGAACATAGGTCTTATTTTTCAGTATGGAAGTGATTAATAGAAAGATTAAAAAAGTATATTTTAAATTTAACAATAATTAAAATTATAATTTAAATAGAAATTAAAAATAAAGATAAGTTTATATTAAATATATACAGCGAAAACAAAGAAGTGCCACTGAGACATTAGAGTTTTATATGCCAGAGTTCTTATTCTTCTGCCTCTACAGTTATGCGCAAAAGATAGTTTGCAGAAAAGCTGATCAGGTTGCTGGGTATAAACAATTTTGTGCACAAAGACCAAAACTCTAAAGTTTAGTAGGTTTTCAAAAGTTAATCCGTACAACAATGAAGAGAACATGGATACACCATAGCGTCTTTTTAGACCATATACTGGGTGGTTAAATTGTAAGGGCTGATGTTGCATATGAACCACACCTAAACGCCAAGCTTTTTTCCGAATTTTATTCGACATTTCTCTATTTCAGACTTACTCAATTTGAACCATGGAGAGATACACAATCCAACAACGTGTTAAAGTTATCCAGACTTATTATAAAAATGGGCATTCAAATCAAAATGCATATCGTGCACTTCGTGATTTTTTTGGTCAATTTGATCGTCCAAATGTGCGTACAATCGCAAAAATCGTGGAAAAATTCGAGCAAACCGGGTCTGTAGAAGATGTGAGAACACCTTTTCTTTTTTCTTTGGGGTTATTTGAAAGAAAAGATGTACGTCGATAAGCCAGCAACAATTCAAGAGCTAAAGGATGAGATAATTCGGCACATTAACGGCATAGAACCTCCATTATGCCTCAGGGTCATCGAAAATTTGGACCATCGGATGGAGGTGTGCCACCGTGGTCGCGTTGCCCATTTGGCCGATATTTTGTTCCATGCAGAATTGATTAATACCAATATATCATAATAAAATAAAATTACAATAATTTCCTAAATAGTTTGTGTTTTATTCAAAATCAACATCGGCCCTTGAAATTTAACCACCCTTTACATAGCGTATGATGCTATTATAGACAACATTTAATTTCCTTTTACTAACAGTATCACACCCAGCGCAAAGCTCACATCCGTAAAGTAAAATAGGTATTAGATAAATTTTGGCCAGGAGCACTCTAATCTTAAGAGGTGTGCAGTACTGGGTAGGCCAAATTGTTCTTAACATACTGAAAGTACGACCGATTTCACGACCTCAATATTTTGATTATTAATTGCAACATAGGATATAATATTGAAATGTGATAATCGTTTTTGAATAACGATTCATTTAGATTTTTTCGGATTTATGCTTTGGCCATTAGCTGAAGCCCACGCATTAATACGAAGCAATTCTTGATTTATGGACGAAGTGCACTGGTCAACCATCTCATAGTTACAACTGGTATAAAGTTGGACATCATCCGCATCCAATCTTTCTGTTGTCCAATACTTCAATTCAGCTTCAATCATAATTGTTTATATTATTTAGCTTTAATTGAAGATCAGTTTTAATCCAGTTTTAGTTTTAATCGTAGAGCGTAACCACATTTTTAGCACAAATTTGTTAGACGCTATTTGATCTTACAAGTGTTTACTAACATCAAACTGCATTAACAAAAATAAAACTTAGCCCCTGTTCAGCGATCTCGCTTAGATAAGACTTAAGACACAAACTTGATTGTGGAATAAACAAACTTGATGGAGAAAAAAATAGATACGATAAAAAGTTTGTGTCTTAAGTCTTATCTAAGCGAACGTTATCGTTCGAGATCGCTGAACAGGCTATTAATTTGTTTGTGTGACTTATTCTAAATAAAACAAGTTTTTTAAATAAATAAAAGAATTTAAATATATTTTACGTACTGGTTAGTTACATCCTTCTCGTTAAATATTTGTTATGTATGACCGTAATTTAAGTCATTTAAACGTATGTATGTCTTTTAGAGCCCTATTATAACATAAATTGTAAAATAATATATATATCATATCTGCAATAAATATTGACAGAATATTTAAAACTTCTGGCGTCCACAATTTAGCCGAACTTTTTATACTAACTAAGAAGGACAAGAAATATTCTGATGCCAGGGTTAATTTGCCTGTAATAGTTTGAAATATTTTTATTTGGTCTACATGTATCTTATTTATTATTTAAACAGTGTGTATTTGATTTTAATAATTTTAGTTTCAAATGTAGATCATTAGATTATTTTCACATTGAAATCACACATGAAGGGCGATTCTACTCTAGACAACTTTTAACATCAATTTTCAAATCCCACTATTTGATACTTTTTTTGATGCAAATTAAAAGTAAAATATCTATGTATATTTTATAATAATATATTTTTTTAAACGTAAGCTTAAATATAAATTTGTTGTGCACTTCGAAGCATTAAGATTCATAGATTTGGCGCGAACAGAAAATTCATTCATGTTGCAACCGTCATAGCTTAAAGAGCAAATTTCTTATTATTGGATTATATTTCTCTACGATGTTTGATTTGATAATCATCGTCTGATATCTCATCTTTCACAATAAAAAAAAATAATACAATAAAAGTTTAAAAATTAACAGAGTTTTGTGTTTTTGTGGTATGATCTTATGAAAGTTGGCCAATTTGGTTGCACCCGTCATGCACTTTAATGCTCTCTCGTGGCTATTTGGTGGTTTCATATAAATTCTTGTAAATAGATAACAATAGTATATAGAAAAATATTACCCCTTCTAGAAATGACTTCATTGAAAATGTGTTTCTTTCTATTAGTAAAAAACGTTTAAAGCGTCTAAATGTTGCTCCCGTCAGAATAGAATCGCACTGAAGTCTTTTGTTTGTTTGAGTTTACGTAGAAAAAGTTTTGACTCTATTTTTTTCAACTTTTTTAATTGTAAACATTTCAAATCGTCACTTTTATATTTTTGAAAAAAAAAATATTTTAAAAACTTTGTTTAGAAATTATGTATTGAAGTTTCTTTCGTTATCTAAAACTCAGCTAATTTCTTTATATGTTTTATGATGCCTACGTATTAGTAATATTAGTTGTAATAAATGTTAATCATACTCTGATATAACTTACACTTTACGAGTACATATAACAAATTAATATTCTTTGTAAACAGCAAACGAAACAAAATTATCAGTATTTAGGTATTAGCATTGATTCAGTTTATTGGAATATTTTGAACGATGACAAGAGCCACCTACCCTAAATAGATGTAATTAAAATAGTATGAGCAGCACAAGCACCTTACCTTAGTAATAAACGAAACCTAACTTATTTATATTTTAGTAATTATTGAAGCTTAAGGTATTTTTCTAAATAATTTTATTCTATTTTCTTCGACCTTTTTGTATGATTTTTTTATGAAATAATTTTTAAGCTTGAGATCACTCTTTGTTTTTTATAAAAGATTTTTTATTTTTTACTCGATATTTCGATTAAGGTCTTTTTTTTTAATTAATTTCTTTTTTAAAAAAAATTAAATTTCTATTTCAATATTTCGCTACGTGTAAACAATTTCTTCCTGAAGAAGCAGCAATATTGAAAATAAAAATTTAAAATTTTTTAAAAATGAAATTAATTAATTACTAAAATATAAATAAGGGCTATGCGACAAAATATTAAAGGTAGATTTATAATTATTTGACGGAAATTGGCAATTTTTTAAAAATAATAAAACAATGGTTAATATTTTAATTTTTTGTCCAACCCCATTAACATTTGTTATTATTTTCTTAGAGTTTTGATGCCTTAGAATTCGGCTTAGAATTGAGTAGTGAAGAAATTGCTGTTATCTTTTTATAAATAGAAAATAAATTGAATAAGTTACTGTTCTATTGAATATTTTAATTATATGACCAACACTGTGAACTAGTCTAAATGTATAACTAGTGTCAAAGAATTAATTCATAGAAACACAATAGCCAGGTTCCTGATGTAGCGGCAATTATCACCAGTTCCAAGACCCCAGCAAAAACTTTACTTACATTCTTAATTTTAATGACTTCCAGGGGCCAAATTACCGCATTCGTGATCGAATGAGCTATCGTATCGAAAAATGATTTCGATATCGAAATTATGATAAAATGTACTAAATTTCTTGCTCGATATCGAATGTCATAATCTCAAATAAGAAAATTACGATCAATTTTACTCGATATCGAATGCGGTAATTTGGCCCCAGTATACATTATTTCGTAGCTTTATTCGCATATATATATATCTTAAAGAGGTCATAATTAAAAATCCAAAAAATTTACTTCAAATAAATAGATTTAAAGAAGTTAGTCTGCTTTCACACGTTTCAATTCTGACTCTTCGAGGCAAGTACTTTTGAATGAGACGGGAAAAAGAGTTTAAAAGGGGTACATACTTGGCGGTACTAGTAAATTTTCTTACTTCCTTTTGTTTTCTTCTTTTATTTTCTCCATCTTATTCTGTGTGCAGTTGTTTGCATGAAAAAGTACAAACTTGATGGTAAAGAGTACGAAAATTTTAGATACGTGTGTAAACGAAATAAAAAAGAAACGTATGAAACAGCACTTATTATATGATCTTAAGCCTTTATTAATATCTATTTTTCAATAAGTTTCCTTAATATTTATTAAGTTTGTTTATTTATTTTTTACCATCTTGTTGTAATCAGTCTACAACTATATATTTTAAACAGCTTTTAAGTATAAAAGTAAGTTATTAATTTTTTGGTTAATAGTGGCAAAAAATTTTGGAAAATGTCAAACAAAAAGTAGAATTTTTTCTAGTAGATTTGTAACTAGTCTGGTCGACAATTTCCTCTTATATTTTAACTTAATTTGTATGTAGTTTTTGCTGGGACTGTTAAACTGACACACCTTCTGTAACTAGTTATTGTAGAATAAATTCTAAATATGCTACTGAGATGAAATAATAATTTTACACAAAATTTTAATAATTTTGATAAAATTTGATTTAAATATAATAATCTTTAGTGATGTATGAAATTTATGTAGGAAATGCAAAATTCTAATTTGTAGTTTGATTGTTGCATTAAAAAGCAACAATATCAAGGCATTTTAGTGGGAAAAAGTTTGATTGTTGCATTGAAAAGCAACAATATCAAGGCATTTCAGTGGGAAAAACTTTAAACTATTGAATAATATTTGACAATCAAATCAATATATTGCCACAAATTTCAATATTTCTTTGTCTTAATTTAACTTTGTCATTTCACCATTAAACATAGAGCATGATTTTAATTTCATTTATAACCATTCACGATTTGGGGAAACTAAGTTAAATTAATACAATTTTGATATAAAACTCAAATGGTTAGTTATTTATACAAAAAGCTGTTTTGGTTTTGTTTTCATTTCCATAACAATTAAGAATATACTGTGCTGGGTCCAGTGTTCAATGAGTCCAAAAACGTGGTCTACAGTCTACTTTATTGCGTCATATTGCAATTACTTTTGTTGAGTTGCTTAAATTCTTTGATAATATTTAAGTATTTACCATTAAACATTTTAGGTTTTAATTTTAAATATCATTTATGTTAAATGATATTCTCTAAAGCCTAAAGTATCTTTAGATTTTAGTTTATTATTTGTAGTTTTTTGCAACACTTTTTAAAATTTCTTGTGCAAGTAACCGTCGGCATCATTTTTGAATATTTAAGACAACTGTATTGCAAAAACTTACTCCAAAATTCACTTGTTTGTAATTTCGTCGTTATATTGTAATTCCAAATAGGGAATTTAAATTATTTTTTTTTTTACTAAAACACTTTCAAAATTACTTCTTTGAATTATTGCAATTAGCCACAGTTTCTTGTTTTATCAAAAAATGTTTCGGTATTTTTTAGCAAAAATTAATAACTTTTTTTACAAAATTATTTTTATCCTCTTGTTCAGATGCTGGCAAAGATGCTTCCAACGCTTTGCGTTTAGTTGTGCACAGGTCAAATGTCGCTTAACTTTTGCTAAGTAACTGTTGACATCCGTTGCTCTTATATGGACGACGCATTTAGCAACGTGCTTGCTTCTTTTTGCTGTTTTGTTTTTGCTGTGTTTGTCTGTTGGTGGTAATATTGGTGGCAGCAGCTGTCGCTACTGCAGCTAGTGTTACTTTTGTGTGTGATAAAAACAAAAAACAAAAAAATGTTGAAACACTGTTGCTGTTATCATCACTGGCACCCACAATAAAACAACAACAGCATTAGAACAACATCATCCTTACTCGTGGTCTATACGCATATCAGTGTTTTCTTTTTATTTTTTATTTTTATTTTTTGTCATCGTAAGCAACAAGTGGGAACAGTTTTAAATGTTGTTCGTTTGTTGCGTTGGAAAACTAAGTGTAATACAGAGTGTGATGATAACACGAGTGTGTTTCACCCCAAATAACCACCCTCTATGCAAGATATTACGATTAGTGTTTACTAATCGCATTTTAACGAGCATTGTTATTTACACACCCAAACAAACCAACATTTTCTTATGAGAATGGTGACAACTGTGTTGAATTTCATACTACAGTGAGAACACACACTTTGTTAATGTGGTGAATATCGAAAAGTACTGAGATGACTAATTTGGCGGGAAATTAAATGTAGACTAAAGAAGCTAAAACATTTATAAATATAAAAATAATAAATATAAATTTATTGTGAACTTAATTTTATTAAAAAAATAATTACAGCTGTTGACAATTAATTGGAAATGCTCTTTTTATATTACTGCTTAATGAGATTTATTAAAAAAAAAATTAAATTTCATCATTGGATTTTCTGTTGTATTACACAGTACAACACATGATTTCGGGACTCAATTCTGATAATTGTTTATGAAAGTAGCCCCAAAAAGAAGAACTTCTGCGTCATTCGTTTGGTCATGTTACATCAAATAATAGTTTTAAAATTAATTTGAAGTTAGTAAGTATCGTATAGGGAATTTGTCACGTTTTAGGTTTTTTTATTTGTCATAACTCGAGAACCACTAGTCCGAATAAGCTAAAATAAATTTAAAAAAATTAAGAATTACAATTTCTTTAATCTGTTCATACAACGTTTTGCAATTATAAATAAATCTATGAAGAAACAAACTATTTTCTGCCTAAACAATTTATTTTTTTTTAATTCATAAAACATCCAAAACGGTAAAAAATGGCAAGTCCTATTACTTTTACGTAAAGCCGTATAACCTATGAACAAAATGAGACATAAATCATGAATATCAATGAACGCGTTTCGCTTTTATTCACAATGAATTTCAAAAATTTGCTCGAGATATGCACAAAATTCTTTGGAAAAACATTGATTATGTTCGAATCCTCTAGCCTTCTATGCGAAAAAATCTATTTGAATTTATAACAGGTCATATATATTCCACATACGAGGTCTGATCAAAAAAATAACCGTTGTTTTCAAATATCGTGAGTTACGTATGTCCGATTTTCGCATTTTTTTTTCTGTTATGTTGGTACACATGTCTGTTTTATATGTTGGTAATATCAGCCATTTTAGATTGTCAGATTAGATAAAAAGGTTAGTAATGTTTGGTGTGCTCTTCGATTTTTTACTATTCGAAAAAATGTATCAAAGAAACTGTATTAAGTTTTGTGTAAAAATTAAATGAAATGCGCAAGGACATTTGAAATGTTGACTGTGACGTTTGGCGAGTCTACTATGAGCAGAACACAAGTTCAATTGTGATATAACCGGTTTAAGGAAGGCCGAGAAAATGTCAATGACTTCTTGTGCTGGTCGACCGAGCACAACAACAACCGATGAAAACATTGAAGCAGTGAAGGAAATGACTTTGGATAATCGTCGAATCACTATCAGAGAGGTTGCTGATGATGTTGGCATATCATTCAGCGATTAATAGTAAAAGTAATAATAGTAAAAGCCTCAAAATTTAACTCACAATAGCTATTTGAAACTGAGGAATTGGTAAAAAGGTCTAAATTCAGTACATATTTTAGTTATTTTTGTTTTCTATTTTAAGTACTTCTATTTGAAATTTTTCAATAAAATTTGTTAGGGCTCCACTGGGACTCTAAGCCCAGTTGTTCGTTTAAAATGTTAATTTTATTTTCAAAGAAAGTTTTTCAGTCTATTCACATCTAGCAATAACCTTCATGTGACGAATTCATTTATCATACATTCGTATTTAAAATGGAACTCTTTTTCATCGTATACATTTCATGATAATGAATTATTAAAAAACTACAATTAAAAATTAGTAAAAATAAAGATTTCATCAAATAAAGATTTCAGCACAAAAAATTTAAAGAAGCACCAAAAATGGTGCGAAATGCACCAATTTGACATTGCTGGTTCTACGGACACCATTTGTACCTCCTGTCGACCTCAGTTTTGTACGTTAGGTATTATAATAATTTTTTTAAAATTGTCATTGTAATTATTTGTATGACTTGGAATCAGATAATAATATTTGTATGAGGTTTTTATTAAGAAAATAGGTGTTGACAAAAAAGTACCAAAAAAGGAATAAAATTTTTAGGCCTTAAAAATTCTAATGTTAAAAAAGTACAGAAAAGATTTCTGCTCTTCATTGATTTTAGCCGGATGCATTTTAAATTGTATTGCTCCGGCAGCGTTTTTACCCGTTTCGATTATATAGAATTTCGAATTTGCAAATAGTACCAAAGCTATTCGCACTTTTTTTTATTAAAAGCAGATAAACTTAAAACTTTTATATTTGCTTTATTAGTTTTGGGGATATGTACATATACAGTTATTATATTCACACGTTTTGTCCGTTTTATCCTGTTTAACATCCGAATTTCCAGAAATCCCTTCTTGGTGGATCTATATATCTACGCATTACCTGAATTTCAAGTTTCTAGTTTTAGCGATTTGGGCTATGCAATGATGAATGAATTAGTCAGTCACGTTACTCTTTTGTATACTAAATTAATTTAAAAAAAAATTAATTTTAAAAAGTTAATGTAAAATATTGTTGTTTCGTGCCATAATATTGATTTTGACATCGAGTTCTAATAAATTCTATTAATAAAGCAGCCATAAAAAGCATAGTATTTTTTCGTTAATTTCTATTGCATATAAATTAGAATTTGGTTTTGTTGGTCTAGAACCGTCTTCCTTACATACGTCGATAAATAAATCTAATTAATTCAAATTTTTGAGCCATACATATTATATTATTAAAATAAATAAATTCTCTAGTAAATAGAGTAGTCGATTTAAGAGTTCCGCAGAAAAAGAAAGGTAAAGCTTTGTTATGAATGTTAAAAAATTTCACATACAAATATTTTTCACTAAAAAAATGTATGCAAATGATTTAACACAGTTTTTCGACTAAGTTGTAAATGTTTTTCGTATAACAACGCCCACACAGACTTTCTTTCTCTGGCGACAATCATCACTACTAAAATAAAATATATTAATATTTACGTCAGAAAGACATGATGATTATGTGGGCAACATGGACAATTTAATGCTACACACAGAGAAAAAATATAGTTGTACATGTTTACCACAGCAATTCTTACAAGTTTTTCAACAAGGTTATGGTCACTATAATTATTTCTATGATTGCGGTAACCATAATATGGTTAGGTAACGATTCAGTTGATTAATACAATCATATATATGATTTTAGTAACTATGTATATGTAGCAACTACTACTCTACCATGAAATACCTGTTTAAAAAAAAAACAAAATATAAAAATAGTTTTTTTGAACTTTTTGTAAAAAATATAAAAAAAAATAAAAAATATTTTTTAGTCTGAAAAAAATTTTAAAATGAAAAAACACCAGTGATGGAAAATTCAATACTATTGTACTATTTTCAGTACTTATTAGTAATCTTTGTTTGTTTTGTTGTGTTCCCTGTTTAGAAATCCAGCGTTACTAACATAAACATAAGGAATGCACAAATTCGTTATTCATGTTATTTATTTTATCTGGGATGAGCTAATCTATATACAAAAGAAAACAGATGCATAAAGAATTAAAGTTGTTTGTGGTACTATTTTGATATTTTTTTTTTTAAATTTCTTATGTTTTGTACATTTTTGTAATTCTCATTTCTTGTTTGAGTTTTTTTGTGTATCATATGAGTTTGATAACTTCAAAGATATTGGTGAACGATCTATTAATGATATGGCATTAACACTAACCAAATGCAGGCATGCTCATATGTTTATTATCTTAACCTACAACAAATAAAAATTTTTGAAACATATATTTTTACACAAAAATGAATTAATTTTTAGGTTGTTGTTATAATAGTTTTTTTTAATTAAACTGAATTAATTTTATTTTTGCATTATTTTTAAATGGATTCTTAATTTTATTTTTGAATAAAAATATGTTTCCTAAAATGTACCAAAATGTTGAAAAAAGTACTCATTTTGTTGACGGTAAGTACCATTTAAATTTTTCATTTTTCCAACACAGAAAAACATTTAAACAATTACAGTGGCTATGATATTTTAAAAAAAAAATTATTAAAAATGTTTAAAAAGTTGTGGTAAACATGCACAACTATATTTTTCTCTGCGTGTAAATACTATGAGGAACCAGGAAAAACCTTTAAGTGGTTTTGAGGACGATTGCACAAAAAGACATACGAGTACAATATTTTGTGGCAAATAAAACAAAAGACTTTTCTCATTTATATTTAATATTTTTCAGCTAATATGAATTGTTTGTGATAACTATAGACAAAATAGTTGTGGCTGCATGTCAGTCATTAAGACACAGATGTTATTAAAAAAGTTTCAAGTTTTTCTGTGGATACAGCAAATAAAACAAACAGTTGAAAATAAATATTTACAGTTGCATACAAATCTAGATAAGTAGCCAGCAAATGTAAATATAAAACAATTTGTAAGGGTTTATTTGCGAATATCTGCATAATAATGATGATAATGATAATAAGGGAGATGTTTTATTTTAGTCACGCATTTTTATATATTTTTTTTTTTTTCAAAATATGCAACAATACACTCACTCATTCAGTAGCTCAAAGTTCTTTCTAATTTGCATTTACAAAGTGAATATGAATACGAGTTGTAATATGTCACTTGTTACATATTTGTATAGTAAAATATGTAAAAAAAAACTAATCATTATGTGCCTGGGATGCAGCAAAGATATTAAGATGACCAGCTGGTGTTTATTTAAGGCTGAGAAGAAAAATCTTAGAGAGATTTGTTTAATTTTCATGCATTATTTTGAAATCTTTAAAAGAATAAGAGAAGCTAAATAGTTTATATTAGGATAAATACCAGTAAATCTCAAACTTAAATCGGTCGTATGTATATATTACACAGTTCCTTCTTTTTGTAATTTTACCTTTCCAACATCTAACTTCATCTGGTCATCCTCATCTCTGTTCACATGACACTTGAATGCAACAAAGAAATATTTCTCAAAGTCAAATTTTATCATGCAAAGTGTTAACTTGCTATTTCTTTTCTATAATTTATCAAAAGTGTCACCCTCCAGGACGTTGGAAAATAACCCCTATTTGTTATTAAACTTTCTAGCACATACGCTTTAACAAACAGTTGTCTAAGTTTTTAATATACATACAATAATCATCATACTCAAGTACTTATGTCCTTTTAGCAAAATGTCCTTTAACAATAGATACCTATACATAGTTATGGACAAAAATATGTGGTGGGAGTATGCAAAATAAAAACAACTGCTATTATTATTATTTTTAAAATTTTTTAGACGTTTTTTTTTTGCGAAATATTAACTGTCACCATTAGTCAGTTGTAGTCTTTTGACGCCATATTAAAACTGCAAAGGAGCAGGAAATCGTATCCTGTTTGCATACACATTTTGTGGAGTCTCACAAACAACTGTTGCATTATGTATTTTCTATTTTGTAGAGAATAGGATTTTTTCTATTGTTGGTTTAGGAATCAAACAAAAATTCTTGTATGTATAGATTTTTTATATGACATGTTGGAATTTTAAGGACTAAAAGAGTATTGTAATAGTGTTTAGAAGTCATATTGAAATCTATTTATATATAAAATAAGTGCAAACATTTATATAATAGTTTTCCTTGAAATAATACAGACAGGAATCTGTTTAATAAATTTAGGAAATGTGTTAAAAAAAAAATATGTCCTATTTCAAAGAACTTTATACTCTTTTTTCAATTACTTTAAATTAGCTTTAAAGGCTTTGCTGTTGTATATGTTTTACTTTTTCAGATACATATTTCAAAGAATTTTATAAATTTGTTTAATAACTTTAAATAACTTTAGTAGCATTAACTGTCACTATCACTTTTAAAGTATTAATGTAAATGTAATGTTATCGAGTTCAAGATTAATTCTGTAGCCTATATTTTTCTCTTCTGCTGTATTCCTTATTTATCTAAATGATCTTCTACGCCAAACTCCAATCCTATGTATTCTTTGCAGAAGACAACATTTTCCTTTCATATTCATGCAATTACAGAACAAACTTTTCAAAGATTTCAATAATGCAAACCGAAAATCTCTATCATACGCTTGTTAGGTTTGCCTAAAGGTTGTCTCGTCTGTATTTAAGGGTGTTAGAAATACAATTTATGGAATAAACCCATTTATCAAGTGTTAAAATTAGCGTCGGTTTTGTGTTACGATATAAGAAAAATTCTGATCCACGCAGAGATCAGCATGGTTACGACAACTACACTCATAATTGTTAGTTTAATTAGATTTTATAAACATTTGTATGTTTATCCCAATTATGGTATTGAGTATGGTTTACTGAAACATAATTATTTTTTAACAATGTTTATCACAACTATTACATGATAATTATTTAAACATATTAACATAACCATTAAATAGTAACTTTCTATATTTGTAATCAAATTATGTTTAATTTTAATAATAATTTGTTTTCAACATCATGGAAATCATTTTATATTAAGGATTACTGGCAACCTCGATTAAAAACTGTTACGGAAATTTTTCATCATAATATGCTGATCAACTTGAACATGATTAAACATTAATATGTTTTCTATTAATGTTATAATTTTAAAGTTGATCAGTTGGTAGTAATCCTTAATATAATAAAATAGTTCCAATTAATAAAACAGTTCCAAGTATAGAAAAACTGCATTTCTTAAACAGAAATAATAAATATCTTTTTAGTATATAAATAATTTTTAAAACCAGAAAGAAATTGTTTTTTTTTTTTTGTATGTTTTTCAATTTAATAGATTGAGGCAACAATTAGAATATGTTGTGTTTAAATCATGTTTGCTGGGCAGCCTACCTAAATCACACAAGAATGTGTGTGGATGTAAGTGGACTGTTCGTAATGTTGTGTTAGTCATAATGTGGCTCTTCTGACAATTATTCCAAGTAAATCACAATTAATAAAAATAAAGTTGGTAATTTATATAACAATTTATAAGAATGTCCTGCTGTTGAAGGCAGCCAGTAATACTAGTAGTCAAGAGAAGGCATTGATGTTCAAATTCTAACAAGTTTATTTGAATTCCATGACTTTACTGTTATAGTTGTGTAAATAAACATATAGTATTTTTTTTTTTTTTTTTTTTTTAATTTTATTGAGACTTTTTTTTAAGAATAATTGTGGTTTAAAAAAAAATACATAGTAAAGTAACATTTAAGATTATAATGTAATGTCTTAAAATAATTGTGAAAGTGAATATACAGTACCAAACTTGACAATAAATGTATAAAATCTTTTGTGAAAAATTTAATGTAAATGCCCTTGCTCCCGAGGCTAACAGTGTCGTGAGAGTATACCTCATAGTCGAATAAACTTAAAACTAATACTTACATACTAGAGAAAATAACAAAAAAAAAGAAAAAAAAACAAACAACAAAAAAAAAAATAATAAAAAAAATAAACTTCAAATACATTTTTTAGCCCCTGTGAGATCCAGGAAGAGTTTTTTTAAAAAAATCCGGTGAAGAAATAGCCATATTGACAACATTATTTTCATTTTGTAATCCAAGAGGAGACATATAAGGAGTATTAGTCCAATTATATCCCCTTTGAGAATCAATTACATCCTTTATAATGTCATTATCATGAAAATGTAATCTATTAATATATTTTCTAATTATATCAATTACATAACAGCTTAATGGTATTACCCCTGACTCCTTGTAAATTACAACATTTGAGAATCTTTTAATTCTTGAAACAAAATTCTTGCCAATGCATGATCGTAAGACTTTTCTTTCAAAAATTTCAAATTTATTCATTAGGGTGGGAGAAATATGGAACCAAACTGGAAATCCGTATAACAATACAGGCCTTAAACATGTTTTATAAATTAATAATTTTGTCCTAATTGGTAATGATCTATGAGTCAAAATTCTTCCAAAACATCCCTTTATTTTATAGACTTTATTTAACATTAATTTACCATGGTCATTGAATTTAAATAGCTTATTAAAATAAATACCAAGGTATTTAAATTTATCTTTGAAAGGTATTTCAACACCATTTAAACTAATTTTTAATTTTTTACTCTCTGGGACAACATAGTATGCACATCTACCAGAAGCATTTCTTAAACAAATTGCCTCACTTTTAGAAGCATTTATTTTTATTCCCCAAAAATCATAAAATTCTTTAACTTTACTTAAATGCCTCGACACTATTTTAAGTGCTTCTTTTGGAGATTCATGATGAGCATAGAGTAGTGAATCATCTGCATAGAGAACACCAGTTGAGTTTGAGAAATTGTGAGGAAAATCGTAAATGAAAATATTGTACAAATGAGGTGCCAGAATTGAACCTTGAGGTACTCCACATGAAACTTGACCAAAATCAGACAAATAATCATTTAATTGTACACAAAAACGTCTGTTAAAAAAAAAACTTTTGAAAAGTTTAATTATATGAAGATCAATTCCTATATTTTTCATTTTGAAAATAATTCCATTGTGAAACGCTCTATCAAAAGCCTTTTCTACGTCAAGTGAAAGAGCAACTGTACAACTCTTTTTTCGTAAATTGCAAATAACGTCATTTTGAAACTTTGTAAGAGCGTCCACAGTAAAGTGGCATTTTTTGAAACCGAATTGCAAGTCTGGTATATAGCTTTCATTTAAACCAAAATCCATTTTTTCACGAATAAATTTCTCAAATAGTTTTCCTAAATTTGATAATAAAGAAATAGGTCTTAGATTATTAATGTCACAAGAGTTAGTTTTCTTTTTAATTGGAACAATTTTTGAAATTTTCCAACTATCAGGAAAATAGGCATTATTCAAGCAATTATTGAAAATTATAACTAAAAATTCAAAAGCTTCAACAGGAAATTTTTTTATTATAAAATTCGAAATTTTATCGATTCCAGCTGATTTCTTATTGTTTAATTCTTTAGATTGAGACACAATGTCATTTAAATTTATAAGTCGAGTGCAATTTTGATTATTCAGAGCCGAAAAACTGTTATCAAACATATAGTAAATATGTATTTCCATTTAATTTTTATTATCCTATATTCCTACTAGTATTTGTGTTATATATAAAGTTAACTACTATTTTGTATTTGATATTCAAGGAACCCTACAGAAATATGTTAAGAATAGTTTTTATAAATTACTTTATAATGCAAATATTTGTTTTTTATAAATAATACTAAGATTTACATGCAGTTGTTCGCTTAGTTTTAACAACATTTAATAGATACAATAATATCTATTTAATCATTAGAAAATTCTCAGGCTATTTAATCTATTAATACTAAAGCCCATGCAAGCCAAACTCCTATATCATTATTTTTATCATTATGGAAAATCGTCATGGTTTAATAAAGCTAAAGCGATAAAACAAATAAATATTCGTGTTGCTAATCATATGAGTATGGGCGCTTAAGAGATCTAAAAAGAATAAACCGTTTATATCGGTAACAGAATCATAAATTATGAAATATTAAATAATACTTATGTATACGTACGTCAATGAATACTAAAAAAGATAAGGCTAAAAACAAATAGAAATTTCAATGTAAATTTCTGGCTTAACCCTCTAACTGGCAAAACAGAATCCGTAAATTTTTTTTTATCGGGAATTTTATTAAGGGTAAACAATGGTCAAAAATTACGATTTTCAAAGTTTCAGGTGAAACAAATCAGCCGTTTAGCCGCCAGATAGGTTTTTATTTTGCGCTTAATAGTTTGAGCGTAAACAAGTAAGAGTGCTATATTCGGCTATGCCGAATCACCTTTGTTGTGGATGTATAATTTATATTACGGTTTAAGAACACACTTAAAGTTTTCGAACACTTTTTACACACTTATATTACGGTTTAAGAACACACTTAAAGTTTTCGAACACTTTGTGTGATCAACGCCATCTGTTAATGAACAATATTAATACACTAAGTTCTTTTGATGAAATTTTCAGAGGTTGTCTCGGATTTTTGTTCATATCTCCGTTATTTATGGACGGAATTTGCTGATTTTAAATAGGAAACTTCTCGAAAGCATGTCTGACAGAATTGTTGAAGATTTGGATCCCGAGTAGCCTTGGGGACTTCAGAAAATTGATTTCAACATCCAGACAGACAGACGGAAAAATATAGATAGGTAAGAACTATGTAACTATATATTCAAGGGTGGTTTTATTAGAAAATAAGAAGAAAAAAGTTGAAAATAAACAATAACAAGGCTTAATAACTAATAAAAAGATTAAACACGACGGTGACAGGCGCCGAAACAATTTTTTTGCAGTAGTTATGCAGAGATGCAAATGACACTTGCCACAAAAAAATTGTGTTATGGATGTTTTGCATAACTTGCAAAATCTTTTTTCACTGTTTCCCAGTATTGTATGGGTTATGGTTGAATCCGTCATAACGAATATCATCAATGGGCTCTTTGGCTTTCTGACCAATCCTCAAATTACATGGTGGTGTTGCTGTGGGAGTAGGTGGTAGCGATGTTAGTCGGCCAACAAATCGTTTATCTACAAACTTTACAAGACCACTGGCAATTTTTTCGCGAAATTCAAGTAACTGCAGCAATTTTTCATTCTATACCGAATCAGTGAATTCGTCAATGTAAAATATATGAATTTGTTGCGGCAGGACTCCTACATATGTTCAGGCTAACCGGACAGTACCAACAAATTCAGTTGCAGAGCCTCTTTCTTCTCGTTTTATGACAGCATCACTTGGGAGTTTACATTTTGAAAGCATGTTTACACGAATGGTTCCTAAACTGTAAATTTCTCTGGCACGTAAATATACCAATAACGGTAATGAGGTGTAAAAGTTGTCGAAATATAATATATGACGTCTGGGATCGTTTGAGATAATCGAACTACAATATTCGAAGTGCTTCCAAGATCCGGTTGACCGGGCTTCACCACATTATCCCCAGCTCCGTTATAAATTTTGAAACGATATGCGAAACTGGTCGAATCGCAAAGCACGAAGAGTTTTACACCCCACTTATGCGGCTTGTTCGGTCTCTATTGTCTCAAATGATGCCGCATTTTCGTAGAGCAAATTTGCTCGTTTACACAGAGCCGTGCGGTTTTTGGTACACTGTCATACCGCTCCTTTAGTGCAGAGGCTAGCTTGCGGATTCGAAATAGTGGATCAAATTTATAGCATCCACAAATAAGTCCGTATTATCGCAAGCCTTAAACTATGTAAATATTGATAGAGTACATTTCATTTTCTGGACTTATTTGATGGATTTGTGGGTCTTTTATGCTGTCGTCGCTATCATAATCATCTTCATCTGTGTCCTCATCCGTTTCAACAGAATCCATAATTTCAGCGATTTCTTCCTCAGACAATAAATTTAATTTGTATAATTTTGTACGCTCCATTGCTATAAAAAAGGGAAACAATAGAAAAATAATATGAAAAGAATAAACTGGTAAGCGCTCCTATAGGGATGCATTACTTTAACTCACCTGTACGTTGTAAATATCCAGAAAATCACTGAACTATGATTTATGAAAATATTCACAATCACTTTGGTATATTAGATATATAAATTATATTGAATTAAAAACTCGGTTTCACGTGCTATCAAATTGAAATTATACATAAAAATGCTTATAAATATCAAAGCAAACGTCAGATCGGCTTGGTTGTTGAACCAAAAGCTTCGGTATAGTATTACCATCATCTTTTTGTTTGGGTGAACTCGTAGCAACTAGTCTGTTAGTTAAACATTGGAAATGAGTTGTTGCTAAAACATTTTAAGAATTAATAGAAAACTCTAAAACGTCTAATGTTTTTAATTGCTTTTTTTAGTGTGTTTAGAATTCGGTGCTGATCAATTAAATACTAAAGCGTCAATTAAGAATCAAACGCTTTAGTAAATGGCATCGTTAAAAACTAATTGCTGTATGTAAGTGCGTGTAATTTGTGGTTTAGATGAATTTTTTGTGATTTCATTGGCCAACCAATATGTTAGTGACGTCAGTTTTTAATATTTTGTGTTTGCATGTGTAAATAATAATAAAAAAAAATAAGTATAAATAACATATATAACACCAAAGTAATAATAATAAAAGCAACAGGAATACAATTAACAAATCGCTATTTTTTGTTTTTTTTTTTCTATTCACTAGAAGAGACAAGAATGTGCAATATAACATTATTCGCTGTGCTTTATATAAATTATAAATTATTTCAAAATATGAAATTAAATTTGTTATTGCATGTTTTTTCATATTGCAAAAATTACTGCATTTATTGTTTAGAAGACAAAACCAAATGCAGCACAATTGGATGAGATCATAAGAGATCTTCATAAGAAAGGCTGCTGCTGACTGTTGGAGCTTGATATGCCAATTTCTTACTGTGTAAATTGATAAAAAGACTTAAGCTATGTATAGACGGTCATCAGATATTACAACGTTGTCATATCTAGCAATGTACTCACATTGAATAATTTTTAGCAAAAGGTAAATTGTCAGTTCAGACGACTGTAAGAAAACTAACAATTTCATTGGCACACAATTGTCACACAATGAATTTATCTGTCAACCGAAATTGTTTTTCCAAAATGTTATTAATGCACACTTGTTTGTTTGATTATGTATATACAGAGTTGCATTTATAAATAATTTCTATGACAATGCTGTCATTGGCAGATGCATAACATTTGCACATATGACAATGAAAAGTGTACTGAAAATGTACTGAAAATGCTTTTTCTTACAACGTTGGAAGACAAAAATTTTAAGTTCACACGGTGTATAGACATTTTCTGAACATTTTTCGGACAACGTTGTAATATCTGACGACCGTCTACACATAGCTTTACAATACTGTTTCACATGTCATACGCCACGATTCAATTCCTGCTAGTGATGTTGTCTCGTGATGTACAATGCCCCTAGATCATGTGATTTAACACATTTGGATTTCTTTTTATGAAATATTCTGCCACTAAGCCTACCACCACTCAAGTATTGAATTTATGATTATTATTGGAAAGGACATAGTCTTTCACAAAACAGATGCTGGGTTGAAATGCGGTAAAAGCTTTAAGTTTTCAGAGTTGAACAGCATAATTTTGAAAAACCTTTTTTAGTAAGCAATGAGATGATAAATAATTATTTCAAAAACTCTAATAGTTAAAAATATATAATTTAAGTTTGAATTAAACAAAATTCGAGGTACATCCGACCGAGAAAAATATAAAAAAAGCGGTTGCCAAGCTGAAAAATGGACATTTTAAAACTATATTTTCCATAATAAAATATTCCAAGTTTAAAAGACAGACCAACCCCTCAAAATTAATAATGTGTATTGTACTTTTCATATAATTTGTTTATGTTTTAATGTCGCGTTCTAGTACAAAATTATTGTTTTGTTAACAGTTCCCCGTGATTATTGTAATCAATTGGCTAAACATTATATTTGAAAATTTAGTGGCTTTGCAAACATATAATATTAATTCGCTTTCAAGTCTCTCACATTCGCTATAGTAAGTGTAACTTTTTCAAAAACAAATGTATTTCCTTAAAACGTGAACAAAAGTAGAAGAGAAGCAATAATAAGACACATTGGGAAAAATTAAGTAAAATCTAATATCATTGATATTTCTTTATTTAGGCTCGAGTTCATTAAATTTAATTTTCATTAAATTATTTTTACTGAAGGTAGGAATTGTTACATGAAAATTATTATTAAAATTTATTTCTTGGCTTGGGATTCGAACCTGGGTTGTTGAATTTACATATGTTTCGAGAAACACCACTTTCTCTCATCAGAATTCTTTACGTTCTCACCCTCTGCACCACTGCGGTGCCCGCTAGCCTACAGTCAAACATCAATCCTTTAACCAGTATTACCGGTGGTTCGAAATTTGCTGTAATTATCATTTTTCAATTTATTTACATGTTGTCTCCTTTTCTTCAGTTTTTTCGTATTCATGTCCTACCTTCAGTAAAAATAATTTAATGAAAATTAATGAACTCGAGCCTAAATAAAGAAATATCAAAGATTTAAAATTAACAGTTCAAATAAAAATAATAATTGTTCGTAAAATCTAATATCTAAAAAGAAGTAAGAAAGTCAAGCCCGACCATATTATATACCTGTGTAAAATTATTTTCCAGAAATGGGTTCTATATGGGAGTTATGACCAATTATAGACCAATCATCATAAAACACATTTGTGTTTAATATTATTTGCATAGCAAGATTTTTAGGAGAGCTATGCTCTTTAAAGTGATTTTCGGAAGAGCCATGGTCAATTATGAACCGATCTGCACAATATTTGTAGATGTGATTAGGCTTCATATACAACTTGTTTGTGGCGATATTAGATTTGATACGTGCAGAAACCAATTAAACCTCTTTTTTGGGAAGATATTTGTATGGGGGCTAGGGGAAACAATTGACCGCTTTCAAACAGATTCAATCGCAAACTGAAATAACATCATCTACCAAATTGTATCGAAATATCTTTAAAATTGCGACCTGTAATCTGAGCACGAGTACGCCGGACATCGTTAAATCGACTCAGGAAGTTATTCTATGTATATCAGTATATTTTACGATGGGTATTGGACTAATAGGTATTTATGGACGTTACTGACATCAGCAAAAATCCAATATACTGTCCCCACTATGGTTGTGGGGGGTATAAATTTAGCGACAATTCAACTGAGAAATGGTGAAGAATTACCAAACTGTTGAAAGAAAAAAATATAGAGTCTTCTTTACACTATATCTATATTTATCGTATAAAACTAAAAAAAAAACGAGTTCTATTTTTGGTCGCATTCTTGATCTCATATTTGTTGCAAATATATTGAAAACAACAAAACCTTTTTCAATAAATATTGGGCCACATAAATGCTATCGAAAAATTAAGGCGTACAAAAGTCGCGTTATATACGTTTTCAAATGCTGCAATATTCATTTGAAAATCTATCTATTACTACATCTATGCCTTGCTGAAAATAATTTTTCTACCCAGCCAGCCATTCTGCCAAACATCTATCTTTTAATAAATATATAAATGTCCCTCCCTCTCTTTATTCAAATAACATTTTCCTTTTCGGAGATTTTTTTACTTTTTTATGCCATCCAATCGATCATAAATCTCATCAAAACTCAGACACATTTATAATAATAAGAATACGCGTTAACTTTTGTAATACTAAACAGATGAAACAGTTGTAGTAATAATAGTTAACAGAAGTTTAAATGAATTTAATGTGGCATTCGTTCACATATGTATACATATATGATCATAGGAATTTGTTTTACGTGATTATAAGTTATTATGGTCACTGCTATCATTCATATGTTTGTTATAACTATATATTCTATTACAGTTACCATTGGCTTGACTGCTGCAATTTTTCTGCATTTTATTTGACATTCCTCAATTTCAGACTAACACAATTTGAACCATGGAAAGATACACAAACAAGCAACACGTTAAAGTTATTCAGGCTTATTATGAAAATGGGCGTTCAAATCAAAATGCAAAATTTATGCATAATGTTTATCAGCGACGAGCGTGAAAGGTGCAATTGTTGGGCACGACGACGAGTTGAGGTGGACGGCTCTTCAGCTACACTATCGTGAACAACAACAATATTTTCTCCAGTACGAGCTGTACGAGCATGCACTGGTGTTTTGATATCCCCTACAGACCCGGTATGTCCAAATTTTTGCACGATTTTTCCGATTGTACGCACAATTGGACGATTAAATTGACCGACAAAATCACGATATGCATCTTTCCATGGTTTAAATTGAGTTAGTCTGAAATTGAGGAATGTCAAATGAAATGCAAAGAAAAACTTGACGTTTAGGTGTGATTTACATTTAACATTAGCCCTTAAAATTTAACCATCCTTTATAATGGTCGCATTGAAGTCCATAGTAACTGTAACAAAAAATGGTGGCAGCAGTCATATGAACGATTACAGTCCATATAATATTGTTATATAACTATGTATATTATGTTTTGCTCTGAAATTGTAGTAAAAGATCTAGTTCTTTTAAATGTCTTGCTTGACAATGATGTCGTGTCGTGGATAATGACAACGAAAGCATATTAACTTTAGCATGTTCTCATACAAATTTCATTTGTATATCTGAACTATCTCCCACCTGGGGATATAAAAATATATAATCATATTTTACCTACATGCAATTCCATTACGTCTCATTATAATCATACACATAGACATTGATAAAACTAAATACAAATTTTATAACACATTTGTGTAATGTATAAAAAAAAACTACAGTAATGTTTGGTTTTATATTTTGTATATGACTGACAATAAATTCTCAATGTAAGTATGTACGTACTATTTATTAATATTACATTTGTAATGATTACATTACAGTATTTGTCGTCTGAACTTTAAATGATGAATTTGTTTCTAAATGACAAACATATGATTTTTTGTTTGTTTTCAAAATAGTGTAATTGTTTATGAAGTGTTATAATACGTAATTCATCATTGCAAACCAGCTAGAAATTTCATGTTCATCTAACACACTTTGAATTCTCAAATTGTAAAAAGTGCAAAAACATTAGTAAAAAGAATTTAAAAATCTATAACATTTCTTCAGAAATATTGACAATCTGAAATGATTAGGCCTAGTTTATATTTGTATGAAAAATTTAGAGGGTGTCAGTCAGTTTGTTATCATATTTGTTGGTTTGTCCCCACTGTGCATTGCAATAAATCCTGTCTACCCACCCGAATAGCACAAAAATTTTCACCATGATCAGTACACGTATCAAATACGATGAAATAAATGTCAATCAAGCTGTATTTTAATAAAAACTGAACATAAAACAGCATTATAAACATATTGCCAAAAATTTAACAAATTATGCGATTGTTTATTATTGTAATTTTTTACTTTTGCATGTTAACAACAATAAAAAAGAAACAAAATACATACTACAATGCAACAAACAAATCACGACCAATAAACAACAAACAGATTTGATGATTTGTATTTTTTGAATAAAAAAAAAAGAATTACTATATTTTCCCCCAAAACAAAGAATTTATAATTGATTTGAAACGTATTTAGACAACGAACTACGACAGCAGCAACAACAAAAAACACGAAACAAAATTCATGAGAAAATTTTAAGACATAAACTGCACAATAATAGAAAAAACAACTTACATACAAATCTAACACGAAACAATACACACATTTAAAAATATTTTATAAAATATATGTAGATACTTTTTAGTACGTAAATTACGGATGCCAATCCCTATTTGTTGTAAAAAATCGCGGGATTTATCGGGATTAATAAATCTGTAATAAATCCCGAAAATCCCGGAAATTTTCGGGATGTAAAATCCAGGTAAATTTTCAAAATTTATTTTATAACATACATATATGTACATATTTTGCATTTTCATATCTTCTCAGGTGAACACGATCAATCGGAGTGTTATGTGTGTTTAAATGGTATTAAAAGAAGAAACAGATATAATAGAGTACGCATGGTATATGTTGGTACGAAATATGCAGAATTACCAAAGCAACATACAGAGAAAAACCTAATTTTTTCCATGAAAACAGAATTTTTTTTAAAGAAACGTACTGGAGATAATAAAATGTACTTTGTAAAATCATTATAATTATATTTTAAAATAAATCCAAAAACAAAAATGTATTATTCAGCCTCAAGAAAGCATATGCACCGTTTTTTCTATGAAAGTCTACAAATAATAACGCAAATTGTATCACAGCGCTACCTAGCATTAGTTTTAGGTAAAACATAATATCAAAAACGGATTCCCCGACCCCATAAACATAAATATATCACATTTCTCCCGGATAGTAAAAATATATAGCCATTATTTTATCAAAATTGTAATGAGTTTTTCTTTTAGCCAGGGTTCCAAAATCACAAATTTCAAATGCTTGTAAAAAAAATTCTAGCACTGAACCAAAAAAATCCCTTGGAGGTTTTGATATGGACAATGTGGTCTCATCCCATTCGGATTCCAAAAGTTTGATTTTGTGTCACAGTGTAATTGAGGAAACATATGATGATTCTAATATTTCAATCATAAAAAAATTAAATAATGCAATTGAAATGTGCAGACGCCCAAACAAAACACCTAATAACGTCCGTAATGGTATGGAATCAGACATTGAAAAAGAAATTGAATTATTTGTTTCCGGAGGACTGTTTTCGCAATCAGCATACAACAATTTTGCACACAAGCGTTGATTGTGAACGATGTTTTTCGTAACAAAATTAAATCAAGATTATCTGATGACACTTTAGATGCCTTAATATTTTTAAGAAGCTTTTTAAAGAACGATAATTAATATATTAAAAGCCAAATCACATAATTTTTGTCAACCTAATAATTTATACATATGTATGTATATGTATGTACAGTATAAAAAACTACCCAGTAAAAAATATATGGATTAATCCATAATCGAGCAATAAAGGAGTAATGACTTGTTCATCCATTTGGAGTAATAAGCGAGCTATCAAAACTTTTTTTTGTTTTGTTGTCTATGCCTCGCTTAATACTCCAAATGGATCAATGAGGGATGTATCAGTTCGTTTTGGTTTTTTTTTCTTTGACATAACTGTAAAATATTTTTGTTTTGTTTTTCTATTTAGAGCTAGTTTCTGGGATAAAGATAAAAATCAGACAATTTTTTGCACGGAAAACTTTCTATATTCAGTGGGATTCGTTGCTATTTTTCGTTGCTGTTAAAAAATCTCCTCAATTCCCTCAATTCATTTCCGGTGATGCCACTCAAATTCAAGAAAACGGGATTGCAAATTTCATTTCCGCCGTTGCTATTTTTCGAGGCTTTCTTGTTTTTGTAAAAAATAACCAAATTTGTATTTATGCTCTTTTAGTAGACAAAAACGATTACTCCCTCTGTCGTCATTTTCAAGATCAAAGGGAGTACTCCATAAGGAGCTTAAAAGGAGTACTCGTGTCTGCGGACATGCTGTGTTAAAAACCCTATGAGGTTCGGAGTTTTATGGAGGAATCCATTACTCGTAAAGGAGCGCTCCAGGATTACTCTTTGGATGATCCTATTTTTTACTGGGTATGTAATGTAATTTTGTTTTTAATATTATTAAAGGTTTATAAACTTTTAATAAATGAAAAAACTATAGCTTTAAATACATGTTGCTTTTTTGTTTCTTTATTACTTTAATTCAAATCACAATGGATCGTATTGGTCTCTGGGTGATGGTGTGGGGACAACCTCACACCGGCCTTCTGACCTAACCTACTTTAATTCAATGAACAAATTTTTTTGTTATATTTTTATTTAAATTTATGAAATAAATAAATAGTTTTTTCATTAATATTGTATTTTTTTTAATATGAAATAAAAATCCCGAAAATCCCGATTTCGGGATCCCGGGATTCATTTATGAAATCCCGAATCCCGGGATTTGGAAAACCAGTCCCGTTTGGCATCCCTAACGTAAATGCAACTTGTAGCTCATACATACTCGTACAACTTTTACAGCCAACAGATGTACAACATAAATGTACTCGTATGACTATGTGTTTGTATGTTCTTGTATTTTATAGAGGAAAATGTGTGTTAAAAGGAGTGAATGAATGGATGAATGAAAACCCCATAAAGTATCTACCACACATTAGACAATAAATTCAATATAAATTGTTATATGACTGAATGTGTGAACGTTTGAATGAATGTAGATGTGTTTATGTATGTATGTGTGTTAAGATAATAATAACATGTGGGAGAAACTGTAAATCTTTGGTTTCTTGAGACCATGATCATACAAAATTGCTAAGAAACATCAGCAAAATCAAAAATAATAAAACACTTTTTATACAAGACAAAATAGACCTGCAACAAATTAAATATTATACGAGTACTTCTTGTAACAACCATATCACATGTTTCAATAACCCAACAAATAATTATATCTTCTCAAAAACTAAGAATATTTATACCCTACACCAGCATAGTGGAGAGAGTATATTGGATTTGTGCGGATATTTGAAGTATCAAATAGCAAAAATAGCATAGCAAATTTAAAGTGAATTTCATTCCGGAAAAATTTTCGTTTTACTTTTTCTATAGAAGCAAAATACGGAAATAATTCCACTTTCGAACGGAATTAAATTCTGTGACATGGCTGATAAATGCATTTATATAAGATGAATGAAACAAAATTTCGCCTGATTTCACTAAAAAATTCGTTGATTCTATGTCTAGAAGATTGTCAGCTGTGATAAAGGTAAAAGGACTATCTGTTTATTTTATTTTGACGTGAAAAAATCTGATACTTTTCCGTTTAAATTAACTTATTTTTTACATACATATGTACATATGTATGTATGTATGTATGTTCCTTATTTTTATAGTTTTTTTTTTTAATGTTAATATTTTATTATAAGTTACTTTGAATTATGCAACATAACTATTTCATTTTAAATTGGTACTTGTATTATATATAATTTAAGATTTTTTTAACAATATTAGGTGTTTACTTTCTATTGACGCTCACAGTATTTCGAATTTAATAATTCTAATTCTAAACAAATGTTGGCTAATTTCGTTAACGGTATTTGGTCTTAATTCTGTAACGGTAGCGATTTATTAAATGATTAATAAAGTTTATAAAAATTTAATAAAAACTATTATAGACCAATCATCATTAAATTTATATAACTTGTGCAAAATTTAAACATTTGCTGGGTTTCCTCTGCAACACACCATAAAAATACTTCGTGAAATTTTTCTTTAAACACATTTACAGCTCTGAAAAAAAAACAAAATACACAAAAGCCACAAAAAATGTCTGCGCACGATCTTAAAAGTTGAAAAAAGGTACAAGAAAAAACCCAAAGCTGCAACAAGTGTTGTTTACAACCAACACAAGTAGACCCAACTTTAGGAGACCCCTCAAACCAAATAGCCAAAAAGCAGGCTTGATGATGTATCTCTCTCTCTCTTCCTCTCGGTTTGTAGTGTAAGCAGTAAATATATATGTATGTATGGAAGTAAGTGTGTTAACGATTGAAGCCCAGAACTTGAACGAAGAACTAAAAGCCACAATAACTTTTATAAGTCACGACAAGAGTTTTAATTTAAAATCGCAAGCATCAGCTGTACAAGATCAAACGAATGCGAACACACACATTCTTCTCTAAAAAAAATACACACAGATAAAGTCATTTGGTAGTAAATATGTACAATAATAAAACAGCATTTGCCCTCAAGTGATTCTAAGTCATGTTTGGCTGACAGACTGACATACTTTCGGAGTACAACAACAATAGCAACAATAAAAAGCTGCCTTGTGTTTTAATTTGTTGTTTAAACTTTTTTTTGTTATTGTTATTGTTTTTGGTTCTTTGAGTATGTAAATATTTATTTATTTACTTGCTCAGCTGCACAAAAATACAAATAAAGAAATAATATAAATATGTATTAAGAGTTTATATGTTTATTTGTTTTATCTGTCTGCCGCTAAAGAATTCAGAAAGTGAAGAAACAGAACAGAACTCAGCAGAGAATGATGCCAGATTTATGTTGAGTCCATTCCATATGAGAAACCTCTATAAAGAAAACTCCTACAAAGTGTAGGTTAAAAATTGTCATAGCTAGTATTTTATGATTTGCATACTTTTCTCGAAGTTGCAACATTAAGCTATGTACAGACGGTGTCAGATCATACAATGTTGTCAGATCTAGAAATGTACTGACATTAAAAATTGTTAGCAAAAGGTAAATTGTCAGTTTAGACGACTGTAAGAACCCCTTAAAATTTTATTGGCACACAATTGTTACAAAATAATTTATCTGTCAACAGACATTATCAGATTGTTGTTTGTCAAAAATGGTCAAATTCGTTGTCATTCGTTGTCATTCATTGCCAGAACTGTTTGTGTGTTTAAATATGTATGTTAAATATTGTCATGGAACAAGAAAGCGCTATTGAATCAATTTTATCTGTTACCTTTTGCACATAAAATATCTTTCGAAAGTTTTTATTCAAAGCAACCAATATCCCATTAACTTCGCTATGCCTCAACTTCGTAGAAAAGTTTAATAATACTTTCTACCCTTTTGCGGTAAGATTTTTGTTTCGGCCTTGATTTGTTGCCGCCTGAATAGAATAGACTGAATAGAAAAATTGAATTCAATTGACTGATAGCTGCACTCTATTCATTCATTTATTATATTTTTCAATTTAATTCTTTAATTTACTTTCAATTATTTTTCTTACAATAGCAAACAAATTTTATCATACGATTGTCAGATGTCTGACAATATTTTTGTCTTACAATGTACTAAAAATGCTTTTTTTTACAATATTGAAGCACAACACACAGTTTTTAAATATTTTCTGAACATTTTTCTGACAATATTGTAAGATCTGACAAAAGTCTGTACATAGGTTTAGAACTAAACGAATTGCAAAATAAGATTTAGGTGCCGGTATACCGTTTCGATCTAAAAATGTCACTGCTCACTACATGCGGGTTTATTCGCGAATATTCTCAAATTTACGAACAAATCTATTTGACGAAACATAAATGTTGGATAAATAATCGATTTTACAATAATTTCGCTTTACACAAATATTCAAAAGTATATTCGCAATTGATATAATTAGCAAACTACAGCTAAGAATTCGGTGATTAAAACTAAACAGTTGAATTCTGCCTTCACTAACAACTTTCAACAGCTGGCAGCACTTAATTTTAATCAAAATACGAATAAATAATAAAATCACGCAGTCTTTTGTAAAAGAGAGAATAAAAACCAGAACAGTACTCGCAGAACTAGCCCCAGCAGACATATATGTAGACCAGTGATGGAAAAAGGGTTTTTTGGATTTTGTACCAACTATATAAATAAAGTGTACTTTTTAGTCCTCCACGGTACCATTTTTAATATTTGTTATATAATAATGAATTGTAAGCACAAACTTGCTATTTTTGTTTAACATTACCTTATATAATGAATGTTTAAACAAATTTATACTCGACTGGTATTGATTTATTGCTAGTGATAAAAAACAGAATACGGTGTAGGACTTCTTTAAAGAATCATTATCTAATTTCTGGTGGTATTAGAAATGCTACAAAACTGGGCTCTATTGAAAAATGCTACCAAATAAAGCTTTTGTTTCAGAAAGAAAGAAATGCAAACAAACAGAGTTCTTTTCGTAATAAAATGTTGCCTGTAAATTATCTCTATTTGAGATTTGTTTGTATATGTTTATATATGTCTATAGTTAGAGGCCCACGAACTTATTCTTTAAGAATATTCTTTGAGTTTATTATCGCAAAAAAAATTCTTATTTATGAAATATCGGATTATTTGCGAAAAGTCAACATTGTTAAATATATATGTATTATATATTTCCAAAATTACTAAAATCATTATTTTGAGAATAGAAGAAATAGAAGGGTTAACTTCTAACGATTTCGAAATTCTGACTAACTACATTTTAATCTTCAGTTTTTGGATTTAGTCTTAAAATCATTTAATTTGAAATAATATGTGAGAGGCTCCCATTGCTCGATAATTCAGCCAACAATTTAAAGATCAAATTTATATCAGTTCCAAAATGTTCATGAAATTTTATAAAATCTCTTTGGCACAAATAGTAAATTAAATGATATATTTATATATTTCAACTGAAATACCAACAGTATTTTGAAATTGTACCAAATGACTCGTGGTAGTACCACGGTACAAACTGTGTCTAAAATGTATCCAAAAAAAAGTACAATTGTACCATGTTTGCCAACACTGATACAGATCAATAATGACTGTACAGTAAATATCTCTGCATCAATATTTTGTATTGTATGAAAAAGAAGCAGCTTTTGTACAAGTTACTAACAGTTAAACTCGTTTTTATTTTTTGTAAGAATACTCGTAATTTACATCCATTACTGCAGCAAGTTGTTTTACTGTTCAGACAGACAGAGTTGAGAAAAAAATAATAAAACTTGTACAAGCTAACTTTAAATTAATTGTATGAGAAATTTCGCTTTTTTTTTGAAAAAAAGTTTGTGTGTACTAAAAGAAGTAAAAATAAATATGATAAATTCCTTATAGAATTCTTATAGTAGGTGGTATTTGCTTTTCTTATTTAAAAAAATAGAAATTTCAAACTTTCTAGTTTTTGGAAAAATTAGCTTTATTTTGATAATAAAGAAAAATTGTAGGTAATATCAGGAAAAAAAAATCAAGCTATTAAAGAGATAAAATTCCCATCTATATAAAGGCTGTCCCAACTAGAACGCAATTTTTAAATTTTCAATAAAACACAGATATTTAAAAAATAAAATCGTGAAACTTTATTATATCGTAAAGTAGACAGAATGAGGTTATGTATGGAATAAGATATCGTGCAAATGGCCGCCGCGGCTGTGCTGGTACACACGCGATCTTTTAATGAAATTTTCAATGACCTTTTTGCATAAATGCTGCGATATTTCATTAATGCAGCGTCCAATTTCCTCTTTTAAGGCTTGAGTCGTCGTTGGCTTATTCGCGTAAACCATCGACTTCAAAAAACCCTAAAGAAAAAAAAATCTAAAGGTATTAAATCGCACGATCTAGGCGGCCAATTCTTGTCTCTAAAACGCGAAATAACACGACCGGGAAATGACTGATGCAGCAATTGAATTGTTTCTCTGGCTGTATGACATGATGTGGCACATTCATTTGATCAATTCTAGGCAAGAAAAAACTGGTTATCATTTCACGATACCGAACACCATTTTTAATGTTGCGTTCCAGTTGGGACACCCTTTACTTAACTGACTAATCTAAAGCGGGGCTAGCTCTAGTATTGAAATGTTCATACAATTTGTACATATATTTTAATAGCGACCAAATTAACGTTTGCGATTTGGTGTAGTCTTGGTGTGGAATAATGTCTGGGAAGATTATGAATTGACATTAGGAGTTTATTTTGAAGGCTTTTTAGCCTTTTTATGTGGCATTTTGCACTTTTTGTCCAAACTGGGACTGCATAAAACATAATTGCCTGAAATATAAGTTTGAATATTAACATTTTATTTTTAATACTTAATGTTGAGTTTCTATTTATTAAGGGGTAAAGAGTTCTAATAAGTATGCTACATTTATGAACGATGTATGATATATGGTCTCTATAGAACTACACCTAGATACATACTTTACGTTATTTTCCCATTCGATTTCGGTATTGTTTAAAATTATACCATTCTGGGGAATAAAACCTGATTTCCTTTTCCAGGTAAAATAAATTGCTTGACTTTTATTATAACTTAATGCAATTTTTTAATTTTGTAAAATATTTAAATAATATTATGATAGCCGATTGCAGGTTTGCTAATATTTCGGAGGATAAATTACCTGATCATAAGACTGCGGTGTCGTCTGCAAACATGCATATACTACAGTGGTTTATAGAAGGTATAACAGCTGTGTATATATTATATACAATTGGAGATAAGCAGGACCCCTGAGAACATCCTGCGTTTATTTGAAAAACGTTTGAACATTTCGAGCCTATGAACTCTCTAAATGATCTTGAAGATAAATAACTTTGAATTATGATAACAATATTTGGTGGAAAATTAAACTGTATTAATTTATATCCAACAATAACACACCAGTCGAATTTTGTTGATTAAAGTTAGACTTGACGATGTTCCTTATGCGTACTAACGGGTGTACGGTATTTAGTGCTTTACGAAATCGAAATTGTTGGGGAGGTAAAATATCTCTACAGTCTAACTGCCGTATTCATAAAAAATAAAGTAGGTTTGAAGTGTGCTTTTAGACAAAATTTTCTTAAAGTACATTTGAAGTCTACTTTAAGAAGTTAATAAATTTATATTTTATAACTCTTTCTAAAATTTTACTTATAGAAGATAATAAAATAATTGGACGATAAGAAAATGGTGAATCAGCAGGCTTGTTAGGTTGTTTGATTACAATAACCTTTGCGTCTTTAAATTCATCTGGGAAATAACTTAATTTAAGGCAGCTGTTTATGAGATGTATCAATAACTTTATACCTTTTCTTGGGAGAGCTTTAAGAACAGTGTTATTGATACCATCAGCACCAGGTAACTTTTTATTTTTAAAAGCCTTTAATATATCAGATACTTTTTTATACGTAACAACACAATTTTCTGTGGATAGAAAGTTAGAATTGAATTCATTAATTCTATTTCTAACCATATTTTCGGTTTCAGTATCACTTATATTAGTTGAATATAAATTGGGTGCCGTCAAAGATAAGTGTTACGCCGACAAGCCAGAGACAATTGACGCTTTAAAGGACAATATTCGTGAAGCCTTTGGTGAAATATAGGATTTTCATAAAAATTCTTTGTTATATTTTGTTTTGAAAAATCTATTACCAAGAGTTTCAAATAAATAAACTAATGTACAACTGGAATCAAGCTGATCTCTCTAATGAAACTCTAAAATTGTAAATTCTTAAATTACATCGTGAAAGTAGGCCAAACAATGATATCACAAGAAACACAGACCAAAATGCGTATAAATGTGTGTATATGAGTTTATGTTTAAATTTACTTGTATAAACCAAAAAATAACTTTAATAGCTAATAACTAAACAACTACGTATTTGTAAAATTTTCAATTTAAACGAAATTTAACTGCTGACTAGAGATGCCAGTCCCGAAATCTTGATCCCGAAAATACCGGGAACTAGTATTTGTCATTAACAAAAATTGCAATTTCACAAAAGTATGTAGGATTGCTAAACTCGAACGCACTATTTGATGTGTCTACGGTTTTTGGAATTGGAAATTCCTACACAAAACGCTTTAATTGATTTAAAAGCTCAACAGATGACAGATAAAGAATTTGCTTTACTTAAACAAATGGTTGTCATTTTAAATCCGGTGAAATCTCTCCTTAAAACAAACCAAGAAAAAAAGACAATTTACTCAGCGCTTTTAAAATTTAAAAAAATTTGCAGAGTGAATTTAAAGAAATTAATTATTAGAAATTAATTAAAAACGTTGATTGCGAAACAAATGAATGCAAATAAAATATGCAAAAGCAAAATGATGATAACAATGTGAATAAGAAATAGAATTATTTGTTTCGAAGAGTTAGAAAGGATTCTTTATGCAATCAACATACAACAATTTGTTAACAATTTTGGCCACAAACGATGTGAACGATGTTGTTCGCCAGCTTCATATGTACATATATTGGTAACAAAATTAAATCAAAATTATCTTTAAAAGCTTTTAAAAAGCTTTTTTAAGGTCGAACGATAATATTCAGGCATGTGATGGAAATCGAAATCGACAACGAATCAGTTTTGGAAATACATTTTAATGCATTTATAATCTAATTTTTAAAATTTTTGTTTTAAGATTCTCTTTAGTAGCCCAATATCTTTATATTTTATGTGATAAAGGTTTTTTAATACAGAAATATTACGAAAAAATTGACTTCTAAAACTCATTCGTTTTCGATTTCCATCACATGCATGATTCTATTGCTTTTGGATTAATTTAGAATTTTTTTTAATATACAAACACAAACTGCGAAGCTTTTTGGCTTGTCTGCAGAAAACACCCAGAGTCTTTGACGGGAATCGAACACGCAACCCTCTGACTGATAGTCCGCCACACTATCGCCTAGTCTATCGGAGCACCCCGATAAGGCGAATTGACATATTGATTTTGTTAATATATCATTTCAATGTAATGTTATTATGAAATTATTAACGGTTTATAGACTTTTAACAAATTGAAAACTAGCTATGAGAACAAAAAATTTTGGTTTTCTAACATTTTTATATTTAAGTTACTTTTTGAAATAGTTTTTTAATAATGCGCCAATTTATTTTAATATGAAACAAAAATCCCAAAATCCCGTAAAATCCCGGGTTTGTAAAACCGTTAGGCATCCCTACTGCTGACAAAACTGCATATTGCCAAGGTATGAATGCCTAGTATTTATTCTCAAATAACACTGCTATACAAAAAAAATAAAAAAATCTGCGGCAGGGATTTTGTTAATGGTTTTTGTTAATACTCATATTAGACCTTCACGCTGCATGCTTATTTATTTTTGATTCACTCTGTTTATTGAGATAAACGGAACTAAGAAATAATTGAAAATTTCAAACTACCCGGTATGAACGGGTACAAAAAACCTACTTGGGTTTACCCGAGTGTGAAATCGGTTACAACTCCAGTATCTCACAGTGATGATTTGCCAATTCCAGTGTTTTCAAGACCATCTACATCAAATGGTGATGATTTTGAAATGTTAGAAGGATCAGTTTGCGTGGACTTGAAAATGGTAAATTTTTTACTAGGCCAGCAAGGAGGGTATACTAAGTACCATTGTTTCATATGTTTATGGGATAGCCGTGCAAGAAACCAACACTGGATTACAAAGATCTGGCCTTTGAGAGAAAATATGGAGGTTGGAAAAGCAAATGTGATAAATGAACCGTTGATAAGCCGAGATAACATCCTTCTTCCACCCCTTCACATTAAGCTTGGGCTAATGAAGCAGTTTATTAAAGCCCTTGATAAAAATGGTGTCTGTTTCAAATATGTGTGCCAAAAATTTCCAGCCCTTAGCATGGAAAAATTAAAAGCAGGCATCTTTGATAGACCGCAAATACGTACACTGATAAAAGACACTGAGTTTGTAGCCCATATGACACAGATTGAATCTGAAGCATGGTTAAGCTTTGTGTTGGTAGTAAAAAACTTTTTGGGGAATCACAAAGCGCCGGAATATCAAGAACTAGTTGCAAAAATGCTACAAAATTTTAACAGAGTAGGAGTCAACATGAGCATAAAATTGCATTTCTTGATTCCCGCAGAACCTAGGTGATTACAGTGAGGAACAAGGAGAAAGGTTCCATCAGGATAATGGAAGAAAGATATCAAGGTCGATGGGACAGCCATATGATGGCTGACTATTGCTGGACCTTGAAAAGAGATTGTCCTGACAAAGTAAATAAGAGAAAATCCCAAAGAAAAAGTTTTTTATGATCTTCATTTACTTATTCTAGTTAAAGGTACCCCAAACTATTATTTTTGTGTATTTTTGCAAAGACAAACAATAAAAATAAATTTTAAATACATCTTTTGGCCCATTTATTGAAGCATTTTATGGAAAATGTTAGAAGCGTTTATCTCAAAAACTGGAGTCAAATTGACAATTCTGGTATTTTCCCCGTTATCAGCACACTCGTCTTATACAAAATCGACTTCAAATATGCCTGCCGCAAAATGACTGTATAGCAGTGTAATTATTGTTTATGTTTTAAGTGTTCTTAGAAATAATAGTTTATTCGACGGCTCACAAAGTAAATCTAACGGTATAGACCGAAGTTTCCAAAAAATACTACATTATTTGAAAATCTCTTTAAAAAAAGCATTTAAATATCATGTCATAAATTTGGGGTTTTTCCCAAACAAATTAAACTAGCCAAATACTTACATACATATAGTACATATGTATGTACGTTGCAACAAGTGTTTTGACCAGCAGTTATAGAGGAAAAAAAAAGAATTTCGTTTTTCTTTGCTGCAGCAGTCATAAGAAACCAAAACAAACGGCCAGTTACGAATATACAATAAACAAGTTGTATGTAGATTCTACATTGTAGAGATACTTCGTAGACATCGGCATCGTTGATACTTATTCGTAGTGGCATTAAACAAAAATTTCATTTTCACAGACACAATATAAAAACAAACAGATGGACAGACAAACGAACGTTACATATTTAGAAACATACATATGTACATACATATGTATATACAAATGTATGCATGTGTAGATACAATATCTTTAAAACACGACGTACGCTTTTGGCTTTTGCGGTAGCAGAAAATAAATACTACGAGTCGTATAAAAATAATAATAATAACAACCAGCGTTGTCAACTTGGTGCGTTTCGCACCATTTTTGGTGCTTTTTTAAATTTTTGGTGCGAAAAATTCTTTAGTAGGTGCGCGGTGCGCGCTTTTTTTAAATTTTAGTGCGCTTTTTAATTTTTGCTGGCACCAAAGCAAATTCAACACAACTATTTGTTTCAGTGTGAGAAAAAATCTTTCTACAATAAAATACACCTGTTTGCGTACCATTTCATTAAACACTGCAAAAGTTTTTTTTTGTGTATTTCGGTGCGTTTTTTAATTTTTTCGAAAATGTGATAAAATCTTTATTTTTACTAATTTTTAATTGCAGTTTTTTAATAATTCATAACTCATGAAATCTATACGATGAAAAAATGTATTTTAAATACGAATGTATGATAAATAAAATCAAATTCTTCAAAAATCTTTGTTTGAAAATCAAATTAACATTTCAAACATGTAAATAAAAATTCTTGTATAACCTGATGGTTTGGTCTACTGAACTGTAGACGAACAACCAGGGTTAGAGAACCAGTAAAATCCTAACAAATTTTATTGGAAAAAATCAAATAGAAGTACTTTAACTAGAAAACAAAAATATGTATATAAAATAAAGTACCAAATATGTACTGAAATTAGCTTTTTTCCCAATTAGTACTTTAGTTCCAAATATCATATTGTAAGTTAAATTTTGAGTGGTTAAATGCTTATTTTATCTTTATTAGCTCATTTATTAAAAAAGGCTTTTACTATTAACTTTAACTTTTACTAATAATCGTTGATAAAAAGTTTTTTATAGAATTTATGATATTAAAAATTTTCTAATTAATTCAATGAATATTTGAAACAAAAACGAAATTCTAAACTTGGTGCGTTTTTTGTAAATGGTTCGCTTTTTCTCCATTTTGGTGCGTTTTGAAATTTCAAAGTTGACAACGCTGGTAACAACAGCAGCAGCAGCAACAAATAATAGAAATAATAAACAACTGAGATACAGTTAGAGTGTCTTAGATTACAAACGCCAACATACGAGCTATTACAAAAAAGATAGATGAGTGGACAATATATCAACCGTTAAGCACTCACTCTCTCTCTCAGTCTCTCTCTCTATCTCCCTCTTACTATACTCTTTTCTTTTTGTGTGATCTCTCTTTGTAAAGTTAAGTTGCCATATCTTAAGAAAGTATTTATTATGATCTTGAGATGAAAGAACTGTTTTAATTTTTAAAGATACGAAAATTAGAGATTTTTTATTTCATTTCTCTATCTCTATCTAGAATTAGTTTACTTTTTAGATTTAATGTGCCTTCTCAATGTTTTCTGCACAGTTTCCAGTCTCAATTAAAGAAATCACTTTTCAATATTTCATTTTAACTCTACTAATAATATGTCTAACAAAATTAGCACAGTTTATAAGACAGTGATCTGTCGGGACATTGTAAGATTTAGGAGGTTTTGCTCAACAATTTGATTTGAATGTCCTAAATGTTAAATATATTTGGCTGCAGATCTCTATAAAGATACAAGGCGGAAAGTATACCGCCAGGTTAATCTCCGTGTCGGTCATGCAGTTAGATTAACAAGAGAAACTACTTAGTCAATGAGCAGCAGGACGTTCGTTCGCTTTTACCCTCGAGAGTCCTTAATGCAGTTGTCAATATTTTTCCACTTGGTATTTCTCAATGAATGCGATTAAACTGGATCAACGTAGTTCACCAATGACCAATCAATCATATAATAGGTTACTAAGAAGGTTATATCCAAACCGGATATAATATTTCAAAAAGAGCCTGATGTCGGAACTATATTGTCGAAGAGCTGACGAAACATAGACTCAGCGTAGTTTACCACAGAGTCGGTCAGTCAATCGTCAAGTAGTTTACTAACAATGCTTGGCTTCGTAATTTAGTTTGAAGAAAGTGGATTTACCAATTTGTTTTCTACTAAATTCGAAATCCATAAAAAAACTTGATGTCGGAGTTATAGCTTCTAATTTAACCTTATCCAACAGCAAAAGCATGAGCTTTACTACCTAGAAATCAAGATATACAGTTCTTTACCGTTAGGACTGTATCTCTTGCATCCACTCCTAAAGTGTATCTGAATCTCTTTGGAGAATACAAGTATATATTAGTTCTATCTCCTGAAACTACCCAGGTCATTACTGTAAACAGCAATATGGATATCACCCGAAATACCAATTTTTATTAAAAAAATTGATACAATTTTTTCCTAAAATTTCTTCGGTGTTCGCACAGCGCAATATACATAATTGCTTATATCACTAATTCAAATATTCCAAATCAATAATTGCCTTATTTTTATTTGAGAGTATACACACATATATACATATGTAATACGAATAAGAGAGTAAATCGAATTGCAAGCAAGTACAATCAAGTTTGCACTCGTCTTATCTTCCCCTCACTCCGATGTCTAAAAGATAATCAGCTTAGCTTAAAGAATTGCTTCGTGTAAATTGGGACTAAGTCTCTGGAATGTAAACGATGGCTAGGGAGAGTGGTGGTGCTGTGACGTATGATGTTTTAGATCAAAACAGCTAATGGGTAAAAATTGTAAAGATGTTGCATGTGTTTACTGCCTTAGGCCTATTAAAACCAAAGTGTAGATGCTGTCCTGGGAATGTGACATCATTACCTTCGATATTGCTAAACTAACGAGAAAATACTAATAATTACTAGAATATTTGATCTTGAGTTTCTCAGCTCATTTTATTTATATAGAACCCAAACCCAATTCAAATGATACATTCCACTACCAATACATTTAGTTACTACAATTCAATAGCTGCTGAAACAAATTGTATGATATTCGTAAACAATAAACTCGGAACAATTTGGTGGCATCATTGTTTTCCCTTCAGTAAAAAGAACTTTTCATTACATTATACATATTTTCTCTAAACAGTGCAATAAATTTGTATTTTGTCTCATATCCAGAGAGAGAGTGTGAAAGTTTTACAAATGATCGTATTGAATTCTAAAAAAGTTACAAACAGAAAAATCACACCTAAAAACTTGAATGAACAAAAACACTGAGCGCGCTTTTTCTCAGTCAGCTGAGAGCAAACTTTTTATAAGCAGAGAAAAAGTAAAAACAAAAAAAAAATAAGTTTATTTCATTTAATGTTTTATTTTTTATTTTGGTACGTTGGTGGTGATCAATCGAAAATGAAAAAAAACTTTATACAAACATTAGTTGATTGTGGATCAGTTTTACGTAAAAATTTCACTGAAGCGGTTTGCTAAAGTTAAAACTACGGATAAATAAAGAAACGTATCAACAAAAAAAAATATACAAATAAAACATCCGACAACACTAAACTTAAATGAAATTTTAATAGATTTTTTCGCTAACATAAAGAAGGAAAAAAATTATAATAACGTTTTATATTAGAAAAATTCAAATTGTACTACGTAGAGCACAATTTTGAAATTAAGAAAAATTTACTGCATATCTGGTATTTTCTTTAAATGCCAGTGCATCTAAAAACAGAAATATACAAATTTTTTTGTTTCTAACAAATTTCTAATTTCTAGAAATAGCGCATATTTGTGAACGATTAAATAATTCTAAAGCTACAACTAAAAACAAAAAATCTAAACAATATGTCTCATCAATGCAGTTGCGGTCGTGACCTCAACAACAACTATGTCAGCTATACAAGTGCTTACGCAAATGCCAACACCAGCTTAGATCGTGAGGCCAATGCCACCTTAAGCGGCTCTTCGAAATCCTCACCAGGCTCACAAACCCAATTCACAGCCAAGCTTATAGTGGGCACAGTGGGCGCTATTAAAGAGCTAAGGGAAAAGGAAAAATCACGTCAGACAATGACACGTGCCGGGGATCGCAGAAATTGAGTTGCTTAAACCACAACAAAAACAGCAATAAGAAAAGGATGAGTTTATTTTCCTTTTTTTTAACATTTAAAAGTGTCTAGAAGAGGCAAAAGAGTTTTTTTTAAGCTTTTAACTTTAAGATGTTGTAAAAGCAAGTGTGTTTGAAGTTTTGTATGTAAAATGAAGTGATGAAAGAGTTCTTTAAAACCCTGTGTATTTGTTAGTGTGATTAAAAAAAACAAACAAATATGTAGTAAATTAGTGGAAAACTTTAACGAAGATTATGATGATGTCCTTTTTTCTATTTATCTAAAAAAAAAACAAGAAAATTTTTTGTATATTTTTAGTTTTATGTTTTTTCTAGTTTCTAAAAACATTTTCATTTAAGAAGAGAGTCTAATTAGTACCGTCTTACTAAAGTAGTTTATAAAAGAAATATTAATTTTCTATGAAATGTAAATTATTTAAATCATTTAAAATGCTGTGGACTGGAAGGAGTGCTAAATTTAACAAATATATTCGAGAAAACGTACTTTAGAGAAGTTTAAAAGGGGGTGAATGCTAAGATTAAAATTATTTTCAAAATCGTTTAACAAATATTTATTTAAGATAAGAAAAGAAGCAACTTTCTTTAAGTTGAGTTTGTTTAAAATAAATTAAAAACCAATGATATTTGTTATAAAAATAACTAATTAAAGAAATTTTAAGTTAATTTGATTTTAAACAATTTGCTGTTTTCCTTTCTAATGTAACATCTGAAATTCATTTAATCTTTCAACAATAATAGAGTATTTAATTAAAACAAACACAAATGATCAATTCATACGTTTTATTTAAACATTATAACACAAAGTTTTAAAATTTACTCAATGAAAGTAGAGTTTCTAAAAAAAAATATTTTACAAACATCGCAATTAATTCTAACAGCTGAGATTTTACTTCTTAACAAAACTTAATTCAAATTAACCATTTCGGATTAGTTTAACTTTCGTTAATCATGGTTAGTTAAACTTAACAAAAACCTGAGCCGCTTTAAAACCCGACTTCATTTAAGCAATCATTCTTTATCAAAAACGTTAGTTAATTAAATAGTTTTTTTGTTAGTTATGTTAATGTTTTCCTAATTCAAAATAAATAATACAAATTTGAGAAGTTAAACTTAATTAAATCACAGTTACAAAAACCTGTAAAAAGTGGAGATTTTTGAAATTTTAACCAATCGCTAAATTATCAATTGAGAGAGTATGTTTTGAAAAACAACTTAATTAAAAATTAATGTGAAACTCTCGTTAACCCTGATTTACTAATCTACAGTTATATAAAATATAAAACAAATTAAATTCAGAAATTTAACGTTGTTAATGTTAATAAAACTGTTAGCAAAGTTTAAGACAGTTAAACTCTGTTAAACTTCAGTTAGTTAATCTAATGTTATTTATAACAATAATAATAATAAACAGAATCTGAAATTTTTGTCATTAAAACCGCGCGTAATTGTTGGTTATACTAAACTTATTAATTTGATTTTTTTTAATAAATTTCATGTTAAATTCTCCTTAACCTAGGTTAGAAAAGCTTCAGTTGTGTAAAATATTTTAAAACACACACACTATTTACAATAAATGTTTTATTAAATCGGTAGTTTAACTCTGGTTAACATTGATTAGTTAATCTAAAGTTATATACACAAGTAAAGAACACAGATTTTTGTAACTGTAAAAGTATTGTTTACAATTAAAATTATATTAAATCGACAGTTAAACTTTCATTTTCACTAATTGTTTAGGTAATTTACAATTATGAAAAATATAAGCAAAGAACAGTGATTTGTGTAATTGTAAACTGCCGCTAAAATAAAACTTTATTTGGCCTCTCTTTATGCTTGGTTAAAAATTTCTTTCAAAATAATCTGTTGACTCCTATGAATCTTAACTGTGATGAGTTATGACTTAATTGGCTCGAGTTACTGTAATTTATAATTATGATAAAGAAAATATTTAACATTACTAAGGTATTTAAAGTTGAAGTTTATGACTATAAAATATTGCTTTTAACTAAAAATTTTCTTAAAGTTTCTGTCGAATATTTTTGTTAAATTTTTTACCTCTGCATTTCCTTTTATTATTTCCTTAAACGAAAAATATTTTTGTTTATTTTTATTACAAAACATATTTCTTAATTATTTATGTTTCTTTTAAATATTTTTCGTTACGTTTAAGATATTGTAATTAAGTAGTTTTCTTTTTCAAATACCAGTTTAGTTTTTAAACAAGTTTGTTTGTTTGTTAATTGTTTTAATTTGTTGGAATTTTCATTTTTTGTTTTGAAAATTTACTATTATGTATTATTGTTATTGGGTTTTTAAACAAATAAAATATTTAAATTTTAATATTTTTTTGTTTGCTTCCGTTTTGTGAAGCTAATAAATTATTGGTTACGGGTTTGTGTTAATAAGAATTCTCTAATTTTCAACTGATTTATATTAATTAAGTATTAATTAACAAAAAAAAAAATTTTATAAAATTTTAATATTTAGAGGAGGTTTAAGCAGCCACAGGTGAAGAGGGAAACTAAGTTTAAGGCTATGAAATAGATGCAGGTTTTAAGAACCGGAAAAACTTGATTTAAACTAACAATCAACTGATGCAAGCTTATTACTACTTGTGGTTTAAAGAAAGTTTAAACCAGTGAGTTTAATAATTAGTTAAATGGATAAATTAACATAAAATTGCAATTAAAATTTATTAGTCAATCAAAAAATTAAGCTACAAACTAAGACTGTAATTATTTCCCTTGTTAGTTAAGTTATTAGCTTTCATCCTTAACCTGCTACTGTGTAAACATTCCTCAAAATATTATTAGTACGTTTTATTAGGGTAGTTATAGACAAAACAAAAAAGTGCAATATTTTTAGGCATTGCTTAAAACACAAAATTGAATTACAAAAAAGTTTGGTAAACTTTTTAACGTAAATGAAATTCATTTTAGCTATAGAAACATTTTATTGTTTTATACAATAAATAAACTAATTGTTGTTAGTTTTTTTTTTCTCTATAATCTCTGTTAATTCAATGTCAACTATGCCGAGTGTATTTAACTCCTAGTAAATTACATCATCTTTAAATAATCAAAAGCAAATAAAGAAATAATAACAAAACATTGTTATCAAAATAGATTTAGAAACAAAGGAACATCAAACAAAAACTGCAATAACTCATATAGAAGACAACCAAATTAAAAAAAGTAAAGTAAACAAAACTGAAATTAAATAAAAATCTAAACTTATTTTTAATTAAATTAAGCAACAGAGTTATTATGTATAACAAAAAGTTTAAAATTATTTTTAGATACACTCACACGTACACACACATTCTAATAAACTAAATATGAGTTGATATACTCGTACATTTTCTCATAACAATTATAAATTTTTTTTCAATACATTTTATAATATTTAACTAACCATTTTTAAAGAAGATAAGCAACACTCAAACTCAAATTATTATTGTATTGTTGTAAAAGTATACGAGAGTTGGGAGTATCCCTGCAATCATTTCTGCGTATAAGAACTTTCCATGTTTTATGTGATTTTTAAGTAGTAAGTAGTAAAAAAAACCTATAAAGAAATATATATATGTATATTATAATCCATAGTTTGTAAGTTCTGAAAAATTAAAATAAATAAAAAAATACTTACAATATTTACAAAAAAAAATATATATAAAAATATTGAGTTTTATTTAAAAAAAAAACCTATATATGTATATGTAAACCTAGTTTTCTCTTAAACATATTAATCGAAACATACGCTTCGGGCAGTTGGGAATTTTATAACTTGACACGTTCAAAAGATACTTATAGTCGCTAAAAATTTAAGTTTTCTTTTCCGACACCTCTTTTTCAACAATAGTTTTCAATGCCTTGCTAATTTTAAGGCAACAATTTTTACCTATTGTAAAAAATATTTTGTGGATCGACATTTTTCTGACCTATTTGTGGATATAGGATTTTCGGCTAACAGTCGATTGAATGAGGTTTCATATGCATTATTTGCACAATTTGACATAAAAGTCATCTCTGACAACATGATTATATTTTGTCAATTATCACATCTAGGAATCATTTATTAGTATTATACTGTGTTCAGATATGAAACTTAATTGAGTCAATATTCGGTCAATTGACAATATTATTTTAAGTGTTCAGGCATACGCAATTTTCAGCTTAGCCAATAATCATCTGACAGTTGGAAAGCAATACAAAAAATACTCTATATGGTTGTTGTGTTTCTGTGTAGAATCATTTGACAGTTGGAAAAGAATACAAAAAAATACTCTATATGGTTGTTGTGTTTCTATGTAAACAAACTTACCTTCACATTGATTTTTTAATGATTTCTTTTGTTTTCTTTTGTTGACATTTGCCATTTTATACAATTTTGTTCACTAAACACAGTTGTGAACAGTGTTGCATTCGAAATCTTACTCAATATTATAACAATTTCGTACTTATTGCGCAATAATTAATTGAGATTTTATATGGAATATTGAGCTCAATAATGGCGTTAATTGCGATTAACGCAATTAAGGTTCATATCTAAACAACGTAACCAGTTTTTTTTACAAATGAACGCTTTATGTCAGATACGACCTATTATGGACAAATCATCAACAAATTTAGTGGTGTGACTTCTGCGCATATAATTATTTTTTGTGTTAAATTTAACCGCGATATAAAAACTTTTAAAAGATTTTTACATGTTAAAGTGATTTTTGAAGGGGATCTTATATGGGAGCTTTGACTTATTAAAGACCGACCTTTATTGGGCCTCACGATTTCTGTATATATGAAACTTGTTTGTGTTGAATTTTATTTGCATACCAATAATTTTAAGGGAGTTATGCTCTTTAAAGTGATTTTCGGAAGTGGGCCCTATATGGGAGATATGATCAGTTATTTACCGAACTAAACAAAACTTGTAGATATGATTAGACTTTATGTATAGACTATTGGTGGCGGAATTTGCATAAACATTTATGAGCAATATTTCGAGAGGATATCTGTTTGGGGGCTAGGTGAAATAATAGACCGATTTTACAAGTTCAATCCCAACCGTCCTTTTGCCGAAAAAATATTAGGTTCGCGAAATGTACTTTGCGCACAAGCTTTACATGGACTCAGCAAGCATCAGCACAAATCCAATATAGCCTCCTTAATATGGGTCAAAACTATAAGTTTGGGCAAGTAAGAATAATTTTTAATTCACTGCTGTACAGTCGCATGAATCGTATGTTATATGATTTTAAAATATTGTAAAAATGTTGTTGGAATTAACTCATACGACTATAGCGTTTATTGATATTAGTTTAGGAAAATATTATGTAATTTCTAGATTTTTGTCTAACCTGACAAAAGCTGCTTAAAATTTGGATATTACTCATTAATATCTCATTAATTAATTAAATCACGTATCCGACCGAAGTTAAAATTGTCTATATGAAGGTTAGATCTATGAAAGTCGCCTCCTAGATTTAGAAGTGTTTTCAACAATATCAGACCTCTTAAACAACAGGCTCGAAGTTAAAGGTGTGTAGGTGTAATATTTCCTCTGCACTGTAATCCAAAAATAAACCCTCTCAAATAGTACACGCGGAGAATATGGTTGAATGACAATTGAATATGCAAATCATGTGGCGGTGACGTTCAAAATATAAAAGCTCTCGAAGTACACGAATTTGCACTGGAACTATAAGCAACAGCTTAGTTTAGACTGAGCACAATTAAACACTCATTACTAATTAGAATATTTCATTCATAAACACAGACTATACGACTTCTAGTATTAGTTGAGATCAGGCAATTTCGTAATAATACCACCAATTGAAAAATGTAAATAAAAAAAGGTTAATACAAAATCATACGGATGTGAAATACAGTTGGGCAGGAAGTGATGTTTTTCGTGATTTGAACATTGATCTTAGTCACAGATTAATATACATATATGCAAATAAAAGCACTATTGAAAGATGCTGAAGATATTGCAGAAATAAGGCTGTTATTATTGATCAGAATGAAGTAAAATATTTCTAAAGTTGGTACAATTTGGAAAAGAAAGATAGGTTTATTTTTCTTTATACATATTCCATGTATTTGTCTGCTTTACTCTTTTAGAATATAAAGGAACTGAAAGGAGCGAATCCATTAAGGATTGAAAAGTGCAATTAACACTAGGATGAGGCATCAAAGCACTGTGGTCATTTTTTATTTTTATTTTCAACGCAGGTCGGCAACTATGAGATCATATTATGTCCTTATTTAATCTAACAGCACCAATAAAAAAATTTATGTTGAAAATGTGTAATTGTGTACGAATTACTACAGCTACTATTATAATTGTAATTATAGAAACACAATTTGTTATTTTAAATAGACGACTCTTTGTCCCGGATCTCACACTGCCACTTTTGCTGCGCAACTTTTGATTTTGTTGGTGAGAGGGGAAAGAAGGGTGGTCCCCTCTCTCTCTCTTTCCCCCCCCCCCCCTCTCATCCACAAACTCAAAAGTTGCACAGCAAAAGTGCCTGTATGTAATCCGGGACTGTTTACATCAAGTTTCTCAACAAATTCTCATATTTTTAAATTCTTAATCTTATTCCAATTTCTAAATGGAATCACCCATATTTTCAGACACTTCCGTATGACTAAACTTAAAAGCAACAAAATAAAACACATAGGTACAAGAAAAACAACAACAAATCAGATAATCAAGCAGCCAACCAACACTACGCTTTAATACAGCTCCGGTGTGAAAGTTAAAAAAAAGAATTAAAAGCATGTAAATAAAGACAAGAAAGTAAGAAAATAAAAACAAGAAGGTTACAAAAGAACAACAACAACCAAAATTAGAACGCTTTTGCTTTCACAACTCAGAGGTTGTAAAGCAAACGAAGAACAAGAAACAGAAGAATATAAGACTGGCACGAAAGCAAAAAATGCCTTACATGCCTGCTAAATACTACAAATGGGGAAAAAATGGAAAAGAAAAGAATTTACTTACAACAGCGAACAACTTCAACTAAAGACAACAACTATTGCTTGCTTTTTTATTTTCATTTTTAATGTGCCTGTAAATAAATAAATATGTATGTATGTACAGGTACTTGCATTCGTACCTACAAGAAGTAAGAAAGTATCTTCTACTGCAGCAGCAACTCCAACAAAACAGAACAATGTGAAAAGAAAATTGTAACCGGTTGTCGTAAGTTCTACACACGAGTACGAATCAAGTCGAATACGAATGAACACACGAATTGCAGACGAATATTAAACTGGATGGGAGCTTCTAAATTATAATAACAACAACCCAAGGTGAATTTAAATACTAGGTGATAGCGTAGCGCCAGCTGATTATTCATGGTGAATTTGAAAATGCCAAAAAGTTATATAAAAAAAAAACTTTTTGACAGTGACGAAAGTTTTTCATATAGAAAAATGCCTGTTGTTCTTGCCTTGTTGTAATTGTTGTAGCAATGCGGTCACCTGGTATTTAATTTCACCATGCAACAACCAATCACACACACTCACACAAACAAACAAACAACATTTATCGTGATGTTCTTGTTGTTGTTACTGGGGCTGATGTTGATGAGGACGGCGATAGCGACGGCTGCGAGTAACAGTGACCCAGTCTCTCGTTTTCATTTTATTTTTGTTATTATTGTTATTGCCGTTGTTTCTATTCTGTTTTGTTCTCATTTTCAGTCATTCGTTGTTGTCGTTTTCATCGTCGTCGCATTGATCGTCATTATTGTTGTTGCTGTTCGTTCGTAGTTTATGCTTTCTTTAGCAATTATTCTACATGCTTACATACTTGTATTGAAAAAAGCATTCTACAAAAACTCAACAAAACTGGACGGATGGCTGGTGGGTCGGTTATTGTTTTACTCGTAGCTCTTGTTGGAGCTTTGGCAAAACGATTGCATTTGATCGTGTTTTTGTTGCTGTTACGATTTTTACTTTTTTTTGTTTTTTGTTTAGTATAGAAGTTTACTCATGCATACGTCACACATGCTAACATACTACATATGTACATACAAACATATTAAATTAATATTTACGATAGTACTACAATACGAAAAATAATATGTACGTATAGAACTCGTACTACGTTTAAAATGAATGCGAGTACTAAGTATGTACATACGTGTGTGTATTTATTTTTGTAAATTGTTGATGATCATTGGGTTTGTTAGACAGAAAAAAACCGAAATAAATACTTATACAGATATTTAAGAGAATGTGAACATAATATGTATGTATGTATGCCTTGGTATTATTATGTTTAGGGGAATGTCATGAAAACTCATTATTCATAATAAGGTCTACGTGTATACAGCTATGGATAGAGAAATAGCGCACCAATGTTCTATAAAGTACCAAACATATTTTTTTGGAAAATGAAATGATAATAACATGGAATTATGTATACATACATATCGTTGGTCTCATGTAGAAAGGCCCTAACTCGCTATTTTTTCGAAATTTGTTTTTTTTGCGATTCCAATGCATTTAACGCTTTTATAAGCAGTTGTACAAAAAAAGTTACATGTTGAATATTACAGTTTCTATTATATTTTTACCTTCTCCTGTAAAGTTTCAAATGTGCGAGTTAGGGCCTTTCTACATGAGACCATCGATATGCTATTCTTTTGCTCCACTCGGATTTTTCAAAAATTCATTGGAAATGTCCTGTTAACTATTGCACGTTCTTTATTTGTTCATATTTTGTTAAGAATTAAGTTTTTTGATTGGAGAATGAAAAAGCGCACAGTTAAGTAGATTGTAATAGGTATAAATGGAAATAGGACCGGGTTTATAATGTCATTAAATGAGCTAAATCAGATGCAAATTTATTTAATGTAAAAAAAAAGATTGGAAGAAGCCAACGCGGAAGACAACACTTCACGAGTCAGTTCGTATAAGGCAATAGTTTAGGAAAACAATAATGATTGAAATAAATGAGGAATTTCGGTTAAATGCTTTCAGTAGACTTGTACAAAGACGCCTCAATGAAAATCAACTTTATGGTCGTGTAAGTAGAAGAAACCCACTTCTACCAAAAAATAATTTAAAGAAACGATTGTCTTTTGGAAAACTACACCGGAATAAGGATTTGAAATTTTAGAAAAATGTTTTTTTTTACAGCTGAAACCAAAATTAATTTCATTGGTTCTGACGGAAAAACGTTTATACCTACATCGAGGAAAAAACAAAGAATTCAATCCCGTTACATTACAACAACAGTAAAGTGCGCTATATAAACATGCATATGTCATGTCATGTTTCGTGATATGTCATGTTATTATATGTTATGTCACGTGATATGTCATGTTCATCTTGGAACCTTTTGTTTTAATATCGAAAATATATTTATATCTCGCAGTTTTCTGAGATCTGTTTAGTAACTTCTGTATTGCTATATTTGCAGACTTTTGATGGTGATAATTTGGATTTGATTCATTCATTCTTAAGCTTTTTCGATAATTATTGATTTTTCAAACTTACTCTGGTCGATTGGACATTTTATGGCATTAAAGTCAGTCAGATACATATTTATATAGATAGTTGAAAGTTGATTTTTTTTATTGTTTTCGCAACAAGGAGCTGTTCTTTCGCCACTTCTAGGAAACTTGGTGCTGAATTCAATACTAAATTCCTTGGAACTTTTGGCTGTAAGGTTGTTTCTTATAATTTGTATAAAAATGGAATTCGTTTTCTTTCCAATACTAACAAAAGTATAAAATATTCTATTGCTATTGAAAGGCATTTCCAATGGATCCTAAGATAAATTAACCACACTCTACTTTTGGCATATCCGTACGCTTAAATGCAGTAGGCTATACGTTACATACATTGATCTAAGAAACAATCAAGAAAATTATCTACAATAATTCTTTATATTCTAAACACTGAAAACGAAAACAACCGTTGAATGTCGTTCGATTTTTAACAAGACGGCTGATCAGTTAAACATCAAAATCATTTGGGTCACAGAGACATACTATAAGGCTATGTTTGAAAGGATATGATTTCTATACTTGGTACTACAGTATGGGTAGCACTAGAATGTTTTTGCCAAATACAAATACATACTTGAAGATTGAAGATTCAAAGCAATCTAAAAAAAACGGAAATTATTTCAGGATAACTTTGCATATCAGTAACCTTCCATGATAAGGAGACATATTGATGTGTTGAAATCTTTCACAACCCAGCGGGAAAAATTGCATGTGCTTCCATTAGCAGGCCTTCTAGAAGACCTGTTTACACATTCTAAAAGATTTGATACTCATCCCACTATGCCTTCTCTTAGAAGGCCTTCTAGAAGGCGTTTCATCAAATCGTAATTTCAATAGCAAACACAAATGATTTTGCAATTAATCCTGTGTGTATTACAACAACAAAAATTATTTTACTCACTTTGTTATACAAGTAATAAAAATTAATAAAGAGAGCGTCTATAAATTTAGATTTTTATGAAAGTTTGCGGTGTAAATTACGCATAAAGCAGTACTTTACAAATACATTTTTACTTTCCTCAATGTTATTATTAATTTAGCAGACTTTTAGTTACGCCTTGTATGAGGCATTGGTAGACCTTCTAATTGCCCTTCTCAAGTAGGCCTTCTACCAGGCATGTAACCAGTTGCGAGTAGGCAAAGCCTTGACTAACAATGACACTCCATGTAAAATTGAAACGATTTGGCAATGCAGTTGGAAATACTTGTGACTGTCAAAGAAGACCTCTTTACAGCCCGCTGGAAATGATTAAATGTCTCATTAAGAGATTGATCTATATTAGTATTAGTTCCAGTATTAGAAGACTTGCGTTTAATATGTGGCTGACAGAATAATGCAATGCATTCTTTTGAATTTCAAATAAGGTTTAACACTTGTGTACCAAAGCCTCCTTATGTTTTTTATTAGGATTATTTTTTTTTGCTTTTTAAATAAATGGCTCTTATTGTGAACCCAAACACTTTGCACTCAGCTGTGTGCGTTCCATATCGTAACTGGTATAAATATACAAAAGCACGATACACTACGTACATACAAACATTATAAAGCTCACGTTCTACTACTCAAGATAAGTCCGTCTCCTCTCGTGGTCATTTGGGTCAATCTAATTGAATTTGTTTTATTTATTTTTTATTTAAAACTATTCGTATCATCGTCAATGGTTAGTTTAAATTCAATAGCACTCGTATTTATAGTTGTTGTTGTCTAATTTAATCTGGATCCGAATGGGTGACATTTCAAGGTTGGTATGTAAAGTCGATCATTGGGTTGACTTTAAATATTTTGAACTTAATATTGTATTTCAAATTGGAGTAATATTAAAGAATATTTTAAGACATAATTTGTATTTGGAATTGGGAAAGTTATGCAATGAATAATAGTAAAGAAGGATATTTCACCTAAAGTTCAGAATTCATGTATGTAATACCAGATGTATCGCAAACATTGATAGTTCGGCACACAATAACAAAATTTAACTTATGTTTAATTCTCTATTGTTCTAGTTTCAACACAGTACATAAACTACGAATGACAATTATATTCTCATTTGTAAGAATTGTATCAATTAAGAGAAATGATCATGACATTACCTTGAATTAGGAAATACATACAAATATGTACAATAAATTGATCTTATTCTGGAAATACAAACACTTAAGTAAGTAATCGTATTAAAAGTACTTTCTTCCCACATACGAGTACAATCATTTTTTAAACAGATCTTTGAAGGTATGGACAAATAGCCCATAGAAAATATTATATTTAGCTGATCTGTATTGACATCTTATAGGAAATGATTATTATTAAATGTAGATCACTTATTTTGCGGCGTAGTTGGCAGTATTATATTATGATTTATTTCTATAATAAATTATTGAACAAGATTACTGACAAATTAAATAAAGAGTTTTTAATAATAAGTTTATTTTACAAAACAACATAAAACAAAGCGATTCTTTGATGAAAATTTGGCGGGTGTATTTCGTTAATCGCGCTTTAGATTTGTAGTTTTAAGTTCTATTTGATTGGCTCTGTACAGACTCTATCTTTAATATAACCCCAGAAAATAAAACCCAGTGGTGTTAATTTGGATAATTTGTGTTGCAATGAATTTATTGTTTCGGCGGTTGTTTGACATGTGGCAACGTCCTGTTGGTATCACATTTAGTTGCTAACATCTCTCAATAACTTTGTCCATTCAGCGCTCTAGAATTTTCGAAAAAAAAATGGCTCAATCACTGCGGCGTTCTTGTTGACGTATACAGACAAATGAAAATGTGCATAGTTTGAAAAAGATTTTTACAGAAAATCCCGAAACTTATGGGTCGATTATGTATAGCAACCACACTGGAGTTTGAAAAATATATACATGCATACATCAAAACATCAAAATTAATAACATTTAAAATTTACCAATTAAAAAAATTTAAATTACCAGCTGACAGTTGCCATCTGTAATATGGTTTTGGCAACTGCCAACTCCACTGAGGTTCGGTTGCCATTTGTAATCGACCCAATAATTCATTTAAACAATTGTCGAAAGCTTCTAATACTGTTATATACTCGTATGTCTACAAGCATAATGTCAAAACTTTCATGTTATGCTTGTATGACATTATTGAAAAGCAAAGTTCTTGTTAAGAACTCCTTTATAAGTAAAGCTATAAATATTTCTAATTTTATTTTTTTTTAAGGCAGTGTGTATATGTATTCATAATTATATTTGGAATGTGCCCAATCATGATCATGTGGTGAATAGAATTTTTAATTTAATTAATTATTTGAATGAGTAAGATAGTTTGCTATACTGCCAGTAAATGGTCAATTGTAGACTTATTCAATTATTTTAATACAATTTTTGTATGACTTACTTTTTTTAATGATCTTTCTCTAATATTTGTAAAGAAAACTGAATTTTCGTCTTAACATATGAAATGTTCGCACATGAATTTTACTCATGCAGCTAACTTGTGATGATGTTATGTTCTTGTTGACATAATTATGTCTGTCATCAAATGTAATTTTCGCGCCATTTTAATATATTACAAGTAAACTTAACATAAACATCAATACGTTTTCTCCATTTAGAAGAACTCATATAAGTGTGCATAATACAATGGCCCGCCAAGCCGTGGTGTTACAAAAACCTCCACTCCCACACAAAAACCTTAATAAAAAAAGTAATTTAAAAAGTTTCTATACCAATTTTTAAGCTTCAAAACAGTTCATTCACCCCCCTAGTTTCTGTAAAGAAACAGTAAAAACATTATTGCTATTAAAAATAAAACATTAACACAATCAATAATTATCTCCATAATTAAAGTGAAAGGATGTCAAATTATTTGGCCATTCCCACTTCATTATGTTGAAAAATAACCCAATATCTAGTTTTATAAATAAATACAAACTAAAAAGAAAGTAAACTAACTAGAACAGTAAATCAAAGTCCAACAACATTTCAAACTTACACTAATGAAAAGTGAAACTGCTACTCCATTAAACTATTCTCCAAATCTCTCAGAAAAGTTAAAAAAAAACACTTAAGATCTTCTACAAAGTTATAATATAATGATACAGATGACAGAACAGATAAACCAGCCATAAATTACTTTATTCTATTAAGCACAAAATATAAAAAATAAATAAATGTATGGTAGAAAACAAAACTCACTCCATTAACTATTCTAAGGAAAAATTAAAAAAAATGGGGAAAAATAAATAAATCTAATAAGATCCACAAATATTGCTGATCGTTGTTTCGTTCGTTGGTGTGTTTCTAATACGTAATTTCAGTGTGTGTTTGTTGTTTAGGAATATTTAAAATAACAACAACTACATATAATACATACCTAAAAAACGGAACTTTCTCCAACCACTCTAAAATAACAAAATAAAACATATGGTTGTTGACCAAATAGCCAGTCGGTTGGTCGGTCCATAGCAACATTGTTGTTGGATAGACGGATGGATGCTGGCATATTTGCTCGCTTAGTAATATGGGTGTTATTTTGATCCGTTGCACAGTGGGCTGTATTCGGTGAGACATTTTAAATTGTATGTTTAGAAATTTAGATATATGTACATATTAAATTAAGTCTAAAACGAGCAGCACCTTTACATGATAAATTTTCCTTTAATTGGCGGAGATTCCTTTGCCCCAGTCTTCACTTGGCGAAGATATAACACTTCGCTGTTATGTTTATTTTGCAACAACGTTTTCAGAACATTTGTTCGCTCAACTTGTCTGCCATTAAATTTTATTTTCACACAAAAATAAATTTTAAAAAGTTACAAAAAGAATGATCATCGTAACGTTTTCTCCATATAGAAGGACATTAAAAAATTCGTGTCTATAATTCCGCCAACGTTTTGTTCGTGTGTACACAAAACGATGGCTCGTCAAGAAGTGGTATGAAGAAGACAATTCTTTCATTAATTATAGAACAATTTAATTCTAATGAATACCTATTAGTTTTCGTTCCTGCTCAAGACGCACAATCGAATGATTAAGGAAAATCATTTTCTAAGAATTCATTGATGAAGAATTAGTATTTAATGTGTGTGAAAATAAATTCGAATTTAACCAGCAGAGACAAAAACCACATTTATTAACATTGATAATGTTACAGTCAACAGACCACTGTTTAGCACTTAAGAGTCATATTTACTTCAATTTTGATAAAAGTAGCTTTTAGGATAAAATTAACATGACAAAATCATACGTTATACTATGTTCAGATATGAAACTTAATTGATTCAATATTCGGTTAATTGGCAATATTATTTTAAGTGTTCAGGCATACGCAATTTTCAGCTTACTCAATAATCATTTGACAGTTGGAAAACAATACAAAAAATACTCTATATGGTTGTTGTGTTTCTATGTAAACAAACTTACCTTCACATTGATTTTTTAATGATTTCTTTTGTTGACATGTGCCATTTCATACAATTTTGTTCACTAAACACAGTTGTGAACAGTGTTGCATTCGAAATCTTACTCAATATTATAACAATTTCGTACTTATTGCGCAATAATTAATTGAGATTTTATATGGAATATTGAGCTCAATAATGGTGTTAATTGCGATTATCGCAATTAAGGTTAATATCTGAGCACGCTATTAGGCTAACAACATGAACAGACAGCTTTAAGTTCAATTGGTTCCTCAATATCTTAAAAAGATGGAGATAAACTTCACTACCATACCATACGTTTGGAACGCGGTTTAAGTTTAGTGCGATCATTAAGATAGTAAATTTGGAGAAAAACTTCTTCTATTTGCATTATAATTAGACACATTTCTAAATTGAACTGGCAAGCCATACGTTAGGGTCTCAGGAAGAACAGACTGGAGCAAGTGCAGTGTGATCCTTAAGATATTGAGAATTCACTTTGCATCGAGGTTACGTTCCAAAAAGACGCGATGCAAATTGAAACGATTCAGAGTGAATTAAGATTTTCTATAGCAAACCATGTAAAGATCACAGATAGGTTCTAGGGTTACGAAAATACTAACTTGTCGGCTTTCTTTCACAAAAAATTGTCAACGTCAAATATATTTCCTAGTAGCAATTGTCTTTATTACTACTACTAACGATAATGCTTTACTTTTTATATCATCAAATAAGCTTTTTGCTATTGTCTGAAATAATGGTATTCTCTGCGCAACATGATTTTCAATTTAAATAGAAAGCAAGGACACCATTTTGATCATTAAAGCTTTTCTTATCTTTTCTAATTAAATTAATGACTCTCACCTAAAAAAAACGCAACCTCAAAAATTTAACGACGAAAAAACTCAAAACGACGCAAAGCGAGGTATTAGTGTATACAGTTTAAGGTTTCCTCTAACCTTTAATTTAAAAAAAAAATATTGGGACTCTTATACACAGTTACTAGATTGTTTGATTATCTCTTATTTTCTCAATTTTATTCAGTTTCTGTTTTCTACCTTAACATGTGGATGATCGGAGTTACACTACCGAAATTTTCCTATGTGGCTTTCAGAGACCAAAGATTGTAATTTAAATTATCAAGGTATTAAAGCTTTAAAGAACTATTCAAAAAACAAATCCAAAGTTATGTGTCTTTATAATTAAATGTGAACATTTTCTCCTCACTAAACCACTGTGGCCACACAGTGAAAATGTTGTTGGTATTTCTTACTTTAATTGTGATTGTTGTATGTATTGTGTTTAGCTGTAATGTTGTAGATGCTGCTTACATGAGAACGTGTCTGCTTCATTGGAAACTTTATGCAGCCTAAAGCTATTTTATGTCACTTGAAACAAGATATTAGTGGTATGTAAATAAAAATTAAAATATACATATATGTACACGTAGAGAAAAAACATGGTTGTGGTAAACATAATCTAAAAGCAACATATTATGATAAGATTTATGATTGTAGTCAAAACATATTATGATGAAAATAAGTGCCATGAAATATCATATTATGATCAATTATCATCGTAATATTTTATCATAATATTTTCTTATTAATCAATTAAATTGTTATACATGATCATATTATGACCCAAGGTAACCATATTATAGTTTAAAGTAATCATAATATGATTTAATGTTATCATAATATGATATAAATTAATCATAATATAGTTTAAAGTAATCATATTATGATCTAATGTAATCATATTATGCTAAATAATAACCATATTATGATCTAAAGTAATAATTTTATGATATATAATTTTTTAAACACAAAACTTACAAACAATAGTTAATATTTTTTTAAATACAAATAAATATTTGCGCACTTTCAACGTATGTATATAAAAAATTAACATTTATTTTTAGTTATGTTTAATAGATTTTTATTTTGCGAAATTTAATTGTAATTTTTATGTATACTTTATTTAGGTCTTTTACACTTCTTTAAAATTTCTATATGAATTCCGATATCACGCAGACAAACTACTGAACTGATGCAAAAGCATTCTACAAATTGTTAACACAAAATATTATTAAAATTAAATATATTTTGTTTGCACTTTAAACATAATATGAATACAAATATAGAACCTTACCATTTAATGTTTATATGTGAGTTTAAATAGTTGTAAAAAGTATAATATGTTTGAATAGTTAACATTCAATGGCTGTGGTAAACATTTTTTAAAAATAATTATGTTTCAGTGAACCATATTTTTATAAAATATTGTTAAAATCAAATTAAAATAACAATTAATTATGTACCACAACAATATATTGTTACCAAAAAACACGAGTAGTTGTCGTAACCATGTTCAACCATGTTTTTTCTTTGCGTGTATATGAAAACATTATACACGTAAATAAAGAATAATATTAATTTTTTATCATACGCTTGATACTGATGTGTATATAATAAATATAAAAAATCTACAAACACACACTCTCTGGATGATTCACACGCTTTACACTGGCACACGTATGGGTAACTCGATAAAAGTGAAGTGTGGTCAAATATACAAAAAAAAAAAACTTAATATACATATATAGGTAAAATCAGGAAATGTCTCTTTTTTATTAAATTGTATTTTTATTTCTATTATTTAGAGTGAAGTGAAAGAAAATTTAAATGAAAGCAAAACAGAACTGGATTCTTTAGATGCTGTTTGAGTTTTGTGATTAAGTTTAGAGCTAATGGCTGATGGCTAACAGCTGACCAACATTCTACGATGGCAGCAACATACACGTCAACAACTCGTTATTAAAAAAAAATGCCAGCAACAGCACTTAACAACTGCTATAACAACGGAATTTATCTCTAGCTAACTACACATCGATCAACCAACAGACCAAACCACAAATTAATAATAAATAGTAATTTATGGGTATATTATGAAAACAGTAGGGGAAAATTGCTAATGGGCATGATCTTAAGAGATGCTGAGGAAGAGAATTTTGAAAATGATCATAGATATATGTATGTACAGGCTCAGGAGTTAGTATCGAAATGATTGTCACGACTGAATTCGTTTAAATTTCGTAAGTGCTTCAGCTTTGTTATTACCTTCTATTTCCCCTCGTCCAGAGCCCTATACAAGTGAAACCGATGAATGTATGTCTCCCTATCTGCTCTAGATAACCCAGGCATTTTAGAAGAATTTTTGAGGTGCTCCCCTAGGGATCTAATACACACTGGGCTGTCAATAAATATGTGGCTATTCCTATTCGAACGTAAATTTAGTTGGTCCATAAAGAGAACACATTCGACCTTATCGTAATCAAAAATATTTTGTATAACATTTTTTTAACAATAAATAACAATAACCGAAATAACAAAAAAATTAACAAGTAAAACTTTTTTAATACTAAAATTTCTTTTCTTTTCTAAAAATAAAGAAATTTTCTTTTAAAAAAAGCTTATGTAAAGTACTCAAATCAAGGACTATTCAAGATCATCAAATATATATTCGATATTCTTATAGGGTATCTATCAATTTGAAGTGCGCTGTACTCAATCAAAAGCTTTTTCATAATTTCCACAGTTATAGACTTGAACCAGAATGCAGCATAAAGCTTCTTTGGTGCTTAAGCTTTTAATTGGAATAGCCAATAGACAAATAATCAGTAATCAAAGGACAAAATTTTTTTACAGAAAACGAATGAATAACTGGAAGCAGGAAGTGAATGATTTAAGTTTGCTTAGAAAATACCAGAGACCGAAATATTGTTACAGTTCTTAATATGGACTCAATTGTAACTTTTCGCAACAGCATCATGTAGAGTGTTTGGTTTATGGATTAATGTATCACAATATAATGTCATAAAGACACTCCAAACAACACCGACAATTATTACAATTCTTAAAAACACTTCAATTAAGATTTGAAAAGAACGCAGGACAATTTTAGTTTAAGAAATCTAGGGCCGATCGTAATTTTCATATTTTATATTATGGCATTCGATTACAATAATGCCGTAACATAAAACACCCAATCAAGGTTTTGTTACAAACAAGTTAGACCAACTCCAACTGGCAGACGAAAATTCGCAGAATGGAAAATACACTAAGGAAGGCTGGGATGATCCTGACTGAAAATAAAACTTAGAATAATTTGAAATTAAGAGGGAGAGTTCACCTTCCAAGAAAATGCTCAAGAGGTGGCAAAGGTATTAAGTGAGTGGGAGGATCCCAACAGCAAGAAAAGCGAAGAATTTATTATATCCAGAATGATGATCTCCGATCTCACAGATTATATGTAATAAAGGTAAGATCTATGTATATTTATAGCTGGGGACTATCGAAAAGATGACTACGATTTTCATAGGGTGCCCCGATAGACTAGGCGATAGTTTGCCGGACTATCAGACAGAGGGTAGCGGGTTCGATGACCGCCAAAGACTCTGGGTGTTTTCTGCAGATAAGCCAAAAAGCTTCGCAGTTTGTGTTTGTTAATTATGAATATTAAAAAAAAAAAAAAAGTAAAAATATTACTCTAGTTTTCTAAAGATAAATTCACCCATTTGTTCCGAACAAAATATTTCTTTTTTCATATGAATATTTTCTTTCTCTTAAAAAGAGAGGCGTCAAACTTCATATGAAAAAAACTTGTCCGAACAAATATTATGTCAGTTAAGGTGGATTCACTATATATGTATATTTGAACTCATTACCAGTTGATCCAAACATATTTTAAAACTTTTAAGATTTTCACAAACTGAATTGAAATCTAACTAAAGTATTTCAAACTTTGTTTAATCATTTATAAAAAAAAAATCCTCCTGCCCTTAAACATTTACTCAGCACTATTTACAATAGTGGTAAAAGAAGAAAACTACTGACAACAAAATCACCCAAAACTTTTACAAAAAAAAAAAAAAAAAAAAAATAAAAAAAAAAACAGAGAAAATGAAATGGAATAAAATAAAATAAGCAGCAGCATTCGATGGTGATTTTTTTCTTCATTTTTGTTGTAAATAAAAGAGTTCTCTACAATCTTCTTTGACTTCTAATAAAAATCATAAGGTGAGAATCAAGTCAGTATAGTTTACGGCCATCTAAGAAACCAACGCAAAAATCTCGGTTAAACTTAAAAACTAATAAACATGAAATAAGCAAAACTTTAAAATATAAATAATTTGTAAAGTGCATATACATATATGTATATATATTTATGAAAAAAAGGATCGATTTAAAAATATAAGGAACAAATCATAAAAAAGTCCTGTTACTGATAAAAACCCCCACAGGTGATTGTGCTTAATAAAGAATTTAAATAATTGAAGCAAAATTGTGTATTTATATATAAATCTGTGTAACAAAATTCAAATTCCACTTGTAATTTTTGCATAATCTTGTAACAAAATTATAATTATTTTGTTTTTTTTTTATATATTATTTAATATTGGACTCGCTTTATTGAAGATTTAAAATGCAAAAGCCGACATCAATTCAAGCGTATTAAATTATGAACAAAGTGTCTTATTTACTTGTAGTACTGGTGTATTGAGTTTTTGTTACATGCGAATTGTTTGCACTCAAAATGTCTTAAAATAAGTTGGTGGAAAACAAAGCTTTTCTACTGTAACAGCTACTCTGTTTAATAATAAACGCAGTGTAACTTGTGCGGCACCGTCATTTGAAATTATAACTACTTGTACGCTCACCGAAAAATGTTAACAATTACGTGAAAAGTGACTGTAACATTATAAAGTTACGCAAAGGACACTTTGAAAACGTAATAAATAAACTAATGATACCTTTATAAAACTTTTAATATAATTCAATGTGTTATGATTTTTAAACATAATTTGTCACAATCAGCAGAGTTTGTTTATAATAGAGGCCGGCAATGTAGCTGCCCCTGTGTTAATTTCACATTTCTGTACACTATGTTAACAGTTTGAAATCTCCTTCATTCATAAAATTATACGGGTCTGTAGCTTTATTAATAACTTCAAATATTAAACTCATTTTGCACACATACATTTTTCGAGTGTACCAACAAAATATGGTTCAACATTTTGTTATTCTGTCTGCAAAAATTAGTTTTTCAGTACATAATTAAAATTTTAAATAACTACAATATACACGCACACATCCAATAAATGTTAGGCTACATGTAATTCTATTAATATTATTTTTCTTTTTCTAATTTTTTTACTTCGTCTATAATACAACAAAATCATACACAATGCGGCAATGTTCTGCACTTTTTGTAGTTACACTGATGTAATCAAAACCATTGATCGATCGGCCAACCAACCAAGCGATCGACCGACCCGTCATGTTAACAACAAAATTAAATAAAATAATACTGCACACAATATACAATATAATAAAAATAAATCCGTAACAAAACCCCAAACCATAAATATTGATGAGATGGTGATGAATTACTATTTTTTCTCTTATTTTAGTTAATAATATTTTGTTCAATCAATTTTATAACTCTTAACATGTGTTCATGTGTGGCTGGGTCTTATGGAATGCAAACAAAAAACGAACAATTTTAAATTTATTTATGAATTTTTCACACTTCATATGTAAACGGTATAAACGGTATAAATCATTATTCATTTAGTGTTTGTATTTGAAAATACAGTCATATGTAAAATATACACTCAAGTAATTAATAACAAATGTTGATTTTTGTAAAATGAAGTAGAAACTCGTTGTAAAATTCTATTGAACTTGAATGATATTGATGGTTTTATGTTAAAATTTTGAGAACTGTTACAAAGCACAGTTTGAAATAGAGGTTAAATTTAAGTTCACTAGACATTCATGAACAGTATTTTTGAATCACATTTATAATCACAACTTTTATTCCTACTGAAACATTTAGTTGAATTTAAATGAAATGAATAGAACTGAACTAGAACTGAGCTAGAACTGAACTAGAACTACACTAGAACTGAACTAGAACTGAACTAGAACTGAACTAGAACTGAACTAGAACTGAACCAGAACTGAACTAGAACTGAACTAGAACTGAACTAGAACTGAACTAGAACTGAACTAGAACTGAACTAGAACTGAACTAGAACTGAACTAGAACTGAACTAGAACTGAACTAGAACTGATCTAGAACTGAACTAGAACTGAACTAGAACTGAACTAGAACTGAACTAGAACTGAACTAGAACTGAACTAGAACTGAACTAGAACTGAACTAGAACTGAACTAGAACTGAACTAGAACTGAACTAGAACTGAACTAGAACTGAACTAGAACTGAACTAGAACTGAACTAGAACTGAACTAGAACTGAACTAGAACTGAACCAGAACTGAACTAGAACTGAACTAGAACTAAACTAGAACTGAACTAGAACTGAACTAGAACTGAACTAGAACTGAACTAGAACTGAACCAGAACTGAACTAGAACTGAACTAGAACTGAACTAGAACTGAACTAGAACTGAACTAGAACTGAACTAGAACTGAACTAGAACTGAACTAGAACTGAACTAGAACTGAACTAGAACTGAACTAGAACTGAACTAGAACTGAACTAGAACTGAACTAGAACTGAACTAGAACTGAACTAGAACTGAACTAGAACTGAACTAGAACTTAACTAGAACTTAACTAGAACTGAACTAGAACTGAACTAGAACTGAACTAGAACTGAACTAGAACTGAACTAGAACTGAACTAGAACTGAACTAGAACTGAACTAGAACTGAACTAGAACTGAACTAGAACTGAACTAGAACTGAACTAGAACTGAACTAGAACTGAACTAGAACTGAACTAGAACTGAACTAAACCTACACTAGACCTGAACTAAGTGTATACATATTTACATAAATTAATTGTATTTATAACAAGCAAAAAGTGTAGTCGGTCAAGCCCGACCATATAATAAATAAATGGGCGTTATATGAGAGATATCACCTATTTTGGACCAAAATTTAGTGGCATGATTTCTGTGAATATAAATATTATATGTGTTAAACTTTATCTCGATATAAATACTTTTAAAAGATTTATGGAGGCTAAAGTGAATTACGGAGAGGGTCTTATATGGGAGTTTCGACAAATTATGACCATTATAAAACCATTATAAAATTAGGCGTCATTATTTCTGTATATAAGAAACTTAATTGTGTCGAATTTTATTTGATTAACAACATTTTTATGAAATTTATGACCGTTAAAGAGATTTTCGGAAGTGGGCCTTATATGGGAGCTACGACTAATTATGGGCCGATCATAATAAAATTGTACCGTATTGTTTGTATATGTATGAAATATATTTGCGTTAAATATTATTTGGATACCAACATTTTTGAGTGAGGTATACTCTTTAAAGTGAATTTTGGAAGTGGGCCTTATATGGGAGCTACGACTAATTATAGACCCATCTTCAAAAAATTTTTAGATGTGATTTAGCTCCATTTAATACTTATTTTTGGTGAAATTTGTTTGGATACTTGCATAATTCAAACATTTATGATCGGTAAACCCCAATTTCGGAAGACATTTGTATGGTGGCCAGGTGAAATAATGGAACGATTCCCACCAATTTCAATTCCATACGTCCTTGCGCCAAAAAACTATTACGTACCAAATTTTATCGAAATATCTTCAAAAGTGCGACCTGTACTTTGCGCACAAGCTTTAAATGGACAGCCAGCCAGACGGACGGAAGGACGGACATCGTTAAATCGACTCAGAAAGTGACTCTGAGCCGATCGGTATACTTTAAGGTGGGTGTTGGACCGATATTTCTGGGCGTTACAAACATCAGCACAAATCCAATATACCCTCCCCACTATGGTGGTGTAGGGTATAAAAATAGAAATGTAATTACTAAATTGAAATCAAATGTCTTAAATATACAAACATCACGGCCTCATATTTTTTAGCATTAAAACTTAATTAGAAATATGCATCTTTTAATAGATCACGCCTTACAAGCATTAGGTTCAATTTAGAATGAAATTTAACCTTACTTTTCATTACAGATGCCATGTTTTTGCGAAAGAAATTATTTTTCACATTTCTCATACTCTACGAAATACTCACGCTTATAAATACCCAAGAATATCTAAAGGATTTGAAACCCGTTGAAATTAAATTCATCAGCAATGATGACTTACCAGCAGTGGAATTGCCAAGACCGCTGGTTTTGTCAAGGCAAGCTAAAGCAATCATAGATGATGAATTAACAGAAGCCAAAACTCGTCTACAAAAATCTCAAAGGTCTACACTAATGGACATTGCCTTAGAGGCCTCAGTAAGAGAGGGCTTAAATGCCATGAGAAAACTATACACACAAGTTGAACCGGATATGGTTAGAAATGGTAGGTAAGCATTTTATTCCTTTCTTTTTTATTTATTTAAATACATTTTAACCATTTAATTGCTTATTTTAATTGCGATTTTGAATTTTTATTCTAGGTCAAGTATTACAAGACAACCATCCAGCAGCTTTACTATCAAAATTTAGTGCACCCGTGGTAGATACCAGCAGACGTGAAATGGCCGCTTATGCCACCTTGACTGCTGCTAAAGCTTTTCGTAAAAAGTAAGTAACAAATTTATTTTTAAATATTCAAATCACATCTCTAGCTGTTTGTCAAGAAATACTAGTTCTTTTACTTTAACGAAAGAAAAAATATCATGACGGTTGTAATTTGGTCTTTTTTACTTAAAACAATCTTGATTTCAATATTTTTTTAAGCAAGTATTTTTTTTGCAATCGTTGTGTTTTGTAAACGAATCACATAAAGTCAACTTTCACTTTGACATTGAAACTATTGGGGTAATTTCAGTTTTAGTTTTAATTAAAGTTTTAAGTTGATTTTATTACTTTTTTTCTGTTTCTTAAGTTGCTTGGGTAAGACAGCTTGGCTCACCTCATGACTTTGGGAGTGGTGTTTTTTTTATTTAAGCTGCTTTGATGTTAAATGGTGAATGCACAAGTTGAATGCACGCTTTGGTATGATTGGCAAGAAGGGGCATGGCTATGCCGGTAGGGATAGAGAGAGAGTGTGTGTTTATTTTAATCAAGTTTTATGCTAAATTTAAATATTTGCTTAAACCAATCTCTTAAAAAAGATAAAAACATCAACACATAAAAAATGCAAACCATGCTTATTTTAATTAAATGTATTTATAAAGGCAATTCAATTCCTTAACAAAATTCGATATTTTAATATGAAAATCTTTTATTTTCTTCCGCAATATTTAAGTAAAAACCCGTTTAATTGGAAAAAGGGTCTTCATCTATGATCATCATTTGAATTCTAGGAAAATATCAGATTTTCTTACATCCTCAATATCTTGGTAAATACTGGTTTAAATGGAAAGAGGGCCTAAGTCTGTGATCACTTAAATTCACTAATATATCTTGTGTTGTTTGTATACATATTTAAAACATTTTTGTTAAAATTATTTTATTTAAATTATCATATTCTTTAAAAAAAAAACTCACCCCTTTGTTCTTGGAAGTTCACTGCCATGTAACCCTGCAATGAAATTTGTTCTTATATTGTACAATTTAATTAATATATTTAAATTGAAATAAAATATTACAATATATGATTATAGTAATTATGAAAACTTTTCTCATAACAGAATAACATGATTGTGGCACGCAACTAAACAGTTGATCAAATATTTGATTTGGTTTAATTAGAAAATTCACGAACATAATTTTTTGCACTTGCTTCTGAAATGCAGATGAACATTTTCAAATCTTTATATTAATTCTTTTAATGTTAAGTAAGTAGTTTTTACCGAAATTTGCATGATTGCTTATTTAAATTAAAATCATGGAAACCCTTAATTTAAATAATTGCACAAATTATAAAATAAATTGATGTTTTATCTATCTATCATTTAAAAGAATCAAAAAAAAAGTATCTATCATTTGCAAAAATCACATCACATACACGTAGTTTTGTATATTTATTTCGATACAAGAAAAGCATACTACTCTACGATGTAGGTGCATGTAATTATCATTATTTAAGTTTGTTTTTTGTTTTATTCGCTGCTAGTTAGAGTAGTAGTTTGCAAGCTGCTTCTGCATTTCATAGTTGGTTGGCAGAACTTTCTCTTGCCAACAGCAGTGCTTGAATGTTGTTCAGCTGTTGGGGTGGCGGGAACAGGGGAGTGAAGTTTTTATTCATTCAACTGCACTGCTTCAAGAGTTCATTGAATTTTTAGTTGAAAAACGTGTTTTTCTGTCACTTTTTGTTTTGTTTTGTTTATTTATTGTTTTTTTTTTCTTTTTCTCGTTACTTTTCTTATTTGTTATAAACAAATTTGACGAGAGATATAGAGAAAAGGCAGTAAGCGTTTTAAACAAATAAAAGTTGCGTAAAAAATTTCGATTTTGACGTTGTCGGTGGTTTGCGGGGTAAGAAAATAAATTGGTATAAATAGTCATTCTTAAGTAGTACATAACGATGTTTATTTTTGCAATTAAAATCAGAAATAATAGTATATTAACCAATTTAGCAATGCTTAAACAATTTCATAATATCCAGCAAAAAGTTAATAATAATAGAAAAGAATTCAGCAATACTGTTCCCACTTCCAAAAATTCGTCGAAAATTTTTAAGAATCAAAAGTAAGAAAATGTTTGGAGTTTTATAAGGCATGATTTTAATTCGTGATATTTATTCGCGAGTTGCTTCTAACAATAGTTATAACCAATTTACACCAAGCAATTCTTATGGAAAAGATTGATACTATTTCTTCCTCGAAATTTCTTCGGTGTTCACACATCACAATTCTTATTGTTTAATTTGCTCTAATTTTTATAGGATAGTATACACACATTTGTATACACATACGTATAAGAGAGTAAATCGAATTGCAATTACAATCAAGTCTGTAGTCGTCTTATCTCCCCCTCACCCCGTTGCCTAAACGATAATCAGCTTAGCTTAAAGAATTGCTACGTTTAAATTGGCACTTATAGCTGGCAGAATACAATATTCAAAAACATGCATTACTTTTCTACTTCATTCATGCTTTTCTGTAAAAGAAGCAGTTGCTTATTTGCCAAGCGTAACCAATTAAATATAACAACGCTCGTCAGATATCATATTGCCAGATCAATATCAGGTGGAAGAGTACAGAGCCAAGCAGTCTGCGTTATCTCATTTCGGTCATTTATTAATGTTTGTCCATCTGTGTTTATCCATCTATGCCTGTACAGTAGTGTGTCATAATGACCAATGTCCGCGAAAGTTATGACAGAATGCCAAAAAGCTATTTTAACTATACGCATTGTCATTGACAGAAAATCGGAGTCTTTTCTCATGTTTAATAATTGAAGAGCAACGTTACTCTGGACAATCATTATCAATAACAAATGTGTCATTAATTATTAGTCATAAGTTACATATGGCATCCCTACATAAACAAGCAGTATTGTAATGCAGTATTGCAATATCCTGTTCTGGCTAGATCCTCGAGCACTTAACCAAACCAAAGCAAAATTAGATAACATGGAGGAGGTCATTTTCAGGTCAGACCCGCCTGTTTGCTACTATCGGCACTCGCAAAACTGGCATAATTAGGAAGACAGATGTATTTCTGTTCGTTAAACCAACCTTACTCCATTCGCATCACGAAGTAAATAGAAATTCTCATTTATTAAAATTCAATAATGTAACATACCTCAAGGATTTTCTATATCCTATTATAAGTTTGATGTATACTTTTAAATTGTAAATTTATTCAATTCTTCAAACTGCTAAAATTCCTTTGTAAGCAAGTGGATTTTTCTGTATGCATCTGTATGAAAATGTCACAAATGTTTATTTTACCCTGCAACTCATGAAACCAGTCCTACATTAACGAATGCATTTGCGACTTTCAAACACCTTCCAGTTGTCCACTGATCTGCTTGCTAGTAATTAATTTTGCGAATTTAGCACGTATGCACACATGACGAAATGGTCAAGTGATGTTATGTTGTTTCATAAAATCCTTGTTTGTACATTGGTCATGTGTCTATTGTATCTTCGCACTAGCCACTAGAAGTTTTTTAGTAAGTTTTCCGTTCACACAACAATTGCATCTTCGCTACGGAACAGACTAAGTCTAATTTACAGCTAAAACAACGAAATGTTTTTTCCCCAAAGAACAACTTTCGACGACAACAGAGCTGTTATAATAAAAACATAGTAAGTTCCATACAAAGGCGAAATGTGTTGTCAAACGCGAGCAAACTCGGCCCTCCACCGCATTGCATGTCCAGCATGAAAATACTAAAAAGCATGTCCTAGAAAGAGCATACTTGTGTGAACTTGACAGGAACATACAATTAGCAATTTCTCGTACCTGGCTGCAACGATCAATGTAACCACCACATTTGCTTAAGAGTTTGGGCTATCTAGAAAGTTCATAGTTTCTGGCATCCATAGCTTAGTCAATTAGCATGACCTAAGGCTTTTACTAGAAAAGCAGCAATCGCAATATCGCATTGACCGATCACTACTACCAAGGACAGTTCTACGCACCGGAATGACCTGATACCACTCGGCTAAGGGCTGTCAACTCAGCAAGTACTGCTGTTACAACAACGAAAGACAGATATTAGAATTTACTACGGTTACCATAGACCGCTATCTGACTTCGTCCAAAAGCGAATCGTCAGCTACATGAAACGAAAACCACAATTCCCATACAGTTCCTGATCACCGTGCAAAGTGTCACCACTACTTTTAATGGCTCTGTTGTTTCAGCAACAGCAACTATTTAGAAACAAATTGGTGGCCCGAAGTTTGCTGCTCAAACAAACATCAGCCATTTTTCCCACTTTGGGTATCAACCACACCCACTACGTGTACCCGGAGGAACCTCAATCAATTATCAGTTATGAGACGAATTTCCGGGCTTCTGAGAGAAGACTCCAGTCAGCTAAGAGCTTAACAGCTTTGAAACAGTCAAACTCTAAACATTTTTGAGCCCGTGTAACATGTACATGTCTATACGTCGTAGATAATTCGATCATAATACGATCATTAGCCATTTTAACGTTCGATTGGTTTATTGGTCCTACTCCAAGGGTTTCTATCTATGTTCAATACCAGATCCCTGCAGTGTCGCAGTCAAACTGTCCCACACTGGTGATAATCTCCTAACAATGTAGCTGATTATTTAGGTCCCAAGTCGCAGAAAAATATTAAATCTGTTGTATGTACTACCTTGCGAGTTCTATTGACTTCGGAAATCGTAGTCGTGCAATCTTAGATTTCAGGGTATTTATGACATAAAAGTTGATTAATATGAAAGGTTTTTCCAAGAAAAGTTTAAGGTTAGTCAAGCAACTATTGCCACATCTGAACTTATAGCGTACTTTCATTAATTTCAGTAATTTAGAGGCCTATCTTTGAATTGTTTATTGGCACATTTGATAGCATGTACATTGACTAGATGTAAAGTACAATAATTTCTGAAAAAGAAAAAGGGATGTGCTGAACTTTTCTTATTCTTACACTGTAAAGCGTTGGCCAGGAGGTTTTTCCGTTCGTATGATTGGCTGTCTTAAATAAACTGTTTCACTATGTGAAGTGTCACTATGGTAAAGTCTTTGCTCTAGCAACCATCTTAACACAACCTAACCTAAGTATAAAAGTGGTGGGTTTAGATAATGATGAAGATCATCAAACATCATGATGACGAATATGAAAGTAAAACTTTATTTAAGCAATTAAATTTAGTCAGGTATTTTGTTTGGTTGTTTCTTTTTTGGCTTGCTTCTTCTTCGATTTTAGTTTAATGAAAAGTAAAATCAGTCAACAACTACCTGTGCATACAAACAGCGAATACAATGAACAACAACATCATTTGCATTGTTAACTTCTATTGTTGTCCGAATCATCCAAATAAATATGTATATAATAAAAACATTTACAATAAACACATACGAGTGTGGATGAATTGAATACAACACAATGTTTTCAATGCACCCTGCATTCATCGTCAAAATTGTTGGTTTTACGAGATTTTCTAACATTAACATGGCGTGACAGATTTTCATTACTTCAAAAGTTGCAAGACTTGCATACTGTTGTTCTTGGGAGGTAGTTTTTAGCAAATAACCATTTCTTATTAGAAATGTATTAAATGAAATCGTATTTCCAAGCTGAATCGATTGGACCTTTCCGAAACTTTAACGATTGATCTTATTGACGACCCCAGGGGGTAATATGTCCTGGTGTAATTCCTTCAACTTGACGCTGTTACAAGAGAGATGACGAGACCGATGCCATGAACTTCAAACTGGATGGAGTATAATTGTTTACCTAATGAAATTTGATCAGTTAAAAGCCCGGGGACTTGTTCCCTGATTTAGAAAATAAGAATGCAGGTCCCCTAACTGATAATTGGTGAGGACTTTTTTAAATCACGTGGTGGTTTTAACTGATAGCCAAAGCGTGAAGAATGGCAGTTGATTAAATGACTGATGTTTGGTCTAGTAACAAATTTCTAAAACAACAGAGCCATTGAAGGCACTTAGCACTGTGCTCAGGAAATGTACGGGAGTTGTGACTTTTGTTGCAGCTTCGCCTTTGAACAGGGTTAGATAGCGGCCTATGACAACCACTTAGCAGTAGTGGTCGTCAGCTGTTGCGATTACTGCTTTTCTAGTAGTAATATTAAGTTATGTCAATTGATTAAACTATGTTGAATATAGTGGTGACACTTAGCTCGGTGCTCAGGAAATGTACGGGAATTGTGGCTTTCGTGGAAGCTGGATCATATAGCGGATCCCTTCCCCGCTGATCGATAGCCCTTGCTTTTCTTGTAATCGTCTTGGGGCATGCTAATTGACTTAACTATGCTTGCAGGGATTGTATAGCCTGAACTCAAGGTGTAAGGTGCGGGTCCCGTCCCCTCTGATTTATAGCCCTTGCTTTTCTTGTAATCGTCTTGGGTCATGCTAATTGATTCAACTCTGCTGGCAGGGATTATATAGCCTAAACTCAAGCTGCTCGTTATATGGATCGTTGTCGTAATGTAGGAAAAATTTTAAATTGTATGTTTCTGGTCAGTTCAAGTATGCTCAGAGCTGAGTCTTTAGACCGTAAGGGAAATATGATCTGATTGGCGTTATTTATGAAAAGATCTCGTCACATCACTATAGAAACTTTAAGCTACTCCGTCTTCTAATATTTTTTTCTAGAAACTTAGTCACATTCTAAAATAGAATAAAGAAATTTTACAAATTAACACACTATATTATAAAAATATTTGAGGATCGGTAAAAGATTATTTTAAAATGCCAAAAAGGAATTCATAACTAGACAAATTGTCCAAGCACCCAAGTTTTATTTTTCACCAAATATTTTACAGACTGCATTTACTACTACCTAGAAACCTTGAGCTATTTTGCCACAAAACGATTTTGTTAAATCCCAATAGACCAAAAAATAAGTAAAGTAAAAAATACTAAAATAAAAAAGTAAAAATACTAAAGTTTTTTTAATCATGTTTGATAAACTATTATCCTTCACAATATGTTTTTAAACATAGTATATAATAAATAGTATACAATAAATATATATTAAACATGCTTGTCATATTTTGTCATTGTTAATTTTGATTTAAAATAAAAAAATATATTTGTAAAAATGTTTTGTTTATCCGAAAAGTTTTGATTTTTTTTTTTTTTTTGGAAAAATTTTAACTTTTTCCTTTTTCAATTGAAGGTGTTTTTATTTATTTTTTTAAGGTGAAGTTTTGTAAAAAAAAATATTGGCGGAAGCTTTTTAATGATGTTTTCAAATCACATCGAATTTCCGAAAATAAGAATTTCTTATTGCAAGCATAACCAATCTACAATTGTAGGCATAAGCTAATTCTACAGTTATTGGAATAAGCTTATTCTACAATTGTAGGTATAAGCTTATCTTTATTTAGTTTAATAAAATATTATTTGGAGAAGCTTTTTCTAAAATTGAGAATATAAGCTTATTAAATAATTATTTCAGTACTATTATCACGAGGGTTACTTTTTGATTATTCTACAATAATTTAAAAGTGTTTTTTCTATAGTTTCTCAAGTCTTTTTAAAGCTTAAGGCTTATGCTCGCAAGCTTTATTATAATATTTTTCTAAAGGGTTTTGGTCTATTGGGATGTAGCTTCCCTTTACTAATACTTGTATGTTTGTAAAAATTTGAGGTTCTTGAAAAAATTATGTTAAAAAAGTGAAATAAAATTCAAAACCAGACAAATTGCCCAGGGACCCACCTAACTTATATTGTACTTTTCACTTGATATTCAACAGAATGCAGCTGTTACTAATTTCTATACTCCTATAGGAATTATACTATAGGGTACTATATGATCGGACTAAGCCGTCTTTACTTACTTGTTTTTTTGTATATTTGCTGCTGTCGTTAATATTAATATAATTATTGTATTGTTGTATGTATTAGTTAGCATTTTATCATAAATATTCATAATTGGTTACATCAACTTTTGTTACTTTCGATTTCTTCACATTCACCTTAAAAAAAAACAAAAATAAACGAAGCAAAACAACTGCAACCATAAAGATCCATCCGTTTATATGACTTTTTTTTCAAAAATTCACTTGTTTTTGTGTAGGCAACAGTGAGTGTATTAATGTCTGGATTAATACTGTTTTTTGTTTTTTTTTTTTTTTTTTTGAAGGGTTTAATGACCGCTCTGTTGGTCGAGGTCCATAGAGTGGTGGTTTGGAAAAAGCTCGTAAACTTAGCAAACGTGATTTTCTTCCCATCTCCAAATGTATTTTTTCACTCTGTGAGTGGTGTTGGTGCCTGCCGCATTAATGCTGTTTGTTTTATTTAATTATATTTCTTCTTTTTTTTAGACTTTGTATTATTGTTATTAGGTTTTTTTTTGTATATATCGCACCCTAAATACAAAAGGGTCACAACTCAAAATACTAAAATTTTCAGGAGAGACAAAAAACTGTGCATCGTGCTCAAGCAACACACTTAACATAAAAATAGACATGACTGCATTTTTCCAGTTAAAGAAGATGTGAAAGAAATTTTTGCAGTAGTTAGAGATGTGTACTGTGAATTAATTTATGGAAAAGTCAGTTTTGGAAAATTTTAAACCCTTTTGAACCCCTTTTGTATTTAGGGTGCGATATATTATTTTGTAGTATAACTTTATTTGTTATTATAAAGCTGCCTTTGTTTATATTAATATGCATTATAACAATTATTATAATTTATTTATTTAAATTGTTTCGCCATAAATAAATGCAAAGATAGTAAATAATAGTTAGTCTTACACACTGGTAGTTAATTATTTTTGGTTAATGACGTGTTTTGTTATTCATTTATTTCATTGGTTTTATTTCATTTACGAGAAATAGTAAAAAGGTTTTTATGGATTGCTTATTGCAATCTTTTCTTAGAAGTTGAAAATAATTAAAATTTTAATTAGTTTTATTTATGGTTTTAAAAATTAATATATGTAGCTATTACGTACATTCTGACTATTGCTTTGTATTTAAAATACTGCATTATTTAACAAATCTGTTGTAGCGTGTTATTTGCCATCAGTGTGGAAAACATCATATATAATTCCTTTATTCAAGAATGGCAGTAAAAATGATGTATCTAACTACAGAGGTATCGCTAAAATTAATGCAATTCCAAAACTCCTTGAAAAAATTCTTACAGATTGCTTATATCATCAAATTTCTTCCCTTCTATCACCATGTCAACATGGGTTTCGTAAGTCCCGTTCAACTACAACTAATGTTTTGGAACTCACTACTATCGTCAATGAAGGTTTTACAAATAAAATGCAAACTGATGTGATATACACGGATTTTAGTAAGGCGTTTGATAAAGTTAACCACAATCTTCTATTACACAAATTATCACTTATGGGCTTTAGTTTCTCAGCTATAAAATGGTTAAACTCTTATCTATCACAAAGAACTCAACAAGTCAAATTTGGGAATGTTATATCAAAAATTATTCAAGTACATTCTGGTGTTCCTCAAGGTAGCCACCTGGGTCCAATTTTGTTCACGCTATTCATCAATGATCTTCCTACTGTTATTTTGCATTCTAATGTACTGATGTATGCCGATGATGTTAAACTTTTTAACTCTTTTAATGATACAAATGGACATAGTTTACTAAGTGCCGACTTTTACAATTTTTCTCAATGGTGCAGATTTAATTTATTGGAGTTAAATATTAAGAAATGCAAACACATGTCATTTTTTAGACACAATCCGATTGAGACTTCTTATTATATTGATACTGTTATTTTAAATAAAGTTCAAACCATATGGGATCTTGGCTTACTGTTGGATCATAGACTTGATTTTCGCGATCACATCTCTATAATGGTAAATAAAGCCTATGGGGTACTTGGATTCATGAAGCGCTGGTCTAAGGAATTTTTAGATCCTTATATTACAAAACTTTTATATACTTCTCTTGTTCGACCAATTCTTGAGTATGGATCAATTGTTTGGGATCCTTGTTATTCAATTCATATCAATAGTATTGAATCGGTACAAAAGCAATTTTTAATTTTCTGTCTCCGTGATCTTGGTTGGAATTCTTATGTCTTACCACCGTATGAAAGTAGACTTGCTTTGATAAAATTGCCAACTCTAAATAGTCGACGATTGATGCTGAGTGCTTTATTTGTTCTGGGCATAATTCGTGGTGATGTTGATTCGGAGTTCCTGCTTAGTCAACTAAACTTCAATGTTCCTGTTAGACCAACCCGCAATTTTGAACTCTTAGCATTAAAATACTACCGTTCTGTATATGCTAATAACGATTCTTTTCGTCGTGCATGTGTTAACTTCAATAAATGCTATCACCTTATGAACATATCTGAGAGTAACGACGTACTGAAGAAAAAAATTACTTTATATCTAAATTGTTGAACTAATTATTTATATATATATATATTACTGTTTTGTCATTTATATGTAGTCAGTAAGGATGTAAAATCTATTGACCTAAATAAATAAATAAAAAAAAAATAAATAAATAAATTTAGAGTTTTTTTTTTTTTGTAATAAATAACCATTTTATAAGCAAAAAAAAATTATATTAGAATTAATTAGTCTTAGTAGTTTAATTTTTTGAAATCTATAAAGAATAGTGTCATTTAATTTACCGTACAAATTTCGATACTTTACCATAAATTATAAATGCTTTCAATAAAAAGTTTCAACAAAAGTTACACATTAACAAATCCCGAAAAAAGTATTTGTTTACAAAGTTATAAACAAATATTTAAATTTTAAAATGTTTGTCGAAGAAATTAAGGTAAACGAATTAAAATTAAGTTTGAAACTCGAGCGCACTATTTGATGTGTTTACGGTTTTTGGAATTTAGAAATTCCTATAGATATAAAACGCTTTAATTGATTTAACCCTTCTTTGCATGATTTTTTCTTTATTGGTGAAAAATCGAGGTGATATAATTCATATTTAAAATTAAAGGAAAAATGGTTAAAAAAAAATCTTAGTACCGATATATTTATAGTATAAATTTAGCAAAAAAAAACAATATAATGGAAATTTCCATCATCATGCATTGTTAGATCATTAGCTTAATACTAAATAGAAATAAAAGAATGTATTCAATGTTATGATGCATCAAAGTCGGTGCACGTGACGTTTACATTAAGAAAACACAATTTCCCTCCAGTATATTTAAATGGAGCAATTATACCAAAAAGCAGTAACGTCAAATATTTGGGTCTAAATGTCGACCGTAGACTTACATGGAAGGAACACATAAGAACAATTAAACATCAAAACAAGAAAAATGTATTGGCTATTAGGGCCAAAATCTGAATTAAGCTTGGGAAACAAAGTTTTGCTATATAAAACAATTCTTAAACCGATATGGACATACGGAGTTCAGCTGTGGGGAACTACCAGCAACTCAAACATTGAAATATTACAAAGGTATCAATCTAAAACTCTAAGATTAATCACTAATGCGCCTTGGTTTGTGAATAACAATAACATACATAACGATCTCAAAATTGCAAGAGTCAAAGATGAAATTAATTATTTTAGTGAAAGATATCTAAATCGACTCAGCAATCACTCAAATGTGTTAGCAATTAACCTACTAGATGATAGTGAAGATATACAAAGATTAAAAAGATATCACGTTCTTGACCTACCCTTTAGAAAATAGAAAAATGTTAGTAATTTTTATTAAATTAAACTAATAATTGTTTTTTTTTTTATTGAGTTCATTGGAACTTAATATATATGTTAATTTTTATTTTATTATTTAATTTGCTTATTATTTTATTTTTTGTAAAATAGATTGCAATTAAAAACGAATTTAAAAAAAAAAAAACAAATAGTTGTCATTTTAAATCCGATTAAAGTAACAGACGAAGCTCTTTGTCGCAGTGATATGAATTTCTGCTGATGTTGCACTTTAATTTATGGTCGCAGATATATCAAAAATAATCTGGTGAAATCTCTTCTACATACAAACCAAAAAGGAAGGATGATTTACTCAACACTTTAAAATGTTTGAAAAAAAAAACCCAAAATTGAAGAGTGAACTTGAAATAGAAATGTTTGTTATTAAAAATGAATTAAAAACGTTGATTGCGAAACGAATGAATATAATTGAAATATGCAAAAGTTCCGAATCCCGGGATTAGAAAAACCAGCCCCGTTTGCATCCCTAGTAACAAGGATCAATTGTAAATCCTAGTTTTAGTAGACTAAAATCCCATATATTCAATAACCACATATGGAATTTTTTAAAGTTCAAACTAATTTTGGAATTCAGACCATATTGCTGGCCAATTTCAAAACGAAAACATGACCAAATTTACTTTTTATCGCACATATGTATACTTTTGAAATTGGAAGGAAATACATAATCCTTCAAGCAAAACGAAAATTTTAGTATAAAAAGACCATCTATTGAAAATGAGGTGAAAACACGATTCAATCTAAAGTAGAATTATATAAAGATCTATGTCTATAATCATACTTTTGAATCTTAAATATTTTTTTCAACGAAATTCAACACCTGCTGTATATAAAAATATTTGCCCCAGTGTGCACGATTAAAGTCACATAATAAAACAATATTTTTAATTGAAAAATAAATAACAAACTTCAGTAAATTCAAATAAACAAACCTAATGCCACATTAATTAACTAAATAATATTTCTAATATAAAAAAAAACTAAAGCATGAGCAGGAATAGAAATATGTACAGTACAAGTAATTAATGCCAAAAAAAAATAGAAATTCATCTTAATAGGTTGAGCAAAAACGTAATAACATTTCACTTTCTCCATTTAATTTTCCCAAAAATAAACTTAAATAAGAAAACAAAAAATAAACAACTTCATTCATACAATCGGCCAAATAAATAAATTGTTAACACGAGTTGTCAGATACACAAATAAACTACAAATAAATATATAAATATATGTATGTATGTTTATGTATCTATAATAATAATAATAAACGAACAATTTGTTTAAAAGGCAACTTGTTTGAACGTACTACCAACCAACTCTTTCGCTCGTACACACATTGTACATTGTACGTATGTACGTACTCGTACTGTATACCACTTTATGAGCCGAATTAAATTGAACGTGTATGTGCAGTGTATTTGAAATATCTGACGCGCGATAGCTGCATAAATACTAGGCTCATAAATGTTTAAGATTCATTTCGAAACGTGCATTGATTTGAGAAATGTCGTCGAGCGTTCGCTAAAACAAACAAACAAACAAACAACAATAGTAAAAAATAATAAATACCAACTAAAGTTGTCGTGTTCTTAATTTCAGTTATGATCTGAATAGTGATTTGGCCCGCCAGGCTCATAGCCAGAAGGTGTCTTTGCGTCGTACGGCTTTGGAGAGTTTGTGTCCCCCACGTGATCCTCCTACTTGTATGCCAGCCTCGGAGAGGTATCGCACACATGATGGTACTTGCAACAATAAAAGAAGATCGCGCTGGGGAGCTGCTCAAATGCCGTTCAATCGTTTTCTGCCGCCCGAGTATGGGGATGGTGTGGATATCACACGCAAAGCCATAGATGGAGGACCATTGTCTTCCTCCAGATTTGTGAGTTTACTGGTGCATGGAGCCCGGGAGGGTGAAGCTTCTTTGACATTAATGTTGGTCCAATGGGGTCAGTTGTTGGATCATGATATGACTTCCACAGCCCAACCAAGGTAAGTTTTTAATTAAAATCTTTTCTATTTGGATGAGAATTAAAAGTGTCCATTTCTTTTTGCAGACCCATTAATGGCTCGGTGCCCAGTTGTTGTGGCAGTAAAGATTTCCACCCCTCTTGTTTTCCCATCAAAGTACCTTTGGATGATCCCTGGCTTTCGCCTTTAAAGGTGCGCTGTTTGGAATTCTTACGCTCTGCACCGGCTCAGCGCCGGGATTGTGTTTTATCGTGGCGTGAACAAACCAACCAGGCCACTTCCTACATCGATGCTTCCCCTATTTACTCCAGCAGTGTCAAGTCTTCCGATAATGCTCGCGTCTTCCGCAAAGGCTTATTGATTTTTGGTCGTGGCAATCCAGCTGATGATGTCTGCCAACGAGGTGCCATTGCTTCACATTGCATTAGATCTGGTGATGGCCGCAGTGGTGAACAACCCGGCCTCTTGGCTTTGCATCATGTCTGGGTGCATGAACATAATTTTATTGCCATGAAATTGGGTGAAATGAATTTGCACTGGAGTGATGAGAAAATCTATCAAGAGACTAGACGCATCATAGGAGCCATGTTCCAGCACATAACCTATAGAGAATTTCTACCCATAGTGTTGGGACGAGAAGTTGTCAAGCTCTTTGATTTGGAACTTTTGCCAAGCGGCTATTATGAGGGTTATGACCCTAAAACAAATCCCACAGTGGCCAATGGTTTTTCAGCGGCTGCGTTTCGTTTTGGTCATTCATTGGTACAAAATTCTTACATGAGATGTGATCGCTTTTATAATGTTATAATTAATAGTGAGTATTTGTTAAGATTGAAAAAATGATTGGTATCATTGCTAAGAAAATCTCTGCACAGATGTTAGTTTACATGAAGAGTTCCAGCGGGGCGATATAGGTTCAGTTGGTTCGTTGCATCGTTTAATAAGAGGTATGGCCACTCAAAGAGCCTTGAAAAGAGATGAATTTATAACGCCAGAACTTACTAATCATTTATTCCAAACCCCAGGTATTTATAATTAAACAGATAAAGTTAAAATTTTATTTATTTTTTTTTAATTTTGTGCTTTTTAAGGATTTCCCTTTGGCTTGGATTTAGCCGCCATTAACATACAACGTGGCCGAGATCATGGTATCCCGCCGTATACCCATTGGCGTGTGCCCTGTGGTTTGACACCCATAAACACCTGGGACGAATTTGCTACAGTTGTGGGTTCCGAATCAGCACGACGTATTAGTCATGCTTACCACAGTGTACATGACATAGATTTATTTGTGGGAGGCATTGCCGAAAGACCAGTTATAGGCGGTATAGTAGGACCCATATTTGCATGTATTATAGCTCAGCAGTTTGGTAATAGTCGCAAGGGTGATCGGTTTTGGTATGAAAATGCCGGCTTCGAAAGTTCCTTTACACCAGCTCAACTGCATTCTATACGCCGTGTATCATTAGCTTCGGTTTTATGTCGTGCTGTGGGAGGAGGAACTTTTCAGCCGCATGTTTTCTTACCAGTCCAATTTCCCGACAATGTACGTTTACCTTGTGGTGTGCCACCCTTAGGTGATTTCGATATTAGCCCTTGGCTAGAACAAGATCCTTTTGCATCCATGCATATCACTCATAAAGCGGAACAACAGTTTTCACCACAGAACTTTAATTTACAATCTCTGCCGACCTTCAAACCTCAACAACTACCGGACCGTTTATTTGACATTATGCAATTGGAAACAAAATCACCAGCTAATACAGACACTCCCCTAAGCGACACCAAAGCAGGATTCTCTAATCGCAATCCAGCCTTAACTGTAATCAAAAACCCACCAGCCAGTCGGCTCAAGCAACCTCAGCTTGAATTCATATCGACTGCTTCAAATAGTTTTCCCATAGTTAAGAACACCACGAAAATCAATGACAAACTGGACTTGAAGCGCAAAGGAATAGCTGGACATGTTACGAAACAGAAACCTGCGCCCGGTGTTAATAACAAATTAGACAAGAACAATCGTAAGGGAGGCAACAGACATGGGTCGATACCGAACACCACCCGTAGAACTGTAATTGTCAATAACATACCAATAGAACTGAGAACTGCTGGCAGAGACAAAGCTAAAACAACAACCACAGCAACGAAAAATAGACCCGAAGCAAGGACTGGCAACTCGGAAATCGTTACAAATACTAACAAAACTGAACAGGGACAGAAAAAAAATTTGAAAGAAACTCTGAAATTGGAAGCAAAAGTAGATGATATCGATGAAGCTTTAAAATTAAAAAAGAATGACCTTGAAAGTACAAATCTCATACAGAAAACAAAAACAAAAACGAGTGCTCAAAACAAGGACTCTAAAAAAGACATTGTTTCTGTTACAACTCTAACTAAAGGACAAACAAAAGAAGAGACTGGACCAAATAATACGAACGCAACAAAACAGAACCAAAGCGATTCAAAAGACACAAAACAGAACACACCTGACGACAGTTTAGTGATCAAGATCAACAAAATAAAACCAGACCAACATAAAACAAATGACTTGATTTCCATTATTACCACAAACCTACAGACGACAATATCAGAATTTAAAGAAGAAAATGAACGAGAGGACTCTTTAAATCCAATAGAAACTAAAACACATTCTAGCAAGACTGAAGTGGTCAAAAAAATTATGACAATTACTCAAAATTTTCAGAACTCTGAACTGAAAAATGTGACTACAACAACAGAATCTATGAACGACACGAAAGACTCTGACATTGATCCCATGGTGCAAGTAATACCTGTCGAACATAAACGAGTACAACGTAAACTTATACCTTCTGCCATCACGGATAATATCAAAGACAAATTAAAACTAACAAATTCGAATGCAATGACCTTTAGAAATATCACCTCACACAATGCCAACCGAACATTGACAACAACAAAATCACCTAAACCCAGTCGTACAACTTTACGCACATTCGAACTAAGACAATACCAGAGCAGACCCTCCTTCACTAAAACTCCTCAGAAGGTTGTAGTAGACTCGGTGAACGGAGACAACCAGTACGAAATTGAAATAAACATACGACAGACAAATAAGAGCCCAAAACCTTTACAAAGCACGACCTTTACTGGGGACTACACAAATATCTATAAACCAAGTCAATTTGATCGTTATACAACTAACTACCAGACAACGCCCATTTACGCCTACTACCAACCAGCACCGACTCAAATTGCAGCTATAACTCAAAATCAAAGAACCAAACCTCCCACTATAATATATGTTGACGAACATGAAGAACGTAGGACCACTAAACAACCGAGTTTCTTACAGAGCATAATGGGTTGGAATCTGGCCACCAAAAGGCCTTTGCCTGCCTCCATAGGTTTTAATGAAAGACCCAGTTTTGAGAATATTATTGGAAGTCCCCATAGTACCGCCAATGTACAGCCAGCTTTTGAAAAGCTTAAGCCAACCTCACAGTTGACAGGCACTTCCAGCTTTAGTCAAGCTCAGGTAGGAGGCATAGTACAAGCTTCAAGTGCCTCAATAAGCAATGGCAATTTTGGTACTATCGCAGGTTTTTCCAGTGCAAATGGTGCAGACAGTACATTCAGTTTTAACATACGACAAAAACCAGACAAAACCCAACTTAGTAGACCAACTGCTAATGGGGGAAATTATGGATTATCCATACCACCCCGCAATCACTGGTATGCACAAACCCCGGAATACGCTAATTTGCCTCTAGCAGCTGGACAACAAATAAACACTTATGAACATCCTTATAGGGAAAATGCGAACAGTCCTTTTTCTACCTCCAACTCACAGACTTACTACATACGTAAAAAGATGGGACCACAACGTAAGGAAACCTTCACTCTGACACAAGCTCAAGAGTTGGCAGACTATGACTATGCTGGACGTACACTACAGCCCTTATACAACATAACAACGGACGATGAAAGTCAGGACAAGGACGAAGACTATGAATATGATGAAGACTACGGCACTTCGGCTTTGTTAGTGAAATTCAATCAGGATGGTTACCTTAGACCCGAACATATGTTAGGAACTGTATTACAAATTCTCAACAACAAAACTGAAGTGGACTCAATGAACAATCAGACGTTTGACGATAATTATGTTTTGCCAGTTTTAAATAATACTAAAGATTTACCCATGGACTTGCCTAAACCTTTAAATACGAACTTTTCAACAGACTATACAGATGCACTGGCAAAACATTTAAACAAACGCATATTTGCTGAGGACAACAATGACAAAGACACCAATGACAAAAACAGTGAAACTAAAGTTATAGCAGCAGAAAAATCGAATGTTTTAAGAGAGGTTCAACGTAAAACACATAGATATCGTAACGAGAATAAGAACAAAAATAATGTGCGAAACCATGAGAAAATTGCATTTGCTCCCATTAACATCTTAACAAAGCCAGAAAGGTAGGATATGAACATTTACCTTATATTTATAATATATATAGCTAATATTTGCTTTTTTATTAATTGTTACAGACCTGATAACTGGGTGTTCTATGAGTCCCCTAAGGAAAACGAACCATTACTGCCACAAATACCCGAAATGAATATGGATCCTATTCCCTCGGCGGAAATACCCAAGCCTTTTAAAGAAAATATTTGGTTAGACTTGGCTAAGATTAAGAAAATAATTTCTGTACAATTTCAAGAACCTTTAGGACATCTGACACAACAAACAGCAAACAAAACGAATACAACAGACAAAACTAATTTAAATAAAGACTCGACTTCCCCAACCACTTTAATAGATTTAGATAAAGAGACGGACCGAACGACGCAAACGAACTTAAACGAACTACAAGATTTTACGGATAAGATAGAGACAAATTCGACTGAAACTTTTGACAATTTAAAAGTTTAATTATTTTTAACTATTTAACGATTTTTAAATATGTATGTATATGTATACATATGTATGTATGTATGTATATACATAGGTACATCTTCCTAGCAATTATTTTAGACGTTTGATTTTACGATTTTTTTAGTACATGCATTTATGGATAGAATTTATTTTATATTTGATTAAGTTTAAGTAAATAAAAAACAATTACATATTTAACAAATCAGAGTTTTTGGGAAATGGATTTATTAATTTTATCATCATTCATCATTAATTTAATGTATTACAATATTTAGGGATCAATGGATTCTTGTAACAATTCATGTAAGATTATTTTGAAAGAGATGTCTTTTGTAAGACAACTTTATCTTAGCTATTGTTATAGTCTCACATCAGGCCGACTCGTACAACGTTATCAATCTAAGGTTCTGTGCCCTCGACTTCATTATTCTAAGCGCGCAAGAACAAAACGTCGGCAGAATTACGGACACAAATTGGTCTATGTTCTTCTGTGTGGGAAAAAAGTTTAAATGTCCATGTTCATAGTTTTCTTTTAAAATGTTGGCTTTTTGTGTGAAAGTTACATTTAATGGCAGACAATGTCATGCGCAAAAATATTCTGACAACGTTGTTTAAACAATAACATAACATCAACAAGAATTCTTCACACAAGATAAATTCTTGTGCGAGTAAACAAATAAATCTTTGTTAAGGGGTGATTGTTTTTTCGAAAGTGTTGCTATTTCGTAAAGCAAATATAGGCGAGTTATTGTCGTTTTTATTACTCTTCAGGATTTCTTTTGCGATTGTAAACTCATTAAAAATTTAGCTGGAGAAATAAAAACATCGCGATCAAATTTAGTTTAGTTTTGTAAACGATCAAAACGTTATTGTTCTGAGATGTAATATTAAAAATTAAATTTCTATCATTGTTAAGACTTTTAAAACTCTATCGAAATCTGGCAAACTAGATTTAAAGAAGCCTGTGCAAGATGTTCTAAACTATAAAAGAGATGATACAGGGACGCTACCAGATGAAATATCATTGAAATAATAAGACAATCTGGTTTTAATCGGGGGAGATACAGCTCATTGTGGCCGCAGTTTGATGAAAATGAAAATAATAAAACGTAAAATTGTTTAGCCTAATTTGTTCGAACTTTTTCTTTTTATATTAATAATTAATTAATTGAGCTTGGGGTTAAATTTATTTTTTTTTTTGATTGTTAGATTATTGAAAAACTACGGGAAGCATCAAATGGGCTGTACAAACATATGTACATACATATGTATGTATATGTTCCTGAATTTTATTAAGAATTTTCTCAATTTCATTTGAATTATCAATTTAAAATTCCCAATTTCATTTAAAATTTTCGCAATTTCAATTGCAAACTCTCACATATAAAATCTCAATTTGAAATTTTCTCAGTTTTAAATATTTACAATTTTGTCAATTTTAATTTGAAAATTCTAAATTTATTTGTAATTCCTAAATTTCAATAATTAATCATCATAAAACAATACATTCTTAACCATGGTGTAATTATACAAGGTGAGTGCAAATCGGTAACAAATACAACACAATACAGAAACAACAGTCATTTTGTTTGTTTAAAATAATGTACTAATTTCAAAAACACTTGAAAAAGTATTACTTTTGACATAAATAAATTGTAAGCAAATTCAGTCAGCTGTGCTACTGCACACACCTTGTATAGTTACACCATGTTCTTAGCATTCTTTTTCAAATTTTCAAATACTTTAATGGAGGACAAATGGGTCCTTTATTCTAGAAATTATTAAAACTTTAGAAAAATCTAAATCGTGACGTCAGTATCAAAAAATATTGAATTGGGTAAGAACAGCTAATTTGGGCCCATTAAGTTGAGACCATTGTCTTAACCGATAGGTAAACAACTGGTAGATCAGTCAACACTGGTTGTTTCCATTTCCAACCACCCTGTTTCTTTGGACACATCTTAAGTTCTTCCAAGCATGATAGGTAAGAGACCCCAAGTATGCGATCCTTCAGTATTGATAGGGTATTGTCTTGTCCTCCTGTTTAATTGCGACAACTTCTACAGTAATCATTGTATTGTATGCCTAATCTCCTGGCGTGTGTTCCGAAAACACAGCGCCCTATAAATACTGAAACAATTAGCCCTACGACGAAAACTAATCTATGAATTCGTCGTGCCTTTATCAAATACAAAACAAATTGACCTCCCAGTAAAACAAGTGATTTCATTCGATCACTTTTTCTGAGCAAGCCCAAACAGTTCTTGCTGAAAATTCATTTTAAGACTCATAATAGAAATACCAGTAAAGGGGTCAATCGCCTCTTCGGTCATCATTGTACCCAGTCTGGTCACTTCATCAACTATACAGTTGCCCAGTATTGTACTATATCCAGGAACAAATATAAGTGTTATCCTAGAATGTTTTTCTATCTCGTTCAGAGACTCGCAGCATTCTATGATTAGCCTAGATGTCGTGTACAGATTGTATACTATTAACAGCCGCTTTGCTGTCAGTAAATATACATACATACATATATCGCTAGATATTCAATAATATTTTAGCCAATTTCCAGCACTCTTTATGGCAGAGAATTTTGCTTGAAGAATAGAGCAGAAATCTGGTAGCTACAAATAGGTTTTAATCCAAACTCGTCAATGAGGAATCCACCACCAACTCTGTTTCCTCTGAAAGAGCCGTCAGAGTATAACCGAAGAAAGGACTCTAACCTAACCATAAATTCATATTCGGAAGACTCTCCATGTTGCATATCGAAAAAGCGTTTCGGTGTGCACTAATGAACATTCCTATCAAGTAGTAGCTCAATATAGTAGAGTGAACATAATCCTTATGAGACTTTGAGTACCCAGCATTTAGCCTCAAAGCTGAGCTAAGAGCCATTTGATTTGCCATCAAATCCACCGGCATTCAGTTCAGCATGGTGAATAGCGTTTTTGATGGCGTAGTTCTTACCCAATCTGTTATCAGAATAGCGGAGTTTGTTCTATGGCTCTTCTATGTGTGGAGTTATTCAGTGCATGTTAACAGCTCTATAACAGCAAGAAGTACCCATGTGATACCTTTAGAGTTCTAATTGCCTTTTTGCATGGATATATTACTACAAAGGCCTTATTAATGCTGTTCCGGAATAATTTTCGATCTAGAATAATGCCCAAATAATCAGCACTATCCGCAATCTTCAAGATTCATTCTCAGTCCACATGATATACTGCAGTTACTCAGTGTATTAGGTGCTGCCTCCATACATTGAAAAAAGATTTAATACAAAGTCAAATTTATAGTAATTTTCGATTTTATATTTTCAAAATATGTACATATGGCGATTTTACTGATATTTTTTGAAAAAGTAGCATTGTTTACCAAATTTTTGTTTACTCTATATTCGTTATCCGATTAATTGGCCACATATTAGACATCACTTAGTTTTAGATATTCGAGAACATACATATTTATAGTTGGTCTACTGAACAATGTTCATAATAACAAAGTAATCATTATAGGTTAGGTTAGGTTAGGTCAGCAGGTGGCCGTGTAGTACAGCCCACTTAGGTCTATATCCTATTGTGTTACCTGACTTTCTGGATATGAAGAATAGAAGAATACGAAGGATAGTGAAAGCGATGTTTAAAGTATGAGAAGAGTGAAAAGTGTGCAGACCAAAATTTAAAAGATGATGAAAGCATCAATATTCTCCAACTGCAAATCTGAAAATTCAGATAAGTCGTTGAACGATGGTTGCCCCAGAAAGATGCTACGAGATCTACTCATTGCTGGGCATTGACATAAAAGATGAGATACTGTTGCCTCCTGTTCTTCATTACAACTCCTGCAAAAATCATTATATGTTAAACCCAGTTTTGCATGGTTGCCGAATTTGCAGTGTGCTGTGATCACTGACACCAAATTACTAAGTTGTGGTCGCTGAAATTTTAGTAAATACAACGTACGTTTCTTATTTAATATATCAGTCGTGTGACTACACAGGTGTGTTCCTTTACCCACCTGGTTTGAGCTAGCTCATAGTAAAAGTTGCTGACTATTTGCTTACATTTGCTTAGCTAGTACTAAACAAACTTAATAAATTAATTATTTTGTATTTTAAGCATTACTTTGCCAGAAACTTACAATAAATAAAATCTATTTTAACATCCCAAAATTTACAAATAATTCCTTAAATTTAAAAATTAACGGATATTACATTTTATATACAACTCTGAAACCACAATGTAAAACAAGCCTTTTTTTGTGAACACAAACATTGCAACGCTGTACCGGTTCAAATATTTTCCAATGCTTCCCAAACTATCTTTGTTGTCAAAATATCTTCTTTTTTTTTTTGTTTTTTTTTCATCCTGATGCTGTTGGTAAAGGGTGCAAAAAGCGTCACTAGTTTTTAGGGAAAAAAATATAAAAAGCCATAATTAAATAATTAAAATGTTTGAAAAAGTATTGTAAAGGTAAACAACAGCAAGATGGAGTAATATTAACAAAAGAAAACCATAAAATTTCACATTTTTATGGCTTAAAAACTGCAATAGAAACACCAAACTCAATACACAGGTAATAAGTAGACTGAAAGAAAAATATACAACAACTGCACACATTCAATAGTGAAAAAAGGAGTTTAAAATGGATCACAGCAGCCGTAGTCATAGTTACATTGATTTATCATCATCCGACGAGGATGAGGAGGAAGAATTCTCATTGGCTGAAAGTTCTGCCACAGACGAAGAGGATGAAAATTTGCGTAGAGGTCCTAATAAATATGGTCATAATAATAGCAATAGATGGGGTGAAGAGACGAACAAATTTCCACCACAAGAAAATCTGGCAAATAAATTAATGAAACGAGAAGTAAGTTTAGAAAAAAAAACTAGATATGTACGTAAAAAGACCTGTTTTATTGTTTGCAAATTTCTATTAGTATATGGGCAATGGGCGTAGGACAAATACTTTTTTCGCTAATGTGCCAACTAGATTATCCTTTTGTCTTAAGGATTTAATACCACCAAATTTTATACAAGGGTGAGTTGTTAATATTGTATAAGTAATTTATGCCTAATTCTTGATTTGTTTTATTCGTGTGTGTGTGTGTGTGTGTGTGTACAGCCAAGTATTTATGGGTCTTTCTGCCTGTGGCCAATTTCTGTTAAGCTACAAATTCTGCTGCAGTGATAATGCTTCTGTTAGCCATTATTCTTTTAGTATGGGCTTTAAGTATACGTAAGTTTGTTTTAATTATAAGTTTATGTATTTTTTTAATGTAGGTACCTATTTAATTGTGTGTTTTAGTATGTTTTTCTGGATTTATCAACCCTTTAAGCCGTTAAGAAATTTTTACAAATGCTGCCTTTTCGATGATCATGGCGTTGACAATATGAAAAAAGTCAGCATGATCCAGTGGAAAAATTGCGATCCTCGCATTTTAATTGTCCATGGTGCTTCCGAGGATGAAAATGAAGACTCTTTTATAACTTATGTCAAAGTTCCTAAATTGGGCTGTTTAGATTGCAAAAAACTGAGAGAATTCGAAGAGGATGATTCGTGTAAGTACACATAATCAAATTGAAATGTCGACTTTAACATTTGCTAACCTCGTTTTATGGGAACAAAAATTGTTGGCTGTTTTAAGTCAATTTACATTGATTTAATTTGCAGTAAGTTGAGTTTTGCAAAACTTTTGTCGTATAGAATTATGGTATGAAAATATCAATGAAAGGAAACAGTTAAAAACATTTAGGCGCGATTATCGTTCACAACACTAAAATGTTGTGCTATCTCGATTACAACATAACATTAATTTTATTAAGATTAAGCCGATAAGTGTTGTGAATCGTAATCGCAGTTTACAACATACAACATCAAAATACTTCGTGTTGTGAACGGTAATCGGGGCCTTAATTTTTGTTTACAAAGATATCTATCTCATTTACTTTTTAAACATTAATTTTCATTTATTTAAATAGATTTCCGTAGACATATCCTCTGTCTGAAATGTAATTTAACTGTACATACGAAATATTCAACCACAGAATCAGATCGTAAATTTGATCCTTATATACATTTAATCTGTCCCGAGCGCATTTTATTAATCTCCAATGGATTTTTTCATATGTTGCACATACGCTTGGAACAACCACCTAAGGAGCAGCAAAAACAACAACAGCAAAGTGCAATAAATCAGCAACAGCATCATCAAAACTCATTAAATCATTTAATGCAGAGACCTTTAAGTATGGGGGACAATTGTAACAGCAATAATAATATCTCTGCATCTTCTAATCAGGAAGTACCCGAAAGAAGTACTCCCATACCGGATTTAACCGACACCTTTAGCATAGATAGTCAGTCAACTAATTCACAAAATAATGTGGTTGCCCGCATTATTGAAGATTTTGCGGATGTCGAAACTGACTCAACACACTCTGGCAGTGGTGTTGTAACCATTTCACAGTTGGCTAATACTTTAAGATCTTCCGGCTCCAGTCAAAATGATTCACCCATATCAGTATCGCGCAAATCGTGTGAGGATTTAATATTTAATTGCAATGCAAATAGTACTAGTCGTTTAAATGCCATGTCACCAGCAGCCATAAATGGTGCAACCACCACGACAACGTCAACGGTTTGTGGTAGTGGAGCCGGAGGTGTAACAGCTGCTAATAGTAATACAGTGGTGGGTGGGGGTAATATAAGCAACAGCTCACTAATGCAAAAAGGACCCCGTCAAAGACATCGCATAGTTACAAAATCTTTTCGCAAAGGCGTTTCCATATTCTTTTCCTCTACTGGGCTAAAAGCTAATATCACTACCCCAAATACATCAACTTCCGCGAATGGTGGCAGTAATTCCAATAACAACAATAACGATAGAGCCGCTGCCTATGAATTTTCGGAAGAGAATGAAAAGTGTGAAAAGATATCCATATTGCGCAAACGTAGATTAGCTGATCGTAAATATGAATTTTCTGAGGACAATTCGGAAAATATTATTCCCTTTACAAAGACTCGAACTTCCAATACATTTAGTTCCTTTTTGAGTAACACCAACACAGGCAGTCACTCGCCCCGACACAATCTAACACATTTGCATAGTATCTCACCATATGCCTCGCCCTCATCATCGCCTCACACGCATCAGCAGCATGCTACATCGGCTGCTTTGTCACCTTTGCATCGTTCGTGCACTTCGCCATTGGGCTTTAGATCCCCTCCCTCGACTTCAGGCCTGGTAACACAAGCAGGTGGCGGTATTGGCGCTGGCGGTGGTAATAGTGTAATGCGTTCACCCAGTCGCCACCTGGTGGCCAATCATTTCTACAACAATCAAAAATCTCCGCCACAAAATTTCGGCCACACTCTGTCACCCGCTACGCAATACATGTTAAGTTTTAAACCACATGGTACCCTCTCGCCACTACAGTTGTCCATGACAAAACGTTCGCATTTAGAGGTGGGCGGTTCCCTGTCACCAAATCATCAGCTATCGGTGTTTTTGTCGCCACGCAGGGATGAATATCGTTCAGTAGTGGAGGTGCCACTGCAGGGCGCTGCCATGTCAGATAAGCCAGTGTGTACAAAAAACTTTTTAAGACGTTTTGTCGAAGAAGATGATGCCGCCTCGGTTATAACAAGTGAAGAAGGTAAGTAAAGGAATTTTTAAAAATTACAGACTTTATAAAATTTCTTATCAAATTCAGATGATTGCATTTCCCCCGGTTATCACATACTATTGCCCCTGGAGGTGCACGGCTCTTGCTACTCGGAATTGCAAATGATTTCAAAGGCTTCCTACCAACAGCTGCACTGTTCCAGTGTGGTTATAGAGCAGCATTCATTTGATATGGAAACATTTACCTACTACGCCATCAGTACTTTGTGCCAGAAGAATCAAAAGACTTACGATTTCTTTTATGACTGGGCCTATGAATTGATAAATGTAAGCTAAACTTAACAAATTAACACTAAAGCCTAAAAATTTTACTTATTTTTAAACTCTTTTTCAGGTCTGTCCCATTTCTCTTACGGTATTTTGCATTTTAATGGCTCACTTCTCGGCCCGAGAAGAAGTCTCCTCCTGCTTGAATTGTTCACGCAAACTAAGTTGTGCTTTTCATAGGCGCGAATATGAATGTCGTGTATTATTCACCTGGAACACGATGACTAGTGAATGGGATATTTTGGATTTTGGTGAACTGCAAGACTACAATCACTACAAATACAGTCCTAAAAGTAATTTCTTGGCCAATGTTTCTCTGCAACAAAGGGCGAAAAAGTTAGCCCGTGAAATGGCCCAGACTTTACATAAATTACCAGATTATACCAGCAACCTGAGAGTACTAGAATCGAATGTTAAGAAATCCATGAAATCTATAACCGATATTGATAATATGATTGAATTCTCTTTGAAAAAACGGCCACCAACATTGGATTAATTGTAATATGCCAAGCTTTACTCAATAACAAACAAAACATTGAAACAGAGAAAATCTACAAAAAATAAAAAACTAAATGATATTTTTCTAAGCCATCAAATATATTACAACTATTAGAGAAGTTTTAACATCAACTGCTATTTTTGTAAAACTTCTATTACATTATGATATTATTTAGTTAAATGTTTGCTTAAACGAAGCTAAACTGTTACAATTACATTTTACCATTATCTTTTTAATTTGTTTTACGTTTTAATTTTAACCATTTTAATTTTAATTTAGGTAAACAAATTGTGTTTTGTTTTAAATTTGTTTGCTTTAAATTTTAATTTTAAACTATATTTTTATCAATAGGATAAAAGAAAATTTAATTTTTTATTTAACTTATCTGTGAAATATTTATCTGTTCAAAATACAACGAGTGAGATATTCCTATAATTTAGTTGAAATGAAATTTTATTTTTATTATAATGGTTATATAAGGTGAGTGGCATTGCAAAGAATTCATTTATTCATACTATTGAAGCATTGTGTAAATCGTGCACAAATTCTTTAAAAATCCACAATTGTCAGTTTCAATTATTGCAAAAAAAAACTAAAGTTGCCAAAAAGAAACCAGGCACAGGAAGAAAATGCTTACTACAATAAAGCAAAATCCAGGTTTCTCCTACAAAGAGGGCGCAAAACAATACACCTGTGTAGATATTGCAAGAATACATACGTATGGATGCTGGTTTTCAAACCTATACAGCAATTAAATATCCAAATGAATGACACAAATTTAACAAAATTTAACAGATTCCTTATTATAGATAATGAAGCAAAGGTAAAATTGGAACCGGGACCACAATTTTATGTGGCAGCGAAACTAGGCGATACCAAAACCCTTTTATCACCTCTTCAACTATGACTTCGGATATTTATATAAAAGTATTCCCACAGAGACTTTTGCTCCCTCTTCTTTGAAGTCATCACTCTTCAGTAGAGTTTTGGCCCAATTTAGCTGCAATAGATTGGTCGATTTCCATTTTCGCAGTCTTCTTAATAAAATTACATTTTATGGCAAACAGAGTTGTGCGATCAAGAACATAAATAACATCGACAAAAGATGTTCACAAGAAGGAAATTAATACCAATTCGTTGGCTACCTGCCTGGACATGTCATCAATTCGATCAACCAAACGCACAATATCATGTTCAAATCTCAAAATCAGACAGAATTGAAAAGGACAATGAACATTTTAAAGAATTTATTATTGAAATGAAGACGTTTTTGTTCAAAAAATAAAGGTATTAAAGCATTAGTATCACTTACCCATTCCTTCACTAGTAGTTTTGAACAATTTATTTATTTATTTTTGATCTAGATATTGATACATTTACCGATACACTTTTCTGGGATCTTTTTAGACTTTAATATAACAAATTACAAGCCTTTAAAAAAATTGACCTTTTAACATAGACATTTTTTTAATTTTTTCATAAATTTTTTTTTATAATTTAAAAAAAAACATCTATATATATAAAATTAAGTGGCAAAACTTCCTGTTCGCATACTCCTCCTAGACGGTTTGCCCGATTTCAATGAAATTTTCAGGGGTGATTGGGGTCTGTGTGGAGGGTGCACATAAGAAATTTAATGTGTATATCTTTGCGCATTTTGCGAGGGGGTAGCGAAGCACACCGGGTTTAGCTAGTTTTCTATAAAACCAACTTTAACAAGAAACTAACAGATTTAATAACTTTAAAAAGCCACATTTGATAAAACAAACAATAACCAACTATTTAGATAATTAACACTGCCACCTTAACTAAATTTCGAAAAATATATGACAGATTAACACAGCTTTCATATTTTTACACAAAATAATTTAAGCCAACAACTTTATTTTTTCTCATACACAAAACTTAATTTTTTTTCTACACACTGACTGACTGCTACAGGCCGTTACTGCAATTTTATACTTTTCATTTAGAAATTATATTTATGAATTAAACATTGATTTTATTTCATACATCACACATGCAATAACACTTTTAGCAACACTTTTATTACATTTTAAACGAATTTAATGCAATAATTAATATTATTCATTAATGCAACGAAACTGACGAAACTTCCTAAACCGGCGGATATTGCGCGAAAATTAACAAAATTTATCTATAAACAGAGTTGTATTAGTGATGTCTAATTGGAAGAGAATTGTTGACAGAGTTGTATTTAATTGTTAACCCATGCAGGAGAAATTATTATTTTTAAATGCCAAATAAATAACTCTCAACTAAACTTAATTTAATAGTAAACACCACATCTTGACGAAATGTTGTTTTGTGCGTACAGAAAAATTAAAAGAATTTAAAAAATTGAGAAAACAACAAAAAAGTTTGCATACATATTTGTAAATGAACAAAATTTTTAAATTAAATAGTTTAATTCATTAAATTTATTGAGATAATACCGTAGACAAACGACAGAGTTAATGCGCATTAAAAACTCACTAATGTGAAATAATATTTTACCGTGACAGACGACAGTTTCTGCATTTAAACTGCATTTAGGTAACAGCTGTTTGTTTGTCAACAACTATTTAATTATGAAAAAATTTGTTTGGCATTTGCTGAAAAAACAGTATTTCTTTGAAAAAAAGCTGAAATTACTTTTGCTGTAACTGTTTCATAATGCAAAACTTGTTCATGCACTAGCAACCATCAACCTGAACGTGTTGCTACATGTGGGGACCGCAGTGGGACACTCTGAAATAAGAGAAAGGCAATTGTGGAAATCTATTTTTATTATTTTAATTTTACAATTGTCTTCTTCTTATTTTAGAATAGTAAACAATTTGATAACATATTATTGATTTTCGACGATGTTGCCAGTTCGCGAAGTTTACCGCAAGCTCCGTCCATTTTATGGTCGACATAATCGTCCATCAGAGCAATTAATTCGGTTAACCATGGATCGTTTTTGCACTACGTTTACTCTATGTGAAAATACGCATCCGCAGAGACGTCGAACAGTGCGCACCGAAGAAACAATTGCCGCTGTAGAGCAAAGTGTTGAAGAGGACCCGAATGAATCGATTCGCCACCGTGACCGGTATAGAGCCATGATAACCGACTATTTTGTTCCCGAATTGGATGGCATGAATGTGGATGAGTTGTGGTTCCAACAAGACGGCGCTACATGCCACACAGCGCACGCCACAATCGATTTATTGAAGGAAACATTCGATGAGCGCATAATTTCGCGGAATAGACCTGTCAATTGGCCACCAAGATCGTGTGATTTGACACCATTGGATTATTTTCTTTGGGGATATGTGAAGTCGCTCGTCTACGCCAACAAACCAGAAACGTTAGGGGAATTGGAAGCCAACATTCGTGGCGTTATTGCCGACATACGGCCCCATATGCTCGAAAAAGTGGTTGAAAATTGAACCTGTAGAATTGGCTTTGTTCGAGCCAGCCGCGGCGGCCACATGCCTGAAATCATATTTAAACATTAATGGCATAAAATTATCCTTCCAATAAAGCCAAATTTATGGTCATTAAAACGATTTTCTTGTGTTTTATTTCAATTCGAAGTTCTATACCTCTCAAAAAAAAACACCCAATATATCATCCTTACTCATTATACATATTACCTTTGAAATGTGTCTGTCAATTTATCAATATAAAGTTTCATTAAATTTATTGTATAATCGGAGAGCGGCATTTATTAAATAAAGCCTTACTTATTCTATCATAAATAAAACGATTTAAAATCTTTTAATACGCGTTTTATAATATATTTATTTTCTATACGTTTTCGTAATAATTATTATATATGTATATGTCTTTCAAAAATTTGAATTTTTGTCATAAAAGTTGGAGATATATTAATTTATATATAAAAATTATTATTTCTGTAAATTGATTTATTTATTATTTATTTATATTATGTATATATTTTAAAGTATCGTTAACTTGCAATAATCTACCTTTAATCTGCTGACAAACAACCTACCTAATCTTTTAAATATTAATTATGATATTATTCTAACACTTAACAATTTCTCCAATTTATTATTATAAAACTTTAAAATAATAAATTAAAAATTATTGTCTCCTGCAGGGGTTAAAATTAACAAAGCAAAATACAACTCTGTCAACAATTCTTTTCCAATTAGCCATCATTAATACAACTCTGTTTTAGAGATAAATTGCAGCGTTGTCAACTTTGTGCGTTTCGCACCATTTTTGGTGCTTTTCAAAATTTTTGTTGCGAAAAATTCGTTAGTTAGTTGGTGCGGTTGTGCAATAAAAAAGCATCTCGAATTTGTGATCCCCTAAAGCCATGTATAACATTAATAGCAAGGAATAAGGAATGCCTGATCAGTAATCCATAATATAATATATGTATTTGTATCACATTTTTGGATTAATTCTTTAGTTATTTGAAAACTTTGACAGCATTTATTCAATCTTTTCAATCCACATCTTATATAGAGGAGTGAATTCATTGTATTTAATATCATTCTATTTCTTATTTTATTATTAAGATTCATTCCCCTAAATACACGTTCAACTAAATGGCTAAATTAAATATTTCATAACAAAATCGGACAATTCCTTGAATGGATTTTCATTCACAGCATTCCTGTATTCATAAATTTGTATCCAAAACTCAATAGTTGAGTTCTGATTTTGCCAGTCGTATGAAGTTAATTTTTGCCATTGTAATTCTAAAGTTGTATTTTCATCATTTAAAAAATTTATCATTTGTTCTTTGAAATTTTCATATAATTTTAAAATTTTTATCCTGAAGAAGCTACTCAAAGAATACGAAATATTAAAAAAAAAATTTTTATAAAAAAGACCTAAAGCTTAAATAATTTTAGAATTTATATTTGTTCTTGTTTTCAAAAAAAAAAAAAAATCAAAATCATAATTAAAATATGGTGTAGGTATATTTTAATTTTAATTGTAACAAATAAATTGAAGCTAGAAAATGCTAAACAAATTATTAAAAAATGCTAAAAAAATGCCAAATTCTAAATCGAAAATTTGCAGCTAAATCTAAATAAAAAATGCTAAATCTAGCTGCAAAAAAAAAATTCATATCTTAATGAAATGAGAGCAAGTGAATTTAGCCCTTTTTTACCAATTAATTCCGAATAGCATATTGTGAGTATTTTTACTATTATTACTTTTACTATTAATCGTTGATCTCTTTTTAAAAAGTTAAAAAAAGAAGAAATTAATTACATCTGGTACAAAAAAACATATTTCAAATTATTTCAATAAACTTTTATTAAATAAAATATCATCTAAATTTGGTGCGATTTTTTTCAAATGGCGCGTTTTTTTCTCCATGTTGGTGCGTTTTGAAATTTCAAAGTTGACAACACTGAAAAATTGTATTAGTTTTCGCGCAATATCCGCCGGTTTAGGAAGTGTCGTAGGTTTTTCTGCATTAATAATATAATTATTGCATTATTCGTTTAAAATGAAATAAAAGTGTTGCTAAAAGTGTTATTGCATGTGTGTGTATGAAATAAAATCTATGTTTAATTCATAAATATAATTTCTAAATGAAAAGTATAAAATTGCAGTAACGGCCTGTAGCAGTCAGTCAGTGTGTAGAAAAAAAATTAAGTTTTGTGTATGAGAAAAAAATAAAGTTGTTGGCTTAAATTGTTTTGTGTAACAAATGAAAGCTGTTGGTTAATCTGTCATATATTTTTCGAAGTTTAGTTAAGGTGGCAGTGTTAATTATCTAATTAGTTGGTTATTGTTTGTTTTATCAAATGTGGCTTTTTAAAGTGTATTAAATCAGTTAGTTGTTGTTCTTGTTAAAGTTGGTTTTATAGAAAATGGTTAGTTTTTTCAAAATTACGAAAAAAGATTTAATGAAAAAATTGAAAAATGTCTATGTTAAATTGTTAAAAGGTCAATTTTTTTTTTGCTTGTAAAAAGTGAAGCCAATTATTTATAGCAAAGTCTAAAAAGTTCCCAGAAAAGTGCATCGGTAAATGTATCAATATCTAAATCAAAAATAAATACATACCTATATAAAGTGTTCAAAACTACTGGTGAAGGAATGGTAAGTGATACTAGTGCTAGTTTAATACCTTTATTTTTTTGAACAATAACGTTTTATTTCAATAATAAATTCTTTAAATGTATTACATACTGATCTAATCTGTCATACATATATATATACGAGTATTTTTCCAAATTTAGTTAAGAGTGGTAGTGTTTATTATCTAAATATGTAATTGGTTATTGTTTGCTTTTTCAAATATGGCTTTTTAAAATGTATTAATCAAACCATGTATGTATGTTACATATTTAAGATACGGTTACATTTGGCAAATATTTACTCAAATAAGCACAAATTTGGTTGACGTTGTTTACTCTTACAAGAGTTTTGCTAGATCAAACAGCATCAAATAAATTAAAACTTATTATTTGTTGTGCTTTGGCCTAAATAAGAAAAGTTTTTTTTAAATAAATAAACGTAGTGGTTACGTCTTTTTCGGCAAATATATTTGCCGAATGTGACTGTACCTTTATTTTTCTTCACTTACCTTGATACATATTTAATATTTATATAAAAGACAACAAATTTATAATATTTTTCTCTCATAGATGCATTTTTAGTTTATTTCAGTTTTTTTTCTTGTTTATTTTTTTTTATTGTTATTTTGAAAATAAAAATATGTTCAACTTCCTTAACGCCCAGTTCTTTAAATTTTTAAGTTTTAAATTTTATACACAAAAAACTTGCGGTTTTGTTAATTTCTTTTAATAAAGACATTATTACAATAGTTTAGTTACTTGTTGATTTGTGGGATTTTTTGTTGTTGCCGTTTGTGATTGGTTGTAAATTGTTTGGTTTTTAGCCAGATTTAATTGAATTGAAATTTTATAATAAATTGCAGTTTTGTTTGTATTTTCAGTTGTTTATTTTTTTGAATTTTTTTTTGTTTGTGTTTTTTGCATACAAAACCTGTATACCTATAGACCTATTACAACTTACAGACTACTATTTATAATGTATTGTTTTACATATTTTATTTATATTTTAATAATAATAATAATATTATCGTATAATATAATAAACTTAAAAAATAAATACAATTCTCCTTTAGTGTTAAATGTTGTATTTGGGATTTTGTTTTTCTTTTTTTCTGTTTTAATTTATTTTTATTTTAGTTTTGTAATTTCGAAATTATTTTTCAATTAGCAATTTTCATAATTTTGTTTGTAAATTGTTGTATTTTGGTTTTTTAATTTTTTTTTTAATATATAATTTTAGAAATATTTTTTTAAATCGTTTTCATTTGATTTTGTTTTTTAATACATTAATGAAGCGGTTTTTAGAATAATTTCTTTGTCCTAATTTTAATGTTACTAATCGAAATATTGCTGAAATTTTGTTTGTTTTAATAATTTAATCATGAATTTTTGTGGTAGTTTTTGTCAATGAAGAAAATTATTATGTTTAATTTAATTTAATTAATGTTTAATGGTAGTAGTTTTGCGTACATTTTTTCAGTTTTCTTTTCTATATGAGTTTTGTTTTAAATATTAATAATATTAATTTTTGTTTTAATTTTTAATTTTATGCATGACTTTTAACTTAAATACTAGTGTGTTTATGTTTTGTTTTTTGTTTTTACAAAATTATTTAAATATTTATATAATTTTTTGTCTTACTTTTACATCATAATAACCTCACTTTTGTAAATTTATATATATTTTTTGTTATTTTTTTGTAATAAATTTATTAGACTGCCTATAACGCCCTTATGTTGAAAACATATAACATTTTGTAGTTCCCAAGTATTTTTTACTAAATACATATTTGATTTATTTTAAGTTGGCATTAATAAAAAATTAAAAGTACTTTTCGTCAAATGTAGTTTGTTAAAAAATTCATTAAAAAATCTTCCGAAATTGATATTACATACAAAACTCACAATGTTAGCAACAAATATTTACTAAAACCAAAAAGTACTTTTTATTTGTGGTACTTTTGGTAAAGAGTCCTTTTTTTGTTTTTTATAAGTATTTTTGCAAACATTTACATTACAGAAGTCTATTACAGAATATTTGCATTTTAAATATGTATAAACAATAGTTAAAAAAAAAAAATTAAAAAGTACTTTTGCCAGTAAATATTTTCTGAAAAAAGTACTTTGTTGTTTATTGTTAGTTTTTTATTAAATTTTAAAGCATTTTATTAAAAACGTATTTAAATATTTAAAACGTTTAAAAACTGGAAAAGTACTAATTTGAAAAGTAACTTATTATTTTTCTTTAATTTCTTGACAATTTGGTCACTTTTAAAGACAGAAAAGAAAAACTTTTCATTATTTTTTGAATTGTAAGCCTTTATCATTCTCAAAACAATCCAAGCAAAATTTAATTTTTACCACAGAACAACTCAAAAGTCAACTCTGTTTTCGCCTAGGCTGTCTAATATTTATAAGTATTTTTTTTTTTGTTGTCATTAAATATTATTTTTTATATATAATTTTTATACAATATTATTTCTATATAACTATAAACCTTCTACTGCTTTCATCCATTAATTTGTACAACTAAAGCAATTATTTTTTTATATATAATTTTTTTGTTTCAATAAAAAGCTAGAACATTTTTAGGTTTTTTTTTTTATAGAAAATTTAACAAAAAATAAACTTTGTGTACATAAATTTATATAACATTGTATAAAATGAAACTTAAACAATAGTAAAAAGGATCCCAAAAAAAAAAGAAAAAGACAATAAAATAATAATTAAAGAAAAAATATAGAAAAATAAGTATGGAACTATTACAATTATAAAACTTTACAAGAACTCGTTATATATTAAATAATTTTTTGTTTTTTTTTTAAAGGAATACATCACAAATGTTTGTTTTTTTTTTAATTATTCTTGTATATAAATTTCTAAACGTTGCATACAACTCTGTTACGTTTTACTTTATACTTTACACAGTTCAGATTGACTCAGAAAGCAATAGCTTAGCAGCGCAATCATTTTGGGGTTTTAATTAAATTTTAATTAAATAAAATTATTGCAAAAGGAAATATATATAAATAGGTACGTTCATACATATTTCGAAACAAAGTTAGAGTTTTAGTTACATACATATTTATAAGAAAACTAGTGTTCCAGATTTATTTTAAATGTCCAATTTTTTCTTGTGTATTTTACGTTGTTTCGTTGTTTTGGGTTTATATTATTTAACTTTTCTTTGCGTTAAATCGCTGTGACCGTTAGCGATGCCATTAGACAGCACGTTGCCATTTTTATACGCACTACCATTCATTATTCCATTCGCACTTGTGACACCACCATTTGCTGTCACTGTTGAGCCATTTATGAGGCCATTGATCTTACCATTAACAGCATGACCGTTCATGTGTTTGCTGCTGCTGCTGCTGTTGTCATCTTGTGTGGCCGACAAATCACCATTGGCATGGCCATTGGTTATGAGCTTATAGCCCTTATCAGGACGCTGTAAAAAGAACATTAATAAGTTCTTGTATTGCTATAGGTATATACATATATTTTTTCCAGTTATTATTTTTCGCAAATTCATTTTAGTTACACACAGAGAAAAAATATATGTATGTATGTGTATATAGTAGAGGCAAAGAAAGACCAATTAATTGTCACAGAAATTGTTTTGTTTGATATTTATTGGTTACATTTAAGCGCGTTTAATAATATGATTGTTTGAGTTTTTAGGGTTATTACAAAATGTTGTTACATTTAGTTGTCGTTTTATTTATTTTTTTTTGTGGTTGTGTTGGCATCAGGCAGACAATTTTAGGTCACAAATGAAAATACATGAAAAAGGAAAATTGATTTTTGTTAACAACAATTGTATGTATGTTTTTGATAAATAAATACTAGATGACTTTAAACTAAAAACTACTTCAAAAATGATTTAATTTATGTATATTTGCATTATTATAACAGTAAACAAAACTATTTTCATCAAATTAACATTTAATAAAATTAATACTAATGAATTTTGTGTTTTATATGTAAAATTGTTTGAAGTGTAAAGTTGTTTTGAATATAAAATTAAACACAAAAACTATTGCCTACTTTAAGGCATTTACTTTAAATGAGTTGTATGTAGGGTGGTTGGAACAGTTATGTTGGTGAAGACTTTAAAGGGGAACTGAAAATCTCTAAAAATTATGAAATAGTGCTATGAGATGTTTTTGAAAACTATTAAATTGTAAAAATATTGTAATTTTAGGAACTAACTAATTCAAATAAAATGTGTCGAATTTATTTTTTCCTCAAAATGTATTTCTGTAGTTTTCAACTAAAGGCAAATTTCCCGGGAAATGTTTGTCAGGTAATTCCACAAATTTTCTTGATATAGTGGCATACAATTTTGAGAAAAATTTTATTCTGTCATTGCTCTTAAAAAAGTATTGAAATTTCCCCCACCGTTGGTGCGGGGCCCCATGCTGGTCGGCATATATACAAAGTATATATATTCCTGTATGTTGAAATCGAATTTGTAAAGTTCACACATAATTTAAGGCTTTTAAGATCTAATATTGAAGACAATTAAGAAAGTAGAGTAGGTTAAGGCCGACAGTTTCTCAGAAATAGGTGCTATATGTAAGCTAAAAGATTTATACATGTTAAAGTGATTTTCGAAAGTTGGCCTTATATGGGAGCTATGGCTAATTATGGACCGATCATCATTGGAACGAATAATTTCTATATATATGTATAAAACATATTTGTATTGAATATTATTTAGATACCAGAGAGTTATGCTCTATAAAGTAATTTTTGAAAGTTGGCCTTGGATCTGAACAAAACTTGTAGATGTGTTTAGGCTTCATGTACAACGTATTTGTGGTAATTTTTTTTTTGGTAATTGTCGTTTATTAATCTAACATTTATAACCGATAAAACCCTATTTCAGGGTTAGGGAAAATAATAGACCGATTTAAATCGAAAATATCGTGTACCAAATTTTATTGAAATACCTTGAAAATAGTGACCTGATCTTTGGGCACAAGCTTGTTTGTGCTAAAATTGGAGTTTTACAAAAATTCTAGTTTCAAAAAAGGCGTAGAGTATATCACGCCCCTATTATGAGCTGCAATTGACAGTCGATATTCGCTGGCTATCGAATGTAAAATTTGTATTATGAATTTTTTATCGAACACAGATTTGCTGTCGACGGTGTATAATACAATGTTTCCACGGTACATGCTTCCTCTCTATTCATGCTTCACACCCCAATCATGAGTGAAACAACTTTCTTCACCATACAAAATTTTAAGAGCGAATCAAGTAGATTCATATTGAATCTACTTGCGAAGCACGAAAAATTGCACTCTTCTCTAATTTTTATCGCAAGTTTATCTGCACTAGCTGTAAAAATTTTATATTATTGTAATTGTATTGGAAGTAAAGAAAGTAAATACGTACGAATGTATGTTTTTTTTTCAAATAAGCTAACTAATTTCCACTCACTTTTTTTGTCCATTAAGAAAAATTATTTTCCACAAATTGTAAATTCTGTTTTTTTTTTATTCTGTTTGTTTATTAAAAACAACTGTCAAATCGAATCAAGTTTATTAGTCATGTAAACAGCATGATTCATAAACATGATTCAGAAGGCGAAGCAGGTGATTCAAGTCGTCGTGGAAACATAGTATAAAACTGTACAAAATTTATTTAAAATGTAAGTATTTTTTTTTTTTGGTTTTGGTCAACCAAATACTACTTGTAAATTACTTTTGTTAATATTCTGCAGGTCTAAGGTCGTGAGTAGAAAACAGCAATTGGAGAAGAAGCTCGTTTCTCTCATGGAAGAAGATCCACTGTTGGCAAAAGGTATTTGCTCTAACGTTCAGGCAGCCAAAAAATGGGAGGGCATTACACAGAAGCTTAATTCTATTCATCAGACGAATCCTTAAACCATAATTCCGTGGTGGTCATTTCAAATTTAATTTATTTTTCTTTAAGAATTTGTAAACAAAAATAGCACCAGCTGATGTAATATTGTGAATAACCCAAAAAGTGTGATTTTGACAATAGCGTTTTTTCATCGAATGTGCACCATAATACCAAATGAAAATTCGTTCGATAAGTATTTTCGACAACAGTCGAAAATCGAATTTTGCTCATAATAGGCACCTCAGATTCAGCTCAGTTAGATATTCCACTCTGACTTTGGTGTTACTGTCGTTTGTTTTTTAGCTTTTTGTGTTGTATTGTATTATTATCCATGATTCTGTTTTAGCTTAACTTTCACTAGTTTTCTTGCCTAATACGAATTGTATTTGAAAGAGTGGACAAAACAAATTTATTTGTATACATACGAAATTGCAGTCAGGTATTATTATTGTAGTTTTAATACACTGATTGTTTTTTTTTTTTTGTTGAACTAATGGTTGTTGTATTGCAATTATTGGTTGTATTAGAGGCCCATACAAATTGGGAACGTGTAGTATACAGTGGGGAGAAATTGATTAGGGGAAATATATATACAGTTCAACTTTGGTATAACGAATCCTAAGGGGATTAGAAAAAAACGTTATATCGAATAATTCGTTACAATGAGGTTCGTTATGTCGAGGTGAAGTTGCACTTCTATTCTTTATAACGAGGTAATACAAAATATTGTATATTAATCATCATCTGCTTACCACAATAAATTTTTCTTCGAATATTTCAGCCGTTAGTCTAATGCACGCTTCTGTCGACTACGTATGTAGGTTTGCTGGAGACGTTGTCGTTGCAAACACAATAATTTTGTGTGCATCTATTTCATATAATTTGGATTAATTGATGGAAATCGTTATGCAAAGGTTGTAAGTTGACAAAATTCGTTAAATAGAGGTAAATAATTCTTTCTATTTCTGCAGTGATTGAAAATTCGTTATAACGAGGCTATTGACAAATGTTTTTGTAATAGAGAGGTTTATTTTGTTTAAATCTTATGGAGCGTTGTAGGGGATTTAAAAAAATCCTTTAATTCGAGGAATTTGCTATAGTGAGGGTCATTATATCGAGGTTTGACTGTTTTGTGATGTAATATTTCTAATGAGTTAAAACCTTTATTAAAAATGTATTGTATAAACATGATTTGAAGTATGTATAAAAATTTAAATAAAATTTCGGTAGCATTAATTTAAAAAAGAGTGCAGCATATAGTGCAATATTTTTCATTATTAAACTTATCATTTGAAATCAGTGGCCGGCATTTATCTGATGGCTATAACCTCAATTCACACATTACGAATATGTATGTATATGAAAAAATCGTTTAAATAGTCAAAAAGTAAACAAATTGGAGATTGTGCATAAAAACACATTTAAGGTGTGTTCACATTATGTGTATTTGTCATGTGGACTGTCACTTTTTCGCATGTCGAATTTGTCTGAACACCTTCAAACAATATCATGTGTAATTTCTATGTGTGCAATACACATGACATTTTTTATTTAGAACGAGTTCTATTTTCAAGTGACAAACCATCTGACTGATCAGCTGTTTTTTATAACAAAAATTTTGTGGCGGCAAACATTAATTGAAATTTTAATAAATATAATTTTTAAATAGTAAAACAAAAATACAAAAAAAAAACTATACAAATTTATTATTGAAAATGGAGGGAAAAATTGAAAAGGAGTTAACAAAAGTAAGTACATAAGTATGTATTTTTTTATTGCAATTTTTATAGTTATTTACATATATGTTGTTCCAGTATGACTGGTGCAAAGAAGCGGTTCTACAGTGGATCGAAATGTGGCAAGAGAAGGAATACTTGTATAACCCGCGGAATAAGTTTTACCATATCAGCTGTTTTAAGATTTTTTTTTTGATAGGTTATGTCAAATGTAATTGACATACCAACATTTGAACATGTAAATTATAAACCGTATGTGAAACTCAAATTTTGACATACACATGAAAACACATGTGGATAGAAAAGTGACATTCCACATGACAAATACACAGAATGTGAACACAGCTTTAGAATATTCGTTTTATGCAGCTTTTCAATACAATTACTAATGTGGCATGTTAATTCACCAAGTGTGTGTGTAGATGGTTTTGTGGGACCTGTAAATTTACCAACCAAATTTCCAAACAACTTGGTTTGTGTTAATAAGAAAGGGATTGTTTTATAATTACTGGAAATTCTGATTTTATTTAAAATGAAAAACACTTTCCTTTAAATTCTTTTCAATATTGTAGAGATACAAAATGATGTTTTATTTCACAATTAAATGAAGGGCTCGATATAAATCAAAAGTAGATACTTATTTCTTCAAAGTCTAAGCAACGATTATTTAACAAAATGGCTCGAACATTTAACATAATGTTAAAAATAAAATTTAACGAAAAACTAACTTAAGCTAAAGTATATATAATAGCAGCGCTCTATGTTTTGTCGTTATATTGTTGATGGTAACATCATCTCCCAACAGGACAGAGATGGGAACAGCAATACCATCCTTCAGACATGAACATGGCATGTCTCACTGCTCATTGGAGAATTTTGGAATAAATTGAAAATAAATGTTATTTTCAAAGAATTAAACCGATTTTAATAACACTGATATATCAGGGGAGCGGTATAACAAGACTATATGCAAAATTTTAAACCATACTAATTCTCTGCTTTAGAACGTATTTGAATAATTGATGCGCTGCATGAAATTATAACTATATTTGATCATTGAAGATAAGTTTTGCTGTTGATTAAATTTCCCCAAACCTCACTGCCTATAAACAAATTTCATACAGTGTTTAGCCAACATAACTAAAGACCTACTTAAACACCTTTTAAAGAAAGCATTTATTTTAAGTGTGTTTGTAACAATTTTATGGTATGTATAGATTTGTTTTACAATAACGTGTTAACAGTGATAACAATGGTAATAACAAATAATGATCATAATGACGACTATAATACCCGTAATGAAGTATTTTTTTTTTTACTGTTGACAATGCAATGTCAATGGATTTTTTGTTTAACATTTTTGTACACAACATAAAACAAAAAAAAAAAAAAAATAAGCAATGAAACAAGGGACAGACAGACATAAATACAAACACAAATTTGTTACGATCATAAAATTTTAACAACAACAAGCAAACGGAATGAAGGAAGACAAATGTAATAGAAGAAAAGAAAAGAAGGTGCAACATATTTTAAGCGGCTTTTTTTATGAAAGGAAATTGAAAGCAACAAAAAAAATGAAATCCAGTTGGTAAGTCAGTCAGTCAGTCAGTCAGTATTACATATGGCTGCTAAGCTGCTGCAGCTAACAAGTAAGAGTTTTGTTTAACATGTCGTTATGTTTAAATGTCTGACTGTCTTCAGATATACCTTTTTTCATATGTATGATATAATTGAAGCGTTTTTTCTTTTTTGTCTGTTGCTGCTGCTGCTGCTGTCTCTGTTGGCCTTACCAACATATTTGGAATTTCAGTTCGTTTACAAGGTTTACTTTTCATTGTTTGATGTTTTTTTGTTTGTTTTTTTTTACTTTTGATTTCATTACCACAGGCCGGATTTATGTTAAGTGTTTAAATGGCTTTTGGTGTTTCGCTTTAAATGGGGAAACTATTACAGTTGATGTAAAATAACGTGGGAATATTATTTATTGATGACATTGATACCAATTCGGAAGTGACAATGTGCGTTCGGTTGATTATCTGTCTGTCTGTCTGTCTATCTGTTAGAAAGGCACGTCATAATTTAGGAATGTTTTGTGTGGTCAGTAAGTAATGGAAAATATGACGAAATTACATATATGTACATATATTTGCGTAACATAACATAAACATAATATTTAAGAATTAATGCCAATTTTTTAGGATTTATTAATTGTTTCAGTTGATTTTTCAAAATTGTACTTTAATTTGTGGCTAATGGTTTAAGTTATTACCCTCAAAATATTCCTTGGTTTCGATCATGTTGGAAAAATTATGTTTAGCACATCGGCAAGCCGCTTAACCCTGCTGTTAGGTTAGAAAAAACTTACGAATCTTAGGTTAAGGGACCATTTGGTCCATAATGTAATTTTCATGCAAAATAATGATTTTATCTAATTCATTGTAACTATTTTGGTTCAATAATTTCTAAAGTAAGTATTTGACATATCAAAAACTTCCTCTTAATATTTGACATGAATTTACATTCACTTGGTAATGAAAAAATAATTTTGGGATATCCCATGTTTGCAATGAATTTACATTCACTTGTTGTTTTGTAATGTAAAAAATTATTTTGGGATACCCCGTTTTTGATTTTTGTCGTAAAGAAGCACAGATACGTGCAGTACTTCTTTCAGTTTGAACGTTTTTTTGAATAGTCCGGAAGTGTTTTTGTGAATAAAGAAAGTGAATCTGATATTTCCGATTCGGAGATGGATTTAATTTCGGACTGTTCATCTGAAACAGAAAGTGAACAGGAAACCATCTCAGTTGAAACTAGCTTCGCTAATCGTCTTTTTATTGCTAAAAACAACATGGAATGGAGAGCGACTCCATTACCTCAGTCTGTTAGAAGTGGGGCTGAGAATATTATCACAACACAAGCAGGGCCAACTCGATTTGCAGTGTCTTGATGCGATGACATACTGTCTGCTTTTTATTGTTTTTCCGTCTCCAATAGAAATAATTGTCATTGAAAATACTAATAAGCACGACAGGATCAAGTTTGGTGTCAAATGGACAGATATTGACGCACTGAGCGCATATATAGCTGTTCTCATTCTTGCTGGAGTTTATTGGTATGTACATTCATGTTTTACTTATTTCTGTAATATATCAAATTTTTCAATGACAGCGGAAAAAATGAGGATGTCTACGGTTTATTTGATATAAAATTTGGTCGCCCTATTTTCCGATCGATTATGTCTGAAGATACATTTCATAGGATTACAAGTGCTCTCCGTTTCGATGATGTTTTGAGTCGACGCCATAGTAGTAGTAGCGATAAATTTGTCCTATTGGTGAACTGTGGAACTATTGGCAACAACTCCTTCCAATGTTTTACAATTGTATTGTAACCGTTGTATTACTTGACATATCCGAATTGAATGCGTACATACTATTTTTTGAAATCGATGTTTTACGGGCTCCAACTGATCGGAATCGAAAGAGACCAGAGTTTTTGCGACAACTAGCACTTTCTTTAGCTAAGGTTCACATGATAAAACGGACTAGAATACCTCAACAAGGGTTCTCAACACAATTACTGACAGAAATTCGTACAACATGCACAGTTTCAGAGGATTCCTCAAATAATCCAACTCCTCATTCAAGGACTCGAAAGAGTGGAATTTGTAGTTGCTGCAAGTCGAATTCTGATATAAAATATTCCATTTTCAGCAACTTTATTTGCAAAACTAACCGAAAAACATTGTGCTTATCTTGCAATGAAAAATATATTCAAACCAACTAAGAAATTCTTATTTTTTTGAAAAAAATCTATGAAAATGTACTATGGACCAAATGGTCCTGTAACCTAAGATTCGTCATTTTCTATTTTTCTCAGTCCTGAATAAAGTTAGAAAATTTAACTTTCGCACATAACATTGTTTTAATAAAAGACCCCATTAGCAGAAAAATTTAGTCAGTAGATATCGTCGTTCCAAAGTTACAAGGGAATTCTGAAAAAATTTGGACCAAATGGCCCTAACCTAACAGCAGGGTTAATAGAGCGAATATTGATCAAATTTAAACCATGTCCAAAATAAAGTAATTCTTTTAAATTTGTATTATAACTTTTAAAATTTACAAACAATTGAAGAACTCTCATGACCAGCGTTGCCACGACCAAAAAAATTTTGTAACCAAAATGTAAAAAAAAAGTAACCAAAAGCAAAAAAAAGTAACCAAAATTTTTATATATTTAAAATTTTATTTTATTTCAGCTAAAAAATATATATGTAAAATATAAATTAACCATTGCATTTCAGTTTGTAGTTCAGTCTTATAATTAGGTACAATTGAAAGAAAAAACTAATTCAGCAATAACAATATTAATAACACCCAAATGTAATTAATTTCATTACATTTGTTACCAAACACTAGTAGATAAAGTTTAAGTAGATGAGGCTAAAAATCTGTCTTGAATGTTCTTAGATGATTTATCCATATAGCGAACGACTAGAACTAGTGATTTCTTTGTGGATACGTCTGTTGTTTCGTCTACTATTAACGAAAACTTTGTCGTTTTTAGTTTGGAAATTAAATTTGCTTTAGATTTGCTTCCTAACATTTCTGTTAATTAAGTTGCTTTACCTGCCACATTTAATGTGTTTCGCAATTTGACAGTCGGGACAGCGCTTCTCTAATAAGCCTGGTAGATGTCCATTAAAAAAAAGGCAAATTGTGGGAAATAAGAAACATTACTAATGTTAGCTCTGTTTGGTGCACTTGCTTATTAAGAGTTTCTTTTTGAGGACTTGCAAATGTTATTTTTATTTTCCACATTTTGCTTATGAACACTTTTTAGTGTGCTTTCGTAAATAACTTACGTGATTTGCAATTTTTTTACACAGGCAGCGCAGAAACAACATCCATCTTTGTTTCTTAGCCACGGAAACTCATCCAACCACAATACACGGAATTTTCTTTTCGGGCTGTTATTAATGTCACTAAACAACAAAATATTATTTAAAAAAGTTATTGAAATTGAATGAAAATATACATATTCTCATCATCACTTCCAGAAGATAACTCGACATTATTAGTTTTACTTTGAGCAGCCTTTTTAAATAAAAATCTAACAAAAATAAAAATTGTGCTTAAAACCAATATTATTATTTTTTAATTCGAAGTACATACTTATCCATTTTTTACGAAAGAAACCCAATCTTAACTATTTAGAAAACACTTTATTAAAAAATAAATAGCACGCTAATTTGTAAAAAGCTTTTTTTTTTTGTTTTTTGGTAAAAACATAATTTATGAATGTTGATTAAGGTTCGTTCATTTCTAAAACAAAAGAAAAATTAACTTGTTCCGATGTCAAATCAATATGAAAATGCATTTTGTAGCATGTTTTTAGATGGTTTTTGTGAAGAACCTTTTACTCGTTCAACAATACAATGATTGTGTTTGTTATGTTTGGAGACAGGCATGTATTTTTTTGTAATCCTGTGTTTAGTGTTTTATTTTTAAAAAACTTTTAAATTGTGGTGTAAATTAAGTCAAAGTAAAAGCAATGTAAAAAATGGTTACTTTTATGTTAAAAAAAAGTAACCAAAACGGAAAAAAAGTACACAAGTACACATTGGAAAAAAAAGTAACCAATTTTGGTTAAAAGTAACCAAAATGGCAACGCTGCTCATGACCCAAACTAATTTGTAAAACGTCATAAAACAAACCAAGCTATATTTTGGTGGTGGGGTAACTAAACCTTTTTGAATATATTGAAATGTTGTTTAAGGGAAAAAGGAATTTCGTGTTTTTTGTAGTTATATTTCACCTAAAATTCCAATGAATTTAAATTTTAAATTTATTTTCAATCTTGTTTTCAAATTTATTTTCAATTAATTTTGACCTAAAAATCAGAGTACCGCATATACTGAAATAGAATTCTGTTGTAAGCGAATTTAATTCGAGCGAGTTTGATTTACAAATTGTTAATTTTTTTTATTCGCAAATTTAAAAATAAACTTTGCGCAAAATAAATTTACGTAAAGCGTTATTTTGTTTAGCAACTATCTTTTTGGCAAGACTGTTTTTGTCAGCTCAGCTGTTTTCATGTAACATGTTACTGTTAAACATGTTTAGTTTGGTCTATTATTTAACTATGAATCGACTTAAAAACGAATAAATTTTATTATCAAAATTCATGCTCGGTTAAGAATGTGGACTTTTTCCATGGCCAGTTTGGGCGGCTATTCGGAATTTTGTTAGTAAATTTCGTACCAAATTTACATAATTGGACATTAAACACTCATGCATAGAGTGCGGACAGAAAAAAATATCGCAGCTGTATCCGCCAGTCAAGGACGACGAAAGCAGGAATGCTACTGTAAGTGGCGAGTGCTATTTTGCGATGATTACAAACATTTTTTTTTGGCCTAAAATGGTAGAGGTAGACTTTGTTTCTACAAGCTGCTGAAACAATGCACCAATTGAGGGGCAAGTTTGGAAAAGAGTTTAGTTTACGTTTGGGGCCGTTCAATTGGCCGCCTAGATTAAGCGATTCAACGTCTTTGGACTATTTTTTGTGAGACTATGTTAGGGCTCATATCTATAGCGACAAGACCGCAAACGTTTAACGCACTGAAAGCTGATATTGAAGAAAGCTGATATTGAAGATACCGGCCAATGTGTTGGAGAGAGTATGCCAAAATTGGACCCAGCGTATAGACCATTCAAGTTGTAACCACGGTCAACATTTACATAAAATCCTCTTTAAACATTGAATTATACACACAGAGAAAAAATATAGTTGTAGACGTTTACCACAACAATGTCAACATTTCTACAAACTTTTAAACAATGTTATGGTCACTGTAATTATTTATATGATTGTTTTAACCATAATATGGTTAAGTCATTGATTGAAGTAATCATATATATGATTGTAGTAACTATATTTGTTAGAATCATGTTTATGATGATTATATCATAATTTGTTGCTTATGATTATGACAGAGAACAACATAATATGATATATGTAATCTTTAATCATAAAACTGATCACCATAAACATTACATAATTGCTATAATCATTTGAATGGTAACTTAACTATTACGTGGTTTCAGAAATCATATAAATAATTACAGTGACCATAATATTTTAAAAAAATGTTTACAAATTTTGAAATAGTTGTGGTAAACATGCAGAACTATGTTTTTTTTCTGCGTGTATACATCGTTCTATCGACTCAAATAAAGATTTCATACATTTCTCTAAATTTTATGGGTTTCTTTTAAATCAAGTCCGAAAGCTCCTTAAAACTCACTTTTTATAAAGAATGAACAAGAGTTTACATTTACGAATTTAATATAAACGAATTATATGTATGCATGTGTGTATGTATGTGATACTAACAAATTTAAACTTTTCCCAACTAAACAACTTGTAAAAAACTTTAGTTTCTATAAATTTGCAGGCCTGGAAAATTATTGCTAATTAGAAAATCCAATACATAAATGTTTGAAATATGAATGAATCGTGAGATTAATAGAACTACTTTTTAAATGATACGAAACTAAATACTAATAATGCAAATATATTAAAAGAAAACTAAATATTATCAAATGAAAGTATAATGAGTTTATAATGGTTTTGGCTTTTTGTGTGGACTACTTACCGATTTGCGGCCCTTGTAGGCTTGTTTGTAGAATTCGTTGAACAAGAAGAAGAACATGACTGCATGCATACCGATCCACCAGACAAAAGCTTTAGGATAATTGCAATCGATAAAGAGTAATTGGAAGGCATGAACCATGATGGCAATAAATTGTACCTAAGAAATAAAAGACAATATAATAAATACTGGGTCTATAATGATGAGTTTAAAATGTAATTAAATTACCATTTGCAATGTTGTCAAATATTTTTTCCACCACAAAAACTTGTGATATTGAGGACCCATAGCCGAGAACATATAGTAGGTATACATAATAATGTGTACAAAGGTATTGAGCAAACCGAAGAAGGTACTGTGACCGCCGGGTGTGAACTTAACGCCGAACCAAACGGACATGGGCATACAGCCGTGATGAATAACGTGGAGTGTGGTGATTTGACTTTGTTTTTTACGCAAAACAAAGAATATCTATAAAAATTAAGAAAATTTTAATTTTTTATTAAGTTAGGTTTTTGAACTTTTGTCATAAAACTGTCAGTCAGTAAACCTGAGTTTGGCAAAAATGTGGGTTTTTATGTTTATACGTTCAGTAAAAGTTTAGTAGTCAGCTTTCACACTTACCGTGTCCATGAACTCTGTGAATTTTGAGAAGTAATACCACCAGCAAGCATTAACCATCTTTTTTGGTTTAAGATAAAATAAATGAAAAAATTTGAATCAATAAAAAAGGAATTTTAAAATATTTTTGTTTATTGTAGTGAAATGAAAATAAGGCACTAGTTTTTTTTTTTTTGATAAAAAATTAAACTTTAAAACTTTTTAAAATTTTAAAAGTTTTACGAGATTCAAAAGCCTGAAAATCATTAGGTTTGAAAAATGAAGGAGTTCTAAAAAAAACTTATTTAAATAGCTTTTCACAACCTTAAAGCTTTCAAGAGTTTTAAAGCTTTTGAAAGATAAACAGCATTACCAGATTTGTAAAATTTCAAAGTTGAAAACGCGTTTTAAATTTTTTAAGGAATAAGGGCTTTTGACTATTTAAAAACTTTTGAAAGTTTAACAATTAATGCAACAGCTTTTTTAAGCTTTGACGTGGTTAACAATAGCAAAATGTAAATATGTTTCATTAAAAGTTTAAAGAGCTTTAAATATTCAAAAGTTTATTCAACATATTTAGCCCAATTATGAATAAAAATTCCGCGGGAGTTTTTTCCCTTTTCCAATTTTTTTTATTCAAATTCAATGTTAAAAAATAAAAAGGGAAAAAACTCTCGCGGATGTTATTTTTTCCTTCAAAGCTTAGTAAGCTTTAAATATCATACAAACTTGGTGCTTAATTTTTGCTTCACTTTAAACAAATTTGATTGTTTTATTTATTTGTGTAATTATTTAAACAAATTCATGCAAATAAATTTTTGTATAAACAGAATCTTTATAGAAAAACAAAATAATAAAATAGAAGTATTTTGTATTTGTAATTGTTTTTTTGACCTTCCTCAATCCTGTTTTATTTTATCATACAAAATAAAATTCACAAAATGTTTTTTTTTTTTGTAAAAAAAACAAACTGTAGCTCTCTCGAAATAAAGGGATTTTTGTGTTTTTTGTTTTCAATATATTACAATTAAAATAAAAATAAAAAAGTAAATAAAATTTATGTTAATGTCAGTTTTAAAACAAAATAATAATAAATTGAAGACACCAAAAAATAAAATTTCCATTAGTAGTTAATAATTAGTAACAAACAACTTAATACAAATGTAAAGTTAGTGCATTAAAACAACAGGAAATAAAATAAAATACGTTAAAAGAATATCAAAACACAATTAGGTATATAGAGAAGGGAAGTGACGTGAAGTGAAGATAAATAATAACCAAACGAAACATCACAACATTAAGAAAATTATTTGAAAATTTTCGATTTCTTTACAAATCTAGACATTTTTCAAATGATTTTGTTTTACAAAAAAAAAAAAAAGAAAAAAAACATTTAATTGTTATTTAACATGGAGTTTGTTTATGTAATTGCAATTGAATAGTTTGCTATGGTGGTGGTGGTTAACACATACCCTTATTGTTCTAGGGTTATTATTATACTCAACCGGCTGACATCGGAAGCTATAGTGTCCTGTCAGCCAACCGGATATACCAATCTGAAAATGTAAAAATTAAAAGAGAATATGTAATATCTAGAAGTTGGCAGAGACAGAGACAGAGAATCGTAGATTGTTTTCATATGTTTTTATTCTTAGCAAAGGCAGTTTCTTTGTAGATCAGCATGTCCAGGTCCAGTTGAAATTTTTAAATATTTTTTTGCTTTTTTAACATACATATTTCTCTTTTGGCGTGATTTTACATACAACTACACACACACACACACAAAAGAAAAAATAACAGCAACAACAATGTTCTACTTAAACGAAAAACTAATTTTTATGACACAATATAGTTTCACATAGATTATATATTTCCTTGAGATCGGTGTTAATAAAAGCCATTTATGAATTTTGGCCATTATTTTAATGGTTTTAATCCCAAAAAAACTAATTATTAGATAATAAATTACACATAACTTACTAATGAATTTTGATTGATTTTCAAATAAAAAAAAGCCAAACAAATTTACATATGCATAAAACTGTTTAAATAGTTGATCTTTTCCATAAAGCAAAATTTTCACTGCATCTATTAAATGAAATAAAAAGCTGCGATTCAAATTTAAATTTGTATTTTTATCAAAGGTTTATAAAACAAAATTGCCATACAGCTTTTAGGCTAACAAGTTTAAAATTTGTCACGTTTGGCTAGAATTTTCCACATCAGAGAGTAACCCCCTATTGCGATGTAAAATCAAATTCGATGCGTAAGAGTATCAATTTGTACGCTTATCGCATCGAATTTGCTTTGACATCACAATACAGAGTAATCCCCCTGAAAGCCAAAAACAACAATTGTATTACAAGACGCACAAACGATCGTGTGTTTCTTCGAAAACTAGCGAATTCTGCAGTACTGTTTATTCGTTATTAGTCTTTGGGGAAACCACTCCCGCTATTTAGCCCTAAGTTGGCCTAACGACTGCATACTATATCCAAATATCTGAAATAAATTGCAAAATTGTTTGTTTCTTCAAAACTTCCGGTAACAATATATTTTACGGCGCTGCGAATAATGGCCCCAGGAAAAATGGTCCCAAAACAAAGGGCAGTTCGAAAACTTCTTAGAAAGCGCGGTATAAACAGATAAAAGTTAAGTGTTTTGGAAATTTCCATCTCTATGAACAAAATGTTAAAATCCTTTATATAGAAACAGGTGTTACAAAGACGCATCCGCGATTTTTTTACAATGGAAAAATTAGAAATTCGTGGTGTCATTAAATATTTAAATAGAAAAGGTTTATCGTGACAAGAAATGATATGGTGAATGTGTTATATAAAAGTGCTCCTTCATATGCAACAGTAAACAGTTGGGTTGCTGAATTTAAACGTGATCGTACAAGCATTGAAGACGAACCACGTAGTGGACATACAAAAACAGCAACAACAACAGAAGTAGCCAAAGTGCATGATAAGGTATTAAATGGGCATCTCAATCCCATTTAAATTTGCATGAAGAACTACAGATGAAAAAGCTTTCTGCAAGATGGGTACCGCATTTGTTAACTGTCGACCAAAAACGCATAAGAATGAATGTTTAAATCGTTTTAAGAAACATAAAAAAGCGTCGTTTCATAACTGTTGATGAGACATGGATCCGCCACTATACTTCAGAGACAAAAGAACAATACAAGCAAAACAACCCAAGTCATGGACTGAAGCTGGAGGAAGTGCCCCTAAAGAAGACAAAAACAATTCAATCGGCTGGTAAGGTTATGGCAACGGTTTTTTTTTGGACATTAAAGGTATTTTATTGATTGACTATCTGCAAAAGGGTAAAACAATAAATTCAGAGTACTATTACAACATTTTGAATTAATTAAATGTAAAGATTCGAGAAAAACGTTCTGGCTTACAACACAAAGAAATAATTTGTCATCAAGACAACGCACCAGCGCACAAGAGTGTTTTAACAAAGGCTAAAATCAACGAATTAAAGTACGAGTTGCTTATTCACCTGTTTTAGCTTCCAGTGATTTTTACTAAATAAAATTATTACAATTACAGTTGTAAACCAGTACTTTGAAGGCCTTGAGGAAAACTATTTTAATCAAGGGATAGAATTGCTAGATAAGCGTTGGACTAAGTGTATTGAAGTTTCAGGAGATTATATTGAAAAATATTTGGGGAAATTTTTCGCTATGAGAAATGGACTCAACATTTGAGGCCACCTTAAATTTAATCTTGGGGTAATTTTGCATAACCTTTGGGCAGATTTTTTAAAAAAAAAAAAAAAAATTATGACTAAATTTCATAATGAAATGTGACCCCAAAGTTTGGCCCTTTTATGGTTTTTTTCTTTGATTATTCGACACGCCAGATTTTACAATGCTGAATCCGGAATGGTAAACCATCATTTGTTTGTCAGCAGTCTTTCAAGAACTGTCACAGTTTAGACCTGATATGGCTTCATACACAAGGGTTATGAATAATTACAATGTTTTTCGATGCCTGAAGAAGCATTCACTGATTGGTTTTCATCTTGCCTGGTTTTTGAATTGGATTGGAAAATGTACCTTAATATTTGGTTCAACCTGAGGGTAACGTGTAGCATGATATAGTGTAGGTTTTCAAATTACGGCATTAACATTTCGCTACCTAACTGCAGTTAATGCTGTAAAGTAAACTTGGAAGAATTACTAAAAAAAAATCTTGCAATGTTCCAGTAATTCTCAGAATCACACTCAATCGCACAAAAATGTTACTTGGTTATTGTTCGTGATTCCACATCTAGAGGCTCTGCTTAAGTTTACGATTTTGGAAGATATGTAAATAATTCAATGCGCTTACTGGAAATTGTTGAATTTGTAGTGGTAGAATTGATATAATGGGTATCTGTTTGTAAAGAAGATTCTGATGTAGTGTGCGCAACTGTAGAAGTAAATAGCAGACAAGAATGTGAGAACTTATCCATCGAGTAATTGCAAATAAATCAAATGAACATCAAAATTGTAGTTGAAGAAATTTCCAATTATGTCGTTCAAAAATTCAAAAATTCTGTCTGGTTTTGTAATCTGCTTTCACAAACTTCTTAATGACAAGTAGGTCAATAAGCTGTCATGGTCCTTCGTTAATTAAGCTGTTATCTAATTAAAGACTTTTAAAGGTGAAATGTTTAGAGAATTAATTACAGTGCTTTGGTCCTTCAATTCTTGTATTTACTACCACTAATCTAATAATTTATAAACTTTTTACAAATTCCTTAATGATATTTTTTAAAGTAAGCTAACATATTGTTTTGGTACTTTTCGGCATGGTCCTTCGAACCGGTTATTGGAAGATGTAGGTTACATATTAACTTATAACTTTGAAATTGCATTATTTTTATTGAATCAGTAAACGCCAATGGTCCTTCGATTCTTATATTTTCGCTTCGTTTAGTGCTTTCCAAGAATGCTTTTTAATGGTTTAGTTATTAATGAATTCCATTAACCACTAGTATTTGTTTATGATAAAATTTTGCTTTATGAAAAAGATTAATAAGATTTTTTTTACCAACTTGTTACAAAAAATGATGAGAGTTTTACATTAAATAGTGAAAACATATTAATATACTTAATAAAATTATTTTATTAAACTAAATAAAAAAGCAAAAATTACAGATGAGTGAAATTATATTAAAAAAAATATGTGCACAAATAAATTTAATGTAAAACAAAACAAAACTAAACATTAAAAAAGTGATATTAAAGCTGCAAAATAATGATTTATTAATTTGTTTTAAAATTTCCCCACAAAAAAGGCTCGGCTGCATGGGTTAATATGTAGCTTTTAAAAGCTTAATTATGACTAAAAAGCTGTAAAATATGAAGAGGCAGGGATAAAAGGTAGAGGACTAGAGGAGATACACGCTGAAATGATTAAAAGCCAAATACTTAAGATATTTTGATTCTTAAGTAGATTTATTCAAAATCAGTTTTTATTGCTTTTCTTTTATTATTTAAGTTTTAAAAATTTAAGCTTTCGAGAGTGCTCAGATAAATAGTAATAGGATTTTCTTGTTTTAATTTAATTTTGAAATATTATATTTTTTTCTTTCAAAAAATATTCTTGTTTTTTTTTTCTTGATTATTTTTCTGTTAAACAGCATTTAGTCTGCTAAACTTACTCGCTTGGTACGAGGATGATCATTATATTCCACGGGCTGGCATGTATAGCTGTAATGACCCCACCAGCCTCCCATTAAACACTAGAAAAATATGACAACTTAAACTTTTAGAAAAACATAAACAAAACTTAAAACTTAAAACAAATAAGTAGTTTTACGTAATAAAAGGACACTAAATACAATAGATACATTGAAAAATGATATATGTATGGATGTATGTATGTATGTGTATTAAAACAATTAAATGGTGATAAATGTTTTCATTTGCAAAAGACTTTCAAAACATAATAGCTAAATACTGCTGAAAATGTTTTCAAATCTAATACTTTTTCAGTATATTTTCAGAAACATAAGACATGATTTGGTTGACTTTGAGTGTTTAGATATTTTGAATTGTTTGCTTTGATTTGGACCCACATTGCTGGAAACTTTTTTTTATAAAACATTTGTTAAATAGGTGCTCACGCTGGTGTTTTAAAAACAGTGAGTACCAAAAAACATACCTCATAGAATATCCAGGCGCTAAATATCACTTGTACTGCATTGTATAAAACTAATGTGTTTTGTAAACGGAATGGTTTGCGATTTTCCATTAATCGTGGTCCGAGAACCTAAAGTTGACAGAAAAAGGAGAAAAAATTCTTTAATGTAGTTTTTCAATATTAAATTTTAATAAATACTTCTCAATAAAAATGCTAAAATTTTATTTAAATCCAGTTTGACTGAATCAGAACAGATTTTTTATTATTTTCAAATTTGTTCCTATAGAACAGGAGTGCCCAAGCCCTATACTCTTGGTGCTTTTTTGTATTTGTAAAAACTCTTAGCTATAGGCTGCCTGTTTTGTATACTCCTTACAGCACTCAGCACTAGCAATACGAAATACACAAACAACTTTAAATTATTTGTTTTTTTTGTCGTACTTCACTCTATACGCGCAAACGCAAAACAACAACACTTTCGTATGCTCTACTGGTAAACATTGGTGACTGCGATCGTCAATGTAGATTTTGTTTTTGTTGATGACGTATGATACCGTTTAAAAAAGTGTGTTGTTTCTTTGTATGTATTGGCTTTTACAACAAAAAATACTGAATAAAAATTAGTTTTTATTTAAATGTATTGGTGTTTGATCTTACATAAGCAACTTTTGGGCACTCGTGCTATAGAACAACAATTTATTTTAATATCTTGTGAAAGGTTTGAACCTTTCATTTTGATATTTTAGTAACTTATTTTTTAGCAAGACTGTTTTTGGCAGCTCAGCTGTATTCGTGTAACGTAATGTTACTATTAAACATTTTCAGTTTGGACGATAATTTAACTATGAATCGACTTACAAGCAGCAGATTATTGAATTTTACTATCAAAATTTATGCTCGGTTAAGAATATCGTGTAATTTTTGATTGGAAAATTGTGTTCATCAAAATTGTCGTATTTGGGGTGAAGAGCAGCCAGAATTGCCAATGCATCCCAAAAAATTAACTGTTTGGTGTAGATTATCGTCTGTTCACATGATGTAACATTTGTTGCACCATTCTTGCGACATTTTGACATTAAATTGTTCATTTCTCCTATTTCGCTCCTTCGCAGATGTGTTGCCATATAGGACCTAGTTACATTACAGGTATATTATACAGGTATTCATATTCCTCATATTTCACTATTAAATTTTCTATTACATTTTTTGACCACATATTATTTATTTATTTAAAATTAAAACAACAATTTGTTTTCATTTTAATTTACTGTTATTTATTCACAGTGTTGCCAACAATTTTCTGTAATCCCATAAAACGAAATTTCATTGTGGCAACACTGCTGGTAAATGAAATAAAAATCATACAAGGGAAAAGAAGAAATGTCAAACTGCGACACTAGCTACCCCGTAATCTGCACTACGTATTTTATCTATAAACAGGTAAAAGTCGCAGCGTGTGAATTGCCTCTTACTTATACAATTTTTTTTTTGTCCAAAATGGAAGAGCTGAACTTGGCTGACATGTGGTTTCAACAAGACGTTGCCATATACCACACAGCACGCGAAACTATGGCCCAATTGAGATACGAGTTCAGTGAACAGTTTATTTCACGTTTAGGGCTGGTAAATTGCAAGCCTAGATTGTGCGATTTAATGCCTTTAGACTGTTTTTGGTGGTGCAATGTCTATTAGTCCCCTTTTACAGTTGAGAAATTGAAAGACAGACATTTTTCTCATCCCGCTTTGAACTTGCCTAAACCTTTTAGAGTTGCGAAATTAATAGACAGACAGAAATTTTTTGTTTATTTTTTCGTTCTTCTTCTTTGTTGATTGTTGTGGAAATTTTTATTATAAAAACGCATTGAAAATAAAAGAAATTAAAAAACATATTCAAACAACCGTTAATTATAAAGTTTTTGCTATCAATAAATCTATTTGGTTAATAAATTTAATTATATTTGCAATACGCGCGTTAAAGTGAGAAAAATGATGTGAAGCAACAACATGAAAAATGCGAAGAGTGGAAACTGTAAACGAAAAATGTCTTAAAATGTCCAGTACAGTAGAGGTCTACCGCACACTCTTCCTCTTCAATACATCGCCTACAAACTTCGTCTGTCTGTCTTTCAATTTCTCAACTGTAAAAGGGGACTTAGGACAAGCCCGCAACGGTTGACGCACTGGAAGTTAATATTGTAGAATTTATTCGAGAGTTACCGGATGATCCATTTGAACATTTGAGGTGTAGCCGCGATCAGTATTTACATGAAATCATCTTTAAACATTTAATTATAAAAATCGTTCTAACGACTTAAATAAATATTTCATAAATTTTTCTACATTTTATGTGTTCTTTTAATCAAATCCGAAAGCTCTTAAAAAATCACACTTTATTATATGTATGTATATATTAACTATTTATAACAATAAATTAATAAATCTTTTACTTACCTTGACTATGTAAACATATGTGAGACATACAGCTAATGTGGGAAATGGTGATGACATCATGGGCCAATCCTTCGTCCGGGGATCTACATAATAATAAGAAAAAAAAAAACAACAAAAAGTTATTCATTTATGTTATTTCTATTTGAGAATTAACTATGCACATTACACTGTCTATTTACATATATAAAATATATTGTATGTGTGTATGACTGGCGTTTTTCTAATTTTAATGTTTAAATCAGTGGTTGGCATATAGAGAATCATGGTTGATAATAGCATGTTATGCCTTTTGTTTCTCTTTTTTAATTTTACTGGGATTTGTATTTATTATTTGTTAGCTTATATGTAGTACGAGTTAAATATCACAGTTAAATAATCAAACATGTCTGTACACTGATTTAATTATTAAGTTTGCATGCCGACCGTTGGTTTAAAACAATGGTTGGCCTAAACAAAATCCGGTAATGTATTATAATGTTCCATAAAACATTTTCTCTGATTATGTTAGTGCCGAACATCTACAATCTGTTCCCCTTTGACGAGTTTTGCCGAACACTGATTTCAATTCAGTTTTTTTGTGGTAAATAACCTGAGAAAAAATGGTGCAGCGGCGTTAAATTACAAGAACAAAGTGGCTAACTGATATCATTCAATCGAGAAACTCGGCAAATTTCTCAGGCAACAACTAAATGCTTTTGTTAATTGCTCAACTCGTGGCCTGATTACAAAAAAAAACTGCTCCAATTATCCGCTTAAGGTACAAATATTTACTCAAAAAAGCGTAACCATTGGTTTTAGCACAAATTTGTTTGACGTTATTTACTCTTACAAGAGTTTTGTAAGATCAAACATCATCAAATAAAATAGACATAAATATTTGTTGTGTCTTGTTCTAAATAAACGAAGTCTTTTTTTAAATAAAGAAACGAATTCAAATATATTTTATTTAGTGGTTACGTCTTTTTGGCAAATATTTGCCAAGTGTGACCGTACCTTTACTTTAATTTTTACTTCTTATTTGCTGTATTTTTACAGACTTTTTATCTTTGTCAGTACATTATTATAACTTAACTGCAGCTTATTTGTATATAATTAAGTTCAATTATAAACGAAATACTGGCTAATTTATCAATACATGTCATTAAAATTCTCAAACAATCAAGCTAAAAGGGCGAATGTTTTATTCGAATGAAATAAAACCAAATATAAAGCAGTTCCGGTTACTACCAAACACAACAAAATTTAAATAAAGTTACATATGTCCATATGCATGTATGTTTGTATGTATGTATATTTTTTCATTTAATTTAATAAAAATAAAAAGATAAAATCGTCGTGAGACAAATATTATATAATTCTCTACCCCTTTAAGCAAATATGTAGATTTGGAAATATTTATTAAATAAATAATCAATAAGCACAATACCACATAAAAAGTACCTGCTATTAAGCAAGACAAGTTAATTAAAATTTTATTTAACACACAGCACGTGAATAAAATTTGTAAAATTATTTCAACAAAAATTCCATTTAAGCGGTTTTTGGCCTCTTTTTGTTGTTGTTTTTTTGATATGAGAAAAAAGTAATAACGCCAAAATATAACAAAATTAATGGTCCATAATCCAGAATGAGTTGGCGTTTGACATTAATCTCAATGAACAATCTTGTGCTCATCATAACATAAATATTAATGTTTATTACTGTTGTGTGGTATGTTTGTTCTATGACAAAGTAGACGGACGTTATCTATTGTAGGGTGTAGTTGTAGGTCAAGCAATTAGTGATCATGTGTTAAAATTTACAAAACTGTGAACTAACTTCTTGTAAACACTAAGGTGATGATAAAACATTTAGACTTATTTATACGTTTGTAGTTTTAAAGAAATTAATAATAATAAAATTGTTTAATTTTCAAGGTTAATTCTTTTTTGGCTGTATTTATTTATTTTGTGTTGCTATTATGTATGAAGTTTTGTGTGGGGGGTATATTGGATTTGTGCTGATGTTTGTAACGCTCAGAAATATTGATCCAACACCCACCTTAAAGATTTAATGATGTCCGTCGGTCCGTCCGTCTGGCTGACTGGCTGGTAAAGCTTGTGCGCAGAGTACAGGTCGCAATTTTAAAGATATTTTCATAAAATTTTGTATGTGATATTTTTTCGGCCCAAGGATGCATGGGATTAAAACTCGTGGAAATCGGTCCATTATTTCACTTGGCCCCCCTACAAATGTTCTCCCGAAATTGGGGTTTACTGATCATAAATGTTTAAATTATGCAAGTATCCAAACAAATTTCATCAGAAATGAAGCCATATCACATCTACAAATTTTGTGCAGATCGGTCCATAATTACTCGTATCTCCCATACAAGGCCCACTTCCGAAAATCACTTTAAAGAGCATAACTTTCTCAAAAATGTTGGTATGTAAAAAATATTTAACGCAAATATATTTCATATTTATACCAATAATACGGTACAATTTTATTATGATCGGTCCATAATTAGTCGTAGCTCCCTTATAAGGCCCACTTTTAAATAAAATTTGACACAAATAATTTTCTTATATACAGAAATAATGACACCTAATTTTATAATGGTCGGTCCATAATTAGTCGAAACTCCCATATAAGACCCTCTCCGTAATTCAATTTAAGCTCCATAAATCTTTTAAAAGTATTTATATCGAGATAACGTTTAACACATACATATAATATTTATATTCACAGACATGACACTAAATGTTTGTATGATAGGTCCACAATAGGTTATATCTCGCATATAACGCCAGTTTCTAAAAAACTTTTTTATACATATACTGGGTGTAGGGAATTATATGGTCGGGCTTGACCGACTATACTTTCTTACTTGTTTTTTTTTTTTTTGAATTTGCACGGAGACTTTATTCAAGCCATCAATTTTTCTTTGTAAAAAATAGTTTGTATGAATTATATGGTTTGAGCCAGTGAGTAAATATGACACTATGCGGCATGAATATTTATACCTATACTCGTACAATGCCCATACATTATTCCCATTATTTCTAGTGGGAATTAAAAAACGAAAAAGAAATAATTTAAAAACATATGTTCAATTCGCAAGTGATGTTGTATGTTGTACATTGTACGGATACAACTATCTGGTTGTAAACACAATTTTGAGCAAAATCGTATGTTTATGTTGTCAAACCTTCAAAATGACAAAAAAAATATTTTAAAAATAAATATAGAAACATATAATATGAATATTTTCCAAAATTAATACATACCGTAACATTTTCAACAATATCTATTTTTAAAACATTTTATTTATTAATTTTATTTTCTTGTTTTAAATGTGTTCATCAGTTTGTGATTAAGGTGTTACCATTTGGTTATTTTTTTAAACTAAAATTGGTTTTAGTTTTAGATATTTATTGATTCTGTCAATTCTGTTATATTGAAAAATATTTTTATTTTATAAATTTGTTAATTAATTTGATTTGTCTGAAGATGCTACATATTGTTGTAGCGAAATATTGGAATAAATAAATAAATAATAAAAAGAAATTGGCCTTAAGCTCAAAAAAAAATTAATTTTTAATATTGTCATACATATTTTAACTTTTGGCAACACTTAAAGTTTCATACAACATTTTAAAAATATACGTAAAAATGTCGTAGGTGTTGTACAAAATATTTATATAAAAATTGCCCACAATATTTGTACAACTATTGTAAATTCAGACGACGCACAGAGGGATTTGTTCATACAATGTTTGGCAAAAAATATAAGGAGTGCTCGTAGAATGTTGAAATTTGGCACAGAGCCTTTGGTTAGCTTAATTAAGAAAAAAAATAAAGTTTCATCAAAATTGGCCACGCCCACTACCCACCGCCTATAGAACCCAAAATTAATTTTTGGCCCAAAGTTTTTGAAATTTGGCACAGAGCCTTTGGTTAGCTCAATTAAGAAAAATATAAAGTTTCATCAAAATTGGCCACGCCCTCTACCCACCGCCCATATAATTCATATTATTATCATTACCAAAACTAATTATTTTATAAATAAATTTCAATACATGCATTTAAATATAGACTTTTATTCATCATCTATCATTTCTGTAACTATATCATCAAATTCCATAACCTGTTTACGGGGTTGACATCTAATGCTACTTATAAAAGGATCTGACGATACTAGAAGTCGATGAAAAACATCTGTATTTGTTGCAACTCTATCACATTTTCTGGAGAACCTTAATCTATAATTTCTATAATCTTTATTTCTGGCTTCTTCGGCTTCTTCAGAAAGCATGCCAATAGGAAGTATTGCCGCATCCATGATATCCTTTCCGTGTATTAGTATTTTGTGTACTGTTACTGGCATATAATACCAACTATATTTTTCAACAAAAAGTTTTGCTGTATCTTGAGCAAAATTCTTGAACTTCAAGGAATTAACTTTTTTGCCACAAGTTATTATTTGTAGTATAATGCGAAATCGATCAATTAGTTGCTCCTCTACACCAGTCACATCGGCAACAAGTGCGGGGTTAGAAAAGAAACGCCTGGACGTATTTCCATCGTTAGTAGACCCAGTTCCTTGTTGAACTGCATCCACTCGTATACCCATCTGTTCCTTTGAGGCCTTCTGAATTCGAAGTTTGTTTTCCAGTTTAAGACTTTTGTGTTCGTCCTTGAGCGCGGACCATTTTTCAAATGGTTTGTTGTAGGCGATATGAAGTATGCACTCCATAAATTTTATGCGAGCATGTAAGAAGGAAACGCCCATTTTGATTGCTTCACCATCAATAGAAAATAAACTCATTTTAATAATATCTTTTCCACTTCGATATTTTCACAAATTGTTTTATTTTTATTGTTGTTAAATCATATGGTTTTGTTTTTAATCTATTCTAAATAAGTTATTGTTGTAACTTAATGTCATTATAACGCACGTACCTAAAATTATGCAATATATTTTTGTAATTTTTTAAAATTAAAAATTTCATGAAATCGGAAACCAATTTTATGATTTTATAAAAGATTATTAATTATTTAAATTTTTTTTTTTTAAATGATAGTATGGAGTCTTACCTTTCATTTTATTATAGCGAGAGCACCGAGCACGACCGAGCAACCTTTTTTTTTTCCAAGGAAGTTTGTAATCACGGCACATTATAGAACAAATTTTATTCCATCATATCTTTTAAACCATATGAGCGAATTTTATAATTTTTTTTTTAAATACGCAGAAAAGGCTATATTTGAAGAAAATCACTATTTAAATCAGAGCAATAAAATTATCTTACGTACAAACACTTTAGAAGTGCCTTAACAGTTTTCAATATTTTGGACCAAAATTTACATGTGACTTTACTTCATTATTTCAAAGACAAATAAACGTTTTTTTTAGATTCTGTTTATGGATTCTTCATACTGAATCAATTTTCTACAAAACTGCATCATTACATTTTTAAATTTTATGTGTCGAAAAAATGACTTATTGCACAAAAAATCCCACTGTGCGACGTATAACTCCATTGACACTACAACAGCACTTGAGAATTGAACAATATATCCTTTAATTACTCAAATATAAAGGCGACTTTTTTTTAGCAACTTTCTTTTTGGCACGACTGTTTGTGCAGCTCAGTTGTTTTCGAGTACCATGCTACTGTTAAACATGTTCAGTTTGGTCTTTGCAGATTATTGAATTTTATTATCAAAATTTATGCTCGGTTAAAAAAGTGCATTGTGCACTTTTTTATCGGAAAATTGTGTTCAGCGACGAAGCTTATTTTTGGTTGAATTGATACACAAACAAGCAAAATTGTAGTATTTGGTGTGAAGAGCAGTCAGAAGCATTGCAAGAACTGCCAAGGCATCACGAAAAATGCACTGTTTGGATTATGGATTATGAGCCGGTGGTATCATTGGACCGTACTTTTTCAAACACCACGAAGGCAGGAAGGTTACTGTAAATGCCGAACGCTACCGTGCGATAACTACAATTATTTTTTTTTGCCCAAAATGGAAGAGCAAGACTTGACTGACATGTGGTTTTAACAAGACGGTGCCACTCGAAACAATGGCCCAATTGAGAGGCGTGTTCGGTGAACATTTTCTCTCTGTGATTTACTACAATAGTGATAAATAACAACTAGTAACGTTTTGAAACTATTATTGAAAATATAATTGCCATAACAAATACCCACCATTTTAAGAAGCCATTCAATTTGTCCACTCAGAAAACAATTTCTTGAACGCACATGAATTTTTTTTCGTGTGGACAACTCTAATTGATGTTATGTTTTTAACTGAACAACGTTGACACAGTTTTTCGCACAACTATGTAATTTTAATACATAAACAAGGCAATTTTAAAAAACTAGAAAAATAACTGTTGACATGAACATCGACACGTTTACACCACACAAAATAACATGAACAAATTTGTGCCCGTAATACTGCCTCGTCTAGACATGGCTTAATTGTTTATATTTCTAATTCTTAGTAAAAAATTGCAATTTAGTACCGGTTCCAGTTGTGATGTCAAAAATTTAAATGCAGTTAAATCCAGTAATCATGATGACTTCTAAAATAATTGACAACAAACAATTTTTTGAATATGAAATGCAAAGAAATTTCTTAAAATATCAATGTTTGTTGACTTAGTGATTCATATTTCAGTTTTCATTTTTAAACCGCACTTAACTTAATATTACTGTTTATTTACGCAAAATTTGAGGAGTTTGAACTTGTACATGGTGTAATTATACAAGGTGAGTGCAAATCGGCAACAAATACAACACAATACATAATCAACAGACATTTTGTAATAATGTACTACTGTCAAAAACATTTGGCATAAGTAAATTGTAAACAAAGTCAGTCAGCTGTGCTACTGCACTCAGCTTTTATAGTTACACCATGAAATTGTATTTATATCAGGGTAAAAATTTTTTCGTGTGTGAACTCTAAAAAACACACATTTTTGATATTTTTCATAAATTAAAAATCAAAAATATGTTAAATTTTATTCACACTCATAAACGAATACCAAAATAATATGCAGTGTAAATTCGATAATCCGGACTCCACTAATACGGACAGAATTTTGCAGCTCATTGGTATTCTATAATCCGGATTGATTGCAACTCTATGGTACGGAATAAATAACACTCGTTTTTATTTATTTTATTGTTCCAATCACAGCAGGCTTTGAAAAATACAGTCATTGCGTATTCTATAAATCGGATTGAATAACAACCGTTTTTAGTTATTTTATTATTCAATTCAAAATTATAAAAATTCAAACAGCATGCTTTGAAAAATACAGTTAGAATAGTGTGATATGAGTACGTTTGCGCATGCGTTTTTAGTTTAGTATTGATGCAAGATGCCTTCAGTGAAGAGATCACACAAGACTCTATCTATTTTAGATAAAGTAAAAATTGTTGAAGAACTTAATAAAGGTAATCCGGATAATTCACTAATCAGGATTGGGGTCTGCCATCAATTATCCGGATTATCGATTTTTTACTGTACATATAAATTTTTTATTAAAAAAAAAAAATAACAGAAAGAAAACATGACTGAATATTACCTCGGATGAATTTTCTGAATTTCTGGGTAACATTGATTAACATTATTTAAGTAAATTTACTTTATTAAAACAAATTTTTATACATACTCCCGCCAAAAATTAATAAAAGTTCGAATTTGTATTATGTTTCCAGTTAACACTAACCACAGTTTTTAAACCCTACACCATACTAGTGGGGAGGGTATATTGGATTTGTGCTGATGTTTGTAACGCCCACAAATATTGGTCCAACACCCACCTTAAAGTAAAGTTTGTGCGCAGAGTACAGGTCGCAATTTTGAAGATATTTCAATAAAATTTGGTACGTGATATTTTCTCGGCCCAAGGACGGATGGGATTGAAACTGGTGAAAATCGGTCCATTATTTCAATTGCCCACCATACAAATGTCCTCCCGAAATAGGAGTTTAACGATCATAAATGTTTGAATTATAAAAGTATCCAAACAAATTTTACCACAAATGAGTTATAAATGAAGATAAATCACATCTACAAATTTTGTCCATATCAGTCCATAATTAGTTGTAGCTCCCATATAAGGCCCACTACCGAAAATCACTTTAACCTCCAGAAAGCTTTTAAAACAATATCGAGATAAAGTTTAACACACATAATATTTATATTCACAGACATCATGATACTAAATTTTTGGATGAGCGGTTTATAATAGCTTATATTTCCCATATAGCGCCCATTTCTGAAAAACTGGGTGTAGGGTATTAGATGGTCGTGTTTGAGCGACTATACTTTCTTACTTGTTTTTATTAAGAATATTGTCACTTATTAATGTATAGTTTTCCAGCTACTTTTAATTTATAGTAAAATTAATAGAAACATGTAATTTGTTTAATTTTTTAACTCAGATTTTTGAAATACACGAACTTTGGTTAATGTTAACTGCAGATGTTTGATGTGATATAGTTAAATACGACTACTTACCGCCTTGTGCGTCCATAAATCTGTGCATGCTGTCTATATATTTCATAATTAAGGCCATTGTTATGTTTTTGTTGTGGTTGCTGTTTTTTCTGTTTTTAATATATAATCTCTAACTTATTTGTGGTATCTGTTGCTGTTGATTAGATTAGAAAAGGATTTAAATCAAAACTAAATCCCTGTAATAAAAAAAAAACTAAACTATAGTTTCTTGTTTTGGAAGGTAGGGAGTTTGGTTATTGATTTGCTTCAAATAGTATAGAATCTCAACTGTTGCTTGCTGTGGTATTTATTATAATTCCATAAATCTGTAAAGAAAAACAAAGAGCAGAAATTCATTAGTATGCAAATTTCAATTAGTAAGTTATTTAAAAAGACATATAAGTAATTCGTAAAAAGGTTTAATTGTTGGAAACAGAACTTGTCAAGTTTTCAGGGGGAAAGTTTTATTTCTAAAGAATATTACACAGCATTTAACTGTAAATGAATATAAATGCTAATTGTTAACATTTAGTATATAGGATATATTTTTATATTTTAAATAAATATTTGTTTGTAAATTTTATGAAACTGTAGATTGTGTTATATTGTTTGTAAGTCTTTAAAGAGATGTTGTAGTATTTAAGTTATTCGTTAATTTTATGTGCAAATATTTGAGCAATGATTTGCTATTTTGTTCCCATGGAAGCATACACACAATGTTAAGTAATAGAAAATTCCCACAGAGCTTTGTGGTGGTTGCGTTTCAAACTTTACACATTTGAACGATGTGTCTTTACCTTAGCTTGAAATATTAAAATACTTGTTAATTTTATTAAATTCAAAATACGTTTTGTATGACGAATTTTACCAATACAGTTGCTATAATTTTTGCTATTACTAGTAGCACTATTATTGCTGCTATAGCAAATGTAACAGCCATATCATCTACTCTCACTACAATTTACTATAAAACTTTACAATTTGCTAAAGGTTGCTACTTAAGCAACATTAGTAATAGTAAAAATACTTCATTGTAAAAATAGATCATTGGCTTGAATTTGTCCCGTGTGGACCACTCTTGTCAGTGTTATGTTCTTGTTCGAACAATGTTGTCAGAACATTTGTTTGCAAAACTACAATGAGCGTCAATATAAAGTAAACAACTAATTCATTTATTCATATATACTAAAAGTAAATATTTAAAACAAAATACAAATATTGCATAATTCATAATGTAAGTAAAGGTACGGCCGGCCACACTTGGCAAATGTTTACTCAAAAAAGCGTAACCACTTGTTTTATCACAATTATATTTGGCGTTGTTTACACTTACAAGAGTTTTGCAAGATCAAACAGCATCCAATAAAATAAAACTAAATATTTGTTGTGTCTTGTCCTAAATAAACGAAGTTTTTTTTTCAATAAATATTTTTCGGACAATATTTGCCAAGTGTGACCGTACCTTAACTTAAGCAAAAAATAACTCATTAAAAAAACTAGAAAAATAAGGAACATACAAATAATTAACAGCCGAATCATGAATAACAATTCCGCGGGACTTTTTTTCCTTTTCTCATTTTTGCTATTTAAATTCAATGTTAAAAAAGGGAAAAAACTCCCGCGGAATTTTTATTCATGATTGGGCTGTAAATTTTTACGGAAAACTACTACATTTTTGGCGTCAAGATAAAGTAAACAGTTAGTTAAAACTGTTTTGTTAAATCAGCTGAAATTTTATTCCATTCATCTGATAAAATGCCTTTAGGTTATCCTTGCAATAAATATTTCTTAGCCTATTTTTTGTTCAGTTATTTCCACAATTGTTTAATTGTGTTGAGGTGCGGGGACTGTGGAGAATGATCTCAAGTTTTTGGATAATGATTAAGCAACCACTCTTTCACAATTTGATGGTACTCGTGTGCTTAGGATTTAGTTCGAAAATCCAGTTCTGCGCTAGTTTAAATTTCTACTAAAGGGCTACGTTGTTTTTTTAAATGTCTAGTTAATCTTCCTTTTTCATGTAAGATTACCTACCCCTGATGCTGCCATACAACCCCAGACCATTACTAAACCGCCACCATATTTTTACATTCAACAGTAAAAAGAATATTATTCCAAAAAATTTTAGACTCATTGATAATATTTTTTTTTGCAAAATTCAAATGTTTGGTCTGGTGCAAAGATTTTCTAATCGTACTCGCGCTTACAGGTTTTTCAAAAGTTTTCGTAACATTTTCAGCTATTTGCTCTTACTCTTTGCTCTCTTAATATAGCTCTTACTTCAGTTTTTGTAAGACGCTTTGGTCATTACATTTTCTACGGTATTGTATTTGGTATACTTGTCTTTAATTTGTTTTATTGTGCAGTGATGCCTTCCAACAAAATTTACCTGCTTCACTCAGGGATTTAACTTCAAAGTATGAAAGTCTATTATGGTTTGCCGAGTCGCAATTGATGTTTGTACTCTCATTGTAAATTTTTCACTACTTAATGTCACAACTTAATCTCTTTTAATGATAAATTGTAAAACTTGCAATTATTTTGAACGGCACATATCCGTACTTTCAAACAAAGAAAAATTAAAAGAATTGTCAGTACTTTTGAAATGACAGGTGTTTTTTGCACAAGGGTGATGCCATTGTTCACTTTATTTTGACGCATAAAATCAATTAAATTTGTATACGCTTTTGTGTTTGTTTCATTTTTTTTCTTAATTCTATATAAAAAAGTATATAAAAATGCAATATAAGTTTCTACTATATTAATATTATTTATATTAATATAATTCCACTTTTCTTTTAATAATGTTTGGTGTTAACTTTATTTTGACGCTCACAGTATTTCTGCAATAATCTTTTTTTGTGAGAATTACATCTGTGAGAATACATCTCACAAAAAAAGATCGCCATTTTAGAGAATTATGAACATAATCATCGACACATACTCCTCACACACAAGAACATTTACAAATTTATGCGCACAAAACTATAGCAGTGTCATTTGCAATAGTAGCACTTTACAAGCTAATATAACTTTTGTTTATTATTAACAACTTTAGGCTGTAAATACCCAACATTTCTAGTTAATATTCACTACTTCTTTGCAGACATGAAATCATTTCCATTAACCACTAAATTTATGACTATTTAATAAAGATACTTGATCTCCACTTGTTACTATGGGGAAATTTAAAACAACCAAACAATAATTTATTAATATTATCAACACAATCCTACATAATTTGGCACACTTTGGAATTTATAATCAATGAATACAAATAATTCTTAAATATACGTTTTTTATAAAAAAATTTGAATATTAAATTATAAAATATGTGATAATATTTCTTAGAACTTAAAAAATAGTAATAGTAAATAAATATTTTATATTTATATGACAGGCTAGGCGCGCGCAGTGTGCCGCAATTTAAATCAATAATTTAAAAATTTAATAATTTTTAAGTTTTTTTCCTTTAAGAAACCTAAACCGTATATAAATATATGAGGGAAACCGGTTATCTTTAATAAATTAATTAAAATTTATACTGGATTTGTTATAAATAAACTTATGTTTGTTTTATTTCAACAAAAGTACTTTCTTTAGTGACGTACAAATGGGTGTGATTTTTTAAAGTATCTGAAATTCAGTTTTTTATAATTTCATTTCAGATTCTAAATAAAAGATTTTGTAGCAGTAAACATTCCTGATTTAGCATCGGTTTCAATTATGATATTAAACATTTTAAATTTATTTTAATAAATGAAAATTATGTTTCGAAATGTTATCATTAAACTATCGGGTATTTTTAAACACTCCTGTAGAATTTCAGTTACAAAGTAACAGAAGTAGACTAATAATGGTATCAAACTCAAATTCAGTTATTGATTTTAAGCCATTTAATTAAATAAATAAAGTATTTTTTATTTAGGTTTTAAATAAAAATGGACTTTGTTTCGATTTTTAAATCTTTACGAATTTTATAACTTTTTGTGCGGAATTGTAAAATTTAAACAAGAATTTTATTTTTGATTATGATTTTGGTTTTAAATTTGCCTAAGAACACATGACTTTGCATTTTACTAATTTTAAATAAAAATAAAATTTGATCTTATTTTTAACTGCCTTTGATCTTGTTTTTAATTGATTTTCGCCAAATTATATAATTTATTTTAAGGAATTTTATAATATTATTAAGAATTCTATTTTAGTTTTAAATTCTCTTTAGAACACACGTTTTTGTATTGTATTTATTATAAATAAAAATTGAATTTTCTCTAGTTTTTAATTGATCGTACATTCCAGACATTCTAGGACATTTTACAAGTTTTTTAAAGAATTTAAAAATTTTAGTAAGAATTTTATTTTAAATTGCAATAATTTTGGTTTCTATATTTCTGGAGAACACGTATTAAAATTTCAAATAAAAATGGACTTTGCTCTTTGTTTTTAATTGATCTTTAGAACACATGTCTTCAAATGATTTTCATTTTTTTTAACAACAACTTTTACAGAGAATTTTCTACTTTTTGCTTACAATATTATAACTTTGTATATAACTTTGTTCGTATATATTTGTTGCTTTAAATTTCTTTACTTCTAAGATTTCTGGGATTTTGTGTTTGGCAATTTATTTCGTAAATTTTGTTACCCTCTTTAACAATAGTATAATTAGCACTTGTAGTATTTTATTATTTGATTTGCATTTATTAAATGCTACACATAAATTACTTTTAATTTTTAAGCAATTTAGATTATCTACAAAAACACTTTAAATGCATACTTAGAAAAAGCAGATTTCTTAAGAATTATAATTTAGATTTTTTAATAAATTAAAAAAACTTTGTATATAACACCTGCTAAATACTGGCAGCAATTAGAAATCGAATAGCCGGTAAAAACAAGCAACCGGTTTTTAAAATTTCTTTAAAACAACTAAAACCAATAAAAAAATTTTAATCTAAAGAAAGTATATTTTTAACAAAAAAAAAAAAAAAAAACTATTAAATAACTGTCTAAATGCAAAGGTGTCTAAACTAAATAAAAAAGTTAAAGAAATGATAAAGTTTTGTTGGTATTTTGTACTTAAACAATCTTCGATTAGGTTTTTATCACACCCATACCATTAAAGTTCAAACTGTATGTATGTTTAATAGTAATGACTGCATATGTGTGGGCCAGTGATAAATATTTATGATTAAATATACATATTTTTTTCTATTATTCCACTAATATTGATGGGTAGTTGTAGTTGTTGAGGTGTACTTTTAAAATTGATTTAGATAGAACTCAAAAGAAAAATACAACAACAATCCCCTGACACTCTGTGATTTTGTTAAATTGTATTACATATAAAAGCCGTTACAATCACAACAAATATTTATGGATGTTAACAATAACATAAATGATCTAATTGCCTTTAACTTGTTTATAGAGTCAGCCAACAAAAAAACCACAACGAACTCACACTTTATGTCACAAATAATTTGAAAATGAATCAACAAAAAATATAATTATGAAAATGAATAATGATATGCACTTGTTACTGTCCCGAAACTGTAACTATTTTCAAGCATACATTTGTTTGCTGTTGAGTTAAATATCTTGTTAAAATATTGACGTAAATCTTAAATCTACAAATATGATTAATTGTTAAAGGTTTTTGTTAGAAAAAAGAGAGAACATATAATATTAGTTATCTGGCTTTCTTTGATAGTAAATAAATACATATAAAACAGTTGTCGAGTCTCCTAGCCACCAAGGCACGAACGCGATCGTTTAATTTACCTATAAATAACACGAAAAGTTAGTAAATAAGTAACAAAAATCAAAATTAAGCGTCATTGAGATGACAATAGAGATAATTTATATTTCATGTCATCTTTATGCCGTCCACTGCTGTTATTGGATGACAGTTAAAGACGGCATGTGGTTTCAACAAGTTAGTGAAATGATACATTTCCTGGTAGGGTACTGTCTGGTTTCGGTGATTGTTAATCTTCAAAATAGCCATATTTTTGGTTGGAATGCATAGTTTGTTGTGAAAAAACGTGACACTGCTTAGAGCTCATTTTGGGCTAGAAGATGCATTGAATCTTAAAATGAGTCGGAGCAAGCAATGACTGTTACTGGTGTTCGATATGCCAACATTGTTACAGAATTCTTTCTAATGTTTTCTTGTTTCAACAAGTTGCTGATATGTTAAATTTTCTGCTCATGTACTCGTCTCGTTTTGGTGATTCGAATCAGATAATGTGATTTAACACTAGTAGAGTTGTTTCCCTGTGTTTATTTAAAGCAAAAGATTTAAATAACCACGTTTTTGAAAAATGTTTATTTTAAAATTTGTCATAAACCAGAGTATGTTTTAGATAAGCCATAAAGGTCTATTGCCTGATGGGCTTTTCCATACATAAACATACATTCTATGTACTTTATGATTAAAAAAAATAGCAATCTGAAGTGAAAACTGTCATTACTATTTAATTAAAATCTTGTGTATATAAAAATTATCTAATCCAACTTTTTATATATTTACTTATATAAATGATTAAATCACTTTAGGAAATGTTTGTTCAAATTTAATTCCTTGAAATTCTATTTTTATTAGTAGTTTTAATTATTAGATTTATTTCACTGATTAGTCAGATATGGCTCTGCTGTCAAGTTATCTGTCTCTAATACCTTAATATAACTACAATTAGTTTAAAAAATCAGTTTTAAAATTCAATTTATGATTTAGTTTAAATACTTCAAAGGTTTATCTATAGACAGCAGATAAGCAGCTGGCTACTTGAAATACTGCAATTGAAACTGAGTTGTTTAAACTAATAAATGACTAAAACTAACAAATTTATAAATTTATTAACACTTAATAAACTAAGCTATAAAATAAAAAATGTTTAACTTTTTTTAATTTTTTCCTATTTTGGAAAAAATTTTTTTTAAAATAAATATTAATTCTTATAGTTAGTAGAAAACAAGATTAACAACACATTTATATCTACACATTGCAATTGTTTAAACAAATTATAAAGTTTATTTAGTTATTATGTGTGTATAAATATTAAGAGATTTCTTTTGAGTCCATAGCTCTACGTCAAACATCAATATGGTATGTCTATATTTAGCTACTGTAGTTTTTTAATTTGTTTTTAATACTTAATAAAATTTTTTGAAAAGGTTTATTATGTGACGTTCAAAGTAATGACAACATGGAGCTTTTTGTAACATAATAATCTGATCTAGAAAAAGTCTAACTTTTAACTGATTAATGAACATTTCAAAATGTCCAAAATATATACATAGGTACAACTTTATTTGATATTTAAAGATTTTAAATAAAATTTACTATTTATTTTTTCTAATTTGAGTGCAATTTTTCTATTGAAAGCTAAATGTTTTCTTGTTTTCAGTTAATTCTTTAAAATAGTTGGCATCACTTAAATTGTGTAATCTTGCTCAGAGAGATAGAGAGAGAAGGCTCTCTGCAAAAAAAAAAAAACACTGTACGTATGATTGATATTTATTTAACTGAGCAGTTGACGTATACTTAATGTTTATTTCTAAAGTCAACTAAACGTATGATTAATATACATAAGTATTTAAAAGAACAAGAACAAAGGTCAAGGACACATACATTTCGCTACATACATACATGCATATAGACAAACATTTAAATAATGACAACAGCAAAAGTATAATAAATAAACAAATTATCACATCATTCGGCTATTTATAAAATTATTTAATGTTTTGTTGTTAAGTATGCGGTAACAAAAGAAATTGCATACATATAGTTTTCATCTTTCTTTCTCCCTCTCAATATCTCTGTTTTCCCTTTTTCTAACACTCTCTTTTATACTATATAAACAAACATACACACACACTCACTGACTTTGAAACAATTTATACTAATAAATAGATCATGATCATGTTATTGCTATTGCTGTTGCGAGTATACAAATTATCATTCACATGAGCAAATTTTGTTGTTTTTGTTTTGTTTTTCTCATTTTCTTAGCAATTGAACATAAACAACAGCTGTTTTAAAACATTTTCATTTCATCATTTATTAGACGTAACATTTATAACGTCAAATTATAATAATAACAAGCTTATCATAAAAACGTTGACAATAGATTTAGAAAAAAAAACAAATTTATTCTAGCACTATTAGGTTAAGTACCGTACAAATGAGAATACGAGTATATTGTCTTGTGTTTGTTTTAAAGAGTTATGTAATTTTGCGAGAAGTAAACAATACTAGCAGACAAGACTGTCTGACAGTGTTTACCCAAAATTGTTCTATTGTAGATAATTATTGTTAGATTTTTACAAAATTGTTAACAAAAATCGTATAATTATTAAATTTTTAGTAATTTATTTTTGATATTAATGAACACATGTGTATAAATTTGTTTTTTTTTTAAAGAAATTTATACAATTCAAAGGAAATCTTGTTTAAAATTAAAAAACAAGTAAGAAAGTATAGTCGGTCAAGCCCGACTATATAATACCCTACTCCCGGTATAAGTATAAAACAGTTTTTCAGAAATGGGCGCTATATGAGAAATATTACCTATTATGGATCCATTATCCAAAAGTTTTGTGCCATGACTCGGTATAAATACTTTTAAAAGATTTATGGAGTTTAAAAGATTACAGGAGTTTTGACTTAATATGGACCGACCATCATACACTTTTACCATGTTATTTGTATATATACGAAACATATTTGTGTTCATTATTGTTTGGATACCGACATTTTTAAAAGAGTTATGCTCCCTTAAGTGATTTCGATTCTCACAAAATTTGTTGATGTGATTTGCCTTCATTTACTATTTATTCATTTGTGGTGAAATTTGTTTGGATACTTGCATAATTTAAATATTTATGATCGTTAAACTCCTATTTCGTCCTCCCAAAAAATTTGTAGGGGAGCCAAGTAAAATAATGGACCGATTTCCACCAGTTTCAATCCAATCCGTCCTTGGGCCGAAAAATATTAGGTACAAATTTTATTGAAATATCTTCAAAATTGCGCCCTGTACTCTGCGCACAAGCTTTACATGGACAGCCAGCCAGACGGACGGACGGACGGACATCTTTAAAGCGACTCAGGAAGTGATTCTAAATCGATCGGTATACGTTAAGGTAGGTGTTGGACTAATATTTATGGGCGTTACAAATATCTGCACTAAACCAATATACCCTCCCCACTATTGTGGTGTAGGGTATAATAATATGTAATATTTTAAATCTTGATTACTCCAGTAATTTCTCATCAGTTGCACGTTTATTCTTAGAAATATCTATTTATCTATTCTTCCCATTAAAAATAATAGACTTCAACCCAAGTCTTATATTAAACATTAATTAATTGGAAAAAGTCTTAATCATTTTACCAGGATTAAATTCTTAATTAATCATTTTTAAAATCAAGCCCTACAGTTTGTGTTAACTTTAACTTTAAGTTTAGTTTTATTATTAATGGGGGTAAGATATATAAATATGTATTGTGAATTTCACAAAAACACATTAAAAAAATTCACTAGATTTCACTTTAAAAATAAATTTGGTTTTTTTGAAAATATTTATTATTGATATTTTTTTATTTCGGCTCGAGTTCATTAAATTTAATTTTTCATTAAATTATTTTTACTGAATCCTAAGCCAAGAAAAATTATCAATAAATTTTAATAATAATTTTCATGTAACAATTCCTAACTTCAGTAAAAATAATTTAATGAAAAAATAAATTTAATGAACTCGAGCCGAAATAAAAGAAATATCAATGATTTAAAATTAACAGTTCAAAATAAAAATAAATAGATGATATTTACAGAGTGATAGTGGACAATGAAGATTGCTGAAGACGCCCTTGGCCGGGTAGAAAATGCATTCCAATTTGCCAATTGTTCCAGTACTTTACAATAGTATTCTTAATTATTTGAACTAGTAGCCTGAATAAAAACTTTTCTCTTAAAAATAATAATTGTTCTTAATATTTATTATTAATTTTAAAAATAAAATGACAAGCAAAAACTTTAATATGGCATAATGTTTGTGCTTCAATATTGCCACTAGCTTATTGGCAACTGAATATTAAAGCAACACTGTCATTATGGTGGGTGGTTGGCAAATCTAAGATAATGTTTAATAACTTAAAATCACCGTGAAACAAATTTTTATTAACTTTTTAAACAATAAAAACGAACGATTAGCAACAGATTAAAGAAAACCTTTGTTTTTTTTAAATTTTTTAATTAACTCACTTTGTACTTTCTTATAGTTTCTTTAATTTCTTATTTTTTTAATAAAAAATCTTTCACCTCCTTTCAATTAGAATCAATTGCAACTACTAACTTTGCAATAAATTTAACAAAAACCTTTTATACTTTAGCACCTTGTCATCAATACTTTCTTTTTGATATGTCATTTAAGTAAATCGTCCCATATGATCTGTACGCAGACCAACAGACAGACTGCTGTCATCAGGGTTATTTAAACTTTTCCAAGCAGTACCATAAATTTTACAGGTTTTTCATTGGTTTTTATTTCTTATTAAATTCCCACTTTGTTTCTAACATTTAAATGTTAAATTTATTAGCAAATATGTATAACGTATAAAACCAAACATGCATATATTTATTTAAACAATAATTATTACATTTGTGCTTTGTTTTCATGCAGTCTTCTTTTTTGTTTTGCATTTGAAATAAATTAATTATCAAGTGGCTTTGTGTGGCAAGTGTAATTAAAATTAATAATAAATGGATTTGTAATTGTAAAACGAAACACAAATAATTTGCTTAAGTTATTAACATCAAACAAAAATTATGGGAAAATAACATTATTTGCAGTTCAATGGGGGAAAATATGCAAACATATTGTGAAATCAAAGGTGCCACCTTTGGAAGACATTAGTGGCCGGCACAGCACAATATATAGACAGGGCAAAAAGAGAATTTAACTTTTCTATATAAAACAAAAATATATTGAATACTTTGTCAGTTACAAAAAGACTTTCGGTGTTTATCAGTACGTTAATTCTCTGACAACATATTGTTTACTCTTGTCCATGTTATGTTCTTGCTCCGACAACATTTTCAGGACATTTGCTCGCACTACTAGGTCACCCATTAAATAATAAAGATAACTAGGACACGTTTTTTTCATACATAATAACAACATGAATAAATTTCCGTTCGTAATTCTGCCGATATGCTGTTAAGATGTGTTATATCAAGCCACAGAAAATATAATAAAAGTGCTTCGCTGGCTTGTCAAGTCCCAAGCTTTAATATGAATAAAACTTACCAATTCTCACATCTGTTTAAAAAAGTTATTTTTTTTTTTAAACTCGAAATTTAAACTTTTAAACATTTTGTTAAACAAATTCCAAAAATTTCTGAATTTTTTCTTTATTAAAAATATATACGAAAATAAAAGAACAAATAAATTAGATCAATCATTGCTCCCATAATTTTGCCATAACAATCATGTTAACATTAAGGATTTTAAAAAGTTTCCTAGTTTTAATTAAATACAAATACAGAATATTATTACTCAATCCTTAGAAAAACTAAAACTAAAAACTATTTTACTATTTCAGTAATTTTTTAAGCTTAAGATTTTTTTTTTGAAAAAAAAATTTTTATTTTCGATATTTCGATACTTCTTTGTGTAGCATCTTCAGGAAAAATTTGTCTATTTTATAAAATTCAAATTATTTGTCACAGGGAAAAGTATATGAAAATTTTTTCAACACAACGAAATGTTAAAATAATTTATAACAAGTAGAAAATATTACTTTTTATTACTAAATGTCTGTAAATCTGTGCTACATTTTCAGTATCTAATTTGTAGTTAATTCTTTGCCCCTATTGCCGTTCTCAACTCAACTAAGTTTGGTCGTCTGTCAGTCAACCCGACTTTAACTCTACATTAACTCTACTACATTTAAGTTGTGAATGGCAATACCGATTTATGAAAGACGACCAAATTATTAAAAAAGTTGTGAACCGCAATAGGGGCACTTTTAATTTCTTTGTAACATTTCTAACATACCTATAACGACGTTTGTAGTTATTTTCAGTGTTTAATTTACTCTTTACTACACGTTTCCTTTTTCTACACCTGCTCTATATTACCTGGGATGTGTAAAGTAAACAATTAAAAATAACCCATTAAGTCCTTACATTAAAAAGGATACACAAGTGTCTAATGGTGCATAAATTTACGAAACTAAAACTAAAGGGTCTTAGCAGAATTAAATTCAAATATGTAATAAAAAAATACCAAAAATTACACAAACATGCGTAATTAAAATACTATACTCAATTTTATATACAACGAACTTGGCTGAAAAAAGGCTGGTGATAAACCAACCTTTTTTTTTGTAATGAAACAATAAATAGAAAAACCAGCCTGTTAAGGACAAAATGCAGTCACGTTTGTTGTTTTTTTCAGAACGCAATTAACGCTGAATGCAACTTGTTTTCTTGTTCGAATAACAAACCCCACTTTAAAATACTTAAATGAAACCGTCAACACAAACAAAAGAAACTCAACGGGAGGGGCTCGTACTCTACTCTACTATTTTACAGCCACACACGCACCCATCGAGCAGTAATAACAAGTAGTAGAGACTGACATAATAAATTGTAAAAAAGCGTCTTACTGGCGTCATTCATGGCGTGTTGCATGAACACCCCTTACCACATGTGTAAGTACAACTAAAAACAACAACAAAAGCAATAGCAATAGCAATGACATGTTTTCGATTTACCCTAGTGGTTAGTTTTTGTCGATATGATGGTTGGCAACTCAAAATTAATGACAAATTTCGCCAGGTTAACTAACAGTTTTACTGTTCGCCTAAAAATTAAATGGTTAACAAATATGTTATAATACATTCACGGACGGCAGGGAGTTGTTGTTATAAATTTGGCTAAAATATTAAAAAAGGTAAAATTGTAAATAAAAACGACATGACTCACACGTCAAATTCACACTCGCACACACACTTTTTCATATTATCTTCACTACTCTCTCTCATTCTCTGTTTTTGGGAAAATAACTGTTACAAATTTAATGTTGTTGTTTGTAATTCATTTCATTCACAAAATTCGTAGTAAATGTAAAGAGAAAATTGCTGTGTATTTTTGTTGTTGTTAATATGAAGAGCAAAGAAAATTTAATGGAGTAGAAATTTAAAACCAAAACAAAAATGTGGCAAAATTAGAAAAAAGAAACGGTCACGTGATGAAGAAAATTTCAAATTATACACATGACTACATATAAACAAATAAGTTTGTGTACCTACATATTAATGTTTGTAGATATGCAAGTACATGTGTATGTATGTATGTATATTTGATATGTTTACACAATTTCCATATTTAAAGCCTACATAAAAATTGTTATTTGCTGGTTTTTATTTTTACAGACACTCTTTGGGGAATTGTAATTAAAGTGTAACCCCCTTATTCATAAACGATTATTAAATTTAACAAACGTTTATTAAGCAAATTTTTATATGCAAATCTGTCATAATAAACGTTTGTTAAATTTAATAATTGTTTATGAATAAGGGGGTTAGTTTTTAAACTTCAAAATATGAAAAAGTGTACTAGTTATTATATTGATTTTATGTTAAATAAATTACAACATTTTTACGTGTTTATATTAATATAGAATATTACAAACGTTTCTTACAACAATTTCTTGTCTGTTCAGAAAAACTTTAAAATTCAAAAACCGGTTTGAAAATTTACGTGTTACTTGTGTACCAGGCAATTTCTGTTTACGCGCATAGTGTAAATGTCCCCCAATCATTGTTCATAGGATTGCTAATTGTTTCGTTAAGTTAACTTGTTGTTATTTTTGTGTTGATGCTGTATGTATACTGATTTATTATTTGTTATTGTTTGTAAAACCCCCAACAAGTTCGGTACGTACAAAGAAGAAAAGAAAAAAAACTGAAAATAAACCCTTGCATTTATATCTAAATTAAATTAACCCCGTCTTTTTATTTTCGAGGAAATATTTCAAGAAAAACATTTTGGTCCTTCGAGCCGGATTTAAACCCCCGAGTCCCCTTGAAATATTTTCAAGAAAATATTTTTTATTTTCAGAATCCCCAGTGTTTCATTTTCTTCATCAATCCCCAAACATCGTTTTGCGATCATCCTCATCATTATAATAACAACCCCCATTTTCCATTAACACTTTAATCAAAAGGTAAGTTGTGTGTTTTTTAATTTTGTTAAAAGTGAAAAAGTTAAAAGTGATAATATAAAAAACAAGAGAACCAACAAGTGCGCGAATCAATTTGCCGTCGGCAAAACACCACAGTGAATTTGTGTTTGTGTTAAAATTTTTTGCTCCACATTTTTTTTACCCCTTCATTCGCGTGTGTTTTTACTTATAATTAATTATTAATTTTTTAAATAATAAATAATTAATTGTTTAAATAATAAAAAATTAATTTTTTAAATAAAAAATAAATAATTGATTTTTTTTAAAAAGTGAGTGTTAAACCACAGACCCCCTGTTTATAAGTATTAACACTTAATCGCTGGTCTATAGATAATAAATAAAATAACCCTGCAAATAAGTAAGTGCATTCTATTGTACTTTTTATTAAAAACACAACCGTGAATATTTACTGTGTCTTTGTTGGTTTTCTTTTGTTTTTCATTATATGGTCACACACACACAACATACACTAGTGCTGCACATTTTTATTCGTGCGAAAACCCGGTTACTATTTAATTAATTGTGAAAAGTGAATTTTTTTACTTTTTTATTAATTTTTTTTGCCCTAAAAAATTTAAGCAATTAATTAAATAAATTTTTAATCGCTATAATCGAATAATTTATTAGTGAATATATAATATTCGATTTACCCATAGTGGGTACCCGTTAATATTTTGCAGCAGCACAAGTGTTTTTAAAAGATTTTTTCTGTTTTTTAATTTAACGAAGTACTTTTTACACTTACGGAATTCCTTATTAAGTGAAACTTAACCCGATTTTATTTCCTAATATCACAAATTTAACCCGATTTTATATATATATACACATATATATTGTACGTGATATTTACTCATTGTATTGAACAAGGAATCCGAGTGTCAAAAATTCGCTTTGTTGAATATATATTTTTATTATACCCAGTATATATATAATTTTATTCTATAAATTTATTTTATACATTTTATTTCGCCTGAAAGAATTTGTTACTCTTTTTTTAAATGGGATAGATTTATCTATTTTTACCCGCAGTTTCGTTATCGTTTCTTCTCTGTTAGAAAAAGCAAATTTTTAATCTGATTTTTCCTCACGTTGGACTTAAATTTTTACTCGCGTTTTGTAAATAATTTTTATGAAAATTTCTCCATATCGATTGAGATCAAGAATGGATTTGACTACTCTAATCCGCAATGCCGACCGTATGGCAGACTTTGAGGCATATATTGCCAGTATACCCGTGGTGGAACACCAACTCGGTGCTTTAAGTAGTCATGAGGAAGAGCTCAAACGGTTATGGGAAGCTGTTCGGTTATCTTATGACTCTTTATTAATTGAGGCCGAAAGGTTGAAAGATCCCCAGATTATCGAACTGAAAGCCAAGTACTTTCAGTCTTACGGCACATACACCCGGGGGATATCTCTTATAACAGGTCACCTAGAACGACTTAAATTATCGACACAGGGCGAAAGGTCCATTGCGCAGTCTGCGCCAATGATTAATTTACCTCCGTGCGACACCCCAATATTCTATGGTGACTATAAGAGTTGGCCCTCATTTCGAGATATGTTCTCAGCTTTGTATGGTAATAACCCCCATTTAACCCCAGTACAAAAATTGTACTACCTGTTGCAGAAAACTGCAAAGGAAGCACATGATACCATACAAACTGTGCCACTTACCAACGATGGCTATGAAATCGCATGGAAAAGGTTGGTTGACACATATGAGAACAAAGATGCTCTCATAAACGAACAGCTTCGAGCCCTACTGAATATTAAACCGCTTTCACAAGAATCAGGATCGACTATTAAAAATTTGCAAAGAACGATAAACGATTGCATTACAAATTTGTCATTACTTGAAGTAACCCCTGAAATATTTTACCACGTAGTGCTGGTGTATATTTGTGCTACAAAGTTACCTGAAAACACACTGAGTCTCTGGGAACAGTCCAAAAGACTTTCTAAAAATTCCCCTAAATGGGATGATATGGACGCTTTTCTAACAGCGCATTTTAAAACACTCGAGTCAATTTCTGACATAAGGCAGTCCCATTCAAACCCCGTTCAAAACTCGAACAAAAACTCCACAACTGCTAGTTCCCGAAATACCCCTAATTTAAATGCTGCCAAAAAATCGTCACATGAAAATAGACAGATTCAAAGTTTTGCGACCCAAACTGGGCAAACACCAAATGTTTGTCGCTGTTTCCTTTGTCAAGGTTCTCACCCTATTCGACTATGCCCCAGTTTTTTGAGTAAAAATGTTGATGAAAGAATGTCAATAGTGAAACGACTAAAGTGTTGTTCGAACTGTTTGGCAACCTCCCACGAGTATAAGAATTGTAAAAGTATTCATGTGTGTTCACTTTGCAAACAAAAGCACCACTCCCTGCTTCATAGAGATGTAAAGTCACATATGTCTGCCAGTAATTCACCCCAGCTCCCTATAGCCAATGGTACGACTATGCCTTCATCTCAACCCCCCGTTCATTTGAACCCCAATCCAGCTAGCAGTCCTTCTCAACCCCCGATTAATTTTGCCCCATCAACTTCTACCGCGGCTCATAATCTGCAAACTTATTCCGCACAGCTCAAGTCGAACCCCAATACAGCAGTCCTTTTGGGCTCAGCAGTGTGTATAGTGCACATAAACGACATTAGATGTGCCGCTCGAGCCTTAGTTGACCCTGGTTCGCAAGGTACCTTTATTTCAAGGAGGTTACAAAGGAAGCTTGCTATTCCCACATTTTCCGTGCCTTCGACAAGTGTCACTGGAATGATGGATTGCTTAGCTGGCAAAACCTCTACAATGTGCACTATCACGGTTGGTTCGCCGATCGACCCCGGTTTCAAAATTAAAATTAGTGCATACGTTGTTGAGAAAATTACCGGTCGGTTGCCCTCGTCTAATATCTCTGATATTGTAACCTCTACTTTCCCCGACATTACCCTGACCGACGTCATGTGTACCCGTATGGATATACTTTTTGGAGGAAATGTTTATCCTAAAATTTTAACTACGGATGTCAGAATACATCCAAATGGCAACCTGATCGCCCAGAGAACCGTGTTCGGGTGGATAGTTACTGGTGAAGTTATTCAGCCCCGACCCTTACACTCTATATCATCGTTTTGTACCCATCTCGAGTTGAACACTCAACTATCGCGTTTTTGGGAACTTGAGGAAGTTCCACAAGCGACCCAGTTATCTGAAGACGATAAATATTGTGAGGAACTTTACCGTACCACCACTTTTAGAAACCCCGATGGCCTTTACGTTGTCTCTCTCCCATTTCGCCGAGAATTTTCAAATGAATTGGTATTAGGAGATTCTCGTAAAAACGCCTTTTCCCAGTTTGTGCGAAATGAAACGCGTTTGTTGAAAAACCCCGAATTAAAATCCCAATACGATAATGTAGTTCGTGAATATATTGAAATGGGACATGCAAAAGCCGTCAAAACCCCAGTTTCCACTGCGAATAATTATTATTTACCCCATCACGCAGTTTTTAAACCCGATAGCATTACCACGAAACTCAGAGTCGTATTTAATGCTTCAAACCCTTCCTCCAATGGCGTGAACCTTAATAATGCTCTATACCCTGGTCCTGTTTTACAGACGGATCTTACTATTTTATTGCTGCGTTGGCGATTTTTCCGTTACGTTTTTTAATGCGGACATTGAGAAAATGTATCGCCAGATACTTGTTCATCCCAATCAAACCCAATATCAAAAAATATTGTTTCGTGATGATCCTGTAGCTGAAGTTAAGGACTATGAGCTTAGTACGGTCACGTTTGGAGTAAACTGTGCACCGTACTTAGCGTTTCGTACTCTATTACAATTGGCTGACGATTGTAAACCCCGGAGTCCTGCGGCATCCGAAATTTTGAAAACCCAAATGTACGTTGATGACGTGCTTGCTGGCTCTCATGAGCTAGAAGACGCTTTCAAGAGACGTAATGAACTAACCCATGTTCTTGGCTCAGCTGGATTCGTTTTGCGAAAATGGACGGCCAATCATTTACGACTCTTGGAAGATTTACCCCGTGAGAATCTGCTTGATGCAGACTTCTTAAAATTTTCGGATGCCAGTACTACTAAAACCCTAGGCTTGCGATGGGATGCGACTAAAGATTGTTTCTTTTTCAAAATTGCATCGCAGCCACGCCAGGATATTGTCACGAAACGTGGTGTCCTGTCAGAAATAGCGAAGTTGTTTGATCCAGCTGGGTGGTTTTCACCGAAAATCATTGTGGCTAAGATCATAATGCAACAAATTTGGAAAGACAAGACAGAATGGGATGAAGTTTTGAACCCCCTAACCCTATCTCAATGGAGCGCATTTTTAAACGACTATCCTAATGTCGAGAAAATTAACATTCCAAGATGGGTTGATTTTCTCCCCGAAAATGAAATGGAACTTCATGCGTTTTGCGATGCCTCTGAAAAGGCGTACGGCGCTGCTCTATACATTCGAAATGTATCGTCCTCATCGATCATGACGCATTTGCTTGCGTCAAAAACAAAGGTAGCTCCCGTGAAAACTGAAACATTACCCCGATTAGAATTGTGTGAAGCGGCTTTGATGGCAAAAATGGTAGAATCATTATGTTCCGAATTAAATCTAGACAGGAGAAAGGTTTATATATGGACTGATTCTACTATAGTGTTATCCTGGCTTAAAAAACCCCTGTGCCATTGGCCAACCTTTGTTAAAAACAGAGTAGCGTTGATTGTGAATAAAGTTGGTAATGAAAATTGGTCACATGTGGATTCCAAGGACAACCCCGCCGATTTGGCAAGTCGTGGAATTCTTGCTAGAGATTTAATAAATAATTCTATTTGGTGGCATGGCCCTGTATGGTTAAGACAACCTCGTGAGTACTGGCCGCGTCACCCCCCTATCGACCACCAACACCTTGAAGTTCAGTCATTTTCAGTTCAGCTCGAACGCCCGTATGACATATTAGAGCGATTTTCAGATTTATCGCGTGCAATGAGAATTACTTCGTATTTGTTCAGGTGTTTACAGTATTTGAGAACCCAAAAATGCTCGTATGATACCTTGATTTTAACCCAGTCAGAAATGAAATTCACCCGAGATCGCTTGGTTCTTATGTGTCAGTGGAACTTTATACCGGAATACACTCAGCTTTCAAAAGGTATACCCGTGCCTTCAAAGAGCAGCCTGCTCACTTTGAACCCTTTTATAGATCATCGTCATGTAAAATGGAAATACCCCCAGAAAGATTTTGAAGTAGGTGATTTACTGATTATTCGTCAAGATAATTTACCCCCTAGTGAATGGCGACTAGGACGAATAGAGAGGATTCATGTTGGACATGATTTTAAGGTCCGCACAGCGGACATGAGAACAGCTTCAGGAATTTTTACTCGACCCATCGTGAAGCTTGTTCTCTTACCCAGTTCAGAAACCCACTAATTCTTTTTTTCTCTCTTTCTCCTTTATTTTGTATTTACCCTGTAGAGAATATGTCGAGTGTATCACGCCGCCTTGAGGTCCATCGTAAACCCATTGAAGGTCCCTCTGCTTCCGAGACCAAACCCCTACGCTCGGAAACTCTACGAGATTGCCGCTTGTGCAAGAGTGAACACGCCCTGCGGAAATGTATCAAGTTCCGAAAAATGTCGGTTAAAGAACGTTGGGAAACCGTGAAGAAATTTAAGTACTGCTTCAACTGTCTCGCCCACTCCCATATGCGCGACAAGTGCACGAGCCGTGAGCGCTGTCTTGAATGTTTGGCTGAACACCATACCTTACTTCATCGGCATAAGAGCGTGCGTTCGACAGGAGGCAACAATGCCAACACTAAGGCTGTACCAAAATCGGAGAAGAAAGACAAGAGGAAGAGCAGAAATCGCAGCTTAACCAAATCAACCAACACATGCCAACACTGCTGCCAGCAACATGTACCACAACATACACAACAACTACAACAACATACACAACAACAACAGCACGCCGTTCAACCCAGGCCATCAACGTTCCCGGATACGACGCAAATTCCGGCGACCATTGTCATAAACGTTATGAACGGCCGTGTTACCTGAATCTTCAGTTCCAATTAATAAAAAGTGTTTTTTTTGCATGCAGCTCGACCCGCGTGATCCTTAACCCTCTTTGTTGCAGTATAGCAAGGGGGGCGGGATGTTTACGCGCATAGTGTAAATGTCCCCCAATCATTGTTCATAGGATTGCTAATTGTGTCGTTAAGTTAACTTGTTGTTATTTTTGTGTTGATGCTGTATGTATACTGATTTATTATTTGTTATTGTTTGTAAAACCCCCAACAAGTACGGTACGTACAAAGAAGAAAAGAAAAAAAACTGAAAATAAACCCTTGCATTTATATCTAAATTAAATTAACCCCGTCTTTTTATTTTCGAGGAAATATTTCAAGAAAAACAATTTCAAAAAGAAAATCCGAGACATATTTGTAATCTTTTGCGAAATTCTTAAATCAAACTTTATTTTCGCCTTCCTAAGATTAATAAAAAAGTTCAGAAAACAATTAATTCAAAAATATCCAAATAAAAATTTTCTAAAACATTTCTAAAAATGTAAAAATTTTATTTTTATATTTATATTTTCACCTATGTATATTTATTAAATATAGATATGACAATTAAGTTCAAAAAGTATTAGGTCAATTACTCTCACAATTTTGCACTTTCTCCAGTTAACGTTAGCGGCAACACCAAATTTATTTGTCAATATTTTGTATTGCCCTATGACATTTCCCTTGTGTGTTTTGTATTTGCAGAATGTATTTTATACATTTGTGGGGAACTTGAAAAAACCCAGCAGTTTTAGGTGACATTTTTCAGTTCACTGCTGGTTAACGAATAAGCCTAGCGACTGGTTAATTTAACATGCATGTATGTATCCAAGGGTAAGGTCAATTGGAACTACAATACAGTAGCTGGTTTAAGCTGGCAGATAGTTAACACGTAATTATTGTAAGTAAGGCACTTACTGGCTACAAATGGTCAGCTACCTCACTAGCTTTTTAAAGGATTAATTGAATAGCTGTTTAACTAGTTATTTTTATATGAAGGTGTCTCAACAGAAGAGAAGTTGGTAAACATAATAAATAGTATAATAGTATAGGCCAGGAATGCAAAATAAGATTTTGCAAATTGTACTAAATTTCAAGAAAAAGTGTACTTTTTTCAGCCCAAATCTACTTAATTCTTTTCTTATTTTTTTGTATTTGTTATTAAAAATTAACTAAAATTAATGTAGTCTACTGTGAAAAATACCGCCTGTAATAGATGAATTACAAATACTGCATCTTTTGTTGCCATATGAAAATGGGATAATGATGATTTTTTTTTAAATACATTTGTGCAATGTAATAATGTAGGGAACAATTTTAAATCGTGATAAATTTGTCATTGGGGTGCTATAAAGTTTAAAGTATAAAGTTTTGTTGATTTAAACAATAGTTTACTTAGGGACACTAAAGAATTTCTGTTTTATAAAACAACCAATATCTCTCTTGTTTTTTTAGGTACACTAATATGACAATTGACTCCAAATTCGATTACTTAGGGAGTGCAATGTAAACAATTGACTTATTTTTGTATACCAAACGACACATATGACAAGCAAGAATATATAAATTAAAATCAATTACTAGACATAATTAAGAAATACTAAAGTATGGTCACGCAAGGCAAATATTTACTCAAAAAAGCGCAACCACTTGTTTTAGAACAAATTTGTTTGACGTTGTTTACTCTCTTACAAGAGTTTTGCAAGATCAAATAGCATCAAATCAAATAAAACGAAATATTTGTTGTGTCTTTTCCTAAATAAACAAAGTTTTTTTTAAATAAAAAAACGAATTCAAATATAATTTATTTAGTGATTACGTCTTTTTCGGCAAATATTTGCCAAGTGTGACCGTACCTTAACTCTTAAAGTGACAATATTGATACTACTCTATAATTTTCCATTTGATAATTTACTACAATAAATTATTGCTTAAGGTTATGTGATTTTTGGAGAAGCCGTTTTTACAGTAAAAGGACATAATAAAATTTACTTAATTAATTCTTAAATTCATATTTGTTTACACTTTGGTTTTTTTTTGTTTATTACATTTTATTCTATTGCTACATTTTTCATAATCTTACAAAGATTACTTAAATTTTTGTTAGTTTTAATTAAAATATGTGTGTGTGTGAATGTGTAAATAAATGTCATGTAAAATTCATTTTATTATTTGGTTGGTTTTTCTTATTTTTCTACCTTTAGAATCAGGTCAATGATATAAAAACCATAAATGTTGTTATATTTGTGTTTATGTTGCTGTTGTTGGGGTAAACAGTACTGTTAATCGTTTTGTCATATGAGATGTTTATCATAATCATAAAATACACACACAAAAGGGGAATATATGTATGTATATAACATTCTTTTTTGGGGGCATTTTTTGTTTACCTTTTTTACATACATACCTGTCCTCAGATTAAAGTTCTTGAAGTCATGCTTTTTTTTTTGTTTTTTCTTTTAACATTTTCATTGTTGTTGAAAATAAATAGAGAGAATATATGCACGTGTGCATTTAGTATTAAATAGTACACTAGAGATTAAATAAAACATCCACCGTACAGTGCCTCTCTAAATCACATGACGTATCGTTGTTTACATTCATTTACGCCTACGCTCGTTTCTGTTCAGTGTCTGTATTTTTTTGTCTTCAGTGTTTATAAATTGAGTGTTTATTTTATAGAAGAAAAATATTTAAAATTTCTTTCAATTTTTTTTATTTATTAATTTGCAAATTCCAATTTCGTAATTGTTAGCACATTTGTTTGATATCTTTATTGTTTACAAATTGTAATTAAATAAAGAAAATTCTAATACTAATACTGAAGATTTAAACGCTATTTTGAATTTAAAACTCTATATTTCAAGCAAGTATTGAAAAAGATTTTTTTAAAGCAAAGTTGTTTTTTACCTAAAATTATAATTCAAAAGTTATTTTCAATTAATTATGACAAATTTTTGATATTATTTGATAATATTAGTCTATTTTGAACAGCTTTAGTAACCTCCTTCATAAATACCATTTAACTTACTTTCAAATGACACTAAAACTATTTAATTAAACAGCATAAGAAAGTGTTATTAAATTGAACAAATTAATAATATGTATAAGCAAAAAAAGAAAGAACAACAACAATGAACGAACCCTGCTTAAAAGGTCAATAACAAAAACTGCCTCTATTTTTTTTAAATAAACAATGCGATTTACACGCATGGCTACATATAGGTTTAAATAAAAATCTTTCGGAGACCCTGCAGTTTTAAAGGCAATAAATGTAATTTTTACACTTGCTAGCTAATTTGAGTAGAACTACTTACGAGTACATATGTTATTCTGGGTGTAACAAAGAGATAGAATAATAGAATTATTATTGTTAGGACTCCGATCCTAACAAAGTATATACAGTGAGCGTCAATATAAAGTTAACATTAAATATTGTGTAAAAAATATATTTTATAATATATACCACAAGTACAAATTTAATACAAGATATATTGCATAATTCATAAGTAACTTATTACAAAATATATTTCATTAACAAAAACTATACAAATAAAGAACATGAAAAGATAATTCACTTTCAACTGAAAAGTACCAGTTCCATTCATCCTGTATGTCTAATTCTTTTGTCCAGATATTCGCACAGGTGCACAATTGGTTTGAGTTTAGGTCTGGGGACTGCGGAGGATGATATAAAGTTTTTGGACAATTAATGAGCAACCACTTTTTCAGAATATTGGAGGTATGCTTAGGATCATAGTCTTGTTAAAAAATCCAGTAATAAAACACCAGACCATTACTGTGCCGCACAGTGGGATTTTTTGTGCAATAAGTCATTTTTTCGACACATAAAATTTAAAAATGTAATGATGCAGTTTTGTAGAAAATTGATTCAGTATGAAGAATCCATAAACAGTATTCCAAAAAAACGTTTATTTGTCTTTGAAATAATGAAGTAAAGTCACATGTAAATTTTGGTCCAAAATATTGAAAACTGTTTACGCATTTCTAAAGTGTTTGTACGTAAGATAATTTTATTGCTCTGATTTAAATAGTGATTTTCTTCAAATATAGCCTTTTCTGCGTATGTAAAAAAAAAATTATAAAATTCGCTCATATGGTTTAAAAGATATGATAGAATAAAATTTGTTCTATAATGTGCCGTGATTACAAACTTCCTTGGAAAAAAAAAAAGGTTGCTCGGTCGTGCTCGGTGCTCTCGCTATAATAAAATGAAAGGTAAGACTCCATACTATCATTTAAAAAAAAAAAAAATTTAAATAATTAATAATCTTTTATAAAATCATAAAATTGGTTTCCGATTTCATGAAATTTTTAATTTTAAAAAATTACAAAAATATATTGCATAATTTTAGGCACGTGCGTTATAATGACATTAAGTTACAACAATAACTTATTTAGAATAGATTAAGAACAAAACCATATGATTTAACAACAATAAAAATAAAACAATTTGTGAAAATATTGAAGTGGAAAAGATATTATTAAAATGAGTTTATTTTCTGTGTTATATAGTGAACTGAGTTACGAACTCATTAATTGCAATGCAAGTTTGGAATTAATAACCGATTTCATTACATCAAAAAATGCAATGCTTCAGGATGAAGAAATCGGTATAGTGAAAAGAGCAATTCAAAAGAGGTTTCTTGGTCATTTCAAAAAACGGTGGCAAGATGGAACAGATGGGTATACGAGTGGATGCAGTCCAACAAGGAACTGGGTCTACTAACGATGGAAATACGTCCAGGCGTTTCTTTTCTAACCCCGCACTTGTTGCCGATGTGACTGGTGTAGAGGAGCAAATAATTGATCGATTTCGCATTATACTACAAATAATAACTTGTGGCAAAAAAGTTAATTCCTTGAAGTTCAAGAATTTTGCTCAAGATACAGCAAAACTTTTTGTTGAAAAATATAGTTGGTATTATATGCCAGTAACAGTACACAAAATACTAATACACGGAAAGGATATCATGGATGCGGCAATACTTCCTATTGGCATGCTTTCTGAAGAAGCCGAAGAAGCCAGAAATAAAGATTATAGAAATTATAGATTAAGGTTCTCCAGAAAATGTGATAGAGTTGCAACAAATACAGATGTTTTTCATCGACTTCTAGTATCTTTAGATCCTTTTATAAGTAGCATTATATGTCAACCCCGTAAACAGGTTATGGAACTTGATGATATAGTTACAGAAATGATAGATGATGAATAAAAGTCTATATTTAAATGCATGTATTGAAATTTATTTATAAAATAATTAGTTTTGGTAATGAAACAAAAAGTTGTGGGAAAAAATATAATATGGATTATATGGGCGGTGGGTAGAGGGCGTGGTCAATTTTGATGAAACTTTATATTTTTCTTAATTGAGCTAACCAAAGGCTCTGTGCCAAATTTCAAAAACTTTGGGCCAAAAATTAATTTTGGGTTCTATGGGCGGTGGGTAGTGGGCGTGGCCAATTTTGATGAAACTTTATTTTTTTCTTAATTAAGCTAACCAAAGGCTCTGTGCCAAATTTCAACATTCTACGAGCACTCCTTATATTTTATGCCAAACATTGTATGAACAAATCCCTCTGTGTGCCGCTGCTATGTTTAACCACCTTTGGTAACATGTTTATTACTAAAGGCTTTCTTCTAGATTTGCCATATTTTTGGGGGGTTTTTGACTCCAAATATTTAATACTTACTTTCATCGGTAAAAAGAATATTATTTAAAAAAACTTTAAGGCTCATTGAGATAAATTCAAACGTTTGGTTTGGTTATTCTTAAGACATAAGGGGCTTCTTACTCTACCATGTCATTTTGATGCAAAGATCTTCTAATCGTATTCGCGCCTGCAGGTTTTCTAAAAGTTTTCGTAACATTTTCAGCTAGATGTTGGGTTTGCTGTTACTTATCTTACTTTAGTTTTTGTAAGACGCTTTGCTCGTAAATTGTGTTTGGCATAACTGTCTATAGTTTATTAATGGAACAGTAATGCCTTCTAACCTTTTCTATTGAACTCTATTATGATTGTGATATGCAGAGTCTCAATTGATGTTTGTCTTCCCATTGTAAAATTTTCACTACATAGCGTCACAACTTAATCTCTTTTAAGGATAAATTATGAAACTTGTAATATTTTTGAACGGCACATTAATATTATTCCTTTAAACAAAGAAAAATTAAAAAAATAGCCATTACTTATTTCGTTTTTTTTTTTTTTTGTGAATTTAATTCTACTTAAATAACTATAAAAATTGCAATATAATTTTCTAATCTAGTATAATATTATTTATATTAATATAATTAAGCTTTTCTTTTAATTATATGTGGTGTTGAATTTATTTTGACGCTCACAGTATATTATTGATGCCCGAACAGGTCAACAGCCAATGAAAACTTTGCAACAGTGAAGAAAATGATTTTGGATAATCGTCGAATCACTATCAGAGAGATTGCTGATGATGATGGCATATCGGCTCATGCAAAGCAATTTTTACGGATGTTTTAGGCATGAAATGTACGGCAGCGAAGATTGTTCCAAAATTGCTAAATTTTGAGCAGAAACAACGTCGTCGCATGGACATCGCTCAGGAGCTATTGAACATCGTCAACGACGATCCAGATTTTCTCAAAAAGGTCATAACTGGTGACGAATTATGGGAGTATGGCTATCACATTGAAACCAAATCCCAATCATCCCAATGGAAACGTCCAGAAGAGCCAAGACCGAAAAAAGCACGTCAAGTTCGGTCAAATGTGAAGGTTTTGATCCCTGTTTTCTTCGACTGCAATGGCGTGGTGCATCATGAATTCTTGCCACAAGGTCGTACGGTCAATAAGGAATGCTACCTTGAAGTTATGCGCCGTTTGCGCTAAGCACTTCGTCAGAAACGCACAGAATTGTGGAAAAACCAATCAGGGATTTTGCACCATGATAACGCACCAGCTCACACATCGATGCTTGTGCGTGAGTTTTGGGCCAAAAACAAAACCGTTATCATGCCTCAACCACCGTATTCACCGGACTTGCCCCCCGCTGACTTTTTCCTCTTCCCAAAACTGAAGACACCGATGAAAGGAAAGCGTTTTGCTACGATTGAGGAGATAAAAGAAAAGTTGAAACTGGAGCTGTTGGCGATACCAAACAGCGCGTTTCAGAAGTGTTTCGAGGATTGGAAAAAATGCTGGCATAAGTGTATTATATCTGAGGGGGATTACTTTGAAGGGGACAAGATAGTTATTGATGAATAAAGAAATACTTTTTGAAATAATTTTAAATAACGGGTATTTTTTGATCAGACCTCGAATTATTTGGCAATAAAAGTTTATTGCCAGTTATAAGTCTAGGTTACCTGGTAGTCAAAGTTATTGTAGTTTTTTGTAACTAACTCTGTCGTGAATGCGAAACTAGTTACATGTCCTGCTGGATTTTACACATGTGATTAAGAGTGTGTAATAAAATGAAAAAACAACACAAAAAAATAATGAAAAACAACAATATTAACTACAATTACAGAGCTTTATGTCAGTCTAATCATAATAAAGTGGGTGTGGTATATACATTAGACCAGTTCAACATTATATGCCAAAAAAAAATCAATTGCTTTAGCAGATAAATTTTTGATTGTCAGGTAGCCAAAAATATCTTGAAGAATGAAATTTGTATTAAAATAAAGATAAAAATGAGTCACTATCATTATACAAGGTGGCGCAAAAGTAATCCTCCTATCAGAAAATGCTATAAATTTTGGGACCTCCCTAATGTCAGTTCTGTTTTAACATTTGTGTAGTAAACACATGCGAAATACAAGTTAATAAACAATGTTACGCTACACTGCTCAAGAACGCGGAATATTGCTGACTATTTATTTGACCAATAATCGGTCGGTGACAGACAAAAAACATCGGAAGTTTACTTTTGCGCCACCTTGTATTTGTGATGTATTCGGTGACAAAAGAACTGGGTCAAATAATTTAACGAAATTTGATAAACCAACAACTTTATAATTACGAACCGACAAAATTATGAAAATATTTAAACAAAATATTGCCTTACATTTTCAATAATACACTTTTTTCTAATGAATAGATGTTGCTGATTTCCAATAGCAAATTGCTTAGAACACCGATAAACGTTTTTGTGTGAATTTCCTTAATTTTGGTTGGTAATTTTTGAGAAGAGCGTGCTTTACACACACACACATGCAGGTTATCATATCTAGAGCACGAAATGACAATATTATTATGGGTATCCTCCTCATTCAATAAATTTTGGTGACTCGATCAGAAGTGAAAAATTCACTACTATTGTACTTTTTTCTTGACATGCTAATGTACATAAATAAACATATTTTATTAACTACTTTCTCAGTAGTAAACCCATTTAAAAAGTAGATTTCTGAATTAATAAAGCAAATAAATCAGAATGAATATTTTAGATAAGTTGCTTAATGTCTTGTTTGTCTTCAAACAGTTTTGAAGCTGTCTACTATTTAGTATTTATACCATAACTGCTTAAAAACGGACTGACAGATTTATATATTATATATGTATGTATAAAGGCTTGGACAAAACGGATTTTATTAAAACAAACATATTTACATTTCAGTATATGTATATTTACTTATTAATATTTGTTTGAAATAAATATGTACCTAGAATGTACATAATAATAATTATATGTTTGTGTATTTTTTTAGAGCCTATTCAGAAATCTGATAATAAAAACAATAAGAATTAAGAACATACACATGTGACGAAAGTCAGACAGACAGCCAGACAGACATATACATATTTATTTTGTTTACTGTAGTGTGTAAACCAGGTGAAAGTGGGGAGTGAGGTAAATTTAAGGCGGCAAAAGTAGCCGCAGCCAATTAATTAGAAATATTTGAAGGTAAAACTACAACTAACTTTGACTAATTACATTTTATGAAAACGTCAATATTGCTGGTTATTTACAAAAAAGAGTGGATTTTTTCTGTCATAATTTTATTTGCTGTTTTTGTAAGTTAATATTGTGAAAGGGAAATGAACTGTAAAAGTTTCATTATAAAATATGTAGGTTTAATAAAATTGACAAACAAATATTTTACTTATTCTTGAGTAAAAACAATAGGATATACGTCTATGTTCTATATTCCACTATGAAGTGAAACTGAATTCGTTTTCAATTTCACATATTCATTTTCACGGCGTTCTAGAAAACGAGTGAATCTTATACTAAAACGAACCAAACTAAAAATGATATTTTACTTTTCAAATCATTTTTACAAAATTTAAAACACAAACTTAATGAAAATTTCACTTCCACTACATTTTACAAATGTAGAACCCATGTAATAGTCTTTGAATTATGCAGAGTGTTTTACTATTTAGCTGTTTACAGTATATACTGTGAGCGTCAATATAAAATAAACACCTACTATTGTTTAAAAAATCTTTTATCATACCTATATATACTACAAATACAAATTTAAAACAAAATATATTGCATAATTCATAAGTAACTTTTAAAAAAATATAACTTATGAACTAGAAGTAGAAAAAAGGAACATAAAAAAACAGTTCAATTTTAACGGATAGGTACCAGATTTTTTGCATCAAAATAAAGTAATCTGAAATATTAAAATTGTGTAAAACATTGCCTATAATATATTGTTTGTAGTACTTTTGTATTTATCTGTATTTAGCTGACAATCTTCCAGACATAGAGAAAAGTTTTTTCGTAAAAATTAGGCGAAATTTTGTTCTATTCTTCCGGTAAAACTGCCTTTATGTTAAACCTTGTATGAAATATTTTTTTGTCCAGATCTTTGCACAGCTCAATTGCTTCTAGTTCTGAGCTAGTTCTAATTTCTCTACATTAAGGGATACATTGTTTTTTAAAATGTCGCAATAAACTTCCTTTTTTATGGCAGCTTCTGTAAATGTTAGATTAACGACCCCTGATGCCGGCATACAACCCGAGACCATTACTGAGCCGCTGCCATGTTTTACCGTCTTTATATTTATTCCTAAAGACTTTGTTCTTGGTTCGCCATATTTTTGACTCCAAATATCCCAAACATAGTTTCATCGGTGAAAAGTATATTATTCCAAAAAATTTGGTTTATATATTTTTTTGCGAAATTAAAACGTTTGACATGGTGGTTCTTTAATATAATTCATATACTTTTTATACTTAAATAACTATATAAAAATGCAAAATATACAATATTCTAATATAATATTATTCATATTAATATTATTAAACTTTTCTTTTAATCAATATTTTAGTAATTGTTCAAATTAAATTTTTATTTCAATATTTCGCTACGTCTTTCAGGAAAAAAATTTTAATTTTAAAATTAAATTAAAAAAAATCCTGAAGAAGCTAAACTTTTCTTTTAATAATATGTGGTGTTGGCTTTATTTTGACGCTCAAGGTATAAATAACTGCTCGTTTTTGGCCCTTAGTCGCTATGACTACCGAGGCTTCCTAATCATCTTTTGCTTCAAGAATGTTTGTAAATATTTTATGTAAATTGCTTCAGATAAAGAAATGTCAAACAAAGCATTTAATGTTTGCATAATCTCTTTATACCGACCAGTGTTTTACAGTGAAAGTAATAGTTTTAGTACGATTTATAAATAAAATTAAATAAATAGATTACTTACATAAATTAAGATCTTATCTTAGAATGTTTATTATTATTCTGAATATTACCTGAAAAGAAATATTAAAAATATGTTGTATTAATATGAAGAAAATTGATTTTAAAAAAATTGATTTTATTTTTTATAAATCGGTTTTTATACATATTTTTTGTAATTTAATAATCTTAACCTTAAGTTAAATCTTTTATTTGTACTTTTGACAATGAATTAATTTGCCAACTTGCCTAAATAATGCCTTACGGCGCTGAGGCCGAAATTGAAAAGTATTTAAAATATTTTTATAATGGATTAAGCAATCTATGTCTTGAGATAAACAGAAAACACTATTTCCTAAACAGTTTCATTACAAATATTTAACTTATATTTAACTAATTATTTCATAGTATTTATTTGCTCAAAAATAATGTTCACAAACTTCCCACACATCGCATCAGTCAATGGATTTATTGAGAGAACACTTCAGTGAGCACTTCAGTTTTGGGCCGGTCGATTGGCCACCAAGATTGTGTGATTTCACACCGTTAGACTTTTTCCTGTTGAAATATGTAAAGTCTAAAGTTTATGCGGACAAACCCGCTTCGATTTAGGCCTTGAAGGAACGAACGAGTCATCGAATATTGGACTCAACGGATAGACCATCTGCGACGTAGCAACGGCCAACATTTAATAGACATAATCTACAAAAAATAAATGCAAGAGAATGTTCCTTCAAATGATAATAAATATTCCCCATTAAATTTGAATTTTCTGTGTTCCTCTTCTTTTCTTTAAAAAAGTAGGATACCTCGAAATAGATCACGCTTTACAACGTTTATTAATATTCACTTTCAGAGCTTCAATATAAACATTTTAAAATTTTGTTAAACCAATTTCAGGATTTTATTAAAGATTTAAGAATTAAAGACAAAAATATTTGTATAATTTTTAAGTCAATTGTTCTGTATCTGACCTTTGAACTTTGGGAAAAACGTCATTTTTGTCAATAATTTAATTAATATTTTTTAACACTATTGCTCCGTTCTGAATCAAATAAATTTGTTCTAAAACAAGTGGTTACGCTTTTGTGAGTAAATATTTGCCAAATGTGACCGTACCTTAAGAAAACAATTGTTTTATTAAAAAAAACTTCATTTATTTAGGAAAAGACACAACAAATATTTAGTTTCATTTTATTTCATGCTGTTTGATCTTGCAAAAAACTCTTGTAAGAGTAAACAAGGTCAAATAAATTTGTTCTAAATCGAGTGATTACGCGTAAATATTTGCCATGTATGATCATACCTTTAGTAATACTAAAATAATAGACAACAGTTGCATATCTGCCAAATATTGAAATTGAAACTGCTTTTGATGGGAATTACTTCTTTCTAACTGGCTTTTAATTTCATTTTTTTTATACACCTTAATGATCACAGTTTTCATTACTGGTAATTTTAAACAAATTAGTAATTAAATTAATAAACTCAGTTATGCGACACGTTGTGTGTTTTTCAACCACCCTACATATTGATAACGTTAAACCAACTAACCAACCACCATTAACACACAGAGTAATTTGAAATATTTTATTATGATTAATAATAATAAAAGTATGATTGTGGTGCGAGAGTTTTTTATTTATAAGGTTTTTTATTTAAACAATAAAAGCCACAAACGCGTGCCATTTATTAAACATTTTCAAAATATATGTATAATAATAGTAGTAATAAAAAATGATATATACATATGTACCTAGTTATTATATATGTACATAGGTACGTATATGTGTACAGTTATTACGTAAAGAAAAACCAGAGGCATGAGCATATTATCTGCAACTTATATCTTTCAACCAACAACTGAGAATACAAATATTTGTATGAAACATAAATAAAAAAAATTCAAAAAGTAGTGGGTAAGTGTTTGTTTTTCAAGAAACAATGTACGCAATTACCCACAATTTTTCTTTCTTTCTTTTTAATTCGTCATAGCTGCTGCTGACGGACACTTGTAGCTTAAAATTTTGTTAAATACTTTCAGAAAAGTCTGTATGTAGGGGACTGGATTTGTAATAATGCTGATGTTATAAAAGCTGCTGAAGTTTGATGAGTTTGAATCTCTATTACGTCAGTAAATGAGTATTAGTAAATGACTCAAAATACAAACTCACCAATAGAGGAGGAAGAAATTTCTGTTTTGTTTTCTCGTTTTTGTGTGTTAATTACAGGTGAAAAACCTTTGTGAATCTGATTCATTAATACGGATGTGATTGAATTTAAAAAAAAAAACAAGGAATAATATATTTTTTTAATAGTTTTAAATTTTAGTTATTTTGTAAGTCATTTAAGTCATTAGGTTTAGAATTAACTAAAGTGTGTAATTTGAAAATACCAGGAAATTTTTTCAACCTCTAAAAACTAGTACTACACACATGCAACAACAATAAACAATCATAGCTTTAACGAAAACAAAGCTAACCCAACAATTTTCGAAAAACAATACAATTTTTGTGGATTTTGTTCTTTTACTTTCGTCCTTAACTTTAAGACTACTGAATTTATTGTGCTGATTTTTAATACCAAACTGCTTAGGACAATTGTCAATATTGTGTTGTAAATTTGCATAATTTTGATAGTGTATTTTGTATGTGGCAGTGTTTTACACACACACTGAGGTGCATATATGTGCTAAATTGGGTTTTTATATTATAAGAATTGAAATATTTTAAAAGTTTTTTTCCACCTTAGTGGGAAGTTACTTTCTGCTTCGCAATTACAATTACATTTCCACCTAATTTGCCAAGCGACTAATAATTGGATAGACAGAGAGCTTTCTTGAAGTGGTTTAAATTTTGTTGAAGATTTCGCCTAACCTTTAAAATTTGTATGATTGTGGTGCCAACTCTCAAAGCTTATAGTAGATGGCCAATGTAAGCGGCATGCGGACGTGGGCGGCAATCAGCTGTTCTTTTTGCCGCTTATAGTTTTTGTAGGTGGGCAAATGTGCGCGGCATATTTAAAACTGCAAATGTCAAAACATTAAATTGATTTGTTTTTTACATAAATAAATTCTTAAATAAACGTAAAAAGTTAAAGAAAAATTGAAAAAAAAAATTATTTTTATTATACTTATAACAAAGTTGAACAAACTTCTACTTATCTTATTTTGCAAACAAAATTGAAATGGTGTTAAATTATGTCTTTTTTAATTATGAAATTTTTTAAAAAGGAACGACAAATTTACATAAACATATTTATTCGTTTTATTCGATTATTCTAAAATTAATCGAATTATTCGTTATTATAAAATGGTAATTTTAAAATTCTTTAAAATTCGTGAGAAATTGTTCGATTATTCAAACGATCATTATTGCATGAGACGAAAGATAGTCATGTTTTATATTTATCTCTTTCTTTCAGAACTGTCTTTTGTTTATATTTTTGCAGCAAGTAGCATAAAGCGATTTATTTCTTATTATATTTTATTTGCCTTTTTTATTATTATCAATATTTCAGTAAGGACTTTTTTTAATAAAACAAATTGAAATTTTTATTTTCAATATTTCGCTACGTCTTTGTGTAGCTTCTTCAGGAAAAAATTTTTTAATTTTATAAATTTCAAATTATTTGTCATTTTTTTCCTGAAGAAGCTTTAAAATTTTTTTATTAAAAAAGTCCTTAAGCTTGACTAATTATTAAAATATTGATAATAATAAAGCGGTTTACTTTAATACACAATAAATTAAAAATAATATACCTTTCTTGCTCTATGAGAACTGCCCTAGAAAGCTGAGCTTTGTGCTGGGACACATAATGATTGACGGAACTTTTAATAACTCGAGAATTTTCCAATAAAAATTACATTTTATGGCAGTCGTTATTCTTGTTCGAACAAGAACATACCATTAACAAACATTTTTGTCTACACGAGCACGAAATTGTCATGTCTTGTCAATACGAGTTAACACAGGTTTTTATAAGTGAAAATTAATACAAGTTTTTTCTTAAGTATTAATTTGTGATTGAAATGTATTCAATAACTTTTTTGATTACACAAATATTGAAACATTTATGCGAAGATATATTATGTGAACAATGCTTCAGCTTTGATATTATTGCAGGGAAAATATTCTAAGAAAACAATTGTTTATTTAAACTATAATTACCGCTGTAAATTTAATTAATCTAAATACTGATTGCTAATTATAGTTAATAAATTAACCTAAACTTTAATATTTCACATTGAATTAGGAAATTCATGGAACTCATCATAGTCAAGAAAAACTCATTAAAATTTTACTCTAACCCTATAATTTATGCATTTTGCAATAAAAAAAAATTACATGTTGTTATTGTAGATTTTCTATTGAATTAAATGGTTTTATTATTTTTTATATTTTAATTATTTATTACATGTGTTTACACCGTTTTTTTTAATTATTCGTGGAACGTTTAGTCTATTTAATGTGGCTTTTTGTTATTATTGCTGTTTTTGTTTTTGTTTCTATTATTGTACCTATCTTAAACGTGCAATTAGTATTACAAAATCGACTGGGTTAAGCGACGGCATTTTTTGTTGGTTTGTTTTTGTTCATTTTCTTTTTGTCGGAGAGGGATTTTATTGTTGTGCTCTATGACAATTTAAATGGTTTGCGAGAGATATTTTCCTATAAAAATTTCATCTAACATTACAGCTGAGTTTAATTGTTGTTTTATCTTTGTAACAATTGGAATTTTTAAATGAATGCGGTTTTATTTAGAGAATGTTAGCGTAAAATGGCAACAGTTTACATATAAATAATAAAATATTAAATTATTTTTTGTCTTTCCTAAAATTTTATTATATTTTGCATGGAAATATTTACCGAGATTTAAATTTTGAACCCAACTCTAAAGGCAAACATTTGTCGAAAATAACATAATAACATATATTTGAACTCGTTTATTTATTGAAAAAAAAAACTTTTCTTATTTAAGCCAAAGCACAACAATTATTTAGTTTTAATTTATTTGATGCTGTTTGATCTTGCAAAACTCTTGTAAGAGTAAACAACGTTAAACAAATGTGTGCTAAAACAAGTAAATATTTGCCAAATGTGACCATACCTTAATATATAAACGTATTTTAAATGGTTAAAAGAATTATTTACTTTTTTTAACTTAATGTTTATCAATTTAAATTTATTCCTGGATTATTAAGAAATATTTAAATATTGCTTTTCTATAGACTTTAAGTAACATAGACATTTGAATGGGGGTTATGAAAAATTGTAGACCTATTCTTAACATTTTCAACAAAACCTGTCCTTCTATAATAAAAATAACGTGTGCAACAGTTCAAGATATTATCTGCATTATATTTGAAGCAAATAACAAAACAATATCGAGGTTGTTTGAAACTTTGATCTATAACTCGCATCCTACTTTACTGATTTTAACCATTTTCAATACCAAACATTTCGCTGAAATATGAAATAATTCACTAAAGTTTTATTCAAATTCGCTAATAAATTTTCGCTAATTGGCTACTTTTGAGTCCGGTGTTGAAAAGGTTAACATTGCTGGTTTCAGTTAAATTTTCATCATAAATTAAATATGTTCCAAACAACAATATCATGATTTTGTTTTAATAAAAATCACACAACATGAAACATAGTTCTGTATAAAGTAAATTATAGTCAAAAAACCTTTTAGTTCAAATGTCTGCTGCGCACAAATTCTGAGAGATATTGTCTGTATTATTTTTAACATGTATTCTCTAATATATCTTTAATTAAATTCGAAGAAGAAATGCTTGATATTTTAAAATATGTTTAATAAATTTTTAAAAACTTGGAAATTGAAGTTTTGAAATATTGTATATAACTTTTTGGGCTGTAATTTAAAATAAGTCTTATCTAAACAAAAATTCATATTACAGCTTTTATAAATGTAACAAAGCTGAACATAGCTTTTCATTTTTAAATTTCATAAAAAGAGTAAACAGTCTTTTACATTTCACTAAACATAGTTTACTAAACATATGTAGAATTTTTAAAACCTTTTTAATTTTCCCAGAGACTTTTATAGCTTTTTAGAAACCTTTTTTGTATAAGTCTTAATTTAATATTTAATAATTATTTTTCTCAATTTCTTGCCTTGTAAATTTTTTCTGTTAAGTGTCACAATAATCCAATACAAACTCCTCGAAATTCTTAAAAAACAGACAATTTTATAAAGCAAATAAAACCAGCCTAATTTATAGTTACACGCCAAACAACCCTTTCAGATAGCATGAATCAAATAATAAAGATTGCGCAAAGAATGTAAACAAAGTTTCCTCTCTGTGCGCATGACGTCACAGATTATTTTTTCCGTATAATTAACATGTAAAAAATAACTTTTGTTAACAATATTTTAAAAGAATGTAAACAAAATTTCCTCTCTAAGCGCATGACGTCACAGATTATTTTTTCCGTATAATTAACATGTAAAAAATAAATTTTGTTAACAATATTTTAAAAGAATGTAAACAAAATTTCCTCTCTGTGCGCATGACGTCACAAGTTATTTTTTCCGTATAATTAACATGCAAAAAATAACTTTTGTTAACAATATTTTAGAAGAAAATAATTTCTCTTAAATTTTTCAATTCGAAATAAAACATTTATTTATTTATTATTTTATACATATTAAAATTTATCAAAAAAGTGAACTATATTTAAGTATTTTATATATTATATTTTTTATTTTTTTGTATTTGTTTGTTTCATCCGATAGTTTCTTATTTGTTTTCTTATTTGAAAAAACATTTCCGATCGACGAAAAAAATGTTTTAACTTTAATGTCCGCATTAATAGTACTTGACTTATTTACATAAATGCTTTTTTTTAATACTCGTTTCAAATCAAGAGATTTTCAACATTTAAAGATTTGAACACAGCTTCCAGATTTTTAATTTGACACACAAATTCGTCAGTAGGCATACATACCTAACATAAAGTATCTCAAACGTAAAACATTTCACTTACCCATTTTTAATTTCATATCTCCTTTCATATAATCTGCCTTAATGTGTTCAATATAAAATCTATGAGACCCTTTTAATTTTTTTTCATCAAGTTTGTTTTTTTAATTTCTTTAATTTTTTTGTTATTTTCTTTTAGAAATCAAAAAGAGATTTTAATTTATGTTATTTTTTTAATATTTTCACAATTAAAAATGACATACATACTTCATTTTAAAACTTTTATTTGCATTAAAATTTATATAGAAGTTAAGTAAACATAAAAATATTTTTGACTTGTGACGTCACAAGAAGAAATTTTACTCTCAATTTTACTATCACAGTTTTTGTAAAATATAACGGACCTGAACAAGGCATAATCTTTATTATTTAATTCATGTTCAGATAGCTATATTTAACACATGATTTTGCAAAAATATTTAAGTAGTATATTATAATTAAAGTCTATTCCTTCCTTGGAAATTTTCGGAAGAAATCATAAAACTGAAAAATTAAAGCAAAATTGTTTAAGGTACTCAAAAGTCTAGACATGTGTATGAATGTATGAATCACTTGAAATTGTGGAAACCCCCACTGGATATTTACAATTAAAAAAAAAAAACAAAATCTTTTGCTGTTGCTTTAGAAAAATATTCCAAACCAAAAAAAAATAATTAATAAGTTATGCTTATTAAATTGATTCTAAACAAGCAACCAAACAATTCAACAAGTCGTCTTCAGTCGATCACGTTTTATTTTACAGACTTTATTTTATTATAGCCACTACCAACAAGATGGAGGGTATATTAAGTTTGTCATTGGTCGTAGTACCAAAAAGTCTATCGCCCTTATTCATAAAACTTGTCAAAGATTTATAACAGGCTTATAAAGCAAATTTTGTATGCATATTTGCATTATAAGCCTGTGATAAACCCTTGATAAGTTTTTATGAATTAAACTGTATATATTCTGGATCTTTATAAGATTCTAAGACGATCTAGTCATATCCGTCCGTCTGGTCGTCAGAAACAATTAAGGAAATTTTTCCCAAACATTCCTTGTTTTACCGAAATGTTTGGTATTGAAATCCTATATACACACAAAAGTTACAAACAACCTCCATATTTTTTGCAATTTTCTGGATATATAATTTTCTTCAAATTTATTTTTGTTATAAAAGGACAAGTTCTGTGTAAAAGAGTAAGAATCGGTACACGATTTCTCATAGTCCCAAAATAAATGTCTGCCCTAAATATGGCTCTAAAGTACATAAATGCTTTTAGAAAAGCAATATACATAAAACAAATTAGCAAATATTAGTTTCAGGTACAGATAAATTAAAAAGCGGTATTTTGTTTGAATCGGTCCATTTTTGACCATAGCCCCCATATAAACTCTACTTCCGAAAATAACTTAAATGCTCATAAATCTCTTATAAAAATCAATATCGAGTTGAAATTCGACAAAAGTAATCCACATAAATACATAAATCAGCGTAACGAATTTTATAATTATGGGTCCATATTTTATCATAGCCCCTATATAAAGTCCATTTCGGACAATCACTTAAAAGATTAGAAATCTCTTATAAAAATTACTATCAAGTTGAAGACATTTAACTGTAAATATTAAATCACCATATCGAATTTTATGATGATCGCTTCATATTTTCCCAATATCGTTCATATAAAGTCCATTTCCAAAATTTTTTGAATGCACAGAAATCTCTTAAAAATATAATTTTACTTTAACTTTATCACTATACAGCTTGCATATAGGGACCACTTCTGAAAAACACATTAACTTTTGTATATATCTGTATTTTGTGAAGGTCTGGTCATAATTGGCCACATACAGTTCCCATATAAAATCCATTTCCGAGAATAACTGGAAAACTCAAAAAAAAACTATAAAATATATCGTTATTCAGATATCATATTCACCATAGGACTCAAATACAGTAAAATATTTTATGAAGATCGTCCCATAATATAAACATCGTTATTCACACAAAATATTACACATATTTCTTTCAAGTACGCATAGATCACACTGCTGATATATACATAGGTGGTAGGTATATAAGATTCGGCACTGCCGAATTAAACTCTTACTTATTTACACTTGTTCTTACATATTTCTGCTTTTTTATTAAAATTGTTATTGCGTTGAGAGCAAAAAACAAAAACAAAAGAAGAAATTAAAAATATTATACAAAAAACGTTTAACACATCATTTAAATATGAAAAAAAATTACAAAACCTCCAAGAGAAAAAATATTTTTTTAAAAGAAATAAATAAACAAGCCAAGTGAGGTTAAGTTGAAGTTTTCCAATACCCTTCAGAGTTTAACACTAGAAACACCACACACGTCATTGACTAAACTAACAACAATGAAGCATGTAAACTTAACATAACTGCTCTCTCCCTCTATATTTTTATCACAAAACTAAATATGCAAGCTGTTTAGTATTTATTTTAATTTTGTAATTAATGATGATTAAAAATGCTAAATTTGGTATTTTTTAGGGTTTTTTTTATTTCTTAATATGTATTAATAAAACGTTAATAAAGAAAACCCACAACAATTTAAAAAAAAAATTTTGACATTCATTTGTTCAAATCATAAATAAAAATATATTAACTAACTCCTACTAAAAATATCACTGGTCTTTATGTAACTTATGTTTTATGTTTATTAATTATAAATTATTTATACATTTTGCTTTAATTTGTTTGCTACACTTTATTAATGAAAGTGAAAAAGTGAAAACTATTTGGGTTTAATATCGGATTCTTATGCCCATCAGATATGAAAGGCTTTATAATTTTTACTTATAACAGGTTTTGATGGCCTAAATATTTGAATATTAATATCTCTTCAATTTTAAATCATGTTAACTGTTTTAAACTCTATTCAGTTTAAGATGTTTAACACGTGATTTTGCAAAAGCATTAATTTATTTGGACATACTACACCGTGATTTGTTGAATATCTGTATCTAATTAATTAATGCTGTCAAATATAAAATATTACATAAAACCTACTTTAAATTTTATGAAATTTTTTTTTTCAAATTTAGTTATTTTATATTTTTAAGGAATCAGTAACATTACAAAGCAAACTGTTCAAGAATTTCCCAAAATTGCTCTACAAAGGTTTCCGTGGCATTCCTAGGAAATGTACCCAGGAATTCCCGGGAAATGTTTCACTAAAACAAGACTGTGATAATTCATAATATCATTCAAAAGGCCTCAGATATTTGATGGACTCTATATATATATCAGACGATAATCAAATTCACTCCAAAAAATGGCTGACAAAAAATGTTAAAAACGATCTCGGATACCAATAAAAACAAACAAATTTTTATAATAGCCTTTCTGAAATGTCTTAAACAATTATCTCATGTTAAAATTATCAACTTCCTTATGCTTCAACAGCTTCTGCTTCAAATATTTTCTTTATGTGGGAAGTTTTATTTGGATAAGACTCCTTATTATATGTATTATTACTCAGCCCATTAAAGCAATACCATATTTTCTTCATCATTATTTTGTATTTTTGTTTTAAATAAACGATTTGTCACATGAAAGTGATTTTGTTGCTAGAATATGCAATAAGTATTCTACCATCAAAGTCGCTTAGAGCCTGAACAGCTTTTTTAGTAATCAGTTGCTCAGATTCTGAATATATTTTCTAATAAACAATTGCTCAGATAAAGAACAACTTTTCTAGTAAACAGTTGCTCAGTTTTTCGAACAATTTTTTCTACCATAAAAGTTGCTATCAATATTGCTCTGAGTCTCCACAACTTTTTTTTATGAAAAAATTGTTCCCAGTTGCCCAGAAACTGAACAACTTTCTTAGAAAAAAATTGTCCAGAGACTGAACAATTTTTCTAGTAAAAAGTTGCCAAGTTTCTTATAAAAAAAAGTTGTTCAAAAATGAAGAACTTTTTTACAAAAAAAAATTTTCAGAAACTGAAGAACTTTCTTAGAAAAAAAGTTGCCCAGAAACAAAACAATTTTCTTAAAAAAAACTGAACACCTTTCTTAGTAAAAAATTTGTCTAGAAACTGAACAACTTTCTAAAATAAAGATGTCCAGAAAATAAACAACTTTCTTAGAAAAAAATGGTCCAGAAACTGAATTTCTTTCTTAGAAAAAATATTATCTGGAAATTGAAAAACTTTCTTAAAAAAAAGTTGTCCAGGAACTAAAAAACCTTATTAGAAGAAAAAGTTGTCCAGGAACTGAAATACTTTCTTAGAAAAAACATTGTCTGGAAACTGAACAACATTCTTAAAAAAAATTTGTTTAGAAACAGAACAACTTTCTGAGGAAAATTTTGTCTGGAAACTGAACAACTTTTTTATTAAAAAGTTAAGGATTGCAATAAATTTCTGTAGCAGGCTTAATTTATTTCAAAATTTATGGCTGGTTAATTAAATTTTATTTCAGACTTTATGTTTTTAGTAATGGCGTTTTCTTTTCTGGCAAAAATGTTACACGTGTTTCCCATTTCGCAGCTTTTTTATTTTTTTTGTGTTCTTTTCTGAATAAATGTCAACACTGCTAAAGTGTAGTGTGTTCTTTTCTATAAATGTCACACTATAAATTTAAAAAATAGTGCACCTTTCCAACTCTGTATTTTTAGAGGGGGAGAATCGCACGATAAAACAGCTGACATTTGCTTTGTTTATGAATGTGTATTTGTGTTAAGAAACAAAAAAAAAATATACAAAATGGAAAATATTACTACTTTTTTATGTGCTGAAAAAATTTTGGATGACTTGTTGGATTCATCTTCATCATCTGATGATGATGAAATATTTTATATGATTATGGAAGGAAATCCACAACCGCGAGTGAAAGGCTTTATAGAGAACGTAATTAATGAATACTCTGAAGTTGATGTATGTATGTCAAATTTCATAGGACAATATCTCCTACTTCTGATATATGTAATGTATGTTTATATACTTACATATATAATTTTTATAGTTTAAGAAAATTTTGCGTATTAGTCAGGAAGGCGGCATTGGTCTTTTTGAGAGATATTCATTGTCTATTTCAAGCGATCTTACCAGGGAGCTATCTGCTTCTTCTTTTTTAACAAAAAAAAAAAACAAATACAGCTGTACATGAAAAAAGTGTTACACTGTTGTGATTTTATGTTCTATTCTGACCATTAAAAATGCGACATCTTTAAAATGTTACATTTTATTTCAGAAAAGAAAACACCATTAGTTATTATTTATAAACATTGTGGCCACGGATTTTAGCACATTTCTTTAGTCATCACATTATTTTTATAAAACTTGTGGTTTAGTTTACATTTTTGCTAAGTTTAGCAAGAAAAACAAATTGTGTGGTTGCTGTTTTTTTTTTTACTTTTTTCTCTTTATAAATTACTTCAAAATATTTACCTTTTCTCTTGTGTGTTTGTAAAAATAAATCCTAGTTCCAAAGTTGTAGTAAGCACACGGAAAGTTGTTGGTGTTGTAGGAAATTTGTACTTTTGTGTCTTTTTTTCAAAGGAATTCTTTTGCTGATTTTGTTTCCGTGTTTTAGAAATGGTGTAATTTTTGAGACTTTTTAAGCATTAATATTAGTTTTTTTTATTTGCTTGCAGCTTTAACTTTTTGGTATTTCTAATAAATTTCTTGTTTCGTGAAAAAAAATTCTAGCACTAGAAAGATATTGATTTTTTTTTTAATAATTTTTATTATTTTTTTTTAATAAATTTCAAATAATTTTTATTATTTTTATAATATATATTTAATTTTTTTTAGTTATTGCTTAAACAAACACTTGTTTCAACACTTTTTATCGTTTAGTTTATGAGATTTTTTCAATTTAACGGCAAAATTTAAAATAAAATAAATTCAACAAAATCAAAACGAACGTACGTACGAAACGGAACGGTACAAGCGTTTTATGTTCTTTTATATATAGTACATATGTATATATGTACATATATATTTACTTTCAAGCGTTTGTAATTTCACAACACAACAATGAATGTCAACGTTAGGCGCACGACTAAACATTAGCTAGTTAAGCGGGCTAGCTAAGCTACTAAATCGCGCGTTAGTTAAACGATCGTCAACTGAGATGTTAGCGTCGTGGTGTATTGTGTTTGTATCGGTGTCGTTGTGACCGTCGTCGTTGTTGTTACAACAATCTTTCATAAGATTGAGAATGATGATGATGGTGATGTTGAAAACGAATTAAATTAAAACAACAGACTCCTAGATACACTCTTAAAGCGGGAAGTTGTCAACAACCAAACTTTAAACTACGGGTATTCTTTTAGTTAAATTAACGTACAATTTTTTCTCTATATACCTACATATGTACATACCTACATACATTCAAACAATAATTATAATATTTTTTTTTTTTTAATACGATCGACTGCCACTAATAACACCATCATCAGCAGCAGTAGCAGTAGTAAATAATGACGTTTGCACAGTGCCTCTTTAACAACTGCTAAATAGTGCAAGTTTAGATATTTTTGTAATTTTTGTTGTTGATAATGATCGTTTGTGTTTATGTCTACCGTCTGCTCACTGACGTTTGTTGCATTTATTGCTTTGAGTTTTTCTTGTTATTATTTGTACACAAGTAAAATTGCTGCTGTTTTGTGTTTTTGATACGAGTAAATTTATTTTTGTTTTACAAAAAAAAACCGGCCTTTTCAGATCAAAGCTTTGAGACTGAATGACTAGCGGACTCACTTGACAATTGTAGTTATTTGAGAATTGTGTTCTTTTTGTTGCTGTTGTTGTTTTTTATTTTTTATTTATTGTGGAATAGATTATTTATTTTTGCGCAAAATTTTAATGAGGTTCATTACCTATACCAAGAAATATCAGTTTTTGCATTTCGTTGCTCCATGAGTTTAAATATTAATATTAATTTCAACATCTTAAAAATGAATGGACAAGTAAAAGTTCCTTAAGTTATTAGTTTTAAATAGTCAAGAGGCAACTTTTTTAGATAAAAGATACTCAGAGTCTGAACGACTTATTTTTAGAAAAAACTAGCACAAAGTCTGATCAAGTCTGTATTGCTTTTCTAGAAAAAAGTTGCTCAGACAAGAACTGCTTGACAACTTTTAGAATAAAGTTGCGCAAAGTCTGTACAACTATAAGAAAAAAATTGCTTAAAGTCTATGCAACTTTTCTAGTAAAAAAGTGACCAGAGTGTAGACAACTTTTCTAGAAAAAAGTTGCTCAAAGTAAGGGAAACTTTACTAAAAAAAAACATTGCTCAGAGTCTGGACACCTTTTCTACTAAAAAGTTGCTCAGAGTCTGGACAACTTTTTTATTAAAAAGTTGCTCAGAGTTTGGACAACTTTTTTATTAAAAAGTCTAGACAACTTTTTTTTTAAAAAGTTGCTCAGAATCTGGACAATTTTTTTATTAAAAAGTCTGGACAACTTTTTTCTACTAAAAAGTTGCTCAGAGTCTGGACAACTTTTTTATTAAAAAGTTGCTCAGAGTCTGGACAACTTTTTTATTAAAAAGTTGCTCAGAGTTTGGAGAACTTTTTTATATTAAAAAGTCTAGACAACTTTTTTTAGTAAAAAGTTGCTCAGAATCTGGACAACTTTTTTTTAGTAAAAAGTTGCTCAGAGTCTGGAAAACTTTTTTATTAAAAAGTTGCTCATTGTCTAGACAACTTTTTTTTTAGTAAAAAGTTGCTCAGAGTCTGGACAACTTTTTTATTAAAAAGTTGCTCATTGTCTAGACAACTTTTTTTTTAGTAAAAAGTTGCTCAGAATCTGGACAACTTTTTTTTAGTAAAAAGTTGCTCAGAGTCTGGACAACTTTTTTATTAAAAAGTTGCTCAGAGTTTGGACAACTTTTTTATTAAAAAGTCTAGACAACTTTTTTTTAAAAAAGTTGCTCAGAATCTGGACAATTTTTTTATTTAAAAGTCTGGACAACTTTTTTCTACTAAAAAGTTGCTCAGAGTCTGGACAACTTTTTTATTAAAAAGTTGCTCAGAGTCTGGACAACTTTTTTATTAAAAAGTTTTTTTAGTAAAAAGTTGCTCAGAGTCTGGACAACTTTTTTATTAAAAAGTTGCTCATTGTCTAGACAACTTTTTTTTAGTAAAAAGTTGCTCAGAATCTGGACAACTTTTTTATTAAAAAGTCTGGACAACTTTTTTTTAGTAAAAAGTTGCTCAGAGTCTGGACAACTTTTTTTTATTAAAAAGTTGTTCAGAGTCAGGACAACTTTTCTAGTAAAATGTTGCTGAGCTATAATTCGTATCAAGTCAACAGAACTTCGCCTTAACTGCCCCTATTTAAACTATATACATTTTTTAAGCATCAATTTCAGTTATTTTTTTTTCTTATTAAACAAACTGTAGTTGAAATATTGAAAACATGTTCATGTTTTTCATCACAAAAGTTTTCCATAAACTCAACACATATCAGCAACAGTTTATAGTAAATTATCTGTAATTGTTGTTGTTTTTGTTGGTTTGTAAAAAGTAACAGAGGCGAAAACCAGTTTATTTGTTTAAATAATTAAGCGCACAGTAAATAAATTAAACACAGTAACAGGATTTTGTTTTAGAAGCTAAAACATTTCAAAATCATAAAAACAGGAATTATTTTTAAGGAAAATTACAGATTTTAATTGCGTAGCGTAGTTTTGCGGAAAAACAAGAATCGATGAATTTACACTAACAAAAATCTCCATTAGATTAAATTATTTTTAATCTAGTATAATAGGAAAATAACAAAGAGTTTATCGCGAATAATTAATAATCAGACATACATACATATTGCAAATAGAAAAAAGGAGGAAATGTTGTATTAATTATATTACTGCAAGTTCTATGGAAGTGGAATATTTTGTGTTTTTTTTAATTATTTTACATAAAAGATCAATGGCTTAGTATGTCATAAACCTTTAACAACTAAATACATATTAAATATTAATTTGCTTTATAATAATTGTAATGGAATTTTATGCAAGTATTTTTATTATTCCCAAGTAATATACTAAATAGTAAATGAATATTAACAATTTAGATTAAAAAGAAGTAGTAAATTAATACTACTAAATAATTATTTACATCCTTATTCAAAAACGATTATTAAATTTAACAAACGTTTAGTATGACAGATTTGCATATAAAATTTGCCTTAATAAACGTTTGTTAAATTTAATAATCGTTTCTGAATAAGGAGGTTAATCATCAAAAGCTGTAAGGTTAATTGTGGTTTATTATTCGAAATTTTCCTATTAATTAAAAAGTTTCCATTATTTTTTATTCAAACTAACTATTCTAATATAACTTTTTAACTAATATTTTTGTCGAAGGTGTAGGAAATCATACTATTTGCACAGATGATCAGACAGTCAGTCATTTATATTCGTTATTTAAATCTAAACAGCGAGTTGGTTACTTTTTTCATGTAGCATTCATTAGTCAAGTAGAAGATTGAGCTCTGAGCATGATATAACTAACGAAAATCCCTCATCCATCCATTCATCATATGAGTGCAAAATAAAATAATAATAATAATAATAATGAATAAATAGTATACGAATTAGTTTAGCAAAATATAACTAAACATACATAAAAATATTCATGCATACACTGTTGTATGAATGTGCGAAACAACTTTCTAGCTTTTAGTAGACAAATATCTATGTATCTATGAATATAAAGGGTGTCCCAACTAGAACGCAATTTTTAAATTTTAAATAAAACACAGATATTTAAAAAAAAATCGTGAAACTTTATTATATCGTAAAGTAGACAGAATGAGGTTATGTATGGAGCAAGATATCGTGCAGATGGCTGCCGCGGCTTTGCTGGCACATACGCGATCTTTTATTGAAATTTTCAATGACCTTTTTGCATAAATGCTGCGGTATTTCATTAATGCAGCGTTCAATTTCCTCTTTTAAGGCTTTAGTCGTCGTCGGCTTATCCGCGTAAACCATCGACTTCAAAAAACCCCAAAGAAAAAAATCTAAAATCACGATCTAGGCGGCCAATTCTGGTCTCCAAAACGCGAAATAACACGACCGGGAAATGACTTATGCATTTTCTCTGGCTGTATGACATTTGGCGCCGTCTTGTTGAAACCACATGCCCTCCACATTCATTTCTTCAATTCTAAGCAAGAAAAATCTGGTTATCCTTTCACGATACCGAACACCATTGACACCATTGCGTTCTAGTTGGGACACCCTTTATATATATCTGTTTGTAGTAAATATTGTAAATGTTGCCTGTAGTGTGCAGATTTAATACATCCCCAACACGTTACTGAACATCATCAGTATCATGTGAATGAAAATCTTTAAATAAAACTACAATGAAATCTAAACAATCTGCTAAAATTTATCTATGTGGAATTCAACCGAGAGCTCTGCTTTGCTCTGCTGTCGCCTGATCTTGGTTTGAATGAAAAAAATTTCAAAAAAAAAAAACCAAAAACATTTTGAGTAAATATTTAAATTTATTTTCTTTGTCTTCTTGGATTTTGGTGTCTTTATTTTTAATAATCAATTAAATTTGTTAGTTGTTTATCTGTCTAGTTTAAAATAATGTGCGTGTGTGTCTGTATCTTTTGTAATTTTGCTTCAAATTTTTTTTTTTTTTTTATAATTTATTTTAGAAATTCTCTAGTGTTTTTGTTTTGGCTTTCATTATGGCCTATTTTTAAGTCGTTTTTGATTTCATGTAGTTGTTATTTTTGTTTTGAATTTAATTTAAATTAAGCTGAGTTTAACTTTATTTATTTAATGAGTGATTTCTATAAAATTCCTAATGATTGTATAAAACTTGTTTTTTTTTTTAAGAGAAGTAACACTCAGGCAATTAATATGCCTATATATTCTTGCGTTACTTTCTTTTGAAAGGGGATAGTTGAAATTATAAATATTAGTTATGATAGAAGAAAACTAATAATAATCAGAAACTGATGTTGTTTGAGTGGCAGCGGCTGAGAATCGAACCAGGTCAACAAATACCAACTCATGCTTAATGATCAAATGCGCTAACCAATTAAGCTACATCACCCTCTTCTCATCAAATGAGAGTCTAAACTTCTAAATTTCTTACGCCACGTATTCTGAACAACATTTTACTAGAAAAGTTTACTTTTTACTAGAAAAGTTGAGTTTTTACTAGAAAAGTTGATCAGATTGTGAACAACTTTTTACTAGAAAAGTTCACTTTTTACTAGAAAAGTTGATGTGATTCATAACAACTTTTTACTAGAAAAGTTTATCAGAGTCCGAACAACTTTTTATTAGAAAAGTTTATCAGATTCTGAACAACTTTTTGCTAGAAAAGTTAATCAGATTGTGAACAATTTTGTACTAGAAAAGTTGATCTGATTCTGATTGATTGATATTGATTTACAATATTTCAAATTGAAATAACTTTAAAATATTTTTCAAAATCATAATTTATGTTAATTATATAAATTCCAATAAAAAAAAACACAAAATCAAAAAACAAAACTTTCTAATTACAGTTTGGTTTTCTAAGCTTTTACTTTTACTTTTTGACCTTCTGCCCTTTTGTTCAACCGAAAATTCTGCATACTATATAATATTTCAACAGCTTCCAATACCAAAGTATTACAACAACTATACAAAACACAATACATATGTAACAAAAAGAAATAAAATCAATAAAATCGAAAAGAATCTTATATTTTAGTTTTGCAAAAAAAACACAAAAAAAAATGAACACTATAAACAATCTAATCGATTTTTGGTCAAGAAAGACATACACAAAACACATTAAAAGATAAAATGACACACATTAGAAAGATATTGACTTCATCTAACTAATGAAGACAAGAAAAAAAGCTTGAAAATACAAAAGAAACTCATGCAGTACGAGCAATAAAGTTAAGCAATAAATCCAGTTGTAAAAAAAGGAGTCTGTTGATTCACGAATGTAAAAATACAGCGAAAATGAAAAAAATGCAGCACAGAAAACGTTTCTTAACCATTTTCCATTTTCTGTGTTACAGCAAAAACGTGGCCAACAAAAAATCAAAAATTTGACCACAATAACAAAAAAAAAACTATATTTGCACCACCACTCACAATTATTGGGCATCGTTTACACTAGCCATAGTTAATATAAAATAAGAGTAACACAAAAAGAATAATAATAAAAGTAATAATACAAATATATAATCATATTTTGACAGCTAAAGAACTGTCAACAAATTAATTAAAGTTGTTTTACTTAGTTATGCCGTCAGAATCCTGAGAAAAGTGAGAGCAATGGAGACCCAGTGAGAGATGGTGAGGGTAAGAAAAGAAAGGCTTTTTTTTTTAAAGAGCAAAAGTAAAAAATACAATGCGCGCGCTATCTTAAACCGGGTCATAGTATACTCTTGCTCAATATTTGCCAACACTCATATAATAACTACAGTGGTGTTTATATTGGTAGCAATACCACATTTAAGAATATATTAATTAGGATTAGTATTCATGGCAGTAAATCTCATTATATTTAAGTTTTAAGGAAATTATTAATAAAATGTATCCAGTTTACTCGGTAGTTTACCAAAAAATATTTAGATTTTTTTCAGAATATGTTGACAATGTTCTTTTGGTTTCGAATTTCAGCAAATTGATTTCAATACGGTTTACAATATTTAGTTATACCATCAATTTTAAATAAAAAATTTTTAGTGAAAAGTTGGTCAGAGTCTGATGAACTTTTCTAGGGAAAAGTTGCTTAGAGTCTGATGAACTTTTCTAGGGAAAATTTGATGAACTTTGCTAGTAAAAAGTTACTTAGAATCTGATAAACTTTTCTATTGAAAAGTTGCTTAGAATCTGATGAAGTTTTCTAGTGAAAAATTGCACAGAGTCTGATGAAGTTTTCTAGTGAAAAGTTGCTCAGAATTTGATGAACTTTTCTAGTGAAATCTAATAAACTTTTCTAGCAAAAATTTGTTGAGAATTTGATGAACTTTTCTAGTAAAAAGTTACTTAGAATCTGATAAACTTTTCTATTGAAAAGTTGCTCAGAATCTGATGAACTTTTCTAGTGAAAAGTTGCTCAGAGTCTAATGAACTTTTCTAGTGAAAAGTTGCTCAGAGTCTAATAATAGAATTTTAGAAGTGTCTGACAAAATTTTCTAGTTTAAAGTTGCTAAGAAATTGATGAACTTTTCTTGTGAAATTTCTAGTAAAAAATTGGTCAAAATCTAATAAACTTTTCTAGCGAAAATTTGCTGAGAATTTGATGAATTTTTCTAGTGAAAAGTTGCTAAGAATTTCATAAACTTTTTATTGAAAAATTGCTTTGAGTATCGGATAAACTTTTTTCTAAATCCTTGCATTTCCTTAGCATCGGATGAAATTTTCTATTTTGACCCATATTTCTAGAACTATTTTTCTATTCCATTACAAGAATTCCTTACAGCTTGATAAAATTTTAAAATAAAAAGTTGCGCAGATTTTAATCAAAATGCTTTATATATATGTTTATTAAGATCAAATTCTCGAATAAAAATTTGCTCTGATTTTGATGTGATTTCAAATAAAAATTTATTGGAATTGCCTCTTAATATTTTCAATGAGACTTTGCGTAAAATCTAATTCAATTTTCCATTTTAAAATTAATTAAATATTTTCTTACATTCGGAATCTGGTTTAAGATTTTTAAACAAAAATTGATCTGATAAAAATCTTAGAGAAATGAATTTCAGACATATTTATAATATCAGGCAACAATATCCTTAAAGTTGAACACATATTTTTACATGCTTTGAAAGTACATGTGCTTCTTGTCTAGCCACCACTGCTCAGAGTCTATATTGTTTTTGCTTTTTGTATAATTATGTCATATTTTTCACAAGTATGTAAGTGGAAAAAACTAATAACACCTTTATACAATAATGAAAGTAATAAAAGAACGAATGCAAAACGAAAAAACTTAATTCTTTACAAAATGCAAGAATTAGCAAGAATTTGTTTGTAACTAAACTTAAGCGAAATACCAAAGGAAATAGGGTATTTAATTACGAGTAGAGATGAAAAGTAAACAAAGACAAGGTTTAAAGCATGTAATTATGGGGCATTAAAAAACATTTTCCAAAGGAATTTCGGTTTGCGAAATGGAACAAACTAAAGTTATTAAAATCAAGATATTGTAATATTAAATACAGTCAATCAGTCAGTCAGTCAGCCAGACAATGCCTTTAAATATTTTAACCACATGACAACCAACTTAAACTTTTATTTATTTAATTTTTTTATTTTTTATTTATTTTATTTTTTATTTGATAACGACGACGCCACGACGGGGTTGTTGCTCCATATTTTGTTTTTGTATTAAATTGTTATTAAATCCCCCCCCCAAAATACCCAGTTGGCTAGAGAACTTTACACTTTTTTCCACTTTCAATAAAGCGATATTTATTATATTTATTTATTTATTTATTTATTGGTTGAGACTTGTTTTTATTTATTACTCGCACTCGTACTCTTAAATACTTTCGTTTTGATTTGGAATTTTATTTAAAAATATTTTTCATATAAATTCTTAAGAAAGAGGAATAACAGTTTTGTTAACTTAACGTACATTTGATTTTTGTTTTAGCTAAAGGTGTATTTCATTATGATTTTTCTGTATTCAGCAATAAAACTTTTTATCAAAAAAATATATAATATTTCAGCACTTCTTCCACTTTTTGTGGCGAAAAAAACCAACACTTTTTCATAAAATAAATAGGTATAAATAAAACAAACGACGAGGTCTAAAAAAAAGCACTTTTAGTTGGTTTTCCAAAATATTTATTTGTTTGGTAGTTTTGTGTTTTAAGTATGTTATATTTTTTTGTAAAAAAAAATAATTAATTTTTTTAAGGTAAATTGATTTAAACCACGGTTGTATGTTTTAATTTTTAGGAAATAATTTTTGCTTTATTTTTGTATGCCAAAACTTTTTTTGTTAATTTGGTTGTTTCTTTTTCAGCATGTAAGTTTTTTGTTGTTTTTGTTATTATTATTATTATTTTTTCTTGTTGTTTTGGCGAATTATTGTAGAAATATATTAAATATTTTTGTTGGCCAGACACAACCCAAAGCAAAAATCAAACTAAAGTTAGCTATCTAAAGCAAGAGAATATGAACCCAATGTATGTAAAGATACATCCATAGAAAATAACAACAAAAACAATAAAAACAACATTCAACGAAGAAAAAGCACACGAAACGAAAAATAATCATTCACATTCACCAATATTGTGTTGAACGTACTACAACAGTGTACTGCGGCGGCACTAAACTAAAAACATCAAAAAATAAAACAATCTCTCAAAGTTTAACCACGTATCCCAAATTTCTGTATTTGCTGTTTTCTATATTTCTTTCATTTTACACTGTCCATCTCAGTCAAACCATACTCCCATTATTTTTTATTTACTTTTTTAGTTTTTGGTTGTTTTTTTTTTTTTTTTTTCTTTTTTTGGCTGAACATTAAAACCTCATAAATACGAAAAACGTGTTGTGTAGAAATGTATCTGAAAGATAAAAATACCGAAAGCATTTAACAGCTCTCTTTGGTTTTGGGTTTTTTTGTTGCAAAATACCACCACCACCATGAACAACAGCAACTGCAACAACAACAATAAATACAAACACAAACTATCTTAAGCTTTTGTAAACGATAAAAACAAATTAGCGTTTTCTTGAAACTTTGTAAATGAAATGAAAACAAAATTTTAAATATTTTGTGTAAAACAATGGAATGTATTGTTAAATGTACTATAGGGTGTTTTTTACTTATTATGCCCACCACCAAAAAGATGGGTGGTATATTAAGTTTGTCATTCTGTTTGTAACACATTGGTCGTAGATCCAAAAATTCTATCACCCTTATCATGAATAAAAATTCCCCATGAAATTTGTTCCCTTTTCACATTTTTCCTATTAAAATTCAATGTTAAAAAAATAAAAGGGAACAAATTTCATGTGGAATTTTTATTCACGATAGGGGTGTATATATTCTGGGTCCTTATAAGGTTCTAAACATACGGTCACACTTGGCAAATATTTGAACTCGTTTATTTATTTATTTAAAAAAAAAGCTTTTCTTATTTAGGCCAAAGCACAACAAATATTTAATTTTAATTTATTTGATGCTGTTTGCTCTTGCAAATCTCTTGTAAGAGTAAACAACGTCAAACAAATTTGTGCTAAAACAAGTGGTTACGCTTTTTTGAGTAAACATTTGCCAAGTGTGACCGTACTTTAAGACGATGGAACCAACTTCGTCCGTCTGTTAAAGGTACGATAGAACTTCGTAAAAAAGACATAGAACAATGGGCAAAATCGGTTCAGTAGGGACCGAGTTGTAGGCCAAAGTTTCAGACAACTTCGATAGTTTTCAGATATTTTTTTGGATTTTCTTCAAATATAATGCAGATAATTAATTAAGGTTTTTAAACAATAATAGAACTTTTCTTAACATTGCCTATAATATAACTTTTATACCCGATATAACAAACGACCAAATTTTAAACATTGATATTATATTTTAGGATATCAAGAATGTCCCAAAACAACGTCGATCTCTAATAGAAATTGAGCTTTCGTATTGATTTCTCGACAAAAGGAAAAACAAACAAGATTTTAGTTAATTGAATTGCTTTCAAAATCAAAAATCATAGAATTGCAAAAAAGGCTTTATAATGTTGGGCTGCTACCAGATGAAGCATTTGCGCTCCAGGAAGAAAGTTATCAAAGAATAGAATAACAATTTCAATTTGCGGTAATGCATTACAAATAAAGGAAGTTAAAACATTTCTACTTGGAAAGGAAAGAAACAAAGCTCGGTCGCCTAGGTTCTATACGAAGTGAAACTGAAATCGTTTTCAATTCCACATAGACAATTTGACGGCGTTGTAGAAAACGTGTGAAACTTTTGTTCTACGATGAACCAAACTGGATTATATATGTATATTTTATTATATTTTACTTTTCAAATTATTTTTACTATAATTAGAGCACAAACTTAATGAAAATTTTACTTCCACTTCATTTTACAAATTTATAACCCAGGTGGTTATCTGTTTCATTCAAATAAATCATATTTTGAATAACTTATAGAAGCCATAAAAGACTTTATGACTTATGATATGCTTATAAATATATTAAAAATAAATTACGATATAACGAAATTTTTATAATTTAACGAAAAGACTTGACAATTATCGTTCGTTATATGTTTAAATATGAACATAGTTTAAATAGAATTCTGTATATATAAGAATATTATTGCCGTTTATTATCACGATTATCTATAACATTCTTATTTATGAAGTACCTACTATATCTGGTTAGTTGCGCAAATTTAACCTTCAGAAAAATATATATGTGGTCTTATATTCATGCATCCTCCGATTGTATTTGTAAATTAAGCAGATTTATTATTTTAAGAATGTATTGAATTTAAGGAAGGGTTAACTTTTATAGTTTTTGAAATCCTGATTATCTAAACTTAAGGCTTGCATTTTCGGATTTTGCTTTAAAATTATTTAATGTGAAATAATAATTAAAAAGCCGCCCTTGTTTGACAATTCAACCAACAATCTCTCTTCGTGGTAACCATGTTTTAGATGCATAGTTAAAATATAGATATCAGTTCCAAAATTTTCTTGATCATATACATATTTATATATTTCATTTGGAATACCAATTTTTGATGCAGCAATATTTTTAAATGCTACCAAATGATACGGTCTAAAATGTATCAAAGAAAAGTACAATTGAAAAAGATTTCCAACCCTGCCCTATGCTCTTGTGCTCCTTTATTTTTACAACAATTTACTCTTAAACCTTCTAAACACGTTTCTAAACTCTTTCTAGTGTCATCGTAATTATGTTTGACCCTACATTTCAGTGTTGCCATTTTGACGCTTTTCGGGTATTGGTGTCGTTACCCTTTTAGTTTTTTCAAATACCCTTTTTTAAAAAAGGGTATTTTTTGCCGCTTTTTCAATTTTTTTGGTGCAGTTTTGGAAGAAGCCCAAAAAGTAAATCTAGCTTTCGAGTCAGCCAATGCCGACCATGTCAAGCTTTACAGCGATTTGTATTACCTGATTAAAAGTATTACAAACTTTGATTATCTAGAAGGTAATTTAGATGAAAGCGTTAACGAATTTTGTTAACTTGGCTATCATTTCGAAAAGTCTTGCAGAGATTATAAAATAATTGAACAATTTAATGGAATTTACAAAATATCATGTACTCGAACTAAGACGTAGACTTCCTTCAATTTTTAAAAATAGCGAAGCGGATATTATTGATTTCATACAAAACTTCATTGATGATTCGTCTGTAATAAATAAAATATAAATTTTCCTAAAGAATCTAACGTTGCAAAAATGGAAAAATATTGAAAGAACTGATGAATTTTAGATTGAAGTCTACAATTTTTAAAATTATTTGGGAGAAAATCCTTTTCATGAACTAGCTGACTTTGTTATTCGTATACTTTCTTTTCCTTACTCAAATGCCGAAGTCGAAAGAACGTTTAGTTTTAAACTCAGCCAAAAGTTTGTTGTTGCAATTACAAATTACCTTCAAGTGTTTACTTAAAAATAAATTCAAATCAAACTTATAAAAGGTCTGAATATTTCATTAAATCTGTTTTGTGAAAATTAAATTGTTTTTCTATAAAACTTTATATTTTGTTTTTTATGAATTGTTATTTTATTTTAATATTTTTTTTACTCCTGGTAACTGAATTGATACTAAAATTAATTATTTATGAATATGTATTTTTATTCGACCTTTATTATTTATTTTATTACTAATTTTCCAAGCTTAAGGTCTTTCTTTTAAATATAAAAACTTTTTAACTTTATTTAAAACCAATATTTCGGCACTTCCTTGAGTGCCTTCGTCAGGGTTTTTTTCTTCCTAATTTTACAAATTTTTAACAAATTATAACAAATTAAATAATAACTGACAAATTAAAAAATTTTAAAATTCAAAAAACAAAGAAATATTTTTCAAATGAAAATTGATCTATGTATATGTAAATAAATTATTTTTTTAACTTCCGTTTCTATTTGACGAAGGCACTCAAGGAAGTGCCGAAATATTGGTTTTAAATAAAGTTAAAAAGTTTTTATATTTAAAAGAAAGACCTTAAGCTTGGAAAATTAGTAATAAAATTAATTATTTATTTAAAAATTTTAACATGCTTTTTGATATTCTAAGTTTTTTTTTTATCCTTTGTTTTATTGCCAATTTTAATCTTTTTTTTAGGTGTTATTTGCAAAGCAAAACAACACGATACCTAAATTTTTGTTAAATTTTTTTTGTCGCTTTTTACCCTTTTTTTGTAATTTGTTCCCCTTTTTACCTGTTTTTACTATACACTTGACGCTTTTCTTTATTTCTAAAATGGCAACACTGCTTCATTTATTCATACCTATAAACGCAAGTGAGTATCTTTCTAAATGCCACCCCCTCTCAGGTAAGTATTTACACTGGTACGTGAGACAATTTAGATAAAAGTTAAATTTGCTCTTTATAAATGAGAGTTATTTCTTTATTTACAAATTCGTCTACACTTGTAGTTTGTGTACATACTCGCATATACAATTGTACACATTCAATATCCCTTGTCTATTATGTCATCAAGTTGTCATATGTACTAAACAGCCACGATAAAATTCTTCTCTAATCTTTTAGCTATTTTACAATCTTTACATTTTACTATTTTTTTTTTTTTTTTGGTTTGTTTGTTGCTGTTTTTGGTTTTGTTTGTTGCAACATACTTGTATTAATAAATTCATGACCCAACCACTCGGTACTCACTTGCATTCATACATTTGTACTCGCTGCAGCACGCACTCACTGGCTCACTCAGTTGTAGTGTATGTCAACACCCTACTCTATGTTTGAGGTTTGTGTGGGTTGCATCAGGGTAAAATAAAACAAAAATACTATAGTAGGTACAATTTCAGTTTTGTCGAGTACAATTGAAAATGGTTATATTCCTAGTTAATCGTTTGATTTCTTAGACGTTCTATTTGATCGTCCTAATTCCAGCCAATTACAATAATATTGGAAACTAAGTAATTTTTCTATCGTAGCAGTTCCACTGAAAGCATACCTTTGTTTCTATTGTCTTTGATTTATATTTTAATCACGAAAATAAAAAATCTATTCAGAATTATTAATTCGACTAATGTCGTTCTTAATATATCTTGGATAAGTGTAAATTTACGGTCACATTTGGCAAATATTTGCTGAAAAAGATCTAACCAATAAAAACACATATATTTGAACTGGCGTATTTATTTAAAAAGAACTTTTCTTATTTAGGCCAAAGCACAACAAATATTTCGTTTTAATTTATTTGATGATCTTTGATCTTGCAAAACTCTTGTAAGAGTAAACAAGGTCAAATAAATTTGTGCTAAAACAAATGGTTACGCTTTTTTGAGTAAATATTTATCAAATGTTACCATATCTTAAGATTTTATTTGCAATCTGCAGCATAAATTCCGTTATATCTAGTTATTCAAGGAGTTTGGGCAGCACGTTGAGCAGCCAGTTTAAGATCATTACCCAAATTGTTAAGAGATTAATCGAGATTTTCTAGTATTCTTAGCGGTATGTTTTCAGAACAATGTGTAGAGAGGTATTTTCTATATTTAACCCAATTTATTCTTGTGCCTGTCATCGCTAAATTACCAGTCGGGGATACACTATATCGGGGGCTCGATATAGTAACCATTGTGGGTGAGTGATCTGACAACAATTCTAACGAAGATTCGACGTGAACTACATCTCTCGGGATATTTTTTATTACTCCAAAATCAATAAGATCTGGTATCTTCTGTTGATCAGTAGGCCAGTTAGTAGGTTTACCGCTTGAAATTACATTCAATTCCATATTAGAAATTGTATTGAATAAAACACGACCTTTCGGAGGAGTAATCAGTCTTGATCCCCAGAATGTGTGCTTAGCGTTATATTCGCTAGCTGCCAGAAAATAGAGGCCTAGTGATTTAATACAAATTGTTGTATTGACTTTCCGTTATTTGCAATCTAGGGGGTGAATATATAGACGAAATCACTATTTTTCGATAACAATCTTCGATACAGATCGTTGAGTTAGTAGTGTTTAATTCGAGTTTTTATTACATGCTCTGCCTCTGGGGTCCTTAGTATTATACATGATATAACCGTTTATGCGAAATAAACTTCCAGATGTCAAATGTGTTTCCGAAATCAGCATCACATCGATTTGGTGATTTTTTTTAGGAAATATTCAAGTTCGTTTTTATGTTGGCGTTTGTGCCGTTTGCGTTCGAGAAACATATTTTCAAACAGTTTATTTATGATTATGTGCTAAAGCTTGTCATGCAATGATTTCTCAATCGTATGTTCTTTGACAATTGTTTCAAACTCAAGCTTTTTTTTAACAGAACATCACAATCTTACAATTTTAAGCAAAGCTCACAGAAAGTACATTTGTGCCATATCGTTGGTACATTTTTGTAATCTTTATTTTGCATCCCTGTTATGCATGTGCGTTAAGCTGCTTGAAATAGTAGTATCTGGTATCTGGTATCTGATATTCGTATCTTTTGGCAGCCATGTGCTCATTTTAAGTTTTGTTTTGGCTGATGTTTTTCCCCTGGCAAGTGTGTGTGCTTGCTTATTTCGGTTGTTGTTGTTGTTGTTTTTGTTAGCTTGTTTGTATCTACATATTTGTTTTTGGTTATTAAAGGAAATCCAATCATTTCTTTTAACATGTTGTTCTTGTTGTTTGTGGTCAGTTTTTGTTTTAGCTTCTCCGCTTTGTTTTCCTTTCTCAGTTACAGTGTGTGTATTTGTGTATGCAAAAGCTAATGAAAGGACCCTCTGTTTGTATTGTTTTAATTTGTTTAATACCGGAAGTTAAAATTACGCTGAGTGGTAGTATGCAGGAACAGGAGCAGGATTTTGTTGTTTGTGCTAAGTGGTGTGGGAGCATATGTATTCTGTTCATTAAATTACTATATACGAGTATGTATGTATGTATGTATACATCGTTGGTCTCATGTAGAAAGGCCGTAACTCGCTATTTTTCTTCGAAATTTGTTTTTTTTGCGATTCCAATGCATTTAACGCAAATACACCTCCTCACAAAAATTGATTGCAATAGTGTAAAAAATAACGCTTTTATAAGCAGTTGCACAAAAAAAGTTACATGTTGAATAATACAGTTTCTATTATGTTTTTACCTTTTTTCAAATATGCGAGTTAGGGCCTTTCTACATGAGACCATCGATATATGCTTGTTTGTTTTAAACCTATTTGTAGAGGCAAAAAAGTTCTATTCTTTGCCTTAAAAAACGGCTGGCAATTTAATGTATGGCTTTTTTACATAGTATGTATGTATTTTTTAAAACATAAGTTTCAAATTATAGTTTATTTAAAGAAAAAATATAAAACTTTTTTTATACTCTAACTAAAGCGAAGTTACTAAATAAACAGGTGAAAATCAGAGTGTATCAGTACGAGTAAAACTTTACTATTAAACAATTATGGCAAGAATCATTTAGTATCTAAGTGCATATAGAAAATGTTTGTATTTATATTCCTATAAAGTAAATATTGCATAGATTAACCAGCTTATATAATTTATATGGCTTAATAACATTAAAATTGCAATTAAACGCGCTCTAAAGTGTGCCAATAGGTTTAACTTTTATTACATTGGAACAATGTTAATAATGGTGCACCATACGCATGATGGTTGAAAAACGTATTAACCTTCGAGATTTAAATTTTTAATGTCATATTATATGTAATACATAGTAACAATCTGTAAGTAGGTGTGAGTGTACTTGTACTTGTTGGAATTCAATTGAAATTCTCTGTGCATTTTTAAAGGTTTAACAACAGTTTAATAAAATGTGTCTAAAATTTTCAAAAACAAACTAACAATTATGTATGTATTGTAGTTCGAGGGTTAATGGACTCTTTGCCAAACAGTTACACTACACACAACTCTATAATTCTACAAATGGCTTAAAATTGTTTAAAAGATTTTAATATTCTTAATATGATACAATTAAATACCAAAAAAAAAAGTACGATTTATACATATTAGATGAAACCATTTCAATTTTTTCTAAATTAAATTTCAAGCAGCAAAAATTGTTTTTAAGAGATGAATTGAGAAACCTGCACCGAACCGTCGTATTTTATTTGCTATAAATTATTCAATTCTTAAAATTTTTCTGTTACTGTTCTAATGCTTAAAAAGTCCCTTGTTTTAAGGAGACCTGTTCAATAATGATAAAAATGGATCATTTTTTTTTTTTGGCATTTTATAGTCTTTATATCGTAAAAAAAATTTAGTTACTGAATGGATGTGTAGTATTATTCATACGAGTAACTGAGCATTTCAATTCAGTCTCAATACATAGCGTAGGATTGTTATATCTAAACGGCTGAGATACGATTTTAAATGGGTGTAATCTAGGAGTATTCGAGTATTCTTAGAAGAGAGGATAGAGGCAGTAGTAATTGTGAGCATGCAATTTGAATCTTCCTATATTCAAAGTCACACGAATGAATAACATCTTACTGAAGAACATGTATTACATTAAAAATTACAGGTTTCGTGAACAAGCAGACCCCATTCCATGATAGTATCAAAATAACAGTAAATTCCAAACCACACTGCGGCGATGCTCCTGCGAGTCAATAGAATTGGGTAGCCTACTGTCACCGTTTAGCACCTCAGCCCTGTTCTGTACGAAGTAGGGTAGCTTCAAAATATACCTCGAAACCCATCCATGAGAGTTATATTCCATTTTAGGTCGAAGATGTAGTAAAGTATTTCCTACACGCAGAGGATAAACATGTGGTTGTGGTAAACATAATGTAAGAGCAACATAATATGATTTGATTTATGATTGCAGTCAAAACATATTATGATGAACATAAGTGCCATGAAATATCATATTATGCTCAATTATCATCGTAATATTTCATCATAATATTTTCTTCTTAATCATAATTTGATATTATAACATCATATTATAACCTAATATAATCATAAAATTGTCATCCATGATCATATTATAGTTTAAAGTAATTAAAATGTGATTTAAAGTTATCGTATTATGATCACTGATTATTATATTATTACGTTGTATACAACGTTTTAAAAAACCGAGGCCTTTGACACTTTATAAATGTATTTAGTTTAGCGGCAATTACACTAAAATCTCATGCCTAGAACATCAAGGGCTTCTATTACTACCATAGTATTAACACCGCCCACAAAAACAAATGAAGCAATATGATCTGACATGTGTTTATGTGTTAACATAAAACATTGAGTCTTATGTGCGTTAAAAGCGCTCTATATGTACAACTCCATTCAGAGACTATTAAAAGATGTAGGTTCTCTAACAGGTTTGATCCTATCGTTGAATAAATATGAAGAACAAATGTTGCTACACGAAGAGAAAAATATTTACCACAACTATTTTAACATTTTTAAAAGAGTTTTTAATATATTATGGTCACTGTAATTATTTATATGATTTCTGCAACCATAATATGGTTAAGTTTATCAATCACATGATTATAGCAATCATATATATGATAATAACAATTATGTAATGTTTATGGTGATCAGTTTTATGATTAAAGATTATACCATATTATGTTGTTCTTTATCATAATCAAAGAACAATAAATTATAATAAATGGATTCGTCATAAACATGATTGCAACAAATATATACATAGTTACTACAATCGTATATATGATGGCAGTAATCATCTAATTCGTAACTTAACCATATTATAGGTACCGCAATCATATAAATAATTATAGTGACCATAACGTAGAAGTTCATTTAGAAAGATAAGCAATAAAGTAGGAGAAAGAACGAAACTTTACGGCACCCCTGTTTCAACCTTGAACTCGTCTGATGAGATTCCATCTATAACAACTCTAATAGTGCGATATCTTAGGAAGATCGATCTGAATCGGGAGAAGTTAACATCGACAACAAAAGCAATGAGTATCGATAAAAGAGCACCAAGCCAGACTCTGTCGAACGCCTTGGAAATATCTAGAGAATGTTATTGAGAGAGAGCATTTTTTAAACAATTGCGACTTCAACAAATCCCATCAAGTCACTGTCTATTCATAGAATTGTAATATAAAACTAAACATTAAAATAGAGTATAATATTCATCCATAAAATTGAAATGATTTCCTTGCCAAGAATCCAATACATACAAAAAACATTTTTATATACATATGTGTATTAGTATTATTTTCTCAGCAGTAAAAATATGCATTAAAGAGGCCTATCTAAAGGCCTTATATTGCAGACACAAGAACAACCAGCCACTGTGCAAAATTTTTACAATTTTACAAGGCCTTGCATTGCTAGTTAAGGCCTTGCCTACTCGCCACTGATAGAAAACCTACTTAAGAAGGGCTATTTCAATGTGTTACATTGAAGACCTGTAAGCAGATCTGAGGCACTCCTGTTAAAATGCCTGAAAATGAAATCCGAATTGAAGGTCGGTTAAATCAAATAAGAAGTCTATTTATTCTTAATAAATTCCGCTTTTTAATGGTTATTTGTTAGTAACTTTATTTTTGGAAAGACTGTTTTTGGCAGCTTAGCTTAGTTTTCTTGTAATGCTAGAAACACAACTGGGACGAACGACGAATTTTTGGTTGCGAATATTCGTCTCTAAAAATAAAAAACGTTTGTGTATATGAAAATACACACAATAACGGTGGCGGCTGAATTCGTCATATGCGGTGAACTCTGAAATATAGTCTATTTCTATTTCTTATGCCAGCGACGAACAAACAATACGGGGTGACCATGTTTTGTTTTAGTTTTTAATGATTTAGTAAATAATATTAATTTCTATTGTTTTATTGTTTAGTTTATATAATTTTAAACAATATACAAAATAGTTAACTATAAAAATTCTTTATTTTTGTCGTTATTGTGCTTCATACGACGTATTTACACAAACGAACAATGCTTGCAGATTATTAAATTTTATTATTTTTTTTTATCGAAAAATTGTGTTTAGCGACTAAGCTTATTTCTGATTGAATGGATATGCAAACAAGCAAAATTGTCGTATTTAGTGTGAAGAGCAGCCAAAAACACTGAACAAGAATTGTCAATACTTTCCAAAAAAAAAGCACTGTTTGGTGTGGATTATGGGCCGGTCGTATCATTGGTCGTACTTATTTAAAAACGATGAAGACAGGAACGTTACTGTCGTTGCCATTTTGACGCTTTTCGGTAATTTTTTGGTGCTTTTTTGCTTTTCAAATACCAAATTTTCAAATATTTTATTAAATACCCGTTTTGGAAAAGCGAGTATTTATAGCGCTTTTTACAATTTTTCACAGTGTTTTTTAGTGCTTTTTAAGAAATCAAAATTGTTGGTACTGAAACATTTTATGTACTACTATTATTTAAACACGCCTGATACTTTTTAAACCAACTGCGTATTAAATTTTTGTTTAAGTAGTATTCGTACAAAAACTTTTACTGTTAATTTGTGACTTTACTTCTATTTTGTGCAAATTTAAAAAAGGAAGTCCCTTAATAAAATTAAACATTTTTCGTAAAAGTAAGTTCTTCATGCATTTTTTGTTAAATAATCAAATAATTATGGAAAAACAAAAATACAGAATAATCTAGCATTCAAAAGGTGGCTTAGACCAGCAAACGATGAGCACTTTGCATATTTTGTAATTGTGAAATTAAAGCCCGATATAGTAATCTACTACGTCGTAGTAGATCCGTGTAACAGTTTTATTTTAATAAAAATCAATCGATTACAAGCAAAAATATAAAAACTTATTTGTTATCATTTCGTTATAAAAACGGCAATCATAAGAAATATCAATCTTGGTGCTTTTTACCCGCAATTTTATTAATTTTTACCCTTTTCTTATGTGCTCACAGTGCTTTTGATGATGCAGGAGTTGGCATCACTTGTTACTGTAAATGGCGAGCGCTATCGTGCGGGGATTAAAAATTTCTCTTTTACCTAAAATGGAAGAACTGGACTACATTCTACACAGAGCGCAAAACAATGGCCTAATTGAGAGGCAAGTTCGGTAAACAGTTTAAATATTATATATCGTTCTATTGACTCAAATTAAGATTTCATACATTTTTCTAAATTGTATGTGTTTTTTTAATGAAATACGAAAGCTTTTAAAAATCACTCTTTTTATATAAAAAATTACTTCAAGTGCAGTTTACAATTCAAAGTTATACGAGTATAAAATACTAAATTCATAGAAGATGTTGTACTTTCGTCTGGTTTTATTAATTATTTTTTTTACACATGTCATAAAGATGTGCCATTTTGCTCATGGACATGTGGAAGGCCTTTTTGAAGGCCTACAAAGTGAAGTCCTAACATTTGGTTTATTTTACGAAGTCTGATCAAAAAATACCTGTTATTTTCAAATTTCGTGAGTTACGTATGTTTGATTTTCGCATTTTTTCTGACACATGTCTCTTACAAATGTTGGTAATATCAGCCATTTTGGATTGTCAGTTTGTTTTGGACAGATAAAAAGGTTAATCGTGTTTGGGTCTTCGATTTTTTACTATTCGAAAAAATGGATCAAAGAAACTGTATTAAGTTTTGTGTAAAAAATGAAATGAAATGCGCAAGGGCATTTGAAATGTTGACTGTGGAGTTTGGCGAGTTTTCTATGAGCAGAACACAAGTTCAATTTAAGGAAGGCCGAGAAGTTGTCAATGACTTCTTGTGCTGGTCGCCCGAGCACAACAACAACCGATGAAAACATTGAAGCAGTGAAGGAAATGATTTTGGATAATCGTCGAATCACTAACAGAGAGGTTGCTGATGATGTTGGCATATCATTCGGCTCATGCCAAGCTATTTTTACGGATGTTTTAGGCATGAAACCTGCGGCAGCGAAGATTGTTCCAAAACTGCTAAATTTTGAGCAAAAATAACGTAGCATGGACATCACTCAGGAGCTGTTGAACATCGTCTACGACGATCCAGATTTCCTCAAAAAGGTCACAACTGGTGAGGAATCATGGGTGTATGGCTATGACATTGAAACCAAAGCCCAATGGAAACGTCCAGTAGAGCTAAGACCAAAAAAAGCACGTCAAGTTCGGTTAAATGTGAAGGTTTTGCTCACTGTTTTCTTCGACTGAAATGGCGTGGTGCATCATGCATTCTTGCCACAAGGTCGTACGGCGAATAAGGAATACTACCTTGAAGTTATGCGCCGTTCGCGCGAAGCAATTTGTCAGAAACGCACAGAATTGTGGAAAACCCAATCATGAATTTTGCACCATGATAACGCACTAGCTCACACATCGATGCTTGTGCGTGAGTTTTTGGCCAAAAACAAAACCGTTATCATGCCTCAACCACCGTATTCACCGGACCCCGCTGACTTTTTCCTCTTCCCAAAACTGAAGACACCGATGAAAGGAAAGCGTTTTGCTACGATTGAGGAGATAAAAGAAAAATCAAAACAGGTGCTGTTGGCGATACAAAAAAACGCGTTTTCAGAAGTGTTTTGAGGATTGAAAAAAACGCTGACATAAGTGTATTATATCTGAGGAGGATTACTTTGAAGGGGACAATATAGTTATTGATGAATAAAGAAATACTTTTTGAAAAAATTTAAAATAACTGTTATTTCTTTCGCCTTACTAGATGTTTCCGTCAATGCAGTTTTTTCTTCTTTAAATTCATATAAAAATTATTTAAAAAAACCCGAATACTTGTTGTATGAGAATTTACATAAAATACATTTAAAATTATCGATTATTATTTTTACTTTCTGTATAACTATCTGTATTTCTGTGTAAACTAAATATTTACTTTATCTAATAAGAGTATTATTTATATGTATATTTATTTATTTGTAATACAATACGAGTACCAGTACTAGTATGTATGTGATTATAAGTGCGAGCATTTAAAAGCTATTAAAAAAATAATTTAAATAATACAAGTGCTTTTCGTTTATTTATTTATGGTTGGTTGTGTTACCTTTTGTTGTTGAACCGCACCTCAATTGATGATGATTATAGGTTTCTGGTTTCTGAAAAAAGAAGACGAAATAATTATATGAAAATTTAAAACAAAACGTCAAACAAAAATGTGAAATATTCACATAAAAATTGTTTTGCTTTACTTTAATGTGTATGAGTTTGTTTAATTTGTTTAAAATCAATTAATATATACATATTTGTATGTATAAAATGATTTTGATTTTTTATTTCATAACTATGCAATCTTCCTCCAGCCTGTTTTATAGGTAGGCACATTTTTGAGTTTCGTTTGTCTTGGTAATATTTATACCCTACGCCACCATAGTGGGGAGGGTATATTGGATCAGAATCACTTTCTGAGTCGATTTAACGATGTCCATCCGTCTGGCTGGCTGGCTGACTGGCTGTCCGTGTAAAGCTTGTGCGCAGAGTACAGGTCGCAATTTTAAAGATGTTTTGATAAAATTTGGTACGAGATATTTTTTCGGTCCAATGATGGATGGTATTGAAACTGGTGGAAATCGGTCCATTATTTCAGCTGGCCCCCATACAAATGTCCTCCCGAAATTGGGGTTTACCGGTCATGAATCTTTGAATTATGCAAGTATACAAACAAATTTTATCACAAATAAGTGGTAAATGAAGCCAAATCACATCTACAAATTTTGTGCAGATCGGTCCATAACTGATCATAGCTCCCATATAAGGCCCACTTCCGAAAATCACTTTAAAGAGAATAACTCTCTCAAAAATGTTGGTATCCAAATAATATTTACCAAAAATATGTTTTATATATATACAAATAATACGGTGCAATTTTATTATGATCGGTCCATAATTAGTCGTAGCTCCCATATAAGGCCCACTTTCGAAAGTCACTTTAACGATCATAAATTTCTTAAAAATGTTGATATTAAAATTTGACACAAATAAGTTTCTTTTATACAGAAATAATGACACCTAATTTTATAATGGTCAGTTCATAATTAATCGAAACTCACATATAATACCCTCTCCGTAGTTCAATTTAAACTCCATAAATCTTTTAAAGATAAAGTCTAACACATATAATACTTATGTATATTCATAGACATGACACTAAATTTTTGGATGAACGGTCCACAATAGGTTATATCTCCCATATAACGCCCAGTTCCTAAAAACTATTTTATACATACACTGGGTGTAGGATATTTTATGATCGGACTTGTTTTTATTGTTTTTAATTCACAATAACTTTATCAAATAAAAAAAAGGGTCAGCTAAGAAACATGTTTATTGTCTTATTTATATTAAATAACCGCAATTCAAAGACATATTTCAACAAAATTTGGAACTTACAGTCCCAGCGTTTTCTTTGCATAGTGTTGGTTCTATTCATAAGGTATATGCACGAATGGATCAATGATTCCAAATACTGAGGAAAATAGGTGGCATCTATGAGGCGTTTTATGCACAACAACGACCCAAAACACACATCATCTACCGTGAGGAATTGTTTAGAGCAGATGAAGATTGATGTGTATAAATGGCCAGCCCAATCTCCGGATCTCAAGCTAATTGAGAACCTATGTCATGGTGTGGAGCATCACGGTCCCAAACGGACAAAATTTGGCCGATTTGTGGAAGGAAATTCAAAATGTATGGTACGCAAATCCAAAAGAACGCTGTATGGCTCTGGTGAGGAGTATGGCCTGAAGATGTGTAGCTGTTATTAAAAACAAAGGATATCTTACTAAATTTTAGGATTTAAAAAAAAAATTTTTTGTTTGTTTTGTTTTTGTGAATAAAATTTTTATTTAGTTCTTAAATTACTGTCTAGAGTATTTTTTTTGGTATTTGTGTTCTGAAAAGTCACCACAGAAATGCAAAAAATTAATAAAACAAAGTGTATAGTGGCGTGATCTTAAAAAATAACAAACAACAGAAAATATTTGTTTAATTAATTTGTTTTTGTGACCAATGTTTATAGTTATTATAATTGTTTAGGAGTTTCCTTCAGGCTAATTTGGTCAATTTGCTTTAAGAAATTTTGTTGCAGCGAAACGTGAAATGTTAACGCAAATTTAAATATACAAACATTTATAAATTTGGTTAAAATGAAATGGTTTCACAAGCAATTTACAGTTGTTGTGTGAAGAACACGACTTTTGTCACATATTTTATTATAACTTCGTATATTTATATGCATACATACATATGTATGTATATAAATGTTTGCTGACTCGTATTAGAAGTCGCCACTTGATCTTCAGTCAAATTTTGACCTCATTATATCTTCCGATCATTATTCAAAACCAGCAATATTTTGATTTCGAAGAAATCAGGTCAACATGTAACAAAATATTTGAAGCATCTAATTGTCCCCAGTTTCGGCAAAATTGACCAATATTGGGCTATTGTCAAAGGAAAGTTAAAGCGAATTTCTTTAATTCGGTAAAGGTATTTCAGTGATAACTGCAATTGCAGTTATCAATAGCACTTATTGCCATTGTTGAGGTTAGCTGACGGTAACGGTAGCGGTAACGGTAGCCAATATTGCCTATTTTATTTTAACATTATATATATAGTTAACGAATTAATTCTCTCAATATATTAAAGACACAGCGAACAACAATATAATTAATGTTTAAGATTTCATCAGATCGAAAACATATGAGATTGACATACAAACATTAATGCTGATACTTCAGTGATTGGACTAGTTATTGACGACATGAGCGAATGAATGTATGAATAAATGAAGGAAGGAATAAATGTCTGAATGAATGAATGTAAGTGCAAGTTAATGCGTCATGAACATCTTTCGACATACACTTAAAATCGTGTGTGTAAAGAAATAAATATACGGAATCCATCAATATATATGTATGTATGATAATAAAGAGCTTTCGCAGAAAAAAAAAAAGAAACTTAAAATAGAAATGTCTGTATGGCTGTAGAGCATTTCATGCCGATTTCAGTTAATTTGAAATACTTACATGCATATATATATATATCTATTTATCTGTATATGTAAGTAAAAACTAAACAATGTATTGTATGTATGTATGTATGTACATATATATATATTTGTGCATCTGTTGTCCGTCCGTCCGTTCGTTCATCATTCAGTTGTCCGCTAACAACCATTATCATTTACATACATACAGGCATACATACTTGTACACAACAACATATTTTCACCTTGAATTATTATTAAAGGTATTTAGTGATGTGTTGTTGCTATGACGTTTATGTTGTTATGAATCAATGCGATCATTTTATAAATTTCGTTTTGCAGCAGCAATAGCAACAGCAGCCAACAACTTTTGTGTGAGTTTACGAAACTTTTTTCAAAACTGCAGCTGTAAAAAGCCAAAATATTTGATCAAGAAATCGTAAGCAGCAAGCGAAAAACTAATGAAAACAACAACGAGAAACCAACCATACAGAAAAGCTGCCAAAGACTGAACAAAATCAGGTGTATAAATCATTAATAAATTTCGTAAACATTTTTTACCCACTTATGATGCTAGTTTGTTCGTCCATCTATGTCTCTGTCTATCTGTCTATCTTTCGTTTGTTAAGAAAGTTGATTTTTTTTGTAATGAAAATGATGGAATAAATGTCACAATATTATTAATGAAAACACACATATAATAATATTAAAAAGCCGCTAGTGTAACCGGAGATAAACAAAATGCAACAAATTGCTTTAAATGGATTTAAGTGAAAACCATCAGATATTTAAAGAAAGTGTTTGTTTAGTGATTAATTAACATAATGAATGCTAAGAGCTTCAACTTCACCTAGAACTGTTTCTTTAATTTTAAAAATGTCTTCCACAAAGAGCCCAAGAAAAACCGTATTAGTTCCACAATTCGTTCTATAACGCATGATTAAAGCCAGGGGCCAAATTACCGCATTCGAGTGAAATTGATCGTAATTTTCTTATTTGAAATTATGGCATTCGATATCGAGCAAGAAATTTAGTACATTTTATCATAATTTCGATATCGAAATCATTTTTCGATACGTTAGCTCATTCGATCACGAATGCGGTAATTTGGCCCCAGTACTCGTTCTAGTTTGAAACCAAGGATTCTCATTTTAAATTGTCAGCATTGAAATACATTAGGTAGTCAGTAACAGCGTTGTCAATTTGGTGAGTTTTGCACCATTTTTGGTGCTTTTTTAAATTTGTTTGTGTGAAAAATTCTGTAGTTGGTGCGCGGTGTGCTTTTTTGTTAATTTCGGTGCGTTTTTTAATTTTTCCGAAAATGTCTTGAAATCTTTAGTTTTACTAATTTTTAATTGCAGTATTTTAATAATTCATTATTACGAAATCTATACGATGAAAAAGGATGTCATTAAATGTATTTGAAATACGAATGTATGATAAATGAATACATACTTTCAAATTCGTCACATGAAGGTTATTGCTGAAGGTGAATAGGGTGAAAATCTTTGTTTGAAAATAAAATTAAAATTTTAAACGTGGCAATAAAAAATTCTTGTATAGCCTGATGGTTTGGTGTACTGAACTGTAGACGAACAACCAGGGTTAAAGTCCCAATGGAGCCCTAACAAAATTTATTGAAAAAATTCAAATAGAAGTTTAAACAAAAATAATTTTAAAAAAAGTACCAAATATGTACTAAAAATAACCCTTTTTACAAAAAAGTACCTCAGTAAGTTAAATTTTGAGTGGTTAAATACTTATTTTATCTTTATTAGCGCGTTTATTTCAAAAAAAGGCTTTTACTATTATTGCTTTTACTATTAATCGTTGGTAAAAAGTTTTATATAGAATTTATGAAATGAAAAAAAAAACTTTAAATTATTCAATAAACATTTTAAACAAAAAAGTAATTCTAAACTTGGTGCGTTGTTTTTAAAAGCGCTTTTTTCTACATATTGGTGCGTTTTGAATTTTTAAAGTTGACAACGCTGGCCAGTAACCTATTCTGGAAACGGTTAGTTTTTTAAATTATGGCCCTTCAAACTAGTTCTACGGAAGCGATAAATAACTTAATAAATATCTTCTACTACAAATTTTCACATTCGGAACTAATTTTGTGAATCATATTATGATTTATTAATATTTCTTTCATTATATTACATAAAAAGTTTGCAAGAATTATAATTGTTGAAAAAAATGCTTGATACTTGATTCATGAAACCATTTAGCACTTGCTCGATTCTGATTCATTGGTTTTTTTAAATTGTCTATTTTTTTTTGAAAAAGTTCTAAAAATGTTTCGGGAAAGTGAAAATGTATAAAATCATTTTAATTCTCACAGTATTTTCAAAAAAAAATTCCCTTAATTTTCCCTATGTCCGAAAATCCAAAAGGCTGTAACAACACATTTTTCTTTTTTACAGAGAAGCAAAAAACTTTATAAATTTAAGACTATTTCATTCTTTATGGCCAAATTTTAAACCTTAAAACCCTGTTGCGGATTTGGTTTAATAAAAAAAAAAACTATAAAATAATAGTAGTTTTTTAGTAATTGTACTTAAGGGCTTTTGGAATCGTTTTTTCTGAAACCAAAAAGCCGTAACAACATCTCATCGAAATATCTTCAAAATTGCGATCTGTACTCTGCTCACAAGCTTTACATGGACAGCCAGCCAGACGGACGAACGGACAGACGGAAAGTGATTCTGAGTCGATCGGTATACTTTAAGGTGAGTGTTGGACCAATATTTCTGGGCGTTACAAACATCAGTACAAATCCAATATACCCTCCCCACTTGGGTGGTGTAGGGTATAAAAATGAAAATTCATTATTGTATTATTGAAGTAAAATTTATAAATCTAATCTGAGTATGGTAAATTATCGTGAAAACTGTGGCAATCAGTCGGAAGTAAACATTTAAGTTCCTGAAGATTGCTCCATTTTTTTTTTTTGATATGTAACCGAACTGGTTCGACATCTTTAAACTTTTCTTGTGTGTGTTGTGGCAAAACCTCAAAACTTTCTTATGAGAATATTATTTATATATATTTTATTTATTATTTGGTAAGACACAAATATCCACTAATTTGAAAAAATTTAACTTTCTACTAAAAGCTAAACAAATTTGTTTTAATATATTTAATTTTTTTTAATTAAAAACGTAATTACGACTTTTTGGTTTATACAGTTATTAACATTGAAATCGACGTTTTTCGGCATATGAGAGTAAAATTTTAAAGAAAGATGTACTTTGGTTAATTACATAATAATCAATCAAAAAATCGATTTTGAATTTTTTGTAGTTACGGCCTTTTGGATTTTAGGTGACGATTTGTAAACAAAAACGCGATTGAATAGTTTTGAACCAATAAATTGATGCACTTTTATTAACATTTAAATATAATTAATTCCCTCTCTGATAAAATTCCGTGTCTGTGTTCTTATACTAAATCGCATTCTTCGTTGTTTTGAACTAAAGGGTGATTTTTTTAGTAATTTTTTTGGCGGGACTCTTTTTGTGGGTCTATGTTAAGGCTCATATCTATAGGTACAAGTCCGCAACAGTTGACGCACTGGCAGCTAATGCTGAAGAATTCTTTCGCGAGATAGCGACCGATATGTTGGAGAGAGTATGCCAAAATAGGACCCAGCGTATGAACCATTTGCGGTGTAGCCCCGGTCAATATTAACATTAAATGATCTTTAAGCATTGACTTATATAGATCGTTATAGGTAAAGATTTCATACATTTCTTTTAATTTTATGTGTTTTTATTTAATCAAACCCGAAAGCTCCTAAAAAGTCACTTTTTTCAACCACTCTGTTTTAACGTTCCTTCGACAATAATCCAATGTTGTTCAACTAGCTGAAGTTGAAGAAAGTGTATATTTGTTTATTACTTTAAGCAGATTTCTTTGCAATCAATCCATTACAACTTTTGACTAATGAGATCGGGCCAAAACTTTACTGAAGAGCAATGACGTCTTCAGACCACAACTAAAAATTAATGCCATTAGTTTTTTTTTTTTTAAAGTTTGTAGTTTAGCCTAATTTTAGGTGAATAATGCTTTGTCTTTTATCCCTAAAAGACAAAAAGGCATGTGGCCCTGATGAGATTCCTTCTGAAATACTGAAGTTAATAGACGAAAAGACGTGAGTCCCAGTTTTGGTTTCAAGAAGGCATGGGCATCCGCGAAACACTTTTTTCTTTACAGATATTAGTTCAGAAATGCAGAAATGTAAAGAAGGATGTTTTCTTATGTTTCATTGATTACGAAAAAGCGTTCGACACTGATCAACATGATAAACTGATGGAAATTCTAATGTCCTTTGGTATAGACGAAAAGGAAATCCAATGTATTAGAAACTTGTATTGGCATCAAACAGCACAAGTAAATGTTAACGGCGAGATGACAGACAGTATAGCAATATCTAAAGGAGTCAAACAAGGTTGTATACTGTCCCCACTTCTATTTAACATTTACTCTGAAAGAATTTTCCAAGAGTCCATCAGTAACGTTCGTAAAGGGATATATGTAAACGGAATATTTATTAACAATATAAGATATGCTGATGACACTACCATACTGGCTGAAAGTATCTCTGAACTCTAACATCTGCTGGACAAACTGACTGCATATAGTGAAACATACGGCCTCAAGATTAATATACGAAAAACAAAATATATGATTGTTAGTAAGGAAAATACCCACTACACAACAATTAAAATACAAAACTCTTACGTTGACAGAGTTCATAGTTTTAAATACCTTGGGGTTACAATCACTGAACAGTGGGATAGCTCAAAAGAAATAAGATGCCGTATTGAAATGGCAAGAGACGCATTTTTTAATTATAAAAAAGTTCTAACCAGTCATGACATTAATATTGACACAAAAATACGATTTTTCAAGGCATATGTATGGTCTGTTCTTCTTTATGCAACGGAAGTATGGACCATAAAAGCAGCTGATGTAAAGAAGATAGAATGTGGATCTATCGACGAATCCTCAAAATACCATGGACCCACTTTGTATCAAACGACGAAGTACTGAGAAGAATAAAGCGAAATAGAGAGCTTTTACTAACCATTAAGAAACGTAAACACATTATGAGTAATCCAAAATACAAACTGTTACAAGTAATTGCACGAACAAACATTGAAGGAAAGCTTAGTAGAGGAAGAAAAGAATTAACGTGGCTTAATAACATACAAACGTGGACTGGTATCCGTGATGCAGGCAATCTGTTGAGTGAGGCGAGAAATCGGGAAACATTTTCCGAAAAAGTGAAACTTTTATGACATTATTAGAAAATAATATAAAATGTAATTGTATTGGTCGCTAACATTCGAAAAACGAATAGGCAAATAAAGAAGAAGAATGCTTTATTGCATTAACTTGAAACACTTCCCGTATTTATAAACATTCCTTAAATAGAGCTTATATAAATAAAAGCATAAATATTATTGTATGCGACAAATTAAGTTAAAAATATATACACATTTTGCTTATGATTGAGCTTTATTCACAACTAATTCAACAGACGTTAATGTTAATTTATAATTTTAAAGTTTTTGTTTTTTTTTATTTGTTTTATTTAATATATATATTATTTAACAAGGTTTATGTTTCTTTATAACCATAATTATATGGAATTAAAAAATAATGCCTTAATTAGATATCATATAAAATTAATTTTATGTTTTCTTTTTTTATATTTTTTTTGTGTTGGCTTCGTTAATTTTTACACATGTTTACAATCATTAAGCATGCGCGCGGTTTATATACAAAATGTCACACATTTGTCTAATTATGGTTTAAATTTTTACACAAACAAAAATAAAAAATAGCTCCAAAATTGAAGTATATCTTTACCAAATATTCTGCACTTGATGTGTTCACATCAATTTTAATCATCATCTTTGGCTCTTATTGTAAAACAATAATGTGTCAGAAAAAACCAGGCAAACAAATTGAAACCAAAGAAACATAAATTGAGTCAAGGCCAAGTCTGCTGTCAACATTGGTCACATACAACAAACTGAACAAAATTATATAGTACTCGAAATATATTGTATTTATATTGTAAGAAATATTTGTAAGGAAAAAAAACATAAATAAATAAACTACAGAACGAACGTACGCAGCTCAGTAAGTGATAAATGTTGGGATTTTTTCACTTTTTCTGTAAAACGAAATAACAGCAAAAACAAAACAATTGCTTATTTGTGTTGTTTCTATTGTGTAGTACATATTTTCAAATTCCCACCTCTGTACAGTGGGCCTTTGGAATGTTTAAAACAATTATGAGTTTGTAATTTTAACAGCAATTTCCAACACATTATTAAAGTCTAATTTTTTTTTGTGAATATTGAAATTTTATGTCATTTTAATTTCAGTGTATTTATAGTTATGAAACACTAATACTATGTTTTCACGACGATTTGAATCACCTGCTTCGCTTTCTGAATCATGTTTATGAATCATGCTGTTTACATGACTAATAAACTTGATTCGATTTGACAGTTGTTTTTAATAAACAAACAGAATAATAAAAACAGAATTTACAATTTGTGAAAAATAATTTTTTTTAATGGACAAAAAAAGTGAGAGGAAATTAGTTAGCTTATTTGTAAAAAAAACATACTATACATTCGTACGTATTTACTTTCTTTACTTCCAGCAACAAGAAAATAATTTGCTTTGTTTACAATAATATTAAATTTGTACAGCTAGTGCAGATAAACTTGCGATAAAAATTAGAGAAGAGTGCAATTTTTCGTGCTTCGCAAGTAGATTTAATAAGAAGGCTGCACGTATATATGTATGTACATATATACATATATATTTTACAAAATTAATTTGTCGCAAATAATCCGATACTTCATAAATAAGAATGTTTTAGATAATCGCGATAAAAAAAACGCAAATGAGTTGGTATTTGTGGCCTGGGTTCGATTCCCAGCCGCTGCCACTCAAAACAACATCAGTTTCTGATTTTTATTAGTTTTTCTTTCTATCCTATCATAACTAATATTTATCAAAGCGTCCTCCTTCGGTAGTATAGCATTTAAAAACGCCACCGAAGTAAAATAATTCAAATAATGGTTATAAATCAAGCTTTAATCAAGGCGCCTACTCACCACCAGAGGCGCTGCAATACTGTACTATTAACAAACATAACGCGCAATTACAGTGTTGTCATATGAAAAGTTTTTCTCTACTTTCACCACCTATTCTTCTTCTACCTATCCCTTTCCAAAGAAAGTAACACAATTAATTAATTAATATATAGGCATATTAATTGTCTGAGTGTTACTTCTCTTAAAAAAAATAATAATATTCTTAAAGATTCACAAGTGGTCCTCTAACTCTATATTTAAACAAATACAGACAAATCTCAAATAAAGATAATTTACAGAAAACATTTTATTGCGAAACTAATGGCGTTTTCTTTTCTGGCAAAAATGTTACACGTTTTTCCCATTTCGCATCTTTTTTAATTTTTTTGTGTTCTTTTCTGAAAAAATGTCAACACTGCTAAAGTGTAGTGTGTTCTTTTCTATAAATGTCACACTATAAATTAAAAAAATGGTGCACCTTTCACACTCTGTATTTTTAGAGGGGGAGAATCGCACGATAAAATAACTGGCCAGTGATGCCAACTTTTGAGACTCAAAACGCGTAAACATTTTTGAAAAAAGGGCTAAATGGAAAAAAATCCATATAAAACCACATCCAATTTTCTTTTTTTTCGCGTTTTGAGTGACTAAAATCCGGCTAAATCTAGCCCGAAAAGGGCTAAGTTGGCATTGATGCAGCTGACATTTGTTTTGTTAATGAATGTGTATTTGTGTTAAGAAACAAAAAAAATATACAAAATGGAAAATATTTTTTATGTGCTGAAAAAATTTTGGATGACTTGTTGGATTCATCTTCATCGTCAGATGATGATAAAATATTTTATATGATTATGGAAAGAAATCCACAACCGTGAGTGAAAGGCTTGGTAAAGAACGTAATTAATGAATACTCTGAAGTTGATGTATGTCAAATTTCATAGGACAATATCTCCTACTTCTTATATATGTAATGTATGTTTATATACATATATAATTTTTATATTTGAGAAGAATTTTCGTATTAGTCGGGAAAGTGCCATAGGTCATTTTGATAAATATTCATTGTGTTATTTCAAGCGATCTTACCAGGGAGCTATCTGCTTCTTCTTTTTTAGCAAAAAAAACAAAAACAGCTGTACATGAAAAAAAAGTGTTACACTGTTGTGATTTTATGTTCTATTCTGACCATTAAAAATGCGACATCTTTAAAATGTGGGGTAAACATTATAAAAATGTACATAATTAAGGTGTAATATTTTATTTCAGAAAAGAAAACACCATAACTCTGTTTCTTTGCCTTTTTTGTTCCTGGAACACTAGTTACATGTCGTGAACAAACGCTGTATCTGGTAGCATTTTTCAATAGAGACCAGTTTTGTAGCATTTATAATATCACCAGAAGTTAGAATATGATTCTTTTAAGAAGTCTTACATCGTATTCTTTTTTATCACTTGCTTTATTATTTAAAAAATATTAAAAATGGTACCGTGGAGGTCTAAAAAGTACATTTTATTTATATAGTTGGTACAAAATCCAAAAACCCATTTTCCATCACTGGTTTGGGTTGTATATTTTGACATTTCTAACGTAAAGACGTAACCCTTTTGTTAGTTTTCCACATGAGTTAAGGCCCAACTATAATATGCATATGGTAGCTTAAGCAAACGTGCGAACACATATAAATTGTATGTGGCAAACTATAATGTACTTAACGAAACTTTTCGTTAAGTTTTTCAACTGTCATTTGCTTAAGCAAAAAGCGAAACTGATCGCATATTCCGTACGGAATCAGCTGTTTGTTGTTGTTTGTTTGTGTTTTTAACAAAATGGAGAAAGAAGAAAATACATTTATTTTAAATTTAAATTTACATTTATTTTTATTATAAGTGCCTTTATAATAAAAGGGCCCTTTTTATTTTAACAAAAATGTCTCTGTCGTGGTTTATTTCTCTGACAGAACAAGAGCGTCTTCTTCTTTTACAGTGTAGTTCACTTATTTCTTTTAATGTGCACAGGCCTTCAAGCGCTAACTTTATTATTTTTATATTATTTAAATTTTTAAGTTTTTTCTCCATTTTTGCAAACACAATACGAAAATTAACAAAACATATGTAAACGTTTATTATTATTTACAATGTAGTGCTGCCACAGCTGTACATTTTAGTACTTTTGCCGATAAATTAAAAAAAAGGAAAAATTATGCGTTTCTGGTACGAAGTTTTCTTTTAATTATAAAATAATATAATAATATTTATAAAATATAGTCATTTAATGGGTTTTTCTTAAAATAAAAACATTTTTTTAAACATAAATGAGCAACTGTGGACAAAAAGTTTCAAAATCATTGTAGCCACCTGAAAGTTAACTCTGAACTGGTTATGCATTTGACAGCCTTTTCGTTAACTTTTGCAATTTGCTTAAGCTTGCTTATGAATATTATAGTTGGGCCTTTACACAGGCATTCTTTTCTCAATTTACGAGAAACAATGGAATATTATGTTTCACATTAAGTTTTCACTAAAGTTACAGAACATGGGCACTGGAGGAATTACTTAAAATTTTATTTTTTCAAAAATTTAACAAAAAAATTAAAATTCAAAATTTGAAAACGCCTACCAAATAAGTAAACATATTTTTTAATTTAAGCACTTAAATGTTTTAACATAAACTTATATATAGCAAACTTTCAAACCCACACACTCTAACAAAAATTTAAATATACATAATTTACACTTAGCAACAATATGCAAGCCCACTGTAAGTAACTCCCACTGTAAGTAACTCCCACACATTATTTAGCCTATTAATAAGAAGTCCCTGGAAGTCAACGAACGTTTGAAGTTTAATCTGTTTGCTAGAAGTACAATACAAAACAACAACAACAATAACAAAAAACACAAAAGAAACATGCAAAATAATTTTTCAAATTTGCAGACATTTTTACTCTTGACCAAATTGCGGTGTGTCAATCATTTGTTAATTTTTTTTTTTGTTTAAATATTATTGTTTTTAAATGTAAATATTGGTAACAACAATAAATATTTAGTATGTGTTTTCAATATCAAAAACTCTTGTTAAAATTTATTTAACTACCAAAATAACATTCATATTTTCAATTACAGAGACCCAATGTATGTAAGTCGGCCAGTCAGTCAGTCAGTTACTCAGTCAGTCGGCCAGTAATGGCTGTGTTTGTATGCAATTTAGGCCTACAAAGTGTTAACAGTAAATGCAAACACCCATTTCACGTTAAATTGCTTAATAGTTTTAATTTTAGTTTTTTTTTTCTTCTTTGAGTTTAATGTTTAAGGTGTTCGTTTGTTAAAATTGTAATTTTTAAACGTCATTTTATGAGTATGAGTATGAGTTTGGTATTATTGCAATGTGTCCAATGTGTGGACTGAGCTGGCTAGCCTGTTGCTTTTTAGCCTGCCAATAGACAATTAAATAAGCGATCAATATCAACTTTGAATTTTATCAAAGACCAATTTTTTGTTTAGTTAATAGTTAGTTAAATATTAGAAAAAATTGAATTCATAAAACAAACGTTTGTTTATTTTTGAGGGTTAAATTGTTGCAAAATTTTTGGTTTGCTAGTAGTTAGTTTTGTTTTTTAAATATTATTTAAGTTTTTAGTGGTGATTTTTTTATGTAATGACATTGATTTGAAAATTAGTTGTGTGCCATTTGTTATTTGCATTTATTTTTTTTTTATTTATTTAATTTTAAAATTTGTATGTGTTTTTTGGATTTTTCAATACCTTCTTTGTTTTGTGTTATTTGGTTTTTTTATTTGTTTATTTTTTTTAAGTAATATGTATGCCAATGTTTAATTATTATTATAAACGCGTTTGTTATGGTTTTACATCAAGATCATTATGAATTTGGTCTTGAAATCAAATACATATATTTTAACGTTAAATTTAAAATATTTGTGTAATTTGTAACAAAATGTGTATGTGGTGTAATTAAAAATAGATTAAAAAGTCCTTGTTCAAATATGAAATCAAGACATTCTAATAAGAGTATTATTTTGTAGTTAAATCTTGAACAGATAATTTAATTAATTAAATAATTCTCTCAAAATACGCCAGCATTCTGATGTATTTTCTTGTCACATAATATTCTTTATACTTAACTTTAAATAAACGGCAGATATGACACCAGTAGTGGTGGCATCAAACTTTCAGTTTTATATGCCTGGCCTTTGTGCCATATTTTACCGAAGAGTTGAATGACATCCATAAATATAGCTGCACAATATTTCTTTAATTCAAATGAATTTCTTATCTCTTCAGTTATACGATTAACTTGTTCAAATGTTCGACTTCATTTCACTAAAACCAATTTGTTGAACTCATCTCTCAATCAATTTCAATCTAATTTAAAAATATTATTCACTTTTGGACTGCTTTTTTACTATTACAGACAAGAGTTCTATTAATCAACTTGATACTGAATACCGTCGACTCTTTATGCTGAAAAAAATCCGATAATAGTTTCGAAAAGTCGACTAACTGCAAAAATCGCTAATAGAAAACCCACCTTCACCTGACCTTTGGCATCTACCTGACATTCCTTTTTTACTGATAAGTTCCAATTTACACGAAGCAATTCTTTAAGATAATCTTATTACTTTTTAGACATCAGGGTGAGTGGAAGATAAGATGAGTATACACTTGATTGTATTAGCAATTCGTGTTACTCTCTTAAGGTGGATTCACACATTCGTTCTAAACAAAATATTTATTTGCACAAAGTTTTTTTCAAATCAAGTTTGACGTCTCTCTTATTTTATCTGGACATAAATGAAATGAGTTGCCAATAAGTTACATTTCTATCTGTGGTCAGATATGAGAAATCTGTTTTGTTTAATTCAGTTTCAAACTCAGCTCCACAATCAATTGCATCTAATGAAAGAAAATAATCGGCTAAATTGATAGATGATTTTAAATCAACAGATCAATAGTCAATATTACTTGTATTTTTTTTTTTTGCTGATTTAAATGTGGTGTTCAACACAAAGTGGCGACACAACTTAAACAATATTAGTAGGATGCCAGATATAAAAAAACGTTAAATGCAATATTTGTAAGAAAAATAAGCCAATAAATCACCATCTTATTTGAAAACTGCAAAGAAATATCCATGTCGCCAAATGGAAATTTATGTCACCATAACCACTAAAAAATCGCCACATTTGGCGAAAAATCGCCATATCTGGCAGCCCTGTCTGTGGTGTATGTGCAATTAAATTATTAATTTTATTTATTCATTAAACATTTTGTAATTTGTTTTGAGAAAAATATTCAAAATATTTTAAAATAATTTAATATTGGTTTTTTAACACATTTTAAAAACCAAAGCAAAATAAATCAATGACCGGCCGCAGTATTACCATTTGTAAAACTAATAGATTTTGTTTGCATATGGCAGCTTTGGTTTTTAGAAAAATCATTCCAAATGGATGAATCGTGCTCAGCGTTGCCAAATGTGAAGATTTATCTGTTTTTTGCAGTTTTTTGAATTGCAAAACAGGCTTGCAGATTTTTACTCCAAAAAACAGTTTTTTTAAATCAATTTTATTCGAATGAAACAAAAAAGCAATCAATATTATTATTCCCACTCTATGTGGAATTTTGCGGACCAAAGATTTAAAAAAAAAATAATTTCAATTGCACAAATATTGTACAAACAAAAGAAATGGAAACTAAATTTAATAAGAATATGTACAACTAATACATACAAAAGTATGTTTAATTAATTTGCTATGATCTCTATATGTTATACTGTTAATTTTATATACATACATACATATATTTTACATTTTTTTTCTTCAATAAAAATGAATTAAACATATACAAATATCATTTTTTTACATATCGCACACATTCTTCAAAAGTGACTCAATTCAAAATTTTAATTTTTCGGGTTTGTATGCTTAAACAACACACAACACACTTGTTTATCTATAAGAAAAAAAGTCAAAGCATTTAGTTACAGTTAACAAGTTACAAAAAAAAAACAGTTAGGCCTTTATTTATACAGTGCAAATTCGACAATCCGGACACATATAGTTCTAGGGTCGGTCGGATTAACGAGGTTTCCGGACTATAGTGTAGGTGAAAATATTGAAATAATCTAAATGAATTTAATTGTATGTACATACATGCATTGTACTATGATTTATTAAAAACCCATAAATTATAATATATTTAATTACATATTCAGGGGTGTCATAGAAACCAATATGGTCAGAATTGGTTTTAAAACCGACAAGAAAAAATGCTTTGGTGTCATAGGGCACTGCCACACGTACAATAAATATCCTGATACTAGAAATATTTCGATATTTATTAAACGTGTAGCAGTGCCCTATGACACCAAAGCATTTTTTCTTGTTGGTTTTAAAACCAATTCTGACAATATTGGTTTCTATGACACCCCTGATTATATTAAATTATTAAAATAAGTAATTATAGGTATTCGAAATAAATTGTTTTATCTTCTCCTTGTTTTTTTAATGTCGCAAATCGTTGATTTAGGAACATGGAATTTTTCGGCAACCTGCCTAATAGTTTTTCCCTCATCAAGACTTTGTAAAATATCACACTTTTCCTTTAAGGTTAGTGTTTTATGTTTGCGTTTATTATTTAAAAACATGACACTTGGAATGGAATTAGACAAACACGTTTGCGAAAGAATGAACCGAAACTGAAGTAATGAGTGTACAATATGTACATAAATCAAAGTATGAATAACAAAACATGCGAGTAAAAAACGGGAAACCCCCGAATTTTAATATTTATTCATGCATAAAAAAATTTATCCGGATTGTAGAGGTAAAAAATTTTTAATTGTCCGAAATGTAGAAGCGTCCAAATTATTGGAGTGACCGTACTGGCGCATGTCCGGACTGTCGAAGTTGTACTGTATTTCATTTGGTATAAAGTTGCAATTTATTGGTGATTTATTTTTAGTTGTGTCATAAAATAAAAATTTTGAATTGAGTCACTTTTGGGTGAATCCACCTTTATTCGTATTCAAATAGGTTATATCTCCCATATAGCGCCCATTTATGAAAAACTGTTTTATACTTATACCGGAAGTAGGGTATTATATGGTCAGGCTTTCTTACTTGTTTTTTAATGCTTTAGGCAACTGACTAGGAACTATGTTGGGGTTTCAAACCAGCCATCTTAAAACAAACAACAACAAAATGATGAAGGTGAAATACCTTATTGGATTTACAAACACTTTCCTCCTCACCTGCTCAATAATTTAAACAAATAATAATAAGCAATACATTATGTTGAGAGTATAATATGACTAGTTTTTAAACAACTTACTATGTATATTTTTTGCGTTCTATTACTAAATTTATGCTTAAATTATTTTCTAATATTTACTCTGGTATATGGCCATTTTTGTTCAACTCAATAGTAGTTTTATTTTCTTATTATTTTTACAGTAATCGAAGGTCAATAACAGAGGTGCGTTGGCTTTGCTAAAAAAAAAACAGTATGTACCTAGTCTATATTTAAATACATACACTAACAGCATCTCCCCTTAATTGAAGATCAATCGCTAGATAGTTAAATCGTTCGTTTATTTGCTCGTTCAGAGATGAAGCTGTTGATCATCAGCCTCATCAACACGTAATGTATGAAGGGGTCTTGTTCCAGACATTAACAAACGTTTTAGTTGGTTACTCAAAGCTCAAGTACTAAAATTTGTTCGTATTATTATTATTATTTCTATGAATTCATAGTTACGAGTATACGAGTACATAGTGTATTCGAAAAACCTTTGAATGCCTCTCAATGCTCTTGCAAAAAATAACGCGTTTTTGTTAAATTATAAAAAATTTATTATTTTTTATTTAAAATTTTCATAAAATATTTGCATAACTATTCAAATGTAAAAAAAAAAAACAGTAACGGTTGATTGCCTTTTTCCTAGTGTTTGAATATATAGATACTAGATAGAAATACGGTCAGTTTGATAGACAGACGGGCAGATTTAGTTTTATTGATTTAGCAAAAGGCGTTAAAATGTGAGAATAAATAATGGGAAGCAAATTAAAATGAAATGAAAACAAATAATGAATTTATCTGCTGTTATTTAAATCATTAGAAATATACTTTGAGTGTGGTTGTATATAAAGTTCTAATTTAATTGTGTTAATATGGCAACTACCTTTTAAAATATACCTTGACATTGATAATTCTTTATGAACTTGTATTCAGTCGAATTTATATGTATGTTTATATGTTTCAGATAAATTTATGTTGGGGAATGAAAGTGTGAATTCAATTTCTCAAAAAACGGTGAGTTAAATAGATGATGTTTACAAATTGATCGTAGACAATGAAAATGCATTCCAGTTTGCCAATTGTTCCAGTACTTTACAAATTCGAACTATTAGCCTGAATAAATAAAGTTTTCTCTTAAAAAAAAAAGTGTTACAGGTTTGATAGTTTGTTTGTAACAAACTTAATTGTAAACTAAGATTTTTACTATTCTAATGAATGACTGGTAACAACAACTTTTATTGTCAAGTAATGGATTAAAATGATAAATTCTGCTACTTCACTACTTACGAAATAAGCAGTTATGTAACAATTAATATAAGTAAGTTATACAAGTACTTCTAAAGGTACGGTCACACTTGGCAAATATTTACTCAAAAAAGCGTATCCACTTGTTTTAGCACAATTATGTGTGACGTTGTTTACTCTTACAAGAGTTTTGCAAATATATTGTATTTAGTGGTTACGTCTTTTTCGGCAAATATTTGCCAAGTGTGATCGTACCTTAAGTACTGCAAGTCTGTCAAGCCCTGACTAAATATGAAGTGATCGTTATAAAATTAAGTGAAATTAAGAGAAAGTCTCTATAGAACTTATTTTTGTTGAATTTTATTTGGATACCAATATTTTGAAGATATTTATGGAAATTGGCCTTACACATGAGCTATAACTAATTATGGAGCGATCATAAACTTAGGCAGAATGATTTGTGTATAAATTTAACATATTTGTATTTAATATTTATTTGGATACCAAGATTTTTAAGACATTTATGCTCGTTAAAGTAATTTTCGCAAGAGGGTCTGATATAGGAGCTTTGGCCAATTATTGACAGATCTGTACAAATTTTTAGATGTGATTAAGTTTTACATATATGTAACTTATTGGGGTATGTAAATTACTTTAAATTTAAGCCAAATTTTATCTAAACGATTAATTGGAATAAAAGTATTAAAGCCGTAATATATTCTGAATTCATTATTGGATTTTTTTTTTGCAAATTGTTGGATTTAAAATAAAAATAATTAAAATTTACTGCATGAGAATTTTTCCTCTTGCGAGTATTATTGTAAAATTTTTTTCTAAAAAATTCGAAGATTTACTTCTAATTAAACATAAAATTTATTTATACAAAAATAAATTTCATTTTTTTAGTCTCGTCTCATCGAACTGTTCGGACGTGTTACTTTTAGTGCGGCTGAATTTTCGGTGAAAAAATCGTAATAGGTGAAAAAGTGTAAAAAGTTGAAATTAAACAAAAAGTGAAAAAATAACTCGTAATAGGTTAAAATATAAAAAAAAAAAAAAACATTAAAAATCGTATAAAAACTGTATGAGTGTTCCTCTCAGATGTAATTCTGAGAAAGAGCTTAGCTCGTCTAGAAAAACTAAATGGGTCTCTGAGGAAGAAGCCATAAAAAAATCTCTGGAGAATTTTCTCACTACAAGAGCCGTAGAACGGCGTCGTTCCTGTTCGCCCAATATAGTGATTTCAACAGATGATAAAACATCATCTTCATCAAATAGTGCAGTGAAACCCAAAAAACAAGTAGGTATGGATAAGTACATCACCGTTCTCAAGCGACAGAGGAGCCCGAAGTCTGCTCAAGTGTCATCAAATGCAAAAGCTCCTAAGACCGTGAGTAATGATCAAAATAGGTTTGCTCTCCTCCAGACGGATGAGCCAGAACTTCCGAAGAAGACGTTTAAGCCCCCACCAATTTATCTGAGAGAGCCGACTTCCAGTAAATTGGTACAAGGAATTGTTGCTGTAATAGGTGAAAACATGTTTAGCGTAACCTCAATGAAACATGGAAATATCTGCGAGACTAAGATACAAGTGAATAGGGAAGATGATTTTCGAAAATTATCCAACCAGCTGGAAAGGGAGAGCAGGGATTTCTATACCTACCAGCTCAAAAGCGCAAAAGGACTCCAAGTCGTTCTAAAGGGTATAGACCCATGTGTTGATCCTGCGGAGATAAAGACCGGTTTAATGAACAAAGGGTTCAAAATTAAGAGCGTAGTGAATATTAGAAACCGTGAAAAGATCCCTCAGCCCATGTTCAGGGTAGAATTGGAGCCTGGAGATGTTGTCTTAAAGAAAAACGAGTCCCATCCCATCTATAATCTGATGTACCTCCTGCATCGTAGAATCACCGTGGAAGAACCACATAAGCGTCAGGGACCCGTCCAGTGTCTCAACTGTCAAGAATTTGGTCACACCAAGGCGTATTGTAAATTGCCGACAGTTTGTGTTGCGTGTGGGGAGCTACATGCAACTGCTCAATGCGATAAGTCGAGAACTGACTCAAAAATCAAAAAATGCAGTAACTGCGGAGGTAATCATACCGCAAATTATAGAGGTTGTCCAATTTACACTCATTTGAAAGGCATAAGAACCAACAAGACGTCAGTATTGCCTAATCATCCTCAACAGCCAAATTTAGCATCGAGTGACAATTTCCCTCAATTATTACGGTCCACTAGTCATGTAAACGCGCCTAGTTCTAGACAAGTTTCTTACGCAAACGTCGTTAAATCTAATATGCCAGGTCTGGAGCAGGAACCTAAACTCCAATATTCTGAGCCGCATATCAACAATCTAGAGACAACATTGCAAACTCTTGTCCAAACTATGAACACTTTTACGACAACCATGACATCCATGATGCAGGAAATGCTGAAAATGCAATCCACTATCTTGCAAGCCATTTTAAAGAAATGATTTATTTAAAAATTTGTTTCTGGAACGCGAACGGCCTCCGCCAACATAAAAATGAACTAGAATACTTCCTGATGGATAAGCAGATTGATGTTATGATGATTGCTGAAACTCACTTGACGTCGACAGGGTACTTCAAAATTAATGGCTACGAGTTCTACGATACTAAAGATCCCCGCGGAAGAGCATGTGGAGGTTCGGCAATTCTTATAAAGAACAGAATAAAACATTATTTAATGAACAACATATGTGAGGATTACCTACAAGCAACAAACATTTGTATTGAATTCTGTCAGTACAATTTTGTTTTATCATCAATTTATTCGCCGCCTCGATTTTCAATAAAAGAACATCAATACTACAGCTTCTTCAATTCCCTTGGAGCTAGATTTTTAGTTGCTGGTGACTTTAACGCCAAACACACTTTTTGGGGTTCACGTCTGGTGACCCCGAAGGGTCGTGAACTCTTCAACACCATTGCCAAAATGGGATTAGATGTACTCTCAAGCGGGCATCCCACCTACTGGCCGACGGACCGACGGAAGATTCCCGATGTTATTGACTTCGGAGTAGTGAAAAATATCCCTGTAGAATCGATACAAGTGGAGCCTTCATTAGACTTGTCTTCAGATCACTCCCCTTCTATTATTTCTATGCGTTTCCTTCAAGGGAATGGCTCTCCATTTCGGGACATATCTAAAACCAGAGTAAGTTGGATAAAGTATAAAAAGTATTTAAGTTCCCACTGCACGGAAAATGTTGTGTTGAGAACTACCGCGGATATTGATGGGTCGATTGGCAAGTTTACTGAGGACATACGAAGAGCTGTACATCACGCCTCCACATATGACGTTGAATGCAGACGTGGGACAAACAGAACTTATTTCGCTGAACTCGATCATCTCCTGACAGAAAAAAGAAGAGTTAGAAGAGAGTGGCAAATTCACAGGTCTCCTCAACTGAAATCTAGGCTACGAGAATGCAGAGATATACTAAGAAATTTCTTAGAAATCCAAAGAACGGCCTCTTTTAGATCTTACTTGGAGGGTCTTGATAGTACCCCACAATCTGACTATTCGCTATGGAAGGCGGCAAGAGGTTTAAAAAGACCAGTTAGAGGAAAGCCTCCTCTGCGAAATCCGACTGGAGACTGGGCTAGAAATGATTCCGAGAAAGGGACTTTATTTGTTAACCATTTGAGAAATGTGTTTACTATAAACAACTCAATTAATGCACCTGATTTGCCTCCACTCGTTATTAGACCTCCTGTACCTCTAAGACTTAGCTTTAATGATGTTCAAAGCGCTATTGGTATTCTGAATCTTAAAAAAGCTCCAGGTATGGATAAAATCAGCAACAAAATGCTTGTGGAGTTACCTCGTGTAGCTAGAAGAATCATCCTCTTTATTTTCAATGCTATTTTACGCCTAGAATACTATCCTGCAGATTGGAAGGTATCTATGATTACCATGATTCCTAAGCCAGGGAAGGACCCCACTAAAGTAGAGTCATATAGGCCAATTAGTCTACTGCCGACAATTTCAAAACTGTTTGAGAAATTATTAATGACTAAGTTGACTCCAATTCTGAATGACACTGAATGTATTCCTAATCATCAATTCGGCTTCAGAGCTAAACACAGCACCATCGAACAAACACACAGATTGGTAAATGTGATAAGAGGGTCGTTTGAAGACAAAAAATACTGCTCCGCCCTTTTCATTGATGTGTCGCAAGCGTTCGACAAAGTTTGGCATGACGGTTTAATGCACAAAATAAAATTAACTCTGCCTGCTAACACCCATAAACTCATGGAAAGTTATTTATACGGTCGCAAATTTAAAATCAAAGAAGGTGATTTTTTAAGTACCGCTCAGCCAATTGAATCAGGTGTGCCACAGGGTAGCATACTGGGTCCTACTTTATATTTGATATATGCCTCCGACATGCCGTCAGACCCCAAAATCCATACGTCAACTTTTGCAGACGATACAGCCTTTATCAGCGTCCATAAGGACCACCAAGTTGCATCACAGAATTTGCAGAATTATGTTTATAAGCTAGAGAATTGGCTAGAGCTTTGGAAAATCAGGGTTAACGAACAAAAATGTATTCATATAACTTTCACATTGCGAAAAGATACCTGCTCGTTCATCAGAATAAATAATCAAATTATCCCGCAACACAATGAAGTCAAATACCTCGGCATTCACCTCGACCGCCGTTTAACTTGGAAGTCTCATATCGACGCAAAACTTACTCAGATGAGATTAAAAGCAGTGCAACTTAATTGGCTAATCGGCAGAAACTCTACATTGAAATTGGATTGCAAACTTTTGTTGTACAATGCAATACTAAAGCCAATCTGGTGCTATGGAATTCAATTATGGGGTACTGCCTCAGCATCAAACATTGAAAAAATTCAAAGGGGTCAAAATAAAATTCTACGTATTATTACTGCAGCTCCATGGTATGTTAAAAATTCTCGAATCCACAAAGATCTAGGCGTGCCATTAGTAAACGTCGAATTTACAAAATATGCGTCAAAGTACGTCAGCAAACTTGAACACCATCCAAACCCACTTGCACGAGACATACTTAACTTTAGTGGCCACAGTCGGTTGAGAAGGAGGGATACCCTTGCTTTAACTCAAGCGCAAAACAGATGACTTGATCAGTTGATATGAAATTTTTGTAGTATCATAAAAATTTTTTGTCTAGCACTGGCTGGGCTTATTATTTTCTTTTTAGTATTAAGATTTGAAAACTTATTGTTAGTTCAAAATATGAAGATTCAATAAATAACTAAAAGCTAATACAAAAAAAAAAAAAAATAAATTTCAAATAAATTTTATGTTTAACTAGAGATAAATCTTCGAATAAAAATTTTTATAAATAATTAAAATTGTTTTTAAAGACCTAGCCGTAAACTTTTACAAAATATAAAAATCTTAGGAATTTTATTAAAACACCTTGAAACAAATTACTTGTCAAAGGTGTCCTATTTTGAGAACCCACAGCTCCATCCCTGGAGTGTTCTTTTTAAATACGAATACTCTATTCTTACACTAATGTAAAATTTTATTCTGATCGGAGCAGCAGTTTAAAAATGACAGATTTGTTTCCAAAACATTTTAATTCCGCCCATCGGCGTAGATAGCCCGGTCTGGGGGTGGCTAAGCCCCTCCCAGAAAAAATTTAGCCACCCCCAGAATTTTTATTCTTTTATTGCAAATTTTGGCAGAAGATATTCTTAATATATTTTGTAAACAAAATAGGAAACTAATCTTCGACTGAAACTAACTATTTTTATTAATTATATTTTTTATTACTTTTATTATTAATACAAATTAGTTTAAGTGTTTTACTTTATTTTTTTAATGTTAATTAAATGACTGAATTTATTTTTTTAATTGACAATGTGATGATAAAAACCTGAAATATACTTTAATTTTTTTTGTTTATTTAGTCTTAAACTTTAATTTAATGTTATATGTATTATCAAAATGTTTAATACTCTTTATTTTTTTTTAATACAAATAAAAATGCACAATTTTTTTTACCGTAAAGGGCTAGAGACCCCCCCAGGAAAAATGCCTAGCTACGCCGATGATTCCGCCCCATAATGCCTGCAATATATGAAAAACCGTTAAATATTTGAAATGTACTTGGTATTGGTGAAAAGCAAAGGACTTGCTTTGGATTGATATTTCAGTAAAATAAAATAATTTTAAACATTTTTCGGACATCGGACAAAAAGAAATTACAGAATTTTAATTAATGTAGAATTTTAACTGTTAAAGACAGCATAATTTACAACTAATATAATTATCTTTAAATCCATGACATTATAAGTTTTGCTAGTTTTTATTTTTGAATACATTAATTTCTAAAACAGGAAAAATATGTTGGAAAACTGAGTTTTCACGTTCTCACTCAGGTCATTTTTTTATATTCCAGGTGACCAACTTTGTGGGGCCCCATTCCGCCTATGAAGTTGAATGACTGTAAAACTCGAAAACACTTCAGCTCTAACTACGTGTAATTTCGTTACGATATCTCCGATAGCTACCGAGATACCACATTATTTCAAAAAAAAAAAAAAAACCGTTTCTAAACCACTGTGCACTGGTCGTACAATTTTCTGGGATCTATAGTATAGTATTGAGAGTCGGGCAATAAATAATAGGGGGAACAATCACCGTAACTTTAATGTCCCAGACTAACAAATAATTAAAAAATATTTATAATGCAAATACATTACAAAGACATGAATACCTCATGTGCCAAAGCGATTAACTCCATTAAACAAAAAGTGCAAAAGGTGAGAAAATAAAAGTAAGTATTCAATGAATAAACATTTTTTTTTAATGTATTATAATTAGTATTATTTAAAACAAAAAGAAATCAATATATGGAGTTAATCGATTTGGCAAGTGAGGAGGCCACAAATCATTTGCTAATACTTGAGCTATTATTGTATTTGTTGCTGCTGCTGTTATCGATGATTGTTTAATTTAACACTTTAATTGTTGGTCAATTACCAAACAATAAACAACATGCAGACAAATGAGCGAGCGACAGACAGATATGCAAGCATGAACGGACCTAAGTTGGTACATAAAAAACAAGCATACAAACGTACTTTTATGTATGTACATATATTCAATGAAAATATGTACATTGTTCATAGTTACATACATACATATGTACTTATCCATTATTCTGTTTTAGTGCGAACATCAGATTTTTCATGAAATACAAAAAAATCCGTATAAAAGAGAGAAGAAAAAGAGCTTTAAAATTATAAAAATTTAAAGAAAAAACAATCATTTGTAAACCAGTTTTAATTATGTAATTACCAATGTTTTGTGGTAGTTTTTTATTTTTAATTTTTTATTCGAAGTCAATAGAGTAAAACTTCAAAAAACCGTTTGTAACTCAACTTGTTTTATTAATGTTTGTTGGTGTTTACAAGTAGTTTTGGCATGATGATGTCGAGATCAAATGTTGCGTGTGTGTTTTTTTTTTTATTTCAAATGGCTTTATGTTGTAAGTATGTTTGTATTTATGTGTATTTATAGGTGACACAGTGACACATATTCAATTTATTTCAATTATTAATGATGCTAAGTGTATTTTACAACGATTTGATTTGTTCATTGTTCATTTTTTTTATGTATAACACCTGTCATTTTGTATAAAATTGATATTTTATGTTTGTTTTCAGTTACTTTTTCCCAGAAACGCATTTTAAAATTTTGACTAAATATGCAAATATTACATTTAGGGGTGTCACAGTTTATGGCAAAAGCTTATATTCTGTCAACGTTTTAAGGTCTATGAAACAAAGAAGTAATGAATTAAAAATTGTTTAAATTTAGAGCAAAAGATTTTTCCTTTCTCTGTTTTTTATAAAGGTTTTAATTATTATTTTATGTATTAGGATATTTAACTAATTGTTCAACCTTTATATCCTTATTAAAAATTATTAAGGTAACTTTTTATTTATTCCAATATTTCTCTTTAACAATGTGTAGCATCTTAAGGGAAATAAAATTTATTAACAAAATTTGCTAAACAAAAATAATTTTTAATTATTACTAATTTTTCAAGCTTGAGGTCTTTTTTTAAATATAAAAACTTTTTAACTTTTATTTTAAAACCAATATTTCGGCACTTCATTGAGTGCCTTCGTCAGGAAATAATAAAGGTCGAACAAAAATACATATTCAGAAAATAATTTTTAATATTACACTGTGGAACAAATTCAGGTTAGCAAAAGTTAGGTCGATTCTGAGAGTAATGGTTGAAAATAGAGGCTAAATTAGAAGACCCGTATCGCGGCGTTTGTTTATGCTAGTTCGAATTTTTTTTAATCAAACTTTGCAGTCAAATGCCGATTTTCAGCATGATAAACAAATAATTTTTCCAACATTTTGTTTCATAAGCACCACAAAAATTTTCTTAATCAATTTTTTAAACATTTTAATTGTTGCACAGGTCTGTAGCAATAATTTGGCTTTTACAGATTTAAAAAAATATCAATAGTCGGCGAGTTATAGCATTAGAATCGGCATTTGACTGCAAAGTTCGAAGGTCGATTAAAAAAAAATTCGAACTAACATAAACAAACGCCGCGATATGGGTCTTTTAATTTAGCCTCTATTTTAACCCCTCACTCTCAGAATCGACCTAACTTTTGCTAACCTGAATTTGTTCCACAGTGTTATTGTATTAAAGGGTGATTTTTTAAAAGCTATAGGAAAGGTTTTCAAAAAAAAAACACAAAAAATTCAGAAAAGTGCATGAAATCTTTATTTTAATCGATAGTACGGTCTATTATTTCATGCATATGTTGACCTTGACTGCGCCTCAAAATGTCCATCCGCTTAGTCCAATTTTGGCATACTCTTTCCAACATTTCGGCCGGTATCTCACGAATAAATGCTTTAATGTTGTCTTCCAATGCGTCAATTGAAGCGGGCTTGTCTGTATAGACATGAGCTTTAACATAGCCCCATAAAAAATAGTCTAAAGCCGTTAAATCGCTCGATCTAGGCGGTCAATTGACCGGTCCGGAACGTGAAATAAAATGTTCACCGAACTCGCCTCTCAATAAGTCCATTGTTGCGTGTGCTGAGTGACAAGAAGTTGGATATCTTCTCACGGTAGCACTCACCATTCACAGTTACGTTACGATTCGCATCATCTTTGAAGAAGTACGGTTAATGATGCCACCAGCCCATAAACCGCACCAAACCGTGACTTTTTCTGGATGCATTGGTAGCTCTTGCAATGCTTCTGGCTGATATTCACTCCAAAATCGACAATTCTGCTTATTTACATACCCATTGAGCCATAAATGAGCTTCGCCGCTGAACATAATTTTTCGGAAAAAAGAGCACAATGAACTTTCTTAACAGAGCACGCATTTTGATAATAAAATTCAATAATTTGCAAGCGATGTTCGTTTGTAAGACGATTCATGGTTAAATTATAGACCAAACTGAAGATTTTTGACAGTGAAACAAAACACAAAACGTGCGTCAGCTGTTTAAACCAGTGTTGCCAAAGTGATTATAGCTAAAAAAAAATCACCCTTTAGTTTAAATTTCCAGTCCCTAGGCATTTCAGCAATCGAATGTAATGCTTATTCAATATTAGCTATTGTTACCGCTAAGCTAACATTACACCAAAAATACATGTGACTACCGTTACATGTAAAACACCATTTCTCATCAACTGTGAACACCCCAACTATTTATTAACATTAACTTTTACACAACAAAAACTATTTAACAATATTTTTTTATGTATTTAATATCAATATTGATTGTGTAAAATTAAAAACATTGTTATTATGTAGCTAATTTTGTTTATCGTAAATTTAATTTAAAATCAACAGATAATTTTATACATTTTTTCCATTAACTGTTAAACATACAAGGAAATAAATGCAATAAAATGCCACAACAACACAATTACGCTTGAATATTTATTAAGATGCTGTTGCAATTGCTGCTGCATCATTATCAAATCTACAAGGTCATGGTTTAAAAGATTATTTACATTATACAAAATATTTCTAAATTGTTTAAGAGTAACTAATGAATATTAGTTAACAAATAAATGCAATTTATTATTAATATTAAAAAACAAGTAAGAAAGTATGGTCGGTCAAGCCCGACCATATTCAGAAATGGGCGTTATATGGGATATATAACCTATTGTGGACCGATCATTCAAAACTTTAATGTCATGATGTTTGTGATATAACTATTATATGTATGTGTTAAACTTTATGTCGATATAAATACGTTTAAAAGATTTATGGAGGTTAAAGTGAATTACGAAGAGGGTCTTATATGGGAGTTTTGACTTTTTATGAACTGACTATTATAAAATTAGGTGTCATCCTATTTGTACATAAGAAACTTATTTTTGTTAAATTTTATTCGGATAACAAAATTTTTAAGAGATTTATGGTCGTTAAAGTGATTTCGGGAAGTGGGCCTTATATGGGAGCTACGACTAATTATAGACCGATCATCATAAAATTCTACCATATTATATGTATATACACAAAACATATTTGTGTTCAATATTATTTGGATAACAACATTTTTAAGAGAGTTATGCTCTTTTAAGTGATTTTCAGAAGTGGGCCTTATATGGGAGCTACGAATAATTATGGACCGATCTGCACGAAATTTGTAAATGTGATTTAGCTTCATTTATTACTCATTTGTGATGAAATTTGCTGGTTCCTTGCATAATTCAAACATTTATGATCGGTAAACCCCGGGAGGACTTTTTATGGGGGCCAGGTGAAATAATAGACCGATTTCCACCAGTTTCAATCCCATTCATCCTTGGGCCGAAAAAATATCACGTACCAAATTTTATCGAAATATCTTAAAAATTGCGACCTGTACTCTGCGCACAAGCTTTACTTGGACAGCCAGCCAGCCAGACGGACGGACTGACGGACATCGTTAAATCGACTCAGAAAGTGATTCTGAGCCGATCGGTATACTTTAAGGTAGGTGTTGGACCAATATTTCTGGGCGTTACAAACATATGCACAAATCCAATATACCCTCCCCACTATGGTGGTGTAGGGTATAAAGAGTACCTACATATATGTATGTATAATTAGATGGAAATTTTCAATGTATGTCTGTCATTGAAAGGTTGTTACCTTGGACATTATTACTTATACTAAATAATAGAAATTTAGGATGAAATTAGCTCTTATGAAATCAAATCAATTGTGCATTTTTCTTTTTTAATTTAAACTTATTTGCAAATTTTACGTCTTAGAGATCATTTCACTAGCATTAACCCTTGCATTGTAACATTTAAATGTTATTAACAGTAACTTCAAAGAATTAAAGCATTATTTCTAATTTACCGTTTAATTGTTGATGCTAATCGCCAACACAAATTAATATGGAATTTTCATCACGTTTATAATTAATGAGATCTTAATTGTAAAATATACAAAATACACATTCTAGTATATTTGCGGTTACTCGGACTCGTTTTTGAATTAAATTCAAACAACAAAACGAGTAAGATTATATCGATATTGTTTATTTAATTGCTGTTTAGATTAATTTTTTCTGTTGTTGTTTTATTTTTATTTAATATTTAAATACTATAAAATTACTTGTACGTTTCGCATTAACTACACCAAGGCCTCACATCTGTGAACATGTAAAAAAAATGTGTTTTTTTTTATCTCATGAAACAAACAATTTAAATATACTAATTTAACTACGAAAATTATTTCTGAATCCCTATTATTTGGAACTATACTTATATACCTTCATTTGGTAATGATCGTTTGTATAATCTAATTTGAATTTGTTTGCGTTTTAATTTGCCTGGTTTTTTTCTATTGGGGATTTTGCCATTTCTGAGACAATAAAATTAAATCAATATTTACTTAATTGAATACATCGGCTCAGATATTGATAAATTTCATATATTCCAACCAATCATTACTCTTTAACATTTAATGTAACACTTATTTAGAGTTGTATGTAATATAGACACAATTTCCTTTCTTTTGATATAAAATTAGTTTGAGCAGGTCATATAAAACAACATTACTTTGAAAATAATCACAAAATTTAAAAATGTATGAGTAAAAACTACAGAATGAATCAAATGTTGACTCCAATTATTTATAGCTGACAAAAAAAGTTACATCTACTTTATAAAAACTTACAAAAGCAATTAATTATAACACTTTTCTAAAAATTAAAAAGCTATGTTTTCGAAAACTTTCATCTAAACATCTCTTTAAATATCGTCATATAAATAGATATTAAATTGATTTATACTGTTATACACAAGATTTTCTGAAGAAAATACGGTTATACACAAGAATTTCTATAGAAAATATTTTTAAATACAATATTTCTATAGAAAATTCTGTTATACAAAAGATTTTCTATATAAAATACTGTTATACACAAGATTTTCTATAGAAAATACTGTTATACAAAATATTTTCTGTGGAAAATATTGTTATACAAAAGATTTTATATAGAAAGTACTATTATACACAAGATTTTTTGTAGAGAAATACTGTTATACACAAGATTTTTTATAGAAAATACTGTTATACACAAGATTTTCTATAGAAAATACTGTTATACACAAGATTTTCTATAGAAAATACTGTTATACACAACATTTCCGATAGAAAATACTGTTATACATAAGATTTTCTATAGAAAATACTGTCATACACAACATTTCCGATAGAAAATAGTGCTATACACAAGATTTTCTGTAGAAAATACTGTTATACACAGCATTTCCGATAGAAAATTCTGGTATACATAAGATTTTCTGTAGAAAATACTGTCATACACAACATTTCCGATAGAAAATAGTGCTATACACAAGATTTTCTGTAGAAAATATTGTTATACATAAGTTTTTCTAAAGAAAATACAGTTATACCCAACATTTTCTAAAAAAAAATATTTCTTTTCATAAAAGTGTTTATAGAATAATTTATTATTTGTTGTCTATTTTCCAAAAATGAAAAATTTAACTATGTTAGTATATTGATAGAATGGTTTACATGGTGAGGTGTCACACACAATGCCATGGGCCATAAAACCATATGCCGTTAAGTTAATGGGACTTAACGGCATAACATTTTTTCCAGAAATGAGACATGAAGCCATATTCACCCTATTTCATGTAAAAAAATGTGGTACATTGAAATAACTCCCAAATGAAATAAGTTCCAACAGTTTTTTTTGTTGGCCGGCAATACAGGGAATCTGTACTATGCGAAGCCGGTGTTCTGTATACCATGGAGGAGAAAATCCTTCCGCCCGGTCGCTATATGCGCGATTAACATTTAAACAAGCTATTTTTATATTTAAAAATGAAACATACATAAATGTATATATTTAACAAAATTCGTTTACCCAGTAGAAGAAAGCTCAAGTGTATAATAGTTTAAAAATCATGTAAAAAATTATTTATTTATTTATTTAATTATTCGTTTTTTTCAGATTTTTTTTTTTTTGCTATTCTCCACCAGAACAGAATTCTCTGGAGAAAAACAAAGCAAATTGTTTAAATACATTTTTAACGTGTTGAGAATTTGCAAATATGTACATATCTATTCCACTCACTCAATGACAACAACCGCAAAAAAAAAACAATATAATATTTTATGTTTTTAATTAGCTTACAGTTATATAGTATATTTAACAAGATTTAACGCTACGTAATATTCCACCCATAAACTTCGACTTTATTAACTAAACTTAAATTTTACTGTTAAACTGAAATGAAAAACAGACCGGAAATGCACTTAAAACTGAAACAATTATTTAGTTTTGAATTTTATTATTTAAAATTTATTTGTTGTTTATGTTGAAAATTTAATTGTGTTACTTTTTTTATTTTATAAGGAAATTCATTGAATATTTGTAATTTTAAAGTTAAGTAATATTTTAAATATTTGTTAATTTATTTGCATTAGTTTGTCATTCACAATTTAATTAAATTGATTGTTTGTTTGTTATTTACATAGTCTAAAGGCAAAGTAAACAAATAAGTGGGGTCAATGCGGACAAAAAATTAATTGAATAATTTATTTATTAATAAAGTAAATTATAATTTTAACTAGCCTTGGAAATTGTATTGTACACATAGCTATTTGTTGTAATGAAATGCTTGAAAAGTATTAATCAAATCAATTTAAAACAGTGAAATTCCATAGCCCTCAATGCATTAATAAAGAATTTATTTTAGGTTAAGACAGTTCAGGTTCCATTTGAAGACAATTTTTGTGTGATATATCGGTTCGTTGAATCAACAGTTTAAATGTAATATATTTGTTATGTATAAATAACAGTATTCCCTTTCTTATAGAAACATTATGTTATATAGAATCATTTATATGTGATTGTATTTTCTAAAGAATGTTCTCTATAACAATATATTCTATAGAAACATTTCCATATACGAGAAAATATAGAAAAAAGTTAAGTTTTTAAAAAACTAACATCTGTGCTATGAACATATGTTAAATTTCTTTTGGATCTGCCAACTCCTTCATATAGAAACAGATGTTCAAAAAACACGCATTCGCGATTTTTTTCCAATGAAAAATGGTGTCATTAAATATTTAAATAAAAAACGTTTTTCGGGACAAGAAATTCATAATGATATGGTGAATGTGTTATAGCGTGTTCAGATATGAAACTTTATTGAGTCAATATTCGGTTAATTGACAATATTATTTTAAGTGTTCAGGTATACGCAATTTTCAGCTTACTCAATAATCATTTGACAGCTGGAAAACAATACAAAAAATACTCTAAATGGTTGTTGTGTTTCTATGTAAACAAACTTACCATCACATTAATGTTTTAATGATTTCTCTTGTTATCTTTTGTTGACATTTGCAATTTTTTACAATTTTGTTCACTAAACACAGTTGTGAGCAGTGTTGCATTCGAAATCTTACTCAATATTATAACAATTTCGTACTTATTGCGCAATAATTAATTAAGATTTTATATGGAATATTGAGCTTAATAATGGCGTTAATTGCGATTATCGCAATTAAGGTGCATATCTGAACACGCTATTATGTAAAAGTGCTCTTTTATATGCAACAGTAAAAAATTGGGTTGCTGAATTTAAACGTGATCGTACAACAACAGAAATTGTAGCCAAAGCGCATGATATGGTATTAAATGATCGAAAATAGTCAAATGATCGAGTACATTTAATTTTGCATGAAGAACTACAGATGAAAAAGCTTTCTGCAAGATGGGTGCCGCATTTGTTAACAGTCGACCAAAAACGCATAAGAATGAAAAAATTTCAAGTTTGATTGAATCGTTTTAAGAAAAATGAAATGGATTTTAGGCATCGTTTCATAACTGTTGATAAGACATGGATCGAGCACTATACTCCAGAGACAAAACAACAATCCAAGCAATGAACTGAAGCTGAAGGAGTGCCCCAAAGAAGGCAAAAGCAATTCAATCGGCTGGTAAGGTTATGGCAACGGTTTTTTAGGACTTTAAAGGTATTTTATTGATTGACTATATGCAAAAGGGTAAAACAATAAATATAGAGTACTATTGCAACATTTTGAATTAATTAAATGTAAAGATTCGAGACAAACTTCCTGGCTTACAACACAGAAAAATAATTTTTCATCAAGACAACACACCAGCGCACAAGGGTGTTTTAACAAAGGCTAAAATCAACGAATTAAAGTACGAGTTGCTTGAATACCCACCCTATTTTGGTGATTTAGCTTCCAGTGACTTTTACCTGTTCCCAAATCTAAAAAAATCCTAGCTGGCCAGCGTTTTACCTCAAATTAAGATGCAATTACAGTTGTAAACCACTATTTTGAAGGCCTTGAGGAAAACTATTTTAATCAAGGGATAGAATTGCTAGATAAGCGTTGGACTAAGTGTATTGAAGTTTCAGGAGATTATATTGAAAAATAAAAATGTTTTTGAAAAACTAACTATAGTTTTACTAGGCTAGGCTAAGAAGTTTTCGAACCGCCCTTGTAGCAACATTTTGTGTATGAAACTAGTTTAACTTATTTAAATATACAAATTATGTTATTTTTCCATTTTATGGCAGCAAACAACCAAATATTCGCAATAATTTATTTTGAATTCATACATACTCTTCAGCTCTTCAACTTGCCATTAAACTACACTACACACCTATTGAATTCATTATTTCAAGAATTTATAATTAATAGAATAAATTCCTTAGATTAGCAATAATATTTAAATAAATCGTCTATATATGAGTTCTTAAACACTTCTGTGTATGTTTGCTTCTTCCCTGAAGACAATTCTTTCCTCGTAAACTTACAATTTAGACTTACTTAAAATCAAATCACGTTTTAATTCGTAATGGTGACAGATTTTCTAATTGCAAACAGCAAGCAGGATGAGGTCGATTAGGATAGGTTTAAACTCAAGTTTTAAAATACCATATCCTACCTGCTGATGGCAACTGACTGACAACATTATTAATCAACTTAGAACTTTAGTTTACATGAATTTACTTTACACATTTCAGGTTAAATAAAGTATGTTTGTATGATCTGATCTAAGATCGTTGACTTTTTAATGCACTTTTGCAAGTCAACAAATTATAAACAATATTCTACAAATCACTATTTGAACATATTTTCATAAAATCCTGTTGAGTTTTATCACAAATCTTGTTAAGTTTCTGAGGTGATGAAACTTTACTTACTTGTGTTTTGTTTTTTTTTTTTTTTTGAATTGTTTACAATCAGTTGCAATTATTTGTGTTTTAGCTAGAGAGGTGTAATAAATTAAAGCCGTCGTCTGGATTTAAAAAATTCTTCTCACACTGTTGCCACACAAATTGAGAATATGTATAAATACATAGAATTACGTGTAATATACTTTTAGTATATATGTACATATGTATTTAATAGGGTGTGCCCTAAATTTTATAATTTTATTTAAATAAGAAAATAAAAAAAAAACAACACTTAATAGCGTGTTCAGATATGAACCTTAATTGCGATAATCGCAATTAACGCCATTATTGAGCTCAATATTGAATATAAAATCTCAATTAATTATTGCGCAATTAGTACGAAATTGTTATAATATTGAGTATGATTTCGAATGCAACACTGTTCACAACTGTGTTTAGTGAGCAAAATTGTATAAAATGGCAAATGTCAACAAAAGAAAACAAAAGAAATCATTAAAACATTGATGTTGAAGGTAAGTTTGTTTACATAGAAACACAACAACCATATAGAGTATTTTTTGTATTGTTTTCCAACTGTCAAATGATTATTGAGTAAGCTGAAAATTGCGTATGCCTGAACACTTAAAATAATATTGTCAATTAACTGAATTTTGACTCAATTAAGTTTCATATCTGAACACAGTATAAGCAACATTTCATGTGTTCACGCTTTATAAAAGTAATATACAACCATGTCACAGAACTCAATTCCGATCGAAAGTGGTTTCGATTCTGCAGAATGAGTCTTTAGAAAACGAAAAAAAAAATCTGGAGAAGATTTGTCACCATTTCGGAAACAAAGTGAATGGTACCAATACTACACTATATAAAAGTAATGGTATAAAGAGCACTTGCTTGAACTGTAGTAGAAGGTTATCTGAAATAATCTCAGGAACTAAGTCATTTGGTCTTTACAAAAAAAAATTCTGAAGAAGTTTTGTAATTAAGTAAGATCAATTAATTAATTGATTTTATTATTTTATTCCTTTTTTAAAAATATCTCATTGATAGCTCATTGATATTACTTTTATTTAGGCTCGAGTTCATTAAATTTAATTTTTCATTAAATTATTTTTACTGAAGGTAGGAATTGTTACATGAAAATTATTATTAGAAATTTTTATTGATAATTTTTCTTGGCTTAGGATTCGAACCTGGGTTGTTGGTTGAATTTACATATGTTTCCAGAAACACCACTTTCTCTCATCAGAATTCTTTACGTTCTCACCCTCTGCACCACTGCGGCGCCGCTAGCCAACAGTCAAACATCAATCCTTTAACCACTATTACTGGTGGTTCGAAATTTGCTGTAATTATCATTTTTCATTTATTTTACATGTTGCCTCCTTTTTCTTCAGTTTTTTTGTATTCATGCCGAGACTTCGTCTCGAAAACCTGAATACATGATATTTAAATAAAATGTTAAAAATTGTAAAGTTGGGTCAGCAATAAGAAAACGTTTGTCAAAAAATTACATTTTATTAAAAAAATTAAAAAGAAAACATTGCTGATGAAGCCCTTGGCAGGGTAGAACATGCATTCCAGTGTGTCATTTGTCTAGAAAAATATAATTTTTTCAATGGTATTCTTCGAGTTATTAATTAAAAAAAAATTAACTCAAGCCAAATGAAAAATTTTCTCTAATAATAAAACTAAAAATATTTACACAGCACTGGAATATGACAGAGGATCAGATGCATTCATAGCATTTTTGAAAAATTTTTTTTTTCACTTTTATTTAAAATTTCTTTGTTAGCGCTCTTTTTGTACGCTTTTCTCATACTTTTTATTACAAAAATTATGTTACCATATTTAAGTAAAAAACCGATATTTAATTCTTTTTTAAATAAACAAAATCGGAAATATGGAATTGAAACCATTCCGATAGAATTATGTGACATGCCTGAAAATGTTGCAAATTAAATTTTCATAAGGGAATACAATTTTCATCAGGACCAACGTTTTATAGAAAATTTTGTGTATAACAGGGTTTTCTATAGATTACTTTATGTATAACAATATTTTCTTTAAAAGTTTATATTATTATAAATTTATTTTCATAAGGCACTCCCTATTAATGATATTTATTCGCCAAGCTGTTTTTAAACCTACAAACCTTAACATTGACTTAAATTTCAAAAAACAAATTTGTATTTTACACATTTTACTTTCGATTTACAGTAAAACATATATGTAAATACAAACTTATGTATGTATGTACATACATATGTATGTATTTAAACATATTTGTGTATTTTTTCATATTCTCATAATATGTAAACAGTACGATGGTCCTAAAAGTTAAAGTTAATTTTGTTTTAAGCAGCCTTTTTCTAAATGAAATTAAACTTGTGTTATTTGAACATGTTCCTTAGGATCATCCGATTTTCTTTCAAAGAAAAAATATTATATTTTCATATCAAATATTAGATTTAATTATATTTAATCATTTTAACACATTATAATAAGAAATTAGCAATTTATTTCTATTGTTATCTAATCAGCAATTTATTGTGATTTTTATTTCTTAGTTTATAATTTGTTACTTTAACTTCCTATATTTAAAAATAATTCCCTACAAATAGGGATCCTCCTAATATACAGGTGTATCTGCACACGTGTTTTTGTATTGAATAAAATTTCTTTACACAAACCAACTAAACTTAATAGTTTAACATATTTGTAAATGTAGTAGAGTTGTACATGTGTTTAAATATTTATGTATGTATGCATGTTACATTTGCATGTGTAGGGTATAAAAATAAACTTGTTTGGACTATTAATTAAAAATTATGCGTTAAGAGAGGGTGTGCCATTCATTGGTTTCAGAATAAACGTATGAAACTTAAACGATTTTAATCCATTAAGAGAATCGGAGAGAGAGAGCTGAAAAAAGTACATATGTACATGCAAGCACACGGCCATACCCAGCGGGAAAAATTGCAAATGCTTTCATTTGTAGGCCTTATAGAAGACCTGTCTACAGCTCTGTTTGCAGGTCTTTTATAAGATTCGATACTCATTCCACTATGCCTTCTCTCAGAAGGCGTTCTAAAAGACGTTTCATAGCCCTTTCCGTTCCTACCTACACATATGTGTAGGTAAATTTTACGAGAAGTTTATGTATGCTTGGCTTGTTTTTTTGCAACTATTTTTAGTCTCTTAATAAAATTTGTAATTTCTCCTGTTTCTAAGGACATATAGATTGCAGGGACATAAACAATTTATTTGCATGATTTTTAGAGACTAAATATAACACACCGAAAATTTCATTCAAATCCATCAACTTGGAAATTTCGTGGGACGGAAAGGGATACACATTCAAAGTTGCAATTCAAAAGAATGTTAAAAATTTCAATAGCAAACACGAATGGTTTTGCAGTTATTCCTGTATATCGTCACTACAACAGCAAACATTATTTTGCACACTTTGTTATACGAGTAATTAAAATGAATAACGAGAGCGTCTATAAATTTAATCATTTATGAAAGTTTGTAGTTTAAAGTGTGCGTGAAGCAGTACTGCTGTGATTTTTTTAATTTAAAACCCTTCTTTTATTTATAACCCCTTCTTTTATTTTCCTCAATGCAATTATTAATTTAGCAGATCTTTAATTACGTCTTCTATGAGACATTAATTGGTATACCTTAAAATTGCTCTTCTCAAGCAGGCCTTCTAGTAGGCATGGAACCAGTAGCGAGTAGGCAAGGCCTTGACTAACAATGACACATCATGTAAAATTGCAACGATTTGACAATGCGTCTGGAAGTCCTTGTGACTGCAAAATAAGGCCTTTTGGAAGGCCTCTTTACAGCATCTTTTTCCCGCTGGTACTTATTCAGACACACACACACACTCCGCGGAATAACTTCTGTGAAGGAAATTATAACAGAGTTTTTAAATAATGACTTCATTAATTTATTTTATTGGTAAAATAATGTTTACATGTTTCTTTTTGAAATAAATTAAATTTATTTTAGATATTAGTGTTGCAAATTTAATTTCCAAAAAGAAAAGACAGTTTTTAGCTTTAAACACACGCATATACATAGATACATATGTATATAAAGAGAAAACGTGTCTATAAATGCCCTACATATTTTTATAAATTTCCATATAGTTTTTGTTGTGTTTTGTATTGATAATATTGAATTTGATAAATATAAATCCAGTTATGTCCATAATTTCAATAATATATAATAAACAACTGTTTGGTTATAATTCCCTACAGTTTTTTTTTTTTTTTTGTTCAAGAACGCGACATTCTCTTAGCATTTTTGTGGCAAATTAATAACGCCACAAAAAATAAAATAAAATCGGTACATAATTTTATAAGTAATTTTTTAAACTAAAATATAAGATAGTGTCTTTCAGTGAAAAGTTGTTATGTTAAAATATTTGCATTATTTTGATGGATGATTTAGCATGCTAAATTTTAGCATGTTCCATTTGTTATAAGGATTAGATTCCAACTCCTTATTATTTCTAGCAGCAGCTTTGACTTTGTCTATTTGGACTACTTTATCCTACTCCTTTCCGCATCATTATGGCTAAATCACAATTATTTTATACTTTAAATCATACGAGTATGTATAAAACCTTTTGTTTTTGTAAAAATATACATACTTTGGAATTTAAAATAACAAATTTTTCGTCATAGCCAGTTAGTCCTTTTTTACATTCTATAACTTTAGCTGACCAGTTTTTGTTTAATTCTCTTTTGAACTTGCCATAATATGCACACAAATCAATTAAATTTTCGTACTTTTTCATACAAATAAACATGCATGAAAGAAATAATAAGATTGACTAGTATCGTCTTTCTCTTTTCCCTTCTTACCCAAAGATACTTGCCTTGAAGAGTCAGAATTGAAGAGTGTGAAAGCGGGCTTACTTTTATTGTTAAATCCTCTAATTTTTTTTTTAAATCAGTTATTTTTCAGTAAAGAACTGATAACAATCAATGATTTAGTTACAAGAACGCGACATATTGTCGGCCATGTCACAGAATTTAATTCCATTCGGAAGTGGAATTAATTCCGTATTTCGCTTGTATAGAAAAAGCCAAACGAACAATTTTTTCGGAATGAAACCACTTTTAATTTGCTATGTGGAATTGTAATTTTAAGAATTTCTAGGTTTCATTCTGAAAAAAGTTTTCGTTTTACTTTTTCTATAGAAGCAAAATGCGGAATTAATTCCAATTCCGAACGGAATTGAATTATGTAACATGACTGTTTATAACCCAGTAAAGTTAGACATCTCAGACATTTTTATGAAAACTTAATAATGTTCAGAATGAAATAACTTTGGCATGCGTCATTCGATTTGATTTTTGTTTAGAAATAGTTGTAAAGATAAATTCGTTTAGATGACAACACACGTGGTAAAATCAACCTTGGGACGATACATTTGTATTACCCTAATAAATAAATATTTATTTATTCGCACAAATATTAAATCCAGTTGCTTTAATTTTTTTTCTTATTATTTATATATACCTATTTTAACAAGTCCAATACATATTTTACTATTGTCATGTTGTTAATATTATTCGTAAAATTATTAACAATAACTCCGCTTGTTTAATTATAATAAATGTAATCCGTTAAATTGTTAATGTATGTGTATTAAAATGGTAACATTAATACATTCCCTTATAAACTGTTTTTGATTTTTTTTTTCAAATTTATCAAAAATTCGTCAGCTTATACTAAAATTATGTAAAGAATCCAAAACAAACAAATATGTACAACAAAAAATTGCCACTAATAAATGATTTGTTAAATCCATTTGACTGTTAAAACATAAAAAAATAGTTGTAGCAAAAATGAAGTAAATATTTTCAAGTTCGGATTTAAAAAAATGTAAAAAAATGTTATGTATCCTATAATATACAATATTATTAATAAAAATAAAATAATAAAAATATATATATACAAAATAATAATGTCTGTAATGATAATTAGAGGTTTACTCATAATGTTAAGTGTTGCATATTAAATAAAGTTTTTATTAGCAGACTATAGGTGAGTGAACGTGTTGTATCAAGTGAATTAAATGAATATGTATATATGTATATACATTTATGTATTACTATTTATTTATTATAATTTAACATACAAACACGTATAATATACGATCGTTTATAATAGAGAGATATGCAAAGTTTCTTTCAACTCTTCGCTCGACCGGTATAAAAAATTCATAACCACCATTATTCCAAAATTGCCATAGATCAATGACCGTATTTTTAAGTTTATTTTTCAGTTCATTCTACTCGTATGTATTTTATAGTTTACATTTGGTTCTTGGTGCGTTAGTGCTTTTTAAATTTCAACAATTAATTTGTAGCTGTTTATGTTTTCCCTTCTTTACCCTAATTCTCTTCTGGATAATGCAATTCAATATATTGATCATATGCTTAAGGAAGCACAAGTTTAGGAAAGATCTAAATAGACGGATCACTTGAAGTTTAAAATATAATGAATTTCGAAAAAAATATTGAAGAACTGATTAACTTTTATAATTCATTCTACTCTATGTCATTGCTCAATATATACAGGAATATTGATAACTTTTTATATTTTTAGTTTAACGTTCCTTTTTAAAAATATAAAATCTAATAAAAATGCTTGTGCCAATTATTTTAAATCTCGCAACATCTCTTTAAAAGTTATATTTAAGCATTTCTAGTTCAAGAACGCGACAATCGTACTCCAATGAAGTAAACAAATTAAGAAGAAGTCTTAAACATGTTTTGTTGGTTTAAATTTCTTGATAGCATTTTAGAAGCAGTTGAAATATATTAGAGTGATCAAGCACGCGACAAAAATATAAATTTTTCTTTATCTAGACAAATAAAAATATGAAATATTTTCCTTGCTTAAATTTTTGCATAGCACTGGAAACTGCTATGCAAATTACAAGAAACATATGATCACGAACGTGACTAAAATGTTATATTTTATTGCGTTTTTTTAATAGAAGACGATGTGGAAATTTGCATTTCCTTTTGTACAACCTTTAATACGATGTAGCATGCGACATATATCCCCAACACTTTTGTAAAGCGATCAGTTCAAGTATTGTAATTGCAAACTCAAAATCGCATTAACTACAGCAAGTATTAATACAATTTTTTTACTTCATAACTACATATGTATGTATTTATTTGAAATTTATTAAACCTCAAACTCCTGCGGCTACTTTTCACCGTTCTTTGCCATCACGTCATAAACAATTCACTGATCGTTAGTGTAGATTTATTTACCTTTACCTCATGAACATCTTAAAATCTTATATTTTTTTCTGTTTGTTTACCATACGCTTGAGACGTGCAATTATTACTAAATAGGCCTTGTTCTCCAAGATAATTTGCCATTAAAATTATGATAATTATAATTAAATTTATTTTTATTTTGTTTGGCAATTTTTTATTATTCCACTCAAAGTGAATTTAATGCGGGGAAATTCCTTAATGGGTTTGGAGTTGGTTACAAAATAAATAATTTCATGAGCTTTCAAGCATAGTAATGTTGTTAAAATAAAATAAAAATAAATTAAAGCAGCATAAAATTATAGAAGAAATTTAATAAAAAATATTCCTTTAACTCATACGCAATTAATTAATGAGGGATTTTTTTTAATTTTCCAAACCATCTATTGGTCTAGAATAATAAAAAGCTTAATTATTTACATAAGTTCTGTTTTAATGCTTTTATTAGAGAGGGCAGCACTTCTTTTGCAATTTTAATTTAATGGAATTTGTTTTAAAATTGTTTTAAGAGGTGTTTTGTGCCAAGTTCACTTAATGGCATTTAAAATCCGGGTTAATCTTTAACCTTTTCTAATCAATTTAAAGAATTTTTTTAAACAACGCACAGTGCAACTTTTTGCAATGTTTTAATGAAAAATACGGTGCCTTGCGATTATTAAATATTTGCTTTTGATTGTTTTTTTTAATTTAGAGAGTTCTAAACAATTGTATTGTAATATTAGCTTTTTTCAAATATTTAATACAATTTTGTAAAATTAGACGTACCCTACCGATAATCAGTAACTTGGGTTTCCAGAAACGTTTCTTCAATTTACTCAAACAGAATTAAAAATATTCCAAAAGTGAGACTTTGTAGCATTGAAAACGAAAAATGCTAACAGCGTTCTCAATTGTTCTTAATCTTTCTAGATAGCTTCCATAACACTTTATCAAAAGTATTATATAACAACTTAAACGGTCAAGAACGCGACATTCATACTGCTTTGAAGTAAAAAATTAAAAATCGTAACCCGGAATCGGTTGCAATTGTAATACAACTAAATTCCTTTTAAAAAATCAAAATTTTTATGAATTTGTTTAAACTTCCATTCGATAATGCCCATTTCAATTATTCAAAAGTTGTCTACGTTACTAGATTTCGTAACCTCTTCTTAAAAATCTTTTATGAGGATTTTTCAAGAACGGCTGCCCATGGAACCTACCTACCTACCTATATGAGGACTTATTCGTTCAATAAGGCAAAAATGTAATACAAAATATTAGAAAATTTGGTTTTTGGCCACATAGAATATACCAAAATTTCAATGAGATCGTAAAGTCTTAGATGAGGATTTACTCTGTTAAAAACACAAAATTCGCTCTCCTTAGAAGTTATAAATAAATAAATATTATCAAAAAAGTCAAAAGTTTCCATTATATTCGCAGTAAATATATAAACAAGAACGTGACAAAAAATAAAAATGTTTTAACTATGAAAAATCTGCAATATTATACTTGTTAGCATTTTTCAATGGCATTTTAGTTCTCCGATATATTAGCAATAAATATATAAGTTAGAACGAGACAAAAACTATTTGATATTTTTGATCTAGAACAATTTTTAAATCTGCTAATTGGCTTTCTTTTGTTAGCTGTGTTGTTGAAATATAGAATACTCAAACAAAAACATACTCTTAACAAACATTTATTGTCAAGTAATGAGTTATAATATAATCCTAAGTCCTGTCAGTGAACTATTGCCACAATGTAATTGTAACTTATTATTTTAATACAGCGATGTCTTAACAAAGCTTCATTACGTTTGTAGTAAAACTAGTTCAAAGTAATGGTTTGGTAATAACAGAATGTACTCTTGAAAATGTCTAGTTACAAATCAGATACTACATATGTAAGTCATTATATGACTTCTTCTAAGTAACGCAGCCGGTATGTAGAAGTCAGTGAAAAGTAAGTTATTGAAGGTACGGTACTTAGCAAATATTTGCCGAAAAAGACGTAACCACTCAATAAAATATATTTGAATTTGTATATTTTTTAAAAAAAAAACTTTATTAACGTTTATTTAGAACAAGACACAACAAATATTTAGTTTTATTTTATTTGATGCTGTTCGATCTTGCAAAACTCATGTAAGAGTAAACAACGTCAAACACATTTGTGCTAAAACAAGTGGTTACGTTTGCTTGAGTAAATATTTGCCCAGTGTGACCATATCTTGAGTATTTGCAACTCATTACAAAAAAAATTTTTTGTAGTATCATAATATTTTGTCTAGCACTGGCTGGACTTTTTATTTTCTTTTAATATTAAGATTCGAAAACTTATTGTCATTTCATTTCTGAAGATTCAATAAATAAATTAAATGTATTAAAAAAAAAAAAAAAAAAAAAAAAAAAAAAAAATTACAAAGTTCTACGTTTTCACTGTTTGAACAGTTCCATAAACTCTTGGTTGAGTTGAAAATCAATGACTGAATGGAACTTATTATATCCGATTGTCGTGGGAATGCAAATACTACACAATTAAATATGTTTGTATACTATATTGATAAAATAAATTTTAATTTGCTGAATAGTTTCATAAACATTAATTTTGATTTTATAATTTTTAAAATGACTTATATACTTAAACTGTCATATAAAATTAATCAAGCTAATAATTGCTGTCAATTAGAAAAAGGTGTCAAAAAGGCAAAGATAATCTTTGTTATTAAGTAATTAAAAACAAATGTATTATTAATTTTTTTAAATATGCAATAATTTTAAAACATTTAAATAAAAGGTTTATAAAATAAAATTTCCGTTGAACAAGTTATTGTGCAATATTCGGCTGTGCCGAATCTTAAATACCCTCCACCTAAACGCAATAAGAAATACAAAAACTGCACTGGACTTAGAACTAGAATATTTTTATTCTATGTTTCCTATTCAGTCTTAGTGCAAATTTTATTATTATTTTATATATTGGTTGAAAGGCAATTCTACGAACAACATAATTTATCTCAAATGTTTAGAAATTTTATCTAATTTTGACCATTTAAAATTTATGTAATTACCAATTCTCACCATAATTTACAGAGAGTATCTGATATTTATACCAATACATATATATATATATATATATATATATATATATATATATAATATATTCGTTTGATCAACGCCATCTGTTGATGAACAATATTAATACACTAAGTTTTTTTGATGAAATTTTCAGAGGTTGTCTCGAATTTTTGCTCATATCTCCGTTATTTATGGACGGATTTTGCTGATTTTAAATAGCAAACTTGTCGAAAGCATGTCGGACAAAATTATTGAAGATTTGGATCCCGAAGATATCTGTAGCTTAATTGCCGTATAACCGATACTAATATGATTTCTGGATTAAAATTTCAGATCCGTATAAAAGTTGGTACGATATAGATATTTTTAGACATTTTTGTGGGTTTATTTGTTTTTTGGAAATTGTTCTTATATGGCAGCTATGACAAATAATGGGCCGATCGTCTTAAATTTTGGAACAGTTATTTTCATGCATATGAGGATATTTCACGTCGAATTTCAACACAATACCGGTATATTTAAGATATATATTAGTGGATTGCGGTAGTGGACCTTATGTAAGGGATATATTGTAAATGATCCGTGTAAAATTTTGGATTGGTACCCTTATTTATAAGAGATTTATGAGTATTAAAGTGGTTTTCGGAAGAGAGCTTTATATGGGGCATACGGTTAAAAATAGACCAAAATTCATAAAATTTTGTGGGATGATTTTTGTATATATGTAAATTATCTGTGCAAAGTTTTGAGTCGGTACCGATATTTATATATAGGGATAAATGTCTTTTTCAGATGTGGTCCTTGTATGGCAGCTATGACCAATTATGGACCGAGTATCATAAAATTTAGTACAACAATTTATATATCTAAAAGAATTATTTGTGTCGAATTTTAACCTGGTGAATTTAAGATTTGGACTTTATATGGGTCTATGGTCAAAAATGGACCGAAAAAAACAAAGTTTCGTTTTGTGATATCTTTTTACATGACACTTATTTTTGCCGATTTTTTGTAAAAATAACGTGTACAAAATTTCATGGCAATATCTGCAATATATTTTAAAAAATTAGAAGAAAAATTTTTAAAAAATATCAAATTTTTATGGAGGTTGTCTCACATTTTGGTCCATAACTCTGGTTCTACTATACTGATGTTGCTGATTTTCCATACCAAACTGCTTAGAAGAACTATAAACGGGTTTTTGTAAACTCTATTGATTTTGGTTGTGTCTTTTGGACGTGAGAGTGTTTTACATAGACAGACAGACAGACGGGCATAGCTAAATCGACTTAGAATTCCATTAGAAGAATATATATACTTTGTTGGGTCTCAGATGAATATTTCTCAGTGTTATACACGGAATGACAAACTTATATATACCCTCATTCACCACTTATGGTGGTGGAGGGTATACAAACTGGTTAATAATATTGAAATTGCTTTATTCACAGTAAAATTCGATGAATCCAGCTGTTTTATACTATTAGTTAAGTATAAGTACAAATGATACCAATGACACCTGACATTTCCTACATGATTTAAATTTCCAAAACATACTTAAAGAATTCTAATTCATTAATTGTCAATGGTTAAAAGCACATTGAAACGGCAATTTGTTAGAAGAAAAATAAATATCGTTTAAACTTCACTGTACATACGTGAAAATTTAAAAACAATTCAAAAACGCAACAATTAACAAATATTAAAAACATTAACCGTAATTAACAAATATTTTAACACACAATTGTTAATTAAACACATACAAATAATTTACAATTTTACTTTTTTTTAAAGATCAGGGTCATTTCCACAAATTTGTTGTATTGTTGTTGTTGTTTTTAATTAATTGTCAAAATACATATGTCAATTAAATAAAACATAAAAAACAAGATCAGCTGGTGTGAAAACAAAATTACAATAAAAGCGAAGGAGGTGGAAAGGAACACACAAAACTTTAAACAAATTTTAAAGAATGCAACTTTGTTTAAAATCATTGAATTACAACGAATTTGACATTGAATATTTATGGTTTAGTTGAGAAAAAAGCTGAATAGTGTTAAAATAAAATTCACATCAATAAAATATTTATGTATTTACAAAAGTCAAATTTTACACGATTTTTTTTTATTAACATTTTAATACCTACACATTACAAAAGACTTCGGCAGACAGACAATGCGTGTGACACTTGCAGCTGAAAATGACAGTCAAATGGATCGAAAAAAACGTCGAAAAGTTTTGTAATCATAAAAATAAGACATAATTTTAATGATAAAATCAGTGCCTTGGTTTTTTATTTATGTAGGTAGGTCTAGATTTGTACTTAATTGTTAAAATGATTTTGAATATGTATTAATTCATTGTTCACATAAAATGCGGAAAATCAAAATAGAAATAAAAACATATCTTGAAAATTCAACATTGTTGGGTTTAATGGTTTTTAAAAAGCTAAAGCTTCTAAATGATGTTATCAAACAAAACAAGCAAACCTTACCCCAATTACAAACACAAATTTGTTTATGTCCTGCAATGTGAAGTAAATTTTGCGATGTTTAAGTTCATAATTGCCTTTGTAATCGCAGTATTTGAAAATGTCATTTGATCGTAGTTATAGTTGTGTTTTAAAACGGAATCAAACCACGTGACATAGTTGTACGAATAATGTTATGACAACATTGTTATGACAGATTTATGGCTTGTAAAGAAGGGGGCTATTAAAAGAAACTAGGAACTTACAAAGAAAATAACGAATTCAATTAAGCTAAATTTTAGTCTAACTAACAATGGCGGAGCAAACCAAAAAAAAAGCCAGTGTAAGTAAGAGAAGAATTTATGTTTGCAAACCAATCGTGCAATAAAATCACAATCGTAGTGCAAAGCAGAATAGTGGTACTATTAAACGGGCCCGCATTCTGTACGACAATACAAAATCAATGGTTTGGCAAGTAATTAGCAGTTGTGGTCTGAAGAGCATTCCTTTCAATTCAATATGAATTCTGATCAGGGCAAACATGGTACAATTATGCTTTTTTGTTACACTTAGACACAGTTGCTACCGTGTTCCTACCACGAGTTATTTGGTTTCAAAATATTGCTGCATCAAGCTCAAATAGATAAATATATGATTTAAGTTACAATTTGTGTAATAGTGCAAGCTGAAGAGATAATTTTATTAAATTTCAAAAATATTTGGAAGTTGTTGGTTGAATTATCTAACAAAGGGAGCGTTTTTGTATTATTTTACATTATATGACTTTGAGACTAAACCCAAAAACGAAAGCTTAAACTTTGAGTTAATCAGGATTTTTAAAACTTTAGGAGTTAACCTTTCTATTTCTTCATTACATTACTTCAACTAAAAAATCTTTTCATTTTGTTAATTTTCTTTGTTTCAGATGCAATACCGCAAATTAAAATTGTCACTCTATTCTTCGATAACTTTCTTTCTAGAGCATTAATTCTTTAACGTGAACAAAGTCTTACTTTTTTGCAATAAATTCACCATTATAAAGTCTTTTTGTATTTATGACTTGATTTTTAAAGCAATTCAATTAACTGAAATATTCTTTGTTTGGCCTTGATTCTGATATTTATATAAAAAAAATGCCTGCAGAAACGTTTGCTACCTCTCATCAGCACTCTTCAGTAAATTTTTGATACGATTTTGCTGCCTGTCATTACTTAAAGTGCATCAAAATGTTATGTAACATTTATAGTATTCCGATCCATTAAAACAAAGACACGGTTTTTTTAAGAGAACTCGAATTTTAGTTTTTAAGCTTTTCTAAAATATTAATAAATTAATATCAATTTGCGTTTCAAAAGTTCGTTACATAGGTATGTAAATATTAACACATTTACGCAACCGGATTTTATGCGAACAATTAATTTAACTGTTAAATTAGCCGTTCTTATTCTCAATTTCATTAACTGCCTTCATAAACTAAGCTTAGCTTTTAAAATAAACGCCAAATTAACAACACAGACATTATGGTAAACAAACACAAAAGCAAATATAAAAAATATAACGTTAATTTTGAAGAGAATCCAAAGAGTAACAAAGTCCAAGCATTTCATTAGAAATGTAAACAATAGTTTTTACGAGCATATATCATCATAATCATCATTCATTCTACATAACCTTATTCTAATAGACTACATTTAGACTTTGTTAAAATTGCAATTAATCTCAATAAAATAAATGGAAATTCACTTACCTTTTGCAAAAACGCAATTAAATGCTTGTTATAAACTTTAATTATGTATTTAATAATATTTTAGTTTATTATTTTCTAAACACAAAATTCATAATATTGTTTTTTAAAATTACATACACTTTTAAGATCTCACAGCACGCACTTGGAAACAACGGAAACGTTTAACATTCAAACACCTACTAAATTGTAAACTTTAGTTGTTTTTACTAAAGCCATCTCAGGGAAGAGGAAGATCATCAACAACGGATCGAATTTAAGTAAAATGAAACGAGAAACAAACAACAACAGTAGAACGCAGAACAAAAATTACAACAATAGTGTGATGAGAACAAGTTTTTTTGATTTTTTTTTTTATTTATTTATTTTTTAATACAATTTTGCTTTTTTGCACTTTAGTTGTACATATTGTTTTTTTTGTGACGATCATGATGACTTCTCTGTCTAGAACTTTGACAGTCGACAAAAATCAGTTGTCCGGTCAAACAAAAAATGTTGCAAAAACCTGCACAAAAAAAGCATTAACAACAGCATATTTTATTTAATCTCAATTGTTGTTTTAAGCCGCGCGTCATTCAGTCTGTAAAACAAGCTTTTTTAATCTATCACTGATCTTGTGCGATCTCTTCAAAAATAAATAAATAATTGAGTTTTAATAATGATTTAACAATTTGTACTGCATTATTTACATATTTTTGTTTTATGTCAAAAGTAATATTTTAAGGTATTTATTCCATACATATTTCTTAAAATAATTATCATTGTAGAAAATATCGTAAACAGTGCTGCCAATGATACATGAATTATCTTTGAGAATAAGGAATGATTTAACAAATTAAGTCTAATGTATTTCATTCTTATAACTTAATAAAAGTTTACTATTTAAGTTGAAAGTTTAATGAACAGCTTGTATTTAAAATTGTTATGTGAGGAAAGCAAGTGATCTACTAAATGGACTAATTTTTAGCTAATATGTAATATTTTCTCAGATTTTTTGAAACTTTGCAATGATACGTTACCATTTACCAAATTTTTTATTGGACACAATCGACGGCCTTACAATTGCAGTTAAATCTCTTTTCGATCATATATTTTTGCAGAATATGGTCATGGAAACTTGATGTAACAGTCTCATTTTATACCCACCACAAAAAAGATGGGATATCATTCCGTTTGTAACACATCGACGTAATGGTCGTTGAACCAAAACGTCTATATTATAAGATTCTAAAGGTACGATCACACTTGACAAATATTTGCCGAAAAAGACGTGCATAACTACTAAATAAAATATATTTGATCTCGTTTATATATTGAAAAAAAAACTTCGTTTATTTGCGACAAGACACAACAAATATTTAGTCTTATTTTATTTGCTGCTATTTGATCTTGCAGAACTCTTGTAAGTGTAAACAACGTCAAACAAATTTGTTCTAACACAAGTGGTTACGCTTTTTTGAGTAAATATTTGCCAAGTGTGACCGTACCTTAAGACGATCTAGCCACGTCCGTTCGTCTGTTAAGCACACGATAGAGCTTCGAAAAAAAGACAAAGAACTATGAAATTTTTACCAAACATTCTGTGATCCACCGAAATGTTTGGTATTGAAAATAGTTAGGATCCAAATTATAGACCAATTTTTCAGGCAACCTGGATATTTTTGAGATATATTTTGCAATTTTCTTCAAATATAATGCAGAAAATATCATTAGAAGAACAAGTCCTGTTGAAAATGGTAAGATTTTGTCCACGACTTCTCATAGCCCCAATGCAAATGTCTTACATAGCCTCATACAAATTGCACTTCCGAAAATTACTTAAATGAGCATAAGTCTCGTTTAAAAATGACATATAAATTGTCCTACCAAATTTCATGATAATCGGTCTATATTTGACCGTAGCCCCCATATAAACTCCACTTCCGAAAATCATTTAAATGCTTATAAAAATCACTAATAATTCAAAATCAAACACAAATATCGTCGTACATAATTTCATGCTAAACGATAGGTCATAGCTCTCTTATATACGTTATACTTTCAAACAAAGAACAATTAAAAGAATTGCTATGTACTACTTTTGGAATGAAGGGGTTTTTTTAATAAGCATGATTTTATTTTGTCGCGTAAAAATTGACATTTGCTTTTGTTTTTTTTTTTGTGAATTCAATTCTACTTAACTATATAAAATATGCAATATAATTTTCTAATATAATATTATTTATATTAACATAATTAAGCTTTTCTTATAATAATATGTGATGTTAATTTAATTTGACGCTCACAGTATATATGCAAATGTATAATGATGGCATTCGTTAAAATTCGAAATTTATTTCGATTACAAATGCAAGAATTCCCCAACCATATGTTCAATAATCTAACTTTACAAAACTAGATAGGAATAAATAAACAACAGTAATCAAATAAATTAAAGCCATAAAATGCAAATTGTTTAATAAAACTATATGTCAAAACCATAAATATTAAAAAAAATATCTTAATAATAATAAATAATCTTAATTGATAATTTAAAATGTTTTTAATTGTTGCTTACAACATTGTTATTTAGACCCATGTCGAGTGGGAGAGTTAAGTAAAGTTACATTAGTTTATTAAGAATTCAATGTTTAAACAAGTTAGAGTGCAATATTCGGCTGTGCCGAATCTTAAATACCCTCCACCTAGACATAATAAGAAATACAAAACCTACACTGGTTATAGGGCTAAAATATCCTAATTCAGTGTTTTTTTCAACTAATACCTTAGCATTTTATATATTGTTTGAAGGGCAATTATACGAACAACATAATTTATCTCAAATGTTTAGAAATTTTATCTAGTTTTGACCATTTAAAATTAATGTAATTACCAATTCTCACCATAATTTATAGAGTTTGGCTAATATTCATACCAATCGTGAATGTAATTTAACAATTTCTAAAATAAAAAAACATGGGCCGATCTTCTTAAATTTCGGAACATGAGGATATCTTATGTCGAATTTGAACGTAATAACGGTACATTTAAGATACATATTAGTATAAACGTGAATTTCGTAAGTGGACCTTATATAAAGGATATGGCCAAATTTGGAGTGATATTTTCAAAATCTGGCAGTTCGATTTTAGCATATATATAAATGCTCCGTGTAAAATTTTGGATCGGTATCGTTATTTATAAAAGATTTATGAGTATTGAAATGATTTTCGAAAGAGGGCTTTATATGGGAGATACGATCAAATATGGATCGAAATTCACAAAATTTTGTGGAATGATTTTTGTGTGTATTTAAATGATATACATATATAAAGGATTGAGTCGGTACCGATATTTACAAGATATATACATATAAAAATTACTAACTTTTTCGGATGTGGGCCTTATATGGGAGCTATGACCAATTATGGACCGACTATTATAAAATTTACTACAACAATTTATATATATATAAGAATTATTTGTGTCGAATTTTAACCTGGTGAATTTTAAATTTGGACTTTATATGGAGTCTATGGTCAAAAATGGGCCAAAAAAAACAAAATTCCGTTTTGCGATTTCTTTTTACATAACACTTATTTTTGACAAATTTTTTATTCCAATTATACAGGCATTTATTTATCATTAAGCCATATTTCGGGAAGATATTTGTGTGGGGGCTATGAGAAATCATGGAACGATTTTTCTTTTATCATAAAAATAACGTGTACAAAATTTCATGGCAATATCTGCAATATATTTTAAAAAATTAGAAGAAAAATTTTTAAAAATATCAAATTTTTATGGAGGTTGTCTCACATTTTGGTCCGGACCTCTGGTTCTATAATACTGATTTTCAATACCAAACTGCTTAGAAGAACTATAAACGGGTTTTTGTAAAATCTATTGATTTTGGTTGTGTCTTTTAGACGTGAGAGTGTTTTACATAGACAGACGGACATAACTCAATCAACTTAGTATTCCATTAGGACCAAGAATATACATATATACTTTGTTGGGTCTCAGATGAATATTTCTCAGTGTTATACACGGAATGACAAACTTATATATAACCTCATTCACCACTTATGGTGGTGGAAGTTATAAAAATGCAATATAATTTGCTAATCTAATATAATATTATGTATATTAATATAATTAAGCTTTTCTTATATGTCGTGTTGACTTAATTTGACGCTCACAGTATATATGCAAATGTATAATGATGGCATTCGATAAAATTCGAAATTTATTTCGATTACAAATGCAAGAATTAGACAACCATATGTTCAATAATCTAGTCTTAATGTTATTAATAATAGGACAACTTTACAAAACTAGATAGGAATAAAGAAACAACAGTAATCAAATAAATTAAAGTCATAAAATGTAAATTATTTTCAGTATATGTCAAAACTATAAATGATCTTAACTAATAATTTAAAATGTTTTTAATTGTGGCCAACAAAATTACATGTTATTTAGAGCCATATCGAACGGGAAAGTTCAGTAAAGTTGCATCAGGTTCTTAAGAATTCAATGTTTAAAAAATATTTATATGTAGGTCTATAACCGGAACAAAGTTTACTAATTAATTTTATTACAAACATAACTTATTCCTACTACTTACTATAAACATAATTTTTTTTCAGGAAATTATTTTTTGCTTTAAATTTACATACATATATGTATGTGTGTAAATAAATTATAATAAAATTGGCAACTCTAAAAAGGTTTTAACTTTTAATTCACTTTTTGAAACTGGTTATCAATATAAATATCAATATAATGCTGATTGATACTGGTGATGCTAATGACGATATTTAACGTCGTAACACTCTCTCACTAATTATTAATAATTTTAATTAATCGTGATTTGGCGGTAATTGTATTTATTGAATTATTGCATAGTACATATATTGTATGTATACAATATTTAACTAAACAAAAACGCTTGCGTCAATGCATTTACGACTTTAAATAAATATTCCAGAATATTTAAAACCTCAATTAGATTCGGTTATTCTCCGTTCTTGTCTCCTTAATGGAAAGTTTTTGTAGCAACAAATCATTATGTTTTAACAACTTTAACCACAATTTATTTAATTACAATTTTCCATTCCATACATGTTCGTTCCTATCCTATCTTCATGCATGGACACCACAAAAAAGGACGTGTTTTTTTATAATCATATGTATGTTTCTTTCCTGGTTTCATTATAGCCGCATTCAAAGTTTGTACATTGAACAGTGTTGTACATAAATATTCCTAAACAAAGTTGTTTTTATTGAAATGGCACATTGACCTGCGGTTGTTAATTTGCCATAATTACAATTTTTGTTAAAGAACAAAACACATAAAATGAAATAAAAAAAACCTGTACCAGGAATTTATTTCTAGTATTTATGCGTATTTTCATTTAGTAGCAAGTTTGTGAAAGGCACAATTTTAACTTTCAATTTCGTGGCTATTGTATTGCTCTAAAAGTAAATACAAGTTGTTATACATATGTACATTCGCTGTGGATTTTAAAAGTAGTGAACGAAATCTTTGGAATTGTACAGAAATCCTAGTTCATTGTCATTATAGTGGTAATTTTGTGCATGTAACATGCAGAAATGTTCAGCAAAGTTCCTTTTAATGCCATAATCTTCAAGGTCTGAAAAGTAATTTACAAAAAAATCGAAACTACTATTTCTGTTTATGCATTAACAATCTAAAAGTAAGTATTGCCTATTTTTGAAACCATAAGCAGCTAAGGCAGCCTTCGAAAACAAAACAAAAAAATTATTTATTTATTGGATGATTAATTTCGAAGCCATCTTTAGAACTTTGACTGAATATACAACCTAGTGTAGGTTGTCACACTTGGCAAATATTTACTCAAAAAAGCGTAACCACTTATTTTAGCACAAATTTGTTAGACGTCTTTTACTCTTACAAGAGTTTTGCAATATCAAACAGCATCAAATAAAATAAAACAAAACATTTGTTGTGGTAATGCAAAAATATTCCCAAACTTATATGTTGGTCGAGTGATATACTCGTATAGCTATGTACGACGGTTGTCAGATATTACAACGTTGTCCAAAAATTTTCAGAAAATGTCTAACAACCGTGTGAACTTAAAATGTTTGTCTTCCAACGTTGTAAGAAAAATCATTTTCAGTATGTACATTGTAAGACAAAAATATTGTCAGACATCTAACAATCGTGTAAATTCAAATATTTGTCATTGTCATTGTTTTAAGACAATTGTCAAACACTTTTCATATGTGCAAAGTTTATGCATCTGCCAATGGCAGCATTGTCATAGAAATCATTTCAAAACCTAACTCTGTATATACATATGTAAATAAACAAACAAGTGTACATTAATAACATTTTGAAAACCCCATTTCGGTTGACAGATAAATTCATTGTGTGACAATTGTGTGCCAATGAAATTGTTAGTTTTCTTACAGTCGTCTGAACTGACAATTAACCTTTTGCTAACAGCTTTTCAATGTCAGTACATTGCTAGCAATTTGCTATATCTGACAACGTTGTAATATCTGACGACCGTCTATACATAGCTTATGATCAATGATCATCCCAATGCTGAACAGTACGTATAAGAAAACTATTACATAAATAGTTTATGATTAAAAAATGTTTATCATTAAAGCTTGTTTTGTAATTTCTTAAAATTTTTCAATTACTATTATGCATATTTATACTATTTATTTTTATTCTACAAAATTTAACATTTGATTTCATTTTAAATAATCTACTGCAAGGGTTCAAAAAACAACAAATGTCGTTAAATGATGGTGTTTACATTAAAGACACTCATTTTAATACTAAACATTAAAACGCAATTAACATTTTATTATTAAAACAAATTTTATATAAATACATATAATAAATTGTGCGACTATACGTTTTTCCACACCTAAAAATATGCAATCAATTCAATGCAATAACAAACGAAAACAAATGAAAAACGTTAAGGTCATTAACAAAATCCGTCTATATGTATAAATGTGTATACATACAGTGAGCTTCAAAATAAAGTCAACACCATATATTACTAAGAGAAAAGCTTAATTATATTAATATTAATATAATATTATATTAGAAAAGTAGATTGTATTTCTATATACACAGAAAAAGGAAAAGGAAAAAAAACAAAAGTTTATACAAATTTAATTGCTTTATTGTTAAAATAGACCAATTTTTACGCCGCAAAATAAAATTCAATCCAAAAGCAGAGACAAGTCTTTTCTTTGTATAAAAGTATAACGATCAAAATAATTGCAAGTTTTATAATTTCTCATTAAAAGAGAGAAAAGTTGTGACATCAATTGAGACTCTGCAAATCATAATAGACTTACATAGAAAAGATAAATCCCTGCGTAAAATAGGTAAAATCGTTGGAAGGCATCGTTGAACAATAAAACAAATTATAGACGAGAAACCAGACACAATAGCGTAGAAAATTTGACTGGTGCAAAACGACCAAAGCGTATTACAAGAACTGAAGTAAGAGCTACTATATTAAGAGAAGTAAGAGCAAATCTAACATCTAGTGCTGTAAAAATAGCTGAAAATGTTACGAAAACTTCTGGAAATCCTTTAAGCGTGAGTACGATTGGAAGATCTATACATTAAAATGGCCTATATCTTAGAGTGCAATTAAAGAAGCCCTTTATATCAATACAATTTTACAATCAAACCAAACGTTTGAATTTCGGAAAAAAGTTTTTAAACGAGCCTCAAATTTTTTGAAATAATATTCTTTTCACCGATGAAAGTAAATTTGAGATATTTGGAATGAAAAATACCCTAAAAATATGGCGAACCAGAAGCCTTTACTAATAAATATTTTACAGTAAAAGACAGTAAAACATGGCGGCGACTCAGTAATGATGTGGTGTTGTATGACGGCATCAGGGGTCAGCAATCTTAGATTTATAGAATTTACTATGAAAAAGGAAGATTATTTCGACATTTTAAAAAACAATTTTTCAACAGCACAACGATATTATGCATACCTCCAAAATTGTGAAAGAGTGGTTGCTCAATCATTGTCAACATCTAGCACCAGCGATATCTGGACAAAGAAATATTTATTCCAAGGATAACCTAAAGGTTACTACAGCATGAATGAAAGAATATTTCGTTTGATTTCACTAAAAAAAACTTGTTGAAGATTGTCAGTTGTAATAAAGGCAAAAGAACTACAAACAATATATTAAATCGTTTTAATGTACCTGTTTACTTTATTTTGATCCGAAGAATCGCGAATAGAAGAATCCGCTAAAATTTATTTATGCCTTTTACGTTCCTTACCCCCTGTTTCACGATGTCGAGAGATAACGTTCGCTTAGATAAGACTTAAGACACAAACTTGATTGTGGAATAAACAAACTTGATTGAGTACAAAATAGATACGATAAAAAGTTTGTGTCTTAAGTCTTATCTAAGCGAACGTTATCTTTCGACATCGTGAAATAGGCCATTATTTTTCTATTTTTTGTTGCCAGAAAATGCATTTCAAAATCTGCTAAAACTTGAAAAAGTGCTAAAATGTTCTACAGAAGAAAAAATAAGCGCTAATTTTTTCCAATGTAACAATACAATTTTTATTTCAAATGTTACAAATCGTCACCTAAAATGCCCAAAGACGTAACCCTCATTATCATAATTTTACAGGAGAAGCAAAAAACGTTATAAAATGACAACTGTTTAATTGAAAATCGCGATTTCTTCACATCTTGTTTTAAGATAGCTGACAAACTTCAGCTGACGATGTCACGTGTACATATCGCGATTTTCAATTAAACAGTTTTCATTTTATAACGTTTTTTATAGTTTGTTCTAATTTTGTTCATAACAATTTGTTGACTTGTTTTAATAGATTACATTTCATATATTAATTCAAAAATTTCCGTGTTCATTTACTTACCACACCGAAAGAAATATAGTTGAAAAATTAATAAAAGTTATTTTTAATTTCTCCAAAAGTATTTTTAGGAGTAAAAAAGTAAAAATTTGTTTGAGAAAAAAATGTTTTTTATCAAGCAAATTATGCTAAAAAGCATTAGCATAATTTTTGAAAATTTCAATGCATTTTCGAGAAAAAAAAATGCTAAATCTAGCACTGAAAGTGCTAAAATGGCAACACTGGCAAAAATATTGTCAGACATCTAACAATCGTGTGAACACATTTTTTTTTTTGTCATTGTAAGATTGTTTTAAGACAATTGCCAAACACTTTTAATTGTTATATGTCTGTGCAAAGTTTATGCATCTTTCAATGGCAGCATTCTAAGTTAAGAGTGTGTTAAAAGTAAATTGTAAAAAAGTATTAAATGTCAGAGTGATTATTGTAATTGTTTTGTGTATATTTGAATAAATAAACACTTGTTATAATTTTAAACTAACGGGTTTTCCAATAGCTACTTGACAACTCTGAATTTAAATTGTGAACGCACTATTTCACTGATCATCTAATTGTTGCTTTCTTTTTTTTCAGTAAACTTAACATTTTCGTTATGGTAAAGTACACGAAGGAACAACGTTTGGAAATTATAAAAATGTACTACCGAAATTCGGAGTCGGTGACCGCAACTTTAAGAGCGTTAACTCCAATTTTCGGTCGTAATTCTCGCCCTAGTAGACAAGCAATAACAAGTTTAGTGCAAAAATTTGAGTCTACATATTCATTGTGTGATGCTGTCGTGCCAGTGAGACAACGGCCTGGTCGAAGTTCCGAAAATATCGCTGCCGTTCAGGCGTCCGTAGCAAACGATTCAAATCAGTCGATTCCGCGGCGTTCTCAAGAACTGGGCATCCCCAAGACCACTTTATGGCGAATTTTGCGTAAGGATCTGGGTTTACACCCATACAAGATTAAGCTGACTCAAGAATTGAAGCCGATGGACCATTTGAGTCGACGTACGTTCTCCGATTGGGCTCTGGAGAAGATGCACCAAGATGATGAATTTCATCGCAAAATCATCTTCAGTGACGAAGCTCATTTTTGGCTCAATGGGTTCGTCAATAAGCAAAATATGCGTTATTGGTCTGCTGAAAATCCACATGTGCTTCACGAATCACCACTTCATCCACAAAAAATTACTGTTTGGTGCGCTTTGCATGCCGGCGGCGTCATTCGGCCATATTTTTTCGTCGACAATAACGATCGTCACGTTACTGTGAATGGCGATCGTTATCGCGCAATGATTAGCGATTATTTTTGGCCCGAATTGGAACACATGGACTTGGATGACATGTGGTTTCAACAAGACGGTGCCACAAGCCACACAGCACACGTTACAATATTTAAAAAAAAAGTTGTCAAGTCCTTATTGGAAAACCCTGTACTTGGATGTATTTGTTTTAAATTTGTATTTGTACCAATACCTCAATTTGCGTTCTAAAAAAAAAAAACGACACAAAGTCGGCTTTCTTTCACAAAACATTGGTCCGACTATTACTAACGATAATGCTTTACTTTTTATGTCATCAAATAAGCTTTTTGCTTTGGTCTAAAATACCATTTTACTTAATGGTTTTCTCTGCGCAACTTGATTTTTAATTCAAATAGAAAGCAAGGACTACATTTTGATCATCAAAGCACTTCCTGATTTTGCAAAAAAATTTCAAAAACAAATTAAAAACTCGAACCCAAAACAACGCAACTTCGAAAACCTAACGACGCACACTGAAAATTATAACTAAGTAGCGACGGAACTTCGAAAAAAACGCAAAACGAAACGAAACGAGTGTTTACTTTATATTTACACTCACAGTATGTATGTATGTATATATATTATTTAGATATACTTACGATATTTATAACAGTTCACTGTCAAATGTTTATAATTTATAACATTCTATTATAAATTTGAATTTATTTGTCATTAAAGTTTTGTTAATCATTAAACTCCTTCAACGAATAGTAGCAGCATTTTAATGAACAGGGGTTAATAAATATTAAAAAACACAAGGAATTTCGTATAAAAATTTCTTCTTAATGGTTTAATAAAAAAATACACGTTCTTATGGAGTTTTATTTTATTTTTTGTTTGTTTGATGTATTGTTTTTATTTAAATAAATGCGATTTAGTTTATTTTTAGAATTTTTTATTTTTATTTTTTAATGAATGTTTTAACAAAATTGTTATAAAAAAAAAACGTTAAATTTTTTAGCGGTACTACAAATTTTACTGGTTGTAATTTTTATTTCATTTAATGTTTGGTAATTCATTCAAAACAGAATTTGGAATTTTAGCCCATGTTTTAAATTTATTTTGGTTCGGTTTACTTAAAAAAAAAATTAAATTTATCTGCCATTACTTTTGTATGATTTTAGCTTAACAAATTTTATTTCTTTAAATACAAATTTTTATTTGTGATTAATTATTATGGATTTTTTTGTTTGACAATACAAGTTTTACTGCTTAATTTAAGATTTTGTTTATACAATTTACTATGCAATATTTTGAATTTTTAATTTTGAATTTATACAAAAAAAAGCTTGTTTTCTCAACAATATTATTACATGTTTTGTTTTTGGTTTTTCTTTTATAAATTTTTTTAAATATTTTTAACTACAAACAAATGACTACTTAAACCAACTCCTTAGTTTGCTGTTGCTATTTTTATTTTCTAATTTTCTTGTCTTTTCTTATCAACGAAAAAACACTGGTCCTGCATCCTAAACATGCTTGTTTGTTTGCATTTGCTTAGCTAAATATAGTTTCACTAAAAAAAAAAGTAATTTTATATTCTTCAAAAACTAATCAAAAAGTATTAAATTTAATTAAAAAAAACGTATTATTTTTAAAGACTTTTGTGTGTTTGTTCATTTGTTTATAAATATTTTAAAGGTGGTTTTTAGTTACTTTTTGTTTAAATAATTAGTACTACTTTTATATACATTTTAATGAAATTTAACTATTTGAACTTAATGAAAAAAGGCAACCGTTTACAAATTAAAAAAAAATGTTTTTTTTTAGTTTAACAAGTTTTTAGTTTTCATATTTTTTATTTTTATTGTTTATATTTTGTTTAAATTATTAAAATTTTGTTTTTATGTTTTTAAATAATAAACTTATTTCAACTCATTTCTTAAATGTTTTCTTAAGTTACGGTCACACTTGGCAAATATTTACACAAAAAGGCGTAACCACTTGCTTTAGCACAATTATGTTTGGCGTTGTTTACACTTACAAGAGTTTTGAAAGATCAAATAGCATAAAATAATATAAAACTAAATATTTGTTGTGTCTTTTCCTAAACAAACGAAGTTTTTTTTAAAGAAATAAACGGGTTCAAGTATATTTTATATAGCGGTTACATTTTTCGGCATATATTTGCCAAGTGTTTTTCTAGTATTTAAATAGCAAATTTAGTTAGCTAATTAAGTTTTTGAATTTCTAAGAGCACTTTTAAGTAAGTTCCAAAAGTTATTTAGAACCTGAGATTCTTAAAGTTTAAATTTTATTAAGAATTTTAATTAATAATTTATTTATTAAACGATAACATTTTAATTAGTTTGTTTAAGAATTTCCTAATAGAAAATGTAAGAGCCTTATTCGATATTGTCAATTTCTTTATTGTAATCTTTTTTGAAATTGAAAAATTTCTTTACTATCAATCTTTTACTCGATTTCTTACACTTAATAGTTCTAAAACTGACTCGATTCTTTGAATATGAGAAACCACACGACTCATTCTTAGAATATTAAGCTTTGAACAAGCTTAAACAATTATAGAAGCACTAAACAAATGAAGTGATTAGTGTAAATTAAATTTAGCCCCATTTAATTACCTAATAAAATAATTATTTGTATGAAAGCTGTCAGCATAATTTTAGCTTAAAAAAATAACTAGACATCGTGTAAAACTGGGTTACAGTCAGGGGGGTTACTCCGTATTTCGATTCGAAAGCAAAAGCTTTCGAAATACAATGTAAAAAGTATACAAATTCGAATGATTTTCTTTTCGAATCGAAATACGGAGTAACCCCCCAGATTTCTATACTTACATATACTCTGCCCTACATTAATAGAAAAATAGCATTTAAAAAAAAAATATTCACTCATATCTATATATATAAAAATAAGTGTACATTTTGATTGTCACTCCATAACTCGAGAACGGCTCGACCGATTGCCATAAAATTTTTAGGGAAGGTACAGGGAGGAGTGATGATGGTTAGTTGATTTTGAAATCCAAAATCGGTCTAGCCATTCTCCAGTTATGATTTTTTTCCTGAAAAAATTCAACATTTGAAAAAAAAAGTCCCCTAAAGTATGCTGTACAAATTTGCAAATAAATAAGAGCAGGCAGGTTGTGAATTCATCTTATTCTATGAAATACAAATCAATAGTAAATACCGAGCGAAGCCGGGGCGGTCAGCTAGTCGTGAATAAAATTTCCACATGAAATTTGTTCTCTTTTCACACTTTTCCTATTAAAATTCAATATTAAAAAACTAAAAGGGAACAAATTTTATATGGAATTTTTATTCACGATAGGGGTGATTATAAATTTAAACGTAAACGTGTTTTTTTGACAGACCCAAGGCGAATTAATAAGGTGAGAGAGACACGGCAACAAATACTACAATCCAAAAACAACAGGCTATTTGTTGTTGTTAATATGTATGTGAAATTTCAAAATCCAGGAGCCAAATTACCGCATTCGTTGATCGAATGAGCTATCGTATCGAAAACTGATTTCGATATCGAAATTATGATAAAATGTACTAAATTTCTTGCTCGATATCGAATGCCATAATCTCAAATAAGAAAACTACGATAAATTTTACTCGATATCGAATGCGGTAATTTGGCCCCAGGCGAATTGATGAAGTACAAACAAAATAAATTCTATTTGTTTTGTTTATTTTCACAGTTTTTTTTTTACCAAAGCAACACATACGCCTAAGTTCTATATTCAGCGTTGTCAACTTTGAAATTTCAAAACGCACCAAAATGGAGAAAAAAGCGCACCATTTCCAAAAAAACGCACCAAGTTAAGAATTTTGTTTCAAATATTTATTGAATTAATTTGAAATTTTTTAATATCATAAATTCTATAAAAAACTTTTTATCAACGATTATTAGTTAAAGTAATAATAGTAAAAGCCTTTTTTTAATAAATGAGCTAATAAAGATAAACTAAGCATTTAACCACTCAAAATTTAACTCACAATATGATATTCGGAACTAAAGTACTAATTGGTAAAAAAGCTAATTTCAGTACATATTTGGTACTTTTTTTATATATTTTTATTTTCTAGTTAAAGTACTTCTATTTGATTTTTTCCAATAAAATTTGTTAGGATTTCACTGGTTCTCTAACCCTGGTTGTTCGTCTATTTATTTACATGTTTAAAATGTTAATTTGATTTTCATACAAAGATTTTTGTAGAATTTGATTTCATTTATCATACATTCGTATTTAAAATACATTTTTTCATTATATAGATTTCATGAGTTATGAATTATTAAAAAACTGCAATTAAAAATTAGTAAAAATAAAGGTTTCATCACATTTTCAAAAAAATTAAAAAACGCACCGAAATACACAAACAAATTTTGCAGTGTTGAATGAAATGGTACTCAAACATTTTATTGTAGAAAGATTTTTTCTAAAACTGAAACAAAAAGATGTGTTGAATTTGCTTTGGTACCACCAAAAATTAAAAAGCGCATCAAAATTTAAAAAAAAGCGCACCGCGCACCAACTAAAGAATTTTTCGCACCAAAAATGGTGCGAAACGCACCAAGTTGACAACGCTGTCTATATTTCATTACACAGTGAAACTGAACGAACTAAACTGGAAATGATATTTCACTTTTTAAATAATTTTCACAAAATTAAAAACATAAACTTAATGGAAATTTCACTTCCACTACATTTTACAAATATAATGTGATAATTTATTACTTTTATTATTAATTTTATTTGTTTTGATTTTTCCTTACTTCGTTTTTTTTTTTACTGTAAATAACAAATATAAACAAAACAAAGTTTAACAGATGGATACAGTATTTCACAGTGAATTAATGATCAGCTGACGTTATGCGGTTACCTTATTAATTCACCTTGGCCAGACCTTTTATAAGTGAAAGCCCGACAGTCGAAATTTTAATCAGCATAATAGTGATTACAAAAACGATACATTTTCCTATAACGAAAACGAATAGTCATTTGTACATCTGGTTTCGATTAACATTTACGTAAATATTACGCGGATTCTGGGGGTTATTTTGCAACTCATTTCGAAAGAAAACTCGTTCGAATTTGTATGCTTTATACATTTTATTTCGAAAATGTTTGTTTTCGAATCGAAATACACAATAACCAACCTTTTTACAGAAAAGGGATTATATTTCCGAAATTTGAGCACATGTAAAACAGGGGGGTTATTTCGATTCGAAAAGAAAATCGTTCGAATTTGTGTACTTTTTACATTGTATTTCGAAAGCTTTTGCTTTCGCATCAAAATACACAATAACCCACCAGATTACGATTTTCCTATTCCGATCGAAATTAAAACTATCTACATAATTCCCTATTTTGCAGCATTAGAAAAACTAAAACGATTTTTTTAGTAATGACATTACATTTGATCGGTAATAGTTTTATCCAATAAATGTCTATACGCAATAAAATATACGCTGAATAACAATAGGTACCTAATCCTTTATAATACAGTTGAATTTATATGCAATTTAAATGTAATTTAAATGCAAAAAAAAGCTTCTCTTAATAAGACAAGTAACCGTTTTGAAATGCATCATTGTTTTGGGATTAGTTGGACAGATAAGATGCTGTTTGACGTTTTGATATTCCCACATTGTATCTTGAAAAATAATTCGTTGGTCATAAGCTACTTTTACATTGTCTGAGTTCTTAAAAAAGTTGATATTTAACAAAATATTTAGAATTTAAAAACTATTTAATTTTCCAGATACGCCTACACTAGGGCGGGTCGATTTAATAATCGCCCATGGCTCAGTGAAAATCGTATTCTAGGGATCAAAATAAAAAACTTTGCCGAAGGAACCATACCTCTAAAACGAATTCTACTACCCCGCAACTGTTGACTTTTGTCCCGTACAAACATTTAAAAAATCACCATTTTGGCACTTTATTTTATTATTTTTTATTTATTTTATTTTCACTGAGCCATGAGCGATTTTTTTGCCTCCCCACAAATCGACCCGGCCTAGCCTACACTCTACTACCTGGAGGGATATTGTGTATTTCGATTCGGAAAAGAAAATCGTTCTAATTTGTATACTTTTTACAGTGTATTTCGAAAGCTTTTGAATAGATCTTAAATGCTTGCAGTTAAAAAATTATTCGAAAAGACATTTGATTTGTTAATATTAGAAATCAAATTCACTATATGGTTTTGCATTCACTACAAATATATGATTGTATTTTGTACACATTTGCCGGTAGTTTATTTTCTTTAGATTTTCCGATTTAACTGCTTCAGACGTATTTGATTGAAGTCTGAAAAAGAAAGAATAACTAAAATCTATAGCAGAATATTTCAATTTCGAGCCTAAATTCGTGTAAGGGGAAAAGTCTAGTTAAAATAATACAGTTCAACATTTTATGTAACAATATACACAAAACATAAGGCCTACTGCTGGCTGATATACAATGTTTCTTATGTCCTGAAAAAAGGAGTACAAGGTTTCCTGCAAAGCTGAGCTAAAAAAAGTTTTAATAAAAAAATGGGGGAAAAAAATACCACCAAGCTATTGCCGAAAGTTAGTGGAGGCTTCAACTAGTTCTAAAAAGCAAAGGATTATAAAACAAAATATTATTAAGAATTAAAGGAAGCAAATTTTGAAGATGTCTGAGTTTGTCTTGTGCAACATTTTTATAAGAATTGAAGTATTTTTATTTTTTTTTATTGTTAATGAAAAATAAATTATAATTTTGTTAAATGGTTTCGTTTAACTAAAATTTAGTTTAAAATTTTCTTTCTGTTTTTGAAAACGGTAATTTTTTTGAAATAAATTTAATTTACAGTGGCATCCCTGTTTGACTTGGAGTGACTGTAGATTATTATAGTACCAAAGCATGATAAAAATTTGAATTTTCTTTAAAAATAGAAAACAATTTACTCTGTTATAGATTTTAAATTATGGACTCGATATTGATTTGTTCATTTTCTAAAAGAAAGAAATCAGATTTCAGTTCTATTTAATTCAATTCTCTGCTATCGATTACTCGAAGTCGAAAGAGAACTTTAAATTCTTCATGCAGAATTCTTTTACTCTATTTTCAACTATTACTGAGACGAACGAAAGTTTTGAAATGGAGGAATCCAATTTTAATTGATGTCGTTTGTTTTGAATCTGAGTAAGGTTTTTGTTCTTAAAACGAATTCACATACATACATATAACGTTAGTCGCACCTGTCGAATCGAAATTATTAAAAATTCTTGTTTTGCAAATCGCATGATATTGTGCATTGAAGCAGGTTTGTTTACTCGCAAGTAAAACGACCAAACACCAAAATATGTGAATTCGTTTTAAAATGATAAAACGTAATAATTTTCAAGACATAATGATGGATCAAGTTTGTTTTATTTTATATTAAGAATTTTGAGCTTGTAACATTTGGCAAATATTTACTCAAAAAAGCATAACCACTTGTTTTAGCACAAATTTGTTTGACGTTGTTTACTCTTACAAGAGTTATGCAAAATCAAACAGCATCAAATAAATTAAAACTAAATATTTGTTGTGCTTTGGCTTAAATAAGAAAAGTTTTTTTTTAAATAAATAACCGATCTTAAATATATGTTATTTAGTGGGTACGTCTTTTTCGGAAAATATTTGCCAAATGTAACCGTAGCTTAGGTTTTGAAAAGATATTCATCCCTATCGTGAATAAAAATTCCACATGAAATTTGTTTCCTTTTATTTTTTTAACATTGAATTTTAATAGGAAAAATGTGAATAAGGAACAAAATTCATGTGGAACTTTAATTCACGATAGGGGTGATTGAAGCAATTTTTATTTTGTTATTTTGTAACTTATTTATGGTTATTTTGTAACTCAACTCGTTTTAAAAAAGAAAATCGTTTGAGTTTGTCTATTTTATACTTTGTATTTCGAAAATGTTTGCTTTCAAATTGAAATATACCTAAAACACCCCACTTCCACCTTGAGGTATAATTATCTCATTGGTAATTCGATATCGAAGTTATATTTCTTATTATAGTTTATTTGACCTTTTTTATTCTTGAGATTTTAGTATGTAATTATTTTATTTAAATTTTATTTTTAATATTTCGTAGCTTCTTCAGGAAAAATTTTTTTATAAAAAAGACCTTAAGCTTAAATAATTACTAAAAACTTAATATCGAAATTATAATAAAACTAAATTTTTTGAATGATATAAAAAGCCATATTTTCACATAAGAAATAATAAATTTTATTCGATATCAGAACCAGTAATTCGGCTGCTGTTTCGTGAAATTTTGTGTCAAAGACTTCAGACTAGAATTTTATAATAAAAACCCAATAGAGAAAACATTTAGCAGGAAGTTTAATCAATAACAAAGATTCAAAAAGAAAATGTTTATACCAAATGCAAGTGAAATAGAGAAAATATTACATTTTTGTGAATTTTCTAAATATAATTTTCAAAAGCCTTTCCAATGATTTAGTCAAATATGTATTGAGCACTTATCAAATTGTTTGTAACAGCCAGTACGAAATTATTTAAAAATTTTAAACATCAGTGGAAGCAATATAACCAGTAGCTACATTTAATATTGCCAATTAATTAGCATTTATTAAATTTAAATAAAAAAAACACTACAAATATACATATATGTATTTTTTTTACCAAAAAATTATAAACAAAGTTATTTATTTCACTCGAAAAAAAAACAGATAAATGCACGACGAATCGTAGAAGCTTAAATACTATTTAAAATCTCCCAAAGAAATCTTTTTAATAAAGATCAACAGTAAGAAAGAGTTGAAATTGTTTGTTTGTTGTACTTAGTGAAACCAAATTTACAATTAAAAAATAATAATTATTATAACAATTTAAACATTTTAAAAATATTTCTTAATATTTTTTAGTCATTCATTTTAGAAATATGAAAAATATATAGATGTATGTAATATTAATTTGTTTTTTTTTTTACAATAAATAATCTATAAAAATAAATGATTGTTGGAGATGCGAACCAATGAAATTTAAGGATTTTTGTGTACGTTTTGTCAATTATTACGATAATAATAGAGCAGTACAGAGAAACTTATACTTAACTAAACAAAAGAAAAATAATAATAATAAAATAATGATAAAAATAGAATTCATAATATTTAATGATTGATTGTTTTGATTGCAAGTAGTTTTTTTTTCACTTTTTGTTCATTTCAGATATTTTGTTTAGTAATATTTGTTTCTTTTGCATACTCATTTAATAATTTTTTGTTTGGGTTTTTTTATATAAATTATATTTCCCTTGCATTTTTCTTTTTCTTGCATTTTATAATTAATTCCTTTTCTTGTTTTTTTGTTTTGTATGATTTTGTATATAATTTGTTGCTAAAAACTATATGTATATATAAAATTATATTAAATCCTAAGAAAAACACTTTAGTTTATTATTTGACTTTTCGCTGGTGAAGACTAGAGCTACTGGTATCTGAATTTAAAATAGCTTCATTGGTTGAGATAACACCCTCCTTGAGTATGTGACCATTGGCAAAGCCGTTTTGGTAGTGGCCATTGCCATTCGATAAATGACCATTGCTTAAGGGTTTCACTTCAATTTCATCGTCCAAAACAGGCTGTAAACAGAAATAAAAAAGTTTATTATTAATAAGATAAGGCAATATTTAATTAATATTTAGAAGAATTAAAATTATAATAGACATTTTAGCCTTGTTTAGACGCATGTTATGAGTCTGGGGTTCATGTACTAAAATCTTAGTTCCAATTAAAAAATGTCTGCCACTCATTCTAGAAAACCATTACCAACAACAAAAATTATTTACCTTCATTCAAAGGTTATTATTTGAATAGAATATACAATACAGAATTTTTGGGCCTCAAAGTCCAAAACCCTATAACTAACACTTCTTATAAAAATAGTCCAAAAACCCCCTCATAAAAGACTTTTTTCTGACATTATCTAAGAGCTCTTTCTGACGGACCATTTTCGAATGTAATGACCCTCTTTTCTGAAGGTTTTCGGAGTAATTATGATTGTTTTTTGGGCTCATAAAGAGCGTTAACGCTCCGAAAAAGGTGTCAGCAAAGACTCTTTTCGGACTCATATGGTTTGCTGGGCTTGAACGTGCAACAAGTTAAAGAAAACTTGAATGATTCGATAAGAAATTAATGTTTACATTAAAGAATTCTCAAAGGAATGAATTCAGTATCAAGAAAACTAAATCATTTAATAAATTTAATTTAGCTAAACCTTAACGATTCAATAAGGAACTGATTCTACAAAGAATTAATTCTCAATAAAATTAATTCAATAGGATTGCAATGCTTACATTCCTACAAACATATTCAAGCCTATGAATTATTTAATGGAATGCTTAAGTGATTTTACAAAAATAAATTTTGTATTACTTCACTGAAATCTTTGTGATTCAACCACTTCGACAGCAGTGTTCATAATGAGGGAGAGATAGACACGGGGATTCACCTATTAGTTGTAGTCGATTAAAGGAGATTGAAGTTACACAATTGTTCTCAAAAAAACTTTCAAATGTTAATTTGCATGTATTTTTCTCACCATTCCTATGTTTGTCATAGGAACACAAAGTTTTTATTTCGAATTCAAAACGCATTTCAAAATCTAAATTGCCCAAGCCTGATTTATTTATTTTAAATAAAGACAATAAAGTCTTTGATTTATTATTGTTTCGCCTGTTTGTTGATTTATAATAATAAAACTGACATCTTTTTAGAAATATTTCAAATTAATTGCGGTCTTTAAAAAAACACATTGACATGAAGCACACATTATTGTTGTTAATCAAAAAGTGTTTGTATTTTTAACTAAACAACAGAAAGTAAAGTAAAAAAATTTTGACTAAGAACAACTTAAAACCAACACGTTTTAAAAATTAACATTTAAATAAAATGAAAACACAATGGATTCTTACAAATTTGGAGTGGTTTTATATTAACCACAGTATTGTTTTAAACAAAATTGTTCTACAAATAAAATAGACGTAATATTGTCAACGACAAACTATATAATTAATAACAAATAATGGATATTGACTCTACACACACGACACGTGCATGTATGTATGATTTTGAGTAAAGCAAAAATAAATAATAAAAAAAGTTCTGGTCGTTAAGGGTTTATATTACCAATATTGAAATAAATAAATAAAAAAAAAAAAACGAAAACAAATATTTGTGCTAAAAATTATTAGTTAGCATCATCGTCTAAACATTAAAATCATACAAAAATTAACGCAAAGACACACTAGCTAATAAACTATAAAATGACTGACAATTCTCGTCTATAGACACACGATTCCATAGTTAGCGATAAAAGATCAATGACTATACAGCCTAGAGAAAGGGATAGCAAATTAAAGTTTAGCTACGAAGCTAGTTTAGGCGTTAAGAGGCTGCGGAATAAAAAATTCTAAAAAAATCTAAATGTGGCAACAACTTTTACTTGAACTTAAGTCCGGTTTAGCACTAAAGTGTTAATTAAATATAATTAAGTATAAACAAACAAACAACGTTTTCCCCCTTTTCAAATATTAATGAATAACAACAGCAACAAAATATAAGTATCTACTTCTAACACACAGAATTCTTAATAGAATTTTATTTTTATTGAGTTAGAAATGAAATGTTGACTTTTAAATGAATTTCTCAATCATTTACAAGTCCTCAAAAAAAAGGTGTTATGTGTTGGTCAATATTAACATTAATGCAATTTGTAAATTTAATTTTTATTTGCTATTAATTAATTCCAATGTTATTTTCCAGCTTTTAAAATTTAAAATTAACATACATTAAATATTTGTATGATGGCAAAGGTTTCCTAGTGAAAACAATAACATAAACAAAATATGCAATCAAGTACACACTGTCAACAAATTGTGTAGACATACTTTAATACATATATGTATTGTAAATAATGTCAATGATTTTCTAAAATTTATTCAAACAATTTGAAAACATGCTTAATTCTTTATATGCTAACAAAAACAATTACTTTCTATATTTAAATAATAACATTTGATTTACTTGTTAGCTTAATTTATTTGTAAATAATGTCAAAGATTCTTGCATATTTCAAAATTGCTTTTATTAAGCATTAAATTAAAACAAATAAACAAAACACTTAGTTTCTTTTGGTTCGGAAATATGCATATTCAAACGGAAAAATACCAATAATAAATTTAAAATATGTATGTAGGTATATCATTATATTTTTGCTGAATATTATTAAAACATTATGGTCTGGGTTATTAAGTGAATTAAATGTCATTGATATCTAACCTCGTGATTGTGTAATCGTGCGTTTATTCAGAAATGTTACTGTAATAAATTTATAGTAGTTAGAGTACAAAACGAATTTTTACCTTTGTGTGTGTGTGTAATAGTAAATAGTAAAATAACGGTTTTCACGTCATCTTAAACTTCACTATATATATTATATATAAAGTTCTTATAAAAATACCTGAGAACAACTGAAGCCAGTTTTCTATGGTTCTGCAGAGAAGAACTTTGAATTTATTCAATTTGAGCTTAATTCAGGGGCCAAATTATCGCATTCGTGATCGAATGAGCTATCGTATAGAAAACTGATTTCGATATCGAAATTATGATAAAATGTACTGAATTTCTTGCTCGATATCGAATGCGGTAATTTGGCCCCAGAATTTAAAAATTAATTTAATAAAATCATTTCCAAAACTCGAACATCCATATTCAAAAAATATTATAATGGCTATTAAAGGTATACAACAGGAATTTTGTATAGCCCTTTTCGTCCCAAGAAATTTAAAGTTGATGGATTAATGAAATTTTCGGTGTATTATATTTAGTTCCTAAAAATCATAAAAATAAATTTTTTATGCCCCTGCAGTCTATATGTCCCTAGAAACAGGATAAATTACACATTTTATTAAAAGACTAAAAATAGTTGCAAAAAAACAAACCAACCAATGGTTTTGAATTACAGGAAATATGATTGATTCAATAAAGCATGAATTCTCAGATGAATTAATTTAATACCTTATCAGCTCTAAGGAATTAAGACTATGAGATACAATTTTATTTGATTTTGATAACTGAATTAAGAATTTATTCGATATAACTTTTGGTGATGGAGAAGTTATGAGGAAATATACAGCTATGGGCAGAGAAACAGGGCACCAATGCCAAACGTATTGAAAAAATAAAATGAAAATTACATTCTATGCTATTATTTTGATCCGCTCTGCTTTTTGTGCATTCTTTGGTTGGACAATGAAATAGCACACAGTTATTTTGATTTTAAACAAAAATAGTTGTTGCAAATTTGAGTGGAAAATTCTTGTGTAATTTAACAAAAATTTTATTTATCATTAATTTTGTTAACTAAAATGAAAAGGGGGCCGCACTGCTCATTTGGGCAAAAAAAGAGTATTGGATAACATCACCGAAAGGCTAAAAAACAAACAAAAATAGCTGAAATAATTGCATGTCCTCGAGAGATGGTTTATAATGTCATTAAATGTGTTAAATCAGATGCAAATTTGCTTAATGTAAAAAAAGATCGGAACAAGCCGCGAGAGACAACAGTTTGTGAGGACAACGCAAAAGTTAAAAAAAAGTAAACTAGATCCTTTCAAGTCATCGAAAACAATAATGACTGAAATAAATTAGGGATTTGCGTTAAATGTTTCCAGTAGACTTGTACGAAGACGCCTCAATGAAAATCAGCTTTAGGTCGTGTAAGTAGAAAAACCACTCAAACCACTGTCAAAAATAATATAGACACGATTGTCTTTTGCAAAATTGCACCGGAACAAAAATATCAAATTCTGGCAAAGAGTGTTTTTTACAAATGAAACCAAAATTAATCTGATTGGTCCCGACGGCAAAATGTTTGTGCATCCAGAGAAAACCCAAATATTCAATTCCCGTTACACTAATAAAACAGTAAAGTGCACTATTTCTATGTCCATAGCTGTATATGTATGTATAAAATGTTATTTGATTCAATTACGAAAGATTTTTGTAGAATCTAAGGAAGTAAGTAAATCTAGTTTTTCATACAAATTCATATGAAAAAATCCAACAAAATCGATTAAAACCCAGCACTATATTTATTAATCGTATAGTATACGATTTATCGTAAAGTTTAATTGTTATCGTACAAACCCTTATTAATATTCCACGGGAATAAATGATTTAATAATACCATTGGTTTTAAAACAATTATAAATTCACCTAATTTCACATTTTTGTTTTAACCACAAAACCCTAATAAGACAACTTGTTTATAATTATAAATTATAAGTTTAATTATACAAAAACAATTTTCATTTTATAGAAAAAAAATTATTCCACTCTAACATCTTAAATCACTTAAACATCGAAATATGTTTTTAAATGTTCGAAGAATAAATATGAAATAATTATTATCTTAATTTGAAACTACTTTCTTTCAGCTTAATGGAAAATTCTGGCATAAAACAAACAGTAAGAAGAGTAAAGAATCACAATTAATAAAATTTACATTTGAAATTACTTAGAAAAGGTATTGAAACTAAAACTGACATCAAACTTCCAGTACATATTTAAAATTTAAAAAAAAAAAAACTTACGCAACTAAAATTTGCATTTGTAATTTCATAGAAAACTCTTGAAAATGTATAAAAAATAAAACTTACCATACAAGCTCCTTTATTACTATTGCCATTGGCATAAATCACATCACCATTTGTGATTAATTTACCATTGCCATTGGCCATAGGATGTTCTTTCTCCGCCGATTTGAGATGACCATTGGCGGTGACTTTAACTCTTTGAGCAGCCTTTGTGTATTTGGCTTTGTAAAAGTCTGAGAACAAAAATAGGAACATAACGCCATGCAAACCAATCCAGACCATAAAACCTTTAGGATAATCACACTCGCGGAACAACAATTGGAACTGATGGGTGAAAATGGCGACAAACTGGATCTAAAGAGAAGCAAACAACAAACAAGTAAATTAATATAAAGTATAAAAAAACACATTTTTAAAATTCCCAAGATTACTTACCATTTGGAAAGAGGTTAAATATTTCTTCCACCATATGTATTTTTGATATTTTGGTCCCATAGCAGCAATCATATAATAGAAATACATTACAATATGTACAAAGGAGTTCAATAAGGCAAAAAAGGTACTGTGGCCACCTGGTGAATTTAATTAAATAACAAATTTAGTTTTAAATTGTAAAGTCACATTATTATAAGTCAAATAACAATGTACAGAGATTTGTGTGTGTGTCATATTTAACTTTTAATTACCTGGTGCAAATTTCATGCCCATCCACACAGAGAAGGGCATGCAGCCGTGATGAATGACATGCAGTGTTGAAACATGTTGGGTTTTCTTGCGCAAAATGAAAAATAGTGTATCGAAAAATTCTGTGAATTTTGAAATGTAGTACCACCAACAAACGCGTGCCATCTAGGGAAAAAATATAAACAACAGCAATGATAAATTTAGGTAAAGAACAAAAAAAAAAGGAAATTGATAGTAAATAAATCATTATTTAATGAAGACCAGTTAAGAAGTATGAAAAACTACTTGGCGCAAGCTACTTTTCTATTTCAATTTCCAGTAAATAACCTTTCGAAATTTGTATAATCAAACGTATTAAAAATGCAACCAACAACTTGGCTGCTTATAAAATGAATTAACTTTATTGCTTTTTCCTTCTTTTTCAGGTTCATTGCCTCTTTTAACTCCGATAAGAAATTGAGGAAAGAGTAACTTTTTTCCACCACTTTGACAAAATCTAATTCTGAAGCATTCTCAAAGTATGAGTAAGTGGAATTGTTAATTGAATGGAATTACTTTTAATAAAAACCTAAAACACACAACATTTTTTACGATTTATCTTGTAATTTATGTTTGTCAGTAAATTAAATTCATACAAAAAAAGTGAGTTGAAAAAAATGACTTTAACGTGATTTCTGACCAAAATGTGGGTAATTATTTTGTATTGAAAAAAATATCATATAGACAGATAGTGTTTTGAAAATATTGTTTACTTGTAGAATAATGAATATAAACTTACTCTTAAGGCTAAAGGATTATTACTGTAATCAACAGGTTGACATCTAAAATTATAATGACCCCACCAGCCACTCATTAAATACTAGAAAGAAAATTATTTAAAATAAATGGAAAAATTTCATTAGTCTTTAATTAAAAATCCATTTGCATAAAGCATAAAGGATTTCACAAGCTATTGTATAAGTTGTATATCATATGATTTTACAATAGTTTGTAAATTCTATTTTAAACTTTTATACAACTCATACAACCTTTATGAAATGTTAATTTTACCTCATAAAATATCCACGCACTAAATATGGTTTGAAACAGATTGTACCAAACTAATATCTGTCTTAAATCCAAGGCCTTGCGTTTGGCCATTAACTTTGGTCCTAAAGATTTACTAAAGTAAGCGTAAAATACACATAACAGAAATGTGGGCACAGGTGAAGACATCATAAACCAATCTCTGACACGAGGATCTGGAATTACAAAACGAACAATTTTATTATTAGATATTAATATTACTGTTAAACTTAAGGTTAACAAATGTTAATTTCTACTTTGTTATTTATAATATTTATTTCGTAAACAATTCAATGTTTTTCTTATTCATTTTTAAGTTATTTGCACAATTTTGTAATCGATTTTGTTTAAACTTATTAGAATAAATGAAAGTTTTTTTTAATACATTTCGTTTTTATGTTTATAATACATTTTAAGTTTTATGATTTTTCTATTCAAAAATGCAAAATTAACTTTTATTTGATAGATACACTTTTTTTAAATTAAATTAACATAAATTAAGAAAACACAAAATAATAATGATGGCGAATTTATAAAGGTCTTATTAACAACAAAGCTATTAACTACAATAATAGTCTTTATCTGTTTAGAAAACTTAGAACTTAATTCATATACTAAAACTTTTGTTTAACAAACATAAGTAATGCACTTTGCCTTTTTTTTTATTTGAAACAATTTAGTGTCAAATTAAAGGCATTTCACGTAGTTTTTACGTGTTTATTTTGAGGCATTTATAAATAAGAGGTTTTTCAACCAGAACTTTGTTTTCCATCAGGGCATATTATAATAACATGAGCATCACACAGTCAGAGACTCTCCCGAAGCATGTCAGACAATATGAGGAGAGCATCATTTGCTGACATATGCTGACATCAAAAAATTTGCTAGTTTTAACATATCGTGTAAACGTCTAACATATGAAATAGGTATTTGCTGCTAATTTTAATCATATGGCTGTCAGCATATATATGCTGATTCAACATATCGTCTAAACTTACCTTAAGATTGTTTTAAATTTTGTTTCGATTAATAGCTTAAGTCTTGAATTTAACCATACCCGTAAATAGTCCACCACTGAAAAATGTTTGTATTTCCCTAAAATAAATGACCCGATAACTAAATAACAAATACAACATAACAAACAACAATACAACATAATTATTTCGGACTAAAAATGCACTTTAACTTAATTTAATACCTATATAATATTCCTTATATTATTAAATTGTGTCCCCGTATATTAGTACAAATTTCATACATTTAATAATAATTCCCCAAAATAGTTGTTCCCCTTTTCATTGAGTGGCATCGTTTAAAACTTAACTCCATGGCGTGATTAAGGAAATAGACCCGTCAAAAAGAGATTCAACATTTTGTTAAAAGAATCAATTTGCAATTATTTCGAAAAATAGGGCAGAAAAAAGCGCCATTTTTTTAGCAAGAAAAGAAAATTTCATATTAGCAGAGATTGGTATTAAGTGCAAAAGCTTTTTGCAACATTTAAAACTTTATAGCTGCCTGTTAGAAGTCATGTACCTATATAATAGGAACTAAAGTTTGTTAATGAAAAGTGCATCTTTTTAAGAAAATTTGCTATAAAACAAAAAATTAACATTTTAATTTACTAGAGTTTTTAAAACTATATTTAACGTATAACAGGTCTATATTAATACTGAACCTTAAAATTGTATTACATATTTTACAAGCTGAAAGCAGCATTAAACTTTTTTTTTAACTATAAAAATTGTTATGCCATAATTTGTTTGACATTTTTGAAAAAGCCTGACTTTGAATATTTTTGTTTGTGTTTTAATTAAAGGGAACCAAAATATAATCGTTTATAATTAATGTTGAAATAATGATCGTGGTTTAAATTTAAAACAACTACCAAAATAGGGTCTTAGTATTTAAAAGAAAGAGAAAGTTAAGTATGTATTGTATTTTATTTTAACAGTTTTGACATTTTAGTTATTGCTCGCCCTAACTAGTGATTTAACACCAATGAATTAAGTTCTTTTTTTTTTTTGGGGGGGGGGGGGGGCTATGTTAAAGAATAGTCTATATAGAACCAATAAAATTGATTACAGCTTTCAAACTTTAAATCCGAGAGCTGATTGACCAAATAGTCCTGTTATATTTCCAAAATGTAATTAAAATTTTTGATAAATAATTCGATATCTGTTGTGTGGTTATCATGGACATATATCCATTACCATTTTCCATTTATAATTGTCACCCCTTACTTTCCAATACAATACAAATTTCAATGATTTTGATATTAATTCTTTCTTTTATTTTCTTTTGAAAAACAAAATTCTCGTTGAAAAGAACGTTATAAGTGGGGAAGAGTAATTATATTAGATCATTAAACTCTTTACTTTTTAATATAAGATTTTGCTGGATTAAAATTCAGATAATTTTAATAAATACTTAACAACTGTGAGTTAATATGTATATGTATAATGCTACTAATAGCTAAAGCTTCCTGATGACAGCAGGACAGAAAATAAATTCTAATAAAAAACTTTTGCATATTTTTGCTCTACACTAACAAAGCAAAAATACGGTAAACCTTTTTGCAAATACAATGATGCGATACCATTTGCACAAGATTGTGAATTGCGCTAATGTGATATTTGCACAATTAATAATAAGTTAATTATTGTTTATGCCTTAATGTAACACGTTTAAAAATCATAAAATAAAATTTATAGGGTGATTCAAGTAGAGATACTTTTTTTAATAGCCTTTTTTGACAGATCACGTGTGAGTCGTGTCATGCTGTCATGTTATTTTTGTTTAGTATTGTTTGGCAATTCATAATGGAAAGACTTACGCCTGAACAACGTTTACAAATCGTTTATTACGAGAATTTACGTTCTGTGTGGAATGTGTTTCGTGCACTTCGCTCAACTTATGGTCAACTTAATCGGCCTACTGAGCGTACTATTCGCAACACCATCACCCATTTTGAGACCCAGCATTCATTATTGGATAATATTTAACCGAATAGACCACTTCCAGCACGCTGTGAAGAAAATATAGCCACTAAAGACGTGCATTAGTACACAACAAAGTATTGTACAATGTAGTATAATTGGTAAATACCTTGTATATGTTGTGCAAACGAGAAGTTGTAAAGTAAATGTTGTGCTGTTGTCAAACAGATGGTTGTAGATGTTGTGTCGTTCTGATTTGATCACTCTACTCAGAACATCGCATGTTCGTTCTACTATGTTGTATTGGGAACTACACAACATGCATTCATTTCTCTCTCTCATATACGCAAATACTTATTGTACTTATAGTGTGCTTTAATATGAAAAAACAAATGTGTTACTTTTTTATATACAAAATATGTACCAAACTAATGTGAATCTTAGCGATTTATGAAATCGAGTTATATGTGTTATTTTTTGTTTGTTTATATGTACATTCAATGTACTACAATGTACTACATTGTACAATGCACATACGTTTTTATATATTTTTATTAAAATGAAATACTTTTATTATATTATTATTATTACAGTTATTTATTAATTAATAACAAAATGTGATTTATTTTCCTTTTTTAATATTCGAAACATGTACCAATCTAACGTGAATCAAAGCAATTTATGAAATCGAGTTATATAAAATTTTTATTTATTTTTATGTTATGTTAAAATGAATACCTTTGAAAAATTAGTATTTTTTACTATTCACCTTTTCTGGTATAAATACCAAATTTTTCCATCCCAAAAACAAATAAATTTGTCTTTTTATTCTATTTTACTGCAGTCAAACAAAAATAGTATTCCACAAATACTCACTACATCTGTTCGAAACGATATACTACTTTGTATTGTGCAACTTGTATGTAGTATTGTAAGTTGATACAACTCAACTACACACAACCTACGAGAGTAGAGCACAACATCTACAAATACAACATAAATGAAAACAGGCACTCAAACTTACTCAAAAAAGAAATCATGGCCAACTTGTGCGATGTTGTGTACTAATGCACGTCTTTAATAGCCACCGTAGCTGAGAGTCTACATGAAGGCCGTGGAGAGTCGATTCGTCAATGGCGACCGTTATTGTGCCATTATAAACGGATACTTGATCCCTGAAATTGTAACTCATGATCTTGGCGACATTTGGTTTCAGCAAGATGGCGCTACTTGCTACACATCGCTTTAATCAATGGATTTATTGACAGAACACTTCGGTGAGCACATAATTTCGTTTTGGGCCGGTCGATTGGCCACCAAGATCGTGTGATATCACACCGTTAGACTTTTTCTTATGGGGATATGTAAAATCTAAAGTTTATGCGGACAAACCCGCTTCGATTCAGGCCTTGGAGGAATATATCACGCGTGTCATTCGCCAGTTACCAGTTGAAATGCTCGAACGAGTCAATTGGACTCAACGGATAGACCATCTGCGACGTAGCAACGGCCAACCTTTGATAGACATAATCTTAGAAAAATAAATGCCAAAGAATGTTCTTTGAAATGATAATAAATATTCCCCATTAAATTTAATTTTCTGTTTTTTTTTTAAGGTAGTGAACCTCGAAATGAATCACGCTTTATTTAAGTTGAGATAAATACTTATTTATACATTTATTTTGCAAAGTTTATTCAACACTTACCACTTTTATTGTCCATGAGATCCCTGTACCAATCATACATGTCATGTAGTATTATAAGAGCCATTTTTAATTTGTTTTAATAAAAACTGCAAAGGAAAAATACAAACAAAAGTAGGAAATAGTTAAAACAATACATCCATTTATCCTTGCATTTAAAAGCATTTAATAATAAAATCGAAATCAAGAAACTACATTACTAGATTTTGTGTGTTAACAAACAACTTTTTAAAATGTATAGTTAAGAAATTGAAATATTTTACATAAAATTACAAAGATCTTAATAGCGCAATTCACAATCTTTAGCAAAAATATGCTAAACTTTTTTGCAAATACAATGATGCAATACTATTTGCACAAGATTGTGAATTGCGCTAACAATTTAAGACCGACAAACAATATAATTGTTAATAAAAAAATTAACATTTTAGAATTTATTTAAAATCATAATTAAGTTTATCTGTTAATAAGTACAGACTTAAGGTGTGTTCACATTGTGTGTATTTGTCATATGGAATGTCACTTTTCTATCCACATGTGTTTTCATGTGTATGTCAAAATTTGAGTTTCACATACGGTTTATAATTTACATGTTCAAATGTTGGTATGTTAAGTACATTTGACATAACCTATAAAAAAAAAAAAATCTTAAAACAGCTGATTTATGTATGTGTATAATAAAAAATCAAATTTATAATTAAATAAAACTGTATTTTAAAATGGAATGAGAGATTTTTGTTTTACTATAAATTATATTTATTAAAATTTCAATTAATTTTTGCCGCCACAAAATTTTTGTTATAAAAAACAGCTGATGTCAGATGGTTTGTCACAAGAAAATAGAACTCGTTCTAAATAAAAAATGTCATGTGTATTGCACACATAGAAATAACACATGCTATTGTTTGAAGGTGTTCAGACTATATGTACAAATTTGACATGCGAAAAAGTGGCATTCCATATGACAAATACACACAATGTGAACACACCTTTATGTACGTCAGACAGTTTCATTAATAGCGCCAATTTGTTTTCAATCAAACTGTTGTATAAAAAATTAAATAAAATTGGCTACTTATTAAATATGCAAGTAAATATCCATACAAATTGTATTTTGTTTTATTTAAGGCTTTTGTTTAAAATTAATATAAGCGGAAGAAGCTTACTATTCAATTATTAAAATTTTATGGCAACCAAGAACATGTTTATTAACGAACAAATCACTACTGATCCTCGATCACTTAGAACCTGCAATTACAATTATTCAGAAAAAAAGCTTTCCAGTTACTACATGAATTGTCTTAAAATTTTCCATATAATACTTAATAAAACATTTGTTAACAAATGTATGAACCAAAAGCCATAACAATTAACGTTTGCCAAAAGAAAACCTAATAATTTATCAACACTTTAAACCGTTTTCTAAATATAGACTTTTTTTCACTGGCACGATTATAAATTTTAAACAAAATTAAAAAATTCAATTTGAGCGTTAACAGCAATAATACTTTAATAATTAATATTACCACCAAAATTCGGTTTCTATAATTAATAATTTATTTTTATTTTTAGACAAATATTTGTTTTTTTTTTTTTTTTAATTTTATAGATACTATTTAAAATTTTGTGGAAATTTCTGTTAAACGAATTAATTAAGGAGATAATGTATGATGTCTGATTTGCCAAATTAGAATTTTTGTTTAAATGACAACAAGTAGGAATATAGTCGCTCAAGCTTCACACTACACCCGGTATATTGGTAAAAACTGTTTTCAGAAATAAGCGCTATATTGGAACTATCACCTTATATGACCGATCATCCAGAATTTTCGTGGCATAACTTCTGTGTATATACACATTTTTTGTGTTAAATTTTATCTCGATGTAAACATTGTGAAAAGATTTATACACGATTAAATGATTTTTGAAGGGTGCCTAACATGGGAGCTTTGACTAACTATGGACTGACCGTTATAAAATTAGGTGTCATGATATCCGTATATGTAAAAAATAAGTTGTGTTGAATTTTATTTGGATATCGAATTTTTTAAGAGATTTATGGTCATTAAAGTGAGTTTCGTAAGTGGGACTTATATGGAAGCTATGATTATTTACGGACAATTACGGAAAATTGGGCCGAATGATTTTTGTATACCAACATTTTTAAGATAGTTATGGTCTTAACAGTGATTTTCGGAATTTATCTAATATGGGTGTTATGGTGAATTATGGACCGATCTGCTCAAAATTTGTAGATATGATTAAGCTTTATGTAAAACTAGCTAAACCCGGTGTGCTTCGCTACCCACCCCCCCCCCCCCCCACGTTAGAAAATAAAACGTATTTATATATTTACAAACATTTATTTATTTAATTTTAATGTATTTATTGCAATGCTTCAGTTTAGTGTCCACTTGCGTAGTCAAGAATTTATTATTTCTTAAGAATATCCTATTGTGAAAATTTAGTGACGATCGGTCCAGTAGTTCAGACTATATTACGATTTTTAATTTTCCTAAAAAGGGGCGTGGTCTTATCTACTTTTCTCCTGATACGTATTCCTAATTATGCCAATACCATATGTACCACATATCATTGACGTAGGTCAAAAAATTCCCAAAATATGGTGATTTAAATTTTTGGGTTATATGGGCGGTGCCACCACCGTTTGTATAATCAAAACTTCATATAGCCTATTAATCCTTCCAGAGTCACAGTAACATGCTGTGAAAATTTCATCAAAATCGGCTCAGCCATTTTGGAGTCCATACGTTACATACATACATGCAATTATATATATATAGATTTATTTATAGCGAAATTTGTTTTGATACGTGCAGAAATCAAACATTTATAACCGATAAACCCCCAAACGTTTTTATGCAAAAAAAAAAAAATCATGTACTAAATTTTATGGAAATATGTACATATATCCAAAATTGCACAAGGTTTACATGGACAGCCAGCCAGACCGACGGAAGAACATCGTTTAATCAACTCAGAAAATGATTCTGAGTCGATTAATGTGGGTGTTGCACTAATATTTATGTGCGTTACAAACATCAGCACAAATCCAATATTCTCTTCTCACTATAGTGGTGTAGGGTATAATTAAATATCATTCATATTTAATAGAAATTATTCTAATAACACTTAATAATAATAAGACGTGACTTCACAGCAAATATTAAATTTATATTAATTTGAGAATGATTTGAAATCATAGAAAAAAGTCATCAAAATGTATTTATTTAATAGTTATTAATAGTTATTAATACATAGTTATTAAATAAATAAATTTTGAAGAAATTTTGCTGTTTACACGAGTTTGAAGTATTTTGAAGAGCATATTTGAAGAAAATTTCAATCGTGTAACATCGACAATAGTTGTCCACACAAGACAAATTCATGTGCGAATAGGAAATTGTTCGCAGTCAAGAGTTTTTTAAAACGGGGAAAGGAAATAATAATAATAAACATTGATTTTCCTTTTAGTATTGTCAGAAAAAAACGGTGTTCAAACATAATATAAAGTTTGATTAATACTATAAACTAAAGGGTGATTTTTTACCAACTTTCTTCTCGGCAAGAATGTTTTTGGCCGCTCAGCTGTTTTCGTGTAACGTAAGGTAAACATGTTCAGTTTAATTTATAAGTTAACAATGAATCGACTTTCAACGACGAAAACTGTTTCTGGTTGAATGGAATGTCGAAAAGTTTATTGTGTGTAATGGATTATAGGCCGGTGGCATAATTGGACCATACTTTTTCAAAGACGACGAAGGCAGGGACGTTACTGTGAATGGCGAGCGCTACCATGCGTTAATTATAAACATTTTTTTGCTCAAAATGGAAAAGCTGGACTTGGCTGACAAGTGGTGTTAACAAGACGGTGCCACATGCAACACAACATGCAAAACAATGTGCCAATTGAGAGGCGAGTTCAGTTAACAGTTTATGTCACGTTTAGGGCCGGTCAATTGGCCACCTAAATCGTGCAATTTAACGCCTTTAGACAATTTTTTGTGATCCTATGTAAGGCTCATACCCGTTAAGGGACAAGCCCGCAACGATTGACACACTGGAAGCTAAAATTGAATAATTTATTCGTGAGATACCGAACGATCATCTTTAAACCTTGAATTACATAGATTGTTCTACTGAATCAAATAAAGTTTTCATACATTTCTCTAAATTGCATGTGTTTTTTATTTAAAGCTCTTAGAAAATCACTCTTTATATGGTATGATTAAAACTATAAACTATTAAAGGTTTAATTTCAATTAAAATGGTTGATTTTTCACTCGCTCCTCGAATTTTATGTGTTTATAAACATTTATTTTAATAGTTTTTATGTTTATAACTTTTTCAATTATTAAACTAATTAAATAATTAGATTTTCCCAAAAAAAAAACACACAACAAATGTCCATAAAATATTTTTATATGCATATGTACATAGTTATGAAATTATAGTAATGGCAAATATTTGTATCAAATTACTTTACTAGTATACAAGATATAAATAATGTGCATGTCATTGTCGTTTTCAACTCAAATGTCAAAAACATTTTTTAGCGTTATTAAAACATTTTTATATGTTTATGAATGTTTAAAAAAAAGTTTTTTACAACCATGTTTATTAATTTATATATTTCTTTAGTTTTGGGTTTTAGCCAGACATACATTTTAGGTCATGACTTCTTGTGGGGAGGGTAATTAAGAAGATCTATGTACATACATACATATGTATATCAAAAAAATGTGTAAAATAAAATCAGAAAAAAGGTGATCAGTGATCACAAACATGTGCATGAGAGATACGATGAGTGTTTTTTTATATATTAATAAAAACCATACAAAGTCATAATTTGTTTGCAAACAAACAGATACAAAAAAAGTATACACTATTTTTAGCAAATTTTGCATAATTAAATAAAATAAATAAATTAGTTTTGAAAACATAAAAAATATTTTCGCAAGTTTTTGTGACCCACTTGTTAGGTGAAACAAATAAAACAATATTGATTTATTTTTATGTTAACTAATGATTAAATGTGAAGCTTTAAATCGAAACTAATCTTCTGCATAGAAATTTGACCGGTAAATAGATAATAAATGGTTTGTTTTTAATTAAATTAAAATTTTGAAAAAAAAAATCTAAACAAATAATGTTTTAGTTTTTATTAAATGTTAATCTTATAACAACACATAATAGCTTTATAGAGATTTCAACGATTTTATATTTATTGATTTTATTTGCATTAAGAAAAAAAATTTAAAACTGATGAGAACAAATGTCCTTGTAAGTCAAACAATAAAGAACTCTATGAGAAGATTGAATAATTAATAAAAGAACGTTGTTTAACTAAATATACTAAATTATAAAGGGTCCGCCATCTAACGTTTTTTTTTTTTGTTCAACTAGTGCTTATTTCGTGAATGGTAACATTTAGCTCAGGTCTGATTTGACAGATAATTGGTTTTATCCTTCCGCTGAACGAATATGGAATTGAAGCCTGCGATCGACTTACAGAAGATTCTGATTTTGTCAAAAAAAAAATGATCTTTTCAGATGAAGCTCATTTTGATCTTTACGGGTATGTCAACAAGCAAAATTGTACATTGAAAAGCCGATGCACCCAAAACGAGTTTGGTGGGGATTTTGGTCCAGAGGCATAATTGGGCCATTTTTCTTCGAAAATGAGTAAGGAGTGAGCAATGATATTGGCAACATTTGGTTTCAACAGGACAGCGCTACGTGCCACACAGCCGAAGCTACACTCGATGTTTTGCGCCCTGTTTTTGAAGATCGCATGATCAGTCGCAGAGCTGATGTCGTTTGGCCACCTCGGAGCTGCGATTTGACACAGTTGGACTATTATTTGTGGGGTGCCGTCAAAGATAAGTGTTACGCCAACAAGCCAGAGACAATTAACGCTTTAAAGGACAATATTCGTAAAGCCATTGATGAAATACAGCTGCACACAATCGATAATGTGCTTAAAAATTAGACCGATCGTGTAGGCTACTGCATGGCCAGCCGAGGCAGCCATTTGTATGAAATTTTTTTCCATTATTAACCGGAAGGAATGTACTTTTAAATAAAAAAATAAATTTGAGAAAATATGTATTCAGTAGTTTTTTTATAGCATTTTCAAAAACAAAAAAGTTATTTGGCGGACCCTTTACATATGTAAGCACATACATATCATAAATTGGCTTTTATGTGCATTTCATGTACAGGTTATGTTTACTTTTTACAATGTAAACAATGCGGCGCCATGTTCTTTTTGTGAACTGCATTACTGCCGGTAATACAGTTTGTAACAATAACGGTTGGCAATATACACACATTATTTCTAAAGTGTTCAAATATTTATGGATTTAATTTTCAGCTTGAAAGACATAATAATTAAATAATAAAATAAACAATTCATAAACTTACCAAACTCACAGGTAGAAGTGTTAACAATAAAAAATATAATCTAAAATTTAATATTAAATATAAAACCTGAAAGCAAACAAAAGAAAGAACATTTTTATTAATTAAAATGAAATATAGTTAAATATTTATATAGTACATATACTATATATACTATATATATATATGTATATATAATAACGAATATGTTAAAAAAACAAATAAACATTTTTTAGTATAAAGAAATTAGCCTTGAATTATGCTAAAATAACAAAAAATTCCAAATGCTTTAGTTATGTGAACATTTTTCCATTATTATTATATTTTTTTTTTTTGTTAAACAACAGTCAAGTGCAAATGTTAAGAATGCAAAAATTTCATTAATTAGATAAACGAATTAAATTGAATAAAGAAATAGTAAAATAATAAAATGCAATATGTAGTAATAAATTACTTACAGAAAATTTATTTCAGTAGATATTCTATTAAACATAAATCATTTTTAATTGAGCTTCAAGTTCAATATTATTGAACAAATTTTAAAATAACACAAGAACACACTAGGGTCAGTTTCTGGTCAGCTATACTTCAGTCAGTCAATTGTAAACGTAACGTAACGTGTAACGTTTTTGTTTTAAAAACGAATTGAAAAGATTGCTCAAACAACATAAACCTCAAAATATCTTTTTTAAAGTAGAAAATCTGTAACGAACTTGAACTGATAATGACTTCTATAAATAATGCGTTAAAAATAATGATTTATAAAAATGCCTATACAAATCATCATATTAATATTTGGTAATAAAAGTTGTGGCTGGGAAAAGCTTGAATTGTTTGAAATCAACTCGAAAATCAATTTCAAACTTAAGTTATTCTTATGAATATGAAGTGATTTTCGGAAGAGGGTACTACACTGATTTTGCTGATTTTCAATACTGCTTAGGAGAACTTTAAACGGTTTTTTGTAAACTTTGTTGATTTTAGTTGTGTCGTTTGGACGTGAGTGTGTTTTACACAGACAGACAGATAGCTCAATCGACTTAGAATTTCATAAGGAGCAAGAATATATATACCTTGTTTGGTTTCAGAAGAATATTTCTCATTGTTACACACGGAATGACAAACTTATATACTATACCCTCATTCACCACTTATGGTGGTGGAGGGTATAAAAATAGTTCATGTCATGCAATTGGAAATTAATAATTTAGCTAATAGAAATGTTGTGATGTGTTATCGTGGCTTATCTCAAAATTAAATAAAACTACAATAAAAAACATGAGTATTAATATGTAGATATGAATTTTTATTGAAACTTGGTTTTCATTTATTTTCATTTTTCTGATCGGCACTTATAGACACCAACATTAACGATTATTTGCCTATAAATAAACTAATCACAATCATACCAGATTACCACAGATGTGCATAACATTATAGTCCATGTTCTCCATGTTCTGACCACCGGTTTATTAAAAGCTAAAATCTAAAAAATAATGTCAAACAGTGGAAACAAGAATCACTAATTTTTATCACCTCAAAATAAAATATTTGTACTTTGGATCAGTATTTGTACTTATGTAAATAGAAGTTAAGTAATATGTTTGCTAACAGTATGTTTGTGTTATAATATTCTAATAAGATAGACCCACCCAGTTGTTTTGCTTTAAATATTAATAAATATGTATGAAGGGTACAGCGGAATCAATACAGCCGGATATAACATTGCAGTGTGATTTCAGTTTTTAAATAAAAATTAGCCTTGTTTGGACACGCAAACACCATGTTTATAATTCGGTACAAATAAATAATGTGTTTGTAAACATCAAGTACAAGTAATTTCTAATAATAGCAACAATTGCTGTTCTGGTTTTAAATAAACAAGAAAATATTAATGGGAATTTTTAAAAAAAAATTGTTAGCAGATAATCAGTTGTCAATTTTGTTAAGCTTTTTAAGATACTTTTAGAACAAACTAAATACGCAAAGATTCAGCTTTTGTTGAGGAAGCTTCAAAATTACATTATTATTGCTTCCCTTAAAAAAAAACAAACAAACAAAAAATGTAACACAAAATTATATTGAACACTACTCCCACCTCAACTTATCAAGTTTTTTTTTTATTAAACTTATTTGTTTATTTTTTAATTCAACAATTGGACAGTTTGTTTTAACATTTCCGAATGGAAATTAAATAAACGTGTTTCCTGAGACACTGACTGAGATTTAAATTAAAAAATATGGTTGTAATTTTCAATCACGTTTTGTTTATTTTTTTTCAGTTTAAAAAAAACTAGTAGGTAGAATTTTTACATCCAAGTGTAAGTAGTATTTAATAACAAAAACTCTATAATAAAAACAATAACAAAAACAATGTTTAATACATTTATAATTAGACAATTTTTTATCTAATAAATTACATATTTAATATTTGCAGCGTTTAAATAATATTAAATTAACATACATTAAACGTTTTTGAACAAGATCATAAACAACACTTATTTTTTAAAGCAATAAATAAAAATAGTTATTTTTTAATGTGTTTTAATAAAATTATAAAAATAAAAAGTTAAAAGTATTATAAAATTATAATAATGACCTTTAACTTTTAGTGTAGTTTATAACTTTTAATAGCCATAATCAAATATTTTAGATTACTATATTGCTATATAGTATTTTAAAAATTTAGATATGAAAGTTATCAACCTGATAAACTATAGAAATTTGTGTTAAAGCAAATTAATATCGTTTTACGGAACACTAAAATGCATATTCTGGTATGCTACAATATTACTATGTACAGACGGTTGACAGACCTTACAATGTTGTTAAATCTGGAAATGTGCTGATAATGTACTGACAATGAAAAATTGTTAACAAAAAGTAAATTGTCAGTTCAGACGATTGTAAGAAAACCTTAGAAATTCATTGGCAGACAATTGTCATGCAATAAATTTATCTGTCAACAAACTGAACTGAAATTGTCAGTTCACACGGCAAAAATTGTCAAATTCATTGTCAGGCAATATTGTCATGGAACAAAAAAGAACAACTAAAACAATTTTAGATAGAATTTTAGGTAGAATTTTTGTTTCGACCTTTATTTTTTATGACTGAATTAAAATTTAATTTAAATGGCTCATAGCTGCACTCTATGAAGCAGGATACATTTATTGAAAAGTTGCTATCCATTTATTATTTTCTTAAATTTAATTCTTCAATTTTCTTTCACTTGTTTTAAATATTATTGTATGTTTATTTATGTACATATGCATATACAGTTGTAAATAGAAATATTTTCAAACTATTATGCATTAGTTTGCACAATTATCTTAAACAATCTTACAATGGAAAAAAGGTGTTCACACGTTTTTTAGTTGCCTGACGACACTTTTGTCTTGCAATGGTACTGAAAACGCTTTTTTCGACAACGTTGGAAAACAGAAATTGTAAATTAGTCATGTTAGTCATTTTCTGAAAATTTCTCTGACAATATTGTAAGATCTTACATCGTCTCTACTTAGCTTTAGCATTCTTTGTGTCATTTGTTTTAAGTTGTTATGAAAAAATAGCAGAACTTTTGCTCTGTTAAGAATTAACTCTCGTTTAAGAATTAACTTTGTTTTTTTAAATTGTCATTCAGTGTAAAGTGATATGACAGTCAGGGATGGAAAGTGGAATTTTTATTAGGTATCAAACAGATCATAAAATAGTATTTATACCTTTAGGCCACTATATTTTTTAATTAATTATTAACATATTCTTTTACTTAATTAGGATTCATTAGAAAATATTTAAAAATGTTGTACTAAATATAGTCATAAATTGCCGACAGCATTTGTACAACTATTGAAAAAACATTACATACTACATACATATGTACATACTAATAATACAATATTTTGTTTGTTGAATATATTACTTTGATGCTTAAAAACCTGCAAGTCTGTCAATTCGAAACGGTTAAATGGTAACGGTAATGCTAATTATATTTCAATGTATCTATCGATTCGAAGCGGTAATGCTAATTTAGATTATTTCGGCAACATTTTAAACAAATTGTTGGTTATTAATTTTTATTTTGAACTTTATTTTGAGTGGATTTTTTATAAAGAAGTGTTTTTTAGTTTTACCATCCGCAGTAATCAGCACCTAAAATCACTGATTCATTTCAACATTTTTCATGGTTAAACCACCCGTAATTAAAAAAAAGTTAAAACAATAACAAAAGGTTTTTAGTAATTTACAAAAATTATGGATTTTTTGGTCACTTGAAATGTGATAAGCAACTGGTTTCAGTTGTCATAAATACATTTTCTATTTCTATAGGGTGTTTTTTTAGATGTATATAACTTTAAGTTGACAACACTTTTTAACTAGTGGTCACTTTGTTTAGTTTGGTTTGACATTCCAACATGAATAGACTGACGCTTCAACAACGCTTCCAAATTGTGTAAATTTATTTTTGTTTAGCGATGAAGCTCATTGTGTGGAATAATTGGTCCGTACGTCTTTAAAAACGAAGCTGGCCAGAACATTATAGTCAATGATGACTATAGAGCCATGATTAATGACTTTTTTATTCATCAATTGAATAATCATGATATGCAGGAGTTGTGGTTTCAACAAGAGGGCGCAAACAATTTGTGCCACAGTAAATTTATTGAAGGGCACGTTTGGTAACCGTATAGTTTCACGTTTCGGACCCGTGAATTGGCCTCCAAGATCGTACGATTTAATGCCGCTTTACTATTTTCTGTAGGGTTATGTGAAGTCGCTAGTCTGCGCCAATAATCTCGAAACGATTAACCACTTAGAGGACAATACTCGCCGCGTTATTGCCGATATACGGCCACAAATGTTGAAAAAAGTCATCGAAAATTGGACCTTCAGATTAGACTACGGCCGACCAAGCCATGGCGGTCATATGCCAATAGTAATATTTAAATTATAATGCCAGAAGATTACTTTTCGAATAAAGTAAATTTCAGGTGAATTAAAAAAAACATCTTTGTTTGATTCCATTTCAAAGTTCTATAAATCTAAAAAAAACACCCAGTTAGTCTGCTTTCTATCTAAACATTGTATTATTTTAAGTTTTTCAAGTTTTATTAGTTCTGACTGACATCCACTTAGGTGGATTCAAGTTTTAAAATTTAATCAATTTCCAGTTCATATAAAATATAAAACAAGGAAAAGGCCAAGACAAAAAATATTGTGTGTGCAGATGTCAAATCAAATTATTTACATAATTGTAGCAAATATGAATATGCAATGATTTTAGCACTTTAGATCTTTTGGGAATTAAGAATTCAGAATTTTAAATCTTTTAAAAATTAACATTTTATTTATTGAAACCTAAAGACTTCGGAATTACAGACCTGAATTTTGGCGAAAACATAAAACAAGAATTTGTCAACAAAAACCAATATTTTACAAAAAAAACAATTAATACAAACTTATTTTGTCAAAAGTTTTGTTTCGCCAGAGCGGGAAACAAAATATAAAACTGAAACTAAATATTCAAGATTTTTTGTCTTTGGTTTTTAGGCAGGCGGGAAACAAAATAGAAAACTGACGCTTAATATTGTATAATATTGCTTGTAATCTCTGAATTTAATAAATAAATAAAAATAAAAAAATAAAAAGTAATATTCAAATCCAATTCGAATAACGTTATTTCTGATTTTTTTAAATCTTTTCTCTCAAATATCACAAAAAAAAAAAAGAAACGATTTAATCAACAAAACTTTAAACAAATTGTTAAATCTTCACTTTAACACAAATTTAAAATTTCCAGAACTCAACAGTGTCAACTAAATAATGTTGTCAGAGGAAACATTTTTAAACACTGCACTCAGAATTTAAAAATATGCACAAACAAATTCTCATTAACTGCTACAAATTCCCTGCATTGCAAACAAAAAAACTCTCGAGTTAAAAAGGGCGTAAAAACGTTTGTATTCAAGCTAATGAAGCGTAAACTTCACTGGCTGGAAAGTTCTAAATTTAGTTCAACAAATTGATTATTTTAAGTTTTTGCCCATTGTAAAATAAAAACAATAAAACACTATTTTCAACACCAGTAATTTAATGAAAAAAATAACAAGTAGCGTTTAAACAATTTAATAACATTTTAAATTTAACAAAACCTTTTTTTCACATAAATTATTTTCAGAAAAAAATAAATTATTCCGCAATTTACGAAAAGTACAAAACACTATTGTAGATGAAATACATAGAGAGAGAAAAATATCACACACGCACCTGTTGTTAGTTACGAACACAAATATACAATAATCCGAAATCACAGTAATATTTTTATTTTATTTCTTGGCTTTAACGACAGCAACAAACCCTCCTTTTCAGTCAACAACCGGTGAATATACACTATTAAATTGATTTGATTACAAACTATTATTGATAATACACAGAAAAACAAACACAGAAACACAAACAGCAGAGTTGAGTTGCAAAACGTTTTTTTTTTTTATTTCTAATTTTTTTTTTAATTTTTTAACTTTGTTTTTTATAGTAGTATCTATTGAATAAAATTATTATCTAATCTTTAGTTAGATGTGTGTGTATAAGGGTTTTTCTCTGTGTTGTATTTGTTTTTGTTTTTATTTTATTTTGCAAAAGGCGTTTTAGCAAAAACAATCATTAATTTATAAACAATTCACTGCACACTGATACCTATACATACAGCTACATATACATATACTGACATATACACATGCACAATGGGAATAAAATTAATACCAAATATTTAAAAATTTATGAAGAATTTATGCTGATAAGTGACGCACGCATACTTTAAAAATTCAACTTCTTTGCCTTTGCGTAGTGTGGTGGTTTAAGGTTCTGCCGATATGTCAACAATTATTTTGATAACGTACAAAATGAATGCGATCGAAGAACGTACGAATTTGATTGTCTGAACAAAACAAAAAAAACTTTTTAAATGTGATTCATATTTTATTTGGTTTTTGCAAACGTTAATAAAAACCGTAAAAAAACTAGCACTAGCACATTTTCACAAATTACTTTTATCTTTTTTGTTTTTGCGAATATCAGTTTGTCTTTAATAATCGCACTTCCCGTAAAACCATTGACTAATGGGCTATTTAATATAATGCGGCTTGCTAAAGCAAATCAACTTTGTTATCTCCCTCTTTTTTTTTTAAGAAAATGTTAGTCACCACTTAGGTTATTAATAGATTTAAAAACAGTTTATTAACACCAATTTAATAAAGACAGAGTAACAAATTAAATTTAATTTAAAAGAAAATTAAATCATATGAAATGTTTGATAACGCTCGTCGTTGTTGACGTTTAACCCGTAATTGTCCGGAGTTCTGGGTGTGTGTAATGAAATAATATCGTAGTTCAACTTGCTGTTGTTCACAACCGTCAACGTAAAAGTTTAAAATGCAACTAACTACTAAAGTTTTAATACAAAAAAGTTAAACTCAATCACCGTCACTCGACGCTTTACAATAATAGCAACAACACACACTACAACAATACAACAACATCAACAACATTATGGTAAGTGACTTTCTTTGCTTATGTTTGCTTTTTCTTCACACAACAAAACACAAAATTAATAACAACAACAACCGAACAAGAAAAATATCTCATACTACTATGTATTTTACGCACAGTGAGGGACAAAATTTTCAAAAGCTCTCAGAGAATTGTCATATTTTTGCAAACAGTGATGCCTGGATATATTTAGTTTTAATCCCAGCCTAACAAGAAAAAAGTCGCATTCCGATTTTTAGAAAATTTATTTTTACAGTTAGCATACTTCATATATGTACAAGGTGGCGCAAAAGTAATCCTCCTATCAAAAAATGCTATAAATTTTGCGAGGCCCCTAATGTCAGTTCTGTTTTGACATTTGTGTAGTAAACACATGCCAAATACACGTTAATAAACAATGTTACTCTACACTGCTCCAGAACGCGGAATATTGCTGACTATTTATTTGACCAATAATCGGTCGGTGACAGCCAAAAAAACATCGGAAGTTTACTTTTGCGCCACCTTGTATGTGTGTATGCTGTCAATAGTATTTTTCCTTTTTAAGTCCCAATTTACACGAAGCAATTCTTATTGAACATATTGTTACGTTTTTTCCTTGAAATTTCTTTGGTGTTCACACAGCACAATTCTTATTCATCCCTATCGGTAATATTTTTCCCCTTTTCCCCAAATTGCAATCGTGAATAATATTTCCCATGGAATGTCTTCAGCTTTTTTTAACAATTCACTGGGGAATGATGTTTGTGAAAAATTTCACATTCAAACAAAATTTCCCTTTTCGTGAAAATATTTTTCCCCGAAATATTTTTCTTGTTCCCTTTATTTTTACTGGAGAGTTGAATTCATCATGTTGGTATTATTTTGTTTAACTTTAAAAAAATACTTTACATCCAGTATACGAGGTCTGATCAAAAAATAATCGTTATTTTCAATTTTTTCAAAAAGTATTAATTTATTCATCAATAACTATCTTGTCCCCTTCAAAGTAATCCCCCACAGATATAACACAGTTATGACAGCGTTTTTTTTCCAATCCTCGAAACACTTCTGAAACGCGCTTTTTGGTATCGCCAACAGATCCTGTTTCGATTTTTCTTTTATCTCCTCAATCGTAGCAAAACGCTTTCCTTTCATCGGTGTCTTCAGTTTTGGGAAGAGGAAAAAGTCAGCGGGGTCCGGTGAATACGGTGGTTGAGGCATGATAACGGTTTTGTTTTTGGCCAAAAACTCACGCACAAGCATCGATGTGTGAGCTAGTGCGTTATCATGGTGCAAAATGCATGATTGGTATTGGCTCTTCTGGACGTTTCCATTGGGATGATTGGGTTTCAATGTCATAGCCATACACCCATGATTCATCACCAGTTATGACCTTTTTGAGGAAATCTGGATCAACGTTGACTATGTTCAACAGCTCCTGAGCGATGTCCATGCGGCGTTGTTTTTGCTCAAAATTTAGCAATTTTGGAACAATCTTCGCTGCCGCACGCACGTTTCATGCCTAAAACATCCGTAAAAATTGCTTGTCATGAGCCGCAGGATATGCCATCATCATCAGCAACCTCTCTGATAGTGATTCGACGATTATCCAAAATCATTTTCTTCACTTCTTCAACGTTTTCATCGGTTGTTGACGTGCTCGGGCGACCAGGACAAGCATCGTCTTTGACATCTTCTCGGCCTTCCTCAAACCGGTTATAGCACAATTGAACTTGTGTTCTGATCATAGTAGACTCGGCAAACGCCACAGTCAACATTGCAAATGTCCTTACGCATTTAATTTAATTTTTTTACACAAAACTTAATACAGTTTCCTTGATCCATTTTTTCGAATAGTAAAAAATCGAAAGGCACACGAAAACACGACTAAATTATTGCTTCTTTTTCTTATTTACATTCACTGTGCGTTGATAGTTTTCTTTATTTTGAACAGATATGCAATGAAGGGAACAAACATTTCACGGAAGATACACGATAGCATTTTTCATTTCGAGGGGAATAAAAATTGCATGAGAACAAAAATTCACGATAGGGCTAAAGCTAGATTTACACGATTGAAATTTTCTTCAAAATTGCTCTTCAAAATGCTTCAAACTCGTGTAAACAGCAAAAATTCTTCAAAATTTATTTATTTAATAGCTATTAATAGCTATTAAATAATCGCGTAAATCTAGCTTAATTGCTTAAATCGCTCGTACTTTTATTTGAGAGTATACACACATTTGTATACTCTCACACATTTGTAAACTCTCAAATAATAATACAAATAAAGGAGTAAAACGAATTGCAAGTACAATCAAGTGTGTACTCGTCTTATCTTCCCCTCACCACAATGTCTAAAAGGTAAATTGGGAAAGAACAATAGAAAATATTTGCTTTAATTGGCTACAGATACCAAATCTGCTAACATGGTGTCCACCACTGTATGAGCCCCTCGAAGCACAAGTTGTCTTTATACTATTCAAGAGCAACGTGCCTGTCAGATTTTGCCGACATCTAACAAAGCAAATCTAGCAATTTTATAAAACAATTTACAAATTGCAATGTAAACAATAGAAATCCTTTATGTATTAAACCATATTAGGAAAATTCAAAAGAATTCTTTATAATTTCCTTTTGATTAAAGCAAATTGAGCAACTAAGAGTTTTTATTATTTTAAAATGAAATAAAACATTTGTTCAATTCACAAGTGCTGTTGTAGTGTCGTAGGAGCTGTTCGTCATCTGAATTGACAATAGTGATACAACATACGACATTTTTACATATGTTTTTAAAATTTTGTATAAAAGTTTAAGTTCCTAAAAGTTTAACTATGTATCTTAATCAAAAAATTACTCATTTTAGTTTGAAAAAAACAACCAAACGGTAACACTCAAATCAAAAACTGATTGAAAAGTTTAACACAAGAAAATAAAGTTAATAAGCAACAAATTTAAATAATGTAATGTAATTGTATTTAATTTATGAAAAACTATCATTCGTTTTTACTTATTTCACTCAATTGTTAAAATGTCTGCATTGAAATCAATGAAATCATTTTGTTTCTCACATGTATTATATGTATATTAATTTTTAATATTTTACTTTAGACATTTTAAAGGCTTGACAACATAAACATAGACTTTGCTCAAAATTGTGTTCATAATCAGATAGTTGTATCATATATTATCATTTGTAAATTGAACAATTGTTGATGTTTTATTTTTAAACAAACCAACAGCTGCAATTTGTTGTACAGCGTTGTTATAAAATAGTAACTAGATGTAGCTAGGTTAAAATAGTATCAAGTGATCTGCTTAGAGGAAGAAATAAAAGTTTATTTTAATGAATTTATAAACTTTTTAAACTGAAATGAATTTATATAAATTAAAAATAGTATTTCATTAAAGATCATTCATTGTTTAACATTTGCCCAACACTGTAAATATCTGGAATTTATTTTCCTTACAGCAAATCTGATGTAATAATTTTACTTCACCTTCTTCTTTTACTACTCGCACGCTCTTATGTTTGTTGAGTTTATTGTTTTCCACCACTTCTTTTGTGTAATATCTTCTATAATCAGGTAAGTTAGAAAGACAATACGACAAACATTGAGATAGTCAAAGGCGAATAAACATTAACGGTTTCTTGTTTTAAAAATTAAATAAAAAAAAACTAAAATTATGTATCTTTAGCTTCATTAACGGTCCGACCAACCGCCATCATCATCATCAAAATCACCAGGCGAGCATACATTTGTTGATCAACTGTGCAACCATGAAGAAACCACTTTCGCTTTCTTTCAGTTAAGTTTTGCTGATTATCTTCTTTTTCTTCTTCTTCTGTTGTCTGAAATTTGTTGACTTTTTTTTTCAATACTTTTTTAATATCTTTCTTCGTCTTTTGCCACTCGTTTAATACAATTTCATGTATTCTTCCACCAAAAGTCCAAAAGTCGTTTGTCTAATGTCTGTCGGCCTGCATGCGTGTGTGTTATTTACCCATTTAAGTTTAATCGAACATTCCAAATTAAAAAAAAAATAAAAGAAATAACAAACCAAATTAATAAAATTCATTATAATTATTACCATCAACACACTACAACTTTGTATGTACCTACTATGTACTACCAACCATGATCATCACCACTGACCAACTTTAATGAAAGAAGAAGAAAAAAATATGAAAGATGATGATCTTAATAATAATGTTGTTGATGATAATTGCGTTTTATAAAGATGTTTCAGACGTTTTAAATTTGGACAAACAACGTGATTTTTACAAAAGTTAATGTAAAGCAGCAGTAATATACATACATACATTTATATTTTTTTACCCTACACCACCATAGTGGGGAGGGTATATTGGATTTGTGCTGATGTTTGTAACGCCCCGAAATATTGGTACAACCTTAAAGTATACCGATCGACTCAGAATCGCTTTCTGAGTCTCTTTAACGATGTCCGTCCGTCCGTCTGGCTGGCTGTCCATGTAAAGGTTGTGCGCAGAGTACAGGTCACAATTTTGAAGATATTTCGATAAAATTTGGTATGTGATATTTTTTCGGGCCAAGGATGGATGGGATTGAAACTGGTGGAAATCGGTCCATTATTTCACCTGGCCCCCATACAAATGTCCTACCGAAATTGGGGTTTACCGATCATAAATGTTTGAATTATGCAGGTATCCAAACAAATTTCATCATAAATGAGTGGTAAATGAAGCCAAATCACATCTACAAATTTTGTGCAGATCGGCAGGTCGGTATCAAAATAATATTTAACGCAAATATAATTCATATGTATACAAATAATACGGTACAATTTTATTATGATCGGTCCATAATTATTCGAATCTCCCATAAATCTTTTAAAAGTTTTTATATCGAGATAAATTTTAACACATATAATACTTATATTCACAGACATCATGATACTAAATTTTTGGGTGATCGGTCCACAATAGGTTAATATCTCCCATATAAGGCCCATTTCTGAAAAACTGTTTTATACATATACTGGGTGTAGGGTATTATTTGGTCGGGCTTGACCGACTATACTTTCTTACTTGTTTTTATTTTTTTTTTTTTGTTTCTTGCAAAAGCAAAATAATTTATTCTTTCTTTAATAAAAAGTGTAGTTAAAATTGCGTCTTTAGTGGTAGAGAGTTCTCAAATATAGAGTGTAAAAGTGTTTTTACACTTTTAAAGTTGTATAAATGACAGCTGTCAGCGATTTTAGTCTGCTATACTGTTAAAAATACTAACAGTAGGAATATAATTGTAATGACAAATCAAAATAGAACGAAAATCGTGCTCAAATTCCTTGAAAATGATTGCAAAATAGCTAAAGCTTCCAAAAAGTACTGTAGTAAATGATATTTTTTTATTAAATAATTTTTAAGCTTGAGGTCATTTTTTGTTTTTTATACAAGATTTTTTATTTTTATATATAAATTACTCGATATTTCGATTTCCTTTGGAATTCTTCTTTTGGAGTATTTTATTTTAATATTTAAAAAATAACAAATTTTCTATGTGTAAATAAATATTTTGATATCAGTTTGAAAGTGGTTGACAAAATTATACATTATACAAACGATACAAACACACTTTAAGCTCAGGTCTTGAACCAAAAGAAAGTAAAAATGTTATTAAAAGAAAAATTATTACTATACGTCGCCACTATTCAGTAAGGTTTTGGACCGATTTTGCTGCCTATCATTAATTAAAAGCTGTAATGGATTGGTGTCGAAGAAAACGGGTCGATTGTCTGTGATTGCCCCAGCTTTGGCCAATTGAACAATATTAAGCTAATGTCAAATGAAAGTTAAACGGCAGCCGCACTTGGCAATAAAATAATGTTAGTGATTTGGAACAAATATGCAGCGCGGGTGGATGGAAATGTTATGGAACAGTTAGATGTCAATAAAAAAAAAAACAGCGATTTTTATAAAAGGGAATGAATTTTAGTTTTTCATTTAAGTTTTTCTTAAGTATAAAGAAATGAGTAGATAATTTGTGGTTCGAAAGTATTCGCATTTTTGTGAGTTTTTTAGCAACTTTCTTTTTGCCAAGACTGTTTTTGGCAGCTCAAGGAGATACTTCTCGGTAATAGTTAACAAACTGGTGCGAATTGTTAAAAGATTGTGGCTCATATTATTTGAAAAACTATATATGTATGTACATATGTATGTATATTGCCTAATTAATTTTTTTAAGACATAACTCTTTATTGGAAGTTTTGCAAATATGGATTAAAAGATTTCTTAATTATTCACCGATCTATGTCTCTTACACCATTGATTCAAAGTATGTAAATATGAGTTCAAAAAATGCATTTTTCACTGTTAATTAAATGCTAGAGAACAATTAGTATCAGTAGGTCTTTATAGATCTTCTTCCATAGTTAGTTTATTTGGAAGTTATTGTATAATATAATTAATAAACATTATAGTTTAACATCTAATTTCTTTAATTATTAAACATTTTACAAACTAATAAAAACAAGACAATTGACTTGTCAATCATCTGGGGGATTATTGTGTATTTCGATTCGAAAGAAAACATTTTCGAAATACAATGTATTAAGCATACAAATTCGAACAAGTTTTCTTTCGAAATGAGTTACAAAAAAACCCCAGCAGTTCTTTTAGAAATAACAAATGCCACATCTTTTTCAGAAACCAAGTTGGGGAATTACCACGTTTATTGCTTTTCAGCAAACTTGGTGTTTCCCACCACAGTTATAGTAAACTAAAGATATAAAAAAATTGAAGTTCAATATAAACGTTTTATGATTTTTTTATGTTTTTTTTGCGTCTCTTTCATTTAAAAGGTGAGTTGAGAAAAAATACTAGTTTTATGTTGGAAATAATTTGTAAGTAATAAAATAATGATGAAAGCTATTACTAGATTTTCCTTATTCATTTGTGTGAGTTGGCAGAAGAAATAACCTGAATAAGTAGGAATTTATAGAAAAGTTGCCCATTTATCAACTTGAACACCTGTGATCATTTCAATTAAAATCAAATTTAGTTTTTAATGGCAATAGTTTGTAAGATGACAATTCAAATGAAATAAATTTTTTTTGTATGGCTAAGAAATTGTTTATTAATTATGGAGTTTTTAATTTTCAAAAGCAAAACTAAAAGTATTTTTAGTTAAACAACAATCTAAACAACTTGTCTCTTAAGGAAATAAAATGTTCTAGACAGGCATTGAATTCCTTTACTTACATATAAATATGATCTTAAGCTGAAAACATTTTTCTAAAAAAACCCCCATACAGAAACCTTAATATGCATTCATTCCTGTACACTTAACGTCTTAAAACATTTATCTTAACATTTATGTTCCAGAATATCATGGAAGTTAACAACTACATGTAAACAACAACAATCTAAACAACTTGTCTCTTAAGGAAATAAAATGTTCTAGACAGGCATTGAATTCCTTTACTTACATATAAATATGATCTTAAGCTGAAAACATGTTTCTAAAAAAACCCCCATACAGAAACCTTAATATGCATTCATTCCTGTACACTAAACGTCTTAAAACATTTATCTTAACATTTATGTTCCAGAATATCATGGAAGTTAACAACTACATGTAAACAAAATTTCAAGGTTTTACCATAAACCGCAAAGTGTGTTATTTTCTTATGAATAAATGAATGGCCTTCAAAACATCATTGACCCCTGTGACGACAACTGCACGATACCCAGATACAGACATATGTATGTATGTATGTATATAGAAAACGTAACGTAAAAGACAAGAAAGAGATATGAATGAAGATTTACAATAATTAAACAATACCATGTTACTGTTTTCTTATTTTGCTTTTTAACTTTGTTTATTTTTGCTTTTAATGTTTTAAATATTTTAACGCAATTTGTTTTATAAAAAACTACTTAATTGTTAAACCATAAAAAGCGACAAGACTAAAATATGTCATGCTATTTATCTGCGTAAAACATAAGCAGGTCACACACACACACACACACAACTAACCAAGAGTAAATTTATATATACACACATGTAACATAATTAAAAATTTTAATTACCAAGATCTCATATTATAAATAAATAAATAAATAAAAAACTACCTCTCTAAATATAAAAGCTATCACACGTTGTTTGTGAAATTGTCTTTTAAGCTTTACGCTGCTAACATGTAACAAAAAGAAGGAAAAATACACACTTGACAACCCAAGCATCGAACCATCAATCCATACATTTATCATTAAAAGCCCACCATCAGTTAACATTTACTACTAATTAATTGAATGAATGAAAGCTTTTGGCATTTCATAAAGAAATAAATATTTCATGGTCAAAATTTGGTCATCAAAAAATATGAAAGAAAAAAATCTTCGAGATGTTTATTACAGCATCAAAAAAATGTTGTTGACAAAATATCTTATATGGAAATATGTAGGCAGATTTATATTTAACAAACGAAACAGAAAACTAAATAAAATGGTTAATAGGATAGTTAATAGAAGCAGATGACACTACACCAGTTCCCAAAGAAGTTTTTAAAATAGAATTTGGTAATTTTTAGTTTGTCCGTATGTAGTATTCTTAGCCACTGTTGTTTATGTTTTTCTCTTCTTGTTTTAAATTGCCATTCATTGAGAGATAATAACTTTCGGCAGTTATGACAGCAGGGTCTTGGATCAAGAATTTTTAATCATAATAACTTTTATTAAAGTTTATGTTATAGTACATAATTGATTTTAAATAATTATAATCAAATAAATTGGTTATTTTCTAATTAATATTTTTACAACTTTTCTTAAAATGTTTAACATTACTTTGGTAATGTTAAAAATTGTCATGTTAAAAATTATCAAACATTAATTTATTTTATTATAAGTTTATTTTGCCTAAACGTAGCTACTCGTAAACAAAATTTTAATAATACAAATTGGGAGAAAAAAATATTTTATTAAATTAAGCCACATAACGTTGTTTATTTTTTTGTTTTAATTAACAGCCTGATGATGATAATTAAGGCCCATGACTTAAAAAATCCCCCAGGAAAGAAGTCTGGAACAATTAAATTAGTTATCTTTCCAAATCCCCAAAAACGAGACAATGTGCAAGCCGCAAAAGTTTCTATCTAAATATCCATTAGGCTCAAGCTGTATGTCCCTTGTTTGAATCTCATCTTCAATTACAATTCATCAACTTGCAACAATAAAAACTCGTTGATAATGGTTTTGCATCCTTAAGCAGTCACAGTAACTATGTTAAAAGGGCGTCGCTGAAAAAATTAAGCTGATAAAACCCTTCCGGCATAAAATGACACATCATGAAGTGACTTTAGGTGGATATAATGGCTGTGTGAATTCTCAGTGCCACAAAATACAAAATTTTGTTTAGGTATCCGTTCAGAGTATTTCGAGTTCTTGAGGAAGATAGCGTTTCATGGGAATATCAAAGCAAAACTGATAGTTCGCGGCATTGACAATTTGTGGCATCGATGCGTAGGAATAAGTGGGAATGATATTTAGTGCGAATTTCAAAGACTTTTTTATTATTCACCCTTGTCTCAAGAATCAACTGATTTAAATAAAACGAATATGTAGTTGAGGAATTAATGTTGAAATTTTAAAATCACACCATTTTGTACATTGAAAGGAATACAACTGGGACGAATTTCGTCCAACACGACAAATTGGCTATGTAAATTCGTCGTATGAAGCATATTAATGACAAAAAACAGCGTATAACAGCTAATAGATAGTGTGACCATAATACAGCTAAAAAAAATTTTTATAGTTAACTATTATTGTATACTATTTATTTTAAACTAGCTGATCAGGCAAACGTTGTTGTGCCTTCAGGTTTGGGGTATGTTTTATTTAAATCTGCAATTTAAATTAATGGTGTTTTAGGTGTTTTATTTACATTTTGAGAAATGGATATTTAGGTACGTAAATAATTGAAACAAATACATAACTACTTTTTTTCTATGGCTTTGCTGTGATATCATAATATTGTTCATTGCAATGCTTTTGACATTTGTTGTTTTGTTGTCTGGATTGCAAACAAATAATGCTGATGGTGTTCCGACATATAATTGACCATGGGAGAAGCATGAATTTTCAAGACAACAAAAAAAATATGTAGCTTCTATTGTTTGTTATCGTGTAGAGCACATAAAAAAGTTAATATTTTTACAAACTAAATTTGGAACTTCTTTTGAAACACTTTTATTTTTCTTACCCTATTTTGCGTGGGCATTCAAACTTGTACATAGAGTTAAATTTTTTCCCTAAAAACTTAAAAGTGGATTACTATGAACAGTGAAAAAAAATGTAGATAAATTTAAAAAAGTAGGCGTAAAAGTGGGCGTGGTCGGTTTTTCTTTCGATAAAAACCTAAGACAAGTTATGACGAACATTAAAATAAAAAAAAAAATTGCCAACTGCTGCTCTCAATTGATGCAATTAATTAGAACATTTGATTTTTATTTATATAGATAAAGACAATGATCAAAACAAAAAATAAAAATCAATAGTGCATTAAAAAATTGGAAATTGTCTTACTTTAAAACTTCTTAGCGACTAACAAACAACAAATAATACGTGTATTAGGTATGCCTATAAAGTGGACGTAAGGAGGTGGTAAATTGAACTTGAACTTTTGCAAGTTTTCTTTCCATATAAACGTTTATCAGACTATTACACACATTGCAAAAAAAAAAAGTACCGAAATCGGTCAAGCCGTTATCAAGACATGCGCTTAGCAATGAACAGCATTTCATTTTTATTTATATAGATTGTATAAAGTATAAAATAAAACAATAGATAATTAAAGTAAAAATTAACAATATTTAATAAAACATTAAAAATTAAAACGAAGTACGGTCAACCCATTATTATTATGTAGTCGTCATTCACAGGCGTAAGAAATAAAACTAATAGCCTGTTCGCCGATCTCGAACGTTAACGTTCGCTTAGATAAGACTTAAGACACAAACTTTTTATCGCATCTATTTTTTTACTCAATCAAGTTTGTTTATTCCACAATCAAGTTTATGTCTTAAGTCTTATCTAAGCGAACGTTAACGTTCGAGATCGGCGAACAGGCTATAGATGTATTTCAGAGTTCGACGCTTATGACGAATTCAGCTGACGCCATTATTGTGTGTATTTTCATATACACAAATATTCGCGACCAAAAATTCATCGTTCGTCCTAGTTGTATTCCAAGCATTAAACGAACAAATCATGTTTGAATATATAAATTCGTTTTAAAAACGAAAAGGGCGTTTAAAAAGGGATTTTTTTTTTAAATATAAGTTAGTTTTGAAATGAAATTTCAATACATATACATCAGAAATCAGTTATGATTACTGAAAAAGTGAGTATACTTGAATCATGACTTATAATTTATCGTACTTATACGTACTCATACTTGTCTCAATATCATCAAACCAATATTCATATTTAAAGTTTGAAGTACTCATTATATTCAGACTTAATCTCATCTATGATGTTGTTTATTTTGAATCTCCTTAACTCAATGTACAGATGATAAAAAAAATAAGTATGACTCGCATACATTCATGTGTCGTTCATTTTTTACAGCCTGCTTATAAAAATTATATAAAATAATAAATTTTATATTTTCCCCAATATGTTTTCCTATAATCTTACTTGTACATATGTTTTTATAGTTCTTTTTTACTTATTTTGTATAAATACCTAACGGATTTAGCTGAAAATTTTTTTCAATGACTTAACTGAGTTGAATACTTTATGAGTATGTGAGTATTTTTATTAAAATGTAAATTTAAATACCGTTGTTTATGAATCAAACATATTGGGAATGGTATGAGCTCGAAGTCGGCGTAGTACTCATACTTATATCCACTTGCATTTATAAGTCAACGTTGTTGTGAGTTTGAGTAACTCAGAGTAGCTAAATTGCAATGATGTAAAACCACTTATACTTAAAATGTTATGAGTAGTTGTGAATCGTAAAAAAACGATTCATTGCCGATCTCTGATATACATATATTTGAAAAAGCCCCAAAAATAAGTTTTTTATTGTATTTACTTGATCTATTTACATGATTTCTGTTCTGCCTAAGTGTTATTTAGCATTGAGTAGTTCTTCGAATTTCTGCTTGTTTACCATTTTGAAAGCTAAATATTGTGAGAAGCTGTAGGAAAGCAATAACGACGTGTACTGCTCCCAAAATCAAACTATATATTTCAAACTGGGTATGTAACGTATCACTTAAAAATCACTTAAAAAATTGTTTTCGCAAAACTTCAAAAATCAAATTCCGTTTTTAGTTTTATTAAAAACTGTGTGTTAATTGTAGCAAAAATAATGTACAAATTATTATTAATACATTTTTCGCCTAAAGAACATTAATATTTAAATTCCTAAATATATTCAGAAAATCCCCAAAAAGAGATTTTTATTTTATATTTGGGAATTGCATTTTCGATGAGAAAAATAAAAGCTTTTTGTATACCTACATAATTTAATGAAGGCATATTAAAACATATACCAAACAACTTACTCCACTCTTTCACCCTATACATATTTGGATATATGACTACTTGCCCATAAAATCATAGAGTGTAGGTAATTTCCAATAAAACTGCTATGAATTACTAATTTTTAGTTAGCAGACCCAATTCTACTTGAACTTTTTTTATTTATTAATTTTTGACTTTAAATGAGCTTTTAAGCCACCTTGAGAAATGGTGTCTTTCAGACAGGCCCTACCCTCATCAGCAACCTCAACATCATATATTTACGAAAGACACTTTTGTATGTATGTATGTGCTACTAAATACTAGCTCACACTCAGCGCAAATACAACAATAGTATAAATAACTAACTAAAATATAATGTAATGAAACGTGCAAAATTTTGTGAAGTACATACTTAAAAAATTAACACTTTTTCAAAAAATTTTTTTTATATATTTTTTTTTTTCGTGAATGATATTGATATGATACATATGTGAGAAGGTTATATAGTAGTACGTACACAATTGTACAAGTTTCAAATTAGAAATATATTTGTATGTAAATATAGAAATAGACATGAAACAGAAAAAAAACCTACGCTTTATTATGTTGACTTCATAATATTTGAAATTTTGTGTAGTGTAGTTTTTTTTTCTTGTTTAAGTAAAACGCCACTACCATTTACAGATACACCTGCTATTATAACAGAAATATTCCTAAAAATTTTAAGTAAATGTTAACAAAATGTATGAATATTAATTCAAACTACAGAAAAAAATAAATTATTATAATTTATACATAAACAATATGACCTTGTACAAACAAAATTAATGCAGAAAAAGTTGTGTAATTTTCTATTAGAAATTTGAATCGTTTCACTTTTAAATAATACTAGCTGACCGCCCCCGGCTTCGCTCGGTATTTACTATCGATTTGTATTTCATATAGAACTAAAAATTAAGACACAAAATTTTCAGTAAAAGAAAAAATAACAATAATATGTGTCAATTTATTGCTTAAAAAGTTTCTTCAAAATGTCATTTAATTTTTATATACATACATATATAGAATAAGATGTATTCACAACCTGACTGTTCTTATTTATATAGGGGGAGGGGCTTTTTTTTCTTATAAAAGTTGACTGGACTCACAAAAAAAATCCGATTTTTACCCGGATTTTTTTAATTTTTTTCTTTACAAACCATCTCCTGAGAATTTCGAATCGAATAAAAAAAATCAGCCAAATCGCTCTAGCAGTTCTCACGTGATGCCATTACATACATTTTTCATTTTTATATACATATATTACAAATTATTTGAAGAGTTGAATTTTTTTTGATTAAATTTAATATGGACACGTTTAACAAACGATCTAACTTAATGACATAACATAACTCATAGCTTGTTACGGTATTTATCGCTTATATGCACGTCGCACAGTGGCGCCCGTAGAGCAAACGAGGTTGCAAAAATCAAAATTTTCAACGATTTCAAATATGCCACTCTTAATAATATCACATTTTTAGTTTAGAAGATATAACCGTTCAAAATTTTAAATTTTATTTTTTAGTTACCATAAAATTGATTTTTCTACTAATTTTAACTTTGATAACATAAGTAGGCCCCTACAAAGCGTAGCACCCTTTCCAAACACTCATTTAATAGGCTGAACAGTTATCTATCAAATGCTGTTTAAACTGTTCAATTATCTTATTCGGTTCAAAAGATATGATTTTTGCAACGAAAAAACGCAAATGGCGCCACTGTGCGTCATTTATAAGCATTTCCCGCTTTTATGCATCTAATCTTGTGCAATTTCAGGTCGTAATTTAAACTATATGTACAAATTTCTTCTATAAGCTTATATGCATTTCTCGCTTTTATGCACCACAATTTTAATACAATTTGAATAAATTACATAAGAAAATGTCTTTTATATGCATCATTTACAATTTTTAAAAAATATTACCAAAATCGTTTCTATTTATCAAAATGTACCATCAGTGTTATTCAGCTGTGAAATAAAAATATTGGTGTTTCTAAATAAATAAATAAACGCGATCGAAAATGAGTGCTTACAAAAGAATATGCAAAAGCTTTCAATTAAAAATTAAATTAAAGATTTTTTTAAACAAGTTATTTGTAAAAAGTTCGATGCTCAATCGACACCGTAAACCGTATTCTAAGAAACGAAAATTCTATTCTTCAATGCAGCAAAAAAGATCGGGTCTGGCGCTGTGGTGTCAATCATAATGTCAATGGAAAAGGCGAAACAATTTTCCATTGCCATCAAAGAAAATGTTGATCCCACTCCTGGCTGGTTATACCGATGGCAACGGAGGGAGGGAATTAGTTTAAAAAAGAATAATGGTGAAACTGGATACGAGCCATGCGACATATTTAATGACGATGAAACTGGTCTACTTTTCAAAGCATTGCCTTCATCAACACTCAATAGGGGTAGTTTTTACATTTCTGGTATGAAGTCACCAAAAGAACACATAACTATATTCCTTTTTTGCAATGCAACTGGTTACTATAAAAATGTTTGAAATAGGTAAACCAAAACAGCCCCGATGTTTTAAAAACTTGCGAAATGAGTTCGCAAGTATTGTAACTGCCGGGGCAATTCTACTTAGCAATGAATTTTTATGTTCTTGTTTTTAACCTAGTTGACTAATCTCAGTAAAATGCTACTTGTAGTACAAACTTCTATATGTACAAAAATTTTTTTATGACATTGAATTTGTTTTTTTTTTTTGTTTTCGTTTATAAAAAGTTTTTTATTAATGAAAACTAATGCATATGTATAAAAATTTCTAAAATGTTTGTCTACTCTTTGTTTATATGCACCCTTAATGCAAGTATCAGAGTTTTTATATATGCACTATATGTGCATATAAACGAGGTTTTATATTTGCATTTTTAGAAATGCATATACATAACCGATAAATACTGTAATAGTTTTTACTGGATATATGTAATGCAGACAGTATATACAGGGTGGCTCAGAAAGACCGAAGTGGTGTGGATTCCTTATAACTTTTTTATTATAATTTTTTTTCATTTCTTTTCAGTATTTTGTAAAGAAGACTTGGACAATTTATAATGGAGTAATACACAACTGAACAATGTGCCAAATCGTTGAAATTTACTTTTCAAATCAACGGTCCATTGTGTTGACTCAGCTCAACAATAAACCGTCTGGTTGCAAATTTTCGACAACAAGGAGCAGTAAGGAACTGTTTGGTACGGTGTTTCTTCAGAAAGGATCATTGGCCCATATTTTTTTGAAAATGAACGAGGTGTCGCCATTTCCATCAATGGTGATCGATATCGGGCCATGTTGGAAAATTTTGTAAGGCCAGCTGTGGAAAACCGTCCGCAAATATGGTTACAACAGGATGGAGCCACAGCGCACACTGCGAGGGCCACAGTGGCTCTTTTACGCGACATCTTTGGTGAAAGAATAATTTCGCGTAGAAGCAATTTTAATTGGCCTTCGCGTTCCCCGGATTTAACCGCTCCAGACTGTTTCCTTTGGGGTTATGTTAATAAGCCTAGGACTATTAAGGAATTAAAAACCAATATTCGAGACGAAATTAACAACATAACACCGGAAGTTTTGCGAAAGGTCATGGAAAATTTGTTGGAAAGAGCACATTTGTGCAAAGCAGAAAATGGCCACCACTTGCGGGATATCATTTTTAATAACTAATCTAAAAATATTCCCTATAAATTTACTGTATTTAAAAAACAAAAAATTAAAAAAATATGTCTAAATAAAAAGTTATAAGCAATTCACACCACTTCGGTCTTTCTGTGCCACCCTGTACAATAGTAGTTATTGAGTAATTACAAGTCATTACCAAGTTTTTGCTGGGTACATCTCAAAACTTTTGAATTGAGTATCAATAATACCGCCAATTAATTGCCAACCCTATTACCTGCCATTAATATAAAATTAAAATTAAATAAAGTTTTTATTTCAAACGTAGTACGTTAATGATTTGCTATTTTATATTTTCAAAATACATTTTTATTTTAAATCAGATTTCAAATATTTTATTAACAAAATGTTAAGACATAAAAATTTGCCAACAAAAAGTGTTTTCGTAGAATATCATGCTGTAAAGCAACTAGTTACTCATAATGACTGGAATTAATTTCAATATTAACTTATTTGAATTACCAAGTTTTAAATTATATATGTACATACATATGTATGTAAGATAGCGTGATGATGTTGTTATTAAGAAAGCAATTAACAACTAAAATCAATTATTTAAATAACTTGGCTAATTTTTGAATTGCTCATTGCAGTTAATTAAGATCTAAAAAAACGTCTCAAAAACAATTTGGCAGCAACGCAACAGTCTTTTTTTTTGCAATTTCGGTTAATTGTATGTGCAAATTTCATGGCCGCTAATTAGGGATTTCAGAATTGCTTACCATACAATATTTAATGAGCTTTAATTTCTTAATCATTTCTTATTGGAATAAATTAATATTATTATGGTCATTAAAAGAAAATGTCCTTCTTGTCGTGGTTAAATGGCTCTCATTTAGCAATAAATTATCAACTCAATGACAGCTGTAGCTGTATCAAACCGTAAGGTTCACGTTCAGAATATTTAATAGAATAATACAGCCTTCGAAATATGTATCTAACAAATAATTTATTAGAATGAAAATGTCAGCAACACCCAAGTGCTTAGTTGTCTAAATCATTGATAAGAAGACATGCCTTCATACGCCCAAGCAACATCATAAAAGCTTCAAAACTTATTTACAAAATTTAAACTAATTTTTAATTAAATTGTTAAACTTTAAAGAAAATCTGTTCATTTTTAACATATTGTTACCACACAATTGTAAACTGTTATTATTAACCATTTAAATAGCATTTAAATTATTTTATAGACACTAATATGTATTCGTATTCAAATAAATATATGTAAATTATTATTAAATTTGAAAACAAACACATACACACACTCATACAAAAAGAAACACCTTAAAGTGTTAATTGAGTCTGTGTATTTTCTTAATGTAAAATTATATTTTTATAAACATAGATACATATTTTATTAATAAATAATATTTTGGTTGAGTTGGCGCACGCAATCGTATAAAATAATATTTTGTAACAGTAAAACGCGGAAGCATGAAAGTCAATGTGTCTAATTTACAATGAGCTTTTTTTATATGTACATATGTATGCATGTATACACCAACATATTATTGTAACATAAATATGTATCTACAATGTACATAGTTACAATACTATGTATTTCTTTATAAGCATTTTATGTATAAACAATAATATTATAACATTTCGCATACATGCATACATATTTATGTATGTACATATGTATGTATTTCTATATACAAAAATATCGACTTCTACTTAAATGCTGGATTTTCATTCAGTCTTTTATTTATTTTATTTTGCATATTTTCTTTGATATTAAATTCATAACTACAATTCACATACAATTACACTGATTGTTTAGACAATATACGAGGGTTATTTGAAAAGGTTTTACACAAATATAAGAAATCACACAAGAACACCAATATTGTTTTCAGGTCTTTTTTGTGCCCAAACAAAACAACGTTATTATACTCCAAACATCCACCGCCGATATATGTATTCGTAAGGGTAATGGAGAGCAGAGACTCGAAACTACAGAGGTGTTATATCTAAACCTACGCATCCTCACAATGGCATTAGGTACTGTAATCATTGTAAGGGATACTCAATTTATTCGCGAACGCATTCAATACGCAGTACTAGCAGCTTGTGGATATTTTTTTATTTAGATATATGTACATACATATATTATTTTTTAATTTACTATATTAGTAAATTACCAACTTTGAGGACAAACCTTCAGGCTTTGTCAAGTTGGATTACACTTGTTAGCGACAATTTGAAAGCGTCTGTCTGACTGTTCCTTCTCTAAGCACATGTATATTGACTTCTGTTTTCTAAAACTATATCTTGAATAGAAGACCATTGGCCGGCATAAAGAGAATATGGAACATGAATATTTGCTGCACTTTCTATCTCCTCTCTCTTTCTAATCTGAGCAGATATTGGTTGTGATTTGTATTGCTTATTGGATAATTTTTTTTTTGAATTAACAAACACAAACTGCGAAGCTTTTTGGCTTGTATGCAGAAAACACCCAGAGTCTTTGTCGGGAATCGAACCCGCAACCCTCTCCGGCACACTATCGCCTAGTCTATCTATTAACTTTGTTGATATTTGCCATGAGTGCAGGTAATCAAACAGATACTGTGACTATACATATGTACATGCCGACTTATGTATTATACTATGACCAGTGTTGCCAGAAAATTAATTTCAAATATGCTAAAACTTGAAAAACTAATAATAGATTACATTTCATATATTAATTCAAAAATTTCCGTGTTCATTTACTTACCACACCGAAAAAAATTTAGTTGAAATATTAGTAAAAGTTATATGTATTTTATTTCTCCAGAAGTTTTTCTTGGAGTAAAATAGTAAAAATGTTTTCGAGAAAAAAAATTTTTTATCAAGCAAATTATGCTAAAAAGCATTTAGCATAATTTTTAAAATTGTCAATGCATTTTCGAGAAACAAAATGCTAAATCTAGCACTGTAAGTGCTAAAATGGCAACACTGACTATGACAAAGGGTTTTAACTTCTGGAAATTGTAGTTTAAATATTCTTTGACAGATCATGATCATCACATCGGACTAAGGCTAACAGCTGATGGTAGCGTAATTCAAGTCGAAATTGGAAATCTCTCTGAGTGTGATAACGATATATCGGTAACCCTTATACATATGAGTTCCTGAATATTCAGTTTCATATGCACTTGCTTATGCCGGCACCAACCTAAATGTAAATGATCTAAGTTGTGATATTTGTTTCACTTTCAACTTAGAGAAATAAATAATTTTACACAATCTGTATCTCAATGTTAAAGAAAGACAGACGTATGGAAAATTTATAAGAATATGCAGAGAACACGACTTCGATAAATATATCTACACTCAATCTAAGGAACCTTGTAGAGAGTGTTACTAACCTCTAGGAGCACATAGAGAAGCATTCAGGCAGCGATGCCAACTTAGCTCTTTTCGGGCTAGATTTAGCCCGATTTTAGTCACTCAAAACGCGAAAAAACGCGAAAAAAAAAAAAGAAAATTGGATGTGGTTTTATATGAATTTTTTTCCATTTAGCCCTTTTTCCAAAAATGATTACGCGTTTTTGCCAACAAATACATATTGACAAGACTTGTCTTACTTTAAGCGAGATTTGGGTAGAATATACAATTTCAAGAGTACAATTAAATGGCTATAAGGTAACGTTGGCAAACAAAACATCATTCGTATTATGTTACAACAAGCAGACCGTATCTCAATAAAAACCTATGTTTGGACCCAAGTGTGCTATGTCGTTTTAATCTAACTACAATTCTTACGAATTTATATGCCGTTTAAAGACCTAGGTATGAAAATAGTTTCTGGCCAGATTAGCGCTTTAAGTCATATTAGCCATTTAGAAAATAATCTATAACGTTTGGGATAAAAAGCTCTCCTCTGCGACGAGTGTTGCAACAGCTAAAATTTAAGTCTTGAAATAGGATTTCACAAAATCAAATGAAGTATTGATGTAAAAGTATTGAGTACTCAATATTAAATTTATATACGATACTCAAAAACCACTATTCAATATATTTAGTGTTGTATTTTTCAAAACAAAATTTGGAAAACATTTAGACATTGTTATAAAATTTTAAAATCAAATTATTTAGATCAAATAAGCCTTAAAATGTTGATATTTTTTCAAAATAAAAGAGTTCTGTTATTTTGTAACTCGTTTTGAAAAGAAAATCGTTAGAATTCGTATACTTTATAGGTAGGTATTTCAAAAATGTTTGCTTTTGAATACACAATAACCCCCCAGGTATGTATGTATGGATGTACTATATTTGACTTAAATTGATTGAGTATCAAAGAAACTGCTCAACTGCTAAGAACTAAATTCAAATACATAAAGTAGTACCCAATTACATATTTCAACACTAATGCTTGGTTTTCACTATGTCAGTTTTGTTGTCAAATTGTCCAAATTGTTATGAAATTACCAACATTGTCCACGTTTGTAAAAACTTATTAACCAACCCCTGTAATAAACAAAAATCATCTACACAAAATTTCAAGTGTAAAGAAATATTTTAAAAGAAAAACAAAATTAATATTAATAAAACACACAAACTCACTTGCGCTAGTGAGCATAAAACAAGCCCTTTAATTGAGTTGTTGTTTTTTTTTTTTTTTTTTTGAGACCAAAAGAACAACAACAACTACAACACATGCACATAACATACAAACACACTTTAAATTAAAAATAAAAAAAATAATAAAACCTACACATGTGTATACAAAAGAAAAATAATAAAAACTATGTATATTGAATGACTTAAATCAAAATCAATCGTTTATTGATGGTGATGTTCCAAAAAAAAAAAAAAAAATATATACATATGTACATATAAAAAATTAAACAATGTAGAAACAGAAAACATTGATCGGCCAAAAGCAACCATCAAAACGACAAGTGAAAATTGTTGTTAAATGATTTAAGCAACGACAATAGCAACAACAGCAATATAAAAAAATTACTGGAATTCCAATGAGCGCGCTTTATTTGTTCGTTTGCTTGAGTGTGCCTAGGTGAGTGCGAGAGCGACAGTGTTGCCAATTGGAGGAGGGTTCTACCCTAGTTGTTTGGCTTTTATTAGGCGAACATTTAAAGGCTTAAAGACATAATCTTTTTCATAATGGAGGGAAGCAAAATTTTGAAACATTCCCCTCTTATGTGTAAACAGGGGAATGATGAATATATTTTCATTTATTTTATTAAATTAAATTTGTTGGGGAGGACCTGGCAACTCTGTAGAGTGGCCAAGTGAGTGAGACCCGTGCTTGTACTCAATTCCCTATGTAGTGGTATTAATTATTATTTACAAACAAAGGCGAAACTTTTGTTGATCGAATTAAGTTTTTTAGTTTAGGCAATCGTCGTGCTGCGTTTTTTTTTTTGTATTATTTCTTCATCACATTTGGTGTTGCCAAAAAATTAAAATAATTTATACAAATTATTAAAATTATGTTAATAAAGTCAATACAATTAAAACCCGTTTAGTAGGGAGTCGTTCAAATTAAAATAGAAAGCATACTAATTAATACATATGGGTATAACAAAAACAAAGTCGGTCAAGTCTATAGACAAAAGCATAAAATGTATTTAGTTGTAGATTTATAAAATGCAAGTCACATTTTGTAGAATCTGTCAAAGCTGTCAGTCTATTTCATTCTTTAATGTTATAGAAATTCCGTAATGAGACAAAAAGACAAAAATGTATTCTAAAATACGCTTAGAAGAATATAACATTCTTAAAATTATTAATGATTGTAAAAGATTAGAAAAATCCAAACATGCTTTCTTTTAGCTATTTTACATTTTAATAAATACTCGTATTTAATTTAAAAAGATGTACAGCGGCGGTAAAAAAAATAGCACTAAAGTCAGGATTCGGCTGTACATATAAATTTTTCTTCGATTTAGTTCCCTAGTTATTCTCGTGACACATAATTGAAATACGTCAATCATTTATTCAACGTAAAAAAGATTTGTGTAACTTTTATTGACTTTTTATTTATAATTTCAAGTAAAATATCAAAATTTGGCCGGTAAAAAATAGCACTATTGATTGTAGGCTTTAAAAATTTAAACTATATTTCAAATAAATAAAATAAAAAACAAATAAAATGAAGCTGATGAAACAAATAACTTATTAATATTTTGTTGCATGGTCTTTGTTGGCAATAACGGCGCTGCGGCACACAGTGGTATTTTTTTTTTTTTTTGGCAAAAAGGCTATTTTTTACAGTTATTTTTTAGAAATCTAATGATGCAATTCTGTAGAGAAATGTTTCATTAGTAGAAAACCATGATTTGTTTTCGAAAAAAATAAAATTTTGTATAAAAAAGAGTGAAAATTTTACTACATTTCAGTTGTTTATACAATAAATATGGTTCAACTACCAATAGTTTTAGAGCATTTTTATTAAAAAATAGTATTTTAAATTTAATAGGAAAGAAAAAATATTTGAATTACATATATAGTTTAAGAGATCTGAGCAAATCAAAATTACTCCAAAAAATTTAGCATTTGCAGTTTTCATTAGAAAAAAAATAAGTTAGCTCGGTCTTTCTTTCATTTTATTTAAAAAAATTCTGCGACTTTTTGCGATCGCTGAACAAACTTATAAATTTTGTGATAAAACTCACATATTTTTTTAGGAATATTTACAATAATTTCCAATGCATATTTACAATAAAAGGTTTTGTATACTTTTAGGCTTTTACTTTTACTTTTTAATAATTGATTGACAGCAATATCGAAAAAGTGCATAACAAAAAAAAAAAAGAAACACAAAACCATATGATTAATTAAACCGTTATTTGAAATAATAATATTTGCAAAAAAAAGTCTAAGAACATTTTTAAACGTAACTAATTTTTAAAATGAATTCACTTTGTGTTTCATATAGCTAATTGTGCAAGGAACTTATAAATTGCAATAATAATGTGGATTTATTAACTGATTTCACAAAAACTAAAAACATGAAATTCATGAAATTCAAATTGTGAAAAAATCAGTTCAGAAGCGATTTCTTAGTCACTTTTTTAAACGTTGGGCCGAATGTCACAGAAACAAATCATATTTTTTTTATGAAAAATTATACGTTTCAAAATAAAATAATTAATGTGTACTTTAAATATCCTATCAGTACGAAATGTATCCGATAGGAGAGCGTAACTTAATGATATAGTTACTGAACTGATAGATGATGAATAAAAGTCTATATTTAAATGCATGTATTGAAATTTATTTATAAAATAATTAGTTTCGGTAAAGAAACAAAAAGTTGTGGGAACAAATATAATATGGGTTATATGGGCAGTAAATGGTGGGCGTTAATTGAGCTAACCAAAGGCTCTGTGCCAAATTTCAAAAACTTTGGACCAAAAATAAATTTTCGGTTCTATGGGCGGTGGGTAGTGGGCGTGGCCAATTTTGATGAAACTTTATATTTTTCTTATTTGAGCTAACCAAAGGCTCAGTGCCAAATTTCAAAAACTTTGGACCAAAAATAAATTTTCGGTTCTATGGTCGATGGGTAGTGGGCGTAGCCAATTTTGATGAAACTTTATATTTTTCTTATTTGAGCTAACCAAAGGCTCTGTGCCAAATTTCAAAAACTTTGGACCAAAAATAAATTTTCGGTTCTATGGGCGGTGGGTAGTGGGCGTGGCCAATTTTGATGAAACTTTATATTTTTCATAATTGAGCTAACCAAAGGCTCTGTGCCAAATTTCAAAAACTTTGGACCAAAAATAAATTTTCGGTTCTATGGTCGATGGGTAGTGGGCGTGGCCAATTTTGATGAAACTTTATATTTTTCTTATTTGAGCTAACCAAAGGCTATGTGCCAAATTTCAAAAACTTTGGGCCAAAAATAAATTTTGGGTTCTATGGTCGATGGGTAGTGGGCGTGGCCAATTTTGATGAAACTTTATATTTTTCTTATTTGAGCTAACCAAAGGCTCTGTGCCAAATTTCAAAAACTTTGGACCAAAAATAAATTTTCGGTTCTATGGGCGGTGGGTAGTGGGCGTGGCCAATTTTGATGAAACTTTTTATTTTTCATAATTGAGCTAACCAAAGGCTCTGTGCCAAATTTCAAAAACTTTGGACCAAAAATAAATTTTCGGTTCTATGGGCGGTGGGTAGTGGGCGTGGCCAATTTTGATGAAACTTTATATTTTTCATAATTGAGCTAACCAAAGACTCTGTGCCAAATTTCAAAAACTTTGGACCAAAAATAAATTTTCGGTTCTATGGTCGATGGGTAGTGGGCGTGGCCAATTTTGATGAAACTTTATATTTTTCTTATTTGAGCTAACCAAAGGCTATGTGCCAAATTTCAAAAACTTTGGGCCAAAAATAAATTTTGGGTTCTATGGTCGATGGGTAGTGGGCGTGGCCAATTTTGATGAAACTTTATATTTTTCTTAATTAAGCCAACCAAAGGCTCTGTGCCAAATTTCAACATTCTAAGAGCACTCCTTATATTTTTTGCCAAACATTGTATGAACAAATACCACTGTGCGGCGCAGCGCTTCGGCATTGAGTTAATTAAGTTTTCACATCTTTCTACTTCACTGCAGCCCAAAGATGCTCATTGTTAGTCAGTTTTATTTGAGATACACTTTTCTTTAAGTCAGCCCAAAGATTGTGTTCAAGTCAGGTGATTGCGCTTGCCACTTCATGACTTCAATATTGTTGTCAATGAACCACTGACGTACTTTTCTGCTTGTATGTTTTGGTCGTTGTCTTGTTGGAAGACCCAAATCAATAACATTTGGCATAGGGAAGCATAACATTATTTAGTATGTCAACGTAATCATGTTGATCCATTGTTGATTTTATGCAATGTATTGGCCCACTCCGTAATATGAAAAGCATCCTCATACCATAATGCTAGAACCTCCATGCTTAGATGTGAATTGTGGATTGTATTCTGTATTTGGGGGACGTCTTACATATGCACTAGAACATTTTGCATCAATACTCCGTCCATAAAATATTTCGCCATTTATAAATATCATAGATTGAAGTGCTTTTATTTCTACCGGCACTGTATGTATATAAGTCGTATTAGGCGGCAAACCACGTGCTTTAAATTTAATATTGTATATGTCACAATTCAAGCACAAACTTAGTAACTTTGGCTTCCTTCAGCACTTTATGAATGAATAAATTGACACTACTCATGTAACATTTACCAGTAAAGAAGAGTTCAAAGTCTGAGAAAAGATCTCTGTGGCTGCCAAGATGGAACTACTGGTGAGAAAATTTGGTTTGAGTTGAAACGTAATGTCTTATAGACTTGCGTTCTAAGATTTTTAAAGAATGGAAGTTGATAATATATCACACATATTACTTCTGATCTGTTCGTCTTTTTTATTAAGGGAATTGAAGGAATTTGATCACGAATTATTATTATTATTAGCGGATTATTAATCTCTCTTGAGAAAAGTTCCACGTATAACTTAACTCTAGAACAGTGATCAAATAGTGCAGATTTTGCGAAATGGACACTGCTTTGGAATATTGTAGAAGGAAGAGTCTCAATGAAGCGTTAGGTTTCCAAATGAAAGATAGTAGGGTTACTTAAAGTCTTTAATACCAACATAAAATCAATAGATACTAAATTAAGCACACATGTTTTGCCGTTGAAGCAATTTTAACAAATGTATTCTAACCGTACTTGATTTAAATATTAATAAAAAATCTTCAATAAACCTGAAATATTTTATCTACTGTCAATATTTTAAAATATAGTTTGGGGTAAGGAATAAGTATGTATGTTTAGAATAATTAAATTTAAATCTCAGTGAAATTAGTGGTACATAATTTATAGACCAACGACCTCTAATGAATGATATTCAATAAAAAAAAAAAAAAAATACACTTAAATTCTAAGAAACGTGCTGGCTGTGAAGAGCTAGTGAGAACATTAAAACAATCTAAATAGTATATTTAGCTAAAACTTGTTTCTTAGTTTGTCTTTCATTCATACAACCATTGATAAGTTTTAAAAAAGACACCGAAAAACAAACTTTGAAATGTTCATGACATTGGAGTAGTTTCGACACATAGAAACATGCTAATGATCATATTGTGCATATAGTATTGAAATGAAAGAAGACTTTCTTTAAAATCTACACACACAAGTGTGATAGAAAAACGATGTATTTGTTTAGATATTATTTTATTTATTATTTCATTTTTTTTTTGTTCTGTTTTATTAACAGCGTAAAACAAATCAAATATACAAATACAAATCATAAGATCTGTACGTAAAAAAATATTTATTTGAAAAAAAAACACGACACAAATTTTTTTACATTTATTTATACAATATGATTTGGACTTTGTTCTTTAGCTATAATATAAAGCAGATTCTAGAATAAAGAGGTACATTTTTAATAAGAAAAAATATGTTTTTCCCCTGTTAACAATTGTTTTGGTTAAAGCCAGACATTATGGTTTTCGTTATAACTAAATTAAGTTCTTATGTAATTAATGAATGTTAGGAATGAAGTCAGTTATTTTTCTAGTTAACTTGAGTTGCTTTATTCATTAAGATATTCTTAAGAGACTCAATATTTGCACCGAATTGAAAGCAAACGGTTTGTTAATGGAAAAATTTGAATATAAACTACATTTGACTAAAATCTGAACCACCAAAATGTATCACTTCTACAAGTACTAAATACTAAACTCCGCAAATATTTTTGATGGATAACAATAGGCGAAATGCTTGAAAAATCACTAAATACCAAGAAATGCTCAAAAGCAATAAGTTGATGTTTTGAAAAAGTTGTTTGTATTCGATATTATTATTATATATTATACATATAGTCATAAAACTTATTAAAAAAATCTATCATTAAATGCACTTTAACACGCCGAAAAAGTACCTTTAAAGTAGATACCTTTTTTTAAAAAAACAAACACATACAGGCATGTTCTGAAAATCACTTTTTCGAAAAGTGATTTAAAATCACTGAAAAGGTGTTCTGTGCACAAAAATTATTGACATCTCGTGATTTAAAACCGGTCATCTAACAGCCTAATGATTTCAAATCACTTAAAAAAAGTTTTTTAAACATTTTTCATTAAACTGTTGTAATTTAAATTATCACATACACTTAAAATCATTTGTTCTTTATTTGTTTTTAAAATAAAACTAACTATTTTACACAGAAAAAACTTAAAATTTACAATTTTAGTAAGACGAATTTTTTGCGGACCATTTTTTTTTTATATTTTCAAATATAATTAGTGAAATATTAGGGAGCCAATCCAGATTTTTATAGGAATTAAAGCTATGAGGACAAAAAATATCTGTTTTCAAACATATTCATATTTAAGTTACTTTTGTCAAATAAATAGTTTTTAGTATTAATAAACCAATTTGTTTTTATATGTGAAATCCCGGGATTTACTTTTATAAAAACCGGAATCCCGGGATTTGACAAACCAGTCCCGTTGGCATCCCTAAATAATGTTAATACGAATACTAATTAAACAAGTGTTTGTGTATTTAATAAATAGTTTTAAACAAAGTGAATACAAATATTTATACAATTTAATTTTCTTAGCTAATATTGTCTGGGGTTAATTAAATAATTCTTTTAATTAATATAATTAATAATAATTGATATTTTACTAAAAGGCGTTAACTGTTATGTAACTCTAGTAAAAACTTTATTTGTGTTTTAACGACGAAAATAAACTTTAAACTTTGTCGATGTTAATCACGTTTTCGGTCATCAGATAGTTTTCTGTTAACAAAAAACTACATAAGTTATTTCCATCTACACAGAGCACGTTGTGGAGCAGGGATGGAGAATTGAGATTAATAAATGAAATGGTGATAGTAAAGGGTGTCCCAACTAGAACGCAATTTTTAAATTTTTAATAAAACACAGATACATATTTAAAAAAAATCGTGAAACTTTATTATATCGTAAAGTAGACAGAATGAGGTTATGTATGGAACAAGATATCGTGCAGATGGCCGCCGCGGCTTTGCTGGCACACACGCGATCTTTTAATGAAATTTTCAATGACCTTTTTGCATAAATGCTGCGGTATTTCATTAATGCAGCGTTCAATTTCCTCTTTTAAGGCTTGAGTCGTCATGTCGGCTTATTCGCGTAAACCATCGATTTCAAAAAACCCCAAAGAAAAAATCTAAAGGTGTTAAATCGCACGATTTAGGCGGCCAATTCTGGTCTCCAAAACGCGAAATAACACGACCGGGAAATGACTGATGCAGCAATTGAATTGTTTCTCTGGCTGTATGACATGTGGCGCCGTCTTGTTGAAACCACATGCCCTCCACATTCATTTCTTCAATTCTAGGCAAGAAAAAACTGGTTATCATTTCACGATACTGAACACCATTGACTGTTTGCGCTTGACCTGCCTAATTTTCAAAAAAAAAAGGTCCAATGATTCCTCCAGCCCAAAAACCACACCACACAGTGAGGATGCATTTGCTTCTCGTGAATCACTCGAGGATTTTCCTCAGCCCAAATGCGACAATTCTGCCTACTGACGAAGCCATCAAGATTGAAATGGGTCTCGTCACTGAAGATGATTTTATCGGCAAAATCAGCATTTTCATGTTGTCTCTCCAATACCCAATTAACGAACTCCCTTCGCTGTCCATGATCAGCTGGCTTCAGTTCCTGAGTCAATTGAACTTTGTATGCATGAAGATGCAAATATTTCGTCAAAATTCGCTGCATAGTGGATTTGGAGACACCAATTTGCTGAGCTCGGTGTCGAATTGAGGTGGATGGAGTTTGAGCGACATCATCACGTACAGCTGCGACATTTTCGGTTGATCGACCTGGTCGAAGGCGCGTTGTTGTCTTTACATCACTAACAGACCCAGTTTCGGCAAATTTCTCCATTAATCTCTTTACAGTTGACTCTTTTGGAGCATTATTGTGACCTCAAATTGATCGCAATTTGCGAACTGGAGCCGCAAAACTTTCACCATTTTAGTAAAACAATTTCACAATGAGAATGCGTTATATATTCGTGTAGCGCTCCATTTTTACTAACCTCGTACCTTTTACTAGCAAACAATAACAATTGTTCAAATGTCAAACAATGACACTTCGATTGGCGCAAAATTTAAAAATTGCGTTCTAGTTGGGTCACCCTTTATAACTTTGAGAAAATAAGAAGGGAATATATTGTAACATTTGAACATAGATTTATAAAAAGTTTAACCTGACAATTGATAAATATGTGAAAAAATTTACATATATTTTTTGTTAAACATATTTCTTTTTAAATTAAATTTTGATTTCTTCGACCTTTTTTTGATAAAATAAAAAGTTTTTTCTTCGAAATATTGGAAGAAACAATTTAATAAATAATATATACATTTTTTACAAATAATTGGCCTCGAGCTCGAAAAAACTTTTTATTTTAATATTTCTTTTTTTAAGTTTTTTTTTCAGAAAAGCCGAGTTCTTAGTGAAAGCTCATTTTTTGATAAAAAATTAAATTTTTTGTGAAAAATTGGTTTGATTGTATAAAAACACTTGTTTATAATAAAAACAATTTTTATTTCAAAGAAGTTAGTCTTTTGTTGTCGATCTATGGCTGGAGCATAGCTCTCAACGCAGCCATTAGACTCGATAACAGAAGCGCATGGAACCATAGAAATTTCGCTCAGGCAACCATAATTAATTGTCTCGGTCATCTCCCAGACAACATCGATTACTGCAGTCCTAGGCCTTCTTTCAACCGAAGCTTCGATGTAACGATCATGGAAGGAGAATCCGAAGGTATACAGTCACTTCAGGAGAACCTTTTCGAAATCTTCAGAGATGGCTCGAAATCGCACTGCAACAGTGATAGACATTTTACGTGGTCGGATACAGAATGTAGTAGCTGTGATCACAGGTCACTGTCACTGTCTGATAGGTTTTTAAGCTAGAAGGTTATGTTTTCCTCCAAGGCCTGAATCGAAGCGGGTTTGTCCGCATAAACTTTAGAGTTTACATTTCCTCACAGGAAAAAGTCTAACGGTGTGATATCACACGATCTTGGTGGCCAATCGACCGGCCCAAAACGTTGAAATATGTGCTCACCGAAGTGTTCTCTTAATAAATCCATTGATTGATCCATGAGTTGAGCGAAGTGCACGAAACACATTCCTCATAGAACGTGAATTCTCGTAATAAAGTTGAACGATTTGTAAACGTTGTTCAGGCATGAGTCTTTCCATTATGAAATGCCAAACAATACAAAAAAAAAATGACATGACAGCATGACACGACTCACATGTGATCTGTCAAAAAAAGGCTACTTGAATCACCCATTACATACACATAGAAACAAAGTACTACAAAAAATACCTTACCAGTAAATTGTACATCCCTGCTAAAGAACGTATGTATAAAGAAGAGTTTTAAATGGAAAGAAATATCTAATAACTAGTTATGCAAAAACGAATTAACTTTAGCGTGTGACTAGAAAGATAGATGGATTCAATTTGCCCAGCACACATTTTTTCGAGTGCGTGTGTATTTTATTTCTTTTCTTCTAGCCAGTCATGCCGCAATCAACTTTTTTTTATTGTTGCTGCTGTTGTGTGGTTCTTGTTTGTCTGTTGTTTGTTTTTAGTGGAACTTAAAAAAGTGTTACGATAAAGAACAAAGTCCAACTTTATTTCCCTCAATAGCATGCATACTCGTACATACTAAATATAATTTGTTAAAAACGTTTAATTTTAAAATTATCAATATATTGGCACGTTTGTAATAAATATTTGTTTATTTTTTTTTTTTTGGTAATTAGACAGCATTAGAGGGAGAGACAAGTTAGATTTGCGCGTTTCAAGTGTGCTTTTCCCCCAAGTTTAAAATGTTTACAAGATAATATTAGTAGTAAAGGGGTTGCATAAATAAATTAATATTTAAGCATTTTTCTTTTCAGTTCAGTTGATGTAAATTTGATTTAACAAATTTATATACAATATTTAATATTTGTTATTTTTAGTTTTCATTTGTTTGCAATGGAATAAATCTAAGTGTTATTTACTCGAGAATATGCAATATAAGTGTTAAAATTTTATGGCATTTAACTAACAATTTACGTAAAAAAATCAGGGGGGTTACTCTCTTTTGCAATGCAAAAGCAAATTCGATGCGTAAGAGTATCAATTTGTACGCTTATCGCATCGAAGTTGCTTTCGCATCGCAATAGAGAGTAACCCCCCAGACATGTTTTCATTGTTTACTTAAATAAACTTCTAGAAACAACAATTAAATAACAATTAATATTGAGTTTTTAAGATGAAATTGCTTAATTTGTAATTTCACACTTATTAATATATTATAAAACTTTTAATTACTTATACATACATATTTATTTAATAAAACAAACAAATAACGCAGCTAATAAATCTCGTAGAAATGGAAAAATATTTTATTTGTTTTAATAGCTCCAAAGATAGATTTTTCAGAGCTAACAAATTAATAGACTCAAACTTTGGCCTTCAATTAGCAGTATAATTTTGCAAATATTTAAGACTTTGCTTAAATATATAAATAAATATTTATTTTCTTTTTCGTTTGGGCATTTTTATGCCCACATCTGCTATTTAGCATGATCAAACTTTTTTTACCTTTACATAAATTCAAAACCAAGCTCGAGTATCCGAGTTTGGATTTAGGCATATAAATACTTTCAGAATGAGTGTTTAAAAACACTAAGAATTCCATGAAAATAATAAAATAAACTTTTCCAAACATTTTTGGAAGCTAGATAGATTTTATTTAAAAAAGAATTAACTTAAATTCTATTATACTTTTGGCTCTTTATAATTTAATAATAAATTAATAACAAACATTCTTTGCACTTTTTTATATGCTCATGATATTAACACATTTTTTTATGGATTTTTTGTATATTGTTCACCTTTTTGGTTACTTTAAATATTAACCTTGAAATTTTGAAAATACTGGCAGTGCAGATTTTAACTAAACTTTAGTACAAATCGTGTGACTTTATATTTTCCGTGATATATAACTACGTTTGTATGTACATACATACATATGTATTTTTATATGCATATGTGTAACTTTTTTTTAAAAGGCAGAAGAAACATTTTGAGGGATACGTTCACGTTACGAATCAGCCTGTTTCCTAAACATAAATTTAAGTTTCAGACTAACCTTATTAAACTCTAATTTGTATAGGTATGGTATATACTCGTGCATATTAAAATAAAAAACAATAAACTAAATTTTCTTGACAAGACATCAATTTCTTGTCCGCACATAAATTTATCCCATGTGGATAACTTTTATCGCTGTTACGTAGTTGTTTGTAGAACGTTGTCAGAATATTTGTTCGCTCAGCTTTTTCGGGCATCAAATCAAGAAAATGAACACCGCGTTTAACGAACATCAACAAGTTTTTTCGATGCTTTGATCTTGTGTGTACAAAATCATGGCTCACCGAGACATGAGTTAAGTAACTGGAATCATTAAATATTTGATATTCAATATGATAGTGGAAGTTTTTCTAAAATCGGGTTAAGTTAAACCTTGAATGTCAGCATGACCAATCAATTTTTGAAACACAATTGTAATTTTGTTATGTTATGTTAATTGTTGCTGTTTTTCAATTATAAGAGTTAATGAAATTAAGCGAAACTCAATAAAATACGAAATATCGCTGTTACGTAGTTGTTTGTAGAACATTGTCAGAATATTTGTTCGCTCAGCTTTTTCGGGCATCAAATCAAGAAAATGAACACCGCGTTTAACGAACATCAACAAGTTTTTTCGATGCTTTGACCTTGTGTGTACAAAATCATGGCTCACCGAGACATGAGTTAAGTAACTGGAATCATTAAATATTTGATATTCAATATGATAGTGGAAGTTTTTCTAAAATCGGGTTAAGTTAAACCTTGAATGTCAGCATGACCAATCAATTTTTGAAACACAATTGTAATTTTGTTATGTTATGTTAATTGTTGCTGTTTTTCAATTATAAGAGTTAATGAAATTAAGCGAAACTCAATAAAATACGAACTTCCATCGTTGTCAACTTGGTGCGTTTCGCACAATTTTTGGTTTTTTTTTAATTTTTTTGTGCGGAAAATTCCTTAGCTGATACGCAGTGCGCTTTTTTCCGAAAATGTGATGAAATCTTTCTTTTTACTAATTTTTAATTGCAGTTTTTTAATAATTCATTGTCATGAAATCTATACGATGTAAAAGGATGTCATTAAATATATTTTAAATACAAATGTGTGATAAATTAAGACGTACTTTAAAATTCGTCACATGAAGGTTATTGCTAAAGGAGAATAGGGTGAAAATTCTTGTATAGCCTGATGGTTTGAACTTTAAAAAAATTTAAAATAGAAGACAAAAATAATTTAAAAAAGTATCAAATATGTACTGAAATTATCCCTTCTTTACCAATAAGTACTTCAGTTTCGAATAGCATATTGTGACTTAAATTTTGTGTGGTTAAATGCTTATTTTATATTTATTAGCTTGTTCATTAAAAAAGGCTTTTAATATTATTACTTTGATTATTAATCGTTGATATCTTTTTAAAAAGTTTTATATAGAATTTATGAAATTAAAAAATGCAGAATTAATTCAATAAACATTTTCAACAAAAAATAAGTTCTAAACATCGTTCGTTTTTTTTCTATTTTGGTGCGTTTAGAAATTTCAAAGTTGATAACGCTGCGAATTTTCCTCTATAGGTATGTACATACCTTATATGAAAATATGATAAAACATTTATTCCTAATCAATTGAGAGTGGAAATTATGCGGGAATCAATAAAAGGAAAATGCATTAAAAACGAATTTTGGTGTGAATTTTTTAAAACGCCGCGTGCACTCAACTGACGTCCTTAGTTGCCGCAGCCAATTATTTTGTATCGGCTTAATTCTCTGTAACAATGTAGCATATTGCGATTAGGGTTTTTCCCGTGTCCCAGGATTTTTTTGCGGGGTCCCGAGAAACACAAAAACTGGCAACTCGCTCCTTATACTTAAAAAAAGAGTTAAAATTTGTTGAAGGAAGCGGTCAAAGAACTCAAAATATTGAATACTTGTTTAACCCATTAACGCCCAAATAAAAACCATGAACAATTTTTAAAATTAATTTTTTATTATTAGCTTTAAATATCATTTATAAAGTACTAAAAAAGAAAAAAACGGGAAAAAAATATTCTAAGTTGTGTTTTTAGAGGTGTACTAAGTTTAGTACAATGGGCGCTTATGAGTGGTATTTTGCAAAACACCCTCTTTCCAAATATAGCGTTTTCAGGTACTTTTTACATGACGTTTTAATTCGATTTGAGCACATAGCACATCTAAGTTGACTTGGTAATTTTTGGGGGTTGTGGCCATTATTTTTCCTGTCTTCTTCTTCAATTCTAGAAGATGTTTGCCTATATTTATTATCCTTTTTGTTGCTTAGATACGTTCGTGCTATATGTCTGCGCAACCATAATTAATCGACATGATTATCAGGGTTTGTTATGCAATATAACATCCATTCATTTGAACTAGTCATATCCAATACGTAAGTAAACAAAACCCACCACCACTTCTTGCCTTTCACAATAATTCGGTACATTCCTACAGACTGCTTCTTTATCGGACACCATCTTTTAACTTTCCCCATAGGCTCCAAAGTAACGAAATTTGTTCCAATCGTGCAAACATTATTATCTTTCCATCTAACAATCAGCATTTCGCTTGTCTTATCAAAACTATAATCATATTCAGCTCTAGGACTATCTTCTCATGAAATCAATAGACATCGTTTAGTACTGTGTTCGAGCACGGATTCAGTAGCTCTATATCCAAGGCTCTTCAGATTTACAAAAATCTGGTTTTGTTGGCGCTTTTGCCAGTATCCTCTTTACAACACGAGTGCCAAAAGGATCAATAGTAGCCTCGAAAGTTTTTCAACAATATGCATACATCAAATATATAACAATAACCGTCGAAACTCGTCAACGCCCACAGTGATACCCATTATAAATTATTTTAAAAATGTTAATAACAAGGCGGTAATAAAAAAACAATATAAAAACAGCAAAAACTTCAACTCTAAAGCACAGTGCCAAAATAAAAATGTCTTCACCGTACTACTTTATATTACCTTGAACGTCCAGTGTACTAAACTTAGTACAGCCGCACTTAGTATGTTACAGCTCAACAAATTCTATACGAACTAAACCGTTTTATTTTGATTAAATTAGAATGTGGTGTTATCAAGTAGATAAAATGCTTTCCAACGCTTTTGAAAGTCAAATAATATAAAATAAACTAAATAACCTCTCGCAATCCAGCAAGAAAAAAATCGCTAGTCAAAACCGGGAATTCCCTTACTGTTATTTTTCAACTATGATTTACAACAGCTATAAGAACATTGCATGTACTCTTGTTGACTGGCAAAAAGCATTGCCAGAGCGAAAAACAGCATTATATAATTTTTACTTCGACTTTAAGTTGTGTACTATTTATAGTACAGCGGGCGGTAATGGGTTAATGCACTTTTAACTATTCGTCCAACTTTGGTAGAAAGGGAACGAGTTTTTTCAGTAAAGCGGGCAATTTGTAAATAAAATTAGAAATAGACTTTCTGACGACTCAATAAACGCTTTGAGTGTGTTAAAAAATTATTTCCTAAGCCATACAAATTTTAGTATAGTTATTTAAAATATATTCAGGCATGTGATGGAAATCGAAATCAAAAACGAATCAGTTTGGGAAATACATTTTAATGCATTTATAATCTAATTTTTAAAATTTTTGTTTTTATATTCTCTTTAGTAGCCCAATATATTTATATTTTATGTAATAAAAGTGTTTCAATACAGAAATATTACGAAAAAATTGACTTCTAAAATTCATTCGTTTTCGATTTCCGAATGACGTTTTCGATTTAAAAAAAATTTCATAAAATTCACATTTAGTCTTTATAAATTTCTTTGTGTTTTTCTTACCACAAAGTACAAATTTTGTGTAACAAATGCTACTTTTTAAGTTACTTTTGTTGTTTTTTAAATTAAAATTGTTTTTTTTTAACCGATTAACCGGGTTTTTTGAGTTCGGGTAACCGAAAACCCGGTTTTCAAAAAAGTCGGTTTTTTAAAAACACTATATGGAACACAACAATTTTTCACAAAAATTTTTAATAATAGAAATTCCATTCAAAAATTTTAGTAATTTTTATATTGCTACAGGCTATTTCGCCGCTTCTATAATTGTTATATAGGTGGTAGAAACATGTTTTAAAAAATATTAGGATTATAGGATAACGTTAACTGGTGCCAGAAAGGCTCTGAAGTTTACAAGGGAAAAAATAATTTTTTCCAGTTTTTGCAAAAATTTTACCATTAAACAACACAAAAATTGTTTACACGAACTGCATATGTAGGTATATTTTGACCTGATACTCCATTAGAAGAAAACCAATTCCTCAACTCAACAGCATTACTTCTCAACAAACAATATTTAAGGTGCAACCGCAATTTAATTATATTATTTTTAATTAAATTCCAATTAATACTTTATTTACACACTACAATGCAAAGACAATTCATAAACAAATTCTCCCGCCACTGCTGAATTAACACTTTAAAAAAACAAAACTACAAATAACGCAGCACTACAGCAATAATGGGACAATTTTCACATGAATGTAAAAAATCTTTAACCTACAAAATACAAATTTAAGAATGTGGAAAAAAAGTAAAAGAAAACTAAAATCAAAATAATATTAAAAAAAACTCACACATACTTTCAGAATTAATTAAAGAGAACTACGATAAAACTCTCTTTTTAATGTTAAACACTCCCTTCCTCTTTCACACTCTCTTCGAATTAAATTATACTAATTGCAGTTGTGTGTGTATTGTTAAGTATATGAAATTAATAATAAAAAAGGAAAAAAAATATTTTAGTAATTGGGGAAACTAGACAAAAAGTGCAAAGTGGTGGCAAAGCAAAATACAACAAAAAATATAGTATATTAAAATGAATAAAATGGGTGTATTTTTGTTTTTTGGTATTAAACTTTGTTTCTTCCGTTTTGACCTTATGGTAATAATGGGTGCGGCGGGAAACCGTGCCGACCGACCAATTGACAAAATGACCAACAACAATAACTTAGTTACTTTAATGTTTACAAAAATGTTTATTGGGGGGAACATGCTACACGCACGTACCAAACATACGTAATCCAGTAAAAGGAAACATGAGACCCAACAAAAAAAAAATAAAAATAGGAGCAACAATTGATTTTTTAAGAGATCTTAAAGGAAATTACACAAAAACTCAGCTAGAACAAACATATTTTTTATATTTTCTTGTAATAAATATTGAGTAATTTTTTCTTTAAGAATAAAAAAACTTTAATTTCTTTTACTTACTTTTTTCACTAAAACTAATTTTATAAATCAGTTTCAATTATTTAAGTTATAGGAAAAAATCCTTTTTATTTTGTCCACTTTGTACGAGCCGTAAGAAAATTTTTAATTTTTTTCAAATCTCTTTAGAAATTCCATTCAACCGTATTTTTTCTTATTAGTTATATTATTTTGTGTGTTAATTATTAATTTTTTATTTAGTAAATCGCGCACTGTAGTGTTGCAGATGTGTGTTTGTTAATTATAAGAGAATTACCGCTTGGTTACTTTTTTAACTGTGAAATGCCGCAACGAGAAAAAAAGGTTTTTTATATATAGTAGGAGATGCGGGTTGAAAACAACAAAACAGATAACTGTGTGTATTGTCACAAGAATAAGTAAATTATTTATAAACCAGTCTGTAATTTATTATTTACATATACATATATTGTATAAAAAAATAGAATATATTTAACAAACAAAAAACTGTATTTAAAAATCAGCAACACTTTCTTGGACGGCACCTTTAACAAACACACACGCACACACACTCACAACACTAGCGGTGGTACACCCAACGGCAGCAAGAAAGTATTTGTGCAAAACAAAAATTATACACTTTCGCGAAAATTTTCATAGCACTAACGACAAATGAAAAAGAAAGAAGAAAGAAAAAAAGTCTTGTTTTTTTTTGGTTTGTGTGTGTTTTCTAATTTAACAGATGGTGAGATGACGTCTCTGTAAATATCATTACTGGCCGCTAGTTGGCGCTATGAGGCAAAACAATCAGTGATGGTTTGTTAGGGTAGTAATGGATATCGTGATATAAGAATGACAAAAAAAAGCCAAGGATGAATTTGAAAGCTTATATTAAAAGTTTCCAAAAAGCTCTAAAACGGAAAAATAAAATAATTCCATAAATTGAAAAAAGTCTTGTCATTCATTAGGATCTTAAAATATTTTGAATAACTTTGACTTTTTCCCCCTCACGTATGCCCCCATTCGTCATGTCCTTCTTTTTTTTTCCCCTTCATCGCTTCCCACCAGTGATGTTAACTCTACGGTAATTACCATATTGTACGAATGTTCTACACATGATATACAATATACAAAATGATACAAAATATACCTCGGCGGTAAAGTAATCACTAGTCTTTTAAGTATGGATATTATTTCATCACACAAATTAGCTGTATTTAAAACGGATTGCAAGAAATTTTATATACGAAGTGCTCAATAAATTAAAAAAAGATTTCCTTTTAATTCAAATCAAATGCAATCTTAAAAAAATGGATATAATAAATCCCGAACTGTTCGATACCAATAAATCCATAATTCCTTTAGTTTTACATTTCCCAGAAGCTATGCAAATGGATGAATTTAACGAAATTGATAAGGATTTAGGCTAATAAGGCAAATAGAAGATGTTGATAAATGTGACATTCTTCAGTTTTACAAAATCGCTGGCAGCAAGACAGCTCACAAAAAAGCAGCTGACTTCGAACTTTCGAATTAACTCTCATTTTATGCTATTCCCAAACTGTTTAGAATATGAGAATTTTATTCTTAGAAAGAATTAATTCCTAGAGAACTTTATTCCCCGGGAATATTAAGAATAGAGGTGTTTGAGTGGTTAAATGCTCATTTATTAAAAAAGGCTTTTACTATTATTACTTTTACTAATAATCGTTGATAAAACGTTTTTTATAGAATTTAGAATATTATATAATTTCAAATTAATTCCATAAATATTTGAAACAAAAACGAAATTCTTAACTTGGTGCGTTTTGAAATTTTAAAGTTGACAACGCTGGCCATGAGCAATTTTTGTAATAAAACCAATCCAAATGTATGAATAATATTATTAGCTAAGCTTTAAATATTACAAAAATCTATAAATAGATTTTACGGAAAGTACACATTTTAATTACTTTATTTTATTATTACTATCTGTTTCCTTATGTTTATGTTGATTTTTAAATTAATATATTGAATTATGTACATACAAATATAAACCCATTTAATTAAAAAAATATAATTATTTTTGTACAAGACAAAAGCATACGGTAATTTTATCTAAAAAACGGTCATTTTTTTGGGCTGTACGGTAATCGAAATAAAAAACTTAACATCACTGCTTTCCACTCCTGATGATGCTGCTCTGCTTGCTTGCTCTTCTGGCTGTCTGACTTTTATTGAAAAGGAAACCGGGTTTTTTTCACAACTCGCGTTTTGGCCTCAACGCGTTTTAAGCTTTCTAAATGTTTTAAGCGTCAAGTATTTCAAGTTACATGCCATGGTGCAACTATACAAAGTGAGTGCAAATCGACAACAAATACAACACATAACAGAAACAACAGGCATTTTGTTTGTGTAAAATAATGTACTACTGTCAAAAATACTTGAAAAAGTATTACTTTTGACATAAGTAAATTGTAAACAAAGTCAGTCAGCTGGGCTACTGCACTCACCTTGTATAGTTGCACCATGTTACATGCGATGATTTTTCGCGTCAATCATTTGTGTTTTATATACAATGTATATGTATGTATGTACTTTCGGAGGTGATGCCGTAAGCCCAGCTAATTTTGTTTTTATATAAAGTATTTTATCGGTTTGTTTGTCAATTTCATATAAGAAATGTTTTTTCAACTGCAATTTTTTTAGTGACATCACCTTTAAATAAATTTGCTTTGCATTTGTCAATGTCAGCTGTTCGCCGCTTTCGACGCGTTCAAAAATAGAAAGTAAACGAACTTTTCGCGTTTCAAGCGTACGCTTTTGAGTTAAGCTGGAGGTCCACACCAAGCGTCTACGCGTTTCACGCGTTCTAAACAACTGTCAAAAAAGTAGAATCAATCAGCGTTACCGTTGATGCGACTAAAGCAGTGATGTTCAGCCCATACAACAATTGTTTGAAAAATTTACACACATTTGTTATGCTCTTTTAAAAACATTCATTCAGTCGTCGTTTAGCAAGCGATGAGAACACATGCGACGGTCTATCGTCATTTTTTTCAGAAATTTGTTATGCATTGTTGTTGCTTCTTGTTGGTCGAAGCACAGCAAACACACGCGATTCAATTACAATTGAAGACGAAAAATAAAAAACTGTTTAAGATGGACTTATTTTTGGTTTTTCTCAAAATAACTGTTCCAAAATTGGTTTTCGATATTGATAATTGTTATTTACGGTCCCTGATATTGTTTCATAAGGTGTTTATATTTGGAAAAAATTCTTTACTTTTTTCTGATTTTAAGCGTTTGACAATATGTTTGCTGTGCAAAATCTCTCACAAATACATCTACATTTTATTTTTGAACATCACTGGACTAAAGTGGCAATTTGACCCTTTTACAGATGCCTTGCCACTTTTTGTGTACCTTTTTTTTGTTTTACTTGATACATATTAGTTTTTTTTATTCATTTTTTTATTATATGCATATGTAAACATACATCATATACAACATTTAAATGAAAAAAATAGGATTTTTATTTTTGTTTTGTTTATTTTCCATCTTTTTAAGAGTGGTGCCCCTTTTTTTTAATAAATCCCCTTTTTGTGCGACTTTCTCAAATTTTCCAACGGTAACGCTGGAATCAATGTAGTTGTATGATACTACGTTTCCACGGTACATGCTTCGCTCTCTATGCATGCTTCACACCCCAATCAAAATTTTAAGAGCGAATTCAGTAGATTCATATTGAATCAACTTGCGAAGCCCGAAAAATTGCACTCTTCTCTAATATTTATCGCCAGTTTATCTGCACTAGCTGTAAAAATTTAATATTATTGTAAACAAAGCAAATTATATTCTTGTTGCTGGAAGTAAACAAAGTAAATACGTATGAATGTATGTTTTTTTCAAATAAGCTTACTAATTTTCACTCAGTTTTTTTTTTGTCCATTAAAAAAAATATTTTCCACAAATTGTAAATTCTGTTTTTTTATTCTGTTTGTTTATTAAAACAACTGTCAAATCAAATCAAGTTTTTTGGTCATGTAAACAGCTTGATTCATAAACATGATTCAGAGAGCGAAGCCGGTGATTCAAGTCGTCGTGGAAACATAATATGAGTTAAGTTACGCACTCAAAAGCGTAGGACGCGCTGACGCTTGAAACGCGAAAAGTTCGTTTACTTTCTACCTTTGAACGCGGTGCACGCGTCACAGCATAGTACATATATTAATTTTATATTAATATAAAAATAAAGAAATATTAAATTTTGTAAAAACGAAACACAAAAAAGATTGAAATTTGATATATACCACCGATATCTGTGATTTTGTACATTCAATGCAAAAACAAATTAAATTTGTTTTGATAATTAAACCACGGTTTTTTGACATGATGCAAGCAGTATATTGATTTTAGGATAAGGCAGTCATCGATAATATGGTTTTCAAACTTTTTAAGAACGTAAACACAAAACAGCTGTCAAAGATCTCTAAATTTAAAAGTCTATCCAGATATTACGTGCGCCAAGATAGCATCGAAAAATAGCAACGGCGGAAATGAAATTTGCAATCCCGTTTTCTTGAATTTTAGTGGCATCACCGGAAATGAATTGAGGGAATTGAGGAGATTTTTAATAATAGCAACGAAAAATAGCAACGAATCTCACTGAATATATAAAGTTTTCCGTGCAAAAAATTGTCTGGGATTGGAAAATGGTAATTGAAAGTATACATCCCACTGAATATAAAACGCTTTCCGTGCAAAAAATTGTCAGAGCCGTTCCAGAGAAATTCGAGCTCCTCCAAAAATGGTCAGAAAATCTGGGATTCTAAATAAAATAGAATCTGGGCAGTGTCAGGGCATAGACTCAATGGAAATTGAAAGTATACATCCCACTGAATATAAAACGCTTTCCGTGCAAAAAATTGTCAGAGCCGTTCCAGAGAAATTCGAGCTCCTCCAAAAATGGTCAGAAAATCTGGGATTCTAAATAAAATAGAATCTGGGCAGTGTCAGGGCATAGACTCAATGGAAATTGAAAGTATACATCCCACTGAATATAAAACGCTTTCCGTGCAAAAAATTGTCAGAGCCGTTCCAGAGAAATTCGAGCTCCTCCAAAAATGGTCAGAAAATCTGGGATTCTAAATAAAATAGAATCTGGGCAGTGTCAGGGCATAGACTCAATGGAAATTGAAAGTATACATCCCACTGAATATAAAACGCTTTCCGTGCAAAAAATTGTCAGAGCCGTTCCAGAGAAATTCGAGCTCCTCCAAAAATGGTCAGAAAATCTGGGATTCTAAATAAAATAGAATCTGGGCAGTGTCAGGGCATAGACTCAATGGAAATTGAAAGTATACATCCCACTGAATATAAAACGCTTTCCGTGCAAAAAATTGTCAGAGCCGTTCCAGAGAAATTCGAGCTCCTCCAAAAATGGTCAGAAAATCTGGGATTCTAAATAAAATAGAATCTGGGCAGTGTCAGGGCATAGACTCAATGGAAATTGAAAGTATACATCCCACTGAATATAAAACGCTTTCCGTGCAAAAAATTGTCAGAGCCGTTCCAGAGAAATTCGAGCTCCTCCAAAAATGGTCAGAAAATCTGGGATTCTAAATAAAATAGAATCTGGGCAGTGTCAGGGCATAGACTCAATGGAAATTGAAAGTATACATCCCACTGAATATAAAACGCTTTCCGTGCAAAAAATTGTCAGAGCCGTTCCAGAGAAATTCGAGCTCCTCCAAAAATGGTCAGAAAATCTGGGATTCTAAATAAAATAGAATCTGGGCAGTGTCAGGGCATAGACTCAATGGAAATTGAAAGTATACATCCCACTGAATATAAAACGCTTTCCGTGCAAAAAATTGTCAGAGCCGTTCCAGAGAAATTCGAGCTCCTCCAAAAATGGTCAGAAAATCTGGGATTCTAAATAAAATAGAATCTGGGCAGTGTCAGGGCATAGACTCAATGGAAATTGAAAGTATACATCCCACTGAATATAAAACGCTTTCCGTGCAAAAAATTGTCAGAGCCGTTCCAGAGAAATTCGAGCTCCTCCAAAAATGGTCAGAAAATCTGGGATTCTAAATAAAATAGAATCTGGGCAGTGTCAGGGCATAGACTCAATGGAAATTGAAAGTATACATCCCACTGAATATAAAACGCTTTCCGTGCAAAAAATTGTCAGAGCCGTTCCAGAGAAATTCGAGCTCCTCCAAAAATGGTCAGAAAATCTGGGATTCTAAATAAAATAGAATCTGGGTAGTGTCAGGGCATAGACTCAATGGAAATTAAAAGTATATGTACATCCCACTAAATATATGAAAAGCTTTCCGAGCATTTGGTCATATACCACGTGCTCGATGCTATTCTTTTTTTTTATTAGGAATTGCGATCGATTTAAGTAAGTTTGGAGTCGACCTATACCTTCATATAGGGAAATCATAAATGGTACAGTTAAACGACACCAATCATTAACTAATGCAAGAGTGAGACGCAAATCTCTCGTATGCGGCGAAAAAAGGACGGCCTGATTACCTTTAATACAATAATGACGCGCGAGTTCTTTTTTACCCAGAGTTGTATTATGCCACGTGTTTAGCAAATCAACCGCAGACTTACAGGCATGTGATGGAAGTAGAAATCGTAAACAAATCAGTTTTGGAAATACATTTTAATGCATTTATTTGTTTATTTTTAAAATTTTTGTTTTAAGATTCTCTTTAGTAGCACAATATCTTTATATATTATGAGATCAAAGTTTTCCAATACACAAATATTACATAAAAAATTGACTTCTAAAACTCATTCGTTTTCGATTTCCATCACATGCCTGATAGACTTAAAGACAGTAAATAGTAGCAATAATTAAGAAAAATTTAATTGTTTCTTTAATTACCAATACGGCGAATCTTAAATAACTTATTTTTACAAATGAATAGGAAATTAATTCATTAAAAACAATAAAATTTGCGGTTGATTTCTTTGTTTAATAATACCTTGAGGTATTTATATACTCGATATTTTGATTTATGGTATGATTAGAAAATTACAATAAATATATAAATAAGTACTACAAAAATTAAACTTCTATTAATTCCACTTTTTTGTTGGTGCATTATAAATCTTTTTAGATAAAGTGTATTGTTTGCCCTTTTTCAGATTTTTAAAAAAATTTTATTACAAAAAAATGTCTAATTTTTTAAAAGTAAAATTCCTAAATTTCGTTAGCCGTGGTTCAGGCCTATTAAAATCAGATTTCCAAATGCAAAAACCGCTAAATTTTAACAAAATTATCAATAACAATATTTTTTGAAAAAAATTACTTTGGTATATTGCATTACTTTGTTTTATGTCCTCAATTGTATTAAAAAGTTTAAAACAAAATTTACTTTTTGGTTGAAAAAAATTTACTATAAAAACGTGGAACATAAAACAACAATTTACATTGAAAACTAAACGAAAATATAACATACATATATCGTATATTTTAGGTGTTTGGTTATAAACTGAATTTAAGTATAAAATTGATTTTTCATTTAATTAACAAGTTAATTAACATAAAAAACAAAGATATTTCAAGTATGCCTTTACAATAAAATATATGCAGTATCACGTCTATAAAAGAAAAACGCTACATAAAACAGTGTTGAAAACGCTAAGTTGACAGTGCTTTATTAACACTGACACAACTCTGTGTCAGTACATGCAACATTTAAATATTTTATAATAATGCTAATAGTGTATCATACGCCATTTTCAAGAGATTTTAAAATTATAGCTGGCAATGTAGAAGCTGTTGAATTTTTAGAAAAAAATATTGAAAATACGACGCATGAAACGTTTGGCAGTAAATGGTGCTTTCCATACATCTCTAATGGAATCGGCAGTTGAGCCTTTTGCTAAAGCTCCAAGTAAAATCAAGTTGGAAGAGCCTTTAATTCGAGTCTACTCGAATATTGATGGAAAACCCTATAAAAATGTGGCACATATACATAAACAGGTTAGTGTTTTATAGTGTTTATGTATTTTATGATAAACTGATTTAATTAATGTTATTATAGACTGTACGACCTGTTGAGTGGGAACAAACTATAATAAAACTACATAAAATACATAAACACTAAAAAACACTAACCTGTTTATGCAATTGTTTATGTATATGTGCCACATTTTTATAGGGTTTTCCATCAATATTCGAGTAGACTCGAATTAAAGGCTCTTCCAACTTGATTTTACTTGGAGCTTTAGCAAAAGGCTCAACTGCCGATTCCATTAGAGATGTATGGAAAGCACCATTTACTGCCAAACGTTTCATGCGTCGTATTTTCAATATTTTTTTCTAAAAATTCAACAGCTTCTACATTGCCAGCTATAATTTTAAAATCTCTTGAAAATGGCGTATGATACACTATTAGCATTATTATAAAATATTTAAATGTTGCATGTACTGACACAGAGTTGTGTCAGTGTTAATAAAGCACTGTCAACTTAGCGTTTTCAACACTGTTTTATGTAGCGTTTTTCTTTTATAGACGTGATACTGCATATATTTTATTGTAAAGGCATACTTGAAATATCTTTGTTTTTTATGTTAATTAACTTGTTAATTAAATGAAAAATCAATTTTATACTTAAATTCAGTTTATAACCAAACACCTAAAATATACGATATATGTATGTTATATTTTCGTTTAGTTTTCAATGTAAATTGTTGTTTTATGTTCCACGTTTTTATAGTAAATTTTTTTCAACCAAAAAGTAAATTTTGTTTTAAACTTTTTAATACAATTGAGGACATAAAACAAAGTAATGCAATATACCAAAGTAATTTTTTTCAAAAAATATTGTTATTGATAATTTTGTTAAAATTTAGCGGTTTTTGCATTTGGAAATCTGATTTTAATAGGCCTGAACCACGGCTAACGAAATTTAGGAATTTTACTTTTAAAAAATTAGACATTTTTTTGTAATAAAATTTTTTTAAAAATCTGAAAAAGGGCAAACAATACACTTTATCTAAAAAGATTTATAATGCACCAACAAAAAAGTGGAATTAATAGAAGTTTAATTTTTGTAGTACTTATTTATATATTTATTGTAATTTTCTAATCATACCATAAATCAAAATATCGAGTATATAAATACCTCAAGGTATTATTAAACAAAGAAATCAACCGCAAATTTTATTGTTTTTAATGAATTAATTTCCTATTCATTTGTAAAAATAAGTTATTTAAGATTCGCCGTATTGGTAATTAAAGAAACAATTAAATTTTTCTTAATTATTGCTACTATTTACTGTCTTTAAGTCTATCAGGCATGTGATGGAAATCGAAAACGAATGAGTTTTAGAAGTCAATTTTTTATGTAATATTTGTGTATTGGAAAACTTTGATCTCATAATATATAAAGATATTGTGCTACTAAAGAGAATCTTAAAACAAAAATTTTAAAAATAAACAAATAAATGCATTAAAATGTATTTCCAAAACTGATTTGTTTACGATTTCTACTTCCATCACATGCCTGTAAGTCTGCGGTTGATTTGCTAAACACGTGGCATAATACAACTCTGGGTAAAAAAGAACTCGCGCGTCATTATTGTATTAAAGGTAATCAGGCCGTCCTTTTTTCGCCGCATACGAGAGATTTGCGTCTCACTCTTGCATTAGTTAATGATTGGTGTCGTTTAACTGTACCATTTATGATTTCCCTATATGAAGGTATAGGTCGACTCCAAACTTACTTAAATCGATCGCAATTCCTAATAAAAAAAAAGAATAGCATCGAGCACGTGGTATATGACCAAATGCTCGGAAAGCTTTTCATATATTTAGTGGGATGTACATATACTTTTAATTTCCATTGAGTCTATGCCCTGACACTACCCAGATTCTATTTTATTTAGAATCCCAGATTTTCTGACCATTTTTGGAGGAGCTCGAATTTCTCTGGAACGGCTCTGACAATTTTTTGCACGGAAAGCGTTTTATATTCCGTGGGATGTATACTTTCAATTTCCATTGAGTCTATGCCCTGACACTGCCCAGATTCTATTTTATTTAGAATCCCAGATTTTCTGACCATTTTTGGAGGAGCTCGAATTTCTCTGGAACGGCTCTGACAATTTTTTGCACGGAAAGCGTTTTATATTCAGTGGGATGTATACTTTCAATTTCCATTGAGTCTATGCCCTGACACTGCCCAGATTCTATTTTATTTAGAATCCCAGATTTTCTGACCATTTTTGGAGGAGCTCGAATTTCTCTGGAACGGCTCTGACAATTTTTTGCACGGAAAGCGTTTTATATTCAGTGGGATGTATACTTTCAATTTCCATTGAGTCTATGCCCTGACACTGCCCAGATTCTATTTTATTTAGAATCCCAGATTTTCTGACCATTTTTGGAGGAGCTCGAATTTCTCTGGAACGGCTCTGACAATTTTTTGCACGGAAAGCGTTTTATATTCAGTGGGATGTATACTTTCAATTTCCATTGAGTCTATGCCCTGACACTGCCCAGATTCTATTTTATTTAGAATCCCAGATTTTCTGACCATTTTTGGAGGAGCTCGAATTTCTCTGGAACGGCTCTGACAATTTTTTGCACGGAAAGCGTTTTATATTCAGTGGGATGTATACTTTCAATTTCCATTGAGTCTATGCCCTGACACTGCCCAGATTCTATTTTATTTAGAATCCCAGATTTTCTGACCATTTTTGGAGGAGCTCGAATTTCTCTGGAACGGCTCTGACAATATTTTGCACGGAAAGCGTTTTATATTCAGTGGGATGTATACTTTCAATTTCCATTGAGTCTATGCCCTGACACTGCCCAGATTCTATTTTATTTAGAATCCCAGATTTTCTGACCATTTTTGGAGGAGCTCGAATTTCTCTGGAACGGCTCTGACAATTTTTTGCACGGAAAGCGTTTTATATTCAGTGGGATGTATACTTTCAATTTCCATTGAGTCTATGCCCTGACACTGCCCAGATTCTATTTTATTTAGAATCCCAGATTTTCTGACCATTTTTGGAGGAGCTCGAATTTCTCTGGAACGGCTCTGACAATTTTTTGCACGGAAAGCGTTTTATATTCAGTGGGATGTATACTTTCAATTTCCATTGAGTCTATGCCCTGACACTGCCCAGATTCTATTTTATTTAGAATCCCAGATTTTCTGACCATTTTTGGAGGAGCTCGAATTTCTCTGGAACGGCTCTGACAATTTTTTGCACGGAAAGCGTTTTATATTCAGTGGGATGTATACTTTCAATTTCCATTGAGTCTATGCCCTGACACTGCCCAGATTCTATTTTATTTAGAATCCCAGATTTTCTGACCATTTTTGGAGGAGCTCGAATTTCTCTGGAACGGCTCTGACAATTTTTTGCACGGAAAGCGTTTTATATTCAGTGGGATGTATACTTTCAATTTCCATTGAGTCTATGCCCTGACACTGCCCAGATTCTATTTTATTTAGAATCCCAGATTTTCTGACCATTTTTGGAGGAGCTCGAATTTCTCTGGAACGGCTCTGACAATTTTTTGCACGGAAAGCGTTTTATATTCAGTGGGATGTATACTTTCAATTTCCATTGAGTCTATGCCCTGACACTGCCCAGATTCTATTTTATTTAGAATCCCAGATTTTCTGACCATTTTTGGAGGAGCTCGAATTTCTCTGGAACGGCTCTGACAATTTTTTGCACGGAAAGCGTTTTATATTCAGTGGGATGTATACTTTCAATTTCCATTGAGTCTATGCCCTGACACTGCCCAGATTCTATTTTATTTAGAATCCCAGATTTTCTGACCATTTTTGGAGGAGCTCGAATTTCTCTGGAACGGCTCTGACAATTTTTTGCACGGAAAGCGTTTTATATTCAGTGGGATGTATACTTTCAATTTCCATTGAGTCTATGCCCTGACACTGCCCAGATTCTATTTTATTTAGAATCCCAGATTTTCTGACCATTTTTGGAGTAGCTCGAATTTCTCTGGAACGGCTCTGACAATTTTTTGCACGGAAAGCGTTTTATATTCAGTGGGATGTATACTTTCAATTTCCATTGAGTCTATGCCCTGACACTGCCCAGATTCTATTTTATTTAGAATCCCAGATTTTCTGACCATTTTTGGAGGAGCTCGAATTTCTCTGGAACGGCTCTGACAATTTTTTGCACGGAAAGCGTTTTATATTCAGTGGGATGTATACTTTCAATTTCCATTGAGTCTATGCCCTGACACTGCCCAGATTCTATTTTATTTAGAATCCCAGATTTTCTGACCATTTTTGGAGGAGCTCGAATTTCTCTGGAACGGCTCTGACAATTTTTTGCACGGAAAGCGTTTTATATTCAGTGGGATGTATACTTTCAATTTCCATTGAGTCTATGCCCTGACACTGCCCAGATTCTATTTTATTTAGAATCCCAGATTTTCTGACCATTTTTGGAGGAGCTCGAATTTCTCTGGAACGGCTCTGACAATTTTTTGCACGGAAAGCGTTTTATATTCAGTGGGATGTATACTTTCAATTTCCATTGAGTCTATGCCCTGACACTGCCCAGATTATATTTTATTTAGAATCCCAGATTTTCTGACCATTTTTGGAGGAGCTCGAATTTCTCTGGAACGGCTCTGACAATTTTTTGCACGGAAAGCGTTTTATATTCAGTGGGATGTATACTTTCAATTTCCATTGAGTCTATGCCCTGACACTGCCCAGATTCTATTTTATTTAGAATCCCAGATTTTCTGACCATTTTTGGAGGAGCTCGAATTTCTCTGGAACGGCTCTGACAATTTTTTGCACGGAAAGCGTTTTATATTCAGTGGGATGTATACTTTCAATTTCCATTGAGTCTATGCCCTGACACTGCCCAGATTCTATTTTATTTAGAATCCCAGATTTTCTGACCATTTTTGGAGGAGCTCGAATTTCTCTGGAACGGCTCTGACAATTTTTTGCACGGAAAGCGTTTTATATTCAGTGGGATGTATACTTTCAATTTCCATTGAGTCTATGCCCTGACACTGCCCAGATTCTATTTTATTTAGAATCCCAGATTTTCTGACCATTTTTGGAGGAGCTCGAATTTCTCTGGATTTTTTTTATGCTGAATAATTACATTACCGCTTAATTCCTAACATCGTTTTCGGGCTTTCTTGCTCTCGAAATTGCTAAAATTTGTTCCAGTTTTCGTTGCCCCTGAATTCCTAAAATCATTTGTTGCCACTCGATTCCCCTAAACGATATTAGAAAATTCCCTCGTTTTCATTTCCGGCGTTGCTATTTTTCGATGCTATCTTGGCGCACGTCCAGATATTTGGTTTTTGTACAGGGCCATAATATGCGAAGGCATTTGAAACAAAACATAAAACAAGTATTTTTGAAATTAACAATAAACAACTAATATATATTAAAATTTAAATTTCTACCATCAGCTTACGACCAGCTACCAAAATGGTTTTTATTCACCCCGGCATGTTGCGGATTGTGCCTTAGATAATACTGTAAAGTTTAAGGAGTTAAATGCCTTCATCCGAATCACACCAGAGTTAGCGTTACATCAGGCCAAAGAGTCAGCATATCGTTATAATGAACAAAAAAGTATAGGTGCTTTAGATGGCATAACAATTGCCATTAAGGACAATTTCTGTACCGAAAATGTACACACAACGTGTGCCTCAAGGTAAGTCCGTTTTATATTACAATGAATGTATCTGACTTCCCATTATGCAAACAACAAACATGCATAGTGCTAATTTACTGGAAACATTATTTTACCTTAAATACTTTTATAAATTCCAGGTACTGGGCCTTGACTAAAATTCTGCAAATCTGGCAAACCACCAGCCAAAATAATCAGCCCAATCATGAATAAAAATTCCGCGGTAGTTTTTTCCCTTTTCCAATTTTTTCTATTCAAATTCAGTGTTAAAAATAAAAAGGGAAAAACTTCCACGGATTTTTTATTTATGATTGGGCTGAATTTAACTGCCATAAGTAGTTATGGCTTTAAATAACCGAGTTATTATTATTTCTTTTCAGAATGTTGGAAAACTTTGTACCGCCTTATAATGCCACCGTTTATGAACGTTTAATGAAAGCTGGAGCCATTTTAATAGGAAAAACAAATATGGATCAATTTGCTATGGGTTCTGGTACGGTAGATTCTATATACGGGCCATCCAAAAATTGTTGGAGTGAAGATTTTGGTGAAACCAACTGGCGCATAACTGGCGGTAGTTCTGGTGGCTCAGCCTTAGCTGTTGCTAGTGGCATTTGTTATGGGTATGTTTAAGAAACCATAATTTTTTTTCAAAAACTTATAACATTTTGCAAATCCCACCCCTGTGCAAAATGTAAACACAACCTCAAAACTTAAAACCCTCTTTCAAATTATAATTTTTACGCAATTTCGTCTGTTTCATAAGAATTCCATAGTAATACTACACTTCTATTGTATTCTTTTCACTAATTTTATTAAATTTCACCGCCTCAGCTGGATTTCATCTCTGTTCCATTCCATTACATAACATTATCAATTACACTTAAATATTCAGAAAAAGAAAAAACAGTTTTTGTTTATATTGACAAAAATCGTTTAAATGATGATTTCCATATCAGCAATATCATCATCGGAAGGCAGCACAATGCTGGCAGGATCGATATAGTTGGGACTGACCAAATCCACACCGGCCTCTTCACGGCGACGCAATTCTAAGTAGGCTTCACGTTGTGCCCAATCACGCAATTGTGTGTCTGGCAAGTATGACCAGAAGAATGTACCCCAAACCAAACACAAAGTTACGGCAAAGAAGAAAGAGGACTTTGTTGAGTTGCGATCGTGAGTCTCATCTTTTTTATCGAAACCGTAACTAACCCAGTTCTTGGGATTAGGATTTGCAAAATCGTCTTTTGTTACGGGTGCAACAGAGGCAGCAGTTTCATCTTTTTTTGTTGAGGTTTTAATGCAACGCACAATACTGAGCGATTGATTGTATGCCAAAGAACGCTGTACAATTGCACGATTGGCAAAACGCAATAGAGCTGACATTTTTCGTTTATTTTTGCTAAAAAGAATTAAAATTTAGATTATTTCTGTAAAAATTCTTATATGAAAAACACACTTTTTGCTGCTTACAGCGCTGCCACTAGCAACCAACCAACTGACAGTTAACGAAATGTCAAATGAAATGTCATGATGTATAGAGTTGCTAAATATCGTAAACAAAATGTGTGTTGGTAATTAGTTGATAAGAACAGTGAATTAGATTAGTGAAGGTGGTTCAAAATAGTTTGAAACAATTTCGACGTTTTCAAATTTAAATATTTTTTTGTTAAATTTGTTCATATAAACACCTATTTAATAAAGTAGGTTCATAAGTGAACTATTTTATTATTGCTTAAACCGTTTCAATTGATGAATGTGCAAACACTATGCTCAATAGTTATTTCATCTTTTAAAATTGATTTTGTTTATATGTATATTCAGAATTCGCATCTTACATTGTATTTAAAAACATTTACTTTAAACCATTCGAATTGAATTATTGAAGATTTATATATGTATGTTATGATTTTTATATCTCTAGTGCTATTGGCTCCGACACCGGTGGCTCAACTCGTAATCCTGCCTCGTATTGCGGTGTTGTTGGTTTAAAACCAACATATGGTTTGGTTTCCAGACATGGACTTATTCCCTTAGTAAATTCCATGGATGTACCTGGTATATTTACACGTTGTGTTAGTGATTGTGTAGATATTTTAAATGCGGTGGCTGGCCCAGATCATCGAGACTCCACTACCATTAAAAAACCATTTCGCCAAATTAATCTCTCCGAACCAGATAAAATTGATTTAAAAAATATACGTATTGGAATACCTAAAGAATATCATTGTAATGGCTTGTCAGCAGAAGTACTTGAAACCTGGCAAAAAATTGCCGATATTCTGGAAACTGGAGGAGCGCAAGTGAAACAAGTTTCGCTACCACATACTGCTGCTAGTATATTTGTATACTCGATTTTAAATCAATGTGAAGTAGCCAGTAATATGGCCCGTTACGATGGCATAGAATATGGTCACCGTGCTGATGATGACAGCAGTACCGAACAGTTATATGCAAAAACGAGAGCCGAAGGATTTAATAATGTGGTAAAGACAAGAATTTTAACTGGAAACTACTTCTTATTGCGTCAAAATTATGATACATATTTTGAAAAGGCTTTGCGAGTAAGACGTTTAATTGCCGAAGACTTTCAACGTGTTTTTGTTACCGGTGACAATGACGAAAAAGCGGATATACTTTTAACACCTTCTACATTAACGGATGCACCTTTATATAAGGATTTTGTTTCGGTTTCGAATCGCGATCAATGTGCAGTGCAAGATTTCTGTACTCAGCCCGCTAATATGGCTGGTATTCCAGCAATTTCCATACCTATTAGAGTATCTAGTCAAGGCCTGCCTATAGGTTTGCAACTAATGAGCAATACACTCAACGAAGAACTAATGTTTTCTGTTGCTAGATGGATAGAGGCCCAAGTCAATTTTAATTGTTTTGATAATGAACAACTTTTAAAAATTAGTAAATAAATGTGTATTTATTAAAAAAATGCAGAACTATTAATTACCTCCCCTAACAACTTAATTTAAGTGATTTATTTTTGTTTAATTATTCCGGACAACAATCTAAAAGTCACATTGCAAGACAACACCCACACTGGTACAGAGACAGCATTGGGAACACCAGTGGGAAAGCTTAGCAGTCCTTGTAAAGGTTGAAAATTAAACTGTTCACCAAAAACCAAAACCGGATTATAACGATTTCTAATAGAAATAATAACTAAAGTTATGTAAAGCAATGTCTTTAAGCCATAATTAAGCATAATCTCCATTGATGCGCCTTTTAATTGGCCCACTGCACGTTCACTGCGTATTTTTTGTTCCAAATCCTTAACTTTTTCTCGAGCTCTCATAGTTTTAATGAAAAATGTATATTCTGCGCTATCGGCACCGGAGTTCTTGACATTTTCTAATTCCTCGCGTGCTTTACGTAGGTTGTCTTCTAAAACTATATTATTTTGTTTGGGCGCAAATAATTTTGATATTTTCAGCTGCAAATGAAATTTTGTTAGTATTCCCAATGAACATTGTTTTATTTATAAATATACCTACCAATTTAATAATATCTGCGGCAAATGTTAAAAAGAAACATATCAATAGTATGGCTATAAATAAAAACATTTTGTTTTATTTAGTACTTTTACAGTTTTCATGAACTTCTTTTTATTTATAATTCGGCATTACTAGCAGCGTTGTCAACTTTGAAATTTCAAAACGCACCAACATGGAGAAAAAAACGCGCCATTTGAAAAAAATCGCACCAAATTTAGATTTTCTTTCTTGTTTAATAAAAGTTTATTGAAAAAATTCACATGCAAGTAACAGTTCGAAAAACTCAATGCACTCACATTTTTTACTAATACACTCAAATTTTTTCACTTGCAGACAGGGTTGTCAGATTTTTTTGAGCTTCGTCGCCAAAACGGATGTAAAAAATCGCCAAAATTCGCCAAAATCCGATTTTGTTCAGTTGTTAATTTTTTTTATTATTTAAAAGAAATAAATTTTGTTTACACAAAAAAACCTAGTTCAATTTTTAAGTCAAAAATCGCCAAAAATTGAGAAAAAACCAAAAAAATCGCCAAAAATATTTTTTTTTTAGTTTCTGTTACATTTTTTAATTGTTACTTATTAAACAATATTTTAGTAAAACATATACACATTTATATCCGTTTTTGTATTTTTTACTTTTTAAAAAATTTTAAAACTTTGTTAAAAGAGAATTTTAAATTACATAAAAATGGAGATCATATTTAAAAAAAAAGTAAAATTAAGTAGATAAGTCTAAAAGTTCGTAAACTTCATCCTCAGCCATTTCATTACTAGAGTCTTGACTTTCATACATAGTTGAGTTGAATTTTTTTATCATTTCATTAGTCGGTGTAAGCGAATAATTGCAGCATAATTTGTTTACGTTCATATGATTAATTAATTATTCTCAATAGAGCGTCTAAAAGCTCATATTGAATTTTATTACTTAGTCGAGTTTTTCTATAATTCATTATTGAAAAGACCTTTTCAACGCAGACATTACTGGCTGGAACTATCAATATATGTAGTAAGAACGGCCAACGATATTTCCTTAAAATGGTACGTACCTGCTGTATCGTGATAATCAAACACTTTTGGCCAAAATTCAAGTAAATTTGTTGGAATTTCGTTATTAAAATAATTATTCCAATTTATGAACGGAAGCTTTCCCCATTGAGTTTCATACACGCCTATTGCTACATTTGGATCCATAAATGGTCTTAATGTTTCTTGAACAACGCCAAATTTAGTTTGAGATAATGTATTCGCACACTTTGAAATAGAAAATTGTCCAAAAGCTTTAAAAAAGTTTATATTTTTTGGTAATCTGCTTATCTTCTCTTTTAAAAGTTTTTTTAAATACACAAAACAGTTTTTTTTAAGTACGATTATTTCTACTTCGCTCAATTTCGCATTTCTTAATTCTGTTTCAAACTCTGCAAAATCAATTTCATCTAGAGGCAAAAATGAATTTGAAGAATCAATAGCTGCATGTAAATCATTGAAAAATTTTTCATTGTTTTCAGTATTATATAAAACAGAAGGTTTGAAAACTTTTGTTGAAAACATAATAAGTGTACAATACATTTTTTCATGCATGCTTCCTGCATCCATGCTGTCCGATTGAAATTCCAAATTCAGATGATTTATTTCGTTGACAATTGGATTTATAAAAACCAAAAAAAAAAGACGATTTTTTTCATCACATAATTCATTATATATGTTTTGGGCAATTAAATTTATAAAAACCAAAAAAAGACGATTTTTTTCATCACATAGTTCATTATATAGGGTGTTTTTTTGAGAGGTATAGAACTTCGAATTGAAATAAAACACAAGAAAATCGTTTTAATGACCATCAATTTGGCTTTATTGGAAGGATAATTTTATGCCATTAATGTTTAAATATGATTTCAGGCATGTGGCCGCCGCGGCTGGCTCGAATAAAGCCAATTCTACAGGTCCAATTTTCAACCACTTTTTCGAGCATATGGGGCCGTATGTCGGCAATAACGCCACGAATGTTGGCTTCCAATTCCCCTAACGTTTCTGGTTTGTTGGCGTAGACGAGCGACTTCACATATCCCCAAAGAAAATAATCCAGTGGTGTCAAATTACACGATCTTGGTGGCCAATTGACAGGTCCATTCCGCGAAATTATGCGCTCATCGAATGTTTCCTTCAATAAATCGATTGTGGCGTGCGCTGTGTGGCATGTAGCGCCATCTTGTTGGAACCACAACTCATCCACATTCATGCCATCCAATTCGGGAACAAAATAGTCGGTTATCATGGCTCTATACGTGCAATTGCTGTGCACGGTGGCGAATCGATTCATTCGGGTCCTCTTCAACACTTTGCTCTACGGCGGCAATTGTTTCTTCGGTGCGCACTGTTCGACGTCTCTGCGGATGCGTATTATCACATAGAGTAAACGTAGTGCGAAAACGATCCATGGTTAACCGAATTAATTGCTCTGATGAGCTTGCGGTAAACTTCGCGAACTGAACCGTTATTTTCGAAATAAATTTGCACGATTTGCAAGCGTTGTTCTTTTGTCAACCTGTTCATGATGAAATGGCAAACCAAACTGAACATAAATGACATTAGAGTTGCCAGATTTGACCACAAAATGCCAGTTTTATCTCTTTTCGAAAAACAAACCTGTAAAAAAAACACCCTATAGATGTTTTGGTGAAAATCGCCAAGAAAATCGCCAGTGATATCAAAAATCGCCATGTCGCCAAACGGAAAATCTCGACGCCAAACACGTTTCAAAATCGCCACGTTTGGCGAGAAATCGCCATATCTGACAGCCCTGCTTGCAGAGCTAGTCGAGTTTTTCGAATAAGTTTTCGTATATAATACGTACACAGCACTCGCATGCAAGTACTTGCATGTGTAAAGAAAAAAAAAGTACTCTGTTCAAATTTGGGAAAATGTTGAGCAAGATTAATTATTTCATATGGAAAATTTGACGTGTAGCTAATGTACTTTTGTAAACAAAACACATACATATGTATCATGTTTTGCTTTTTTGTGAATTTGAATCGAAAATAAAAAATATTTAAAAATCTGTGTTGAATCGAACTCGTTAAATAAAAATGAATAAACAAATATTACTGGCCGCATGTGCAGCAGCACAACAAGTTATAGATATTATGGCGACAGAAGAGCTTTTAGATGACAGACAGTCAACTGTTATTGAAAATTCCACGTGAAACAATTGCCACTTTAATTATTTCGCTGTGAAAAAATAATAATATTGCCAGATACATTTTATGTTTTTCACAAAATGAACAAAATGAACTACTGCAACATCTTTTCATGAACATTTCATGTGATTTTTTTAACATGTATTTTGACAGCATTCCACTTGAAATTTATTACAATAGTAAATGCTATTCGGAAATCACCTTGTTTGATTTTTGGATACAGGTTGACTCAAATATTTTTTTTGGCATCCTTTAAAATTGGTGTTTACGAATTTTTTTGTCTAAAAATAGAATCAAAAATTCCCATATTCTTTTTTCTAAAAAAGTTCGCATAAAGAAAGAACATCATCCGGTGTTATTTTCAAAACACGACAACACACACCACACACACGCACACATGCAAAAAGGGACGCCGCACTGAGGACGTGTGCGGAGCGGACCGGCGAAAATTTTCGAAAAACGGTATTTGTGGTGAATTTCTTATTTGTTAGCTAATTCAGCTACCACCCGTAACACTGTAAACCGCAAATCCATTGCCTGCTTTTAGGATGACAAATTTTCAATGACCTTGAAAAATTTGGAATAACGGAATTTGTGGTGAATTTCTAAAAACTCACCACGATTTTTTTATACTCACCACGATTTTTATACTCACCACGATTTTTATACTCACCACGATTTTTTATACTCACCACTGACAGAAAAAAAAATTTTCAGTCAGTCAGCGCTCTTTTTCCAACAAACAACACCTCCTCTCTGTCTCCTGTCGTCTCTAGACCGTGTGCCGCCGGTCGGTCATCGCCGGTCCGCTCCGCACACGTCCTCAGTGCGGCGTCGTCCTTTTTGCATGTGTGCGTGTCGTCGTCGTCGTCGTGTTTTGAAAAACAACACCGGATGTTCTATTTATGCGAACTTTTTTAGAAAAAAGAATATGGGAATTTTGATTGATTCTATTTTTAAATTCGTAAAAAAACCATCAGTTTGGCTAGTAATAAATCTCACTTTCCAACACTGATTTGTTAAAAATAGTTGGCAATGACAAATACTGATAAGAATCATATGGTAGAAAACATGTGCTGCCAGATCTAAATTATCATTAGTAAACAGTGAAGGGATTGGGTGACTTTAAATTCTGAGATTATAGCAAAATTTATACTAAATGTTTTCCCCCTTATTCAAAAACGATTATTAAATTTAACAAACGTTTATTAAGACAGATTTCCATATAAAATTTGCTTTAATAAACGTTTGTTAAATTTAATAATCGTTTATGAATAAGGAGGTTAAGTTTTATGCTTTTACTTCTATGACATGTTTTTTTAACATAGTGTTTCAGGCATCTTTACAAATATTTAATTCTTTGAAAATCGTAGTTTTATAATTAACTCCTTAAACTTTGTTTTTAACATACATCTGGCATCCCTTAGTTCGTTACAATTAGTTTTGTTTGGGTTAATATTACTTTCGTACGGTAATTTTCAGGTGGTACAAATTTATAAGATAAAGTGTTAAAAAAGATGTTGAAAAGTGAAGTCAAGTGTGAAAAATTAATAAAAAATAATATATTATGTCGTGCCTCATTGCGTGGTTTAAAAAAGTGTACTTCGTGCGGTTACATTAACGGTCAGCGAGCTTTAATATGTCGTAATGTTAACTGTGATTTGCGTATTAAGAGACTTGCCGCCATTAAACCCTTTGATCCCATACAATTGATCACATATGGTCGTACAAAACTCTATTCGTTACGAAGTAAAGAGAAATTACTGCAGCCGCGTAATTTTGTAAGCATTACAGAAGGCGTTGGACCAATGGAATCACAACCGGGTGCAGTTTGTTATGTGGATAATTGTAAATACAATGCCTTTGAACCTACGCATTTAGTTTGTCGCCACATTAAGGCATGCAAAGTGTTAACAGATGTTGCTTTAGCCGAGGTGTACCTCATAGATAAGAGCATATTATGGAATCTTAATATACCGATTGAACAAAAACAACATTTATGGGATTTATATCAACTGGAGGAGAATATGATACATCCGATACAGAAATTGAATTCCTCAATTTTCGTTGTGAAATGTGTGGAATCGAAAATGTTTCCCGCAGGCCGTTTACATGTTACAGTTTTTAGTAATATGGTGCCCAATAAAAGCGGTAATTTTTCATGTTCTTGTAAGAAGCTTAAACTGATTTTGGAACCAGATAATTCAGTGACAATGAAGCAAGAAATTTGTGATCATTTGCTATTGTTATTGGCGGCCATACTAAATAAGCCCGAGGGCAAAACGTTATATGGTAGATTTTTAGACTCACTGCAGTATTTATGGATGCCTACTAGTTTAAATACGCCCATTGTGGATTGCGGCACTCCTAGACCGTCACAATTTATGGATTATGATTTGGGTTTGACGAAGAGCAAAGAAAGTATTAAAATTGAAAATGACAATTCAGATGACATTTTTAATTTCACTGAAGAGCTGTTTGCGGAAAATGTGAGTAAAAATAAGTGCTCAAGGGGTGTTTTAAAATTAATTTAAATTAGTAAAGATAAAGTGGTTTATCAATCACGTGAATCAGTTTCTAGTATCTCTGTAATAAGTCTGTGTTTAATTTATTAATAAAATTGCTTGTTGAGATAACACTAGTCAACAGAAATTTTGATCCACTATAAGTGGCACTTATTTACCATGTAAAATCGGCCGTTGAATTCGAAAATGAAGACCAAAATTACTAAAGTAGAACAGTTTTTGAGATATCGCCAAATTTTTAAATTTTCCGTTAAAAAAAGTAGTGGTTGCACCTAAATTGAATTATCTCTAAACCAAAACGGTTTATTTCAACTTTTTTACATTTAAAGGTTTTTAGATGCTTTATCAACTCTCCATACAACATTTTTTAATCCGATTGTCAGCTTCGAAGATATTTTGTAATATGTCAACAATTTTGCTTGAATTTTGACGAAATTAAAAAAAAAAAGTAAATTCAGTATTAAATTTCATTATATTAGTCTTATTTTTTATTTTTTTCTATCTAGCGTTGAAGTGTGATATATTAATTCAACTGCTGACCTTATTTTATTGCATAAAGTTCTAACAAATGTACATACATATACATCAAATAATTCTTCAACTAATGAGTATGATTAATTTACAAATATATTTTCTTCTTTTATAGAATATACCTGATTTTTCAGACATTATTTTAGATGTTAATAATGAAAAACAAGCCAATCTACAACAGTTTGACAAAACTTTACAACAAACGCCTACATCGGAAATGCACATAAAAGATCCTAAACTTAATGCCACCACAACAAGTATAAATGATGAAGACTTGGATTTAAATTTTCCACACATAAAATCCGAACCGGAACTTCTAACGGCCCCAAAGACTGCCACCACAACGTCAACTATCATAGATTTCAATGAGAATGGCCTAAGTGTTATAGAACAATTTCAACTGAATCATAATATGCAAGTGTCCAATGACAATATAGAACTGGCAAAAGATATAGAAAATCTCAATAATTTAGAGTGTCAAGCAATGGAAACATCAAACATATTTTCCCACTACAATAACAATAAACAGAAATCATTATTGAAAACTGCCAAACTAGCAAGTAGTAGACTTAACATTAATAAAAAAGATCTTAATAAAAAGCCATGTATTAATGTTATTAATAATACGACAGTACCTGTACACAAATCAATAATATTTAAACAAGGGCCAGTTAAAATCATAAAACTAGCTACTCCCATACAAAAACTGCCTTTGGATAAAACCAATAAATTTATACAAATTTCTAAACTAAATCCTAATAAAGTAATTGTACTTAAATCTAATCAAACTGAAGCCATTGCAAAACAACTTACTCTACCACTAATAGCAGAAGTAAATCCTAACGACAATAACGAACCTAGTTTAAGTTATGAGAGTTGGTTGGATCATATAATAGAAGTTATAAATGAAAGTATTCATTTACAAGCTTCGTCTAATATTAAGAGTACCTTTCATGTACCGGAAACGATTTTCAATCATTTTAGTAAAACATTTGCTTTAAATAACAAACGAAGACTGCCAAATACCACTAGTGTTGTAAAAAGTGGAAAATATAAAGATCTTATAAAATACACCTGGTATTTGAATCAAGTCTCTACGGTGCAAAGAATATTTAGCAGTAAAAATGTAAGTATTACGGAGTGTAAAAACAATTCTTTTTTTGAGGTAAACTAGTTGTACACAATTTTACTTCGCCAGTAAACAAATAGTATTAACTCAGAGTATTATCAAATGTGGAATTAAAAGCACATTTTGTGTTCTCTAGAGCTTTTTTCTAACAACTACCAAAAAAGGTCAATATAAAATTAATTTTAGAAAACAAATAATCGACATAGTTTTTTCATCAAAATTTTTTCTATTAAAAAAAGGGTTTTTATATAATTTTAAAATGTTTTTAAACTTTCCAGCTAAAAATAGAATTGGAGCGTGCATATCAGCGTTTAAATGATGGCAGCTTTGAATTGTATACACCAGCAATTATACAGTTGACAGAAAATTACAATTTTAGACCCATATATCCTAAAATACAACTTTATAAAGCATTTATACAATTTAGCAATAACGCGGAATTGTCTGCAAACAATATTCAGGTAAGTGCAGATTTTCCTTTCATTTATTTTTTAATTTAAAGAAAGACACCTTTTTAATTATGTATCATCATTAAATGCAATTTTTTAATACAGCCCCAAAAATGTGGCCTTAAATTAGAATGGCTGCCCTGTGCATTTCCCAAAAGTAATTTTGGTTTAATGACCATAGAATATTGCGTAAGTGTTAAAGAACCTGAGGTCACTCAGTTATGCCCTTAATATTCTTGTTATCCCTAAAAAAAACAGTATTATATTCTATTGCCTGTTGTTAAATAAATAGTAATGAACAAAAACAAATAAAATAAAAAACTTGTTTTATTCTCCATTTCCATTAAAGCAGAAAACACTATTTTGTGCATTATTTGCATAAATTTTTATTTCAATATTTTCATATTTATTTTTCATTTTATTATGCTTACAAATATTATTTGTTAAATTCTTAGCATATTTATCATTATCATTATCATAATTTCTTAATCTCATGCTTTTTTCGTTTTTGTTTTCCTTTTGTTTAATCCATTTACATACATACGCTATCGTATAATCATTTTTTGTTAATCTGTTCTTCTCATACTGTTTTACATTAATTTATCATGATTGTTTAAATAACATAAAAAAAGAAAACTATAAAACTTATCAGCCCTATTCTGTAAATAATGGAATAGATAAAATTGTATATTAATTGTTTTTTGTAAATTACATATTACTTAACATTTTCCGAAAAATATTTTAGAACACTTAAATACTCGAAATGCAAACACTTCCGAATAAGGCTGATTTCATCTTTATCTCATTTCACACTATGACCGTTGCACAGTTTAAAAAACTTACTTGCATTTACATTTTAGAATTCATAACAAACAAAAAGTTAAACTACATATTTTATTTACTATATACAGTTTCATTTGTGGACCTTTAATTTTAGAAACAAAAATAAAAAGTATTTAATAGATTGAAATCATTATTTTGTTCTTAATAAAATTTTATAATTACGAATTTGTGCTTTAGCATAAATTAATTAAATAAGTTCCTGTAATAAATTGTAAATGTGTTTTTATATTTTAAAAAAATGTAAGAAAAACCAGTTTTAAAAAAATAGTTTTTGTGAATGAGAATTTTTCCTCTTGCGAGTACTAATTGTAAAAATTTTTTATAAAATTTTTTATTCGAAGGTTTACTTCTAGTTAAATATAAATATAATTTTTTTTTTGCTAGTGTCTTTGTATATTTCTATATGATTTTACATTTATGCTTTCCAACGGAAAGCTAATGTAGAACATATAACAGAGGTATACAAAAATAAATTTCAAATAAATTTTTATATTTAACTATAGTTAAACTATAGTTAGTCTATAGTTCTATAGAAGTAAACCTTCGAATAAAAAATTTTATAAAAAATAGTTTTTGTTAAGATTATTTATCAAATTAAAGTAGGCAGGTTTTGGGAATAGAAACAATAAAAAAATAAATGGAAAGTCTTTATTTGTTTGAACAAATCATTAAATGGCTAATATTTTGTATACTCGCAATAATTTTTATACCACCACAAGTGTTATTGGTTTGTGCCGATTTTTGTAACGTTTAAGGATCTAAAACTCACTATTCAAATCACAATTTTTTCTTTGCTTGTTAAATTGGTTGACATACATATGTTTGTATATATTTCATACACAACCCTGCAGGAAATGTCAATAGTAAAATTATACTGAATACCTATTGACGATGTCACCATTACTATTGAGGAATTATACCCTTACTAATGCTATCTACTATTGACATTTAGCACAGGCTTGTCCTATCTACCAGTAGACTGCGTCAATACTGACTAAGTAGTTCTTCTCGGATCACTTTCGTCTACACTTTTGGTACTTTTCTGAAAGAGAAAATGAAAATGCATTTTTTTTTAAAAATATTAAAAAAATAAAATACTAAAAAATACCTAATTAAAAATAAATTCGAAAACACCCAGTGTCTTTGGCGGGGATCGAACCCGCAACCCTCTGAATAATAGTCCGGCACACTATCGCCTACCATTGTGACAATGCTGTTGACAATGTCGCCAAACTGTCACCAAAATAGTAGACAAAAGTGGTGACTTGGAGACACTTGTCCCTGGGTTTTCTTCAGGGAAGCTGTTTTATACATACATACATATGTATGTGCATACATATATTATTGGATAACAATAATTTATCTGCAATAGCTTTCTATTATAGCACTAAATGACGCAAAGGGAAGCAATCACAAAACGTTATTCGAAATCGAAATATTGACCTCGACCCACAACCAAATAAATAGAAGTGCATCTTCACTTCGATATAACGAACTTCATTGTAACGAATTATTCGATATAACGTTTTTTTTCTAATCCCCTTAAGATTCGTTATACCAAGGTTGAACTGTATTTTGCTTCATATATGAAAAAGCGTGCTGTATACTAAATTTTGACTCTGACTGCACGTTTTTGTGTTCATAACAATTTTCTTAGCAAAGCATTGTTCATATAAAATCCGGCACAGTACAGAAGCTCTTTTTAAAAAAAACTCTATGACAACATCTTTAATCAGTATCATCAAAATCATTTAGTTACATTTATGCCAACGGATTTTATGCGAACAATATTAGGAATTACAAAAAATGATAATTATAAATTAACCATTTTAAGTTAATTAATTGTGTATTCAAATGTTTGGTTCAAATACAAAGTTCCTATAACAATGAAGTGTTTTTTGTTTACGAAATTTCGTTCTAAACTAATTGAGGGCGGTTAATATTAGTCCGCTTTCACACTCTTCAATTCTGACTAGTCAAGGCAAGTATTTTGGATGAGAAGGGAAAAGAGAATAAAAGGGGTACAAACTTATTTTCTTATTTCCTTTTGTTTTGTTTTTTCTTTCATGCATGTTGATTTCAAAAGTTCAAAAGAGAATTGAACAAAAACTGGTCAGCTAAAACTGAAAAGTGTAAAACAGGACTTATTCTTGTTCAAAAAATCGAATTGAATATTTAATTTAAATTTGCAGTTGTTGGTTTGTTTGTTTATTTAAAATCGAATTAAATTTGTTGTGGCTTTAATAAAAAAATGTTTTGTTTTTTTTTTTGTTTTTTTTTATTCATGTTTTTATAAACATTTTTATATTTATAATTTTTGCTTGTTAATAATTTATAATACTTTTTCTTCCATTGTTTTGTCCTTAGCTTAAATTAGAAGTAATTTATGAATATAAATAATTTTATTTGTTGTTGTTATTACTGATTTTTTGTTGTTTTGTTTGTTTATTTTATCATTAACTGAGAGTTTCATCTTCATGTTTTATCTTTTCGTTTGTTGGAAAAATTAAAAAAAAAAATATATTTAAATTACTACATAAAATTTACAAAAGTTATTCTATTTTATTTGATTTTTTTTATATTTGTATTTATCTTGTTTGTTTGTGTGTATTTTCTGGTTTATATTCCCTTAAATTTGTTGTTTCTTTATAATTAATTTTTAATATTTAATTTACTATATTTATACTTATAGTGTATTTACAATGTTCAATCACTTGTGCCTTGGTGCTTAGAATAGAAAATTTCTATGGGAGGAGGGAGGTACAGGGGGGGGATTTATTTATATTAATAGATATATTTATTTTTATGAATGTGGTTTTGTTTATAGGTATTTCATATAAAAGAAACTAATAAACAATTTTGTGATTTTGTACAATTTTGATGGAGTTTCATGATGTAAAATTTAAAATTAGGACGGATATTTCTAACAATTTATAAACCAATACACATACATATGTATGTATGTTTTTGTTGTTAAATAAAAAAGGATTTGGTTTGGTTTGCTTCGATATGATATTAAATTTAATAGGAAATCATTTTGCTACAGAAAGCATAGAAGAGAAAGAAAGCTGAATTTTTTTTTTAATAGCCAGTGAATGATAATGCTGTTTAGAAATTAAAAATATTTTTATAAAATTTTATTTTGTTTATACTAAATATCTAATATTGTAATAGTATAATGTATGTATGTATGTATGTATAATTTTAATAACAACAAAATGATGCTGTAAACTTCATTTAGTTTTAAATTCAAATGAAAAAAAAACTAAAAAACAAAAACACACACATAAATGACTAATTGAAACCTATCACTTTGCTTTTTATACATACTTAAATTTAAAATTATATAAAAAAAAATACTAAATTAAACAATAGTGATAACTTTTAAATGTTATTTTTGTTGTGGTTTAAAAAAACAATTATTTTATATAGTACAAGTATCATAAATTTAAATAAATAATTTAATAATCTAGTTTATCGTAATTATACATATCATTGTAAAAATCTCTTAAAAACAATATTATTATATACTTGTTGATCTTCTTCTCATTAGTTTAAAATAACTCAATTCTTATTGTTAAATTAAATGTTATGTAAAATAAAAGGTTAAAAGTTTTTCTTTATCCCGTGTTATACAAGTATAAAATTAGCTGTATTCAAATCAAGAAAAATCTATTTTTGGTTTTTGCTGTAAGTGGAAACATTTTTATAGACTAGAAAGCTAAATTGTTTCATTATAGATAAACTTAAACTTGACTTAAACTTGACTTAAACTCTTTTCTTTATAGAAAGTTTAAGATAGTAAGAGGTTTTTGTGGAAATTTCTCAGAAGTGAGAGCATACTTTACAGCAAACGTAAGCTAACGAGATTTATAGAAAACTATAGCGAGAGATTTCGTAACAAATTGCTTAAATTACTAGCAGAAGATTTCATTTCATAGAAGTCTTAAGCTATAGCTAGCTAAAGCTTTTTGTTCCTTAGAGAAGGTATCAACCAGCAAATATATTTTTATACAAAAGCTTAAGCTAGCTAAAAATTTTTTAAAATCAATAGTATACAACTGTGTGACTGTAAATGCATCCTATAATTCATTTCAAAATTCATTCATTTTAAAATTTAGTACTCTTTGCATGATAAAGTGAAAACGAAATGTCAGCTTTAAAAGACAAAACTGGCCAGCTAAAACTAAAACGTGTGAAACATCATTTATCTCTTTTATAATTTTTTATGCAGCAACGCTTTTTGTTTAAAAAAAGTTAAAATTTAGTTATATATTTACTAAATATTGTGCTATTCTTGCAACATTTTTTGTAGTTTAACAACACGAAATTTGATGCCAATTAGTTTTGGTTTAATTTCTTTAGTTGCTTTACTTTGAGTAATTTAATTTCTGTTGCTTTGTCCAGAAAACATAATTTAAGTTTGTACCTAAGAAATGGTATTTTGAATTAAGCTACCTTGATTTTTGAAGATATTTTCAGAAATAAGCTTGTCATTATTATTATTATTATGAAAATGTCATTTACAATGGTCCTTCGAACCTTTGACTTTGATTGTTTTGCAAGTCGAATAACAACCTGTTTACTATTTGTTTAATATAAAATACTTTTAGTCTTCTTATAAAACAGACCTTTTTAAACTTCCAATGATCCTTCACGGCTGCTGGCAATAATTTACAATCAATATAACAATATTTTGAAAATTATCACTAAAAGTAATTTAGAAATATTCGCCTAGGTTCTATATTCCACAACAAAGTGAAACTACAATCGCTTGGAATTTCTCATAGACAATTTCAAGGCATTCAAGAATACGAGTGAAACTCTACGTTGAATAAAATTGGAAATTATACAAATGCAGAACAAATTTGAACTAAAATGTCCAGATTTTTCATTAAATCAGGATGAATATTTTAATGACATATATTTCTATAGTCTTTTGAATAGGAATGCTAATTTGCTGGTTGAAACTTGTTGGTATAATTTTAGTACGAAATTTGTAGAATTCTCTAAACATTTCATATTTGTTATATAGGGTTTTTTACAATCCTTTTTTTTCCTTTTTCCTAGTTTTCTGCTTAAACTTTTTAAAATGTCGCTTTTTGAATCCTTCTTTAAATATTTAACAATGATTTTCAAGACCCGACTAAATTTGAATTAAGAAATATATCACAGATTAGAAACCTGTGTTGGTAGTATGTTTTATTAAAATGCCATTTTATTTTTGTCTAAATTTTCTAATGAAATATTTTTAAATGGAAACACATCATTTGTCTTAACGATTTCCGGTAGAGTTCAATATATAATATATATCCCTGGGGAATAATTTGCCGACTTAATTTTCTTTGTAGGGTCCTTCAAACATGAACACTAAATTATAGTATGCTAAATTGTTTGTTTAAAATTTCCGTAATACATTTGTTTAATGCTAAAGAAATATGTAGGTATGTATATTCATTTTAAAATATAATGAGTACATTGGTAATATTATTTCGAATACAGTCTTAATAATCTCACAATTGTTCCTTCAAATATTCGATACTACCTTTTCAAGTTGAAAATGAGAAAATACCATGGTGTAACTATACAAGGTGAGTGCAGTAGCACAGCTGACTGACTTTGTTTACAATTTACTTATGTTAAAAGTAATACTTTTTCAAATGTTTTTGACAGTTGTACATTATTTTACACAAACAAAATGTCTGTTGTTTCTGTTTTGTGTTGTATTTGTTGTCGATTTGCACTCACCTTGTATAGTTACACCATGGAAAATACAATTTGAAATTCAAAAATCCAAACTAATGTTGAAAAATAACAAATTAAAATTCAGAAATTCTAGTTTATATTAAGAAAAAAACAAATTGAAATTCTGAAAGGCAAATTCAAGGCATATTGATTATATATATATGCCTTGGGCAAATTGGTATTGAGAAAAAAAAAAACAAATTGAAATTCTGAAAGGCAAATTGAGAAAAACAAAACAAATTGAAATTGAGAAATTGAAATTGATATTGAGAAAACACAAACCGAAATTGAGAAATAAAAAATTTTTATTAGATTAGTACACAAAATCGTGTTATGTATTTTATACATAAGTAAAAAAATATTTGAAAATTTTCAAAAAAAATTTTAATTTCTAAATTACAGTTTGTATTTGCTCAACGTTAATGTCAATTTCGATTTCTTAATTACAATTTGCATATTCTCAATATTATATTATGTACATTTCTAAATTTCAATTTGTTTTTTCTCAATATTAATTTGGATTTCTGAATTTCAATTTGTTCAATTTTCTCATTATTAATTTCAATTTGTTATTTCTCAATATCGATTTGCTTTTTTAAATTTCAATTTGTTTTTTCATAAATTATATGAGAATTATTCCTCTTGCGAGTATTAATAAACAAAATTCAACTTCGATTAAATTTTTTTGAAATTTGTTTTTTCTCAATATTAATTAAGATTATTGAATTAATTAAATTTGTTCAATTTTCTCAATATTAATTTGGATTTCTGAATTACAATTTGTTCAACTTTCTCAATATAAATTTGGAATTTCTGAATTTCAACTTGAAAAGGATATTTCTTTTGTTTACAAATATTTCAAGATGTGTGCAATTTTAATATGAGTTTATTTCGAGTAGCAAATACACCAATACCTCACTTTGCATCGGCGTTACGTTCCAAAAAAAAAAAAGACGACGCAAATTGAAACGACGCAAAGTGAATTACGATTTTCTATAGCAAACCCTTTACATGGTTTGCAACAGGTTCCAGGGTTACGAAAATACTAAGTCGTCGGCTTTATTTTACAAAATTTGGTCCAATGTTTGCTGGACAGCTTTTTTTCAATGTAAAATAAATTTTCTTGTAGCAATCGTCTAGCATTATCGTTGGATAATGCTTTACTTTTTATGCCATCATATAAGCTTTTTGCTATTGTCTGAATTACCATTTTACTTAATGGTATTCTCTGCGCAACTTGATTTTCTATCCAAATAGAAAGTAAGGGCGTCATTTCGATCATTAAAGCACTTCTTGTACGGATCATAGTTTTAGCATCTAATGATGATGCAAATTTTGTAAAAATTAAAAAAAAATTAAAGACTCGAACCCAAAACAATGCAACCTAGAAAATACAACAACGCACAGACAATTAGTACTAATTAAGCAGCGACGCAAAGCAAGGTGTTAGTGTATTTCCTTTTAATTGTAAATTCTTTTTGTTTGTACAAATAAACAAAAAATGTGGTCCTTCGAACATGTAATTAAGAAGCAAACGGTATCTGCAACTTATTTGTTGTCATTCAAATGAGAACATAAAGTTTACTAAATAATTTTTCGTATAGATAATACGATGAAGAACAGATGTAACATCAATATATCAGATATAGACATAAGAAGAAATTCCGTCTTTTCATAAAAATGTTTTCAGAATTTTAGTTTTAGGGCGTTGTTCCATATATCTTTTCTTTTTTAAATCCGCAATAGTTTTTCTTGATTTGTTGTAAATACATATTTTTTTGTTTTTGTTTTTGTTTTTTTGTTTTAAATAATGCCATAAGTATTATTGTAAATTTACTATGTTGGTTTTGTGATAAAAGATTCCATTTGTTATTTTTGTTTTCGGTTTTTCTTTAAAAGGGTGATTTTGTGATAAATTGTTGGGGGGTTTTTTTTGGTGCTAGTCTACAAATTTCACATTTCGTTAGAAATGTAAAGTGTGTGCATAAGATCGATCTCATTTTTGTTTTGTTTTACACGGTATTTTTATATGTATTTGTTTTCAAGATTAGACTATATTCTTTATATATGTATATATATATATTTATTTATATAAATTTAACCTACGATATCTAAGCTTTGAGCATCAGTAACTGTTGTTGTGTTTGTCGTTGGAGATGTTAAATTATTTAAACAAGCACCATTCATGGCATTAACGGAATTTGTGGGAGTTGTTTGATTTAAGTCAGCCGCAGAGGCCGAGGAGGATGAGGAGATAGAAGAGAATGAATTATTAAAATCATTATTGCCATTAGCCAGGGGCAAGGGCAAGGGGGAAGAGGAGGGTGAAAGTGATGAGGAGGTACGTATTGGTGGACAGTTTTGTAAACCAATGGGATAATCGGCAATTGAATCAATGGGATTGTGATCAACAATATGCAGAGCAGTTGGTGGCGTTGGCATCGGTGGGCCCATTGTTGTGTTTGTTGAGCCATTAGTGAATGGCGCCGGTGGCGGTGGTGGGGTATATGATGTAATATCACAATTATCGTCATTTAATTCATGTTGCAGTTGTTGATTTTCATGATGCGCATAATGTTGCACATATTGTTGTTGATTTAACAGCGCCAACATTTGTTGTTGTTGATGATATACCGAACAAGAGTTGTGGTTATCCGGTTGTGATGGTGTTGTAGGTGCATTTGGTGGTGGCAAAGCAATATTATTAGAAGTAGAAGTAGTGACAGTAGTATTGCAACAATTGGGAGATGTTGTTAGATCCCCAGTACCAGTGTTAGTAGTAGTAGTAGTGGTAGTATTAAGAGTATTAGAAGAATCATTAAAATTTATATTAGTATCGTTTTCATTATTAACTAAGGGATTATTATTAATATGATTATTATAAAGAAGGAGATTATTACAATGAGGATTTGTTGTAGTATTTTGATTTTGATTATTTATAGGATTATGGCCAATATTATTATCTACTAATGCCGATGGTGATGATAATGATGATGATAATGGTAATGTTGAATTATTAATCTGATTGTAATTTATTAGGGATGTTGATGATGTTAGATTAGACGTTGCACGAGTTGATGATAAATTTTGTAATTGTGAAGGATTTGGTGTTTGTGGTGGTGATTGGTGATGGTGGTGGTGGTGTTGGGTGGTTTGTATTTGATTAAATATAGGATTTTGTTGTGATGCATTTGGGGATTGTTGTGGTAATGGTGTTGTTGTTGTTGTAGTAGTAGTAGAAGTTGTTGTATTCTGCGCTGTATGATTTATATTCAAATTCGCATTCAAATTGATATTTAAATTTTGACACTGATTTTGATTATTACTGCTGATACGTTTCATCATATCATGATTGTGTTTATTTAATAGCATTTCATTACCATTACTGCAGATTTTACTGTATAGATCTGGTGTGGCGGTTGTAACATCTTCGATTTCCATTTTAATGGCAGTACGTTTCAATAACTGCAAATTACGTGGCAGCAAAGCGAGTATATTATAGATTAAGCGTATATCTTCACTAGATGTCCAAACGCCGGGACGTTTGTTGTGATATAATTTGGCATACTGATAGATATTTGCCATTTGACAGTATTCCATCTCAATCGCCAGCGAAGAAATGGCACAGAATGTACAGGCTTGAGCTCCACCATATCTAAAGATTACAAAAAAAAAAATATTATTTTATTAGGTTTTTTTTTTATTGTTTGTGCTAAACATAATTTAGAAAGTACTGCGTTATTTTAAATCGTTTATTGGGATAATTTTGTACGCAAATTTGTTAACCTAATATTGAATTGCTTTACTGCTACCAGATGTTCTAATTAGAGTGCTTAAACTACGTAAAAATTGCATTCCAAGCGTTTTTCTATATTAGTGAAGTATTTTAACCATCTTTCCTTAATTTATTTATTTAGGTTTTTTAATCTCACCAGGATTTTCAAGTAAATTAACAATCGTTACTTAATTTTATATATAGAACAAATTTGAGCTACGAACCATTTATAAAGCATCCCAAGTTTTTGAGCAAATATTTTCTATTTTGTTTAATTACAAATACTTTTCATGAAAGACACACTTTATTTACTTTAAAATTCACCTGAAAATATTGTAAAAATTGTTTACTGATCTAATTAATGTCCTAAACAAATATTTGCACAACGATTTTTAATTGTTTTAGGTCGATTTCATCGAATAATTCTTGGTTCTATGAACCCGAATGCTAGCTTACGTTAACCGCAACTATTCTTTGTGTTCCATTTCGATTACTGTAAAAACTGAATTGGAAATATTATAGTGGTTCATTAAACATTTGTCAATGGTTTACAACCTATTCATGTAATTGATTTAAATTTTAAGTAACACTAGCTGACCGCCCCGGCTTCGCTCGGTATTTACTATTGATTTGTATTTCATAGAATAAGATGTATTCACAACCTGCCTGCTCTTATTTATTTGCAAATTTGTACAGCATACTTTAGGGGACTTTTTTTTTCAAATGTTGAATTTTTTCAGGAAAAAAATCATAACTGGAGAATGGCTAGACCGATTTTGGATTTCAAAATCAACTAACCATCATCACTCCTCCCTGTACCTTCCCTAAAAATTTTATGGCAATCGGTCGAGCCGTTCTCGAGTTATGGAGTGACAATCAAAATGTACACTTATTTATATATATATATATATATAGAATAGAATATATAAGAAGATTTTATTTGAAAAAAAAAAAAAAAATTTTTTTTTTCCATTTAATACAAATTTTTCATGCTCTAAACAATTTATAAGCAAAAAGTTGTCATGCCATCTCCGGTGTTTCGTAGTTGCAAAAAACAGATGATTTCTCAAAATCAAAGAGTTGCTTGACCACCCATCTTATTCTCCTGATTTAGCTCCCACTGACTTTTAGCTGTTCTCAAATCTAAAAAAATTCCTAGATGGCAAGCGTTGCATTTACAGTTGTAAACTATTTCAATCAAGGGTTGGACTAAGTGTATTGAAGTTTCAGGAGATTATATTGAAAAATAAAAATGTTTTTGGAAAACTATTCTCTTTCTCTGCTAGACTAAGAACTTTAAGAACCCACAACAAATTTGTAGTAATAATAAGAAAAATACACACACATCGTATGTAAATTTCGTTCTAACTAATAACATCTAATTCCCCAATTATATATCTCAATAACGGTTAGTTAAATATATGATGTCTACAAGTCGATCTTGGACAATGAACATTGCTGATCACGCTCTTGGCAAGGTAGAAAATGCATTCCAATTTTCTAATTGTCTAAAATTAATTTACAATAGTATTCTTTGAATTATTGTCAAATTAAATTTCTCTAATAATAAAAAAATAAAGTTATATCTTCAATACGATATGATAAGAAACTTCACTTGATTTATTCATAAATTTTTATAAATTTGTCAATGAAGTTCAATGACACTTGTTCTATTATTAGTTATATCAAATGATTAAGGAGTTTGCGATTTAAAATATTAAACATTTGTGTTAGATTTTATATCTCAAATAAAATAGTCTAACGAATCCTTACTGAAAGCTGTTTCCAAATCATAACTTCACTTACCTATCCACTACAACTATTGGTCCATTACGATAATCATTGCCACGATCATGGACATCAACAATGAAATCGTAAATGCTGCTGGGATTCGACATTTCCGGCCAACTGGGGCAATGTAACATTTTTACACTGAGCTCATAATCATCCTGTATGGATTGTATGACAAAATCTCGACTTACATAGTCGGATTTATTGGTTTTACTCAAAAATTTCACACGATAATAATCACTTTCAATGGGTGACGTGTCATCCGGCCAAAATTGGGCGAAATTCTAAAAATCCAATACAAATTGTTTTAATACAGATTACGAGTATTTAAAACTCGAAAATTAAAACTTACAATTTCATCCAATGATGATAGCAAAACAATCGTCTGAGCATTGTGATCCCAAACCATTTGCCAAAAATCCTTGACCGTATGGGCCATTGGATGTTGTGTGACAATAAAGTCACGCAGTCTTCTAAATCCATGCAACCAAGAGGCATTTATAAAATCACTACCCTCTTCGCCTGGCTTGGGTGTCAAATGTACTCGACTACCTTCTATGGGGAATATAGCACCACGATTCTTGATCGAGTTAACCTGCTTCATGGCCGAAGCAATGTGTATATCTTTGGTCTGGAATTGTATGATATTGCGATACTGTTGCTCCAAATACGGAGTGCAGTTTTTCAATTCCTCAATTTGTTCTGCCCTTAAATTAGTCTCACTCGATGCTATGGCCTCTACCAGGGCATCATGTATGAAAATATATTGTTCCTCGGTTTGTACCAGGAAATTACGTTGTATACGTATGTGACGCAGGAAACCAAATACATTAACCACACCCTTCTGTTGGATTTGCTTAAGCATGGCATCCAAGACAATATAAGTGCCCGTGCGGCCAACACCAGCACTACAGTGGACCACAATGGGGCCAGCATCGGCTGGATTGGCGGCCGAAGATTTTTTAACAAAATTCAACACCGGCAAGGGATGATCGGGAGTCCCATGATCGGGCCAATTGGTGTAGTGATATTGATAGACTATTTTCTCGGTATTGCATTGTTTCTTTTTCTTGAGCTTTGTGAAGAAAGCAAAGGATAAAATTAAAATTACTTTTAAATTAGTTTTGATTATAAAAAACTAACCTTCAAATGTTTAATTTGCAACGTCCTCACTGTGTACATGGCCATGACCTCCTCTTCGACTAGTTTTACTTGTATGACGCCATAGGTTTCTACACCATCCTTGGGCCAATACATGTCACATTTGCGGCGTCCTCGTTCTACTAAATTCGTTATCATGATAATAATGGAAACACGTTGCTCCCAAATCATGCGCCAAAAACAGTCAAATGTATCGGGCAAAGGACCCTGGGTGCCAATGAAAGCCCTTGATTTCTGATAGCCATCTATGAAATTGGCATTAATATAATCCAAATTCTTTTTTTGGCCAGGCGTGGGATGTAAATGAACACGACTGTGGTCATCTAGAATATTTAATAAATTATACATTAATTACATTTAATTTTGTGTAGTTATTTTAAAGTACTTACAGGCTGTTATATTTAAATAGCGATTTTTCCTTTTATTTTCCGGATGCTGAGAATGTTCACAGGGCAAATCATCGGTAATACATTCATTTTGTATGGCCTCATATTCCCGACTGAAGCCAATATCACCATCGGCATGCAACGAGGCCACATGCTTGGCAAACTCATTTACGGGTACAGCGGCACGAATCTCGCCACCAATTTCAACGGGTACTTCCCAATCAACTTGTGGTACATTGGGATGATGTGGTGGATCATCTAAGTAGTAGTAGGCAGCATGGAAGCACTTCCTGCTGAAAATAATTGAAATGTAAAGGGAAAACGTGAATAATAAGGCTTTTGTATTGTTTCAGAGCAAACAAAAATTAGAAAAAATAGCTCGTTCTTAAGATTAATACAGAATTTATTGTATTCATGTATTTGGTTTATAAAGTATTCATCCTAATTGTTCGATTTTAATAGTTGTTAACTTTGTGAATTTTCTTCCTGAGAGTAGCGAAATATTGAAGGGAACAAAAATTTAATTTTTCATCTACATTTTGTTTAAATCAGCTTCTCATTTAGTATTCTATGGTCTTTAAGACATTCAGCCCAATCACGAATAAAAAATCCGCGGGAGATTTTTCCCTTTTTATTTTTTTTAGCATTGAATTTAAATAGGAAAAATGGGAAAAGGGAAAAAAACTCCCGCGGAATTTTTATTCATGATTGGGCTGATTGCTTTTATTACCAACAAAGGCCAAAATATTAATAAGTTATTTATTTAATCAGCTTCATTTTATTTGTTTTTTTATTTAATTTATATATTTGAAAAATAGTTTAATTTTTTAAAAACTAATGCTAATTTTTTACCGTCCAAATTTTAATATTTCACCTGAAATTGTTAATATTTTCCATGGTGTAACTATACAAGGTGAGTGCAAATCGGCAACAAATACAACACAATACAAAAACAACAGGTATTTTGTTTGTGTAAAATAATGTACCACTGTCAAAAACACTTAAAAAAGTATTACTTTTGACATAAGTAAATTGTAAACAAAGTCAGTCGGCTGTGTTACTGCACTCACCTTGTATAGTTACACCATGGTATTTTCAATAAAAAGCCAATGAAAGTTACACAAATCTTTTTTACGTTGAATAAATGCTTGACATATTTCAATCATGTGTCCCTGAAATAATTGGGGAACTAAATCGAAGAAAAATTCATATGTACAGTCCAATCCTGCATTCAGTGCTATTTTTTTGCCGCAGCTTTTTTTTTTATAAATATGGTGAATTTCAAGTCAAGCCTTAAAGTAAATTGTATAAGCTTTTTTTTGAGAAAAAAAGGACCAAATTGAAAAAAAATTAAAAAAATAATTAAAAAAAAAAAAATTAAAATAAAATCTTTTTAAAAATTAAAAAAAAAATATTTTTGGAATGATTGAAGAAATAGCTATCTACAGTCCTTTGGACAATTTTTGCTAGGACCAATAGGTAAAAAGTTACACTCATTTAAAAAAAACACTGTATGACCAAAGTTGACCAAAATGTCCAACTTTGCCCCCCTCTAACTCCGGCACTTCTGGACTGATAGAGCTGAAAATGTGTGTCTGGCCTACTATCCAATAGTACTAACCAAACTAACCAAATTTCATCCAAATCGGAAGACATCGATTTTTAAAATTGGGTCACTTGTCGTGAAATTCACCATATATAAATTGTCATACTGAATTTTATGATGATCGGAGTATAATAGGTTTATTAACCTACGTAAACATATTATGAAGATCGATATCAAACGGAAATTCTATACAGATCAATTATACGTACATATGTAAATATTATACTAATGGATTTTGTGAAGGTTAATCCATAATTGGCAATAGCTACCACATAAGATCCACTTACAAAAATAACTGGAATAGTCAAACAAGTCTTGTAAATATCGTTAATAAGATGAAATTCAACAAAAATAAATCTCATATAGAAATTACGGTATAATAGTTTATGACGATCGCCGCATAATAGGTGATAGCTACCATGTAAGCGATCAGAAAAATAAAATAAATATTGTTATCGATACAAAATGTAAGATCAATCCCAGCAAGCCATATGAGTCCGAAAAGAGTCTTTTCTGACACCTTTTTCGGAGCGTTAACGCTCTTTATGAGCCCAAAAAACAATCATAATTGCTCCGAAAACCTTCAGAAAAGAGGGTCATTACATTCGAAAATGGTCCGTCAGAAAGAGCTCTTAGATAATGTCAGAAAAGAGTCTTTTATGAGGTTTTTCTTGAGCTCTGTGTAATCTTGTTTTTATCATTCTTGTGTGGTACAGCTATGTTTTTTTTTTTGTTCAAAGCACAAATAACAGGACAACAACGCTTTGGTACACACATAATTAAGTGGAATTTCTCAGTCATACTGAGACTCAGGACAGTAACAAGCTAATTTTTCTTTCGCTCCGAAAATGCTCTTTAGTTGGACTCTTTTATGACTCCTTTTTTCGGAGCGCTCCGAAAATGCTCTTTTGTTGGACTCTTTTTCTGACTCCTTTTTCGGAGCGCTCCTAAAATGGTATGCTGGGATCTTACTACTGGTATATTGGTGATGGGTATATGTATATGATGCGGCACAGCCAAGTATAAACTCTTACTTGTTTAACATGCAAAATTCCTTAAGGTACGGCCACATTTGGCAAATATTTACTGAAAAAAGCGTAACCACTTGTTTCAGCACAAGAGTTTAGCAAGATCAAACAGCATCAAATAAATTAAAACTAAATATTTTTTGTGCTTTGGCCTAAATAAGAAAATTTTTTTTCTAAATAAATAAACGAGTTCAAATAAATGTTATTTAGTGGTTACGTCTTCTTCGGCAAATGTGACCGTACCTTTAGTTTTTTGTTGTTGTCGCAGTAGATACACAAATGTACATATTTTTAAAATCCATTTTCGTATTATTCATATTAGTAGCCCAAACCTCCATTATGTACATTCTTGTTAATGCGGCCTTATAGAGTGTAATTAACACAAATACTTGTATTATTTGTACACATATTTTTTTTAGATATTATTATTATGTATTAATTATTATTTATGGTATATTATGCAAAAATTCTAAAATGTTTAATTTCATTTACATTCCTGAGTCTGTGTACATTAGTACATATGTACATTATTTACGCAGTAATAAACATGAATGTATGTAAAACAACTCGAATATGCAATTTTAACATAAAATCTCTTAATAAAAAAGTTTTTTATTTGAATATTTTTTTTTTGTTTAGTTTTGTTTGGTTTTGTGTACGCCGGATTCAAAAATGTAGTTTTCTTAAAATTAAATACAGTGCATAGGACCTTGTTTTCTCTGTTAGTTGTGCTTGCTTGCTGCGCTTTAATGTATGAATAGAAATCATGTATTTTGGCCGGTTGGGTTGATTATATGAATGGAATTGGATTTGATTTTGGTTGTTAGCTATGGTCGAAATATTACACCATTCATGACAAATTTATATTTGATATTAATGGTTTTTTAAATAAATACAATACAAACAAACAAAATAAACGTCATAGTGTTTTTGTTTTGATTTTAATATGAAAACTAATTTCTGTTTTGCTGTAGCACACAAGAACCTGTATAGTTTTACACTACAAGTACGTAAATATGTATGTATGTAGTTGTTAGTTGGTTGTTAGGTACAGATTTTCTATTCATAATTTGTTTCGTCTTATTTTGATAAAAATCATTTACGCCTGGCTTAATTTTAATATTTAACTTTATATAGGTATTTAAAAGCAGTGCAGTGAAAGAATTTAATGTTTTAAAGTTGAAGTTATGTTTGTAACGCCCAGAAATATTAGTTCAATATACCCATCCTTAAATTATACTAAACGACTAAGGCCCATTATTACAACTTAACAATAGTTAAAGGTATGATGTTATCGGACAGATAAGAAGTATTTGGTTATTATAAGTTTACTTTAATCTAAAACCGACCGATAAGCTAAAGGGAAGATCATCTTGCCTTTAAATTTTATAGTGAGGTATGTATTTGAAGTTGCCATATGTTCTGGAAAAAATGTCAACTTCATGAAAAATAAAATAATTTTAATTTTGTTTTACCAATAAATACTTTAATAAACAAAAATGGAAAGCAGACGTTTGATTTATATTTTTTTTTAACAAACAAATGTTTTCACAAACACAAACAATTTACTGTTTCTTGTCAGTAGTTTATCAAAAGTAATCGGTTTCTCACTGGTATTGCCATATTTTAGAAAAAAAAATAATTTTATTTTACAAGGAAGTTGTAATAACGAAAAATGTTAAAGGTCACTTTATTCCTCACTTTAATTAAAGTTACCTTTTACTATTAAGAACATTAGATGCAAGTTGTAATAATGGCCCTAAGAATCATTTGCGCGCAGAGTACAGCTCGCAATTTTGAAGATATTGCAATAAAATTTGGTACATAATATTCTCTTGGACGGTTGGGATTGAAATTGGTTGAAATCAGACCATTATTTTATCTAGTCGCCATAAAAATTTACGGTCATAAATGTTTGATTTATGTACGTATCCAAACAAATTTTGCCATTTGAAACGTAATCACAAATTATGTGCAGTTTGGTCTATAATTAGTCATAACTCTTAAAAATGTTTGTATCCGAATAAAATTCAACATAAAAACTTTTATATTTTTTATTATTGTTTATTTGAACTTTTTTTTTTATTAAGATTTTAATAATTATTAAAGCTTTAGGTCTTTTTTATAAAATATTTAAATTTTTATTTCAATATTTCGCTACTCTTTGAGTAGCTTCTTCAGGATAAAAATTTTATAATTTTTATTTTCTAATTTATTTATTTATTATATAGAACCCTCGACATTTAATATTAATCTTAATTTTGTATATGAGCTAAATATGCACTTTGTATGGGAACTGCCACGCCCATTGGTATGATCCCGCCCAATTTTCCCATGACTATTCATAATATAATCAACGTGCACAAATTTCTAAGACTCTGGCTATTATAAAACTGTAGATATATAATATTAAATATTTACTTTGTATGAGAGCTGCCACTCCCACTGGTCCGATCCCGCTCATTTTTCCCATGACTATTCACATTAACAAATAATCAAAGGGCACAAATTTCTAAGACTCTGACTATTATAGAACTGTAGATATATGATATCAAATATTTACTTTGTATGGGAGCTGCCACTCCCACTGGTCCGATCCCGCACATTTTTTCCTGATTATTCAAATCAGTAACATATGGTTTCAAAACTCTTGCTATTACAATAGTCAAGATATATGGTGTTATTAAATTTATGTGGGAGGGGCCACGCCCATTTGAAATATATATAGCCGTAAACCTAATTCGGACTAAAACCTTTCAAATGAAACCGGTTTAGGCCAAATCGGTTGGATAGTTTTATAGTCTATAGAGGACAAACATACAAGCATTGTATTTTACATATATAAGAAGATAAGCGTGCATTTTAAAAGCTTTGGGGTTTTTTGGCAGTCATTAAAACCGAACATGTCAGACTTTCATTTGATTTTCTACAGCTTCTTTTCTTTTCATTTACTTTGATTTTCATTAAATGAATTTACAATTTAAATACCTGTTTTAAATATACGTACATAAGTAGGTATTGTATAACAGTTGCTTTATTTTCTTATTATACCTAATATTCTTCTTTAATAATGACAAGTATCTACTAGCTACCAGTAGCTTGACGATACCCACTAATCAACCTACTGTGCTGTATAGTAGTTACTAGCTCTCGTAGCCTTCTTGACGCCTTTATTACTTATTATTATGATGATTTCTTTATTTTTTCTTAGAACGTTTCATACAATTTATTTTTGCTAAGGGTTTCTATACATAACTACATAGACAATTTGTTTTCTTTCTTGCTTTTTTTTTAATATTAGTTGCTTTTTAATATAGTCTATACAAATGTAAGAATATGTTGAACAAGTGTTTAAAGATTTTTTTTATTTATTTTCTTCTAGTAATATAATTTACGTTGTGTTAACTTTAGCTAATAAATTACTTATTAATAGTTTTTTTTTCTTAAACACACAGCAATGAAATTTAATGCATATTTAATTTTACGCTAAGAGATTTTCAAGTTACTTTAGAAAGGTGTTAAATAACAAAATATAAATTCGAGAACATATTTATGAATGTATGTATGTATGCGTTTAACTGCGAAATACATAAAGAAAATTTGTTTAGTACTATTAATTATTTAATGTAAGCGATTAGAGTGTAATGAAAATATTTGTTAAAGAAATCTAAGGTAGAATTACTACAATAAATTTTAACCTCAATTAATATCAAATAATCCCCGTTAACATTTCAATGTACACGTAAAAATAACCAGAGAAAAGAATAGTTAGTTGTAACTGATCACCATAATAAATTCAACAGTTTTACAAATTGTTAAACAATATATGATTAAGGCAACCATACCATATTAAAGATACTATTCACATGACTGTAACAATTATATATTTTGATTGTAGAATTTAAGTCTATGTTTATGACAATCATATTCACAATAAAGCATTATATCTTAATATGTTGAAATGATTGCAATGATCATGTAAAACTATAATTTATTCTTTGGGTATATTTATAACATAAGTAAGAAACTTTATATGCTATGGCAATGAAAATTATGTTTGCACCGAATTTTATTATAATTATACAGTTGAATCTGAAAATCCAGTAGCAGAATTTGTGGCATCAGTGTAAACCATTTGCAATTAGGGACTTTTGACGTACAGCCTCGATGTTATATATTTATTTTTCAAATGCTACAATTGCACTATATATGGCAGTGATTCACTTTTGCTGATTGTACGAACTTAGCCGCTAAAATTTTATTATGCCTCTGGCATTTACGTGTCAATATCTATAATACTCTATGATGATTTATAGAATACTTAGAATTTTTTTTCTAAAACTGAAAACTGTGTTTCAGTGATGGAAATTTAGTTTTTTTTTTGTTTAACTAACAAAATGGAATTCAACTCTGGGGTACTGCGAGTAACTCCAATGTCGAGATATTACAACGATACCAGTCAAAAACACTCAGACTTATCAGTCAAGCCCCTTGGTTTATGACAAACGAAGCCATACATAATGATCTGAAAATTCCAACTGTAAAGGAAGTCATACGATCTTAAAGTGAAAGATATTTAAACCGATTAAGCAACCACGTAAATCCGTTAGCAATATCTTTACAAGACGATACCAATGAAATAAAGAGACTCAAACGACACCATATTTTAGATCTACCATTTCGTAGATAATGACTTTATTACCTAAATAGATAAAGTATTTTTTTTAATTAAACATATTCATGTCAATAGCTGTATGTAAAATGTTATCGTAAAAATTGTAATTTTTTTTTTTTGTATTTTAATAATAGTTTAGGTTTATATTAAATTTAAATTTAGTATCTATTATTTAATGTCAAAATATATGTATGTTTTTATGTTTAGTTAAAAAGATTAATATCAAACTTATATTTATTTATTTATTTATTAGTTTGTTGTTCTATACAAAAGACTTAGAAGTCTTGTACTACAAAGAGTACGATTATCAATGTTAGATTATTTTTCACCCAATTTTCTTATTATCTAATTATTGATAGATTGAAATTTAAATAAACGAAAAAAAAGTAACAAAATTATTTTAAAATAAATAGTTTTGTTCACCCTCGAGAGTATTAAAATGAAACAATTGTTTAATTAATAACTAATGTTGTATGTTGTGCATTATACAATACAAATATGTTGTTGTGAACACAATTTTGTTTATGATGAAAAGCCTTAAAAATCATGCATTTTTAACTTATACACTCAATATATTTTTTTGTTTTAAATTTCTCGATCAGCTTATGATGGATGTATTACCGTTTTGTTATTTCAAACAATTTACAATTTCTACGACACTACAACATAAGTTGTAAATTGAACAAACGTTTGCATAGAAAATAATGCTTTATATAGAAAATACTATAAATTCTTACAGGTATTATATACCTGTATTATTATATTTATAAATGTGTCAAGAACGCGCCATGCATTACTTTGAAATGGATAAAACTAAAGAAATCTTAATAAACTGTTCTCTTGTTTTCATTCTACGATAGAATTTAAATATCACTGTAGGACACTTCTTGTAGAGGGTGATTTTTTTTCGCAACTTTCTTTTTGCAAAGGCCCTTCTTGTCAGCTTAGCTGTTTTCATGTAACATGTTACTGTTAAACATGTCTAGTTTAGTCTACAACTCAACCATGAATCGACTTACAAACGAACAAAGTTCGAAAATTATTCAATTTGTTTGGCATCGTTATACCGTACTTTTTGAAACGTGCTAACGTGCGATGATTTTATTTTTCCCCCCTAAAATGGAACAAGACAGTGCCACATGCCACACAGTATGTTAAACAATGGCTCAATTGAGAGGCGAGTTCGGTGCAAAGTTTATTTCACGTTTGGGGCCACCTAGATCGTGCGATTTAACGCATTTAGATTTTTTTGTATGACTCTGTCAAGGCTCGTAAATCTAGCTTAGAACGGTTGACGCACTGTAAGCTTATGTTAAGGAAGTCATTTGTGAGCTACCGGTCAATATGTTGGAGAGTATGTAGAAAAGTTAGACTCAGCGTAAGAAACATTTGAGGTGTAACCGGGACCAACATTTACATGAAATCACCTGCAAGCATTGCATTATATAGATCGTTATATCGACTCAAATGAAGATTTCGTACATTTCTTTAAATGTTATGTGTTTTTTTTTCATCAAATCCGAAACCGAAAATATATATTTATGAACAAGTCAAGAATGCGACATACGTGAAGTGGATAAAAATACAAAAAATAAATATTGAATTTCTTGTGATAGCATTTTTCTAGAATAAGTTCTAGAAAAATTCAAAACTCTGTGATTTTTGTTTAAACTAATGCAGAATAATGTAACACTCTGTTGGCATTTCGACAGTTCTATTCCAAACCATGCTATGTCGACTTGTTTTTAAATTTTTTGCGTTTTTGAATTTAGATATTTTCAGCTTAAATTCTGTCAAATTTTGGTTGTGATTGGCTAGTCCAATCAATAGTTATAAACAACAAAGTTCTACCTCATATGGTTTTTTAGATATCGCCTGTAAACTTTAGGAGCTTTTCCTGCAAAACTCACTTTTTCGACTGAGCATGCTTTGGATTTGTCGATTTGACCTTTACAATGATTTAGCACGCGACATTTTTAATGTAACATATTTCCCTGTCGCGTTTGTTGATAAGATTAATTAAAGTAATTTGAACAAAAGTTTTGTATTTATTATACATAAATATATTGGTTTGACATATTTTTAATATAGTAGTACTTAAATAACTTTAACTCTTTAACTAAGCCCACTACTAAAGCATTTCCTTTATTCATTACTGCTTTTCCCACTGATAGTTTGCAGCCACAAGGCTCACATTTATATTTTTTTTCTATCGTCCAACTTTTCCTGACTTGTACGATATTATTCTCATTTTTCTTTCATCAGCTGGCAAATTCTTTTTGCTAAAATTCAATATGACCTGATTGTGTCTTTATTTATTGCTATATTTTTTGCATGCTTTAATATGAATTTAATATCGAATTTTTGTTGTCCTTCTTCCGTCTAAATATGCATCTTCAAACAATAAAAATATTTCTTTTGGATAAAAAACGCTTTTGCGATAGCAATTTGAATTAAAATTTTTAGACACTTGAATAACGATCGCAAACGATGATTAAATTACAAGAACGCGACATTAACCAAGTTAACCAAGCTTTGCTTGGCATTTTAGAATATTTTTTTTTAGCATAAAATTAGCGATATTTTAGAGATAACAGCTCCTATTACTTCGGAAACGGCAGAAGAGCTGAAATGGTACTTTTTGGAATAACGCCACAAAATATTAGTCACACCTATCTTTACTTCAATGAAATTTACAAACTTGTTTGTGTTCTTGTTATGAAATTCTAAACAAAGTTGCAAGATATTTTAACTAATTTTTACATGCATCAAATATTTCTAAGAAGTCTTATATAATAATTTTATAAACATTTTTCAAACAATTAAATTATTTTTGTGCAAGTTTTAGTCGAGTTTCTGTCCAAAGGTTCTTTGTGCTCGAAATACAAATTAGTTATTATAGCCTGAATTATATCGCAAAGACTATGCGAGATGAGGCATAGAAAAAGTGTACACTGAAAAGCATAACAATAGTTTAGTTTTATTGTAGGCTGGGGTTATTAAGTATTTCGATTCGAAAAGAAAGTCGTTCGAATTTGTATACTTTTTACAATAACACACCTGACAGCTAAACAATAAAATAACAATTTATTGCGATGATTAACTGTGTTTAATTAAATAAACAGTTTTTGGTAAATATTGTCTAAATGGAGAAATGAATCTGCTCTATTCATAGATTTTATTACGAACTTGTTATGTTATAAAGCTGTTTATTACTTTCTGTATGTTTTTGTAAATGAGTCTATGTTTAATAATACCAACATCTTTTGATTGTGTTCAGATTCACGCACTATGTTGTTTTTTTTTGTTTTTGTTTATTATTTTCGATTAAGTGGCACGACTAGTGTTAAAATTGTTTTTACGTGTTATCTTATTTTCTTCTTATTTTGACATTTATTTTTCTTATCAAAATAAATAAATAAATTATTATTTTTGTGTATGTATATGTTTTTCGTTTAGACGCAATTAATAGAAAAAAAAATATATGTATCTGCGCACATTATATTCCATAACACTTTACACTTTAGTTAAATGGCTATACGCAAAATATTTTAGTTTAAACGAAACTTAAGGCAAAACCAAAAAACAGGTCGTAATGTATTGAAAGGAAACTTACGTAAACCAATTACCGCGTTTCGTTTTAGCCGGCCTTTCAAATTCTATTGCACTTCTAGACATCTTTTGTTAAAACGAATACAAAAGAATTATTTTTCCTCTGCTCTTTTGTTCTGTAATATAACATACATACGTACGCTCAGTACATATGTAGCAGATTGTGTATTTAATTAAACTTATTTATAAATTTTTTATTTAGAAACACAATTTGTATGCTTAACATGAAAGTGGCGTTTTTTTAACACTTTTTTTTTAAAGAATTATTAAGTGATTAGAATTACTTGTGTATACATTGCGTCATTTAAATATTTTTCTTTATATGTATGTAATTTAATTATTATTGCTAATTTAATTTTTTTTAAACAAATCATTTAAAAACTTATAAATCACATGATTCGTTTGCTTTTGTTATTAAACAAAATTGCATTTTATTATGTATTTATTTAATTCTTTTCCGTATTTTGTTTGCTGCTGCTGCTGTTGTTATTATTTATTATTATTTAGTTTTGTGTAGGTTTTTATTGTTTGTTGTCGAAATACCATAATACATAAACACACAAATGAAATTTGGTATTTTTGAACTAGAGCTGCTTGCAGGCAAACCCGTGTCTGCCTCAATAATTCTATAATTGAGTTTATACTGTATTTTACTCTGACGTTTTTAGAAATGTTAACAACAATCACACTCTCACACACATTTTAAATGTCATAAATTATATAAATATTAAATAAATATTATTTCTTTTGTTTATGTTTTACTATATTTGTTTTAATTCATTTGAATTTGTTTGCTTAGTATTATATTCGCAGTCGCACGTCTTGCTTTTTATTTTACTCTCACGATCCACGATCACTTGGCAACTGTTTGTTTATAATTTTTAGTTGTATATACAACTGATATTTATTTTGCTATTTTTATTATTATTTTGTTTTATTATTATTTTCTACTATATTGTAGATTAAGTCTGTTGTTGTTTTGTATAATTCTCTTTAAAATATTGACGTTTCTGTGTGAACAGGGATGGGAAAACTAATAATTTTGTTCAAATATTAAGTAGATATTTTCTTTCATTATACACAATATTTCCTTTAAAAAACACACAAGTTTCTATAGAATATATTGTTTTCTATAAACAAAACTATTATTATTAAAATTATATCACCTAAAGGTCGTATCAACTTTTCCATGCCTGGCTGTTAGATATGAGAGAGTCATAGAGATAAAGAACAGATAAGTGTGTTAATGTAGCTGTTTTTAAAAGTTAGTTTAAGCGATTTTTTCTTTAATCTCTTAGTATAACAGAAATAAAAAATATTTTATTAAAAAATCAGACAAAAATAAAGATTGAACTTATTTCTTTAATCTAACTTGCTCAGATTTTTGGCAACTTTAACCTAGAAATTACAGGTAAAAGTTAAAATTCTCGAAAATTTATTATTTCAAGATTTTAATACAAAAGCTAAATGAATCCTTTAAACCAAATTCGCCTTTAAACTTTTGGATATTTTGATAAATTTCTAATTTTACCAACTTAATGAACTTTTCAAATATTGAAAATAAAATTAACTCTTTAGATTTATCGATACCAACTGCCAAGATTTATCGATACCAACAAATAAACTCTAAACAACGATTCTGTACAAGTTCTCCTTATGAGAATTTATGTACAGTAAGTTTGACACTGGTTGTTCAGAACTCATTTTTTATTGTGAATAAGGTCTCGAATTTGTTATCTACATGTCATTTTAAAAACTAGCTACGAAAGGTTTTACAATTACGGTTTCTTTTCAACGCACATAGTGTCGATGGAAAGGAGTTTGGAAGAAAACCAAATTATTATTTAAGTCCGCTTTCACACGTTTCAATTCCGACTTTTCAAGGCAAGTAGGTTTGGATGAGAAGGGAAAAGAGAATTAAAGGGGTAAATACTTGACGTTACTAGTCAATTTTCTTCTTTTATTCTTTTATTTTCTCTGTCTTATTCTAAAATTTAAAATTTTTAAAATTTTACCTTTGAGCTTTACAGTGAAAGGGTTATTTTTTCTCGGTTTTTATCAGATTCAAATAATATTCTGAAATGATTCTCTGATATATTTAATTCATTAACAGAGGGCTTTAAATTTTTTGAAAACAAAACATGCCGAACACTGTTTAATAAAACAATTTTAATCAAAATCTAATTGTTTTCATTGTATATGCCATTTCTAATTTTTCGGCGATGCCCACTTTTAAATAGGCGTGACTTTCTCAGACTTCTTTCCGTCACTCAAACTTTCGACTTCTACTCACGATCCATCCGAATATAGACTAACCTGTTTACTGTGTAATAAAGTTTTGTAAACACAAGTTTAAGCTGACTAAAATAACATTGGCATCATTTACAACAGGTATTTTAATTTTGCTCTTTTTTGCTTGTTCTTAAATTAAGTTTTTGTAAAAACAACAGGAGAATTAATTGAGTTTTCCTATAAATGACTCTTTCTCTCTGTCTCTGTGTTTATGAAATCTTTTCTATTTAACGAATGCCTGCCTCTCAATTGTATAAACAAACACTTTTGTTATACTTAATATTATTTAACCTTAAAAAGCTTTGATTTGTTAATTGATTACAATTGTAGAGATTACAATAAATACATATTAAACAAATCATTGTACAATTGTCAACAAAAACATAACATTGTAGAACAGGGTGTTGAAATATGTTTGTAAATTAAATGAGAATGGAAGGCTATTTAAAACAACAAACATTTTCTAAGAATTAAAATTTTAAATATGTAAAATATACTAATTTTTTTAAAAAGTTAGTTTTACTTTAATCAATACTTTTAATATTCCATTTTGTTCAATATGGATGGCTTGTAAATTGGCAAAAAGAAATAATGTTTTAAACAAGTTTGATTATTTTTTCATTTCTTTTCAAAACACAATAAGTTTCAGTTTTGTTGGTTATTATTTGTTGTATTATTGTTGCTGTAACCGTAATATTTTGATCTTAAAAGCAAATACTGCCAAAATAATCTTCTTCATACCAACCAGCCAACCAAACTGCACAAAACTGATGAAGTTTATAATACAAAAAATTCTTTGACTAAAAGTTTTGCGCAAAAAAAAAATCCCACAAAACTTTTTATGCCACCACACTATATTTTTTTTTTTTGCTTTTTGGCTAATGTTTTCTTTCCTCTGTTCTTATGGTTGTTGTAGTAAGTAGTATTGGCCTTTTTGCATCTTCTCGTTTTGGATGAGTTACATCCAACACAAACAAATAAAAAAAAAAAAAAAATCAACAAAATATTGTTAAAAATAAAGTTTAAACTAAAATTTTACCAAAGTACGAAAATGCTGTGACACACAGACAAAATAAAAATATTTTTTTTGCAGATTTTCTGTAAAATTGTAAACATCTCTATGCTTACTTAGATACATATGTATGTATGTAGATATAATAGAAACACTAGATGAAAACTAACATTTACCATAGTATAGATTTTGGTTTATTTGATGAGGCAACATACTGACGAGTACCAACAAAGAATTGTAAGAAATATTAGCGGTATTCACACCGAGCTTGTTAGTTTGTTAGTCGTTAATCGTTACTTTTTTACACGCATTTTGTTTTTGTATATTTAAAGCGCTAACGGATAAACATTTAACAAATTAACGACACGGCACCCTTGATAAAATAGTTGTTAGTTGGTAACTCACAATCAGCTGTTGCAGTTTCTAAATAAATATATTTAAAAAATCATTTGTGATACATTTCTAAAAAAATATTTGTACATTGAGAGTAAGTATGTTAAATAAATGGTTTTTTATTTTATTTTAATAAATCATAAACTGTTCTCGTAGTGGATAACCAAAAGAAAAAATGAGTAATTAAATGGTTTACAATTGTTTTTTTTACACTTCCTCGTGGCATGTTTTATTTTTTCCAGAATAATAAATTGTGTCAAAACAATAAATCAGCTGTTTTACTACGAAAGTTACCAGACTAACAAAATTTTAAAAAGGGGGTCGTTCACAGTTGGTAACTTTAACAAATTAACAAACTACCGACTAACAAACTAACAAGCTCGGTGTGAATACCGCTATTGTAAATTCGAATGTAATAAATAATTTCGCCCATCTTCCGCCCATTTATGCATGTTAAGAGATACACTCAAGAATTTATGTTAGTACACATAATTGCAAAGTTTGTATACAAAACTATTGAGTAACCTAAGCAAGTCATAGAATGGAAGGACCCTATCCATTCAACTACTACCGTCGTACACTCAGACTATCGTCTTATACTCAGAATACCGTCTTATACTTAGACTACCGTCTTATACTCAGACTACCCTCTTATACTCACACTACAGTATTATACTCAGACTACCGTCTTATACTCAGACTACCGTCTTCTACTCAGACTACCGTCTTCTACTCAGACTACCGTCTTCTACTCAGACTACCGTCTTCTACTCAGACTACCGTCTTAGACTCAGACTACCGTCTTATACTTAGACTACCGTCTTATACTCAGACTACCGTCTTATACTTAGACCATCGTATTCTACTCAGACTACCGTCTTATACTCAGAATACCGTCTTATACTCAGACTTCCGTCTTATACTCAGACTACCGTCTTATACTCAGACTACCGTCTTATACTCAGAATACCGTCTTATACTCAGACTACCGTCTTCTACTCAGACTACCGTCTTCTACTCAGACTACCGTCTTCTACTCAGACTACCGTCTTCTACTCAGACTACCGTCTTCTACTCAGACTACCGTCTTCTACTCAGACTACCGTCTTCTACTCAGACTACCGTCTTAGACTCAGACTACCGTCTTATACTTAGACTACCGTCTTATACTCAGACTACCGTCTTATACTTAGACCATCGTATTCTACTCAGACTACCGTCTTATACTCAGAATACCGTCTTATACTCAGACTTCCGTCTTATACTCAGAATACCGTCTTATACTCATACCACCGTCTTATACTCAGAATACCGTCTTATACTCAGACTGCCGTCTTATACTCAGACTACCGTCTTATACTCAGAATACCGTCTTATACTCAGACTGCCGTCTTATACTCAGACTACCATCTTATACTCAGACTACCGTCTTATACTCAGAATACCGTCTTATATTCAGACTGCCGTCTTATACTCAGACTACCGTCTTATACTCAGACTACCGTCTTATACTCAGAATACCGTCTTATACTCAGACTTCCGTCTTATACTTATTCCACCGTCTTATACTCAGAATACCGTCTTATACTCAGACTGTCGTGTTATACTCAGACTACCGTCTTATACTCAGAATACCGTCTTATACTCAGACTGCCGTCTTATACTCAGACTACCGTCTTATACTCAGACTACCGTCTTATACTCAGAATACCGTTTTATATTCAGACCACCGTTTGATACTACCGTCTTATCATTATATAGCTTTATACTTTTTAACTGCTCTTCGATATTTTTTTGTTGTTGCCTGAGTTTTGTTTCTCTTTTAGAAGAAAAAAAAAATGCAATATGTTTTAAAAATAATAAATAGTTTTACATACATACATATAAATTTCTTGGAAAAAATATAAAATATTTTTTAAATAACTTTTATTGATGCAATTGACATATTTTATTTCATAACTTTTTAGCAAATTTTTTTGTTGAATTTTTTGACCATAATTAGTTTGCATTTGATTTCGATTGATCTTTGAATATTTTGTAATGTTTCTTGTTGGCATTTTTAAAATGTAATTAAAATAAGAGAAACTTTATGTAATACAGGATAGATAAACTGTGTATATAGGTATGTATCTAGCAGAAAAAATGTATATAAAAAGTATATTTTGTTTACCTAAATAAAAGTTAATTTAATAATTATTAAAAAAAAATTGTTTATACAATTTATGAGTACTTCAGCTCATACTCTTAAAATTATACTTTTATTTTTAGCAAGTTCTTCATATACAATGTTTCTTTTTTCATTTCATTATTTTCAAGTATGAAATTCATATACATATTATTTTTGTTCTTTTGTTTTGTTTTAAAAATATACTTTTATCTATTTATTTTTATTTTTCAAGAATTTAATTAAGTTTTTATTATGTTTGCATTTTATTTTTCAAGCTGTTATTAGTTTTTGTTTGTTAGATACTCGTGCTTCTACTCTAGTTCAGTTTTGTTCTATTAAAAGGAACAGAATATTAACAAAAAAAAAAAAAAAACAGAAAAACCAAAAGGGGAATTTTATATAAAAACGGTCATCATCTAAGAATCCTTAAAAAAGTAAAAAAAGTTTTTCGCTTAATTTTTTTATACCAACAATGTGTGTATACCGTCTATTCTTTAACTATTTAAATAAAAAAATTGTGCAAATTGCCATTTACACTTTTGTTTTGCCGAGATCTTGTTACAAAATTTAGTTTTGTTTGCTTTGTACTTAATCCTTTGGGGCGTATTTATTATTGTATAATGGCTAAAATACCAATTTAAACACACATAAAAAACAAAAAAATAAAAAACACGGATAAAAGAGTTACGAATAAATTTTATTTTAATGCAATTAAGTGTGCAGGAAGGATGTTGAGTTATATGAAATTCATTTAGAGCTTATTATCTCATATTCTTAGCAAAAACTTTTAGACCTTATTTCATTTTTAAGTTGACTGCTTGTTGTGCCAACAACCAGCCACTTAAGAGAAAAAGTACTCTATTTGTAAAGGACTTTTGAATAATTTGCTTCTCGTTTTATAATTATTTCAAATTTCTCTTAGTTTTTTAGGTTCTTTAATCATTGACATTTAGTTTGAAATTTAAGTGTGGTATTAATATTAACATATTATTTGAAATTTGATAAATTTTTAAGAATTTAAAGAGTTTTAGTGGATTTGTTGTGTAATTTAGGACAAATTTTAATTTTATATGTAAATACAATTTAAAAACTTTATTGTAACGATTGTGTAATTTGCATTACAAGGCGACAAGTGTTCCATCAAAAGTTGTCCGGTACGGCAGTGTTAATCAAGCATGTTCCCCGATTGACATGACATACGAAGCCAATAACGAACGCAATTCAAATGAATTGTGGAACTTTTTATCAATAGCATTTCATATATTAACGAAGAGAAAAGTTCATTATTACCTAGTGAAATGACACGTGTGATACATGTTAGGTACATGCAACGGTTCATGAATATGTAGTTTGGAATGAATTTTAAAAAATTTCTATTGAAAAATATTGAGCAGAAATACACAACCACGACTCATCTCTCATTTGAGTCGTCATAACATAGTACAGTGGAGCAGAATCCAAAAATTTTTGAAATAAATCGGTCATTTATAATTGACTAAAACGATTAACATAAAATTTCGTATATTCCTGGCAGAGAAGTACTGGAAATTATGTTTTGATGACGGACTCCATAGACCGTTTAGCTGTGTTGTTGTGAGGCCTCAAACTAGTGCCCAAATTAATGCATTAGTGACAACAGTTTAATGCATCTAGTCAAGAGTCAAGGCTTAAGTTACGGTCACACTTGGCACATAAAGCATGATTTTTTAGCTATTATCTTTTTGACAACATTGGTTTAAACAGCTGACACACGTTTCGTGTTTTGTTTCACTGTCCAACACCTTCAGTTTGGTCTATAATTTAACCATAAATCGTCTTACAAACGAACAACGCTTACAAATTATTGACTTTTATTATCAAAATGCGTGCTCTGTTAAGAAAGTTCATTGTGCTCTTTTTTACCAAAAAATAATGTTCAGCGACGAAGCTCATTTTTGGATCAATGTCGATTTTGGAGTGAATTACAGAATATCAGAAAAAGTCTCAGTTTGGTGCGGTTTATGCGCTGGTGGCATCATTGGACCGTACATCTTCAAAGATGATGCGAATCGTAACGTAACTAAGAATGGTGAGCGCTACCGTGAGATGATATCCAACTTCTTTTTGCCCAAAATGCAAGACGGTGCCACATGCCACTCAGCACGCGCAACAATGGACTTATTGAGAGGCGAGTTCGGTGAACATTTTATTTCTCGTTCTGGACCGGTCAATTGACCGCCTAGATCGTGCGATTTAACGCCTTTAGACTATTTTTTTGGGGCTATGTTAAAGCTCATGTCTATACAGACAAGCCCGCTTCAATTGACGCATTGGAAGACAACATTGAAGCATTTATTCGTGAGATACCGGCCGAAATGTTGGAAAGAGTATGCCAAAATTGGACTAAGCGAATGTACCATTTGAGGCGCAGTCAAGGTCAACATTTGCATGAAATAATCTTCAAACATTAAATTATATGGACCGTAATATCGATTCAAATAAAGATTTCATGCATTTTTCTGAATTTTATGTGTTTTTTTGAAAACTTTCCAATAGCTTTTAAAAAATCACCCTTTATTTGCCAAATAAAACGTAACCACTAAATAAAATACATTTGAATTCGTTTATTTATTAAAAAAAAGGCTCCGTTGATTTAAAACAAGACGCAATAAATACATATTTGTAAAACTCTTGTGTCCAAACACGGTTTGGACACTAATAATTTAATTATTTAATATGAATTAGTATTGCCAATATAATTGAAGTGTTTAATTACACGTCAAAAAAATATCTCTTTGCTATAACAAAAAAGGTTTTTAATTTTTTTTTACTTCACTTGTTTTTTTATCATCAACCACAGCGGTGAGCATAACTCTTAATAAAAAATATTACATTGAATTCCCACCAAACAATTCATTGTTGTTTTCTTTTTAAAAATTATATCTCTGTGGAGCAATTGTTCTTCTCCACAACCCAAACCAGCCGTCAGCTTCTTAACCCTGGTCCTAAGGTCTACATCTACACTGACGACTACTGACATAGACGAATCCAAGTCAGTTTTTAGCAAACGTCAAACAAATTTGTGCTAAAACAAGTGGTTACTCTTTATCGAGTAAATATTTGCCAAGTGTGAACGTACCTTCAATTTATATTTTTTTGCTTGCAATATTAAATTTATTTTTAATTTAATTTACAAGATTTCGTGCCTTTATTAATATTAAATATATCTTATTAAATTTAAATAATAATTCTTATTCTTATTTTACATTGTTAATAGCTTTCGCTTTTTCCAGCTTGTCTTTATTGTAACAAATTTTTCTTGTTTTTAATATTTTCCACTTTCTACTTATTTTAGTTTCTCTTATTATGATTTAATTGAATCATTTGTTGTAAAAGAAACGTTTCCTACAATACTAATTAATAAAACTTTTATCGTCTATTAAAATAACAAATCCTTTCATAAACAAACAAAACTTTACTTCTTTCAATATTGTGTCTAGCTCTCACTTTTTTCTCCCGTCTAAACAAGCGAGTTTAGAAGAGCCTGCCTCCTCTTAGATTATCTGGGTTATTAAAAACATTTCTAATTATTTAACTTATTATGAAGGATTGCTGATTGCATTTTATGGTTTGTCGAAAGTAATTAAAATATTAAAAACACCAGTAAAATATTGTGTTATTGTTGGTTTTGTTGAAAAAAGACAACCACAAAAAGCTCAGCTTTTTCACTTTAACACCCACCCCCCTCCTTTCCTCCTGCCGCAAAACCATTTTAAATGCAAAAACTTTTGTAAATAAAATTCATTATATCAAACTTTTCTAACAAAAAAATATTAATTCATTAAATGAAAATTTCCTTTTGAATAAAACAAAACACCAATTTGTTTTAAATTAACAAAAACAAATCGCTGAAAAAAAAACTGCCATAAATTTAAAACATTCATAAATTGTACATTAATAAAAGCCGTCATACAATTTTTGCAAAATTACCAAACCAAAATTTGGAAAAAAGATGAAGATAATACTGAAAACATTAAAAACAACTACAACAACAACCATTTATTTAAAAGGCTACTTAACATAGCGGCGGAAATTTGATTAGGGGCAGTTTGTACAAATAATCGTAGACAATATTAGTTTCGGCAAAGGGAGAATATGGATTAAAATAATGCTTTTTCTTACACGATTGTAAGCTGACCTGTTATTGCTTGAGATTTATGATTCTTATTTGATAATTTTTAGAAATTTTTAGAAACACATTGTAAACGTGTGTAAATTTCCTTTTAATTAGAAATATGATTAATTTCCGAAATCTATTTCTCAATAATGGTGAATTAAATAGATGATATTTGGAAGTAGATCTTGTAGATATAGTAAATATCATTGTAATAGATGATCATTGGAAGATCTACAAGATCTACTTGTAAATATCATCTATTTAACAGCAGATGTACAAGTAGATCTTTTAAATATCATCTATTGATCTATATATCATCTATAATTTACAAGTAGATCTTGTAAATACATATCATATATTGCAATTGGCGGGACAGAAAAGGCATTCCAATGTGCCAATTGTCTTAAAATATTACTTTACAATGGCATTCTTTGAATTATTAAATTAATGAACTCAAGCCAAACAAAATGTTTTCTAATAATAAATATAAAAAATTCAACAAATTTTCATCAAAAGAAAACAGAAACCTCTAAAAATTTATTTTTAAAAACTTAGCTATGAAAAAAAGCTATTATGTTCATTCCCTGGTGACTATGATTGGTGATCGCTGATATATGCAATCAAGTTTATAATTCATACTGTAATCTTTACAATAATCATTGCTATATATATATTCCAGATCCATATATATGTATATAGTGGAAATGATTTAGCGATATTCACCTGTTCGTGTGATGATTGAAATAGGTTTTTCGAAGTCCTCATAAAGGGTGTCCCAACTAGAACACAATTTTTAAATTTTAAATAAAACACATATTTAAATTTTTTTTTTTGTAATTTATTTTTTATTATTGAATCTTTCTTTTCGAAATTTACAATATGTATTCAAATCTTAATTCTACTTGTTGTTTATTAGTTGTTACTAATGTAACCACTAACTGTTGTATTAAAATTTTAAATTAAAAAAAAAAAAATGTGAAACTTTATCATGTCCTAAAGTAGACAGAATGAAGTTATGTACGGAACAAGATATCGTGCAGATGGCCGCCGCGGCTTTGCTGGCGCACACGCGATCTTTTAATGAAATTTTCAATGACCTTTTTGCACAAATACTGCGGTATTTCATTATTGCAGCGTCCAATTTCCTCTTCTAAGGCTTGAGTCGACTTCAAAAAACCCCAAAGAAAAAAATCTAAAGGTGTTAAATCGCATGATCTAGGCGGCCTCCAATTCTGGTCCCCAAAACGCGAAATAACACGACCGGGAAATAACTGATGCAGCAATTGAATTGTTTCTCTGGCTGTATGACATGTGGCGCCGTCTTGTTGAAACCACATGCCCTCCACATTCGTTTCTTCAATTCTAGGCAAGAAAAAACTGGTTATCATTTCACGATACTGAACACCATTGACTTTTTGCGCTTGACCTGCCTCATTTTCATAAAATGATTCTTCCAGCCCAAAAACCACACCACACGTTGAGGGTGCATTTGCTTCTCGTGAATCACTCGAGGATTTTCCTCACCCCAAATGCGACAATTCTGCCTATTGACGAAGCCAACAAGATGGAAATGATGATTTTATCGGCAAAATCAGCATTTTCATGTTATCTCTCCAATACCCAATTAACAAACTCCCTTCGCTGTCCATGGTCAGCTGGCTTCAGTTCCTGAGTCAATTGAACTTTGTATGCATGAAGATGCAAATCTTTCGTCAAAATTCGCTGCATAGTGGATTTGGAGACACCAATTTGCTGAGCTCGGTGTCGAATTGAGGTAGATGGAGTTTGAGCGACATCATCACGTACAGCTGCGACATTTTCGGTCGATCGACGTGGTCTTTACATCATTAACAGACCCAGTTTCGGCAAATTTATCCATTAATCTCTTTACAGTTGACTCTTGTGGAGCATAATTGTCACCCAAAATTGATCGCAATTTGCGAACTGTAGCCGCAAAACTTTCACCATTTTAGTAAAACAATTTCACAATGAGAATGCGTTGTTCATTCGTGTAGCGCTCCATTTTTACTAACCTCGTACCTTCTACTAGCAAACAATAACAATTGTTCAAATGTCAAACAATGACACTTCGAATGGCGCCAAATTTAAAAATTGCGTTCTAGTTGGGACACCCTTTATAAACTAAAGGCTCACACGTCAGATCAATATAACTGATATTGTCATGAGAATTTTGATATTGAAAATCATCAAGCGGGCTAATAAATGTCTCAATTATAAATAGAAAAACCCACTACTATCTCAAATTTTCAATTTTCAGAGAAACTGAATTAAAAGCAGTGGCCGGTAGAGGGAGAATATGTATGTATGTAGCCCTTTCTTTCGCTATTGTAATCTGACGTGCTAATTGATTGTGATTTTTTATTAAAATATGATAATTTTATCTACTTGGTTGACATTCATATTATTTACCAATTATATGCGGCCCCTGGTGATTATAAGTGCTGATCACTGATACAACATTTCAAATACCTTCAATTGTATTAAAAATGGACCTTTACCAACTGCTTTTAAGCAAATACAATTGAGTATTTTTATATATCACGTCCATAATTCTTATATATATTATTTTTTTTTTTTACATTTCATTTTCATTCATTACTAATGGTTATAATTAGTACGAAATTTATTTGTTTGTTTGTTTATTTTAAACGAATATAAAAGTACGTACATACATAGAATTTATTTAGAAGAACACCACTTACCTCCATAAAAAGAATGCCATTACAATGAGCACTATGCCGAAGCAGCTGAAAATGATGCCAACCAAAACCGCTAAATTATAATCATTATGAGATTGGCGCAAAAGAGGTTGTATCTTTTCACAGTTGGGTTGTAAACCAATCTAAATGTAATAAAAAACAGAAGAAAAAAAAACCATTACAAAACAGCATAGAACAGTATATGTACAAGTATAAGAATGAATCATAAAATTTGTAAATAAGTTTTAACAAAATTAAGTTATTAAAACAAAAGAAAAACCGTTTAAACTTCTTAACCCCTGTCTGTACTTTGCTGATGGTTTTACGAGTCAACCTACTTTTTCTGCTATATAAAATAAATATGCCAAAATACTCTCCATTTTAATGTGAATCGAGCTCGACCTTTAAGACCTTTAACGACAACATTAAATTTCTGCAGTTGAATCGTTAAATAAAAGCTTCACAACGTTTTGTTTCTTTTATATTTTTGTTGTTCTCTGGACAACAAAAAAAAATATTTAAATTTTTCATAAACATTTCATTCTTTGTTTTTACTTGTTTGGTGTTGTGTCTCTTATTTTATTATAATAACTTTGAACATAAAAAAGGTATTTATTTCACTTTCTTTTTTATTCTCCGCAACTTTTTACTTAAGCAGAAAGCCTCAGGCAGAGCATTCAATGTAAAAGAACAGGGACCACCATAAATCTTTATTTTGAAAACAAATTTTAATAGCTCCTATTTTTATTTATAGTTTTATAAATTTTTTTTTTATTTCTTTGTTCATTCATTCGTTTGTTTGGTTTGCTTCTTTTTTCTTCATTTTGTTAAAGGAAATTGCAAATTTGTATCTTAAACTTGTACGGAAACTAAAAATTGCGAAACGTAGCACTCGTATATAACTTAAGCTACAGCTGGTGATATTATAGAACGGGGTTTTCAACTAGAACTTTGTGTTCCATCGGAATATATTGGAATAGAATGACATTTTTGAAATTTTAAAATATTTGTTTACATATCAGTAGTAAAAGCTTTGAGAATTGTAAGAATGAGTTAAATTTTGAACGAAAATTGCATTAAAATATTAAAAGTAGCCTATACGAAAACACGAAAAATTGCCATATTTTGAACTCCAAGGGAAATTTTTGCTTGCTGAAGGGTTTATTGGACGTAATATTAATATTACCTATAAAAAAATTATTTGTTTAATAACATTTTAATGGTTAGGTATATATATATATACATATAACATATACAGCTATGGACAGAGAAATAGCGCACCAATGTTCTATAGCGTGCCAAACGCAATTTGAAAATGGAATGATAATAACATGGAATTCTATGCTATTCTTTTGCTCCACTCTGCACGTTCTATATATTGTCATATTTTGTTTTTTAATTGGACAATGAAATAGCGCACAGTTATTTCGATTTCAAACAAAAATAGTTTTTAACAAATATATTGTTTGTCATTAACTTTGTCAATCCAAATAGGACTGCACTGCTCACTTAAGAAAAAAGTTTATTTGAAAAATTGGAACAAGTCGGTTTTAGTGACTTTGCTCAAAAAAAAAAAGAAAAGAAAAATTTCATCAAATAGGGCTTTTAGAGGAGATGACAGTTGGCGGTCACGCCTATTTTCGAGGGGGCGGGCCTTAAAGTTGAAAATATATAGGCCTATATTTCCGGAACTACTGGGTTTCTGATAATTTGTAATTCATTAAATTAAAGGTATTAAAACTACCTTTCTATCATGATTATAAAATATGGACCGACTAGAATATTTTTTGATCCGATTTTTTTTTAATATCTAAAAAAATTTAAAAAAGTCTATATAAGTGTTATTTTAGTTTATTAATATAAATAGCCAAGACATTAAGCTCTAATTTAAGGTATCATATGTGTCTGTAGGTACATACTATAATCATAGAATTATAAGATCTGAAAAATTCAAAAAACACATTTTTTCAAAATTTTGTATGCAGGAAAAAGATTTTTTCTTCTATGGGTTACAGAATACCGGCTTCGCATTGTACAAATTCCCTATATTGCCGGCCTACGGCCGGGCGGAACGATTTTCTCCTCTATGGTATACAGAACACCGGCTTCGCATAGTACAGATTGTATTTTTTATGGTGATATGTCATAATCTTTCTTTAATATTTTCGGATTTATATTACCTACATGGTCATGTTATACCTTAAATTAAAGCCTAATTTCTTGACTTGAAAATGTTGTAATTTATCTACTTACTCATATAGACTTTTTTAGATTTTTTAAAAAAATTTCGGATCAAAAAATAATTTTGCGAAATTTATCAATAGGTGGTCCATATAAATAGGTCATGTTATATATCGTTAGAAAGGTCTTTCAAATACCTATCATTTGCTATATATATCGTCTAATAAAAAAATTGTAGTTTTCGAGATATAGCTCAATATATTACAAACTTTGGAGCCCCGCCCACTCTAAAATAGGCGTGACCGCCCCAATTTTATTTTTTTATTTTAATTAGAATTTAAAATTCTATTAGTGATAAAATTTTGATAGTGACTTGAAAAAAGTCACTAAAACCGACTTAAGCCGAAAATTTTACCAAAAGGGTACAAAACAAACAAAAATAGATAAAATAATTGGATGTTCTCGAAAGATGGCTTATGATGTCATTAAATGTGTTAAAGCAGATGCAAATTCGCTTAAAGTAAAGAAAGAAATTCGAAGAAACCACCGCGAAATACAACAGTTCATGAGGATAAGGCAATAGTTAAAAAAAGTAAGCTAGATCCTTTCAAGTCATCGAAAACAATAGTGACTGAAATAAATGAGGAATTTGGGTTAAATGTTTCCAGTAGAATATAAAGGCACGAATATCTTTTGCAAAACTACGCCGGAACAAGAAAAAGGGTGCTCTTCACAGATGAAACCAAAATTAATCTGATTGATTCTGACGGAAAAAGAGAAAAAAAAAAACAAGAATTTAATCCCCGTTACACCACTAAGACAATAAAGTGCGCTATTCCTCTGTCCATAGCTGTATATAATATGGAAACAGTTTTCAGTGTATACAGTAGGGTATCCGTTCGAATAATCGAACAAGTTTTTACGAATAATTATTCGAAGAATTTTAAAATGACCATTTTCGAATAACGAATAATTCGATTAATTTTATAAAGAATAGTCGAATAAAACGAATAAATAGAATTATTATTTTTATTTTGAACTGTTAATTTTAAATCTTTGATATTTCTTTATTTAGGCTCGAGTTCATTAAATTTAATTTACATTAAATTATTTTTACTGAAGGTAGGAATTGTTACATGAAAATTATTATTAAAAATTTTATTGATAATTTTTCTTGGCTTAGGATTCGAACCTGGGTTGTTGGTTGAATTTACATATGTTTCGAGAAACACCACTTTCTCTCATCAGAATTCTTTACGTTCTGACCTTAATAATAATAATTAATAATAATTTTCATGTAACAATTCCTACCTTCAGTAAAAATAATTTAATGTAAATTAAATTTAATGAACTCGAGCCTAAATAAAGAAATATCAAAGATTTACGAATAAATATTCATAATTTTATAATTAAAAAGTCATAATTTAACAATATTTTAATTTCATTTAGAAAGATTCGTTTTGATTGTGACATTTTAGTATTTCAGGAGTCTAAATTATAAAAAGAATTAAATAAAGTTTTCCAATCAATATACTTATGTAGATGAGTATCTATATTAGCTAATAAAATAAATCTGATATTTATTTAGTAAAAATTATACTGAACGACTTTGAAATGTATTTCGAAACAGCTATTGAATAAATTGAATTGAATTGAATTGAATATTTTAGAGTTGAAATTTTGGCCCCTTATTAATACTTCAAAAGCTTCAAAGAAAGTGACATTGTAATTAGATGAATCAAATGTCAAATAAAGGAGACGAGGATATTACTAAAGGTACGGTCACACTTGGCCAATATTTGCCGAAAAAGACGTAACCACTAATTAAAATATTTTTGAATTCGTTTATTTTTAAAAGAATCCGTTTATTTAGGACAAGACACAAAAAATATTTGGTCTTATTTTATTTGATGCTGTCTGCTCTTGCAAAACTCTTGTAAGAGTAAACCACGTCAAACAAATTTGTGCTAAAACAGGTGGTTACGCTTTTTTGCGTAAATATTTGAAAATATTTGAAATACCTATAATATACAAGAAAGCATAATAAATAATATAAATGGAATCATAATGGAGAGCTTTGGTTTTAATTGAACTGGTGACATCATTACAACCTAACATAAGGTGGGGGTGAATGATATGCTGAATATGTGGGAAAATTGATATTTAAAATGACATTGATGATGATAACGTTGAAATAGCCAAATAACATAATTATAATGCGCCTTTCTTTACTTGCAGATAAGCAATTTTCATTGGAATTTTTATTAAACAAATATTCGAAAAATATATTTGTCTATTATAAATTTCCAACAAGCCGACATTTAGTCGACTCATACTACCAGTGTTCGTTCATACATGCAATATATTTACGACAGCAACTAATGCACGTACATTTTCACTTGAATTAATATGAATGTATGCCGGGGAAACAGAAAAGAAAACCATGGGATAGAGATGAAAAATAATATCTCTAACATTTAAACATATCAAAAGCATACATTTATATACAACTGAATGTATGACTACATGCATATTTACTACGAATAAATACAAAGTCTACATCATTTTTAAAACTTCTTTCAGGTTGTCGCTGTTTTTTTTTTTTATATTTCTTTTTGTCTTTGTTTTACTGGCAAAACTATTTTCGGAATGTTTGCTAAAGAAGAAAATTGATGATGAAAATTTGTAAAAAAAAAAGAAGTGAAAACTAAAAAAAGTGACAAGTGAAGTAAATATATGAATGCATGGGAGGGACAGTAAGTGAAGTAACAATGTAGACAACATGTAAATTTAAACAAATTTACTACTACCAGCGTTGAATTTAACGTGAACAGAGACAAGTGGCGATTGTCTCCACGCTAGATTACCTGGGATTTGTAAAGTAATCAATTAACTACTGCTTGCAATACAGTGCCACTTATTAACCGATTTTATAGAAATTCCTAACAAGAGAAATTAAAATTATTCGATATATAGTTTGGTACGAATTTGTCGACATAATTTTCTTACACATTGTTAGAGAATCTGTATGTAATTGTGCAGGATGCTATTTAGACAAGAGGGAATGAAAATTTTTCCTTTTTTTTTGGTTTAAATGTCAAAACTATGCAAACAAAATGAATTTCGCTATAGGAGCTTTAAATAAATGCAGATTTTTAAAAGTATATAATATGTATGAAATTCATATGCAAGAATTAGACTTAATAAATTTAAACATATAAATAAATGATTTATCAAAAACATTAAATTCTTATCATAGTTTAAAGAATTAATTTCGTAAATTCGTAATTTAAAAATATGTAATTTATTTAATGAGCCATAATTTATTTAATGAAAGTCGTATGCGTTGGGAAAAGCTAATGAAGAGCTCATATCAAAAAATCTAAAAACTGCTGTAAAGGTTCGGATAATGGTGCAGCTTGATTAGTTGGTCAATTTACAATCAACTTTTCCAGTATTCAAGGAAAAATACATACGGCTTTCCACCAGAATCAAATATTGTGGATTTATTGTCCCAAAAGATAGATAATTTTTTTTTTCAATATGTTGGGTTTTGAGGGAAGAGTTGATATCAAAAAATCTAAAACCTACTGTAATGCATGCTGAAGGTTCGGTCATGGATTGGGGTATTTTTTACCAGCTCGAAGTGGCTTATACACTTCATTCAAGGAATAATGGTGTAGCTTGATGTACTAGAACAATCAAATTTTCCAGTATTCAAGAAAAAAAAAAAAAAAAAACTGGCGGGTTACTCTCTATTGCGATGCGAAAGAAAAATTAAACATAATCTAACAATTGGTGCCCTTTATTGCGTTTTCGCATTTTCTCTTCGTTCGTTTAGCGCAAATCTCTTGCAATAACACAATATCAAACGCAAAAGGAACGCATCATGTAAGCAAGCAAAAACGCGAACTGCACAAAAAATTTGTTTAAAATGTTTTGATTTACAAGTTTTGACATTTAATTTTGTTATTCTTTGCTATTGTTTACTTTGTGGTGCCAGTGTTGCTACTTTTTCAAATTATTTTGTAAAAGCGTTTGCGTGAACGATACAGAGTACCAATTTGTATTCTTATCGCATTTATCTTTCGTTGTTAGGAACTCCCCTGGTTCTTAACAACAACTACCTATTCCAGCAGGACAATGATCTTGCCATAATAAGGCTTATGCTTGGTTTTCACTATGTCAGTTTTGTTGTCAAATTGTTGGCAATTGTATGAAAACGGGTTGTCATATGGCGTCATCTATGTATGTAATGATGATTGCAAACATAGATGACGTCATGACAACCCGTTTTCATACAATTGCCAACAATTTGGACAATTTGACAACAAAAATGACATAGTGAAAACATAGTGAAAACGCGGCCTTATAATCTAAGATCATGATTGTTGTATAATGGTGCGCATGTTTTAAAGAGTCCCTACGTTAATCCCATCCTATTCTGAAGGTATCACGATGTTAACACAAAAAAAAAAACACATTTCGTGAAAATCAAAACTAAAATAAATTCTGGCAGATGAATGGAAAAAATTGGACCCCCATTTGCTCGTAAAGTTGTGGAATGCAAGCCTACAGCAAGTTAGAGATGGTTAATAAAGCAAAGGTCTTCTTATGAAATACTACTGTTAATTTTGATCCAAATTTATAGCATGTAATTTCATTTCCTTTAATTACATGCTATTGCAAATAAAGTATTTGTTTTGCTATATATCCCACGAATAAAATTTAAATAAATATAAACAAATCTTTCATACTACCTTTAATACAATATGAGTTAGTCTGAAATTTCTTCTTAATAAATAGTTAATTATTGATTAACTCTACTCACCTTTTTGCCTTCCGAAAATTTACCCAATATAATTTTCTTGGGATTTATAATGCTAAATGTAGCAGCCGCCACTTTAACTTCGTACAATTGATACATGGTTAAATTTTGTATAATCATCTGTAAAAGAAACAAACAAACATACAATTTAAACAATTATAAACAAGTATAAATATTAAAACAATTTTATAAAAAATATGTATGTATGTATGTATATTTTTGCTACTTTTTACAAATGTTTATTTATATTTGTTACAGTTTTGTTTTATAAAACATTTAAAAAGTTCTTGTATTTTATCTATTTGTCGCCATGTTTTTTTTTTTTTTTTTTTGTTAAATTTTTTACCGACAAAATTTTCTGACAATTTGTATAAATTTAATAGTTTTGAATATGTGCTAACGATCAGTTTTTCCTTTATTTTAGTTTGTTATTTTTTTTTGCCGAGTATATATCAAAATGATAAACTTTTGCAGGGCTTTTAAAAATTGCTGTTGGTTGTTGTGTTGTTTTATAACCATTTATTATTTCTGCGAATGTTGTTTGTATTTGTGTTTGTATTTCTGGTCTATAAATGTTTTTCTATAACTGGTAGATTTTTTTCGTATGAATAAATTACAAAATATAAAGGGAATCGCAAATAGTTGGTGCATTCGTGTAAAATTCATTTACATGTAACGAGAAAAAACTACGGCCGGTAACTTCCCTTAGAACTTTTTTATTAACTGACATTTTTAACCTTAAGTTTAATTTAGCTGAAACTAAGTTTAAAGCCTCAGTTAGCCGACTGTAACGGAATGTAGTGTAATGACGTAAAAATGTAAGGAAATTCTATTTCTTACAGATTCATACCTTACGGTGTTGGGTTTCTTTACATCTCCATAACCATTTGCATTACTTTACACATAACTATATCCATCAGCTGTTTCTTACTGTTGCAGTTACATTCCATTACAGTCGGCTAACTGAGGCTTAAGAATGGTTATATTCTCATTAATTAAATTTTAGTTTTCTTAGTTTAAACTTATATTAAATTAATATTTGAAAAGTTTGAGTTAGTTTTACATTCTGCTTAAAATTATAAACATTTTGTTTCTTAACCGTAAATGCATCGTACCCAACTTTCTCTACGAGAACACACAGCCGGGACACTTTTTCTAATGTTTAAATGATTCAATTTCTTAATTTTTTCTAAATGCGTATATTAATATTTTACAAATGTTTTAGTTTTTGTTTCATACAACTATTCTATTTATTATTATTATTACAGCACTGTAAAGTTGCAAGTGGATACACTTGTACCCGGGGGTGTGATCTAGGGTTAAACCAGCTTTAACTAAAGTTAGAATTTACTTAAACTCAAGTTTAAACTAGCTTAAATCAAGTTTCAGTTTTTATTTGTCATGCTTAAACATTTTTAACTAATTAGTAGTATAATTGTATTAGTTTAAACTCTATTTAAGCTTACAAAAGGGTTTTTTTTAGACATTTTAATAAATAAACTGTCGAAAGTTTTTTATTAGTTTTTAATTTAGATTTAAATTGTACACAGTTTTGTACTTAAATTAGTTTTAACACAAATTTAAGCTAGTCTAAATCAGTTTAGAACGTAAAACCATACTATCATTATGAAAATATCAGATTAATGAAATAAGCAAATTCTTAGTTTAAACTAAGTTTAAACTAACAATTAATTGCGTTAGATCATTTTGTTAGAGCAACTGGAACATTTTGAATTATTTTTTTTTCATTTAGATTTAAATTATACACATATTTGTAGTTAAACTAGCTTTAACTAGAGTTTAAACTTTCTTTAAACTAGATTAAACAACGTTTAAGATATAAAGAATACTTATTAGGAGTGTTGTTGAATTGTCATATTATAAACTACGTTCAGATTTGAATTATACATATTTGCTAACTAAAACTAGCCTTAATAAAAGTTTAAACTAGCTAAAACAAAGTTAAACAGATAAAAACTGATTACGTAGTTTGTCATCATTTATTATTTTAAATTGTTTGGTGGCATTTTGTTTAGTTAAATGTTTACACATATGCTTATGTTAAACAGGTTTATTTAAACTAGCTGTAACAAAAATTTAAACTATTGAAAACAAAGTTCAAGAGTAAATATTTAAGCAGTTTGACAACTTAGTAGTAATTTTTGAAATTAAAGCAAACTTTTCTTGGTTTAAACTAAGTTTAAACTTTGAAACAGCTGTGGAAAACATTTATTAGATTTTTTTTCTTGTTCATTGTCATTTAGTTACTTAAACTAACTTAACCTTAAGATTAACCTAAATTTAAAGTAAATAAAACTTACAAAATATTATTTGAAATTTAAAAAATTTCAAAATTGTTTTAAACTCTTCTTCTATTTAGCCGAATAAGTATTTTTAATGGCATTAATTGGAAACCGTGCATTTTAAAATTTTCCTAACGTGTTTTATATTGTGATAGATTCATAAATATCAAAAAAAAAATGGTGTATTTCCAAAGCGTTCACATGCAAGAGTATTGAGTGTTGTCTAAGTTTGTGTGTATATATGTGAAAGTATGTAAATTTTATTTGAAATTCTAACAAAAAACCAAACTTTCTGCAGAATTCGTTGTTATTCCAACTAACTATTCGTATGCACACCTTGTGTTTATAATCAAAATTTACCCAAACAAAATGGAAAAATCAACCAAAATTCTCGTAAAAAAGTTGCTCCGTATTTTTTTTTTGTTGTTTTCCAATGTTTTCCTCTAGTACTAAATAAAAATTGACATTTGAAATTTATATTTTTTTCGTGTATGTCTGAGTGAGTTTGTGGATGTATTTATGTGCTGTTTTTATATCTTGTTGAAAATAACAACAAACTTGTATTTATTTTTCGATTTTTCACCAATATTTTTTATTAGATCTTGCAATAAAAAATATAGTTTTTTTTTAACGATTTTTCCAAATAAATTCCAATATACAAATAAACTAAGTTTGTGTAGTAGTTTTTTATTTAGCTTATATTTATATACATACGTTTAAATAAATATTTTTCCTCTAAATACATTTTTTATTTTTGGTAAAAATAAAAACTTTATTTCTATGAAAAAACATCAAACATATACATACATATGTATGTATATGTATTTGAAATGCATAAAAATGGTATTGATCAATATTTAGTTGACGTATTTTTGTTTAGTTTTAGAACCATCTATGGGTATAAACTTGAAAATATGATTGTATTTGGTAGTTATTGACCAAACTGAATGATGAATGAGATTTTAACGTAATATTTTTAGTTTGTCTGTGTTATTTTCAGCTACAAAGTGAGTGAGAGATAGTTATATTTTATGAAAAGTTATTGTTTATGAAAATTTATAAATTCGCTATATTTGAGTAACTTATTTTTTTTATTAAATTAAATTTTGATTTCTTTCACCTTTTTGATAAAATAAAAGAGTTCATTATTGAATGTGCAGACAATAATACATACGTCTCTTGAAAATTCCTTGATATTGATATCCGATGGATATTGAAATATTGGAAGAAATAATTTAATAAATAATATATACATTTTTTACAAATAATTGGCCTCGAGCTCGAAAAAACTTTTTTATTTTATATTTTTTTATTTTATTTTCTTTGTCTAACAATTTAGTTTAAACTAAGTAGATGATGGCCTTTACAGCTATCAATTGTAAAGTTTACAACAATTGACTTTTGTACTACTATATTTTGTAATAATTATGCACAAGTTTGTAAAACAACTGTGTTTTGAATACAGAGCCTTCAATTAAAAATGTATACAAAATATTCGGAAAAATGTCTAAAACTCTGGGTTTATAGGACAGACGGAATGGCGTTCATTGACAAGAGCTAGTAATATTTTGATTGGAGTATAAAGAAAGTTTAAACTTTACAAAATAAACCAACCAAATTTTTATACAATTTCTTAAAGAAACTTTTGAAAAATTACATAAATATTGTATAAAGTTTAAATTATTATTAATTAAGTTTAAGATATATAAAGGAATTTAATTGTTTTATTGTTCTCAATCAATATTATATAGTTTAAACTAAAGGCACGGTTACACTTGGCAAATATTTACCAAAAATGATGAAACCACTAAATAAAATATATTTGAACTCGGTTAAAAAAAAACTTCATTTATTTCGGACAAGCCACAACAAATATTTAGTTTTATTTTATTTGATGCCATTTTTTATCTGGCAAAATTCTTGTAAGAGTAAATAACGTCAAACAAATTTGTGCTCAAATAAGTGGTTACTATTTTTTGAGTAAATATTTTCCAAGTGTGACCGTACCTTAAGTCTAAGTTTAGAAATGTACCCTCTGGCCCACTATGTCGAACGATAACATTCGCTTAGATAAGACTTAAGACACAAACTTGATTGTGGAATAAACAAACTTGATTGAGTACAAAATAGATACGGTAAAAAGTTTGGTTTTTAAGTCTTATCTAAGCGAACGTTATCGTTCGACATCGTTGGCCAGGGGGGTAATTTATTTGTCCTTCCTAATTATTTTACATTGATTAGTAGCATTTTGGATTTCTTAGTTAAAACTAGGTTTAAGCTTACAAACTAATTACACTTTAAAATGAATCAATCGTATTGCTTAAACAAGCTTAAACTAAAGTTTCAACTAACTTAAGGCCATGTTTAAAACATTAAAATTAATTTATTTATCAACTTTATGAAATATATATAATGTAAATGTATCGATTTTCTTAGTTTAAGCTAAGTTTAAACTTTAAAATAATAGTAAACAAATATTTTACCAGAGACATTTTCACCAACTATTAGTGTTTTTTCATTTTACTATTAATTGAACTATATGTTATTAATTGTACATATATTCTTATTTAAATTAGTCTCTGAACAAAAGTTTAAACTAGATAAATGCTAGTTTAAGACATAAAAAGTTATTTATTGTTTTTCTTTTATAGAGAGTTGTAGATCCCCGTTTACAAAATGAGACTGTTGTCGCTGCGAATCTTGCTTTGTAGGCTAGAGGAGTGAGACGTATTAAAAGGGTTACACATATACATTTACTTTTTAGACACGCTTTATTCCCTTACTCGTAGTTTTCAACGCGAACAAAATATGGACACATGTGTAGTCCCAATTTACACGAAGCAATTCTTTAAGCAAAGCTGATTACCTTTTAGACATCGGGGTGAGGGGAAGCAATTCCTGTTACTCTCTTGTTCGTATTACATACATATGTGTATACAAATGTGTGTTTATTCTCAAATAAAAATATGTGCGATTATTATTTTTAGTTGAACTGTTAATTTACAATTTTTGATAATTTTAGTTGGGCTCGAGTTCATTTAAATTTAATTTTCATTAAATTATTATTTTTACTAAAGGTATGAATTGTTTTTACAACATGAAATCTTATTAAAATTTTTATTGTTAATTTTTCTTGTTAATTTTTCTTGGCTGAGCTGGGGATTGAACCTGGGTTGAATTTACATGTTTCAAGAATCACCATCATCTTTTATCAGAATTCTTTGAGTTCTAACCTCTGCACCACTGCGGTGCCTGCTAGCCATCAGTCAAACATTTTATTTACATGTTGCTTCCTTTCCTCAGTCTTTTCGTACTCTTTCTGTCAAGACTTCGTCTTGAAAACCTGAATACATTTGTTTATTATGTTTTTTGTCCACTTTCGTCGACATTTTTCAATAAGAATTGTGCTGTATGGACTCCGAATAAATTTCAAGTAATTTATCAATATTTTCAATAAAAATTGCTTCGTTTAAATTGGGACATATGTACATCCACGAAAATCACTGCAACAAATATCGTAACAATGTAAACGCAAATGCTATTTAAAAAAAAAACAACAAAAATTGCAGCGACAAAAATCTCACAATGTAAACGGGGACTAATATTCTAATTAATTAAATCACAGTTGTCTTATTTTAAAATAAATTTAAGCATGTGTAGGACCATTTTATTAAATAGAAACTATTAAAAATTCCTAATTATTTCTCCATTTTACCATTTAGTTACTTAAACAAGCTTAAACTAAAGTTTCAACAAGCTTTAATTCAATTTCAATGAATTCAAAGAATTACTTAAGGTTTCTTTATTTAAAAAAATTTATTTGAACTAGTTGTAAAAATGTTTTTGATAACAACATACTTTACTTATTATTGTTCTATTTTAAATTGTACATATTTAGTTAATAAAATCCAAATATTCTATGTTTAAGCTAGGTTTAAAAAAATTTAAATTTCATTTAATCTTTGCATTCTAATTGTAATTTCGCACAGCTTGTATTAGCTTAAATGTAATTTTAATCTAAGTTCAAACTAAGTTGAACTACGTTTGAGTCTAAAAAGTTATTGTCTTCATCATACATTTTTAGAGAATTGTACTGTATTGTAACTGTACTGTAATCAAATCCTAGTTTTCTTAGTTAACCTAAGTTTAAACCCTAAGTTATTTTTACATTAGTTAGAAAACATTTTAGAACATTTGTTTATTTTTTTTTTATTTTGCTTTATGTTTTAAACAAGTTGTTACCTAAACTTAACTTTAATTTTAGTTTATACTTAGTTAAACCTAGTTTAAGAATTTTAAAGTTATTAATTTGTTATCTTTGAATATTTTTAGTGAATTAGTAATAGTTAAACCAAGCGACAAAAAACAGTTTTTGCGTTAAAATAGTTTTGTAAGAATAATTAATTGCAAATAATTTTAAAGTATCCACTTTTTTCTATTAAATTTTAAATTGTAGACATTTTGTTTATTATATTATCAAAAATTTAAATTTAAGCCAAGTTTAAATTAGCTTAAACCAAGTCTAAGGCATATAAAGCATGCTATTAGTCATATTTACATATTTTTATGTAAACTTACATTTAACCCAAGTTTAAACTAACTTAAAGAAAGTTTAAGACATGTGGTGCAAGACATTTGTATAACAGTTAGAAATAAAACCTAAGTAAAGCTATGTATAGACGGTCGTCCGACATTACAACGTTGTCCGAAAAATGTTCAGAAAATGTCTAACAACCGTGTGAACTTAAAATTTTTGTCTTCCAACGTTGTAAGAAAAAGCATTTTCGGTACATTGCAAGACAAAAACATTGTCAGACATCTAACAATCGTGTAAACACAAAAAAACACTTTTCATTGTCATATGTGCAAAGTTTATGCATCTGCCAATGGCAGCATTGCCATAGAAATTATTTCTAAATGCAACTCTGTATATACATTAATAAACAAACGAGTGAGCATTAATAACATTTTGGAAAAACAATTTCGGTTGACAGATAAATTCATTGTGTGACAATTGTGTGCCAATGAAATTGTTAGTTTTCTTACAGTCACTGACAATTTACCTTTTGCTAACAATTTTTCAATGTCAGTACATTGCTAGATCTGACAACATTGTATGATCTGACAACCGTCTATACATAGCTTAAGTTTAAAATCTTCCCCAATTAACTGGCCTAACTTAACAATTTGTTTAATATTACACTTACCGCTGTTTCCAATTCCTTGGCTGATGCATTTATCCGTATATCACGATGTGTATCCTGGCCCACAATTTTCGTTTTTATTATATAAAAGTCAATATTATTATAAAATTCTAAGGGCCGCTTCCAGCGTATGGTTAACGAGTCTTGCGAGTGACAAGTTAAATTCACAATAATTGGTGCGCTAGGTCCGGCGACATCGGTACGCTGTAGTATTTTATCCGAGGATTCACCTTCGTTTTTGGTGGTGAAAGCATTGACTTTAATGCGGTATTCAGTAAATGGTTCTGAAAAGATACGGAAAAGAACAAAGTTTTAACATAAAATTAAATAGAAACATATGTTACATAAGAAGTTGTACAATTATTTGTAAGCTTTTGTTTTAAAAACCTGCAAACACATGGCAAACCGATATCACGTTTAAAACTATTTCTGCCTGGAAAAACTCTTTAATTTCATTGTTAAACATGAAACCAAGTTATTGTTTTGTTGTTTTGTGTTATTGTTTAAGCCGATAATTCAACATATTTGTATTGTTTCATGGTTAAAATCCACTGCAGCCTTATTACGTTACGTTAATCAGTTAAAAGCTTAATTGCATTAAATTTTCATAATTTAATAATTTTGTAAACCAGGACCCCACCAGTGGCCATAATACACAATAAAAACCAAACAAATATGTTTTGTTTTATTTTTATATTTTTAATACAAGCGATTTTTAATTATAAAAGCATTTAATAAAAAAAAAAAAACACTGAAAGACACCACCAACAACATTTTGTTTAAAAGCATTTGTATTTGTGTGTTGGTGTGATATCCTGCAAACTTTACTTGTTTTCACATAAATACTAAATGTTGTTAAACATCATGGTGTAGCGAGATGATTATAATAGCGGCAGTTGTAGTTGTTATTGTTGCAAATATTTATGTAGTTAAACTACTATACATTGCAAACATTTTAACAGTCTTGTTTAATATGGCTCCATTTCTCCTTTAACGTTCGCACAATCGTTCCCTTCGACGTTTGACAACAATTGGCCGCAATGGCCAATGACAGCAAAATGGTTTGGTCAAAATTAATAACAGATAATATAAGCGTAATGAAATGTCAAAGGATAAAATTGCCAAAAGAACATTGTTGTCGGTGTCGCAGTGTTTGTTTGCTTGCTTAAGTATTAATGTATTAGTGTGTTTAATATCCATAATGCTCTGGGGTGGGGTGACCAGGGGCAGTGTTCGTTGATGTCGTACACAGTTTAAAATGTATCTGCTTAAAACTGTCTTTATGTATAAAAAAATGAAACAAAGTTTTGAAATTTGTAATCAGTTCGGTGTCATCAATTTCAGTTCGGCCCATCTATTTTTTTTATGTCGCCTTCGATATGTCTTGTCTTGGTGATAGCGGGCCAGCCACTCTACCCTACAGTCCTTTATAAAACGGCTTTGTGATTTCGACACAAACATGGCCAATACGCGTTATCAACTCAGATTAGGTTTTCATGCTTTCTTTCCCATAGAAATTTGTTGGATATCACAATTAGCCGGCATGCATACAGCGAAATGCGGAAATTTAGCTTGTTGACGTCTACAGACAAATGAATATCGACTTTGTCTGAAAAATGTTTTTTTCCAGCTTGTTTAATTTAAAAATGGTTTAATGTGATTTACGAGCGAATTTTAATTCATTGTAAGAATTGTTATTTCAATATGTCCCTGTTGTAAAACAAGTTCCCCGATACTTAATTTATCTTCTTGAAGTAGTTTGTTTCAGATGTGTCCATAAGAATAGTGATTAAAGTGTAACTTCTTTCTAAATGCATTTTTTAAATAAAATTTTCCAACATTTCCAATTCCATTTTTGTGATTGAATTTATAATCCACAAATGAACATTGTAGTTTTGTAGTTTGAGTTCCCGAGCGATATTTTATTAACCTTAGTATTAATTCAATGAGACTGGACCTCAAATGCTCACGTCCCAATTATTTATCTAAGTATTTACCCAAAATAAAATGCAAGTCACATGAATTCATAAAATTTTAAACTCTTTTCATTTATTATAAGACTTCCTTAGAAGCCTCCTTAGAAGATTTCCCCAAAATATTCCCATATAACCAATTCCTGGTTATAAAAGTTTTACCCAATGATTGTTTTTTATGTGCTATGTAGACCTTTTATATTGTTAAAAATCTTTCTATTTTATTAGTTCGGCTTGAGGTCCTTTTTATTAAAAATATAAAAACTCTTGTTCGTTTTTAATTTTTATTATATTTTATTTATTTCCAATATTTCGACCAACTTTGTTGATCATCTTCAGGGAAGAAATATAATCTAAAAAACATAATTATTATAATTGTAACAATTTTCTTAAAATTATAATAACAAACAATTTACTTAGTGTTTAATACAGTGTTGTCCGATGTTAAACTTAAGATATTAATATCGGACAACACTGTATTAAACACTAAGTAAATTGTATGTTATTATAATTTTAAGAAAATTGTTACAATTATAATAATTATGTTTTTTAGATTATATTTCTTCCCTGAAGATGATCAACAAAGTTGGTCGAAATATTGGAAATAAATAAAATATAATAAAAATTAAAAACGAACAAGAGTTTTTATATTTTTAATAAAAAGGACCTCAAGCCGAACTAATAAAATAGAAAGATTTTTAAGTTTTACCCAATTTCATTATGTATGTTTCCCACACAATTCCCTTTAACCAACATTTCGTTTGGAAGTTTTAATTCCCCAATATACAATAGAATTAATTATTTCCGCAACTAATTTTATTTCTAAATTTAAATAATTTTATTCTATATTCTTCGACCTTTTTAATGATTTTTATTAAATAATTTTTAAGCTTGAGGTCACTTTTTTGTTTTTTATAAAAGATTTTTATTTCTTATATATAATTTACTCAATATTTCGATTTCCTTTGGAAATCTTCTTCAGGAGTTAATTTAATATTATAGAAAATTATTATATATTATTATAGAAAATTTTTATAATATTAAATTAACTCCTGAAGAAGATTTCCAAAGGAAATCGAAATATTGAGTAAATTATATATAAGAAATAAAAATCTTTTATAAAAAACAAAAAAGTGACCTCAAGCTTAAAAATTATTTAATAAAAATTTCTAAATTTACTAATTTTATTCAATTTTATTCTATATACGTAACCTATTTTAGGTGCTTTTACTTATTACTCCATCCCTCATTACAAAAAGTACTAAATGCTAATTGCAGAAGTTTTTGCCAATGGGCCGTACTTTCTTAGAACGAAGATAGATTAATGTTGTACACACAGGGCACATGGCAGTATTTAAGTGTTTTTAGCGATTCTCGATTTCATACCTCTACTTATGTCAGCCTCAAATGGCGATTTCGGAATTGTCAGCTTAATGTTGTGGTGAGTTTCGGAAACAACAATATGCCGATGTAGTAGTCTTAGCCAATTGTTGGTTTCAGTTGATACGCAGCCAAGCAACTGGCATCAGACGCGACTAATCAAAAGATCCGTAGACAAATATTATGGCGTATATTCAGAAATCGTAACTAAAGTCGGAACTTATTAAACAGAAACTAAAAACTAGTTCACAAATAGTTAAAGATCTTATTCACAAATCATAACTAATTTAGCAACTGCTTTCAGCTGTTAAAAGAAATGCAACACTGCATTTAGTAGATTTTTGTTGATCAGCTGTTCTTTAAATGTATTTGTTAGTTGACATTTAGTTACAGCTTTACCCATAATTAAGTTGTAACATTTGGTGCTGAAAGTAATCAACTAAGACTAACTTAAGTTGGTGCTTAGAAAAGTTTAAACTTAGATATCATATCTGAATATGCGCCTATGTCTACAATAAAGGCCTTCTCATATCATATCGCTTACCACTTTAATGAAATGTTTCGTCTGCTTCTTTTGAAATATCTATAAACATTAATCTTGGTAATAAAATCTTTATAATAAAGATATTAAATCATCTTTCCACTACTTAATATGTAAAATGTTAAAGGCCATAAATAAACATTTATGTCCTTTGAGGTTTAACATCTATTTGCTGAGACTAAGAATATTTAGTGCTTAAGTCGGTTTTACTGATATTTTTTAAATCACTTCCAAAATTTTATCACTATCGTAAAATGAATTTTTTTTGTCGGACACACCTATTTTCTAGTAAGCGAGACTCCAAAGTTTGTGATATATTTAGCTACATATATCTTGTACACGTTATTTCTCTTTCAGACGATATTTTTGTGAAATGATAGATATTTGAAAGACTTTTCCAACGATATATAATATGACCTACTTATATGTACCATCTATAGATCATCAATTTCGGAAACATTATATTTTGATCCGATATTTTATGTGAGTAAGTAAGTATATTAAATACAAAATTTAAAAGGCGAGATATTAAGCTTTAATTTAAGCTATAATATAATAAATAATATGTAATAAAGGGTGTCCCAACTAGAACGCAATTTTTAAATTTGGCGCCATTCAAAGTGTCATTGTTTGACATTTGAACAATTGTTATTGATTGCTAGTAGAAGGTACGAGGTTAGTAAAAATGGAGGGCTACACGAATGAACAACGCATTCTCATTGTGAAATTGTTTTACCAAAATGGTGAAAGTTTTGCGGTTACAGTTCGCAAATTGCGATCAATTTGGGGTCACAATTATGCTCCACAAGAGTCAACTGTAAAGAGATTAATGGATAAATTTGCCGAAACTGGGTCTGTTAATGATGTAAAGACCACGTCGATCGACCGAAAATGTCGCAGCTGTACGTGATAATGTCGCTCAAACTCCATCCACCTCAATTCGACACCGAGCTCAGCAAATTGGTGTCTCCAAATCCACTATGCAGCGAATTTTGACGAAAGATTTGCATCTTCATGCATACAAAGTTCAATTGACTCAGGAACTGAAGCCAGCTGATCATGGACAGCGAAGGGAGTTCGTTAATTGGGTATTGGAGAGACAACATGAAAATGCTGATTTTGCCGATAAAATCATCTTCAGTGACGAGGCCCATTTACATCTTGATGGCTTCGTCAATAGGCAGAATTGTCGCATTTGGGGTGAGGAAAATCCTCGCTTGATTCACGAGAAGCAAATGCATCCTCAACGTGTCACTGTGTGGTGTGGTTTTTGGGCTGGAGGAATCATTGGAGCTTTTTTTTTTATAAAAATGAGGCAGGCCAAGCGCAAGCAGTCAGTGGTGTTCGGTATCGTGAAATGATAACTAGTTTTTTCTTGCTTAGAATTGAAGAAATGAATGTGGAGGGCATGTGGTTTCAACAAGACGGCGCCACATGCCATACAGCCAGAGAAACAATTCAATTGCTGCATCAGTCATTTAAAAATTGCGTTCTAGTTGGGACACCTTTTATATATTCGGAGATTATGACACTTCACCATCAATAATACAAAAAATCTTTACTATGCGAAGCCGGTGTTCTGTATATCATAGAGGAGGAAATCCATCAGCCTTAAATTAATGCCTAATGTCTTGGCTATTTATATTAATAAACTTAAGTAACACGCACATAGACTTTGTTTAAGATTTAGATATAAAAAAAAAATTCGGTTCAATAAGTACATTTCCGGACTTAACACATAGTCAGTACATATTTTATAATCCTGGTATATATCGTTGGAAAGGTATTTTTAAAAACATTAATTTGATGTATTACAAATTATCAGTCACCCAGTAGTTTCCAAGATATGAAGACCCGCCCACTTGAAAATAGGCGTGGTTGAGAAACAATTTTTATATTACCTTTGAAACAGCTATTTGGTGAAATTTTTATTTTTTTAAGCAATGTCACTAAAAGCGACTTGTTCCTTTAAATTTGACTTTTAATATCAGATAATGAGATAACATGCTCGAGCAAATTCTATTAAAAATTTATATTAAACACACAAAAAGTAACGAACAAGTTGATTTTAGTATGTCTTCAGGTCTTTGATTGAAATGTTTTCCTGTAGCTTTTATTTTGTGTTTCATTTCACTTCATTTCACTTACACGCTTTTGCACATTTTGTTTTATGTCCACGGTTTCTTTTAAATATTTTAATTTTAAATGTGGTCACCTCATTTTAAATATAAATTAAATTCACCAGGATTGTCTTGTCATACTATAAATAAATGATATTATTGTGGCAATATCCGTCCTTTAAGCTGTACTATGGGGGCTGTATACAAATACTTAAATATTCCAATCTACATTGTACATACATATGTACATATAACAATGTGAACAAATACATAATGTTAATATACATACATACATATGTATGTAGTTCAGCATGTCATTATTATACTCTATTGTATTGTGTTCATATCAAACTCTGCTGTGAGGCCAATATTATTAAAGACATCAAACTATAATAATATAGAGAAAACATAACACAAAAGGTTAATTACAATAATTAAATCAAAAAAGTCAAAAAAACACAAAACAAAAACTCAATTCAATACAAATTACTTGAAATTTGTGATGTTTTTCTTTATTCTTTTTTTTTTTTTTTTTTTTTTTTTTGGGTTCTGGTAGTTATAATTGAACCGAAATATATAATGGAATACATGCAGCAATCAGTCTTTTCATATTGGTTTATTGGTTTTCGACTTTTATAGGTTGGCTTTTTTGTTAAGAATAAATGGTTGTTCGTTTGCTGGGTACTTACTTAATTTTGGCAGCTCAAATGTAATGGCTGAATCTGCAGCATTACGTTTGACAATCTCCACGCCTGTTTGATTTTCATGTATATGAAAGACATGATAACCAGCAATTGCACCATTTTGATTTTTAGGTGGATGCCAAGACATCGTTATGCTTGTGGCCGTAACGTCTAATACGGTGAGATTCTGAGGTTTACTTGGCACTAGAAATATATTAAAAATAAAATCGAGAAAAGAAAATTAAAATTTTGAATATTGTATTACAACAAGAAGTATATATATAGATAGAGCTTCTTTAGCATATTATAATATACTTATGTATGTACATATGTAGTTTCTTTAACAAATAATGTAAGAAAACATAGACATGTCCTTTACAATGTCTATAAATATGCATGTAAGTACATTTCTACATATTGACAATGTCTCAGAGTGTTTGAAATGTCTGCAGAAATTGTATACAATTCGAGAGAACAGTTAATAATGTGCAATAGAGAAAATTAAAATCATTTTTACATGTTGATTTTCTGTTGATGGCAGATTTTTAAAAACTTAACATATTTCACATTTACATATTTCAGTTTTTGCTTAAAAAATGTTTTTTTCCTTGGTGAAAATTCATTTTGTTTTCAAATAAAAATATAATTACTCTTCACTGCTTATAAATTCGCATTTTAATTCTTTATTTTAACAGGTTGTTGTCATTGGAGCCAACTGCTTAACAAAAACATTTACAAAAAAGTTAAGTGTTTTGGAAACTTCCATCTGTGCTATGAACACATGTTAAATTTCTTTTCGATCTGCCAACTCCTTCTTATAGAAACAGGTGTTCAAAAAAGAAAAATTAGAAATTCGTGGTATTATTTAATTTTTTTTCATATTGTTTTATTTGCAATCTATTTTACAAAAATTAAAAATAATGAGCAAATTTTATAACATTTTTTTAAAATAACTCCAATTGAACTAAAAAAAATAAATACAAAATTAGTTGAAATAATTAATTAGTTGAAATAAAATAGTATTTTAGTTCTTGTCCATTTTTCTATTTCCTAAAGGGTAGGTCAAGTACATGAAACCTTTTAAGTCTTTTGATTTCATCGCTATCATCTAAAAGATTAATTGCTAATATATTGGAATGATAACTGAGTCTATTTAGGTATCTCTCACTGAACTTGGTCGTACAACCATTGAGGATAAACCACGTAAAGGACGTCCAAACAGCAACAACAACAGAAATTGTAGCCAAAGTGCATGATATGGTATTAAATGATCGACGAATAAAAGAGCGTGAAATAGCCAATATCATGGTCATATCAAATGATCGTGTCCATTTAATTTGGCATGAAAAACTAGAGATAAAAAAGTTTTCTGCAAGATGGGTGTCGCATTTGTTAACAGTCGACCAAAAACGCATAAGAACAAAAAATTTCTCTAGCTTTTTCGGATCGTTTTAAGAAAAATAAAATGGATTTTAGGCGTCGTTTCATAACTGTTGATGAGACATGGATCCAGCACTATACTCCAGAGACAAAAGAACAATCCAAGCAATGGACTGAAGCTGAAGGAAGTGCCCCAAAGAAAGCAAAAACAATTCAATCGGCTGGTAAGATTACGTCAATGGTTTTTTGGGACTTTAAAGGTATTTTATTGATTGACTATCTGCAAACGGGTAAAACAATAAATTCAGAGTACTATAGCATCAATTAAATGTAAAAATTCATGAAAAACATCTTGGCTTACAACACAGAAAAATAGTTTTTCATCAAGACAACACACCAGCGCACAAGGGTGTCTTAACGATCACTAAAATCAACGAATTAAAGTACGAGTTGCTTGACCACCCTGATTTAGCTCCCAGTGACGTTTACCTGTTCCCAAATCTAAAAAAAATCCTAGCTGGCAAGCGTTATACCTCAAATGAAAATACAATTACAGTTGTAACCCACTATTTTGAAGGCCTTAAACTAAACTTTTTTAATCAAGGGATAGAAGTGCGTTGGACCAAGTGTATTGGATGTTTCAGGAGATTATATTGAAAAATAATAATGTTTTTGAAAAACTAACTTTCTGTGCTAGGCCAATAGCGTAGATAGACGATACAGTTAATTTGCATTAGCAGTCTTAATTCAAATTAACTCGTGAATTATCCCCATCCTAATGCGCATTAGGTTAGACGTAAGTGCACAAAATCAGTGTGAATTTATACTGAATTTAGCTATTTCAATATGGCAACATCGTCGACAATCAATCATATGTTATCTAATTGTTTACTTTTGTAAAAGAAGAAGAAGACAATTGTAAAATTAAAATAATAAAAACAAATTTCCACAATTGCCTTTCTCTTATTTCAGAGTGTCCCACTGCGGTCCCCACATCTAGCAACACGTTCGTCTGTCTACGCTATAAGAAGTTTCCGAACCGCCCTCGTAATTCATTTGTAAGCGAATGTTAAAAAGAGGCTTTAAATAAGTTATTACTGTTTAATATATTACAAGTTGTCTTTACCAACTGTTCTTTAATTATTTTGTTAGAGACTAAAATAAAACATATTAGTGGGTCGATTACGTATGGCAGCCGATCCTTAGTGGAGTTGACAGTTGCCAAAAACTGGTAACTTCAGTTGCCGAACATGGCAACCGCGCCTACGTGGTTGTTTCCGTAGGTCTCTCCAATAGCTTTTGATACCATCTAAACCATCAAGATTGAATTTTTTTTCATCGGAAAAAAGCACTTTAAACAAGTATATGCAACTATTAACAAAGACTCTGACCAAGACTCTTCATGGTTTTGCTCTCACAGTTTATAATTCTGCGATTCTACCGTCCAGAAAGCTTCTTTGTCTGTCCGCAACTTTTATTTTTGCCATTATTTGCAAAATTTGTTGCTATTTTAATTTTTGACTTAATGTTGGCTATAAATTTATAAACCTTTGATCTGGAACAATTCATCGGTATTAAAATTTTACTTGCACTTTTTTGTTGCTTTCAAAGCTTTAAAACAATTTCATGTTAGCAAGTTATCATTTCAATTGACGCACTCCTTTTTACTTATTACTAAATGTTTATTTGGTAATAAATTTATAACTGAATATTTAGCAAATTTTTCTTATCTTCAACCTTAAATGAATTTAAATATTACGAAATGTATTGCAATCAACTTTAAAGTACAATTCAGCAAACAAAGAAGTTCTGCAAAACATAAAGCACTGGACAGAGAAATAGCGCAGCAATGTTCTATGAAGTGCGAAACGTATTATATTGAAGAATGAAATGCTAACAACATGGAATTCTATCTATTCTTTTGCTCCAATCAGCCCTTAAAAAAAATCGCCATATTTTGTTAAAAATTAAGTCTCTTTGGTTGGACAATGAAATAGCGTACAGTTCTTTCGATTTTAAACAAAAAATATTTGATGCTAATTTCGGTGGTAATTTCTTGTGTAATTTAACAAGAAATATTGTTTATCATTAATTTTGTCAACCAGAATGGGACCGCACTGCTCACTGGAGAAAAAAAAGTTATTTAGGAACTTCACCAAAAGGGTACAACACAAACAAAAATATCTGTGAATAATTGAATGTTCTCGAAAGATGGTTCATACCCAGCATACCATTCTAGGAGCGCTCCGAAAAAATGAGTCAGAAAAGAGTCCAACTAAAGAGCATTTTCGGAGCGAAAGAAAAATTTGTTTGTTACTGTCCTGAGTCTCAGTATGACTCAGAAACTCCACCTAATTATGTGTGTACCAAAGCGTTGTTGTCCTGTTATTTGTGCTTTGAACAAGAAACTCATAGCTGTACCACACAAGAATGATAAAAAAAAGATTACACAGAGCCCAAAAAAAAACCTCATAAAAGACTCTTTTCTGACATTATCTAAGAGCTCTTTCTGACGGACCATTTTCGAATGTAATGACCCTCTTTTCTGAAGGTTTTCGGAGCAATTATGATTGTTTTTTGGGCTCATAAAGAGCGTTAACGCTCCGAAAAAGGTGTCAGAAAAGACTCTTTTCGGACTCATATGGCTTGCTGGGTAATGTCATTAAATGTATTAAATCAGATGCAAATTTGTTTAATGTAAAGAAAGATTGTAAGAAGCCACCGCGAAAGACAACAATTCGTGAGGATAAGACAATAGTTAAAAAAAGTAAGCTAGATCCTTTCAAGTCATCGAGTACTGAAATAAATGAGGAATTTGGTTAAATGTTTCCAGTTAACTTGTACGAAGAAGCCTCAATGCAAATCAGATCCACTCAAACCACTTCTGTTAAAAAAGAATATAAAGCATGATTGCCTTTTGCAAAACTAAACCGGAACAAGGAAAAAATCCTTTTAACAAATTAAACCAAAATTAATCTGATTGTTTCTGATGGAAAAACGTTTGTACAACCAGCAAAAAAACAAGAATTTAATTCCCGTTACACTACTAAAACTGTAAAGTGCGCTATTTCTCTGTCTATAGCTGTATATGCTAAAGTTGAAAAAAAAAAACAAAATTTGTTTTTCAAGTTTTTGTTATGACTTAACACTTAAGATTTTCTCTGACAGCCCCAAAAAGTAGCTAGTAAAACATGTATGTAAATGCCTGTACAATAATATTTCCTTAAGACATAAACGTATTAACACACTATGTACATATGTATAACAGAATTATTGACTGATCGATCTAACCTTCAAAGCCATTACAGTTTCGAATGCTCTTTTGTTTTACACATCAATTGATTTCCAGCTTCAGTGTACATATGTAAGTTTAAGTCCTGTATCTGTGTACATACTCGAAACTATGTCCATAAGTGTGTGTTTTCTAAATGTATTTTAGTCCTTTCTAAGGTTTACATACTTTGACATCTAAACCTTTCCCTTACCCTCGGTACTTTTGCTAGAATATGCCAGAGTATGAGTGTTATTTTTTTAATTCTGAATTGGCACACTACGACATACAAAAGGATTAAAAGGAATCACAAACACAAAAACAGATAAAGAAGCAAAAAAAAAAAAAAACAAAAAAGTAAAATAGCAAAGGTTGAAACCTTAGGCACTATAAATAAACAAATAAATCCACTTTTAAAGGTTTCTATTTTATCCTATTTCTGCAGATATAAAGATGATAAAAAATAATATTAAGTTTAAATTAAAGCTTTTGTAATGTTAGTTAAGTTAAGCAAACGCCATAGCTAAAAATGTACAGTGGGTTGCCAATTTTATTGGTGAAATTCAAACAAATCATGAGAAAGTATTTCTTTGTTAAGCTGAGTTTTTTTTTGTTACTTAAACTCTTGAGAAATTAGTTGATAATAACTAGGGACGAGTTTTAATTAAAATTCTACTAAATAGTTCTATTATTGTATATTCATTATTTCATTTTATGTTTTTTTTTTCTTACACAAGCCTAAAACTTTGTACAGACGGTTGTCAGATCATACAATGTTGTCAGATCTGGCAATATGCTAGCAATGTATTGTCATTGAAAAATTGTTAGCAAAAGGTAAATTGTCAGTTCAGAAGAATGTAAGAAAACCTTACAATATCATTGGTAGACAATTGTCACACCATAAAGTTATCTGTCAAAGGAAATTATCAGTTCACACGGTTGTCAGACTGTTGTATTGCAAAAATTCTCAAATTCGATGTCGGGCATTGCTTCGAAGTGCCTGAATTTCCTCGATAAGTTTGATTATACTTTCATGTGATCACACGGATTCTACCTTTTTGAGGTAGGATTTTTGTATCGGCCTTCATTTTTGTCGTCTTCAGAGCCTGTTGGCGACTGAATAGGAAAATTCAATTCAATTGGCTCATAATTGTAATGTCGCTATCCATTTATTATTTTCTTCAATTTAACTTTTTTCACTTTTTTTTTGGAATATTTGTGATTATTATAGAGTTGCAAATAGAAATAATTTCTCTAAAAGTGTTGTTATTGATAGATGTATAACATTACACATCTGCCAATAAAAAGTGTTTGACAATTATCTTACAACAATCTTACAATGGCAAAAAAATGTGTTCGCATGGTTGTTTGATATCTGACAATATTTTTGTCTTACAATGTACTGACAATGTTTTCTTGGACAACATTGGAAGATACAAATTTTAAGTTCACACAGTTGTTAGAGATTTTCTGAAAATTTTGTGACAATGTTGTAAGATCTGACAAGCGTCTGTACATACATATGTACATATTGCACCCTAAATACAAAGGGTCACAAATGATATACTCGTATTCTTCGAAAGTTTGTTTTTTAAAAAGAATTATGGCATTTTTTTTGTCTAAAAAAATACATTCTTTTTTAAACTTTTTAAATTGAAAATCGTTTAGAAACCCCAAATTTATTTTCAAAAACTTTTGTTTCTGCCACACTGTGCTATGAATTATTCACAAATTCCACAACATTTTTGATTCACACTTCAAAAGAGAGAAAAAAAACAACTTAAAAACACACAAAAACGGTTAACAAATAATTTATTGTGTTCATTTCATTTTGGGTTTCTTGCAGCTTTAACACAAATGACAGCTAAACAAATAAAGCCACCAAAATCGTTTTGTACTTAAGATTTTCCAAAAAACCTAAAAGACTAAAATACTTCTTGAACAACAATGAAAAGGAATTGTTAACCTTTTTTCATGTACTCTATCTCTATTTCTCATTCTCTCTCTCTCTCTCTCTATCTCTTTCCAACTTATGCCATTTTAAAAAAGCCTGTATTGTTTTAACTGTGGCTTTAGTTAAGGATATAAAATTCAGTTATACACAAAAAGTGTTTGTGTTTGCCTTTTTTGAGATTTTTGTTTAAAGTTTTTTTTCTTTTTTTGGTACATATTCTTTTGTTCATATTTGTATTGGAAAATTACATTTGCATAGTTATTCCTATTTCTGTACCAACCTTCCAAAAAAAAAGGTCAAATCAATTGAATGATATGCCATAACATAAAGCAAATTAAAAGCAAAACGGATGTATATCTTACTCTCTACTGGCTTAAATAACAAAAAGTCAAGCGTTTTTATCATTAAATGAAAAATAAACCTTAATGTAGATGCTCCTTTTTATTTGGTAGTTTTTGTTTAGGGTGTGTTTGATAGTGTCTTGTGTCTATTGCACAGGTCACTTTCTAAAAGCAATAAACTGTTTTGTTTCTGTTGGAAATTTAAATTCTCTGGTATTATATATTAAATATGTAGGCTCCAACTCTTAATTTCATAGATTTTTTTTAGGAAATTATATTTGTTTTGTGATTTAATATTCCTTTTTGTTTGGTAATTTGCTATTAAGATTTATTTGAGAAAATTTAAAATTTAAATATAATCTTCTCATTTTTCTTTATAAATATTTTACTAAATAAAAGGTGATTTATTTAAAAGTTTATTTTTGCATGGCTATTGTCATGCTGTCATCTTATTTGCGTTTAGTATTGCTGCAAAAAACTAAAGGTACGGTCACACTTGACAAATATATGCCGAAAAAGACGTAACCACTAAATAAAATATATTTGAACTCGTTTATTTATTTAAAAAAACTTCGTTTATTTGGGACAAGACACAACAAATATTTCGCTTTATTTTATTTGATGTTGTTTGATCTTGCAAAACTCTTGTAAGAGTAAACAACGTCAAACAAATTTGTGCTAAAACAAATGATTTACCTTAAAACTACATTAACGTCTCCTATTATTCAGCTGTGTTGTGAAAATCAGCGTTCTGTGTGAAATGTTTTAAGTGTACTTTGAGCAACTTACAGTGGCTTACAGCTTATTTCGTTTGATCTAGTTTCAAAAGACAAATACCTTCCAACTTAATGGAACTAAAAAGAAGAATTCACTTTTTTTAAGAGAAATGTTATTCCTTATTACAAAAACAAACAAAAAAATTCATTACAACAAATTGCTCTTAAAATATTTAGCAAAAAAAAAAAAAAAGAAATTAAAACAAGAGAGATATCAAAGCTTATTTCGTGTGTGGATTTAGCGTTATAAAAGTCGTTGAGAAAATTTTGCATATAATGTTTTAATAAACATTTTAATTAACATTTTCAAAGTGTCAATTATTTATAATTTTGCTTTGGGTCGTCTAAATTAAATAGAAACGCTTGAACTGGTAATTGGGCATTTTGAAGATGGGAAAACACAAAAAAAAAATTCTCGAAATAGTAAAGTTGAGTGCTTCTACAGTTCAGTATATTATACAAAGATATGTATGTTCGAGAAAATGGAGAGGCCAATAAAGATCGGGAAGCACCAAATAAAATATTTACAGCAGCTGACGAACGTTGCACATCGCATAAAATTAAGCAAGATCCGAGTTTATCTGATCCAGTTTTGGCGAAAGAAGCAGAACGATTGTTTGAAAAGATATGTTATCCCGAAGCCAAAAGATGAATACTGCGTCGCGATAATTTTCATGTAAAGACAGCACGTAATAAGCCGTATATTAGACAAAAGTAATTTGCAGTTTGCCAGAGACAACGATGACAAAGATCAATTGTTTCGGAACACCGTGCTGATGGAAGTAAATTTAATATTTTTAGGTCCGATGTAAGTTATATGTTTGGCGAAAGTCAAATGCGGAACTATAACCAAACAATTAACGAGACACAATAAAGCACGGTGGAGCTCGTGTGATGGTATGGAGGTGCAGGTCGTCAGCTGGTGTCGGAAACTTGTGTCTTAGTATCGCTGACACTATGAACAAAAATATTTATTTAAACCTTTTGAAGGACAACTTATTACACAGCACCGAAAAATTAGGTATTAGAAAAAATTTTTGGTTCTTTCAAGACAATGACCCAAAGCATAAGTCACAACATGACTAGTTTGGCATTGTCCTCATATCGTTAATATGCCAGCCCAATCACCAGATCTTAATGTTGTTGAGAAATTTTTGAGAAAAACATTAGAATGGCAAAACATAAAGGTCGAATATACTCAAAAGTTGGTTAATTCAATGCAATCGAGACTAAAAGTAGTTTTGAAACAAAAGCGGTATCCCACATAAATCACTAAAAGTTAGCACACAAAATAAGCTGTGAGTCACTGTTATAAAGAGTGTTTTTTGTAGATGTATGTATATAACTTTAAAATGGAATAAAATTTTAAATTGACATGAAATTTACTTCATTCGAAAGACAATCTTCTGGCATTATAATTTAAATATGACTTCTAGCATATGACCGCCATGGCTGGCTCGGACGTAGTCTAATATAGAGGTCCAATTTTGGATGACTTTTTCCAATATTTGTTGTAATCCAAGTGGTCAATCGTTTCAGGATTATTGGCGTAGACTAGCTAGCGACTTCACATATTGCTACAGAAAATAGTAAAGCGGCGTTAAATCGCCATTGACGGTAACGTTCTGGCCAGCTTCGTTTTTAAAGAAGTACGGAGCAATTATTCCACCCGACCATAAAGCACACCAAACATCCGGTTTTTCTGGATGTAACGGTGTAACACTTAAGGATTATCATCTTTCCAAATACGGCAGTTTTATTAATTGACGTATCCATTTAACCAAAAGTGAGCTTGAACGCTAAACAAAATTCTGGAAATCGGGATCAACGGAAACATTGTTCAGGCGTCAGTCTATTCATGTTGAAAAGCCAATCCAAAACAAACCGAACATAAATCACTTAACAGCTGAGAAAATGACCGTCAGTTAAAAAAGTTTTGTCAACTTAAAGTTCTATACATCAAAAAAAAAAAAAAAAAAAAAAAAACAGTTTTTAACAATATTATGGCCACGGTTACTACTTTTAAGATTCGGTTAACTATAATAAGTTACAGTGCCCATACACATGAGCACATATGGTTGCCTTAATCATATAATGGTTGCAACAATCATATACACAGTTTCAGTGACAATTATATTGTTAAAAACAGTTTAAATGACTGTGGTGATCTTGTACAACAATAATATGAAAAAAATGTTGTTACTACATGTGAAGACTATTTAGAAACCAACACACATAACATTTTAATTTGATATTCACTTCAACTTATATTTTTATTCATTTTTACAAATTAACTTTAACTTTTTATTTCAAACTTTTTAAACAGAAATTAAACCATTTTAAATGGAATGTATAAAATCAAATTACTAAAATGTTTCTGCAAATTAAATGAATGATTAACAATTTAAGCACTTTTTAACTTTTTATTAGTCCTTCCTCACACTTGAAAGCACCACATAGACAAACTTTAATCTCGATATAATGACATTTAATATATTTATATAAATTTGACTTAAAATACTTGTTTAAACGCCATGAAAATAACAAAACAACAAAAAATATCACTCACACAACAACATTCAAAAACAAGAAGAGAGAAATAATATGTAAAAGCAAGTTAAAAATTATCACATGAATGACGATGTAGATAGTATTTATGCACGTACAAGTGGAAAATATTACGACATGATACGTCTTCGTTTGCTACTTCTTCAGAAACAGCATTCTGCCAACCACTCGCAGCACTGACACACGCTTGAAAAACACACAAAACAGCTATTATTTTTATTTCTGAAGGATAATAGCAAGCAGAAAAAGTTGTTGAACTGTTTGTTTCAAATTCACTTAACAAATACATCAGGCATATGTTTTTGATACTGCTGATACTTCTACTTTTACTATATTTGTACGCTGCTTTAGACTCGAACTGTTCTTTTGTCGTGTGACAAACAGCCAGCTTCATCAACAACAAAACAAAGCAAAACAAAAAGTTAAGAAATATTATATATATATAGAGAATATATGAAGAAAAGCCAGTCACACAATTATAATGACATGACAAGGGTTAAAAGTTTTTATGTTTAAGAAACACAAACCATTTAGCAAAGTCTCTCAAACACTCATGCATTCACTCTTCCATACAAGTATTTGTACGAAACACACCTTTTGTTTGCAAGACATGAGAGTGAGTGTAAGGAAATATTATTTAACCAGTTGTTATTTCATTTGTAAATCCTTAAATTATTAACATGAGTCTGCTCAAATATTTAATTCTTTCCACTTTGTAAAAACTTAAAGGAGCATTTGTCAGTTTTGAAATATCAAAAGCATTAAATGTCATTTAAAGGCAGACTTAAAGGTTTCCTTTTGTGCCAATTAATTGTGCTTTTATCATTTTCTTTCGATACGATATTGGGTGCCAGTGGTGAAACTGTGACAGAATGTTACTATCATACAATGGGCATTTCTGGCGTATTCGTTTCATTGCTGTTGGCTGCCAAATTCCCCATCATTCAAGTCATCTTTAAATAAGCCTTTATAATATCTACTAATTATAAGAGATAACACTATAAACAATTAAAGGGTGCTCTAAAGTTGATGCAAGAATTGAGCTTAATTCAGAATTTAACGATTTAAGTGTTCATTCCGCTTCGACAAATTAGACTTTATTTATTTAAGGGATCTGCTAAGAGTGTTACTGTCATTAAAAAATACTTTTTGATGTAATTTGTTTTTCTGTATAAATTGCGATATGGCACATTACTCAACAAGAGTTGTTAAATACAATAGAAGAAATCATTTGTTATCACGATTATACAATAATATTGTTGCTAACAACTACAACAAACTTCTTATTTTTTTCAGTCTAAACAAACGTTTAATACTTTGTGTCTCTAATGAAATGTTTTTATTTTCTCTTTAATTTATTTCCCTTAATGCACCCATTTTACAAACAGTTCTTATTTTTTACAAACTTTTCGTAGATAAATAAGTTTGGCATAGCTTGTGCAACATTGAGAAATTTACATCAGATAACCTACAAAGTGTACGAGTATATATAATTGATCCTTATGAAATTCTAAGTCATTGTCATCTGTCTGTCTGTGTAAAACACTCTCACGACCACAATACACAACCAAAATGAACAAGATTTATAGAAAAACGATTATAATTCTCCTAATATGTGGGGTATTGAAGATCAGCAAAATCGGTCTAGCGGAAATAAAATTATGATCAAATGATCAATAGTTTTAAAAATCACATAAATACGATTTTTTGAGTATCATACAATATTTGACCATATACCGGTGTATTTTCTGTAATTCGCATTATATTTAATGGAAGGGTATTTGAGATTCGCCATAGCCATATACAGCACTCCAACTTGTTTCACACTAATTTGTCTTGGGCTGCTTATCGTTTGTATGTAAACAACAGAAGTTTAGTCTGATGCCAAACAAGCTAGACAAGGTAGACAGACTTGGTAGGACGGGCTTATAGACAGCAGTACAAGTGGCAGACATAAAGTCATAGTATACCTATACATATGCTGTGAAATCATACATGTAAAGCTATGTGCGTATGTGTGTTTGCTTTGTTTTTCTTTGAAAATAATGACGCCAACAACAAAAGAGCTTAAATTACTTGATGTATGAGATGTTGCTGCTTTTTGTAAATGTATTAATGTTTTTATACAACAAACAGCAGTAAAAACAACAATATCTCTAGCATGTATATAACGGTATTTGAACATGTGTTAAAAAGGATATACATACCTTTGCACATATATATATTTTTTGTTAACTACGAGTATCATTGTGATGGTGTGCGTGCATATCCGTTTCCTTAAACGTTTATCTAAGATCAGTGTTACGTGTGCGTGTTACTTTACGACTACTACAACCAACAAACAACAATCCACAACACTGCAACTCACACTCTTGTCTTGTTTTCTACTTGTTGTAGGTGTTGATGTGGTGTTCTGTAATTTCAGTATGTATTTATGTGTTTTACAGCAACTACAATACGTTTCCTTAGGTCTGGTTAAGCTTCAACATTTGTAGATATTTCATAGCATTCATGTGTGCCCAAGTGACGAAATGTTTTATTACAAAAAAAAAGCACAATTTGCTGTGTCCTGGCACCTGTTTTACAATCCTGATAACAAGCAATTTCTTTACATTCTATTTCTTGTGTTGCATATTATAGTTCTTAGTCTGGCTTTTTCTTACCATTTCTTTGTTGTTGTATGTATTTCAGATCCTGTCATTCATTGTTCTCTATTTTTGTTGTTGCTATAATATTGTTAATGTATTTCTTGTTACTGCCATCATTGAAAAGTTGGAGATTTTTTGTGTTGCGTGTGTTTTTTTTCTTACTTTTTTTGTTTTAAAGTTTGTTAACTTGACAAGGTGATAAATTGCATTACTTACTGCAATCAGCCAATACTAGGTAGAAACAGTAGCTTTCTTTTAGCTTAATGTATTGTAGAAAGCTAAAACTTTGAATATGAGGCATTTAGCTAGTGGGAAAATGTAAAAATTAATTTCCTGTGACTTCGTTCTAAATTATTTAGATTGATTACATAGCATGTTTATACCCCTCTAAGATTGGACATTATGGGGATTATTGTGAAAATTGCCAATCTTAACGATGGAACTTTGGATTTTATATATTCCGATTTTATTAAATAGTGATTTTGTTAAATCTTTGTAACTATTTTATGAAAAGTACATAACTTTCTTTCTAATCCAGTCATTTCTAGTCAAGTCATAAATACTGATACACAACTGAACCCACTCATTACGAATGCAAAACTTGGCGCATCCATTTCGTATTGATTGCGATTTGACAGCTGACATTTATTCTTCATTGCAACGTAAAAAGTTCTTGATATAAATTGTTTACAATCATGAAATGGAGCGACATCGAAAATAGTATTATTATAGTTGGTCTACTAAAATCCTACATGGAGAAGGGCGATATTTTTAGGACGTTGCGACCACTCGCAATTTTTTGTACGAGACTGTCAAAGATCCGGCCATCCACGGACTGTGAGAACTCCGAAAGCGATCAAAGCCGTGAAGAGACGAATAGACCAAAAACTACTGTGAAAATGGAAATTTCACATTAGCAAAAAAGATTTAGGACTCAGCGCGTTCAAGGCACACTCTGGACACATGCTGACGGCCGCATTGAAGAAAAAACAGAAGCGAAAATGGAAAGCGTTACTTAGCCGGTACGCGAAGAACACTCACAGATAAATTCTGTTTACTGACGAGAAAATCTTTACCGTAGAAGAATCGTTTAATAAACACAACGATCGTGTGTATGCTCGCTTATCCAGAAAAGTATCCCTGGGGTTCAATAAGGCCACCATTCTGCGTCTGCAATTGTATGTTGCAGAGTGAGCTACGATGTCGTTTTTTGCGAGAAATATGTGAAAACATCGGCCATTGTCTATCAATAGATCGTTTTGGAACCCTTTGCGAAGCCTTTTAACCAATAAATATTTGCCAACAAGCCATGGACTTTTCAGCAAGTCAGCTGGAAAAGCAAAAACGAATTAACTGTGGCTCAAAAAGAATGTTTCGGATATCATATAAACGGATAATTGGCCAGCTGTTGGATAACAAGTTTTGACCCGTATTAGAGGGCACTGCTTGCTCTAAACGACATCCAAATATTGTGTCGTTGAAGCGAGTCCTTGTGCGTGCAATTTCCCCATGTATGAAGTGCGTCTCGCGATCGATGACTAGCCACATCGTCTCAAGACGTGCTGGAAGGCAAACGGAAGTCATTTCGAATAACTTGTTCTTAGATTTCTAGCCACTGAATATCCCAATAAAAACAAATGCAACATTATTTAAAATATTAATTCGTTTTTAGTTGGCGTCGATATTTATGTGTACCAGTATTAATGACTTGGCTGGGTATTGTTTAAAGAAACGAACAATTTATTAGAATACTGTGCGGCAAATATATAGGGTGTATAACTTAAAAATGCGGTATTCAGTGATAATGGTTGATTTTCTTCTTCAATAAAGACTACATGTCAAAGTAATAAGCCCTTCTTCTATGCTCTATGTACCACTTTGGTGACAAGTTTTATGTCAATTCCACTCTTTATATGTACCTAATTAAGTAAATACATTGCCGGGGCAAAATTAAGCTACGTATTTTGTGACAAACATGTTGCAGGTGCATGTTTTGAAACAGTTTGTGGAAAATTTTTAGTTATTTTTTTTGGCAAATTTACAGGTACTTTTCCCTACCAGATCAGTCTTGTGATTAATTCAGTGTCAGTTCCCTACTTCTTCTGTAGTATTTTTTCTATGTTCTTTATTGTAAAGACATTGCCTTAACAAATTTATGGTATGAACATTCGTTTCTTTAAGTCTATTATCAAATGTTTTAAGCTTGAAATATTTTAAATAATTTCTTAACGAAATCGTCAAAACATTCAACTCAATTTAACCTTTTAGAGTCCGACCGAGTATTCGGCTATGGATTATTCCAAAAATCGGTCTAATACCAACATTCGGTATTCGGCCATATTTTGACAGAATAACGAAACAGAAACTTATATTAAGAAAAAACAAGTAAGAGTGCTATATTCGGCTATGCCGAATCTTATATACCCTTCACCTTTGTTGTGGATGCATAATTATGTCGATAAACATCTGTTGATGAATTTGTTATTATTATATTAATAGACTTTGTGTGATCAACGCCATCTGTTGATGAAATTACTCGTAACAATACTAATACACTTGGTTTTTTTGATGAAATTTTCAGAGGTTGTCTCGGATTTTTGCTCATATCTCCGTTATTTATGGATGGATTTTGCTGATTTTGAATAGCAAACTTTTCGAAAGCATGTCTGACAGAATTATTGAAGATTTGGATCCCGAAGATATCTGGGGACTTCAGAAAATTGATTTCAACAGACTAACAGACAAACATGGCTAAATCGACTTCGCTATCTTAAGGATCCAGAATATATATACTTTATAGGGTCGGAAAATTATATTGTGGAAATTACAAACGGAATGACAAACTTTTAATACCCTTCTCATGATGGTGAAGGTTATAACAAGTAGATTATGGAATTTCAATGGTGCTACAAGTTTTTAATATAAATAAATAAATACAAACATTTATATTTTACTGTAACTGTTCCGTTCAAGATAAACAAACTAGATTAACGCAGTGCTCAATTTAGTGTTGGTACTTCAGGGCCACTTAAAATGATCTAAACATGTTATACATTTAAAATAAATATTTTTTTTAATTAATGGTACATTTAAAAAGTTTCGGTTTGTGTCGGATTAGATCGAATATTGATTTTGCAAAAACCGGTTTCGGTCGAACTCTAAAACCTTTTAAATTTTCTTAGATATTTGTCAATATCCTGTCTGACTAGTAAGTAAAAATGTATTTATATTGATTGTACACATTAAGAAATATGTCTGTATAATAGATATTCCATCAACATACACATAGTTTGTGAAATTTGATGTGTATAATGACTGAGACTTTAATTTAATATTAAGTACTCTACTAGTGAGACACACAACACAGGATAAGAGCCGTCTACTCGACTCTATTGTGGTAATGAATGAAGGTATGAGTTACAGTATCATCAACAATAAAATCATCGTCATTTCCACCATCCCAACTACTCCCCCTATCAACTCTTACACCTATTGTCATCGACATTCTCAACATCGTCATACTCAACTTTATTGCCATTGTCAGTAACTTGAGAGTAACACACTCTCACACAGCACAGGGAATTGTAAATTGTAAGTAAGTACAAGGAGTAGCTGTATATGTATATAGTAAATAGTAGTTGTATTAGTAGTAGCCGTGTCACTAGATTTATAAGGATGTACTTGTTTGTAATGATTGCAACAAAACTCATCATATTAATGAAATTGTTTCAATGTCACGTTTCAGGAAGTCTGCAACCAGCAAACACTACACTCTAAGGTGTCTACCGTACAAAGCTTTTCTTTATTTTTTCCTTAAGAGAAACAAAAAAAAAAAAAAAACATAAAATAATCTAATGCGTGTATGTTGTTGCAAGTTTCTTGGAAAAAAAAACATTAAAACTTGTAGTTAATGCGAGCGTGTTAAATTAAAATAATCATATCCTTACATTAACAAATGCATATATTTATGTATATATGTATGTATGTGTGTGTACATACGTTTAGGTTTATATAGCTGTTGTTGTAGTTCTTAATGATTACAGGCTTGTCATTCATGCCTGTATTTCTTATACATGCACAACTAACTATTGCTGGCGATAAAATTTCCTATGCAAATATTTTGTTAATGAAATTGTTTCATTTTTGCATAAACTCTAATGATATTTTTGTTTTCTATGAATATTTTATATAAATGTTTCTAAAGTTAATACCATTTTATAAACTAAACTAAATAACTTTTAAGATGTGCTATAAAATATATAGAAATGGGAAATGAAGGTCTAAGCTTTAAAATTAGTGAACGATACAGAGTTATTATGTATTAATGATTGTGATTTTTGTTCTATATTTAATTTTTTACCAGTTTTTTTATATAAATAACTGGAAATAACTTCATCCTAAAAATTACGTTTTTTCAAAAATATATTTTTTTTCAAAATCGTTTATTTAAATACCAAAATTATTTTTGAAATTCGACTACGTAATCTCATTTAAGACCTTTAAACTACCCTCTCTATATAGTAGGATACGTGTGTAATTCCATATTTGTCCAAATTCTTCTAGAGAATTTCATCCTAAAAGTTACTTTTTCCCAAAGTTTAAGTAATATGACTGTTAAGTGCTTAACAGTGGTCTGTTGACTTAAACATTATCAATTTTAAACAAGTAAGAAGGTATAGTCGGTCAAGCCCGACCATATAATACCCTACACTCAATATAGATATGTATATAACAGTTTTTCAGAAATGGGCGTTAAATGGGAGTTATAACCTATTATGGACCGATCATCCAAAAATTTAGTGTCATTAATATACTTAATATACATAAATACTTTTAAAAGATTTATAGAGGTTAAAGTGAATTACAGAGAGGGTCTTATATGGGAGTTTCGACTAATTATGGACCGATCACAATAAAATTGCATTATGTTGTTTGTATACATATGAAATATATTTGTGTTAAATATTATTTGGATACCAACATTTTTGAGAGAGTTATGCTCTTTAAAGTAATTTTCGGAAGTGGGCCTTATATGGGAGCTACGACTAATTATAGGCCGATCTTCATGAAATTTCTAAATGTGATTTAGCTTCATTTACCACTAATTTGTGGTGAAACTTCTTTGGCTAATTGCATAATTCAAACATTTATGATCGGTAAACCTTAATTTCGGGAGGACATTTGTATGGGAGCCAAGTGAAATAATGGACCGATTTCCCCCAGTTTCAATCCCATCCGTCCTTGGGCCAAAAAAATATTATGTACCAAATTTTATTGCAATATCTTTAAAATTGCGACCTGTACTCTGCGCACAAGCTTTACATGGACAGCCAACCAGACGGACGGACGGACGGACATCATTAAATCGTCTCAGGAAGTGATTATAAGTCGATCGGTATACTTTAAGGTGGGTGTTGGACCAATATTTCTGGGCGTTACACCACTATGGTGGTGTAGGGTATAAAAATATGGTTTTTGTTACATTCGAATTTATCTTCACACATATAAAAAATTATCTTTTTTGAAATGTTTTACAAAGTTAAATTTTAGTAATGTAATTATTAATATACAAAAAAAAAACAGAAAAGTTTTTGGGCCAAAAATTTTAAAGTTAAATAACTTCATAAATTCACGAAATAACTTTTACGAAAGATTAGCGATTTTTGACAAACAATTAAATACTTTTTAATTTGTTAAGGTTTTTTACATTGTATTGTACAATTTAAAAATGAATGTACAATTTTGAGTTTGACAACAATGCCGATGGATCTCATTTACCGTCGTTGTCGTCGTTTTGTAAATTAAAAACTTAAGCAAAAGTTTTCGCATGTGATGCTTTGTAAAGATACTCCTTCTGTTGTAAGTCCCGCATTTTTAATTTATACACACAATACATATAAATGAATTTAATCAAGCACTAATTTAAAAAAATTTAATATCCTGAAATTCGTCTATCTTGCGATTTATGTAGAGAAAGAATTCAGCGAAGTTTGCGACTAGGTGGAAAATAATGGTGAGAATGATCCGGTCATTTCTTAAGCTATAGAATGCAATAAAAAAGTGCAGATTAAGTACTATGCATTTTCAAAATATGTAAAGTTGAAGAACGATCATTTTAATGATAATTATACTCATAGTCACTGATAAATTAACTATTAACTATTGGAAATTGAACAAAAAATATTTATAATGCGAATGTTGGAAACTTTGCCAGTAAAATAACAAGTTGGTTTAATATGAGTTATTAAATACATTAGTTATTTTTGTTTTACGAACTTAAAATATATTTTTTATTTATATAAAATACTAGCTGACCGCCCCGGCTTCGCTCGATATTTACTATTGATTTGTATTTCATAGAATAAGATGTATTCACAACCTGCCTGCTCTTATTTATTTGCAAATTTGTACAGCATACTTTAGGGGACTTTTTTTTTCAAATGTTGAATTTTTTCAGGAAAAAAATCATAACTGGAGAATGGCTAGACCGATTTTGGATTTCAAAATCAACTAACCATCATCACTCCTCCCTGTACCTTCCCTAAAAATTTTATGGCAATCGGTCGAGCCGTTCTCGAGTTATGGAGTGACAATCAAAATGTACACTTATTTTTATATATATAGATAGATATAAAAATAATTTTTTTAGTGGCAAATGAACTTGCATTAATTTGTTGTTTTTCTTTAATAAAATTATACCATTTTATAAAATACTTATTCCCGAAATTCCTGGGAAATGCAATTTTCCATTCCCGTTTACAGGTAAAAACAATCAGGCATGTGAAAGAAATCGAAAACGAATGAGTTTTAGAAGTCAATTTTTTCGTAATATTTCTGTATTGAAAAACTTTTATCAGATAAAATGTAAAGATATTGGGCTACTAAAGAGAATCTTAAAACAAAAATTTTAAAAATTAGATTATAAATGCATTAAAATGTATTTCCAAAACTGATTCGTTTTCGATTTCGATTTCTATCACATGCCTGAATAGTTCAGGAAACTCCAAACACTAGTTGTAAAACATTTATTTCATGCTTACCAAGCAATGATACTTGTGAAAAGACATCCTAAATGTTTTATGAGTTAATAAAGAACTTTGTGCTTTTATAAAGAAGTTTGTTCTTTTATAAAGAACTGGTACAAAAAGAGTGTTTTATTTGCCCAAATTACACAGTACAACACAAAAAAAATTACGGGGTTCCGACGACTGATTGTTGTTAAGGAGACAAAAAAAAAAAAAAAAAATATACGTATGTCGGCGTTTTGATAGCTCACATCAGAACACAAACACTAAAAACCAATCAAATTCAAGATTGCCCATTAAAGGTTAATTTAGTTATTGTTCACATATGTGGGTCATCCCATCTCTGGCGGGAAGGTTTGACACTCCAATACTGAATTTGACTGATTTTTAGTGTTTGTGTTAAGTTTGTGTAAGCAAAATTATTTCAGTAGAAAAAATTTTATAAACCAAAGTTTGAAGCTATGTAATTCCAAAGTAATATTAGATTACGAAATACTAACATTAATTAATGACTTTTTATAAAATGCCATATTAACAATTTTTCCACATTATTCATAATATTAATTCTATAAAAATCAGTTTTCAGTATTAGAGAAATTTTATTTTTAGCTTCAGCTAAGAATTATTGAAAGAATACGATTGTAAAGTAATTTTAGACAATTAAAAATTTGGAATGCATTTTTTACCCTGCCATCAGATTCATCAACAACAATGTGCATTGTCCAAGATATATTTGCAAACATCATCTATTTAAATCACCAATTTTTGAGACATAGAATAGAATTGAGAATTTCATTGATTCTTCGGGAATATTCTCAGAATTATTAAGAAAATTCTCATTGTTTTATTTGTCTTAAGCAGATTATATCTATTTTAAAAATATAGCCATACTTTGAGGGATTTTTTATTGATTTTTTTTATAAAAAATTAATTTCTAAAGTTACGTCACACAAGGCAAATATTTGACAAAAAAGAGGTAACCACTAAATAAAATTTGTTTTAATACTTGTGTATATTTAAAAATCTTTTTTTACTAAGAAAAAAATCTCAAAAAAAGTTTAGTTTTATTTTATTTGATGCTGTTTGCTCCTACAAAACGCTTTTAAGATTAAACATCGTAAAACAAATTTATGCCAAAAATATTGGTAATGCTTGTACCCTCAGATTTTTGGGAAAATTCCCAGAATTATTAAAAAATTTCTTATTACATATTAAGAACAATTATTATTTTTAGTCGAACTGTTAATTTTAAAATTTTTGATATTTCTTTAGTCAGGCTCGAGCTCATTAAATTTAATTTTCATAAAATTATTTTTACTGAAGGTAGGAATTGTTTTTGTAACATGAAATCTCTATTAAAATTTATTGATAATTTGTTTGACTAAAGAAATATCAAACATTTAAAAATTAACAGTTCGACTAAAAATAATAATTGTACAAGCTTCTAATGTTTGTAGTTGTACTTCAAGTATTACACATGGGTGTTTCCAAAGTAACGGTCGTTACCGATTTTCGGAGATATTTTAAATAAAATTGCAACCTAAGCAAATATGCCACGAGGATTGCTTAATTTTGGACCTACGAAAGTTCAAGCATCGGTAGCAATCGAAAGAATTCATAAACAATGTAATTTCAATACTTTTTTTGACCATTAAAAAGGTAACAGTCGTTACTTTATAAATGTGCTGTTTTAAAATTTCGGAAACAAACATCATGTATTGTAAAATTTTGCACAGGATGTGTCAAGTTTAAACTCTTATTAAATTCTTTGAAATGTTTTTTTTAAGGAATGGGTTTATTTTCAAACCAAAGGAAATTAATAACAAAAAACAATTTTTTTTAAAAAGTAACGGTCGTTACATTATAAAAAGTTAAACGTTTTTTGTGTTTGAATTCATTTATTATGGGTAACAAAAAGCAGCATATTTTTATTAGTATAAAGAAAATTAAATTTAATCCTTCAGAAAATGACAGATACATTTATTTTGTGTAATATTAGTGGAAAAAAAATTAAAAATAATAATTTTAGTTTTGAGCTGTAAGGGGTAATTTTCTGTGGAAACACCCACTTAAAAATGTCGACGAAAGTGGACAAAAACATATTAAAACAAATGTATTCAGGTTTTCAAGACAAAGTCTTAACAGAAAGAATACGCAAAAAAACTGAAGGAAAGGAAGCAACATAAATTGAAAAAATGATAATTACAGAAAATTTCGAACCACCGGTAACACTGATTAAAGGATTGATGTTTGACTGTTGGCTAGCAGGCACCGCACTGGTGCACAGGTTAGAACGCATAGAATTCTGATGAGAGAAAGTGGTGTTTCTCGAAACATATGTAAATTCAACCAACAACCCAGGTTCGAATCCTAAGCCAAGAAAAATTATCAATAAATTTTAATAATAATTTTCATGTAATAATTCCTACCTTCAGTAAATATAATTTAATGTAAATTAAATTTAATGAACTCGAGCCTAAATAAAGAAATATCAAATATTTAAAATTAAGAAAATAACCAAATAAAAAAAAAAATAATAATTCTATTTCTTATTATTTTTATTATTCTTAAGCATCTTTAATGTACCACACTTTTATTAATTCTATCAGCCCAATCATGAATAAAAATTCATATTTTTCCTATTCAATGGTAAAAAAATGAAAAGTGAAAAAACTCCCGCGGATTTTTTATTCATGATTGGGCTGTATGTAATTTGGCTTAAAAAATGAAGTAAAATGTAAATACGAAAGCTCTTTCTCTAAACAAAACAAAATCGAAATATTAATACTGATTATAGAATAACGATATTTAATATTTCTAAGCATAACAAATTCTATCCCTGCAAAAATATTTTACAATTTAAAAATCTTTGTTGTTATTAGTTTTCTCATATACGAATATGTATAACATACCAGTACATACTTTCATTGCTAATTATAAAACTTCATTATAAGCAAAATTATGCAAACAAAAAATTGTGTAAACTTTTGTAAAGTATTCCTATATTTGTTACAAAAATATCAAATTTCTTTTACTATTGGATTTATTTAATTATCCTGAAAGGTATTTAATTTAGGAACCTAGCAACAGTTGTTGTCATCTGTACTTGTTTTCAAGATTTAAAAAATAATCATCTCTTTTTGTTGACTTTAATAACGTACCGAGTTAGTTGTTTCTAAATATTCAACTGTGATAGTAAAATATCTATCTGTGATGTAAGAAACAACTTTATTAATATTCCAATCAAATTAAAAGGGGTTTTCCTTGTTACCCCGGTTACGGTTTGACTAATTCCAAACACACAAATGGTAAAAATACGTTGCAGTTTTTTCTGTATTTTCTTGTCTATTTAGTTTGAAAACCACTTGCAGCTGAAAACATTAATGCACAAATAAATGAAAATACTGTAGTTTTTAATATTTTTACAAATACATTAGGTAAGAAATATTTTGCAGAAATAAAATTGATGTTCACTAAATTAAGAAACAGTAAGGGAATGAGAAAACTATAACTCAAGTACAAAAATTTTAATAGAGTTAGAGTAAGAAAAACAGATACTGATTAGGTGGTATTATTGCTCCCAAAACTATTTGCCCTACCATTGCTTTAACTAAAGTATTATAAGAGAGAGTTTTGAAAAGAAGTGTGTTTTATTTGAAAAGAAGTGTGTTTTATTTGAAAAGTTACAATTGTTCCAAATACAGTTTGTATACATAATTCCATAAAGAGAAAATCTAAACAAAACAATCTTTTTTGTGGTGCAAGAGACGCATACTTGCAAGAGAAAAACTCTAACTTCGACAATCTTCGGAAAATAATTCGAAATATCAATTTGAATTTCTATTTTTATACCCATCACCTTTATAAGTTTGTCATTCCGTTTGTAATTTCCACAATATAATTTTCCGGCCCTATAAAGTAAATATATTCTGGCTCCTTATAGATAGCAGAGTCTATTAAGCCATGCCCGTCTGTCTGTGTGTTGAAATCAATTTTCTAAAGTCCCCAGATATCTTCGGGATTCAAATTCTCAATAATTCTATCAGGCATGCCTTCGAGAAGTTTGCTATTTAAAATCATCAAAATCCGTCCATAAAAAACGGAGATATGAGCAAAAATCCGAGGCAACCTCTTCACAAGCCCAAACGTAAAAGTTACCGAAACAACAGGCAAATTCTGACTATCTAAACATTTACCTGTGGTTTTTGTAAAACTGTCGTCAGGGTGGAGGGTATTTAAGATTCGGCACAGTCGAATATTGCACTCTGACTTGTTCTAAGTAAAAAAATTGCATTTAATTTTCAAAATAACACTTATCTTTTTAGAATCCCCTGTTAATATTGTCTGCTTTACAAGAGTGACATTAGATTCGAATGTTTTGTTATTTCAGTAATTCTTTCCTTTTTGATTTTTTGTTTTTGTTCAAATGATTATATTATTTTTTTTTGAGTTGTGCAAATTTCAATAGCATTGCAGTTGATTTAAAATATAGATGGGAGCTAGACGACACACAATAATAAAGTTCATTATAGATGGTTGAATGCTTCGGTTGGATAATGAATAAGTGCATAAGGATGAAAGAAATAAATGTGGAGATGAAGCAAGGAAGCAAAGGAATAAAAGCTTGGTTTGCTTGTTTAATTTAAATGATATTAAAATGATGTTAGTTTATTACAATATTTGTGTTTCTTTTTTTGTTCAACAGGACACACAGATAGAGCAAGTAATAGAAAGAATGTGACAAGTTTTAAAGGAAACAAGTTTTAAAGTTTCGCAGTGAAGTCATTAGTATTGGGGGCATTTTTAAATAAACAACATATTCATCAAATCAGATAGTTTAAAATATAAGAATTTTCAAGAATTAATTTTTCCCCGAATTTCTTTGAGCAACAAATCTAATCCTGCTTAAAACATTCTTTAAAAAATCGCAGCAACTTTAATTTTTAATATAAATTACTTTTGGATCTAGCAAAACTATTACTTTGGACTTAAGAGGTTTGAATTAAAGTATCACCTTTGACCTCTCTTTTTAGGAAAATCAATTTGAACATCATATATGGGTAATACCTACAAGTTTTAATACAGTTCTTATACAGCTATTTCATACTTTAAGCACATTTCAAATGCAAGGTTTAGGAAATCCAAGGTTTAATCAATCAACTGCGTTTAATTAATATAAAATATACTAAGATGTCAAATAAATTACTTTGTATGCAATAAACTTTCTTTAAGATAGTTTAAACTGAGATTAAATTTAACCCGTAGATAATTACAGTTACAGAAATTATAAGAATGCCTATTTAAAATATTTATAAGTCTTTTAAACTTTAAAAAGCTGTCTGATAAAATAATAATATACAACTATTTCCAGCTTTAAACTCAGTCTAAATAAAGAAAACCAAGGTTTAATTAATCCCACTACGTTTAATTATATAAAATAATATGAAGGTGCCAAATAAATTACTTTGTATGCCTTAAACTTTCTTTAACCCTCATCCTGTAAATAAAAAAAGGAACGAATCTTGTATTTTGGGCAAATTTTGCCCAATACAATTTTACTAGTTTTATTACTTTTTGTTACAAGTATTACATATTATTTCTACATGGGAATGATTTTTAACACAAATAAGCTACAATTCATACATTTTGTATTATATTTAGTACTGTTCGACTTATTTTCACAGAAGTGACAACGGCCTCTTTTTGTATTTTTCTCTTTTTGCGGGTGATGTAGATTACTTGCGACAGTACCATATGGCTATGTCTTACGCTGCTGCTTTTCATCCTCCAAAAGCTCAAATCCCAGTTCTTCCAAAAAAAAAAGCCTGCGACGAAAATGCTTTGATTTGTTCCACTCGGGATTTATTGCTGTCCAAATAACGAAAGCATTGCATGCGGATACATCAAGCATATTTGCAAATAGAGCTACAGGCCACCTATTAGTTTTCCGCTTACAAGTATATGTGGCAACCAGTTGGTCGAGTGTATCCACCCCTGCCTTTGTATGGTTATAATACTCTATTATTTCTGGTTTTATTGACTGGTTATCGTGTATTTGTGCGTCTTGGTGTAATGTACTTATTAGATATACGCACCGATATTTCTTTGGAACATAAGCTACTAATGTTACTTTATTTTTATGTTCAAAAAGGAACTCTGAGTAAAAGACAGGTTTTTTTTCTCATGCCCAAAATATGTGGAGGTAGAAACACCTTATTTTTTCGGACAGTCCTAACTATAGTCATTTTCTTTTTCAGAAGCTCAGCAGCAAGATCGTATGAGGTAAAAAAGTTATCGCAAGTTAAATTTCGGCCTTTGAGTCCTTCTGCAAGTTTGAGTACCACTCGCATGCCTTGATTCTTTTCAGGAACGCAATTACGATTTCGTCCGATATACACTTGCATAGACCAGGCATAGTTGGTATTGGAGTCGCATAATGCCCAAATTTTAATTCCGTATTTCGCTGGCTTCGAAGGAATATATTGCCTAAATGGACATTTGCCACGTTATGCCACTAGCTGCTCATCGACTGTCACGCATTCGTTTGGCTTATACATAATCTTCAAATTATTAGCCCATTTGTCCCACAAAACTCTTATAGGTGCCAACTTATCGCGAGCTTTCATGGTCGAGTTCATGCTCTTCAGCCTCACTGTCTGATTCACTCAGCAGCTCTTCTATTTGGCGTCGAGTTAGCACTTCCGACTAATTGAATTTGATAAATATAGGTATTTCATGAAAAATATAGACACATTTTTATACCCTATACCACTCTGTGAAGCAGTGTATATTTAACTTGTGCTGATTTTTATAACTCATAAAAATGAAGAAATGTAGACTTAACTCTAAAACTGGTATAGGGTATCAAATGGTTGGTCTTGACTGACTATAATTTTTTTACTTGTTATACATACCCTTTTGGACATCGTTTTTTCTTTTCCTTTTTTCGTGCTGTAAAAATTGATTTATACAATTCACAATCCGCGACTGCAACAGCATCAACTACTCACGTAAAAAAACAAAACTGAACTGATGAATGTCGAATGTTTCCCTCTTTCTAATGTTTTTGGAGCGATCAAACAAGTGTGCATAAGTTGGGGATTCCCCAAAATACAAAAAACAACGTGAAAATAAGTCTAACAGTACTAAATATAATACAAAATGTATGAATTGTAACTTATTTGTGTGCAAAAATCATTCCCATGTAGAAATAATATGTAATACTTGTAACAAAAAGTAATAAAACTAGTAAAATTGTATTGGGCAAAATTTGCCCAAAATACAAGATTTGCTACTTTTTTTATAGGGGTGCCTTTTTGTGGAGCCACAATATAAATTTTACCAGCGCTGCTAAATATACATAAAAGACTAATTGTCAAGAAGTTTCATACCGATATTACTAAATACACGGCAGATATGCTGAGTTGAAAACGCGTTTGGGCAAAATTTGCCCAAAATACAGGATTAGGGTTAAAATAGTTAAAACTCAGGTTAAACTTAAACCAAAAATGCTAAATGCACATATTCCTTTATCTTTAGTAATTCAAAAATCTGTCTAAAACATTGTTCTCTGATAAAACGTTAATACAAAGCTATTTCCAACTTTACACTCTGTTTAAATAACGACCACCTTTGTTTAATTAATCCGACTACTACTTATTAAATTACTTTGTAAGACCTAAACTTGATTTAAGATAGTTTAAACTTAGGTTAAACTTAAGCTGAAGTATGATTAAGTAACAAGATGTGTTAAACACGCATTGAAGACTGTCTTAAACATTGTTCTCTGATAAAATATTAATATAATATAAATATTAATATAACTATTTCCAACTTTAAACTCAGTTTAAATAAAGAAAACCGACGTTTAATTAATCCGACTACGTTTAATAATTATAAAATATTTAAAGATGTCAAATAAATTACTTTGTCTTAAACTAGTTTTATGATAGTTTATCTTTAGGTTAACCTTAATCCCAACTTAGTTTAAGTAACAAGATATGTGAGGTCTTAAGTAAAACGAAAATTAAAAGGCTCTTGCTAAACTCAATTTATACTCTAGTTTAAGCAATAAAATACTACTATTCAGTAGTTTTATATGCTGCACACTGTTGTTAGGCTTAAACTCATTAAACTAAGAAAAAACTATAGTTTAGGTAATTCGAAAATCTGTCTAAAATATTATATGTTCCGCTGTCCACCAGCAGCACGCTTCACTTAGTTGTCTTTGTTTTTGTCTTTTTTTATATTATATTTTAAATCGCTTTTGTTCTCTGTATAAAACAATATTTGTAATTTAATTGATTTTTATTCTAGTCTATATTTTAGTTTGCAAAGACATACACACACTGTAATAAGTAAATGTATAAAGTGTTTTGCATTGTCCTTTTCTTGGCGCTCACATTTACACTTACAAAGACAGACATTTAACAGAAACCGATTTATTATAGTTAAACAGTCATTTCTCCTGATCTGGTTTCCTGTTGATGCTATAAATTTGCGTTTCCGTTTTATGTTTCCCCATCCAAGTTTTCCGTTGCCTGCTTACATACATAAGTATACAAATAGATACTACGTTCAAAAATTTCCATAGTTGGAAATGTATTTTATATGTGTAAAGTTAGAAAGAATAGAAATATGTACAAGTTTTGTATATTTAGCATAGAATTGAATGAAAATTCAATTGAATTGAATTCATAGAATATGGAATGAACAACAACAAGGTTTTGCCACTAAGATAACATAGTTTATGGTACATCGTTTAAACATTTCTATTCCCTTTCCATGAACTGTGTGTGGCGAGTACAACTACCATTCTTCTATTTAATAGTCATTCATCTATTCTATTGTTACCTGAAGTATAAATATTAAGTGAAGTGGAATTTCAGTTGTCTGAATATTTCTACAAATTCATATATTCACACATACTCGTATGTACATGGCCAGGTGTCTGCTGTTAGTTGTCCTATCAATGGTGACTTCTTGCTAGCCATCTGTATTGTGACTTGGCATGTGACTTTTGATCGGTAATTGTTTTTTTTTTGTTCATTTCATGTGCAATGCCCTTTAGTTTCTTTTGTGCCACTGAAATTAATGTTTTTATTTTATTTTTTATTTTGTTTAACTGGCTGTAATGTATGTAAGGACTGAAAAGAAATGTCTACAATTTTAAATGGTTTTAATAAAGAATGACAATTTATTGAAATTCCTGTTGCTTGTATCAGTTTCAATTAATAATTGGTTTCTAAATTACTCACACTTGTTAAAAACTAATAAAATATTACAAAAATAGCTAAAATCTAAATTTTAAACAACATTTTTCTTAATCATTATGTCTTTTAATAAACGCCTTAATGTAGACCATTGTTTTTTAAATTCCTGTCGATTAAGGGGAATTTGGAATTCCCTTTAATGGACATAATACATGCAGACTTGTTTGTTAAACTTAACTGTTATTTGGCAATTAAATAAATTTAATTTTAAACACAACAAATTTATTTCCCTACACCTGCCCCCTTCTAACATTAAATCTCTCTCACACGCATACATGGCAAAGGAAATCACTAAAAATAAATCATTTACATGCACACAATCACAATCAGTACCAAACTATCAAACCAAGACCACAAGTGTGTAAAACCACAACAAAACTCCTCTTCCGAACTTGAGGAAGAATAAAGATTTTAATACACACTTGAGACTTTATCGGTTGGTGTAGCTACTGAATTGAAATGAACAGCACAAGTCTTTGAACAATAAAACAAATGTTTTTAACAGAACATAAGAGTAGAAAGGAGGGTGGTGTTTAGTTATTCTGATTTGTCACTGTAAATTTAATATAACATCAACAAGAACAATAAAAAATATAAAGTGTAATAAACCACAAAACTAAACTCTGTTCGGTTGGCCATAACTGCAAATGACACAGGTTTAAATTACATACGCACGAGTAAGAGTGGTGTTAAAACTGTTACTGTTTCAAATACTTTAACTGTTTCTGTTGTGTTAGCTAGTAGTTTTGGCTGAGGGAGGGTCGGTCGATCAATTATAAGGGTAAACAAAAAGTTATTTAAAGGCAAGTTAAAAAAGGATACGGAGGTTAAATATGAAAGAGCCTGTAGCACATGAAATGCTTTTATAGAGCATTTTTCTGGCCTCAATTAAACGTGCTATCAGACGGGATGTATTTTACATATGTACTGTCATTTTTCTTGCCCATATGTAATTCCGTGCGTATGTCAAAATTTCCATTTTACATACGATTCATAATTTTTGCTATCACACCTGCTTATGTTTTTCCGTATGACATAACCTATAAATGTAAACAAAAGCTGACTTTTTAACGTGTATAAATTTCCAGAATTGTTTCTTTTGGCCAATCTAATCGCAATAAATATAATAAACATAATTTAATTTATTAAAAATCGAAAAATACTTATGTACTTTTCAATGTTCATTATCCATTTTCTTTAATTTTTCTTTACAATATATTTTTTCAAACAATTTTGTTTAACCCTGCTACTATGTTAGAAAAAAAACACACATGTTATGTTTGAGTCATATTTTGACCCCAAATTTTTTTATTGAGAAAATTGAAATTTGAACATTTCGAAAATATTTTTAAGGCTTGTGATCAATGCAATATATCGTCGCTAGAGTGATTGACGGACAAACACGTTTTTTTTTTTTTGCAAGTTATGCAATGTTAAATACGATTTGGGTCATCAAAAGACCCTAAACGTAGTAGCAGGGTTAAAAACAAACCAGCTGTTTTGTTTATATTTGTCACAGGAAAATAGAACGTGTTCTAATCGAAACAATTACATATGTATTTCCACATGTTTCATATCTATCAGACGATGTGTACAACTTTTACAGATGGAAAATTTGACAATACATATGTAAAATACATCCCGTCTGACATCACCTTAAGCTAAAAATAGCAAAAGCTTACTACAAATAAATAAATTATTGGGCACATACGACTACTGATATTCAAATTACGGCTAAGAGCTAGAGAAATTCCATGCAAAACTTATTCCCAAAAAAGTTTTTCTAATGTTTAAAATAGAATAATTTTCAACAGACAACTCAATTTGATTTAAATCGATCAGAATTGTATGCTTGGTTTAATATCAAAAAATATCCACATAGTGATTACAGATACTTTAAACTCAAGATTAATTAAAAAAGTTTTTACAGTAGTATCAAAAGTTAAAAGTTTCTTTAAAAAAACGATCAGAAAAATATTCAAAACTTTAAACTCAGTTTAAATAAAGAACACCAAGTTTTAATTATTTTGACAACTACAATTTAAATGAAAATATTTTTAAAGAAGACAAATTTGTCTTAAATTTGTTTTAGATTTTAGTTAGTTTAAACTTAGGGTAATTTCAAGTTTAAGTTGGTTTACAAGAATTAAAAGAAAATATTTAAAGAACACAAATAAATAACATTGTATGTCCTAAACTTGTTTTATATAAGTTTAAACTCGGTTTAAGTATAACAAACAAAATTTATGTTTTTGAATTTTGTTCTTATTCAAATTCTTTGTAATTTAAACTTAGTTTCACTTGCGAAATTAAATTAAAATAAGTAGTAAATATATAATATTCATATATGGCAAATAAATTAATTTATTTAGCTTAAACTTGATTTTAGTTAGTTTAAACTTAGGTTAATTTCAAGTTTAAGTTGGTTTACACAAATTAAAATAAAATATTTAAAAACCATAAATAAATAACATTGTATGTCCTAAACTTGTTTTATATAAGTTTAAACTCGGTTTAAGTATAACAAACAAAATTTATGTTTTTGAATTTTGTTCTTATTCAAATTCTTTGTATTTTAAACTTAGTTCAACTTGCGAAATGAAATTAAAATAAGTAATAAGAAGTAAATATATAATATTCATATATGGCAAATAAATTAACTTATTTAGCTTAAACTTGATTTTAGTTAGTTTAAACTTAGGTTAATTTCAAGTTTAAGTTGGTTTACACAAACTAAAATAAAATATTTAAAGAACACAAATAAATAACATTGTATATCCTAAACTTGTTTTGTATAAGTTTAAACTCGGTTTAAGTATAATTTTGTTCTTATTCAAATTCTATGTAATTTAAACTTAGTTTAACTTGCGAAATGAAATTAAAATAAGTAATAAGAAGTAAATATATAATATTCATATATGGCAAATAAATTATCTTATTTAGCTTAAACTTGATTTTAATTAGTTTAAACTTAGGTTAATTTCAAGGTTAAGTTGGTTTAATTAAAACACTGATAAGAATTTAAAATAGAATGAAAGCAGATAAACAAATTTCTTATAAATTGTTCTTATAAAATTAACACAAAGTTTAATCTTAGTTTAAATTAACAAAACTGTGGTTTAATTAATCTGAATTGTACTGATCAATATAAAATATTAAACTTGATTGTAGTTAGTTTAAACTTTAGGCTTAAAATGGTTTAATTAAAACGCTGATTAAAATTTGAAGTATTATGAAGAGAAACAATTTTGTAATAAATTTTTCGTATAATAATTATTTCAAATATTAATCTTAGTTTAAATTAAAAAAATTGTGGTTTATTAATCCGAGTACAACTAATCATAACATATTTAGCAAATCTGAACTTAAGTTATAAGTTTAATATGGTTTAAGTAACGAGATATTTATAATTTATTGTACAATGGAAATATCCGAATTTGTAAATGTTTTCGTAATTAAATGTTCTTGCCCCTAAATGATTAAACTTCATTTAAACAAATTTAATTAGGAGCTCTATTAATATATTAATGTGAAATGCTAAAAAGTCAGTAAAAATTTACTTATTATGTCTAAAACATGGTTTAGTCTTAAAGCTTAAATTAAAAAGACTACCCTTTACTAATTAAAACCCAGTTTAAGCTGGTTTAAATTTAGATTAAATATATATTTAGCTAGTTAGATAACAAGGTGTGTTTTATTTATATAAATTTGATCAGATTTTGAAGCTAAGTTTAAACTGTGAAATTAGTAGTTTAAATAATAAAAATGGGAATCCATTTCATTCTGCTTAAATTCTCTTAAACTAGTTTTAACTCCAAGTTGACTTAATTTCCTCTGCAATTCACAAAATCCGCTTGTAATTGTTTAAAAGAAATAATCTAAACATGATCATTATGTTTATAATACCATTTTAATATAATTTAAAAAAGGACAATTATAAATAAGTCTTTCTTGAATTTTCTTTAAGTATTTGTCGCTTTATTGAGTTCAATATCATACGTGTCTTTTTTGGAGTGGCCCTACGTTAGTCTTTTTTATTTTCTTGCTATATTTCTGTTGTCTATAAATGTGAAAAGGATTAAAGTCACCGAGTCCTTTATTACTGCCTGCCTGTTTGTCTGTCTGGCTAATGAGTGTAGTTTGTGTGGAGAAACAGAAATAATTTTCAACATCTTTAACACGTTTTGCACATCTAGGCAAAATTTTTCCATTATTTTATGCTTATAAATAAATATTTAATGTTTGTTTAATAAAATTTTATTATAAATATTTTATGGCAGAGAAATGAATTGATTATAGGCACGTTTTTGTGTATACACAGTACCTTCTCTCTAAATTTTCAGTTTCAGCAGAAAACTGAAAATGTGCAAAAAGTGTAAAGTAAAGTGCTTAAATTCATTGTTTTCTTTTTTTTTCAAATATGAAAATATTCCTGTCACTTTTAATAATTGTATTAAATTTTTGTGCTGAAATCAGTTATATTATTTATAATTCGTATAGGAAAATAATTTCAAACTTTGCATTTTAGTATTGTATCTATTTATATAAGAAATTTCAAAATATTAAACCTAAATCTATGTACATACGGTTGTCAGATCTTACAACGTTGTCAAATCTGACAATGTGCTGGTAATGTGCTGACAATAAAACACTGACATTGTTAGCAAAAGGTAAATTGTCAGTTCAGACGATTGTAAGAAAATCTTATATATAAAGTAAAGCTGAGGCAATTAGTATGTCTATATATAATTGCGTTACTTTCTTTGGTAAGGAGGTAGCTTGAAGAAGTAAGGGCGGTGAAAGAAGAAATTTTATATCACAACTCTGCAATTGCGTTTTATGTTTGTTTTTAGGCGCATTATTTTTAAAGCTTGATTTTATGGTCTTTATTTAATTATTTTACTCCGGTGGTGTTTCAATAAGTGGCAGCGGCTGGGAATCGAACCCAGCTAATCAATTAAGTCAACAGACATTGTCAGTTCACACTGTTGTCAGATTGTGGTATGGCAAAAATTGCCAGATTCGTTGTCAAACATTGGTAGAACCAAAGACTATAAATTTAAGGCCTTTATATATATTTATAGTCTTTGGTAGAACTATTTGTGTGTTTATATCAACACAATATTTCTTTGGCAATGGTGTCATTATCAGATGCATAAACTTCGCACATCTGGCAATAAAAAGTGTATGACAATAAAATAACTATAGCAACGTAATGTGTTTACACGTTTGTTAAATTTCGTCTGACAATATTTCTATCTTACGATGCACTACCGACAACGTAGAAAGGCAAACAGTTTAAGTTCACATGATTGTTAGACATTTGCTGAAAAATTTTCTGACAATATTGTCAGATCTGATTACCGTCTGTACATAACTTAATAAACACAATTTCCAAAACTGTTGCATCAATAATGTATCAAACAATCTTACCATATTTATTATCGACAGCCGCATACGGTGGAGTGGCATCATTATAATTGACAACTGTACCGGTGCCATCCATGCCACCACCCATAACAACACCATCAATATTGGAATTTGAATTGCCTAAAATACCAGCAGCTGCCACATTACTAAAGGTAATAGTAGTGGGTGGAATGACAGGATCATCTTGCTGTTCCATGGAAGTGGGAGTGGTTTTTTCCACTTTAAGATCAGTCTCTATGTAATCATCATAACTATTATTATCATCATTGTTATCATTATTATTATTACTATTGTTGATATTTGAATTAATGGGAATATTATTGTGATTATTATTTAAAGTCAGCTCTTTCTTCAAATCCTTTAAATTCGTTTCTGTAGTCTTTAGAGTTGTAGTGATGCCATCGTTTGGTAGAATCTCTATAATTTTCTCATCATCCTGCATGGCAGAGATTGCTGGTTTGCGTGTGGTAAATGGCACTGGAGAGGATAATTCCATGTCGAAGGGTGGTGGTATTGAGGGCATATTGGAGGCTGTAGGATTGCCATAATTTTGCTGGATTATGGCCACAAATATTAATAATTTATACAATAAACGTAACAACGTGGTGTTGTTCTTGGATCTAGTCATTTTATATGATTTTTCTATTTCTGTTAATACAGAAGTGATCCAGGCGAGTTTTGAGTTTCTTTTTTTTTCTTATTCAATTTCGTTGTGCGTTTTTCGGTTTAGTTACAAAGTTTTTCGTTTTAGGTTGTGTTTTAAGTGCTCTTGTTGTTTTAGTGCAATGTGCGTTTTTTTTGGGGGGGAATTTGTAGTTGTTGCTTTGTGCGTGTTTAGGCCCACTGTGCCTGATAAATAAATCAAGCAAGCTATAGGGCAAAATTTTTAACAGTCTATAATAATGAAGACATTGTTCGTTCGGTTTGTTTGTTTTTTGTTGTTCACTTAAAATTTTCAACACTTTGGAGTCATTAATTATTCACTAATTTTACTTGTTGCTTTTGCCAGTTTTTTTCTCTGTTTCTTATTTATTTATTTATTGTCTATGTTAAAGTATTTTTTAAAATACATCTGTAGTGTTTTTGATAAATAATAAATAAGATTTTGTATTTTTTTGTGTTAAATTTCCAAAAAAAGAAAAAAAATTGTGTAAAACTTGTTTATATTAATCAATTACAAATGCGCGCCATTGTGCTGTGCTTTTTTCGCTGCATAATGAATGAATGTGATTGAAAGCGAATTCGTAAAAGTGTAACCAAATATTTTATTTTCTACTTATTTTGGTTTCTTGCTTTTGTTGCTGTTTTTTATGTTATTTTTTATTGTTATTAATTTTATTTTTTGTTTACTTTTTTCGTCATTGTTGAGTTTGTTTTAGTAGCACAATTTTGTTTAATTCATTTTTGTGCAATAAAATAATGTCAAATCGTGTCGTATATTATATGTTATTGACCTGGGGCCAAATTACCGCATTCGATATCGAGTAAAATTTATCGTAATTTTCTTATTTGAGATTATGGCATTCGAAATCGAGCAAGAAATTTAGTACATTTTATCATAATTTCGACATCGAAATCATTTTTCGATTCGATAGCTCATTCGATCACGAATGCGGTAATTTGTCCCCAGTTCTTAATTTCTTTGGTTATTGTTTTGCCCTGTTTGGGTCAGATTTTATTTTGTTGGTGTTTGTTTGCCAGAATGTTTATTTTTATTATACCACTTTTCATATTATTTAATAAAATGCCCTTAACTATGACAGTTATGATTTGCAGCCGATTCAGAAACACGAACTGTCAACAAATTTCAAAATTTTGCATAAAAAACACTTACAATTTTAAAACGGAGTGCCATGTTCAAAAACTTGAAATAAATATTAGAATATTAATGCCTTGATAGCAATTTGTAAAGAAAGTAGAATTTTAAATTTGCATTTCTTAAAAAGAAATAAAAAGCTTCAAATACACAATATTTTATCCCCCTGAAAATTGCTTTAGAAATTCCAAGGTACATTGAAAGCACCTAGGTACACATAAAGTACCAAGTTACACATAAACTAGTAAGGTATATATAAAGCATTAAGGTACGTATAAAGTACCAAGGTACATATGAAGTACAAAACTACATTTATAGTACCAAGGCACATATAAAGGACCAAGGTACATATAAAGTATCAAGGTACATATAAAGTACCAAGGTACACATAAAGTACCAAGGTACATATAAAGAACCAAGGTACATATAAAGTACCAAGGTACATAAAAGTACCAAGTTACACATAAAGTACCAAGGTACATATAAAGTACCAAAGTACATAAAAGTACCAAGTTACACATAAAGTACCAAGGTACATATAAAGTACTTAGGTACATATAAAGTACCAAGGTACATATAAAGTACCAAGGTACATATAAAGTATCAAGGTACATATATAGTACCAAAGTAAATATAAAGTACCATGGTACACATAAAGTACTATTATTATACATCCATATAAAGTTCCGCGGTACATACAGTGGTGGACATGTATTTTTCAATTTATGATTATAATTAGTAATAAAAAATGTGATACAGGCTCCAAGACGTAGAAAAACCAATAATTTTCTGAAAAAATATCCTTTGGAGCGATCAATAAAATTATTTTAGGTTCGGATCTGATGGAAAAAAGCGAGTGGCGTGAGCATGCAGCACAATCCAAAGAATATTTCTAAGACCAAAGAGCACGGTGATGCGAATGTGTTGGTGTGGTCAGCGTTTTCTGGGTATAGCATAAGCTTGCTTATTCAAAAACGATTATTAAATTTAACAAACGTTTATTAAGCAAATTTTTATATACAAATCTGTCATAATAAACGTTTGTTAAATTTAATAATCGTTTTTGAATAAGGGGGAAGGTCGTTGCATGAATGGAACATTATTCTTATCAAAGTTTACTTTTAAACGCCACGATTCCATACGCTGAGGACAATATGCCACTTAGGTGCCGTTTTTTGCAATCGAAACGACCCAAAACAAACCTCTCGTACTGTGAGGAGTTGCTTAGAGCTGAAAAAAAATTAACGTATTGAAAAATTAACCAATTGAGAACCTATGAAATGATGTGGAGCAACATACACGGCAGTAAGATTAAAGAATTTTGTGGATTTGTGGAATGAAATCAAAAATGCTTGTTACGCAAACCCAAAAGAGCGTTGTATGGTTGTGGTGGAGATTATGGCCAGGAGATGTGCTGTTATTCAAAACAAATGATGTCCTGCTAAAAAATAGGATTTGAATAGATGTTTTTTGATTCTCTTATGAGAATAAAATTTTTATTTAGTTTTAAATTACTGTCCACAGTTTTTTTTTAGAGGAGTTGCAATCAGGAAAGAAAACCACCGAAATGTTCTTAGGGTGAAATGTTTGAAAAAAAAAATATAGAACGACATGCCAAAGGTATCAGTTTGTATCTGATTACAAACGAACTTTTACTATGCAGGAAATTTAAACTAAATAGAACTAGTATCTATAAAAAGTACTATTAAGGCACCCGGTATAACTAAAATTACGGCAACTAAAACATTAATTGGGAATTATTATTAATTATTTAGGAAGATAGTAATAAACAAAACGTAAGAAGACATCACCTTCTAGTATGATATTTTCTAAATCTGAAAAAAGTTTTGCACTCAAATAGTCATAAATATATATTTTCATATCGTTTTAGCAACACTGCAAAATCAAGAAACACAAAAATATCTTTAGAATACATCGCTGTCGACTATCTGGACTAAGTCAACAGGTAAGTTTTCTACAAATGCAATAATTTCTTTATAACATATTTTTTTTTAATTTATGAGCTATTATAGATAACTTAGCTAAATTTATTTATAACATGCTGCTGATTTTGATAACTAACTTCCTATTACTAAAGCCAATAACTTCGAATGATAAAACAAAAAAATTATTCCTTACATTCTAAATGAGCAAACATTATCATACATTAATGCATTTATTATAAAATCCTTACATTTCCATAAAAATTCAATTATCCGTGCATTCGACAACTAAAACAAAATACTTGACCTAACTAACTTACGTCTTAATATAAATAACAAACAAAATAAAATAAATTAAATTGTGGTTACCCAAATCATTCGTACTAATGTGTCTTTTGTTCATTATATACCCTGCTCAAATATCTAGTAACAATCATTTAGGAGTGAATGTTTTTCCTCGTAAGGATACAATCAATCAGACACGTCAACATTACCCTACTACGAGTCCTTAGCCACACCATACTTTCATTCACTTGCTGTCGAAACATTAATCACTTTGATGACCAATATACCATTTCAATTTAACCAGTTACCGCTGTAAACCTTTTATTCTCTAGGTATGCTCTCTAAATTTAGCTGTGTTGAAAAAAAAAAAAAAATCCAGAAAAATTTTTACTAAAAACTAATTTTATTTTTAGTTATGTTGTTTGCTTTTGCATTTGCCATTGCTGTTTGGAGATTTTGTTTTTGAAATGCATTTTGTGGCAAAAAGTGACCTAATTAAATGTTACATATATACAAGTTTATAATGAAAATAAATGCATATTGCATTATTGTTGATTAAATCACTTATGATTAGGTTCATAAATTAAAATTATAAATTTGTGTGAGTTTTTTAATATCTGTGTTTTATTTAAAATTTAAAAATTGCGTTCTAGTTGGGACACCCTTTATAATGTCGAATATGTGGTAATGTTTGTAGATTACATGATAGTAAGGCAATGAAAAAGCACGAGTCAAAGGATAACACTAATATGAATGTGCCGGTCATGAAAACTCTGAGGGTATCTGTACAGCTGTTGAAACAGCCAGGGTTGGCTGAGGAAATAGTCAAAATAGGTACAATGATGATCAATAAGTCGATTGAGCTCTTAAAAAATGTAAATTGCTAGTGTAACAGCAACTGTTAATCTTATACAGAATGAAATCATCTTTTTCAATGATACCTCCTGTCATAATGCGATGTAGATTTGTTGCTGTTCGATTTGCTTATGGGAAATTACGAAATTACTTACTGGATTCTGTCGAGAGTACTCTTTCCAATAAGAACGTATACTAAAGAACAGACGAGTCGATTATGTACAGCAATCAAACTGAAGTTGGTTTGCTAATAGGCAACGCAACTAACATGAAAGTTGTTATTACGTAAGGTAACTTTCGTTCTAATCTTTTTTTTCGAATTTTCGAGTAGAAAACAAATATTTATATGTTAAAAGTATAAACTATTTAACAATAAAATTATTAACATTTAAAATGGACCACTATAAATAAAAATAGCAATCATAAATTTTCGGTTCAGCAACTGAGGTTAACACATGACAGTTGACATATGTCTGTAATATGTGTTTGGTAACTGTCAACTCCAGTGAGATGCGGTTGCTATATGTAATCCATTCATCAGTCTTTTAGAAAGGGGTGTCAGATATCATGAGAGAGTACATACCGTTGGTCTCATGTAGAAAGGCCCTAACTCGCTATTTTTTCGAAATTAGTTTTTTTTGCGATTCCAATGCATTTAACGCAAATACACCTACTCACAAAAATTTATTGCAATAGTGTAAAAAATAACGCTTTTATAAGCAGTTGTACAAAAGAAGTTACATGTTGAATATTACATTTTCTATTATGTTTTTACCTTCTCCTGTAAAGTTTCAAATATGCGCGTTAGGGCCTTTCTACATAAGACCATCGATATGTACATCCATCGAGTATGATCTATTAAAAAATCTGATTGGATCATTTGGCGGAAACTTTGCGTTTCGATTGAGGGTTCTAATGTTTATCTTTTGGGTATAATAAAGAAGAGTGACTTAACCTGGGCGTTTAACATTTAAAGTTCAAAAAGTTACAACATGAAGGTTCACTATTATAAAAGCTAGTCACATTTATATGAAAAACAAGACTTTTGCAATTCAGTTTCATGAAATCCTGAAATGATTTTAAAGAAATGTCAATGTCTAAGGATTTTAAAAAAATAATATTATAAATTTCAAGCAAAATGTATGATACTGTTGTAGTTTTCGGTATGTTAAAAGTAATTACAGCATTGGCGCAGTAAAGGAAAACTGTATAAATTCAATGCATTCAAATGGTTTAAATATAACCACACAGTATATGTGCATTACCCCAACATTTGTAGCATATTTTGTCCTGTTTAACAAAATCAAAACGAAATTCCTACTAATTTTAATTATGGATTGTTTGAATTTATAAAGTATTTAGAGTGTTATTAAAACTATAATTGTTTGCATAACAAACAAACAAGCAAATATGTGTACATACTTGCTAATTCTAATTGAACTGTTACTGTATCAATGCATATTAATATAATTGAATATTAAATTTGCTCTAATTATTCATTTGGGTGCGGCATTTTAAATTCAATTCTCTACTCGTTCAGAGTGCGTTCGTTGTGTGTTTTGTGGTATAATTTTCCAAAAACTGGGTTAATGAATTCTACTACAACAAGGGATACAGTTTCATAATTAAAAATGTGGGTTGAAACTAACAGCTATTTTAAATTGTTAGAGAGAAAATTGAAAATGGAATATAACATAAAAACAGTATTTCAGGTTTTAAAATTTTATTTTCATTTATTAAAAATTTGAATACATTTTGCATAATTCTTTATATACAGGCAATTTTTTTATGCAATTTACTTAAGCTAGCAAAGGTCATGCATCCCAAAATGTCAAAAGCAAGAAAAGAACACAGAGAAAAGTGAACACATCACATCAGTTTTAGTATGCTAGGATACTGAAATTAAAGGAAACTTGCAAAAATATAAAACATACTACTCACCAGAGAGCAAAACAATTACATACATACATATACTAACCAATATTGACAACTGCACTGCACTGGCTAACTACTAAATGACAAAATTTTCCATGAATCATGTGTTTAATTTGATTGTCTGCATAATTTATTTTTTATTAAAAAAAGAAAAAAAAAACTAATTATTAAATTTGTTGCAATAATAAAAAATCTCGTATTCAAAATAACCAATCTAAGGGCAACGGGAGCGTTACAGCAGCTAATATAGCAACAACAACAATAATCGGGATTATTCGCTCTCTTTGTTGGAAAACCAGATGTAAACACTTGAAGCGAATTTGTCGACAACAACAACAACAAAGATAGCAACAGAAATTATGCCGCTTTATTTAGGGGTTTGTTAAGGGTACAAGAGAGAAAGAGACAACACTTGTTTGCACTTTGTGTTAAAGGCAATGACACATTGAACAACCACTTTTTGCGCGTTAGAGTAGCTGAACAGCACACAAGAACGAAAGACGGCCGGACGGACGGACGGCTAGGCCGACTGCCTGGCAGTGAGGCAAGCAATCAAGCCAGTACGTTTCAGCAACACATATGCAGAGCAGAGATGATGGGTAGGAAAGTGAATTTAATGCTCAAACAGAGATGCTAATAAGAAAAAAAAAGTACTTGAAGGTGGTAGAAATAAACGCTAGAATATAAAAAAAAAACGCTCTGTCTTTACTAAATTATTAATTTTTTTTATTTTTTATTTTAAAAATAGGGCCAAAGCTAATGATTATTTATTAATTAAATATTAATGTATGTATATATTCTAGGTCCTTATGATAGGTGTGTGGAAATCACTTTTACTTTTAAAATTCGAAACCAAAATAAACGAGTTTCGCCAAGAGTGTTTGTCATTATCCTTAGTAGAATGGGGTTGCAAATAAGTACAATCGGTTTTTCAGCAACAAAGTTTTTATTTAGTTGCTGTAACAAGAACGAATGTAAAGATATCATTAAGTTTTAAAAAACTTCCAATCAATTTTTAAGCCAATAAAGTCTATGTTTTTGCTGTTAAATTTTGGAAAATGTTCAGGGGCCAAATTATCGCATTCGTGATCGAATGAGCTATCGTATCGAAAAATGATTTCGATATCGAAATAATGATAAAATGTACTAAATTTCTTGCTCGATTTCGAATGCCATAATCTCAAATAAGAAAATTACGATCAATTTTACTCGATATCGAATGTGGTAATTTGGCTCTAGATTTTCAAAAGAAAATAACTGGAATTCAGTTGAGTGGCTGCTAATATTAACAATTGCGTTGTGGTAATTTCACGTTGTTTGCAATTGAGTTGAGCGTCAGCCCACAATAAGGAAGGATTACGTTTAACTATTTCTACTTAAAGTAGTAATAAGAATTGCTAAAATCTTGTTCTTTAGTGCATAGAATGAATTCGAGGAAAACTGTCATGTCAATTTGGTTTTCATTAATTATTTTTATACAAATACTTATTCATTGCGATATTAATTGATTTTTCGGTACCAGCAAGAGGGAATTTCGATGGAAACTAACAAATATTTGTTGTTCTAACAAAAATCCTATAGTCACAACTGAAAAATTTGATTACAAAAACTAAATTATTGACAACAAATTGTATTTCCACAATGAAACTTTTCTCTGTGTTTGGAAGTACGCAGGATTTCTTCTTTTTTTAAATAAGTTTTAAGCGAAATTTGTAGCTTTCAGTAATTGTTTTGAGGAAGAGTGACTTTCGGCAATAATATAGCCTTCATTAAACGGGGTTTCGAATCAGTATTTACTGAACATAATTAGCGCAGTTCCTTAAAAAGAAAAAGTGGTTTCAATATTAATAGTTTAAGATGCATAGTTACTAAATCTTCGAAGACTGTCTTCCTGGATCACTAGTTTCTCTTTTTTTTTTGTTTTTATTATATTTTTAATTTTTCCAATACTGACTAGTTTTTTTGTTTAATTATCGCTTTGAACAGTATTTTCCTATTGTCCAAAAAATAACAATAAAGTTATTTTCCTAGACGATTTTTCATGATTTGATTTTGTTCATGGTGTAACTATACAAGGTGAGTGCAGTAGCACAGCTGACTGACTTTGTTTACAATTTACTTATGTCAAAAGTAATACTTTTTCAAGTGTTTTTGACAGTGGGACATACATTATTTTACACAAACAAAATACCTGTTGTTTCGTTATTGTGTTGTATTTGTTACCGATACACCATGATTTTGTTTTATTCTCAATATTCCTTATGCCGAGTATTTGGTTAATATTCATTATATAAAATAGTTAATGTTAAAAATTTGTCATATGTCTTATCTGATTTTCGTTAAAATAAGATTCGTTGTACCGAGATTTGACTGTAGTTGTAATTGAAACTAGTTAAGAATAGTATTTTTGCATTCTTACAAAAACATTAATTATGTTTAAAATAGTTCTTAATTATTTATTGCAAATGTTATTAAAATTGACTAAATAATGAATTGTGTTCAATAACTTTCTGTTACTGGTTTTGTGTAAAAAGCATATTTTAGAAAAAAAGCTTATTTTGCAAAGTAATTTATATATTTCTTGTGAAAAGTTTGCGGAAAAAGCTTATTTTGCATAAAAATGCATATTTGGCATAAATTTCATAAATTGTATAAAATCGTATAATTCGCATAACATTATGCATTAATTTACAATTATAGTTCCAATAAAAATGCATTTTTCTCACACAAATTTTTATGCATATTGATTTATATTTATACAGATGTAAATTTCTAAGAATTTGTTAAGCATAAAAGTTTTTCAATCTTTTGGAATTCCTAAAATTTTCATTAGCGATCTTATAAATACTTATCTTTCGCATAAAAATTTATATTTATGTGACGGATATGCGTATTAGCAAGCAAATAAGTTTGCCATACTTGGCGATCTTATAAATCCTTATACGGAGATATTGGTGTGTCCATATGATGAATGAAATATATTTTCCAAAGCTTCCAGATATCTCATATATTTCAGCTCGATATTGACAATCATTAAAATCAGTTCATAAAATCATTGAAATATATATGCAAAAAAACCGAGACTATCAGCCATGAATGAAACAAATTTTAATTTGCTATGTGGAATTGTAATTTTAAGCATTTCTAGGTTTCATTCCGGAAAAATTGTTTGTTTTATTTTTTCTATAAAAGCAAAATACGGAATTAATTTCACTTCCGAACGGTATTAAATTCTGTGACATGGCTGTATATGTAATTGTTTACATATAACACATATACACGACCGTCAGATATTGCAACTAGCAATGTGCTATCAATGTACTGACATTGAAAAACTGTTAGCAAAAGGTAAATTGTCAGTTTAAACGACTGTAAGAAAACTAACAATTTCATTGGCACACAATTGTCACACAATGAATTTATCTGTCAACCGAAATTGTCAGTTTACACGGTTGTCAGATTGTTGTGTGGCATTGTCAAATTCGTTTTGCAGCTCTGTGTGTGTTTAAAAATTTTAAATGTTGTCATGGAACAAAAAATAGCAATTGGAACCATTTTATCTGCTTATGTCCTAATGCACACTTTAATTTAATTCTGTAATTTTCTTCTGCTTTTTTTAAAAATTGTATCAATGCACACTTTTTGGTTTATTTATGTATATGTAGAGAGTTGCATTTAGAAATAATTTCTATGACAATGCTGCCATTGGCAGATGCATAAACTTTGCACATATGACAATGAAAAGTGTTTGACAATTGTCTTAAAACAATGACAATGACAAAATTGTGTGTTTACACGATTGTTAGATGTCTGGCAATATTTTTGTCTTCCAATATACTGAAAATACATACTTCAATACATATATATGTATTAGGCCGGGCCAATTTGTATGGAGCCGAGCCGAAAAAATCGATTAGAGCCGCCCCCTAGGATGATTCTATGGACAATTCTAAGCAACTTTGGTGAAGGAACCATGGGTCTATCTCGATTTTCGAGTCTCCCACTTTTCAAAAAATGATTTTTTTCCCTATAACATCATTTTGATTCGAAATTCGATTTTTTATTCATCGTTATATTATCTTTTTTATGTGTATATGGGGGGTTTTTGGGGTCGAGAAATTCATTTTTTATCTTTATTTTTACCTATGAACACCACCAGAGGGCGTTTCATGCATATTTGTAATATTTTTCGTCTATTTTCCGAGAAAAAATGTTCGGTAAAATTGATATTTATTTTATTTTTTTCAACAGAAATTCAACCTAAAAAATAAGAACATGTGTAAAAAAAATTAATTTAGTGGAAGAAAAGCGGAATAAGTTATTTTTGAAAGTCTTTCTTGCTTTCAAGTCATTCATTTTTTGAAAAGTGGGAGACTCGAAAATCGAGATAGACCCATGGTTCCTTCACCAAAGTTGCTTAGAATTGTCCATAGAATCATCCTAGGGGGCGGCTCTAATCGACAAAAAATTTGGCCCGCCCTAATATGTATATATAAAGGGTATATAAGATTCGTCTGAGTTTATTTGCTAGTTTATTTAAAATAGTTTTTTTTTAATAAAACATCAAATTTATAACCGTTTTATTAATACTCGATTTTTGAATTAAAATTAACTTAAAAAAATCTTGTCTGGAATTTAAAGTTTAATGATGGCTTAATGGAATAAAATTCTAAATTGATTTATATTTATACAACTGACGTTTTAATGTAAATTTATAAGAATTTCTTAGCACTACCAAAACAAAATAATTTAAATATAATTTGCATTTATTAATGTTAGAGACATTTGATGAACTGTTTCTTACATTAAAATTGTATAGGTATTTAATTTGTTTAAATTTTTCATAACTTAATTAGCTCCATTTGTGATATACACACTTTAGTGTTTTAAATTTTAATTTGTTTTTAGCTTTGAATGTATTATTTGTTTAAACATTAAATAATTTTGTTTATTAAGAAAACTTAAAAACGCCGTATTGTCAACACTTGCTGGCTGGCAGTACTTTTTATTGATTTGTTGCAAGAAGATACAACAACCAAATAACATTAAAAAAATGAGTAAAATAACAACAACAACAAGCACACATACAAAAAACCTATGAGTATATACCAAAATAAGGCACAGCCTAATTTAATTTTTTTTCTTCCACTTTTTTCATTGTAATTTTAAACTTTTTAGTTTAATTATGATTTGTCAAACATTTTACACAATTTCTTTTCATTTAACACTAAAAAAACTGAAGAATTTTTATTTTGCACTTTATTTTGGAACCATATTTAACACTGGATTTCATACATTTTTAAACTCCTGTATCCATGATTCAATTTTGAATGCCTTTTTTTGCTGCTGCTGCGGCTGCTTGCTGCCTTTTTTTTTGCCTGATGAGTGTTTGTCGCAAAAACCTTTGCACTAAGTTCGTTTTTCTTTACTGTATTAAACTTTTTCCATGACTTTTTCGTTTAATTTGCACCGTTTATTGTTATTGTCAATTTTATTGAATTAACTTAATTTCTAGTAAGATAATCTTTTATTTTCGGTTTTTTTTTATTGTAGACTTTTTTGCCTGACTTTTTTTTGCTGTTAGTCTGAGTCTCTCGACGTAAACTATTGAAGCGAATTTAGTATTTGTAAAATGAATTTATTTTCTTTTGGTCTCTGCTTTGTGTCTATCTTCGTGTTCGTATCTTTTTGCCGTGTATTTGTATCTATACTGCAGGGTTGTATTTTTAGGTAGGTTTTTGTTTATTTTGCTCTGCGGCGAATTTATCTGTCTGTTGTGTTTTTTTTTTTTTTTAGTTTGTTTTGCTTTTGTTGTTTTGTTTGTGTGTTGCTGTCTGTCTGTCTTCTGTCTGTGTATCTGGCTTTTCTTATCGGTGTTTTATTATTGCTTTCATTGTTTCTTGTTTCTCTTTCATTCCCTATTAGCTTGTGTATTGTTTTTTTGGGAGAATGTAGGTAATTTGAGTAAAGATTTGCTGATAACAACAGTAACAAAAACATAAACAACAATAACAATAACAGCATGAAACTGTGCAAAGAAAAAGCAGAGCAGAAGAACACGTGAAGCTGCGTTTAGTAAACATTAAATGAGGAAATTAAACAAAATTTATTTAAATAAATAAGAATATATATTCTTAGTGACTTAACTTTACATTATTCCACATTACATTATCTTAAACAGTAGCATTTGAACTAGTTATTATAACGTTATAACTGGATTTTCAACAAGAACTTTGTATTTCAAAACAATCTAAAACAAAGAATTTGTAAATAAATTCTAACAGTCTAATTCATAAAAACTTATCATGGGTTATATAACAGGCTTATAAGCAAATTTTGTATGGACCTTTGACAAGTTTTATAAATTTTTTATTGTATTGGAAAGAGTAATTCCAATAATTCAAAAATTATATAGGATAATGTAAAGTCCAGCGCCAACAAGTCTATATACAGTTGTGGACATTAGGTTAGCACACTTTATATAGATACCTATGCCGTTCTCAAACTTATTTTTATTTTATGTGATTATAATTATTAACTGTAATTTTTACCCTATGTTGTGATCGGTATGTGCTGTTATTATACCTACCAATAAAAAAGATGGGGGTATATTGCGTTTGTCATTTCGTTTGTAACACATCGAAATAATGGTTGGATCAACAAAAAGTCTCTGGGTCTTTATAAGATTCTAAGAGGATCTAGCCTAGTCCTTCCGTCTGTTGAAGGCACGATAGAGTTTCGAAAAAAAAAAGACATGAATAATGAAATTTTTAGCGAACTCTTAGATCCACCGAAATGTTTGACATTGAAAATAGACAAAATCGGGCCAGTAGGATCCGAGTTATAGATCAAAGTTTTAGACTATATCGATATTTTTCAGATATTTTTTGCTATTTTTTTCAAATATTGTGCAGATAATATCATGCAATTTTGCACAATTTATTTTGATTATAGGAGGACAAGTCCCATTGAAAATGGTAGGAATCGGTCCACGATTTCTCATAGCCCCCATACATATGTATGTGTTTCCGGAATATGGCTTTATGTTACATAAATGTCTATAGAAAAGCCGTATCCATAAAAAATTCTGCAATAATAAGTTTCATGCAAAGTGAAATCTCAAAACGATATTTTGTTTTCATCGGTCCATATTTTGACATAGCCTTATAGAAAGACTACTTCCGAAAATCACTTAAATGCGCATAAATCTTTTATAAAAATCACTATCAATTGTAATTCAACACAAATAGTTCATACATATACATATATAAATCGTCATTCTAAATATGATGACGGTCGGTACGAAAATCACTTAAATAAGCATAAATCTCTTATTAGCATGAGCAGCAAGTTTAAATCCTACAAAAATAGGTCATACATATATAGAAATATTCATACCCAATTTTATGATGATCAGTGATCATATAAAGTTCACTTTGACAAATCTCTTAAATGCGCATAAATCTCTTTACAATTTCATGATGATTTCATCATGAATAGGTAATATTTCCCTTATGAGTACAACTCTCGAAAACTCATTAATCTACATAAACATCCATATTGAATCGAAATTTTACACAGATCTTTTATAAGTATGTAAAAATTATACTATTGACTTTTGTGAAAGTTGGTCCATAATTAGGCATAGCTCCCGTACAAGCTCCACTTCCGAGAATTATCACAGCGTATACAGATGGTCTGCGGCTGATAATGCGATCTTCAAAAATAGGGCGCATAACATCGAGTTTAGCTTCGGCTGTGTGGCACGTAGCGCCGTCCTGTTGAAACCAAATGTTGCCAATATCCTCCTCTTCAATTTTTGTAAACAAAAATTCGCTCAACATGGCCCGATAACGATCGCCATTAACTGTAACGGCCACTCCTTGTTCATTTTCGAAGAAAAATGGCCCAATTATGCCTCTGAACCTAAATCCCCACCAAACAGTAACTCGTTTTGGGTGCATCGGCTTTTCAATGTATGCGTGCGGGTTTTCTCTGTCCCAAATGCGACAATTTTGCTTGTTTAATACCCGCCAATATCAAAATGAGCTTCATCTGAAAAGATGATATTTTTTTTTTGGCAAAATCGGCATCTTCTGTAAGTCGATCGCAGGCCCACTTAGCGAAGCGAAAACGCATTGGATGGTTAGTTGGCTCGGGTGTACGCACTGTTTTTAGCTTTATACGCTTTGGTTTATCGATGAGGATGCCAGTTTCTTTCACTTTTTTCACAAAATAACGAACATACGGAGCTGACGGTGCTTCTGTGCTTCCAAAATCCGTACGCAATTTTCGCACACATTCTGCAACATTACCATGATTCTCAAAGTAATGTTGCAATATTTCACAGCGTTGATCAAGCATATTCGTTCAGCGGAAGGATAAAACTAATTATCTGTCAAATCAGACATGAGCTAAGTGTTACCATTCACGAAATAAGCACTAGTTGAAAAAAACGTTAGATTGCGGACCCGTTATAAGATTCGACAAAGCCGTATATAAACTCTTACTTGTTTTTTTGCATTCTTTCTTAATACTTTCTTCTATTTGTGGTAAATTGCAATTAATAGACAATTTGAGCTGAACAATAATTTAGAACGTGAAAGTAAATTTATATATTTTGTTAGTTATACGCGGCAAGTTTTAAGGAATTAATAAGTCCTGAAAATCTTTTCTAAAACAAAAAATTAAGGGTCATAACATACTATAGCTATAGATATGACCAAAAAAAAAAAATTATGTAAAGAGGCACATCGTAAGATTAACCTCCAGATGAACTTTAAAGGAAGTGAACTTTAATTTGCACAACATATCTAAGACCTCTAAGTAAAGAGCTCCACCGCAAAAGAGTTCTTTCAACAAAATTCGGTACACATGTTTAAAAAAAGAACTCTTACTTTTTTTCCCATGAGCATTTAGAAAAATCCATAATTTTTCGGAAGAATATCCCCTGGAGCGATGCATCAAAATTTCAGACTTTTTTCGAATTTTCATGAAACCTAAAAATAAAATTTTTTTACACACATAATATTTTTGTTGAGTTTGGGTTTAAAAGGGGCTCAAATTTTTAAAAAAATTTAATTATAGATCAAACTGAACATGTGTAACAGTAACATGTTACACGAAAACAGCTACAATAAACTTCACTATTAAACAATTTGTATAAAAATAAACTTTTAGCACTTGAATTAAATGTGTTTTTTTTTATATTTATAAATATAACTTCTAAATAATATTGTTGTTATTAAATGTGCAAGCAATTAAGAAAATTTGTTATAAATATTTATTGTGAATAACATAAATAGATTTATACGTCTTTTTATAATCATACAACTATTAATATAAATTTGTTTTATGTCAGCAAGGTTCTTTTAGGAAAACACTCAAGTGTATTTTTCCAATAAAGATTAAATTGAGTATAAAAATATCGACAGCATCCTGGTTGCTGGCTGGCTGGCTGGCTGTTCATGCTTTACACTAAAGGTCAATATAAAATTTAATCGTTTTTCTTTAACAATATGTTTTTGATTACCAAAAACATTTACAAATACATACGTACAAGTAAGTCTCATATAAAAAAAGAAAAGTTTTAATAGAAGACATAAAACCCTAAATTTAGTATGTAGCAGATTTTCTCGTATCAAAGTATAAAAATATCGTAATCGTATAAAAAAAGTTAGTTCCCACTTAAATTAGTTTGCCGTCAGCCAATATGTTACATTTAATGTGACCCAATACACTTTTTTTCTCCTACTCCTATTCCTCCTACCCACCCTTCTTTTGAGTTTTTCAGTTTCTAATACTTTTTCTTTTATATTTATACTACGAGTAATTCTGTCATATACTTTTGTTGTATGTTTTATTTTTTCATATTATATAATATTTTTTGTTCACATATTGTTCGTTTTATCAAAAATACGACTTGTATGGCTGCACAGGGATTTTAGTTTTAGTATTTTCTATAAAAAGATGAAAATGTTGATGAGAAAACATTTCTTGTATGTATGTGAAGTTTATTCAGTCATTCATAGCTTAAATCCTTAGAAATATTAACGTCAAAATTGTGTTATTTGTTAGAAAAGGTTGTTTGTAAAAACAAAATTGTATGTATAAAGAAATGTTTTAATTTTATTAGTTATTCGGTTCAAGAGTGAGTGTTGAGAAACGATAGGGTTAAACTGGGGGGGGGGGGGGAATAATTTCTTAAATATGACTGACATGAATTCTTAAATATTAAAATAAATCATGTTATTGTTTCTATTAACAAATACATGCTAATATTATGTCCCTCTAACTTCTATAAATTGGATTAAAAACAAATGCTTCACTAGACTACGTTTAGCAAATCAGACTAACACATCAATATTTGATTTGCATTTTCTGCCAACAAATCAACATTAACAATTAAACACCTACTATCGGACTGTCCATCCCTTCACCAAAGTCATTCAAGCAGTATAATAAATTTACTGAAATGTCCTTCCCAAGTCAATGTAAACAAAATTTATGATTTTCTTCAATATTTTAATTTACAAAATGAAATACAAAAATTGTATTCTTACATTGCCATATGAAACAAATTTTGATCATACAAATGTACATATGCATAAAACTTCTATACAAAATTAAGCCGATAGGTTTAGTTGCTAGTGCTCTAGTTCTTAAGATTTATTGTAATTTTAATTATATATTTGCTTTAAATGGCAACAGATACAAGTGTGCCAACCTCGTGTCCACCACTGTATATTAAGATACATACTATTAAAAACATTTCAGAAGTGCACTTATAGGTCTTTTTTTTTAAATTGCAACATTCCTACTTCTTAAAAGTATAATTTTTAAAAATATACTTTTTTCTTTTATTTTTTAATATATTTGAAAAAGGTACTTCTTTAATACATTTGAAAAAGGTAATTTTTCAATACATTTGTAAAAGGTACTTTTTCAATACATTTGAAATATGTACTGTTTTCAATACATTTGAAATGTGTACTTTTTCAATACATTTGAGAAAGGTATTTTTTAAATACTTTTGAGAAAGGTACTTTTTAAATACATTTGAAAAAGGTACTTTGTCAATACATTAGAAAATGTACTTTTTCAATACATTTGAAATATGTACTGTTTTCAATACATTTGAAATGTGTACTTTTTCAATACATTTGAGAAAGGTATTTTTTAAATACATTTGAGAAAGGTACTTTTTAAATACATTTGAAAAAGGTACTTTGTCAATACATTAGAAAATGTACTGTTTCAATACATTTGAAATATGTACTGTTTTCAATACATTTGAAATGTGTACTTTTTCAATACATTTGAGAAAGGTACTTTTTAAATACATTTGAAAAAGGTACTTTGTCAATACATTAGAAAATGTACTTTTTCAATACATTTTAATAATGTACTTTTTCAATACATTTGAATAATGTACTATTTCAATATATTGAAAAAGGTACTTTTTAAATACACTTATTATACATTTGAAAATAGGCTTTAAATAATTTCTGTTCAGTGAATTTTTATAAAAACTTATTTTCCCACAAATTAAATATTTCAATAAATTCCGAAACCCTATTTCAATACTACAACATGCTATTAAAAACCATTTTATATTTATTTTAATAGCTCCCACAAAAATTACACTTTCTAGCTAATTAAATAATTCTAGCAGAAAATAATTCCATTTACACGCAAACTTATCGTCATTAAAATGCTGATCATAATATCAATAAGCTTAAACTCTCAGTCGCACAATTGAGCATTCACATATTTACGAAATAAATTTTTCAGGAATTTTAACACATTTACGCTTGTTTCAGTTGTTGTTTATGTTGTATTTAATAAACTATTTCAGCTAATTTTCAATAATTTACAATTTTACTACACTCTTTTTTTTATCGACTTATGTGGAATCTCTAACAAAACACAACAAGCAACATTTGTTTAAGCATGCAGAACATCAACAAAAACAAGAACATAAAAATAATAATAGGAAGAAAAGCAAGAGCAAGAACAGAAAATAAGGAAGTACAAATTTTAACAGCGAACTTGGTGGTACGAGTAATAAAAGGTGTCATCCTGAAAACTCATTAAACGATTAGATGTTATAAAATTTGACATGCCCACCGCCACCATCAGCAGCAACCACCAATGCCAGCACCTATATTAGTGAGTATCGTTTGTCTCCAGCCACCCAACTACTCACTCAAACTTTGATACCATAAACATCAGTTCAATTATTCATAATCCTAAAGAGGGAATAAATATAAATATTTGTATGATGCGTGCGGGTGTTGGTTGTGGGTTGCGCATTGTGTTGGCAGCTTAGGTACTGTGCTCAAGTGTTAATTATTATTGTTTACACCTGTCAATATTCACACAAATATTTTTGTGTGTGTTTTTTATTATTATTGTTTTTGTTTTATATTCAAACCAAAAATACTTGTAAATACAGCGTACATAACATTATGATTATGACATAAAGTTAATGCCAACACTAAATGTGGAAGTGAAGGGGGGTAGAAGAAATGTTTGTTAAGATAGTAAACAATGTTCTCTTTGTTTTGAGGCTTAAATAAGATGTTGTATTGAACACTGTTTACCCGGAGTATTGCTACAGATACGTGCAACTAATTAAGGACACGATACTAACATGTGAGCTTGAAGTAAATAATATGAAAGATTTGTCGTAGTTTAGGCAGTTTAACTCTTACTCTTAGAAAATAACTGCATATTGTGGCAAAGTAATTATTATTTATGAATCTGTGAGTCAAATTTTTAAATAAGATTAATACCAGTCGTGCATGTAATGAATGAAATACCAAAAATTTTACAAAAAAAGTATTTATTTAACCCTTAAATATCTGAAATTGAAAATACGTTCCAATTGCAGAAATAAATTTTTGTATTTCATCTGCAAATTACGAATTTCAGTTCCAATTCAGAAAAAAAATACTCCTGGAAAGCTCCAGGACAAAAAGAAGGATGTCAGTCTGTAGACGGTCTTAGTGGCTAAACGGAAAAACCGGGACGGCCTTAGGCGTTAAAGGGTTAATAATAAATCCATATTTTGTAGCAAATTCCTTGTTATCGCCACATTTTTATATACACTACTTGGAATGGCTTTCCCAGCTTTCTTTGTTTCGGCAAAGCGATCATTAAAGTTGCTTACTTTTACATAGCTTACTTTGGTTTTTACAACTTGCCATAAGTTCAGATTGAGATCAGGAACAGAATAGTAACGTGATGAGCCGTATGCTTCTAATCCTTATTTTGTTGAAATAATCATGGTAGTTGTTATCATTGCATCGCTTAGAATTCTTTTATATTGAAACTTATCCATATTTCCCTCAATTTTGTGCAACACCACGTGACGACATAGCACCCCTAAACATTATAGAACCACCTTAATTTTACAAATTGGCGCGGGTGTAATTTGGATCAAATTCTTTTAATTTTGGCCAACGAACATATTTTTTTCATCTGGAGAGACCATATTCATTTTTGTTTCGCCCGAAAATAATACTCTTTGGAAGCACTTCTTTGCGAATTCCACTTTGAAGAATGGAGGAGGTTCTCACAGATGTCAAGCTGTTAACGATAAATATGGAAGTGCAAGAAAATTTTGATTTATTTTTAAATAAATATTTTTTTTTTCAAATTTGTAAGATGTCCTTAATCACATGCACGACTGATATTAATCTTATTTGAAAATATGTATGATTCACTGATTCATAAATAATCACCCGTATCGTGAATAAAAATTCCATATAAAATTTGTTCCCTTTTTACATTTTTCCTTTTAAAATTCAATCAGCTCAATCATGAATAAAAATTCCGCGGGAGTTTTTTCCCTTTTTATTTTTTTAACATTGAATTTAAGTAGGAAAAATGAGAAAAGGGGAAAAAACTCCCGCGGAATTTTTATTCATGATTGGGCTGAATGTTAAAAAAATTAATGGGAACAAATTTCATGTGGAATTTTTATTCACGATGGGGGTGAATAATTATTTTGTCACATTTTGCAGTTATTTTCTAAGAGTAACAGTTAAATTGACTAAACTACCACAAATTTTAAGAATATCATAAAACCTTTCGTATTATTTGCGTCAAGCTGCTCACATGCTAGTATCCTGTCCTTAATTAGTTGCACGTAGCTGTATAGACATACTTATCTGAATCAAGACATGACATTTTAATTAACGTTTTAAATAGCAACATTTTGATAAGGTTTAACTCAGGCTTGCATTGAATTTAATTGAATTTTTCGTAGCAGGGTAACTGAATAATTTTTAAAAATGTGTTTATTGTTTTTCATTGATTTTAATAATAATTATTAGCAGAGAAGAGAACTAGAAAAGCTTTCAGTAACAATAAATAAAAATCAACCCCTTTTTGTCAACCTTGGGTTATTACTTTAACTTTTTCCTCAAAACTCAAATCATTGAGTTTCTTGCCTAATTTTCTTAAAGTTTATCCATTTGTTTAATGAATTTAAATAAAAACTTGTCCGAAAATACCCATCACCCTCGGCAGTTAAATAAATAAATTGTAAATTTTTACAATTCCCCCAAGGAAACAGTGTTTACTGCAAATTTTTTTTCATTATCCCTAAATAAGTATTTAAGTTTTCGTTAGTTGTTTATATTCCCAGCATTATAAAAATGCTGTCTTGTTGGTGTAAAAGAAAGTAAATGAATGAAGGAATGAATATGACATGGTTGACTAACTAGATGTCAAAACTGTCTGTCACATTTCCCAAGAAAAATCATGCAAACTTTTTGTTTGTTAAATTTATACATACTTTCTCTTTATAAATTTAAGTAGCATATATTTGTTACTATTTTATAGCTGTTTTCATTATTATTACTTGTTATTGTTATTGTGTGGTTGTGCGTTTATGTAAAAGTAATTTATTAGGTCGTAAAAAGAAATAATGCCAAAGATTCAAGTAGTATCTTAAATAATACAAAAGCCCTTACATACAAAAAAGTAAAGCAAAAACACAACAACACAGTAGAGTACATATATAATATAAAAGAGAAGCAGTAAGTAGCACACGTTTGTTGCATAAAAGCGAATGCGCCACAAAAGAAATATGTAGTAGGAAAACAACGCGTTAAAATGTGTTTGTTACGCTTTTAATGCCTGCAGACAATATAGAAAAATATTAAAATCACTCATTTTTATATTCTATGTAGCCTACCTTAAGGCGCCTTATTGGAATATTTAATAACACTCATACGCACTTAGTGCTTTTTATATACAATTTTTTTTTGGAAAGAGAGAGAGAGAGTATTATAATTGTTAGGTTGAGTGTGTTGTGTAAATTATAAATTGGTTTGTTGTATTTGTTGCAGCAAGTGTTAAAACATGATGTATTTCTAGCATGATGTTTTTTTGCTATTCTTGCTTCCAAAATTTATGGGGTTTCGTTTCGTGTAGCCATTAAATATTTTTTCTTTTAGTTTATTTCCATTTATTTCAAATTTTTTTTTTTGTTGGTTTCTGATCATGAATTTGTATTTTCTTTGTACTAAACAAAGCAAGTATTTTGCTTAAAATTACTTAAAGAATTGTCTGTTTCTTTGCCCCTGCAACCTATGATGACTGCGATGATGGAAGAGATGATGTGTACGAGTACTTTGTTTTGAAGCTATTTTAGAGCAGCTGCTTTATTGTTATAAGTAAACTACCTAAAATTGCTTTTAATGTTTTTTTTTTAAAGAAAATTAAAAACATAAAATCCCATCAAAATCGGCAATTTATTTTTATATTTTTTTTTTTTTATTTTTGTGATCTCTTCAAACAGGAGTGAATTTATTGGAGTAGAAAGGAAAAATCATATATAAAACATAATCAATAATAAGGATTATAAGTGGATGTGTGATGTAGGTATGTGGGTGTGTGTCTATGTGTACTTGTGTATGTTTTGTTATAATAATTTATATTTCAAAGTCTTTATCATTTTAAAACCATTTTGAGTTATAAATACATACATATAACCAGTTTCTTAGCGAATGTCTTTACTCACTGGTATTTGTATTTAGAAATAAATCCTTGTTCAGAATTTTATCACGTTTGCTATATTTCTATGTCTATAGAAAAAGTATTAGTTTTGTTTAGATTTAGAAACCTAGTAGAAACTGTAGAACATACAAAGAAAGACGAAAATGCAAGATTTTCTATTTTGTTATACATAGTAACAGTTAATTTTCTATAGAAACTACTGTTATATTAAAGATTTTCAATAAAAACATTAACCCCCTCAGTTATAAAAACTTACAACAGATTTATAAAGCAAATTTCCATACAAAAATTCATATTTATCCTTAGATTTGCTTAATTGGGCAATTGATTTATTAGCTAGAAAACCGCTTTCACGTTTTCTGGAATAGAGATAACTCAGATAACTATTTCAATTCTAATATAATTAATTCTTTTTTTTAATTTTGTGTTTCCTGTCATACCTGGCACTCTGTAACTATAATAAACAGTATCAAATTTTTTTATTGCAATATTTTTTGTCTGTTTAGTATTTTGGTGTTTTTTTTTGGTTTCGTTGATTTTGTTAAACTTTACGCTCCATGTAGCGCAAAAACCAAAAAACGGATATCCGTTGCATAGATTTTTATAATGCCGATGTTCATAGTGTTGTGGTGTTATGTGTAGGGTGTTAAAGCGCCATTATTCATAAAATTCTACACTCTCAAAATTCTCAAAAACACTATTGCTGTTTTTATTGTTGTTGCTGTTCATTGGTTTTTCATTTCGGTTCACGGTTGTTCATTTAATGTTTGGTTGAGATGATGTTGGTTTTATTTTTATGTTGTGCGCCAAATTTGTGGTACAACACAACAGATATTTGTTGTATCCACATGTAGAAATGTTTAATTTTTTTTTTTTGAAATAAATACAAAAATATAAAATAAAAATTAAACAGAAAAACGATATTAAGTATTGGTAATATTGTTTGAACAATAAAAACGACATGGTTTTTGGAATTAAGATTTTGTTGTAGGATTTATCATATAAACTAATGAAAGATAAGAATTAGAGTGTAGCTGCTTTAATATAATGTACATAAATGTATAAATGCACAGTGCCGGCAGAACATTTAAACTGGCCCGCCAGTAAATGGTGAAATATTTTTTGGACGGACAAGAGTAAAATCATTTTATTTGGTGGCAAAGGTTCTCGTTCATATGTTAGACGTCCCCCAAATGCAGAATACATTTCACGATTCACAGCTAAGACGGTAAAGCAATGTTATGGGAATGCTTTTCATATTACGAAGTGGGGCCAAAATCAACAATGGTTCAACATGTTTACGTTGATATACTAAATAATGTTACGCTTCCCTATGCCAAATGTTATTGATTTGGGCCTTCCAACAAGATAACGATCAAAAATTTACAAGCAGAACAGCACGTCAGTGGTTCATTGACAACAATATTGAGGACACCTGACTTAAACACAATAAAGAACCTTTGGGCTGACAAAAAGTAAAATATATCTCAAATAAAACTGACTAACAATAAGCATCTTTGGACTATAGTGAAGGAGTCGTGGGCAAAAATACCTAAAGAAAGATGTGAAAACTTAATTAACTCCATGCCGAAGCACTGGGTTATTGCCAACAAAGGTCAGTCAATAAAATATTAATAAATTATTTGTTCCATCAGCTTCCTTTTATTTGTTATACCTTACACCACCATAATATTTGTATATTTCAAATACGGATTTAATTCCAAACAAACGAAATTAAACTCTGTGACATGGCTGATAGTTTAATTTTTTTTTTAAACTATAAAGAGGTGCTATTTTTTACCGGCCAAATTTTGATATTTCACCTGAAATTGTTAATTTTTTCCAATAAAAACTCAATAAAAGTTACACAAATCTTTTTTACGTTGAATAAATGATTGACATGCATATTTCAATTAAGTGCCACGGGAATAACTAGGGAACTAAATCGAAGAAAAATTCATATGTACAGTCGCATTCTGCCTTCAGTTATCACTATATTGAATAGATATTCTTTCTACATTATTTTTTACAAAAATGTCCTTTTTACAATGATAATATTTTTTCACATACAAGCCTTTTTCATAATAAATATATTGCAAAAATTAAGGATTTTTCATAAAAAAGCTTTATTACTGTAGATTTTTTTTTTTGTAAAAGCTTTTTCCAAAAAAGCTTGGCAAGCTGTAGCATGAAAAAGATTTTAAGTTTTACAATACAAAGAAGTTTTCAACTAAAAAATATTTTGTGTAAAAAGCGTTAAAAAGCTTTTTAATAAAACTTAATAAGAATTGTTTATCCCAACTAAGGAAGTTTTCACTACAGTATTCTGCAAACAAATTCATATTTTTCATTAAGAAAATTATAATTTTAAGGCAGCTTTTTAAGTTTAACGTTAAAAAATGATTTTGCACAAGATAAATTATTATTTATTATAAAAATAAGCACACAAACATTTAGGTTTTGTTTGTTTTGCATTAAATCTTGTTTATTTTTCTTACTAATCCGTATCAAATTTCCTCTCCCTTCAATAATAAATGGGCTCTTTTTCCACCTTGTAGTTTGCTAATTTTTTAAGTAAGAAAAAAGGTAGCTGTCAAACTTAATTTCAAATAGGCTCAAATACTAAACACAATTTGAATAGTATATTTTTTTTACAAACTTGTTTCTCTTTAAAAATGTTTGCAAAACCATGTCTTTATCTTCATCAGTATTGGCGTTGTAGCCAGTGACTGCGTCATCAGTAGCATCAACTTTAATTAAAATGGATTGTCTGTGTAACTGTCCTTTGCTTACCAGTATTCCATCTAATGCATTAGCTCGCTTCGGTTCGATATGGTTTGACATCTTTGCTACAAATCTATTTCCTTGTGTTTTTTTTTTTGTACACACACTACTGTCTGCTGACTCATGTGTTGGTTAGTTCTTGAAGAGTGTGTGTGTGTGTGTCTGAGTAAATATTTGTTTGGGAACTAGAATTTTAAAGCCCATAAGTTGTTTTTTGGTGTAGTTTAGGAATACTTATGTGTGTATATTGTGTTGTTAAATCAGTTATCAATATAGACCAGCAGTGGCAAGCAAGTGTTGTTACAGTAGCTGCTGTTGCAATGGTTCAATACACAATTTACAATTCTTAATGTCTAGATGTAACGGCGTTGAGGAAAATGGCCAAAGAAAAAACAACAAATAGCCCCAAAAAATTACACTGACTACAAAAAACATCAACTTTTTGGGCCTTTTTTTCATTTTGACTGGTTTTATAGTTCACTTTTACTTTGGGGTAATTTTGCATTTTAAGAGAAATGAGAAATGTCTCCAAAATCGTAGAATGAAAAAAGAAATTTTTTCAAGAAATTTTGTTTTTGTACTTTGGTGCTAAATTTCATTCGTTAATATTGTAAAATATACTAGAAATATAAAAATGAACATGTGAGAAAGTATAATACCCTACACCCAGTATATCAATAAAAGATTTATGGTTCTTAAAGTGGTTTTCGGAAGTGGGCCTTATATGGGAGCTACTACTAATTATGAACTGATCTTTACAAAATTTATAGATGTGATTTAGTTTGATTTATTACTCATTTGTGGGAAAATTTGTTTGTATACTTTCATAATTCAAATATTTATGATCGTTAAACGCCTATTTCGGGAGGATATTTGTATGGGGGTTAGGTGAAATAATGGACCGATTTCTACCAGTTTCAATCCCATCCGTCCTTGGGCCGAAAAAATATGACGTACTAAATTTTATTGAAATATCTTTAAAATTGCGACCTGTACTCTGCGCACAACCTTTACATGAACAGCCAGCCAGCCGGACGGACGGACGGACATCGTTAAATCGACTCAGAAAGTGATTCTGAGCCGGTGGGTGTTAGACCAACATTTATGGGCGTTACAAACGTCAGCACAAATCCAATATACCCTCCTTACTATTCTGGTGTAGGGTATAAAAATTATCTTAAAAATCTCATACAAAGTTTTGGGGTTATCTTTATTACTATTTAGAAATATTTTATATAAATTACTAAATTAGGGTTAAAAAATTTATTTAAAACAGGAGTGCCCAAGCTCTTTTGTATTTGTAAAAACTCTTAGTTATAGGCTGTGTGTTTTGTATACTCATTACAGCACTCAGCACTAGCAATACGAAATACACAAACAACTTTGCCTTATTTGTTTTTTTTGTCGTACTTCACTCTATACACGCAAGCGGAAAGCAACAACACTTTCGTATGCTCTACTGGTAAACATTGGTGACTGCGATCGTCAATGTAGATTTTGTTTTTGTTTAACGTATGATACCGTTTAAAAATATGTGTTGTTTCTTTGTATGTATTGGCTTTTACAACAAAAAACACTGAATAGAAATTAGTTTTTATTTAAATGTATTGGTGTTTGCTCTTACATAAGCAACTTTTGGGCACTCCTGATTTATAATATTTATACCGAAAAACTACCAACAACATTTGAGGACACCTTTCATTTTAACTTTAGAGTAATTTTGGATAAAAAATTAGAATTAAATTATATAATAAAAGTTGACCCAAAAATTTGGGCCGTTTTTTCGTTTTTTTTTGGGGCCATTTTTCCTGGGGCCTTTATTCGCGTCGATGTAACAAGAAAATGAAGTTGATAATTATCAAAACTAAAATACACACAATATGTACGTATATTTGTACGTATGTATGTATATATGTGCAGTATGTATCTCAAGCTGACAGTTGGTTTTCGAACGTATTATGCAGATGCGTTGTATGCTTGAGAGTGTATTTCAATGTTAAAGCTTCTTTATGGTGTGAAATATCTCAAAGTCTTAATGTCTTGTAGCTTTGTATTTGTGTAGATTGCTGTAGATTTGTTAGCTGGTCTGTGGGTTTATTTGCTGGCGTAGTATGTGTGTGTATTAGTGTTAGATGTTGTTGCTTAAATATTTCATGCTTGTGTTGTCGTTTTTTTTTCAATTAAAGCTCTTTATAGATTTTGACTCTAATATGCCAACGGACGTCTGCTAATACCCTTCGTTTTATTTTCGAATTCTTTGTCAATATGTGTATGTACGTATATCCAATTAATGCACTTATAATTGTGAATCTTTACATTTTCGCAACCTCCTAAGCGATTATAATCTTTATAATCGCTTAATGGGATGAGTGTGGGATATCTATCAAAAAAATTATTTTTTAACTCAAGACGTATCCATCTGCAGTCCTTTGGACAATTTTTGCTAACTCCGGCACTTCTGGACTGATAGAGCTGAAAATTTGTCTCTGGCCTACTAACCTTGGTGCAAATTTCATCCAAATCGGAAGACATCGATTTTTAAAATTGGGTCACTTGTCGTGAAATTCACCATATATATTTTTTATTTAGGTCACAGCACAACAAATATTTAGTTTTAATTTATTTGATGCTGTTTGATATTGAAAAACTCTTGTAAGAGTAAACAACGTGGTTACGCTTTTTTGAGTAAATATTTGCCAAATTATAGCCCATATTCTTCTTATACTGATCACTGGTGTAAAGCATGTTCTGACCCTTTTTGCCCATCTTCAGTTTTCTTTAGGCCTTTTCGTCAATTTGTTAGTTTTTGCAATATATTGTTGTTAAAATTATTACAAATATTTCAATTAATTATAATTTTTATAAATTACTTGCAAGATACGTCGGGTTACATGACCCCGCAGAATTCATGCCCTAATGTTTCGTCCATCAGTCCAGCAGGAAATTGTCTATGGAAAACATCCCTATAAGTCAAGAGAGCCTTTTCAAGAAACTGCGGGTAACATGCCCTGAGGTTGCGACCAGCAGTCCGCAATGTATCGTTCACAATCGTAAACAAAGTATCCTTGTCGAGCGATATTAAACTCTGTGATTACAAAGCCTATATATAGCTGGTTCACAAGCCTCGACTCATGTCTGTTAGGCAAATGCGGATGTTTTAATTTATGCCTGAAAAATTTAAAGTCGATTTTTCCAAATTCGATCTTCAAATACCTGCTCAGGTTTCGCTATTTGTACTGTCTATAAGACATATTTCTTCTGCTACTTCCTGCCAACTGTTCCAGCTATTGTCATATAAAATTTCCTAAAACCTTACTCCACCCTCTCTTTCACTTTATATTCTCTATATACTTGTATTCATTCTTTGCCACCTCATTTATCTAATTCAATTTCTGTCTACTTAAACTTTTTAAACTAATAAGTATAATCTCATCAACATTTTCAGTCTTAGTTTATTTGCCTCAATTGTTTTTCTTTTATTTACTTGTAGTTGAAAAGTCAAATATGAAATTTTCTACTTAAATCTTGTATTGCACAATAAATTGTCTAAACAAAAAGAATCAAGTACCTTATGCTGAGAGCAACCTTTTAATAGTATTTATAGAACCTTATTTTATAAAATCATTTAAATTTTTTATGCCTTATTGTTTGGTTTTTATAGTTATAGGTAAAGAATCCTTATGTGTAAGTATATTGGCATACATTACTTACAGGATATTAAGTTTTTCCTTTGAAAACAAATAAACAACTCGTTGCAATAAAATCAACAACATAAACATACACATAAACATAAACATGCACATGTACTTGCACAATCATTCGTTTAGTATCGTATATTCATCTCTTGTTTAAATATATATCTGTTGCATTTGTGTTATAAAGTTGCAGTTGCTCAGAAAAGAAAATTTAATTTCAAAAATTGATAAAATATGTTGCAAAATTACATTCTTAAATTGCACAAAACCAAACTTTTCATTAAGTTTTTGTTTGGTAAAAGGGCTTCCAGAAGGAGTCACAAGTAGTGTTAATGGGTCTTTGGACATTTTACTCAAACTAATGGTGTTTTGTTTCCAAAAATAAATTGTTGTTTTGTAAAATTTATAAACTGTTGTACTCAACTCATCCCCGCAAAATATTGCCTTTTTTTGGGTGGTAAATATTTTGGGAACCTGCAATAGTTATATATATTTTTTTAAACTTGTAAATGGTAAACGGTCATTCTTTTTCTTGAAAAGTCTTGTATTAACGTTTGTAAAAATTAACATTAAACTGTTACCGGGACCAACAGTGCAATTGCAAAGATTATTACTAAATTTGGTAAAATGGCAATGGTTGGGCAAAAAAATTTCAGTTGTAATCTTAAGAGCCCATCTTTTGCCGCATCTTTAACTAAGATTACGAATATTGATATAAAACAATGCATACAGATAATTTTGCTGTATATTTTTAGACATCACCAGTTTAAGTCAAGTTTTTGCACATTTTAGCTTCATTATAAATATCTATTTCAAGGATAATTAAAGCGGAGTGATGCTGTGGTTATTGACAATAAAACAAGTTTCTTTTTTAAAACCTTTTCTTTACCTTCACTTCGGAAAATCAAATCTTGTAACGTTAATTTAACCGCCTTTTACTCAATGCAAATGAATGAAACTTTGCAGGCATTCACCAGGATAAAATCTAGGAGGGGGGGGGCAAATTTTTTTTTTTTGATACAATGCTTTCTTGACTGCCTTCTACTCAATGCAAATGGATGAAACTTTGCAGGCATACATATCCCCGATGACAATACACGAATACATAGGCTTAGCCATGATCAAATCTAGAAGGGGGGGGGGGGGGGTCAAAAAAAATTTTTTTTAGTAAAATGCTTTTTTGACTTCTTTCTACTCAATGCAAATGGATAAAACTTTGCAAGCATTCACCAGGATAAAATCTAGGAGGGGGGGGGGTAAATATTTTTTTGATAAAATGCTTTTTTGACTCCCTTCTACTCAATGCAAATGGATGAAACTTTGCAGGCATACATATTCCCGATGACTATACACGAATACATGGGCGTAGCCATGATAAAATCAAGGGGGTGGGGAATTTTTTTTTTCGTAAAATTCTTTTTTGACTGCCTTCTACTCAATGCAAATGTATAAAACTTTCCATGCATTCACCAGGATAAAATCCTTTACAAGATTTGATTTTGCGAAGTGAAGCTAAATAAAAGTATTTAAAAACAACGATTTTGGCTGTTTTAACGGCTTCCGATCGCAAAAAAAAAACTTTTTGCAAATGAACCATTTTCGCAGAAAAATAACTTTAAAAAAGTACCAAATATTTTCAATGCATTAAATTAGGGGCGCCCAAAGATCAAACACCAATACAATCAAAGAAAAACTAATTTCTATTCAATATTTTTTCTTGTAAAAACCGAAACATACAAAAAAAGGAAACATTTTTTTTTGTGTATTAATACACAGTTTTTTAAAAGGTATCATACCTGAAACTAAAACAAAAATGATGTATGTCGTCAATGTTTACCAGCAAAGCATACAAAAGCGTTGATGCTTTGCACTTGCATGTATACAGTGAAGAACGACAAAAATACTAATAAGACAAACTTGTTTTGTATTTCGTATTGCTAGTGCTGAGTGCTGTATGTGTGTATTAAAACACACATCATATAGCTAAGTGCTTTTACAAAAACCAATGAGCAGCAAGCGCATAGGGCTTGGACAACGATGCATTAGACCCTTTCAGTTCTTTTTGTCGAGATGCAAACCGAAGCCCAATTGTTTGATGTTATTGGTGGAACAGGAAGTATTTTAAAAATTTTAAAATGTTTCTAAATTCATCACGTTTGATAAACCAAAACGTTACCAATTGGATATTCTTGCCAATAACTATTAACTGTTACATTGAAAAATGGACTGATAATAACATGGAATTCCATGGTTGGTCAATAAAATAGCGCACAGCTATTTCGATTTTAAACAAAAATAGTTGATGCTAATGTCGTTGGTAAATTCTTGTGTAATTTAAGAAATATATTGATTATTGGAAACTGTATTGTTATTTGGAAACTCCATCAAACAATGATTGAATGTTCTTGAAAGATGGCTTATAATGCCAATGAATTAAATCAGTTGCAAATATGCCTTATGTAAAGAAAGATCGGAAGAAGTTTCCGCGAAAGACAACAATTCGTGAGGATAAGGCAATAGTTAAAAAAGTAAGCTTGAGCTTTTCAAGTCATATAGAACAATAACGACTGAAATAAATGAGGAATTTGGGTTAAATGTTTCCACTAGACTTGTACGAAGACGTCGCAATGAAAATCAGCTTTATGGTTGTGTAAGTAGAAAAGAACCACTTTGTGTCAAAAAATGTTATATATATATTATGCAAAACTAAACCGAAACAAGAAAACGAGTGCTCTTCATAGATGAAACCAAAATTAATCTGATTTGTCCTGAAGGAAAAACGTTTGTTCTTCGAGAAAAAAACCAAAAATTCAATCTCCTTTATACAACTAAAATAGTAAAGTGCGCTATTTCTCTGTCCATAGCTGTATATATACTTGGTAGTACCGCAATTCTTTTCGATACCCGCTTTTGCTAACTAAAAGTTTGAATTTCCCTAAAGTTTCACTGCAGCTATTTCAACTGTTGTGTTTGATATTATAAATTTTCTTTTATTTCATCTAAACTTTTTATACCCTACACCACCATAGTGGGGAGGGTATATTAGTTTTGTGCATATGTTTGTAACGCTCAGAAATATTGGTCCAACACCCACCTTAAAGTATACCGATCGGCTCAGAATCACTTTCTGAGTAGATTTAACGATGTCCGTCAGTCCGTCCGTCTGGCGGGCTGGCTGTCCACGTAAAGCTTGTGCGCAGAGTACAGGTCGCAATTTTGAAGATATTTCGATAAAATTTGGTACGTGATATTTTTTCGGCCCATGAATGGATTGGATTGAAACTGGTGGAAATCGGTCCATTATTTCACCTGACCCCCATACAAAAGTCCTCCCGAAATTTGGGTTTACCGATCATAAATGTTTGAATCATGCAAGTATGCCAACAAATTTCACCAAAAATGAGTAATAAATGAAGCTAAATCACATCTAAAAATTTCATGAAGATCGGTCCATAATTAGTCGTAGCTCCCATATAAGGCCCACTTCCGAAAATCACTTTAAAGAGCATAACTCACTCAAAAATGTTGGTATCCAAGTAATATTGAACGCAACTATATTTCATATGCATACAAATAATATGGTACAATTTTATTATGATCGCTCCATAATTAGTCGTAGCTCCCATAAATGGCCCACTTCCGAAAATCACGTTAACGATCACAAATTTCTTAAGAATGTTGGTAATCAAATAAAATTCGACACAAATAATATACAGAAATGATGACACCTAATTTTATAATGGTCGGTGCGTAATTAGTCGAAACTCCCATATAAGACCCTCCCCGTAATCAACTTTAACCTCCATAAATCTTTTAAAAGTATTTATATCGAGATAAAGTTTAACATATACATATAATAGTTATATTCACAGACATCATGACACTAAATTTTTGGATGATCGGTCCACAATAGGTTATATCTCCCATATAGCGCACATTTCTGAAAAACTCTTTTATACATATACTGGGTGTAGGGTATTATATGGTCGGGCTTGACCAACTATACTTTCTTACTTGTTTTAAATGCATTTTCTTGATTTTATTTATTTTGCTATTTATTTGTCTAATAAAGCTAAATTTTGTTATGGTTAAAAGGAAATTCTTTGTAATTTAATTCTTAACTTTCATGCAATACATCATTTTATAATCCCCACTATTTTACCTTTAAATTTAAAAATTTTATTAAATACTAACTCTAATTTATAGCTGGCATTGTATTAGTTTCATGTTAAACATTTTACAACATTGTTTCTGACATGTAGCAACACAATGTTTTTTGGTCATAAAACATACTGGAAACTAATACTATGATGCTATCTATACAATAGTTAAATAAATGATTTGTTGCAGTTTTGAAGTTTTTCATCATTAAACAAATAACACTTGAATTTGGTAATAAATTTTTCTGCTCGCACAAGTGCAATAGTCAACAGCACAAATAAAAAGGGTACTTGCAACATCTAACCAAGACTAACAGTATCAGCAACACTAACACTACCACTTCGATATGACTGCTACTAATGAGCAACATAAAACAAGGACACTTAGTAAATAATAGTAATACATAGTTGTTGTTTTTTAAGCAAAGAACACAAAGAAAAGAAGTAAAACTTTTTTCTTAATGCAACAACACAATGTTGCCACTTTAAGAGGAAAGAAAAGAGAGTAAGATAGGTTTCTTATGTTATAGTAGATATTGATTTTAAAGCTAAAATAAATAGGATAACAAAAACAGTAAAACATTTATAACAAAAACTTCTTGCAAAAGAAATGTTTATGTTTTAAAGCAGTGAGCGGTGGGCGGGGGGGGGGGTGCTTTAAAAATTAAAATATATTTCTAATGTTTTAGAACTCAAAGTGTTTATAGCTTGTTATAAAGGTCCTACTGTATTTTACAGCTCCTACTCTATGCCTCAATGTTTTTTGTATTTGAGTGTAGCGAAAAAAATGTCGGAAATTCATCACAGAAACAATGATTGCAATTTCTCGTTAATAGTATTTTTCTTTTCGTTATCTTCTTTTTATGGCTGGTTTCTTTCGTACATTGTTTCTCAGCGCCATTTTACACTGTTCACCTGCAAAAAAATTCCGTAAATTTTTCAACGAAGAAAAATTTCTTATTTGTCTTTTTCTTAACAGCGCTTCCTTTTTAAATTCATTTTTCACTGCATCTTAAAATCACCTTAAATTGTTTGCTAGTGCACATTATTGAACGTTTTACAACATGTTTTATTAAAGTATGTATGTATAGAATTATTTTTAAACAGTTTCTTTTTTTTATACTTCTCACATACTCTCTTGCTGTTGTAGTGTTTGTTTTGTTCTTGTTGTATGTCCTTAATGGATGTTTTACACTTATACCGTATTAAAAATTTAACATCATTGTAATGTGTTTGAGTTGTTCTACAACATGTACAATGTATGTACCAAAGCAATACATAATAATGTAAAATGATGTGTTTTTAATGATAATTGAAAAGTTTTAATGTAATTTTCTCTGCTACTATTGGAATATTTTGCAAATATTGCAATATTTCTCTAAATTGAAGCGGTCAGAGTTAGTTTTTCATTAAAGCCAGATGAAGAAAATAACTCGTCCATATGTTTAAAATTATCATAGCAATTATAAGTGATATATTGCAACTAATAATCAACTGGAATGCATTTCTACTTCAAACTCAATTCTTAATATGCAACTTAGCTAAACACTCAGATACTATACGTACGCCTTCGGACAATTTCACATAAAATCTTTTTGCATATGGGTAGTTCCATGAAAATGTCAACCACGACCAAAAAAATAAGAGTACTTAAAAAATGTTTCTAATATGATTTAATAAGAGAAAAATATTAGATTTTTCATAATATTGAAGCATTTACAGGTTATTGAAATTTTAAAACTCAAAAATGGAAGAGAAAAACTGAATGTCTCTTCGACTCAGTTTTTGCAAATAAAATCAATTATTTTCTCTTTGTTATTAACTAAATTAATAGATTTGAAACATTACAATTACATCTTAAAAATAAATTTGCAATAACAAATAACTACAATAATGAGAAAAAACGCGAAGTTAGAGCTCGAATAACGGTATTTTTTTGAGTTGCTTTTGATGGTATTCTAATGTCACGTACGTTATGCAAAAACATTGTTTAACTATGCCATTTGTATACGGGCAGTTGCAGGTAAAGAAGATTACAACTCTAAAATAAGAATTCTTCCAATTAAAGATATTAACTAAAATTTCCTTTTCAACCGATATAAAAAAAGTTATTACCTTTTAAAGTTTGTCGCATACGTTATTGTAAGTACGATCATTTCAATTAAATGCATTTAAAATCAATGTTAAATGCAAATGTTCTATTTAGATTATTTTAACCTATGAAACGGTGGCGGTATGAGTTAAAAAAAGACGAAGCAAAACTAAAAGAGCACCAAAAAAAGCGGCTGAATTAATATTAATAAACATTTTATGAATGTGATATTATTTTTATTATCACGCCGTTTTTTGAATTAGTAAACACTTTTATTTTCTTTCCTTAAATTTATGTCTAAAATTATCTACAAAATACATTTCATTATTTATATACGAGAAAAATTGTCATGTACGTTATTATGTTTTTCTTTTATATAAAACTAACCAGAGATGATTTCTCTTTAAATATTAAGGGATTGTAAAGGTACATTATTTAGCTTATTTTAGGAATTTTTAAAGAAAAGAAAACTTTCGCATGTATGTAAATATGCCTTAAAACCACTTACGTTTTTGTCACGTACGTTATCACCTTATTTTGAACGGATATTGTCGACACTAAAGTTTCGCGGTTGTCCATTTTTTTCTCAAACGTAGAAGCTTTTGATTGCAACATAACTGTAATATTGTTTTTCATTAACTTTTATTTTTGTGAGATTTATATTACTCCATATGCGTACAAATGTCACGTACGGCTGTATGAAAATACCCATATGTGTTTTAATAGTTGTGTAACGATTCAGATAAAATCCAAGGTAGCTTTAGTACTACTGAATAATCTATTTTTATACGTTTTCATTTTATGCTATTTACGAGAAACTTAATTTTTCGAAAACTCACAGGCAGAATTAATAACACCTAATTTTAAACCACCCTCTAGATATCGTGGCTTTCTTTTTCATACAATCTTTTTAACTTTACTATGAATTGGAATTTTATAAATATAGAGACAGAGTGTCGTAATTGAAAGAAAATAAATTAATTTTAAGAAAAACATGCACATTCAAACCAATACATTAACAATACAAATTGTTATAATGTATTGGAGTGTAAAAATAATATCCTTAAATTACGTATCTTAAACAGCTGCTTTATATGTAGTATGTATGTGAATGTATATATCTTTAGTTTTATTCAATAATAGGTTTTACTGATTGCAGCTATACTTTGCAAAAGAGAGTTTTAAAGCGAAATAAACAAAATAAAGCACATACAAAGTCTAGCAAACAAACGAATCAATTTAAAACATTAAAAGAAAATACCGGGATATTACAACTTGTTTGTCTAAAACCTCATAGAAAATTAAACGTAAAGTGCTTTAAAACTTCAAAATATTATGTTAAACATAGTAGCATGAAACCATGAAAGCCGCTACTATGTCAGAAATGTGCTGAAATTAAGAAAAAATATTAAAGTTATTTCATATTACATAAAATTTGTCTTCTTGGAATTTGCTTATTGCGAATAATGAAAAAAATTGTAAACAAAAGTATTAATAACAATTATTATTTTTAGTTAAATCCCCAGCTCAGCCCGGAAAAATTATCAATAAAGTTTTAATAAGATTTCATGTTGTAAAAACAATTCCTACCTTCAGTAAAAATAATAATTTAATGAAAATTAAATTTAATGAACTCTAGCCTAACTAAAAATTATCAAAAGTATTAATTTAATTATGTTTAAACCGTAACCACTTATTTTAGCACAAATTTGTTTGACGTTGTTTACTCTTACAAGAGTTTTTCATGATCAAACAACATCAAATAAAATAAGACTAACCCCCTGGCCCACGATGTCGAATGATAACGTTCACTTAGATAAGACTTAAGACACAAAATTTTTATCGTATCTATTTCTAACTCAATCAAGTTTGTTTATTCCACAATCAAGTTTGTGTCTTAAGTCTTATCTAAGCGCACGTTATCGTTCGACATCGTGGGCCAGGGAGTAAATATTTGTTGTGACCTGTCTTAAATAAACAAAGTCTTTTTTTAAATAAATAAACAAGTTCAAATATATTTTATTTAGTGGTTACGTTTTTTTTTTGGCAAATAATTGTCAAGTGTGACCGTACTTTAAGCCACTTATATAAGTTTTCTTTCCGAAACAAACCGAAACTTTTAAAATGTAGTTTTAATTTACAGAGAAAATATTTATTTTAATTTTATAACATATCCCAGTAAAATAAATAGTGTTTTTTGAAGCACTTAAGAGAAAAAGCGCATAATCGGGCGCTTCAATAAACGCGCTCTTTTGAAGCAGTAAATGTTTACGAATAAAATGTACAAAAAAGATGCTTTTTTAGTGCTGACAATGAAGAAGGTTTTAAAGCGAAAAAATAACAAACAAAAATGAAATTCTAGCCTACAGATTTACGTATGACAACGAAAGTCAATTACACAACGAATATCGCGCTTCTCAGTTACTATGAATTTTTCTTAAGCGAAAACATTCAGATAGAATTAAAAAAACATTTAAGAAAGTGCTTTATTTGCATGTTTGATTAGTTTAAAAGAAGCGCTTATTGTCAGCAGAAAGTAGTCCTCCAAACCGGGAAAACCTCATACAAAAATCATGCATCCCATCAGCAGGTTTGAAGCGATTTGAGGTATGAATTCATACATAAAACCTGCTCCTGGAGCACATTTTTTCTGGGTTGTTGTTTCATCTTGAACTAAGAAAATTGTTTAAAAGAATTTTTAAAACGTATATTTAGAGATGGGATTCCCACACATCGGGTAAATACCGGGTAAATATCTTTTTTAGGAATTTATTTGGGTATTTATAAAATGCATTGCAAATGCTGTATATGTCACTTTGATAAAAGGATGAAAATGTCTGTTAAACCAATACATTTGGCAGCTAGTTTCCTTGACCCCAATAGTCAAGGGCACGACTCAACTGCATCCGATTATCTAATTGCTATGTAATTTATTTATGATATGGGTACCAATTTCAATGTAAATGTAATGCTGGACCTAGCAAACTATAAAGCTAGAGAGGACTTGTGGGCTAACAATTTTGTGTAAAATTATGTTTTATATCACATAATTGGAATCTCTGCAATAAAGACATACGGCAAAAGGGTACTTTCCAAAACGATTTACCTACTGAGGATGAAATCATGAATTCTGCATATTCATTTGAAGAAGCACCTTCCACTTCCACTGGTTTTACCCATTCTACACCTCACTCTTCTTTTAGATATTTTCAGAGTGAAACTCATAATGACAGTCACAGTGATTTTGATTAATGTAAAGAAATATTGCAACAATAAATGTGTCTATATAATATAGTAATTATCTTAAGTTGTTACTTTTCTACTGCTCAGTAAGTATTTTTATTAATATTTATAAAAATTATTATAAAACACACTAAATTATGCATCGCAAAGTGTTTGTTCACCAAATTTTCTACAACATAGTTTATACCCATCTTTTAGGTAAATACCTGGGTATTTACCCATTTTTACCCAATTAACCTATTTTGCCGGCTATTTACCAGTTGGGTATTTACCCTCTTCCCATCTCTACTTATATCACATTAGAAATTCCATAATATAAGTTTTTTCTTTAAGAAAGTTTCGATACTGAAAATTTGTGTTCGGCCGATTTTTCGGTCGGACTCTATAAGCCAGTAATTCATAGATTTCTATTAAGAAATCCATTTAAAGAACTTGTAACAACAATAAAAAATAACACACAAATACTAAAGATTTGTATCTAAATTTCTTTATTTAAGTCCAGCAATAGCCCTGGAAACCAAACAAACCACCTTTATGTTTCGCATATCTAAAATTTCCTGTAAAATTTACCGCTGCTGCATTTAACAAGCAAGAGTAAAGTAGTCTAGTGCTGGCAAATTCTACTACTTTTCATTACTCAATAATATTCAATACTTTTCATTTGGGTACTCAATACTACTCGATACTTTTAACGGATTTTTTAAAAATGTAACGCATAGTTTTTATCTGCAAATTGCAGTAGTTTCTTCAAAAAATAAAAATAGATCTTCAACTATTATTGGTTTTGTATGTCTATTATGATTAAATCAAAAATCAATGTAAAGCTAACTTTTAATTCAATGTTAACAACAACTTAAGAAATAATTAAAATAAATTCTTTGGAAAATTAATGAACATTGTTGTCTTTTTATACAGTGATGTATTTTTATGCACTATTTTACCCACTCAACTTGCTTAAAAATGCAACTCAGAAAGTATCGAGTAACTACTTTTGAGTATTGAGTATCCAAAAAAAAGGGCAAATACTCGATACTCGGTACCCATTACTCAATACTTTGCCAGCACTAAAGTAGTCACTCTGCATATTGCTAGTGAAATTCACTATTGTGAATATGAAACTAATTGAGAGCCATTGCAAAATCTTGCATTAGAAAAGCAAGTAATAACGACAATTATCTATGTTCAAGAAATGAGTTATTGAAGACTACGAATAATGAATGCTTTTTTGGCCACTATAGTGACCAGTATAGTGACCAGTGGCCCAGTGGCGTGCATTCATAGCCACAAGCACACATATTTGAAATTGTTTGCTGAGTGAACAAATTGATGGTTTGTCAAAACGAGAGATTACCAACTATTAATATATTATGTTTATTTTCTGTTGACTAATGCTTTAAATTGATTTCTTTACAACCATAATTATCTCATGTTGAGAACTCAGAAAGCGTAAAGGTAGCTTAAATAGCGCTGGTACAATATATTACTAATACCTGAGCAATAATATGTTCATGTCTGTATGTAAGCTGTGTCATTTATTAAGACATTATTGCCAACACAGTTTGAAACTTTCTTTTGTAAGGAGCTGATATGCCCAGTTGGAAATTTTACGTCTTAAATAACTTCTAACACATAAAAATTCTGTCTGTTAGAAATGTGTTCTAATGGGTTCAGGTGACAAGACGAGAGGAGGCAAAATATTTATAACTAGCCACAAGTTAATGTAAAAAGTGTATGTGCATTTCTTGGACCTACACTATGTTTGTCGACTAGTTAAGCTAATTGTGTAACTTGATATGTATGTATTTATTGTACTCAACATTGAAACAAATATTCCATAAATACCTTAGGCTATTTGTCTTAACACTCATGCTTTCATACGGCCCCTTCTAGTCTATGTATATCACTGTTTTCATTAATATTTCAAAATGTCCAGCCACTTTCTTGTTTCTAAAAAACCATAAGTACTCAAATAAAAGCCATGTGCTTCTAAGCCATTATAAAACTGGTATTTTCTTTTTCATCTATGGATATAAATACAATATAACAATAATATTCTTGTTTTCTGTACAATTTTCAAAAAAAAAAAAGAGGAAATACAGAAAGGAATACAATTTGAAATTGGTTACATTGTTGTGCTGCTAAGTTTACATTTTAAGAAAACTTAAGTAAAATACCAATTCTTTGGCTGTTTGCATCAAAATTTCAGTGCTTTAGTTTGGTTTTTCTATAAAATGAAAAAAAAAAAGAAATAAAATGTTAAGAAATGGCAATAAATCTTAAACTGTTGTGATTTTTTTATTATTTTTTTGGTTCCTATAAAAGTCCTTTTGGCTTTTAAATGAAATAGAAAGAAGTATAAAAATAAAACTGAAAATCAACAACAAATAATTTCAATTTTATACAGCTTATGCTTATACAGTTAAATGATTTTATATTTGTACAGCAAGACCGCTTTATTTGGCAAAGTATTTAACAACACTTTTACAGTTTATAGTATTTCAACTAGTTACTAGTTCCAATTTATACAAAGCAATTCTTTAAGCTAAAGGCAAATATTTACTCAAAAAAGCGTAACCACTTGTTTTAGCACAAATTTGTTTATTTTATTATTTACTCTTACAAGAGTTTTGCAAGATCAAACAGCATGAAATAAAATACAACTAAATATTTATTGTGTCTTGTTCTTAATAAATGAAGTTTTTTAAATAAAGTTGATTACATTTTAGATATCGCGAAGATAAGACGGTTACACACTTGATTGTACTAGCAACTCGTGTTATATGGTGTTCAGACATGCTTCTTTAATTGAGTCAATTATTGGTTAATTAAATAGTGTTCACATATGCTCAATATTGCTAATTTAATTATAGCCTTTTCACACTTGCATACATTTTGGAGGAACGCATGGAAGATGTTGAAAATGTGAAACATGCATTCACACTTGCAACATCTAACATCTAACATCAGTTAAGTAGACAAAATAAACAAAAACCACGCCGCTTTTAAAAAGTGAAATGAATTTTGAAGAGGATTTAATAATAGGATTGATTATTATTTGATCAACAGACATTATTGACATTATTGCATTGTATAGGGTTATTATCTTTTATTATACTGGACGAAGATGATGATGATTTGTAAAATTTAAATTTCATTTTGTTTGTCCATTTTTTTTTTTGTTGATTATAAAAGTCACTTTTGTTAGTGATGTAACTTAAATTACATTTTCAATATCAGTTTTGCTAGTGATGATACTAAAAATATCGGAAGATGTAAATGGGAACAAAATGAGTTAGGAACATCTTGTGAAGATGTTGATTTTCAGCTCTGTACATTTCTTATGGGAAAATTTCAACATCTTCGCAAATTGATGGTAGATGTTAGATGTTGACAAGTGTGAAAAGGCTATTAGTGTTTGACAGCAGCTGGTAAAAAAGAATACATTTACAGTGCACTCGGGAAAACGTCAACGCTCGTTTACGTCAACATCCCAAAACGTCAATCCTTTTTTTACATTACTTACTCTAAAATTTTATGAAATAAATAGAGAGAAGGCCCTCTTCCAACTTTTGGAAAGAAAAAAAAAACAGCAGAAAAAAATAACAGATTTTTTTTTAATTTGTTAAACGTCATCACCCGCGGTTTTAATTAGTTGACGTTTTCCCTAGTGCACTGTATTTGGTTGTAATATTATAATTTTCAGCCTAAAAATATTCTTTATTAATTTAAAAGCGAATAAACTGTCATTTTAGTTATTACTTGTCACAGGGTTGTATTTTTAATTTTAACAATTATTAGAACAATTAACTCTTAATGAAGCAATTATTTTAATTGAAATTTTGTATGGATAATTGAATTCAATTAGGCGTTAATTAAAAAATTTCACTTAAAAATGCATGTGTGAACACCATATAAGATTTCGGGATCAGCTGCTGACTATTTAGCTATCGTTTTCAAAATAATTGAGTAGCTTGGTACAGGGCGGCATAAGTACTCAGTGGCTGTCTCTCTCGCTGTCTCGAATGTGTTTAATGCTTGATGTTTAAAGTGGTACTTATATGGGAGCTCTGACTACTTATGAACCGACAATTATGAAATTCGGTGTTATAATATCTGTTAAATTTTATTTCGATACCAAAAGTTTTAAGAAATTTATGGTCGTTAAAGTAAATTTCGGAAGTGGGTCTTATATGAGAGCTATGACTAATTATCTGTTCTGCACAAAATTTGTAGATATGCTTAGGCTGTATGTAAAACTTATTTGTAACGAAATTTGTTGGGATGAATGTAGAAATGAAACATTTTATTTCGGGAGGACATTTGTATGGACGATAGGTAAAATAAAGAACCGATTTCAATCAATTTCAATGCCAAACTTCCTTGGTTCGAAAAAATGTCATGTAAACTATTTAATAGAAATAACTCGAGGCCAATTATTTGTATAAAATATATATATATTATTTATGAAATTATTTCTTCCAATATTTCATATATCATTATCATTATTGAATGTGGTGACGTCCTTCGGATATCATTATCAAGGAATGAGGAGACGTCTCTACATTCAATAATGAGTTCATTACAATAATACGTCTCTTAAAAATATAATTGTAACTTATTCCTTAATAATATAAATAATATATATATTTTTTTTTACAAATAATTGGCCTCGAGCTCGAATAAACTATTTTATTTTATCAAAAAAAAAAAAAAAAAAAAAAAAATGTCGAAGAAATCAATATTTAATTTATTATAAAAATAACTTTAAAATTGCATTCTGCGAACAAGGTTTACAAAGACAGCCAGCTAGCCAGACGGACGGACGATCGGACGGACGGACGGACGGACATCGTTAAATCTCTTTAAAGTGAGTGTTGGAGTAATTCTTTTGGACTTTATAAACATTAGCACAAATCCAATATCCAATATATTCTCACTATTGCGGTGTAGGATATAATACAATTTTTAAGGCTGTCTTATATTTTAGTTTATAACTTTTTCATTACTAAACCGATTTTACTGATTTTCAATACCCAACTGCATGGAACATTAAAAAAACATTTGTGGCTAAATATTATACTTTGGCTTGTGTATTTTGGACAAGAGCGTGTTTTACACACACACACACAAACTAATAAGATTCTGATATAGCCAAATTAAATTTTATAAGCGTTTTGAAATGTAAAAAAATTTCGAATAACTTAAAGTTTGTTGCCTTATTAACTAGTTAAAGAACTAAAAAAATAAGTCTTTTTTGCTTGCTTTCTTTTTCTTTCATTTGATTGCTTTTTTTTCAGGAAGTTAAACTGTTTGTCATCTTAGCTTTAAGCAAGAGTTTTTGTGTTCTTTGATTGTATTGTCGCAAAAATATTTTTCTCATTACTTTGCAAAAGAAAAGAAAACTCCCAATTTCATATAGTATTTTTCTTTCCTGTTGTGAAAACATGACTATTGTTTGTTAAAGATTCCCGTATACAGAAGAATAAACAATAACGAAATTTCCTTTGACCTTTTTTTTTTTTTTTTGCATAAAATAGAAATCCCACCATTTCATTTGCTTTCTAAAAAGTGTTTGTGCGGAAATATATACATTAGACGTTGGCAGTAACAAACTACCTTTATTTTTTCATACACAGCCATTTACACTTAAACATATATTTTTGTATTGTAAGAAATATTTTATAAATAAATAAATTCAGCATGATTTGCGGTTTTAAAATAATTAATATTTATGATTTCTCGCGTTTCTTTTCCTATTATTAAATAATAAATGATTTAATGTATATTTCATGAGTTTTGCCTCATAAATCTGTTTGTAATCAAACAAAAGGCAACGAAAATTCTAAAATGCAAATGAAACACCTTTGAATTGTTTTTTTTTTCATATGCTTTTTGTGACACTGTTTGTTTTTTACAAATCCAAAGAGATTTATTGGAAATACGAAAAGTGATTTGAATTTTAGATAAGCTTTATATTTAAAATACAAATGATGTTTGTTAAGCAACTTAAATAAATCTTAGATTTGAGGATATTAAAAAAAAATTAATATTTAATTTTGCTTTAGATTGACAAAATTAAACATATTTTTTCAAATAACAGCATCTTAGTTGCTTCGAGAAGAATGTGTAACTGGATCTCTAGAAATAAACAAAAGCAATTTTTAGGATTAACTGAATAATTTCCTATCTTCTTTTTTTCTTTGTTATTCCTTAGTAATTTCTGTACTTTTCTTATTAGGGAATTCATTTATAAATATTATGTTATCCGTATGTTAGTTTAAATCAATCTAGCGAAAGCCCCAAGTACCTGACATATCAAAATATTGTATCAATATATTCATTATATGTTGGAAAATTTTGCTATTGAAAATTTGCTAATTCGGTTTATAAACGAGTGAGTACTACCTTGAGTTTTAAAACAAATTTTTGTACTTAGACAATATGTTTAGCAAATGGGAGCTTTTTCCAAAAAGCCTTAGCAGCCTGATTGCCGCTTTATTTACCAAAAATTTATTTTAACAAAAAAACTGAAGCAGCAAAATTCATTTGTTTCTAAAATCAAAAATGTATTTTTCTGCCCAATTTTAAAGAAAATTCCACTTAGCTTTTATTTTGTGTTGCCTCTTTAAATCCGATAATAAAAAACATTATTGTATTTTTTTACAAATTAGATCAATATATTTCGAACATCTTCTGTTCATCTTCAGGATCTGAATTGATTGAAAATTATAATATAAATATATTATGAAGATGAACAGAAGATGTTCGAAATATATTGATCTAATTTGTAAAAAAATACAATAATGTTTTTTATTATCGGATTTAAAGAGGCAACACAAAATAAAAGCTAAAAAATATTAATCCATAAAATCAATCCAGCAATACAAAATATTAATCCATAAAAATTCCACTTGTTGATCGAAAGAAAAATTTTAAAAAATTTTAATTGTTTTTCTTAAATGAATAATTTTTTCTAAATTTATCTCCAACATCTTAAATTGTTTCTCTTAATTTCTTTGTCTGCCTTCAAAATGAAAACTTAAACAAAATAATAATTAAAGGAAATCCGATTTTTCTTCATAATTTAAATATTTCTCAGCATTTTGAAGACATAAATTATAAAATAAATTCTCCTGAAATAAAACTAATGTCTATTCTTTTCTTAGTATTATTTGAAATATGTATTAAATCTTATTAAAAGGATATCAGTAGTAGAAAAGATAAACTAGAACACAAATTTCTTTGCTTGTATGTATGTACTATATTAGTTGCATGACTGGCTGTGTTTGTTTCTACAAAGTGACATTTAATTTAAATTTTTGTGTTTAGATTAAATTTTAAATGTTGTGGAAAATGTTATTTAAAGTTTATTTGGAAATTATTTTAATACTATTAAGTTTTGGAAGTCGTAGTAGGGGTCTGCAGAAGGAAGTGTAAAGAAAAAAAGAAAAATAAATTTAGCTGGCAAATTCGTCCTGTCAGCATTAAATTAGTTCCAATCTACCTCGCAGTTGCTCGAGTCTGTACAAGCCTGATTATTGTTAGACAAGTTATGTACATTTCTATAAAAGAAAAGAATGTTAGGAAATTGATGTCTAGAAAACATTCCATTAGCGGCCGCCGTTTTATAAGTAAATGTGCAAACATCATGAGATATTCCAAAATAATTGAGACAGTAAACCAGTCCCTCCAAAGAGGAGTTTAAAAGTCTGGTAGCCTATAACAAATCCCAACTATTCCCTATTCCTGGTGATTTTTTCAATCGATGATCAGTTCCTAAATCCAACTATTCCCTATTCCCGGTGATATTTTCAATCGATGCTCAGTTCCTACATCTTATTAAACAGATTATTCAGTGTTCGTTTTCTTCTAAATCCATCTTCAAACTTCGATGCTGATGCGGCGTATGACAGCGTTGGTCAGTCTTCGCCATTATACTGTGTTCAGATATGAAACTTAATTGAGTCAATATTCGGTTAATTGACAATATTATTTTAAGTGTTAAGGCATACACAATTTTAAGCTTACTCAATAAACATTTGACAGTTGCAAAACAATACAAAAAGAGGAGCAAAAGATAAATGTTTTCAAATGGCCAGCACAGTCTGGTCTGACCTTAATCCAATTGGGAACTTGTGGAACGAAGTTATGAAACGTTTGGAAGTGGAAAACAGCAGAAATTTAAATGATTTGTGGGAAAACATTTCACTTTGCACGCATTTGGTCACAAGTATGCCAAATATGTAGATGTCTTCATGTGAAAACAAAATAGGGCTTATCAACAAAATGTTAAAGGCAAATTTATAATTATTTCAAGGAATTTGGAAAGCTTTTAAAATAATAAAACAGTGGTGCATGTTTTAATTATTTGTTCAAACCCAATAACGATTTTCTTTAATTTTTTTTATTTTCTTAGATTTATGATCCCTTAAGCTAACGATCGTCAGATATTACAACGTTGTCATATCTAGCAATGTGCTAGCAATGTACTGACATTGCAAATTTTTTAGCAAAAGTTAAATTGTCAGTTTAGACGAATGTAAGAAAACTAACAATTTCATTTGCACACAATTGTTACACAATGAATTTATCTGTCAACCGAAATTGTCAGTTCACACGGTTGTCAGATTGTTGTGTGGCATTGTCAAATTCGTTTTGCAGCTCTGTGTGTGTGTTTAAAAATTTTAAATATTGTCATGGAACAAAAAAGAGCAATTGGAACCATTTTATCTGCTTATGTCCTAATGCACACTTTAATTTAATTCTGTAATTTTCTTTTACTTTTTTCAAAAATTTTATCAATGTTTGTTTGTTTATTTATGTATTAACAGAGTGGCATTTAGAAATAATTTCTATGACAATGCTGCCATTGGCAGATGCATAAACTTTGCACATATGACAATGAAAAGTGTTTGACAATTGTCTTAAAACAATGACAATGACAAAATTGTGTGTTTACACGATTGTTAGATGTCTGACAATATTTTTGTCTTCCAATGTACTGAAAATGCTTTTTCTTACAACGTTGGAAGGCAAAAATTTTAAGTTTACACAGTTGTTAGACATTTTCTGAACATTTTTCGGACAACGTTGTAAAATCTGACAATCGTGGACACATAGCTTTAGGCAGGCTTAGAATTAAGTAGTGAACAAATGATTATTGTTATCTTTTTACTTAAAGAAAATATGTATATACTGACTAAGTTGCTGTTCTAATGAATACTTTAATTATATGATCAGCACTGTATGTATGTTGAATAAATTTATACACATGTTGTTTAATTTAAATTTTAAATGTATCTATGTGGGTTTTTTATATTTTTTTTTCTTTTTGAATGCATAGAAAATCTAATAATCTAACAGTAAAAGCTTGCAAAATAATTTAAAAGCAACGCTACGTCGTTTTTGTGTGTTGACTTCCTTAAATATTATTTGGTTTGTAGGATTTTCGGGATTTCTATTGTTTATTTTTGTTTGGCTTGTTTAAATTTATTTTTGGGGTTTTGCAATCATATGTGAATGTAAAACTTTTATTTATGTGTGAGTGTATTTTCTTGTGGTATCGAGTAAACTTGATACCCTACATTTATTGAATTTAAAGTTTTGCTCAATTTATATTTTTTTTTTTAAATGTAAAAGAGAAAATTAAACAAACCCATTTAGAAAAGTCATACTGTTCGTAACCATTCCAGATAACACCACCTAATGAGTTTTTCATAAATATCAGCATTAACAAATTAGCAGATTGTATTTAGCATTAAAATTTCTGCTTAGTTTTTAAAACATTAGTGTTTGTGATATTTGTGTAAAAATATGAAAAAGTGTAGATAGAATATGTGTTATGTGTGTTGTTATCAAAAGGTCCAGTAGTACCTCAAGGAGTCGCACTTAACTGATTTATACAATTTTTCCAATATTTGTTTTTTTTCTTCTCTTCTATAATGACAATTTTTGAGTTTTGTCATTATCTTTCCTCTTTTGTTATTACGAAAATGCTTCGCACACAATATCTAGATATCTATGGTGAATGTATGTATGTATGCACGTATGCCATTTTATTTTTTGCTTCATATCCCAGAGGTGACATAGAACGAGATGATTGGCTCTCTGCTTGTCTGGGGGAGTATGTAGAAAAACTGCTGTTCATTCGCATATACATACATATGTACAATAAATTGTTTGTTGTTCATATGGAAACGACAAAAAAGTTATTTGTTTTAATTTATTTAATATTTTTTTGCCAGTTGTTTTTTTTATCTTTTTTCATTTTATTAAACTTTTTATTTTTTGATTATTAACAACATGTACATATGAACATGAAGTCATATCATGTTTAATTTCGTTTTGTATGTACATATTTCATATTATTAATTGAAATTTTTTACTGCTTTTAAATATGATGTCATTTGTATGATTTGAAATCATGCATACATTTTATTGCGTTTTTAAGGGAAACAACAGAAGAGTAGTTGCGCGAGATGATTGTAGTTAATAGCAAGCGGAATAAGTTAAAAAATTAACCAGTAATTTTTTTTCCTTGGACCAGCACTCAGGAGATGACCCCTACTTATACAATGCATTGTGTTGGAACTAGGAAAATTGATTATAGGAGGGAGGATAGAGGGAGTAGTGTTTGTGAACATTTGACTTGAATTGAAAGTGGCAGGTAATACTTCTGCTGGTAGTTTGTTGCACATACGATATTCCTAAATATTTGTGCAGACTTGTTGCAAATATTCTTAGTGACAGATCGTTTGTTGTTGCAGTTAATAACACGTCATCTTCAACAAAGCCCATCAAAACCGGTTTACCACAAGGTTCAATATTGTCACCACTTTTGTACTCCATTTATACTTCGGACTTTCTTTTGCTTCGTACCAAAATTTGCATATTATGCACATGATACTGCTCTTATCACGTCTATCAAACTTACTAAAGGTCGTGATACACTAACCTACACAATCGTACGATTCATTCACTGGAAAATCTGACCGATTTCTATCACACTCAAAAATAAATCGCAACAAAGTCTGTCATAGGTGACACACTATTACACAAAAAAAAAAATGCAAAAACATATGTTTTTTCTAATGTAAACAAACGCAGTTTTCCGCCTTTTAAATTAACTTTTATTCATTGTATTTTGTTTTTATATGTGAATATAATAAATTGTATAAACTATACAAACAGTTAAAAAATGTTAAATTATAATTTGTGCTTTAAATCAATGAAGCCGACATTGTTGTTTTCTTATCAGCTGTATTAGAAAATACAACTCTGATCGCATAGAAACTATCAGTTTATGAAAATTTTTAAAAACTTTTGCAAGTCGGATAGACTTGTCAAAAAATCTGTTATTTAGTTAAATTTTTAGGCCACACTATTATACTTTATGAACACACACGATTTTCTTGACATATCGTACGACTAAATAGGATAGTCAGTAGACACCGTAAGGCACTATTAAAGAAAATGGAAAAAGGTTTTGCTGCTTGCAAAAAAATACTTGCATAAGTGGGAAATAAAAATTAACACAAATAAAACTCAGGCCATTTTATTTCCCTACAATAACTCTCCCAAGCGATTACCAAACCGTCAGCTAAATTTTGAAAATGACAGTATTGCAGTACAAAATGACATCAAGTATCTGGGTATGTGCTAATGCTTGGTTTTCACTATGTCATTTTTGTTGTCAAATTGTCCAAATTGTTGGTAATTTCATAACATTAGACAAAAAACTTAATTTTGCAAAACATATAAACGAAACTTGCAAAAAGTCCCTTAATTCAATTAAAGCCTTATGGCCGATATTAAGCAAACGCTCTTCACACAATTTTAAAAACAAGAAATTATTATTTAATAGTGTCCTAAGACCTACACTGACATCTGCATGCCCCATTTGGTATAAAGCTGCAAAAACTCATATGAAGAAACTTCAAATAATACAAAAAAGAAATGCCTGAAGATAATAAATAACAAGCATTGGAGATACCCTACGCAGCTGCTTCACAGTGAAACTGGTTATGAATTAATTAATGACTTCATTAAAAGACTTATAGATAAATATCATGAAAATATTGAAAATTCTTCTTATCAGTTGATAAGAGAATGTAGAGAGTCGGCACTAGACTAGCTATTAATCAAAAATCATCAAATAGAAAATGCTATGTATATAACGTATTATTACCCTCAAATAATACAATTACATAAGTGATATCTTTAGCCCGCGCATGAGTCTTAAAATTTTTGGAATTTTCATAAAAACATTTTTCATTTAAACATTAATATTTTAAATATTTTATTATTTTATATTAATTGAAGTTTAAATGAAAAACGTTTTTATGAAAATTCCAAAAATTTTAAGACACATGCGCGGGCTGAAGATATCACTTAATTAAATATCTTTTTTAAGTATTGCCTTTTAAAGTCTAACCCTCTTATTCATAAAACTTGTCAAAGGTTTATAATAGGCTTATAAAGCAAATTTTGTATGGCTATTTGCTCTATAAGACTGTTATAAATCCTTGATAAGTTTTTATGAATTAGACTGTAAGACAGTAAAATATTACTATTAGAACTTACATTTAAAATATTTCAATAAAATTTTAAAGACTAGTAACACAACAAATTTTTGCTATTAGAAGACGATCTAAGACAAAACAAAATTTCACCCCACCCATTGTTAACACTTATAAAAGAAGAGTTTTTTAAATAAATTAACAAGTTGAAAATTATTTTATTTAGTGGTTATGTCTTTTTCGGCAAATATTTGCCAAGTGTAGCCGTACTTCTAGTATTAATCTTCGCCATGAATTTCCATTTGAGCGGTGTTCAAATACTTGAACATATTTTAATTGTTCTAACATTCAAGATTTTTTTTTTAGATTTTGTAGAAAGTTTATGTCTAGCTTAATATTTGTAATTGTTTCGATATGTTTTTACACTGAAACGCATGTGTGCATTAGGTAGATAAGGAATGAGACCCATGCCACTTCACACTTGCGTTTTAAAAAAGATGTTCTTATCACCCGTACGTTGTTTACCACAAGCAGTGATGGGAATATTAAATAGATAATGTTAAGTTAATAGATAAAGAGGTTTTATCTTAGTTTAGTTTTAAGATTTGTATTATCAAGGTTTTAAATTGTAAATAAAATTTTGGTGTTTTACAAACATTCAAGGAAACAAGCTGTTTTAAACGTATTAAAATAGATTCGTACAAGTGTTATTTCTTTTCTGTAACATTCTTTCGTAATATACAGTGCAAATTTGTTTATCTATTAAATAAATTGGGCCAATAGCTGATGAAGAAAAACGTAGTAGCCGTCATTACGTGGCCTTCTAACGAAGGTTTTGCCATCAAAACCTTTGCATGTGACCAAGGTACATTTTCCCAATTTTCCTGGTGAAGAAAAAAAAACTAATTTTTAAAAATCTGTTTATTTAATAAAGGTATCTTCCTCGTATTATGGGCTTTTAATCTATCTTACACAAACCTATTACCGATGCATTTAAATTTTGTTGTATTTAAACGACCAAAATGAGTTTATTTTCCGTTTAAGTAATAAGTGATAAAACTGTATCGCCGTGTTTCTCTTGCTGCCTTTTTTTATTTTTCCTTTGTTTTTAAAGAATTTATTAGTATTGAAATTTCACTGATATCTTTTACTTGCTTTTCAAAAATTTAAATTGTTTATTGTTTTATGTTAAGTTTAGCTCTTTGCAAGAATCATTATTAACACTTTACTGGACTAATGACAACTGAAAGCATAAAGAAACATAGCAAATTAATAGCTACAACTGTTGATTGCAATATTTTTCTGTTGAAATATAATTCATTGATGTCTTACAAATCTGAAAATATTGTCCTATTTACTTTATGCGAACAAATTAACAGTTTCCATAAAAATTTAGGCAATTAATTATGACCATTAAATAGATTCATAGAAAACTTATTTGTAAAGATTAAGCATAAGTTTAGCTGTAGTTTGATAGTGTAAATTAACAAAGTTATTTCTTTTTAAGATATTATTAACACTCCCAATAGTCAACTTCTTGGTCCTACTGTCTTACACTCCACCTTTCAACTTTAAGTCCTTACAGAAAATGTTATAAAATACCAGCATTTATTTTATTTGTGTAACAAGTTTTGTGCAGATTATAGACGTAAATTAAATGTTCTATTGTATAATTAATTTATGTACTTTCCCTTGGTGTACACAGTAACGCATGATTGATATTAAATTTATGAAGAAAAGTTCAACAAGGCGTTTAATTATTAATATAATAATTAATATGAATTTCAAAAATTACTTGTAATAATATTACTTAATATATATTTTGTTTGTTCTTCTTTCTCTTTAACATATTTTTGAAATTTTCTGCACTTTAAATTTATTTCATTTTAAATATTTTATGAAAATTCTACCCTTGCTATCCGCATTTTCCTTTTGTGTCATGAACATATGTATTATGCAACTTGTTTACATTTAAATAAATCTCTGGAAATTGTTAATGCTTAAGACTTTATGAGGCTGTCTGACTACTCTTCTGTACACCCGTCTCCAACTTCATTGTCTATCAATAGATAAACATTTTGTTTTTCACTTCCATAAACCCATATTAAGGCAAAACAAAATATGTAGTAGAAAAGAAATACATGTAACAAGTAACTTGTAATGGCACAAAAATATTTGTGTACAATTTATCCTTTCGCATGCCAAACAAGCCAAAGCAAAAAGGATACATTTAAGTCTTAATTGATGATTGTCACAATGACCCTTTTCTTTGTTTTAGATTTTCTATTTTCTATTTTCTATTCTGTAAATGTTGTTTCACTTGCAATTTAAAAATAACTGAACCAAAGTAATTTTATGGAAAAGTACTTGTAAAAATATTTACAAACCAAATTTTACTGCACACAACAACACATAGTCATGTTATTAATAGTCACTTTCGTACATTTTATGGAGAATTTAGTAGGTTCTTTTTGTTCTTTGTTTTTGAAAATTGTATGCTTGTAATTTTGTTGCTGCTGTTTTATTTGTCTTGTTTGGCTCCTGTTTTGTATTTGCTCTGTGACTGTGAACAAGAACATTAAAAAAGGAAGTAGAGAAAAGGATTTAGTTTATATGGAAATTTTATAAAACATGTTTTTTCATATTTGGGGACAATTTGTGGGAGATAATAAATTTGTTTGAGGAAGAAATTAATTTGAGAATTTTCATTAAAAATTATTACTTTCATACATGTTTAATGAAAGCTTTTCGATGAAAAGAAAAATTTTAAATAATAAATGCAGATACCGAGAAAAGGTTTATATGGTTTTTGAAAAATCATTTCATATAACTGTTGCGCGTACTTGGAATCACTTACCGAATGATTTACGGTCATTTTCATTTTCTTATACCACTTATCGCAGAAAGTTAACCGAATATTTTAATAGGAATCACAACTGATTTGATATTTGACATTCCATTGGGTAGATTCACTCATTCGTTCTGAACAAAATATTTGTGTGGACAAAGTTTTTTTCATATGAAGTTTGACTTCTGTCTTTTTGAGAGAGAGAGAAAATATTTTTTACTAACAACTCTCAGCCAGGTTGACAGATTTTTATTTTTCATTTTCGTCGCCAAAACAGTTGCCAGAAATCGCCAAAAAAATAAAAAAATCGTATAAAATGTTGCCAGAGTCAAATTTTTAAAATTAACATTTTATTTTCCATTTATGAAGATTATAAATAAAATTTATTTTTACTTTTTGTCAGCTTAGATATGACATGTATGTATGTACGAGGTCTGATCAAAAAAAACATGAGCCCAACCAAAAATTATCAAAAATTGGAAAATTAACAGTTCAACTAAAAATAATAATTGTTCTTAAATAGCTAGGGCACAAGCTATAATGTTTACATTTGTACTTTAAGTGGTACACATGAAAAATGTGGACGAAGGTGGACACAAAACATAATAAACAAATGTATTCGGGTTCTCAAGACGAAGACTGAAGAAAAAGGAAGCAACATGTAAAATAAATTGAAAAAAAAAAATGATAATTACAGCAAATTTCGAACCACCGGTAACACTGGTTAAAAGATTGATGTTTGACTGTTGGCTAGCAGGCACCGCAGTGGTGCAGAGGTTAGAACGCAAAGAATTCTGATGAGAGAATGTGATGATTCTTGAAATTCAACCCAAGTTCGATCCCCAGCTCAGTCAAGAAAAATTATCAATAAATTTTAATAGAGATTTCATGTTGTAAAAACAATTCCTACCTTCAGTAAAAATAAATTAATGAAAATTAAATTTAATGAACTCGAGAAATATCAAAAAAAAAAAAATTTACATCTTGTTAATATTAATTAAACTATAACTATATTATTCTATATTATTGCTTAGTAAGTTAAAGCTTAAAAGCTATAAATTTCAAAACTTTTTAAACAATTGAAATTATTCTAAACAACTTAAATTTATTTTAAATTTACACCCTGTTTGTGAAAATTCCTTTTGATTTCCATTTAATCCACTCTGTTTTATAATAAATATTCCATTTATTTAATTTATTACTTTAATGTTCTCATAGAAAAGCAAATCCTCTATAATCAACAAAATGCATATAATTTCTTTCCATAATGTGACAATAACAATTTTCAGAGGTGCAGAGGTTAGAACTCAAAAGAATTCTGATGAAAGAATGTGGTGATTCTTGAAACATGTAAATTCAACCCAGGTTCAATCCCCAGCTCAGCCAAGAAAAATTAACAATAAAAATTTTAATAAGATTTCATGTTGTAAAAACAATTCCTACCTTCAGTAAAAATAATAATTTAATGAAAATTAAATTTAATGAACTCGAGCCCAACTAAAGTTATCAAAAATTATTTTAAATTTTTTCAAGAAATGAATTTATTTATTCATCAATAATAAATTTTGTAAATTGGTTTTGAAAATATATATAAAACAAATTTTGTATAGAAATTTGCTCTATAAACCTGTTATAAACATGTTGTAAGTTTTTATGAATAAGGGGGATAATATTTTAAATAATTTAATATTTGTTTTTTGATACTTAAAAACTAAAGCAAAATAAATCAAAATAAACTTGTAAAACTAATAGAATTGATTTTCCAGAAAAATCGTGCTGCAAAAAACTCTCTACAGATAAACTTTTTGTTCGTAACAACTGCGTGAATCCACCTTAATTGTACATGTTTATCACAACCATTTCAATTGTAATTATTTATATAATTTTGGCAACTATAATATTTTAATGTTACGATTATAGTACCACAACCTGTTTTTGTTTTTAGAACGAAACAAACCGAAAGTTTTTGAATTTACTATTAATTTGCAAATTGCGCACTCCATAAATCTACTTTTCATCATCTATCTTGAATGAAAAATTATTTTCAAAGGAACGTTTTTTAACGTATTTTACAATAAAATATAAATTACTGTATGTCTTTATAAGTGTTTCGGTTTTCTGCTTATCGGCCATATTTTGACCGAATATAGATATAGATTTTTGGGCTAATCCGAAACCGAAATCAAATACTCGATTGGATTCTAGTAATCATATACATATATAGTTGTAAAAGTCCCTCGAAACAACAGACCCATTTCTATTTTAGGCCTATAAATTAATAAACAATTATGGTTTGTCTTTAACGTTTGCCATTATTCTTAAATATATGCCTGCGCTTTGTGTTACATTTTTTTCTCCCACTGTTGCCTGATACTTTTCTTCTGTCACATTAATTTTATTATTAAATCTTCTTTATAAAAATGCATTTTTCCTCAATGTTTGTCATAAAAATTGTATTTTAATAATTTACCATACCATAACATATTTGGTCCCAGGGCCATAATAGTTTAATTTTATTAAATAAACTAATTTATTGCTATAAAAGCAAACCCAAGTAGCATACGAGAAAAATGCCAAAAAAAACAAAATAAATATTTAAAAATTTATTAAAGAAAATGTACTTCTTGTTTTTTATTTGGAACATACAAGAAATAGTATAAAATATATAAACTATACATACATATATGTATATAATCTCGAAAACATGTTTCTAAACATGACTGACAAAAATATAGAGAAATGAATAAGGAATCCTTGCAGTGCAACTACAGTGTTGAACAATGTGATAAGAACGGCTTTTGCAATGTTAACGATGCAAAGTAGAAAATTGTAAAACTCATAACTTTATTAATTCTCACTTTCCAACTGATGATTTTATTATACATCGAAGCTCATAAGCTATGTATGATTATATTCAAAGGTCACAAGTTCATTTACCAAATTCTATGGAAAATTTAACGTTATTTTTAATTGCTTATTTAAAACATCATTGAATTTTACTTCAACAGAAAATAATGCAATAGAATCAATAGTTAAATCCATCATTCACTTATGTTTTCAATTGCCTTTTATTTAGAAAAATGTTAATAATGGGCATTGCAGAGCACTGCACTTTATTTAAAACATAAATAAGTTCAAAACTTCCAAAACATGTAAAACCAATATTGAGGAATTGTTTAATTCAAATATTAGTCAAACCAGAGACTAGAGTCAGTAAGCGAAAAACAACGCAAGGGTTTGACTAGTGTTGAATACGTAAAAGCATTTTGGTCAGCTGGAGCGCTCAAACTTGTTTTATGTGTATATGTTACTAGTCTTACAATTAGAGGAAGGCTTCAGATTAAAACCCCATTGAATAAGCAGAAACTTAAAAATAGTTTGTGTTGTGCTTCAAAAGAAAATACCCTAATTTGTTTCTAATGCCAAAACCTACGACGCACAGTGTAAGATTTTGCCAATCTAGGGGGACTTAATTCAATTGCAGCCAAAGTTTAACAGATATAGACTTGAAATTTGGAACATAAGCTTTTTTTTTAATGTGGAGGCTCAGATCTAAAATGAGTAACATTGGCCAAAAACTACTCCCCCCTCCAATATAAGCCCCACATATTTTTTCTAGAATTAAGCCAAAAAAGGCTTTTTGATAAACTAAAGGTAGAGTACCCTAAAAGTTATTAAAGTAACTATTTGTTTATTAGAAAAATATATAAGAAAATAACCCCCTGGCCAACGATGTCGAACGATAACGTTCGCTTAGATAAGACTTAAGACACACACTTGATTGTGGAATAAACAAACTTGATTGTGTAAAAAATAGATACGATAAAAAGTTTACGTCTTAAGTCTTATCTAAGCGAACGTTATCGTTCGACATCATGGGCCAGGGGGTAAATAAAAAAAATTTTTGTTGTTGTTTTCAGGGTTGTATTCACTTATTGTATTCAATATTGTATTATATTGTACTTATCATATAATATGTATGCAAAAATTGTATTTACTTGCAGCTTGAATTGTTGTTTTAAGCCATAAAGCATTATCATGCATAAATCTGGGCTTAACTCGTCTAGATTTATCCCATCTCACTTGAAAATCGTAGCATAGCTTTCGTAAACGTGCTTTTAACTTTTCACAGTCCACATCTCTTCCAAGAATTGTTAAAACGAATTTTAAAATCGCTTCGAACCTTTCTGGTTTTATGTTATTTAACCAAACATGAAAAAGTTCCTGGCGCGATATTTCAGACATATTAAAAAACGATACCTTTGGGCAAAATATGGGCAAGATTTTATTCTTGGAATCAGTTTCGGGAATCTTTTCGATGATCCTCCTTGTGGTGGAAAAGTAGAATCTGATAGAATATGAAAGTTTTAGACTATGAAAAGTTTAAGATTTTTTAACACTTACTTTCTTTTTAGCTTTTTATGAAGCAAAATTATTTAAATACTCCACTTAAATTTTTTTGAATAATTTATTCAAAATTTTATAGTTAAACTATTGAGATTAAAGAAAAAAAAAAAAATGTAAAAAAAAGCACACACGATTTAATTCTAACCACTTTTAATTTGATGACTTTTGCCAGCTGTCAAACTTCCATTTAAATGCATTTCAATAACACCTGTTTGATAGCCGTCATCATATTAACAACATTTTTGTATTATGTTTTGTGTTTATTTTTTAACATCTAGGAACATATTTTTTTAACATCTAGGAACATATGATCAAATTTGAAGCACTTTTTTTTTTTTTTATTAAGTCCCCCTAGATTGGCAAAATCTTACACTGTGCGACGTTCGAAGGTCACAAAATAAAGAAATTGAAGGAGTTTCATTAATGATATTCTGTTATTTCTGTTCATCTGGTAATGGTCCAATATGTTGGGTAAATATAAATATTTGTACTGCGGATTACGTAGAAATTTGATAGAAAAGAAATGCCGCTGCTATGGGTTTTTGTCGGACAATGATCTTAAGAACACATAAAAACTAATTAAGTTCTGTTTTAAGCAAAACAAACACCATATTATGTAGTGGCCGTCACAATACCCAGACTTAAATCCAGTTGAAAAGGTTCAAGGAGTCCTGTATAAGCAAATAGCAGGATATAAACCTAAAATCAAAGCGAAAAATGAAAAGGGATCAGAAAATGATTCCGAGTCGAATCCAGTTGAAAAGATTTAAGGAGTCCTGTAAAAGCAAATAGCAGGATATAAACCTAAAATTAAAGCGAAAAATGAAAAGGGATCAGAAAATGATTCCGAGTCGATCGGTAAGGGGGTGTTAGACCAATATTTATAGGCGTTTCAAACATCAGCACAGATCCAATATACCTTCCCCATGTAGGCTATAATGATTTAAATTCATTTATGTATTTAAATTTATTTATTATACTATGTTTCCACGACGACTTAAATCACCTGCTTCGCCTTCTGAATCATGTTTATGAATCATGCTGTTTACATGACTAATAAACTTGATTCGATTTGACAGTTGTTTTTAATAAACAAACAGAATAAAAAAAAAAACAGAATTTACAATTTGTGGAAAATAAATTTTTTTTAATGGACAAAAAAAAAGTGAGTGGAAATTAGTTAGCTTATTTGAAAAAAAAAACATACATTCGTACATATTTACTTTCTTTACTTCCAGCAACAAAAAAATAATTTGCTATGTTTACAATAATATTAAATTTTTACAGCTAGTGCAGTTAAACTTGCGATAAAAATTAGAGAAGAGTGCAATTTTTCGGGCTTCGCAAGTAGATTCAATATGAATCTACATGATTCGCTCTTAAAATTTTGTATGGTGAAGCAAGTTGTTTCGCACATGATTGGGGTGTGAAGCATGAATAGAGAGCGAAGCATGTACCGTGGAAACATAGTATGAGATTTAATTACAATTACAAATTATAATTAAATTGTATTAAGCACTAGCTGCTTCGGCTATTGGCTTAATGATATAAAATAAATTAAAAAAAAAATACCTGCATTGTACCATAACATTGGAACACCAAACTGCACTGGACTTCCTTTTCTGTTGTAAACACTTAATTAAAGAACCATTGCAATTTCTGCACACTTCTTCAGGTACCCAATCTACATTTTCAATAAGCTCTACGCCAAAAAACTTTAAATACAATTGTTTCATACTCTAATATTTAGGCAGCAAATTTTCAAATTTTAAATCACCCTTATCGTGTTTGGTATAGGCGTATGTTAGGAAGATATTATTTTAATAAAATGAAGTATATTCTTTGCAGACTTACACTTTATTTCCCACCATTTCAGTTACCTTTTATCACTTTTAGAATTTATGTATGTATGAGGTGATTAAAATTACTAACGACGGTTTTTAGGTATTTTGACAGGCAAATTGCCGTTTTATTTTCTTTGGAAAGGGACAGATAGATTGAAGAAGTAAAGGTGGTGAAGGAAAAAAAGTTTTTATATCACAACTCTGCAATTGCGCATTTTGTTTGTTGTTAGTGCAGCATTGCAGCTCCTCTGGTGGTGAGTAGGCGCATTAATGTTAAAGCTTGATTTTATAGCCTTTATTTAATTATTTTATTTCGGTCATGATAGCTAGAATACTAATATTTAGAAACTGATGTTGTTTTGAGTGGCAGCGGCTGGGAATCGAACCCGGGCTGCAAATACCAACTCATGCTTAACGATCAAATGCGCTAACCAATTAAGCTATAGCACGATACCGTTGTAACGGCTTGTTTGTAATAGATTTTTATACAGTGTCGTATTTATTATCGTTTTTGCCAACCACGTTACCATTAAAAATAAACGCTTAATTTTCGCCACGAAAACGCCAAACACGATAAAGGTGAAGATTATTCCTTGTTAGACAGCGTTCCAAAATGTGAAAAACATCTGTCGTTGAACTAAAAAAAAAAACACTTGAAGGTTTTGTTAGGCATAATGCCAACTTCCATTTGCAATTGATCTCATGCCATTCCCATTGGGAAAGTTTGATTTTGTATCACTGTTTTATTATTTCCAACACTGTACATACTAGTAAAATATATAGTATATAAATTTATTTGAACATGTTTTATACAACTACAGCCACAAGTAATAATAACATACTTACACTCAAACACACTCACCTACCAAATGCATATGTGAGCTGACATAACACACTTATTTACACATATGTACATATATTACATTGGATAAGTATAAGTATGAGTTGGTAAACACCCTGAAATTACCAAATGTACGAATGGGGTTTCAATGAAAATGAAAAGAAGGTAAAAAAACAAAAACAATATATTTTGTGTATGCAACCAAAACAAAAAAAAAAAACTCAGAATTACATACATGCAACAAAACATCGAGTAACTAAAACATGCCCCTGTGTAAAGTGAGTATTGAGGGAGGGACAGTGTACTAGTATTACTTACGCTGGTATTAACAGTACTTAAGAATATAGCAGGCTTAAAGGGACAAGGATTTAGAAATAAACTCTGAATATTCATTCTTTTCTATGAACATTTACTCAAGAATTATATTAGACAGTGATTATTAAATGTATGTTTGTTTGTTTGTTTTAATTTTCTGAATACCGCTGCAAGTAATATTGTTTTTAAAATTTAAGCACAATTTATATTATTTTAAAAATAAACTAAGGTGTTAAAATCTCAAAAACATGGTAAATTTTTTCTGTTTTAGAGTTTCAAAATAACTGATTCCCTAATTTCAAAAATATTTTACATTGTGTAATATTTAAATTCTGACAATTACTGTTATTTTTTGAAAACTATTTTTATCGTTATTAATTTTTAATTTTGTTATTGTTTCCCTGAAGATGCTACACATTGTGTAGCGAAATATTGGAAAAAATAAAAAATAAAAAAATAAAAATAAAAGCTGACCTTAATCTCGAAAAATAAAATTGTTTAATATTTTACATATCTACTTATAAATTTAATCAAAAATGGTTTTTCTTAATATATTCTTTAAAATAACTCCTTTTTCGTAACATCCTGTCATATGCAAATAAACACTAGGTAGCCCCTTACTTTGATGTTGTACGATTTTCATGTCATTTAAGAACCAAATGCTGAAAGTTACAGAAAAATCGGATAATGTTTAGAGCCTGTATATTTTGTATGAAATTTAGAGTCTTTTAGGTCAATGTTCATGAATAAAATTTTTAAAAAATAAATATTTAAAAGTCCCAATTTATATGAAGCAATTTTTATTGAACAGATTTATACAATTTTTTCCTTTGTAAATAATTTTATTCTATTTTCTTTAACATTTTTGTTTAATAAAAATAAAATTTAATAAAAAAACACATTTTTTTTTCTCGAAATTTCATCGGTGTTCACACAGCACAATTTTATTGCTTAAGTCGCTCGTATTTTATTTGAGAGTATACACACATTTGTATACACATGTGAGAGTACAACGAATTGCAAGTATATAAAATCAAGTGCGTACTCGTCTTTTCTTCCCCTCACCACGACGTCTAAAAGGTAATCAGCTTAGCTTAAAGAATTGCTTCGTGTAGATTGGGACTAACAATATTTCAATTACAAATACTTTGTGTGTTGCATTTACTCATTTATAAAAAAGGCCTTAAAGCATGGTATTCTGTTCGTCATTTCGTGCGAAATACTATCAAAAGCCAATATAAAAAAATTGATGCGAAATAAATGCGAAATAATGCTGCTGAAGTTGTACTCTGTTCTTGTTGTGAAAAGTTACGAAATGTTTCTGGCAGCATGTTTTTTCAACCAAAAAATGTATATGGCAACATTTTTTTTCAACTGCGAAATGATGTAAGCGGCACTTATTTCGCACGAAATTAATAACAACAGCTGTTTAGATTTTATTTGTTATTGTGTTTTTAATTTAATAATTTCGCACAAAAATTATTCAAATTGGTACTAATAAAACAAAAAAGACAAAAATAAATTTAGTGAAACTGAGAAGCGTCTGATCATATCGGCAGTACGAAAAAGAAAAAATATAAGGAATAAAACCAATAAATTACATTGCAACCGCAACGCCATAAAAGCATCATGGATAATAATATAATTTTTGTATCCATATCTTTAACACATAAAAACATATGGTTTTTGTTTATATAAAAGAAACAATGTTGCATACCTAAGGGCAATAAAAACGACAATTTTCTTCTTAATAACGGCATTGTCACCACTTGCTAATTGTCAAAATTTTCAAACGAAATAATTGATGTTGCTCAACAAATTTCGCAAATTTGAACAGAGTACCATGCTTAAGTTGGAACAATTATTAAGATATTTTCTTAAACAAAATTTCAACATATTGATATGGTAGTTTATTTCCTTTAAATAAACCGGATTCCTTTCAATTCCAAATAAAAGCGTCAAGTAGTTTAAAGAAAACATAACGAGTCTTTATTTATTGAAATGTACACAAAAACAATTTTAATAAACACTCTGTCTTTTACATCACACTCAAATTCCAGTTTGAGAACCCTTGATGTTCACACAACGATGATTCAGAATAATTTTACACACTTGATTGGCTCTGTTAGTCTATTTATACACCAATCATAATTGCTGGATGGTTCGGAGCTAAGATACGAGAATGTTCATGTCTAGAATTTTCAGCTGAAGCCGTTAAACTTGATGTTCTAATATTGCTCAGCGATGTTTACCCTGCCTTTACACATGCGAGTACTTGCATGCAAGTGCCGTGCACGTATTATATACGAAAACTTATTCGAAAAACTCGACTAGCTCTGCAAGTGAAAAAATGTGAGTGTATTAGTAAAAAAGTGTGAATGTATTGACTTTTTCGAACTTGCACTTGCATGTGTAAATGCCGGGTTATAACAGGGTGTTATCAACAATGTTTAATAAATAGAAACTTCTACAAATGCAAATGTTGCTAAACAAAATGTATGTTGATTAACATGCGTATGTTGATAAACATGCTGAATGTTGTTAAACATGTAGTATGTTGTTAAACATGTTGTATGTTGATAAACATGCTGTATATTGATACCGGCCGTTAAATTTAAATTGAAATACAATTTCGTAATAATATTACGAAATGGTTTTCGATTCTAATAAACATTAAATGGGATTAAAAAACGTAAATTTTAACACTTTTATCTATTATGGATAGTTACTAAGTTGTCGGATTTTGTTGAAATTTAGTTCTAGATCACAACTAAGTTAAAAATATTTCGTAGATTATTTTCTCATATTTAATTTTAGATTGTTATTATTACTAACATGTTCGTAATTTTAAATTTCTAGGACATATCTGATGAAAACCAAACACTGCAAAGTTATGTCATAAAATTATTAAAAATATATAAAATTATCTTGTTAATATACCTTTCTTAATTAAAATTACTTTGTTAAATAGTTTTCTATTCACATACACCAGTATTTGTTATTTACTTGACGCAAATAAACTTAGCTAAGACCATTAGCTAATGCATTATATTTATTAAATTGATCCTTATTATTTATGTCCTTTTGTGTGTCTGTGTAAAACATGTTTAAGTTTAAGTTATTAAATTGAAAGTAGTGAAAATGTCCTGAAATGTTTCTCATTTTCCTAAGTATTTCAGTATAGAAAATTTGCACAATCAATTCTGTAGAATACAATTTATCAAATTCCAAAAGCGAAATTTATTTTCAATAAAGATATTGTCTTTTATTTATCCATAAACATTTTCAGACAGGGACTCTATTTGGTTTATATTATAATGAAGAACAATTTTTGATCTGGGGCCAAATTACCGCATTCGTGATCGAATGCGCTATCGTATCGAAAAATGATTTCGATATAGAAATTATGATAAAATGTACTAAATTTCTTTCGCGATATCGTATGTCATAATCTCAAATAAGAAAATTACGATCAATTTTACTCGATATCGAATGCGGTAATTTGGCCCCTGGCCAGCAACGAAAAACCGAAAAAAGTGCCACCCTAATGTATAATATACACACACGAACACGAGTGTTATTATTTAAATACCCTGAAGGAAACCTGGGGACAAGTGTCTCCAAGTCACCACTTTTGTCTACTATTTTGGTGACGGTTTTGCGACATTGTCAGCAGCATTATCACAATGGTTATTATTATACAATTATCATTTTTCAATTGTGAGCCCCGATAGACTAGGCGATAGTGTGCTAGACTATCATTCAGAGGGTTGCGGGTTCGATTACCGCCAAAGACTCTGGGTGTATTCGAATTTATTTTTTATTGAATATTTTTTAGTATTTTATTTTTTTTTAACAAAACTCCAAAAATTAGCAAAAAAAAATGCATTTTTATTTTCTATTTCAGAAAAGTACCAAAAGTGTAGACAATGTGGTCCCAAAAGAACTACCTTGTCAATAGTAACTATGTCAGTAGTGGATTTTCAATGACACGCACATGTTAAATGTCTATAGTAGTTAGCATTGTCTGGGGTATACTAAGTCACTAGTACTGGTGACTGTGTCAATAGCAATTCAGTACTGTTTCACTATTGACATTTCCTGCAGGGTATGTATGCATAAAACAGAACTGACATATACATATGCAAACACATAAACAGCCAAGCATACACACATTGGCAGAGACACAAATACTACCATTTTCACAAAGTGGAAAAACAATTTAACAAAGCGTAGCTTTACTTAACAAGAATAACCAAAAATTTTGATATTGAGAAAATATTGTATATGTGCTATAAACCCATATGAAGGACAACAAAACAGCAACAACATTGAAGTAAAAGAAAGAAAAAGTTATCAACAACAACGACGAGGACAATGACAACAAAGACTTGTTGTAAGAAAAAAAAAGAAGAAAAATAAAAATGGCAACAATAACTATAAGAGGCAGCAACAACACTTCGAGTGGTTGTAAAACTTAATGCAAAAGCATGACAATGTTTTTAAAGAACTCCATCAAAATGCATTAAATAAATATATGTATATAGGTATATAGTTATAGTAGGCTGCTACAAATTAGACTGTTCCCGCAACACTGTTCAGCAGCAAATTTTGGATTTATAAGAGCATTTAGCGATTTCTCTGAGTGGTCTAAAAGATGGTTAACAGAACCAGAAATTGTTGGTTGAATTATCGAACAATGGGAGCCTAAATTTGCACAATTTGGAAGCGTTGCACAGGCGTCAGTATAGTCATTTTGAAATGCCAAACCAAACTAAATAAAAATCACTTGACAAAATGGCCGCCAGCTAAAAAAGTGTTGCTAACTTAAAGTTCTAGACATTTGATAAAATACCCTATAATAGAAATTTTAACCTGTGCAATCTGCAGTGAAAAATCTAATGTTGTGTAATTATACCCACACCACAATAGTGGGGAGGGTATATTGGATTTGTGCTGATGTTTGTAACGCCCATAAATATTGGTCCAACACCCACCTTAAAGTATACCGATCGGCTCAGAATCACTTTCTGAGTAGATTTAACGATATCCGTCCGTCCGTCTGGCTGGCTGGCTGTCCATGTAATATGGTGTTCACACATGCATTTTTAATTTAAATTTTTTAATTAACGCCTAATTGAATTCAATTATCCATACAAGATTTCAATTAAGGTAATTGCTTCATTAAGAGTTAATTGTTCTAATAACTGTTAAAATTAAAAATACAACCCTGTGACAAGTAATAACTAAAATGGCAGTTGATTCGCTTTTAAATTAATAAAGAATATTTTTAGGCTGAAAATTATAATATTACAACCAAATACAGTGCAGTACAGTTTAACAAATTATTGACGAAATAGAAGTTTAACGATCATAAATGTTGGAATTATGCAAGTATCTAAAGAAATGAAGCCAAATAACATCTACAAATTTTGTGAAGATCGGGTTCATAATTGATCATAGCTCCCATTTAAGCCCCACTTCCGAAAATCACTTTAAAGTGTATAACTTTCTTAAAGATGTCGGTATCCAAGAAATATTAGACACGAATATGTTTCGTATATATACAAATAATATTGTACAATAATTAGTCGTATAAGACCCACTTTTGAAAATCACTTTAACGACCATAAATCTCTTAAAAATGTTGGTATCCAAATAAAATTCAAGGAATATAAGTTTCATATACACAGAAATAATGACACCTAATTTTAAAATGGTCGACCCTTAGTTAGTCAAAACTCCTATATAATTCACTTTAACCTTCATAAATCTTCTAAAACATAATCAGGCATGTGATGGAAATCGAAAACGAAAACGAATGAGTTTTAGAAGTAAATTTTTTCGTAATATTTCTGTATTGAAAAACTTTTATCACATAAAATATAAAGATATTGGGGCTACTAAAGAGAATCTTAAAACAAAAATTTTAAAAATTAGATTATAAATGCATTAAAATGTATTTCCAAAACTGATTCGTTTTCGATTTCGATTTCCATCACATGCCTGAGTATTTATGGCTCTATATTTTTAGATGATCGGTCCATAACAGGTAATATCTCTCTTATAGCGCCCGTTTCTGAAGAACTGTTTTACATATATATATACTGCATGTAGGCTATTATATGGTCGGGCTTGACCGACTATACTTTCTTGCTTGTTTTTAAGGGACTTTTAAAATACTTCTAAATCAATCAATTCAAATGGTTTTGTTAAAACCTCCTGTATACAAATTATTAAAGATTTTCGTAGGTCGTTTCTTCTAACAATTGTGTTGCTATCTAATACATTTTAATGTATTAAGTTTAATACACATATGCTCTTGTTGTTTTTCTTTCTCTCTCTCTCTCACTCTCCTAATTTCTAGACGCCTCTTGAGCAATTTTTTGGTTAAACCTAAATGGACATACAAGTTTGTATTCTTATATTGTTTACTATTATTTTTAGTTGTTGTTTTTATATAAAAATAACCAAAATTATATATACACCAATACCTCGCTTTACGTTGTTACGTTTTACATTTTTTCGAAAATGCATCGCTGCTTAATTAGTACTAATTTTCACTGTGCGTCGTTAGATTCTCGAGGTTGCATTGTTTTGGGTTCGAGTCTTAAATTTTTTCAAAATTTGCATCATCATTAGATGCTAAAACGATGACCCGTACAAGAAGTGCTTTGATGATCAAAATGGAGTCCTTGTTTTCTATTTGGATTGAAAATGAAGTTAAGTAGAAAATACCATTAAGTGAAATGGTATTTCAGGCAAAAGCAAAAATCTTCTTTGATGACATAAAAAGTAAAGCAATATCCAACGATAATGTTAGTGGTAGTAATACAGACAATTGCTACAAGAAAATTTCTTTTACATTGAATAAAAGCTGTTCAGCAAACATTGGACCAATTGTTTGTGAAAGAAATCCGACGACTTAGTATTTTCGTAATCCTGAAAACTTTTCGATCTTTATCTGGTATGCTATAGAAAAACTTAATTCACTTTGCGTTGTGTGTTTTTTTTTTGTTTGGCAAATAACTCCGACGCCAAGTGAGGTATTGGTGTATGAAAAGCAACATGTAGTAGTCAGGCAAGTGTATGTGTGTAGGCATCTATTTATATACTGATGCAATTGCTCACCAGTCAACAGCCTGGAATGGATCCTTAATACTGACTTTATACTTTCATATGTAAAAAATTGTTTAGGATTACTTTAAAGTTTTTGTTTAAATAAATACAGTATATCTATATTGTATTTAAATACGAGTATGTATGTATATAAGTGATTAAGATCATCCCAACTTGCTTATTCCTTTTAAATTATATGTTTTTGTACATAATTTTTTAAATAAATTGCAAGCTTTCTGGTAGTTGTCAACGTGCTGATTTGGCTGATACAAATATATGTTAGACATGATTACTTAATAGGGGAGTTTTAGAAGAAAATAAATTAAAGCTTTTGATTAATTTGAATAATCTTAATTTTTAGTCATTTTTTGATTTTCAAAGCTCACCAGTTTTAAAATTGTTCTTTGTCATTTAAAACAAATATCAATAAATTTTTGCAAAATTAAAAAACTCCTTGGATAATAAGAAGAGAATATGTTTTTGTTAAAAACATCAAATGTGTTGAAGGTTGTTTCACATTTGTATTCATAAATAGAATTCTGCCAAAGGCATTGTGCTGATTTTTAATACCAAACTGCTTAGGACAATGATAAACATTTCTTGGGATTTTCATTAAATCTTAATGTAAACTTTAAGCACAAACGTGTTTTATACACACAGAAAAATTCACATAAATTATGTTAAATATTATGAGCATTTGATGTTTTATATGTATATTTGTTAGTATTAGCTAAGGGAAGGCCACGAATGCTGGTGAACGATATTGATATTAAAAACCATTTAACTAATTAATTTTATTTAAAAAAAAAATTACAAATTCCAAATTCAACAAAAGCCAACTTATAAATTCAACTAGCAACACCTCAAAAATTTAAATAAGAATAGCAAGAACAAACCAGCAATTATTTTATTTGAGTAATTCACAAACTAATTTATTTCCAACAACATTTACTTTTTCATTCTATTTTATTTAATTTCGGTTTTCTCTATTTTTAATTTAACAGACAGAAACTTCTAATTCAAACCAGTATTAAAACAAAAAACAAAAGTAGAAAATATGACTTATCTGTTTTATCTTAGTATTTCTGTAGAAAATTTTCTATTATTTTTTTTTTTGTGTTTTTGGTTAAAACTGCATAATGCGCTTTCATAGAAAATTTCATTTTTATGGCATGATGATGTTGAAAATGAGAATGATGTGAATGAAACCAATTATGCCTCCCCCATTATGCTTTATTCAATTATTTCATTATTATGCTTTGCGAAACTGCTTAACTATGCAAATATGAAAATTCATCCAAACTAACTAACCAAGCAACCAACCAACCAAGAAACACACCAACCATCAAAAACTAAAAAAAACCAAATACTACTAGCAACTCACTAAATGACAAACTATCTGACAAATTAATTTGTTGTAGAAAATCCAAAAAAAAAAAAAAACAACAAAAAAAAATAGCAGTAGGTATTATTATGCAGTTTTAACCGTAATAAAAAAGTTGCTCATCTGAAATTCCCTTAAAACAAGACAAAATAGAATTCTTGCTTCAACTGCTTCCATAATCTTAGTGTTTAGTACAATTCATTGCGCTTTGTTGGTTTATAAGTTCATAAACGCAACAAAAGAGGAAGAATTTATCGAAATACGACAACAGAAAACTTAATTTTCAAATTTTGCTGAAAGTTAAAAATAATTCATATTTAGAGCGCCTATTAATTGACAAAATGAATTTCCAGTTTTTGTTTTCCGACATGGTTGCTTGTGTCACACAAATAACAACAATTTTAAGCTGTTAGGAGTTAAAGGTTGTAATAAAATAAGTTTTAGTTCATGTGGATTTTAAATAAAATATGTTTCGAAATTTAACTTTAACATTATATACTATACATTTAGTAAATTAGCTAGAATTCGTTGTGTTGAGTTACACCTATCAATTGTTGTTTGCTTAATTAGTGTGTATTCACACTTTATTTTTTATTACTCATTTTGCGTAAAGTTTTTGTTTAAAAATTATATTTATTTTTTTTTTTTTTTTGGCAAAATTTCACATTTTTGTGTTGTAAATTTTTACACTTTGTGTTCCGAAATACACCTGCAATAAAATTACATATTTTGCAGTTTTTGTGTCAATTTTAAATTTAAATTTGTTTGTGTTAATTACAACCTATTGGAAAAAGATATTGCAACATAAAAGTATTATGAAAAATTGGTGTAAAATTAAAAATTGTATGCTAAATTATACAGCTTGTGTCAAATTCACTTTATGTGTAAAATTACACGTTTTATGTAAAAGTACACGTTTTATGTAAAATTATACATTTTGTGTAAAATTATACATTTTGTGTAAAATTACACATTTTATGTAAAATTACACATTTCGTGTAAGATTACACGTTTTATATAAAATTACACATTTTGTGAAAATTACACATTTTATGTAAAATTACACATTTTGTGTAAAATATACAGTTTATATAGAATTACACATTTTGTGTACAATTACACGTTTTATGTAACATTACACATTTTATGTAAAATTACACATTTTGTGTAAAATTACACGTTTTATGTAAAATTATACATTTTGTGTAACATTACACATTTTGTGTAAAATTACTCATTTTGTGTTACGCATTTTGTGTAGATATACAGTTTATGTAGAATTACACTTTTTGTGTAAGATTACACAATTTGTGTAAATTTACACATTTTATGTAAAATCACACATTTTGTGTAAAATGCACAGTTTGTGTTTAATTACATTTTTTGTGTAAAATTGCGCATTTTATGTATAATTACACATTTTGTGAAGATTAAATTATTTGTGTAAGATTACACGTTTTATGTAAAATTACACATTTTATGTAAAATTACACATTTTGTGTAAAATTACACGTTTTATGTAAAATTATACATTTTGTGTAACATTACACATTTTATGTAAAATTACACATTTTGTGTAAAATTACACGTTTTATGTAAAATTAAACATTTTGTGTAAAATTACACGTTTTATGTAAAATTACATATTTTATGTAAAATATACAGTTTATGTAGAATTACACATTTTGTGTACACAAATACACTTTTTGTGTAAAATTACTCATTTTGTGTTACGCATTTTGTGTAGATATACAGTTTATGCAGAATTACACGTTTTGTGTAAAAGTGCACTTTTTGTGTAAGATTACACAATTTGTGTAAAATTACACGTTTTATGTAAAATTACACATTTTATGTAAAATATACAGTTTAAGTAGAATTACACTTTTTGTGTAAAATTACACTTTTTGTGTAAGATTACACAATTTGTGTAAATTTACACATTTTATGTAAAATTACACATTTTGTGTAAAATTACACGTTTTATGTAAAATTACACATTTTATGTAAAATTACACATTTTATGTAAAATATACAGTTTAAGTAGAATTACACTTTTTGTGTAAAATTACACATTTTGTGAAGATTAAATTATTTGTGTTAGCTTACACTTTTTGTGTAAAATTACGCACTTTGTGTAGAGTTATACAGTTTATGTAGAATTGTTTGCAGTGTTATGGATGTGTGTTATTTGTATAAGAAAAAGCTTTTACACATATTTTGTTTGTTAAACATAAAAATTTGTTATTTTTATAAAAATACTTTTTGGATTTTAAGATAATTCTACATTTGTAATTATTTGAAATAGTTAATATGTATTATATTAAAAATTAAAATTAAATGAAATTGAACCTCAATTATATTAAAAGCATAATAAAGGTTTTGAAATTGAATTTAAAAAATGTATGAAGCAACTAACTAACTAATTTTACAGCATTAAATAGTTTTGCAAACTGCTCTTTGATTGAAAGTTTTGCCGCAACGACAACAACAGTGAAGAAAGAAAAAAAAAAAAAAGTTCAATAAGTTTTAAAATTGGGGTTTTTTTGTTGCTTTGGAAATTATTTCCCTTCACATGCAGTTCATCCTCTTAAAAAATTTACCATTTTGGACGTTAGAAAGCAAACAAAAAAAAAAAAACAAAAAACTTACCCTAAAATTTGTATAAATTTTTGTAGTTTTTTTTTTTTTTTTTTTGGTTCGTTTTTCTTTAAGCAGCAGAATATTAGTTTGGCAGAAAACTTTTTAATTTGACTTGGAAGATAGATACCATAAAAAAGGAATTCCCTTATACTCGACTATAAAACTGTAAATAAAAGAGTCCTTACAAATGTCTGTAGTCTAAATATTTCATTGGAAGGCGACATCATTAGCATCATGGAGAGCAGTTAAAGAAAAGGGTGGCTTATATTTGGCTTGAGACCAGCACCAGATGTTTTAATACAACTTCAACTGTTTGACATTTAATAAAGTGCGTCAATGGACATAGAAATTATGTTTTACTTAATATAAAATTTTATACAAAAAATTAGAAATATGTAGACTTTTTTAGTTTCTTTTTAGGAGTCTGGCTTTTAAAATATGTGATATTTTTGTGTGTTTCTTTTATGGTAAAAATTTAAATTATTTTGTTTTCTTTGAATTTGATGGTAAAGTATGATAATAATGGTGCTGATATATGTATGTTTTAAGCCACCTGGTTTTTACACGTTTTCTATGAAATATTTGGTATGCTGGATTCAGTTTAAAGTATGTATAGGGTATATTATATTTATATTGTTACATTTACATGACCATAATATGTGTTTGCTATTTTATTATATAAATAGAAAAGCACGACAGTTTCCCATAAATGTTGTGTGCTCCTGTTATGATTTATTATTTAATTTGTTTGTATTGTATTTCAATTGCACGATTTTAAAATGAAAACATGAGTTTATAAATATGTGCATATAAATACATGTATTTGCATATAAAAAAGATTATTTAGACTCACGTGTTGATTATATTTTCTTTCTGCTAAATTTCATTTCATAAATGTATGTTTAGTTTATTTATAACATTTCATTGTAAAATATTTTAGTTTAAATATTTATCTTAGTAAATAATAAAAATAAACTAAATTATACCATTTCCAATTGTATTTCACAATTTTCCAATTATATTTCAGTAACTTCTAATTGAATTACAGAAATTTATATTTCAGAAGTTTTTAACTATCATTCAAAAATTTCTAATAGAAATGCAGATTAAATTTTTTGCAATATAAATGGAAAATTCTGAAATGCAACTGGAAATTTCTGAAATGGAATTCAAAGTTATTAAAATTCAATAAGAACTTTTTGAAATATTATTAGAAATTTTTGTAATACAATTAAAAACTTTTGCATTACAATTCGAAATGTTGTAAAAAAGCAAATACTATTAAAACACACAATTGTCATTCCTAAAAATTTACAAGTTACAAAAGGTGTGAAATTGTTAAAAAATTTGTAACGGTCTATTTAACACATCAAAAAGGTGTAGGGGACTTTAAAATAGATTTAACGAAGTTTATTTAAAAACACAGATATCTGTTACCCCTTTCCTACGTATGTTGGTTTTAATTATCTTTCTGTACGAATTTGTTCGCTGTATTTGTTAATCATATTTTTTTATAAAATCAAAACTCTTGTTCATAGAGAACAATATAATCACCAATATAATAAAAAACTTTTGCAAAAAAACCAAAAAATTCAAAAACAAGGAAGAGTGCTATATTCGGCTATGCCGAATCTTATATTTCCTTCACCTTTGTTGTAGATGCATAATTATAATTTATACATACATAGCCATATATATTATATTAATACACTTTGATAGTTTTTTTGATGAAATTTTCAGAGGTTGTCTCGGATTTTTGCTTATATCTCCCTTATTTATGGACTTCTCGAAGGCATGTCTGACATAAAAACCTCTGATAAATAGCGTCGGCAAATTATATTGTGGAAATTACAAACGGAATGACAAACTTATGGCTGTTTTCATAAACGCAGTATGCAATGCAACATTTCATTGCATAGAGTTCATAATAGCATTTAGAAATATAATTTAAAAATTTTTGTTTTAAGATTCTATTTAAAAAAATAGCTTTTTAATCAAGCATTTCAAATAAAGCTTTTAAAAGAACCAAGTTTTTTTTTTAATAATTACAAACTATTTAACAAAAATTGTAACAAAAATACAGAAATGAGTTTTATTTTAGAGATCTAAAACTGCAACTAAACTCTCTTTTAAACAAAGTTACCTCCATAAAAAATCTTTTATGACAAACTCTTGTAGAAAGCTGTTCATAAAAACCTCTGATAAATAGCTTTTATTAGATAGTTTTATATAGTAAAAAAGATTTTTTTAATAAAATTTATGGTTTCGTAAAAACACCATACAAACAACTTTTCTGTGACAAACCTTTTAACAACAGAATGATAGTGGACAATGAAGATTGCTGATGACGCCCTTGGCCGGGTAGAAAATGCATTCCAATTTGCCAATTGTTCCAGTACTTTACAATACTATTCTTGATTATTCGAACTATTAACCTAAATAAAACTTTTCTCTTAACCTTTTCTAATGTTTTTAAACTTTTTCAAAAACAAGATTTTATAAACCGTCTCTTTTAAACAAGGTTTCCTCAATAAAAAATCGTTTATGACAAACTTTTGTAGAAAGCTGTTCATAAAAAGCTCTGATAAATAGCTTTTATTAGTCAGTTGAACAGCTGACTGCTAGATCGCAACTCATCTGTATTTCTATTACTGGGTCCATCCTACATATCTCACCCCTACATTTATTGATAATGGAGGAGGCCTATAGGAGTGCATCCAGACTACCGGATACATCCTGTCTATTGCCGGGAGATCTGGTTGGACACATGAGCATACTAGGTATATTTGCGTATGATCCTAGTATTGCAGTACCAGATTATATGTGAAAGACTCTGGTGTTAAATAGGAAGTTTAACGTCCTTATACCTAAAAAGGATGAATGGTTAAATCAGACATGGTGGCAGACTAATGCCGACCAAGTGTGGTTTACCGATGGTTCCTAACAGGCTAGTGGTGACACTGGGGCTGGCATATATGGGCCCAATTTTCAAAGGGTTAACCAAATGGGTACATTTCCATCTATATTTCAGGCGGAAATTTACGCCATCCTTATATGCTCTAACGAATGTCTGAGACGTAGTGTTAAGTATAATAGGATTTTTATTATGTCTGATAGCCAAGCTGCTCTCAGAGCCTTATCTTCATATGAAATAAGGTCTAGGGTAGTTATGGACTGCTGGACATCATTGTATGAACTCGGCACGCATAATGAACTTACCCTGTACTGGGCACCTGGTCATGGAGGCCATGTTGGTAATGAACGTGCTGATTGCTTGGCCAATAGAGGTGCTCGACGCCCATTCATAGGCCCGGAACCATTCTTTGGCATTCAACGTGGATACACTATGAAACGAATTAGTTCTTGGGTAGAATCGGAATTTTGCCGATTTTTTGAACAACTTACCGGGACTTAGACAGTCCAAAAGGTTTATTACTCTGTCCAAACGAAGATCTCAATTGTTGCTATCGCTCGGAAAGGGTGAATTGAGATTACTTACTGGATTATTCACAGGACACGGTGGCTTTAGGTATCACCAATTTACTTTAGGTAATGTTGCGAATGAACAGTGTAGGTTTTGTGAACTTGAAGCCGAAACCTCTGAACATATTCTTTGCGACTGCCCAATGCTGGCAATACGCAGAACAAGATGGCTCGGAAGGGCCTTTATGGTCCCAGGGGATGTATCTGATCTCTCATCTAACAGAATAATTGGTTTTATACACAGCCTAAATAAAACATGATGAAACTTCAAGGCTGCACAAAAGATCTTATAGGTCGTAGTGCTTGAGGCCTCACTTAATAATGATAATAATAATAATAATAATAATAATTTATTAGATAGTTTTATAGAAAACTCTTGTAAAAAATTTTTTTTCAATAAAATTTATGATTTCATAAAAACACCATACAAAGAACTTTTCTGTTACAAAACTTTTAACAACCTTTTTTAATGTTTTTAAACTTTGATCTCCATTAATAAAATCATTTTTCTATGAAAACTTTTATTAAGCAAGCTTTTATAATAGAGCCTAATTTAACTTAAAAAGCTTTTAACAACAACAACAATAAATAAAAAAAATAAAAATAGTTTTTAAACAGAATCTTTGTTTAAAACACTTTTGATAAAAAACCTTTTTTCGTGAAAACTAAATAAGTAATTAGAAAAACATGAAACAAAACTTTTCTTAAAGACTTTTAACTAAACACAAACGTTTTTAAAATGACATTTGTTTAAAAGACTTTGTAGTGAAAAACATAGTTGAAAAAAGTGTGTGCGCTAGCTTTATTAAAAATCCTTTCATACAAAGCTTTCTTCAAATCAAATCAATAACAAATACAAGGCATTTTTAGCAAAGCTTTTGTAATTAAAGCCAATGTACAAATTCGATTATAAAACCTTCCTTAAAAATCTTATACAGTTAAACATTTTTAATAAAATGAGATTATCCTAAAAGCTTTTGTAATAAATGTTTTTGTGAAAGCCTTTGCAATTATGAGTTTTCAAGACAACAATTTTGTTATGAAAAATATTTGAGAAACTTTCATAATAAAAGGTTATTTTTAACGAAAAAAGCAGTTTTAGCAAGAACAATTTAACATAATTAAAGCATTAATAGCTTCCTTAACAAAGCTGTTGTAAAAAAGCTTTTTTTTTATATTTTTTTATATTGTTATATTTCTCAAAGAAATTATAGAAAAGTGTTTTTTTCAAGTAGATTTTTTAAAGTCAATACAATATCCAATTGTTTACAGCTTGAGTTTTTAACTATTGTATTGACTTATTTATGGTTCATTCTAGTCTCAAGCCAACTGGCCACTAGATATTAAAGATAAAGATGTGTTATAGCCAGTAGTTATTTATATAAATTTCAATTTCAACTAAAACTTTCATATTGTTGCTATTTTTTTCCTAAACAAATATTATTTGTCGTCTGCGGAGAATTTTTTGAAATTCCAGTAATTTAATCCATTTACGATTAAATAACAACAACAGAAAAAAAGAAATATCAAAACTACAAGCCGCACTTAAGAAAATTGCTTGCCACACGTGTAACTGCAGAATAAAAAAGTGGAAACAAAAATAAATTCTTATTGCAACAGACAACGAAACACAACGACATAGACAACATATAGCTGGAATCTCTAAAGCTCTAAACATTTTTAATGTAAATCAGTTTGTTTTCTTTTTTTTTATTTCCTGCTTTTGAAACTTGCTTTCCTCTCAATTTTTTTTCTTTTTTTGTATTTATTTTAAACTTGTGTAGTACAATATTTAGTTGTTACAACACAGCCCTAAATGAAACTTAAAAAAAAAAGTAGAAAACATCACAAATCCATGGTAGATAAATAAACGTAGTGACAGTATTGCTGTTCAGAAATACACAAGTATACACCTTGTTTCTATTTCTGTTTCTGTTTCTTTAAGAACACAAAATACTTGTTAGTCTTCAACAGGCATAAATACTTGCTACATTTGCATAATATAAAATAGTGTCTTGGTTTAAGCAGCCTTTTTTTGCTGTTCTTCTGTTTGTGTATGTTTCTCTTTTTAAACCAAAAATACATTGTTGTATAGAATTTGCTAGTAAATTATTACTAGGAAATCTTGTTGGGTTTCTGATGGAATTTTGTAAAAACTATTTGTAAATAAACTAAACATATAAGTATTTTTTTTTTTTAAAGAAATCTATCTGTGTGACACCGGAAATTGAAATACATTTGGAATGAGAAAGCTGTACTGAGTACTCCTGTGCATGTTGCAGGCTGATGTCGTCATCATCTGTTGTTTTTTGAAAAAAGTTTTGCATTTTCTAAGCATATTTTCTTAACAATTGTCACAAGGACTCAAATGATGTTTATGGGGAATTATAAGAAAAAAACGAATGTTTTTACATGCTTGTGTACATGTTTGTATGAGTGTACATTTTTACTTTAACATGCTACTAAAAGGTTTATACATTCCGCTAGCCATTTCCGTTTGTCTTGTTAGATCTTTTATTTCCTTCTTTTTCAGAAACAAAAACAGTGGGGCAAATTTTGTTGCAACCAAAGCAACTAGTTGCAATTATAAACTGTAAAAACTCATTTAACATACGCAGTACAAAATGTGTTCCAAAAGGAGCAGGTTTTAGGTATGAATTCATACCTCAAATCGCTTCAAACCTGCTGATGGGATGCATGATTTTTGTATGAGGTGTTCCCGGTTTGGAGGACTACTTTCTGCTGACAATAAGCGCTTCTTTTAACCTAATCAAACATGCAAATAAAGCACTTTCCTAAAGTGTGTTTTTTAATTCTATCTGAATGTTGTTGCTTAAGAAAAATTCATAGTAACTGAGAAGCGCGATATTCGTTTTGTAATTGACTTTCGTTGTTATACGTAAATCTGGTTTCTGGTAAAAATGATTTCGATATCGAAATTATGATAAAATGTACTAAATTTCTTGCTAGATATCGAATGCCATAATCTCAAATAAGAAAATTACGATCAATTTTACTCGATATCGAATGCGGTAATTTGGCCCCTGTAGGCTACAATTTCATTTTTGTTTTTTCGCTTTAAAACCTTCTTCGTTGTCAGCACTAAAAAAGCATATTTTTTGCATATTTTATTCGTAAGCATTTACTGCTTCAAAAGGGCGCTTTTATTGAAGCGCTCGATTATGCGTTTTTTCTCTTAACTGCTTCAAAAAACACGATTTTTTTTATTGGGCAAGCTCTTGTCTGTTTAAAGCAGTAGTGCCCAAAAGTTGCTTATGTAAGAGCAAACACCAATACATTTAAATAAAAGCAAATTTTTATTAAGTATTTTTTGTTGTAAAAGCCAATACATACAAAGAAACAACATACATTTTTAAACGGCATCATACGTTAAACAAAAACAAAATCTACATTGACGATCGCAGTCACCAATTTTTACCAGTAGAGCATACGAAAGTGTTGTTGCTTTGCGCTTGCGTGTATAGAGTGAAATACGACAAAAAAGAAAACAAAAAAGGCAAAGTTGTTTGCATATTTCGTATTGCTAGTGCTGAGTGCTGTAATGAGTATACAAAACACACAGCCTATAGCTAAGAGTTTTTACAAATACAAAAGAGCACCAAGAGCATAGGGCTTTTTAGAAACATTTGGTTTAGTTTTTACATTACAATACTGTTGCAGAATCTTGTCCCACTGTATTTTACATGCTTTCGCATATTACCATAATAGAAACTATGTAAACATGTAAACAGCAGCGTGTGTAAGCTGCTGTTTACATGCATTGTGTCAGTTCTGTAAGATTGTCACACCGACACATGTTTGCAAACTTAAATCAAAAATAAAATTTTAAAAATTTTACATTGTTTTTTCAGTGTTTTTGTTCATTTCTTATCATGCATGTGAATCCTAGAATTTTATGTATGTTTCCATAAAAAGCAGCAACAAAAAAAAAACACTCTTATGTTGAAAATAAAAATGATTTTAACTATAGTTTTCATAAAAAAAAAAGAAAACTACTCCTTTATCTACGTTATTTTGATGTTATCTCTAAAACATACAACAATCTACAGCAGAATATCTGATATTATGAATTACTAGAAACGACATTTGTGTGTCTCAACAAAGAAACAAATATTCAGGTCACAGGCTCAAAACAAGTACAAGGTTTGTTTTGCCCTCTTTTACATAAACTAAAGGCAAGATTGTCTTGTGTGATAGAAATCGTTCCTTTAAACACAGATATGTATGTAACTTAACATAAATAATGCCCGATTTTTTTTTAATACAGCAACTGGAAACGAGGAAAGTTTGCCTTTAGCCTGCTTTATTTAAGTGCATGTTTACTTGTAATGTTTCATGTAACTAAGACATTTCTGTGTATATTTTTCTTAACAATTATATTGCTACTAAATCTTTTACCTTTACTGTACTTATTATTATTGCCTGCACTGTATGGCATGTTATGCTAAAGATGATATTTATGATCTTGTTTTAAAAAGTTTTATGGGTCATGACAACAGAATCGTCTTGTTTACCTTGTTTTTTCCTGTGTTTTTATTATTATTATTATTTTCATATGAAATGTCACAACTGGTGAAAACTAATAATTTTTCTTTACTTTTGTTGTCTTCTCTTTTCTGTCATTGATGAGTTTATGCTGCACATTCTCGATTTGTATGGCACTTGAAATGAGGTGTCCACCACAAATGCACAGAAAAGTGCATAAATCTGCATGTTTTATTTAAATCATTGTTACTGATGAACATGAAGATTATTATTTTTGTTGTTGCAGTGGTTTGTTGTTAAGTAGCAGTAGTGTTACGTTTTTATGTCAAGTAGTTATTTGGAGTAGAGTTTTTAATATTGTTTGTAGCACTTTTGTGTTGTTTTATGCTAAAAGTTACTTCTTAAGAAAACCTTGAACTGTATTAAGACTGAAGTTTTTCTGTTTTGTTAAAGAACTTTGTTTTAAATTAATTAAACATAAAAAAATGCATACTTATGAAAGTGGGAGAATTTTGGCTGTAAATAGAGGCATCGTGAATAATGTTTGTAAAGTTTAAGACATTTTCGGGGTTGTTTTTTTTAGAAAGCTTGTAAAATTTAAGAAATTTACAGCTTAATGCATAACGCAATTCAAATAAATGTGTAAAATGTTTCATAAATAAGTAATAGCTAATCATAAAATAAGAATACACTGACTTAGAAATGTTCATATTGGTATTTTAACTAATCAGTCATGTTTATATACATATTGTTACGAAATTGTATTTCAATTTAAATTTAACGGCCGGTATCAACATACAGCATGTCTATCAATATACAACATGTTTAACAATATACGACATTTTTAGCAGCATACAGCATGTTTATCAACATACGGCATGTTAATCAACATACAACTTGCTTAGCAACATTTAAGTTTGTAGAAGTTTCAATTTATAGACATTATTATTAACATCCTGTTATGAACATAGCTAAAAGCAGTATGGCAATATTGAGTTTTAACGACTTTGGCTGAATATTCTAGACACGAACATTCTAGACTTGCAGTCATGAACGTTCTAGTATCTTAGTTTCAAACCTTCCAGAAATTATAATTGCTGTATAAATAGACTAACAGGGCCAATCAAGTTAATCAGTTTATTGTGAGTCAACGTTGAGTAAACATCAAAGTGTTCTCAAACAGTAATTTAAGTCTGTTCTTAAACCGTAATATAAGTGTGTAAAAAGACAGAGGTTAATTTTAAATTGTTATATTTTCTTCAAACTGTTTGACACTTTTATTTTGCAATTAAAAGGAATCCGTTTTATTAAAAGCAAATAAACCACCGTTTTTAAAAAGTAAAACCATAACAATATATCTATTTAGGAATCTTATTAAGTAGTAAAATAACTACAACCATAGTAGCACAGTGAACGTCACACAGTGGTTTAGACATTGCGTATCTCAAGAAATTACGATATTTTTTACATGGTGGAGTAGTTGAGAGTTGATTTAAAGTTGTTCGACTTTGTAGACAATATAGAGGCCAGTGGGTAGCCACTTGCATTTAGACACCGCACATATTTTCAAAAATCGATTTTTTTTAATATCAACAAAAATCCATTTATGATCCGCTGGAGCTAAAATTTCAAATATAAGTAGTCCTTGAGAAGATATAAAAATATGCTTACATGTGTAGGGTTTATATTTAGTTTTTTTTTAATTTTGCCCGATTATTTTTTGGGGTTTTTAGATATAAAGCAGGGGTTTCCATTTCATAGCTCAATTGAGCCTACCACTACCAAGACATATTTTTATGCTCTTCAATTCAGTCGTCGATGTGACTTCGACAAGTGCACATGTCTAGCGGATGCTATGTTATTTTTTTCAGGTTAACAGATGATGACACTCAAAAAATATTGTGCGATCAAAAATGCTTTTGGTAACATACATAGCAAATTATAAAATATGTATATTACTAACATTTTTTTGCGGCTTTAAATAAATACATTCTCTCAATTTTATTACTCTCTCGTACTCACTAATACATAAACAAAAAATTTTTGGAAGCCCCTGATATAAAGCGATATATGTATATTAGACTGGCTCAAGATTGTATAAAATTTGCATATGTAATTTTTTTTTGTCTCCACAACGCCATGAAAAGGCTCATTCATTCCTTACAAGGGACCCTGCAGTGTGGAAGGATGATGCAATTTATATTCAGATGAAAGAGAGAGCTAGCTTTTTAAGAGTTGTAAACGATTGTGCAGAGCATGGTAATGCTTTGGTTAACAAATTTAACAACTCTAAAATGAAGAACAGAAACAATATTTGCTCCGTTTAGTTGATTTACATAGAAAGACAGTGGCTTCAAAAGACAACATTCAAAAGATGAAACTCGGAGAATAAAAATAACGTTAGAAATATAAATAAATAATATAAGCAACACTTAATAGTGTTTTGTCAATATGTAAATTTTATGTACATACATAAATAATAAATTTTTGTTTGAATTTGACATGAACCCCGAAATATCGTAAATTTCTAGCGACCTCTAAATATTGGCCGATTTTTCTGAAATTTGAAATATATATTTATTTTGTCTATTGGAATAGGGGCAGCCTTGTGGAGATTTTAGTATTTTCGCATTTTGAGCCAGTCTAATGTATATGCCATAAAACGTTGAATAAAATTAAAAAAAAAAAACTTACTAACAGTTATCTCGTTTCAATAAAAGGGTACATTCATCCAAAATTGGAACATGTAATTTCATATATTTTCTTTTTTATAGAAAAAAAAAACTTTCTCTGCTACTGTATATAATTTGTTTATGAGTTAGAAGGAGAACTTAAGGCATAAAAGTGTAAAATATAGTTTGGCTCATCTTATCCTTAACCAAATTTGTTCAATTTAAAACAAAATTTGGTTTGAGTAAGCAATTCTAAAAACACACAACACGAGTCCTCAAAGAAGCCACATTTTTGTATAGCTTCATATCTTACTTAAATACCTGAAAACTTTTTCAAGTACCACACGGTAAATGGCGTCGTTTTAGGAATTTTGGTATTTCAGAGGAAAAAATGGCAAAAATTATAATGCCATTGCTTTAATTACATTGGAGGGTATTTTAGTTCTAAATTTTGTTTATATGTTCAAATTTTCCACTTACGGTGCACTCGGGAAAACGTCAACTATTTAAAACCGCGGGTGTTGACGTTTAACAAATTGTTGACATTTACGAATGTAAAATTTTTAAATAAAAAACATATCGATAATGTGCTTTTAAATGTTTTTATTGATTATAAAATTAAAATTAAACATAAACAATTTCAAAAAGGAAACAAAAAAGGCATTCAACCTGACTAGAATAATAGAAGACAACTAGAACCAAAAGAATACATTTTAAATGAGATCATATTTTTATATCATATGCATTTAAAAAAATCTGAAGAGAACCTTCTCTATATTTAGTTCATAAAATTTTAGAGTAGGTAATGTAGAAAAAAGGGTTGACGTTTTGGGATGTTGACGTAAACGAGCGTTGACGTTTTCCCGAGTGCACTGTATGTATTAAAATTTTATAGTTCTTTAATTTTTAAGTTAACTGACAGCCGACAAATGAATAACATTATTTAATTTCACTTAAATAACAATTGTCTAGTCCTGTAGGTTGCAGCAATACCTAATTCTTATATAATAGCTTATACTCTTAAGAAGCTTGAAAATGCTTGCTTAAGCTCTAAACTTTTTACATTCTATCATATATTGCAACTAAAATGCTTTGAAAAAAATGCTAAAATTATTTAAGCGAATTCCAATTCCCTGACTAGTAAAACTATTATAACGTTGATAAGTTCCAATCAATTTACCAAAACCAACTAATGCCAAGAACTGTGAGCTTGCAGGGATTAAAAAAAAAATTTAATATTTTTATATTACTGTGAATAAATAAATAAATAAATAAATAAATAAATAAATAAATAAATAAATAAATAAATAAATAAATAAATAAATAATAAAAATAAATATTGTAGATATATCAGTTAGTTAACAACAGGATTCTTCTAGCTACTTAACAAATCGTAGTCGTTTTTTATGCTAAATATAAGATAAACAGTGCGTATGATTAATATACAAAATAATGTGTTTTTATTTCAAATATTAATCATACGCACAGTTTACCTTTTTATTTTAAGCCCCTGAAGTATGCTATTATTTTGTTAGGCCAACGGTACGTATGAATAATACACATGTTGTATTTTTTTTAGTTGCTTAAATTACTCATACTCAACTGATGAAAATAGAAGCATACTGTTAAGGTTGCGTGTTATTTAATAAGTACGTTTTTAGATTACTTCCTATATGTATTTGTTAAATGGAAACAAAAAGTGCACATACTTTATTTAAATTGTTAGGAAATGGTAAATTTCAAATAATGTAGAAATATATATGTAATTATGGCAGAAATTTTCGGAGTTTTTAAGACTTGTAAATATGGCAATATTACACAATGATACGAGTAAAATTAATTGAATTTCAGTTAAAACTATACAAACTTATTAGACTTGTTAGTTTTATTTTTTTTAATACCTTTTCAATCGTTAATCATCCCTATCGCAAATAACAATTCCACATAAAATTTGTTCCCTTTTATTTTTTTTAAATTAATTTTAATAGGAAACATGTGAAAAGGGAACAAATTTCATGTGGAATTTTTATTCACGATAGGGGTGAATATGTGATCAAAATCACTGCAAATTTAACTGACCAATTGCAGTATGTACTAACTTTAATAAGTACTTTCAGGAATTTATAAAACATTTACTTTTAAACTAGCGAATTTTGAGAACTAAAATTCTTTATAGTCACTATGGGAATTCCATTCAAGTATTTCAGTTGAAATTTATAAACATTCAACTTAATTTACGAGTATTTAAACTAAATCATGAAATGTGCCCAGATAGACTAGGCGATAGAGTGCCGGACTATCAGTCAAAGGGCTGCGGTTTTGATTCCCGCCAAAGACTCTGGGTGTTTTCTGAAGACCACTCAGACATATGGAGATAAGTCACACATTTGTAAGACCAGCCAGACATATATAGACCAGTCAGACATATGTAAACTAGTCAGACATTTGGTAGACAATCTAAGCCATCGCAATGGACCATATTGGTCTCTAGGTGAGGGTGTGAGGTGACTCACACCAGCCTTCCTTCCTACACCTACCTACCAAATCATGAAATTCTGCCGCATTTTGAAAATAAAATAAAATTGATTTCGCTGATTTTTGCCAGATTTAATATTGTTCTCCATAAAGTTTCTTACAGCAGTAAGATGATTCAATGCTGAAAAAGCAGCATTTAAGTTAAAAAAAAAAAATTTCATTTCATTAATGGAAATAGCAATGAAGAATATACAATATATTCTTATGTATATAAAAGGAACCCTCAACAAATACATAAACAAAGTTGTTGTTTTCTTATATTTTATGTTTGTGCTCTTATACAAAGTGTTCCAGTTGTTTTTTCTTTCGTGTTTTATTTTATTTTTTTTTTGGTTGTGTTCTGTTTTTGCGGTTACCTTGGCAGCTTTTAGATTTGCAGTAATTTTAATTTAATGGAACTGCAAAAGGGAGTCTGAAGAAGAATACAAACAAACAGTGGCAGTTATAGCAAAAGTTTTATATTTTTTTTACATTATTCAAGTTTGTTGTACTTTATTTTATTTTATTTCCTTTGCAAAATAAATGTTTTAACATATTGTTTTCTAAGAGTTTAACTTTAACTTTATTTTTATTTTATTTGCTTTTATGGCAATTTCAACAAGCAAACACAGGGTGGCGGCTTAAAAAAGGAACATTTATAACATTTATCTATTAAATTTAATAATAATTTCGTAACATATAAGCCGTGTTATACTGTTGTTGTTTGTGTTGCAAATAATTAAACTAGAGTCTTAGTAAGAAAATTAATAAAGTTCCATAACATTTGCCAGTATTTAAAAAGTTAACTTTGTGCTATTTAAAAAAAAAAACTATGTTCTTCTTGTTACTGTATTATTTTTGCTGCAAGTATTATCCATCATCCTGTTACATTTATTATCTATCTTTTTTATTTGTTAACTTGTATGTGTATCTAAGTCTTTGTGTGTGCTTGTTTTTGTATCACTTCACAGCGTCATGTTTATCTTAAGCATTTCTTCCGTTTCGGCTTCTTCGTTAACAACTTTTGTAGTTGTTTTTTTTTTCTACTCTTTCACTTTATTTATCCAACATAAACATGAGTATAAAAATAAACCTATTTTTTTTTTTATTTTTCCACTGTAAACGAAATTGTAGCCAAAGGTAATTAATTTTCTTGTAAGAAAGTATTTATGTGTGTCTGTGTTGTTAAAATATGCTTGCATGTATGCGTGGAAATTTGTAAGAGAAACATTTTTGCAGCTAGAAAAACAATTATACTCGCAGCAGTTAAAATGGGGAAAAGAAATATTGTCCAGAGATATTAGAATGTTTTCTTTGCAAAGGCATTATCCGCAACAAATTTGTTTGTAAAAGAAGTATTTGATCTTTATTTTTCAAAATAAAGCTTTTTTTAACTGTCTAATGTATGGGCTAAAGTTAATGAAATTTTATATTAAATTCATATTTTGTTTTAATATACAAATGTTGTTTAAGATTATAGTGAAGCACCTGCCAAAATGGCTTATCTTCACTGCGCACTTAAACGCAGGACGGACTCGGCCTGTCAACCGCATTGTGTGCCCTACCAATGACACAGGAATAGCCTCTAGGAGGACTACTTTGTGTGCCTTACCAGGGCCACACAATTAGCAATTTCTCAATACTTGACTGCAAGATCACAGTAAAGATCACCTTGCTTAAGAGATTGGGCTATCTAATCCCTGCCGTCAGTAACGCAGCACAATTAACATAGCCCAGGAAAGCAACGAAAAGCCAGAACCAACGTAGCATTGCAGAGACCAAAGCAGGGTCAAGGTCTATGATCTGCTGTGCATCGAACCTAGTCCAAAGACCCGGTCGACATACATACTACGAAGGCCCCGCCCTCCACTACTTCCTGAGCACAGAGCTAAGAGTCTACGCTACATTTTAACAGCTCTGTTGAGTTCGGCAACAGCACCTAGGACAATTTGATAGCCTGAAGTATGCTTACGTCGGACCTTAAATCAACTGCCATTCTCCCCGCTTTGGGTATTAAACTACAGCCACTGCGTGGACACCGAAGTGACCTCAACCAATCATCAGTTAGGGGACGGTCACCCTAATAATAAAACTAGGGATATGTCCCCGGGCAATAACTGATCCCGCAGCACCAGATAAAGACTCCGGTCGGCTTCGACCTTCCTCTAGTAAACCAGATTTCACTCTATCTAGATTCGAATCCTTGCAAATTCATGGAGCTAGGAAGAATATCTCAAGATTTTAAAAAACAATTTAGCCTCTAGTGTAGAGAAACTAGAACTAGCGTAGAACTGGATTTTGCAACAGGACAATAGCATACCACCAAAATTGTGAAAGAGTGACAATGACTGAGCATTGTCCAATAACTTTAGATCATCCTTCGCAGTCCCCGGACCAGAATTCAATTAAGCAACTGCGGGAATATCTAGACAAACATATTTGGTAATGAATTATTTTTTGCAAAGCTAAAGCAGAATGAATGAAATAAAAATTTCTCCTGATTTCTAGAAGAAAAAACTAAATATTAACTATCATGTTTAACATAAATTTATTATACGTTTTTTTAACTTATAAAATTTACGTTATTTTAATACCCATTACATTAACGAATTGAGTTAACAGAGATTGTCAGATAGGGAAGAATTTAGGTTAAAAAAATTAATAAAAATTGAAATAGATGGAATTAAAAAAAAAAACGGGAAAAAACCATTTGGGTCAAATTGCATGATGTTTATACTCAAGAAATTTCAACTATTTATTTAAGTAAATTCTATGAAAAAATAAAATTTTGTCTGAAATTTTCAAAATTTTGGAATTTAAACAAATTTTTTTTTAATTTTTGATAACCCACTGAATGCGCCTCTCAAATACCTTTCATATGATACCAAATTTACAGATAGTTCCTTTGGAAGAAATGTGAAAAAAATGACAAAACCTCTAAAAAGAACATTTTTATCCTTTAATCCAGCTCACCAAATATTGACCCCAGGACAAAAAAATTGAGAAACGTTGTCTTAAAATGAATCAAATTTTGATATTAGTGGGGAACATCGATAACTTATTTTTTCTCCATACAAACGGGGCCACCCTAATGTACATACATATATAGTTACGATGGTGAAAGCAATGATATTTTCGAGGAAGACTGTCAGAAATGGAAAACCTATGTTTTCCACCACTACAAAGCATTACACAAATTAGAATCACTTTTCGCTCAAAGCAAATGTGAACAAATGCAGTAAAAAATTACTCAGTATTTTAGTAAATAAATAAGTAAAGTACACAATTAAAAATAGAAGTAATTTGGTGATAAATAAAAATTCATTGGTATTAAAAGTATATTTATTAAATTTAGAACATGTTGAAATTCTTTTCCTAAAGTTGAAGTTTCTATCAGTTGAATTTTTTTCTGGATTAATGGTGATTCAATTTATAGAAGTTCGACTGTATTTTGCTTTTAATTTGGACTTGTAGTAAATGTTCGGCCCAATCATGAATAAAAAATCCGCGGCAGTTCTTTCCCTTTTTATTTTTTTTTTAACATTGAATTTAAATAGGAAAAATGGTGAAAGGGAAAAAACTCCCGAGGAATTTTTGTTCATGATTGGGCTGATTATAAAATATTTTTTTAGGCAATATTAAATTCAGTAAATTTTCTCACAATAATTGTCTACTTATTCATTTTGTCCCAACACTTCAACACTGATTCAGCTGCCTTCCTTAGCCAATGCTTGTTGCAAAAGTATTTATACAATAAATATGTATTGTATGATGTTAAAAAGTGAACTAATAAATAAACCAACTGCAAAAAAAAAAAAACACACACACACACACACACAAACATACATACATATGTATACATAAACTTTAGGAAACAAACAAGCTTTTCAACATAATTGTGGCGAAAACGGAAATGGATTTTGTTATATACAAAGACAAGTTGCTTTTACCTGCAACGTTTTAAGAAACTTCTGGTAAAAACTTTGGTTTATAGCAGCCGTATACCTCGCAAGTATGATGGGCAACGATATTAATAAACGATACAGTACTGTACTGGTTACTATTGATACTTTGAACTAATTATGCTGCCACTTTCCACACATTCTACTCTTCACTTCATTGAAACTGTAAAAATGGTTGTTCTTAATCATTTGGCTTGTGTTCTTGTATTTATATATTACAAGTTGCAAGTTCTTTTTTTCGCTTTTCTCTGGAATTTGCTTGTATAGAGAAAAACAAAAATTATTTGTTCATTAAAGTTGTGGGTGAGAGCGCGTGTATATATGAATGAGCAAGTGAATGAGTGTAACCGAAAACCACAGTTCTTCATTTAAGTTCATCAGTTGTGTTGTTTTGTATTTTTTTTTGTGTTTCACTCTTTTTACCTGCATTTTACTGCATACTACTTTGTTTTTTGCTGGAAATTCTTTCTTTGCTTTTCAGTTTTGTTTAAGCGTGCAACATTTTTTGTTCATCTCCATTTTGGTGCTGAAACTGCAGTTTCATTTTGTTCTTTTATTTTTGCCGTTTATTTTTTGTGTTCTTCCTCAGTTTATTTCTTTTAATAGAGAGAGAGAGAGAGGAACAAAAAAAACAATAACTTCGATGGTTGAGTGAATGATTGCATTCTGTCTTCATGCTGAGTTGTTGATGGATAAATCGTTGCAACTATAAACAATTTGTTTAAGTAAAATGTATGTGTTGTTTTTTATGTGCTGCTGCTTTTTTGTTTGTGGTGTTTTAAAGAATTTTGAATTGTTTTTTGGTGGCAATTGTTTTGCTGAATTCAACTCTCAACTGGCAGCCTTTAAAGCAGCTAAAAAGCATTTTTAAAGCGTTACATCAATTTCTCAATATGAAGTACTAAAATATCTACATATTATATTTCTTTTCTATAATATATCTAAGGGATTTCAGCAGATTTTTAGAAACTTAGAAATAGCTTTAGAATAATTTTATTTTAAGTAAAATTTTTTAAAAAGCTTTTTGTGACAAAAGCTTCTAAGTCAATATAAATAAAACATTTATTAAGAACTTAAAAAAAAAATCATTATAACAATCTTTAGCATTAAATTTAACAAACCATATGATATTTAAGGTGGATTCACCCATTTGTTCTTAACAAAAATTTTTTCCGATGAAATTTTTTTTACTGAGAGTAAACGATTTTTCTGAAAAATCATAGCTGCCATATGTAAACGAAATTGTTTAGTTTTATAAGTGCGACCATTGATTTATTTTGCTTTGGGTTTTAAGTGTCAAAATACAAATATTAAATTATTTTAAAGTATTGTGTATTCAAAATCACCGACATAAATTCAAAATGAATGAAAAAAGAAAGTTGCTTTTGCTGATGGCCATGGAAATACATAAGGCATTGTTATTTGTATGGAAAAAAATGCAACCTATTGGCAACTCAATTCATTTTTGTCCAGAAAAAATATAAAATTAAACCATTATTAATTTTTAGTTATAAGTAACTAATTAATAATAAAAATTAATATACAATAATAATAAACATTAAAGCTGTAAGTAAAACTTAGTCTATAAATTAAAGCTATGTAATAAACCAATAAATTTTGTCACTAGATTATTTAGAACGAGACCCCTGAAGAAGTTAGAATAAAACTAACGAAACGTTGGGAAAATAAAATAAAAAATAAGAATCGAACAAGTTTTTTATTTACGTTTGGAAACAAACATTTGACCAAATTAGCCTGAAGGAAACTCCTTAACAATTATAATAACTATAAACATTGGTCACAAAAACAAATTAATTAAATAAACAATCGGAAGGCCCGCCGAAAGAAAGAAGAGGAAAACACATCTAGCCAAAAGAAGAAACAACAAGAAAGTATGATCAACTTTTTCCAAAACATCAGAGAAACATACAACAATTACACATGCAGCTTACTGAAACAATATAGCAGAGAAGTGGAGAAGTTAGCAAAATATATGGAAAGAGCTAACTTTCTTCAAAAATGCAGGACTATGAGAATTACACCGACGCACATAAAAAACAGCACGAAAGGACTGAAAATATTGTTCAACAAGGAAAAGTCACAGAACGAGATAACTAAAATTGAGACAAATTTTCACATGAAAGTATTGAACATTGAGATAAAAGAGACACATAGAAATATTTACCACATAAAAAGAACTACAAAAACAATCGAAAAACAATTACATACTACACTGAAGAAAAATGAATGGACGAAATTCAGTAAGGAACAATGGGACAAATTTTATAATATTAGGAATAAAATAGAACGAACACATTTATTAAAGATAAGGAAATTAAAAGAAGAAAAATTTAAGAATTTAAAATTTACTTTCAACGAAGACTGGTTTGTGAATTATACAAACGTGGAATTCGAAACTGAACATAAATGGTTACTCTCACTTGGCCCAAAATTTGCATTACCAGTTGATAAAAAGAATTTGAATCCAGTATCACTAATTGCGGACATGGAACAGTGGGTCCAGAACATACAAGATGACACAGAGAAAGATATAACCAGATCGAAAATTGCAAATAGGATATCAGATTTTAGAAGAAATGTTAGAAGTTCTGAGAAAGACAGGTTTATTAGTACTATTTATAACGAGACCAAAAAATTTTTGAAAAAACACAAAAACGAGATAACAATTACTTCAGCTGACAAAGGCAACAAAACGGTAGTAATGTATAAGAAGGAGTATAGGGAGAAAATGGATTTTCTCTTAAATGACAAGAATACATACCAACTAATATCAGAAGACCCAACAGAAAAACTTCAAAGAAAAAACAATAACATCATCACAAAATTACAAAAGGACAATACGATAACAAAGGTTGAAAAAATTAAGATGATAGCACACGCAGCGGTAGCTCCACAATTATATGGTTTACCAAAGATACACAAGGACAATGTACCACTTAGACCAATATCTGCCTCCATGAAGGTACCTTGCTATGAACTGGCAAAACATATTGGGAAAATTTTAAAGAACATCGTTACTACGACATATAATGTGAACAATGCAATGGAACTAAAACACAGACTAATAGGAGCCAAAATAGATGACAATGAAATCATGGTTTCATTTGACGTGGTATCGTTGTTCACCAACATACCGATCCATCTGGCGATAAGAAACATACTTGACAAATGGCAACACATAAAAGAACACACGAAAATAGAGAAACCGACGTTTTTAAAAATATTAAATTTCTGCTTGACAGAGAATAACTATTTCTCAATAAATAATAAATTCTACCGTCAACTTTATGGAATGCCTATGGGAAATCCATTATCCCCAACGATTGCAAATATTGTCTTAGATACATTATTAGATGACGTTGTAGAAGAATTGGAAACGGAAAATATTAAAATTCGTTTTTTAACAAAATACGTGGATGATTTGTTTGCCATTATAAACAAAAACGACGAACCAACTATTTTAAGAATTTTGAACGCGTACCACAACAAGATTAAATTCACAGTTGAAAAGGAAATAGATGGAAAATTACCTTACCTAGACGTAAACATAATAAGAGAAAATGGGAAAATCGGAACAAATTGGTACGCAAAACCCACATCTTCAGGCAGATTAATTAATTATTATTCGAACCAACCCATGAAAATGAAGACAAACACAGTGACAAACTTAATAAAGAAAGTATTGGATATAAGTGAGGATGAGTACAAACAAACGAATATGAAAAAGATCAGAAATATATTAAAAATAAATGACTATCCAATAGTTATAACAAACAAACTAATAAACTCAGCTCTAAAAACACAAAAAGACAGAAGGGAAAAACAAGACTCCGTATCAGACACAACAAAACATTTTTACAGTGTACCATTCATCCCAAAACTCACAGAGACGAAAACATTAAGGAAAATAATAACAGATGACAAGGCAACAATTGCATACAAATCAAACAGCACATTGCGAAAGCTATTTACGAATAACAAACCAAAGATGGACAAATTGAAAACAGACAATGTTGTTTACGAAATAAAATGTGAAGGAAACGAGGGGGAGATGTGCAATTTGGTGTATATTGGTACAACAAAAAGAATGCTGGGTACGAGAATCAACGAACATAAAACAGATATAAGAAATGGAAAAATATCGACGGCACTTTCACAGCACGTAAAAGAGTGTAATCATGTGGCAGATTTTGAAAATGTTAAAATATTAGATATAGAAAGGAAGGAAAACAAAAGGTATACACTGGAGAGTTTACGCATACAACAAAAAATAAGAACAACAATGAATACGAAAGAAGACAAAGACAACACGAAACTTCAATACTCCTCTGCAATTAATAATTAAATCAGTTCTGTGATATTAGCTTTAAGTTAAACTTGACTTAAGTTTTGTGTTCGTGTATTGTAAATTATATTTTTATTAATTATTTGATTATTTATACCAAAATTCTGTTCGTGATGTCCCGTTTTTTAGTTATAAGTAACTAATTAATAATAAAAATTAATATACAATAATAATAAACATTAAAGCTGTAAGTAAAACTTAGTCTATAAATTAAAGCTATGTAATAAACCAATAAATTTTGTCACTAGATTATTTAGAACGAGACCCCTGAAGAAGTTAGAATAAAACTAACGAAACGTTGGGAAAATAAAATAAAAAATAAGAATCGAACAAGTTTTTTATTTACGTTTGGAAACAAACATTTGACCAAATTAGCCTGAAGGAAACTCCTTAACAATTATAATAACTATAAACATTGGTCACAAAAACAAATTAATTAAATAAACAATCGGAAGGCCCGCCGAAAGAAAGAAGAGGAAAACACATCTAGCCAAAAGAAGAAACAACAAGAAAGTATGATCAACTTTTTCCAAAACATCAGAGAAACATACAACAATTACACATGCAGCTTACTGAAACAATATAGCAGAGAAGTGGAGAAGTTAGCAAAATATATGGAAAGAGCTAACTTTCTTCAAAAATGCAGGACTATGAGAATTACACCGACGCACATAAAAAACAGCACGAAAGGACTGAAAATATTGTTCAACAAGGAAAAGTCACAGAACGAGATAACTAAAATTGAGACAAATTTTCACATGAAAGTATTGAACATTGAGATAAAAGAGACACATAGAAATATTTACCACATAAAAAGAACTACAAAAACAATCGAAAAACAATTACATACTACACTGAAGAAAAATGAATGGACGAAATTCAGTAAGGAACAATGGGACAAATTTTATAATATTAGGAATAAAATAGAACGAACACATTTATTAAAGATAAGGAAATTAAAAGAAGAAAAATTTAAGAATTTAAAATTTACTTTCAACGAAGACTGGTTTGTGAATTATACAAACGTGGAATTCGAAACTGAACATAAATGGTTACTCTCACTTGGCCCAAAATTTGCATTACCAGTTGATAAAAAGAATTTGAATCCAGTATCACTAATTGCGGACATGGAACAGTGGGTCCAGAACATACAAGATGACACAGAGAAAGATATAACCAGATCGAAAATTGCAAATAGGATATCAGATTTTAGAAGAAATGTTAGAAGTTCTGAGAAAGACAGGTTTATTAGTACTATTTATAACGAGACCAAAAAATTTTTGAAAAAACACAAAAACGAGATAACAATTACTTCAGCTGACAAAGGCAACAAAACGGTAGTAATGTATAAGAAGGAGTATAGGGAGAAAATGGATTTTCTCTTAAATGACAAGAATACATACCAACTAATATCAGAAGACCCAACAGAAAAACTTCAAAGAAAAAACAATAACATCATCACAAAATTACAAAAGGACAATACGATAACAAAGGTTGAAAAAATTAAGATGATAGCACACGCAGCGGTAGCTCCACAATTATATGGTTTACCAAAGATACACAAGGACAATGTACCACTTAGACCAATATCTGCCTCCATGAAGGTACCTTGCTATGAACTGGCAAAACATATTGGGAAAATTTTAAAGAACATCGTTACTACGACATATAATGTGAACAATGCAATGGAACTAAAACACAGACTAATAGGAGCCAAAATAGATGACAATGAAATCATGGTTTCATTTGACGTGGTATCGTTGTTCACCAACATACCGATCCATCTGGCGATAAGAAACATACTTGACAAATGGCAACACATAAAAGAACACACGAAAATAGAGAAACCGACGTTTTTAAAAATATTAAATTTCTGCTTGACAGAGAATAACTATTTCTCAATAAATAATAAATTCTACCGTCAACTTTATGGAATGCCTATGGGAAATCCATTATCCCCAACGATTGCAAATATTGTCTTAGATACATTATTAGATGACGTTGTAGAAGAATTGGAAACGGAAAATATTAAAATTCGTTTTTTAACAAAATACGTGGATGATTTGTTTGCCATTATAAACAAAAACGACGAACCAACTATTTTAAGAATTTTGAACGCGTACCACAACAAGATTAAATTCACAGTTGAAAAGGAAATAGATGGAAAATTACCTTACCTAGACGTAAACATAATAAGAGAAAATGGGAAAATCGGAACAAATTGGTACGCAAAACCCACATCTTCAGGCAGATTAATTAATTATTATTCGAACCAACCCATGAAAATGAAGACAAACACAGTGACAAACTTAATAAAGAAAGTATTGGATATAAGTGAGGATGAGTACAAACAAACGAATATGAAAAAGATCAGAAATATATTAAAAATAAATGACTATCCAATAGTTATAACAAACAAACTAATAAACTCAGCTCTAAAAACACAAAAAGACAGAAGGGAAAAACAAGACTCCGTATCAGACACAACAAAACATTTTTACAGTGTACCATTCATCCCAAAACTCACAGATACGAAAACATTAAGGAAAATAATAACAGATGACAAGGCAACAATTGCATACAAATCAAACAGCACATTGCGAAAGCTATTTACGAATAACAAACCAAAGATGGACAAATTGAAAACAGACAATGTTGTTTACGAAATAAAATGTGAAGGAAACGAGGGGGAGATGTGCAATTTGGTGTATATTGGTACAACAAAAAGAATGCTGGGTACGAGAATCAACGAACATAAAACAGATATAAGAAATGGAAAAATATCGACGGCACTTTCACAGCACGTAAAAGAGTGTAATCATGTGGCAGATTTTGAAAATGTTAAAATATTAGATATAGAAAGGAAGGAAAACAAAAGGTATACACTGGAGAGTTTACGCATACAACAAAAAATAAGAACAACAATGAATACGAAAGAAGACAAAGACAACACGAAACTTCAATACTCCTCTGCAATTAATAATTAAATCAGTTCTGTGATATTAGCTTTAAGTTAAACTTGACTTAAGTTTTGTGTTCGTGTATTGTAAATTATATTTTTATTAATTATTTGATTATTTATACCAAAATTCTGTTCGTGATGTCCCGTTTTTTAGTTATAAGTAACTAATTAATAATAAAAATTAATATACAATAATAATAAACATTAAAGCTGTAAGTAAAACTTAGTCTATAAATTAAAGCTATGTAATAAACCAATAAATTTTGTCACTAGATTATTTAGAACGAGACCCCTGAAGAAGTTAGAATAAAACTAACGAAACGTTGGGAAAATAAAATAAAAAATAAGAATCGAACAAGTTTTTTATTTACGTTTGGAAACAAACATTTGACCAAATTAGCCTGAAGGAAACTCCTTAACAATTATAATAACTATAAACATTGGTCACAAAAACAAATTAATTAAATAAACCAATTCAAGTTCGTAAAAAATATTTTCTCTCTCTCAAAAAGAGAGACATCAAACTTCAAATAAAAAAAAAAATTGTGCGAACATAATTTTTGTTAAGAACAAATGGGTGAATCCACCTTTATAGACAAAGAAAACCAAACTTATTATTTACCATTGAAAATTTAATAGAATAGCAAAGCAACACAGTAAATACATACATACGAGGGTGGTTCGGAAACTTCTTAAACTCGAACAGAAAGCGTGGTATGAACAGAATAAAAGTTAAGTGTTTTGGAAACTTCCATCTGTGCTATAAACACATGTTAAATTTCTTTTTGATCTGACAACTCCTGCATATCGAAACAGATGTTCAAAAAAGACACATCCGCGATTTGTTTACAATGGAAAAATTAGAAATTCGTGGTGTCATTAAATATTTAAATAAAAACAGTTTATCGGAACAAGCAATTCATAATGTTATGGTGAATGTGTTAGGTGAAAGTGCTCCGTCATATCCAACAGTAAAAAATAGAGTTGCTGAATATCAACGTGGTCGTACAAGCATTGCGGATGAATCACGTAGTAGACGTCCAAAAACCGCAACAACAGCAGAAATTATAGCCAAAGTGCATGATATGGTATTAAATGATCGATGAATAAAAGTGCGTAAAATAGCTAAAGTCATGGCCATACCAAATGACCGAGTCCAATTAATTTTGCATAAAGAACTACAGATGAAAAAGCTTTCTGCAAGATGGGTGTCGCATTTGTTAACAGTCGACCAAAAACGCATAAGAATGAACATTTCTTGGAAAATGAATTTTATGCGTCGCACAGTGGGTTAGAATAGCCTGTTTTCTTGGATTAATTAAAAAAAAATAAATATCGTCAAAATTTTTTGTACCCGCTAAAGTATATAAAACTCTACATCACTTGTCGTTAAAATAAATGTTAAAAGTGCTCTGGTGTTTTTGTAGAAATATTTGTGCAAAAAAGGCTGAAAAAAGTGAAAACTTTCCCGTTGAAAATTGTATTTATTTTAAAAAGTATTGCAAAAGTTAAACATTTTTCAATGGAACCATCAAGTTCAGGTTATTTTGCAAATACTTCATTAACATTTGTGTATCAAATTGTGTGTGGAAGTGTTTTTTAGATTTAGTTATTTATATTGGAAATGCCAAAAAATTAGCACATTCGTGCTCATTCGTGCACATTCGTGTCATAATTTTTAGTTTATATTAAAGAGGACATAAATCTCTATTATATTGCAAAATTTTACGCTGCCTTTTTGTGCCTTTTAGAAGCTATGCATGGTTTAATACAAGTGTTGCAGCATTCAAATTAGCTAAAAATCACATTGATTTCGCGACTCTTGCTATTGTTGTGTCTTGTGTTTTGTTGTTTTTCATGTTACTTTTTTCTATTTATTTGTGTTTTGCTTTTCCGTATATTAATGATGTTTTTTTTTGTTTCTTTTATTAATATTCTTTGTTTCAATAATATTTAGTTTTTGTTTATTTTAATAATATTCTTTGTTTTGACAAATAGTGATCGTGTTGTGCAGTTTCAAGTAATCGGGTAAACGGGATTTTTGAAAGGTTTTGTTTTTGTATTAGCATTATTTTTTTTTTGATATTATGATGAATTCAAGCGCTCAAACAGTGAATGACAATAAAAAAAATTGATGTTTTCTTTTATGAATTTAAAAATAGGTGGACTAGAGCGCATAGAATGGAAATGAGGTTTATTACTCAAAATATATGCACACAATACAGGACGACTTTTTGTTGGTACAATATGCCTCCCACTTTGCACAAATATTTTATTCACCGATCCGAAATTGTGTCAAATGCCATTTTACCTATTGGGCTGTTATCAGAAGAATCGCAAGAAGCTCGAAATAAAGATTTTAAAAAATATAGGGAGTTTGATTCACGAAAAATCAAACCAAGACATTTTTAATATGTTTTTGATAACCTCTGACCCAATTATTTCAAGCATGCGAAAATTACATACAAAGAAGGTTCAAATCTTGCCAGAGGAGGCAATTGATTTAATTGTACCTGCAGCTCCGAACAAGAACTATTTCAGTGATGTTGAAGTTGCTGATGCTGCTGATGATGATTATAATAACGATATTGATGTTGATGATTAACTTTAAGATGTATAAAATGTAATCTTTAAGTTCTCACTGACCTACACTGATATTTGGCATTATTTAATAAAATTATACTCAAATATACTTAGAAAACTTTTTTTTTACTTATTTTAATGGTATTAACTGAAAAATAAAGAAAAATTATCCGAACATAGCTTCCCATATTCTCCTGATTTAGCTGCCAGTGAGTTTTATTTAAAAAAATTCCTAGCTGGCAAGCGTTTTACCTCAAATGAAGATGCAATTACAGTTGTAAACCACTATTGTGAAGGCCTTGAGGAAAACTATTTTCATCAAGGGATATAATTGCTAGATAAGCGTTGGCCCAAGTGTATTGAAGTTTCAGGAGATTATATTGAAAAATAAAAATGTTTTTTAAAAACTAACTATTTTCTTATTGGGCTAGGCTAAGAAGTTTCCGAACCGCACTCGCACATATAATATCAATAGAAAGGGAAGTACAAATTTTGTATGAAATTAATTTTACACGATTGCTATTGACAGACAAGAAACTATGTAAGTACATATACACATATGTACACATATATATGTATAAAGCATAGAACAAAAACAGAAAAAATGACGAAAATATAAAAGAAAGTGAAAGAGAACATATGAATGCTATACATAGATGTATGTTGTAAAACAGTACAGTAATACTACAAAACATCAACACTTGTAAGGTTTTGTTATACCATATGCCGCAACACAAGTTGGCAGGCAGAAGGGCAGACTGGTTGATAATTCTACCCCGAAAAGAGAAATACTACTTTAGATTAATAACAGCACATCACAAACACAAAGAGTTGTTTTCAAACTTATAATAAAAATAGCATTTTAAGCTTGAATGAATGTTTACAAGAATTTCAAGCAACAAAAGAGCTGCTGGAAATAAGAAAAAATATCTTTACAAAAACAGCAATAATTTCTAGCAAATCAATGACGCTGATTACAGAGCATATTTTGTAATCAAACCAACATACACAAAACTGAAATAATACCAACACAAATCAACCAGCCATAATCTAAAACTACTGGTTACATATTAAAGGATATTAAAAACAAAACCGGCACATGATAGTAAAAAAAACACAAAAACTTTTGTTTGCCTTTGCAAGTTATTGGATACATATTTGTTTGAAGACAAACAACAGAGTTTTGCAAAAAGTTGATTTGGAATTTTCCTTGTGCTTTAGCGAAATATTAAGTCATTGTGTTTTATACAGCTGCCAGTGTAGGCATAATAGTCCTGATTTTTAATGACTTTTGTGAGCATTTGTAAGGCAAGTTTTTATTTTCACTTATAAAAAGATTGTGTTGTTTTTTTTTTGTTTTTTGTTACATACACTTTTTGTAAAGACTTTTCTTTTTTGTCATTATGTGGCTGCTGATTTTGGGATTTTATGAATGAGTACAAATAATGTAATAACTCTGTCATAATAAAAGCATGCTACAACTGAACATGATGTTCAGGTTAATAACGTTATTAAGGCTGAAAAAGACAAAAAGGCTGAACAAAAAAACGGCTGTGTTTGTTATTAAAAATAAAAGTAATCACAAGTTTGCAGATTGTGTGTGTGTGTGTTGTGTTTGAAAATAATCAATTTTCAATCAATTTCGGAAACAAAAAAGTTTGCTTTATTAAACAATTTTAACTTGTAACCATAGCTGCCAGATTTGACGATTTATCGTCATTTTGACGATTTTTGCTTTCAAAAATAGCAAAATGACGATTTGACGATTTTTTTATTGAAAGTGACGATTTTCTGAATTATTAAAAATTTCTATCATTTGTTAGTTTTATTAATGTTTTTGTTACCAAATTCTCTCTTTTTTTGAGACAACAACTATTGTTCTCATTTAATCTCATAAACATTAAGACGAACATGACATATTTCAAAAACAAAACTAACCCCCTGTTTCACGATGTCGAAAGATAACGTTCGCTTAGATAAGACTTAAGACACAAACTTGATTGTGGAATAAACAAACTTGATTGAGTAAAAAATAGATACGATAAAAAGTTTGTGTCTTAAGTCTTATCTAAGCGAACGTTATCTTTCGACATCGTGAAATAGGCCATAAGTGATAGTAGTGTTTTCTTAATTATTGTTGTTAAGTTCAAGTAAAATAATTCCAAATAATATTGAGACAGGATAGTCGAAATTACTTATTTATCTGTAAACATAAAAATCAATTTTAAATACTGAATTCCACGAACTAATATTTTAAGAGGAAACAATTTCTGAATTTCCACGAGGAAATTCTTCTACAAAAACTTCTCCTATTTTAACAAAACGTCGAAAGCATATTCAGCCAAATAAATTTAAATAACAAAAATACAGAATTCTTTGCAAATAAGTACCTGTTCTCGTATATGATGGATGAATTGAATTCTATACGCAAAATTATATTTAAAACTTAATAAAATAAATTGTCCTGACATACGTTAAATCAATTTTCGTACTTTTGTATGTAAATCAACATGCATGAAAAAAAACAAAAGGAAATAAGAAAATTGACAGTACCGTCAACTTTGTACCCCTTTTGTTCTTATTTCCCTTCTCATCCAAAAATACTTGCCTTGACGAGTCAGAAGTGAAAACGGACTAAGATATTATAAAAATATTACACAAGTTGTGTTTAACATTATATGTTTTGTGATTTGTTATGTAAAAAGTTAAAATTTATGTATTTTGATATGCATTGTACAAGAGACTATATAAAATTGAATTTTTATGTTTTCGTTTAAATACAAATTTCAAAATACTATTAGAAATAGTGACTTTTTATTTTTCCGATTTTTTTTTTTGACGATTTTTAAAATTCGAAATGACGATTTTTTTCTTTTTTATCGGGATTTTGACGATTTTTTCTGAAATTCATCTGGCAGCCCTGCTTGTAACTTTATTTAGAAGTTCACAATCATAAACCAGCATTTATTACTTTCTCTGTTTGTTTAAATTTCAAATAAACATTTATTTAAAAGCTGTTTTTATTTTTGCAAAAATTTTAATAAAATGTTGTAATAAGCCACGGTTATGAACTTATTTTCACAAAAAGAAAAAAAAAACAAATTTCCAATAAATACTACTTAAAACAACAGGCCTGTGGAATAAATTTTTACAAAAGTTCGCCAAAAAAAAAAAATTACACACTTTTGTACTTAAGAGTAAAATGTATTTCAATTTATTTTTTCTTTTCTCTACTTTTCTACAATGAAAAGAAAAGCATGGTAAAGTGTTGTCGCCAAAAAAAAAAAAAACCAGCAGGTGTTGGGTTTTGTTAAAATAAATACAACTGCTGTTGTGGCTGGGTATTGTTGTAAAATGAAAGAAAAACTTCAACAAAAAGGGGAGAAAAAACACCACAAAAGTTGTGTTAATCTTTAAGCATTAAACAATTGTTAAGATCTGCAAAAATTATTTGCATACTTATACAGGGCAGTTGCAAAAGTAGAGCTATATGAAATAGGTATTCAGCTACTATTGCTTTTATTTTTTGTTTTCATTTAATTTTTCAGTTTGTAAAATAATGAAATTGAAGTTGAAATGAAATAATGCAATGGCATTTAATGCCATACCACCCAGCAAGCCATATGAGTCCGAAAAGAGTCTTTTCTGACACCTTCTGGATCGTTCAGGCGCTTTATGAGCCCAAAAAACAATCATAATTGCTGCGAAAACCTTCAGAAAAGAGGGTTATTACATGCGAAAATGGTCCGTCAGAAAGAGCTCTTAGATAATGTCAGAAAAAGAGTCTTTTATGAGGTTTTTCTTGGGCTCTGTGTAATCTTGTTTTTATCATTCTTGTGTGGTACAGCTATGTTTTTTTTTTTGTTCAAAGCACAAAGAACAAGACAACAACGCTTTGGTACACACATAATTAAGTGGAATTTCTGAGTCATACTGCGTGCCGACTCAGGACAGTAACAAACAAATTTTTCTTTCGCTCCGAAAATGCTCTTTTGTTGGACTCTTTTCTGACACCTTTTTCGGAGCCCTCTTAGAATGGTATGCTGGGCAGCCACAACTGCTATATACACACTATACAGCAAATAACGAAAAGTGAAAACTAATAAAAAGTAGCTGGAGAAAGTATCATTATTATAATCAACAGCACTACTTGCCACCAACTTCCACAACTGCTTAATAGTAACGCGTTAAAAATGTGTTGATAACTGTAGAGCTGTTTATGGTTTTAAGTGGATTCTTTTTTCCCATTTATATATATATTTTCCTTGCAGTTGCATATAATAAAAATACAAACTTTATTTAATACTTTATAATACTTTTTGTTTAAACATATTCAACGCATTTGATCTGTTTTATTGTAATTTGTTGGTTGCAAGAAAATTCTTTTTTTTTTTAATATTTATTTCGTTTATTCATTTATTGTTTGTTTTATTTCTGTCAACTAGAGTTAATATTTATTTTAAGCATAACTCTCAGAACGGATTATTAAAATGAGTGTTTTTTTTATAAGTAGTCTACTTAGTGAAATGATAAACTAAATAGTATACAGTATTGAAAAGAATATGGCATTCAAAATATATTTTTCTAATTAATTATGCATGTGGTATTATAAATGAAATAAAGGCATCTTATACTAGCTAGGAAATGGGTTGTGATAAAAATAATGTTTTTTTAAAGTTATAAATATACTAAGCAAACTAACAGCCTGTTTATAGAACGCGACTCTCTGACAAAAATCGCTGAAATGTTAGCGTTTTTATTTTGGGTCATAGACAAGTTTGTTAAAAAACGTAACTGCTGTCAATTTATTTGGCATATACAAGACGGTTAGAGTCGCCGAAGTGTCAAAATTGGACGTATATACAATTGTGTTCGCAAGTAAAATTTAATTACAAATTTATTTAAAAAAAAAAGTTAAGTACACATTGATATCATAAATGTTTTTGTAAAATTTACAAAATTTAAAAATTTTCAATCGAAGTTCACTTCATTTTTAAATTTTGTAAATTTTACAATTTATACTCGCAAGAGGAATAATTCTCATTTAATTAATAAATGTTTTTGTTAATTTATTTCGATTTCTTAAATTTTCAGCATTAAAATAACTACAGCAATGCAGTTTAGGCAATTGGTAGATTACATGGAGGAGTTTCCACACATTTTAAAATACTTTTTTTTTTATCAAAAAATTTAAAAATTCTTTAAATTTTGTTTTACTTTTTTGTTTGTTTATGTTTATTTGATATTTTTGATAATAGTTGGGTTACCATCTTGTAAGGTTTAATATTAAATTTTGTATGAAGAAATATAAACAAAAAATATTTTATAACACGTTGTCAATAGTAGAGTTTCAAACAATTTTGACATATGCGCGAGTAAACGTAAGTGGCACGACAAAATCGACTCGCGTTCTATAAACGCTTTTTATTTCTCACTCGTCCACCGGTCGTCGAGTCGCGAGTTGGGCGAGTCGCGTTCTATAAACAAACATTTTAATCAAAAATTTTGGAAATTTTTTCATAAATACTATGTATGTATGTGGCATCAACGTGACGTATGTCTATTAACGTGTTAATGAAACATATTTCTTAATTAGAAATATATTGCCACCACATACCTTTCTATAAACATGTTGCTATAAGATATTTGTCTGTCAACATGTAGCTGCAGCATGTTGCTATAACATATTTGTCTGTAAACATGTTGCTGCAAAATATTTGTCTAGAAAAATATAACTAAAACATAACTTTTTATAACATATTTGTCTGTAAACATGTTGCTGCAACATATTTCTTTGAAAAAAATATCGCTGTAATATATTTCTTGCATTATTTATTGATTCAACTTATTTGTCTAGACAAATATAGCTAAACCTTTTTTTTTATTACATATTTGTCTGTAAACATGTTGCTGCAACATATTTATTTAGACAACTTGCTGTTCCAACATATTTCTTTAAAAAACATGTTGCTGCAACATATTTGTCTAGAAAAATATAGCTAAAACATTATTTTTATAACATATTTGTCTGTAAACATGTTGCTGCAACATATTTCTTCAGAAAACATGCTTCTGCAACATATTTCTTTAAAAAACATGTTGCTGCAACATATTTGTCTAAAAAATATAGCTAAACATAATTTTTTATAATATATTTGTCTGTAAACATGTTGCTGCAACACATTTATTTAGCAAACATGCTGTTGCAACATATTTCTTTAAAAAAACATGCGCAGACAGACATAGCTCTATAAACTAAGATCGAGGGAATGACAAATATATATATGGCCTCATACACTACACTTTTTGGTGTTGAAAGGTATAATTTGCAACACAGTTAACTAAATTGCAGTAGTTAAGAGATGATAGTGAAATATTAATCTTAAATAATAATATTAAAAATGCAATTTTTTTTTATTTAAACACAATGATTTTTAGCCAATTACATGTTAAATTTAAAGTAGAACAGGATGGATTTAAAATTGTTTTATATTTCCTTTAAATAATACGACTTTACTTGTGTTCATCAAGGTCAAATGAAATGGTCTATCGATATTAAAAATTTCGGGTGATAGGGGCGTCGAGTGGAATTGAATAAACATGCCTGTTAAAAGATTAAATAATAGAAATGAGTAAAAGCAACATAATGAAAAAATTGACAAATACGAGTATTTAGCACATAATTGCAGCCAGAATGTAAATCTGCTATTTTATGATTTTATTTTAAGAGTTTCTTCTTTAAAAACATGTCGCTGTAACATATTTCTTTAAAAAACATGTTGCTGCAACATATTTGTCTATAAACATGTTGCTGCAAACATATTTGTAATAACAAGCTCATATGCTGTATCTTACACCGTTGCATTTGAACTTTATGTGGTAAATTAAAAGTATGTTAGCTCATAACTTCTCAACGGAAGAACATGCTAGGGCCATACACATTCTAAAAGATTTGATACTCATTCCAGTATGCCTTCTTTTAGAAGGTATTCCAGAAGGAGTTTCATACATATTCAAAATTGCATTTCAAAAGAAAAACATACTTTTCTATAACATATTTGTATGTTGATGCAACATATTGCTTTAAAAAACATGTTGCTCTTAAAAAAAACATGCTGCTGCAACATATTTGTAATTTAAATATCAAATATGATGGTTTTGTAGCTGTTCCCTAAATATCGTCAGTACAACCGCAATTTGATGTTGCTCACTTTGTTATACGAGTAATGAAAATCTTTATTAATTTTCAAAACTTCTAAAAATTAGTCTTTTATGAAAGTTTTGTATATTAAGTATTACGCTTAAAGTAGTACTTTTTATACAAAAAAATATGTTATTAATTTGAAAGTCTTATGCTGAATTCGTAAAGAATATTTTCCTGAATTAAATTATTAATTTAGCAGACCTTTAATTAAATATTCGATAAGACATTGCCCTCCTTACATGCCTTGTAATCGCCCTTCTCAAGTATGCCTTCTATCCGACATCTAAGCAGTAGCAAGTAGGCCATGTCTTGACTAAGACTATGCTGTGTAATATTGAAACTAAGATGCTTGCAAAATAATGCCTTTTGGAAGTCATTTTTACAGAATCGTTTTCACTCTGGTTTGGTAGTGTTGATGTTGTAACTTTTATAATTTTGGTGTTTCGCATCGATATCCAGGACAAGGAATTTTGTTACTTCTCCTTGGCCAGTGCATAAATTCATTTCAGTGTGACGAAGTAAAGTATGGCGGATGACAATGTGTGGAATATACCATAATATTATACCACTACACCGTTTTTGGAAATTTATTTGCAGTTAATAATCAAAAGTGTGTTTTTAATTTAAAATTTTGATTTTTTTTTTACTGAAAATTACTTGAAAACAAAAATCCGGAAACCTAAGTTTAGTTGTCGGTTTTTGCTTTTAAATGCAAAACAAATTCTTGAAAAATTTATTGTTCTTTTTCGTTGATATTTATTTGGTAAATTAAGTTTGTTTAAAGCATCATTTACTTGTCATACTTTGAAATTAGTAAGTGTATTTAAATAACTAATATATTATTTATAACAATATTTTTTGAAAACATATTGTGGGATGAGTTCTTCTTATACTTGTTTCTTTGCATAATGATATTTGAAATGTTAAGCTTTCCATTTTACACAATATTATTGTTGTTTTTTGCTGTTAAAATAACAAAAAAGAAGCGAATGCCAGAGATGATAAAAATGGCATGTTAAAATAATCCTTTTCTTGGTAGAATGCAACACAAGAACCGCATACACAAGCAAGCAGCAAAATATTGTATGTATGTGTAGAAAACTGAATTCGAAGTGTTCTTAAAGGAGAACATGGTTTTTCCAAATAAATTTAAACAAAGAATTTTTATGAAAATTCTTAAATGGTTGAAAGAAAAGTTCTTTTCTTTACAAGTTAAGTTTGGAAACAATAAATGAATGATGATAAATGATGTTGATTGTTTTTAGCAAAATTAAAAATCACATTTTGGTAAAATCGTACTGTGTGCTGTTCAATCTTGAACAACCAATTTTTATGTTGTTTTTTATTTATATTTAAAAACTATGGGCCATAACCATAGTCACAAAAAAAGTGTACTTTAATAGTTAAAAAGTTGACTTTTGTTAAAAGTTCACTTTACTTTAACTATAGACACGTAAAAGTATACTTTAACCGCTAAAACATACTTTTAATTTAAAACCAGCTGAAATTGCTTTTAAATAATTTAACATCACTTCAAAATCAACCAGCTGTTTATGCAAAGAACAAAAACTGGATGTATACAAAAATATAAAAAAAAGTAAATAAAATCTCTTTCTGCAGTAGCGCAATTCACCTCTCTTTCTCGCCTAATAATGATATTAATCTTACCAAGTTAAAGTCGGTTTAACTTAAAACGACCTTAAATTTTGACTATAGTTACAAAATAATTAAAAGTAGGTTTTAAGTTTAAAGTTGTTTTTAAAAAGAACCGACTTTAGTATTTGTCTCTGGTTATGGCCCTATGTATTATACCGTATTTGCTTTATTTTTACTTAACGATGAACTTGAGTATTTGATCGTGATATGCACATAAACTTCATGTGCTGCGTGCACATAAATGAAACCTCTGCATGCATGTATTTCTTGTTAAGAAGTACACATGAACTTGCGACATATGTGCACTTACTCGAAATATATTTAAAAATAATGTTCTTATTTACAACAAAAATACCGAATATGTATATGCTGTTAAGGTGGCTATACACTACGTGTATTTGCTTATGTATTTTTAAGTTTACAACCCACATGTTTTTCTTTATGTCTGTCAAAATTGGTTATTTTACATAAGGGTTTTAATTTTTGGTCACCAACTTGTATGTACAATTACACGTGACATCGCCATGATTATTTACACATAAATTTCCATGTCGTTTCTTTGAAAAATACGTTAAAGCCGCTGCAAAAAATTTTTGGTGGCGTCACTAAAATGCCGGTGTCAAAAATATTGATTTAAGGTTTTTCGTCTTTTAATATACAATATGTGGAGCTTGTATCAAACATTTTTAAATAATTTATATCATTGTTATTAAATTAACAAAATGAGATAAAAAAAAATATTTAATTTATCACATGCAAATTCTTCATACGGCCGGCTAATGATAGCGCAGATATTTAACCGTCGACAAATCTTTTCGCATGGCATATACATTTGAAAACATGTGTTTGAACATAAGAAAATAGAGCGTGTTCTAATCGAAAAAATTACATATGTATTTCCACATGTATTTTACACAAGCAAAGTTTATGAGGTCACCAACTATATGTTTTTATTCCATATGTAAAATTTGACATATACAATGTAAAAAACACGTAGTGTATAGTCCCCTTTACTTGGCTTTATGGTTACGAGTTAAGTACAGGTTTATTTTACGCTCGCACTCTCACCATACATGAAGCGAACATATCGAGTATCAAGCGACAAATAAAATATAAATTTAATATTTTGTTAAAGTGTTCACGTTCTCTTCATAAGAAATGGAAGTAAATGAGATAAGTTTAAAATATATTTTGTTATTTCTTAAATTATTAAACACTATTTTTAAATCTTTATTATTTTTTATTTGCCACCATGAAGAGAACATGATTTTTAAGGTTCTTCTTTTTTATTGTTCATATTGTATAAGTTCTTTTTTTTTTGGTACTCTATTAACTTCGGCTACTTACTTATTCGTATTTAATAAGCAAACATACTCTTCACTTCCCTACTTGTTCTCTGAGTAAGAGTACAAATATATACTACATTCGATAGCGAGTTTCACACATGAAGAAAAAACTTACTCGTTGCAGCTGTCTAACATAAATGAACATCAATAGTTCATCCCACAAAAACCAGCAAGAGATCAGTAGTTTTAAGTGTATACGCTACACATGCATACCAAATGGTTGCAGGTAACAATAATTTAGTTCTAAGATATTTTAATTAATTTAAACAAATTAAATAAAGATAATACAAGGTGGCGCAAAAGTAAACTTCCGATGTTTTTTGGCTGTCACCGACCGGTTATTGGTCAAATAAATAGTTAGCAATATTCCATGTTCTGGAGCAGTATAGCGTAACATTGTTTAATAACGTGTATTTCGCATGTGTTTACGACACAAATGTCAAAACAGAACTGACATTAGGGCCCAATCGCAAAATTTATAGCATTTTCTGATAGGAGGATTACTTTTGCGCCACCTTGTAAAATTCAGTTGCTGTCGAAACTACAAAAGAACAAGTAGTGAATAAACTTGAGAGATATAATGGTGTTTAAAGGGTAAGAATAAAGAGTGACTGGGGGTTACCTGCCTTTACTAGTAATCAGTAGAATAATTTGAGAGAGATTAGAGCTGATAGATTATATATTAAGGGAATAAATGGGAAATAAATCAAGTAACTAGGGATTACCTACTTTTAAATAAAGTGGTATTAATAAAAGAGTAACTGGAATTTAGCTGCTTTTATTGTTCTTTAATAGGTATAGTTGGAGAAATAACTAATCTATTGGAACATTAATAAATTGGGAAGAATAAAAGGTAACTGAAAGTTCGCTGCTTTTATTCTCATTCAAATAGAATTATTATGGCAACTAGCTAATTCTATTGTACTTTATTTGGAGGAATTAAATTACCAACGAGATGAACGGATTGTGTGAGGTACATAATAGTTTTAAGGTTTTATAACCGGGATGATTATATGGGAAGATTGTGTGAAAATCTTCTGGTCTTATAAGGGGATCTTATAATAATAATTGAAGGAGTTTCTTCATGGTGTAACTAAACAAGGTGAATGCATTAGCCCAGCTGACTGGCTTTGTTTACAATTTACTTATGTCAAAAGTAATACATTTCAAGTGTTTTTGACAGTAGTACATTATTTGACACAAACAAAATGCCTGTTGTTTCTGTATTGTGTTGTATTTGTTGCCGATGTGCACCCACCTTGTATAATTACACCATGAGTTTCTTTTATATAAATTTACATAAATTTATGTGACTTACTTTTATTTAAAATATACTTAGGTATATGTGATGGGATGTGAGCAGTTGAGGTACGGCCTGGTGATTTGCTGGTCACTAACGAACTGAACGTTTTATGGTGTTTAAAATCGCAGGAGACCTCAGAGACTCGTTATGCAAAGCTACAAATATGCATTAATCTACAATTTAAATTTGTGGATTATTAATTCATTCACAATAATATGGACAGCTTAAATTCAATTACAATAGTATAAACAGTTGGGAAGTTCAATTGAAATGACTAAAAAAGTTATAATTTAAGCAAGTAGTTTATGTTTACTCGCCTTTCTACGAGTCCGTTTTTAAACTATAAAAATTCGTTTGGTTCTTTATGGACTTGCAGTTTTATGCAAAAAAATCTGACTGCAAGATTGAAGTTCATCTTAGTCCCACAAAAAACAATTTAGTGTATTTCAGGGCTGCCAAATAACAGCTACAGCTGTTACTTTGTACTTTGTAAAATAAAGTTCTTGCTGAAATATCCTTTATAACATGTATGTTCCTATTTATAAATATATGAACGAAATATTCATTATTTGTGGCCTTTCATTTTTCTTTGCTCTTCTTATTTGCATTTTTTAAAGAGTTTTTCTTTGGTTTCTTTGCTATAATGCTGACATTGGTCTTTTATTATTTTTAGTTTTCTTTTTAAGTACATTTTTTTTTTCGTTTGGTTTTTGAATAACGAACACAGAACAAAACTGTTGTTTTTTGTTCAGTATAATGCTTGTGTTACCTTCCTTTTTCCTTATGGCCAAAAGGATGGTGTTCTTTCTTTTTGAGTTACTTGTATTTTAGCAACTCTTAACCATTATGTTCATAGTCAATTTCTTCTGTACTAAGCTTTCTTTTTTGCTCCCTTCCTGGCTGTTTTTCTATACTTTTAGCTGCGTTCATGTGCTTGTTATTAAAGCTGTTGCTTTTGCCATTTATTTCTGTCTGTTTTTCTTGTATGTGTTGCTAGATATATTGTTATGTTTTTTTTCAGTTGTTAGGTTTTTTGCATTTTTCCACTTTTGTGTTATAAAACGGAAACGGAAGCAAAACTGCTTACAGCGCGAAAAGCTACACAGCTTTTGCAATATTTGTTCACAACAGAACACAGACAAAAATACTGAAATACCCATAGACCAACACATTTATACACTCTATCTAAACACACAATATTATTTTTTTTTTTGTTTATTTCAGAAAAATTGAAAGAATTTCCTTGGTTTCCATTGATGAAGGTAAACATAAGTTTAAAATGCATATCTGAGTTTATATTGTACGTACGTCTGTTCAAAAACAGTAAAAAGTGTTTAAATCAAACATGACCATCTTAAAAACAAAAAAAAAAAACTATCTTAAATATGCCCTTGTGCAGGTCGTTTTATTTCCTTTTTCAGATATTCTCTATTGTGTTACAACATCTCTTGGCCCAACACATTCATTCATTTTCTGCTTGCTACAAAAAAATTCTTACATTTTCTAACGTCAAGATAAAATTCCATAAATATGAAGCAAATTTTAAAGTGCGGCAATATTATTCAAGTATGCTGTGTGTGTCGCTGCATAAAGTTAAGAATTTTCTTTTTATTTAATAGCTTCTTTAAAACGTTGCTTATTGACTGCGAAATGTTATAACAAATAGTTAAATATGGCTTTAATGCTAATATTTAATCCAATAAGGCTGTATGTAGCCTTATGTTTTCCCACTTAGTAGACTTAAGATTAAAGGTCAATTTTTTTTTTCAATCAGCAAATATTTACAAAAGCCTTAAATACAGATTTCAGAGAATATTTTAATAAATTATATATATGGTGCATTCCACGTCAAGTTACCCAATTTTAAAAATCGATGTCTTCCGATTTGGATAAAATTTGCACCAAGGTTAGTGCTATTGGATAGTAGGCCAGAGACAAATTTTCAGCTTTACCAGTCCAGAAGTGCCGGAGTTAGAGTGGGTCAAAGTTGGACATTTTGGTAAATTTTGGTCAAACAGGTTTTTTTTTTTTTTAAATTAGTGTAACTTTTTACTTATTGGTCCTAGCAAAAATTGTCCAAAGGACTGTAGATAGCTATTTCTTCAATCATTTTAAAAATATATTTTTTTTTAATTTTTAAAAAACATTTTTTTTAATTTTTTTTTTTAATATTTTTTTTTAATTTTTTTTCAATTTGGGCCCAAAAAAAGAGCTGAAAGTTTGTGTCTGGCCTACTATCTAATAATACTAACCTTGGTGCAAATTTCATCCAAATCGGAAAACATCGATTTTTAAAATTGGGTCATTTGACGTGAAATTCACCATATATTAATGAATTTTACTACATACAACCAATGAAAAAATATTGCTATACATGTTTCATTGATTTCAACATTTTTACATGTTTTGTAACAATATTATGGTCACTGTGTTTATTTATATTATTGCACAAGCATAATATTATGGCAAACCTTTACAACTACATACATATTTTCTGTGCTTGATATTTTGCTTTTAATTATATTAAACTAGCGGACCCGGCGAACTTTGCCTCGCCCCAATTATCAGCCTTTAGACAAACTTTAGAGTAATAATATAATACAACAGGAATAATTTCACACAAAATTTCGTACAAATAAATCATTTTTCCGACTTTTGCGGAGAGATTTTCCAATTTTCCGCATTTCGCATTTTCCGCAATTTCCCATGATTTACACCAAGAACTTTTTATTTTTTGATTTGGAAAGCAATTCGAGATTTCCCATTTTCCGACTTTTCCGGAGGGATTTTCCAATTTTCCGCGTTTCGCATTTTTCATGATTTACACTAAGAAATTTCTATTTTTTTTGACTTGGAAATAATTTCATACAAAAACTCGATTTTCAATTTTTCCAATTTTCGGAATTTTCCGGAGAGATTTTCCAAAATGTTCTCCGTTAAAACCTTCTCCTGGAAAATACGAACAACTGACAAAAATTATTACATTTTCTCATTTTATGATTTACTATACATTTTTTACACCATTTTTATATATATAGATATTATTTAAATATAAATTTAATAACTTTAATTTCACTTATTATAATTTTATATCATATAAATTTTTTGTTTACCTATTTTGTTCATTTAAAGCACCATTTAGAACTTATTTATAATTCAACAATTTATATTATATTTAATGAGTTTATTGTGTTTAATTATTATGCCATTTATGGCTAGTTAATATTCATAACAAAAAACAATTTAAAAGTTAAGCTAGAATTTATATAAATAACATTTAATTAAACTTACCGCCTTCATCTGTCATTACCAAAATGGTAGTTTCAGGTCCCAATCCTTCGGGATTGAAAACCTGTACGGTAACCTTGTACTGGGTATAAGGTTCCAAATTGAGAATTTCATGGCTCTGCAAAGAGATTGAATTAAAATGGGATTGATTATAGAATAAACGTAAAATTGTATAGTCATTAAAATATATTTTTTTTGCTAAACTTTTTTAATCACCCCTATCGTGAATAAAAATTCCACATGAAATTTGTTCCCTTTTATTTTTTTAACATTGAATTTTAATAGGAAAAGTGTGACAAGGGAACAAATTTCATGTGTAATTTTTATTCACGATAGGGGTGAATGTAAAGAATGGTTCTTAATTTATGCAAGATGAAATTTGTTTGGCGGCCACAATTTCAATCACCTTTATTACACAGTACAACAAACACAATAGGAATGGTATGAGACCAATTGCAAATAAAAGTTGATATTATCCCTAACAAAACCTTCAAGGGGTTTTTTTTTGGATATATTTCCATTTTACTAATTCAGCTTGAGGTCTGTTTTATTAACAAATTTATAAAAACTTGTGCATGTTTTTTAATTTTAATTAATTAATTTTAATTTTTAATTAATGTTTCCAATATTTCAGTGAACTTTCTTGGTCATCTTCAGAGAAAAAAATAATTTTTATAATTTTTATTTTATGTCTATATATATATGTATGTATGTGAGTGCAATTATCCGTGTCTGCTTTGTAGTTAATTATTTTCTCTATTGTAGTATTAATTATAAGTAAGATCTCTTGCATATATCGTTTTGTATTATCATTTCCTTCCACAAGAACTTCTACATTATCAAAATTTGTTCGATGTCCAGTTATTGCACAGTGGGCAGCAAGTGCGGTTTTGTGTGTGATTAAAATTTGGTTTTTTATTTTGTTCCCGTTGTACATACGCACATATCGTCCCCTTAATAAAACTATACTGTATAATTTTTTTCCATATCGAGATAATCGAGTCTAAAATTTTTGTTTTATTAGTCAAGACAATAATATTTTAGTAAATATTTGATGTTTTTAAGTTGTGCTGATTTAAATATTTGGTGGAGCAGATCATATTTCATTATTTTCCAAGTACTTTAATTGCATATAAATGGGACCCAAAGTACCACGATGTCACTTATGCTTGGTTTTCACTATGTCAGTTTTGTTGGCAAATTGTTATGAAATTACCAACAATTTGGACAATTTGACAATAAAACTGACATAGTGAAAACCAAGCATTAGGCTATTTTATTTGTTTTTGTATATGTACGAAAATCATTATACACTATTTTATTTGAATCTTTTTGTCGGACTAATGTTGTGTATATAAATGTACGTCATTTTTCGATTTTATTTTGTTATAAAATAATAAAATTAGTGTATGCTTTTTATACACTACTTTTCTTTAAAATTATAAAATTATATTCAGAGAACAACTAACTAAAACACCGTAAACTTCAATTACAATTTAAAACACAAAATTATAATATTAGTATTTCAATTGATCTTTTGAACCACTTTGTGGAAGTAAAATTTCACCAAATTTTGACCACATATAGAATTAGTTATGTATATTCTTATTATGCAATAAAAAAATAATGGTGTACGACTACATGTGTATACACTATTGTTTTATTGAGGGGACGATATATTTTCTGACATACATATGTCCGTATCGTCGCCGTTATCTTTAATTTGGTATACTAGATTTGATTTCTCTAGTTCAGATTTCATGTTGTTAAACAATTTGTTCGCCGTATTGCCCGTTTGCATTGCCAACATGTACTTTTCGTATATATCAGAATACTTTATTATTTTTGATAGTCCAGGTATATACTCTATAGATCTGTAAAATTTTGGAGGTTCTGTTTTCATATCTTGTTCTATGTTCTCATATATTTCATCAAGTTGTCTGTCGTTGTGTATGGAAAATAATTTTTGTGTAAAATGTGCTGTTTTTTTTTAGTTCAGTGACAGATTTTTTTACACGCATTTAAGGTTTTTGATTTTGGAACGCTGCCTAACAAAAAATGATCATTGACAATTTGATAAAATAATGCTTATTTATTTTTACACCCTACACCACCATAGTGAGAGGGTATATTGGATTTGTGTTGATGTTTGTAACGCCCAGAAATATTGGTCTAACACCCACCTTAACATATACCAATGGACAGAGAATGAGGCGATTTAACGATGCCCGTCCGTCCGTCCGTCTGGCTGGTTGGCTGTCCATGTAAAGCTTGTGCACAGAGTACAGATCGCAATTTTTTAAATATTTCCATAAAATTAGGTACATGATATTTTGTCGGTCCAAGGATGGATGGAATTGAAACTGGTGGAAATCGATCCCATATTTCACTTCGCCCCCATACAAATGTCCTCCCGAAATTGGGGTTTACTGATCATAAATGTTTGAATTATGCAAGGAACCAGCAAATTTCATCACAAATGAGTAATAAATGAAGCTAAATCACATTTAGAAATTTCGTGAAGATCGGCCTATAATTAGTCGTAGATCCCATATAAGGCCCACTTCTGAAAACTACTTAAAAGAGCATAACTCTTTTAAAAATGTTGGTTTCCAAATATAATGGTCGGTCCATAATTAGTCGAAACTCCCATATAAGACCCTCTCCGTAATTCAATTTAAGCTCCATAAATCTTTTAAAAGTATTTATATCGAGATAAAGTTTAACATACTTAATATTTATATTTACAGACATCATGACACTAAATTTTTGGATGATCGGTCCACAATAGGTTATAACGCCCATTTCTGGAAAACTGTTTTATACATATACTGTGTGTAGGGTATTATATGGTCGAGCGTGACCGACTATACTTTCTTACTTATCCTGAAAAGGTGTGGCATTTTACTGGTTTTTTTTTATTATTCATTTGAAATTTGAAATGTTATTGTTATGTTTGTGAAAAATGTAATAGACAAAAATAATTGTGTATCAAAATATGAGAGTTTGGAACAATTGCATTTACCGTATTTTGGAGCAGATGTTATTGAGAATGTTGATTGGGAACAGGAAAAAGTTTGTTTGAAGTGTTTGCAAAAGAAAAGCAAATTGATACAGTTTGGTATTTCAATGTTATGCTACTTTTTCAGGTACTTTTTTATATCATATTATGTATATTAATTTATTGCTACTACAATGTGATCGATCCTAAGTTTTGTCTGCTACAGGTTAATTAAATATGATTAACCCATTTGATTACTTGGCATAAGTAAACTATTACAAATTTAGTTCAAAGTCAATTCTAACGAAATGTAAGTGCCAATTTACACGAAGCAATTCTTAAAGCTAAGCTGATTACCTTTTAGACATCGGGGTGAGGGGAAGATAAGACGAGTATACACTTGATTGTACTAGAAATTTGTGTTAGTCTCTTATTCACTAAATTGACTTGGATATATAATAGTAGAAGCAATTAAGGCTGCTTTGTCTAACAAGCGGCAGTACGAAATTGTATACATATTTTGTAGGTACTAAAATGTTTAATGTAAAATTAAAAATTGTACTAGACTATAATTCAAATTACAATAAACCTGTGTGTTTATTTCCTCCACAATAAATTATTTCTGGTGGGTAAAATAATTACTTTGTGAAGTGTACAGGAATATAAAATTCAATAAAATTAATTGGCTACACCCTACATTAAGTAGCAACTATAAAAGAACAATTGACTTTACGCTAGATTACCTGGGATGTATAAAGTAACCAATTGCATTGACTATTTACATTTAAGAAGTCATCGGTTTAAATAACTATGTAAAAACCGACATTAAATATTAGAGTGCCCCGATAGACAAGGCGATAGAGTGCCGGACTATCAGTCAAAGGGTTGCGGGTTCAATTCCCGCCAAAGACTCTGGGTGTTTTCTGCAGATAAGCCAAAAGCTTCACAGTTTTTGTTTGTTTGTGTTTGTTTAGTGTGTAAAAATTTTAACTTTCTTTCACATACAAATATATTTTAATATTAGATAACTGGTTACCGGTATACAGTCAAGTGTATTAAAATTTAGCTGTAGTTATTGCACATTTTTAATTACACTCGCACAGTATCAACTTTGTTAGGGATTTTTCTGCCTAGACTTATATACACCTATTTACTTATTTCACAACATTTTTAACCAATACCGAATTTTGTTTTTTGTCAGCAAAACATTTGCAAATTTATGCTCGAAATTAATGTTTCTTTAAATACAGAATGTATAAAACAAAAAAAAAAAAAAAAACAAAAAGTTAAGGAAAGCCTCAAAAAGAAAACGGAAATTGCGCGCAAAAAAGAATGTCTTTATCTGTTTTACACAAAACATATAATCGATTTGATTTTCTTTTACGTCGAAAACTTTTTGCACATACAGTTTCGTTGGTTCGTTGGCTGAATGCAACATCTCTTGCAGTTGCCATCCTTTAGCATTTAGTTTCTTACTTCGTTTTAGCTGGTTCTCTTTGCTTATTTGCTCAAGTTTAATATGACAAAAACGTTAATCGGAAATTGAGTTTAGTCTAGATTTTGTTGTTTCATTTTCATTTCCATTTTCTTTTGCTATTTGTTTGCTGTTGAAGCATTTGAGAATTTAGTTTTTAATATCATACATAGAGACATAGAGTTTTTTCTTTTGCCATTATTGATGCTGCTGTTGTAGTGTGTTTTAACCAGACAGATAGTGAGAATTAGTGATATTACAAGGATAAACAAGGATGCAACATGAAATTGAAATGTTCTGGTTTTGTTTGTACAAGGTGGCGCAAAAGTAATCCTCCTATCAGAAAATGCTATAAATTTTGCGATTTTCACCTAATGTCAGTTCTGTTTTGACATTTGTGTAGTAAACACATGCGAAATACACGTTATTAAACAATGTTACGCTACACTGCTCCAGAACACGGAATATTGCTAACTATTTATTTGACCAATAATCGGTCGGTGACAGCCAAAATACTTCGGAAGTTTACTTTTGCGCCACCTTGTAATTTTTATATTTTTTTTTGCATTTCGGCCCTCACCACAACTTCCACAAGGGTATACAGAAGTTTGTTATTTCATTTGCAACTAATTTGAGGCCGCTCAAAGACACTAATTTGTATCCATCCTCGATTTAGAGATTTTGATTTAGCAGAAGACAATTCTAAGAATTTGTATTCTATTTGTAAGTCTAAGGCTTTTATGTTTGTAAAGCGATTGTTATGAAAAATTTATAAAACTGTTGCATAAATCTCAGAGTTGTGTTTAAATTAAGGCATGTGTATCTGTAGAATTTCTTATGGCTGTTGTATTTAATAACATTGAATAAGTTTTACAGATAACAAAAGAAAATGCCTGTAATTGATTATTTGAGAAACAAAATTAGCAAAAGATTTTGTTTAGTGTTAATGATTTTTCATTTTATATGAACAATTTTAACATGATTACAATTTATGGAACAATATTATGATCACAACAATTATTTATATAGTCAAGACAACTATAATATGTTCCAACTATGATTCATATGATTGTAGCATTCATTAGTTATTAATATATGTTTATGGCAATTAATTATGGCTGCATGAATTTTAAAAATATTTCAATATCTTATCAGACAAATTATTGCCATTATATGATTTCTGCAAACATGTTGATCGTAACTGCTGATTACAATCATGTTAAAATGATTGCTGTAATCATATACAACTATAATTTTTCTCTGGGTGTGGCAAATTCTTTGAAATGATTAAACATTTTTTTTTATCATTTTAAACTTTTCAAAAAATCTTAAGAAATAGAAGAATTGCATTAATGCTAAGCACATATTTTCAAATCGCTTTTTACGCAAACCAACTTTATTAATTTTTTTCCACTTTTTCACTTTCCCTTTAGTTGTAAAATTTATTTTTGACTTACATTTCCTACTACATATTTTATTTGCAAAACATTCAAATTCAACATAATGTTTTCATCATAAAATATTTTTATTTCGTAAAATAGATATCGCAAATATTTATAGAAAAAATATTTATAATAGCAATAGTTTTTTAAGAAATATTACTCGTAAATTTGAATCATACCCTGCCACATTCCCAAATATACAAATATGTATGCACAAGTATTTTCTTGAAAAGTTTATGCAAATACATTTCATATACCCGCATCAATATTCAGCCAAAACCACAATGTTTGAATATATGTCTTTTTATATGTATGAGTGTTGGTAAGCATGAGTGTGTAATACATACACACACACACACATCCATAAGTACCGACATAGCTCAGACATCTGCTGTTATTTATCATCTTTAGTATTTTTTTTTTTTTTAGCAATTTGAATATACATCACACACTAATACTAATACACATAAATACTCATACCAAGGCAACTTTTATTTTAACAGAAACTTAAAATAATTTAATCTTTTTAATCCCTGTTATATATTAGCATTTTGTCATTAATGAATGATAATAAATATAACCCTTGAAAACTAAAAAAATTTTTCATTTAGCATTTAGAAATTTAAACTTCTGTACTCCCTGTTAGTTTTGCGATAAAGTTGTCTTCATCATCGCTTACCATGTTTGGCAAGAATGAACGTACCTCAATTTTTAACAATTTCTTGGCACCTACATTTCATACATTTCACAAGTTTTGAATATATTTCAGGAGATATCAAATTTCATACCTTCTTAGTGACAGAATTGAAACGTGTGAAAGCGGACTTAGTCCCAATTTACACGAAGCAGTTTTTGTTGAAAAGATTGATACAATTTATTGATCGTTGAAATTTCTTCGGTGTTCACACAGCACAATTCTTATTGCTTAAATCGTGTACTCGTCTTATCTTCCCCTTACACTGACGCCTAGCTTAAAGACTTGCTTCGTGTAAATTGTGACTTGTGTATTTTACTAAAATGAGCATTTGTTTCTTGCTTTGTTGTACTCTCTGATATCAAATTTAAATCAATTGCTGGTTAGCACTTGTACAATTAACAGCGTTGTCAACTTTGAAATTTCAAAACGCACCAAAATGGAGAAAAAAAACGCACCAAGTTTAGAATTTCTGTTTTGTTTCAAATGTTTATTGAATTAATTTGACATTTTTTTAATTTCATAAATTCTATAAAAAAACTTTTTATCAACGATTATTAGTAAAAGTAATAATAGCAAAAGCCACTCAAAATTTAACTCACAATATGATATTCGGAACTGTAGTACTAATTGTTAAAAAGCTTTAATTTCAGTACATGTTTGGTACTTTTTTAATTTATTTTATTTTCTACTAATAAGTACTTCTATTTGAATTTTTTCAATAAAATTTTTTTGAGCTCAACTGAGAATCTAAAGCCTCAGTTAGCCGACTTTAACGGAATGTTGTGTAATGACGTAAAAATGTAAGGAAATTCTATTTCTTACAGATTCATACATTACGGTGTTGCATTACTTTACATCTCCATAACCATTTGCATTACTTTACACATAACAATATCCATCAGCTGTTTCTTACTGTTGCAGTTACATTCCATTACAGTCGGCTAACTGAGCCTTAACCCTAGTTGTTCGTATACAGTACAGTAGACCAAACCATCAGGCTATACAAGAATTTTTATTTCCATGATTAAAATGTTAATCATGACCTTTAGCAATAACCTTAATGTGACGAATTTGATTTGTTTTCATTTATCATACATTCGTATTTAACATACATTTAATGGGGTCCTTTTTCATTGTCTGAATTTCATGATAATGAATGATTAACAAAGTGCAATTAAAAATTAGTAAAAATAGAGATTTCATTACAAAATCAGCGAAATTAAAAAAAACGCACCGAAATTAACAAGTAAGGAATTTTTCGCCAAAAAAATTTTTAAAAAGCACCAAGTTGACAACGCTGGCAATCAAGTTCTTGCTACTCAATTTTTTAAATGTTTATGATTTTCTCTCTTAATACACAAATCTCTCTGCTGCTTAACCAATGCAAATATAAATATGTACCATAGTATGTGTTTGGGCGCCTCTCCTGTAAAGCTTGCATGACTCTACATCTGTTTTCGGTTCAATTTATTGCATAGATGTGAAAAATATTTGAGGATAACGTAGATATTTCTTATTATAGTTTATTTGACCTTTTTTAATTAACATTTTAGTAATTGTTTTAGCTTAAGGTCTTTTTTTTAATAAAATTTCTATCCTGAATTTCTGAAGATGATGAAGATGAAAGCCTTAAGATGCTACACAAAGACGTAGCGAAATATTGAAAATACAAATTAAAATTTTATTAAAAGAAGACCTCAAGCTAAAACAATTACTAGAACACTTAAATATACAGGCATGTGATGGAAATCGAAAACGAAAACGAATGAGTTTTAGAAGTCAATTTTTTCGTAATATTTCTGTATTGAAAAACTTTTAACACATAAAATATCTAAACAGAATCTTAAAACAAAAATTTCAAAAATTCGATTATAAATGCATTAAAATGTATTTCCAAAACTGATTCGTTTTCGGTTTCGATTACCATCACATGCCTGATAATGTAGAAATATTGCAAAAGAAATTCCAATCATTAGAGTAGTTGTCACTCCTTTGGGGATATAAAGCTAATATGGTGTTCAGACATGTATTTTTAATTGAGTCAATTATTGGTTAATTAAAAAGTGTTCACATATGCTCAATATTGCTAATTCAATTAGCGTTTGACAGCAGCTGGCAAAAAAGAATACAATTACAGTGCACTCGGGAAAACGTCAACGCTCGTTTACGTCAACATCCCAAATCTTTAACCCTTTTTGACAATTTTATGAAATAAATAGAGAGAAGGCGCTCTTCAAAGTGTTGGAAAGAAAACAACAGCAGACAAAAAATAACAGATTTTTTTTTTAATGTGTTAAACGTCAACACCCGCGGTTTTAATTAGTTGACGTTATCCCTAGTGCACTGTATTTGGTTGTAATATTATAATTTTCAGCCTAAAAATATTCTTTATTAATTTAAAAGCGAATCAACTGCCATTTTAGTTTTTACTTGTCACAGGGTTGTATTTTTAATTTCAACAATTATTAGAACAATTAACTCTTAATGAAGCAATTATTTTAATTGAAATCTTGTATGGATAATTGAATTCAATTAGGCGTTAATTAAAAAATTGCAATTAAAAATGCATGTGTGAACACCATATAAAAACAAAAACGATATATGGGAAAAAATCAAGTAGTAATGGGTGAAGCTAAGTGTTAGAAAAGGCGCAACTGGTCTGGTACTGGATTGATTTATCGGTATTTAAAGCAATTTTTCAGCACTTTTCTAAATTTATAAATAATTGAAGATTCAGTTCTTTTAAATAATCTGAGTACATACTATGGTTAAAGGAACTCAAGTAGTACTAAAACAGTTGTTTGGTTGCACTCATTTTTGTCTATAAATCCAGTAGTTACTATAAGAACTGAAACATACATACACACATCTAGCCTTACACACGCAGTCAGATAAATGTTTAAACGGAATCACATGCATACTCGTATATCTCGCATATATTTGTATGCAGTTGTAGTGCAAGTAGTAGTACAATCGTATATTCCTAACTGACTTATGGGGGTTTTGTGTAAGTGTTCATATGCCTGAGTATATGTTTAAACTTTAGATACTCGTAAAGATACTACAAACATTTTAAATGTACGTGAATGTGCCGTGTATGTGCGGGTAGATTTGTATGTATGTATATAAGTTTTTTTTTTTTATTTTTTGTCGCAAGATAAATTCGTATTTTTTTTTTTGTAACAGAAGTGCATATAAAAATATTATCATTTCGCTATTATTTATTTTTTTTTTTGCAATTTATTTATGTTGTTTTTCTTTACGTCTGTACTCCACTATATTTTATGGATATTTTTGTAGCGCTGCTAATGTATGTCAAATGTCTATGACTTATGATTTTCAATATATCGTTTGATTTTGCTGCAAACAGCGAAAGGAACGCAAATAATATTGAAAAAAAAGAAGAAAAAGAATAAAAATGGAAACAGTCACGTTTGATATTTATAAAACTTATATCCATCTTATAGTTTTTAGTCGTGATATTTGAAATAACGGAAAAAATGTTTCTAAAAAACAAAGAATATTTAACAAAAATGTTTCTCTTTTATCACGCGTGAGTTATTTATGAAAGAAAAACGAAGCATTTTTTTGTTTTTTTTTTTATTATTTTTTTGCTTTTTTTGCTTTGTTCATTCATTCTAGCTCTCATTTCCACTTGGCAAAACCCTTTTGGCATTTATTTTCAACCATCTATCTATTGTCGAACTTTTGTATCTTTTGTAAATATTTTATGTTGCTGTTTGTTTTTTTTTCGCTTCATGTCGATTATTATATTCGTGACTCATGCTATAGGATGTTGATAAAGTGATAAACTATATAATGACATGTAACACATTATATATGCATGTACAACTAAATATGTAGCATGTATGTATGTCTGTCTGACGCTTTGTTAGATGGTTAAAAATGTATGCAGTAGTTACGTTTAAATTTACTAACTATTTTCAATGATTATGTCAAATGCTGTCTATTAATGATTTATTAACACAATTTATATCGAACAGCAAACGATAAAATAATGATTAGTAGGAATTTCAAACATACCTGATACACATAAATAGGTGTTGTTGTTGTTTTTTTTCTACATAATGTAAACGACAATCATTAATTATGTATATAATTATTTAGTTTGCTAAGGACCTAGTATGACTACATTAGTTTGTTTGCCTCAATTTGTGTTTAATCAAATTAAGTGCTTAATAAAGGGTTAGAAAATGAAGCACTAAGTGCGCGATAGGGAAACAAAATTTAACACAATTATTTTAATAATTCGATTAACAAACAATGTTCATATACAGTGTTGGAAAAAATAATTTGAACGGAGTTTTGGAAAAACTAAAGTTAAAAATTAATAACTTTATTAATTTTTACTGTCAAACTACTGATGACAATTTTCATTTTGCTTTGATAAAAAATTAGGCACAATTTTTTCAATTTAAAAAGTCATTAATAGTTAAAATATGTTCGTCTAAAATATCGCTTATTGGTCAGTTATCTCAAATCGAGCATATTTTCTGAATCACTCGAAACCATTGCATGCTGTAGACAGTTCAATCGTTAAGGTACGGTCACACTTGACAAATATTTACTTATTTATTAAAAAAAAACTTACTAATTTAGTATTGAACGCTAATAAAGGCTATAAAATTAAGCTGTAACATTAATGCGCCTACTCACCACCAGAGGCGCTGCAATTCTGCACTAAAAACAAACATAATGCGCAAATGCAGAGTTGTGATATAAAAAAAAGCTTTCTTCTTTCACCACCTTTACTTCTTCAACTATACCCTTTTCCACGGAAAGTGACTCAAGTATATATAGGCATATTAATTGCCTGAGTGTTACTTCTCTTAAAAAAAAAAAAATTAAATGAAATAAAACAATGAAAATTGCTGATGACGCCCTTGGCAGGGTAGAAAATGCATTTTAGTTTGCCAATTGTTCTAGTACTTTACAATACTATTCTTTGAAATTTTGAACTATTAGCCTGAAAGAATAAAACTTTTCTCTTAAAAAAAACTTTTTTGAGTAAATATTTGCCAAGTGTGACTGTACCTTGCATCTCAATGTAAACACATTTAAAAGTGATTTCCTAAGAATTTACTTTGGGCGTCAAAATAAAGTCAACACCCCATGTTGTTAAAAGAATAGCTTAATTATATTAACTTAAGTAATATTATATTAGAAAATTATATTGCTTATTTAAGTAAAATTGAATTCACAAAAAAAAGGAAACAACAACATAAGCATAAACAAATTGAATTGATTTATTGTTAAAATACACCAATTCCTTATGCCAAAAACCCTGTCATTCAAATGTAGTGACGATTCCTTTAATTTTTCCTTTTTTTTTTGAAGTATAACTGTAAAGTGCTGTTTAAAGTAATTGCAAAAGTAATTGAGATTCGACTAATCATAATAGACTTACAAATAAATGTAAATTCTTGTGTGAAAAAGGTAAAATCGTTAGAAGGCATCACTGTACAATATAAACAAATTATAGACAAGTGCAAAACGACCAAACCATCTTACAAAAACTGAAATAAGAGCAGTAAGAGCTAACCCAACATCTAGTGCTGTAAACATAGTTGAAAATGTTGAGAAAACTTTTGGATTCCCTGTAAGCATGAGTACGATTAGAAGATCTTTTGAGCATAATGGCCTACATGGTAGAGTGCTACATAAGAAGATCTTTATATCAAAGAGAAACCAAACCAAAGGTCTCACATTATTTAAAATAATATTCTTTTCACCGATGAAAATCAGTTTGAGATATTTGGAGTCAAAAACCCCCCCCCCCCCCCCCTAAAGAATAAAGCAGCAGGACAGGATGGAACGCAGAACAGGATTCTCCAACAGGACACTGATTCTAAGCATACCTCCAAAATTGTAAAAATGCTTGAGCAACCTCATTGTTCAAAAACTTTTAAACATTCTCCTTAGTCCCCAGACTTCAAGCCAATTGAGTACCTGTGGGAATATCTGGACAAAAAAAATTAGGCAAAGACATATTTCTTGCAAGTATAACCTAAAGGTAGTAATACAGGATGAATAAAACAAAATTTCGCTTGATTTCACTAAAAAGCTCGGTGATTCTATGTGTAGAAGATTGTCAGCTGTGATAAAGGCAAAAGGACTACAAAAAAATATAAACTACAATGTTTTACATAATATTAATATACCTGTTTACTTTATATTGGCGCCAAAAATCTGCTCATTTTCTGTTAAAATAGAATTATGTAATGAGTTATATTTTACTTAAGTTACTTATGAGTTATGCAATATATTTCGTTTTAAATTTGCTCTTGTTGTATATACAATAAAACATTTTTGGTGTTTAACTTATATTGACGCTCACAGTATATGAAAACCAATAAAATTGTTATTGTTTAATGATAAATTAAATATGATGTCGAACAGAAAACTGTTAAGAAAATGTTCAATTGTATTTTTCCAAAATAGCGAATTTTTTTTGTTAATCACATCACAGTTTTTGAGTTTGAGTTTTAAGTATCGATTACATATCTTTAAAAGTTAATTCAGTGTTGTTAAATCACATGATCGGGTCGACCAATAAACAACTGAATTTCGTGAAATTAGGTTTTTGGGAAATGCAATAACTTCATTGTTTCGGTGGCTGTGACTTGGATTTCTTAGATTTTTATAAGACCAAATGCGCTAATTTTACAAAAAAAATTCATTATAGCGGTCTCATGAGGTCGATTACGTTGACTTAAAATTTCATAAACTTTACAAAATTTTGCTTTTAAAGATCCATAATTTTCATATGGATTTTCGAGCGAAATTGCATTCATTGTAAGGCTTGTTAAAACTTCTTCTACTGATATGCCAACAAATAAAATTTAAAAAATTTAATTTGGTTGAAAAACCATTTTGAACTCCGTTTTGGGAAGATAATTCTTTGTACTTAATCAATTAACTTTATTTCTTTTGTATTTTCGTTATACTGTTTGTGCAGTAAAGCAGCAAAGTGCTAGTGTGAATAGGGAATTGAGTCTAAGCATGCAGCTGTCTACTAATTATCTATAACCCACAGTGCAATTCCATGCCAAAAATTAAACAATCCCATAGTTAGTGTTAGGTTAGTTTCCATGGGCAGCCGTTCTCAGAAACAGTTCACTTGGGTCCATTAAGTTGATGGCATTGTGTTAAACTCTTGGTAAAAAAAACTGGCCGATCACTCACCACTGGTTGTGTCCATTTCAAACCATATAGGTGTACATGTGTCTTAAATCCATTCTAGATATCTCCTCCATTTATGATAGGTAAGGTGCCCCAAGTACATGCTCCCTTATTATTGATAGGGCCGGACATTTGCACTGAAGATGAGTAATTGTTTCTTCCTCCTCCTCATTATAGCAGCTCCTACAGTAATCATTGCACCATAGACTTTGTCTTCTGGCGCGTGTTCCAAAAGCACAGAAACAATAAGCCTTATTTGGTCACGAAGAAAGCTAAACAATTAATTCGTCCTGTCTGTACGGGCCAAATTGACCTCGCAATAGAACAAGTGATTTCATTCGACCATTTTGCCTGAACAAGTCTTAACAGTTCTTTCGGAATATATATTTTTAGACTCGCAATAGTTATACCAGTAAAGGGATCACTCGCTTCATCGGTCATCATTGTGCCTCTTCTGGCCAATTCATGAGCGAGTACAATGTCCAGGCACCCATATTAGCGTTATCCTATTATTCAGCGGTTAACCTAGACGTCGAGTAGACACCTGCTATGCATTTATTCGATAATATATCTGGCAATTAGCAGCACGGTTTATGGCAGAGATCTCTGCTTAAAGTATAGAGCAGAACTCCGAAAGACTGAATAGGATTTGATCCCAAATTTCTTAATGAAAAGTTCATCCACAATTTAAACCAAAGTTTAATCCCCTTATAAGAGGTTTATAACAGGTTTAAAAAGCAAATTTCCATACAAAATTTGTTTTATAAACCTCTTATAAACCTGTTGTAAGTTTTATGAATAAGGGCATAATTCTTTAAACCAAAAAATTTAATACTTTAAAATAACCAGGATTTATAAGTCTTTACAAACATGATTTACATATTTAAAATCTGAATTTTTTTCTTAAGTGTAAAATAAAACGAAATCGCTAACACACACATACATACAGAGCACAAGCACTTAAGGATATTAATAAGAAAAACTACTGCCACCAATTGTTGGTCATAAACATTCATTTATGAATTCAAGCTTGGAAGAATGCAAATAAATATGTATGAATTTGTGTGTTTGTTTGTTTGTGAATGTGAATACTATCTGGCTGCTGTGGCAGTAATGTCGAGACATTTATTTAAATATTATCTGTGATAATACTCACGTACAGAATGTAAAAATTACACAAGCATACAAAGAAACACATATGTATGTGGTGAACACAAATCGACAAATATACTTAAACCTATGCGAGTGTACCCAGCGGGAAAAATTGCAAGTGCTTCCATTTGTAGGCCTTTAGAAGACCTGTGTACACATTCTAAAAGATTCGATACACATTTCACTATGCCTTCGCTCAGAAGGTATTCTTGAATGTGTATGAAACATTCAAAATTACATTTCAAAAGAATATCAATAATAGCAAACACGAATGGTTTAGCAATTATTCCTGTATATCGTCACTACAACAACAAATATTATTTTGTTCACTTTGTTATGCGAGTAATAGTAAATAGACTGTTAATAAAGAGACGGTCTATAAATTTACAGTCTAATTCATAAAAACTTATCAAGGGTTTATAACAGGCTTATAAATAAAATATCCATACAAAATTTGCTTTATAAGCCTGTTATAAACCTTTGACAAGTTTTATGAATAAGGGGGTTAGTCTTTTATGTAAGTTTGTAGTGTACAGTACGCGTGAAGCTGTACTTTATGTGATTATTATTTAAAATTAATTTAAAATCCTTGTTTTATTTAAAGCTTTTTCTTTTACTGTCCCCAATGAAATCATAAATTTAACAGATCTTTAATTACGCCTTTTATGAGGCATTACTTGGTAGACCTTACAATTGCTCTTGTCAAGTAGGCCTTCCTGCAGGCATCTAACTAGTAGCGAGTAACAATGACACGCCATGTAAAATTGAAATTAATTTGCCAAAGAAGGCCTTCTAGATGGCCTCTTTATAAAATCTTTTTCCCGCTGGGTATCTATCCAATGCATATGTGTGTGTCTATCCAAACACTCATGCATATACATATGTCTGCATGTATCTATGTGTTGTATATGTTTTTTATCCCAGATGCATATTTTTCTGTTATCACTAAACTTTTTTTTTGTAGTTTCTTAATTTTTGTTTACAAATAAAACAGTAGAATACCGAAAAAAGAAACCTTTAAAAAAATGCACTCCTTCCCTTTAGAGTTTTTTTTTTCGTTCTTCACATACGTACATATGTCCGTATGTACATACTTTCTTTTTTTATTGTTCCCTTAGTTATATTTTGCATAATACGTTGATGCTATTTCATGTTGTTTTTCTCCTGCTACAGCTACTGCCACAATACAACAATACTAACAATAACATGGACGAAATACTTTTGAAATATTATCCTATGAGGCGTAAAACGTGAGATTCATTTTGAATATTTCGTTAAAGATTCTTTATTTTTCATGCCGTTTTTTCCCACTGTTCGTAATATTTTTTTTCGTTGTGGTTTCATAACATACACACATGTGTGTATTTACTGACAATGAAGTAATTGTATTTGTAATAGAGTCTAGTAAAATTGAAGTGTATTGTATTGCATTGAGGAAAATGTGTGCTTGGTGTACCACACACAGTCACACATATACACAGTATGTGGCATTTATGTTTGTTTGTCGGTTGTAATTGAAAAAAAAAACAGCTAAAAACAGTACTAAAAAACCTTTAATTGTGGAACTTTAAAGAGTTTTTTTTATATCAAAAATGCCTATGACAAATAATTATACACACTATATATACAATATATGTGCAAATATACATTTTCTTTGTTTCCTTAAAAACGTAACCGTACTTTAATTTTGACTTTACACAATATTTTTGATGTAATGTACTCTCTTGAAATCATATACATATTTATTTGATTTCTTTTGGACGTCATTTGTTGATCCGTTATTTGAAATTTTTGATCATAAATTAAAACTAACGGGTGGCCCAAATAACACCAGCTGATGTGAAACACAAATAACTTTTTAATTTTTTAACATAATTTATGTTTTCTTTTTGCATATTAGAATAGGATAGGAAGGGTAGTGCACTAAGTGCACTTCCACCCGGAGACTCTGTGGTCCATTGTGGTACATATTTTGCATATTATAACTGAACTCTTTTAAATTTAAAATGAATACGTATAGTCCACAACAACGCATTAAAATTATCGATTTTTATTATTCTTCTCAACGATCAATTGTTCTGAAGCAGCGAAATTATCGCCGTTTTTTTAACGTAAGATTAGCGCCCACATCTTCCATGAATACAAGTTTAGTTCGCCGTTTTGAGGAATTGGGATCAGTCATACCCAATCAGATGCACTGTTTGGTGCGGTTTTATGATCGAAAACTTTTTGCGGCAAATGGTGGAGCAACATCCTAATTTGTGGTTTCAACAAGATGGAGCCACTGCGCATACTGCTATACAAACTACGGACATGCTGCGTGAAATTTTTGGTGAACGCATAATTTCAAAAAATTCAGATTTCCCTTGGCCTCCTCGTTCACCAGATTTAACTCCGCCCGATTTTTTTTAATTGGGTTATTTAAAAGACAAAGTGTATGTTGACAAACCACAGACACTTGGACAGTTCAAACAGAATATTTGAGACAAAATACGGCGCCTGCAACCAGAAACATTACGCCGTGTAATGCAAAATGCACTAAAAAGAGCCAATTTCTTTGCATTGAGCAAAATGGTGGTCATTTTTCTGATGTCATATTTCACACATAGTCACGTTAAATTTCCATAAAATGTATTTAACATATAAAAATAAATCATTTACAAAAAACCATTATTATACTGTGTTCAGATATGAAACTTAATTGAGTCAATATTCGGTTAATTGACAATATTATTTTAAGTGTTCAGGCATACGCAATTTTCAGCTTACTCAATAATCATTTGACAGTTGGAAAACAATACAAAAAATACTCTATATGATTGTTGTGTTTTTACGTAAAAAAACTTACCTTCAACATCAATGTTTTAATGATTTCTTTTGTTTTCTTTTGTTGACATTTGCCATTTTATACAATTTTGCTCACTAAACACAGTTGTGAACAGTGTTGCATTCGAAATCATACTCAATAGTATAAGAATTTCGTACTTATTGCGCAATAATTAATTGAGATTTTATATGGAATATTGAGCTCAAAAATGGCGTTAATTGCGATTAACGCAATTAAGGCGCATATGTGAACACGCTATTACAAGAGTTATACGTATTTAACATCACTAGGTCTCATTTGGGTCACACTGTAAATATTTATATGTACATTGGTTGTCAGTCGAGTTTCAGATAGTGAAAATTTCCTAGGTTTTAATTTTTGTGAGGTAAGTTTGTATATACATATCTACATCTAATTCTGTTTTTAATCGGTTTTTTACACGGTTTTGATTTGAGGCGGTTTGCAATTAAAAAAATTTAATTTTTTTTATATGATTTTATTCTATTTAGCACCATTCAACATCTGTTGGGCTTAAATTTTTTTTGTTACATTTAATATTTGCGAAATATGTTCGTATCACAAATTAAGGGAAATTCCCTTTTTGTGGATAAAAGCAAATTTACTGGCCAGAGCAATTGAAAATAGCACAAATTTAGGGGAATTCCCTCTTAGTGCATACAATCAAAAGAACTTGTCATAACGGGTGAATCAAGTAGGGATACTTTTCTCAATAGCCTTTTTCTGGCATATCATAATGGAAAGTCTTACGCCTAAAGAACGTTTATAAACAAAAAGGTGTAGCATATTTTTGCTCTACACTAACAAAATGCACAGTAAGAGCAGAAATATGCTAAACCTTTTTGCAAATGCAATGATGCAATACCATTTGCACAAGATTGTGAACTGCGCTAATATTGTTGGGAAAAAAGTTGCCAAAGTGGCAAATATCTCTGGTTTTTTACTTAGCTTATGTTACGCCAATAGGCGTTATCGACTTAATATAACAAAGACAATTCTAAAACGAATCGGAATTCGCGAGTTGCCGGTAGAAATGTTAGAAAGAGTCAACGAAAATTTGACCTTTGGTTCCAATTAACCCTTAAGCGAACACCAGGGCCTGGTCAGGCATTTTTGAACATTTTTAAAGTTTTTTACTTAGATAACTTAGGCGGAGCCTCTTAACTTTTTATGAATTCCTCAATAAAGGTGTTTTGTACAAAAAAATTAAAAAAAAAAACTTAAAATATTTTATCTCTAGGCGTATTAATTACTCTCAACATGTTTGTAACACCAGGGCCCAGCCTGACCCTATTATGTAGAAAATGCAGCAAATAAAATCAAAACAAAAGAGAAAGATATTAAAACGATAAAAAGCTGAATCAATGTTTCAGAAATTAGTTTTTTTTTATTGTTGTGTTGGCAGTTAACAAGTGTTAATAGTGTTACAATGAGTACTAAATTAGACAAAATCTTTAAAACAGTTTCAAAATTTCACCCTAATTATGACAGATTGGCAGAGGCAATTGCCAATGATATAGAAAACGAAATTCAGAATGAGGTTGATGGAAATAAAGACAATGCTTCTGATATTGGAAACGAGTGAAAAATTGATAATGAAATTGAATATTTTTAATTTAAAGCCATACAAATTATTAAAAGTTCCAGCTAGGCCCTGGGGTTCGCTTATGTGAACACAATTTGGTGTTTGCTTAAGGGTTAAACCGCTACAGAGTAGTCGCTGTCTATGATTTCAGTGAAATTATTTTTAAAAGATTATTGCTCAAGATTGTTTTTTCGTTCAGTAATAAAGATTTCGCCATCCAGTTCTATTTGAAGTGTCTGAGGTAAAATTTGAAAAAAGTTCTAAATAAATCACCCTATTTATATGTTTAGTAGCCATGGTAATAATGCTAATATATCACAAATTTTTCGTATCTACTTAGTGCCAAATTGCTACTATATTTCTTCAAAGGTTTCAAATATGTTCAGGAGTGTGTGGGCGAGTGTATAAGAAAAGGATATTTGCTACACAAGATACCCCGTTGTACTATTTCCCCAAATATGCAGATACATTTACATGCATTTTTTTCTTTTTGCTCTACAGAAAATGAAAAAAGCAAGAAAATACACCCAAAACGTACATAAAAAAATAAGTATAAAAAAAACTCGAAACAGAAAAGAAATGTGTTGCCACTAAATTGTGAGAAAATGGTTTTATATTAAATCTTCAATTTAGCCATGTATACGTTTATTTCTTAAACAAACTGACAATTTTTGTTACTTTTAGCAGCAATTTTCGTTTAGTTTCAAATGTATGCCACGTATTTAACTTGCTAGAGCATAATGGCATGATATGTGGCGCCGAAATTATATTATTTCTTTTATACAATTCCTTTTACCCAATTTCTCTAAGCATTTAGTACATGCATGAGTTTTTTTTTCTTTTTTTTTTTTTAATTTTCTCAAACAATTTTATTGGTGCTATTTTTTGTGTGCTTTTGGAAGATTTAGCGAAAATTAATATGAAAACTAGATTTTTTTTCCAAAAGGAAAAAATATGAGTTTTTGTGCACTGCTTTTTATGATTTCGTTTGACAACACCACCCCCACCACCACCACCACCCTCATCCGCAATACCATACAAACACAGGCTTATGGTAACAAAGTCTATATATTATGCGAGAGTAAAAATTAAAACGAAGAAGAATTGTAACTAATGCCTACGTAAATCTCTAAAGTTATGAAAATTGCATGATAATACTTAAAAAAAAAAAAACAAAATGAAAAAAGCAACATTGGCATACAGCCAGAAGGTTACACGAGCACCACTTATGTTGCATCCAAAGACACATACATATAATCAAAGACACATGCATGTATGTAGGTGTAATTCCTGTTACGAAAACAAACTATGTATAGAATATTTTAATACATGAACAGCACATGTACATACATATGTATAAGTATTAGTTGCTGTCTCCATTTATATAAGGGTGGTGCGGTCTAATATGTAATATCTAGTTGTATGTAAATGTCTCTCCTGTTTGCAGAAAAAATTAATGTTTCCCTTTTGTGGTCTCTCTATACTTTGCACTTTGTTGTTTTGATTAGAGTTTTTTATTAGTATTGTTACGCTTTTTTTGTTTGTTTTGTTTCTTTGTTTGTTCCCCGTTGTGCTGCTTCTAATACTATATTGTATGTATGAGTAATGAATAGCTAACGATGGCAGCAAAGCTGTTTGTAAAACTCTGGCTTATAGGTAAATTAAGTCTTTTAACTTATGTATGATGTGTATACGAGGCTGGTTTGAAAATTCCCTATGATGTCTTTTGTGTTGTTATAGTAGTATTTATGATTTATTTTACTAGCACTTTACAACTTTTTTTTTAGCAGTACTTTAACAATATATTAAGAGTTTGTTTGTACAGATCAGATCAGAGGTACCTAGTAGTACGATAGGTCTACCTTAGAAGTACAGAGACCGAAAATAATTCGTTCATATAATCAACAATAACAATTGTGATTTCTAAGTACATCCAACTCTTTTTTTACACGGTAGATAAGTTCCTCATAAATCCGTGTAAAAAAAGAGGCGTTTCCAATAGTAAAATGGGAAATACGTTCCATGTCATCTGAAACCTATGTAACATGAAATAAAGAACTGTATTTACTTCGAAAACCGTGTACAAAATGTTGAAAACTATAAAATTTCAGATATGCATACAAATTGTATGTTCATATGGCATTTTATTGAGCATTCAAATTTAAAATACATCATTCATACAGGTGAAAAATTGATAGAGCAAACAAAAAACAAAAGAATTCTATTAATCCAGAATTAAGAACAGAAAAATTAGAATAGAATAAAACATGCGAACAAAATGTGTAGGTAAGAGTAATCGAATACGGGGATTTCCCAGTTACTACTGTGTATGTACATTTCACCAATGGTGACAGGTGTGGTAAAAATAAACATAATTACAAGACAGTGATTTTGAAACCTTTTCTTTTCAAATCCGTGTAAAAAGAAACCGTGTAAAAAGGAGTTGGGTGTATATCTCCTAAACTAAAGTTCAGAGTAAAATAATTTTTTGCACAATCAAATTTGGTTTTAGTTGGCTTTAGTTTCCTGAAGAAATAAAAAATCGACATATAAATAGACAATTATGCATTCTTTTAAAGACATGTATTTCTGTGATACTTTCGATTTAAGTTTCGTTCACTATAAACGGCTAAAGAATTTTGAATTTAATACTTTTTAAATAGTATTAATCCGTCAGAATCCGTTTCAAATAGCGCCAAAAATATTAATAGAGCAGACAGTTGTGTACAATTATTTAAATAACGCGGAAATATATGGAATAAAATATGAAAGGGCAGAAGAAAATGTGCACCGTATTTTAAAGTTGTGCCCCTACAAATTCCGATAAAAACTGCAAAGAAAAACATCACGTAATGAAAAATGCAAATCACAACGTCTACAGTTTGCCAAAAATACAAGTTGTATTTTCCGATGAAAAAAAAAATTCAATATTAATGGTCCCGACGGCTATAACTATTACTTCCATGACTTAAATAAACAGAAATAATTTTTGAGCCTCAAACACAGGCGAGAGGGTGGAATAATGGTATGGTTTAGCATTTCTTATTATGGTACCATAGAATTGATTTTTGTATCCCACAAAATGACAGAAACATTATAAAGGAAGCATTAAAACAATGAATTAATCAACAAGGTGTTTAACTTTTGGATTGTTTCCATATACACCAGACCTGAATCCAATGAAAAATGTATGCGGTTGGCTTGCTAGAAAAGTTTATGAAGGAGAAGGAGAAAACAATTTGAGACGAAAGAATCCTTAAAGGATTCAATAACGGAATAAGCCTAAAATTCAATTTGTCTAAATTACTTAGAGTCATTATACAAGTCGATGTCAAATCGTACTTTTGAGGTTATTGCTAAAATGGTGGCAGTACTCATTACTAATTGAATGCTAGAAAATAATAACTTTTATTTTGGTGAAAGAAAAAAAAAATTAAAAATAAATTACAGTTTGCTTAGTTTTAAAATAGTCATTATTCAAGTGACACACGAAAAATTATCAACTTTAGTATAACAAAATATGTAAATTTTTTATTTCTTTAGGAAACTAAAGCCAACACCTTAAAATTTGGTTGTACAAAAAATTGGGTGTTTTTTTGAGAGGTATAGAACTTCGAATTGAAATAAAACACCAGAAAATCGTTTTAATGACCATCAATTTGGCTTTACTGGAAGGATAATTTTATGCCATTAATGTTTAAATATGATTTCAGGCATGTGGCCGCCGCGGCTGGCTCGAATAAAGCCAATTCTACAGGTCCAATTTTCAACCACTTTTTCGAGCATATAGGGCCGTATGTCGGCAATAACGCCACGAATGTTGGCTTCCAATTCCCCTAACGTTTCTGGTTTGTTGGCGTAGACGAGCGACTTCACATATCCCCAAAGAAAATAATCCCATGGTGTCAAATCACACGATCTTGGTGGCCAATTGACAGGTCCATTCCGCGAAATTATGCGCTCATCGAATGTTTCCTTCAATAAATCGATTGTGGCGTGCGCTGTGTGGCATGTAGCGCCGTCTTGTTGGAACCACAACTCATCCAAATTCATGCCATCCAATTCGGGAACAAAATAGTCGGTTATCATGGCTCTATACCGGTCTCCATTAATTCGGGTCCTCTTCAACACTTTGTTCTACAGCGGCACTTGTTTCTTCGGTGCGCACTGTTCGACGTCTCTGCGGATGCGTATTATCACATAGAGTAAACGTAGTGCGAAAACGATCCATGGTTAACCGAATTAATTGTTCTGATGGACGATTATGTCGACCATAAAATGGACGGAGCTTGCGGTAAACTTCGTGAACTGAACCGTTATTTTCGAAATAAATTTGCACGATTTGCAAGCGTTGTTCTTTTGTCAACCTGTTCATGATGAAATGGCAAACCAAACTGAAGATAAATGGCATTAGAGTTGCCAGATTTGACCACAATATGCCAGTTTTATCTCTTTTCGAAAAACAAACCTGTAAAAAAAAAACACTACTATTATTACTATTATTGGAGAAAATTTGTATTTTGGCTTGAGTTCATTAATTTAAAAATTCTAAGAATACCATTGTTAAGTAATATTTTTAGACAATTGGTACATTGGAATGCATTTTCTACCTTGCCAAGGGCGTCATCAGCAATGTTTGTTGTCCAAGATCTATTTTTTATCTTTTCTTTTTTTCATTATTTATTGAATGTGCCTTATTTCCTTAGGCCTAACAATAAGTATTCAAATCTTAAAAATAAAATTAAATCTAATTAGGCTCTAACAGAGCATTAATTTCTTATTGTCTGATAAGCTCTACGAAGCCTCGACTACGTCTGGCTCTGAGCTAGAATTCTAGCAAGCGGATTCCGGATGGGTTTGTTGCTTTTTTATGTAGTTCTCACGGACCCTTCTGAATTCATCCTTTACCAATGGTACTTGTAGATCTGTGTGGATATTTTCATTGCTTATGTACAATGGTGCGTCCGTCATGATCCTAAGAATTTTTGATTGTGCCCTCTGTATAAGTTCAATACTGGTATTACTAGCAGTTCCCCACAATTGGATTCCATATGTCCAAATTGGTTTTAAAATGGTTTTATACAGGGTGACTTTATAGTCCAGGCTTAGCTTAGATTTGGTCACTGATTAACTAGTGAATGCTAGATGCTTTTAACTTCATATGAAGTCTCTTGGTTTCTATATAACGACGCCAAGTAAGTCTGCTATCTAAGTGAATACCAAGGTATGTAAAATAATCGGACTGAGGTATATTTACATTGTTAAGTGTGACAGGTGGACAGCATCCCCTCCTCAATGTGAACGTAACATGTTTGCTTTTTAACTCATTTACTAGTATTCTCCATTTGTTTAACCATGTTTCCACACATCTTAGATAGCTATCTAGTATACTAGATGCTATATAGGGATTTATATGCGAGCTAATAATTGCGGTGCCATCAGCAAATGTAGAAATAGTTAATATATCGTAAGATCTATTTGTAAACATCATCTATTTAACTCACCATTTATTGAGCAATATTTCCTATTACATGTTATGAGTTAGAACGAAATTTGCACACGTTTACAATGTGTGTGTATTTTTCTTATTATCTTATTATTTATTATTACTCATACCAAAAACACGAGTATTATGTAGAGTGTGTTGCTTTTATATTTAAAGCTTCTCAGCTTTCGATAATCAGTTTAAGTTTTCACAATAACTTACAAACTCTTCCTCATTTAATTTTATATTTGCTTTATATTTCGAAAAAACTTGAACTTCTTAATTTTCTGTATTGAAAAGTCTTGGTATTAGAATGTTTTGTTTTGTAAGTTGCGGTGCAATTACTTAACAATTTCATTCAATCATTTCATTCATAGGTCAATTGTTTAAACAAGTAGTTTAGCCTAAAACTATTTAGACACTCAAAGATTTTTTCAAGTGTTTTTTTTTTAATTTTATTTGCTGCTGAAATATTTCGTTGCTAAATTCGTTTTGTTTCTAGAGCTTTTGTGTAATTTTTGTGTTTGATTGTTTGTGCTTTATTACCTGTATCGTTTCATAGTTTTATACCAAATTATATTTGCTAATATTTGCATAAATTGCATAACATGAATATTCATAAATATTTGTAAATATTCATATGTATGTACGTATGTGTAATGCTTGGTTCCATTTTACATTTGTTTATTCATCTTGCTTTTATTTTGTTTCACATTTACTTGTTTTTAATTTTTTTCAGCATGTTTTTCTAACCACTTGTAATGGATTTTAATTTTTTCTTCATTTTCTGAGTTCTGAGTTCTTTTTCCCTGTGTTTTTCACTTTTAGTGCATAAATATTGTGGACTTAAGTTGTTAGTTTGCTTGTATGTGTCTGCTTTTATAATATGCAGAGCTATCTACATACATACATGCATACATATATGTATTTATAAGAGTGTGTGTGAATGTGTGCGGTTGTGTAATTTTAGTAATGCTTTTAGGAATTTTTGTTGAAAACACTTATGGATTAACTAGCATGACTTTTTAAGTAAAAATGAAATTATATAATTTTTAATAATTCACCAGAGACAGTAAGTATTCAAGCATACAAACAAACACTTAAACACACACACACTCTAATACTAATACCTTACCCTATACATAGACATTTAAACTCCAAGTTTTATTCACTGGCTTTTACACACTCCTACACTTCATATACATACATTCATCCAGCCATACATACATGTATTCAAAATAGTTTGCTTACCCCCTGTAAGTGTGTGAAATATTCTCTGTACACATTATGTAATATAAAGTATACGTTCAGTATGCAGTCATTAATGTTAAGTGCCTAAAACTTTCAAGCATGTTTAACTTAAAATATTTTTATATCTTTTTTTCTTTTTTGATTTAGTGTATTATACTTTCTCAGATTTGTATTTGCTTTTCTACAGAGAGCCAAGAAGCTAAAAGTTTTATGTTGAAACTCAAATTAAAAATAGTTTATAATGTTGGTTGAATTTGGAGAAAGTATTTCTCATATGTATATGTAAATCCAAATGTTAATTAGATGCAGTTTGTGTATTTTACTTTTAAGAGGATATAGTATTTTTGTTGGTAATTTAACAGAAAACTTAAGATTTATTTAAAGTCAGATAGATAGACAAATATAGAGGTATACTGTAAGATGAAAGGGGGTGTTAGAAAGTGATGTTAAGGGTTTTAAAGAAAATGTTTAAATAATGATAAAAGGTGATACAATTATTAAGTAAATTGTAAGGATCAGCTGAGAGTCATTCTATTCTATAGAGTAGAGGATCGTCGTCAGTTTATTCTATAGATTAGTCGATTGTCGTCTTTTATTCTATAGAGTGGACGATCGTCACCTGTCTATTATATAGAGTACACGATCATCGTCTGTATGTTCTATCGAGTAGACTATTGTCGTCTTGTCTATTCTATGGAGTATACGATCTTCGTCTGTCTATTTTATAGAACAGAAAAACGTCGTTTGTCTATTTTATGGAATAGACGAACGTCGTTTTCAATAGAGTAGATTATCATCGTGTGTCTATAGAATACTCTGGAGGAGACGATTGTCGTCATGTCTATTCTATGAAATATACGGTCTTCGTCTGTCTATTTTATAGAATAGCCTATCATTGTCTGTCTGTTCTATAAAGTAGACGATCATAGAGTAGACAATCGTCGTCTGTCTATTCTAAATAGTAGACGATCGTCGCATGTCTAAGCTGTAGAGTATTATGACGATCGCCTGTCTCTTATGTAGAGTATTGAGATGAGTTCTTGAGTATAAAATAGTTTATTCTATAGACTAGACAATTCTATATTCTCTGCTATAAAAGCAGAGATTTACTACATCTTAAAAAAGATGCAAAAAGTCTTACAAAACTTACCTCAATTGTTGAATCACGTATATAGATTTCTTTGGTGTCATTGGGATTACGATCACGTGGTCTATAGGTAATACGATAACCAAGAAATTCTCCCAATATCGTATCCGGAGGTGGTGGTTTCCATGATATATATACAGAGGTGGATGATGTGTTGTGGGCTGCTGTGGGTATGGGTTTACCCGTAGGCGCTAAAATTGTAATTTAAAAAACACAAACGCATTAGCAATAAAATTGTAAAACAAAAATAATAATAAAAAAAATAATAATCAACAACGTTTACTTTGAAGTAAATGGTTTATGAAATTCTATTATAAACAAATTTAAGGAAGCTGCCTTAAATGCTAATCAACAAATACGCAACGTATTTGTTCAAACAAAAAAATTCCTTCATTTTCATAATTTTATGCCAACAGCAACAGCATTATAGACATTGCTGAACGGAAACAAAAAGGAATACTGGGTAGAGTAAAGTAAAAGTGGAAAACGACCTTTTGAATTTGTTCCGTGTTATTAAATTTTATTGAAATTCTTTTAACGAAAGTTGTTCGCACAAGGTACAAATACTAACGTGGTAATACCACACTAATACATGGGGCAGAAATCAACAACGAGATGCTTGCTGTTCAGCTTACAAACTCACATATTTGCTGGCATACACTCATATTGGTATAAACTTACAACCATAGTTTAATATAGCACGTCATACATACCATCAACAGAGTAAATTTAGATAATACCATGGCAAAGTGGCGGATCTAACATCAAACAGTAGGAGATGTTTTTTTCCCAGCAAACAGAACACACACGCCAAAATAAAAAAAAAAAGTAAAAGGAAAACCCCTTACCGCTAAATGCTAAATTGCTTACAGTCATAAGAGGGTCATTTGAAAAGTTATTGGGACAACTTTAAGCAATTAAATTTAAAAATTTAAGCAATTAATAAAGAAAAGTTGTTTTATATAATTGTATTTATTATTTTAAGAAGCATTTATATAACACTTGCAAACTTAAATTAAAAAAAAAGAACTGTTAAGGGACTTTTCATCCCGCATTTTTTATAATACATTTATACAGAAGAAATAAATATTCAGTACACGCACAGTGTGGGAAAAAATAATAAGAACGGTTTTTTAATTTTCAATGATGCAAAGAAGAACTTATTAACGAATTACTTTGTTAATTTTTACTGTCAATGATGATGTCAAGGTTAATCTTTACTGATCAACTCCTACCGGAATACATGCAGTACAATGATCTCAAGCACTCAACTAAACTAGTTTACATGTGATTTATGTAAAACAATGCTGTATTTAAAGCTGTATATTTTTACTTGTAGTTTGGACAATAGAACTCTATATTAAATATGACCTAATGTGAACCATCCAAGTACGTTTTGATGTTTGATAGTGACACTTGAGAGGCCACAGAGGTCGAAATTTTTGCCCACAGGTGATGAATATAGTATAGTCGGTTACTTATTAGTGTCGAAATCATATCATTCAAACTTGAAGAAACAATATGTTCATGAGGTATTGGAGATGATAATTTAGCGATTCCTGATAACTTTGTGTTTTTTTAAGACTTTTGGAAGGAGAAAATGAGCAACTAGTTTTCGACGTCCACGGTGAAGCAGATAATAATGACACAGCTATGAAGATTCGGAGAATGATTTTCATGGTTTTAAAGAGAACTGGTGAAACTGGTCGAACCCGAAAAGTGCAAAATTTGATATGTATTTTATATAATAATATTATTCCTCAAAATTTCGACACGGCTTTATCATGCGAAAATAGTTTCAAGTGGAATCTAGTTGACTTACCGAATGGTCATAAAACAAAGTGGGTTTTTGCCATTAAACGCAATGACGAAGGTGAAATAGAGCGATATAAGGCGCGTCTAGTTGCCAAAGGATGTATCAAGAAGTTAGTTAGCAACTAGATGGAATGGTTTTCCGTTGCTCCCGAAATATGTTTAAAACTTCTGGCAACTATGAAACGGAGGTTGATACTCGTATAAGTCCCGGGTCACAAACTGCCACTGTTGCTGCTCAACTTTTGAGTTTGTGGATGAGAGGGGGGAAAACGAGAGAGAGGGGACCACCAACAAACTCAATAGTTGAACAGCAAAAGTGGCAGTGTGTGACCCGGGACAAAGTGTTAAAAATTTATGGAAATTTAACTAAATATTATTATTGTGACAGACTTTAACGTAGATTGGTGGGAAATTATAAATAATTCTGAAGAAAATATATTGTTCTTATTCTTTGTTTTTGTTATTTTATATATTATTGGTGATGCCTTTCTTTTATCAGATACATATGTATATAGTAAATTTCACGTCAAGTGACCCAATTTTAAAAATCGATGTCTTCCGATTTGGATGAAATTTGCACCAAGGTTAGTACTATGGGATAATAGGCCAGAGACAAATTTTTGCCTCTATCAGTCCAGAAGTGCCGGAGCTAAAGGGGGTCAAAGTTGGACATTTTGGTCAATTTTGGTCATACAGGGTTTTCTTAAAATGAGTGTAACTTTTCACGTAAGGGTCCTAGCAAAAATTGTCCAAACTTTAGATAGCTATTTTTTCAATCATTCCAAAAATATTTTTTTTTTAATTTTTAAATTTTTTTTACGACTGGACAACAAACTCAACAGAGTGAAATTTGTTTTTCATTTATTTATTTTAAATAACCCCTGAAGATGGTCAACAAAGTTGACCGAAATATTGGGAATAAAATAAAATAGAAATTTTTAAAACAAAATATTTTTCTATTTTTCATTTAAAAATTTGTTACCTTTTGATCTTATGCCGAACAAAATTTACAAACAACAAAACTAAAGGTCAACAATTTACAACTTTATACAAATTTTAAAAATTTTTTTTTTTTAATATTTTCTTTTAAATAATTTTTTTTTTTAATTTTTTTTTCAATTTACTTTAATGCCTTTATAATCGCTTAATGGGATAAGAGTGGGATATCTATCAAAAAAAATATTTTTTAACTCAAGAATAGGATTTTTAAATATTTGGCACATGTATCATGATGAAAATCCCATCACGCGATTATAAAGGCCTTAGAGTAAATTGTGAAATTCACCATATACATGTTTTATTATGGAAATATTAATAATAATTAAAACCAAAAGTGAACTGCAAAAGAAGTAACTATCATATTATTTTTATCCAATACTGTGTGTCTGTCTACATAATGTAAATGTATAAGTTTTCTAAAACATACTCTAATAAAGTAATAAACAAGCGGGGAAAAGATGCTCTTAAGAGGCCTTCTAGAAGGCCTTCTTTGCCAGTCACAAAGACTTTCAGCCGCATTGCCATATCGCTTTAATTTTACATAGCCTGCCATTGTTAGTCAATTCGTTACTGGTTAGAAGCCTGCTAGAAGGCCTACTTGAAAAGGGCAATTGGAAGGTTTACCAAGTAATGCCTCAAAGAAGATGTAATTAAAGGTCTGCTAAATTAATTTTATTAAGGAAAGTAAAAGGAGTTTAAATTAATTTAAAAATCACATGTACCCGTATATAAAGTAGTGCTTCATGCGTTCTTTACACCACAAACTTTCATAAAACACTAAATTAATAGAAGTTCTGTTTGTTAATTTTTATTACTCGTGATTTGTTACCATTCTTTTGAAATGCAATTTTGAATGTGTATGAAAGGCCTTCTAGAAGAACTTCTGGGCGAAGGCATAGTGGCATGAGCATCGAATCTGTTAGAATGTGTAAACAGGTCTTCTATAAGGCCTAAAAATGAAAGCACTTGGATTTCTTCCCGCTGGGATAACAAAATAATAATAGTAGTCTGCCACACACACACATACACACAATGTATTTATATTTTTTGTGTGTATGTCTGTCTGCCTGGGTACTTGAAAAACAGCGTCTAAAAACAATAAGTATTGTTTAGAGTAAATAACAGGTGTAGTACCATCATCATACATTCGCATTAACGTATGTGTTTGTATGGGTTCAGCAGTGGAGAGTGAAGCATTCTGAACAAAAGAAAATATAAATGAAAAAGTGAAAAAATTGTCATGTAGAACGTTACGCTAATGAGACACAACGGTGTCTAAGGTAGTTGTAATTGTATTTAACCAGCCTAGTTATATCAAGCTAACCTGCAAATAACGCGACTAGTTCATACATGCATGTAAAGACTAGTCCAAAGAGGAGTAGGAGTACTCCAAAACTACTCCAAATATATGAAAAAAAGGTGGGCCATTTAACATTGCGATGTCCTAGGACTGGACCATATAACCCATCGGAGTAGTCCCAAAACTACTCCATGGAGTACTCACGAGGGTTAGTTTTAAGCAACAACAACTCAATATGCAATCGTGTTAACACGAAACCATGTCGTTTAACTATAAACTCTTGTTTAACTATGACATGGTTGCATTACATTACATTACATTGGACCATGTTGTAAGTAGTCCATTTCATCTAAAATGGATCACGTAGTCCAATATTATTTGCAGGGTATATACTGCTAACCAACACATTGAGACCAGACATACATACATTCACATGGAGGCACACGCCTATCTATTGAATAATATCGCGTATTCTCTGTTTTATCTGTGTAGTAGTAATAGGTTGGCACCAAATTGTTTAAAATCACGTTCTGGCTCGATTTAACGATGTCGGATGCTTAGACATTTTGATATAGTAAATGATTTTGTTGTGCTATTAACTATAAGCTAAGTGATGCAGTTTTATTTCTCAGCCGGGGTATTCCCAGTCTGTCCAGGTTCCTCAGAGGTCTGCTTCCTCTGATATATTTCCACTGTGCTGTCTTGTACCTTCGGTGTACGTTCGGAGCGTTACTGGGATCAATTAATTCTTATGCCACTAACTCAATATTACTATCCGACGAGATAAATACTTCGGATCTCGGTCGGCTAACTACGGTTACAATATTGTGAAGTAAAGAACTAAAATTCTGAAATGTATAATTTGGAAAACATACGAGTATATAATTTTTTTTAAATCACTTTTTTGCAATAAATGAACAAATAAGCTGCATATTATTGCTGTTGTACGAAAAATCTCATTTCAAAGGTTTACATATTTACACATTGTAATTTTAAGCTTAAAGAGTATGCGTATGTAAGTGTAACTGTGTCTTTGTGTCTGAATATAGTGGATAGGGCAATATTGTTGTTTGTTTGTCCTCTGATGATGATGGTGGTACAACACAAAGTAACATGTACTTTATGTGTTTGAGGGAGTGAGAGTGAAAGAGTGACTGGTTGTATTTCTTGGAATGTATTGGTATGTAATATTTACATTTAATATAAACATTACAAAGTTCGCTTCTTTTGCCTTTATGTTGTATGAATACTCACATACACAATCTGTTGTACAGGACAAACATACACCACATGAACAAATATAAATATTCATGTATTGTGTTGTGTTTAACATGCAAATATACGAGTACACCTCTCTGATTATATTAGTTTAACAAAGAAAATGTTGAAAAAGGTTATTAGGTTAGTAGGCTTCCAACTCGAAACTTTGAATACACTCGTTCTTAATACAAACAAAATAAATGTGAGAAAAAGAACCTAAACACACACTCATACAAATACACAATGAATAAACAATTTAAGGAATTGTTCGCATAAAATGACGCCACATTACATACGTTTTTTTTTACAGAGTTGGAAAAAATATCAAGAACCACAATGATGCCAAGAAGAAAACTTTAAACTTAAAAACGAATAATTCTTATTGGCAAACTACAGATGATCTTATGGTAAATCTAGGCTGATCAACTTTCTATTAATCACTTTAGTGGTCATAACTTATTTATTGTCTAAATTTTATGGAAAATATTAAATTGTTTGGAGATATTTTTAAATTTTAGTTTAAGAAATCGTTGTTAAATCCATGGGACCAACATTTCCATATAGTGCCATATCCGAATCCCTTTTCCTAATTTCCAGAATGACCAAAAATCTTTTCGAGATTTTTTTTTTTTTTCAAAAAACTCAAATTTACTGGAATCAAAGAATTATTTCAGATATCACACTATTATAGTTCCATTCAGTAGTCCTTTGCTATATCATATATATTTCTTAATATGTATATTTTGCTTATTCTGAAATTATTTCAGAAATTAGGGTGGAGAGAGGGGGGCACCTTTGAACACTTTTTGCTGTCAAGCCACATAAAAATTATATTTTTGAATTATTGACTTTTTACATAATTTAATAATATGTATGGAAATAAACTTTAGCTTAAGTCTACAAGTAACTTATTTGTAGTTCGATTTATATTTTTTTTTATTTTTTTAATGGATAAAGTCATTGTGTTCAAATGTGACTCCCATACGGGGCAGCTTTGAACGGCAATTTTTTCTTGTAGCGCTTATGTCCAAAAATAACATAAACAGTAATATTTTTTATATATATAATAAATTCGATTTATTTATTAAGAAAAACATAAACATTAACAATTAAAAAATAAAAAAAAAATTCAGATCAAAAATAAGTTTTATATTATTAAGACGAAAAAGGCCTTGTGATTTCAGGTGACATTACATTTTCCTTTAAAGCATCATGATCAGCATTGGATTCGTCATTTTTAGAAAATAAGAGAGAATCAACAATGTTTGGTACTTCGGTTGATAAATTAACATGTTCAAAGGTGCCCGCTTTTTCTTTGTTCAAACCTGAACTGGCTTGCCATTTCACGGAAATTTATAATAAATATTTTTTTTACATTAGACAATTTTATTTTTCGAGATTAAGGTCAGTTTTTATTTTTATTTTTTATTTTTTTCTTTTTTATTTTTTTTCCAATATAAAAAAAACTGACCTTAATCTCGAAAAATAAAATTGTCTAATTAATAAAAAGGTCGCACAATCAGTTAAATAATTTTTTTTATATAAATATCAAATAACTTAACTTAATTTTGTTTGAAATGAATTTTGGACTGCAATAAATTTCTTTCACGAAAGAAAACGATCACTGAATACTTCTTACACTCTTACAAAAAACAAATAAAAAATTTACAATGGCACTGCGAAAACTTGTTCACCCAACTACATTCGGTCGACGTCTGAAAAAACTAGCAAAAGTTTTTGACGTTGCTAGAAAACAAGGTTGGCATGTGAAAAACTCGGTTAAGGGTTGGAAAAAATGTTAAACTGAGATTTTATCAACATTGTTCAAATGTGCCCCCCTACATATAGAGATTTGTTTATCAGAATTCAAGTGTGATGACTGTTAAGTGAATAACAGTGCAAAATGAGCTTGGCTAAAAAAATGTGGTTTTTGTCTGTGCTAGTTAAATTTAAATTTATCTTTACATACATGCTTGAACAATATTTTGATTTCTCAAAGGAAAGTTAAAGCGGTGGGGTCCTTTAGTGCTTGATAATAAACAAATGTTCAAAATATCAAAACATAATTTTTTATTTTACATTTCCTAAAGTATGCAATCTCTTTGTTTAAGTTACATAAAAATTAAAACATTTATGGCTCCAAATTTTATGTGCACAATGATTTACAGACGCCCACACCATGAATAAACAATTTACAGGTACTTGCTGGGTGTGAAAAAAAACATCATCTTTTCCACTGTATGTATACCAGTGATGGAAAAATGAAAAATTGAAATGGTACTGGAGGTCAGCAAAAAGAGAACTTTTTCAACATTTTGGTACTTTTTAGGAAACATATTTTTATTCAAAAATAAAATTAAAAATCCATTTAAAAATAATTAAAAAAAAAAAAAAAAATTAATTCAGTTTAATAAAAAACAAACTAAAAATTAATTAATTTTTATGTAAAAATATATGTTTCAAAAATTTTTATTTTATTGGGGTTAAGATAATAAAATAAATAATAAACAAAAAATGCCTGCATTTTGTTAGTGTTAATGCCATATCATTAATAGATCGTTCACCAATATGTTTAAAGTTTTCAAAATCATATGATACACAAAAAATTTCAAACAAGAAATGAGAATTACAAAAATGTACGAAACATAAGAAATTTAAAAAATTTTTCAAAATAGTACCACAAACAACTTTAATTCTTTATGCATCTTTTGTAGATTAGCTTATCTCAGATCAAATAAATAACTTGAATAACGATTTTATGCATTCCTTAAGGCCTTAGGACACTACATTTTTAATGCATTGTTCAAGTTTTGGTGAACAGTACAAATATAATGTAATAGACAAATTTACCAAGTGCAAAGAGTTCAGCAGTATTAACATAAATGGCAAACTGTCAAACATTTTACTAAAGTTATCGATAAAAAATGAAGTTATATCAAAAAAATGTAAAATTGTTCAACTTAAATTTCACATTTCAAGCTTGAAATATTAAAAGTGTTGCTGAATCAGCAAATTTGGCGATCAACCGTTTTTTTTGTTCGTTTTGTTTTTATGTTTCTCATAAACAAAAATTTGACAACATTTAATAAAAAAAAACTAAAAGGCTTTTTTGTTTACATTTTTTATAGTTTGCTTTTGCTAACATTTTCTGTTTTTTTCTATCAATTCTATATAAATTCAATGAACAATAAATGTAGTGTCATAAGGGCAATGATTATAAAAATAGTAACGCTGGTTTTCTAAACAGGGACCAATGCAAACCAAACAAAGAGTACTAAATATGATGTGGGGGTACTGTGGTATTTTAGTTGTAAAAAAGTACTGAAAATAGTACAATAGTATTGCATTTTCCATTACTGATGAATACCAATGTTTTTGTTAAGCTCTTTTAATTTTTACATGTAAAAATCCAATTAATGATCTTTATTTTCACCCATTCAAGTTGGTAGCTTTGAGTACAGCAAGCAGTAGGTGTTGGTGTGTCATGTTATGTTATATTTTATGTTAACATTGATTAAATAATTTTGCATGTGTTGTTGTTGCGTAGCGTTTTTGTATTTACAAACTTATGTCTACACTCAGGAGATTTATTTCATAGATTTATTTCAGTTTATGAACATGACTTTGTATCTTCTTCTGAATTGTATTCAATTTTATTTCATAATATTTGTTTATGTATGTATGTGTGACAGTGTCTGTAGTTATGTATTATATTTTATAGATTTATTGTTCATTGTTCATAGAATGTTATTGGTGTTAAGTTTTGTTTTAGGTTGGGTTGGTTGGGTAAGTTTATTGATAAATACACTCAACTTTTCATGGAATCACCTTGTAGTTTATCTTCTTCTAAATACTTTTCAATCAGCCCACCCAATATTATTAACATTCACAACACAACACAGCCCTAGCCACGGCTTAGAGGTTCTCATGTTTCAGGAGTGCGTGTGTACGCATGTGGCAATATTCGGGTTAATCGAAAACATTTTCAGTTTTACTTGCACTTTTGTGTAAATTAAAATATCTATTTATACAACTTTTAGGTTCAGATTTTCGTTAACACATTCACAAAGCTGTACAGAAAAGCAAACACCAACTAACCTACATACAAATAAACACGGCGGTTTTTAAATACATAACCACACTACACATGTACTGGATTATGAGAGTGTTTCTGTTTCTGTTTTTTTTTTTTTTTTTTGAATATATATTGGTATGTGTGTGTATGTATTTTTATTGCAAAATTGGCAAACATTTAAGGTTTTGTCTTAACATTTAAATGTGTGTAGTTGTTGTTATCAAAGAAACGAGGTTATATTGTACAGTGAGTGGCAAGGATAAAAAACATTTCAAAAGTCTTTCACGAACAAAATATACACATTAAAAGTAAATTAAGCAAATGAGGCTTTTCTAATTAAAAATACCTAAATAATGTTTCAAATTATTTTAGGTATTTTTGCTAAATGCTTTAGATAATTAGTTGTTAAGGAAGGCAATTTTATTAAGAACTTATTAGCATAAAAGTAAAAAAATTTAAATATTAAATTTTAATACAAGTGAAACCTTTACGCTAAACTTCTACTGTTTAAATAAATGTATATAATGTATAAATGTACACCGCCTCTAATGAACTTTCTTGTCCTGAAAATTAATGCCATTTTCACAACTTAAAATATCACTTAAATTACCTAAATGATTTATGGCTGATGTGATTTGAGGTCTATGACTCGTTGTTGTAGTCGTTAATACCTAGGCCTCTTTTGTAAGATGCCACAAATTCAGCCATATTATGTTGGCTTTTTAACAGCGTGCTTACGTGTTTAATTATATTGTCCTTAGATTGTCACCAAGAGAGTGACGCAGACAATTTGAATCCTCCATACTTCTTGTGTTATACAATCATTATATGAAAAATGATAAACAAACACAACTGAACACAAGAGAAATCATTTTAAATTCCATTAAAATAACTTCACTTCAAAAGTACTTAAGGTTTGCTTTAGCACTTGGAATATTAATAGATTTGTATATGACCTTATGTACAATAATACTGTGGTTGTTGAAGAATTATTATAATTTTCACTTAGAAATCTCTTTTGATGATTACTTTGGGTAATTAATATTTGAATTGCCTGCCAGATTTTAAAGTTTTGACAGCTTTTAGTACGTATAATATAAAATTTAGGCGAGTTTAACATAGACTAGAAAATAATATTTAATTCATACGAGATTTGGCCCTAAGAAAATAATAAGAATCGTACTTCTCAATACAATTGGTTTTATTTTGACTGAATGAGAATTTTTGCTCTTGCGAGTATTATTGTAAAATTTTTTATATAAACTTCTAGTTAAATATAGAAATTTATTTGAAATTTATTTTTGTATACCTCTGTTAATGTTCTACATAGCTTTCCGTTGGAAAACATAAATGCAAAATCATACAGAAATATACAAAGAGACACTAGCAAAATGTAATGCATTTTCTGGCCTGCTAAACCATTCGTCAGCATTCTTTGTGTCTATTGTTGTTTATTTTAAAATTTTTTATATTTAAGAATGCTGACGAAGGCTTTATTTTATTTTTATTTATTTTCTTTTTATTATTATTCAATAATTCAATAATAATTCAAAGAATACCATTGTGAATTTTAAATTTCTATTCATGAAATATCGTAGGCCTATAAAGGCCAATTGATTTAAGTACAAAGTTTGACAATTTATTTATTGGTGCCTATTATGAGCAAAATTCGATTTTCGACTGTGGTCGAAAATGCTTATCGCACGAATTTTCAGTTGGTATTATGGTGCACATTCGATGAAAAAACGTTATTGTGAAAATCACTCTTTTTGGGTTATTCACAATAGTACATTTCTACCAGCTGGCGCTATAGTTGTTTACAAATTCTTAAAGAAAAATAAATTAAATTTGAAATGACCACCACGGAATTATGGTTTAATGATTCGTCTGATAAATAGTATTAAGCTTCTGTGTAATGCCCTCCCATTTTTTGGCTGCCTAAACTTTAGAGCAAATATATTTGGCCAACAGTGGATCTTGTTCCATGAGAGAAACGAGCTGTCTTCTACTTACGACCTGCAGTATATTAACAAAAGTAATTTACAAGTCGTATTTGGTTGACCAAAACCAAAAAAAAAAAACAAATTCTTACATTTTAAATAAATTTTGCACAGTTTTATACAGCATCGACAACAAATTTGTGTTCGATAAAAAATTCGTTGAACAGGGAAATTTTCGACGGCGATGCCAACTTATAATACAAATTTTATATTCGATAGCCAGCGAATATCGATTGTCGAATGCAGGTCATAATAGAGGTATTATTAAACATAGTATTATTAGTCTAATACTATGTTTCCACGACGACTTGAATCACCTGCTTCGCTCTCTGAATCATGTTTATGAATCATGCTGTTTACATGACCACAAAACTTGATTCGATTTGATAGTTGTTTTAATAAACAAACAGAATAAAAAAAAACAGAATTTACAATTTGTGGAAAATGATTTTTTTTAATGGACAAAAAAACTGAGTGCAAATTAGTTAGCTTATTTGAAAAATAACATACATACAGAAGAGTGCAATTTTTCGTGCTTCGCAAGGTGATTCAATATGAATCTACTTGATTCGCTTTTAAAATTTTGTATGGTGAAACAAGTTGTTTCACTCATGATTGGGGTGTGAAGCATGAATAGAGAGCGAAGCATGTACCGTGGAAACGTAGTATAACTTAAATTACATTATGCACATTTCGATTTACTTTTCCCCTATCACCAACATGCATCTCATATCATAAAAAAGTGGTAACTAAGATAACGTAACTCTTTTAGAAATTAGAAATAGAACGGCGCTACGAACGAAGCCCCCAATGAACATAGTCCCCGAATTGAAAATGAAATAAAGCCCCAAAACTGGGGTCTTAATTCATTATAAATTAAAACCCCAAAGTTCTAAATGAAATAAATCCCCAAACGAAAAGAACTAAACTCCCAAACCAAAATGTACTAATTCCCTAATTGTTTTTGAGGATTGAATTTGAAATAGATGAATAGAACAGCTTAAAGTCTTGCTAATTATAAAAAATTCCTCGCCTCACTGCATATTAAAAAATTCCGTTTATCATGTATTAATATTGAATTTCACAATCTAATTACCCGCACTACAAAGATCTCTGCATAAATATTGTATGAAAATTTGGGCATTTTAAGCAGTGCGTCCGAGTTGACTGTGAAAAAGCAAACCCGGACACCAAGAAAGATGGTGTACACGGGGTAAACAGAGGTGTCACGAAAAGAAAGATAATGAAGTTTTATATTTGTCTCTTTCTTTGAGAACTGCCTTTTTGTTTTCTTTATGTTATTATTTTTCTGGCGAAATAGAATTAATTTTTTGCACAAAGTATTTTTTATTGTGTGATACAATCATAAAAAACTGCGCTTTATTGAAATCACAAGCGTATAAACAAAATTTCGATTTAAATATTCTAAATCAAATTGTTGTGTTTATTTTGCTTTGTCCACAAACAAAATATTTTCTTTCTCTTTTTAAGAGAATTGCCTTATGAGCTGATTGTAGCTCTTTTGAAACGTCAATATTGTCACCTCTGTATACTTTGTGATGGTGAAGAAGATTTAATTATATTATAGTATATAAGCAACAACTTCAGATTGACAGAGTCCTTAAAGTGGTCCCGAATCCGCAAACTATAAACGTATCTTATAATCCTTTTGAAGCATTGTTCTGTCTTTAAAATATTTACCATTATTGTTCCACTATAAACCTCTAAGCCATACAAAATAATTGGCATTAACAATCCATTTACCATTTGCTTTCTAATATCAATTGATAGATTGCAAGGAATACTGTACTGCTATTAAAGCCCGTTTTAGCGGATCCCATTACAAATAAGTTACCTTGGTATGTTATACTAGAATTGGCCTTGAACCCGTGTCCTTCGACGCTAGCTCGTCTATTAGACTACTTTTTTTTTAGCACTTTATACCGTGGCGGAGAATTTCACATTTGTTGGAAGGTTGCTAATGTAATGCCAATTCTTAAAACCGGTGCTTTCTAAAGATTTGGATAGTATGGTAAATTATGATCTTGTTGAATATATGGAGTCTAACAGTTTACATAGCGGACGCCAGTAAGGCTTCGGTAGGGAATGTTCTACGGGACATTTACTAGCTTTCTTATAGGAAAAATGGTGTCGTTCTACTCTTCGTTTTGGTACAGTGGTGGCTCTAGATATTTTTTCAAGCTATCCGACAGAGTCTAGCTTGGTGCTGTTTTATTGAAACTTAGTTTAGTTTCAGATTTCTATACGAGTTGTTATAAATGGGATCTCATTAGACTAGTTCAAGGTGAAATCAAGGTTTCATTTCTTATCTTTCTAAATGACCTTCTGCGGCAAATATCCGACCATATCTACTCTTATTCAGATATCAAAATTTACCTTTCTTTCTTAATCATATCCAACTATAGCTCGAGCCAAGTTGGAAAGTGGAGCACTGAGGCAGAACATGAATGATAATTTTTTTTTTTGAAATAACAAACACAAACTGCGAAGCTTTTTGGCTTATCTGCAGAAACCAACCAGAGTCTTTTGCAGGAAATGAAACCGCAACCCTCTAACTGATAGTCCAGCACACTATCGCCTAGTCTATCGGGACACACACAAGCTCTTGTGACAATCTCTGAATCAATCTTAATCAGACTCAATGTTGTATGTTAGCACATAAACACACTACCGATCATATTGCCTCATCTGTTTTTATGGGCCGTGTTAATATTATGGAATCAGAAGCTCTAGATATTCTAGACATGAGAATTCAGTGTGATGTTCTAAAAACATTTATCAAGTGTTAAAATAAGCACCCAAGTGCCCTCGGTTTTTTTAAACTTTGTAGCAGTAATCTCCTACTGTCTAATTGTGCGTCTAGTAACAGATAAACATAAATTAATATTGAGCTTGAGAAACCTCTGCTTTGGAACAATACTTCTTTATTGCAATTTCAGTCATAAATTTCCCTTGTTTTTGAAGCTTTAAAATAATGTATTTTTTTAATAAAGTGTAGACTAAAGGCCCTTGGAAACATAATTGATCATGTACAAATATCTTACACCATCAAACAAAATTTTAAAATAACGTTCTTATTAGTTTTTTCCAGTCAAATAAATATTTTCTTTAAATTTAGACAATTAACTCATGACCATTTAAGATACAGTGGAATCGCAATAGAATGAACTAATTCGTGCAAGCCCTGTTCACTCTATTAAGAAAGTTCTCTCTAAAGAGTCTATAAAAAAAAAAACACTTTTTATACAAAAAATCCATATTTATTAAATATTATTAAATAATATATGCAATTTTTTAGCTTTTTCTCTCAACATTTCTCCACTTACTGTCAGATTTTTGGCTCGTTGTCTTAAAAACCAATTGACAAAAGCTTTTTCAACACGTGGGTATTCTGCTTTTTTGAATGACTGTCTTTTAAGAGCACTTTTACTTAAGCATACAACACTTTCAATTTCAGATTTCTTTTTTTTTTTGATCCCACTTATTGTGGATTTTGCTACTTCATATTTCTTTGCAAGAACTGTAGTTCCCACGCCTTTGGATAGTTCTATAATTATTTTTTGTTTTATTCCAACAGAAAGAAATTTTTTACATTTATTAGAACTCATTTTGTAACTTTTTGTCCGCACATAACACAACTAGGAATTAAAAATCACTAAAGAATCTTTCAAAAAATCAATAGAAAAAAGACAAGAACACAAAAATGTTTGCAAATTCAACAGAAATCTAACGGTTTCATAAAACAGTATGTAAAAAAATTATGTATCTTTGTCAATTTTGTATAAGAAAAACAAAAGTTCACACTATTGAGTTGGGTAGTGTTCACTCTATAGAGTAACTAATGACAAAAATCGGGAGTTTGTAATATCGAGTAGGTCATATTACCAAGTGTTCACTCTATTGCGATTACACTGTATATATACAAAACTTACTTAAAATTTTTATATAGAGTTTACCAAAAATTATTATGCCAGATCTTATTAAATAGTAAAATAAGGTTTGGTCTTTATTATAAAATCATAAAGTACAAAAGATAGTGTAATATATGGAATAACACATGGAGTATTTTAGCCCACGAAAACGATGTTCGAAACCATTTTTTTTTTTTTAATAAAATGTTTCGTGTAACCCGAAAACTGGTTTTCTCAAAAATTTGGTTTTTTAAAAAGTCTATTAAGAGAAAATTTTGTAGCCATTTTATGTTATTTAATCATTTATTGTTAAAAATGTTTCACAAAATTACTTTATTTATCAATTTGTTTTTTTGTTTCAGCCATTTAAATCCGGTAAGTTAATATGTTCTATTAAATATTGATTTTAAGTTAAAATAATTTTTTCACCTTTTTTTCTACTATCGTCTCACTGTCAAACAACCACATTTTTATGTTGTCATAGTTGCAAAGCAAACTTTCGTAATGAAAATAAAACTAAACTAAAAGTAGTTCAAAAACTATTTTTTATTGCATACTTATTTGGTTGTCTGGTTTTCGTGCATAATCACAATAGCGAATCTAAAAAAATCCGAAATTAACCAGCAGTTTTGCATTAACTGTTTAAGGAGTTTATTTTCATGTATGCCCCTGCAAATAATATTGAACTACGTGATCCATTTTAGATGATATGGACTACTCACAACATAGTTCAATGTAATGCAGTCATGGACCATGTCATAGTTAAACAAGAGTTTATAGTTAAACGATATGGTTTCGTGTTAACACGATTGCATATTGAGTTGTTGTTATTTAAAACTAACCCTCTTGAGTACTCCATGGAGTAGTTTTGGGACTACTCCGATGGGTTATATAGTCCAATCCTAGGACATCGCCATGTTAAATGGACCACCTTTTTTTCATATATTTGGAGTAGTTTTGGAGTACTCCTACTCCTCTTTGGACTTGTCTTTACATGCATGTAGGGACTAGTCGCGTTATTTGCAGGGGTAGTCTGACTTTAATTTATATATCAATTAGTTACTTTATGCATCCCGGGTAAACTAGATTATAGTCAATCATAACATTAGTGTCTGCAAGTAATCAAGGGTGTGGTCACTTAAATTTATTAGACACTAGCTTATTGACTTACACCTTGGACACGCGAAAATGACTAGCAACACAGCTTATTCTATAAATAGGGGTCAACCCACTTATATACAATTTCACTAATTGAGGATACTTAAACAGAACTGTAATTTTAATGCCCCATTAATATTTATTAATTTATACACCTATAGGTATTGTATTTGATATTTATTTTAGTATCTTTTACTATAGCAAATTGCGTCCGGCACATAAATACATGTGGCTAGTCTAGTGCAACCTATCTTTGACTGTAGCTGCATGCAGTTGCAAAGCATTACTCCAAAAGTTGTTAAGTTCTTTTATGTTGTTGCTTATACATAATTGTTGCTGCTTTGTTTATGGCTGTCAGATTAAGTGTTTTTGTTTGTGCTCTCTAAAGTAGGCAGCCAACCTATTTAAGTCTAAAAAATACAAAATATTTGATGTTTTCACACAAACAACAACAACAGCAGCAACAATAATACATACATATATACACCGAAATAATGATAAAGCAGCTGTTAAAACATTACAACAACAAAGCAATAATAACGACAGCAACTTTTTTTACGAGTGTTTTCTCTTAGTTGTTGGCCGTCAGTTGCTAGTTGTAATATAAATTACGAACAACGTACGAGAGTAACAAGCCAAAACACAAACAAACAAACAAAAAAAAAAAAATGGAGGTTGCGAACAACAAACTACCTACCCTGAAGGGAACCTGGGGTCAAGTGTCTCCAAGTCACCACTTTTGTCTACTATTTTGGTAACGGTTTGGCGACATTGTCAACAGCATTGTCACAATGGTTATTATTATACAGTTATTTTTTTCAATTGTGAGCCCCTATAGACTAGACGATAGTGTGCCGGACTATCATTCAGAGGGCTGCGGGTTCGATTCCCGCCAAAGACTCTGTGTGTTTTCGAATTTATTTTTAACTAGCTAAAACCCGGTGTGCTTCGCTACCCGTATTTTTTAAAATTAACTTTGTATGAGAGGTACCACGCCCACTTAAAATTTCCAAAAAAAAAGTAGCCTATAGCTCCTTCCAGACATACAGAAATATACTGTGAAAATTTCAAGCAAATCGGTGATTTTTAAAATTAACTTTGTATGGGAGGTACCACGCCCACTTAAAATTTCCAAAAAAAAAAGTAGCCTATAGCTCCTTCCAGACATACAGAAATATACTGTGAAAATTTCAAGCAAATCGGTTCAGCCGTTTAGGCGTCTATAGACTTCAAACTAATAACAATAAACATAACGACACACATTCACTTTTATATATATAGATTAGGTATTTTTTAATATTTTATTTTATTTTTTTAATAAAACTCCAAAAATTAGAAAAAAATGCTTTTTCATATTCTCTTTCAGAAAAGTACCAAAAGTATAGAGAAAAGTGGTCCCAAAAGAACTACTTAGTCAGTATTGACGCAGTCTACTGGTAGATTTCGTAGGACAAGCCTGTGCTAAATGTCAAAAGTAGAGAGCATTATTAAGGGTATAATTCGTCAATAGGTAATGGTGACATCGTCAATAGGTAATCAGTATAATTCTACTATTGACATTTCCTGCAGGGTACTTACTCGTATATGTATTTTTCACACATACTGTGTTGAGGTAATATTAAAGTGAGGCAAAACTTAAAACCTTAAAAACTTTGCACTGTTTAATGGTAATAAAGGCATTTAATATTGGTGCATACTTGCATTAACATTGTTATACAAACAAACAAACATTAATATGATGCATACAGACATTTTATCTGACATTTGTTTACGATTCGAAATTAAAAGTAGAGAAATTGCACTAGATATTAAAATGAAATTTCTTGTTGATGGTGGAGTTGTAACGACTGGTTTGGAATGGTACAGCATACAGGTTTAATACAATTTCAACAAATCCAATAGTAATTAGTAGTATGGCTTACAAACCAGCAATTTGTTAGTCAAAAGAAGTCATAAAATTTAAAAAATGTATTTATTTTTTTAACATAATAACAACTTTTTGCATATAACATAATTTTATAGGAAAATATATTTTAGAAATTTTTTCATTTATTTACTTCTATTTATTTATTGCATCTTCATTAAAAACGAACTAATAATAAGCATCGGCTATTGATTTTTAGATGTGTAGAACTTTAAGTTGGCAACACTTTTTCAACTGGCGGCCATTTTGTCAGCTGTCGTCAAGTGATTAATGTTTAAAGTCGCTAGTCTACGCCGATAAGGCCGAAGTGATTGACCACTTGCAGGATAACATTCACCGCATTATTGTCCATATACTGCCACAAATTTTGGAAAAAGTCATCGAAAATTGCACCTCCAGCTTAGACTACGTCCTAGCCAGTCATATTGAAATTATAATGCCAGAAGATTATCTTTCCAATAAAGAAAATTTAATGTCAATTTAAAAAAATCCTATTTGTTTTATGCCATTTCAAAGTTCTATACGTCTAAAATCATGACAAAATGGCCGCCAGTTAAAAACGTGTTGACAACTTAAAGTATAAATATGAAAATGAAATAATCTTATATCTAATGAATTTGAATTATTTAGTCCAGACAGTGCCGAACGAAAATTGTTGTTTATTGTATGTATTAAATTGGCATTATTGTTCTTAGTCGAATTTACCCACTATTAATTAATATTTATGTTGCGGGCTCATGGGTATGGATATAATTCAATTTTGGTTCTCAGTTTTTAACAATGACACGTTTAAATCCGTATGAATATTTGAATTTTCTATAATTTCTTTATTCAAGCAATTAGGTCAGTTAGTATTAATATAAAAATGTTCTTTTTATTTATATATTAATAAAAATAATTAATAAAATAATAAAAAGAACATTTTTATATTAATACTAAGTGACCTAATTGCTTGAATAAAAGAAATTATAGAATATTAAAAAATGTCGAATAAAAGAACTAAATAATATTTGAATTTTTTTATATATGTAGCTGTGCTCTGTGTTCTGTAACTTCCGCGTCGATTAAAATGTGCGAAATAAAACAGAAATGTCATAAATTGACACAAACAGCTGTTTTTGTCGCAAAACTAAGTCTGTATTTCTTTTTGACGAGTAATCGCTGACAAGTAAGAAAATTACTTGTCACTTTACCGAAAATTTGTGTCTGTACAATTTCTGTTAGAAAGGTTCCCGCTTTGTATTGTCAAATATATATATTAGTATACTCAGAAATAAAAACGCGGCGTGATATACAGTGAACTCGCAGAAACGTTAACATCCATTAACATGAACTACCCAAAAACATGAACATATTCTTTTGAACATTGACTACTTTTAAACGTGAACATAGGCTGAAGTCTTCAAAACGTGGACTTTTTATCGAACATTAAAATTCAATTTTGTAAACTTATTTAAAAATTTTTGGATTCCCAGAAGAAGAATTTCTTAAGCTATGTGTCCACGATCGTCAGATATTACAACATTGTCATATCTAGCGATGTGGTAGCAATGTACTGACATTGAAAATTTTTTAGCAAAAGGTAAATTGTCAGTTTAGACGAGTGTAAGAAAACTAACAATTTCATTTGCACACAATTGTCACAATGAATTCATCTGTCATCCGAAATTGTCAGTTTATACGTTTGACAGATTGTTGTGTGTCATTGTCAAATTTGTTTTGCAGCTCTGTGTGTGTTTAAATATTGTCATGGAACAAAAAAGAGCAATTGGAACCATTTTATCTTCTATTTTTTTCAAAAATTTTATCAATGCACACTTGTTTGTTTATTTATGTATATACAGAGTTGCATTTAAAAATAATTTCTATGACAATGCTGCCATTGGCAGATGCATAAACTTTGCACATATGACAATGAAAAGTGTTTGTCAATTGTCTTAAAAGAATGGCAATGACAAAATTGTGTGTTTACACGACTGTTAGATGTCTGACAATATTTTTTTCTTCCAATGTACTGAAAATGCTTTTTCTTACAACGTTGGAAGGCAAACATTTTCAGTTTACACGGAGAACGTTGTATCTGACAATCGTGGACACATAGCTTTATTTTTTTTTTTTTTTTTTTTTTTTGTAATGATAAGTAGCTGCTTTTGTAGTTGTAGTTGCTCCTTTTTAATAAAAACTAAATACACAAATTTATAATTATCGTAGTTTAAATTCAGCTAACCTTTATTTTTGAGGAATTCAATTACATAATTTCGAAATTAGTATCTTAGAAACAATTTTGCAAACCATAGTAGCGATGTAGTATATTAAAATATGGCAAGAACTTGCAAAAAGTAGCACCAAAACATGTTTCATAGGTGAAAAATAATGTACATACTTTATCTTAAATTAAATAAAAGATAAGCGACTAAAATATGTCGTAGAAAAAAATGCAATCTAAAACGTGAACAATATCGAAAACGTGAACAACCTAGGTAAAAATTAGTCCACGTTGCTGTGAGTTCATTGTAATTTTAAAAATAAAAAATATTCAAATCAATAGAATGCAATGAATAATAACACATTAGAAAGTTTTATCAAAGTTTTCCTTTTTCCACCAAGAAACTATTTTTATTTTATTGCAGATTATTTAGTAAAAAACCAACATTAAAGTCGTACCATACATTATTTTGTATTTTTAAATTTAAATTTTGGTAAATTTTGTTCGCCCTCAACGATATCTATTATTAGCGGTTGCAAACACTGAATTTTTACATCGGCTTTGAGTTGTATTTTTTTTTTTAAGATTTCTAACGTAACGACATAATGGCTTTTGATTGTTTTCGACATGAATTACAGACACAAGTTTTTCTCACTTTTCGAGAAACGATGCAATATTTTGTTTCACATCTTTTCGACGCGAGAAGTTTTCACTAAAGTTACAGAACATGGGAACTGCATGCAATTGTCATCATTCGTAGCAATTTGTTTTAGCGTCTTTGAAATCTGTCTACATTTGAAGCTGTATTCCATAACACCATATCGGTTTTATGATTGAGTTATTAAGTAGGAGTTTACAATCTAAACTAAACTTGGAGTTTCTGCCAATGAGCCAATTAGTTTCAATTTTATTTGTGTTAATGTTGCATTTATATGGGACTTCCATGTAAGGCGACGATCGAAGTGTATAACGAGGTATTTAACTTTACATTGTTGTGCTATTGCTAGATTATTTATATAAATAGGACAGCATGATTCTCTACAGATTATGTGTGTGCATTTCTGCGCATTAACTTTTATCCTCCATTGCTTTAACCAGTTTTCTAATTCAAATATATGAGTTTGTAGGTAGCGAGATGTTTCTTGAGGGTTTTCATGAATGCTTAGAATAGCAGTATCATCAGCAAATGTAGAAGTGTGAGTACGATTGTTTGTTGACATATTAGATTTATATATCAAGTATAAGAAGGGTTCCAGGCTACTTTCTAGGGGTACTCCTGCTTCCCTTTGGTTGTACGGAACTTCTAAAGTCTCCTTCTTTAAGCTTAAATGTTCGATTAGTTAAGTAGCTTTCCAATAAACATAAATTTATTTTTAATTTTTATATTAAACCATCATGCCACCCACACTTTTGAGAAACGCTTGAGAAACATCGATAAAAAGAGCAGAACAACCTTTTTTTCTTCAAATGTTTTTTTTGCGATATTTAAAAGTCTATCGGTCTGTGCAATGGTACTGCGTTTTACCCAAAATTAAAATTGATGATTTGTTTTCAATTAAAATTGGGTATAACTTGTTTATTTTGATATATTAGCTATATTAGAAAATAGGCTGATGGGCCTGTATGATTTTACTTTTGTGTAATCTTTTGCCGGCTTATTATATTCAAGGTGAATTATGCCTTGATAATAAAGCTTTAAAAATAAATTGTATTGTTAAGCTTCATAAGCATCTTGTTACTCATTTTAAGAAATATTTTATAAATGTCACAGAGAAAATAGCGACAAATGCTCAATTCTACTATTCAAAATAATAGTTAAAAATCTTTCTATTTGAATAATTTGAATTAAACTTTAAAGGGTGGCCCAAAATTGACGCTAGTTTGTAATTAGGTTTGCTAAAAACCCGATTTTTTTTGTTAACCGGAAATTGAGGATTTATAGAAAACCGTGTTTGTTAAAACCTTTTAAAACGACTTAAACGAGCATTGTTCACATAAAATACCGTAGCATAAACGTTTTAACATTTATATTCATACTAGCTAATCCCGGTGTGCTTCGCTACCCCCCGCCCCCCTCGTTATAAAATAAAATAAAACGTATTTATATATTTAATTTTAATGTATTTATTGCAATGATTTAGGTTTAGTTTGTCCATCAGGAGCATACACATATACACGAGATATTAACCTTGAGCTTTGTTAACAGTCATCGCAAACGCTAACCGAACAGGTAAACATTTTTTTTAAATCGAATGGTAATCTGTTGGTAGCATTCGAATGCGTAGCAAAAGTACATCTGTACCTTTATATTTTCCTGTTACAATGGTCGCTTCTACTAAATTATTTCTCAGTTTTTTTACTGCAAGTCGAGTGCCATTGCAAAGCCGTGGTGATCGATATTACGCAATAAAATAATTGTCACTTCAATTTTAAGTTGTAGCATATGTGATGGAAAGAAAGCCTGACACATCAAGTGAATTTAAGAACTCAACAGGATAATTAACGGTCTTACGGGTTGCTTGATTGATTTGACGCATTTCAAAGTGATATCCATCTTCTCCATATGGAAAAATAATAGGATACTGAAGCGCGTCATATGAGCGATGCATTTCAGTGGGCGAGGCCATGCCCCTTTGTCCACTTACATAATCAAGAATTTATTATTTCGTAAGAATATCGTATTGTGAAAATTTAATGACGATCGATCAAGTGGTTAAGACTATATTACGATTTTTAATTTTCCTAAAAAGGGGCGTGCTCCCACCCACTTTTCTTCTGGTACTTATTCCTAATTATGCCAATACCATATGTACCACATATCATTGACGTAGGTCAAAAAATGCCCAAAATATGGCGATTTAAATTTTTGGGTTATATGGGCGGTGCCACCCCCGTTTGTACACTCAAAACTTCATATAGCCTATTATTCCATTCAGAGTCACAGTAACATGCTGTGAAAATTTTATCAAAATCGGCTCAGCCGTTTTGGAGTCCATACGTTACATACATACATACATACATACATACATACATACATACATTCAATTTTATATATCTAGATATGTAACAACAAAAGCTCTTGAATACTTTGTAATCAAAAAATCTATAATAATTATACATTTAAGAAAACCTAAAGGAAGAAACTAAAATTAATTTACTGTAATAAAAAAATCGTTGTTTTGTTTTGATGGTTTCAGTGATTTTTGTGCACAACTGCTGGTGCCAACAGTACAATCTACCTGGGCTGTGGATCGATAACCACTCACATCTCTAATAGTATATTTTCTTATTGTGAATCACAACAGCTGATTTAGATAGAATTGTAAATATAGGAGAAGAAGAAGTAAACATAGAACATAGAATAAGTTAGATGTAAGTATCGTTATTTTAGTTTATAAGAGGACGAAATTTGAAATAAAAAAAAGTTGAGAATCACAACTCAGCCGAGTAATTGGCTCTTGTTTTTATTTAAAAAACTTCAAATTATCAGCGCTTTGCCTCGCCGCTCTTTAGGGCCGTATGCGCGTGGTACCTTTTACTTCAAATAACCACAAAGAATTATATGCGATGTTGTTAATCACACGTTCTCCGAAACGTGACAGTACACGACCAGCAAATGTCTCAAATAAAATTTGCCACAGTGTGTTAGACAAACCCCAATTTAATACAAATAAGGCAGTTATCGCGCACCAATAACATGTACGAATAAGCATGATCCAATAATGATTCCAGCCCTTGTGGGTGAATTTGTCCACTAAATTTATTTGACATGAAGCTTTAAATGTGCTTCATCGCTCAGGCACACTTTTCAAAAACTGGGGCTGCTAAACTTTTACTATTTTTGATATATTGCTCAACCAGCTTTACTTACCAAGCGTGTTTTGTGGAACGCTCTTTTGTTATATGTATGTATATTGTTAATTGTAAAGACATTGAGTGTGTGTTTAAATGTTTTTAATAAATTATGATTTTATAAATAACATTTAAAAGTTCGTTTATTAAGTTGCTTCGCACGTTGTCGTTCCTCTCCACATGCTGTCTTACTCACCTTTGTCTGGCTTTAACTAAAGTATTTTTAAGTTTTCTTAATAATGTGGGATATTTATAAGATAGTTTGTTTTTACTGGCCAACATGTAAACTGTTTTGTATTAATTATATTCGTGCTAAATATTTATTTATCAAACTATATCTAAAATCGAATTATCGATATAAGATAGAGAGATAAAAGCCAGCGCAATTCCAAATTTTTCAAGACATTTAAAAGTAATTCACCCCTATCGTGAATAAAAATTCCACATGAAATTTGTTCCCTTTTATTTTTTTAACATTGAATTTAAATAGGAAAAATGTGAAAAGGGAATAAATATCATGTGGAATTTTTATTCACGATAGGAGTGATTAAGTTTCTTAATTTTAACTAACTAGTTGTCTAGAACAGTGATCGGCATTAAAATGACATGTAATATAAATTTTAATAACCAATTTTAGTATTAAGTTAGCTAAATTTTGAGCTCGTCGTTGGGAATCGTATTGTAAACTTTAATGTTTGTCACCAGCTGGCTCTGAGTGCCGGCCCCTGAACTAGCGATATATAAATTTATATAATTTATGAAATCTGGTGTTAAACGGCTTTTCCCCTTTGAGCAATTTCTGCAAACGGCAGCATGTATTGGTGTATTTACATAAAATATCTCAGAGTATCATTATCAACTACATATTCTTAAATAACTTTGACTGGGACTATAGCGCACCATATAATAAAGTGTTTATAGTGGAAATACCAACCAGCCTTTAGGTAACATATGAGAATGATATGAATGACTATAAACACCCATTCGCATACGAAACATCATACATTGTTTGTTGGTTACGAATAATTAAAATGGGAAACAACTGAGAAGTAAAGAGCACTCTGCCAGATGACAGCTGGGTGGGTCCTCAGCATACTACATACACACACAAACATGCATGAGTAGAAGACAACTGCGGGTATATGTGTGCCATTAAATGATGTGCTGTAATAAACTTTAAAAGGCTTAAGAATGTGTGTTTTTATGTTTTTATGCCCAGCGTAAATTACATATATGTGTGGGCCTGTATTTGTCACCATCTCCACTTATTTTCTTTTACTGCCGGGTATCAGTCAGTGGTTATAATAAAGAAACTCGCCTCGTAATTTTGTGTTGTGCCAGTGTTGGAGGGAAGTTTTATTGAATTTCCAGTGGGATGCTTGCAGTTAAATTGTAAAAAGTTTTCTCTTTTTTTATAATTTTAAACACATTCTGGTTTTTGTTTTGCTGTTATTAAAGTTTCCGTTTCTTCCTAAAAGGTTTTGTGATAAATAAATGTTGTAAAAAAAAAAATACGAAGCAACTTTGTCGTGTTGTGCCATATGAAATTTGTTAAAGTTTTTCTTTATTGTTAACTTTTTTGTTATCATTTTAATGGCAGGTGTGAGGTTTCTGAAAATGCTTTAGTCAGGGTAATTAATAGGTTACAGAAAAATTTATAAAACTTATAAAGAATTTCTTTCATTTTTAGCTTATTTCTCATATTTCATCTTATAACCAATTAGACGTCATTGTTTTACCTTTACAACACCAAATAAAAAAATGTTTTATTCATTTATAAATACGTTAACATTTTGTATAATAAATATTTAATACTTACCCTCACGCAAGGTCACTATGTAGTAGGATTCTTTGGAGGGTGGACTAATGCCTAATTTATTGACTGCTTTCAAACGAAAACTATACACTGTAAATGGTATGAGACCAGTTACTTGATACGATGTCATATTCGATTTTGTTTGTATTTGTGGCACTTGATCCCATTGACCATTCTCGCCCACTCTGCAAAATAAATAAAACAAGGCAAAAAAATGGTTGAAAAAAATGTTAAAGAATATATGAAAAGAAGAGAAGCTGATGGGAAATAAAAAATAATATTTACTTATATCTTATAGTTTAAATGTGTTTTTAATTCAATTGATTTTTATAGTGCTTTATTTTATTATTGAATGTACCCGGTAGTTCTGCACTGTCTTTAAACTTTAAAATAATTTATGTATATGGGCTAATCCTGCGTTACGGACGTTACATTCGCACGCAAATTTGCTTGTTAAAATTGACACAGCTAGCGTTCACATTGGAATATTTTAATGAAATTTTTTGCAAAATGCAGTTATTTGGGAGTACTTTAAAACTTGTTTTAAACTTAAAGGTTAACCCCCTTATTCAAAAACGATTATTAAATTTAACAAACGTTTATTAAGACAGATTTCCATATAAAATTTGCCTTAATAAACGTTTGTTAAATTTAATAATCGTTTATGAATAAGGAGGTAATTGTTTTTGAAAAAAAGTTATGCTTGCCTAAAATTCCGTTACGGACGTTACAAAAACTGGAAGTCGACTTTGAGGCTTATGTGCAGTTCCACATTTTTTTTTAGCTAATTTTGCATAATAACCAAAAAAAAAGTCCAAATACAAAAAATTACATAATTGGAGTATATGACCATATCAATCCAGCTTAGAAAAGAAGGCAAGTAGTCCCGTTAAAAAAATCTTAATTTTTGTCTGTTACGGACGTTACGTTACGGACGTTACACTGTTTCCATTAAACCAAATTGTGTATATAAAAAACATTTATGTATTTAAAAATCTTTTTAACCTTGTAATTATTAATTTATTAGCTACAAAAAAATTACAGAATATTTCATTACTCTTATATTAGCTTATATTCATTTATTTCTTTAAATGTTTAACATTGTATCTTATGCTTAATAGACCCAGCTGTTCGAGCTACTTTTATAGTATTGTTATGGGAAAAGCCCAAAAAATAATGATATGATTTAACAGCTGGAATATTTTTTACATTTATCCATGTTTTTGATATTTCGTCAGATGTAGTTTTGACATAATTTTTACCAACCTAAATTAGGAAAACGCCATTTATATTTATTTTTTGCTAATTTGTGAAAATCTTTAGCATTTTTTAAGATGAGATATTGGGCTTTTACTAGTTGCCAAACTTTTCGCTTAACAAATTTTTTGTTCTGTCTGCATTTGAACTCATTTTAATTAATACGAATATATTTGTCACCACACACGTTTATAATTGAAATGAAGTTTGGCACAAATTTTTAGATTAAAGCAAGAATTTCTTAAAGATTTCTAACGGAAAATCCAGTACGTAAACATTGCATGCATGGGCGTACCACCATGGGGGTTGCGGTTTACAACATGGTTATTAATTACTAATTAATAATTTTCAGGAATTATTTTAGGTTCAGAAGAATTTGAAATGCATCTCAATTTAAGTTGCAGATTGGGGGATCGCATGTTATTTAAATACACTTTTTATTACTTTGAAGTGAAGTTTTTCGGATTCTCGGCATTCTAGAGCAGTTCTAAGCCCAGATTCAGATTCAGCAGGTGAAAGTTCATTATAAACCTCATAATATTAAAATAAAATTTTTGGGTATTTTCATGCCGTTACACACTTTGTCATTTATATAAAAAAAGTGTAATAAAGGTATTTCTTTTTTTTCATCAGATTAAAGTGCATAAACAACTCTGTTTATAAAGCTAGTTTGGAAATCAAAATTATTAAAATTCATTCTGTTTAATTTAAAAAACCCTATTTTCCGTTACGGACCCATTTTTAGTTCAAATTATTAATATATACAGGGTGGGCCAACTTGGACTGACTGATTTGAAATGCTTATAACTTTTGCATTTTTAATTTAATACTCAATTGAACATCTCCAGAACATCGCTACGACGTATTCTAAAAGTTGATCTGAAGATGTTTCCATATAAAATTCAATTGGCCCAAGAATTATTGCCGAGGGATGCACCACAACGGCTACAATATGCCAATAGAGTTCAAATCATTCAGTCAAACTTGGCCCACCCTGTATTAGATAACTTACAAATATGATTTTTATCTTAAATAAAAGAAAATTAAACAAATTAAAACTTTGCTAAACGCTAAATACTAAAACGACTGTTTTTTCCACTTTTTTGACCATGGAAAATACCCTTTTTTACAAGATAAATAAAAGCAAGAGGTACGTTTGGGTTAGCCTCTGCCAAGCCACCTAAGCCACCCTAAAAACTTATTGCTTATATATTTTGAAGCTTGAATATGTATGCTATTATTCCATTAACAAACATTTGGATTTTGGGCAACTTTAAATTTCTGCCTTTGGTTTAAAAATTTTGTTAGCTAATATAATGTCTGTAAGTTTGATTTCTACTTATATAAATATATTTCTCGGTCATTCGATTTTGTACTGTATAATGCAGAGAGCAATCAGTTTATTAATTTATACATTCAAAGTAATCCAACATATAGTTAGTCGTCACTTTAGTGTCTTTAGAGGCTTTACTGCACTTTATAGAGTGTAATCACTAGGATTGTGAAATAATTAGATTTGTGTTTGAATAATGCAATTCTTTGAGGTGACGACACATGCCTAGAACTGCTGGGTATGGACAGAGAGCAAAAAATTCTTGCTCTCATACTAACAAACAAACTAACACATGCCATTACAATTCGATTGTAGGACTTTAGTGGAATGAATGAAAGAATGAATGCAACTTGAGTTTGTTTAGTTCTTTAGAAAACTACTTAAATACACATACACTTACTCAGTTATAGCCATATCCTGTACACACACACACACACACACACACATTTTCATACTTCCATACATATGGCCATAGTCTAGCCATTCTAACAGTGTACAAATATCAACATTTAGCTTTTTTATTTTTGGCCTACAAAACAAAAACAGTTTTGTTTTTTTCTACACATATTTTTTCTCTTTATTTTTGCTTTCCTTCCAGACCTACAAGCAACAATAAAACGTTGCTTTATGTGTAAGTTAAGCGTAAAAAGAATTTTACGCTCCACATGTATGTTTTTCTGAAATTTATACATATTTTCTTTTTTTCTATTTTTATGTTATTTTTTTTTATATATTTATATTTTGTCTCAACCATGCATGAGAAATTTAATAACAGCATTTCATTTAAACAATAGCAAATATATTAAATTTTTCCATTCTTTCTAATCATCAATGGGAATTGATTTAAGGCAATTGTTTTTTTGTTTTTTTTTTTTTGTTTTGCGTTTTTCAATTACTTGTGGGACTTATGGCGTGAATTTTTGATTTGAGGGGAATTATTTTTGACAAGTTTTATTTAAGATGATTTTATTTAGAACTTTTAAGTGTTTTCATTTTGTACAAAATGTTAAGCATTGAAATGGGAATTATAACTGAACGGAGATTTGCTCTCTGGAAATAGGTAGCAGGCGTAAGACTGAATAAAATATTTGCTCTAGTTATTAGAAGAAAAAAAATTTATTAAAAAAAACCCCAAATTTAAACTACTTTGTTGTTCAATATCATTCGATTTAGTGAAAAAGAACTTGCTATGATTTCAACATATCCAGCATTAGTAAGATTTTTTGATTGAAAGCGGTTTCATTCGCAAATAGCTTGTGGTTTCTCAGAACACCAACTGAGGCAAATTTCTTGAAATGTGCAATTATTGCCCATGATGCCGAATTGCTGTTCCTGGACTTTCACTTTTACACAATTTACGCTCTTATAGTTTTGACGATTACCTACACATTTCTTAAAGTAAGACTATACTAAATTTTAGAACTGCTCTCAACATTCTTTATTTAAAAAAATAAAATTCAGTGATGGAAACTGCTTGTTTTCTGGTAGTTGCCATATACATAATTTTATTTGGATATTATCAACTGCAAACATGCTAACACAAATTCTATATAAAAATTTATAGTTTTCACTTACATACGGAATTGATGATATTGCAATACGAGGTCTGATCAAAAAATAACCGTTATTTTCAATTTTTTAAAAAATTTAGTTATTGATTTATCAATAACAATCTTTTCCCCTTCAAAGAAATCCCCCTCAGATATAATACACTTATGCCAGCGTTTTTTCCAATCCTCGAAACACTTCTGAAACGCGCTTTTTGGTATCCTCAATCGTAGCAAACCGCTTTTCTCTCATCGGTGTCTTCAGTTTTGGGAACAGGAACAAGTCAGCCCCGTTTGTATGGAGAAATAATAAGTTATCGATGTTCCCGACTAATATGAAAATTTGATTCATTTTAAGACTACGTTTCTCAATTTTTTTTGTCCTGGGGTCAATATTTGGTGAGCTGGATCAAAGGATAAAAATGTCCTTTTTAGAGGTTTTTTATTTTTTTTCACATTTCTTCCAAAGGAACTATATGTAAATTTGGTATCATATGAAAGGTCTTTGAGAGGCGCATTCAATGGGTTATCAAATATTAAAAAAAAAATTTTTTTTTAATACAAAAATTTTGAAAATTTCAGACAAAATTTTATTTTTATCTTATTTTTTTTATAGAATTTACTCAAATAAATAGTTGAAATTTCTTGATTATAAACAGCATGTAATTTAACCCAAATGGGTTTTTCCGTTTTTAAAATTCTACCTATTTCAATTTTTATTATTTTTTTTTTTAAACCTTAATTCTTCGCTGTCTGACAAATCTCTGTTAATTCAATTCGATAATGTAATGGGTATTAAAATAACGTAAATTTTATAAGCTAAAAAACGGGAAAAACCAGACGACTGTAAGGCCGCGTTTTCACTATGTTTTCGCTATGTCATTTTTGTTGTCAAATTGTCCAAATTGTTGGCAATTGTATGAAAAAGGGTTGTCATATGGCGTCATCTATGCAAACATAGATGATTGCAAACATATATGACGTCATATGACAACCCGTTTTCATACAATTGCCAACAATTTGGTCAATGTGACAACAAAAATGACATAGTGAAAACCAATCATATGAAAACCTTAAAATTTCATTGGCACACAACAGTCACACAATGAATTTATCTGTCAACCGAAATTGTCAGTTCATACAATTGTAAGTTTGTTGTTTGGCAAAGATTGCGAAATTCGTTGTGAGGCATTGTGTGTGTGTTTAAAATTTTTAAAGACTGTCATGGAACAAAAAACATCAATTGAAACATTTTTATCTGCACATGTCCCAGTAAAGACAAAATAACAAAAAAAAAAAAAAAAAAAAACGCAGCAAAGTTTTGGTCCTTTAGCGACAGCTTGAATAAGCTGTGCAGGTTTGCCCATTTTTCCTTGCATTCATTAATATTTAACTGTATGGAATCTTGCCATGAAATATCTTTGGGAAGTTTATATTTAACGCAACCAGCATTCCATAAACAACGCCGTGCCTCAACTTCCTCGATAAGTTTGATAATACTTTCATGTGACCACACGGATTCTACCTCTTTGCGGTAAGATTGTTGTTTCAGCGTTGATTTTTCAGACCCTGTTGGCGACTGAATGAGTAATTCAATTCAATTAGCTCATAGCTGCACTCTATGAAATAGGATTCATCAATAGATATGTCGCTACTAATTTATTATTTTCTTTAAATTTTTTCCACATTTTTTCCAAAATATTATTAATTCATACTTTTGTTTATTTATTTATTTAAACTGAAGTCGCACACGTCATTAAAGTCTGTTAATCTTGAAAATTCTAAAATCAAGCCGAAAATCTTATTTTTAGAACGATAATTCTTAGGTTGGTTTCAAGCTGCTTCGTTCTTAATTTAAGAATAAAAATCTTGTTTTAAGAATCATGCATTCTTAAAGTAAGATTAATATGGGCTTATTTCAAGTCTGACTCAGGCTTAGTTTAAGAATGTTTATTCTTATTTCAAGAACGTTCCTTATTAATTTCATGCTTTTCGAAATTCGAAATTAGAATGTATTTTACCACATAAACATATATGCATTTAGAATAATTTCTCTGACAATGCTGCCATTGACAGATGCATAAACCTTGTACATATGACAATAAAAACTGTTTGTTGAAAAATATGTTTACACGATTGCTAGATGTCTGACAATATTTTTCTCTTACAATGTACTGAAAATGCTTTTTCTTTCAACATTGGAAGACAAACATTTTAAGTTCACACAGTTGTTAGACATTTTCTGAACATTTTTCGGACAACGTTTTAAGATCTGACAACCGTCTATACAAAGCTTTAATTTTATAACAAACCTATTTTTTTAATGAGCTTTTGTTTCAATATGGAATGTGTGACTGATACTCGTATATAGCGGTTTACAAAAATTTTTCAGGTAGCTTGTCCTTTTCGGTACTCCTTGTTTGTTGGTATATTTGCAGACTGTTAATGGTAATTGGACCGACACACGATTTTCAGACAAAGAAGAAAGCCTTGCTCATTATCTTATCTGGTCTTAATTAAATCTGATGCTTAGGATATTATTAATCTGTGTGATTGAAATTTTTTAATCACATTAACAGCAGCCAGATGTTATTCGTAATTCTTTTTTTATGAACTTTCCTTGCAAAGTCCTTTCTTTGCATTTAAAGAAAAATATTTAAAGCAGTATGTTAATTAAAAGGTTATCTCTTAATCTAGGTAAGACACACAAAATCGACTATGCACAGAAATGCTAAAGTTGTAAAAAGTTCTTTCAAAACCATAAAAACTGTTGCTTTTTTTTTAGAACACCCAAAGGACACTTTTCGCACATAACAACACATTTGAAATAGAATACATATGTACAGTAAATATATTAAAAAAAATCGTTAGAAATTCCCACTTTATAATTTAGTTAATTTTAGACAACTTTTTGTTTAACATATAATTTAGTAAAACTTTCTGTATTTTTTTCCCCCCACCCAGACAATCTTTTTGATGATGTATTTATTTAGGAAATTTCTGAAGCAACCAACCCTTTTTGTGACCCAACCCTTTTATCCTTAATTCTTTATCTGTTTTGTGTTTTGTATTCTTAACTTTCTTAATTATGGCTGCATAACTTTTTGTGTATTTTCAGTTTCACATGACTTTTTTTTAAAGTTTCGCAAACCGTTTGTGTTGTCAGCTTGTATTTGTCTTAAGTTTGTTGCGAGATATTTGTAGGCTCTGCTTTCACATTTATTTATGTAAATAATCCTTAGATGGTGAACACAAAAAACAAAGTATGAAAACGAAATCATCAACTTATGAGAAATATTTATATATTTTTTAAGGAGACATAAAATGTCAATGGCTTCATAAAACTTTGTTTTTATGACAGTAAATAACAAAGTTAAACACACACACACACACTTTTTGTGCGTGTGTTAACTATTTGAATATTTCCTTGACGTTGGTGTTTAACGATGGCTGGTTGGTGTTTATTTCCAGGAATTTTATGTGGAAAGTTTTCCCTTTTATGGAGTTGTTGAATTCTTTTTGACACATGATTAATAATTTTTTTTTTTTGTTGGCCAATTTTCTTTCAATAAAACGTATTGGCTTTTTCGGGGGATTTGGTGTGCAGTGATTTTGTATTAAAAGTTTTTGAGCTTAATATTAACTTTGAGAATATTTAATGTGAGTTTTTGACTCTCAGCATTATGAGTGATTATAATAAGCTAATTTGGTTTTTTGTGAATTACTTTTGAATTATGTTTTATGTTACAGGTGTTAATTTTATTATGTTTCATAAATAAAAGTTTATGTAAAATTTTCGTTCCTTTTCAATCTTATGGTGAATGTGTTGCATCGGTTTCAAAGGGCGAGAGATGTTTTGTGTGGTTCAGAAGTGCTGATTTGAGGCGAAAGAATAAGTTCGCCCAGCACAGCCACAAAGATTTGAAGGCTGAGGAAGGCATTACACTATGCAGATTGCTGTCAAACTCAACAAGAGCTTGTAAACTCTTTGGGAGGTACTCAGGCAGCAATTTCAAAACGTGAACAGCAGGATTCACCCAAAAGCAGGGAAATGGGGTTCCTAGAGACTTGAAAGACGAAATGTTGCTTAAGGATATCCCGATAGACTAGGCGCCAGTGCGCCCGACTATCAGTCAGAGGGTTGCGGTTTCGATTCCTGCCAAAGACTTTGGATGTTTTATGCCGATAAGCCAAAAAACCTTCGCGGTTTGTGTTTGTTAATTATATTAAGAAAAACGCTGTAACAGAATATTATTTTTACACTGAATCATTACTTGCAATAAACTAATCCATTACGACAACTGGAAGTGTAAGAGTTCGTATGTGAAGCTCGTAGTATTCCATGACACTACGGTATTTGCTCTGGGGGGTTATTCTTTATTGCGATGCGAAAGCAAATTCAATGCGTAAGAGTATCAATTTGTACGCTTATCGCACCGAATTTGCATTCGCCTCACAATAGAGGGTAACCCCCCTGTATTTGGCGGGACCAAAAGGTTCCTATCTCTTCTATCGGAAATCTGTCCAGGCCAACACACAGAACCTGTATCGAATGCAACCGATTCCTTTAAAATGTCAAATCAACACTTTGAATATAATTATATTTGAATATAAATTTAATTTTAATTTGTAATTTTATTTGAATATAAATTAATTTGGCCATCTCGCAAAAATATTATAAAATCATTTTGGCAAAAAAGAAACGCCGTTCAAATGGGAGTTTTTTTTGCATACTTTTCCAAAGTATATTTTAAAGTTAATCGGTATTGTCCCAACTATCTCTTTACGATAGCCTAAAAGATCCTAATCGCATTTACTTTTTGCTGGCCTCAGTATTAAGAGGAAATTCTACTCGCTAAGCCATTCTTTCTCGATTTTGGAAATGTAGTTTGTGTCACCATCTAGCTGAAAAGTAACTTTATCCACTTTTTGACCTGTTCGGGGCCAGCAATAGTCTGAATTAGTTTTACCCACTGTATACAGTGCCGGCAAAAATAATAACACTTCGATCATTTATTTGATATCTACAAGGTGGCGCAAAAGTAATCCTCCTATCAGAAAATGCTATAAATTTTGCGAGGCCCCTAATGTCAGTTCTGTCAGCAATATTCCGCGTTCTGGAGCAGTGTAGCGTAACATTGTTTATTAACGTGTATTTCGCATGTATTTACTACACAAATGTCAACACAGAACTGACATTAGGGGCCTCGCAAAATTTATAGCATTTTCTGATAGGAGGATTACTTTTGCGCCACCTTGTATAAATGGCGAAATATTTTATGGACGGACGAGAGTAAAATTATTTTATTTGATGGAAAAGGTTCTCGTTCATATGTTAGACTTAGACAATTCACATCTAAGACGGTAAAGCTTTTAATATTACGGAGTGGGGCCAATATATAGCATACAATTACCACAGGATTAACATGTTTACGTTGATGTACTAAATAATGTTATAATGTTATGCCATGGACGAAATGCCATTTATTTGGGTCTTCCAACAAGATAACGACCGAAAACGTACAAGCAGGTCATGGAGTGACCAGCGCAATTACCTGACTTGAACCCAATAGAGAATCTTTGGACAGACATAAAGAAGAGTGTATCTCAAATGAAACCCACTAACAATGAGCATCTTTGGGCTGTAGTAATGGAGTCGTGGGCGAAAATACCTAAAGAAAGATGTGAAAACTTAATTAACTCCATGCAACAAAATATTAATAATTTAATATTACAGTTCAACCCTGGTATAACGAATCTTAAGGGGCTTAGAACAAAAACGTTATATCGAATAATTCGTTACAATCGTTATATCGAGGTGAAGTTGCACTTCTATTCGTTATAACGAGGTAATAAAACATTTTGTATGTATGTATATTAATCATCATCTGCTTACCATGTTATAGCGAACGATTTCCGCGAATAAATCAAAACCCATTTGAAGGAAAACACTGAATTTTGTAGTTTTAAAATTGAAAAATAGTATTGTATTTAATTCAAAAATAGTTTACATTTATAAAATAATAAGTCTGAGCTAGTGGATTAATTAGCTAGATTGCAACAACAACTGCTGCAACAAGCGTACAAGCTCTTGGCAACAATTAATTTGTCTTCGAATATTTCAGCCGTTAGACTAATGTATGCTGCTGTCGACTACGAATGTAGGTTTGCTGGTGACCCCAGCGGCGAAAAGAAGTAGTAAAAAGGCCTTCTTATTTAGCAGACACAAGGCCTTATTGCCCCATTCCACACTCATATATTTTTTACACACGATGTCCTAGCCAGCCAAGGCCTTCTGCTTCACCTTCTTCAACAGGCCTGGTAGTAGGCCTTCTTTAGAAGGCCTGTTTAGAGACCTTCTTCGACAGGCCTGGTAGTGGGCCTTCTTTAATATCACTTTGTTTATCAATTTTCATTAAAAGTTTTTCTTTTTCTAATTTGTTTACACGGCTAAGTGATCTTTTATGCATTTTAGTTTTTTATAATAAAAACAATAACACTACCACTCACAGAACGCACAACCGCTTTGTTACAGAATTTAAGCAACCTATTTTTAGTTTACTTCTTTTTTTATTTTCACATTTTGCATTTTAGTTTTAGTGTTTGTTGTTTTGTCTTTGGAATATGATTTTATAACGGGAAATTAACGTATGTATACAATGTATACAGATAATAAAAAACAACCTAGAAGGGAGTAGGTAGGCCTTCCATAAGGCCTTCCTGAGAAGGCAAGCGAGCATGAGTACTGGATCTAAAAAAAGATCTAGGAAGGTCTTAAAGAAGGCCTTATAGCTGAAGGCCTCAAAAATTTCGCCGCTGAGACGTTGTCATTGCAAACACAATCATTTTGTGTGTATATGTTTCATATAATTTGGATTAATTGATGGAAATCGTTATGAAAAGGTTGTAAGTTGACAAATTTCGTTAAATAGAGGTAAATAATTTTTTGTAATTCGTTAGTCTGCAGTGAATGAAAATTCGTTATAACGAGGCTATTGACAAATGTATTCGTAATAGAGAGGTTTATTTTGTATTAAATCTTAGGGAGCGTTGTAGGGGATTTCAAAAAATTCGTTAAATCGAGAAATTCATTATAGTGAGAGTCGTTATATCGAGATTTACCTGTATTTGTTTTTATTTTAATTATTTTAGTATATTTTTTTAAAAGCTATAATGAATGCTGATTTTTTACCATGCAAATTCTGAAATTGTAAATCTTTTCAATAAAAAGTCAATAAAACTTACACAAATCTTTTTTACGTTGAATTAATGATTGATATATTTCAATTGTGTCTCACGGGAATAACTAGGGAACTAAATCGAAGAAAAATGCATATGTACAGTCGAATCCTGCCTTAAGTGCTATTTTTTTTACCGCAACTGTGGTTATATACGTTTTTTTTATTATTGATATGTTGACAAATATGAAAAAACGAAAATGAATTGATAAGTATCGCTACTTTTAAAAAGTTTTCTTAATTTTTATAATCCTATTTTTTTCCACGAATTTCTTTTTTCCTCCAGCCCAGATTTTGTTTATTTTACAGCTCCCTAACACTTAACGTGTATGCTTTTATAAGTCTCCATTACTTATATCTTAATCACTGTGTTGGTTCATTAAAATACACTTAAAATAATTTTTTGTTAAAGCGACCTTTTATTCTTTATTATTAAGTAGCGAAAGCAATTAAATTTGTGCAGCTTCTTTTACTTGCTTGATATTTAACAATTAACTTCATGTATTGCTTAAAGCACATTCATATATTTAAAATAATTTACCTTGTTTTATTATTGCAGTTATTTGTTGGCTGAATTTTTATGTTTTTAAAAACAAATAAAATGAATCGTTTTTAAACACAATGTAATAGGATTTCAATTAATTGCATTATATCTCCATAAAGTTGTTGTGTACGAAAAAAAACTTTTGTATTAAAAAAAAAAACTACATTGAAATACAGCTTAAATTCCATATTGTAAAAAGTATATAAATGCAACCACCACGCAATTATTAATTCATAAATAAAATAGGATGACGCAAGAAAAAATTTTCTTAATGTTTTCAATTAAAGTGGCATTTTTTTTTGGCTCAAAGCAAACTTTTGGAGAAATATTTGTTCTATTGCCAACTGCTACAAAAGGTTTATACAACTGTTAAAACGATCCATCAAAACGAAAATACAAATTTTTATAAAAGGGATTTAATAACAGTTTCTTCTTTTAAACGGTTCGTATACCGTGAGCGTCAAAATAGAGTCAACAGTGCATATTATTACAAGAAAAGCTTAATTATATTAATATAAATAAAATTATATTCGAAAATTATAATGCATTTTTCTATAGTTGTTAAAGCAGAATTATATTCCCAAAAAAAGGAACAGAAACAAAAGCATATGCAAATTTTAAGGTACGGTCACAATTGGCAAATATTTATTCAAAAAAGCGTAACCACCTGTTTTAGAACAAATTTGTTTAACGTTGTTTATTCCTACAAGCGTTTTGCAAGATCAAAAAGCATCAAATAAATTAAAACTTAATATTTGTTGTGCATTGGCATAAATAAGGAAAGTTTTTTTTAAATAAATAAACGAGTTCAAATATATGTTATTTAGTGGTTACGTCTTTTTCGGCAAATATTTGCCAAATATGACCGTACCTTAATTGATTTATTGTTAAAATAGAGCAATTATTAGACGTCAATATTAAGTAAACAGTGGCATGATCCTTATTCAAGAAAACCCCCGTCATTCCAAAATTGGTGGCAATTTTTTAATTTTCCTTTATTTGAATGTATAACGATAAGTGCCTTTGAAAATGGTTGCAAGTTTCATAATATATCAGTAAAACAGATTAAGTTGTGACGTAGGAAAAAATTTACAATGAAAAGACAGACATCAATTGAGACTCGGCAAATCATAATAGACTAACAGAGAAAAGGTTGATCCCTGTGTGAAATAGGTTAAATCGTTGGAAGGCATCATTGTACAATAAAAAAATTATAGGACACTGCTACACGTTCAATAAATATCATGATACTAGAAATATCGTGATATTATTTATTGAACGTGTAGCATGCAATATTGATGGATCGCGATCCATATCGCAGAATGGCCTAAAATATGAAATCCAGATCGCGTATCGTGGTTCTCATGATAAATATTGAACGCGTAGCATTTTTAGTCAGTAAAAAGTGACAAATAATAATAATTGTGTCCATTAAACTTAAGTGCGTATATTTTTTTTTGATCCTGCAATCACTTTTTGCTCCAAATAGTTTTATCCACTTTTTTCTTCAAAGAAACAGCAAGCAAAATTGCTAAACAGGCTTTCTTTTGGTTTTCTCGAGACATTGATAAACGACCCGCACAGCACAAAAATAACATAAATACTGACGCGATAAATATTGAACATATAGCATACGCTCGTGAGCTATCATATATTATTGAACGTGTAGCAGTGCCCATAGACAAGTTCGTATACTACACACAATACCGTAAAAAATGTTCCTCTTCCGAAACTACCAAAGCGTTCTCCAAAAACTGAAGTAAGAGCAAACCCAACATCTAGTGCTGTATAAATAGCTGTAAATATTACGAAAACAAATGAATACGATTAGAAGATCTTTGTATCAAAATGGCCTAGTACATGGTTGAGTGGCACGTAAGAAGCCCTTTTTATCAAAGAACATCCAAAACCAAACGTTTGAATTTCACAAAAAAATATAATAACTAGGCTCAAATTTTGCAGAATAATATTCTTTTCTCTAATGAAAGTCAAATACAAATATTTGGAGTCAAAAGCCCTCCAAAACTATGGTGAACAAAGAACCAAACCTTTAGCAATAAATATATTATCAAGACGGTACAACATGGCGGCGGCTTAGTAATGGTCTCCTGGCGGCATCAGGAAGCGGTAATCCTAGATTAATAGAATCTACATTAAAAAAAAAGAAGATTATCTCGACGTTTTCAAAAACTTTTAAAATTGTCAAAAAAAAAAAAAAAAAAATGTAAAAAGAAAGATTTCAAGACAATTGAGAACCTGTGGGAATATCTGGACAAACAAATTTGGCAAGGAAATATTTTTTGCACGGAAAATCTGAAGGCACTAATACAAGATGAATGTAACTAGGTAATAAATATGTTACAAAGGCGGTACAACATGACGGCGGCTAAGTAATGGTCTGGGGTTGTTTGGCAGCATCTGGGATTGGTAATCTTAAATTTATAGAATTTGAAAAAGGAAAATTGTCTTGACTTTTAAAAAAACAATGTAGTGAAAAATGAAACGTAATCGAACAATTGGTACCCTTTATTGCGTTTTCGTATTTTCTCTTCGTTCGTTTAGTGCAAATCTCTTGCAATAACACAATATCAAATTCAAAGGGAACGCATCATGTAAGTAAGCAAAATCGAAAATTGCACAAAAAATTTGTTTAAAATGTTTTGATTTACAAGTTTTGACATTTAATTTTGTCATTCTTTACTATTGTTTACTTTGTGATGCCAGTGTTGCTACTTTTTCAAATTATTTTGTGAAAGCGTTTGTGTAAACGATACAGAGTACCAATTTGTACTCTTATCGCATTTACCTTTCGCATCGAATTTGCTGGATAAAAAAATTGGCAAAGAAATATTTTTTTACGGAGAATCTGAAGGCAGTAATACAAGAATAATGGAACAAATTTTTGTCTGATTTCACCCAAAAGCTCGTTGATTCTATGTCTAGCTGTGATAAAGGTAAAATGACTACAAACAAAATATTAAATACAATGTTTTAGATCAATTTTAATATACCTGTTTACTTTCTTTTGACGCCAAAAATCTGGTACATTTCCGTAAAAAGTGAATTTTTTTATGCTGCTTATTTTTCTAGTTTTTATTATATTTTGTTTTAAATTTGTATTTGTAGTATAAATAATAAAACATATGCTTAAACAATATTAGCTATTTATTTTATATTGACGCTCACTGTATTTTTCTGTTATATGCAATTGATTTGTTTTATATTGAGTCGAATCCATTGTAGCTTGTGATTAAAGACAAAACTGATATTTTCTTAATACTGTGTCACAAATAATTATGGGACATTATTCTACTATTGTCTGAGCGACCTTATTATATAAGAAAATGTGGCTAAACATCACTAAGTAACTTACATTTAATGGAATCATTGTAATGCCAACTGTTTTGAGGCCCTCCTTAATGTATGTATATGAATGAATCTACATATTAAGTATGTTTTTGTGGCATACACACATACACAAATGTTTATAAATTCCCATCATAATAAACCATAAACAATAACCAGCGAAGCAGCCCTCCACCAAGCATACGTCCTTATAATTGTTTTTTCCTCTTAATTTTTTTTTTTTTATATCTTTCAACCAAAAATACTCCTCATCATATGATCAAATTGATGTTAAATGTAATTCTGATATGCGTGCACTGAACATTTATTTTAATCATTTTCGAATGTATAATAAAAACGGACAAAAAGTTATAAAAAACGTGGTAAAAAAAACCCCCGAAATAAATTGGTATAAAAATCGCATTTTAATCCTGAAATGCTTGAATACAAAAATCTCTCACGCATTTGGTAGCTGGCAATATTTTGTTATTTTTTCCTTCTGTTGCTGAAATGATTGTGGAAGTTGTTGTTCATACAAGCACAAATGCAAGAAAACCTTATTAGAAAGAACAAGTACTTATCAGCCATTTTGAAATTATAAATATTCGCCTTAAAGTAGACCTTGGTATTTTAACTTAGTTGTATGAGTGAATTAAATAGGTGGTTTTTTCTTTCGAATTTCAAAGGAAATGTCTGTTACCAACATTTACTCGTATCGTTGCGTGACAATAATGGTTAACACGTTGTTTTTAACATTGTTGTATGATAAATTTTAAAAGTTTTGGCTGAGCATTGTAAAGAGTGATTTTTTAAGGGCTTTCTTTTTTTTTAAATGTAGAGAAATGTCGATAGAAAATGATCTATATAATTCAATGTTTAAAAATGATTTCATGTAAATATTGATCGCAGCTACGATTCAAATAATTTATATGATGGGGTCCATCTTCGTATCGGCCGGTATCTCACGAATAAATTCTTCAATATTAGCTTCCAGTACTTCAACTGTTGCGGACTTGTCTCTTTAGACATTAGCCTTGCCATATCCCCACTAAAATCGTCTTAAAGCGGTAAGGCACACGATCTAGGTGGTCAATTGACCAATCAATTAGCTCGCCTCTCACTCGTTACTCACGGTAAAATTTCAACGTTTATTCGTTCAAAATTATTCGATTAATTTTTTATTCGTTGCAAAAATCAAAATATTATACCAGAATGTTGTAATTTAATATACAAGATTAAGTTTTTCTCATAAATTAGTTATTTCATTACCGATTATTCGTTAGTAATTATTCGAATAATTTTTTATTCGCTACAAAAATCTTATTTTACATCATATTGTTTATTGTGTCATTAATTAGTTTCATTATTATAGTAATTTGTAGCAGTTTTTATGATTCTAATGGCGAATTTTAACGATTATTCGTTAAAAATTATTCGATTAATTTTTTATCGTTAGTAATTATTCGAATAAAATTTTATTCGCGTTAAAATTTCCAGTAAATTTTATATTTATCATTATGACATAAATTAGGTAAGAATAAAAAAATATTAAAATAATATCTTAAAAAATTGTAATCATAGCACGGTAACGTTCCACTCTTCATCGTCTTTGAAGAAGTACAGCCCACTAATGTCACTGGCCCATAACTCACACCAAACAGTGCATTTTTCGGGATGCTTTGCTTTCTTGCAATACTTTTGACTGCTCTTCCTACCAACTATAGGTTCAACAATTATGCTTGTTTACTTATTCATTCAAGCAGAAATGCGCATCATTGCTGAACACAATTTTCCGATAAAAATGTAGATCTTCAGGCAACTTTGCCAGCGCTAAACCAAAAGTTCACCAATATTTAGCCGTTGTGGTAGGTTATGTGGCTTCAGTTCTTGCATTGGCTGTATTTTAAAGGGCCAAAGCGGTTCACAAAATCTTCAACGTACTAAAGTAACAGAGGCCCAATTACTGTGAAGGGCGCCAAATCGGTAATTCAGCTGCGATATTTTTCTGGTTGTTGGTTTAATGTGCAATAATACAAATTTGGTGCGAAATTTAGTTACAGGATTCCGATTAGCCGCCTCAAATTGTCGGCCAAACTGACCATAAAATGGAAGAAGTGCAGGATTCACTTTCTTAACCGAGCATGAATTTTGCTAATAAAATTTAATAATCTGCAAGCGCCCGTTGTTCGTTAGTAAGTTGATTCATCGTACATGTGTAACAGTTCCATCTTGTCAAAAAGAAATTTGCTAAAAAGCACCCTTTAGAAAGGAACTTTCTTCATTACATTATACTAGAAATAGCTAAAGGACGGTGCTGGTGTTAAAATAATGGTAGCAGTGTCATCCACCAATCAGTTTATTTTGAAGGTTTGTTAAGTGAACATTAAAATGTAATACGAGCGTTCTCAAGGATTTAAGGTGGAAATTATAAACACAAAACACTAAGTGTGATCGACTAATTGTGTTTTTGTTCTATAGGGGAAAGGAGGGCACGTTTGAATACGGGGCACCTTTGAACAATGTTGATAAAATCTCAGTTTAACATTTTTTCCGACCCTTAACCGAGTTTTTCACATGGCAACCTTGTTTTCTAGCAACGTCAACAACTTTTGCTAGTTTTTTCAGTCGTCGAATATAGTTGGGTGAACAAGTTTTCGCAGTGCCATTGTAAATTTTTTTATTTTGTTTTGTAAGATTGTAAGAAGTATTCAGTGATCGTTATCTTTCGTGAAAGAAAATTTATTGCAGCCCAAAATTAATTTCAAACAAAATTAAGTTAAGTTATTTGATATTTATGTAGAAAAAACATTTATTATAAATTTCCGTGAAATGGCAAGTCAATTCAGGTTTAAACGAAGAAAAAGGGAGCACCTTTGAACATGTTAATTTATCAACCGAAGCACCAAACATTGTTGATTCTCTCTTATTTTCTGAAAATGACGAATCCAATGCTGATTATGATGCTTTAAAGGAAAATGTAATGTCACCTGATATCGCAAGGCCTTTTCCGTCTTAATAATATAAAACTTATTTTTGATCTGATTTTTTTTTATTTTTTAATTGTTAATGTTTATGTTTTTCTTAATAAATAAATTGAATTTATTATATATATAAAAAATATAACTGTTTATGTTATTTTTGGACATAAGCGCTACAAGAAAAAATTGCCGTTCAAAGCTGCCCCAATCTAGTTCAAAGCTTCCCAGTATGGGGGCACATTTGAACACAATTACTTCATCCATTAAAAAAATAAAAAAAATATAAATCAAAATAATAATAAGTTACTTGTAGACTTAAGCTAAAGTTTATTTCCATATATATTAGTTAAATTATGTAAAAAGTCAACAATTCAAAAATATAAATTTTTATGTGGCTTTAAAAAGTGTTCAAAGGTGCCCCCTCTCCCCTACGTATAAACTTTAGCAAATAAAGAGTTGTTATATTTTCAATCTACTTTCCGCTTTAATTTGCATATGAAAAGAAACCAGTTTATTTAAAGAAAATAAATTGCCGTTTTTAGAAGGGTATAACCATGTACTGTTTGACAGTCAATACGAAATTTTGCGAATTTCTTCAATTTTGAATTGAAATAATAGGAACCATAGTCAACAGTAAATCCATGTTTCCCCTCAATTCCAAGACCCAACATTTGTATGTTAAACAAATTCATATGGAAAACAAAAATTGGCTTTTATCCCCTTTTGCTAAGAGAGAGAGAGAGGTTGACCAATATTTTTAATGCGTTTGTATTTGTACTTGTTGTAGCTGTTGTTAACTTTTTGTTGCTGCAATATTAACACAGAAAAGGAGATATAAAAAACCAATCACAATTTAACACACAAACACGCTCATGCATACTTGCATACATCTACACAAATGATCATATACATATGTGTTTGAGTTTTTATCCTTTATACTAGTACTTGGTTAACCTGGCGATTTCCCCAGAAACCACTTTATTGTTATTCAGATACTCTGATACAAAAAGAAGAAAAAAAAAAAAACAGCTCTACTTAAACACACACACACACACACACACACACCGACCGATCCATTAAGTAAAACTGAAATTGTGTAGTGTAATTCTTTTCTTTGCACTCATTCGCTCATTCATACTCATTTTATTTCACTACTTTTTTTCTCAGTTCCATTAAAACTTGGCGTAACTGTCGTTATTTTCACTTTGTAATAAAGGAGCATTGCAAAAAGTTGTAAGTACATTCAGGTGTATGTGCGTGTGTGTGTGTGTGTAAGCGTGTTTTATTCTGTTGGTGTGCTAGCTGTTGAGTTTTTGTTTTTCAACTGCACTTTTGTCAGCTCAACAACGTACATATTTTTGTTGTTTGTGGCACTTGAGCAATTTGAATATAAAAATCGAATTGCAAATAAATAAATAAGAAAAGAATTTCTTTAAATAAGCAAACATAATAATAAAGTGACCGATACAAAAAATTACTCTTTTTTTATCCTATTCTATAATGTTAATAAATATTGAAATGAAGCTTACTTTGTAATTAAAGATTTTTATTGTAAAATAATGTGTTAAAATGCTAAATTTTGACACACAAATATTACAATAGAATTTCAATGCCTTATCTTAATACTCTTATGTCATTGGTGACAAATACTGTGATAAATATAGAGAGTAGCCGCCTTTAAATATAGCATTAAATGTAGCATTTTTTTGAGAGGTATAGAACTTCGAATTGAAATAAAACACAAGAAAATCGTTTTAATGACCATCAATTTGGCTTTACTGGAAGGATAATTTTATGCCATTAATGTTTAAATATGATTTCAGGCATGTGGCCGCCGCGGCTGGCTCGAATAAAGCCAATTCTACAGGTCCAATTTTCAACCACTTTTTCGAGCATATGGGGCCGTATGTCGGCAATAACGCCACGAATGTTGGCTTCCAATTCCCCTAACGTTTCTGGTTTGTTGGCGTAGATGAGCGACTTCACATATCCCCAAAGAAAATAATCCAATGGTGTCAAATCACACGATCTTGGTGGCCAATTGACAGGTCCATTCCGCGAAATTATACGCTCATCGAATTTTTCCTTCAATAAATCGATTGTGGCATGCGCTGTGTGGCATGTAGCGCCGTCTTGTTGGAACCACAACTCATCCACATTCATGCCATCCAATTCGGGAACAAAATAGTCGGTTATCATGGCTCTATACCGGTCTCCATTAATTCGGGTCCTCTTCAACACTTTGCTCTACAGCGGCAATTGCTTCTTCGGTGCGCACTGTTCGACGTCTCTGCGGATGCGTATTATCACATAGAGTAAACGTAGTGCGAAAACGATCCACGGTTAACCGAATTAATTGCTCTGACGGACGATTATGTCGACCATAAAATGGACGGTAAACTTCGCGAACTGAACCGTTATTTTCGAAATAAATTTGCACGATTTACAAGCGTTGTTCTTTTGTCAACTTGTTCATGATGAAATGGCAAACCAAACTGAACATAAATGACATTAGAGTTGCCAGATTTGACCACAAAATGCCAGTTTTATCTCTTTTCGAAAAACAAACCTGTAAAAAAAACACCCTATATTACTAAAACTTGTATAACACATTGCTATTCGGGCTCACAAAAGACGTTAATAAATTAGCAAAACAATTGTTATTCAAAAAAAAAAAGCTTTAGAAAACCAATATACGTATACAATTTAGTTGGTCTTCTTATAGTTTAATACATACACATATTCAACTGTATTGAAATCACCTAAAGCAGCCTTATTCATCTTCAGCAGCCTTACTGATGATGTTGATGAACATTGTGAACAAAACTTTAAAGTTTTTCAATAAATTTTCTTACACAAAGGGGATAAAAGCTGGCAGTTCACTTCTTTCTCAATGGCATAAATTTACATAGTTGTGGTTGTTTAAAAACACAAAAACTGTGTTAAAGTAATTCAGGTGATTCGCTGTTTTTGTTAAAGGAGTAGTGCAAATAATACTTTGGAATATTCAAATATAATGTACTTATATCACAAATTCTTATGGGGATATTAATTATGGAATATACAGCTATGGCCAGAGAAAAAGCGCACTTTACTGTTTTAGTAGTGTAACTGAAATTGAATTCTTGGGTTTTTTCTCCATGTTCAAACGTTTTTTCCGTCAGAAACAATCAGTTTATTTTTGGTTTCATCTGTGAAAAGCATTCTTTTACAGAATTTTATATCCATGTTCCAGTGTAGTGCCTTTATAGTGTTGTTTGACATGGTTTGAGTGTTTGTTTCTGTTTACTAGACCATAAAGCTGATTCTCATTGAGACGTCTTCGTACAAGTCTACTGGAAAGATTTATCCCAAATACCTCATTTATTTCAGTTATTGTTGTTATGGATAACTTGAAAGGAGCTAGTTTAGTTTTTTTAACTATTGCTCATGAACTAAACATGAACTGTTGTCTTTTAATGACATTATAAACCATCTTTCGAGAGCATCTAGTTCTTTCAGTTATTTTTGTTTGTTTTATACCCTTTGGGGAAAGTTCCCAAATATTCTAGTTGGCAATATTGCCATTTATCGATGACTGTCAACTTATGTTTGGTATTCTGTAACTTGAATTGACGTTAATGTTGTCTTATATTGTTGTTGGTTTTGTCGTCGGAATTTTTGGTGTTGTATTGTGCTGTGTTCTGTTGTGTTTGAAAAATTAAAAAAAAAAAAACAAAAAAAATGGAAAAAATTAAAATAACAACAAAGTGCCAGTTCGAGAAGCCAGTGAAAGAGCTTTAAAAGAATCCACCACTAGCCAGAGGATTTCAAAGGGGCTCGGTTCCTTTTAATTTTAAGAAACAGTGGGAGGTCATTGCCACTGTGATAAATTCTATCGGTCCACCAATTAGAACTGGTGCTAGATGGCAAAAGGTAAGGTAAAGAATTGGCTAATGCATTGAAAATAGTGGAATCTAATAAAGGGGCTTAATATAATAAAAATACTTTTAATAATTTTGTTTGTTATATTAATTTTTGAAGAATTTTTTACTAATATAAAATTTCAAAGAATATGTTATTGGAAAATATTGTTAAATGTGGTGAGATGGTCAAAAATTAAAATTAGTTGAAAGTAAATAAATAAATTAATAAATAAGAAGTAATCGAAAGGGTTACATACAAATGATATTAATAGTTTATTTTAAAACTATGATGTCTGATGGAATTCTTTTTAAAGATTTGGAGGAACCTAAAATTTACAGTGAAAAGAAAACTGGCCACAAATAAAACAGAAAGTAAAAGGTAATGCTGAGTTCCTTGGAGGAAGCTGTGGCAAATTTGTTGCAGTTTGAAAAACAAATAAATCCTGAGGATATGGTTCAGGGAGTCTCAAACACTGAAGACAGTGTGGAATGTATATTTCTCGGAATCACTTGAAATGGTAAGACATATTTGTTCAAAAGTCCGTCCATCAGTAGCAAAACTTTAACATCAGCGCCACCAACAAAACTAGTGGCATCAACAGCTTTCACGTCAACAGCAAAATCTGCATCAGCATTACCATCAATAGTTTTAAACGAACCAATAACGGCAACAACCAGTTCTCCAAACCCAATAAAAAGGAAGGCGTTGAAAAAATGAAAACTCCTCTAAACGGACGCAAACGCTTGAAAGGCATAGTACTGACCAAGCCAGTGTATTGACAGAAATGTTAAATTCTATAATGTCATTAAAACGTAGCCTAAGGGATATAAAAGACATTGAAGCCAAAAAATTAAAATTAGAAGTGGAGAAGCAAAAATTTTGTTTTGTTTTCTTCGTCACTGGACGAGTCGGAATCAGAAATAAAAAACATTTTTGTTTCAGCTTTCTTTACAAACAAATTTTTATTCCAACTTTACATTTTTTTTTTATCAAAAACAATCAACAAAATGAATCAGCTGACTCTAATATTAAAGATGTGTGGTGTATTTTATTAGCATTATCGATAAACAGTCAACGTCGTCATAATAACCTTACAAAATACCAAATTATCATAGAATTGAGGTTGTCTTTGATTAATATGTTAGTATAATGTCTCTGAAATTAAGTGCTATGACCAGAGAAACTAAGTGTACAGAATATATAGCTAAATCAACAGAAGCTCCCCCATGATCAATATTAGAAGATAAAGGGGGCTAAACAATTCAATCTGTCCCAGCCCCATTTTCTTTTATACTACTTTGCTAAAAGCAGAGTTATCACTTCATTTATATTGTCAGCTTAACTAATTATTGAATTTAAACTAGTGATGTCATTGGCGGCAACTCGCATTCCATTGCATGCTTACAAAACTTTAATAAGTCATTTTGTAGTGGTTAAATAAAGAACGCGACATTTTTAAGTATTTTCTCAGTATTTTTCATGTTTCCAATTTTCGAGAGCATTTTAGTACCATTATGTTTAGTACAAAAGCTTTGGTGGCTTTTAATATTTTAATTATAAACATGATATCAAAAACGCGACAAAAATAAACCTTTCGAATGTAATATTTTTATAAATTGCAACATTATGTTTTAAAATCATTTGTTGTTAAATAAAATATAATTATGTGGCTTCTGTTGATACTTTTGAGTCAATTTCAGTTTGATTTAGCATGCTACATATTTTGCCGTTACTATTTTTTCAATAATTTATAAATATTTTTCAACAATAAAAATACGTTCTTCATTTTTAAGCTATGTGCTCACGATAGTCAGATATTACAACGTTGTCCGAAAAATGTTCAGAAAATGTCTAACAACCGTGTAAACTTAAAATTGTAAGAAAAAGTATTTTCAGTACATTGGAAGACAAAAACATTTTCAGACATCTAACAATTGTGTAAACACACAATTTTGTCATTGTCATTGTTTTAAGACAATTGACAAACACTTTTCATTGTCATATGTGCAAAGTTTATGTATCTGCCAATGCCAGCATTGTCATAAAAATTATTTCTAAATGCAACTCTGTATATACATTAATAAACAAACAAGTGAGCATTAATAACATTTTGGAAAAACAATTTCGGTTGACAGATAAATTGATTGTGTGACAATTGTGTGCAAATGAAATTGTTAGTTTTCTTACAGTCGTGTAAACTGACAATTTACCTTTTGCTAACAATTTTTCAATGTCAGTATATTGATAGCACATTGCTAGATATGACAACGTTGTAATATCTGACCATCGTGGACACATAGCTTTACTAACTCTAAATTGTCAGCTGACAAACTGTGTTCTGCACCAATGGCAGGAAATTAGAATCTTGAGCTATTTTGGCACAGCTTTTACTTTGGTTGCCTTAACTAACAACTATAACAATACATAAAACATAAAATAAAAGTAATCTTAACCAAACATTTGATTGTTACTAATTAATGTTTTCTAATTGCCACAGAAATTTTATTTAAAATTTCTGCTTTAAACCGCATTTGGTTTCTTTGTTTGTTTTTATTGAGAAACATTTTTAATTAAATATTATGTTTTTGATTTTGTTCAGGGTTCCATTTATGAGTTTTCTTTGTTTTTTTTTTCAAATTAATGTCAAAAATCTTTATTCATATTGTTGGTGCTTTGTTGTTGATGTTTCTTTAGAAAAGTTTCTGGTATATTATTTGTATTATAAAATTTTACTAAAGAAATTGTTTTCAATACATAGTTTTGGGAAGTATTTGTCTTTAAATAGGTATTGACATGTTTGTTTTCTGTTTGTCGTTTTTTTTTTTTTCATTGAAATAATATGTCAATTTTTCTCTGTATTCTCTATATTCTGTATGAAAAGTTCTAAGCATTTTTTGTATTATTTTTCATAAAGCGTATTCTTTGGTTTTGTGAACATTTTATTAATCTTTCTTGTATTATTTATGTTTGTTTTGAGATCATAGTCTTCGTCAACAATATTAAAAATTTGTTTTCCTAATGTATTTTTGGTTTGACATAAAAGCGACACTTCCTGACATACATGTCTCAATTTTATGCAGATGCTGATGTTGCTGTTGCTTGGCTTGAGCTGTTTTGTTCTGTCTATATTATTCAAAAATATGACAGTAATAAATAAACATTATTCTTTTATTTAAACATATGTATGTAGATATTTGAAATGAGTATATAAATGAAATATTTATATTGAACAATACAGGGCTATTGCCAAAGGAAAGTTGAATCGTAGTGGTACGACCGGATTTTATGTAAACAATGCTTCATTATAATCATTAAAATGTTGGCTTTTATTTAAATAAAACTTATCGCAACAAATTTAATTTCCTTTAAATATACAGTCCAATGAATATACAGTCAGAGTTTAAATTTACGTCACTTTTTCTCACCTATCAAGCAAAATATATTTATTATATTAAGAAATATTTAAGTTTGAATCAACTTGCAGATGAATTTAAAAAATTTTTTTTTTTAAGAAAAGTAACACTCAAGCAATTATTATGCCAATCAGGCATTTGATGGAAATCAAAAACGAATGAGTTTTAGAAGTCAATTTTTTCGTAATATTTTTGTTTTGAAAAACTTTTATCACATAAAATATAAAGATATTGTGCTACTAAAGAGAATCTTAAAAGAAAAATTTTAAAAATTAGATTAGAAATCCATTAAAATGTACTGCCAAAACTCATTCGTTTTCGCCTTCCATCACTTGCCTGTATATATGTATATGTAATTGTGTTACTTTCTTTGGAAAGGGGATAGATTGAAGAAGTAAAGTTGGTGAAAGTAGAATAAAGCTCTATATCACAAAGCTGCAATTGCACATTATGTTTATTTTAGTGCAGCATTAAAGCGCCTCTGGTGGTGAGTAGGCGTATTATTTTTTTAAAGCTTGATTTTATAGCCTTTATTTAATTATTTTACTTCAGTGGCGTTTGAATGCTATACTACCGAAGGAGGACGCTGTGATAAATAATAGTTATGATGGATCGAAAGAAAACTAATAATTATCAGATACTGATGTTGGTTGAGTGGCAGCCCTATTTTATATCACCAAAATCCAAAAACTAAAAATTAACATTTTGTTGGTCGTCCATTTAGCTTAATTACAGCCTCTAGTCGCCTTTTCTGAAATTTTGAAGCGGTTCAGTCACATCTCTAGTAATCTTGCTCCACTCTTCCGTTAAAGTCTTTCGGAGGTCTTCGTTAGATTAATTGCTTCTTTTTTTGATGTTCCTGTCTAAAATTTTCCCCAGGTTCTATTTCTATGGGGTTAAGGTTAAGGAGGTGAATTCATTTGCTTAGGCACGTTGTACAATAGCCAAGTCTTGACAATTCTGGCCGTGTGTTTTGAGTCGTTGTTTTGCATAAACATCCTTGGCGTTTCAAGACTTAAATTTTTAGCACTTACTTTCAAATTGTCCTTAAAAATTTCTAAGTAGTTTCAGCTATTAATTGTACATTCAAAAAACACAAGATTACCTGGTCCTACATCTGACTTACAACTCCAAAACAAGAAAGACCCACCAGCGTGTTTTACTGTAGCACTAAGGGTGTGTGGATGAAGCTCACCATTTATTGTTCTCCAGACCTTTCCACTTGATTTTGATCAAAAAATCTCAAATTTACTCTCGTCGATAAAAATTTTTTTTTTCCAGAAAGCTTGCTGAGAGCTTAAGTAAAGGTACGGTCACACTTGACAAATGTTTTCCGAAAAAAGCATAACCACTAAATAAAATATTTTTGTCCTCTCTTTTATTTATTAAAAAAAATATTTAGTCTTTTTGAACAGTTGTTCACAATTTTAGCAATACCTGTGAGAGATATTCCGTTGCTTCGTTGCAAAACTATTAAATCTCTAACCTCCACTGGTAAGTCTTTGTCAAGTGCCATTCGGTTCCTTAAATAATTTCCTAACTCTGTACTTAAAAAATTATTACTAATTTTATTTATAATTGCATTAAAAAAAGTGCTTAATGTACGATAAAGGTACTTATTTTATTCTATTCTATTTTAACGTTACTAAAGATACGGTCACACTTGGAAAATATTTGCCGAAAAAGACGTTTATACTCGTTTATATATTATTTACCTAGCGTTTACAAATGCGATTAACAGTTCAAAAAACTCAATACACTCACATTTTTTTTTACAAATACACTCACATTTTCCGCATTTGCAGAGCTACTCGCATCTAAATTTTCGTGCGAGTGAATGTTTGACACTCTCATGCCAATAAACATCAAATAAAAAAATAATGTTGCCATGTATATTTTCCAATGAATAGGAAGTGGATAATATAACATTTATAATTGAAATTTTAGTTTGTTTTATAAGTGATTGTAAACAAATTTATTTCAGATAATATTGCTAAACAAAATGTTTTAATTTTGGAGAATGAATATCATTAAAATCATAATAATTATTGTTAATGAAAATTTTCGCTCATGAAAAATTGTTATGTGATCAACTCGGCAACTCTATTTTTCAATCAAAACAAAAATGGAAGTGAAATTAAATTTAAAAAATATAATAAAATTAATCAATTTATATCGTTCCCATCATCTTTTGTGGGATATGAGTGATAAAGCATATAGGAGCAACGATTTGAAAAGCAAGGCTTTCGAAGCAATTGCAAATCAAATGGAGCTGCCGGTAGAAGTTTACGCTTTGACAACATTTTGAAAATTAACTCTCATTATCCTGTGTAAACAGTAAAGGTGGATTCAGCCATTTGTTCTTAACAAACATTTTTTTTCCGTAGAAAAATTTTTTTATTGAGAGTTTTTTGCAGCACGATATTCACCCATTTCGAACGATTTTTCTAAAAAATTAAAGCTGCCAAATGTAAACAAAATCTATTAGTTTTACAAGTGCGACCATTGATTTATTTTGCTTTGGGTTTTAAGTGTCAAAATACAAATATTAAATTATTTAAAAGTATTTGGGGTATTCACAAGGTGTGCTATCATGTTATATTGTCATAATGTTCTAACATTTTACAATGGTTTAAAAATATTGTTGTTGCTTTGTAAACAAAAAGTGTCTTAAATTAATAGAACTTTGCTTGCTATGTTTATTGTGCTGTCGTAATTAAAAAATTTTTTGTTTATTTACTTGAGTTTGCCATCACAACATCTAAAATGTATTTTTCGCACAAACTGGCTATTATTTTAGTTTTTTCACTTATTTTTGGCATTGTGGAAAACAATATTAATTTTTATATTTGTTTTAAATCAGCTGATTTAAATTCAAAATAGCACACTGAATTATGAGGGGTTGTTCACAGCAGTCGTATTTTTTCATGTTATTATTTTAAGACATATGACTTTATGACACCTTGTGAATACAATTGTGTATTCAAAGTCACAGATATAAATTCAAAATGAATGAAAAGAGAAAGTTGATTTTGCTGATGGCCATGGAAATACATAAGGCATTGTTATTTGTATGAAAAAAAAAACAGGCACCTGTTGGCAACTCAATTCATTTTTGTCCAGAAAAAATATAAAATTAAACCAATTCAAGTTTATAAAAAATATTTTCTCTCTCTCAAAAAGAGAGATGTCAAACTTCATATAAAAAAAATTGTTCGAACAAATTTTTTGTTAAGAACGAATGGGTGAATCCATCTTAATGCTACTTGCAAATGATTCGAGTTTTTGGAATAAGTTTTCATATATACGCCCATGTGCTGTTTGATCTTGCAAAACTCTTGTAAGAGTAGACAACGTCAAACACATTTGTGCTAAAACAAGTGATTGAGTAAATTCTTGCCATGTGTGATCATACTTTAAACATTGACTGCATTTTGTAAAGCATTTTCTCTTTTGTTGGATAAAACTTATAACAAATATTTCAGTAAGAGGAAACGATAATGAAAGTTATCCTATCCGAAACATTTTTATATAAATAAATCTTAAAAATATAGTTTTCTTTTAAAGATATTGTTCGCTGTATGATTAAATTTAACTCTGACTATATCCTTAAATATTTAAATTATTAATTGATAAACTGTAGGAGCTACGTAATTATGCAAAAAGTTTACTAAATGTTTATTGAGCCAGAATTTGTGTATGCATATATGTATGTGTGTATTAAAGTTGTAACACATTTCCCTCTAGTCCATTAAATACTACATGTTATTTACTTACATACATTTTCTTTTCTTTACACATCTTTTTTCTTACTTCATTCACTTTATTCACTTCTTTTAATTATTTAATTAATATGTAGTTCATTTCGTTAAATGTAATGCTGCACACACAGACATTTTTTTTAATTACTTCCTACTTTATATTTTAAAATTGTTTTTGTATGATAATAAATATTTAATGGGAGAAAATAAAAATAGCAAAAGGTTTATTAGGTTTAAAATCTTTAATGCTGCCTGCTACTTTGCTTCAGCATGAATAAGTACATCGTCACTTTTGAACAGGTATTTACTTGCACGCATTTGTAGCAACAATTTTACAATTCCACCCACAATTACTCCTCTATTTTTATTATATTTAGCAACATATAAATACATACAGAAGAATATTCAACTTTGTTGTCACACTTTTTACTTTAACTAAGCACTTAAAACTTTTTTTACTCTTGTATATGTGCCAGTTTTTTTTCCATTTCCCGTTTTCCTTTACATTTCCTTTTCATTAGTCGTACCAATCATAAACATCACCCTATTAATACATACTTATTTGTGTTAATGTGATAACAGTGGGTAGTAAAAGTTTAGCATAATAGACTATTATGTTAGCATTATGTCTAGAGTGAAGGGACCTGGAACTTGTTTTTAAAGGGAATGCTATATTCAGCCCAATCATGAATAAAAAATCCGCGGGAGTTTTTTCCCTTTTTATTTTTTTAACATTGAATTTGAATAGGAAAAATGGGAAAAGGGAAAAAACTTCTGCGGAATTTTTATTCATGATTGGGCTGATTGTTAATTAAACTAGACGAAATGTCAATCAGCTTTTAATGTTATTTCGAGTTAAAACTACTTAATTGAACTAATCTTTATAACAATCTTATTAAAACATGCTAATTCCAATATTTCATCATGAACTCTATCAACAGAAAGCCACATTATTATATTGTTACGTGTTTACCTTTAAAAACGGTGGTTTATTTTCTTTAAATAAAACGGATTCTTTTTAATTGCTAAATAAATGCGTCAAGTAGTTTAAAAACAAGTCTTTTTTTATTCAAATGTACAAAACAATTTCAATAATCATTCGGTCTTTTAATATTCTTTTACAATTTTCTTTAACACACACTTAACTTACGGTTTAATTTACTCAACGGTTATTCACAATAAACAAATTTTTGAGTGTCCCAGTTTGTTCTATTTATACACTAGTGCCATATTCTAGTAATTTCCGGCGCCTCTAGAGCAGACAATCGAAAGTTCTTTTCTACTAAAGCTTTTAAAACTTGATCTTGTCATACTGCTCAACTATGTTAATAACAGCTTGTTAAATAGATACTTCTACTAATGCAAATATTAATAATCATGTTCCCAGCAAGCCATATGAGTCCGAAAAGAGTCTTTTCTGACACCTTTTTCGGAGCGTTAACGCTCTTTATGAGCCCAAAAAACAATCATAATTGCTCCGAAAACCTTCAGAAAAGAGGGTCATTACATTCGAAAATGGTCCGTCAGAAAGAGCTCTTAGATAATGTCAGAAAAGAGTCTTATGAGGTTTTTCTTGGGCTCTGTGTAATCTTGTTTTTATCATTCTTGTGTGGTACAGCTATGTTTTTTTTTTTGTTCAAAGCACAAATAGCAGGAGAACAACGCTTTGGTACACACATAATTAAGTGGAATTTCTCAGTCATACTGCGTGTTGACTCAGGACAGTAACAAGCAAATTTTTCTTTCGCTCCGAAAATGCTCTTTAGTTGGACTCTTTTCTGACTCCTTTTTTCGGAGCGCTCCGAAAATCCTCTTTTGTTGGACTCTTTTCTGACTCCTTTTTCGGAGCGCTCCTATGTTGAGACCAGCCGTTACAAACCGTTAAATTTAAATTGAAATATATCAGTAAATTGTTTGCCTGTGGAAAATTTAGGGTAATTAAAAATTAACAACTTATTTTAATTGCTGAGTAATATTTCTAAATTACTGATGGAAAAATATGTCGAGTGCTAACCAAAAGCTATGCAATAATTTAATCATAATAACGGTCTACCAAAGCCACATAATTTTATTTTGGTTAACAACAAATGATTTTGAAACATAATGTTTCAATACGTAGATGATTACAGTCGAAGATTTATGTTTTTATCGCGTTTTTTATACCATGTTTTTTGCTAAAATATTTGAAGTAACAACATTTTTTGGCACTAAAATTCAATCGAAAAATGGAAACATGAACAAATTTTTTTACTTCAAATACTTCTAAATGTCGCATTCTTGACTATGATATTGGCCGTATATATGCTATCATAGTAACTAACACCACTTGCCGGTTCAATTATAAAAAAATGGAAACATGAACAAATTTTGCGTACTTTAAAGACTTTCAAATGTCGCGTTCTTGACTATGATATTGGCCGTATGTATGCTATCATAGTAACTAACACCACCTGCCGCTGCAATTTTTAAACTATAATCAATGAGTTATTATAGATCTTATACTAAACTCGTCGCGTGAGTTTAGTAACATCTAAGTAATGGCTTATTATAGTTCCTATTTGTAAGCATGCCGGTTAATGAGTTGCCGCCAATGTCAAGCCTTCCACAGCTTACTTGTTCGCGAATTAAGAATTGCATAGATTATGTTGATTTTTCTGCACTAAGTAACATGTTTATTTTTCTGAATATTTCACTTCTCTGCGCTACAGGACAATATTAATATATCGTGCTTTAAAATCTCTGAGATATAATTCTATTTCTGTACTCCTGGGAGGAAAACATGGCTTGTATTTTTCATTTATTTGTTTTTTTTTAACTACTTTGTAAGAGAGAAAAAATATAAAGTTCTGAATACTATTAAGAAACACAAGATTCTTGGTTTTTTTCTAGAGATTATTCAATATGCTGGTAACTTTATAAATTTCACTTCTAGGCTAGTTTGTAGGCACGAGTAGTGATGGCAAAAAAAAAATAATCGTTTAATGGATTATATGATTAATCGAAAAGAACAAATAATTGATTGCAATTAATTGGAAAGATTTAATCGATTAATCGATATTTTTAGGTAATATTGAAAATTATCATAAATAAAAAATTATTATTACTTCTTGAAAAAAAAATCATTTATTTAGCACAGAATTTAAAAATCAGTTCCGTTTTTGCGTTACTATTGCACCTGCTTTGGAAAAAAGCCGCTCTGATGGTTACAGATGTACCAATCAAAAATCAATATTTTTGTGCAAGAGAGTACAGCTTAGGGTAGACCGATTTCATTTCTTCGCATGCGTCTATTAGGTTGCGCTTTAATTCTAGTACTGCAGCATTGAGAAAGAAGCTTAGTTCATCTTGAAGAAGTATTGAGTCATTGTTCGTTCTTCTTCATTTGTAAGCTAAATATTTATGGTGAGCCCATAAATCAAATTCCACTTCACCAACAGAAGACGTTTCACTGCCGCTTCCAATGCTGTCATCTATATGAGCAATTTCTGCCATTTAATTTCCTAGATGTCTCATGACTGTTGATAAAGCTAAGGGATCTTCAAAATTAATTTTTTTTTAAATCTTGGGTCTAGCAATGTTGATGCTGCCAGTAGAAATGAATGTTCCATTTCCCCACAGCGACGTTGAAACTGGTTCAAAATGTTTGTTTTTAAGTTACTTGCCAATGGAGATAAACATTCAATTCATGATTTTTTTCCGAAATTCATCTGGCAGTCACGAAAAACGCTTAACCATACGTTTGTTCCTCTTCTCTTATTCTATTTCTTTTTGTTTCTGGATGTCTATCGATTATTTTTTGGAATAATCGATTAACTCAATTAATCGAAAGAGAATTCACGATACAATTAAATCGTTGATTAAAGAAAAATAATCGATTATTACTAGTTTTTCGATTAATCGTGCCATCACTGGGCACGAGCACCATATAACTACTTTCACTGGTCACTGAACTAACATTTAAACGTGCCAAGAATTGTTTTATCTTTGGCAGTATAGTCAGTATAGTGTGGAATATATTAATTTTAAGTAAGAGAATAAATATTAGAACTACGGGTGGTAAGAGTAATAATTTTCAAAATACTTTTGAGCAATTTTTCCCAACAAAACTGACAGACACACAGTAGTTTTTGAATACAACTGACGTTATTATATTTTCTGAACATGACATATATTTCATATTTTAAAAATTTCGTGTACAAAATATTAATATTAAATGATCTCAATAGGGATTATAATAGGAATCAGAAAACCTTCTTAATGGACGCCTTTGTAAAGTCTGGACATAAGTCCAGCAAAAGTAACAATTTTTTAACATAAATAACAAATGTGTAAGCAAAAGCTGGGGACGTAATACACAAAAATATAAAGACGTACACATACTTATGCAACATAGTCTGCAGCACACATTAAGAATTCCTTTTTCGTTGTCATATGCCAGTGGCAAAAATCTATGTAAACATAGTAAACTTAACATTGGCTATAGTAATAAATATGTTGCAAGAATTACTATAATTTACTCACTCGTACACTTACCTGGTTTCAACAATAAAATGCGTTACAGGAGCATTACGTGGATGTTGTGAATGGGCCCATGATAAGTTAACGGAACGTGATGTAAAACTTATCAGCAGCGGTCTTTCGGGTGGGTCTGGAACATCTAAGGAAACAAAATGAAATATTAAATAAATATATAAATAAAAAACAATATGAAAAAGAAACAAAGTTTAACTTGTTAAAGTTATTAACAAATACTAGACACACAAGTTAACTGCATTCCACTTTAAACATTTTGTGCACAAGTGTTGTGTAAAGCCTGTATCGTGCACATTGCGTGTGCAATGTTGTAGTAACTTACCTTGCACTAGTAAATCAACTATTGCTTCTGGTATATGACGGTCATTTACTAGGCATATATATTCTGCTGTATCTACAGCTAAGGCTGGTGCAAAATGTAATGCAAAGTTTTCCGACAAAAGTTGTATCTGTAAAAAAAGACAAATGAAAAAAATAAATAAAAATAGTAGTAAAAGAGAGGAAATAAAATTGTTGCATAAAACATACAAAATAACAAAAGTAACTTGGCGTTTCAATGAATCTATAAAGAAAACAAAAAAACTAGGTGAAAATAATAAGGGTATTTAAGGAAAATTAAATGTTTATATATTAGTGTACAAACTTTAATTAAAGTATTGCTTACAGTAAATCCGTTGGATATTTTATTATTTATGTAACAGATAAAGCGATTTAATACCTTTGAATCAAAAATTCTTTGGTTTGAAAAAAGTGGCGCTAAAACACCGAAGTTCTATCTATTTCAACATGTGAGTGATATTTTGTTCTGTTCCGAAGTGGTGATTTTGTCACAGAAGAGACATATCGCTTAGGGCAGCCAAAAAAGTGTAAAACTGAAGAAGAGCTTTTAAAATATGTTTGTCTTCTCAAGCAGCAATTTGAAAACGTTTGCAGCTGAATTTATCCAGAAGCAAGGAAATGAAGTAGCATATGAATTAAAGCCGAGAGATATTAAAAATTCTAAAAAATGAACTTAAAGCGTAAAATATTGTATGTGCAGCCCGTTAGATGCTTCACTTCAGCACAGAGTAGCCGAAATTGGCTTTCTTTGTTTTTGGCCTCTAAATATAAACAATTCTTTTGGCGCGCGACAATCATTTCCCAGAAATTTGTGCACGATTACTTTTCTATTTTTCATATCACAATTATTGTAGAAATACATATTCGTACATATATTCCGAGTGCTTAAATTATATGGCAGAATAAACAGTAGTTTCTGGGAGTGTCAATATAAAGTAAACACATAATATTGTTTAAAATTTTTTTGTAATATATAAGGTGTTTTAAAACATGACATTTACTTTATTGGAAAGACAATCTGGCATTATAATTTGAATATGACTTCTGGCATATGAACGCCACGGCTGGTCGGACGTAGTTTTATCTGGAGGTTAAATTTTTAATGACTTTTTTTTCCAACGTTTGTGGCGGTATATCGAAAATAATGTTGTCCTCCAAGTGGTGAATCGTTTCGAGCTTTTTATGGTTTCAACAACACGGCGCAACACAGCTCGTGCCACAATTGATTTATTAAAGTTCTAAGTTCACAAGTTGTGCAGTGGCCAAACATCATGCTTCAAAGTAACGCGTGTGTACTTTGCATCAAATTCTTTTAACTTTCAATCTGTAGAGACCCTATTAACTTTTGTTACGTCCGAAAAAAAATACTCTTTTACTTTTTACATCCGTCCAATGGAGGACTTCTGTGCGAATTCGAGTCTCTTTTTTCGGTTACGTTTAGAAAACAATGGCTTCTTTCGTGAAATTTTTCCAAACAATCCAACTTCTCGCAATCAACGTTTTACTTTATTTACAGATGGTTTTGCCTCATTTTGGCTAAAGACTGCTGATTTATGCGTATTTGTTTCGACTTGCGCACAATGAGTACAGCTTTACGAACTGTCGTAATACGGGTTTTTTACGTGCAACTTTTTCGAATGATTTCTGAAACATTCAAGGCTGTAAAGATTTCCCGATATGTGTTTCCATCTTGATGTACATATTTGTACAATAATATTTCGAATATCACTTGTTTTTACTCATGTAAAGTCCAAATTTAGACGAAGCAATTCATATTGAAAATACTGATACAATTTTTTAATTGAAATTTCTTCGGTGTTCACACAGCACAATTCTTATTACTTAAATCGCTCATATTTTTATTTAAGATAATATACAAATATATGTATACACATGCGTAATACGAATGAAACAGTAACAGGAATTGCTAGTACAATCAAGTGTGTAGTCGTCTTATCTTCCCCTCACCCCGCTGTCTAAAAGGTTTATTACCTTAGATTAAAGAACTGCTTTGAATAAATTGGGACAAAGGAAATATTAAGAACATTTTATATACGGAAAAACACTCTGTGTAATCATAATTAATTAAATCTAACTTTTAAAAATTACCTCAATTTGAAAATGTTAATAAATTTATCTATTTCACAAATGAAAAAAAAAAACACCACAACGAAAAAAAATAAAAAAGTGTTAATATGTAGTGTTTTATTTATTAGATATAGGGCTGTTTTCTCATTAGGCGATTATCTTTTTTCCCAACGAAAAACTGCCGATTAAAGAAATTTGGTTTTCTCAATGTCTCATTAGCTTCTATGCTGTTGCAAAACTAACCAGCCCTCATCTGCCGATTAGTTATTTGTTATACAGATAAATTAAATCAGCTGACTGCTGTTCATATTTTTTATGTGGCAATACCTTGAGTTTTTTGTAAAAAAAAATTAAATAGATTTTAGAAAAAATGTTTAATAGAGGAATAAACATTAATTTGATGGAGGATGAACTCGAAGAACATGAATTCCAAGTGAATGTTGAAAGAGTTTATCATGCCAGACCTAACTACCTGGCAGACACGGATATTATTTACTTTTTAAAATATTTGTTTTTTTGATTTTATTTTTTGTTATTTTCTCACATTTGGAAAACAGCTGATTTAGGTCAACAACTTGTCACTTGAAGACAGAGTTCCCAAGTTTCACATACATTTTGAGAGGTATTGCCAAATGAAAATATTGCTTCTGTCGATATATTGAGAAAACCAAAATTGTTAACGGACATATTATCTGTCTAATAAATTTATGTAGACATTTAGTAACAGGCAGTTTGTCGACACATTGAGTAACCGGGCCATAGCCTTTAACATAACAAATTAACTATTTCTATGGATTAACATTTTCTATGTTAGCCTATTATGATTTGCCGAGTATCAATTGATTTATTTTGAAAATTGGTCTAATTTAACAATAAATCAATCTACTTTTTATACGCTTTAGTTTTTGTTTTTGTTTAATGAGACGTGTCTTATGTCTTATCTAAGCGAACGTTATCGTTCGACATCGTGGGCCAGGGGGTTAATTTTTTTTCATAACAACGTCCATATTTTTATTAAATTTTTAATATTAAAGTCAGCTGTTTTATGACTTGTCAAAGATAAACCACTTAACTGTCAAAAATGCTGATGTAAACGGTATGGTTTATGAAAGTAGCTTATGATCATAAACTAGTTTGAAAATTACAAGTGTAAATGCTTTTCTTTTAATAATATGTAGTGTAGACATTATTTAGGCGCTCACAGTATGTTTAAGAATCACGGAAAGAATGTTACCAAAGCTTCTGTAAACTGTTAAGAAAAGCTTCTGTAGAGTGGACAGAATTTATATGAATAAGATTTTTTCATTTCTTAAAATAAAAAATCAAAAATATGCAATAGATTATGCAATAAAGTTTAAGCCATCAGCTTGTGCTGCTTAAATTACTAACAAATAAACCAACAACTTTAAGTTAACTATTTTCCTTAATTAATTACCAACAGACACTATTTGTTAGACAAATTTAAGTAGTTTCATATTTAAATTTCTTTAAAATTTTGTTTTGCATTAGCAAAATTCATTCATTTTATTCAAATTCACCCCACATACTTAACCTCAACTTTATTAAAATATTATGTGTAACTAAGAAGTTTTTATGGTTTCCCTTCGTTTTGTTAATAACTAATTTAATGTAAACATTTTCTTGTTCAGATTACATGTTGTTGCTACTTGTTAATTCTTCATTAATTGCCATTAATAATTTAAAATAGTTGTCGGTTTTAAAAAGTTTTTAGGATATTTACAAAACAAATTAGATTTCAAATTCTTTCATTTTGCCTGCATAATTAAGTTGATAATATTTGTGTAAGTTAGTGTATAACATTCCTTGTAAATGCTATAATATTCTCAAATAATGTAAATACAAAAATTGGAGTTAATAACTTTGAGGCTTAGGCATGAGGCTGCCACAATATGTTATCTATAAATTAAATTATTTAAAAGGAAAAAGTTTACGATACTTACGATAAGTTCCTTTTTTCTTATACTTGCTTCTACTCTTTAAGAAATCTAGTCTACCTTAATTGTATCCTAACAATATTTAAACTGTCTACCAGCCATTATTAACATGAGTTAGTAAACCTTGTGCTTAAAAACTTGTTATATTTCAAACAATTTTTGTTGTGTCTAAAGTAGTTTTTGTTTTTAAATCTGATTACATATTATAGCTATTGATAGCAAAAAAAAAAAAATCTACAGCCTGGGAATAGTTTTGGTTGCTCTGTTCATCCAGGACTGGGAAGGAAGATGAACAAAAGGCTTAAAAACTTTTAATAAATCTCTCAACTTGAAAACATAAAACAAACATTGAAAATAAATTGCCCACAAACATACTAGCACCTGCGAGGGTTACTACTTATGTTTAGAGATGTAGCTGATATAGAGCTTTTAAAATTCAAATGAAAGTTTATTTAGTTTGTCTTAAAATTCCAAAAACAAAAAATAAAAACAAACCATTATCATTTTCAGACCTTCCTATCTGGTTTGCTTAATTTCAACAATATCAAATTTTGGTGTCCCGAAAAAGGTCGTTAAAAATTTGATGCAAAAAGAGGCCATTGCATAAATTATAATTTTCGAAACCATGAAAGTATATCAGCTAAAAGCAACTTTTCAAAGACAGCATTGGCTCCAATCCATTTGTAGCCATTTATAATCAAATATTTTGGTATTGAAAATCAACAAATTTGATCAATAAGTGGCTGATATATGAGCCAAGAATCTACAATTAACTTGAATACTCAGTTCAGTACGTAGACAATATTAAAACAAGTACGAAAGTATAGTCGGTCAAGCCCAACCATATAATACCCTACACTGAGTATGCGACAAGAAACTGTTTTTCGCACTCTGCTATGGGGGGCGCCCATAGTAGCGTTATTTGCAATACATTTTACCTCGATATCAGCACTTGTAAAGAATTTATGCAGGTTAAAAAGATTTTTCGATGAGGGTCTTATATGACCGCTTTGACTTATTGTGCACCGATCGTTATACAATTAGGTATCATGATTTCTGTGTATATGAAACTAATTCGTGTGTTATTTTATTTGGATACCAACCCTTTTAAAGAGATTTATGGTCTCTGAAGTGGGTCTATGTCCCATTATCCTAGAATTGGGCGGAATGAATTGTGTCTGTATGAAACATATTTGTGTAGATAATTATTTGGATTCCAACATTTTTAACCCGGCGCCGGAGGGGATGGGTCATAATTACCCGTCACTTTTTGAATTGATTGCAGTTTTAAAACTGTACTTCTCTTCTCTACGCTCTTCTCAGTAGCTGGAGATATTGAATCTCTCTAAATATTACAAATTTCAAATCAGTCACATAGCGATTGTACTTCGAGTAACACGTGCTTTAAGTTAAAAAAGGTAAATATGACCCACCCATCCCTATGAATATAAGTGTTTATTATATTTAAACTAGAAGAAGCCTCCTTTGTTAACTTTTTTAATATGAAATGTTTTTTGTTTAAAATTAAAAATAAATACGTTATTTTTTAACAAAGTCATATTTTATTTCTTTAATAAGGTTAGATTCAATTTAAATTGTATATATTTTTTCATAAATACAGCAAAACCCCGAGTTTAATAAGTGGGTCATTATGACCCAACCCCCATGTCCGTGTAGCTAAAATAAACCCCCCCCCCCCCGGCGACGGGTTAAGTGAGTTATGCTTCTTAAAGTGATCTGCACAACATTTCTAGGTGTGTTTAGGATTATTTGTGGCGAAATTTGTTTGAATACGTGCATAAAACGAACAGTTATGATACAGCTCAACCGTCTTTAGGCCGAATAAATTTTTCATACAAAATTTTATCGAAATATCTTCAAAATTACGACTTGTACTCTGCGCACAAGATTGACATGGAGAGCCAGCCAGAGGACGGACATCGTTTAATCGGCTCAGAAAGTGATTCGATTGGTAGACTTTAAGGTGGGTGTTAGACCAATCCAATATAGCCTTTTTACTATATCGGTGTAGGGTATAATGAAAGGAATTACTAAAGTCTTGTTAAATAGAATTTCCTTCAACAAAAACTTATGTTAATTTCATTTGAAATTTGAGTAATTTTAGCTGAAATTTTTTGCTGAACTTGCCACTCATAGTTTTTCTATATCAACTGTTGGCTGGCCTATTGAAAATATTCGATTGTGATGATTTGGTTTGTTACTTATTTGAGAGCATTATTAAGTAAACAGCTTCTCTCGCAAGATTTGTTTGTTTTGGGTCTAAAATTAGGCTATTCTGTCCTCGCAATTCTTTTTTTCTCTAGTAGACTTTTCTGTAGGGAACCAGTGTAAATGTTTCTCTCGCATGTATTGTTTATCTCCAGTCTTAGAGTGGTTTGTTCTGGCATCACTTCCTACCATATGTTCTCAGAAGTAACACTAAGGCAATAAATATGCCTATATATTAATTAATTAATTGTCTTACTTTCTTTGGAAAGGGGATTGATAAGAGAAGAATAGGTGGTGAACGGAGAGCAAAGATTTTTATATGAAAATTGCGCATTATGTTTATTAGTAGTACAATATTGCAGCGCCTCTGATGGTGAGTAGGCGCATTGATCAAAGCCTGATTTATAGCCATTATTTAATTATTTTACTTCGGTGGCGTTTCAATGATATACCACCGAAGGAGGGCGCTGTGATAAATATTCGTTATAATAGGATAGAGAACTCATAATAACACAAGTTTACAAATTCCGGTCAACTTTTAGATCAGAGCTGATGTGAACAAATCTTGAGGTGCTGAATTCAAATCCGGGTTTCGTTTTTCAAAATTGGTTCTAGTTTATGAGTTCGCACATGTTGGCAGCACTGCGCTATCAAAATTGTCGTACGCCAAAACCAAAGAGGGAATATTTGTCGGACCTGATATTCGAAAATTCATGGCCGACAGAAACTTTACAAAATGTTTAAACCCCAATGAAGCAGCAGCATTGGTATCATTTCAAGATGTTGTTCACAACTTTCTCGGTAAACGCAAATCCCCGGATTTCAAGCAGATAATCGACACTTTGTTGCAAAATTATTGCAAGATTGGAGCTCGAATGTCTCTCAAAATACATTTTCTGCATTCCCATCTCGAATTTTTTTGCTGAAAACTTGGGTGATACAAGCGACGAGCAAGGAGAGCGACTACACCAAGATTTGGCGAAAATTGAAAAACGATACCAAGGATTTTGGGACGAGGGCATGATGAGCGACTACTGTTGGACTTTAATGCGTGAAACAGATCCCAAACAGTACAAGCGACTTAGTTCGACTGCTCTTCATTTCTAATTTAACACTGTTTAATGAATAAAATGGAGATTAATTGTCAAACATTTTAAAAAATGTGTTTATTTCATATCTCGAAAACTAGAACCAATTTAAAAAACGGAGTACAGATTCGGATTCAGATCCCCAAATAACCTTAGAAACAGCTTTTGGTTGCCTAGATCCACAACCGTGTATACTTTTGTAATCAGAAACTGATATTTGAGTGGCAGTGGCTGGGAATCGAATACAGCCCACGAATACCAACTCATGCCTAATGATCAAACATGCTAACCAATTAAGCTACAGCATCCTTTAAGGATAATGTTGGCTCTCATATTCAGAATAAATTCGACTTTGAAAACTAAATGTGTTTTAAAACGTATGTTTTATGGAGGGTATTTAAACGCCAGCTAACACCTGGAGAAGGTAACTAGAATCCGAGATTAGCGAAACAGGAAGAACATGGTCTGATATCAGACTAATCGCACAGGACAGATCCCAATGGAAGAATTTTGTTACGGCCCTTTGTTCCAACTTGGAACCATAGGAATCAATATATATATATATTTAAACGCATACTGACGCCTACTGATTAGAATATTTTCCAACTTGTTATTTTTCTTCAAAACATTAGTAGTAATCCGTTTACTCACACTTGAAGGAGAATACGAATTTGTAATATGATTACATACACACTCCAGATACTCAGAAATTCATGTGCTGCTCACACTCACGCACATAATGTTTATTATAAACATACCCTGCAGTTTTAAAGTTGTCCTTAACAGGTCCTTTAAACAGGCCTTGTTTGCATCATGGATTTCAATACATTCTATCTGCTTTACAATTCACACATTCAACAAAACTGCTGGGATTATGTATAATATAGTGTGTGTTATGTGTGTGCGATAGTTAGTGCTAAAAATCTAGAAAACTTTTTAGGAAAAACATTTTAAGGATTTTTTCTTTATTGCCAACTACTACTAATGAAGGCATATTCTTAATTTTCTACAAGAGGAAAGAACTTAACAAGCTCTAAGGAAAAGTTTTTTTCCTACATAAATAAACAGTAGGATGGTACCACCTAACACACAGGCTGATATACAGACGTCTATACTCGTACATACGAGGTCTGATCAAAAAAAAAAAAAATAAACGTTATTTCAAATTTCGTGAGTTGCGTATGTTCTATTTTCGCATTTTTCTTTTATGTTATGTTTGGTACACATGTCTGTTATAGATGTTGATAATATCAGCCATTTTGGACTGTTTTTGATAGATAAAAAGGTTAGTCGTGTTTTGGTGTGCTCTTCGAGTTTTTACTATTCGAACAAATGGATCAAAGAAACTGTATTAACTTGTGTGTAAAAAAATTAAATTAAATGCGCAAGCACATTTGAAATGTTGACTGTGGTATTTGGCGAGTCTACTATGAGCAGAACACAGGTTCAAGTGTGGTATAACTGGTTTCAGGAAGGCCGAGAAGCTGCCAATGACGATGCTCGTCCTGGTCGCCCGAGCACGCCAACAACCGATGCAAACATTGCAGCAGTGAAGAAAATGTTTTCGGATAATCGTCGATTCGCTATCAGAGAGGTTGCTGATGATGTTAGCCTATCGTTCGGTTCATGCCAAGCAATTTTTACAGATGTTTTAAGCATGAAACCTGCGGCAGCGAAGATTGTTCCAAAACTGCTAAAATTTGAGCAAAAACAACGTCGCAAGGACATTGCGCAGGAGCTGTTGAACATCGTCAACGATGATCCAGCTTTCCTTAAAAAGGTCATAACTGGTGACGAATCATGAAATTGAAACCAAAGCCCAATCATCCCAATGGAAACGTCCAGAAGAGCCAAGACCGAAAAAAGCACCTCAAGTTCGGGCAAATGTGAAGGTTTTGCTCACTGTTTTCTTCGACTGCAATGGCGTGGTGCATCATGAATTCTTGCCACAAGGTCGTACGGTCAATAAGGAATACTACCTTGAAGTTATGCGCCGTTTGCGCAAAGCAATTCGTCAGAAACGCACAGAATTGTGGAATCATGGATTTTGCAACATGATAACGCACCAGCTCACACATCGATGCTTGTGCGTGAGTTTTTGGCCAAAAACAAAACCGTTATCATGCCTCAACCACCGTATTCAGCGGACTTGGCCCCCGCTGACTCTTTCCTCTTCCCAAAACTGAAGACACCGATGAGAGGAAAGCGTTTTGCTACGATTGAGGAAATAAAAGGAAAATCGAAACAGGAGCTGTTGGCGATACCAAAAGCGCGTTTCAGAACTGTTTCGAGGATTGGAAAAAACGCTGGCATAAGTGTATTATATCTGAGGGGGATTTCTTTGAAGGGGACATCAAGATAGTTATTGGTGAATAACTAAATACTTTTTGAAAAAATAGCGGTTATTTTTTTGATCAGACCTCGTATATATAATACCTTATTTTTAAGTGTATTTAGTTGAAAGACTTAACTAATGAGTGCAGGAAAGAAAGCTTAAGAATTCAGTTGCTTCTTGAATCTGTAACTGGAAAAAAAACATCATTCAAAGAAATAAAAATACAAACTGCAATAAAACTCTTTTTTGTTTGTTGATTTTATTTTTCTTTAAAATGTCCCAGTATGTCGTTTAACACCACATTCTCATCATGCATTTCCTTTATTTTTTTTTCATTTGAAAATATAAAAAAAAAGTAAATTTAGTTGGTTAGACTGAGATTTTTTCTACGTTTTTTACATAAAACGAAACTTCGGTGTCCGTGTTGCCATTTGGTATGAGTTTTGTTATAAAATGTGGTGAATGAGTTGATTCTATAAGGATGGACGAATGAATGGTGATATAAGTGACAACAGTAGGTGAAAAAATTAAAGAATTTTTATTAAAAACAATTTCCAATTAATTAAAAATTCATTACTACCATTTACTTTGAACATTATTAATTCTTAGAACTTTAGATATATTGCTATACTGAGCATCACTAACCAGTCAGAGCTGACCAACATGAGATTTTTGTTAAAGTGGAATGCTGCTCTATTTTAGATTTCGTCAAACTCTTTGTCGGAAACAACCAAAGCTTTTTCTCTTCAAAGCAGGTTTTAATTATCATGCCGCCTTATAAAACTGTGCGTAATAACAACTAAATAGAATATGATTGCCAAAATGGATTGAATGTTTTGTAAACATATCTGGTTATTTATTAAATCATAAACTCTCCAGTTATTCAGTTTAAACTTTTCAACATTTTTTTTCTCCCTGCGCCCTGCACTCAGTTATCGCGTTACAAGAGGATGTGGCAGTCAAGGGCTATACTTGAGTTAAGTAATTTAAGTAAAAAATTATCAAACTCGGTATCATAATCACTTAATCATAATCCAATGCGGAAGTATCTTATAAATAATTACAATAAAAATAAGGAAACTTAAGGCATTAATATCGGACAAAGCTGTATTAAGCATTAAATTATATTTCTTCCCTAAAGATGATCAACAAAGTTGCTCGAAATATTGGAAACGACTAAAAAATAATAAAAATTAAAAACGAACAAAAGTTTTTATAATTTTATTAAAAGAGACCTCAAGCCGAATTAATAAAGTAAAAAGATTTAAAAAAAAAACGTTGAAGCCAGTCAGTCTCCTCTAATCGTATGATGGAGACTATCGCCTTCCTCAACCGTTTCTCTGGAGTTTTAAAAAATACATATCAGAATGCCTTCGACAGGCAAAGACAGAGAAAGAATTATCAAACATGTGGTTTGTTTATAGCAAATGACCACCATTCAGCAATGATTTTACAAATAGAATATAATAAATCTAATCTCTTGCAGTGACACTTTGAGTTGCATTTTCCAAAGCCTTGAAATTATTAAAACGGTTTCGCCTAAACTGTCTAAGACACCAATAAAACTTCCAAGCAATTCTCATTAATAAAAGTGTTGTATTGAGGATGTAAGAGTGATTTACAAAGACAATTTCGGAATTTGTTAACAATAGGGTCTAAACAAATTATTCCAAGTCTCATACGAGGCACGACAAATGTCTATAGTCAATGTAAGAAATAAAAACATAAATTGTCCATTTATAATAGTTTAACAAATAACTTTGAAGACCTGATCCACAGAGTGTAAGTAGTAAATGGCGACTGTTGTCTTTTTCAACCGTTTCGTTAAAATTGTAAAAAAATATAATAAATAAAAATACGTTTGTTTCAAGCTTGAGGCCAGTATTGAAAATAAATTTTATTTTATTTGCCGATATTTCGATGCTCTTTCAGTATCATCATCATTTATAGACAAGCCCAGATGATGATACTCAAAAAGCATCGAAATATCGGCAAATAAAATAAAATTTATTTTCAATACTGGCCTCAAGCTTGAAACAAAAGCATTTTTATTTATTACCCATGAAAAGGTCTAATAAAAACTACTTGCATTAATTGTAAAAAATGTTTACCAAAATTCCTTCAAAGAGCCTTTCTTTTATAAAGACTTGATAGAAAGATTTTATTACACATGGAAATAAGTTGAATATTTACTTAATGTTAAGTATGTTCTTAATTTTTACCCCCACTGTACATCAAGCAGTGCTGAAAGACGAATGCAAAAAAAAAAAACACTTTATCTTAAGTTTCGAATTATTTTAAACCAAAAGTATAAAATAGTTTCTTATTGCAAGAGTCAAAATGGTTGTTTATAGTTTATATTAAGAGCATATTTACTTTAAGCAAGATAATAAAAACCTTGAGCACAGTGGTATGAAATGCATATGATAAAATGTTTATAATAGCTGGTTTGGGATTAAAGTAGTTCTTTTTAGGATTATAGTGAGAAAAATAAATTTTGTTTTAACATTTGTTTAACCCTACGAAGTACTAGGTCCATTTCTATTTGTATGGAATTTTATACGAAAACGCCAGTTCTTTGTTTTGCTTTATTATTATTTACCAATTAAACATGTATAATGAATGCAAATGAAATTTTAATTTAATTTTTATTTAACAAAAGTAACAAAAAGTAACACAAATTCAAAGAACACGTTTGTGATGTGTTCAAACATAAATCAGGTAGCAAAGATTCAAAAGGGCGTTAAGTTTATTATATTTTCTAGGAAAGGCACAATAAAATAATCCAAAAAGTAACTAAAATTCAAAGAACACTGCCAAAAGAAAATGCATTTATTATTGATTTCTTGAAAGTTCAGTAGAAGGGTCCAGCAGACACCATTAAATTTTAATGGCAACTAAACTATTGCTCGAATCGTCTTGAACTTTTTTTTAAGATGATTTTAGATAAAATTTCTTTGGAATACAAGTGGGGGTCGGATATACTTCCCATGTTTCATCAAGAAGTAACTTTAAAAGCCAAAAAGGTCCCCAGGGACCTTCCCACCTAACGGAGGGTTAAATGTCAGTATAACAATATTGTTATACGTTGCAGCACATACAATAATAACATCTGCACACGTATGACCAAATCATGTGATATTTGACCAAATATCGGTTTATATTACAAGGATTTTTGAAATGTTAACAAATCTTGTGTATTATAACGTGTTTAAACACCATCATTTGAGCTGTTAAAATTGCATTGAATCATTTCGTTAAGTGTATTCTGACATTAATGTTTGCTACGCAATACTACACATTTGCTTTTTAAAAGCCATTTCTCTCTTTCATCTCCTTTTAACTTCTGCACTGCCTCCTACACACACACACACACTTACTTCTAAATTACCAACATTAAAATAGTTTTAAGTTAAAGACTTGCTGCTCTTAAAAGCAAAAAGAGTAAAAGAAAATTCATTCATTTTCTAGACTTCAAATTCGCACTTGAAACTTCCACACGAATATTTTTCACATGTACTCGTACATTCTTTTAGTTGGGTGCCCACCCAATTACTGGGTGTTTAAATTGGTGGGCCTGTGAAAACATTGTATTCAAAAACCAGTCTTCTTAAGAGTTATTTTATTTGGGGAGTAGGGGTTGGTTTGTTGGTTGTTTCTGCCTGGTTGGTAACATAATTTATGGCAAAAATTCCAAAGTTTCTTAATTCACCTGGAACATGTTTTTCGAGCGTAGTTGTATGCAAAGTATGTTTTGGTAAACACAATTAATGATAGTGTGTGTTTGTGTATAACTAGGTTTTTCAGATTTTCAGACAATTTCCAAATTAAACCTTAATTTTTAACAATGTTGTAGTTTATGTTTCAAGATTTTAATTTTGTATTTCCTTTTATTGTTTATTTTATTTGTTTTTTATTAAGATTTTAGTAAATATTTAAGCTTTTTTATAAAAAATTAAAATTTTCTCTTTGTGTAGCTTCCTTAGGAAAAAAATTTTTAAATTACAAAATTAATAAAATATTGAAATAAAATTAAAATTTTTTATAAAAAAGACCTAAAGCTTAAATAATTACTAAAATTTTGTCTAAACTTCCAAATGCATAAATTTAAACAAAATTTAGTTTAAAGTTTTAAACTGGGATTTGTTGAAGATTGCTGCGAAGGAAAACAGTAGACTAGTAAAGACTTAAAGGAAAAGCTGACTGTAAAATAAGTTTAGCGGGATGCGGAAGTTTAGTTTAAAATTTTTATTTGTTATAAATATAGAAACAAATTATAAATGAATTTACAATAAATTTTATCTTGTCTTGAGATCCGTGATGATACGATGCCATGTCAAGTAAGACATATCCTTTGCATATTGCGTTAAGGCTCTTTAAAAGACTAATTCGAAATATGTATCAGGACAAATAAAATATTGGTTTTAAAATTATTATTTAGTCTAAATTATTATTAATTAAATTATTTGCGTAGCAGTTAATGTGCAAATTATAGCTCCGTCTGGATGTATGAATTTAAATTAAAGGACAATAGATCTGACGAAAAGGACGACCTGAAGAGTAGGTAGTGTACTCAGAATCTACCACTAAGGGGGGAAGTTTGGACGAACATAATTGGCTATAAGGTTCTGCCAAGTCTTTCAATTGGAACGGTTTTTTAGTGAGGCAAAGAGTTCATTTTAGACGGAGACATCGAACCAAATTCTGGCCTCAATTGGAGACAAAGTGTTGGACGAGTCATTGATCGAATTTCTAGAGAGCGAGTATTCGTACGATCATCAGTTGGGAAAGGTGGATGAATTTGTGAGCTTTTCACAGAACCTATTTTTAATGCATGTCACAGAATTTAATTCCGTTCGGAAGTGGAATTAATTCTGTATTTTGCTTCAATAGAAAAAGTACAAGGAAACATTTTTTCGGAATGAAACCACTTTTAATTTGCTATGTAGAATTGCAATTTTTAGCATTTCTACGTTTCATTCCGAAAAAAATTTTCGTTTTACTTTTTCTTTAGAAGCAAAAAGCGGAATTAATTCCACTTCCGAACGGAATTAAATTCGGTGACATGGCTGATATTGTCGTGTTTTCATACAAAGAGCATGATGTTATGATGATGATATTTGCAATGCAATCACATTTGGTAGCATTGTCCGTAACTGTGGAAATACCAAAGATGACCAACAATAGTGAAAATACTGACTAGCGCTGTTTCACGAAAGAATAATACGCAAAGAAGGCAAGTTAATGTTTCATGTCTGTTTGCAAAACAGGGTGTGTAGCTATATCTGGTCTGAAGTACCAGCAGTAGGAACATTTTAAATAATCTGTGGCCTTTTATTAGCTGTTGTGGGGGATTATCTACGCGGGAATAACAATTTTGACGCTCACCCAAATCTTACTCAACGCCAGCAATACAAGCTAAATTTAATGAATTCATTTTTTATCGCAAGTAATGATTAGATACAAAACTGATTTTCTTTTATAGCGTTTAAGCAATGCTTCAATTCTTGGTCTTCAAGCCTGGGTGATCTTTGTCTTTCATGTCAAAGTCTGCTGAACCGCACAAACCATCTCTCTAACATTGAAAGCAATGTAATATATATTCACCATGAGTTTTGGTGAGCAATGAATGTGCTGAATTAATTTGAAAATTGTCCGAATATGACGGTTTTTTTTTTTAGTACAAAATTTGACATTTTTAAAGCAAAAATAAACTTTGTTGTTTACAGCATAATGTTCCATAACCAAGTGTAAATGAATGACAGAGACATATGTATGCACCTTAAAAACGACACATAAGTTACTAACCACAAACACCACCTTTAAAAGAGACACCTGCGTTTATTAATCCCACATTTTTAAATTATACACCCAACTTAGTGATATTTTGCTGGAACATTTGGTCGCGATATCTGAGGTCCATTTTTATATATTTTTCATTATGCGTAATAGGACAGTCTTTGAAAATTGTTTGATAAATATAAAGGAATAAAAACCAAATTGCTAAAAAAAAATGTTTTTATCATTTTTTTTAAAAAGCTCTTCTAGTGTAGCCTGATTTTATGCGAACAATGCTTTAGTTTAGAGTCTAAAGTGCCCAAAAATTGCTTATGTAAGAGCAAACACCTATAATTTAAATAAAAACTAATTTTTATTCAGTATTTTTTGTTGTAAAAGCCAATACATACAAAGAAACAACACATTTTTTTAAGCGGTATCATACGTTAAACAAAAACAAAATCTACATTGACGATCGCAGTCACCAATATTTACCAGTAGCGCATACGAAAGTGTTGTTGCTTTGGGCTTGCGTGTATAGAGTGAAGTACGACAAAAAAAACAAATAATGCAAAGTTGTTTGTGTATTTCGTATTGCTAGTGCTGAGTGCTGTATATGAGTATACAAAACACACAGCCTATAGCTAAGAGTTTTTACAAATACAAAAGAGCACCAAGAGTATAGGGCTTGGGCACTCCTGGTTTACACATTATTCATTTAGTAAATAATAATGTGTCTGAGTATATTTTTGTGTTGCACACTTATTTACATTTATTTCTTACCCTAATATTATCTTAATCATAGTTATTGTTATATTTCAAATGGTTTGTCACAACATTATTTCTGTTTATCAACAATATTTAAGTTGTCAACTTTTCGTATTCAAACCAAGCAAGCAAAAACATTTATATAGTTTCATCAAATAGCTATTGTGTCATTTCTTATGTTTAATTAAGTTTATGTAATGAAATGTCAGGCAACTTAGATTAACACCTTATAGCAGTGGAAATTTAAGTGATGGAAAGACAGGAAAGTAAACTCATAGGAAACATGTAACAAGTATACAAACGCAGAGCAAAAACATGGTTGGGCATGGTTACAACAACTTAGCTGTGTTTTTGATAACAATATATTGTTGTGTTACACAAATAATTGTTATTTTAATTTGATTTTAACAATATTTTAGTTACTATAAACAATTTAAAGTTTGTCGCAATTATAAATTTGAATATGGTTTACTGAAACATAATTATTTGAAAAAAAAAAAATGTTTACCATAACTATTAAATGATAACTATTCAACTATACCCATTAAATGATAAGTTTCTATATTTGTGTTCATATTATGTTTAAAATACAAACAAAATATGTTTAATTTTAATAGTATTTAGTTTTTACCATTTGTAGAATGCTTTTGCATTAGTTCAGTAGTTTGTCTGCGCGATATCGGATTATTTATTTGGATTTAAATATTACAATAATTGAAAACAATTTGTATTTAAAATATTAGTACAAAATACAAAAATGTCAAAAAAGTGTGAAAGACTTAAATAATATGGATTTTTTAAATCTGTAAAAATCAAATTGTTAATTGTTGCATAGGTCTCTAGCAATTATTTGGCTTTTACAGATTTGAAAAATATCAATTAGTCGATGATTTAGGGCCAAAAAACCATATAAACAATATGCTGAAAATCGACATTTGACTGCAAAGTTTGAAGGTCGATTACAAAAAAAGTCGAACTAACATAAACAAACGCCGCGATAAGTCTTGGAATTTAGCTTCTATTTTCACCCCTCACTCTCAGAATTGACCTAATTTTTGATAACCTGAATTTGTTTCACAGTGTTACTTTAGATCATATTATGATTACTTTAAACTATGTGTGACAATTTTATGATGATAATATGATGTTATAATATCAAATTATGATTAACAAGAAATTATTATTATGAAATATTACGATCCTATTTCATGGCACTTATATTCATCAGAATATGTTTTGACTACAATTATATATTTTATCATAATATGTTGCACTTAGATTATGTTTGTCACAGGCATGTTTTTGATATGCGTGTTAAACAACTAGTTAAATAAATAATTTAGTAAATGATAAAAAAAAACTGCATATACAGGCATGTTCTGAAATCACGGTGATTTTAAATCACGAACGATTTTGAAATCACGGGAGGAATATTTTGGTGTGCTGAAAATCACGAGATTTTTAATTTTTAGTAGTGATTTTGATTGTTCTAAATCACGAGCTAGCAACTGATTTTCTTTGTGTTGACTACTAAAAACTAAAAGTAAGTCACAAAAATGTAAACAAATCTAAAAAAATGGTCCGCAAAAAATACAACGTCTTTGGTTGGTTCACTACGTGTGAACACTTAAGTAGAGTCGAACGTCTTACTAAATTTGTAAATTTTCAGTTTTTTCTGTGTAAAATAGTTAGTTTTATTTCAAAAACAAATAAAGAACAAAGTTTATGTGATAATTTTATTATAAGAGTTCAATGCAAAATGCTTAAAAACTCTAATGGCCGAATTCACAGTCTTTAGTTAGCTAATGACAAAGGCTTAACTAATGATTCTTTATTCGCAATGCTTAGTTTGCCATAAGAATACCAAGTAATAGTTAAACAATAGTTAGTATTTTAGTTTACCAATGGTTAACTAATGACCGGGAATTCGGACATAAGTGATTTGAAATCATTAGGCTGTTAGGTGACCGGTTGTAAATCACGAGATTTCAATAATTTTTTGTGCTCAGAACACCTTTTTAGTGATTTCAAATCACTTTACGATTAACCTCCTTATTCAAAAATGGTTATTAAATTTAACAAACGTTTATTAAGGTAAATTTTATATGGAAATCTGTCATAATAAGCGTTTGTTAAATTTAATAATCGTTTTTGAATAAGGGTGATTTTGATAAGTGATTTTCAGAACATGCCTGATAGTGCCAATTTACACGAAGAAATTCTTTAAGCTAAGCTGATTACCTTTTATACATCGTGGGGAAGATAAGACGAGTACACATTTGATTGTACTAGCAATTTGTGTTACTCTCTTATGCGTATGTGTATACAAATGTGTGTATACTCCAGTGTTGTAAGATAATTTTTTTTCTTCCCCCCAAAAATATTTAGAAACCCACTAGATTATACACTTTCTTTTAAAAAACCCCCTAAAGTTTCATCATTCATATCTCTATTAAATTTGAATTGAGGTACTATCATTCTTATATAATATACTCTACTAATTATTAAAAAAAAAACATTTGAATTATTTTTCGATTACATTTTTATGAACTATCAGAAAAAAATTTATATACATATAAACTTCTAGATGGTTAGTTTTATTAAAATCAGGTTTCTCTAAAAATTTCAAGAATTGCAAAGTCTTCTTCACTAGCTGTGTACATATCCTTCGAATTGAAAAGTTTAAGCATTTCAGGTGTTGGAATAAAATCTTAACATTTATTGTTTAACTTGAGTCTTAAAATATTTTCAACTGCTGAAATATTCATTCTGTTTCGCAGCTTATTTCTTACCACATTAAACATAGAGAAAGCTCTTTCAACTGATACCATTGGAATAAGGTAGTAGTAATAAAGATAATCCTAGTTTACTAATTCTGCAAAATTTTGGGTTATTGCCAGCATCCCTCTTTTCTCCAACTTCATACCAAAATTTTTCTAAAGAGGTCGTATTTCTCCTCGATATAAAGTGCAAGTTGTTCCACTCACTAAGAGTTGCATCAATATCTTCACAAATGTTTTTGAAATGAACAACGATACTGGTAATGTCTGGGTTTTTAGCTTTCTGTGCATTTTCGATGGAAAACAGTGACAATTTTTCCATAATATCTGAAAGTCGCTTTTTTATTTGTAAACATATTTCCAAAGTAAAAGTTTTGCAATTTTCTTTAATCAGCATAATGTCTTCTATTTGCATCGAAAAATGTTTTAATGTTTGTAGTTGCCAGATTACGTTATAAATATCTTCGACATGCTCGAATTCGAAAATCCCCTAAATATAATTTTCTTGCCCCCTAAATAATATTAACCCCTAAAGCTGCCCCTAAATAGAAAAGAAACCTCTAAATCTAGGGGGAAACCCCATAATCTGACAACACTGGTATACTCTCAAACAAAAATATGAGCGTTTAAAGCAATAAAATTGTGCTGTGTGAACACCAAAGAAATTTCAGGGAAACATTTGTATAAATGGTTTCAATAAAACTTGTTTGGGTGCTTAGTATATTAACTTAAACGTTATTAATTAATTTATATTACGTTGGATAATGCAAATAATTTCTTATTGTTTTTATTATGTCAAAGACTGTTTAATGACCAAATTAACATTGAATTAATCAAGCATTCATTAAATAAAAAATTATTTATATTTTTAATAAAAAATATTTCCAGCATTTTTACTTAATTGTGAAACTCCCTCCTCACAATCACAATAATTCTAGGGTATGAGTTCTTGTTATAATTATTATTATTATTATTTTTTACCATACTACATATTATGCTCTATTAATCACATTAAATTAATGTTAATATATTTATTAATAAATTAAATACACTAGCATGCATTTATGTATATTTGGGCATAATAAATATGTACATAATTGATATGTACATATGTATAAAAATATAAATTTACATATAGTACATATGCCTACATATTTGCCAAGTGATTATATATTTTAATAAAAATAATTTAATTATTATTTCAATTCTGATGTTACATACTCGTACACGTAGCCGGTGCCAATTTGGAAGCGAGAAATACGAAAATTTCATTGCTTAAATTTGAGTCGCGATTATAAAAACAAATGTACACAAAAGTGTTTACCAAATCAATATCGGTACATTGTTTACGTAGAGTGAAACTGACAAAATTTGTTTTGTATTGGAGTTGTATGCGGATTTTCTTCATATTTTCAAAACAGCATTTAACCCTCCGATGAGTGACAGTTTTGAACTTCACGGTCGTGTGAAAAGGGGCCTATGTAAATCATGTTTTTTTTCATATAAAAAATTTTGTTTTGATTTTTTTTTGTTTTTATTGTTTATAACTAAATTCTACATACAAATTTAATTTTTTCAATTTTTTTAATTTTTTTATTTTAGGGATGATGATAAAACAGAATATTCTAAGAACTGGTTTATTGCTAGTAGTAAAAAATTAGAATATTGTGCCTCTCCTTGAAAGCAATAAAGTTCATGTCTTCGAATTTTTCTTAGAATTTTTTGTTTTTATCATCATCCCTAATGTCTTTGAGTTTAGGTCTTTGTGTTCAGAACAAGTAAATTATGTGTTGAAACAAAAAAAAAAAAATTATAATGATGCCCAAAAACATGCATTTATTAGTGAATTTCAGTACAAGGTCCATACGGACCTATTCACACGTCTGCGTACTATTCTCACTAAAACTCCTATAGTAATGATCTGATCGGCTTGATTTTTTTCCAAAAGATGCGTAACAAAATAATTTAACTTTGGTGGGGGGGGGGGAGCGTTGTAGTGGCCGAAGTAGGAGTAATTTCAGTTTGTCAAGGCTAAAAGATCCTTAGGGACCTTCTCACTCATCGGAGGGTTAATAGATGTTATATGCATTTTTGCGAAAAATAAACATTCTATTTACAAATTTAAAGAAGATATGGCATTTTTGAAATATATGGGAGGTGGGCGTAAAAATGGGCGGATTAAGTTTATATTTTCAGGAGCTCATTCTACAATTATAATATTAACGTTATATGAAAATTGAGTTGGCACACACGCCATCTTTTAATGAAATTTTCAATGACCTTTTTGCATAAATGCTGCGGTATTTCATTAATGCAGCGTCCAATTTCCTCTTTTAAGGCTTGAGTCGTCGTCGGCTTATTCGCGTAAACCAGCGACTTCAAAAAACCCCAAAGAAAAAATTCTCCAAAACGCAAAATAACACGACCGGGAAATGACTGGTGCAGCAATTATATTGTTTCTCTGGCTGTATGACATGTGGCGCCGTCTTGTTGAAACCACATGCCCTCCACATTCATTTCTTCAATTCTAGGCAAGAAAAAACTGGTTATCATTTCACGATACCGAACACCATTGACACCATTGCGTTCTAGTTGGGACACCCTTTATTAACGAGTTTATTGATTGTCTCAAGGGCGCTTAAAAAATAATGATTTCATACATATTGAATGCAGTAATGAGCTGATACGACTGGTATCGTAATATTATTCGATACGATAATTTAAACGCTATCGAAGGCCCCGATTTGGCTCCAGGTCATAATGGTAGGTATAAGATCCCATTTCTAAAAATTTTTTTTGAACATTTGCTAGGTGTAGGGTATTCTTATTTGTTTGCAATTTTAATTGAAGGGCAACATTAGCCACTTATATTCGTGGGTAGCTTAATTGTGACTTAAAAATGGTGCCTACACAAACAAAATAAATTATTTATATTTATTAATTTCCTAAACTAGTTCAAAAGGTTAATATTGATCTAAGGCCCAATAAAACAGTGCGTATTTAAATGTAGTTTTAGTTAATTTTCATAAAATCTTAAGTTGCATTTAAATACAGATTCATTTTTTCAGTCATACTTAATTGCTATTATGATTTTGTGGTAAAAATATGGTAGCACTTTGAAAGGTCAACAAAATTATCGATATATTTCAGAAAACATGTGATTGTTTTGAATAAAATTTGCCAACAATTTTGTGTTTCGGTTTTTGTGTTTACTTGTTGTATTGTTTTGTGTGTTTTATTGTTTTGTGTGTTTAATATATTAAATTTGGTGGCATAAATATGGATAAAAGAAGTCCCAACATTACCTTAATAGAGATTGACTTCTTGTTGGACGCTGTTAAGAAATACAGCAGCGTGATTGAAAAGTAAAAAACCAAAAACAAATGTCAAAACCATATGTTCAATGTTTACAACTTAAGTTGCACTTAAATGAAGATCGTTGGCCATTTAATGGTGTTTTCTTTTCTGAAATAAAATGTTACACCTTTATTATGTACATTTTTATAATGTTTACCCCACATTTTAAAGATGTCACATTTTTAATGGTCAGAATAGAACATAAAATCACAACAGTGTAACACTTTTTTTTCATGTACAGCTGTTTTTTTTTTTTTGTTAAAAAAAGAAGAAGCAGATAGCTCAAAATTAGAAATATGTACATAAGTACACACATTAATTATATTTTTAAAATGGAAATTGAGGTGGAAAACATAGAATATTTAATTGAAAGTGATGAGGGTCCAAGTACGAGTAAAACAGTGCATTGTAAGTATTTGAAGAAAAGCATATATAAATTATATTAATGTATTTATAAATATAACTATTTTATAGTTTGGACAGATGGAGACACCCGGCTGCTACTGGACTTGTATGGAAACTATTTACCAGAAATTGGACCAATGAAAAAATTCAAAAATAAAAAGGAAATGTGGGCTTACATAGCAACCGAACTACCCAACAGGAATGCCAAGCAGTGTGAGGAACGGTATAAGACTGTTATGCGCAGGAAGAAGGCTGCTATCGACAACAACAATACCTCTGGCTCAAAAAGAAAACGTATTGATTTTGAAGAGGAGCTAACCAAAATTTGCCGTCTAGATGACTCAATTGAACCAGAAGTTCAAATGAGTAGTCAAATGTATATAAAAAAAGAAATAGATGCACAAACGGATATTAAAACAAAAAAAAAGGAATCAACAAAAGATAAAATATTTGAATTAATTGCGAAGAAGGAAGAAAATAAGGAAAGGCGTCATAGAGAAAGGATGGATGAAGTCAAAGAAATTAAAAATATTTTAAAGCAAATTTTAGATAATAACAAACATTGAGAATATGGATATTTTAGTGAACATCTATTAGAATCTTTCTTATAGTTTATTTGACCTTTTTTATTTTATTTTAGTAATTATTTAAGCGCTAGGTCTTTTCAGCCCAATTACGAACAAATATTCCCCTGGAGCTTTTTCCCATTTCTAACATTGAATTTGAATAGGAAAAATGTGAAAAAGGAAAAAACTCCCCCAGAGTTTTAATTCATAATTGGGCTGTATATGTATATGGATCTCAATATTATTTTTTCTTTTCCAATGTAATAAATTTTGTATCAAAATTTATTAATAACTTTTTTGAAGAATTATTATTATTATTTTTATTAACTGAAGTATATGTAATGTTATGTTTTTTATTTAATTTTTTTATAAATAAGTAAATATATATACATATTAATTTGTTGTTGAATTGAGAAAACTATTTTTAATTTGATTTCTTTTGATTTGCCCTAATTGAGAAAGTAAACTGTCTCTGCTATTCTCGCATAAAGGTTCAGTTATATTTGATTCATTGCTGCATATTTCACCAATGTCTTCAGGGAGACTTTCATCCCTATCGATACACATGTTGTGAAGAACACAACATGCAATAACGAATTTTGACATTGTTGCAACATTATGAAAATCTAAACGCATTAGCTGTCGAAAACGACATTTTAATACACCAAACGCATTCTCGATCTTAACACGTGTTCTGCAAAATTTTAAATTATAATTTTTTTCCGAATCGCTCATGTTGCCATAATCACGATATGGTGTCAAAAGGTATTCTCTTAAGGGGTATGCAGAATCTCCCAGTAAATGATAATTAGGAGAACATAAACGCTGCAAATCTTTTCCTATAAACGATAATTTTAATATCCTTGAGTCGTGAATTTTGCTGGGGATTCCAGTGTATACGTCCAGGAATCGTAACTTTGAATCGCAAATACCCTGCATGGTTATTGAAACACCATCATGCCTGTTCGCATATGTTGAACGGATTTTATGTTTTGGTGTCCTTACTGAAATGTAGCTTCCATCAATACATCCCAAAATATTTGGAAATCCGGAAATCTACAATAAAACTGTTTTAATAAAATTCTTTCATAGTAATATAGATCATACTTTTTCAAACTCTTTTGCAACAGCTTTCTTTTCATCGTCTGATTGAGGAAACTTTATTACTTCCGGCGCTACATCTTCCGTTATAAATTGTAAAACCTTGTTGAAGGAATTGTGAAGGTTTGACAATGAAATATCAAAAAGGTTTGCCACTTCTCTGAAGGTGGTTTTATTTCCGCAAAACCTACAAACAATATTTTTACATCTTGTATTTTAGTAATGAATATAGGCAAGTTTACCACAAAAATGACAAGATATGGGTTTCCACTGTTGACTGCTGTCTTCCTCCCTGGTAAGATCGCTTGAAATAAGACAATGAATATCTCTCAAAAAGACCAATGGCACCTTCTCGACTAATACGCAAATTCTTCTTAAACTATAAAAATTATATATATAAACATACATTACATATATAAGAAGTAGGAGATATTGTCCTATGAAATTTGACATACATCAACTTCCGAGTATTCATTAATTACGTTTTCTACAAAACCTTTCACTCGCGGTTGTGGATTTCTTTCCATAATCATATCAAATAGTTCATCATCATCAGATGATGAAGATGAATCCAACAAGTCATCCAAAATTTTTTCAGCACATAAAAAGGTAGTAATATTTTCCATTTTGTATATTTTTTTTGTTTCTTAACACAAATACACATTTATAAACAAAACAAATGTCAGCTGTTTTATCGTGCGATTCTACCCCTCTAAAAATACAGAGTGTGAAAGGTGCACCATTTTTTTAATTTATAGTGTGACATTTATAGAAAAGAACACACTACACTTTAGCGGTGTTGAAATTTTTTCAGAAAAGAACACAAAAAAAATAAAAAAGGTGTGAAATGGGAAAAACGTGTAACATTTTTGCCAGAAAAGAAAACGCTATAAGTTTCATTTAATTTTTCAGTGAAAAACAAAATTTTGTACTTAAATGCACTTTAAAAATAAATGACACTTAAATACGCACTGTTTTATTGGGCCTAATAATGATAAACTAGAAATTTTAGTTATTAAGTATTCAGATTGAAAAAAAAAAAAAACGTTGCCCCTATTTAAGTTAGGCCAAATGTAAATGCATTATTTAATAAATACATTATTTAACATATTTAATTAAATATATCGACAAATGTAGTTTTTTTTACAACAGAAAATCCGCAATAACAAAAACCAACATTAAGCCATTTTTATGCATAATTATACAATAATTAAGTCAACAGAAATTATATAAAAAAGCAAGTAAAAAAGTATAGTCGGTCAAGCCCGACCATATAATACCCTACACCCAGTATATCAATAAAACAGTTTTTCAGAAATGGGTGTTATATGGGAGATATCACCTATTTTGAACCAAAATTTAGTGTCATGATGTCTGCGAATATAAATATTTGGGGTATTCACAAGGTGTGCTATCATGTTATATTGTCATAATGTTCTAACATTTTACAATGGTTTAAAAATATTGTTGTTGCTTTGTAAACAAAAAGTGTCTTAAATTAATAGAACTTTGCTTGCTATGTTTATTGTGCTGTCGTAATTAATCAGAAGAGACCTGCGCTGAGCGGCTCTCTTTTGTTTTTTTGTTTATTTACTTGAGTTTGCCATCACAACATCTAAAATGTATTTTACGCACAAACTGGCTATTATTTTAGTTTTTTCACTTATTTTTGGCATTGTGGAAAACAATATTAATTTTTATATTTGTTTTAAATCAGCTGATTTAAATTCAAAATAGCACACTGAATTATGAGGGGTTGTTCACAGCAGTCGTATTTTTTCATGTTATTATTTTAAGACATATGACTTTATGACACCTTGTGAATCCCCCAATTATATGTGTTAAACTTTATCTCGATATAAATAATTTTAAAAGATTTATGGAGCTTAAATTGAATTACGGAGAGGGTCTTATATGGGAGTTTCGACCAATTATGTACCGACCATTATAAAATTAGGTGTCATTATTTCTGTATATAAGAAACTTATTTGTGTCGAATTTTATTCGATTACCAACATTTTTAAGAAATTTATGACCGTTAAAGAGATTTTCGGAAGTGGGCCTTATAAGCGAGCTATGACTAATTATGGACCGATCACAATAAAATTGTACCGCATTATTTGTATGTATCTGAGCTATATTTGTATTAAATATTATTTGGATACCAACATTTTTGAATGAGTTATGCTCTTTAAAGTGATTTTCGAAAGTGGGCCTTATATGAGAGCTACGACTAATTATGGACCGATCTGCACAAAATTTGTAGGTGTGATTTGGCTTCATTTACCACTCATTTGTAGAGAAATTTGTTTGGATAGTTGCATAATTTAAACATTTATGATCCGTATACCCCAATTTCGGGAGAACATTTGTATGAGGGCCAGGTAAAATAATAGACCGATTTCCACCAGTTTCAATCCCATCCGTCCTTGGGTCGAAAAAATATCATGTTCAAAATTTTATCAAAGTTGCGACCTGTACTCTGCGCACAAGCTTTACATGAACAGCCGATCGGTATACTTTAAGGTGGGTGTTGGACCAATATTTCTGGGCGTTACAAACATCAGCACAAATCCAATATAATACTTGTACTTTTTTAAATACTGCAAATACTTTACATTTAAATGCGTTTGCGTTGTGTTTATTAATAGATATTAATTTATATTTATAGATAAATAATTTTTATAAATAAAGGAATTTAAATTAACAACAGCAAACAGAAAAAGTTTAAATAAAATTTCCTGAAATTTATTGTAAGCTGTTCAAATTCAAAAATAAATTGTTAAGCTTTTATTTAAGCACTTCTTAATATACAACAAAGTATTTGCTATCATCTTCTGGCTCCCAGAATGCCAAGTAGAATCAGTGGAGAATAAGTCCTCTAGATATATTTTATGAGATCTTGAATTTAAAAATTCAAATATTAAATTCAAAGTTTAAATCAGTGAAGCAGAAATGAATTTCCTTTTGCACAAGTAAAAGTAAATATCAAAGATTGTTTATTTTTAAGTCTAAATTAATCACCCTATACTTATGAGTGCAATGCCTTTGTATAAAACATTTTGATACATATTACAGTTATAGTGATTATTGTTGATGGCAAAGTTAAAATCATTTCAAATACAATTGTCTACACGCAGAGAAAAATAGAAAAATATACTATTTTAACATTTTTAAAAATTTTTTTTTAAATACTATGGTCTCTGTAATTTTATATGATTTCTGCAAGCATAATATGGCCAAGTTACCATGCACATGATTAAAGCAATCATGTATGATTATATGATTATATCAATTATGCACTGTTTATGGTGATCAGTTTTATGATGAGATAATGATTATTATGTTGTTCTCTCTGAATCAAAGAGCAACAAATTATAATAAATGTATTCATCATAAACATGATTGCAATAAATATATACATAGTTACTACAATCGTATATATGCTTGTAGTAAACATCTGAATCGTAACTTAACCATATTATGGTTACCATAATCATATAAATAATTATAGTGACCATACAATTGTTGAAAAACTTGTAAAAATGTTGACATTGTTGTGCTAAACATGTACAACTATATTTGTTCTCTGTGTGTATAACAGAATGTTAAAGTTGTCAAGGCTAAAGTTATGTTGATATGCACGTTACACATGGCAAATAATTGCCAAAATAGACGTAACCACTAAATGTTTATTTGGAAAATTTGTTTTACTAAAGATTAATTACAAAAACAGTTGAAAGCTGTTTGCTGTTAGGAAACATTTGTAAGGTTGCATATTGTCAAACAAAATTGTGCCAAAAAACAGTGGTTACGTTTTGTTGCACAAATATTTTCTCAGTGTGAACGTACCCTAAGTAACTTGCAATCAAATCAAGTTTCCTACACATATTTTCGAAGAGTTTTCATTTTATTACAATTTTGTTATTAATTTTGCAATATAAAGACATCAATGACTTTATTTTATCTAAAGTTTCAAAATAATATGTTCGTTCATCAATTTAACAATATGCACATGTATACATACATATATGTAAGCATATATTTTCTGCAACAATTTTATGGAAAACTCTTCAACAACTATTCGATTACTATTATACCATGATGATGATTGTGTGTATGTATGTGTTTGATTGGACAGCTAAGGAAAATATTGATCATTTGCACACACAGCATATGCTAAATATCATTATTGACATATTTATGTTTATGCTTATGTAAATTAGAGTCGCCTTTATTTTAAAAGTACAAATTTTGTTTAAAATAAATAATTACTTAATTACAGTTTTTACTGTCACATAATTTGATTTACTTGTATCAGATCAGATAAAAAACAGATCAGCGCCTTCGACAATGCCGGTGAAGAAAATGATTTTAAATAATCGTCGCATCACTATCAGAGAGAATGCTGATGATGTTGGCATATCGTTCGGCTCATGCCAAGCAATTTTTACGGATGTTTTAGACAAAATTTTGAGCAAAAACAACATCGCCCAGGAGCTGTTGAACATCGTCAACGACGATTCAGATTTCCTCAAAAAGGTCATAAGTGGTGACTAATCATGGGTGTATGGCTGTGACATTGAAACCAAAGCCCAATCATCCCAATACGATACGTCCAGAAGACTGCAATGAAAAAACCAATCATTCACCGGACTTGGCCACCGCTGACTTTTTCTTCTTCCCAAAACTGAAGACACCGATGAAAGGGATGCGTTTTGCTATGATTGAGGAGATAAAAGAAAAATCTAGGAGCTGTTGGCGATACCAAGAAGCGCATTTCAGAAGTGTTTCGAGGATTGGAAAAAACGCTGGCATAAGTGTATGATATCTGAGGGGGATGAATAAATAAATACTTTTTGAAAAAATTTAAGATAAGGGTTATTTTTTGATCAGACCTCGTACACTCATACATAAAGACAAAATAACATATATTTAATAAATACATAAATACACAACAGACGATATTCAGACAATATTTTCCATACATTTTCTTTGTGATGTTTGTTTAGGAAACTTTAGCAACAATATTATTGCACATCAATATTAATTGTAGATGATTTAAATTGCTCTTTTGTATTGCACTCGTATGCATGACATTTTGATAACCATTGTTCAACTTATTTTTGTATGAAACTATATATTTAAAAATACAGATATTTTGTTATGGTTGTGGGTTTTTGTTTTAGAAAATCAAAACAATATTCTACAATGTCAGGAAGACTTATAGTTGGAAATAAATTTTCAATAATATTTAATGTTAATTCTATGAATGTAGGGCTTTATTGCAAAGTAATTGTATATCAAAATGATAGTTGATAGCATTGTGATTACTTTTTTTTTTTTTTTTTTTGAAAATTTTGTAAACAATATAAAATGTTGAATTAGTAAATTTGTATTTGTATTAGTAACAAATAAATATTTATAAAGGTTAATTAAACGTTTGCTTTGAGTTTAAAATTTATTTCCTAGTGACAATATCAGAAGCCCTCTACAAATTAAAACATTTACTTAGTTGTTATAATAACTATGATAGTTTTAATTTTTTTTTTATATTTTAACCAACATGTCTATATTTTCAGACATTATATTTAAGCACTGTTGACATAAAACCCGGTCACACAAGCTCGTTTAAAACACTTAAATTTCTTTCAGTTATTTGCTGCCAAAAAGATTGCATAAATTTGTATAAATTTATATTGTATGTTGTAGAAAGAAACCAGATACTAACAATGAAAATATTACGTTCCATAAAGCAAATTTGGAGGCTCTACTTCAATGACCGTGCAAAAAAAAAATGCAACACCATTGTAAGTATCACAAGACAAATACGGCTGCTGGAATTCAAATTTAGCAGGTAATTATTGTAAATAGCCAAATCGTAAAAAACAACAGAATGCTGTTGCTACAAAGTGATATGTTTAGAGCTTAAGGATTTGATAGAAAACAACACATACAATTTAGAGAAATGTATTAAATCTTTATTTGAGTCAATAGAACGATCTCTATAATTCAATGTTTAAAAATGATTTCATATAAATTTTGACCGCGGCTACTACTCAAATGATTTATACGCTGAGTCCAACATATCGGCCGGTATCTCTCGGATAAATTCTTCAAAATTAGCTTCCAGTATGTCAACTGTTGAGCACTTGTCCCTTTAGATATGAGCCTTACCATATCCCAAATAAAATCGTCTTAAGCATAAATCACACGATCGGTTAAACTGTTGAACGAAATTTTCTCTCACAAGGTTAAATTTCCACAATTATTCGCTCAAAATTATTCGATTAATTTTTTATTCGTTGCAAAAATCGAAAATTATACCAAAATCTTCTTATTTAACATTCAAGATGAAGTTTTTCTCAAAAATTAGTTATTTTCCTACCGATTATTCGTTAGTAATTAATCGAATAATTTTTTATTCGCTATAAAAATCTTAGCTAGCTTTATTATTATAGTAATTTGTAGCAGTTTTTATGCCGAATTTTAACGATTATTCGTCAAAAATTATTGGATTAATTTTTAATCGTTCGAATAAAATTTTATTCTCCCTTAAATGCTTATTTAATTTCATATTCCTCATTATGACATTAATCAGTTTAATGATTATACTGTTAAAAATTGTAATCATCGCACAATAGCGGTCGACATTCATAGTAACGTTCCAGTCGTCGTCGTCTTTGAAAAAGTACTGTCCAATGATGCCAGCGGCCCATAATCCACACCAAACAGTTCATATTTGGGGTTGTATTGACAGTTCTTGTAATACTTCTGGCTGCTCTTCACACTAAATACGACAATATTGTTTTTTTACGTAATGAGTTTCGTCTTTAAAAATGAAGAAGTGCACGATGCACTTTAAACGAGCTCGAATTTTGATCATAAAATTCAATAATCCGCAAGCGTTGTTCATTTGTAAGTCGATTAATGGTTAAATTATGCACCAAATTGAACATGTTACACAAAATCAGCTGAGCTGCCAAAAACATTCTTGCCAAAAAGAAGTTTCTAAAATAACCCTTTATAAAACGGACACGCATTGTTTAAGTTAAGGTTTGAACAAAATTCAACAACTGATTAATTATAATTATGGATGATGAAACATATGTATGTTAAAATGGACCTCACATAGCCGATTAATATTTTATACTGCAGCGAATCGTTGCCGACTCAAATTCAATCCCAATCGTCTGTGGGCCGAGCAAAATTCTAATACTAAATTTTATAAATTTTTAAAGACTGTTTTTTTTTTTGCAATGACAAATTTTTGAACTTTTTACATTTATTATTAGAGAAAATTTATTATTTGAATGCATTTTCTACCCTGCCCGTCATCAGCAATGTTTGTTGCCCAAGACAATTGTAGATAAATTAAAAAAAGTAGGCGTAAATGTAGGCGTGGTCGGTTTTTCTTTCCATAAAAACCTAAGACGGGTTATGACGAAAGAATTAGTCAAATCGGTACGGCCGCTTTCAATTGATGCAATTACCAACGAGCGACATTTGATTTTTAATTATATAGATAAAGACAATGATCAAAACAAAAAGGAAGACTCGATAGTGCATTAAAAAATTGCAAATTGCCTTAATTCAAAACTTCTTCACGACCAACTAACAACAAATAATACGTATATTAGGTATGCCGATAAAGTGAATGTAAAAATGGAGGTGGTCAATTAAACTTGAATTTTTCCAATTTTTCCTTTTTCAGACTATTAAACACATTTCAAAAAAAAAAAAAAAAAAATTAGAGAAATCGGTCAAGCCGTTCTCAACTTATGCGCTTAGCAACGGCCAGCATTTCAGTCTTATTTATATAGCTAGATAAAAACCTGAAATTCTGGACATGTTATTTATATTATAAAAGAACAAAATGCGATGAAAAAAAAATAAGATACGGACGGTACATTTTTGTAAAAGAATGCTTACAGAAACGTTTACTAGCTGTTATTAGACGTCGCACAGTGGCGCCCGTAGAGCAAACGAGGTTGCAAAAATCAAAATTTTCATGATGGATGAATATTTTACAGAAAATTTAAAAAATAAATTTAAAAAAAATATATTTTTTTTTAATTTGTTGGGTAATAATTTAAAACATAAAACCCTAAAGAAAAAAATATAATTTTTTTTTAGTTACCATAAAATTGATTTTTCTACTAATTTTAATTTTGATAACCCATAAGTAGGCCCCTACAAAGCGCAGCACCCTTTCCAAACGCTCATTTCATAGGCTGAACAGTTATCTATCATATGCTGTTTAAACTGTTCAATTATCTTATTCGGTTCAAAAGATATGATTTTTGCAACGAAAAAACTCAAATGGCACCACTGTGCGTCGTCGCTGTTCAGTTAGGTTTTGGCTCGATTAAGCTTCCTGTCCCTATTCAAGAGCTGCTGTGGTTTTGTAACGAAGAAATCACCTAATTTAAAAATATTGCACTATTTTCAAAGAGAAGTTAAAGCAGAGTGGTATTGCAGTTCTCCGTATTAAATTGTTTAGCAATTTGAAATAATACAAATGGAAATAATGGTTATACTATGTTTCCACGACGACTTGAATCACCTGCTTCGCTCTCTGAATCATGTTTATGACCAAAAAACTTGATTCGATTTGACAGTTCTTTTTAATAAACAAAAACAGAATAAAAAAAACAGAATTTACAATTTGTGGAAAATATTTTTTTAATGAACAAAAAAACTGAGTGAAAATTAGTTAGCTTATTTGAAAAAAAACATACATTCGTACATATTTACTTTCTTTACTTCCAGCAACAAGAAAATAATTTGCTTTGTTTAAAATAATATTAAATTTTTACAGCTAGTGCAGATAAACTTGCGATAAAAATTAGAGAAGAGTGCAATTTTTCGTGCTTCGCAAGTTGATTCAATATGAATCTACTTGATTCGCTCTTAAAATTTGTATGGTGAAGCAAGTTATTTTACTCACGATTGGGGTGTGAAGCATGAATAGAGAGCGAAGCATGTACCGTGGAAACGTAGTATTATGGATCTTATTCATCAAATTAAAAGTACAGATTTAATATATAATTGTTTTTTAGATATTAAAAAAAGAACAATAAATTTGTGGTTCAAAATATTTGTTTTGTTACATACATATGTATATAATGAAACATTTGTGTAACCGAATTTTAAATGAACACTGATTTATTTAATATGCCATACAAAATTGCTACATATTTCCATATGTTTACTCTTTTATGAAATTGCAATTAATCACAAACGCTTTAACAACTTGCAAAAACTGCGGCATTTACAAAAACAAAAAAAGACATAAATATTTTTTACAATTTCCCAGAATATTAGAAAAAATATGTAATAAAAAAACAATTTGTGGAGAAATTATTTGATCATTTATTATAATTTTTTTCCCTCACATACCAAATCGCAAATGAAATGTTTGTTTTTGCGAGTTTTTTGCAGCAAGTTTCTATTTTGGTGACACATCATCATCTAGTATTAGGGTCGTACCAACTTACATATATCTCCAATATAGACAATTGAGCTCGAGCAAATGAAACAATTATTATTTTTAGAGAATATATTTCTCAATAATGGTTTATAAATAGATTTTGGATAACAAATATTGCTCATGACGCCCTCAGCAGATTAGAAAATACATTCCAATGTGCCAATTGTCTAAAAATATTAATTTACAATGGTATTCTTTGAATTACTAAATTACTGAACTCAAGCCCAAAATAACAATTTTCTCTAATTAATTAATTATTTTTCATAGGTTTCTGATTTTTCTCACAGTTGCTCCAAAAACATACATAAGTAATTTTGATAACAAATTAAAGTTATTTGGAAAACCTTTTAAATATCATAAAACTTATAGTCCCTTTGTTTCTTATATATAAGTGAAAAGCTACCAAAAATAAAATGCAGCCACCCTACTGTCCATACAAACATACACAGATATACTATACTAAATCTATGTAGTACTTCTGACAAAAATTGTTTTATTAACTTATACAAGAGATATACAGATACAGAAAACATAAATTTGAAAGCCTCCAGTGTTTTATGTTAAAAATTATTCTACACTGTCATAATATTTGTACAAACTTTTTCATCTACTGGTGTGTATTCTGTGCTATTATGCATACATACATACTTACATACTCGTACATATTATTCGCAATAGATTTTGATTTAGAGAATTGCCAAATTTATAGTCATATTGTTTGGGGCAAATTTTTATTATTAAAATATGCCGAACAATTTTAAGATATAAAATATGTGTGCTAGGAATTTTAAATTACGAGTATGTATTAATAACAATAATGCCTTAATACAAATTCAAATTTAAGTTTAGCATTTAAGTTTTTAGGCAACTTTAGAATGTTTAAAATTTTAATGAGCAGTGGTGACGAATGCTACAAATATTAATGAATATTAATCGCTAAGAGTTTGTTAAAAGTTGATTAGTTAGGAAAATTTAAAAAATTTTCTAACAAATCAGAAAGTAATAACGACAGAAAAATCATTTTTTTTACAAAATTTCTCTTATATTGTCAACCCATATGTATTTTAATTTTGGTGCAACATCCAATGACAGCTGCTTGAGATTTATTATACCCTACACTACCATAGTAGGGATTTTTGCTGATGTTTGTAACGTCCAGAAATATTGGTCCTTAAAGTATACCGATCGACTCAGAATCACTTTCTCAGCCGATGTAACGATGTCCCTCCGTCCGTCTGGCTGGCTGGCTGGCTGGCTGGCTGTCCATGTAAAGCTTGTGCACAGAGTACAGGTCGCAATTTTAAAGATATTTCGATAAAATTTGGTACGTGCTATTTCTTCGGCCCAAGGATGGATGGGATTGAAACTGGTGGAAATCGGTGCATTATTTCACCTGGCCCCCATGCAAATGTGCTCCCGAAATTGGGGTTGACCGCTCATAAATGTTTGAATTATGCAAATAACCAAACAAATTTCATCACAAATGAGTGGTAAATGAAGCCAAATCACATATACAAATTTTGTGCAGATCGGTCCATAATTAGTCGTAGCCCCCATATATGGCTCACTTCCGAAAATCACTTGAGCATAACACTCTCAAAAATGTCGGTATCCAAATAATATTTAACACAAATATATCTTATATGTATACAAACAATACGGTACAATTTTATTATGATCGGTGCATAATTAGTCGTAGCTCCCATATAAGGCCCATTTTCGAAATTTACTTTAACGATCACAAATTTCAAGGGTGTCCAACATATATTTCTCTTGGTAGTTTGTGTGTATTAGATTCGTTTATTTTAAACCTTACTTAATAAACAGAGGCAAGGGAGTCTATAAAATATTATGATATTGGTACACTCCAGTATGTGAGTTTAGGGTATGCAGAAGATAAGAACCCACCCCAAAAGACTGAAAGCTAGCAGTACAAAGGCTCCCAAATCGTCGATCTTCATGTCCCATAGAATTCATGCAGTTAATAAACCAAAACGCTCACTTACACATAACATCCTCTAAGTCTATTGGCTTGATTCTGAGTCGATCGGTATACTTTAAGGTGGGTGGTTGGCTAATATTTAGGGGCGTTACAAACATATGCACAAATCCAATATACCCTCCCCAGTATGGTGGTGTAGGGTATAAAAGAAGAACGCCTAAATATTTTCTGAATATTGGTATTTTAGGTTATTTTAATTTCAGTGTATTTATAGTTATGAAACACTAGTTAATTTCTTTATATATTTTTAAGAGGTAAAATTAAAAATAATGATTTTTTTTTAAATACATATTATTTGTTTCCTTTTTATTCTTCATTTCCCACACATACATGTTGTTTATACTGTTTTAGTTACAAAATTGAGAAGAGTTTAATGTACGAGTATTTATAGTTATGCAATGCAGTGTATAACTTTATGCTAATTGCTGTTAAGATAATTAGTTGTGACTATGGTTTCATATTATTTAGGATTTTCAATACCGAACTTACTCTTAGCAATAGCATGGTTTAACGTAGCAAAACCTGAATTTATCATACATACAGTTTGTTGCGGTGATATATAGAAAACAAAATATATATTTTTAGTACAAGATAATAAATTAAAAAACTTTATAAAATTGCTACTATAAATTAAATATTGTTTCTGATTTAATAAGCATTTTTTGCATTTTCTCTCTCTGGTTTCATAGATTAAAACATTAAAAATTGTTTGTCTAGCAAAAATATAAAAATATATATTTTTTTAATTTTTGGTTTTTAATTTTCTTCAATGGCACACAGAGAAAGCAGAAACCACTCCCAAGAGATTTTGTCAACAGCAGAGAAATGTTGCCACATAGTAAAGGAAATGAAAGGCCATGAGTATTTTAACATTAAATGAACCATATGAAAGCAAACTGAAACCAAAAGAAAGAAAAAAAGAAAATAAAAATATCAAGTACATGGCAAGATAAAAATAAAACAGAAATAAATTCAAATAATTTGTCTCTTAGAGACTTAAAAACCGAAACCAATAATATTTTATGCGTTCTAAGGATTTCAATTTAACATTCTCCTACGCTCACATAGCAATATATTTTGTTACAAATACATACATGCATATACGAGTATGTATGTATGTATATAGGTATTATTAAAAATATTTGTATGTGAGTATTGTAGGTAAGGGAAATGTTTTAGATTTAGTCTTTTTAGTTGTTGTAACTTTTCTGTTATTTATTGTATTGGTACTTACTCTAGGACTATGTAACAGGGGTATGCGATTGGCAAATTGGGCTATTGTAGTTGTGGCTGTTTTCCATACCAATGTATCCACTAGAGAATGTTCGGTGACACCCGGACAGGGTATGGTTACATTTTTACCAGCCTCTGCTATGATTTTTTCATATTCCAAATTTGTAACATCTAAAAAAAAAGTTAAATTTAAGAAATTAGTTTTTGCATTTTTTGTTTGAGTGTATTTAAAGTTCAATGTAAATGTTAATTTTAGGAAACTTGTAATATACTTTATTTATATATGGAGTGGTTTCTTTGAGCTGTTCTTTATTAAAATGTAAAATTGTTGTAAAGTAAAGCATGTATGTATATTGAAATCAGCAACATACTGCTACAAAATATTAAATGCAAACATTTTGCAAAAGTGTGTTTAAAGATTTTATAAAATTTAACATGTTAATAGTTGTAGGTATAAAAATATTTTCAATAATACAATTCAGGGGAAGTTAATTGATCCTTAATAGATTACCAGTAGACTGTTTGGTAACTCATCCAAAGTAGCAACATTTACTTATAATGCAAAACTAACTACTTGAATAGCTGCATAGTTAATATGTAATTCTTCTGTCTGGAGTTTAATTCACCTTCACACATGGCAAATATTTGACGAAAATGACGAAACCACTAAAGTTTTTTAATTCTTGTTTTTTTCGAAAACTTATTTTTATTAAGGAAAAATCGCAATAAAAGTTAAGTTTTATTTTTTTTGTGTTATTTGTACAAAATAAGATTTAATATCGTCAAACAAATTTGTACAAAAAAATTGGTTACGCTTTTTTTTTTTTGTAAATATTTGCCATGTGTGACCGGTACCCTTAATCTAAGAGACAGTTGAAAGTTTTGGTGTATGTGTTTAACGTTCTTGAATTCCGTCTCTTTTAACGTTTATACAACAATCATATTCGATGCTTCTATCAAGTTTCGTCCAAGGGCAAACTGTTTATTGCGTATTCTTCAGGATCATAATGCGCTTGAACTCATACTAAAGCCACAAACAGTTGCAGAAGCTGGAATATGTTATAAATGAAACTGGGATGACATTTCGAACTTATAAAGTTGCAGTTAAAGGCAGAGCAGTCCAATAAATAATCATTTAGGATTTTAGTAATTTGAAATAAAATTCCTAAAATATTATTTGCTTAAAAGAAAAGCTAGAGTTTTCTCTTAACCCTTCCTGTTGCACATGAGTCTGTTATTATAATATTTTTAACACTTAGTTAGAGACTTGAAATTTCAGCTAACCTTCTATAATTTAGTTTTCTATAAATATTTAAAAAAGAAACCCTGGTAAGGATATAGAAGGACACTTATTCGAATATTTTACTGCACACATCACATTTGTAACACATGGGTCTGGTCAGATCTATATACATATATTTTGTATTGTAAATGCTGTTTTTTTAATATTTTTTTTACTGGTTTTGATTATATTTTGTCCAGTTAACTATTATTATTTATTTATATCTATTAAACAAGGTTTGGTTAGGTTAATTTGGGGGAAAAAACCATTAAACATACTAACAAGCAAATCCATCTAATTAATTTATAAGGTATACATTTTATTGAAACTGTCATTACACTTTTCACCACCTCTGCTTTATGTTTGTGTGGATTGTAATAAAAGTTTTAACATATTAACATTTATTCTTAATTTATTTAAAAACATATGTATGTATATGGGCAAATTCGTGTCAAGTGACACAACTTTTAAAATCGATCTCTTCCGATTTGGATGAAATTTGCACCAAGGTTAGTACTATTTGATAGTAGGTTCAGCTATATCAGTCAAGAACTGCCGGAGTTAGAGGGGCTCAAAGTTAGACATTTTGGTCATACAGGTTTTTTTTAAATGAGTGTAACTTTTGTTTGATATTTCTTTATTTAGGCTCGAGTTCATTAAATTTAATTTACATTAAATTATTTTTACTGAAGGTAGGAATTGTTGCATGAAAAAATTATTATTAAAATCTATTGATAATTTTTCTTGGCTTAGGATTCGAAATGATTAAAGAAATAGTGTTGCAACAAAATTATCCTGTCTACGTTTTGGTATGATTTTCACTAATACTGCAATGTTTCATCTCGTTTGTCTCTATTAGTAATATTTTTTGTGTATGTAAATTTGTTTTATATGAAATTTCCAATCAATCTCCTTCAATTTCTAATAAATATTAAATAAGTTTTCATTTAGCTTTTTACTATCCACATTTAATTTACAAGCAGACAACACTTGTAAATCTTTTCAGATTGCAATTGTTTATCTAAAGCTAGATTTACACGATTGAAATTTTCTTCAAAATTGTTCTTCAAAATGCTTCAAACTCGAGTAAACGGCAAAATTTCTTCAAAATTTGTTTATTTAATAAATATTAATAACTAAATAAATTTTCAAGAAATTTCAATCGTGTAAATCTAGCTTAAGTACTTAAAACTTAATCATTAAATTAATTTCTTAAATTCATCAGTGGATTCTTTCGATACCCTGGCCTGCTCATATGCTTTGCATATTCATTCCTTCATGTGTACAAGCATTTTCTATACAGATTTTCTAATTACATACTTTCTTCTTTGTATTTCCTCTTGTATTTAGTGTGTGTTTGTTTTGAGTATCTGTGTGTAAATTTCAAATGAATAAAGTTCAATTAGTTTTTGTAACATGTTTTTTATGCAATGATTTAGAAAACATAGTTTTTCTTTAGCTACTGTTTACAGATTTTTCTAAAGTTTTTGTTTTAAATAAATAAATAAAAAAACACATACTCACAAACAAGTATGAATTTTAAGGAACATGTATGTTATTTCTGGCTTATTATTTTCCAGAAAATAAAAAAAAAATAGGGCAAGCCTTAACATTAATTATAGGCACATTTAAAATTAAAATCAATTCATATTACTCATACCACCAGTAGCTCAAGTTTATGAAAATTTAAATAATACTATATACGAGTAGGTATGTATAAAGAAATTTTCATTTATTTCCATTAAGCAATATTCAATGTTGTTACATGTCAACAATGAAAGGTTCTGTCTTCCCTAATACCATTACATGAAGTGTTTGTTTGAAATTTTGAAAAAATATAAAAAAATATAAATGCAAAATTTATTACAAATTTTATATGCAGACATTGGTCTGCACATGTATGTTGTAACATAAAGTTGCATATAATAATAAAAACCGTAAAACTGTTAGGGGGCATTTACTTGAATATATTATCATAACATATTATGTGTTTCTTTTCACAATCTCATACACAATAATAAAACAATACTTCGAGAGCACTTCTAAAATAACTACATTGCAAGATCAACAGAGATTTATCATCCATCATTGTCAGTATACTGGCTGTAAACACATACATTTTATAAGTAATACATAATGTTCTAAAAAAATATCAAATTGCTATACAATTTCTAAAACAGAGCCAGTGGATTAAGCCGAGATGTATTAATCGAACAACCAGACAACCTTAAAATATACCGGTCGTCTCAGAATCACTTCACTTCCGATTTAAATATGTCCGTCCGTCTGTCCGGCTGACTGGCTCTCCATGCAAAAATTGTGCACAAAGTACAGGTCGCAATTTTAAAGATATAACTGCGGTTTGGAAACTTCTTAGCCTAGCACAGAAAAAGAATAGTTAGTTTTTCAAAAACATTTTTATTTCTTAATATAAACAATTCCATTCCTTTGTTTAAAATGGTTTTCCTAAAGGCCTTCAAAATAGTGGTTCACAACTGTAATTGCATCTTCATTTAAGGTAAAACGCTTGCCAGCTAGGATTCTTTCGTACTTTAATTCGTTGATTTTAGCCATTGTTAAAACACTCTTGTGCGCTGGTGCGTTGTCTTGATGACAAATTATTTTTTGTGTTGTTAGCCAAATTTTTACATTTAATTTGTAAACAATTTTGCAATAGTACTCTGAATTTATTGTTTTACCCGTTTGCAGATAGTCAATCAATAAAATACCTTTGAAGTCCCAAAAAAACCGTTGCCATAACCTTACCAGCCGATTGAATTGTTGTTTTTGCCTTCTTTAGGGGCACTTCCTCCAGATTCAGTCAATTGCTTAGATTGTTGTTTTGTCTTTGGAGCATAGTGGTGGATCCATGTCTCATTCACAGTTATGAAACGACGCTTAAAATCAATTGTATATCTCTTAAAACGATCCAAACTAACTTGAGAGATTTTCATTCTTATGCGTTCTTGCTTTATTTGCAAGTTAAAGGAAGCGCTTATTATCAGCAGAAAGTAGACCTCCAAATCGGGAACACCTCATACAAAAATAATGCATCCCATCAGCAGGTTTGAAGCGATTTGAGATATGAATTCATATGTAAAACCTGCTCCTTTTGGAGCACATTTTTTACTAGGTACTTATACCAATATGTAGATAAACTTAAGAATTAATATTAATATCTTAATTTCAAAAGGTACATAAAGATATCTGAATATAAAAGTATTATTTATGACATACTTCTTTCAAACAAATTCTTACTCATTTCTAAATTGTACACAAATTAAACATAAAATGGGATAATGATGAATATTTTAAAATACATTTGTGCAATGTAATAATATAGGGAAACATTGTACTTTTGACTATCAAATAGTAATAACAAAAGTACAATTGTACCAGCTTTTACATCCCTGGTACATATCTGTCATTTATACTCACTTCGGTATTTAACATTATAGTGTAAACAACAAAGTGTTTTTGCTTCGAAAATGTCTTTACTTTTGCTTTACATCTGTAATTGAAAAAAAAAAGAATGCCGTTGAAGCACATGTAAGCTTGTGTTCCATCGGTCAAAGTCAAAAAAGTCTGAGCTTGCACAATCAAACAAATTTGTAGGTACTAAAGCAATTATTTCAAATGTTTGTCGGAGGCAACCAAAATTAGGGAAAAAGTAGGAAACTATAAGAATTTAAGCCGAAAGACCTTCAAACACAATTTTGCATGTCCGAAATCTTTTTGGAAATCATTTTTGCACCGAACCATTACTTGCGATGAAAATTGGATCGCAAGAGATCGTATGTGAAGCTCGGCCAACCAGCCGAATGGACACCAAAGCTAAATATCCATAACACTAAGGTAAGCTAATGCTCTGTATTTGGTGGGACTAAAAAGGTCCTATATATTATGCGCTAATAAAATCGGCCCAAATAATTATTATTTCTTTAATTCCTTTCACATAATCATAAAGACTTTTCGATTTAAATTCATTTGGCATGCATTGCAATTTAAAATTCCCTGCAATTTGTCTAAAAAATCGTTCATTTAACACTTATTATTATTTCTCAGTAAATACATAATTAAAACTTTTAATGTCAATTATATATGCATTAAGATTATTAAAATTTGCTTTGTGAGAGTAATTAAATTTATAGTAAAATGTACATTTTAAAGCCACAATTAAAACAACATAAATTTGTGTGTATGTGTGTGTGTGAGTCACACACAAATATACTTAAAATTTTATAATTTACATTCAACAACAGCACATTTAAGTATTTAAATAAATATTGTCACATACATTTTAATGACTAATAAAATCGTTGGCCTTTTACCAGTATTATTTTCATTTAATAGCTCTTAAAGCTGATGATGGTGATGTTGTTTCTGCTGCAGTTGTTATTTTAATTGTCATTGTGTTTTTATTTTTATTTTATAAACATTGTTAAGAATACTGTTAATTACTTTAAATAACTGTTAATTAAAGGCCAACAGATTTGGTTACAAAACAAAAAAAAAAAAAAAAACGCAAAAGAAAATGCGCCAGAAAAACAAGAAATTTAAAATCAAACTTAAGTCAACATATGGTGGCAAAATGAAAGAAAAAAGTACCTGCTGCGCTGTGTAAAGTAAACAAGTACCCAACAACGTTGAGGGCACCGACATTCAGCCAACTGTGTCTTTTTCTCTAACCAAGTACAGAAAAAATCAAAGAAGCGAGAAGAGTGTTTTATCTTCTAAAGAAAATTTTAATATTGCGAGATTTGTTATACATGAAACACTTGTGGTGCTAATTATAAATACAGGTTAAAAAATTTAAATTGATGTATAAATTTGTTTGTTCCCTGCACTTACAATTACTTCCTACACTTTACACTTATTTAAGTATGCTAAAACAAGCACATTTTTAATGTTGTGTTGCTAAAAAAACACACACACACACTCTAACCATTTTTTATATTAAAGATTATGATTATGAGCATAATGACGGTTATTATAATGTTTGTATTTGTAAATTATGTGCGGGAGTGTAGCGCAAGAGATGAAAATAATATAGCGACCAAGGAGAAGGAAGGAGAGTTATTTTTAAAAAATTTACATAATTCTATTTAGGTGATACACGGTGCGTGTTAATTGTATTTGTGGGTGATGCTAAATTTGTACGTGTACACATTTAAAGTGCAACTGTAAGCAGCTTTGTATATGTATTTTTACACTAGCCATCAACACTCTTGGTGCATGATGCTGAATGTCTACTACGGAGACACAATTTGAACTCAATCGAAATAAAAATTTACTTCATATTAAGGAAAGTGTGTGGTTCCTTCCTTCATCACACACATTATTGTTATTTTATTGATAACATCAAATAATCAGAATTTCTGACTGGGATTTCTGAAAATGTTTTAACACTAACGTCGTAGGAAGGGTTAACTAGCACCCAAAATATTACTGTAACGAAGGATTCAGAATAACTATATCTCACCGTCTGTCATGTCAATTTGCGCAAAGTTAAGGTAAAGGTGCAATTTGAAAGCTATTTCCATACAAACACACACTTTTTACGGCCCAAGGACGAATCCTATTTAAATTGGTTGAAATTGTTTTTTCAACCAACTTTAAAAACTCAATTTTATGTGAAACCAAACAAGAAAAACAAACAGGACAAAGGTAATGTCTAATTTGTTAGAAAGGTACAATTTTTTACTGTCAAAAACTGCAGTACGGCACCACTAGCCCAATATTATTCAATTGGCCAAAGCCGGAGAAAATTCGATTATTCGTAGTGTAGGGAACATAATCTCACAATCGTAGTATAACATTAAAACAGAATTTTAGTGTATGTGTTCTTTAAAGGTACGGTACGAATAAGGTTTTGCTACTTAAAGGTGGCATTTGCTCATTTAAAAACTACAGGGATATTTACTATATTGACTATACTATAAGCAGCGGGAAAAATTGCAAGTGCTTCAATTTTTAGGCCTTTAGAAGACCTGTGTACATATTCTAAAAGTTTAAATACTCTTTCAACTATGCCTTCTCTCAGAAGGTCTTCTAGAAGGCTTTTAATACAAATTGCATTTCAAAAGAATACACAAATCAATGATTTCAATAGCAAATACAAGTGGTTTTGCAATTATTCCTGTATATCGCCACTACAAAAACAATTATTTTTGTTCACTTCGTTATACGAGTAATAAAAATGAGTAAAGACAGTCTTTTTTTTTTAAAAAAGAGAAGTAACACTCAGGCAAATAATATACCTATATATATTTGCGTTACTTTCTTTGGAAAGGGAATAGTTGAAGAAGTAAAGGTGGTGAAAGAAGAAAGCTTTTATATCACAAGTCTGCAATTGCGCAATATGTTTCTATTTAGTGCAGAATTGCAGCGCCTCTTGGGGTGAGTAGGCGCATTAATACTAAAGCTTGATTTTATACAGCGTTGCCACGACCAAAAAGAAATTGTAACCAAAATGTAAAAAAAAGTAACCAAAAGCAAAAAAAAGTAACCAAAATTTTTATAGTATATTTAAAATTTTATTTATACTTCAGCTAAAAAATATATATTTAAAATATAAATTAACCATTGCATTTCAGTTTGTAGTTCAGATGAAAGAAAAAAATAATTCAGCAATAACAATATTAATAAAAACCAAATGTAATTAATTTCATTACATTTGTTACAAAACACTAGTAGATAAAGTTTAAGTAGATGAGGCTAAAAATCTGTCTTGAATGTTCTTAGATGATTTATCCATATAGCGAACGACTAGAACTAGTGATTTATTTGTGGATACGTCTGTTGTTTCGTCTACTATTAACGAAAACTTTGTCGTTTTTAGTTTGGAAATTAAATTTGCTTTAGATTTACTTCCTAACATTTCTGTTAATTGAGTTGCTGTACCTGCCACATTTAATGTGTTTCGCAATTTGAGAGTCGGGACAGCGCTCCTCTAATAAGCCTGGTAGATAGTTCATTAATAAAAAAAGGCAAATTGTGGGAAATAAGAAACATTAAACTAAAAAACTACAAAATATTATTTAAAAAAAGTTATTGAAATTGAATGAAAATATGCATATTCTCATCATCACTTCCAGAAGATAACTCGACATTAGTTTTACTTTGAGCAGCCTTTTTAAATAAAAATCTAACAAAAATAAAAATTGTGCTTAAAACCAATATTATTATTTTTTAATTCGAAGTACATACTTATCCATTTTTTACAAAAGAAACCCAATCTTAACTATTTAAAAAACACTTTATTATTAAAAAATTAAATAGCACGCTAATTTGTAAAAAGCTTTTTTGGTTTTCTGGTAAAAAAAACATAATTTATGAATGTTTATTAAGGTCCGTTCATGTCTAAAACAAAAGAAAAATTAACTTGTTCCGATGTCAAACATCAATATGAAAATGCATTTAGTAGCATGTTTTTAGATGGTTTTTGTGAAGAACCTTTTACTCGTTCAACAATACAATGATTGTGTTTGTTATGTTTGGAGACAGGCATGTATTTTTTTGTAATCCTGTGTTTAGTGTTTTATTTTTAAAAAACTTTTAAATTGTGGTAGTTTAGTTTATCACCAAAATTAGTGGTGTAAATTAAGTCAAAGTAAAAACAATGTAAAAAATGGTTACTTTTGTGTTAAAAAAAAGTAACCAAAACGGAAAAAAAGTACACAAGTACACATTGGAAATAAAAGTAACCAATTTTGGTTAAAAGTAACCAAAACGGCAACGCTGATTTTATAGCCTTTATTTCAGTTGTGCCCAAGCCCAATACTCTTGGTGCTCTTTTGTTTTTGTAAAAACTCTTAGATATAGGCTGTGTGTTTTGTATACTCATATACAGCACTCAGCAATAGCAATACGAAATACACAAACAACTTTGCCTTATTTGTTTTCTTTTTTGTCGTACTTGACTCTATACACGCAAGCGCAAAGCAACAACACTTTCGTATGCTTTGCTGGTAAACATTGGCGACTGCGATCGTCAATGTAGATTTTTTTTCTTTATATGTATTGGCTTTTACAACAAAAAATACTGAAAAAAAAATCAGTTTTTATTTAAATGTATTGGTGTTTGCTCTTACATAAGCCACTTATGGACACTCCTGCTTTATTTAATTAATTTACTTCGGTGGCGTTTCAATGCTATACCACCGAGGGAGGGCGCTGTAATAAACAGGTAGAAAACTAAAAATTATTAGTAATTATAATTATCAGAAACTGATGTTGTTTGAGTGGCAGCAGCTGGGAATCGAACCCGGGCTAATGATCAAATACGCTAACCAATTAAGCTACAGCACCCTCTCATGATTTTTGAAATTAGTTTAAATCTTTTCTTATATTTACTTTCATCAATGAAATTATTAATTAAGCAGACATTATGCCTTCTTGGTATACCTTCCAATTGCCCTTCTCAAGTAGGCCTTCATATTTACTACTGGTTGCATGCCTGTAACCTACTACTACTGGTACTGGTTACATGCTACTGATTGCACGCCTGTAACCAGTTACTTGACTAACAATGACACTCTATGTAAAATTGCAACGATTTTGCAATGCGGCTGGAAGTCCTTGCCACTGCAAAATAAGGCCTTCTAGATGGCCTCTTTACAACACTTTTTTCCGCTCGGTATTTGTGTATATTTAGGTATGTATGGGTGTCTATATGTGTGTTATGTACATGTTTTAGTTATAGTTATTTAAACTGTTGTTGTTAGGGTCAATAAACATTCATTTGTAAGTGTGTTTTGAGCAAAATGACAAATGTTTTATGTTTTTGAAAAGATAAAATGCTTGTTTGTAAATAAATTCTTTTGTAATGGTTGAAACTTGACTAGTGAAGCAAACACACTATAATAGTTAATGTAGCATATATTAACTACATACAGATATTTAATTTAATATAATGTAATGTCAGTAATGTTAGGGAACAACATATGTATGTGTGAGCATTAGTTATGAGAAAAAGTAAGTTTCTTTTAATAAACAATAACCCCCTGTTTCACGATGTCGAAAGATAACGTTCGCTTAGATAAGACTTAAGACACAAACTTGATTGTGGAATAAACAAACTTGATTGAATAAAAAAATGAATACGATAAAAAGTTTGTGTCTTAAGTCTTATCTAAGCGAACGTTATCGTTCGACATCGTGAAATAGGCCATAAATGTGTTTGATATACATATACATATTTATGTATATATGGAACATACTTTCTCAACATTTTTCACAATACATACAATCATAATTTTATCAAGTTTTTTTCTGGAATAAGTTCTATTAATAAATTTTTAAGAAATGTAAAATTTAATATTGAATCTATAGCCATTGCTGTTAAGTTTTGCTAAACTCCTCTGTAAAATGGCCATCTTCCCTTCACCAAACTGCCTTACACTACTCCCTTACAAATGTTGTAATATTTATTTTATTATTTTGTATATAAACAATATTAAATGTGACACATGTCGGTGACACAGTCTTGTCCAAACAGCACATAAGTTTGGCCCCATTTAAGCAGTTAACGATCATGTTAATGTTCATACAAATATAAATCGTTGTATGTGTAGCTGTGTGAATGTGTTTAAAATATGTTCTGTGTGTTTATGTACTTGGAAGCTCATCTTTTATGAAACATAAATATAACAAACTGTAATTATTTGTCTACACACTAAATATGGGGGAATACATTTAAAGGGCTGACAGCAAAAATATGTTAAGTGACACGATAAGAAAACAGATTCTATGTGTTTATTTTATTTATTTTAACCAATATAATATTCTAAATAAAAAAAACTATAAAGCAGAAAGTATCAACTGAATCTTGACTTTGATTTGGCATCTAGTGTTTCTTATATTAGACGCAGTGTTGCCAGTTAAGCCTTTTAGGGGCTAAGTTTAGCTTTTATATTTCCCTTAATGCTTTGAAATTTATGTTTTAGCTTGTTTTTTATTTTAAATTAAAACATATTTTACTAACAATTATGTATGTTCTCATTAATCTAGCATCGTTCGTTTGTTAAAATAATAAACCATTTCATGAGAGATGAAATAAACAAGTTAGAAAGTTATATTCGGCTGTGCCGAATCTTTAATACCCTCCACCTAAACGTATTAAGCAACTACACTGGTTATAGGACTAGAATATCCTTATTCTGTGTTTTCTGTTCAGTCTTAGTGTTGGTTGTAATTCACTAATGTGATTTTATTTTAAATGTTTTTAAAATTATAATTGATGTAATTACCAATTCTTACTGCAATTTACAGAGTTTGACTTTCATAATAATCTTGAGTGTAATTTCACAATTTATAAAATTAAAAGAACTATTTTCCATATTCACAACAAGTTAAGAAACAGAGTATAAAAAATGATAAGATAAAAGTTGAGGCTTTTTTGTTTGAATTCGATCTCAATAATATTATTTGCAAAAGATTTATGTGCGGCATAGTAGAAGTGGACCAGTTATGGACTGATAGCTTCTAAATCCAGTATCCACTAGTGTGACTAATTAGACATTTTTTTGGGTTTATTTGTTTTTCGGAAATGGCATCTATGACAAATTATGAGCCGATTTTCGTAAATTTTGGAACAGTGATTTTTATGCATATGAGGATATTTCACGTCGAATATTCTCGTATTAACGTATATTTCGGAAGTGGAATTTATATTATATTTTTTATATTTATATTATATTTATATATAGTCAAATATGGACCGATATTCTCAAAATCCAGCAGTTTAATTTTGGCATGTATGCAAATGATCTGTGCAAAGTTTTGCGTCGGTACCGATATACGACATATATATGAATATAAATGGCTTTTTCGTATGTGGTCCTTGTATGGGAGCTATGACCAATTATGGGCCGACCAACATAAAATTTATTACACTATTAGGATTACTATTAGGATTATTTATGTCATATTTCAACATTATACCAGTTTTATAAGTTTTTAAGTGAATTGGGGTCTATGGTCAAACACTGACCGCACAAAAAAAATTTCATTTTGCAATTTCTTTTTGCATGAAACTTATGGCGTTTTCTTTTCTGGCAAAAATGTTACACGTTTCCCCCATTTCGCATCTTTTTTAATTTTTTTGTGTTCTTTTCTGAAAAAATGTCAACACTGCTAAAGTGTATTGTGTTCTTTTCTATAAATGTCACACTATAAATTAAAAAAATGGTGCACCTTTCACACTCTGTATTTTTAGAGGGGGAGAATCGCACGATAAAACAGCTGACCGGTGATGCCAACTTTTGAGACTCAAAACGCGTAAACATTTTTAAAAAAAGGGCTAAATGGAAAAAATCCATATAAAACCACATCCAATTTTCTTTTTTTTTTTTTTTTGCGTTTTGAGTGACTAAAATCTTTCTAAATCTAGCCCGAAAAAGGGCTAAGTTAGCATCGCTGCAACTGACATTTGTTTTGTTTATGAATGTGTATTTGTGTTAAGAAACAAAAAAAAAATATACAAAATGGAAAATATTACTAATTTTTTATGTGCTGAACAAATTTTGGATGACTTGTTGAATTCATCTTCATCATCTGATGATGATAAAATATTTTATATGATTATGGAAAAGTGAAAGGCTTTGTAGAGAACGTAATTAATGAATACTCTAAAGTTGATGTATGCCAAATTTCATAGGACAATATCTCCTACTTCTTATATATGTATGTAATGTATGTCTATATATATATATAATTTTTATAGTTTAAGAATTATATGCGTATTCGTCGGGAAGGTACCATTGGTCTTTTTGATAAATATTCATTGTCTTCAAGCGATCTTACCAGGGAGCTATCTGCTTCTTCTTTTTTAACAAAAAAAAAAAAAAAAAAAACAAAAACAGCTGTACATGAAAACAAAGTGTTACACTGTTGTAATTTTATGTTCTATTCTAACCATTAAAAATGCGACATCTTTACAATGTGGGGTAAACATTATAAAAATGTACATAATAACGGTGTAACATTTTATTTCAGAAAAGAAAACACCATTAGTCCTGCTGAATTTTGTATTAATATTCCAATTTTACAGGCATTTTTTTTTTGATCATTAAGCCATATTTCGGGAAGATATTTGTATGGGGGCTATGAGAAATCATGGACCGATTTTTACTATTTTCCTCACACTTTCTTCTTTTATCATAAAAATAACGTGTACAAAATTTCATGACAATATCTGCTGTCACTAGGAAAAATGACAATTGAAAAAACATTTTTTTTTATATAAAATTGACAAACAAACCGATAAAAAAACTTGATATAAAAAAAATCATCTGAGCTTACGACATCACCTCCGAAAGTACATATGTATATGTATATAAAACAAAAATGATTGCCGCGAAAAATCTTCACATGCAACTAAAAATACTTGACGCTAAAAACGTTTAGAAAACTATAAACCCGTTGACGCTAAAAAGTGAGTTGTGGACCTCCAGCTTTAGTTCTCCTTTCTGTGCGGCATCAAAAAAGAAATTAGAATTCTGCCTGTGTGTTTTTTACATGTGTAAAAGTCGGTATGGGGCCAAAAATAAATTTTACAACCTTTTAAGGCAAATTATAGAATATTTTTATTTTGTTGTTTATCAAGTTGTTGCACTAAGACTCTGCAGTTACATTTGTATTTGGCTGTACATATATGTATTTATGTACGAGTATATAAGCATTTACGTATATATTTTCAAAGCCATACAAGCAGAGGATGTATAGGGGCATGTAAAAGGTAGTTGTGTACATCTGGAATGGTGTAATTATAACTACATACTTGAATAAGTGATGCTACAATTACCAATTGTATAATTGTTGTTTTTTTTTTGGTGCGATGCCTTTGTTATTGTTGGTAATGTTGCTGTGCGTGTTATACATAAATGTCCGAATTGCTATTGTAGCTGTAGTTGTTATTGTATCTGTTGATGTTGTTTCATTTTGCAACAGCTGTTTGCTTATGCTTTGAATATGCATGCAAACATGCAACTAACTGTTGACTTATAGACTTTTATATGCACATATGTATGTATGTATGTATGTACAATGTACTCGTACTTGCTTGCATTCATTCAAGCACAAATAAAAATAAATTTATGGTCAAGATATTGTGTGTATTTTTGCCATGCTCTCTCTCACACAGCCATCACTGGCAGACACATAATACTTTGACATTTAATATTTTATTGTTAATTGGATTTTAAATTCATCACTATCACAGCACAAAAATATTCTTCAGCTGCCAGTGTGAGTGTGTGTGTTGGTTCTTTGTATTCATTGTCTGGTTGTATTGTGTCAAAAGATAAATTTGTTTTAAGAACACATATGTATATGTATTTGGTTTTGATGGTGCTGCTGTTGTCATATCGTAATTTGGGTATTGCTTCAATAATTACAAAATACACATACATACTAACTTGTCTAGAATCGTAAAATCTGTGTGTACATGTCTGAAAATGAAAGGGTATCAAATAAATATGGCCAAACCAAGGTGGGTAATAAAAGTTGAGTAATTAAGAAATGCCATTTGAATGTGTGTCAATAAAATATTTGATGAAATAATTGAATTTTGAGCACGCTGCTCTAAGCCAAGAATGATAAAATAAAGATTACGCCATGCGCATGATTTCCCGTTATGTGACGTAGAAGGTCCATTCTAAGGGTTACCAAGAATGTTTCATGCGTTAGAATTAAAATTCCTTGCGAAAAATTTATGTTTTATGTGATAGTTGGCAACCTTGCAATTGAAATCTCTGAGAGTTCTAAAATAAAATCTGTTTAAAAAAGAAAAACAAACAAAAAAAAACAACAAAAAATATAAACATGAAGAGTGCAGTGAGCAAATGCAGTAAAAATATGAATAAAAAAAAATTAGCCAATAGAAACACAGAATGTGTGACGTCACAGGGCCAAAATGCGCAGAACATTTTAAAATTTTACGCGCGTTGGCGTAATCTTTATTTTATCATTCTTGCTCTAAGCAACTCCTCAGAGTATGTAACGTTTTTTTTTTTTTTTTTTTTTTTTTTTTTTTTAACGAGAAGTAACACTCAGGCAATTAATATGCTTTATTTGATAGTTGAAGAAGTAAAGGTGGTGAAGGAAGAAAGCTTTTATATCACAACTCTGCAATTGCGCATTATGTTTGTTTTTAGTGCAGCATTGCCGCGTCTCAAATACCAACTCATGCTTATTGATCAAATGCGCTACCCAATTAAGCTACAGCATCCTCAAATTTAAAAGTATATTTTGATAATCATGCTGATTCATACGGGCATCGATCTTATATTTAGAACGAACAACATGTTACAAAAAAAAAAAAAAAAAAAAAAACGCTGCCCACATCATCACATTTCCACCACCTTTCTTTATGGTCTTTGAAGTATATTTTGGGTTAAGCTCCATGTCTGTGGGACGCCATATGTATCTTTTAATATTAGATCCAAACCTCCAATATTGTAAATTATCACTGCAGATGATATTCTTACTATATGCTTATGGGAAAAAATCCGGGACTCTTTTGAAATATATGTCTTATGCTGAACAATGCATTTACGCAAGTTTTTTCATTAAATCTTCTTATAGTTCTAGAGGAGACATCAATATCGAATTTTGTTGAAAGATCTTTTTGAATTGTGGTGGTGCTCTTAATATTTTAAGATTTCCCATAGGTATCGAATATGGCAAAATGCGTTGTAGATCATTAACCTTAAGAAAAATAAAATATTGCTCCCTTTAGAGTTCACATGGTGAATAATTTAAATCTGTAAACCCTCTGTGCACCACTTGTCTTTAGCCATGTATAAATAGTGTTTTTTGACAGATCTTATTAATTCCAACAAACTAAGAAAATGCATAAATTTACTGTCACGCTCTTAATTATTGTCCCGCTAAAATCGCCTATTAATTGCAATTACCCACAAATAAAAGAAAATAATAAGAAATAATGCCATTAAAAATAACAGGACATACTGATCACACCATACGATGCAACAATGCTCAAAGATTGCAGTTTACATAAGAGAAAAATACTTTTGAAAACATTATATATAAAGTGTGCTAATCTCGTGTTCACCACTGCATATATAAAGCTACGTGCAACTAATTAAGGACACGATACTAACATGTGAGCTTGAGGGAAATAATATGAAATGTTTTATGATATTCTCAAAATTTGTGGTAGTTTAGACAATTTAACTCTTATTCCTAGAAAATAACTGCACATTGTGTCAAACTAATTATTATTTATGAATCTGTGAGTCATATTTTTAACTAAGATTGATACCAGTCGTGCATGTAATTAAGGACATGTTATAAATTTTACAAAAAATAGTATTTATCAATATTTGGTTGCAAATTGTTATTGAAAACAGCTTGACATCTGCGAGGCATTGAGGTCACCAAATTTCTATTAACACTACTTGAAGTGCCTTTCCAAGCTTTCTTTGTTTCGGCAAAGAGATAATTAAATTCTGTAATCTGAATTGCATTTGCTGATTTATGCGTATTTGTTCCATCTTTGCATCTGCACGAACTGTCGTAATACCGCTTCTTTCTTTACGTGCCACCTTTTCTACAGTTGTACGCTTTGTGAAATATTTCACCGTTTGAAAACTATTGTTTTTGAAACATTCAAGTCTGTTGCGATTCCACCTATAAGTGTTTCGGTCCACTTTGATGCTTTGCTACAATAATCTTTCGAGTACTGACATGACAGCAGTTGCCTTTGCCCATATTAGAACTTTTAATATACCGAAAAACACTTTGTGTAATCATAATCAAGTCTACTTTGGAGTTACTCAACCGCGTACAGGAGAAGGCGAAGATGCTTATAGGTGACAATTGGGTAACCAACTATATTGCTTCATTACAGCATTGTCGTAATGTGGGTTGCTTTTCACTGTTCTATCGATACTATAATGGAATGTGTTTTGCTGAATTTGAGAAAAAATACGTAGTTTTTTTGCGTAATACACGTACTTCAGTCAGGAATCATCTATTGGTATACTTTAATAATGTTTTTGAATCAAACCGAAATTTCGATCAGACATACAGTGGGAAGCAAAACTGTCCGGATGTTTTGCATTAAGGACGGTGCTTCTGGATGATCTCATGTGGCCTATGCGAATAGTATTCTTTTCCATCATTAGACTGGCATCGGTTGACTTTCGTTTCGTCGCTCCTAATAACCCGTTTCCAGTCATCCGTTTCCAGAGGCCAACTTTTGTGTATTTTACAGATATAAAGGCGTTTTTTCACATTTCTATCGGCGCTTTTTCACACTGGCTACTAATTAAATTCTCTTTATTACGCGTCTAACCGTCCAGAAACTGACAACCTTACCAATACTTTTTCACAGCATTTTTCGGGGTCTTGATGCCCATATTATGTAGCAGTCTTGGTTGACACCCTTGGTTGTTATTGCAAGCAACATTACGCCGTTTTTTTTATATCGTTTACCGTGGATTTACTTGGATTGAATTTTTCAGCAAGCTTACGACATGAATAATTATTTTGCAAAAAATTTATCACATTGTTTTCAATGTTTCGTTTATACCCGGGGCACCTTTGAACAATGTTGATAATATCTCAGTTTAACATTTTTCCCGACCCTTAACCAAGTTTTTCACATGGCAACCTTGTTTTCTAGCAACGTTAACAACTTTTGCTAGTTTTTTCAGACGTCGACCGAATGCAGTTGGGTGAACAAGTTTTCGCAGTGCCATTGTAAATTTTTTTATTTTTTTTGTAAGCTGGTAAGAAGTATTCAGTGATCGTTTTCTTTCGTGAAAGAAATTTATTGCAGTCCAAAATTCATTTCAGAAAAAAATTAAGTTAAATTATTTGATATTTATGTAAAAAAAAATATTTATTATAAATTTCCGTGAAATGGCATGCCAGTTCAGGTTTGAACAAAGAAAATGGGGGCACCTTTGCACATGTTAATTTATCAACCAAAGTACCAAACAATGTTGATTCTCTCTTATTTTCTGAAAATGACGAATCCAATGCTAATTGATCATGATGCTTGTTTACAATTTCAGTTGGTGTTTTTTCTCCTTTTTAAAGATCTTTTATTTAAAAATCAAGTCAATCACTTCACAGGTCAAACAATAATGCACAAATAGAGCAATAAAAGCTTATTAACGAGATCACAACAAAAAAAAACCCAATGGATCAAATATCATGTGAAAAGAGCAATATCGTGATAATGTTTATTTCTTGTACTGTGCAAAATTGTCAGAATAGTGAATTTTTTGTTTTTTTAATTGTTTTTATTTTTTTTTTTTTTAAGCAATTTAATGTGAATTTTGTTTCTTTATAATTTGGAATAGGGTTCAATTAAATAAAAAAAATACATATGGTGAATTTCACGTCAAATGACCCAATTTTGAAAATCGATGTCTTCCGCCAGAGGCAAATTTTCAGCTCTATCAGTCCAAAAGTGCCGGAGTTAGAGGGGATCAAAGTTTGACATTTTGGTCATACAGGGTGTTTTTAAAATGAGTGTAACTTTTCACCTATTGGTCCTAGCTAAAATTGCCCAAAAGACTTTAGATAGCTATTTCTTCAATTATTCCAAAACTATTTTTTTTTTAATTTTTAAACATTTTTTTTTAATTTTAAAAATTTTTTTTCAAAATGGAGTTTTTTTTATTTTTCCTTAAAAGAAACTTTAGACCATTTCCTTTAAGAGCTTTGTGGTCACTTAATGGAATGCAAGTGGGGTATCTATAAAAAAAATTTCCAACTCAAAGAAGAAAGTGTTTCAATTTGTACCATATGCACTATTTTAATTTTTTTTTCCTATTTATTACTTATAATACTAAATAAGAATAATAATAATAAATAATTTAATAAAATTAATATATAAATGAAAATGATACATGTGCCAAATATTGAAAAATCCTATTCTTGAGTTAAAAAATAATTTTTTTGATAGATATCCCACTCGCATCCCATTTAGCGATTATAAAGGCCTTAAAGTAAATTGTATAAGCTTTCTTTAAAAAAAGGCCCAAATTGAAAAAAAATTAAAAAATTTTTTTTTTTTAAATTAAAAAAAAAATATTTCTGAAATGATTGAAGAAATAGCTATCTTAAGTCCTTTGAACAATTTCTGCTAGGACCAATAGGTGAAAAGTTACACTCATTTTAAAAAACCCTGTATGTCCAAAATTGACCAAAATTTCCAACTTTGACCCACTCTAACTCCGGCACTTCTAGACTGATAGAGCTAAAAATTTGTGTCTGACCTATTATCCAATAGTACTAACCTTGGTGCAAATTTTATCCAAATCGGAAAACATCGATTTTTAAAATTGGGTCACTTGACGTGAAATACACCATATATATGAAAATATACCTATATTTGTATTATTTTCATTACCTTACTTGCTTAATGCAAAACTTGCGGCCAGTTTTGCTTTCCACTGAACGTCTTTTATGAATTATGCATGTATTATTAAATGCTTGTAATTAAAAATAATTTATTGTTACAATATTTGTTTCTAAGCATTTTCAGAGCAGATATTTTAGACAAATTTTAAACAGCATTTGCATTTTGTAAGCATTTTAAAACAATTTTATTCATATATTTTCTACTACTAAATAAACGAGATAAAAGAAAAAACTATTTTAATATGCATAATAACAAAACATTAATAAAATACTTGAATTGAAAATTATGCTTTTTTATTTTGCATGTAATAAAGTCATATTAATGTTGATTGCAGTAGAGCTTTTCTATGCATAAAATGCCGTAAAATTTGAAACCAGAAGCTGAGACTGATTTAGATGATGCACATTCAAGCGAGCAGTCAGACAGCCTATTATTTGTGCATAAGCGTATAAAGCGGTTTTTCAAATTTACATACATATAATTATTACTTTTTCATATCCCATGCACAACATACTCCCACACATACTCTCAACATAATCTAACAATATTATTACTGTAGCTTTACTCGCATGCTTGTTTTATTTTTGTTTAGTTTTTTTTTTTTTTTTCGGTGTGTGTTATTTATGATCTTAAACCATATTGCCACACACACAGCCATACATATATACCAGCATAGTTATGTATGCACATAGATAGATGGAGTTTTTACATAAACAAATGTGTTGCATATTTATATGAGGAAAAAGTTTGACCTTATAGAGTAGCCGGCAGAGATGCACAGAGCCACCAACCCAACTATTGACTGAATGTTTGTGGCCGTCTAACCACGGAGCCTATGACCAGAGCATAATAAAAACCATTAAAACAGCTTCATTTATAGACATGATTGTTGCTCCATGCGGCCATACAACAAACAACAATACCTACAATAACAACAATAACAATAAAACCAGCACCAGCAACAACAGTGTTTTTTGTTTACTAATACACACAAAAAAAAAAAATATGGCCATTTTATTTGACCAAGATATTGTGCAACATATTTTTTCAGAAATATGCCGACACCACGACCAGCTTGATTAGAAAAACTTTACATAAAAGCTAAATAAAAATGAAAACACTCTCTTGTGCATGTAATCTAACGAATTTTTTATTTGTGTTGCCCTGATTCCACCCAATTCCTATTTAATGAACGGCAACAGATATAAGTCTTTGGGCAACAATTTGGATCAATTCTATATTTTCTATCTACATAAATACCCTTGTATTTTATAATTACACAGTTATTATATCCCTTATCTAAACATCTCGTAACATATGTAATTTATCAGCCTGCTGGTCAATAACCCTTCGCTTTATGAGCAAACCAGCCAATAGCCAGTTTAATTTCCTGTTCATTTTTCAATTGAAAAATTATAACAGCAAAAATTAACAGCAAGCAAAAATAAAAAAGTTGGTGTAGGTAAAGAAAAAATGTATTTTTTTTTTTGCAAAAATTTCATCATAAATACATCTATTTATACAGTTTATAAATGCTGCAAGGCAACAGGACAAACACTATATACAGTGGATGGCTAAGTTATTAGTTACACATGCAAAATTGTTTAGTTTGAAGCCGTATAACATTTTAAAATAGTAAAAATTTAACCTTCTATTTGTTCTTTTAGGTAAATTAAGTGTTTCTAATTCAATTAAAAATAAATTATTTTGTTTTAAAAATATCTATTTGAGAAAAAGAAATATTACAAAATTTTTTGAAAAAAAAATCTTAATATTTCGTAGAACCTTCTTTGGCATCAATTGCAGCATTTTTGAACATTTTCTTTTAGTTGTTCATCGTGATGCCAGACTTTAATCAATTTAATCAAAATTGCTTATTTCACACTTCAGAGCAGAATGACAGATAATGATCTACAATTGAACTCTAATGTCACCAATCATTGTGGACACTGCACAAAATATTTAACAGTATTACCGGAATTAAAATACGAAAACATCTGGTACAAGAAATAAATTTATATACGTATTAAAGGTCTGCGCAAAACCACTTGGTTGTTTGTCAACAGTGAAGACTATGCTGCAGTGTATATGATAGTAATGTAAAAATCTGATTATTGTACACTGCACCATATAAAAAATCTAAGCGAGCGCACACAATAACAATACATCAAAAATTTTTTTGTATACATGTCATAACTGTGTTCAACTCGTTACTCATCAGCTATGTTCTCTCGTTGTTTATTATTGTTGTTGGCACACATTGTGTGTGTCATGCAAAACAAGAAGTAAGTGCATTGAAGTATTTGCTAAAAAATAAAATGTCTTAAGTGGCATTCAAGACAACATTTGCAACCCTTTAATACGTATTAAAAGCGATTGAATCTTATTTAATATAGTGTAACTAAACTTTTGGCCAACCACTGTATATAGACCGTTTGAGTGAATGAATAAGTGTTTTTCATGATGACAGCAGGTTTTTACAACAAGTAACTTGTAAAAGCAACAGTAGCCATATCCCCAGCACCAGCACCACCAGCAACATCGTGCTGTTTCACCATTAAATGATGAAGCTATATTGGTCCTGGTTTACTGATGTTTCGTTATTTTTGTTGCAGCTGTTGTTGTTTGCAGTAAATCGAAGCTTATAAAACAACTAAATTCTAAATGACATAAAATTGTTGTCATTTAAAATTTAGTTAGTTACATATGCTTGTGTACGTGTATGTAGAGCTACCCAATAAACATATTGACAAGCATTTTGTAAATTAAGATTGCATGCAGCAAGCTTGCATAAATAAGAGTTTTGCGAATGTCGTTGACAATTTGCTTGCTAATGCAAGTGTTTCATAAATTTAAGCAAAATGTGTCATTCTCACTGTTAAAAATTGTGCTAATAAGTTGTATTAATAAATAGTGTCAATAAATAGTGCTAAATTGTTGTTAAAGTTGTTAAATTAAGTGTGTTTAATACTTTTAACCCTTTAACGCCTAAGACCATCTATAGACGGTCATCAGTTGAGTATTATAAAACCCGGTTTTATTCCGTTTAGCTACTAAGACCGTCTACGACTGTCTTCCTTGTTTTTGTTCTGGAGCTTTGCAGGAGTATTTTTTTCTGAATTGGAACTGAAATTCGTAATTTGCAGATGAAATAAAAAAATTTATTTCTGCAATTGGAACGTATTTTCAATTTCAGGTATTTAAGGGTTAATTATCATTTTCTATTAAAAAAGAAAATCAAAATTAATGTCTGCAGCAAAAAGGAAGAAAAGTGTTATGAGCACAAGCACCGAAATTTTGGAGCATCTATGGAACGGTGCGGCTGCAAGTTCTGTAAGTACCCAGAGTGAATTTGTAGAACAGGAGGTTGTGCCTGAAGCACAATATAATTTACATTCCTTGTTGCCAAACAAATATTGGGTCTAATTATTCATTCCGTTCCGCGATTGCGGAAGGCATTTTTTGTGCAAAAGCAAAATTTGCAATTATTCATTCCGTATCTACGGTATCCTTCCGTTGTTGCGGTATCATCTCTACATTGACGGTATTGCCATATTATTGATTCCGCAACGTAGATATATATTTCTTCATTTTGCTTACGCTCAAATTTTATAACGAAAAGCTAACGGAAAGAACAAAAATGCAAGGACTTGTAAAATTTTTAAGAAAAATTGTTTTAAATATTAATATTTTGATTTCTTTTATATTTTTTTATATGAGTAAAAGAGCAAATACTCAAGTAAATTTCAAACAGAAGCAATGGTTGATTTAATGAAAAAAAACCAAGACATTGCTTGTGGTTTTAGTCAACGCAATCCAGCTGAAATAAAAAAAAAATTCTGGGAAGATTTAGTCATTTTTGCTATTCTTTCTTCATCTCCATTCATGCTTATGGACAACTGTTCAAAACCTCATCCAGCACTTTGCAAAACGTTGATTGGGCAATGTTGATATTGAAATCCTTACCGACACAATGCTGGTAGCTGCCTTCTGCAAAACAACCTCAAACAAGCTGAAAGTGATCCTTGACAACCGCTTCCAGAGCTTGCAGACTCCAGGTCAGACAAAACATATTTAAACGCTGCCTTATTTAAGCGGAAATTTTTGTGAAAACTGTGAAATAATTAAATTAATTTAAAGTAAAATTATAAATAATAGTTTTCCTGATATTTTTTATTTTTGAACTTACTCTCTATCGTTCATTTGAAACACATCTTCAGATTAATAGCGTAAAACTCTTCTTTACAACCGCATGTCCAAGTAATCATCGTCACTACTATCATCAAAAAAGGCAATTGTATCCATATTTTTATTCTATATTCACTGCCTTTTAAAATTTCACATATAATTTACTAAAAACACTTTTTTCACTTTTCAATTTATAATCTTGTCTTGCAATGTCATTTTTTTCTTCATCAGCTGACACAAAATCAACTCGTAATTAATTAAAACAGAGATGTTAGATTTGCTTCGCGGAAAATGTATTAATGTATGTAATAGGAATGAATAATTGCAATTTGCATATCGATCGATATTTTTTTCCTCACAATTTTCCTTTCCGTGCGGAATCAATAATACTGCCCATTATATTTCTGAACACGAGAATTATATTTGAGATGAAAGTGAGCACTCGTCGGGTGGCGCCGTTATTGATTTCAATAAACTTAGAGAGAGCAATTTGTGCAATATGAATTCAAATTTGAAATGTCCGGTGACTGTATACTGATGTCGATTTTATTTCTCTTTTTAAAAGGCAGATCTAAAAAGATTGTCGACTTGCAATTCGAGAAAATTTGTTACGAAAGCGTGGCAGAAGATCATGACTGACAACGTTGCTGAGAGCTTTTCCTGGCGAGGAACTGCAGGTAAGAAGTGCATTAGGGCCATTCGTCGTAAGTGAAATACGTTTAATAGCTTTCTAGTTACATTTTTATATTCATATTTGAATTTTATTGCAGAGAAATTTCGCTGAAAATGGTGGCAAGGAAGAGGACTTTGTGTTTGCCTCTAAGTCATATTTCCAGTACGCAAAATATCGTATTAAAATTAAAACAACAAAAAAAGTAAACTAAAATAATGATTTTTTAAATGAAACAACAATGATGTTGCTATTTTTATATTTTAATTTAAAATTTTTCTATTAATAAAAAACATTTAATATTAAAAATGATTTTTTAAACGTATCAATCAAGGTGAATTTAAATACTAGGTGACAGCGTAGCGCCAGCTGATTATTCATGGTGAATTTGAAAATGCCAAAAAGTTATATAAAAAAAAACTTTTTGACAGTGACGAAAGTTTTTCATATAGAAAAATGCCTGTTGTTCTTGCCTTGTTGTAATTGTTGTAGCAATGCTGTCACCTGGTATTTAATTTCACCATGGTATCAATCATGGTGCAACCAAGGTGAATTTAAATACTAGGTGATAGCGTAGCGCCAGCTGATTATTCATGGTGAATTTGAAAATGCCAAAAAGTTATATAAAAAAAAAACTTTTTGACAGTGACGAAAGTTTTTCATATAGAAAAATGCCTGTTGTTCTTGCCTTGTTGTAATTGTTGTAGCAATGCGGTCACCTGGTATTTAATTTCACCATGGGTGCAACTATACAAGGTGAGTGCAAATCGACAACAAATACAACACACAACAGAAACAGCAGACATTTTGTTTGTGTAAAATAATGTACTACTGTCAAAAATACTTGAAAAAGTATTACTTTTGACATATGTAAATTGTAAACAAAGTCAGTCAGCTGTGTTACTGCACTCACCTTGTTTAGTTGCACCATGGATGGTATCAATAAAAAAACATATCCAAAACAAAGTAAATGTTTAAAACGCTTACTAATTTCATTAAAAATGCGTGTTTTTTTAAGCATTTTCCAAACGTGTTTTTTAAGCACTTAAAAAACGTGTAACGCTTATAAAGTTGGGTGCTTTTCGATTAGAAAACCCTTGCTTTGATGTCTTTTGTAAAGGTCACAGCAGCGTTTTATAAGTGTTTTGCTTACATTTGAACGCTTACAAAACGCTTATTTTTTTATGTAAATGCTGGCTGGGTAGAGCTAGAAATACAAAAAAAGAACACAAACACATACACATACATAACAAGTATTTTTAAATTGAAAAACAACGTGTCCAATGACAAACATGTTGTCGTTATTGTTACTGCCGGTACGGCTGTACGAAAATCAATGGCTGTTTGGAATGGCAGGAATAAGTGAAAGAATTTTTATTTTCAAATTTTTGTAGTTTCATAAACATCAGCACTTGAATTGGATCAAATAACCTGTATCCATGAATCATCTATGTCATATGGCTGTGACAGACAGTCAGCCTGAGATGGTTACCTACAAACAACAATGACAATATTGTCATGTTTGTTGCACCTACTCCTCCTCCTCCTCCTCCTTCTCTTTCTCATACTAAGAGGGACATCAACAAATCTTTTCAATCTACATATAAAATATGTATAAATTTTGGTATTAGTGCAACTTTGTTGGTGTGAATGTTTATGTGCATACAGATGTATGTGTGGTGATTGGTTTTGCTGTATTTATAAAAATAGTTGGGGCTTAATTTTCAAATTGTACTACACTTATAGAAAATATTTGTTGTGAAAAGTAGTTGTAAATATAAATTGGATAAAATATTTGGTTATTTGGGGAGCAACAATCGCTACAGACGAGGTAAACGCAAACTTTTTTAATATTCAATTTTCATTAAATTATTTTTACTGAAGGTAGGAATTGTTACATGAAAATTATTATTAAAATTTATTAATAATTTGTCTTCATTTTCTTTATTGATAATTTTTCTTCAATAAATTTTAATAATAATTTTCATGTAACAATTCCTACCTTCAGTAAAAAAATTTAATGAAAATTAAATTTAATGAACTCGCGCCGAAATAAAAGAAATATTAAAGATTTATTAATATTAATTTAATGATTAGTTTGTGATTCATTTAGCATTTAGAATATAACTGGATGTCGAAATCTTTCATATTCCCCTAAAGAACAATCTGTGACATTTACTTTTTAAAAATAATTTCCTTCCAATGGTGATCACCACTATTCGCAAAGTCCAATTTGTGATCACTTCTTTCAGCCTTGCTACCGGTATCTCTAGAATTACGAGAGTAATGTTCACTTGCAACTCTTGGAATGAAGACTGCATATGATCTATTTGGCCTTTTGTCCAATAACATGCAGTAAGACTTTAAATCGGGATTAGTATTGTCAATAGAGGTTTTGGAAGGTTGATGATGCAAACCATATTATGTTGTTCGAAAAGCACGAAACACATTACTGATATTGATTTTCATAATAAACCATTTTTTAGTTACAAATAAAACACTTACCCCCTTATTCAAAAACGATTATAAAATTTAACAAACGTTTATTAAGACAGATTTGCATATAAAAATGCTTAATAAACGTTTGTTAAATTTAATAATCGTTTGTGAATAAGGGGGTAAAACATAATTAGATGCCGCAATTGTATTTATTATTGTTTTAAAGTATAATCTTTGAAGAATAATTTCGTTTAAATGTAGTCACTTTAACCCTCCGACGAGCGGTAACTTTTTATTCGGTCGTTGAGCGGTAAGGTCCGTAGGGACCTTATATGAAAATGCGTTGAATTTTGCTAAAATTTATATGTATTTTAATTCATTTTGCTGTAAATATGTTAAAATATTCTTAAATTATAATTGAAATGCAAAAAAGTGAGGTATACAGTTGAGTTTAACGTTGCTTTTTTGCTCTCTTCGACATAATCGACATGTAAACCGATTATCACTGATGGTGTTGCAGTACTACTTCTTGATATTACCTGAAATTTCATACAAACGTTCGCTTAGATAAGACTTAAGACACAAACTTGATTGTGGAATAAACAAACTTGATTGAGTAAAAAAAATAGATACGATAAACAGTTTGTGTCTTAAGTCTTATATAAGCGAACATTATCGTTCGACATCGTGGGCCAGGGGGTTAACAAATAAGTTATTAAAATTTATTTATTTATTTGAATTGTAGCTCAAAAGTGGCTCTGGTTTTTTCTTAGTATTAGAAGCATCCACTGTGCTCGTGTAGTGTACTGTAGATAATATTAATACTGCCTTATTTTTGTTTAGTTATATCCAAACAATGTTCAAAATATTTCACGGCGCTTGTGTTTCTGAAATTCGGAAGATACAAATGTTTTATTGCTACGCACTGTTCCATCGTATGCTAACTTTTTTGCCATAAGATGTATTGCCAAATCCAACGAAGTAAAAAAATTATCAGCATAAACTGTATGGCCGCTTCCTTCAAATTTCGCTACTAAACTTTTCACAATCCGCTCACCTTGTTTTATTTCCCTTCCACCACCAGGAGGCTTACCCGTTTATATTGCTCCCTTCAGCGGGAAATAAATTTGAGAATCACAAAGCCACCATACCTTAATACCATATTTTGCCGGTTTGGATGTTATATATTGTGTAAATCGTGTTCTTCCACGGTAGGGAAATAATTGTTCGCCAACCATCATATTTTCAATCGGAGTGTACGAAATGATATTACTAAATTGTTTTTTTTTTTAATTTCAAATATTTGAAATAAGTAAATTACAATGAAACTGATGGCTTACTATTAAAAGTTGCAAAAAAAAATCAAATTTATTTGAATGCTTACTTTGTTATTATTTTGAATATGCAATTTAAGCATTTGATTTAAGAAAGTTAGTACATTTTTTAGTCATTCATATGAAAATTCATACAAGGTCCCTACGGACCTTACTGCTCAACGGCATACTAAAAGTCTTTAAAATATAAAATAAAATACTCTGCAAATAAGAAATCTCCTGGAATAAGTATAATAGTGGAAAGTCTCCCCATCCGTTTTTAAATGGCACTTGTTTAAAAATGTAAAAAGTCCACAGGGACCTTACCGCGCGTCGAAGGGTTAATCTAAACCTAGTGTATGAATTCTGTTCATATGTTAGCGAAATTAGCTACTTTTGGATGAGGTCTAACTTATCTAAATACATTATACAAGGCATCAGTTTATTAAAATCACTCACATTAATTATAATCAGCTGAATGAAAGCCTAAAAATTTCTCAACATCTAAAAATAAGTTCTCACAATTGTGGCCAAAAAAAAATCAAACAACATTTTGTAATTCCCTCATTTTAATTTTTCTCATTTTTAGATCTAAAACTGACAAAACTTATTTCTGTTTCAGTTTGATTATAAACACTGCAAAAAACTTTTATCCACAATCCAACAAATTTTCATACCGCTTTTTTTTTGCCCTGTATACAAATAACAACAAAATGTTTACAAAAAAAAAAAAAAAACAAAAAAAGTTCAAAAAATGAAAACCGTAACATGTTGAACAAAAAAAGAAATTATGTTTGAAACATGATATCAAATCCTTAATATTGCCGCTGAAAGTGACACAATGAGATGATGATATTCATATATTGAATTGTTACAGTATTACAGAATTTCATAATTTTTGTTTTTGCTTTTTGGAAACCAAATACCCTGCCACACCGCCTTAAACAATGACAACAGAAATCTATGACTAGGGTTGATATGAAGAGCGCTTGAGTTTTTTCCTGCATGCATTAAATATACAATACAATATACCGATAGACATATTTACAAATGTTGCTCAAGTACACTCTTGCTCGTACACGTACTCGCGCTTGGCTTTACTTTTTTTGGTTTTTATAATTTGTTATGTGAGTATGTCAGGCTCTGAATTGATTGAGGAATTAATGGTACGAACAATGTTCGAAATGTTTCATTTGACAGTTTTTTGACAGTTTTATTAGTGAGCAGGAGAAATTTCAAATTATGACTGCTGGTATGTGTTGCATACTAGATCAATTGGGTTTCGTTTTACTGTTACCGGCTGCTGGTGATTTCCATTAAAGGTATTTAAGTCAGAATGAAACATGAGCAAATTAAACGTATATTTGATGTTGATTTTTTATATTTTATAAAAATTTTTTTTAACAGGTTTACTAAGCACAGGCTGGGTCATGAGTTTATTTATAAATTAATGATCAGGTAAGCTTTCATTTTGTAGGCGGTTTATTAGAATAAAATTAAATAAATAGTTTGTAACTCTTACGAATTTGTTGAAATTTGATTCGACAATAAAAATAAAACAAAAGTCTGTAAAAGTAATTTATATTACATTTTTTTCTAACTCGACCTGTATCAAGTTTTGTTTCTAAAAGCTTACAAATTACTACAGCACGTATACGTGTTGTCAATTCAGTATATATTGAAAATATTCCACATACGCATATTCACTAAATAACACTTTAGAACAATTTCCAACTTTTCCAAAATTACGGGGTTCCGACGATTGATTGTTGTTAAGGAGACCAAAAAAAAAAATATACGTGTGTCGGCGTTTTGATAGATCACATCAGAATTTCATTTAAGAAGTGGTTAAAAATTCCCAGCTCTGGCCTGTTCTAGCAGCATATCGGTATATAAAACTATGTTTTCTTTACGTCTGAGGTGTAGGGTATGTTCAGCATGTTTGTAGATAATGGTATGGCAAATATTTTTTTAGAACATATTAACCCTCTAACTCCCACCTCATAAGGGCATTTTTGGCTTTATTCTAAGAAATTGTAAAAAACACCCCGAAAAAGGGGAAGGGCGGGGATGAAATGTTCTACAAAAATGTTGGCCAAAAAACTTTACTATATATGTCAGAACACACCAAAACTCAAAACTTAACACAAACACTAAAAACCAATCAAATTCAAGATTGTCCATTAAAGGTTAATTTAGTTATTGTTCACATATGTGGGTCATCCCATCTCTGGCGGGATACTGAATTTATAATTTATAAAATAATGCAATAAGGCATTCATATTCCATTCAGTTAAAAGTTTGTGAAACTCATCTTTATCACCATAGTTTTCTTCAATGTGATTTCTTGTTATTGGTATTATTTGATTTATAATATTGTTATTTTCTTCAGTGAAAGAATTCATGTTAAAGCTGCTATATTTGACACAAATAACAATTATTTTTTTTATTTCGACTAACGCTTTTGTTATTTTTCAGTTGCATTTAAAACGGTACATTTTTAGAGGAAGAGAGGCGGAAATGATTATGAGCAGAAAAAAATTTACTCATTTCATTCTACGAAATTATATTTGTGAAATACACGAAATTTCTAAATTTACCAAATTTGTCACTGCATTCAATACGAAAGTTTCGTATTTTTCGAGAAATTTTTGTAAAATAAACAAAAAAAACATTAATGAAATTTAATTTGTAAAATTCAAAAAATTTCTAAATTTACAAAATTTTTTATAAGATCTAAACACGAAAGTTTTGTATTATAAACGAAATTTTTGTACAATATACAAAAATAATTCTACGAAATTTTTTTCGTAAATTAACGAATTTTCTAAGTTTATGAAATAAAAAAATTACTAAAATTTCATATTATGTACAAAATTTTAGTAAAATGTACGAAAATAATTTTACGAAAAACGATTTCGTATTTTTATGCATGAAATATTTTGAGTGTAATTTTGTTGATAATGATCTGATTTTCAATTTCTTAATAGATTTGCAAAGAAGAAACTGAGATCTTTCGCATGATATATATATATATATATTATCTAAGAAAATTTGAGAAATTTAGGTGTTATTGTCGAGAATATTGTGTTATAGCAAATTGTTTTATTGCTGCAGTGTCTGATGATTTTACTTTTGAGCGAAAGTTAAAAGGGAAGCCATCAAGTTTTAAAAATCTTTAGTGTGGCCGGATTTGATGTGAGCAATATAAATTAATATAAAAAGGCTTCTTTAGTGTAACCGAATATTATGTACTCGTATATCGTTGGTCTCATGTAGAAAGGCCGTAACTCGCTATTTTTTCGAAATTTGTTTTTTTTTTGCGATTTCAATGCATTTAACGCAAATACACCTCCTCACAAAAATTTATGGCAATAGTGTAAAAAATAACGCTTTTATAAGCAGTTGTACAAAAAAAGTTACATGTTGAATATTACAGTTTCTATTATGTTTTTACCTTCTCCTGTAAAGTTTAAAACATGCGAGTTAGGGCCTTTCTACATGAGACCATCGATATACTGCTTTATTATGAAGAATTTAGATAAATTGTATATATTTCATTTTATCTATAAATATATGTTTAATTTTTTATTAACTTTATGATTCGGGTTATAGATTTAATTAAAAGGTAACTGGAAATGTATCTGTATCATTAAATATCTGTGTTATTTATTTATTTATTTTAAACATTAGGAGATAATTATAAATTACAAACTAATGGAACTGTGTTATTTAATTCTTTATTAAAATATGTTTACATGAAATTGAAATATACGCTTTTCAATCATTTTAAACCGTAATAAATTTGATAGTTTTATATTCACATAGAAACCGATACCATGCGGGTGGGTAGAATGCAGTTATTTATTTCGTATACACCTTTATAATAAACTGTTTGAGTGTAACAAAAATTATCATATGTTTATACAATATTGCAAATAAAACAGAATTAAATTTCCCTGCATTTGCTTTTAGCTGCAGGGGATTTAGGGCTAAAAACGTATGTGTTAAAGCTGTAATAGAAGCTTTTAGTAAAATGATGATATAAATTAAAATAATATTGCAATGAATTATTTTTTCATTAAAAATGTTGTTGACATTTTGTTGAAACGCTAATTTATGCAAAAAGAAGACGAAGAAATGTTATTGGCTTTAGTTATAGTACTTAGGAGGCTTTTCGGGGTAATGATTAATGAGTTTTAAAAACATTTTAGGAATTCCTAGACTTAAATTTAAATTATAGCTTTATCTTATTACGCAGTTTATTAGTAAGTTGGAGAGGGGGGAGAGCGGGTAAAATTTTAATTCTGGTTCAGCTAGATTTACACGATTGAAATTTTCTTCAAAATGCTTCAAACTCATGTAAACAGCAAAAATTCTTCAAAATTTATTTATTTAATAACTATGAATACACTCAAAATATTTCATGCATAAAAATACGAAATGGTTTTTCGTAAAATTATTTTCGTACATTTTACTAAAGTTTTGTACATAATACGATATTTTAGTAATTTTTTTATTTCGTAAATTTACAAAATTCATTAATTTACAAAATTTTTTTCGTAGAATTATTTTTGTATATTGTACAAAACTTTCGTTTATAATACAAAACTTTCGTGTTTAGATCTTGTAGAAAATTTTGTAAATTTAGAAATTTTTTGAATTTTACAAATTAAATTTCGTTAATGTTTTTTTGTTTATTTTACAAAAATTTCTCAAAAAATACGAAACTTTCGTATTAAATACAGAGACAAATTTCGTAAATTTAGAAATTTCGTTCATTTCACAAATATAATTTCGTAAAATGAAATGTACCGTTTTAAATGCAACTTAAAAATAACAAAACAAGTCATGCTTTTACAGACAATTAAAGAGATAGAAGCGTTAGTCGTGCCTTGTTAAAAATAGTTTGATTTATTAAAATAAATTTAAATAAGTGTAAGAAAATTAATTGTTATTTGTGTAAAATATATTTACCTAATGAAACATTCATATCTAAGCATTCTAGACTAATGCACAACAAAAAAGAAACTAGCACATGACTCAAAAGATATTTCCAGAAAACGAATCGAAATTTAAAGGTGAAGATGACCAAAAGCTTTGGGATTTTGTACAAAAAAATAATTGCTTTGACTATAGTAAGTAGAAAGGTTTTATAAACAAATATAATCAAATTTTTAAATTTTATTTACTGATGGATAATGGTTATGCAATTTTTTTTAGCTTTTTAGATACCAAATTTATCATAGTGTTAACACTCTTACATTCCTTACTTCCACCATCAAGAATTAAATCAAAAAGTTCTAATAAAGGAAACAAGTTTTATAGTACATACTACGGAATCAAAATGGTCTTTTATAACATTTTCACCAACTGAAGAGTCATATAAAGAGAAGTTGGATATAAAAATTGTGGCAGAGGGTTCAGTTGCCCCTTACATTACTGTTATAGGGGGCATATGTATATAAGTCCCTATCATTTTTCTGTGTGTATTTTCAATTAAATATTCTGAAGCTTCCAGCCATATGTTAATCCAATTACGCATATGTTGTACAAAAAAATACAAGGTTAGTGTGTTTTATATAAACTAAGTTTAAAAGTTACTAATATATAAATTTTCTTTGTAGAAATCCAAAGCAATCGACAAAATCAAACTTAATTTAATGCAGAAATTCTATTATTTTTTCCTTTACTATTATTTATAAAATAAACAAAACTTTTCGTTTAATAAAAAAAATATTTCTTGAGAAATTAACGAAACTTTTTCTAAAATAAACAAACATTTTTTTTTTATTTTTACACAATTTTTAGTAACTTTACGAAATATTTTTAGAAAATTTTGTAAATTTACCAATTTTTAGCAGAAATTTACGAAACTTTTCTTATATTAACGAAACCTTTCGTGTATTTAGGAAATATTTTCGTGATTTTACAAAATATATTTTGTTTTTTTTACAAAATTTTGTAAAATAAACGAAAAAAAATGTGAAAAATATTTTTCGTAAGTTTAGAAAATTTAGTAAAACAGGAGGCAATATTTCTAAAATTAACAAAATAATTTTGTATTTTTACGAAATTTATTTCTTATTTTTATTTAATTTTGTAAACCAGACCAAATTTAAGTTGACGAAAAATTTTCGTTAGATAACCATTTATTTTGTAATTTAACAAAATAATCTTGGTAAATACACAAATATTTCGTGAAATGCGGAAAATAAAAAGTCCCAACAAGAACGAAAAACATTTGTATATTATACGAAATATTTCGTTTTGTCAAAATAACGAAAAATTTAGTAAAATGAACCACGATTTTCGTTTATTTTACCTATGAAATATTTTGAGTGTAACTATTAAATAAATATACTTTGAAGAATTTTTGCTGTTTACATGAGTTTGAAGCATTTTGAAGAGCAACTTTGAAGAAAATTTCAATCGTGTAAATCTAGCTTTAGTAGATTTTGTTAAGGCAATCTCTGTTGGTTCTTGATAGCTATAACTATACTGCCATTGATGGATTTGATCTTGGAATAAAATAGTCGTAGCTTTTCGCTCATAACTCTGTCACGTCTGGTCTGATTAGGGTAACTTTTAATATCAAAATTCGCAAATATTTTTGTGACATATTGATATCACATGTAAATTTATAGATTAACTGGTGGCTTCCAAAAAACTTTTCCAACCAACACATGATTAGAGAGTCAGTGACAGCATTTATTATTGCCTAGTATTTTCTTTAAAAAATTTTGACAAGGAAGTGGAAAACATTAAAGAGGGTTTGTGGGTATGCTACCACCCCCAAATACCTTGTTAATAAATGATAAATTATAAAATGAAAATAAATACTATAAACATATTTCTCTTGTTTTTTATTTTTTAAACATAAACAGAACTTTTGAAAACTGCGTAAATGAAGCATTAAACCCCAAAAAGCAGTTAGCTGATGATAAATTACATCTGTGTTGCAAAACTCTTGTTACTGTGTATGTTTTTTTAATCGCTTAAAATCCTTTTGTTGGCAGCGTTTTTCTTTCTTTTCTTAAGTGTATGTGTGTGTATAAATCAACCTTAATATTTATCTAATCTAATCAAACCCTTAATATGTTTGAACCTTCCTATTCTAAAAGTGATTTATTACAGCAAACATTTCAAATGCACACAAAAGCTCACACTCGCTAGCACTCAAATACATTAACACCACAAAACAAGCAGCGGTAGCAAACAAACCCAATCGAATTCAAACCCAACAACCTTGAAGCGTGAATGGCAACATAAATCAAACATATGTCTAAAATAGATCCCTACTTAAAATGACACATGTAATAAAGTCAGTTCTAACAAAAAAAATAAATAAAAGAAAAACTACAACACACACACAAAAAAAAGGTTGAAAAGTGATTTCTCATACTGCAAATAGCAAAGAAAACCAGCAGCAGATAAAAATAATAAAACGAACAACAACAAAAAAAAAATCCATAATAAAAACGTTCAACATCAAAATAGCACAACAATCATCATCATCATCTACATTAAATGAATGACTGAATGATTGGATAAATGACTTTGTTGCCAGCGCTGTGTGTAGCAAGTAACAAGAGTGTGTGCAAGTGTTTGTTTACACTAGCAGTTGCTATTATCAGCCCATCAATACAGCAGCAGCAGTAACAGCCAGTGTATAGCTGTAATGTTAGTGTCGTTACCGTTATAATCAATGACCCACATATAATTTGGTCTGCAATCAATTGTCAACACAAATATAATCTCTCTTTCTCTCTTCCTAAGCTTCCAGTTTTATTTACTCTCAGTATTTACACAAACATACACAATTGTTATAATTTTGTGCATTACATAAACTCGCACACTGGCATCACATTGGTATGAAGCAAGTGAAAATGTCTTCATAAAGGCAACTTTATTTAAGTGTGTGAAAATATTGTGAACGGAAAGAATTGAAGAATTGAAAGCAAATGCCAAACACCAAATGAAATGAAAAAGAAGATGTCAGAGTTAAAGCAAATAAGGGAAATAAAAGATGGAGAGCAACTGAATGAAAGCCAATGGAATGCGGCAAGAGCCACAGACGTGTGAAGAATGCTTTCTTACACTGAAATGGAAGAGAAATGAGGAAATAAAAAATCTATGTGATAATCATTGATTGATTTTATATACATATGTACAGTATAAAAAATAATAAATGATAAATTAAAGCAGTTTATAGATTAATTTTTAAGAGTGTTTACTCCTAAATTGTTGTTGGTGTTGGTGTAACAGCTAAACCCTTATTAATCTGGGCTATTTGCTTTGAGGTTAAGCCTCAGGCATTGCTTTAAATCAGTTGATTTATAAGTACATTAATAATTTACAGGAAGTAAAATATAGCGAGGGCTTATATTCAATACCCGCCATACACCAATTTTTGGAAAATGACTTTTTGATGGCAAATTGTTCACTGATGCTAGCTTTATCTCTGACAAAAATTTCAGAAAAAAATTATTACAAGTCCGTTTTTTTTAAATATTTGTGATATCGCTATCAACCGCACGATCTTTTTTACTGCAATACCCGCCATACGCCATACGCAACAACAATAAGCTTGCGACTGTATTTCTGTTGCTTTTACTTTTAGTTGTGCGTCGAGCAAAAGTACTTGGAAAAAGGTCACACACAAATGGTATGTGACAGTGTACATGCCAAAATAGCAACCAAACTTAAAAATCAATCAATATACTTGCCAATAGACTAACCAAAGAATCACGAAAAACACTAAAAATTAATGACACAGTAATTATTAAACTATTAGATGTCATGTATTTAAATTACAGTTTTTTTTAAAAACTTTAATGATGGCCAACTTATTCGCTTTTCGAGCATTAGACCTGGTCGAACCAAAAATGATAAATGACAAACTGTCAAACATTTTACTAAAGTTATCGTCCAAAAAAATGTAAAATTGTTCAACTTAAAATTGACATTTCAAGCTTGAAATATTAAAAGTGTTGCTGAATCAGCGGTTTATGGGCAAATTTGGCGATTAACCGTTTTTTGTTTGTTTTGTTTTTATGTTTCTCATAAACAAAAAGTTGACAACATTTAATAAAATATACAAAACCATAACAAAAGCAAAAAACTAAAAGGCTTTTTTGTTTACATTTTTTATAGTTTGCTTTTTCTAACATTTTCTGTTTCTTTCTATCAATTCTATATCAATTCATTGAACAAATAATGTAGTGTCATAAGGGTTTAAGATCACTAAAGTATTTGCCAAATGGAGAAGTTCAATTTAAATAACTTACCCAACAGAATTAAAAATGACACAGGATATACTGAACCAAAGCCTTTGCATACTGCTCAGCTTCCAATCCAGCCTAGTGAAGGGAAACATCTTCAAGATTTGAAAACGGTTATACCACTAGAATATCATTACTTTTATGATAATTTAGTACAGATGTAGTCAAAGTAATAAGAAGCACTGTGACAATGTCCAATTTGAATTACATTTTTTTAATTATGTTTACGTTTTTTGCTATTGTTTTGTTATTGACTTCTTCTGTGTTAGAAAAACGTTAAACAAATTTTTAATTTAATAAAATTACATATTAGAGCAAAAAACGGTACAGTGCAATAACTCCCAAATGAAATAAGTCCCATGAAAAATGAAATAACGCCCAACTGAAAAAAATGAAATAACTTCCAAAGGAAAAATGAAAGAAGTCCCAAAAAAAATGTTGGGACTTATTTCATTTGGGAGTTATTTCATAATGAAATAAGTCCCAATTTGTATGGAAAAAATTTTGGGATTTATTTCATTTTTCCATTGGGAGTTATTGCACTGTACCGCAAAAAACATATTTTTATTACTGTGCAATAACCGCTTTATGGCATAAAAATATTTGAAGATTTCAGTTGCAATACCCGACATCAACCATATTGCTACGAATAGAGTAAAAAGATCTCTTTTTTTTTAAAAGGTGACTCAGTAGTCATATTTAAAAAATATTATAGAAGAAAGATTAATTCATACCTTAAGAATTTTGGAAAGAAACAGTTTTTTCTCTCTCCTGAAAATTTGTATTTTGGCGGATGGCGGCGGGTATTGAATATATGCCGTCGATATGTTTTTTTTATTATTAAATTTTAATTAAACACTCAAATAACCAGAACTGTACTAAATGCCGCAATCTTTATTACTGCTCGAAAGAACAATCTTTGAGATTTATTTTTTTAAAAATAATTTCATTAAATTTCAAATGGAGGCTGATTTTTTTTTGTTGCTTTTTATTAATAATTAAATAATTTAGGCAGTGTCATGACTAGGGTTTCTAATATTCTGGACTTTTTCTATACTCGGGAAATATTAAAAAAAATCTTTTCCCTGGGCACGAAGAGCCAAGGATAAAAACTTGGTATTCGCAGAGCATTTAAGTAATGTATTTGAATCAACTCAATACATATTTGTGCATTAGACTCTGGAATTATCACATTCAGTCCTGAAGATATTCAGAAAATCTACGGTCTATGATCAAAAACCAGCATCCATGATAAGAAACCTACCTAACGTAGCTATTGTTATGCTAACAGTGTTATTTACTACTGTATTATTTAAAATATTGCAAATTTTCTCAAATAATAATGATAGCAAAGCCAGGAAAAGATTTGACGGTACCATCCTCATATAGACCAATTAGCTTACTATCTTGTTTGTCGAAACTATTTGTGAATTTATTTCCAAAGAAAATTATAAATTTCTTGAATGATCAAAGTATTATACCAGTTCACCAAATTGATTTCCGTAAACAACATGAAACAATAGAGCACGTTAACCATTTAACTGGAGAGATAAGAAAATCTTTTGAGCATAAACAATATTGTTCGGCTATCTTTTTGAATGCCGCACAGGAATTTGATAAAGTTTGGCATAAAGGCCTAATAAATATGATTAAATGCTTACTGCCTCCTATACCCATAGATTTTTAGAGTCTTGCCAACGTCTTGATTTGCCAACGAGCACAAATTTAACCTATTTCACGTTTGCAGATGACACTGCCATTCTTAGCTCACATGTGGATTTAAGTGTGGCAGCTAGATAACTGCTGGATAATTATCTCATAAGTATAGAGACGTGGAAAGTTTACGCTCAGAAGAGGAAATTGTCCACTTGTTTCACTAAACATCCCACAGTCTGTCACTTAAATGGCGTTGCCACCTTAGAAGCCAATAGGGTCCATATGAGACTAACATTGTTTTAAAACCAATTTAGGCATATTGTATTCAATTATGGTGAACTGCAAATAATATTAGTATTGATCTCATACAGGGCCAATCCAAAATTCCTAGGAGCATTATGGTATTAAGAAAAGAGAACATCAATAAAAACTTAGAAGTACCATCGGTCAAAGAAGAATTCAAAAAAAAAAATCGGAAGAAATATGACCATAGACTCGATAGACTAGGCGATAGTGTGCCGGACTATCATTCAAAGAAGTTAAGGGTTTGATTCCCGCCTATTTGTCCATCAAGGCTATCTCAAATGAGTGTAAATAGTTTTTAAGCTTATACTTATATAAAGATATGAAGTAAAGGCAGATCCAATAAATAAATTAAAAAGTAAAAAAAAAACAATTTAATATTAAATTAACCCAAAAACCCAATAAATCAGTCCGATTAAGTTGAATGTGGATTTTCGTTTTGAAAGAGAACTATTTCACAACAGAATGTACATACATATCGACAGCTCAATTCCAAAACATGCTAAGTCGAAAAATTGATTTTTGCAGGAAAAGCTCCTAAAGTTTACAGGCGATATCTAAAAAACCATATGAGTTAGAACTTTGTTGTTTATAACTATTGATTGGACTAGCCAATCACAACCAAAATTTGACAGAATTTAAGTTGAAAAAATCGAAATTCAAAAACGTAAAAATATCAAAAACATGCTAAGTCGACATTCTATGTTTTCGAATTGAACTGTCGATATGTACTCGTATATATAAATATATTATATTAACAAAATAAAACCAGTAATTCCTAATCTTTTGAAATTTTAATGTTCAGCATCTTAATAGTTCCTCTAAGAATTTAAAATTCTATTCGACTTACTACAATAGTTAATTCTTAAACAAACATTTGTTTGTTTTTTTTGTTTAACACAGAGCAAATAGTTATGGTTGAGATTACAGGCGGATTCTATGCTCGTTTTGGCTGCAAAATTTTTGTTTCTGTGACTAGCATTTGCTTATTTTAATACTATTTCCTCTGTTGCTAATATCGAAAAACTTTTTGTTTGTATGATATAATCGAATCGAAATTGTCAAGAAATCACCAGGAAATAATACTACAACAGTAAGAATAAAACTGCTGCCAGAAATTTTCCCAATTAGGAAACTTTTTCAAGTTAAACTCAATGGTTTTAATAAATTAATGTTACTTCTGCTTCTCTCTATTTCATTTGGGAGTACAATGATCTTGTTTAAGAAATCTAAACGTTTTGGTTTATTTAAAAGTTCCATAACAAGTATTTGATTACTTGAAACCCTGATTGTTCGTCCATATATTAAAAAACTGATTTTTAAGTTGATAAAAAAAAACTTCTGAAAGATATTTTACGAGCCCTGCAAGTTTCATATATATGTATGTGTGTAAAGGTACGGCCACACTTGGCAACCCAGCTAGGAATTGGAAGATTGTTTTTGATAATATCAGCAAAATGAGTCAGTCTTTTAAGATTGCCTTAGATGACCAAAAACTGTGTTTGTCGATAAAAAAAAAAGACTCATTTAAATGTTTAGAAAGCGTTTAATTTGAGGAACAAAAACAAATCTGCTGAATATGCGGAATCATAATTTAATCACACAAATGTTCATAATATGACTGTTTTTAAGAAAGAGACAAAAATGTGTCGCAAGAGTTCAGAGAACCGTGTCATAAAAGACTCTTTCAAAAGAGTCGCGGCTAGGGTACCATTTTCTCCCGACAAAACATTCATTTTCGACTCAAAAGCGAGAGCATAAGTGATTATTTTATTCGCGCGGTGGAGTCAACTAAGACTCATATTTGATTAAAAATTTCAAAAAATGCTAGCTGGGAATTAACATATATTTGAACTAGTTTATTTATTTAAAAAACTTCATTTGTTTAGGACAAGACACAACAAAAATTTAGTGTTATTTTATTTGTTACTGTTTGATCTTTAAAAACGCTTGTAAGAGTAAACAATGTCAAACAAATTTGTGCTAAAACAATTGGTTGCGCTTTCTTGAGTAAATATTTGCAAAGTGTGACCGTACCTTAAGTTATCATAATAATTTGAAAAACTTTTTCAAATTTTGAATTGCCGTCAAACTAAAGACAATTTTTTTAAACATAAATCAATAAAATTTATTTTTCTAAAAGCAAAATAAATTCCATTAATCATAAATTAAACAAAAAAAAATTGTTTTAAATGGTAGAGTGTTCTCTGTGCTCTTTCATGAGCTGTATATTTCGTATAATCTACAATGGCTTAGTCGCGGCCATGGATTATCCCATTGTGATATTTATATTTAGTGTTTTACTTGCTGTGGCTGTAATTTTCAATGTTCATCTGGCGAAATTAATGTGTGACTTCAGTAATATAACTACTACAAGATGTGGCATGAGGACAACACCGGGATGTTCTGAAAATACCATATGCTCGCTAGGAAATAGTGTGGATTATGGTGTGGAGAGAGGTGTGTTTTACTTTAACAATGTTTGATTTAAAGTTAATTAAAGCATTTTCTATAGGTCCTCATACTTGGAGTTGTTCGGGTGAGAATCAATCTCCCATAAATATTATTGATAATTTTACACAGAAATTGCCCATACGCGAACTTTTAACTTGGAATCATTATGAGGATTTGCCCTGTAGCGTTGTATTGGAAAACACTGGTCATACGGGTGTGTAATATAAATTGGTTAAATTTTTAGCTTTAGCTTATTTGTTTCTTATTAGTTATTATACGTGCAAATTATTCGGGCAACATACCCACTTTAAGTGGTGCTGATCTATTGGCCAGTTATAGCTTTGTGCAAATTTGTTTCCGTTGGAGTCTGTTGAACAGCAAGGGTTCCGAGCATATGATTAACTATCAGAAATTTCCTTTAGAATTGCAAGCCATGCATCGTACTGGTCCCAATGGAGATTGTGTCTCTAGCAATGATTTACTAATGTTGGCCTATTTCTATGAGGTGATTTTTTCTTTACAGTTTGCCTTTCATAAGTTTATATACAATTTGATTTTCATTTTACTATGTAGATATCCGCCCACAATCCTTACTTGGATCCCATCATACAAAATCTTCATCGCATACAAAAACCTGGCTTAAAAATAGAAATCCCACCATTTCCTCTGTCATATTTGTGTCATCCATTTCGTTCTGGTTTCTATAGTTATGGCGGTTCTATAACTGAACCTCCTTGCTACCAAGGTGCTGAGTGGTTTATATTCCCTGAACCGTTGGCCATTAGTGAACGTCAACTAAATGAATTCCGTCAAATCTTGAGTTTAAACGGTAAAACTCGTATTGCTCGCAATGCTCGTCCAGTGCAGAATATAAATAGTTCTCGTGTGGTAAATTTTAACGAATATAATCCATTATTAGTATCTGCGGACTCATTAACTTCAGAAGAGTCTATATTTAATTAATTTTAAAACTTTTCTTAAGTTTTTACAAATGCATCTAATTTAATATTTTTTTTATGAGACGATTTTATATAGTAGAGGCTTATATATACATATACAAACAAATACATACATAGACATACATATATTATTATTTTTGTAAAAATTTTTTATTTTCAATACTATTTCTATTGTTTATCTTTTATTTTGAATTTAATTCATTTAAAAGGCATTAAATAAAAAATAAAATTATTTTTGTGTTTAAAAATACTTTTATTAGGATTAGTTTTATATAAAGTTGTGTAGAATAGGAACCCTTAGACCGCTTTCACACTCTTCAATTCTGTTTCGTCAAGGCAAGTATTTTTCAATGAGAAGGAAAGAAAAAATTATCTTTTATATTTTTCCTTCTCATTGAAAAATACTTGCCTTGACGAGACAGAATTGCAGAGTGTGAAAGCGGGCTCTTCAGAAGGATCTAAATGCCCCATAATTGTCAAGACAATTAGTCCAACGGTTTAGACCAAGATAGTCATAACTCTTTATAATCTATAATCCGATTTCCACATATTGAAAAATCCTATTCTTGAGTTAAAAAATAATAATAGAGATATCCCACTAGCATCCCATTAAGCCATTATAAAGGCATTAAAGTAATTGTAAAGTAAATTGTAAAAAAATTTTTTAAAAAAAAAATTAAAAAAACAAATTTTTAAAAATTAAGAAAAAAAATTTTTGAAATGATTGAAATGATTTTGGTAGGACTAATAGGTAAAAAGTTACACTCATTTTAAAAAAACCCTGTATGACCAAAATTTTCAACTTTGATCCCCTCTAACTCCGGCACTTCTGGTTTGATAGAGCTAAAAATTCGTGTCTGGCTAAATCGATTTTTAACATTGGGTCACTTGACGTGAAATTCACCATATATATGTATGTATAAATGAAATGGTCCATGTATGTAATGGCATCACGTGAGAACGACTGGAGCGATTTGGCTGATTTATTTTTATTCGATTCGAAATTCTCAGGAGATGGTTTGTAAAGAAAAAAAAAAATCAAAAATTCCGGGTAAAACTCGGAATTTTTTTTGTGAGTCCAGGGGCCAAATTACCGCATTCGTGATCGAATGAGCTACCGTATCGAAAAATGATTTCGATATCGAATTTATGATAAAATTTACTAAATTCCTTGCTCGATATCGAATGCCATAATCTGAAATAAGAAAATTACGATCAATTTTACACGATATCGAATGCTGTAATTTGGCCCCAGTCAACTTTGCAGTACTACGTGAAGTTTGGCAAATAAAATTTAAATTTAATATTTTGTTAAGGTGGTCACGTTCTCTTCATAAGAAATGGAAGTAAATGAGGTAAGTTTAAAATATATTTTTTTATTTCTTAAACTATTTTTAAATCCGATATTAAATCTTTATTATTTTTTATTTGCATTTTTTACCACCATGAAGAGAACATGATTTTGAAGGTACTTCTTTTTTATTGTTCATATTGCATAAGTTCTTTTTTTTTTGGTACTCTATTAACTTCGGCTATTTACTTATTCGTATTTAATAAGCAAAGATACTCTTCACTTCCCATTCGACAGCGAGTTTCATACATAAAGAAAAAAACTTACTTGTTGCAGCTCTCTAGTATTTATGTAGCTTTTTTTTTGATAATAAAATCCATATATATTCTTATCAATTTTAAATACTACCCGCCACTGTTCTTGAAATAAATACAAATTTATTTCACACTCCAACAAATACACATTCATACACTTATGAATTAAATTACTTCATATTAACATTATTACTTCATTTATGGCTATTCATTCACATATGACTTCTTAACACACTGTAAGATGTCCATCAAAGTTCAATGAATTTCAGATGCCATAAATTTTTTTTTATATAAATACACGATACAAATACATACCATACAAAAAACTTCAAGGAAATAACAATAATATAAGCATGGTGAAATTAAATACCAGGTGACCGCATTGCTACAACAATTACAACAAGGCAAGAACAACAGGCATTTTTCTATATGAAAAACTTTCGTCACTGTCAAAAAGTTTTTTTTTTATATAACTTTTTGGCATTTTCAAATTCACCATGAATAATCAGCTGGCGCTACGCTATCACCTAGTATTTAAATTCACCTTGAATATAAGCATACTTAAATGAAAAAGAAAATAAAGTGAAAATAAATGCTTATACATAAATACTGGAAAAAGGGGGAAAACATAAAGTAAATTGCATTCAATTTTACAAAAAAAAAAAAAAAACAAAAGCTTAAATATATAATAATGACATGTGCAAAAAAAACAAAAAGAAAAACTACTTACTCCCACTTCGGTTAAAAGACAATAAACATCCGGTCTCAAAACTTTCCTTCGCATACATAAATACACACACACACACACTTGTACACATACAAATTTATAACGGAACATTTAAACACTGAATGTAAAAACATAAACTTAAAAAAAATGTACACTTAAAAAAAAGAACAAATGAAACCATTAAATTTTGAAGAGTTTAAAGTCATTATAAATAATCACCCATATTTTAGTTTTTTAAACCAAAATTTATAAAAAATAAAGTTTAACTCGCTAAAGCTAGATTTACACGATTGAAATTTTCTTCAAAATTGCTCTTCAAAATGCTTCAAACTTGTGTAAACAGTAAAAAAACAGTAAAATATTTATTTAATAACTAATAAATAAATAAATTTTGAAGAAGCATTTTGAAGAGCAATTTTGAAAATTTCAATCGCGTAAATCTAGCTTAACAGTTTGCTAGATTTCCTAATTTTATATTCGTGCGCTTGTTGCACAAACAACATCTGCATCTTGTCAAATTATTTAAAATCTTTTTAGTTCGGAAATTATAACTGCAAACCGTCTTCGAAATATATCAATAGTCACCATCGTTTCGCTGCAACATACAATTTTGGGTAGCCGCCTGAGATTGCATTTTACATACAAATGTTAAATCATACCGCCTTTGTCGTTTTATAGCAACAGCATTCTGATTTTCTCTACGATTTACTTATTATCATTTCCCAGGATTCCTCTTTCTGTACTCTTGTGTTGTCTATTTATTTATTTTTTTTTTTTTTTTTAATATTGCCGCAAAGCCTCGGATTTTGTCTTATTGAGCGCATAGTATTGACTATGTATATTCCTAGTTGCTTCAAATAACATTAAACGAGGTGTTCCTTTCTAAACGAAAATTTCTCTGACTGCATGTCACACATGCACATTCATTCAGCAGCATAAACTTTTCTTATGTGTCACACACAATCACAATCAATAAAGCACAACGTAAGGAAAAGAAATAAAACGAATAAGGACAAAAAATTATTTCTTTCACTCAATATAAAACTATTGTAGTTGTTGTTATCGTTGGTTTTGCTCTGGCTTTGTGTTTATTTCTCTGTCTGTGTATATGTGTTTGTGTGTCCATATATGTATGACAGAATTGAGTGTATTTGTGTGCAACGATAAATATTAAGTGTCAATGTGAAATGGCAAATGTATGTTTGAATTTCTAGTTGTTGTCGTTGCTTTTGTTGTAGTTATAAATGTATAAACGAATATATAAGTGTTTGTTGTTTAACTGTCTATTTGTCGTTTTTAAGCGAGGCTGATGTGTAAAGTCCTTTTAAAAGTCTTTGGTCAAATATCATTTTCATTTGTTTGTATGTGTAAGTACTTTGGAACTTTCAATGAAATCTGTTCACAATCATACCAATTACGAGCTCTACAATTTTCTTTTCTTTCTTTTTTTTCTTCTTAAAAAGCGAAGTAACACTCAGGAAATTAATATGCCTATTATTGCGTTACTTTCTTTGGAAAGGGGATAGTTGAAGAAGTAAAGATGATGAAAGAAGACGCTTACGAGTATTACGAGTTTGCAATACAATACCAGAGTCGTATTTCTATGACACCATGTATATCATTTTTTATTATAACTATGTTCTCCTCTGTACTTTACTTTCCAATCTGACCAGAAATTTAGAAGATATAGATTTATTACCTTTATACATATAGCATAGCGTTGTTAGTTTGCTGGAAAAACTTCTTACTTTATGGGTGCCCCAAAGGCTGTGGGTGTTTTCTGCAGACAAGCCAAAAGGCTTCGCAGTTGGTGTTTGTTAATTAAAAACAAAAAAAAAACTAATACTCTAGCCGAATACTAATTATTTAGCCGACCGGGAGCTGAAGTATTTATACAGTCGGATTGTATACCCTCTAATATTAGTCAAGTCCAACGAGAACTAAGGACTTTATATAATCGTATTGTATCCACAGCTTTAATTTTTTTCTAATTAGTAATAATAGTTGACCGTGAAGCACTGACCTCATCCGATTGTATTTTCTAGCTAGTCTTAGTCATGTCATAGTTAGAAGTCGAGGGCTTAGGAATTTATATCACCGGAGATGCCCGACCGAGAGCCGAAGCATTTATTTGCATTCCCCAGTATATACAAAAATAGTCTCCCATTGACGACCTGATCGTCGTCTGAAGATACATGGCAGTTGTGTGGTAAAATCGATGGATTTTTATTTCATGTTCTGCTCATCAAATATGCTATGCATTGAGAGGTCTGATAAAAAAATAACCGTTATTTTGAATTTTTTCAAAAAGTATTTATTTTCTCATCAATAACTGTCTTGTCTCCTTCAAAGAAATCTGCCTCAGCTATAGTACACTTCAGCGTTTTTTTCAATCCTCGAAACACTTCTCAATCGTAGCAAAACGCTTTTCTTTTTATCGGTGTCTTCAGTTTTGGAAAGAGGAAAAAGTCAGCGGGGCCAAGACCAGTGAATACAGTGGTTGAGGCATGATAACGGTTTTGTTTTTGGTCAAAAGCTCACGCACAAACATCGATGTGTGAGCTGGTGCGTTATCATGGTGCAAAATCCATGATTGGGTTTTCTACAATTCTGTGCGTTTCTGACAAATTGCTTTGCGCAAACAGCGCATAACTTCAAGGTAGTATTCCTTATTGTCGGTACAACTTTGTGGCAAGAATTCATGATGTACCACGCCATTTTAGTCGAAGAAAACAGTGAGCAAATCCTTCACATTTGACCGAACTTGATGTGCTCTTTTCGGTCTGAGCTCTTCTGGCCGGTTCCATTGGGATGACTGGGCTTTAGTTTCAATGTCATAGCCATACAACCATGATTCGTCACCATTTATCACCTTTTTAAGGAAATCTAGATCATCGCTGACGATGTTAAACAGCTCCTGAGCGATGTCCATGCGACGTTGTTTTTGCTCAAAATTTAGCTATTTTAGAACAATCTTCGCTGCCGCACGTTTCATGCCTAAAACATCCGTAAAAATTGCTTGGCATGAGCCAAACGATATGCCAACATTATCAGCAACCTCTCTGATCGTGATTCGACGATTATCCAAAATCATTTTCTTCGCTGTTTCAACGTTTTCATCGGTTGTTGACGTGCTCGGGCGACCAGAACTATTTGCACTTACAAAACATTGGTGAGATAAAACATTATGTTAAAAATAATGGCTACACGTTTTTGGGTAAATATTTGCCATGCATGACCATACCCATAGTCAAAGTTTTCACATAAGAAAACTCCATTTAAAAGAAAGCGATTTTTGCTCATATACCCAGTGTAGGGTATTATAAGTTGGGGCTTAACCAACTTTATTTTCATACTCCCCAAGTGTCAATACGTCCTGGTGTTTATGTCCACCACGTTGATGCTGTTACAATACTTGGGAGATATATGGCGAGAGCCGTGCCGTGAACTTGCAGGGGTTCGAAACTGGTTAGAGTTTGATTGTTTTAAACCCTTTAAACTCGCAGCTGACCAGAGTCTTATCTAGAACTACAGTTTCAGTTAGAAGCATGAGGATTCGTCACCTAACTGATAATTAGTTGAAGTTGAGAACCCTTTGGGATACACGTAGTGGCCAAAGCGTGCAGAATGACAGTTTGTCGGACCATCAATTTGACACTTGGTGCAGTTGCTGACAAGTTCATACAAGTATGGTCGTTGCAAGACATATAATAGTATGTTCTCGCTGGACACACAATGCGGTGGTGTGCTGAGTTCGCCGTGAGGTTAGGCCGAAAAGGCAGGTACCCACGTTAATCTGGAACACATCTCTACTTTCCTACATATTTGAAATTACAACAATTAAACACATTTAAGAAAACCTGCTCTAAAGTTTAAAAGCAGATTATCTGAAAACATGCAAATTATTTATACCTTTGTTTTGAAGGTACTTTTAAGCCTGAACTTTTGCTTAAGCATGTGTGTAAGACTTGGTCTGTCTCTGCCAGAATGTTTACGAGTTTGGAAGGAAAATGTGTGCCAATAATTTTTTTAAGTTTTTTTTTTGTTTTATTTTTTTATTTTTCTGGTTGTCTGTATAAGTAAGTGAGATGATTATTTTTTGTTTGTTAACACACACACACACACATGTGCATATATAGATATTGAAATATATAAATATGTTTGTAAATGTGTAGAGTTTATGTGGTTTTACTCCCATAGTAAATGACAGTTTTATACAAACTACAAACAATTCAACTTGTGACTCGTATTCAAACCTTCAGAATATTTTCTAGTTTTTTTTTGTCTTATTTTCTTCTTTGCCATATTCTGTATTTATACATAAATGTGCATACATGTGTGTATGTATATATCTAACTGTTTGTGTATTTGTGTGTCATTATCCAAATGACCCACTTTATGCTACAGCCAAGTCTATTTATCACTTTGGTTTTGTTGATATACACAAAAAGAAAAAAGAACGCAAGACTATAGGAAAACAGGATGGAATAAAAATGCAAGAAAACAAAAGTTGGCTTAAACTGTCACAGACATACTTTTACATTCACTTCGTCTCCTTATATCAGTACAAATACTAAATGAAAAAAACTACTGCAAATACTACTACTATAAAACCACTTCTACTTATGTTGGCATGCAGCCACACTCCAACATTTCGTAAAAATCCGTTTGTTTCCTATGCAACATCTTTGATAGCAAGCCCTTTATAATGTCTCTTCCTTTCAATCGCCCTCTGATTTCTTTTCCCTTGCTTTACATTTAGTGGCTCCTGTATGCATTTCATTTTCAAGTCATTGTTTTATTACCGTTTTTAGTTCGAACAGGACAATAACAAAATCATACTCGTACATTCCCAAATGAAACTAAACCAAACCAAACTAAGCCACAATAAAATGAAAATGAAATATGCAAAAACTAATCGAAATGAAAATAAAAGAAATATTCATGGAAAACACCTTTAAATTAAAGATATGTTTGTTTGTTAACAACGAATGCAGGAAAAAAATTAAAGGAATAAATAAAAGGAAATACATATACACATACATATATACATATGTATGTATTTTTGGAATATTTCAGCAAATTCCTCAAATGACAATTTCATTTTCTTTTTTAAACAAATTTATATTTTATGCTGATTTTTATGTCGGTCTGTTTGTCGGTGAGTCTGTGTTAGGTGAAATGTAAATATTTGAAGGCTGTGCTTTATTGTGTGTTAGAAATTATTGTGCCACATCAATTTGAATTGTTGTGAATAACTTAGTTGTCTTGTCTTGTCTTACTTATTGGAATGCAATTGATTTTAAACGAAACAAAGTGGAAAATATGTATATAAAAGGTTGTGACGAATCTTAGATATCCAGCAACAAATAAATGCTGAAACACAACACAAATTAGTTAAAGTTTGGGTGTAACACCAATAAATTTAAGAGTCAAATGAATTAAACTGTTGAATTAGAAGGACTTGACAATACGCTATACAATTTGCTTTATAAACCTGTTGTAAGTTTTATGAATAAGGGCATTAGACTTTAATAATGTGTTAGGCCTTCTTTTTTGCATCAACACAAAAATTCGATCAGGCACACTATTCACCAGATTTATTCCTATATCTTCAGATGCATGTAGATCTTTAAGCATCTTTAACAGTTTGTTTTATATTGTTGGTTTTCAGCAAAAATTCAAAGACTTAATATTAAATATTAAATAGTGCAACTACTAACAGCGATTATCGGATTGCCTGATACCAGTTAGTTGTAAATTTCTTTTAACGAATTCAAGGTTAGCATTCCTGTGGCAGAGTAATAGCCTTGACACAGATAACAGCTTTTATCGAGTAATAGTGTTGTATTCTTTAAGCAGTCTACTTATGGTTGATTTGGTCACATTTACCTTACATTTATTAATAATCTGACCAAAAGTCTTCCTTGTGTTACTGGCAAAGTTTATAAATCTGCGATTGTCTTTTATAATTATAGTTACGAAACACTTGCAAAATATTACTGCACAAATTGCTCCAAAAGTTCAAATGTTTTAAGAAACACTGTTTGTAACTTTAAAACAAACAGCAAACATCAAATATAATAATTATTACAGGAATGCAATGCAGTGTATTTGGACAAAATACAGCGAATTTTGACGATGTTCTTTAACATTTTAATCCATAATTTAGTTTTTTACTGTATTAATTTCGTGGATTTTCTAATCTAATTTACTTAGGACAAATTTCGGTTTTGTTGTTTCGTTATAAGCATGTGTTAAACAATACTTTTAACAATGACATGTCTCAATTTTATATATGCAAAATGTTTAGGTTCCACAACCAATATGCTTGGAAATTATTGTCAACACATGTCTCAATCAGCATCAGCTGTGGCGATTGTGTTGGCGATATCATTTCAGGATTAAATTATTGTGCAAATCATCAAAGAATATGGACCACGTACAAGTGAGACAATTCTGGTTAATGTAACTAAAATATTTTTTCCTGAAAATGCTACACAACGAAGTAGCAAAATATCAAAAATTAAAATGTAAAGACTATATTAAAGACTTTCCCTATTATTCAAAAACGATTATTAAATTTAACAAACGTTTATTATGACAGATTTGCATATAAACATTTGCTTAATAAACGTTTGTTAAATTTAATAATCGTTTTTGAATAAGGAGGCTTATGATTGAACAAATATTAAGATATATTCAGAAATTTTCAAAATTTTATTTTCTAAAAAATAGTTTAATATTTAATAGTTTGCAGAAATTCCTATTTTTTTATTACTAAAACAAAAAATTTAATTAAATCAAAATTTTTTACTTATTTAAATATTAAATTAGCTAATATATATATATATATATATTTATTAAAAGCATTTATTTTAAACACAAATTTCTTGAATTTTTCATTATATGCCACGACTTAATTTATATTTAAATTCCCCCAATTTGTACAAACATTAAATATTAACAAACACTGTACGTATGAGCAATATGAATAAATTAAAAATAAGTATACGCTTTCATAAACTTAATGCTTTTAAATAATGAATGTGTTAAAAAAAGTTTTGGGTTTCTTTGAAAAAATAAAAGTTTACTTTCATAATATTTATTACAAAAACAAAAAAAAAAAAAAAACAAACAGTCGGCCCTCGATTATCCGTGATGGTCGGGACCGGAAGCATTATGGAGAATCGATTTTCACGGTTAATCGAATAACAATTTTGATTATACAGTTTTTTAAATATTTTTATTATTTAACAAGTGAACACCAATGTTCACAATGTTATTATTTCTTTATTATTTCTTCTTAAAACTTCATATTTATGAGCTAAGAATGCTCGTTAATTATTTTAACTTTATGTTCAACTTTGTTTTTTTACCACTGGTAACGATGCCATACCAAATATATTTAGATCTAATTACACGTACTTCCCAAATTTCAAAATTAAACTAATAACTTGTAAATGCTTCTGACTCGTCGTATGCAAACAAGGGAATTCCCCGTTTGCATGTCTATTATATTGTATGTATGAATTTGAGGTAAATAAAAAATACAGGTATGTAAACACGGTTATCGAAGCAAACAATTTGAAAACATTGCAAACAAAAACAATAGACTGATATTTCCCCATCACGGTTAATCGGGGTCACCCGTCAACCAGATCTCGGATAATCAAGGCCCGACTGTATTTATAAACGACCTAAAAAAAACCTTACCCCCTGCTAAAGAGAAAAGTAAGAATAAAAAAACAAAACTAAAAACTATGTAAAAGTTAAGCAACAGTTTATTTTGATTTAAATTAAACCTTACCAAATCCTTAAATATAATAAATTTTCTTTTTGTATACAAAAGTTACACACAAACATTTACTAAAGCAGACATTTGTAAAATAGCTTTCATAAGTCCCAAATTAATTGTAATTTTATATTTGTAACATAAGAAAATTACCATGAAAATAACATTACATTAAAATGAAATCTAATAAAATTACATGCTTTATAAATTCCTACAGGATAAACATAAACTAACATACAAATAAATATGTAAATGTATGTATGTATGTGTACAAATATATTTACAGACATACATTTGCATATACGGGTACATACATACATATAAAAATAAATACATATACAAATTAAGTCCTTTTCGGATTTGTTGCCACATATACATTCATATATATTATTAAGTATTTTAATTGTTATTAGAGCAAAGGACGTTGGCTACTACTACTACTACTGCTGCTAATGTTACTGTCATAACTACAACAACAAACTAGCATTATTACCTTTGTTTTATTGTTATACATTCATTAACAAGGCCAAAAGCAAGTACACCTAATTCTGTTTTTACACGGTGATTGGTTCCAGGAAACGTATGCAGAATAGGCGATTATTTTTTTTATCTCTAAAACCTATTCAAATTAGTGAAAAAAAAGGATTTTTTAAGAACAACTATTCAGGTTTATAATAGTAAATCACATATGTATGTAGACAATGTGTTTTTACACAAGTTATAAAAGAATCTAAAACTATGCACTCTAAGCTTGAAATTAATGTAAAACAAATGTATGACAAGTTCAGTTGATTGTATCCACAAAAATGGAATTCCCTTAAATTTGTAATATAAACAGACATATTTCAGAAAACTTAAATTTAACCAAAAAAAAAATTAAAGCCAAAAGAATTTGAATCGTGCTTAATGGAATAAAATTGTGTAAAAAAAATTTTAAATTTTGATTATTTTCAAAGCGTGTTAAATCAAACCCGTGTACAAAGAGACTGTGTAAAAACAGAAGTAGGTGTATATATTTCTATATATAGGACATAAAAATACATTAGGCAGGCCTAGAAAATGTTGTTCAGAGTCAAAATCACAGATAATATCAGATACGACATCACCAGTGGTATTATTAAAATGTGTCGAACTGGCATGACACATTTAACCCCATCATAAAGGTGCTATCAGACGGGATGTATTTTACATATGTACTGTCAAATTTTCCATCTGTAAAAGTTGCACACATCGTGTGATACATATGAAACTTTGCATGTGTAAAATACATGTGGAAATACATATGTAGTTTTTTCGATTAGAACACGCTCTATTTTCCTTTGACAAACATAAACAAAACAGCTGGTTTGTTTTGAAACAAAATTGTTTGAAAAAATATATTGTAAAGAAAAAGTAAAGAAAATGGATAATGATCATGGGAAAATAAGTATTTTTCGATTTTTAATAAATTAAATTATTAATACTGCAATAAATACAGTTAGATGGGCCAAAAGAAGCAATTCCTAAAATTTAAACACGTTAAAAAGTCAGCTTTTGTTTACACTTATAGGTTATGTTATACGGAAAAACATAAACAGATTTGATATCGTATGTAAAATGGAAATTTTGACATACATACGGAATTACATATCGGTAAGAAAAGTGTAAAATACATCCCGTCTGATATCGAATCCCAAGCCAAGAAAACTTATCAATAAATTTTAATAATAATTTTCATGTAACAATTCCTACCTGCAGTAAAAAAATAATTTAATGAAAATTAAATTTAATGAACTCCAGCCGAAATAAAAGAAATATCAAAGATTTAAAATTAACAGTTCAAATAAAAATAATAATTGTTCATTTTATAAAAAGTTAGATTTTTATAGTTTTAACAAATATGTAATGTAATGTATTTATTAACCCTTATGTGTGCACCAAGGTACCCGGGTACCTTTGGCGTTTTTAGTCAAAGTTTATTCATTGAAATTGATAACTTGTATACCTGTAACTTTTTGAGAACTACTAACTTTCAAATAATTTAGTTTTTACTTTTTTTGTAATTTGCCTGAGAGACCAATTTACTTTTAACACCCTTTAATGCGCATCAAGGTACCTGGGTTTTATATGAGAAAGCGGCCATTGCAAGTATATTATTTGAAGTTATTAGTAGCTTGCAAACCTTAAGGCATTAAGAAAAATTATTATTTTTTATCGTTTATTTAATACAAAAAGAGGATATTTACACTATAATAAACACTAGTTAACAATAATAATTTTTTAGTATATACAACGTCCCATGTTCGGGCTCTCTAGTATTATTAATATAATAATTGATTTTAGCAAATTTTAAATGTGTTTCTTACTACAATTGATAAGTATATATAGTGATATATGGTTTTGTGCAATTGAAAATTGTTTTCGCATCTATATTAAATATGTTATAAAAGTCTAGTGTCAAGGCATAAAAAGAATTAAGAAAATTTATATAATATATCTCTTAACTACGCTCCAACAATATATTTATTGCGAAAATCCATGTAGATCAAATTTGAGATTTTAAAAAATACAAACAAACGTACAAAGATAAACCGGCAATTCCCAAATAATTCAATGAAAATTGCAAAAAACAATTTTTTTTTTTAATTTTTGCCCATTTTGCCTTTTTTTAGCGGGCTGGCAAAATACTGTGAAGAAATTTGCGGTGGAGTCACCACACACCCAGAGAAAAAATTTAGTTGTGCATGTTTACCACAACTATTCCAACATTTTTACGTTTTTTTTTAATATTATGGTCACTTTATTTATATAACCGCGGCAACTATAATATAGTTAAGCTATGATTCACATGATTATAGCATGTGTAATAGGCCGGGTCGATTTGTGGGGAGGCAAAAAAATCGCCCATAGCTCAGTGAAAATCGTATTCTAGGGATCGAAATAAGAAACTTTGCCGAAGGAACCATACCTCTAAAACGAATTCTACTACCCCCCAACTGTTGACTTTTGTCCCGTAGGGTCAAGTTTTGAAAAATCCCACTTTGACCCATTTAGAGTGCCAAATGTATGACCGACCCCCACTAACTTTGGAGGGCCGATCCACCCATGCCAGTGGCACACTCACTGGAACTCCCCTGAGGGGTTCCCCATACAAACATTTAAAAAAATCACCATCAATTTTTTCATTTACATATGTTCTGACTAAATACATTTCTAAAGAGAAAAAATAAATAAAATAATAAAAATAAATAAAAAATAATAAAATAAAGTGCCAAAATGGTGATTTTTTTAATGTGTTAATGTGTAATGTTTGTGGTGATCAGTTTTATAATGAAATATTTTACCGTGTTATGTTGTTTTCAATCATAATCAAAGAGCAACATATTATGAGAAATGAATTCGTTATAAACATGATTGCCACATATTATGATTGCCGCAATCATGTTAATTTTTTTACTGTGTTTTTAAGAATGCTAGATTTATTTCCACAACATTTCGACTCAACAAATTAATACACAAAAATTGTAACATATAAATATGGTAAAAAAGCAATAGTTCTTCTGTCTGAAGAACAAATCTTGATCTTGTACAGATCTTGACTTCCGCCTGCAGAAACGTTTGGTGCTTCTTAAAAAAAGTTACCGCTATTGAGGAAATAGCTCGTCCGAAAGTAACAAAGGATTAGTTTTAAAGCATAAGGTCATCAAATATACTCATATGAACAAAATTAATTGTGCCTAGTTTTGGCCAATTGAACAATATTAGGCTTTTGTTCATAGTAATGAAATGAAATAAGTTTAATTATTATTATTAGAGAAACAATTTTTTTTTGGCTTGAGTTCATTTTAATTAATAATTCAAAAAAGACCACTGTAAAGTAATATTTTAAGACAATTGACACATTTGAATGCATTTAGCGGTACAGAAAATGTAAATTTGTTAACACTATCTATTTAACTCACCAATATTGAGAAAAAGATTTCGGGAATTAATCATATTCCTTTTTTACGTGCTATTATTCTTCTTATTATTACTATTATTACAAATCAGTTTATTTATTATTAAATATTTTAAGGATATTTGTTGTTTGATTTACACTATACAATTGTAGCCAGCCTAATATATAAATATGAATATATTTATTTACATTGTATATCTGTGTACAGGTATATATGTATGTATGTTCTTATTATTAAGAGTTTAGTTGTTGCTGGGTCATAATCATTAACATACATTAGCATTTGACTATATTTTTTATTAGCAGTAACAACAAAAAACAAACCATGTTGGGTCTGGGAAAAATTTCATTTAATGTGTTAAAATTTTGTTCATATAAATATAAAGCGTTTAGAAAATATGTTAAGTTTTCAAATATTCTTAAACATAAGTTTAAAATTTCAAATATATTTCTTTGGAATATGTGTCTAATACTGTGTTTCCACGGTAAATGCTTCGCTCTCTAAACAACTTGCTTCACCATACAAACTTCAAAGAGCGAATCAAGTAGATTCAATATGAATCTCAATATGAGAAAAAAATTCCACTCTTCTTTAATTTTTATCACAAGCAAATTATCAATTAAATAAAAGTGAAAGGAAAATTCATAATACTTAATAAAATAAAAAACGATGGATAAAAAAAATGTGAAAAATGTTATTATGACAATCCTTCTTGTGCTCTAAATTCAGATTTAAGGAGGATTCGAGGCTGAGCTTTTTAAAAATAAATAACTTGGCCCATTTGCTCGCGAGTTTTCTTGTTGCTGGAAGTAAAGAAAGCAAATACGTACGAATGTATAGTTTGTTTTTTTACAAATAATCTAACTAATTTCCACTCACTTTTTTTGTCCATTAAAAAAATCACTTTCCACAAATTGTAAATTCTGTTTTGTTTTTATTCTGTTTGTTTATTAAAAATAACAGTCAAATCGAATCAAGTTTATTAGTCATGTAAACAGCATGATTGATAAACATGATTGAGAAAGCGAAGCAGTTGATTCAAATCGGCGTGGAAACATAGTATAACAATTTAATAAATATTTAGTTATTTTCTTTAGATAGTTATTTTTGTATTGAATCATAAACAATTCATTTGGCCTCCATGACATTGCTGACAATTTCGCACACATTTGCCGAAATTTACCATGACGTTTTTTTTTTCTTTTGGTAAATGTGGATTCATTTCGTAAACCCTTTCAGACCGTGATGCTTTGATTGAGCGCGGGGGTTTCGGTTTCAATATTTTTGCTTCTGTTAACCCAATTTAAAATTGAGTGGCTTGCATCGATTGTGCTGATTTTTATATTTAATTCTCACATTTGTCTTCTGTTTGATTTACTGTTGCTTAAATTATTGCGAAATTCTTCAGTCACATTTCAGTATTGGCAGAATGAACCGTGGAAGTAAGTGAGTGTCTTTAATAACAAAAGTATTAATCGTTTACAAATAATGAAGTGCACATACCGACAGCTCAATTCCAAAATATGCTAAGTCGAAAAAGTGAGTTTTGCAGGAAAAGCTCCTAAAGTTTACAGGCGATATCTAAAAAATAACCAAAATTTTACAGAATTTAAGTTGAAAAAATCTAAATTCAAAAACGCAAAAAAATTAAAAACATGCTAAGTCGACATAGCATGGTTTGGAATTGAGCTGTCGCTATATTAATTAAAAAAACTGGTGAATTTTAATATTTCAAACTAATTGAAATCGTTTCATGCAATAAAAATGTGTTTTAGTTAAAAATTTTAATGAAAATCGAACGAGATGCATCAAGTGTGCGTGTCCTGAAAATCCTTAAAGGATATAAAAATTATATTTTCATACGCTGTAGAGATCACATATTCCAAAAAATAATAAAAAAAAATTCCTGGTGGTTTTACTTCAGGTCTGAAAAGGTTAACCCTGCTACTATGTTAGAAAAAAAATGCACATGTTATGTTTGGGTCATATTTTGACCCCACATTTTTTTATTGAGAAAATTCAAATTTGTACATTTCGAAAATATTTTTAAGGCTTGTGATCAATGAAATATATCGTAGTTAGAGTGATTGTGTGTCGGTCTGACGGACAAACACGTTTGTTTGCAAGTTATGCAATGTTAAATACGAATGGGTCATCAAAAGACCCTAAACGTAGTAGCAGGGTTAATACAGCATAGAATTTCCTACTTTGCAGCACGTGTGATTGAGGGCTTGTTATCATGGTTCTTTGAGTTCCAATTACCCCATAATAATCACACGAAACAAATGGGTCATGCAGTATTATTTTCTTTTTAAGTAAACGGGCCAGATGTCCTGCTTAGCTCTTGTATGAACTCATTTGTGGCATTTCAGTGATTTTCTTCCTAAACAAAGGTTATCCAAATGTTCCTAAACCTCTACTGCTCTATGATACAATTAAGTTATTGGCAGCAATTCGATTAAAACTTTTTTCTCTCTATTTTAAGTGTTTTTATATTTTGAGATGCCACAGGAAATCAGCAGACATTTTGTTTTGTTAACACATACCTACCTACATATATAGTGCATTGATATATTAAATAAAAACTTTTTATACTTTCTTTCCCTGCTACTTTCCTAAGAGATTGGATTTGAAAACAAATTAATTTCACATTTTATGTAATTTACATTTCTTAGTAAAAATTGTGTTCACAATAAAATATCCAACACAATTTCGGCTTCTCGCAATAAAGCCAATTACATTACAAACAATACAAGTATAAAGCTGTGGATTATTAAAGCAAACACAAGAAAACTCCAATCTTGTGTTCAACTATACAATATATAAATTGCTGAGAATGACTTGAGATTTTTGAGGAGGATAAAGTAGACTAATGCTAGATGATTTGAGTTTATGTTTATAGAGTAATAAAAAATGGATTAGTTAGAGTTGATGGTGGTGTTTGTATAAATTAGACTGCTACAGAAAATCAAACTTAAATTAGGGGCTAACATGTTACGAAGAGCTAAGTTGTAGCCCCTACATTGAATGTTATTTATATACTATTTGGTGTTTAAGTAGCGACATATGAAAATGGCAAAAACTTTTTATATTTTATTAAACAAAATTTTCTTGTTTAGCGCTTCAGTTTTAGCTAGTTTTGGGAATCCCAAAATGCCGGGATTGAACATTTAATCCCGAGATTTTAGTTTTTGAGCTAAAATAAAATCAATAGAATAAAATAAAAACAAGAAGGGGATTCACCAAGAAATGGATATTTTTCATATTTGTTGTTGTAGATTAATGTCAGTAGTATTTTTGATTATTTCACAGTGTAAGTTCAAATTAAATAATACTGAAATTTTTTTAAATAAATATAATGGCTTCTTACGTGGACTATGAAGAAAAGTAATTCTACTGTTTGGAAATATTTCTTACGAAAAGAAAAGGACCAAAAGATTTTAAAATACGCATTTTAAAATACGCACCTATTCTCCATTCATAAAATTAACCTCACAACAGCCAATAATTCGGCAAAAACACTAGAAGCAGATGAAACGCCAACAAATTCAGAAAGAAATTCTCTTGTTTGAAAATGAACGAACACGTGGTGACTTTTTGCAAAGAGCATACGAATTTTTAATGACTATTTAGCCAAACCAGTGTCGGGTTTGAACGTGCTTTTTCTGCAGCCGAATTATTCGCAACTGAAATAAAAAGTCGTTTGGGCGATGAAGCTTTGGATGTGCTTTGCTTCCTCAAATCGTATGACAATATCTATAAAAACAATGAAGTTTTTATAATTAATTTAAAAATGTGTCATATTAAAAAAAATATCTTTTTTTTTAATTTAATAACAAGTTTTTTTTAAATCCCGGGATCCCGGGACTAGATAAATGCAATCCCGAAATCTCGGGATTGAAAATAAAGAGCGGGATTACCAACCCTAGTTTTAGCTGACTTGTTTTTGTTCAATTCTCATTTGCACTTGCCATTTCGTTTACATGTGTATTTTCAATTTTCGTGCTCTTTACCATCGGGTTTCTACTTTTTCATGCAAATCAAGCAACTTGTGAACAACTTTGCGTAGAAAAAGAGAGAGGAAAAATGAAGCACACAAAAGGAAATGAGAAAATTGACTACTACGGTCTAAATTGTACGTACCCCTTTTATTATCTTTCCCTTCTCAGTCAAAAATACTTGACTTGAAGACTCATAATTGAAATGTGTGAAAGCGGAAAAAGGAAAATTATATAATTTTTAATGAAATGAAATCGGATTAACCAATTTGTATTAACTGAATCAAGTTTGTAACCCTTTTTTCATTATTCTCTTTTTGTTCAAAAATACTTGCCTTGAAGAGTCAGCATTGAAACGTGTGACAGCTGACATAATTTTGTTGCAACATTTCACTAAAACTTTGATATTTTAAATGTAGACTTTATCAGTTTGTAACACACATAAATTGATATTGTCGCAATATGTCGCACATAGAACTTGCAACATTAATACTGGCAGGCAACTTTTTAAATGTAGCTTTTTTTCCATGAAAAACTCAATTTATATTTACAATATTAACAATAACAAAAAGGGTCTATCAGCAAAAAGGACATAATATTTGTTGTTTTTAATAAATTTTTATATATATTGTTAACATTTTAACTATATTTACGCAGGGATAAATATTTATTTGCCAAAAAAAAGCCAACAAAAATATTTTTAAACGAACCTACCTCAACCGTTAAACTTTAACTAACATGTGATGACAGCAACATGACATCCCTAAAGGGATTGTTTTTATACATAATTTTTTCCTAGTTGTTGTTACGTTTCCTCTTTTTTTTTGTTTGTATGTATCTCTATTTGTTTTGTGTTTTTATGTTGTTGCCATTTGGTTTTGTCATTCTCTTTTGTTGTTAAACTATTTGTAAACTACAATTGTTGACAAAAGTAAAAATATTTATGGACAAATATGTATGAATATATGTAATACAATAACATTAAAAAAACAAACTTATTATGTGTATGTAGATTAGGGTGGTTCTATGTATTTGATGCTAAAATTACCATAATGAAAGTTTACTACATTACATTAATCATTGGCAAGCTGTAGCAAAAATTGTGTAATATTCGTTTCAATGAAACTTATCAAACCATAACAGCTAAAACATCTTAACCCCCTTATGCATAAAAACTTACAACAAGTTTATAACTATCAATTAGTCTCGTCTCATCCAACTGTTCGGACGTGTTATTTTTAGTGCGGCTGAATTTTCGGTGAAAAAATCGTAATAGGTGAAAAAGTGTAATAAGTTGAAATAAAACAAAAAAGTGAAAAATAACTCGTAATAGGTAAAAAAAATCTACGCAATTCTGCAATTCTGAGAAAGATCTTAGCTCGACTAGAAAAACTAAATGGGTCTCTGAGGAAGAATCCATAAAAAAATCTCTGGAAAATTTTCTCACTACAAGAGCCGTAGAACGGCGTCGTTCCTGTTCGCCCAATATAGTGATTACAACAGATGAAAAAACATCATCTTCATCAAATAGTGCAGTCAAACCCAAAAAACAAGTAGGTATGGATAAGTACATCACCGTTCTCAAGCGACAGAGGAGCCCGACATCTGCTCAAATGTCTTCCAACTCAAAAGTTCCTAAGACCGTCAATAGTGATAAACCAAATGACCAAAACAGATTTTCTCTACTTCAGACGGATGACCCAGAAATACCGAAAAAGACATTTAAGCCCCCACCAATTTACCTGAGAGAGCCCACTTCCAACAAACTGATACAAGGAATTGTTGCTGTAATAGGTGAAAACATGTTTAGCGTAACCTCAATGAAACATGGAAATATCTGCGAGACAAAGATCCAACTGAATAGGGAAGATGATTTTCGAAAATTGTCCAACCAGTTGGAGAGGGAGACTAGGGATTTCCATACCTACCAGCTCAAAAGCGCAAAAGGACTCCAAGTCGTGCTAAAGGGTATAGACACATGTGTTGATCCTACGGAGATAAAGACCGGTTTAATAGAATTACATTTGTTTTATAAACCTCTTATAAACCTGTTGTAAGTTTTATGAATAAGGCCATACGTGTATAACACAAACCTTATTCAATGTTAACTTATTGATGTGTTCTGAAACATAAAATTTAATTGAAATGCTATATTTTCTTTAAATACGGCAATCCATTATATTTGTTCAATTCACAAGTGATGTTGTATGTTGTACATTGTATGATACAAATACATATCTGATTGTAAGCAATAATTTGAGCAAAATCGTATGTTTATAACGTCAAGTCTTTAAAATGTCAGAACTAAAATATCAAATCAAACACACAAAACTCAATAAATAAAATTAATACAGGGTGGCCCAAATAATACCAGCTGATGTCAAACACAAATAACATTTTTATTTTTTAACATAATTTATTTTTTCTTTTTGCATATTATAACTGAACTCTTGGAAATTTAAAATGAATACATACAGTCCACAACAACACATTAAAATTATCGATTTTTATTATTCTTCTCAACGATCAGTTGTTCTGAAGCAGCGAAATTATCGCCGTGTTTTTAACGTAACATCAGCGCCCACATCTTCCATGATTACAAGTTTAGTTTGCCGTTTTAAGGAACTGGGATCAGTCACACCCAATCAGATACACTGTTTGGTGCGGTGTTATGGCCACAAAAATCATCGGCCCATATTTCTTTGAGAATGAGGATGAAACGCCAGAAACGGTCTCCGAGGCTTCTTACAGAACAATGATCGACAACTTTTTGCGACCAATGGTGGAGCAACATCCTAATTTTTCGGTTTCAACAAGATGGAGCCACTGTGCATACTGCTATACAAACTATGGACATGCTACGTGAAATTTTTGGTGAACGCATAATTTCAAAAAATTCAGATTTCCCTTGGCCACCTCGTTCACCAGATTTAACTGCGTCTGATTTTTTTATGGGGTTATTTAAAAAACAAAGTGTATGTTAACAAACCACAGACACTTGGACAGCTCAAGCAGAATATTCGAGACGAAATACGGCGCCTGCAATGCCGTGTAATGCAAAATGTGCTAAAAAGAGCCAATGCCTGCATCGAGCAAAATGGTGGTCATTTGTCTGATGTCATATTTCACACATAGTCACGTTAAATTTCCATAAAATGTATTTAACATATAAAAATAAATCATTTAAAAAAAAAAAAACATAATTACAAGAGTTATACGTATTTAACATCACTAGGTCTCATTTGTGCCACCCTGTAATACAAGTTAGACAAACAAAATAATTTCTGCATTGCCAGAAAAATATAATGCAGACATTTTAAATGAACGATCGTTTTTCATGAATTAAATACAACAGCCTCCATTATTTAGATTTGTTGTTTATAAATAATTTTATTCTATATTCTTCGACCTTTTTCATGATTTTTATTAAATAATTTTTAAGCTTGAGCTCACTTTTTTGTTTTTTATAAAAGATTTTTAATTCTTATATATAATTATCTCAATATTTCGATTTCCTTTGGAAATCTTCTTCAGGAGTTAATTTAATATTATAACAAGCTTAAAAATTATTTAATAAAAATATTTGTTGTTTATTAATTTTATTTTCTTGTTTTATATTTGTCAATCAGTTTATAATTTCGGTCTAAATGTTTGGTTATTATTTTTAACTAAAATGAGTAATTTTTTTATTTAGATACAGTGGCTCACATTGAAAGACGGGCAAACTGTTTGTAAAGTATTAAAGAGAGTTTAGGATTTGAAAAAAAAATTCAAAATTAAATAAATTATAATTGTCATGCAGAAAAATTGAATGAACAATCACCAGCCGAGTCTGATGAACATGGCGAGAGATTTCACCAACCAACAGCCAGACTGGAACACTGGTATAGTGGCAAACAACTTGATTCGCTATTAGGGGATGTTTGTTGGAATCTGCAGGAGGAAGACGAATAAATTTGTTAATAAAAACTTTAATTAACAACAAAAATAAATGTTTTAATTCTTGAAGTTTCGTCTGGTTATTATATATTTCATCTTTTGTGAATAAAATCAAAAGTTGTAGACAGATTTTAATTATTTATGTCTTGTTTGCAGAAAAAATTAGAAGCACAGCTGCGTTTTCCAATTTTGTATGCCGTTTTATAAAACAAAATTTTCGAAATTTTGCTAAAAAAAACTATTTTTTTTTTTTTTGGTAAAAAAAAATTATGTTTCTACAACGACTGCGCATATTGGAAAAAGTTTAACCTTACTTAAAGAAAATTTCATTGCAGAATTTCGGTTTTTTTAGTTTTTGAGTTACGCGAATATATTTTGTGCAACCTCCTTTATTTTCGAAATAACGTTCTATTTCGAAAACAAGAGCTAACCTAAAAAACCCGTCAGGTGCCCCCACTTGTCACAAAAAAAGTGTTAAACTCTAGCACAGTGTTATTTATTATTAAACACAAAAACAAATAAATATCGTATTCTACCATTAATATAACAGAAACCAAAACAAAATAATTAAAAAAAACCTTAATAGCATGATCACACTGAAAGTCGGTCAGGTTGTTTAAGATATTGTTGGAATTTGAGGGGTCGTTTAATAATTTTGAATTGAATTAAACAAAATTTTTCTGATTTTCGCATATACTTCTAGTACTTATTTTAAATAATATCACGCTAATTGATCCCTTAATATGTTTTGTATGCCACATAAATGGCAACAATCGTAAACACCTGAAATTAAATTTTAAGAAATTCTACCTTAAAACAGAATAAATTGACTTTCATTTTAGCTGGATTTTATGCAAATCATTACCTGTAGGACCAACCTAATATACAAACATGTATGTGATGCTGTGCGTGCATGTATGCGTTTACATTTTATTGTTTCCCATGCATGTGTGTTTTAAATGGTAAAAAATCATTTTTATTAAGTAAAAAAAATATGACTAATGAAATTTTTTACTTCTGTTACTGCTGCTGCTATACATACATGTGTATATTTATGTGTATGTCATTCTCTGTTGTAAAACTTAATTGTAATTTGATTCAACATTTTTTCTTCATTTTTATTTTTACTTTACAAGCGTGAAAAAAAGTTCAACAAGTATAACCACAAAAAATATTCTTGTGTTTTTTTTTAAATAAAATTTAAATAGCAGTAACCCAAATTTAAAATTCAAATAGTTTAAATATAAAAAAATCAAATATTAAATAAACAATAAAGGTACAGTCACACTTGGCAAATATTTACTCAAAAAAGCGTAACCACTTGTTTTTGCACAAATTTGTTTGATGTTATTTACTCTTACAAGAGTTTTGCAACGTATATATTATTGGATAATTATAGATGGGAGAGTCAATATAGTGATTTCAGTCTCTCTCTCTCCCTCAAATAACTTGTAAAAACGATTGATTGACTGCCATTTACAATCGGGAAAGTGGCAAAAAAGCATTTGCAAAGATTTTCTATATTTTGTATATCTCGATGGATATCAAATAAAACATAATGTCTCAATTTTGGGAACTAAATGTTATGACAAAAAATCAAAAAACAAATTATTGTAGGGGAGAGGGGAGCACGTTTGCACACGGGGCACCTTTGAACAATGTTGATAATATCTCAGTTTAACATTTTTTCCGACCCTTAACCGAGTTTTTCACATGCCAACCTTGTTTTCTAGCAACGTTAACAACTTTTGCTAGTTTTTTCAGTCGTCGATCGAATGTAGTTGGGTGAACAAATTTTCGCAGTGCCATTGTAAATTGTTTTATTTTTTTTTTTGTAAGAGTGTAAGAAGTATTCAGTGATCGTTTTCTTTCGTGAAAGAAATTTATTGCAGTCCAAAATTCATTTCAAACAAAATTAAGTTAAGTTATTTGATATTTATGTAGAAAAAACATTTATTATAAATTTCCTTGAAATGGCATGCCAGTTCAGGTTTGAACATGTTAATTTATCAACCGAAGTACCAAACATTGTTGATTCACTTTTATTTTCTGAAAATGACGAATCCAATGCTGATCCTGATGCGTTAAAGGAAAATGTAATTTCACCTGAAATCGCAAGGCCTTTTCCGTCTTAATAATATAAAACTTATTTTTGATCTGAATTTTGTTTTATTTTTTAATTGTGAATGTTTATGTTTTTCTAAATAAATAAATCGAATTTATTATATATATAAAAAATATAACTGTTTATGTAATTTTTGGACATAAGCGCTGCAAGAAAAAATTGCCGTTCAAAGCTGCCCCAGCCTAGATCAAAGCACATTTGGGGGCACATTTGAACACAATGACTTCATACATTAAAAAAATAAAAAAAAAATATATCAATCGAACAAAAAATAAGTTACTTGTAGACTTAAGCTAAAGTTTATTTCCATATATATTAGCTAAATTATGTAAAAAGTCAATAATTCAAAAATATAAATTTTTATGTGGCTTGAAAGCAAAAAGTGTTCAAAGGTGCCCCCTCTCCCCTACGTCGGAATAATAATTTCACACTTTAAACTTGTTCTCTGCAACATTTCTCAGTAAAATATTAGCTTATATACCTACATAAATATGCTATTTCTATCAGCCAAACTGTTGCCTATATCCAGTGTGAAATCCATAGTATAGTCAAGCAAGATAAAGATTTTATAATGGTATTTGCTATTTGTTTACCTTTACTGAAATAAAAAGAACAGCAACAACAACAACACCAGTAACAACAAAATAACAAAACTTGTTGTTATTTTAATATCATTATTTCCTTGTGTTCCTCTCTTTCTTTTTATTCCATTACCGAGCTTTTAAAATAAAATAACAGTGTCCCTTTCTTCTGCCATAAATTGTGCATCTATTTCGTTTTTCTGTTATTGTTGTGTAATACTCTACTCTTTTTTAATGTTAGTTGCCCGAGTTTTTATGATATTAGTGTTAGTGCTGTTGTTGCTTCCCAGCATACCATTCTAAGTGCACTACGAAAAAAGGAGTCAGAAAAGAGTCCAACAAAAGAGCATTTTTGGAGCAAAAGAAAAATTTGCTTGTTAATGTCCTGAGTCGGCACGCAGTATGACTCTGAAATTCCACTTAATTATGTGTGTACCAAAGCGTTGTTGTCCTGTTATTTTGTGTACCACACAAGAATGATAAAAACAAGATTACACAGAGCCCAAAAAAAAAACCTCATAAAAGACTCTTTTCTGACATTATCTAAGAGCTCTTTCTGACGTACCATTTTCGAATGTAATGACTAGGGCTGCGATTTCCATGCAAATGCATGTTTTTTGTCGATAGTCTATGAGCGATGTCGACCAATTATCTTTCAGGATCAAGAAATTTGCGTTAAAATGGCATCGATTTGTTTTTGCATATTTTGGGGAAAATGCATAATTTTTTGCATATTTTAAATTTATTAATACATATTTTGTAATTTTTGATTGATTTTTCAAAAAATTTCCAAATAAACAAAAAAATCAATAAATTCTTTTAGTGCTCTGCTTAAAATACAATTTTATATTAGAAGAAGAAGACGCATATACTACGTAACTTGATATCGCATACTAACACATTCACATTAAATTTTCAAATAAAAACATAAATGTAATTTTTCATTTTTTTGCAACGTATTTTTGAGAAAAACTGACTGCTTTTATCCAAAACTGTTACATGTTACCTGCTTGGCACATAGGTTAGACCGCGTTGCAGAGGAAATTAGAAGCAAATTCGATAGTATTGATTTATTGATTTTATACCGAAAAAAAATATTTTTAAAGGCTCCTTCACGAGTTGCAATTTTTAAAGAAATGTATTCCTTGGTTCCCCTTCCACCGCAGCCAGTATTAAGAATATGGGAACCTGGCTAGATGCTGTAGAATACTATTCAAAAAACTTTGAGCAATTTAAGAATGTTATTGACGAGCTTGTTGATACCGATTCGTATGCAATTAAAAAAGTAAAAGAAATATTAAATTTAAATAACATCAAAAGTCAATTAGCATTTGTATTTTCCAACTAAGAATATATTGGGCAGACAATAACTAAATTGGAGGGATTTGGTTCACTTAATACTCAAATCAAAATAATTATTATTGCAGAAAGTAAAATTAACAATGTGGACGGAAGAAAAACCCATCAAATTAAAACAAAAATGCAAAGCGTTTTGCAAAAAAATGAAGGATTTCAAAAAATAAAACAAATTTCAAAGATTTTTGATCTAGAATCAAATGTGGGCTCTGAATTAAAAAAATAATATTCTCCAAATGAATTGGATTCCTTCAAGTATGCTCCTATAATTTCGGTTGACGTTGAGAGATCATTTTCTATGTACACAATTTTTTTGATAATATAAAAAGTATTTACTTGTTTATACAAACGAAAATTTGAATTAGTTAGGTGTCAGAAAAGACTCTTTTCGGACTCATATGGCTTGCTGGGTTCTCTTCCTTTTTTTTTTTTGTATGTAGGTGTAAGTTTGTATTATATGTATGTATGTATATGTTGTTATTGTAGTTTTTAACATGTTCATGAAAGAGTGAACATTTAATGATACAAGTTGTGTAGGGTGTAGGAGTGTGTACAGGAGAATATTCCAGCGGGAAAAATATGCCGTTAAGAGGCCTTACTTAAATCCCTATTAAGCAGACACAAGGATAAGCAGCCGCATTGCAAATCATGTCACTTTTACAAGGCGTGCTATTGTTAGTCGGGCCTTGTCTGCATCCTACTTTAAATGGCTGATAGAAGACTTTCTTAATTCTCCGCTGATTGAGTCATCCGTGCTTTTTATACGAAGTAAAAGGTCCATAGAGTCCTATTTCTATTTGTATGGAGTTTTATATGAAATTGCCATTTTGTTTCGCTTTATTATTATTTACCAATTATATATGTATAATGAATGTACATAAAATTCTTATTTAGTTTTCAATTTTATAATAAAAGTTAATGAGTAGAAATGCACGCACATAACTTTTACATTGCGTAGAGAATCATGCTCTCCTTTTTATATCAAAAATCACGCAATAACACAACAATCTGAAGTTAAATACCTTAGTATACACCTCAATCGTCGCCTTATATAGTGTTCAGACATGCATTTTTAATTGAAATTTTTTAATTAACGCCCTAATTGAATTTAATTATCCATACAAAATTTCAATTAAGGTAATTGCTTCATTAACAGTTAATTGTTCTAATAATTGTTAAAATTAAAAATACAACCCTGTGACAAGTGTGTTTAGTTAGCACAATAATACACAATCAACAAACTTTGTTGAAATTTGACAACTCAAATTTAAATAAATGCAAACAAAGAATGGCGGGTCAAGTTGAATGTAAGTTTTTAATATAAAATTTTTTAAAAAAATGTTAAATAAATAAAAATACCCATTTTTTTGAGAATTTCCAAATTCTAATTTTTTCTTTACATTGAATCAGAATTTACACAATTAAAATATAAACAATTTTTTTGTCAGCTGCTGTCAAACGCTAATTAAATTAGCAATATTGAGCATGTGTGAACACTTTTTAATTAACCAATAATTGACTCAATTAAAAATGCATGTCTGAACACCATACTACATGGAAATTCCATATAGATGCAAAATTGACTAAAATGAAATGGAAATTAATCCAAAGTAATTGACTCATTGGCAGAAAATCTAAACTAAATTGAGATTGCACACTCTTACTTTACAACTTAATCATGAAACTTATATGGTGTTATGGAATTAAGCTATGGGGAACAGCCTCAGCAGAGATCGAAAAACACGCAGAAAAACACATAAAAAAGTTTGAAGTACACCCAAACCCATTAGCCCGCAACATATTAAATAATATTGGCTATATTCGACTAAGAAGAAGGGATACAGCGGATTTGAGCCGAAGACAAGAAGGAAAAATGCCAACTTAATAAATAAAATAAATAATGGCCAAACAATTTTCGTCCGGCACTGGCTAGTCCAATTGAAATAACAGAATTTTTTTAGATATAAAATTTTAAAAATTTAAAAACAAAAAGTTTTTAATTAAATTTAAGTTAACAAAAGTAACTAAAAGTAACTAAAATTCAAAGAACACGTTAGTGCTGTGTTCAGACAATAAAACAAGCTAAAAGAAAGTTCATTTATAAATGATTTCTTTTAATTTGAGTACAAGATCTCTGCGCACATTTTCACACGTTGCCGTACTAAACACCTTTAAATCTCAATAGAAACTAAGCTATTGGTCGGATGGCCTTGAAGTTTCTTCGGAAGACATGTGCGGGTCGGCTATAGTTTCCATGGATCAGCAAGGAGTAATTTCAGTTTGAAAATTAAAAAGGTCCACAAAGACCTTCTCAACCAGCGGAGGGCCATTTGAATGTCTTCCGTTAAAGACTAATAAGTAAATCTGCCAAGTTATGCCAAAAAAAAAGAAAGAAAGTCTAATCAATTCACTAGGATTAGGCTAGCATTATATCTTAGTTTTAATTTTAAAGCCAACAAGGTTTGGAAATTTGAATATTCGTCAAAAAAAAGTCTTTGATTTTAACTTTTTTTTAAATAATTTAATTCAAATATTGGATGCTAACTATGCTGTAGGTGATCCGTTCGGACTGCCAACATTTCCATCGATAACTAAAAAACTTACGGCTCGTTTCAGCTTTACTACCCGTCTTACAAATAACGACTTTTAACTTTACATAAACTCAACGAAAACCAAACAACAGAAACAAGTACTAGGCAAGCAGTTAACAGGTGCGGACAGCTAAATTTTGGTGAGTCCAGATAGTTTATTCTCTACGGTCATGTGCTGCAATAGTCGTAATTCGCGAGTTACCCCGATAGACTAGGCGATAGTGTGGCGGACTATCAGTCAGAGGGTTGCGGGTTCAATTCCCGCCAAAGACTCTGGGTGTTTTCTGCAGACAAGCCAAAAAGCTTCGCAGTTTGTGTTTGTTAATTATAAAAAGAAATACTGAAAAGAGCAAGCGAAAATTGAACCTTTCGAATGGTCCACACCTACAAGCTAGTTGCAGCAAAACCAGTCATATTTGATTTAAAAATAATGATATTTTTTCAAAAAGCGGACAACGACCTTTTATAACATTTTTTAAGAGAAGGCAGTGTGAAAGTGTAGAATAACTAAGGCCTAGAAAGTGTAGTCCTTGCTATTCTTCCCTATAGGGGAGAGTATCTATTTATTATTATGGGTGTGTGTGTGTGTATCAAATTGTGAGTATATTTATTTCATTGTTTCGTTCATTGTTCGAGGGCGGCACAGTGGGTGATTTAAGATCGTTTAGTAGTAGCAGGAGTGTGTAGTATATTTGTTGTGTGACGTTAATGCTTCTTGCTGTAATTAAAACGAAATAGCCTGCATAATGTCGAAATAATTAGTAGTGTTACTGATGCCTTGTCTTTTTGTATTTTAATGCTGCCACTGCCACTGCCTCTACGGTTGCTGTTTTTGCCATTATCTTTGTCTGTATTTATTTTTTTCGTTTCCTGTTCCTTTTTTTCAGCTAATAGACGGCAGCTGTGTATATGTGCAGATGAGAATAGTTGGTGTATTTGTGTTTAAGGGTGTATGTTGTTATTACATGTTACTTGTTACGGGATAATGTTGGATTTTTGGTGAGCAACCAGCAAAAAAAAAAAAAAAAAAAAACAGCAAAAGTAATTTTTACATAAACGTTGTCGTTTTTGTGCTCATTAAAATGTGATGTCTATAATTAGTTGATATTTTACCTTGTTTTATGTTTATCATTGTGTTCATCTAGATTTTTACAATTTGCCTGTTCTTTGATTTAGTTTTGGTTATTTTTTTATGATAGTGAAATATTGTAAAATATTTATGCAATTGACAGCTCTTTCCTGTTAACACCGAACATTATTCATAATGTTTGTTTAATTTAATAAATAGAAACACTTGTCTGCTTAAATTAAGGAATATTTATGAAAAACAAAATGTGTAAAAGAAAATGTAGCACTTGAAATTCCAAACAATACTTTATCATACTTAATTACTTTTGCTGTTTTACTTTGCAAGTTTTTTCTTTTTTTATTGACTTTTACTTATTGTTGTTCTTTGTTTCAAGATTAAGTGTCAATACACTTATTAGAAAAATAATAAGAAGATTACTTATCCAACAAAAGTCATTTGCGCCTACTTACCCAGATATTAGCAAATGTTAAACAAAATTATTAGTAGAGATGTTGAACTTACCTAAAAAAGAGGTAAAAGAGTAAGAAAAATATTGTTAATATAAATTTAATGTAAGGAAAACTAAGCAGAAAGTATACATACGTATATGCAGCTATGGACAGAGAAATAGCGCACCAATAAATTGCCAAACGTATTAAATTTAAAAATGGCATGATAATAACATGGAATTCTATGCTATTCTTTTGAACCAATCTGCTTTTTAAACGTTAGAAATGTAACTTTTAAACTTTTTTTGGTTGAACAATTAAATAGCGCACAGTTATTTCAAATTTAAACAAAATAGTTGATACTAATTTCGGTATAAATTCTTTTGTAATTTAATAATTAGTTTTGTCAAACAAAATAGGAAGAGGACCGCACTGCTCACTTCAGAAAAAAAGGTCATTTGGGAACTTCACCGAAAGGTTACAAAACAAACAAAAATATATGAAATATTGGCATGTTCTCAAAAGATGATTTATAATATCATTAACTGTATTAAATCAGATGCAAATTTAATTAATGTAAAGAAAAATCGTAAAAATCCACCGCAAAAAAACAATAGTTCGTAAGGATAAAACAATAGTTAAAAAAGTGAGCATGATCTTTTCAAGTCATCGAGAACAATAACGACAGAAATAAATGAGGAATTTGGGTTAAATGTATGCAGTAAACTTGTAAGAAGACGCCTCAATGAAAATCAGCTTTATGGTCGTGTAAGTAGAAAAAAAACACTCAAATCACTGCAAAAAAAAGAATATAAAGGCACGATTGTCTTTTGCAAAGCTACACCGGAACAAGGATATCACGTTTTGGAAAAGAGTGATTTTATCAGATGAAACCAAAATTAATCTGATTGGTGCTGACGGAAAAAGACCTTTGTAGATCGAGCAAAAAAAAAAAAAAAAAAAAAAAACAAGAATTCAATCCCCACTAGACTATGTACTAAAACAGAAAAGTGTGCTATTTCTCTGTACATAGCTGTATAAGTATTATAATTAAGTAAATTGATATAAATCATTGATTTTTTTTTTTTTTAATTTTTTTAATAATTGTTCGTAAATTGATTTATTTCAAAAAAGATTTTTTTTTTTTTTTTAAACTTTATAAATTATTTTATTAATTGTCTTACATTTACACCGTAAATTATTAGTATTTATTTATATTTTAGAAATATTTTATTTTTGAAATAAATAATTTTTGAAACACTTGTTGTTTGATATTTGTTGTAAAATTACAAACAGTTTTTTAAAACTTATAAAAATTTTTTTTAAATTATGGTTAATGATCGCTTTTTAGCCGAAGTTTAGGAGACCATTTTATGAATTTAAGAGTGCAATTGTGCATTAATATTTCATAACTATAAATACATTTTAAGGCAAATACAGAAGAATATTATAAAAACAAGAAAGTATTTATTCTTATAATGAATTTTCAACAATTTTCTATAAAATGCCTTTAGTGCATTTTAAAAAGGTAAAATTTCAGTTTATATAAAACGAAGCACAAAAATAAATCGTTCATATGGTGTCGTAACAAATTCTACAAATAATCCGGATTATTATAGTAATAATATAAAAAATGCGGCCTTTCTGAATGAGACAATCGCAGAATTATAAACTGTGCCAACAACACAATTAAGACTCTTAATCAGATTACACGGTGCGATAGTCCAAAAAACCTGGGACCGGATATTATTTTTCTGATATGGCTTCTCGAGTGAAACAAGATTTCAATAGTGAAATATGCCGGACACCTCCAAAATCCGGATTTACGTTTAAAAACCCGGTGTTTGTACCTTTGTGCACTTATAAGCCTGTAATTTTGTTGATAATGATCCGATTTTCAATTTCTTACTAGATTTGGAAAGAAGAAACTGAAATCTTTCGAATGATATATTATTTATCTAAGAAAGTTTCTTAATAAAATAATGTATAAAAACGTCACCAAAGTTGAAAAATTTTTGAAAAATCTACAAAATTTGCGTTTGCTCGACAATAACACCCAAATTTCTCAAGTTTTCTTACATAAATTCTTAAAGAAATTGTATTCGGATCATTATCAATTAAATTACAGGCTTATAAGTGCGCAAATGTACAAAACCCGGTTTTTTAACCGTAAATCCGGATTTTTGAGGTGTCCGGCACATTTCACTATTGGAAACTTGTTTTACTCGACAAGCCCTAAAAGAAAAATAATATCTGATCCCAGGCTTTTCTATTTCATTCAATTTTGTATCACTGTGTTATTAATGTATTAATGAGGTGAATGCCTGCAAATCAACCAGACTCTTTTCCGATGAGCAAAAAGTCAATATTAATTAGATTTATTAAAGAGACCTACGAAAGGGACCGCGATATTTCTCAAACAAATTTCGGAGGCGGTTCTTTGGGATTTGGGAATTTTTTTGTGAAGACAGTATGCTTGATTTGGCGTTTCCAAACACCAAAATAAATTCTACTGAGTTTTTATCTACATAATGTTTAGGAAATAGTAATAAAAATAATTTATTTTTCGAACGCGAAGGATGATTTGTCTTCGAAATGTCCCGCATGTTCTACAGATCAGAGCCTCTTAAATGGGGAGGGGGGGGGTGGATTGGTTAAACCGACAATTGAAAGTATACCTATATATCAGTTAAGGAAACTGTTATAGATGCTTGGAGAACTATGTCTGAATATATAAGATTAAATCTGGTGGAAGGTATGCCTGATCGAAACGTTACTATAAGTATTGTTAGTTATTTTATCTGCAGTGTATTTATAGTTATGTAACATTAGTTAATTTTTTTTAAACATTTTTAATTTTTAATAATATTTGTTATTTAGAACGTTTCACATACCCAATAAGCATTTTGGCTGGAATTCAAGTGGAATTACATTTGAAATCCAGTCACAATTTCCAATTTTCAGTGTTGAATTATAGTTGAAACACAGTTGAATTCAATGGCGAATCCAGCAAAATTAACCATTGGATTACAGTCGAACAAAACAGTACATTTACAGTGTAATTACAGCCTTAAATAACAGTGTGATACCAGTTGAACCGGAACTGTTTTCTGAAAATTTAATTATAAAATCATCATAATGACCGCCGCCAATGATTTGCATCAACTCTGTGACATTATTAACATATGCTTAAAACAAATTTGATGTTGTTTTTTAACAAACTTCAAGCAGACTGGAAAGAGGATGGATTTCAAATGTAATTCAAGCTTGGATTCACACTGGAATTATAACATTGGAATTCACAAAAAAAATTGTTCTTATTGGGTATATATATATATAGGTTAAACTGTTTAATTTTTTTCTTAATTTCCAAAATTGACAAAAGTTTTATGTATCTATAGCTATGCAAAGCTAGACAGCTCGTGAACAATTGAAGATATCTTAATGAAATTTTATCCAACCAGAGCTGAATTCAAATCAACTAAATAACCTTTGTTTATTTGTATTTACATGAGTGCTTATATATGACAGATATATAATCTTCAAAATAGCATTTTAGCTACTAAAGACAAAAACCGCGTTCAAAAGATACGACATCTGTTATATGGCCCACAGTTATACACTCAATAAAACAAAGAATTTGCATGAAGAGCATTATTGTATTGGAAAGAGTAAAGTTTGGCAGTTATAATTTCAAATACATATGTATGTATATTTCCATAACTTTTATTAAAATATTCCATCCAATTTTCCTAAATGGTGGTACTATTTTGTTAATCACGTCACGTACTTTGAGTTTTAAGATTATATGTATGTAAAAATTTAGTTGTTAACATTTCTTGATACTCGTTTAAAACTGTGTATAAGTTATTTGTATATCATAGAGATATCAGTTCAATTCTTGTTATAAAATTATTCTATTTACATATTAGTAAATACATATTATTAGAATTTTATGCAACTCAAGTCAACCTATAAATCGCCTTGTTATAATTTTAAAAAGAAAATCTCAAGCTATCTCAGTTATTGGCTGTAAAATAAATGCATACGTATGTATTAAAATGTGTAATTTTGAGTACAAGAAGCTATTTTTATTTATTTATATTTTCAATTCAATCTGTCAATATTATCAATTTTAAAATACCCAACCGTTAACTATGTATGTATGTATGTATATAAGTATCTTTATACTTTGCGCCATGTATTTATAAGGACGAACTGTCGGCGTGTCTGTTTGTGCATTGTAGTTTGCTACTCGTACGAGTATGTATAAATAAAACTATAAAATCCAGTTATCATCATCAACAGCAGCAACATTTCGTTTAACAAAATGCATTTCCACTGTATTCAATGTTGTTGAAAATGTTGTCGTTGTTGCAATTGTACTTTATTTAATTCTTTTTTTTTTTTTGTCTGTATCTGTTTTTATATCTACAAGTATAAACTTTCATTACATGTGTATTAACTGATGCTGTCGTTGTTGGCTTTAGTTTTTGGTACGTTTTGCTTGCTGTTGCATTTCATTGCAAGCAAGACTTGTTACACTGACACTGCTACCCAGTACTTGGCTTATTGGCACCACTTGCTTATTTATACATACATATACCGAGAGACAGATGGAAGCTTTGGAGTGTCAGAAAATTTAAAATGTAAATAATTTAATATTATAGTTTTTTTTTTAAACATTTTCTGTTTGTTTGTTTCTTGTTTTCTCCCCTTTAAAAGTTATTTTTTTCCTGCTGTTCTTTACTTGGGGTTTGTGGAGATTTTTATTAAATTTTTTTCCTAGTTTAGTTTGTATTTTTTGTGGTATATTTTTTGCAGTAGGTCAGCTAAGAAAGTAGAAATTGAGTTGTATTTGTTTAACTTTAAGCTTAGTTGAAATAAAGGTTTTTTTGTATACCCTACACTTCCATAGTGGGGAAAGGCTGATACTTTGGGATTGGATTTAGATTTGAGCTGATACTTGTAACACCTTAACACCCAACTTAAAGTATCTAAACTAAATGACTAAACAATGTCTGCCCATCCGTCTGTCTGGCTAGCTTTCTATGTAAACCTTGTGCGCAGAGTACAGGGGCCAAATTACCGCATTCATATCGAAAAATGATTTCAATATCGAAATTTTGATAAAATGTGCTAAATTTCTTGCTCAATATCGAATGCCATAATCTCAAATAAGAAAATGACGATAAGTTTTACTCGATATCGAATGCGGTAATTTGGCCCAGGTTCCAATTTTGAAGATATTTTCATAAAATTTAGTATGAGACTATTGTTTGGCCCAAAGACGGTTGGAATTGAATTTGGTTGAAATCGGTCCATTATTTCACCTAGCCCTCATACAAATGTCCTCCCGAAATAGGGGTTTATTGGTCAGATTTGTTTGATTTATGCACGTATCCCAACAAACTTTGTCACAAATAAGTTGTGATTTATGCACGTATCCCAACAAACTTTGTCACAAATAAGTTGTAGATAAAGTCTAATCACAACAACAAATGTTGTGCAAATCGGTCCATATTTGACCATAGCTCCCATATAAGGCCGGCCTACTTCCGAAAATCACTTTTAAAAGCATAACTTCTCTTAAGAATATTGGTATACAAATAATATTCAACACAAATATGTTTCAAATATACACAAATCATTCGGCAAATCATTTTATGATGATCGCTCCATAATTAATCATAGCTCCCAAATAAAGCCCACTTCTGAAAGTCACTTGAATGACCATAAATATCTTTAAACCGTTGGTATACAAATAAAATTCAATACAAATTAGATTCATACATACAGACATGATGACGGCGAATTTTATGACTGTCGGTTCCTAATTAGCCATAGCTCCCATATAAGACCCTCTCGATAATTCACTGTAACCTCAATAAATCGTTTATAGGGAAATAAAAAGCCACAAATTTTTTGAAAAACCGGTCCATAAGAGATCATTGCTCCTATATAGTGACCATTGCTGATAAACTGTTTTTGCACATATACTGGGTGCAGGGTTTTATATGGTCGGGTTTGACCGACTATACTTTCTTAACTACTTGTTATGATAGCTTTAGGGTTTATTTTAGTTAGTGCAAAGGATTTTTAGCAATAACTTTATTTTCAAAACAAAATAAAATAAGGAATTTATGTGAAAAATTATTAAAATGTTTATTGAATTGGAAATGGTGAGGTTTGAGTGCAATGATATTGTTGAGACGCCAGCAGACAACCGCGATATTATCGATGATGACGAGTTTCTCGACATCGATATAGAGCCTCTCCTATAATTGTGACCCTTAGAATTGCTTGATTGAAATAGTTTGCACTATTAGAATTGGCAGTTGATAATTTAAGTCCTGTCAATCGTTCTAAGCGCCATGTTCAGTCTTGTGACAAACTACAACAGCAATAGCAGCAAATTCTCAAGCAGCTAAAACTATAAAGAAAATAAATCTTACCTACTATGAGTGCAACCTAAGTGGAAAAACACTTCAGAATAGAAGAGACATGCGAATATACAGGAGCCGGAGGTGCTGCAAATGATACTGTAGAATTAAAGAATATAACACTAACAAAATTTTCCGTTTATTTTGAACAGAAAACTGAGTTGAAACAATCTGCTTTCAATTAATCTATATCCTACGCAGAAAGGCCAACTCCTGTACCCGCTACACCTGAAGATATTGAATGGCAACCGTCATGGTGGTTACTTAACTAACCACCCTATTCCACAAAATCCTGAAGCGCAAATTAATTTTTTTTCTCTCCTTTTTTTATAATAAATGAACCTTAATCAAAAGGATAGTCCAAAGGGTCCTAAATGACAATACATTAGTCGAATTTCTGAAATAATTTTGGAATATGAATAAAACGAATTTGAAAAAAATTTATTTTTGAAAAATCTACCTTGATGTTTGTCCAAATTTTTCTAGAGAATTTCATCCTAAAAGTTAATTTTTTCAAAAATACCCTGGACTACCCTTTCTATATAGTATGCAACTCCATATTTGTCCAAATTCTTCCAGAGAATTTCATCCTAAAAGCTACATTTTTCAAAAATACATTTTTTTCAAATTCGTTTTATTCAAATTCCAAAATTATTTCAGAAATTCGACTAATGTAGTCTCATTTAGGACCCTTTGGACTACCCTTTCTATATAGTATGCAACTCCATATTTGTCCAAATTCTTTTAGAGAATTTCATCCTAAAAGCTGCATTTTTCAAAATTCCAGTAAATTTGACTGTTAAGTGATTAACAGTGGTCTGTTGACTGTAACATTATCAATGTTAAGAAATATGGTTTTTGTCTGTGCTAATTAAATCCGAATTGATCTTCACACACATCAAATAACTTTGGTTTTTCTTCTTTCAACCCTGTTGAAAGACAACAAAAACAACAAATAAGTTAAAAATTTGTTCAGTAAAGAAGTTCATCACACCGTTAAGATGCTTATCACAACACCTTCAACATTTTCAATCATATTTCGGTAAAATGGCAGGTTTATTTCGTTAATTACTTTACTGATTTTGAGTTTTGAATACTAGTGGTGTTAAATCACATTAAATTAGCTGGATTTCATGAAATCAATTGTGGCACTTTAATCAAAAAAATTCTTAATGACCGAAATGACAATGCAATCCACCAAATTAAAAATATAAATATTTATAAGAGGAAATTAGTTTTAGTTTCCTCTTGCAGCTGAGTATCAATTTGTGGTTTAAAAAAGAATTCAATAGCTTTTTTATATTTATGCCACCGGGTTTTATGTGAACAGTGCTGTATTTGTTTAACATTTAACATATTTATAATACTTAAATCCACATAACTTTATTAATTTTTAACTGTTTTTCTTATTTTTAATTACAGCTTGTTACTTTAAGCCTCAAGCTAACACACAAATTCAATAACTTTACAAAACTGTATAAAAATATATGAAAATATGCCATAATGACTTTTGCATTTCATACCTTAATTTCATAGTTTTTTGTGGCTATGAACTTAAAAAGAAAAAATGAAATTTCATGGCTGTAAAAGTAAATAAAACTTCTGCCAGACATAATATTCTTACTAAAATAAATAAAGCCAGGCACACAAAAACTCAAATGCATAGAGGCAAAATGATATATAAAAAAAAACATAAATTCAATTTAAATAAAAAACGTTACAAAACATTGAATAAATAAAATGAAATGAAATGTTCTCTAAACCACATTTAAGTGAAATGAACAATTTGCTGCAATGGCTGCTGATCTGTGTGTGTGTGTGTTTTTTTTTTTAATATTTTGTTTTTTTTTTTTTACTAAAACATTTCTTTTTTGCAGCACTCTGCTTTGTGTAAACAAGTGATATTTGTCTAAAGGTGTATGTATGTATGTTCTCTGTATGAATGAAAAAAATCCTAATATGCTTCATTTAATTTCCAACCTTGTGTCTAAATGTCCGTCTATGCTGCTGTCTGTCTGTCTGTCTGTCTAGCTTTGTACGCTGCATATACATAAATAGTTTTGCATATAAAACTTTAATTGCTGGCTATTTTATTTTAATTACCATATTTGCATTTGCTTTTGCCCCTCGTCAACTCACACACACACACACACATGCCCACCAAGTAAATAAATAAAGTTTAGAGAAATGTTGATTTTTAAATTTTCGGGGCCATAACAAAAGCTTTTTTTTATATGTCTGTGTAATGCGAGTATAATGTTTAATTAAATTTAATTAAATAAATCTCAAATAGGGGAAATGCAACGATATGAGTGAGCATAATGAAATTATGTAAATTAGCAAAAAATTCCACAAATGAATACTGTTGTATTTACAAATGGAAATTCAAAAAAGATTTTCATTGTTGTGGCTATTGAAGTAAAAAATAAGTAATTCAATTACAAATTCAATGCAAATTTTTAAACAAATAGAAATAAGTATTGATTTTCTTATGTTGCAAGTTATAAAAATTGCAGTAAATTTCTAAAATAATCTAGACTTTGAAGCAGAAATATACAAAATGACAGGCTAACCTTTGCTTGACTAGTCTTCTATAACATTTCCAATTGAATTTTAAGCAATCTCTTAGAATATCCATTTGTATTTTCTAATTCTAAGTCAGGAGTTTCAAATTGATTTTGCAAACGTTTTTTTTGTACACAGAAAATCAGCCCCATGATTGTAATATGAGAAATAAATTTATTTTAATAAAAAAATAAGAATTTATTTTAATAAAAAATAAATTTCTTAATCAAACTTCACAAATTTAATTGTATCAACTAAAAATTATTTAATTTTTTTTATTACTTCAAACCTTGGGTTAATTGGGTTAATTTTGAATTTCTAAATTTCTAAAATAAATTAAAATTTTGAATTTCTAAAATTAATTGAAATTTTGAATTTCTAAATTTCTAAAATTAATTGAAATTTTGAATTTCTAAATTTCTAAAATTAATTGAAATTTTGAATTTCTAAATTTCTAAAATTAATTGAAATTTTGAATTTCTAAAATTAATTGAAAATTTGAATTTCTAAATATCTAAAATTTAATTGAAATTTTGAATTTCTAAAATTTATTTAAAATTTTAATTTCTAAATTTCTGAAATTAATTGAAAATTTGAATTTCTAAATTTCTAAAATTAATTGAAATCTTGAATTTCTAAATTTCTAAAATTAATTGAAATTTTGAATTTCTAAATTTCTAAAATTAATTGAAGTTTTGAATTTCTAAATTACTAAAATCAATTGAAATTTTGAATTTCTAAATTTCTAAAATTAATTGAAATTTTGAATTTCTAAATTTCTAAAATTAATTGAAATTTTAAATTTCTAAATTTCTAAAATTAATTGAAATTTTGAATTTCTACATTTCTAAAATTAATTGAAATTTTGAATTTCTAAATTTCTAAAATTAATTGAAATTTTGAATTTCTAAATTTCTAAAATTAATTGAAATTTTAAATTTCTAAATTACTAAAATTAATTGAAATTTTAAATTTCTAAATTTCTAAAATTAATTGAAATTTAAAATTTCTAAATTTCTAAAATTAATTGAAATTTTGAATTTCTAAATTTCTAAAATTAATTGAAGTTTTGAATTTCTAAAATTAATTGAAATTTTGAATTTTTAAATTTCTAAAATTAATTGAAATTTTGAATTTCTAAATTTCTAAAATTAATTGAAATTTCGAATTTCTAAAATTAATTGAAATTTTGAATTTCTAAATTTCTAAAATTAAGTGAAATTTTGAATTTTTAAATTTCTAAAATTAATTGAAATTTTGAATTTCTAAAATACAATTTTGAATTGAACACATTTCGAAATGTATTTGGAAATGGCATAGTTGTTAAAAAGTCAGTTATTTCTAGTAATTTGACAAAAACTTTAGAAAACAATATTGAACATGAATTTAACGTTAATTTAAGACCAATAAAATCCAACTCCCCTCCACGCAGCCACAAATCCTTGCATTATTATCCCTTTAACGCCATCAGTTGAGTATTAAAAAAACCGGTTTTCCCCGTTTAACTACTAAGACCGTCTACAGACTGTCTTCCTTGTTTTTGTCCTGGAGCTTTCCAGGAGTATTTTTTTCTGAATTGGAACTGAAAATCGTCGTAATTTGCAGATGAATTACATGCTATTTTCAATTTCAGATATTTAAGGGTTATTTTAGTTTTCCATAAAAACTTTCCATACAACATTTGCTAAATCCTTATTTTCTTTATGTACAACATTAATTGCTAAGCCAAATCAGACTTCACTACCTAAACTCACAAACAGTCAGGTTTTAACGCCTGAATTTGCAAACAAAAAGCTTAATTAAATCGCACAGATTTCAAATGTAAACATTTATCCTGCATACGAAAGTGTAAAAAAAAAAATCCACAAATTGAAGCACAAACAGCATTTATGTTTAGAATGGTGCAAGTATATACTCGTATTTGCTTTATCTGTCTGACTCATAAACTCGTGCACATTTAATGCATTTAATTGTTTAAATAAATGTTATTTGAGTGTCAGTTTTTATGGTTGTAATTAATTCTGACATTTGAAAATTGTAATGCTAAAAGATTTAATGTTGTTTCCATTTTATAATTCTATTTATTTAATGCAAATCAGGAGATACATTCAAATGCATGTAATTGTTCGAAAAGTGCGGGCATAGCATAGCATTTACTCGCAACATGACGTACACAGAAATTCATAATTATTATGCAAATTATAATAAACGTTTATTTAATTTCAAAAACATTGAAGTTTATTTACATATGTATAACAATGCAAACGAAAAAAAAAAAACAGTTGTTACTAAATTAAGTTTAATAACTAATAAAGTTGAAATAATAATACAAATAATTAAAAGTATTTTCAGTCAAGCCCAACCATTTAATTCCCTACACCCAGCATATAAGCAAAAACAGTTTTCTAGTAGAGTTGTTGTGCATCAGCAGAAATAATGAAGACTCAAACATTTGTGCTTTTTAAAGTAACTTTCGGATGTTGGCTTAATATGGAAGCCATGTATAATTAAGGACCGATCAGCATTATATTAGGTTGCATGACTTCTAGGTCTATGAAATTTATTTGAGTTGCATTTTTTGTACGCCAATAATTTTAAGACTTTTTTGCTTGTTAAAGTGTATTTCAAAATTAAGCCTTATATGGAAACTATGGACGATGGACGTACATCGTTAAATCGCATGAGAAAGTGATTCTTTAAAACAATAACTTGCCAGTGTAAATGTCAAATTTCTTATGTACAAAATATATTTTTCAATATTGGGTAAAAAAAGATCCAAATTTTATTAAAATTACTAACATACTCACATTGGAAAACTCCTGTTAAAAATATACTGTAGTCATTATTTATATCTTGGATTGCTATAAATTAAACCTGACTTAAAGTAATCAGAAGACACATGTTTCTGCAAACATGTTGCGACAACATTTGTCTTCTAATTTTTGTTAAGCCACATTTTTTCTACGAAATATGTTGCCGTAACATGTTTATATAAAATATGTTGTAGAAACATGTTTATATGAAAAATGTTGCTTAAACATGTGTATACAAAATATGTTGCAGCAACATGTTTCTGGAAAATATACTCCTGCAACATGTTTTAAGAAAATATATTACAGCAACATGTTTCTAGAAACCTATTGCTGTAACAACAGCATGTTGCTGCAAACCAACAAGTTGAAAATACATGTTGCAGCAAATTTATGTTATTAAAATCGAAATACTATAAATCAGGGCCCTACTCCACATAACATCAACACATCTAATCAAATTTTTATTTTGCACATATCATATGGTATTTTTTGGCAAAGTGATAAGTGCTAATGTTCCGCAATATTCTTTGCAAAGTTGCGCTCTTTGTTGAAAGCTGCACCTTTTGGGAAGTTTTTGAGCTCTCCTGCAAAATGAGAGTGTCAAGTATTTTAAAAATATTTTATCATCTTTTCACTACTGTCTTATCACTTTTCACCTTGCATTATTTAATAGAACTTTTTAAAATTAGCCGTAAAATAAGAATAAAAAAAAACTAAAGCTTTGTAGTGACGAAAAATTAGTTCAGTCTCTATAATTTATTTTTATAACCGTATCGAGTACTATCGTCGAACAAAAACTCACATTTTAAAATTTTCATGAGGTAAAATAATATGAATTTGCATGGTAAACGATTACATTTAAAATTGTTAACAAACCTGTCAAGATTTGCGAAACAACACAATTATTTGCAAAGTGTTTGAAAATTACACTTTTCCATATTAACTCTCAACTTTACACAAGAGAACGTATGTGGGACAAAAATTGCAAAGAGGACATAAAAATTGCAAAAACTTTGCAAATTATACATATCAATTGCAATTTATAACTTATCGATTTTTTTTTTTCTGAGGAACATAAAGTTTTACAAATTGGTAAAAAATTGCATAAGTGCAAATTGAATTGTTTTGTGGAATAATAATAATAATTCTTTATTATGGTCGAATTCTCGGTCATTAGTTAACAATTGGTAAACTAAAATACTAACTATTGTTTAGCTGTTACTATTAAGACTGTGAATTTAGGCATTATTCAAATTCGTTAAACATATTTACAATTTGTCGCTGAAAACAATTGTAAACTTTATTTTCATAGCAACGACGTTTGGGGGTTTAACTAATGGCAAACTAAGCATTGCGAATAAAGAATCATTAGTTAAGCCTTTGCCATTAGCTAACTAAAGACTGTCTGCCGTATTCATAAAAAATAAAGTAGGTTTCAAGTGTGCTTTTAGACAAAATTTTCATACAAAATTTTCTTAAAGAAAGTTTTATCGAGTTCATAAACTTTTAGTAATTGCTAGTCATTGATTTTAATATGGTGTCAGTATTGGAACTGTTTCTGCTTCGTAGTTTTCTAACATTTAATATTTAATTAATTTACCGCTTATTTAAAATTCATTATATTCTTCTTTTTTTTTTTGAATTCGATAATAATGGAATCAGAAAAACTCACACACTCACTCACACACATTACAAAAGTATAGAAACATTGAACATTTTAAATTTAATTTTATGTTAAACATTAAATATTACAACAGGTATTAAAATGTGGTAATTTAAGTTACATCGCACAAATGTAATGTTGGAAACAAATTTATATACTAAAGTATAGTCCGCAATATAATCATCACAGCAATTGTTGTACTCGTATATTGTGCCTTATATTTAAGGCAGTACACTAAGTTACTGAGTGCATGCCTCTGCACGTTTGCGGTAAATGACTAAAATGTAAATGACTCTAATTGCTGATGATTTTATTCGCTGGGAACCGATAGAGAATTGAATTTTTGAACGTTTTTAATCATTGTTATAAAATATTTACTATTCATATATGTACATATTTACATATATTGTTGAGTGTAACAAAATTATTTTGGTGTTATTGTATTTTTATTACGAACATTTATTTGCTGGCATCAAGGCAAATGTCAAAATGTTTATATTTGTAAAGTACAAAATAATGTTGCTAAAATACATTTTCAATATTTAATTAATGGTGATTGCAGTAAAATTATAAATTACACAAGATTTAATTATATTCAGTGAGTGCAGTCGCATGTGAATGAAATGTTGCTGCACTATGGGGTTACTTTTCATAGAAATGTTTTGGAATTTGGTAACACTAAATAAGTCTGTTATAATGACATGTATCAATGCAACAGTATGTCAAATTCAGCAGGTTTTCAACTGTACTAAAATATCTTATAACGGGTGATTCAAGTAGAGATACTTTCATTTTTTTTTTATTAATAGACTTTTTTGTCAGATCACGTGTGAGTCGTGTCATGCTGTCATGTTATTTTTGTTTAGTATTGTGTGGCGTTTCATAATGCAAATACTTACGCCTGAACAGCGTTTACAAATCGTTTAACTTAATTACCAAACTTCACGTTCTGTGAGAAATGTGTTTCGTGCTCTTCACTCAACTTATGGTCAACATAATCGGCCTAATGAGCGTACTATTCGCAACAGCAGCACCCATTTTGAGACCCAGCATTCATTATTAGCACACTGTGAAGACGTGGAATGATGCCGGTGCTAACGTAACCGTTAATGGCGACCGTTATCGTGCCATGATAACCGACTATTTGATGCCTGAAATTGAAGCTCGTGATCTCGGCGACATTTGGTTTCAGCTTTCCACACATCGCATCAATCAATGGATTTATTGAGGGAACAAGATCGTTTGATATCACACCGTTGGACTTTTTCTTAAGCAAAAACCTTCAGATAGAATTAAAAAAACACTTTAGGAAAGTGCTTTATTTGCATGTTTGATTAGGTTAAAAGAAGCGTTTATTGTCAGCAGAAAGTTGTCCTCCAAACCGGGAACATACAAACCTCATACAAAAATCATGCATCCCATCAGCAGGTTTAAAGCGATTTGAGGTATGAATTCATATATAAAACCTGCTCCTTTTGGAGTACATTTTTTACTGGGTATGTAAAGTCTCAAGTTTATGCGGACAAACCGGCTTCGATTCAGGCCTTGGAGTATAACATTACAAGTGTCATTCGCAAGTTACCAGTCGAAATGCTCGAACGAGTCATTGAAGATTCGACTCAGTGGATAGACCATCTGCGACGTAGCAACGGCCAACATTTGATAGACATAATCTTTGAAAAATAATGCCAAAGAATGTTCTTTCAAATGATAATAAACATTCTCCATTAGATTTTAATTTTCTGCGTTTTTTTTTTTTTTAAAAAAAGTAGGTAACCTCGAAATGGATCACGCTATAGTAACTATAAATTTATGAAATATTTTTACAAACATTTTTACATGCATAATTAAAATACTAAAACCTTTAATCTATGAAAAATAAATTCTCTTTACAAGCGATTTTAATGAAGTAAAAATGAATAAGTAATGTAAAATAATCTTCTTAGTTCAAAACAATCCCCAACCACCACAAAAGTGGGTGTTTTATGTTTAGAGAGCGTGTAAAAGATAAATACAAAAGATATTAAGAAGAAAAAAATGAAAAACAAGAAACCATAAGGGAACAATCATTAGCATCATCATTATCAACTCTATCACCATCATCATTATCATCAACGTCATCTCATTCACATTATTATCTTCATTATCTTTAGCACAATTTGCAAAAAAATAAAAAGTAATTTCTTATTTACTGCTGTTTCTTTTGATTCTTGATCTGATGTATTTTTCTTTGTCAAACTGTGTATTTGATTTTTGGTTACTATTGCCCAACAAAATGTTGCTCAGCGAGTGTACACCAACTAGTCTGTATTTTATTTTAATTTTATAAATAAAATGTTACAATGTCATTTGTTGTAACTCTTGCTATTCAAATTACGTTGTACCTAAACTTTGTTAGAATGACAGAACTGGAGAAAAGGAACAAAATTTCAAAAAAAAAAAAAAATACTAAAACTGTGAGTAAAGAGAAAAAAAGTTATTCCGTATTCTCTTGACAAGCAAATGATTAATTAAAATGTTGGGTTTATTATGATGGTGTTGAGTAAAGTTTCTTTCTCTAACATTTTTCTAAATCCAGTTTATATTTTATTTTTGCTAGACAACTTGCCAGCTCCCTTTGTACACACAGACATACACACATACATACATATGTATGTATCAGTTTGTTTTAGTAAGTAACTATAGTGGTAGTTTTATTTTTGTTTATGTATTTATTTGTTTATTTATTTGGTTGCAAATTTGTTCTTGTGTTTGAGTTTTTGAGCAGGAATTTGAATTTTAACGAAAATCAACATCAGAATCATTATTTATTTTATACTTTAACATTTAATTTATTCATTTCACTTTGCGCTAAATATAATTTGCAATATTTACTCATTAGTAATCATGGCTTAAATACGGGTTTTTGTTGTTCTTTTGTCATTACTTATTTAACTGGAGGAGGGGCTAATTTATGTTCAACGATTAAACTAATTACGGGTTTAGAAAATGTTTAATGACTTCAATAGCGTTTTAGGCAATGAAACGTTGGAGGATACATTTTCTAAACGAAAACAACTGTTACAAGTTTTGTGTCGCTAAAAAACAGATCAGCTTGCATGACGCTGACACAAAATGAGGCAACTAAAAAAAAAAAGTGAAATATTGGATTTAGCACTTGGAGTGCCAGCGAAGAAACCCGTCTGGTTGACAACCCCATCATGGAAACGCAATGCCTTGGCAAGATTCTTGATTCTAAGCTTTTGTGCAACAGTAGTACTGTGAACAATTGGACAGAGATGTGCAATCCAACCATATATTCTATATTGAATGTACAATGATTTATATTGAGCTTTTCCGGTGGTTTTTGTCCTTCTAGTTGATGCGCTCTTAGTTCTGCTGATAGGCCAAAACGGAAACTTAAATTGGGATGGTTATTTTTTCCGTTAAACAAGGCTTTCTGGTTTCTCTTCAGGTTGCATTTATTTTCTAATTTAGTCCAGGACATGAGGCGTGCAGCTAAGAGAAATCATTAATAACTCCCTTGTTGCCAGAGTTAGGTTTTCGCCAGCAGTTCTAGGTTTTCTTGTCTCAGTAACGCTTGTATGTTTAATTTATTCTGTGGAAATATCTGTCAAATAAATGATAACAGGTTCGTAAATGATAACGGTTTAGTTCAATAAAAACTAAATGAAAAGAAAGAGGTCCTTCTCTGCTAGATCTCTGATGTGTTGATTTGAGCTGCTTCCTTTATGATATGTACTGTCTTAACCAAATCATGGTTAGGGAGATCATAATATAGATTAAGATTAACATATTATGATGGCTGCAATTATATAAACCATAACATTATATAACCATAATATAAAGTGGTAATCATGTACAAGTTTATATACAACAAATATATTTGTACATACACTCAGAATATTATTACAGTAACGGACTGTAGTTTATTTAGGAAGTATTCCGTGCAGTTGTTTTTAACTAAATAAACATTTAAAATTCTAAGAAAATTTAGTTTTAACTGAATCTAACATTTATTCAAAAAACTAAGTGCTCATTAATACGGATCTTCAGTTTTATTTGATATTGACAGTTGTTTACGTCAAATTATTTTGTATGTAAAATTAAATGAAACTGTAGTTTAAAATAACTGAAAATTTACTTAAAAACCGATCTACTTATTTTCTTTTCGTTTTAACAAAAAGTTCACTTAATTTTAAATGTTAAAATAGCTGACTTAACTATCAGAAGAAAAAGTCACGACTTCCGTGAAAAGAAAAGATTTTTCCTTTGTTTATGCTGTTTTTACTATCAAAAATTAAACTGTGAATTCCGTAAAAGCAAAAGAATTTTCAGTTATTTTATATATTTTAACAACCAAAGTAGGTATTAATAGTTACATACATATATACATACATACATATTTATATAACCATGTGGTTACTTGAAATGCAAAAAGTTTTTTTTTAAATTGACAACTTGACAACAAAGAATATAAATACATACATATATCATATAGAATGAGACAGTGAACGAAAACCAAAATTTCCAAAACTGATAATTTTTAAAGTATTTAAAAAGTTCGCTTGGTGATGTAAGAACTTCATTCATCTTTCTCAATTCGTCAATACATTCATTAAAATGTCTACAAAAAGGGAACTATAATTCGGTGCGAATCGATATAGTTTAACTTTTACACGAATAAACAAGTTCAAAAATATTTTCTGCAGTGCTTACGTCTGTTTCGGCAAAGATTTGCCAAGTGTGACCCTTAACCTTAAGGCTTAGAACTTTAGTTTTTAGAAAGTTCTAATGTATTCTGAGCTGAACTTTGGTGATAATAGAGGCTTGGGAATGTGTAAATTATTATCCATACACTCAAAATATTTTGTAGGTAAAATTAACTGAAAATGTTATTTAAAATAAATGAACATTCATTTAAAAACCGGTCAACTCATTTTTCATTTAAATTACATGAAAGGTTCATTTAATTTTCAATGTTAAAAAAATTAACTGATCTAACCTGTAAAAAATATTGATTTTTCCTTTATTTATTTTTTTTTACTGTAAAAACATTAACCATAAATTCTGTAAAAATAAAAGATTTTTTCTTTGTTTTTACTATTTTTACTATCGAAAAATTTACCCCAAAATCCGCAGATATAACTGATTTTTCAGTGATTTCCTTTTTTCTTAAGTAAAAAAAAAAGTTATCATCCCATCTCCGGTGTTTTCATAGTTACAAAAAAAAAACAGAAATAATAATAAGAAATCTTCTCTAATAATTTCAATATAATGTAATATTTTTGACAAAATACCAAATTTGATGCATAAACTTTTAATAAATTTAAAAATTATTACTATGAAGACAGAAAATGCTTACTTTTTGTTTTGAAATAAATAGTTTTTATTATTAATTAAAATATTTGTTTAGATATGAAATAAAAATCCCGAAAACCCGAAAAATCCCGGAATTTACATTTGTGATATCCTGATTCCCGGGATATGAAAAACCAGTCTCGTCTGGCATTCCCATTGAGCACTCACCTTTTGTGTGCCAAATCTAGCGACCACTGTCTGTCTATTTATTAAAACATTCCCTCATTTTATGTAAATATGAACATGATATTTTTTGTATTCAACATTAAAAGTGTAATAGAGTGACAAGTTATTAACGACACGCTTAAATTAAAATGTAACCAACAATGCCAATAAAAGCATGCTGATGTCTGGAAAGAAGATGGTGAGGTAAGATAACGGGTGGTGTGAAATCAATTAAAATGTACTTCAAATACAAATAAAAAGAAAAATGTAAAACATTAACACACAAAAAAAAGGACGACAATTACTAAGAGCAAATAGCAACAACTAGCACGTCAAAGGAAACTCAAACAAAATTTCCAATTTCGTTGAATATTTAAAAAGTAGAGTAGCGGTATTACAACCAGCAGACTTACACACCAACACATTTCTATGCAAACAAAACATTTTCCAACACGAAATTATTTAATTTAGGTCAACACACTCATACTTACGTACCAACGAGAGCAGAAAATTTTATCAACAAAAACTTTTACAACTATGTATATATGTACATATATACAAACATAATTACATATACAAACATATATATATTATATATTTAAAACCAAAAAAGAAAAAGAAAAGTAAAACATCTGTTACATTTCGCGCTCAAAATACTTACATGTGTATATTGGTTTTTAAATAATTCTAATTCTATTCTAACTAAGTAATGACTACAGACAGCAGTTTGTACAAAATTTGTTGAGAAGTTTAAGTTTAATTAATTTTTTAAGAAAAAATTCTTGCCAAAGCTGCGGGTTTTTAAGAAAGAATTAAGTGTTTTGAAAATACTTTTAGTAGCAATAGCATAATAAACTTTTTTGGCGGGGATGCTCGGCCTACGTTAAAATGTACAGTATTTATCGCTTATATGCACGTCGGTTATTTGCATTTAACGTTTATATGCATCCCAACATGAGTAATTTTCTATTCGTAATTAATATAACCGATTTTTATACATGCATTTCTCGCTTATAAGCACGAAAAGTCGTGCAAAATTTGAAATGCATATAAGCGATAAATACTGTATATGTTCAATTCATAAGTAATGTTGTATGTTGTACATTGTATGATACAACTATCTGATTTTTTATGTTTTTTTTTATTTTTTTATTATTAACATACATATTATTAAATTTATAAGTATTTTCAATATATAATTAGAATTAAGGGCCCATTTATCGTTCACAACACTAAAATATTGTGCTGTCTCGACTAAAACACAACATGCATTTTTCATACGATTAAGCCGATAAGTGTTGTAAATCGTAAAGTTTACAACATACAACAGCAAAATTCTTGGTGTTGTAAACGGTAATCGGGGCCTAAATTTCAAAAGCAAATATTGTTACAATACAAGCACTTCCAGGTTATAAAATAGGTATTCCTTAGCATTTTTCTTGAAAATTGAAATTCTTTGAATATTTTTCATAGCTTCTGGTAGCCTATTATATTCCAGACTACCCATATGTTCAGTACTTTGTTTAGTTTTTTTCAAACGACAAATTTCTCGCACTTCCTGTTTTAAAGTTATGTTGATTTCTTAAGACTAGGATAGTATGATGGCCAATACTATGTCTAGATTTATAAACATACAGTTAGAGTTGCTTTTTGTATAAATCACATACATAAAGAACTTTTGGTGTTCTATCTTTAGAAAAAGTTTTTTTTTTTTTTCTTTTTGAAAATCCATTTTATTGTTTTTTAAACGATCCAAACAAGCTTGAGAAATTTTTATTCTCACGCGTTATTGGTTGACTGTTGATAAATGCGGCACCCATCTTGCAGAAAGCTTTTCCACCTGTAGTTCTTTATGCAAAATTAAATGGACGCGATCATTCGAGATGCCCATAATATTAGATATTTCACGCACTTTTATTCGTCGATCATTTAATACCATATCATGCACTTTTTCTACAATTTCTGTTGTTGTTGCTGTTTTTCAACGTCCACTACGTGGTTCATCCTTAATGCTTCTGTGACCACGTTTAAATTCAGCACCTTCTTTTAACACATTCACCATATCATTATGAATTTCTTGTCCCGATAAACCTTTTTTATTTAAATATTTAATGACACCACGAATTTCTAATTTTTCCATTGTAAAAAAATCGGAAATGCGTCTTTTTTGAACAGCTGTTTCTATATGAAGGAGTTGCCAGATCGAACAGAAATTTAACATGTATTCATAGCAGGGATGGAAGTTTCCAAACACTTAACTTTTTGCGGTTTATACAGCGCTTTTTGTTCTAGACTAGGAAGTTTCCGAACCATCCCTGTAAATAATTTAAATGATCATTAAAAGCAACAACCACAATATACAGTAAGGGACAAAGGAAGAAATATTTTTCAAAAACAAGAACCACCTAAAACGGTAGATGATCTTAGGATTGTTTTATTGAAGCCTGGGAACTCATCGATCCAAAAATTCTTAATAACCTTGTAAAAAGTATGCCAAAAATGATCATAGTAGTACAAAAGGCGCACGGAGGACATACATTGGTGGTCGTAAAAAAGAGAATTTTTCCTCAGTGGGCATAATTGTTCACACTTGGATTTTTATACAAAGACATTTTAAATCACAACGTTTTTTTGATTTCCTTGAATTTTTTTCGATTTGATATTTTAATTTAGTTCAAAAGTTTTTTTTTTAAATAAAAAATTTTTTTGAATTAGTTGTCAATAAATTTAATTTCGTTAACAGTTTTGTCCCTTACTGTATATCTAATCCCACGTTTAGTTTTTATTGTTGTTGTTGTCGTGTTATTAACCTTAATGTTGTTTGTGTATTTGTTTTTAAAAGGACTTTTCATAAAAAAATTCATTTACACTTTACAACAAAATAAATATCAACAATTTTTTGTTGTTTTTTTAATTTTTTTTAATTCTTTGGGTTGTAGTTATTTTTTTTTTGAGTAGTTTTGTTTGTGTTTTTGGTGTTTAAAATGTGAACACAACAATTATTTGTAATAAAGAACATTTTTATGTGAGATTTTTCATTTGAAATCTGTGCTAATTGCATATCGTTTGCACATGTTGTCTGTGTTTGCCTGTCTGTGAATGAAAGATTTCAAGTTGCCAGATAGTTGTTTTTAAAATTTAAAATTGTACATTTGAACTTTTGGCAGCACTTAAACTTTTGAAAACCATTTGTAGAAATGTGCCAGGTTTTGTACCAAATACACGGTAATTGGTTCCAGGAATTTTCATGTAGAAAAAAAACCGTGTAAAAAAGACATTGGTCGTATGTAAAATAGATGATTAGTTCCTTATTTCTCTAAAACTTATTGAAATTAGTGAAAAACTAAAATTTTTTAAGAACAACTATTCAGGTTTTTTAATATTAAATCACATCTACAATGCGTTTTTACACACGAATAGTTATTAAAGAAAAAACAGATACAGTACGTAAAGCTTAAAAGTAATGTAAAAAATGTATGTATGACAAGTTCCTTTGATTGTATTTACTTAAAGGGAATTTCCCCAAATTTGTGCTGTTTACAGTTGCCCTGACTAGTAAATTTGCTTGTATCTAGAAAAAGGAAATTCCCCTAAATTTGTAATATAAACAGATGTCGCAAAAATAACAAAAACAAAATTTAAGACCAAAAGATTTTGAATCGTGCTAAATGGAATAAAATCGTGTAAAAAAAATGTAAAATGTTAAATCAAAACCGTGTAAAAACAGAATTAGGTGTATTTACATAAGTACATAGAAATTAGCAATAAATTTTGTACAACTATTGTTAGTTCAGACGATGTACAACTCCTACGACCTTACAACAACATCACTGGCGAATTGAACAATAGTCACTTTGTACTGTTGTTAAAGTTGTATTCAAATAAAAACTAGAAAACAATGTTTTCAACTTCAATTCTGATGAAGCCTTCATTCACCTTATTTGTCACGGTATTGGTGAAATATTCGTTGTCTTGCATATTAATTTCCCTTTAATAAAATCTGATTGATACTTTTTATTTGAATATAGCATAAAGGTAACACAAAGGAGCAACTAAAACTAAACGTCAAAAAACAACCCAAGAAAAAAAATATTTTTTACAATTACAACTTCCTTGATTGCTGTTGAACTGCTGTCTAAAAATGTTTTCAGTCATTGAGACTGCAAAACTGAAATGTAGACATGCAGAAACATGCACACTCTTACACATACATACATAAATACATTCGATCACTGTAGGTTGGCCCATATTTCGCACTTAAGTCTACGTCATAATAAATACAAAAGCCGAAAAAATCCCACTAAACATAAAATTTGATTGTGAGGTTTTCTGCAATTTATATGAAAAACATTCAAATTTGTATGCAACTCCAAATAAGGGCTACTCTAATGCACACATACACACACACTCATGCTTAAATAAATTTATTACAAACTGTACGATGAAAATTCATGTTATAAATGAAAATAATATGAAAACATAAGCAACAGCAAAAAAAGAAAAACAGAATACATCAACACACAGAAATGAAAAGCGCAATCATTTTTATTATGAATTTGTATCTTCTGCTCGGTAAAATGAATGACAGAAACATTAACAACAATCAGAAAGAGGGAGAGAACATGCAAACGCATATAAACATATACACATACAATTGCAGAAACACATTCATGGCTGTATGTACATTAGGGTGGCCCCAAAATAAAGTTGCGGATGTTCCCGACTAATATAAAAAATTTGATTCACTTTACGACTATGTTCCTCAATTTTTTGGCCTGGGGTCAATATTTGGTACGTTATTTTAATACCCATTACATTAACGAATTGAGTTCACAGAGAATGTCAGATAGGGAAGAATTAAGGTTTAAAAAAAAATTAATAAAAATACGGGAAACCCATTTGGGTGAAATTGCAAGATGTTTATAATCAACAAATTTCAACTATTTATTTAGGTAAATTCTATAAAAAAAATAAAATAAAAATAAAATTTTGTCTGAAATTTTTAAAATTTTTGCATTTAAAAAAATTTTTTTTTTAATTATTGATAACCCATTGAATGAGCCTCTCAAAGACCTTTCATATGATACCAAATTTACATATAGTTCCCTTGGGGGAAATGTGAAAAAAACCTCTAAAACGGACCTTTTTATCCTTTGATCCAGCTCACCAAATATTGACCCCAGGCCAAAAAAATTGAGAAACCTAGTCTTAAAATGAATCAAATTTTCATATTAGTCGGGAACATCGATACCTTATTTTATCTCCATACAATCGGGGCCACCCTAATGCACATATGTATGTACTCGTACGTATGTAGGAACTTTAGAGTGTAATTCAGTTTCGGTTATTCGGTTACAGTTTCCTAGAAGCAGGCAAGAGATACATTTATTTCAAATAAAAATCCAGGTAGTAAATTAAATTATGGTTTCTTTTGAAAGTTTTGAAGTACTTTGTAGTGGACAACGGAAATTACTGTGAAATTACTTTTTTATACCAACCAACAAAAATATGTTGGTATATTGAGTGTGTCATTCCGTTCGTACAATATCTCTATGTATTGTTTGTAAAATCAAAAAGTAATACATTCATATTCTTAGTACTTACAAAATTTTAAGACGATCACGACGACTCGGCTGTTTGTCTAGTAAACGCAATAAAGAACATAGGCGGCTGAGAGTTTCTTCAAATATTATTTTTTAATCAGGGATAATTGGTATTGAAATATATTTAGCAGATCAACTCGATGTCGTTTTATGATTTATTTTGATGTAAAACTTATATACATATGCTGAATTTTGTATTGATATTGAAATTTATCATATTATATTGAAATTTATCATTTGCCCTACTTCAGTAAAAAAAATTTATGGAGGCTCTGAAAAAGAATTTTACCGTTTTATTACCATTTTTAACATACTTTTACTTTCATTATAAAAACAATTTGTTTAAAACTTGATGGCTTTATCTACAACATATTAAAACAAATTTGCAAAAAATGTGTGAAAACTATGAATTTTTTTTTTGCGGTTTTCAGTTTTTGAATCATTAGCTGTGGTCTTACTGCAACTATTTCACTGGTTTTTAATACCCACCAGCTTAGCAGAATTATTAGTGGTCTTTTGAAAGCATAACTCAATCGACTCATAACTTGATTAGTACCAAGAAGACTATTTCTCAATGTTACGCAAGAAACTAACATTATTATCATTCACCACTTGTTACTTTAAGTATATAGAAATCACAAACAGGTATTTTGTTTAGCTTGGTCCAATTTGATCATAGCCACCATATAAAGTCTACTTCCGAAAGTCCCTTAAAAATGCTAAAAGTGCATTGCTTTCAAGTTCAAACTCGAATCAAGTTCTTCGATTCTTTTTCTGTAAGATCGAAAATTAATTTATTTAAACACACCATTTTAGTTTTGGAAGAATCAACATTTTGATAAAAGCACTGTTTTTTAGATATTCAATGTCAAAAATGGAAGTTTTTACAATTTGGTTTACAATTCATTCGGTACTGGTAACATTTTTTAAACATATTAAATTAAATTTTGATTTCTTCGACCTTTTTCTGATAAAATAAAAAAAGTTTTTTCGAGCTGGAGGCCAATTCACAGAAAACTGCGCCAATAGCTATAGACACATGATAGAAAAGAAAATTAAATAGTTAAGTTAGTTCATTATTGAATGTGGAGACAATAATACGTCTCTTATGGCCGAATTCTCAGTCATTAGTTAACCATTGGTAAACTAATATACTAACGGTTCTTTAACTAATACTTGTTATTCTTATGGCAAACTAAGCATTGCGAATAAAGAATCATTAGTTAAGCCTTTGTCATTAGCTAACTAAAGACTGTGAATTCGGCCATTAAAGATATAATTGTAACTAATTGCAAGTGTTTTGTGTGTCTTTTTTGTTGTTAAGTTTTTCACAACAGCTTTCGGTTCTGTAATCCCAATTTAAGTGTTTAAGATGAGATGGCCTGAAGTTTAAATTTTCAAAAAAATTCGTAACAAACTTGGAACATTGGACAATTAGGGTGGGGTGAAATTTTGTTTTGTCTTAGATCGTCTTCTAATAGCAAAATTTTGTTGTTTTACTAGTTCAAATAGAAGTCTTTAAAATTTTATTGAAATATTTTAAATGTAAGAACCCGCGCATTGACTACAAAGTAGGGTGCATCGCTTGTGTATGGGAAAAATAAAAGTTAATTAATAAAGTTCTAATAGTAATATTTTTCTATCTCGTATTGTCTTCCGAATGAGTGTAGTGTTTTCCAGGCGGAAATTTTTGCAATCATGGCAGCTTGTAATACATTACACCAGTGATGTTCAGCCCATACAACAATTCTTTGAAAAATTTACACACATTTGTTATGCTCTTTTAAAAACATTCATTCAGTCGTCGTTGAGCAAGCGATGAGAACACATGCGATGGACTATCGTCATTTTTTTCAGAAATTTGTTAAGCATTGTTGTTGCTTCTTGTTGGTCGAAGCCCAGCAAACACACGCGATTCAATTACAATTGAACACAAAAAATAAAGAACTGTTTTAGATGGACTTATTTTTGTTTTTTCTGAAAATAACTGTTCTAAAATTGTTTTTTGATATTGATAATTGTTATTTACGGTCCCTGATATTGTTTCAGAACGTGTTTATATTTGGAAAAAATTTTTTACTTTTTTCTGATTTTAAGCGTTTGACAATATGTTTGCTGTGCAAAATCTCTCACAAATACATCTTCATTTTATTTTTGATCACCACTGCATTACACGATCATAACATTAGCGGCAATAAAGGTATTTTTGTCGACAGTCAGGCGGCACTCCTCTCACTTAATGCCTACACAATTTCATCTTCACTAGTCAGGCAATGCAGGAATTCTCTGTCAAGGCTAGGTCGTCCATCTGACATTACCTTGGTCTGGGTGCCACTACAGCAATGAACGGGCAGACGAACTAGCCAGAATGGGAAATGCCTTAAATATCTTTGATGTGGTCTCAGTAGCAATTCCACTGGTGACTATCAAAGGCACCTTCTTCAGACATTTTCTTACAAAGGCTGAGTATAGATGGCGTAATTTAGACACATGTAGGATAGCCAAGTTGATTCTTTCAACGAGAAACGTACTATGCAACTGATTACCCGGAATAGGAAGGATATATCAAGATTGCTGGCATTATTAACGGGACACTGGACGTTAGGCAAGCACGCCAATTGCCTGGGACTCCCTTTTAACGACCATTGTCGTAGTTGTAAGGATAGGGAAAAAGAGGCAACGATTTTCCACCTTCTCTGCGAATGCCCAGCCCTGAGTGTCAAGAGTCATAAATTCATGGGAAACTTTACATTCAACAACCTTGGTGAGGTAGCCGGGTCAAAATGAGCTGCAATTGGGTCTAGCAAGACACGACTTTTGATTGTACTCATCTTAGCTACAGTATGTTGTATACGACATTAAATCTGACGAGTGGTGTGGTCTTTTAAAACGGGGTCCCTTCGACTCTAATTAAGTGTTCGCACGTAGTGAGCTAACACGTAAACCAACCAACCAATGCCCGTACCTTTACTTACATTTGTATTTATATATTTTTTCGCGTTGTCATTGTTAAAAATGAACGGATTTTGCTTTATTGATTCTTTTCTAGAATACAAGTATTTCAAGTACTGTTTGGCCTTAGCCATTGTGTGACAATCATTGAAACCCACAATGTAGGATTTTTTCCCATTGCTGAATACTCGTACAAATATATTCCGACCGATTAAATTGTTGGACAGAAGAAGCGTAAAAACAAATTAATGAAAAGCTTCTGTAGTGTGTGAGTCAATCTTATTTTAATAATGCCTTGTTTTTTAATATGTTTAATATGAGTAATATGATCCGTTATTTCTACGAATAACCGTATTCGATTAAAAACCTGAATAATTGTTGAAGCTCTGAATGAAAAACGAAGCAGCCATTCAATGATGCAACACGCATTTTAGCTCTTGCACAGGTATTTGATTCATTCATTTCATTTTATTATTATTATTATTACTTTTTTTTACACATTTTACGTTGGTCGGATACAATTTCAAAACGTAAAACTTAACGTTTTTCTTTGTATGAGCTGCAACTGTTGTTGCTATTGCACTTGTTGTATATGTTGCCGGTTAGTTATGAATTTATGGAATGTTTTATGCGAGTATGTATCTATCTATCTATTTGTATGTGTGCATGTAGGTATCTTTGTGTATTATTTTCTATAAACGTTTCCTTTTATAAATTTAACCTTTTGTATGCAGTTTCTTTTTGTACATTTTATTATGAAAGCAAAAGCCCTGTTAGATACAATTGCCATGTGAAATTGTTTATTTATATTTCTTAAATTTTTTTTTAATTTTTTTTCTGTTATGATGAAATATAGTTTTTGGTTAGTTTGTACATATATTTTCCTTTTTTCTGTTGTACGAGATGTATATAATATAATCATAAAATATGTGTGTAGTATCTTTTTAACCAGCAATTTATATTTCACGTTCTACTAAATGCTGGCTCCAATAAAGGACTTTTATGTTGCAAGTATCAGGCAATATAGAGTGCTTAATAGATATTAATAGATATAGTATTGGAAATTTGGCTGGCAAAAAATTTTCTAGCATACAAACAGTTTTCATTGCCAGCCTAGGAAATATGTTTCATAAGAATACCCTTTGGTATTGGCTGTCACGTTTGAGTTTTATTTATATTAATTTCATTGAATGACAACAATTATTAATAAATTTTAGAGCTTCAACAATGTACATTATGGTGGCCCCGTTTGTATGGAGAAAAAATAAGGTATCGAAGTTCCCGACTAATATGCAAATTTGATTCATTTTAAGACTACGTTTCTCAATTTTTTTTTTTGTACTGGGGTCAATATTTGGTGAGCTGGATCAAAGGATAAAAAGGTACTTTTAAGAGGTTTTTTGAGTTTTTTCACATTTCTTCCAAAGGAACTATATGTAAATTTAGTATCATATGAAAGGTCTATGAGAGGTGCCTTTAATGGGTTATCAAAAATTAAAAAAAAAAAAATTTAAACTCAAAAATTTTAAAAATTTCCGACAAAATTTTATTTTTTTTTTATTTTTTCATAGAATTTACTTAAATAAATAGTTGAAATTTCTTGATTATAAACATCATGCAATTTAAATTAACAAATTTTGAAAATCCTAATTACTTGTATATGACTTTTTGTCTTCGTAGCATAACGTTAACCTATTATCTATTATGGTAAAAAAATTTTTGATTTTAAGGGCCGTTTTAAAACCCCATTTTCAATATTTGCAACATCTTGTTAAATCAAATTTAGAATTTGTTGAGCATTTCTTTAGGATTTATTAAAGTTGTACGAGGGAACAAAAATATAAAAAAATTATTTCACTACTTCTCCTGGTTTTTCTGTACCCTTGATTTTATTTTGACGGATTTCGGAAAAAGAACGTAATTTGTTTTGCCATATTTTGGAGAATAAGTTTTATTTATTTAGTATTATAAATATTAAATAAAACCCAACCAGAATAATATAACCCAGATGTTCTTAAATAAAGCGTGATCCATTTCGAGGTTAGCTATTTTTTTAAAGAAAAAAAAAAACACGGAAATTTCAAATTTAATGGGGAATATTTAATATAATTTGAAAGAACATTCTTTGACATTTATTTTTTGAAGATTATGTCTATAAAATATTGGCCATTGCTACGTCGCAGATGGTCTATCCGCTGAGTCCAATGTTCGATGACTCGTTCCAGCACTTCGACTGGTAACTGGCAAATAACAATCGTGATGTTTTCCTCGAAGGCCTGAATCGAAGCATAAACTTTAGACTTTACACATCCGCACAGTAAAAAGTCTAACGGTGTGATATCACACGATCTTGGTGGCCAATCGACCGGCTCAAAACTTGAAACTATGTGCTTACCGAAGTGTTCTCTCAATAAATCCATTGATTGATGCGATGTGTGGGAAGTGGCGCCGTCTTGCTAAAACCAAATGTCGCCGAGATCACGAGCTTTAATTTCAGGCATCAAATAGTCGGTTAATAAGGCACTTTAACGGTCGCCAAAGAAATAAGGACCGATGATTCCACCGGCCCACAAACCAAACCAAACCGTTGTTTTTTCTAATCGAATCAGTTCTTGAATCTCTTCAGTTTGCTCTTCCTCCCAAATGCGGTAATTTGGTTTGTCTAAATATCCATTGAGTTGAGTTAAGCGAAGTGCACGTAACACATTCCTCACAGAACGATTTGTAAAGGTTGTTCAGGCATAAGTCTTTCCATTAAGAAATGCCAAACAATACTAAACAAAACTAAGATGACAGCATGACACGACACATAAGTGATCTGTCAGGAAAAGGCTATTGAAAAAAGTATTTCTACTTGAATCACTCGTTACTGTCGGAAAGTTTTACTCAATATAAACAACATTAATCATTAAATCGTGAAGGTTTAAGCACAGAGTATACAGACGCGACAATTTTGATGTTTCAAAATCGCACCAATCAGCTGATAAGGCAGAGAAAGAAAATATTTTCTGGTAGTAAATTTGTAATGTGAAAAAGCAAAGCAGTATTTACTGCAAGAATTTTGTGGACAAAACTAAATAAACAAAACAATTTGAGTTAGAATATTTAAATTGAAATTTTGTTTATATGTTTGTGATTTTAATAACTTACTAAATTGTATTTTAATAATTGTTATACTTTGTGGTATTCATTGTGAACTTTGTGCATTCGTTAGATGATATAACTGCATTCTTTTATGATTGTATCAAACAATTCAAAAATACTCTGTGCCAAAAATTAATTTTATTGCGCCCGAAATATAAAGAAAAATAGTGACATAAAGAAAATAAAAAGGCAGTTCTAAAAGAAAGAGACAAGTATAAAACTTCATTGTCTTTGCTCTTCTGTCGCCTCTGTATACTCTGTGGGTTAAAGGTAAAATTTTGCTATATTTAGGATTTCTAATGGAAATATAACGAAATGTTATACATTTTTGAGCCGACTTTTATGAAACTTTTACAAAATATATTGTAAAGTTCAAAATTTACAATTAATGCGCAAAAATCCAAATTAACCCTTAAACGCACTTGGGAGCAAAATGTTCCGAAACTTTAAAAATAATGAAAAATACTGCGAATTTGCTAGTCCTTATAAACATGTCCGGTCATGACATATTAATATACATTTATGTATCTTTCTTTTAATTTCGTCTTTTTGAAAAGAAGATAGTCCTGAAATTATAATAACGCACTTAGTGTAGAGAATCTAAACCCATCTGAGTGTTGCAAAGTATTTGTGATTTAGAGAAAATTAAAAGTCTTTTTACAGAAAATGTTGTGTACGATAGTGTTTGTTAGAAAATATTGTGTATAACAATATAAAATAAATACCAAATAAAATTTGGTAAAATAGATTAATATGAAAATTTAAATTTAAGAATCGGATCGAATTTTTTAATCAACTTACAACCTCGCTATTTTTTCGCAATTAGTTTTTTTGCGATTCAATGCATTACACCTCCTCATAAAAATTTATTGCAATAGTGTAAAAAATAACGCTTTTATAAGCAGTTGTACAAAAAAAGTTACATGTTGAATATTACAGTTTCTATTATGTTGTTACCTTCTCCTGTAAAGTTTCAAATATGCGAGTTAGGGCCTTTCTACATGAGACCATCGATATATGAAACTTATAGAAAATATATAATAAAGTCCAAAATTTACAATAAGAGCGCAAAAATCTAAAATAACCCTTCAACGCGAAGTTTCTTCCTTATAAATGCAAATTTCAGAGCCGCTGGGGAGCCAGTTATCATCCTTTATACGTATATTTTTTTAGAACCTGTTGCTGACATCCATTTAACAATTCTAGGGGTGGACACGGTCAAAATTCGCAATTTAACTTTTGTGAAGCACTCTAATGTAGATATTTGCCAAACTGAATTTTAATATCGACTGTTTGTATAATAAAATATTCTACTTTAAATCGAATGAGTAGAGTGAACTTGTTGTTTGTAATTGAGAATTTTATATTTGCATATTTTATATTTCTTCTTTTTAAATTATTTGTTAATTTATATTTTTGTGTAATTTTCGTTCTTGTTTTCAACTGCAACAAAAAGTAGAGACAATTTTTTTGTTAGCCAATTTGTTTGAATGAAATAATTGCTTTTATATTTTTCCTGTTTCTTTTTTCCAGTCAGTGGAAAAATAATTACATTTATTTAATAGAAGATAAATGAGTTATTTTAAGTCATTTATTATGTAGTTTAAATTTTTTGTATAGCTTTTATGTAGCCCATAGTTACAGCAAACAAACATGATAACATACAGTGGGCGAAAATATTAGATGCTCACTTAAATCATATCGCTTTTTTTTTTTTGTTAATTGTATTATATTAGAAACAAAAATAAGTTTATATATAATACTATTAAAAGAAACCCAAAAAGAAAACTAAATTTTATATAAAAATGTATTGCTTTTACTGTCTCTTACTGTTTGTGTATCTGTAAATACCCTGCAGTGTTAGTTTACCACTGTCATTTGTACTGGACGCAACAACAATGCTTAATAAATTTCTGAAATTTCTGTTAGCGATCATACAAAGCACTGCAAATCTCGGGTAGAGAACACAGTTTCAAAAGTCTTTTCAAAATCCCAAACTTTGGTACAAATTCCCAAGTCGAAATGTAAATCTTAAATAATTGCCAAGTAATGCACATTTGAGAGTAAATCTTTTAATAAATTTGTTTTGAGAAGTTGTACGTCTTACTTCACCTTCTATGCCACTGTACCATTGTACAGGAAAGCAAACTTGTACATATATCTCTGCATGAACTCTTTTCTGGATGTGGCTGATCTCACATGCTTCTTAACCCACGACAATCGCAAGGGGCCTTAGAGTCTTTGAATGATATCCTTTTTTTGGTGCTCCACCCTCTCAATCATCTATCCTAACTATAATATATGTGGTGGGTTGAATTATATATTTACTGTCCAGTGATCACTTATAATTCAAAAACAAACGAATAAGAAAGAGAAAGGTTATTTAACTATATTTTGTATAATATCAGTTACTGCGAACAATTACAAAGAAAACAAAACCACAAACTCAAATTATACAAAATGTTCTTGATGAAAATTTATTAAAATTCTTCAAACTCTTTAAAACTATCCGAATTTATGTTCTATGCAACATTTTAATACGGACACATGTCAGGACAAAATATGTTTGCTGGAGAAGCTGCAACATAAAGCTGGTTTTACACGATATGTATTTTGCAGTGTATGCATTTGTCAGTTGTACGATAGATATGTTTATACATACAGGCAGTTTATAATTTTTGCTTTCACACATCGGTTTTAAGTTTCATGTGATATAATCTACAATAAAAGACAGCAGCTGTTTTTGTTATGATTATTTTTGCGAAAGTTTTGCGTTCTTGCAAATAAAGTTTGAAATAATGGATTCAGAAAATGAAATTGTAATTGTTACTTGCAGCATTATTGCATTGGCAGCTTTTATAAAATATAAAAATAAAAAAATTAAGAAAGAAAAGAGAAATCGAGTCATTTGGAGCCAAAAATAGTTGCTTCGCTTCAGTGGTTGAAAGATGCAAAAGTGTTTCAAAAATTTTCGCGGATGAATTATGAGACGTTTTGGGAGTTGCTTGAAGAAAATATCGCCGATTATTGCAAGACAAAATACTAACATGCGTGAAACGATTTCTCCTAATGCAAAGATTTTTTTTGAAATATACAATTTAATACAAGAGTGCAAATAGTATTGCATCATTGCATTCGCAAAAATGTTTGCTCTATACTAAAAAATACACAGCAAGAGCACAAATATGCTAAACCTTTTTGCAAATGCAAATACCATTGATGCAATACCATTTGCACAAGATTATGAATTGGGCTAATACAATTATTATTTTTTTTTTAATTTGCTGAATCACAAACATTATGTTCTGGGCGCCATAAACAAGTGACTGGCAAAACAGCTGATTGCAGTTGCTTTGTCAGATGAATATAGAACATGCTCTAAGTAAATACAGGCTGACATTTAAAAAAAACATTTTTTTTACACGGTGTGCAAAATACATACCGTCTAAAACTACCTCAGGCTGTAAGACAGATAAACTTTAGAGAAATACGAAATTTGTTTAAAGCTAATTGGCTTTTAAAAATCTTTTGAGTTAAGCAGCCAATGCGAAAATAAATGCCAGCATTGCAGGGTATAAACATGCATACGCAAATAAGTATGTATGAATGTTTGTATGTTTTTATGCAGCAGTTAATGTAGATTGTTTTTCCCTGACATTAAATTGTGGGTGCGGTTGATCTTTGCATTTGTTTGGACTCGCAATATACTTTAGGGTGAAAGAGCTCCACCATCTTGTTTGTGGTTTACAAATGAATGATATTGGTTTTTATTTTTATTGAGTTCTTTTGCTGCCAGTGAATATAATTCATTTTACTTTTCAATAAAATGAAAGAAGATTTAAACAAACTTACACTGGTATTTTATATTAACAAATAATGACATTTATTGGCTAGAGATGTTTTTTTAATCGTCTTAAATTCTTTATTTTTATATATATATGTATGTGACTGTGTTGGTGGTAAAATTATTAAAAACCAAGTAAGAATTTAAGTAACAATTTAAACATTTAAAATTTAAAAAAATTCCTTAAAACCAAATTTAATATTTAATACTGCTAAATAGTCAGCTTTATTGTGCATTTATTATTAATTTTTGAAAATTAGTTTTAATATTTCTGCAGTACATTTAATTCTGTGTTTATAAGGTACCCTGATAGACTAGGCGATAGTGTGCCGGACTATCAGTCAGACGATTGCGGGTTCGATTCCCGCGAAAGACTCTGCAGACAAGCCAAAAGCTTCCCAGTTTGTGTTTGTTAAAAAAAAAATTGGTTCCAGGAAAATTTTTGTAAAAAAAACGTGTAAAATTAGACATTGATTGTATGCAAAATAGATGATTGGTTCCTTATCTCTAAAACCTATTGAAATTAGTGGAAAACAGGGATTTTTTAGAACAACTCCTATTCAGGAGCTCGTTTCTGTATTTCTCGCATTGTAAAATTGTTCGCATGGAATTAGTGAATTGTAACAAAAAACAGTGTAAAAGGAAACAAAAAAATTGTTTTTCTCATACAAGTCTTTCTGTAACTTTATTTTGCGAGAAATATCTGTCATTTAAATAGTTTTCCAACAATTATTGGAAGAATGTGAGAAAAAGTGTTTCTGTAAGAATGTCTTGCGAAAATATTCTCACAAGAAATGTCCAAAAAAATTCACATTTCATTAAAATAAAAAAAAAAATTAGTTTTTGCCAAATATAAACAAACACCTAAAGAAGAAAACATCAGGGACCGTAAATATCAATATCAAAAAATAATTTTAGAACAGTTATTTTGAGAAAAAACAAAAATAAATCCACCTAAGCAGTTTTTTATTTTTCGTGTTCAATTGTAATTGAATCGCGTATGTTTGCTATGCTTCCTCCAACAAGAAGCAACAACAATGTTAAATAAATTTCTGAAAAAAATGACAATAACCATTTGCATTTATCACTTAAGCCTCAGTTAGCCTACTGTAATGGAATGTAACTGCAACAGTATGAAACAGCTGATGAGTATTTTTATGTGTAAAATAATGGTTATGGAGATGTAAAGTAACGCAACACCGTAATGTATGTATCTGTAAGAAATAGAATTTCCTTACATTTTTACGTCATAACGCTAACTGAGGCTTTACTTACTGGAAATATTCCAATAAAAACCGAATCAGCGTTGTCTGTTTTCGCATTCAAGTACAGAAACACTTTTTTCTCACAAATCGAGAAACGATGGAATTTTTTGTTTCACACTTCATGTGAGAAATTGTTCGATGCGAGAAATACAGAAACGAGCTACAGGTTTATAATATTAAATCACATGTACAAAGTATTTTTATACAAGCATATTTATTAAATAAAAGATATGCACTCTAAAGCCTCAGTTAGCCGAATGTAACGGAATGTTGTGTAATGACGTAAAAATGTAAGGAAATCTTTGATATTTCTTTTATTTCGGCTCGAGTTCATTAAATTTTATTTTTCATTAAATTATTTTTTACTGACGGTAGGAATTGTTACATGAAAATTATTATTAAAATTTATTTATAATTTTTCTTGGCTTAGGATTCGAACCTGGGTTGTTGGTTGAATTTACATATGTTTCGAGAAACACCACTTTCTCTCATCAGAATTCTTTGCGTTCTCACTCTCTGCACCACTGCGGTGCCCGCTAGCCAATAGATAAACATCAATCCTTTAATTTAATGAAAAATTAAATTTAATGAACTCGAGCAGAAATAAAAGAAATATCAAAGATTTAAAATTAACAGTTCAAATACAAATAATAATTGTTCTTAATGTAAGGAAATTCTATTTCTCACAAATTCATACATTACGGTGTTGCGTTACTTTACATCTCCATAACCATTCCATTATAACAATATCCATCAGCTGTTTCTTACTGTTGCAGTTACATTCCATTACAGTCGGCTAACTGAGCCTTAAGGTAAAAAGTAATGTCAAGAAAAAATTTATGACAAGTTCATTTTATTGTATGCACTAAAAAGGAATTCCCCAAAATGTGTGCTATTTACAATTCCTCTGACCAGTTAATTTGCTTGTATCCACAAAAAGGAAAGTCCCCTAAATTTGGGATATGAATCTTTTTCGCAATATTTTAATTTAACCAAAAAAATTTTAAGCACAAAAGATTTTGAATTGTGCTAAAAAATTTAAAATTTGTTTATTTTCAAATTGTGTTAAATCAAAACCGTGTAAAAATAGAATTAGGTGTATTTAATGAACACTTACTTGTTACAATTAGTATTTGTCCTTTTTTGTTGCAGATTTTACATATGTATATTGAAAAGTAAATATAACTTACCTGAAAGTAAAAGCAAATAAATAAGCAAACATTATTACAATTCAATGACATGAAATTTCACTTTTCTATCACTAATATATGCCATAAATTTACTATAATTATATATAAAAAGTTTGTTATAAAAGTGTTGAGAAATAAACTAGAACTATTTAAAATATTTGTATTCCCATTCATAAATACAAATATATGCTGGCATTAAACAAGTTTTCAAATTGTTAAAATTTGTTGACCTAAAATTGGTTGTTGGTTTTTTTTCTTAAAATCTCTTTGCACTCGTTAAACTATTTATCAGATTTTATATTTTTTTTTGTCCTTGCTTTGCATTATAACAATTTCTGTAGATTTGTAGTTGTTTTTTTTTTAGAATATTTTGCATGAATTTTGCCTTCAGTTTAGTTTTATGTTGTTTTTTTTTTGTAACACACATAAATTTGTTTTGGTTTATTCGTATTTCCTTAAAGTTAGTTAAAGTGCCAATTCAATTGTTGCCTACTTAAAAGCAATTTGAATACGCTTTTTGTATTATAACTGAACAGCTAAGCTGCACAAAATATTACACTTTTACACTAAGGGCATAAAAAATCTTTTTGCTTAAAAATTAATTTGCATTTCCTTTAACAACACCAAAAATAATATTATTATGGCTGAGAAGAAAGGCAAAGAAAAGCAAAACATTTCAATGTTGTTAATGTCAGCAGCAGATAATACTGAAAGGTTTGTTGCCTTCATGGATTTTAACAAGAGAAGAGAAATATTTTAGTTTATGAAGGGAATAAGAAGCCAAATGTACAAACACTAAACTTAAACCCCAACTCACAATTTCGTGGCCAAAAAAAAAAAAATGCAACTAAACAGCGGAAATATTAAATAAAAACTTTACGATATTTTAATGCAGAAAGTTTAACAGAAAATATTTTATTAAAATTATCTAAGAAAGTAATTATATTTTATATAAAAAAATATATTATTTGCAAATAAAGTTGGGTGCTGTTTGAAATATTTCTTTTATTAAGTACGTTATCTGACAGAAAAATGTAATCCAAAATGAGCTTTTTATAAGATATTACAAATTGTTAAGAACATTAAAACTATAAAGTACTTTTTTAAAATTTTGTTTAAAGTACTAAAAAGTGCTACAGTTTATAATTATAATTTTCATACAAAATTTTGTTAAAGTACATTTGAAGTCTACTTTAATTTTTTATGAATAAGGGCATAAGTGTTTAGGTAGAGGGTTAAGTATGAAATAGTAAATCAGGCAACAGAATACACAGGCCTTGCCGGCATTTACACATTATTTTGTCGAAATTTCTTAAGACAGTTTGGACAATTTACTACTAATGTGGCCGAATTTCGTTGCTGCATGTTTTGTGAAAAATCATCATTTAGTGTTTGACATCCCACTCTCCGTTTTACAAAGTCACAGATCTTCAGTGGGTATATGTTGCACAGTGAGGCGGAATCTAATTTTTTTTTTAATAAATCCAGTATTTCCAAACGATTATCCGATTGTGTTAAAAGGAAACCTGAACGTAGCCAAGGAGTATTTAAGTTTTGAAGATGCAGCCCACAAAACTTTCTAGGACCGCAGCTGTGACTGCTCTAAATCAGGAGTGCCCAAGCCCTATACTCTTGGTGCTCTTTTGTATTTGTAAAAACTCTTAGATATAGGCTGTGTGTTTTGTATAGTCATTACAGCACTCAGCACTAGTAATACGAAATACACAAAGAACTTTGCCTTATTTGTTTTTTTGTCGTACTTCACTCTATACACGCAAGCGCAAAGCAACAACACTTTCGTATGCTCTACTGGTAAACATTGCTGACTTCGATCGTCAATTTTGTTTTTGTTTAACGTATGATACCGTTTAAAGAAATGTGTTGTTTCTTTGTATATATTGGCTTTTACAACAAAAAATACTGAATAAAAATTTGTTTTTATTTAAATGTATTGGTGTTTGCTCTTACATAAGCAACTTTTGGGCACTCCTTTGAAACGTGTGTAATTTTGTTTTTTTTTTTTTTTTTCGTTATTTATCTAAATTCCAAATTCTTAAAGTCCTTGGAATTATATTTATATTACATTAATATTTACGGACCTCAATTTGTTTTTTTTTTAAATCAGCCATCTTTTTTGAACGTTTTTCCTCAAGTTTGTCATCATCTACAAAATATTTTAAAGCAATATCTGTTCCAGCTTCACAAATAAAGTATTTCCTATTTGAAGGTTCACCCCTATCGTGAATAAAAATTCCATATGAAATTTGTTCTCTTTCACAGTTTTCCTATTTAAATTTAATGTTAAAAAAATTAAAAGGGAACAAATTTCATATGGAATTTTTATTCACGGTAGGGGTGGTTCTATTTTGCCTTTTTGGTGGCAAAAACGCTGTAACGGGGTATCTATTCGAATTATCGAATAATTTCTTACGAATAATTATTCGAAGAATTCCAAAATGACCATTTTCGAATAACGAATAATTCGACAAATTTTACGAAGAATAATCTAATAAAAGGAATAAATATGATTATTAAACTAATTGTTCAATCTTTTTATCTTTATTGAAAAAATTTATATATTTACTTCAAGCTTGAGGTCAAAATTTCTTTCACAGGAAAAATGTTTTTCCTGAAATTTTTAATAAAATATTTGTTTTCCCAGATGATGCTACACGAAATATTGGACGAACTAATATATAATATAAAAATAATATAAGTGATATTACTAAATGCTGCTTTAGTTAAATACTACTTTCTGTGTGACTTGATGAAAGAAAAAACTTGTTAGTTTACTTTATCTAAAATTTTTGAATTATTCGAACTTATTCCCTTTATTCGAAAAAAAATTTAATAATTTGATTACCGTAGCTGTAACACTTTTTTTTATTAACAAACATTTTCTTTGAAAATATAGAACAATTAAATATGAAATATTTCCAATTTTCCAAATATCGACAGCTCAATTCCAAACCATGCTATGTCGACTTAGCATGTTTTTATTTTTTTTTGCGTTTTTGAATTTAGATTTTTTCAACTTAAATTCTGTCAAATTTTGGTTGTGATTGGCTAGTCCAATCAATATTTATAAACAACAAAGTTCTACCTCATACGGTTTATTAGATATCGCCTGTAAACTTTAGAAGCTTTTCCTGCAAAACTCACTTTTTCGACTTATCATGTTTTGGAATTGAACTGTAGATATGTTATCCGTATGCTGATTCGAATTTGATCTATTATTTTATAAAAATGAAGACTTTAGGCCATATTTTCTTAATAAAATTTTCAAATCAATCATTCCAATTGTTGTTCAAGAACTTTCATTAACATTCTCAGTGTGCTTAGGTTTTTCATTTTATTTATACTTAGTTCACAATTGAAACAAGTTCTAACCATATACCGATCATATTTGGTATGAAATTTGCGTACTCTTTCACTAAACAAAACTTAACTATTTTTGAAATATTGGTATTGTCTCTCAAATATTTTCAAATATTTTTGTTTATTATATTCACTGGCCAAAATGACTCTAACTTGGAACTCGACAATTTTTTGAAAAGTACGTTTAGCATAACTGATAAAAAAAAAATCAATTTAAAGAAAGCAAAATTCTAGTTAAACAAAAACAAAGATTTTCTTTCATAGTCACAAAAAAAAACTGTATAAATATAAAAACATAAGGGTAAAATTCACCACCACCTGAGTAGTTAAATCCTAATGAAAAAAACTTGTTCTAATATAATAGGTTGGGGAGAGGGGGGCACCTTAGAACACTTTTTGCTTTCAAGCCACATAAAAATTTATATTTTTAAATTATTGCCTCTTTACACAATTTACTTAATATATGAGGAAATAAACTTTAGCTTAAGTCTACAAGTAACTTATTTGTAGTTCGATTTATATTTTATTTTATTTTTTTAATGAATACAGTCATTGTGTTCAAATGTGCCCCCCATACGGGACAGCTTTGAACTAGGCTGGGGCAGCTTTGAACGGCAATTTTTTCTTGTATCGCTCATGTCCAAAAATAACATAAATAGTTATATTTTTTATATATATAATAAATTCGATTTATTTATTAAGAAAAACATAAACATTATTAATTAAAAAATAAAAAAAATTCAGATCAAAAATAAGTTTTATATTATTAAGACGGAAAATGCCTTGCGATATCAGGTGACATTACATTTTCCTTTAAAGCATCAGGATCAGCATTGGATTCGTCATATTCAAAAAATAAGAGAGAATCAACAATGTTTGGTACTTTGGTTGATAAATTACCATGTTCAAAGGTGCCCCCTTTTTCTTTGTTCAAACCTGAACTGGCTTGCCATTTCACGGAAATTTATAATAAATATTTTTTTTTACATAAATATCAAATAACTTAACTTAATTTTGTTTGAAATGAATTTTGGACTGCAATAAATTTCTTTCACGAAAGAAAACGATCACTGAATACTTCTTACACTCTTAAAAAAAAATTTACAATTTCACTGCGAAAACTTGTTCACCCAACTACATTCGGTCGACGACTGAAAAAACTAGCAAAAGTTGTTAACGTTGCTAGAAAACAAGGTTGCCATGCGAAAAACACGGTTAAGGGTCGAAAAAAATGTTAAACTGAGATTTTATCAACATAGTTCAAATGTGCCCCGGATATAAACGTGCCCCCCTCTCCACTACTTAAAGTATAAAAGCTGTTTTTAGTTTTTAAAATTTAGTTACTCAAACCATAAAAACATTCTATTTTGTTTATTAAAAGTAGTAATTTAAATATTTTACAAAAAGTATATAAAAAGTACCTATTTAATGTGCAAAAAAAAAAGTACTAAATTACTGCTATTTACTACCAAAATACCAAATTTATATTCACGAGTACAGTGCCAAAATGTAAGTAGAGAAAGAAAAAAATATTGTGCAGGAAACATTTAAATTGCATTTCCACACTAAAGCCAGCCACAGTGAAAATCTGTTCCTTTTCTAGTTGCTTTTTGTAACATATTTTGTACTCTATTGTTATTTGTATCATCAAAGTTATACAGCTTTATATAAAATATTGTATAATAAAACACTGTTTCCTTTTAATTTGGTTAAATACAAACTATACAACAAGACAAAAATTAACTTGTATTATATTTATAACTTTTTTCTTTTACTTTCTTTAATATGGAATTGGTGTAGCAATATAAAACTTTATAAAGATTTAGCACAAAAGCATGCAACTTTATTTTAGGGGGTTGTGGAAGTATTTCAATGTTTTGTTTAGCTAGCAATAAAAACAAAAAGAATACACAACAATGGAAATGTATTCATTTAAAATACAGGACAAGTAACAGTTTTGTAATTTCTGCCGGTAAATGAGGTGTTGTTGTTAAATGAATATAATTTTCAAATCCTTATTGTTTTGCTACTTTGTCGTTTGCCAGGAAGTACTTTAAACGTTTGTTTTGTTTTTTTTACAAACATTTTCAATAGTAGACGATTTATTAAAGCAAATGATAAATTTTAGTTTAATTAAGTTTAAATTGTTTTAGGCAATGTTATTATTAAACATCAAATTAAAAATGTTTTTTCATTTATGCCACAAATAAAGTTTGTTTTATGAAAATATTTTATATATACATTTTCCACTTGTGGTTCTACTTTATGTTCTACTGTGCGTATACTTTATTTTTTTAATAATTAAATAACACTCATACGTTTGTTGAGTCTGCTCTTAAATAAAAACTAAAACAGTTCTTTGGCATTTAATTGTTTTAAAAGTTTAATTTAATTTTTAGAAAAATGTTCGAAATACTTTTCATTTAAAATATAAACACTGTGTTAAGTAACTATAAATAAAGGCTGATTTTTTTAAAAGTTATAGGAAAGTTTTTCAAAAAAAAACACATAAAATTCAGACAAATGCATGAAATCTTTATTTGAATCGATAGTACGGTCCATATAATTTAATGTTTGAAGATTATTTCATGCAAATGTTGACCTTGACTGCGCCTCGAATGATCTATCCACTTAGTTCAATTTTGGCATACTCTTTCCAACATTTAGGCCGGTATCTCACGAATAAATGCTTCAATGTTGTCTTCCAATGCCTCAATTGAAGCGGGCTTGTCTGTATAGACATGAGCTTTAACATAGCCCCACAAAAAATAGTCTAAAGGCGTTAAATCGCACGATCTAAGCGGCCAATTGACCGGTCCGGAACGTGAAATAAAATGTTTACCGAACTCGCCTCTCAATAAGTCTAGTGTTGCGCATGCTGTGTGGCATGTGGCACCCTGTTGTTGAAACCACATGTTATGCAAGTCAAGCTCTTGCATTTTGGGAAAAAAAAAAGTTGGAAATCATCTCACCATTCACAGTTACGTTACAATTCGCATCATCTTTGAAGAAGTACGGTCTAATGATGCCACCAGCCCATAAACCGCACCAAACTGTGACTTTTTCTGGCTGCATTGGTAGCTCTTGCAATGCTTCTGGCTGATATTCACTCCAAAATCGACAATGAGCTTTGTCGCTGAACACAATTTTTCGGTAAAAAAGAGCACTATGAACTTTCTTAATAGAGCACGCATTTTGATAATAAAATTCAATAATTTGCAAGCGTTGTTCGTTTGTAAGACGATTCATGGCTAAATTATAAACCAGACTGAAGATATTTGACAGTGAAACAAAACACGAAACGTGCGTCAGCTGTTTAAACCAGTGTTGCCAAAAAGATAATAGCTAAAAAATCAACCTTTACAAAGAACTTTTCTCAATTTTGTTAGTTAAAGAAAAGGTAAAACTTGCTTAATCTAAACATTCATGTGAAACGAACAAAAAAAAAAAACAGATATTATTAAACAAAAAAATCCTTATTATTTATTTTACTTCTTACAAATGTATAAAGAAATTAATTAGTGTTTCATAACTAACACTGCAAATAAAATAACTTAAAATACAAACAAACAATTTAGACTTTAATAATGTGTTAGACCTTCTTTTTTTGAATCAACTCAAAAATTTGTTCAGGCATAATATTAACCAGATTTATTACTATATCTTCAAATGTAATTATTTCTGTTTTTTGCTTCTATAGAAAAAGCAAAACGAAAAATTGTTTTGGAATGAAACCACCTTTATTTTGCCATGTGGAATTGTAATTTTAAGCATTTCTAGGTTTCATTCTATAGAAGCAAAAAACAGAAATAATTCCATTTCTGCACGAAATTGAGAAATGGCTGATAGATTTCCAAGAATCTATAATTGCTTCTGTTAGCTGATATATGTTTTTATATTGTCGGTTTTTAGAAGAACATGCGAACCATTTAAGTACATTAAAATTTTTCCAAGACAACCATCCGTTTGTTTGACGACTGAAATGTAAAGGTGCATTGTCTTTTTGAAACTAAATAGTTTTTAAAACTATTTTCTAAAAATAGCACTATTTTCACATCCAATTGTATTTCAGAAATTTCTAATTAAATTTCAGAATTTTGATATTGTATTCCAGAATATTCCATTTATATATCAGAAAATTCTAATTGAATTGTAGCAATTTCCAATATATTCCAGAAGATTCCAATTATATTTCAGAAATTTCCTATTATTTGCCATAATTTTCTAATTGTTTTCCAGGAATGTTTAGTAGAAATGCAGCATTAAATCTTCTAAAATACAAAAGGAAATTTCTGAAATTCAATTAGAAATTTCTGAAAATTAATTAATAATAAAATTAATTGGAAATTTCTGAAATATAATTAGGAAGTCATGAAATTCAATTTGAAGTGGTGTAATAATTATGTGTAATCAGAAGACTTAATTTGTGAAAAAAAAAAATTTTGGAAAAGCCAAATTAAGCATAGTGTCTGCACAAAAACTTTGCCAACCAATAGCTGTTGGAGAGAAGTCTGCGATCATCAAGATTGAATTTTTCTCACCCTGCTGAGATTATCGGCTTACCAGTTTTCAGTTTGTTTGTAAGTTTTTTTTAGCGAGTTTGTTTAGTTTAGCAGTTTTGTGCCAGACAACGAGTCTTGGCACAGACAACAGATTTTGTTGAGTAACAGTCTGGGATTCTTTTAGCTGTTCATTTAGGATTGATTTGGTGACATTTACCTCACATGCATTAATAATCTGACCCAGACTCTTCTCACCGACTGTCCGTTCAGAAAGCTTATCTTCGTGCCGCCACTTTTATTTTTATCCTAATAATTTGGTTTGTCTACAAAATCTGTTAAAACAACATGTGACTGGTTTATTTTTTTTTTTTTGCAATTGTTTTTTCTATAAATTGAAAGTTGAACTTTTTCAAAAACATTAGTTATGAATCATGCAGCAAGTTATAGCAAATTGTTTAACATTGCATAACAAGAATAAATAACAGTTATAGTTTTGTTTGTTTATCATAAAGTGTAATTATAGTTATAAAACACTAACAAATTAGAAAAAACTTGGCTAAAACGAGATCATTGACGACCATACTCTTAAAACACTTTACAAATAGCAAACATCAAGTGTAATTATAGTAATGCAACACAGTGTATATGTTTAATATAACTATTGGCAAGTCTTTACAATTAAAAGCATAAAAACTACATACTAAGCAAAACTTGTCTAAATTTATTTATAAAATTTTATTGGCAAAATCTAGCAAAACTAATTCAAAACTATTTCTATATATTTTAAATACATAAACTCAAAATGTACAAAAGTGTATTGGGGTAACTGAATGCATATGAATGTAAATATAAATGCGCCTATTAAATGTTTCTTTCTTATTCATTCATTGTTTTATTGTTTGCCTTAGTTGGTATTCAGGATTATTTAATATATTTATAACATATGAACCTCTTCCTTTTTTGTTTGCCATCTGCTTTAAATTCATTAAATTAAACCCACACACACACACACCCTGCATATTTAAATACATTGTTACATATTGATAAAGCCATACATGCCATCATTATTAACAAAAAAAGAAAACGAGTGAAAAAAAATAATAAAATAAAGATATAAATAAAATATTGTAAATGAATAAATAATCGGTATAAAGCCAAGCATGTGTACAGTATGTATGTACTTACATATGTACTGATATGTGCTTCTGTATAGTTATTTGGGATTCAGCTGCTTATCAATTAAAGCTGGAAAATTTGTTTAAGGCTGTATCTTAAAACTCTAAATGAAGTATAATTAAATAAATAAAGTTTCTAATAACTATATGAGTATTTTCATGCATATATTTTGGAATTATTCCAAAATTTTACTATTACATTAAAATGATGTCTTAACGAAGCCATTATAGCTTTTGAATTTTCTAAAAAGACTTCTCTAGTGTATCCACATTTTATGTGAACCCTGCGTAACAATTTTATTTATATGTGTATTTAGTTCTCAAACATTTTAATCTATTAAAAAAAAAATAAAACTTATTATAATGTTTTAAATTGCAAATACTTGTTTAATACAAAATATTATGCATACGAGCACATATGTACATACACAACAGATTTTGCAAAATAATTACATGCATATAAATACACACAGAAAGAAAAATATAGTTGTACATGTTTACTACAATAATGTTAACATGTTTATAAATTCTTTTTAACAATGTTATGGTCACTGTAATTATTCATATGATTGCGGTAATCACAATATGGTTAAGTTACGATGCCGATGATTACTACAATCATATATACGATTGTAGTAACCATGTATGTATTTGTGGTAATCATGTTTCTGATGAATTCATTTATCATAATACGTTGTTCTTTGATTATGATTGAGAACATCAGAATCTCTTTAACTATATAAAAATGAATGTCTGGCTGTTTGTTTGCGCTTTATAGGAAACCAAACCCTTTGACCGATTTTCCTGAAACTTTCACAGCATGTTACTGCGACTTTGGAAATAATAATAGTCTATATTAAGTTTTGATTGGTCACAGGGGCCATATTTTGGGAATTTTTTGACCAACGGCGACAGTATTTGCTATATATGGTATTGGCGTGAATAGAAATACGTATCAAAAGAAAAGTGGGAGGAGCACGCCCCACACAGTGGCCACTGCGGCAATAAATCAATTTGGACCTGCTCTCCGATTTTGATGATTTTTGCACAGATGGTTAAAAACTATCTAAAGGTCATGTGTGGAAAATTTCATGCAAATATCTCTATTGGTTTTCTGTCCCGAGCAGCGCATAGTTGAAGTATTTGAACAAGTCTCAAATGTGATAGTTTTCTATGTCATATTCAAAAGCTTGTTACTTATAAAATATACACCGAATGTACCTTATAAGTAGTTTTTCACTTAAAATAGACATTAAGCATTATGTAAATAAAAAAAAAAATTAAAAAATTGAAAAAAAAGATTTCCTTTGACAATATATTTTGCGCCAAAAAAATAAACATTTATGATTTTCCGTTAGACTTTTAGTTGTGTGCGAAACAGTGCGACACGTAGAGTCCTATACCAAATTAAAGCTGAGAGTCTCAGCTAACAGAATAAAAATAAAAACCTGCACCAATTTGCCCGCCGCCGAAAAAACAATGAAAAACCAAAAAATTACAGTAAAAAATATGCGTTATTTTACGCGTGCAAAAGCAACAGCGCATTCTTTCTTTCTTTGCTACTCGTACACGTAGCCGGTGCCTATTTAGAAGCGAGAAATATGAAAATTATATAGAAAAAACTCAAATTTAGAACGAAATTGAAGCTTGAAAAATTAGATTATCACAAAGATGTCAAAAAGTTGTTAATAAATGAAATAGAGTGAAACTAACAAAATGTTTGTATTGGAGTTGTATGGAGGGTGGGTGTTACAGTGGACAGATTTTCGGCATATTTTCAGAACAGCATTTAATAGATGTTATATGCATTTTCTCGAAAAACAAACATTCTAGTTAAAAATTTACAGAATATATGGCATTTTTGAAATATAATTTGTATGGGAGGTGGGCGTAAAAATGGGCGGATTAGGTTCATATTTTCAGGAGCTCATTCTACAATTATAATATTAATTTTCATAAAATTGAGGTGATATATTTAAAATCATGGAAGTTATGCCACATTTTCTATTTAAGTTGTATGGGAGGTGGGCGTAAAAGTGGGCGTATTTTTGTCAAAAAAAAAATTTTAATTCTTAAAAAATTTAAAATAAATGTGTGAAAAATTTCATGAAACTCCGCAACCTCCTTGATTTATGGCCATTAAATACACTACACGGCCACAGTGTGTGCCCCTTTGTTTGCGATAAATTAGAGGCTGGACCTGTTAACCAATCTTAAATTTGCACAGCTTGCAGCTTTAACTCAGGAATACTTATTACATGATAATGTTTTTCGACCTTGCACACTTCTGCACCTACTTTTTTACTACGTTTATTAACGGCTTTACCTCAAAAGGGGACAGAGAAGCACACCGGGTTCAGCTAGTATGATAAAATTTATCACCACAAACATTACGTCATTACTGTACTCATATGTATATACAAATGCTATAATCATGTGAATCATAAGTTAAACATATTATGGTTGCCGCAATCATATAAATAATTACAGTGACCATAATATTTTAAAAATAATAGTAAAAATGTTAGTATAGTTGTGGTACACATGCACAACTATATTTTTTCTCTGCGTGTAGACAATATTCATAGATATAAAAATTAAATAAGGTGGCACCATTTCTTAATGATAATTTTTTACTTTGTGACAAAGTATAAATTTTTACAATTTCCAACTGGAATGGAGAAATTTGAATATTTTTCTTTAAAGCTCCCTAATACACAATATAAACAGCAGTCGTGTGTAGCATGCTACAAAATATCTTTAAATCATTTAAGAACTAAGAAAAGAAACACAGCTTAAATTTCTTGCGTTAATGTAGAAGATGATGATAATGGAGTTGACGAAAATGATTGTTTCCACAACCATATGAGGCATGTATACGATATCATTCACCAGACAACAACACAGTACAGGCACGTACACATAAATATATTTATATAACAATGCAGCAGTGAAATTTAGAAGACCTGGACTTACAGGCCTACTTTCGTTAAGATTCAGTTCAATATTCTGACTGCTTAATTTTTATGCCGGTTAATGTTTCCCTTAATTTTATGAAAATAAGTAATAAAGTATAAAAGATTAAGCCCGATCAAATAATTCTTAATATAAGATTTTATTTTCAGAAATCGATGCTCTATATAAGAGATATGATAGTCTTTTATGGAAAAGGATGTGTCCAATTTAAAGCAACATCATACAGCTTTTTTCTACAATTTGCATATTTAATTTGTCAAAGGATTTGAAAACCATCATCCAGACGTATTCTTTTCGCTGTATTGCATTTATTTTTGCGCGGTCATTTTTGGAGACAACTGGTTCCTGGTTGCTTTTAATAACATGTTAGCCTTGTTTTTGTCTACAATCATAATATGATACTAATTTACTTTTTGGAAGGATTTGTTTGTTTTGCAAGCTGTTTGATGAGAAATTCTTCTAGTACGATTTATCACTTAAAACAAGAATTGAAAGAGATGCCGCTTTAATATTTGAATTTGCGCGATTAAATCGATTAGTTCTTAACCCTGATAAAACTAAATTAATACGCTTTAGACCACAGGCTTTAAGTATAAATAGTGATTTCAACGTGTTTATTAATGGAAAAGCTGTTCACGAATCCCATTCCGTTACGTATTTGGGAATCACATTACAAAGGAACTTGTCATGGCATTTACATATAACCGACTTAAAAAGGAAAATAGCTCCAGCAATTGGGATTTTATATAAATTAAAAAATAAACTGGATGTTAAATCAAGGATGATGATATCATCATCATTTGAATTACTTAGCAATTATATATGCTTACAATAAAAATAACATTTCACTGAAATCGCTTCAATGCATGCAAAACAAAGCATTAAAAATTGTTTACAAACTACCAATTCTAAATTCAACTGTCACATTGTTCAAAGATATAAGCAAAACAATTTTACCAATTTATGAATTGCATGAGTATCAGGTGTTAATGTTTGTTTTTAAATGCATTAACCATATCGGTCACCAAAGCATGACATTTTCTCAACAGCAATTTAGTTTTAACATACGAAACAGAACAAATTTAAGAATTCCTCTATTTAGACTAGAAACTACCAAGCAACGTATTGATTACGTGGGTGCTGTAAAATTCAATAATTTACATGCAGATTTGAAGTCAATTAATCGAATTTCACAATTTAAATCGTCTTGTAAACAACATTTATTTAACAACATCGAAACGCTTTTGTAATTTTTATTTTTTGTAAAACAGTTTTTATACATATTTTTTGTAATTTAATAATCTTAACTTTAAGTTAAGTCTTTTATTTGTACTTTTGAAAATTAATTAATTTGCCAACTTGCCTCAATAATGCCTTACGGCGCTGAGGCCAAAATTAAAATGTATTTAAAATATTTTGTACAAATAAATTTTTTCTGTAGAAAAGTTTTTTCTATAGAAAACAAAACAAAAAAAAAAAAAAAAAATGCGACAAAAAACAATTTCATTGAAAAAAAAAAAAAGATTTTTTACAAGCATTTTTGTGTTATTCGTGCAATTTACAGCCATTTGAAAGTACTTCTTCAAAAATGTGTTTTATTGGTCCTTCTATAGAAATCGCTTAGAAGTCATTGTTTAAAAATTGTGTTATTGAACTAAACGCTAACAAAGGCCTTTTGTAAGGCCTGTTCTCTACATAATATGCACCGCAATAGAAAACCCTAAAATATCTACATATATGTCTTAGAGTCTATATGCAAATGTGGTTCTGGGATTTAAACAACTAGAACATAATAAAAGGAAAAAAAACAATAAATAAATTTTCTCAATTTCTTTATATAATGCTTGAGGTTTCTTTTAATTTTCTACACATATAAATCTACTTGCAACATTTCATACTATTTTATTTTTTTTAATACATTTTATGTAGCAGAGTTTTACTTGCAAATGTTTTCTAACCAACTAGACAACCACTCAGTACACAGCAACATTAGATGGTTGCATATGCCTGCATGTCTGCATTTGTTTTATAGTTGTATTTAACAAGCTTCAAATAATATGTATAAAGAAATGGTAGAGAGAGAAAAAAATAGAAATAAATATATAGAAACTTAAAATCTAATTCAATCCAAAACCAAATCCTATGAAATGCAATGCAGCGTTACTCAAAGTAAAGTAACCAAACTCAATTTTATATTTGTTTGTATATAGATACATACTAGTTTGTGTTTTGTATACATTATTTGAAATCTCGCCATAAACTAATACTGGTGCATACAAATACAATGCAACCAATGCATTGTTGCAAATTACATCAATCTATGGCAGTCAGTGAAATAATTGTAGGAAAAGTTAAGAAATTTATGCAAAATGATTTAAATTTGTGCGTTTAATTGAAAAATAATACGTTTCTTAGTGGTATTTACTGACTTTGAAGTTAGGTATAAAAGAAATTCTTAATAATTATAGTTTCAACACCCTTAACCATTTTCCAACTAAACCAGAGGTAGGCAAAGCGTAAAATGAGGTTGTGTGTGTGAGCGAACTACCCAGCAAACATAAACATAATTTTATAAATTATACAAAAAAACTTAGATAGGAAACATACACTCACAATATATTTTCCGTAACATATAAGAAATTAACAACGAGATTGATATATAAACGGAACTTCTAATACTTCAAAAGCTGATTACATGCATGTTACCAAATGCATTATCAATCATAAAATATTTTTCGTAGTTCATTATTAATTTGAAATGTTTGTTGGGAAGTATTTCTGAAAAAAATATAAAAGCATCCGCCGCATGTGCACACATTGCTGTCTCAATGACGACTGAATGAAAGAGATTAAGTGTATGTGTGAAGTGCTCTCTGCACTATTGTGCTATAGGATGCCGACCTATGAACTAAACGGTATTTGTATTTTTTAATAATTACAATGATTTAGTTCATTTTAGAAATTAATATTTTTTTTTTTTCAACATAAAATTTTGATGCCAAACAGTTCGTTTCTTTTATAAATGTTATCTGACAATATTCAGGTATATTCGGGAATACGCGCTTCGACATATTCTAAAATACGAGTGTAGAATTATCGTTTGCAGTAATCGGTTTTTTGTAATCTCTTATGAAAAACATAAACATTGAAAACAGCTGTCTAATTAATACACAGAAAAATTTAAAAATAAAAATTGAGATGTATTCGATTGCATTTTTAATTAATGCACAATCTGAATATCTTAGAGGAGTAAATAAAAATTTAAGAAATAACACGCCGGATATATTTAAAATTAATGATGCCAGGTAGGTATGTTTATTAAAAATTTAAAATCACCTCTTCTAATACCAAAAGAAGTATTAGGAAAAAAATTTAGAATCAACAAAGAGGCATTTAAATATATTTTATCTGAATTGGAAGACAAAATCTAACAGCAATCACGGCTTGGATGTTTAAGGCCAGTTGACTAGCTGGCAGCAGCCCTTCGTTTCTTCGCTGATGGAAATTACCAACATGGAGTTGGCAAGGATTGGCATCTTAATATTTCCCAGTCAACTTTTTCAAAACTTCTGTCTGAAGTATTAGTTGCAATTGAAAAGAAATTATGCCACAAATGGATAAGTATCAAAATGGATGAGCAGACAAAAGAAGAAGCCCGAATGTACTTCTTTCGAAAATCGTCGATACCAGGCGTAACCATGGCTATTGATGACCACCATGGCTCTGAACTGTTGCGGTGATGTTTGTTTTTTAGACCTGGACAAAGAAACAGAATTAACTTTCATTGTATGTTTTTGCTTGTTATTTACTTTTCAGTTATGTAGGCATTTTATTTTTACGCGCTAAATCAAGCGTAGATGTGTGGTGAACAAGTATTTTAGAATGCATACAAAGTGAACAAAAACATATGCTTTCTGTTTGCACATCTTTTGTGTGCTGGTACTCACATCGCTGACGTATTTTAGAATAACAAAAATTTAATGAAACATGCATTTGTGGTGAAAGTGACTTCCTGAATAGACCTGATTATTTCTTCATTTATAAAAAATAATTAAGTGGCTAATGTCATCATATGCTCATCGTTAAATAATTGCAATGCAGTGTCTAAACTTTAAAAAATATTTAAGATTTCACAGTATTGTTTAAAAAAAATCGATTTTAATTAGTTTTTTTTTCTGTTTTTTTAATTGAATCTAAAACTATTTCCTTGACTATAACAACTCTAATATAATAAGCTCTCAATACCTAATGTATTGTACAAATTTCTCATACAAACTCATACTTATAAAATGCCATACGATTTTCATGCATAAGTGTAAATTTTATACGGGGTATTTTAAAAACTGCAATGAAACAAGAAAAAACGTTTCTCAGAAAATTGTCGCTATATGGGTGTCACTACTTATTCACCCCTATTGTGAATAAAAATTACACATGAAATCATTTTTACACCGTTTTTGTTGCAATTCACTAATTTTATGCGGAAAATTTTACCATGATAGAAATACAGAAACGAGCTACATGTTTGATTAATGCACGTAAGCAAACAAATTTCTCCACAAATGAGTTGTAAATTGCAAATTTTGTGCAGATCGGTCCATAATTGACCATAGCTTCCATATAAGCCCACTTTCGAAAATCACTTTAAAGAGTACAAATCTCTAAAAAATCTTGAAATGCAAATAATACTCCAAACAAATATTTTTCATAGATACACAAATCATTCAGTCCAATTTTCTGATGATCGGTCCATAATTGGTCATAGCTTTCATACAAGACCTACTTCTGAAAATCACTTTATCAGGCATAAATCTTTTAAAGGTATTTATATCGCAACACAAACATAATTTATGTATATGCACAAAAATCATGGCACAAAGTTTTTATTTGATCAGTGGTCCATATAGGGCAAATTTCAGAAATACTGCTTCTCCACATAGACTAGGTGTAGGGTATTACATGGTCTGACTCGACCGACTATATGTTTTTAACGTCGATTATTTGATTATTTGCAAAGTTATTTTGACATTTACAAAAAAATTTGCTATTTCAAAAAGTGCTGTCAAATTTTTTACATGACTCGATTTGGCGTCATTAAACTTTTTAATAAGCTCAGGTACAAGTGCACTTCCACTCGGAGACCTAGAGGTCCATTGTGGTTCCCCTCAGTAGAGAAAATAAAAGAAAAAGAGAAAATAAAGATAGAATAGATATAGAAATAAGGACAACCAAAACCGCTTGATAAGGGGGAGAAAGAAGAAAGAAAGAGAGTGTAAAAAATCCCCTTACGGATTTGGAGTCGCCGTAGAATATCCCTTAAATAGCCACCATATTCCCCTCAGGTACAACATTCATATTAAAACAACAACATTTATTTAGTTTTAAAAAATCTTTAGTGAATAAAATTCCTTCCAAAGAAGGCGTTCCTAACCTATTCCTAATTTTTGTTTTGTTTAAATTTACCTGACTAAATACTCGTTCGACATTTGCCGAAGAATGAGGTAAACCTAAAATTCTTTGTATAAATTTGGTTAGGATGGGAAACAAAAGATTTGAATCTTTCTTTTGAATTTCCGAAATGTGTTTCAAAAATTCCATTAAACTCTTTTCTATTTCTGAAACCAAATTATAAATTTTATATAAAAAAGTGTTGCAAATAATTTATACTGAAAAATCGTCAAAATGGGGGCAAAGATCGTCAAATCGTCAAAGGGTCATTTTTGACACCAAAAATCGTCGAAATGACGATAAATCGTCAAATATGACAACAGTGCCCCCAGTTAAATAAAATATCAAAGTCGTCGAGAAAAACAGCATGATGTTGCAAACAGTGTTTAGGACTAATTTAAATTAAATTAGAATTAAACTACTGCCTGCCAAAACCAATATTTCAAGTTTCAGCGAAACAAGGGTATGCCGCAGCATTTCATGTCCTCTTTCACTTCTTTATCTATGATCTCAAATATTTATAAAAAAAACAATGACTGCAGAAACGCAAATTTTGGCACAATTTAGCTCCCTGTGTTATCACAATGGACCGTATTGGTCTCTGGGTGATGGTGTGGGGACAACCTCACTCCAGCCTTCTAACGTAACCTAGCTCCCTGTGTCATTATTTAAAAGCTGTAATGGATTGTTACCGAAGAAATCTCTTTATTATGCTCAGCTTTGGAAAGGAAAGTTAAAGGGCAATGCAATCCTTCTAAACAAAAACACAGTTTTTTTGATTAGAGAAAACTAATTTTAGTTGATTCGCTTGGTGTTTAAAAAGTACTCATTTGTTTTTTCTTTTAACATATGAGACCGGATTTTAGTGAACATTGACTGCTGTTAATTTTATTTAGTTTTGAAAAGTTTATATTTTTTAGTTTATCAACTTAATCATATTGTTGGTACACCCTGTATAGTTAACTTTGTTTACTTTGTGCTGGGAGTATAATAAAAATATAATTTCCATTTGATTGTAATGAAACGTTATTAGCAGAGAAGAATAGTTTTGGATAAACACAAGCAATCAAATGAATCTAACTTTACATACATCATTCACATACAATCATATCTAGGCAGAGTAATACGAGTATAAACAAGTGCCAACCACAAAATTGAAATTATTTAAATTGCTACTTACTCTCCCCCCCCCCCTCCCCCCCTCCCACACTTTACTAGTTGCAACATTGTTCTAGTCGAACATCTTCTTCAACTATAGCAAAATATTTTAAGGTAATTCATATTACAAATATTATTTACACACACGAGTGCACTGGCCGTAAGTAGACAGACACATCGTCAGTCTGTCTGTTTTACCTACAGACTTTTAGGTTTATTGGTTTAGGTTTATTATAGTTTTTGTTTTGCAATTTGTTCAGTTAGTTGCCTAATCGACAATATACTTATATCTAAATATACACAATATTTAAACAAAAACATTTGTACTCGTATGTCTTTACAATCAATCGTACAACAAACGCCAAACCCAAATACGTACACATATGTATGTATGTTGCTCAATTGCATTTGCATTTGTGTTTCTACTACGAGTTCTATGGTTTTTCTAGTTTGCCATTCTTGAGGTTAAATTAGTTTATCAATATATTGTTGGATTGTACACACATACATACATACATATGTATATAAATAAAATCTTTATAATAAATCGTTTGCATGTCTGATAAATATTTGAAAATTTCCAAATTTTTTTCTTTTACAATAATATAAATTGGAGAGATTTTAATGTTTGCTGAGTTGCAGATAATAAAATGTGGGCTTGGCATTTATATAGGTAAAAATAAATATGTTATTTAAATGTTGTAGATAGTTGAGTTGAGTTAAATAGTTTCTCATTACTTAATAAATATACACATGTACATGACCTAATTATGTCATTTGCTTATTTGTTAAGATACATAAAGATTGCAGAGCGTTTTTGAATAACTAAATCTAAAACATTTATTTAAATTCTTAGAAGCATAGATTTAATTACAAGTGTTTTATTAGGGTGTTCTCAATTTCATACCCAGTAAAAAATGTGCTCCAAAAGGAGCAGGTTTTATGTATGAATTCATACCTCAAATCACTTCAAACCTGCTGTTGGGATGCATGATTTTTGTATGAGGTGTTCCCGGTTTGGAGGACTACTTTCTGCTGACAATAAGCGCTTCTTTTAACCTAATCCCTGTGCTGATATTCAGCTGATTCGGACCGGTTCTCTCGAACCAGTTGTTAAAATTTTAAAAATTTTCCGTACCGGTTATTGCACATTTATGTTATTTTTTAACATTGAATTTTAATAGGAAAAATGTGAAAAGGGAACAAATTTCATGTGAAATTTTTATTCTCGATAGGGGTGATTATGTTTTTTGCTTTAACGGTTTTATATAATGTGTATTTATCAAGTTGATATAGTGTCGGTTGTTCATTGTCCAAAGGTACAAACAAATGATTTTATTTTGGGCATACATTGGATTCTTGGATGATGATGTTTTCGATAGCGTTTTCTTCAATCTTTTGAGAAAAAAATAAAACAATTTTTTTTTGACTTTTATTTTGCAAAATCAAAACTATTTTTTGTTAAAAACGTAACTTTTTTTGATTAAACGAAAGTTTATATCATTTCCTTCAAGAGGCTTGTGGTCTGTTACTGGGATGCGACTTTAAAATATTCGCTATTTTTATCAAAATTTGGCAAAAATATATTTTTTTTAAGCGAACCGGTTGTTAATTGTTTCGAATATCACCACTGCCTAATCCAACATGCAAATAAAGCACTTTCCTAAAGTGTTTTTTTAATTCTATCTAAATGTTTTTGCTTAAGAAAAATTCATGGTAACTGAGAAGCACGATATTCGTTTTGTAATTGACTTTCGTTGTCATACGTAAATCTGTAGGCTTTCATTTTTACTTTTTCGCTTTAAAACCTTCTTCGTTGTCAGCACTAAAAAAGCATCGTCTTTGTATATTTTATTCGTAAGGATTTACTGTTTCAAAAGAGCGCTTTTATTAAAGCGCTCGATTGTGCGCTTTTTCACTTAAGTGCTTCAAAAAAAAAACGAATTTGTTTTACTGAGTAGAGTCTTAATTACAAAACTTTTCGAAATAAGATTTAAGTTTTCATTTATTCTTCTATTTGATCTGAGTAAACTTCAAATCATGGAATCTACTGTTAATTGCGAATTTGGTTCATATTTTATAGCCTCCAAAGTTGGACATCTCGGACATTTTTGTGAAAAATTTGCCATGTTTAGGATACAATAACTTTGGAAAACATTAATAAATTTTAACAATGTTGATGTCAGCTGCAAAGAATCCTTTTTATACCTACCACCGAAAAGAGGAGGAGGGGGAATATAGCGTTTGTCATTCCGTTTGTAACACATCGAAATAATGGTCGTATGTACTTATAAGATTCTAAAGGCTTCATTAGTCCTTACTTTCTGTTGTGTTCCGTGTCGTTCTGTTGTTAAATTTTTGTAGTTAGTTTTTCCGTATAAACGTATCAGCTGTTTTAGGTAAACAGACAACACATACCGCGAAAATAAATCAAAAAATACAAATCAAAGTTTTTTTATTGTACAATATGTCATTACTTTCGACTAAAGTAATGAATTTTTCGTCATCCATCGTTTATTTTTATAACTTTTATACAAAAACTTAATTAAATTCAAAGAAATTGAAAATTTTTGTTATAAACCACACATTTTTTTGGTGTGCAGATGTCAGCTGTTATGTGCTGTCACGTACAATTACTTAGCAAATTTTTGTTTTCAACAGGTTCGTCCGCAACGGCACGGAAAGTAACAAAACAACTAACGACTTCTATACATTTTCTATTTAACAGAATCAAGTCAGCTGATTCGGAACGGAACAGAAAGTAGAGAATAATTCTGCCTTAAGAAGTTAAAGCCATGTCCGTCCGTCTGTTGTTGGCACGATAGAGCTTTCACAAAAAACATAGAACAGTGGAATTTTTACCAAACATTCTTTGATCCACCGAAATGATATTGCAAATGGGAAAATCGGTCCAGTAGTATCTGAGTTATAGATCAAAATTTCAGACTACCTCGATATTTTTCAGATATTTTTTGCTGCTTTCTTCAAATATTTTTTTTCAGATATTTTTTGCTGCTTTCTTCAAATATAATGCAGATAATAACATGCAATTTTGAACACTTTATTGTTATTACAAAATGATGAGTCCTGTTGAAAATTATAGGAATCGGTCCACGATTTCTTATAGTCCCCATACAAATATTTTCCCGGAATATGATTGTTATGGTACATAAATTTCTAAACAAAAGCCGTATCTAAACGAAATTCAGCAATAACAAGTTTCATGCAAAGTGAAATCTAAAAACAATATTTTGTTTGCATTGGTCCATAATTTTGACATAGCCCCATTCAAAAACCACTTCTGAAATTCATTTAAATGAACATAAATCTTTTGTAAAAATTACTATCAAGTTGAAATTCGATAAGCATAATCAAATCAAACAAGTTATGGAGGTGTTTCCTTAACAACTTACACAATCTTCCATGAAAAGTATTAAGTTTTAGGAATTTAAGTAGGAATTTATTGTCTAGTCAAATGTGAAATGCAATAGATATTTTCAGAGTTAATAAATTAACTGTATATTACACGAAATACTGAAGATTAAAGGTCACAAATAATCGTACAAGTTTAAAGTTATTACGCAATTTATTTTAAATATAATTAACTACATTTTGGTTTAAGTCAATTTTTTGACGTTATCATTCGTTTTCCAGCTTTGCAACGTATTTTATAATCTCAATATATTTAATAGTCATAAAGCTTGTTGCACATATTTTTTTCAGCAATTATAAAGAAGGGTATATTGCATTTTCAATTGATACCTTTCTGCCTACTAATGTTAATTTTGTAATGAGACTATATATTGGAATTAAACCTAATTCCATTGGCCAATGCTTTGTTCCCACCAAATTTTATTGAATTCGTATTATGATAGATGACAATTTAAATTTTGTCTGTTCACATTTGTAAAACGTTGCCGCTTTTGTTTAGGGATGGGTTATCAGCGTTAACGCTCAGCGTAAAAAAAACGTCCGCTTACCGCCGGTATTTAGGGATGGCTGTAACAACAGCATGTACATTTTTTAAACAACTGTCCTATGGGCTGAATATCACTGCTTTAAATACTTTAAATTAAATCAAATTAAAATAAAGTAAATTGAGTTAATTTTTAAAGTTCCTTTTTCCTTCTTGCTCGAATATAAAAGACTACGTACGTTAAATACATATTAATAATATTCTGTAAATAACAATTACAAACATATCTATTATTCACGTATTAAAATTTCACATTTACCATAAATATTTTATTATTATTTACGATTCAGCCACAGAAGTTAAGGAGTTAAACTGCACGCCATTTTTTTTACATTTCTGTTTAAACTGCCGGTTATAAAGGAGAGTCCTCTGACAACTTACACAAATTGTAAAGACCAGCCAATAGTGAAATTTACTTTTATTGTTACTTTGTTTTATATGTATTTATATATTTTTTTTATTATTTAATTATACGTTAATAGCAATAATAAAAGATGCAGCGCTATAACAGACAGTATTAAACTATGTATTGTATTAAAATTTATGATACTCACTCGTACATACAAATAAAATTAAGGAGTTGCTAGGTTTTTAATAAAAATTTGTATGCACAGTTATGCTGTGCAAAAGTAAAGCGTAAATAATATTGGCAAATACAAATAAATTAAATAGACCCATTGTTATATTTTAAAGCCACCAATGAAATTAAGAAATCCAGAAATAAATGCTATGAATTCTAAAGAAAAATTAAGAATTTAAAATTGATATGTAGACTGGATGAACCAAGCAATTTTATTTAATATTTACATACATATTTAATAATTCGTTATCATATATGTACATTAGGGCGGGCCAAATTTTTTGTCGATTAGAGCCGCCCCCTAGGATGATTCTATGGACAATTCTAAGCAACTTTGGTGAAGGAACCATGGGTCTATCTCGATTTTCGAGTCTCCCACTTTTCAAAAAATGCAACATCGTGCGAAGACAAATGCTTCAAATGACTTTCGCTACTCGTTGATGTTGTTGCGGTTTGCGATGTAGACGGCAATGCATTTGGAAAAGTGTACAATCTTTTACTAAAAGAATTAAAAAATAACTGAAATTACCGAAAAATTTTTCTCGGAAAATAGACGAAAAATATTACAAATATGCATGAAACGCCCTCTGGTGGTGTTCATTGGTAAAAATAAAGATCAAAAATGAATTTCTCGACCCCATAAACCCCCCATATACTCGAAAATCGAGATAGACCCATGTCTTTCACCAAAGTTGCTTAGAATTGTCCATAGAATCATCCTAAAAGAATTAAAAAATAACTGAAATTACCGAAAAATTTTTCTCGGAAAATAGACGAAAAATATTACAAATATGCATGAAACGCCCTCTGGTGGTGTTCATAGGTAAAAATAAAGATCAAAAATGAATTTCTCGACCCCATAAACCCCCCATATACTCGAAAATCGAGATAGACCCATGTCCTTCACCAAAGTTGCTTAGAATTGTCCATAGAATCATCCTAGGGGGCGGCTCTAATCGATTTTTTCGGCTCCATACAAATTGGCCCGGCTTAATGTACATACATATGAAGTATAGTCAGTCAAGCCCGACCATATAATACCCTACACCCAGTATATGTAAAAAACAGTTTTTCAGTTAACCTATTGTGGATCGATTATCCAAAAATTTAGTGTCATGATTTCTGTGAATATAAATATTGTGTTTGTTAAACTTTATCTCGATATAAATACTTTTAAACGATTTATGGAGCTTAAAGTGAATTACGGAGAGGGTCTTATATGGGAGTTTCGACTAATTATGGACCGATCATAATAAAATTGTACCGTATTATTTTTAGACATATGAAATATATTTTCGTTCAATATTATTTGTTTACTAGCATAAGATATCTAGATTAAGTAGGCCTTTAGGCTTGTAATCTCTGAATTTTAATAAATAAATAAATAAATAAATAAATAAATAAATAAATAAATAAATAAATAAATAAATAAATAAATAAATAAAAATAAAGTGATTTTCGGAAGTGGAGCTACAAGTAATTATGGACCGATCTGCACAAAATTCGTAAATGTGATTTGGCTTTATTTACCATTCATTTGTGATGAAATTTGTTTGGTTCCTTGCATAATTCAAACATTTATGATCGGTAAACCCCAATTTCGGGAGGACATTTGTATGGGGGCCAGGTGAAATAATGGACCGATTTCCACCAGTTTCAATCCCATCCATCCTTGGGTCAAAAAAATATCATGTGCCAAATTTTATCGAAATATCTTCAAAATTGCGACCTGTACTCTGCGCGCAAGGTTTACATGGACAGCCAGCCAGACGTACGGACGGACGGACATCGTTAAATCGACTCAGAAAGTGATTCTGAGTCGATCGGTGTAATATTTAAAATTTTTTCATTCTGACAATTCTGTTATATTGAAAAATATTTTTACTGTTATTTTATAAATTTATTAATAACTTTTATTTCCCGTTTTTTAAAATTCTATCTATTTCAATTTTTATTATTTTTTTTTAAAAAACTTTAAAACCTAAATCCTTCCCTATCTGACATTCTCTGTGAACTCAAAGTAATGGGTATTAAAACAACGTAAATTTTATAAGCTAAAAAACGGGAAAAACCATTTAGGTTAAATTGCATGATGTTTATAATCAAGAAATTTCAACTATTTATTTAAGTAAATTCTAGGAAAAAAAAAAAAATAAAATTTTGTTTGAAATTTTAAAAATTTTTGAATTTAAAATTTTTTTTTTAATTTTTGATAACCCATTGAATGCGTGTTTCAAAGACCTTTCATATGATGCCAAATTTACATAGAGTTCTTTTGGAAGAAATATGAAAAAAATCAAAGAACCTCTAAAAATGACCTTTTTATCCTTTGATCCAGCTCACCAAATATTGACCTCAGGACAAAATAAAATTGAGAAACATAGTCGTAAAATGAATCAAATTTTCATATTAGTCGGGAACATCCGCAACTTTATTTTGGGGCCACCTTTATGTAGGTGCATATATACAATTTTGTAACAGTTTTAAAATTATTAATTCGTTAAGAATCCTTTTTGTTAAATGGATGTCATTTAATATTCATTATTAAATATTTTACTAGTTCTAGAATTCATTTAGAGTAAATAAAAAACTTTTTATTCGAAGTTTACTTCTAGTTAAACATAAAATTTATGTGAAATTTTTTTTTGTATATCTCTGTTATATATTCTACATTAGCTTTCCGTTGGAAAGCCTAAATGTAAAATCATATAGAAATATAGAAAAAACTTCAAATAAAAAATTTTATAAAAAATTTTTACAATTAATTCTCGCAAGAGGAAAAATTCTCATTCAGTAAACAAAAAACTTAAACATATTTAAAAGTTGAAAAGTAATAAATATGGCATTACTTAAAAATCCCGCTTTGTCTTAACAATAAAAACTCCTGCTTTTTTATATAAAAATAAAACTCTCTCTGGTCACGTTACTCAAGTCAACACATTTATGCCAACATAAATTTATTTTATTTAATACAGTTTTAATTTGTCTTCTCCTTTAAAATGTAATTCAGTGACAGATTTCCAACAAGATTTAACTGCACTCCCTAAAGTAGCAAAACAGAAAAAAAAAACTGAAACTATTAATTCACTTTCAGCTCTAAATTTAACTTCTACTTTAGTAAATTACTAAGTCATAATGGTTTTACTGCAAACTGCGAACAACAAAAAGAAAAAACTTAAAATTACACTCTAAAGAGGAATTATATTAAAAAAAAAATACAGACAATTTATTTAAATAAAAGCTGCATATTTAGAAGTTACAAAAAAATTAATAGTTAAAACCAAAAGGAAAAACAAAACAAATTGTAAATTGCAACTGACAGTGGCGTATTAAGTAAGGCAGTGATAAACAACAAATTTTATTTTAATACCCTACACTAAGCAAGCAAAAGTTATATGTAGTTATTACAAATGTCAGAAATGTTAATATACATATGTTTCATTTGCTTATGAGTTTTGTTAGGGTAATTGTAATATACTTTATTTTTTTTATAAACTTATTAACATGTTACCCAAATTCGGCTAATACCTTTGAAGCTTTTCAGTTTTGTTTATTTGAAATTCGCTTGTGGCAGGCAACCAGAGGCAACACTAAAATCCTTCAAAGGATATACTACAAATGTTTTAAATGATGGGCTGCTTATGCTTAGAGGGCTGTATATTAGGTTGATCCCAATTGGTGGGTTTCATTTTGGGTTTCTTTCAAACATAATCACTCCTATCGTGAATAAAAAATTCCACATGAAATTTGTTCCCTTTTCACACTTTTTCTATTAAAATTTAATGTTAAAAAAATAAAAGGGAACAAATTTCTAGTGGAATTTTTATTCACGATAGGGATGAATTATTTGTATTAAAGTAGGGACTATCTATTCAACGAATTTGTAAAATTGAAGCAATATAGTGCAACATATGTCTAGTATTATTGTCAATAATTGGATTTTTTCTTTAGAGTTGTGAAAAACAATTTTTGTTTAAAAAGCTTTTCTTATAAATAGCAGCGTTTCAGGAAAGAGTTTGGCAAATAGAAAACTTTTTTGCTTAAAATTATGTCTGCAAAATTTAATGTTAAAAAAAATAAAAGGGAACAAATTTCATGAGGAATTTTTATTCACGATAGGGATGAATCATTTGTGTTAAAGTAGGACCTATTTATTCAACGAATTTGTAAAAGTGAAGCAATATACTGCATATGTTGCTTTTTTGCTTAAAATTATGTCTGCAAAAATCACATTTTCTATAATAAGGCTGGCTTTTAATTCCGTATAAACGGTATCATGCTACTGTGTGCAAATATTTATATTTGTTCAAGTTGAATTGTATAAAAGGCTCCAAGTGACAGATGTCACAGACACAGCCCGAGTCATGAATAATTTACAAATAATTTAAAGTACACTAGTATTAAGTATTTAAAGCTAAAAAAAAGTAATATTTACTCGTAGTTGCTAACGGCTGAGTCAAATTGTCTGCAGGTTTATGATTTCATTTTAATTTTTAAGGGATTTTAAAGCTTGTGCGCGTATATGTAACCATAACAACAACATGCAAAAATTCCAAATTTTATTGACTAAAGTTAAATACAGTCGAACTTCTCTATAGTGAACTTCAATACAATGAAGCTCTCCCTATTATGAATTGATTTCAAACACACAACTTTTTCCGTTTCAATTTCATTGTTTTTGATCTCCTTATAATGAATTTCCATACAATGAAGTTTTCTATACAATGAAGCAATTTTGGAGGTGTAATATTTGACTCACATACGTTTTTGTCTCCATATAATGAATTTTTCAAACAATTTTACGCATACTAACAGCTCTGTGTGCCAAGAAAGATGCCACATATAATGAGGGGATTTCCAAAAGAGGAATATAAGAACAAAAAAAAAAAAAAGAAGAAAGCCACATCAATAACAATTTTGACATCAGTTGCTGGTGGAAGAAAAATGGAAAAGTGTAACCCAAACTAATATGCCTAATTATTTTAAATAAAAAGTGGGGGAAAATATAATTTCTGTATAATGAAAATTCTATATAATGAAGTGTCCCGTCAAGATTCATTATAGGGAAGCTCGACTGTATTTCATATTCAATTTATTTAAAATTCCTGTACGAGTAATGTAACATTTTTGTAATTTGCTTGTATTGTATTTTTTTTAATTTAATTTAAAACTTATTTATATTTAATCAAATGTTTTTACAGCAAAACACTTTTAAACAAAACAAACATTTTTTTTAATTAATTACTGTAAAACTTTTTCCAAAAACACTTTATTTTACTCACAAAGAAAGCAAAACTAAAATGGCAGTCATAAAACCAGCACAAAAATAATAAAATACTACGTATTTGAAACACAGAAAGTAAGAAAGTAGAAAGAGTAAAAAAAAAGACACCGTAAATGCAAAAGTTTTCAATCTAGCATTTTAACGCAATTTAAAACACCTGCTACATAACTGTTACAACAACAAAAGCTACAGCTAAACTACACACTACACTAGTGCTTTTTGCAAGTTGCAACAAAAACAAGGCAAACTTTTTTCACCATTTGTTTTGCTTTCTTTTTTCTTTTTTTTTGGATTTCATTTGCAACAAACACAAAACTGCAATTCATAACTTTAAAATGCTTTTTACAAAATGCCATAATATTACGCAAGAGGGCGGGCGTGTGAGGGAGCCTGAAGAGCGTTCTAGTGCTGGCAAACGGAAGTCTCGCACTTAGAGTTTTGTATATGTGCATCACATTCATACCTTGCTGCACAGGGAACAAGTTAAAATTCGTACAAATTATGAAACGCACTTTATTAGTGTTTATGGGCTAAAAGTGTAAAGTCAGTGGCGATGTTAAGGGGGGGCAGCAACGAAAGTTTTAGAGCTACACGTGCAAATAAAAGAGAGCTGAGATTCTAATGTGTACCAAACAAATTTGTTTTTATTCCGAATGGACACTTCACATGAGATTCACACAAATAATATACTTAAAATATTCCTATTTTAGGCCTTAAAAATTTTAACTAATTTATACAAACAGTGGAGAGGAAATATTGTCCATATACAGTGCACTCGCGATAATGTGAACACCGCTTAATGTGAACACATTTTATTTTAGTAGTAGGAGTAGGAGTAGGAGTAGGCAATACTCTAAAATGTCAACAAAGTACTAAAGCCCTAAAATGTGAACAGAAAAAGAAAAAATCAATCGCCTATGTTCTATATTCCACTACGAAGTCAAACTAAATCTTTTTCAATTCCACATGGACAATTTCACGAACGTGGTGAAACTTTTACACTACGATGAACGAAACTAAAAGTGATATTTTACTTTTCAAATCATTTTCACAAAATTTAGAACACAAAACTAATGAAAATTTCACTTTCATTTCATTTTACAAATGTAGAACCCAGGTAAATGTGTTAGTTGGAAATGCGTAAATACTTTAAGAATTAAATGTTTTCTAAGTGTTGGGATTCCCCTATTTTAACGGTTTCACTGCATTAAGGACAGAAGCTACATAGAAACTATTTTAGTTGCTATTTTTACTTATTGCTGAAAGGTTGGTTTTTCACATTTTGTTTCAAAATGTGTTCAAAAAAACCAAACTTTTTAAAATTAGATGAAAAGGCAGACTCTTAAAGTGGGAGCTAGCGTAACCAGCTAAAATAGTATTATGTTGCCAAATCTACAATATGTGGCATTAAAAAAAAGGTAATTGCGATTTTAAAGTTTGTCACTAACACTTACTCTGGACCAGGAAAAAGAAAAACTAGAAGGCCATCAGAACTGCCTGAAATGGAAAAACGTCTCTATCGCTGGTTCATCGAAATGCGAAATAAAAATATCCCCGTAAGTGGTTTATTGCTGAAGATAAAGACCAAAGAACTGCATTCAAAAATTAAAGAGAACAGAAGTAAATTCAATGCCAGTGGCTGCAGTTGCATTATTTCTCTTTCATTTACTTCTCTTATTCTAATAAAATGTAAATTATTATTTCAACATGTATAACACTGTGAGACAAATGGTAGGGGTCAGTGATCGGGAAGGTTTCAAACTACCGGGGAAAGTTATATCGGTAAAAAAGAAAGTTATACGTGTCCCGGCAATTCGCTGGGTCAAGTCTAATTAAGTAAATGTATTAATTTCAAAAGTTTGCTCGAGATATACAAGTCATCATAAAAAAAGTCATCAATGTTTTTTCCAAAGAATTTTGTGCATATCTTGAGCAAATTATTGAAATTCATACATTTACTTAATTGTGAATAAAAGCGAAACGTGTTCATTGATATTCATGATTTATGTCTCATTTTGTTCATAGGCTATGCGCGTCTTTACGTGAAAGTAATAGGACTTGACACTTTTTTTTACCGTTTTGGATTTTTTATGAATTAAAAATAAAAAATTCAATTTTTAGGCAAAAAATAGTTTTGTTCTTCATACATTTATTTATAACTGCGAAACTGTTGCTTGTGTAGCGAAACGTTGTATGAACAGATTAAATGAATTGTAATTCCTAATTTTTTTTTTTAATTTGTATCAGCAAAATCGGACTAGTAGTTCTCGAGTTATGTCAAAAAAAAAAAAAAAAACACCAAAGACGAGTTACTAACTTCAAATCGATATATCTCGATTCCTAGACGTGACCCAGCGAAACGCCGTGACACGTATAACTTCTTTTTTTTACCGATATAACATTTCCCGTTGGTTTCATCCCATCCCGATTTTGACTGTCGCATAGTGTAATTAGTCGAAACTCATGGCATTATTGATTGATACATTTTGTCTTAAATTATTGGCATTCGGAAAGGTGAACAGCTCACATACGTGAACACTTCCGGTTTTAAAGGCGATTCCCCCAAATATGAGCTATTTACAATTGCTCTGACCAGTAAATTTGCTTGTAGCCACAAAAAGGGAATTCCCCTAAATTTGTGATATAAACATATTTCGCAAAAATTAAATTTAACCAAAAAAAAGTTAAACCAAAAGATTTTGAATTGTGCAAAATGGAATAAAATCGTGTAAAAAAATCTGTTTACTTTCGAACCGTGTAAAAACAGAATTAGGTGTATATAGAAATCACGACACCTTATTTTATAACAGTCGGTTCATAATTAGTGATAAGCTCTCATATGAAATCCCCTTCGAAAATCGAGATAAAATTTAACACAAAATATACTTACATATGGTGAATTTCACGTCAAGTGACCCAATTTTTAAAATCGATGTCTTGCGATACATGTGAAAAATATTGAAAAATCCTATTCTTGAGTTGAAAAATAATTTTTTTGATAGATATCCCACTCGCATCCCATTAAGCGATTATAAAGGCCTTAAAGTAAATTGTATAAGCTTTCTTTTAAGAAAAAAAAGCCCAAATTGAAAAAAAATTAAAAAAAAAAATTATTTAAAAAAAAAATTTAAAAAAAAATTTTATAAAAATTAAAAAAAATATATTTGCAATGATTGAAGAAATAGATATCTAAAGTCCTTTGGACAATTTTTGCTAATACCAATAGGTGAAAAGCTACACTCATTTTACAAAAACCCTGTATGACCAAAATTGACCAAAATTTCCAACTTTGACCCCCTCTAACTTCGGCACTTCTGGACTGATAGAGCTGAAAATTTGTGGCTGGCCTACTATCCAATAGTACTAACCTTGGTGGAAATTTGATCCAAATCGAAAGACATCGAAAATTAAGACACTTGACGTGAAATTCACCATATGTAAATATATGGACAGAAGTCATGGCATGCGATTTGGATGATCAGTCCATAGAAGGTCATAATAGCTCCCATTTAGCGCTAATTTATGAAAAACTGTTTTTGCACATATACTGGATGTAGGGAATTATATGGTCGGGTATTAAAAATATTAAAGGAAGTAATAAAAAATTGTTTTACTCTTGAACTACTTGCAAAAACATATAAAATACACATGTTTCAGTGTATTAGTTGGCCTTTGTGTAGTTGGCGGGAAAAATATAAGGTAAAGACGCCTTCCTAAAGGCCTTATATTGCAAAAACAAAAGAACACTTATGGTACGGTCACACTTGGCAAATATTTACTCAAAAAAGCGTAAGCACTTGTTTTAGCACAAATTTGTTTGAAGAGTTTTGCAAGATCAAACAGCAGAAAATAAAATAAAACTAAATATTTGTTGTGTCTTGTGCTAAATAATCAAAGTTTTTTTTAATAAATAAACGAGTTCAAATATATTTTATATAGTGGTTACGTCTGTTTCGGCAATTATTTGCCAAGTGTGACCGTACCTTTAGCCGCATAGCAAAATCGTTTAAATTTTACAGGGCGTGTCATTGGTAATCAAGACCGTGCCTACTAATTTGTTCATGGCTGATAGAAGAGTTATTTAAGAATGGCTATTTGAATGTCTTACGTTAAAGAATTGCAAGGAGACCTGCGATATAATGTCTCATATATTGACTACATTGAAATGATTGAAAAAGAAAGCCTAATTGAAGGTCTGCTAAATCAAATCTTTTAGGAGGTCTTAAAGACATAATATTTTATATATAAGAAATCAATTCATCTGCAATTCTAAACAAAACATTATAAAAGATTTTCTACTCTCTTCTGATTTCATGCAATGAAATATAATGAATATAAATTGTACTGATGTAAAGTATAGAGACACATATTGAAATACTTACAAAACCAGTCATGTGTGATTTCTAAATAATCTGTACAGTGTTGCCAGAAAATGAATTTCAAAATATGCTAAAACTTAAAAAACTAAGTGCTAAAATGTTCTACAGAAGAAAAAATAAGTGCTAAATTTTTTTAATGTAACAATACAATTTTTATTTCAAATGTTACAAATATAAATTATAGTTTTTTATAATTTTGTTCATTCCAATTGTTGACTTGTTTTAACAGATTATATTTCATATATTAATTCAAAAATTTCCGTGTTCATTTACTTACCACACCGAAAGAAATTTAGTTGAAATATTAATAAAAGTTATTTTTTATTTCGCCAAAAGTATTTTTTGAAGTAAAAAAGTAAAAATTTTTTCGAGAAAAAAATAGTTTTTTATCAAGCAAAAAGCATTTAGCATTTTTAAAAATTTCAATGCATTTTCGAGAAACAAAATGCTAAATCTAGCACTGAAAGTGCTAAAATGGCAACACTGAATCTGTAACATGTTTGGTGAGAAGGCAGTGTGGAATGAGTAACAAATCTCTTAAAATGAGTAAACTTGTGGTTTATAAGGCCTATAAATTGAAGTCCTGGATAGCAACATTTTTATGTATGTGTGAGTAATACTTCTATTGATAAAACTTTTCATTCCATTCGCTATAAAACTAAAAATGATTCATGTACTTTCGGTGACTGTTTAACTATATAAGAGATAACATATTTTTATTAAATATTTAAGAATTATACACATACAATCCTACACTTTTCACTAAATAAAATATATTTGACCTTGTTTATTTATTTAAAAAAGACTTTGTTTATTTAGGACAGAACACAACAAATATTTAGTTTTACTTTATTTGCTGCTGTTTGATATTGCAAAAGTCTTGTAAGAGTAAACAACGTCAAACAAATGTGTGCTAGAATAAGTGGTTACACTTTTTTAAGTAAATATTTGCTAAGTATGACCGTACCTTAACTGTTTAATATATTTCTTAAAGCGCAGAGTGCTAAATTTAGCTATCTGTCATTATTCAAAAGCTAAAATAGATTGTAGTAAAGGGTCCGCCATCTAACGTTTTTTTTTCAACTAGTGTTTATTTCGTGAATGGTAACACTTAGCTCATGTCTGATTTGACAGATAATTAGTTTTATCCTTCCGCTGAACGAATATGGTTGTGTATACGTTTGAAAATCGCTGAGAAATATTGCGACATTACTTTGAAAATCATGGTAAGGTTGCAGAATGTGTGCGAAAATTGCGTACGGATTTTGGAAGAAGAGATGCACCGTCAGCTCCGTATGTTCGTTATCTTGTGAAAAAAGTGAAAGAAACTGGCATCCTCATCGATAAACCAAAGTGTGAAAAGCCAAAAACGAGAATATTGCTGCTGTGGCAGAAAGTGTGCGTGAAGCGCCATCAACATCAATTCACCGTCGTTCTCAACAACAGAACATTTCGGAGACATCATTGAGACGCCATACAAAGTCCAATTGGTTCAGGAGTTGAATCCAACAGACCATCCAATGCGTTTTCGCTTCGATAAGTGGGCCTGCGATAGACTTACAGAAGATGCCGATTTTGCCAAAAAAAAAAAATCATCTTTTCAGATGAAGCACATTTCGATCTTGGCGATCAAAAATTGTCGCATTTGGGGAACAGAAAATCCGCACGCATACATTGAAAAGCCGAGTCACTATTTGAAGCGGATTTTTGTCCAGAGGCATAATTGGGCCATTTTTCTTCGAAAATGAGCAAGGAGTGGCCGTTACAGTCAATGGCGATCATTATCGGGCCATGTTGAACGAATTTTTGTTCACAAAAATTAAAGAGGAGGATATTGGCAACATTTGGTTGCAACAGGACGACGATATGTGCCACACAGCCGAAGCTACACTCGATGTTTTGCGCCCTGTGTTTGAAGATCACATTATCAGCCGCAGACCTGATGTCGTTTGGCCACATCGGAGCTGCGATTTGACACCGTGGGACAATTATTTGTGGGGTGCCGTTAAAGATATGTGTTACTCCCACAAACCAGAGACAATTGACGCTTTAAAGGACAATATTCGTGAAGCCATTGGTGAAATACAGCTGCACACAATCTGTCTAAACTTGATTTAGACAATAATTTATTAATCAAAAGAAAACACAAAAAATAAAATGTAAAAGAAATGAAATAAATTAAAATTGTTAAGATCAATTAAAATGAATTATACACGGTATTTAAATTTAAAGTAAAAATGAAAAATGAAGTTAAATTAATTATAACAATGTATTTAAAACTAAAATGTTAACATGGAGTCATAATTGTAAAATAGATTTAATATTGAAATATAGAGGGCGTAAGCTGCTAACTTATCCATAAGCCTTACGGAATTATTCCAACCCTCTTCGGCTTCCTTTAAGCCGAATGAAAATTTAAGATAGAAAAAATTTAATAACTTTGTAACACTTGGCACTTAGCAACAGAACTGATCGGTTCAATTATCCTAACTCAAAATCCCTATCTAAAATTTAATTATAAATTGTAAATCAAAATCCCTATCTAAATTTTAATAAATTTACAAAATTTTAAATTGTTAACTTGAAAATTTCAACACTTTTAATTATATAAAGAATTGCATTCATACATACATACATACCTACACGTATCAGCATTTATACAGCACAAAAGGTAACAAAATTACATTCCCAACATTACAACATAAGTAAACCAATTAATAATCTCTTACTATCCCTACAATTATAATCTCTTTCGAGTGGTTATAATTATAATTTTCCAAGCTCAAAATACATACCCTGCAGTTTTGAGATAAAAAGGAAAATTATTTAATATTTCTGTTGATCCCTCATACACAGAAATACACAATCGATAATGTGCTTGAAAATTGGACCGATCGTGTAGGCTACTGCATGGCCAGCCGATGCAGCTATTTGAATGAAATTATTTTCCATTATTAATCGGAAGGATTGTTGGATGGTTTACGTGGTAGTTCACTATGTCTGAACACTTAAGTAGAGTCGAAGGGACCCCTTTTTAAAAAGGAAGGATTGTACTTTCAAATAAAAAAAGAAATTTGAGAAAATATTCAGTAGTTTTTTCACAGCATTTTCAAAAAAAAAAAAAAGTTATTTGGCGGACCCGTTATATGAACTAATTATTAAAGAAGGTTAAAGCGCAGTGGTACAGTACTTCTTAACAAAAAAACAATATTAGTAATTTTGAATAAGAATGTGTGTGAATCGAAATGGATCAAAATAAAATGATACAATTTTAGTAGAGTTGTTTCTTTATAATTGGTTAAATGTGGTTTAACAATTTGTAAAACAAAACTAGTCAATCGCTTTAGTTGATATACAAATATTAAAACGATTAATACTTTAGTCTGAGTATGCTTCAAATGCCAACATAAATAAACCGTAAGACCCCCAAGAAAGTCTTAAAAATAAATAATTTATTGCAACTGACAGCAGCCTAAAAATACATTCTAAACAAAGTACGTCAAACAACAAACCCCCTATTTCTCCAATTATATCTTAAATGTAATTTCACAGCAAACTTTCTAAGTCTAGCATAAATTAGCAGTTGTCACTGTCTAATTAAAATTCGTGGCAGCAATATGTAATTTCAGTTGTACTAGTATTTTTTTATTTTAATGTATTATTTAGTCTTTTTCCATGTTATTTCTTTCAGGTCATTATTATGTTTTCATTTGTTAAATAATAATAAACATTATTTTCCTTTTTGTTTATAATGATAAGCCATCGAGAGTTTAGACAATTTGGCGTCCCATAAATAAAATAATAGAAAATACAATATAAAACAGTGAAACAGTGGGAGATAATAAGTATGTACGAGTATATGCATGAATAGATGTAATAAAGAGATAATTATGCAATCTAAATACACAAAAAGAACTCAAACCGCTACAAATCTAATTAACATTTTTAGAGTATAAATATGAAAATCATATTACATATTTATACAACCATAAGGATTATTTAAAAAATCAAGTATGAGTACAAAATTGGTGTGAAATATTAAATTATTATACATATATGTAAATATGTACGTGATATAATTTAATAAAGTTTTTTTGACTTCTCTCAACGGAAAATGTTGAGTGTTACAAATACCTGATTTTTTTTTTTGGCAATTCTTATTCGAAAACCTAAGATAAGACGAATTTATTTAGCAAAAACTAATCGTATTCCATTTGGTTTTGCTAAAGAAGAATCTGAAGTAGTATCAGGACTTAATGTTCAATAGAGAAGAGAATGAATGATTGGCATTAATTTTTTAACCAAATATGCAAGTATTTTATTTATAAGAGTTGGTGTATGTTTGTTTTCATCAATTCCTTAGCGGTATCGCAAATTTGCGAAGCCATAACTTACATCTCACATTATCATGCGTTTAAATAAGTTCTTAAAGTACACCTAATTCTGTTTTTAAACGGTTTGAAAATAAACAAATTTCAAATTTTTTACACGATTTTATTTTAGTTAGCACGATTTAACAGCTTTTAAGCTTTTTTGCGAAATTTGTCTGTTCATATTACAAATTTAGGTGAATCAACTTTTTCAGCCCAATCTTGAATAAAAATTCCGCGGGAGAAATTCCCTAACTTTTCATAGATGCATTTTCCTTTACATTACCTTTAAGCTTAGAGTACAATGTCCATAATCATTTTTTACTACTACGTTGAATTCTAGTCATTACTTTTAAAAATATTTAGCATTATTGTGGGTACGAACCCACATGAGTTTTGAACAGTCATGACTAGAATTTGACGTGGTAGTAAAAAATGATTATGGACAGAAATGTAGCCCTTACAGAGCCATGAACACCGGTATACAAAATGTTCTGAACGGACTATAAATAGCGACACAGTAAACAAAATACTAAAAGGGCGGTATTTGTAGGCGTGGCAAAAAAATTATTTCTGGAATTGTTTTTACATTATCTTTAATCCTTTAATCAGTCACACTGATGCAACTTGTTTTCGAACCACTTGTGTAAAAACACATTGTAAACATACATACGAGGTCTGATCAACATATAACCGTTATTTTCAAATTACGTGAGTTACGTATGTTCGATTTTTGCATTTTTTTCTTCTGTTATGTTGATACACATGTCTTATACATATCTTGGTACTAACAGCCATTTTGGATTGTCAGTTTGTTTTTGACACATAAAAAGCTTAGTCGTGTTTTGGTGTGCTCTTCGAGTTTTTACTATTCGAAAAAATGGATCAAAGAAACTGTATTAAGTTTTGTGTAAAAAATTAAATTAAATGCGCAAAAACATTTGAAATATTGACTGTGGCATTTGGCGAGTCTACTATGAGCAAAACACAACTTCAATTGTGCTACAACCGGTTTAAGAAGGCCGAGAAGATGTTAATGCCGATGCTCATTCTGGTCGGCCGAGCACGTCAACAACCGATGAAAATATTAAAGCAGTGAAGAAAATGATTTTTGATAATCATCGAATTACTATCAGAGAGGTTGCTGATGATGTTGGCATATCGTTCGGCTCATGCCAAGCAATTTTTACGGTTGTTTTAGACATGACACATGCGGCAGCGAAGATTGTTCCAAAATTGCTACATTTTGAGCAAAAACAACGCCGCATGGGCATCGCTCAGGAGCTGTTGAACATCGTCAACGATGATTCCGATTTTCTCAAAAAGGTGATAACTGGTGATGAATCATGAGTGTATGGCTATGACATTAAAACCAAAGCCCAATCAACCCAATGGAAACGACAAGAAGAGCTAAGACCGAAAAAAGCACGTCAAGTTCGGTCAAATGTGAAGGTTTTGCTCACTGCTTTCTTCGACAGCAATGTTGTGGTGCATCATGAATTCTTGCCACAAGGTCGTACCGACAATAAGGATAGTATTGAAGTTATGCGCCGTTTGCGCGTAGCAATTTGTCAGAAACGCACAGAATTGTGGAAAAACCAATCATGGATTTTGCACCATGATAAGGCACCAGCTTACACATCGATGCTTGTGCGTGAGTTTTTGGCCAAAAACAAAACCGTTATCAGGCCTCAACCACCGTATTCACCGGACTTGGCCCCCCGATGACTTTTTCCTCTTCCCAAAACTGAAGACACCGATGAAAGGAAAAAAGCGCGTTTCAGAAGTGTTTAGAGGATTGGAAAAAACGCTGGCATAAGTGTATTATATCTGAGGGGGATTATTTTAAAGGGGACAAGACAGTTATTGATGAATAAAGAAATACTTTTTGAAAAAATTGATCAGACCTTGTACATACGATTACATATGTATGTTATTTAATATTATAAACCTGAATAGTTGTTCTTAAAATATCCTTGTTTTTCACTGATTACAATACGTTTTAAGGTGGATTCACGCAATGGTTCCGAACAAAATATTTGTTCGGACAAAGTTTTTTTTATATGCAGTTTGACGCCATCCTTTATAAGAGAGAGAAAATATTCAAATCAAAAAAACTTTGTCCGAAAAAATATTTTGTTCAGAAAGAATGGGTGAAGCCACCTTTAGAGATAGGGAACCAATCTCCTATTTTGCATACAATAAATGCCTTTTTTACATTGTTTTTTTACGCGAAATTTCCTGGAACCAATTGCCGTGTAAAAACAGAATTAGACGTATTTCGAAAAGGTCTGGTTTTGTTAGCAACATTTAAAATTCTATAATAACATTGATTTGTTTTTATTAGTTAATTAAGGTATTTTTAGGAGAAATTTGTTTGGCGATGTTTAATCCTGCAAGTGTTTTACTGCCGTATTCATAAAAAATAAAGTAGGTTTGAAGTGTGCTTTTAGGCAAAATTTTCATACAAGATTTTCTTAAAGTACATTTGAAGTCTACTTTAATTTGTTATGAATAAGGGCATTAATCTTTAGTGTTTCATGTTAGTAGCGTTATTTTTGCAAAGTCAGTTAGTTAGTTAGTTCTAAGTTTTGAAGCAATTCATTGTAATTTAATTTTAACATTTATCAATTGCCATGATTGCAAAAAAAATACAAATATTGATAGCAATTACTTATAAAGTAATTATATTCTATGAACAATTATGCGGAATTTTTATTGGAATTTGGAAACAAATATTAACAAGTTTTTCATATTAATCACATTTCATTTTAATTATTTAACCATTAAAATGTTTAAAGGTATTAGTAGCAACTATTTACTTGTTATTAAATTAAAACAAAAAAATTGCTGGTTTCAGTCAGTCGTATAGTTTTGGTTGCAAAATGCTTTAAACATTATTTATATTATTTAATTGTAACATAATCATATTAGAAAAATTGTGGTAATCATTTGTATTTAACTATCGAAAATATGGATTTTGTTGTTTTGTTTTTGGGCAATAATTATTATTAAATTTGTTTGTGCTTGTAAAACTTAAAATAAGCGTTTCTGCATAATGCAGTGCAGGATTATAATTTAGGCATGAACAGATTATAATAATATTAATAAAAACATCTAATAACAAATAAAAATAATTAGTAGTTAGATTTTGTATTTAAATAAATAGATAAATAAATGGCATAATAACAATTTTTTTGTTTGCTTAATACTGTAAAGTTATTAAATTTAATTAAATACAGATATTTTGTTATTGTTATGGTTGTTTGTTATTAGCTTTTTTTTTTGTTTAGTTTTTTTTTTTGGAAAACAAATATAGTGTCAATTTAATAGATTACAGAAAAAAATATTAAAAATTTGGCAATACAGAAAAACACACACACTCAAAAAAGTCTTTCAGTTAAATTATCTTGATGAGGTGGAAAAGACACTTAATAAATTGATGGACTTTGAAGGAAAACAGCATTGTAAAGACGAAACCGAAGCTTTTTATATTTCACTCAACTTCCAGATTTTCAGATGTCTATCTGCAATGCGTCACCAGTTTTATTCGATTTCCATGTCATGAAAATGATTGCTGTATATAAAAGCATTGATAAGTTTAGAGATAGTTTGCCAATTGTACATTTACATGCTTTCTCTCGTTTTGAGTTATTGTACATCATTTCGTTGGCTTGACAATGTGCCTTCTTCCTTTTCGCATGTCATGTTAAAATAAATAAATTGAAACTTACCAGCTAACAATTGTATGAATTTTTTGGCTGTATAGCAAATATTTAAATTTCATAGATAAATATTATGACATGATTAGGTTTTTTGTTATGTAAATACCAAAACTATATGTTTGAAATAAAACTGAGTTACATTTGTTAAATATTAACTAGAGTTGTTGTTAATTATAATAATTTGAATTGTAAAATGATGATGATATAAATTGCTTTAAATTGTTATTACATTTATGTAAGATAAATGTTTTTTGTCAACTGTTTGGTTAAAGTTTTTCTGTTATCCTGAACAGTTAAAATTTACATAATTCTCGATAAAAGATTTACATAAAATTTGCTCGACTTTTGAAAGAAAAAATAAATTAACGAATCTTAAAAAAAAAGAAAATTTTGGGAATAAAAGTGAACGATTTTTTTTAATTCTTTATTCATAGAATGAAGGTTCTCGAATGTTTAAATGAAAAACTTTTGGCGATTTTGGCGATGATATAATTTTCGAGCAGATACTTATTGGGGTTGCGTTTCACTGTTCTCTCAATACTCTAATGGAGTGGTTTCCGATGAATGTTTTATTGCATACATTCGTGAAATGCAACATGTATTACTTTAAACGTCTTTTTTTAAAAGTTCTTTCCATTGAAAACACTGTTTTTTCTTTTCCATGACCAGTTTTCCTAGTACAATATAATTGCATTTGTATGCACATCGAAAAAAAAAAACATGGTTGTAATAGACATAATCTAAAGCTATGTGTCCACGATCGTCAGATATTACAACGTTCTCCGAAAAATGTTCAGAAAATGTCTAACAACCGTGTAAACTTAAAATGTTTGCCTTCCAACGTTGTAAGAAAAAGCATTTTCAGTACATTGGAAGACAAAAATATTGTCAGACATCTAACAATCGTGTAAACACACAATTTTGTCATTGTCATTGTCAAACACTTTTCATTGTCATATGTGCAAAGTTTATGCATCTGCCAATGGCAGCATTGTCATATAAATTATTTCTAAATGCAACTCTGTATATACATAAATAATAAACAAAGAAGCATTGATAAAGTTTTTGAAAAAAGTAAAACAAAATTAAAGTGTGCATTAGGACATAAGCAGATAAAATGGTTCCAATTGCTCTTTTTTGTTACATGACAATATTTAAAATTTTTAAACACACACACACACAGAGCTGCAAAACGAATTTTACAATGCCACACAACAATCTGACAACCGTGTAAACTGACAATTTCTGTTGACAGATAAATTAATTGTGTGACAATTGTGTGCAAATGAAATTGTTAGTTTTCTTACAGTCGTGTAAACTGACAATTTACCTTTTGCTACAAATTTTTCAATGTCAGTACATTGCTAGCACATTGCTAGATATGACAATGTAGTAATATCTGACCATCGTGGACACATAGCTTAAGAGCAACATATTATAATAAGATTTATGATTGTAGTCAAAACATATTATGAAGCATATAAGTGTCATCAAGCATCATATTATGATCAATTATTATCAAACCCAACCCAACATAACCATAAAATTTTCATACATCATCATATTATCACCCAAGTTAACCATATCATAGCTTAAAGTAATCGTAATATATCTCATAAAATCATAGTATGTTCTAAAGTAACACTGGGTAACAAATTCAGGTTAGCAAAAGTTAGAGTGAGGGGTGAAAATAGAGGCTAAACTAGAAAACCTGTATCGCGGCGTTTATTTATGTCAGTTCTAATTTTTTTTTAATCGACCTTCGAACTTTGCAGTCAAATGCCGATTTTCAGCATATTGTTTATATGTTTCTTTTGGCTATAACTTGTCGACTGAACAGTGTAGGTTTTGTGAACTTGAAGCCGAAACCTCTAAACATATTCTTTGCGACTGCCCAATGCTGGCAATACGGAGAACAAGATGGCTCGAAAGGGCCTTTATGGCCCCAGGGGATATATCTGATCTCTCATCTAACAGAATAATTGGCTTTATACACAGCCTAAATCTAACATGATGAAACTTCAAGGCTGCACAAAAGATCTTATAGGTCGTAGTGCTTGAGGCTTCACTTAATAATAATATTAATAATGTCGACTAATTGATATTTTTTAAGTCTGTAAAAGCCAAATTATTGCTAGAGGCCTGTGCAACAATTAGCAACAATTTGGCTTTTACAGATTTAAAACATATCAAATGATTAAAACAAAATATTATTAAATTTATGGCATGTTTCTACATAACAAGTAAGTTCTCAGGCAAGAAAGCGGTACGTAAGCAAATGAGTTTTTATAAAGTACTTATAAAACCCCAAAAATAATTTTTGTACTCATTTGGGCGAAAAATTTGAGTCACTTGTTAAGCATGGTACTCTGTTCAAATTTGCGAAATTTGTTGAGCAACATCAATTATTTCGTTTGAAAATTTTGACAATTAGCAAGTGGTGACAATGCCGCGATTTAGAAAAAAAAATGTCGTTTTTATTGCCCTTAGGTATGCAACATTGTTTCTTTTATGTAAACAAAAACCATTTGTTTTTATTTTATGTGTTAAAGAAATGGATACAAAAATTATATTATTATCCATGATGCTTTTATGGCGTTGCGGTTGCAATGTAATTTATTGGTTTTATCCCAAATATTTTCTACTGCCGATATGATTAGACGCTTCTCAGTTTCACTAAATTTATTTTTGTCATTATTATTTTTTATTTTATTACTACCATTTTCAATTTGATTAATTTTTGTGCGAAATTATTAAATAACAAATAAAATCTAAACAGCTGTTGTTTTCAATTTTGTGCGAAATAAGTGCCGCTTACATTATTTCGCAGTTGGAAAAAAATGTTGCCATATACATTTTTTTGTTGAAAAAACATGCTGCCAGAAATATTTCGTAACTTTTCACAACAAGAACAGAGTACAACTTCAGCAGCATTATTTCGCATTTATTTCGCATCAATTTTTTTTATATGGGCTTTTGATAGTATTTCGCACGAAATGATGAAGAGAATACCATGCTTTATCGAGAAACATGCCATTAAACATATTTTGTTTGCATTTTAAACATAATATGAATACAAATATAGAAACTTATCATTTAATTGTTATTTGTAAGTTTAAATAGTTGTAAATAATATAACATATTTGAATAGTTATCATTTAATAGTTATGGTAAACATTTTTTTTTTCAAATAATTATGTTTCAGTAAACCATATTCAAATTTATAATTGCGACAAACTTTAAATTGTTTATAGTAACTAAAATATTGTTAAAATCAAATTAAAATAACAATTATTTGTGTAACACAACAATATATTGTTATCAAAAACACAGCTAAGTTGTTGTAACCATGCCCAACCATGTTTTTGCTCTGCATTTGTATACTTGTTACATGTTTCCTATGAGTTTACTTTCCTGTCTTTCCATCACTTAAATTTCCACTGCTATAAGGTGTTAATCTAAGTTGCCTGACATTTCATTACGTAAACTTAATTAAACATAAGAAATGACACAATAGCTATTTGGTGAAACTATATAAAGGTTTTTGCTTGCTTGGTTTGAATAGGAAAAGTTGACAACTTAAATATTGTTGATAAACAGAAATAATGTTGTGAAATATAACAATAACTATGATTAAGATAATATTAGGGTAAGAAATAAATGTAAATAAGTGTGCAACACAAAAATATACTCAGACACATTATTATTTAATAAATGAATAATGTATAAACTAAAGCATTGTTCGCATAAAATCAGGCTGCACTAGAACAGCTTTTTTTTTTAAAAAATGGTAAAAACATTTGGTTTTTATTCCTTTCCGGTTCACGTAATAGAAATGTTCATGACCCCTTAATTGCCACTAGTTTGAACCATATTGTATTATTATTTAAATAAAGTTACTTGGGAACGGTAAGAAAATACAATTTTGGCATTTTGGAATAAGTGGATCGAAATATTGTGTAAAATTAAAAAAAAATTTTGTAACAGGAAATAAATTATATTGAAATGAAATGAATATAAATTTGTTATTCAAAAGTATTCAAACGCTTTTTTGTTACATAAATATTATAACATTTATGCGACCGAATTTCATCCGACCAATATTTTGTAAATAAATTCTTAGAAAATAAGCTTAACAGAAGACTTAAAATTTATAGCAATTTCCCAGCAAGCCATACGAGTCCGAAAAGAGTCATTTCTGACACCTTTTCTGGAGCGTTAACGCTCTTTATGAGCTTAAAAAAACAATCATTATTGCTCCGAAAACCTTCAGAAAAGAGGAGCATTACATTCGAAAATTGTACGTCAGAAAGAGCTCTTAGATAATGTCAGGAAGGAGTCTTTTATGAGGGGGTTTTTTTTTTTGGGCTCAGAAAGAGCTCTTAGATAATGTCAGAAAAGAGTCATTGCCATTTTAAATACACAAAATTAAAAATTCACATTTATTATTTTTTTTAAATTGTTTTTACTTAATCAAAAAGGGAATTCATTTACAAATAAACTAAATTAGAAATAAATAATTTTATTTTATTTTCTTCGATCTTTTTTATGATTTTTATTAAATAATATTTTTTTACACAGAAAATTTGTTATAATATTAAAATAACTCCTGAAGAAGATTTCCAAAGGAAATCGAAATATCGATATTATATATAAAAACTAGCTAAACCCGGTGTGTTTCGCTACCCCCCTTCTCGTTATAAAATAACATAAAACGTATTTATATATTTACAAACATTTATTTATTTAGCTTTAATGTTTTTTTGCAATGCTTTAGATATATATACAATATTTTTAGTTTGTCCATCAGGAGCAAACACATATACACGGGATATTAACCTTGAGCTTTGGTAACAGTCATCGCAAACGCTAACCGATCAGGAAAAAATTGTTTAAAATCGAATCGTAAATCTGTTGGTAGCATTGAAATGCGTAGCAAAAGTACATCTGTACATTTATATTTTCCTGTTATAATGGTCGCTTCTATTAAATTATTTCTCAGTTTTTTTTACTGCAAGTCGAGAGCCATTGAAAGCCGTGATGATCGATATTACGCAGTAAAATAATGTCACTCCAATTTTAAGTTGTAGCACATGTGGTGGAAAGCCTGGCACATCGAGTGAATTTAAGAACTCAACAGGATAATTAACGGCCTTATGGGTTGCTTTATTGATTTGACGCATTTCAAAGTGATATCCATCTTCTCCATATGGAAAAATAATAGGATACTGAAACGCGTCATATAAGCAATTCATTTCAGTGGGCGAGGCCATGCCCCTTACATAGTCAAGAATTTATTATTTCTTAAGAATATCCTATTGTGAAAATTTAATGACGATCGATCCAGTAGTTAAGACTATATTACGATTTTTAATTTTCCTAAAAAGGGGCGTGCTCCCACCCACTTTTCTTTTGGTACGTATTCCTAATGATGCCAATACCATATGTACCACATATCATTGACGTATGTAAGTGAAAAAATTCCCAAAATATGGCGTTTTAAATTTTTGGATTAAATGGGTGGTGCCACCCCCGTTTGTACAATCAAAACTTCATATAGCCTATTATTCCTTCCAGAGTCACAGTAATATGCTGTAAAAATTGTGTGGGTGTGGTAAAAAAAGTACCCTATTAATCACACCAGAGTCCCAGTTAAATGCTGTGAAAATTTCAAAAATATCGGTCCAGAGGTTTGGTCTCCTATAAGGTACATACAAACAAACACACATTAAATTTTATATATATAGATAAAAAAAATCTTTTATAAAAAACAAAAAGTGACCTCAAGCTTAAAAATTATTTAATAAAAATCTAATTTAGAAATGAAAAAAAATTAACTAAATTGTATTTACAGTAAAAAAAAAGATAAAATGGAATTCATTTAAATAAAATATATAAAAATGGAAAAAAATTAAATGCTTTTTAGATGGACTCTTGTCTGACTCCTTTTTCGGGGCGCTCCGAAAATGCTCTTTAGTTGGACTCTTTTCTGACTCCTTTTTCGGAGCGCTCCTAGAATGGTGGGCTGGGTTGTATATGAATGCTAATGTATTATAGTTATGTTTGTATACAATAGGAAATAGATGGAGTAAAGAGGCCTTCCAAAATGCCTTAATATTTGTATGTATAAATACACAAAAACATGACTTCAATTATTATTTATTGCTGCAATTTAAAACAAAACATTTTGTTAAACATTAAATTTCAAGAAGATTTTGTACTTTCTGCTCGTTTCAGGCAACGGATTTTTCATCAACTTTTTTATCGTCTTACAAAGAAAGCAAAATAAATTGTATTGTAGATTTTAGAGACACATATTGGATTAGTTACAAAAACATTAATATTGGATTTTCAGATAATGAAAGGTCCTTCTGTAACATCTTTTTTGGAAAAAGTATCGAATCTTTAAGCATGTCTTTTAGAAAGCCTACAAAGTAAACACTCAACTATATTTCCTGCTGGGTATTTATTTTGTGTTCATGTGAATGTTTTCTACATTTTCTACTTGATAATAGTATTTGTTTGTTTGTTTGTTTAATAATAACTATTAATTAATTTAATATGTTTGGCTTTAATAAAGCTTAATGTTTTATCGGTTATAAATCAATGTTTGGTTGTTTGTGAAAAACGACTGCAATAGCTGTAGAAAAACCAACCATGTTATAGTACAACCACTACAACAATTGCCTGCTGTTGTTTGTGTGGCATTAATGCATGAAAAAAATGTTGGCAAACAAGAAATAAATAATTGCTGTATTAAAGTTCTTCAATGATGTTTCAACACAAATCCACACATTTATACATAAATATTTCTTTGATATAAAGTTGCTCTCCTCTTTTCCCTTTTGCCATTTGTTGGCGGTCTAGATGTTGTATTCATTGATTCATTTATTGGTTTGTAAATTCAGTCATTCATTCATTTACTTGCAGTTTGTCGTTGCTCCAGTTTATTTATGGCATTTAAGAGTGTCACTACTGTAAGACACATACTCGTACTAGTGCACACACATTCATACCCAATGATTTTTTTATTTATTTATTGACACAATTATATTTGTCAATAAAGCATTTCATTGATTATTTAATAACACGCATACAGATGAATACACACGCGCTAATACACTCACACACTCAACACGTAAATATCCTCATTTATTTACATTTATAATGTTAACCGGCCATAAAGAAGGGAAAGTGTTTTTTATCGATGCACACAGAAAAACACTCACACGCATATTCCTCAGCATAACCCAGCAAAATGTCTATATAATTGTGCAATTATGCAAATAAAGCGTCTCATAAATATAACAAACAAAGCAACGGAATACTTTAGAATCGTTGCTCGATAAATCCAATATCTTGAGATTTCGAAAAAATAAGTTTGCTTTTGAAAAAAAAAACTCAATGAAATACATATAACTATATTCGCATTGCGATGTTAATTCTATTTAACAAACATTACAACAATTGTAGATATTTTTAACAATATTCATTATTTATATGATTGCGTCAACTTTAATATGTTTAAGTTACGAATCCTGTATTGTATATGTTGGTATTCATTATAAGTACTCGTATGTTTGCAAGCAGTTATACAATTATATTTTTTCTTTGCATGCATCAATGTCCGATCAAAAATATCTCCTGCACTTGGTGTTTTATTCCAACTACGTCATAAACTTGATGAACAAACTAAATATTTAATTTTTCAAGCTCATATACAAAGTCATCTTAATTATTTATATGGATTTAAAAGAAATGCTGACCTGAAAAGTTTACAGGTTATAGAAAACAAATTGCTAAAGGCTAATTTTAATTTGCCGCCATTATACCGCACTTTTCTGCTTTATAATGATATTGCTAAAAATGTTTTACCAATATATGGTATTTACAAACAGCAGTTATTGATATATGTTTATGATACCATACATAAAATTGGTCATCACAAGATCAGTTTATCTGTCAACCAAATGTTTTTTAATACACGAAATAATTGAAATTTAAGGATTCCTAGATGTTGTCTAGAAATCACTAAACAAAGAATAGAGTACTTTGGTAGAATACAATAATTTGCCCCAATTTCTAAAAAATTTTACATCAAGATATTTAATTTTAAAAATAATAAAAAAAAAACATAAATAATTTGTAATCATTTTGCCAACGAAGTCTCAATAATGCCCTAGGGGCACTGTGACCACACTATGATGTAAAATTGTAATTTTGAAATAATAAAAAAAATTTAAAAAAAAAATCAATTCAAAATTAGTGTTGTTTTTATTCGACCTTTCAGTTATAATTTTCAAGAAATAAAATTGTTCGAGCTCGAGGTCAAGTGTATGTAAAAATTCTTTATTGCTAATATTTCGCTACACTTCGTATAGCATTTTCAAAGCTTATGTTCGAAAAAGTTTACATTCAAAACAAAAACAAAAAATACATTTAATTTTCTGCGCGTAAACAGTGAGTGTCTTCTTCATCGTCTAATGTTACACAATAGTGTGACGACGGATGCCACTGAGCAGATCTGAAATATTAGCAATAAAGAATTTTTACATACACTTGACCTCGAGCTCGAACAATTTTATTTCTTGAAAAAAAAAATCAATTTATATAGACCTGTTTGTTGATATAGAACGTATGCCTACGATCGATGTATAGAATAAATCAAACGAGAATGTTAATTTTTACATTTAAAATTCGATTGAAAAAAATTTTTTTTCAATATTGTATAGACATCCGTTTTTGTTCGTCTCAAAAGAACAAACTTTCTTTCGCTTTTACAATTTTTTGTTTTTTTTAATAAGACTAAAAAATAAAGAAAAATATTATATAAATTAACAAAAAGTCTGTTTTGTTTGCAGTTCACAAGAACGAAAAAAGACAGTGTCAAATTTACCACCACATCCCTAGTTAAAGGTTAAATTAAATTTTTGTTTTCTAAAACCTCTGTTGGGTAGGATGATTTCATAATATTTATTTATTTTGCGTTTAAGCAGCATAAGTTTATTTAATATTTTTATTATAGCTTTACTTTTGTTTTTGGCTTTTGTTTATACAGGTTATTAATATTAACTAAATATAATTTATAAGCCATTTAATATAGTAGCATTAAATTGAGCAAGCCTAAATACTACACAGCAATAACTAAATGCATAATAAAAAGCTCGTAACACCAACACAAATAAATAAATAAACAAACATACACACAGACAGACATACTGTAAAACAAAATTCTGACAGACGCTTTAAGCAGTGTATGAAAAAGGAGATTTAAATGTTAAAAGCGATTAAAAGGGCTTTAAATAGATTTCACTTTTTCCAATTTTAAGCCCATCCAAAGAGTTTTATGATAATTATTTATTATTGCTATTTTATTATGTCTATAATATTTACGAACATTATTATAATGTAAACAATTAATTATTGGTAATTAGTCAGTTTAGTTGTTGATAAATCGATGAGCCCCTGCTCATTTATAATCTATATAAGACAGAAAAAATATTTAAATTTTTTCGTAAGTAAGCAATAATGCTTTGTTTTGCAGATGAGACTGTCAGTCATACTGAATTTAAATTATATACAATTTTTGTTTATATAAGATAAAATAACGGTTCAGTTCGCGATGTTTACCGCAAGCTCCGTCCATTTTATGGTCGACATAATCGTCCATCAGAGCAATTAATTCGGTTAACCATGGATCGTTTTCGCACTACGTTTACTCTATGTGATAATACGCATCCGCAGAGACGTAGAACAGTGCGCACCGAAGAAACAATTGCCGCTGTAGAGCAAAGTGTTGAAGAGGACCCGAATTAATGGAGACCGGTATAGAGCCATGATAACAGACTATTTTGTTCCCGAATTAGATGGCATGAATGTGGATGAGTTGTGGTTCCAACAAGACGGCGCTACATGCCACACTGCGCACGCCACATTCGATTTATTGAAGGAAACATTCGATGAGCGCATAATTTCGCGGAATAGACCTGTCAATTGGCCACCAAGATCGTGTGATTTGACACCATTGGATTATTTTCTTTGGGGATATGTGAAGTCGCTTGTCTACGCCAACAAACCAGAAACGTTAGGGGAATTGGAAGCCAACATTCGGGGCGTTATTGCCGACATACGGCCCCATATGCTCGAAAAAGTGGTTGAAAATTGGACCTGTAGAATTGGCTTTATTCGAGCCAGGCGCGGCGGCCAGATGCCTGAAATCATATTTAAACATTAATGGCATAAAATTATTCTTCCAATAAAGCCAAATTGATGGTCATTAAAACGATTTTCTGGTGTTTTATTTCAATTCGAAGTTCTATACCTCTCAAATACAACTTTAATGTTTGTTATTTACAAAATAATTTGCATTAAAATAAGAATTATTTCGTGGTGTAGAAAGAAGACTTTGTTTTGATAAAAGAAAATTATTAAAATGTTACATATAATATAATATACTGATGGCGATTTGAATGTTATTATTTTTAAAATTATATCTCGCCGCGTTTTTATTTATAAATATAATTAACAGTTTAAAGTGGAAACCTTTCTCACACACTTTTCCTGTAAACTGACATATAATTTTCTATCGTGACAGTCATTACTCGCCAAAAAAGAAATTATAGACACAGTTTTGTGAGAATAGCAGCTGTTTGTTTTAATTTATGGCATTTCTATTTCATTCAACATTTTTTAATCGAAAAGTTTATCAAAGCGCGAGTTACAGAACATGGGTACTGGTTTTATTCTAGTATAAAATTTTTAGTTTTAATTTAAATTATTTAAAAAGAAAACATTTGTTTGCACTTAAATTACATTTAAACTATATAATATCAAAAAATTCTGTTACGTAGAAAGTAAAATGTTGCAATTTTATTAGAAACGTTTTTAATTTTTAACGCACACTTCAGGTCTTAAAATCTAATTGCGACCTTTAGCTTTATCTTAGAAAATAACTAATTTGGTTGTATTTTGTAAAAAAAAAGTTTCATTTAAGTTTGTCATAAAACTTAATCTACAACTTTAATTTAATTTTTTGGCGCCATTTTTGTGTATTTAATGCCTTCTGCCGTCTTACTAAACTTTACTTTTCTTAGAGGTTAACAGCATTATAAGTAGTTAATTTTTCTATGCATTCATTATTTCAATATTTTCAAGTATTTCTCAATATACTCGTATTAGAATTTGTTTAGCTTTTATAGTGGAATTTGTCAACTCGAAAATAAAGGCTATAGAATTAGTTGCATGCAGCACGCACCTGCAGCATGCACAATATAACTGCTTTGTTGACAGTTTGAAAAACTGTTATTTATTGTATGCAGCAAAGTGCGGCTAATCGCCTGGCAACTTTAATCAGATAATTGTATTTAATCAAATACATTACATACATTAGTTTGGTAAATCAAGGTAAACAATAAAATAAAATATTTAAAAAGCCTTGTTCACCTAAAATACGGTAATTATAAATGTTTCAATATATATATATGATAAAACCTCAAACAAACACCGCACACTTAAAACGACGCAAAGTGAATTAAGATTTTCTATAGCAAACCATGTAAAGATCCAACAGAGGTTCTAGGGTTATGAAAATACTAAGTTGTCGGCTTTCTTTCACAAATTGGTCCAATGTTTGCAGAACAGCTTTTTTTCAACGTAAAATAAATTTCCTTGTGGCAATTGTCGGTATTGCTACCACTAGCATTATCTTTGGACAATGCTTTACTTTTTATGTCATCAAAGAAGCTTTTTGCTTTTGCCTGAAATACCATTTCACTTAATGATATTTTCTACGCAGCTTCATTTGCAATCCAAATAGAAAGCAAGGACTCCATTTCGATCAGCAAAGCACTTTTTGTACGGGTCGTATTAGCATCTAATGATGTAGATTTTGCAAAAATTTAAAAAAAAAAAATTAAAGACTCGAACCCAAAACAACGCAACGAAAACCTAACAACGCACAGTGAAAATTAATACTAATTAAGCAGCGACGCAAAAGGAAACAACGCAAATCGAGGTATTTGTGTATTTAAGAAATTTTAAAATAAGAAAATTATTTTCTCTTATAAAAATTTCAGTTTTTATATTCACGTATCGCATGAGATTGCATTTGAGATTGCAAATATATGCCACCAACTGTGCATAAATCTTTTTCAATTATTTTAAACTACTTATTTCAAGATACAAAATTAACAGCTGATTTTATCAATCAAACAAATTTGCAATAATAAATAACAAAATATGTCCAATAAAAGCTTAAAGGAACAGTTGGAGCACCTTTTAATAGAAAATGCTGCTGAAGAAATTATATTAAAAGAAGGTATTAAACATTTAATAAAGACAGACGAGTGAAACGACACGAGAGAAACATTTAATATGCACTCAGAGCAAATAAGGTGTTACATACCCCTTTCAGACTGTTCAGCGATCTCGAACGATAACGTTCGCTTAGATAAGACTTAACCCTTAAGCAAACACCAGGGCCTGGCCAGACATTTTTGAAAATTTGTATAGTTTTTTACTTAGAAAACTTAGGCGGAGCCCCTCAGCTTTTTATGAAGGTGTTTTGTACAAAAAAATTAAAAAAAAAAAACTTAAAATTTTTAATCTCTAGGCGTGTTAATTACTCTCAACAGGTTTGTAACACCAGGGCCCAGCCAGCCCCTATTATGTAGAAAATGCAGCAAATAAAATCAAAACAAAAGAGAAAGAGATTAAACCGATAAAAAGCAGAATCAATGTGCTTGAACGTTTCAGAAATTAGTTTTTTTTTTATTGTTGTGTTGGCAGTTAAAAAGTGTTACAATGAGAAAATCTTTGAAACAGTTTCAAAATCTCACCCTAATTATGATAGATTGGTAGAGCAAATTGCCAATGATAAAGAAAACGAAATACAGAATGAGGTTTATGGAAATGAATACAATGCTTCTGATATTGGAAACGAGTTAGAAATTGTTAATGAAATTGAAGATTTTTAATTTAAAGCCATACAGATTCTAAAAAGTTCCAGCTAGGCCCTGGGGTTTGCTTAAGGGTTAAGACACAAACTTTTTATCGTATCTATTTTTTTTACTCAATCAAGTTTGTTTATTCCACAATCAAGTTTGTGTCTTAAGTCTTATCTAAGCGAACGTTATCCTTCAATATCGCTGAACAGGCTATAAAACTTGAGACTTTAATCAAACAAAACAATGAAAATATAAACAGCTGTTGCAGTATTCCATTTATATTTCAGTGGTGCCACTTATTGTATTTTTTTTTAAAGTAACGTTTTTTCATGCAACAGGTTCTTTGAAAATTTAAAAAAAAATTCCCATTAAATAAAATCTTAAAGACTAAAGAAAACTGTTAAATTTTCTTTTTGCCGTTAACGCTTATAACATAATAAAAATATAATATAATAATCTATATATATAAAAATAAGTGTACATTTTGATTGTCACTCCATAACTCGAGAACGGCTCGACCGATTGCCATAAAATTTTTAGGGAAGGTACAGGGAGGAGTGATGATGGTTAGTTGATTTTGAAATCCAAAATCGGTCTAGCCATTCTCCAGTTATGATTTTTTTCCTGAAAAAATTCAACATTTGAAAAAAAAGTCCCCTAAAGTATGCTGTACAAATTTGCAAATAAATAAGAGCAGGCAGGTTGTGAATACATCTTATTCTATGAAATACAAATCAATAGTAAATACCGAGCGAAGCCGGGGCGGTCAGCTAGTATAGTATAATAATAAATATTTCTAGGCACTAATTTGCTTCACATATTTTGTTATATAATCAACACTGTTTATAGAAATTAGTTTAATATGACAGCGAGGAAAAAATCAGCATAAATCAACAACTTGCAGTCGTGTTACCTGCTATCGTCAATATAGTCACTCTCATATAAACGTGTGTAATTTATTTTTGACCTATTACAAATGCAATAATGCAATACCATTTGCACAATATTGTGAATTGCGCTAATAAATTGTTTAATTGGAAAAAGGCATTTGTTACATTTTGTCGTAAAGAATGCGTGTCGCTTTTATAGCAACACTATTCTGCTTTTTACTGTGATTTGGATATTTAATTACACGATAGGTTTTAAAATTAGCATTGCATAGCTGTTGCATTTTTTTACGCTGCTTTACTGAACGTAATATTTTAGTTGTAAGTTTCTGGTTTCTTTTAATAATCAGGGGTGTCATAGAACGTGTAGCAGTGCCCTATGACACCAAAACATTTTTTCTTGTCGGTTTTAAAACCAATTCTGACAATATTGGTTTCTATGACACCCCTGAATATTTTTAGTTTTATTATAAGGGGTGTCCCAACAAGCACGCAAATTTTAAATTTTAAATAAAACACAGGCCAGAAAATGCATTCCATTTTGCTAGTGTCCCTTTTGAATATTTTTGTATGATTTTGCATTATGCTTTCCAACGGAAAGCTATGTAAGACATATAACATAAGTATTCAAAAATAAATGTAGTGTAACAATTTATTTTCAAATAAATTGTATATTTAACTTGAAGGCAACTTCGATTAAAAAATTTTTAAAAAAATTTGTTTATTAATACTCGCAAGAGGAATAATTCTCATTTAATTTAAAACACAGATATTTAAAAAAAAAAATCGTGAAACTTTACAATATCTTAAAGTAGACAGAATGAGGTTATGTATGGAACAAGATATCGTGCAGATGGCCGCCGCGACTTTGCTGGCACACACGCGATCTTTTAATGAAATTTTCAATGACCTTTTTGCATAAATGCTGCGGTATTTCATTAATGCAGCGTCCAATTTCGTCTTTTAAGGCTTGAGTCATCGTCGGCTTTTTCGCGTAAACCATCGACTTCAAGAAGCAACAAAGAAAAAAATCTAAAGGTGTTAAATCGCACGATCTAGGCGGCCAATTCTGGTCTCCAAAACGGGAAAAAACACGACCGGGAAATGACTGATGCAGCATTTATATTGTTTCTCTGGCTGTATGACATGTGGCGCCGTCTTGTTGAAACCAAGAAACCAAGGCAAGAAAAACCTGGTTATCATTTCACGATACCGAACACCATTGACTGTTTGCCTCATGACCTGCCTCATTTTCATAAAAAAAAAGGTTCAATGATTTCTCCAGCCCAAAAACCACACCACACAGTGACACGTTGAGGATGCATTTGCTTCTCGTGACTCACTCAAGGATTTCTCTCACCCCAAATGCGGCAGTTCTGCCTATTGACGAAGCCATCAAGATGGAAATTGGCCTCGTCACTGAAGATGATTCTATCGGCAAAATCAGCATTTTCATGCCGCAAAACTTTCGCCATTTTGGTAAAACAATATCACAATGAGAATGCGTTGTTCTTTCGTGTAGCGCTCCATTTTTACTAACCTCGTACCTTCTACTAGCAAACAATAACAACAATTGTTCAAATGTCAAACAATGACACTTCGAATGGCGCCAAATTTAAAAATTGCGTTCTAGTTGGGGCACCCTTGCTTTCTTTTGCACCTGTAGCTTTTGATAATCTTCCGATTTGTGTACTATTGTTTTCCATTGTTTAGTACTTTTCCGATTATTTTCCGACTGATTAAATTTCATGAAAGAACACAGCAGTTGTGGTAAATTTAAAACAGTTTCTGTAATGTGGCCGAATGTTATGTGAACAATAACACATATTTCTGCTTCTGTTTTGTTGGGGATATTAGAAGTAACAAATAACATTTTTTGTAGAAATTTTTATCATGCATGCTTTCTGAAATACTTTTAACATGAAACATTTTCCAAAAATTTATATATAAACTAATACCGTAGACAGACGACAGAGTTAATGCGCATTAAAAACTCACTAATGTGAATTAAGATTTTACCGTGACAGACGACAGTTTCTGCATTTAAACTGCATTTAGGTAACAGCTGTTTGTTTGTCAACAACTATTTAATTATGAAAAAATTTGTTTGGCATTTGCTGAAAAAACAGTATTTCTTTGAAAAAAAGCTGAAATTACTTTTGCTGAAACTGTTTCATAATGCAAAACTTGTTCATGCACTAGCAACCATCAACCTGAACGTGGTGCTACATGTGGGGACCGCAGTGGGACACTCTGAAATAAGAGAAAGGCAATTGTGGAAATCTATTTTTATTATTTTAATTTTATAATTGTCTTCTTCTTATTTTAGAATAGTAAACAATTTGATAACATATTATTGATTTTCGACGATGTTGCCATATTGAAATAGCTAAATGCAGTATAAATTCAGTTTGATTTTGTGTATTTACGTCTAACTTAATGCGCATTAAAAATGGATAATTCACAAGTTAATTTGAATTAAGACTGTTAATGCAAATTAACTGTGTCGTCTGTCTACGCTATAACCAAATTATAACTTGGCATAAACAAAATTTATAATTGTTTAACTTTTAAAGAATTTGAAATGAGTTTATCCCTCCTTTCCTCATAATTTTAAATAATCGTTTTTCCTGCTCAACAACTAATCAGAATTTAAAATTAAACGTTCAATTTAATTACGGTAAATAACTATGTCGTGTATATTAATTATTTGTACATTTAAACTGAGCCTTTTACAATCATTTCAACTATCATTAAATGCTTAAATATTTACTAATTTATTTATTAATTGATTTCGTTTTATAGCCAAATTTTACAGTATTTACAATTGTCATTATTAAGTGGAATTAAAACGCCTGCTTGTCAGTTTTGCGGTCACTTGACATTAAATACCTAAAATGTAATTCTCTGTAACAGGCTGTCTGTCCGGCCTGCTTGCCTGCTTCTCTACAGACATACGCTTTTGTCTTTTAACGATAACAAATTCAAAATACTAAAACAAAACCCCATTTCACTTGTTGTGACTGACTGACTAACTTGACTTTGGCCTTCTGATGGAAATTTTCTTCTCTCTTTTTGTTTGGCAAATAAACCACAAAATTAAACAAATCACACAAAAAACAAAAAAAAGAAAACGTCACAAAACACAGCCTCTTAGCGCACAGACAAACAAATTTTGTTGGACACACACAAAAACAACAGACTCGTATATATGCATGTACAATATAAACTATAGTATTGGTTATAACAAGTACTTAAGGCTTGTCACATCAACCACGAAATTAAAGAAGACAGCAAAAATTGATGTGTCCTGTCTGCCTTTCCACTGCCCTAAAACAGTAAAAAAAAAACTGTAATAAAGAAGGAAAATTAACAAAACCAAAGCAAAGGACAGTTAACTGATAATCGCCTGGGGTGTTTTAGGGGGTCACGATTCTTGTATGTGAGACATTTTTATAATTCTTTATCCCCATACGGAGACACACACACCAGGAGACATATTAATGTGACCTCATCACCACCGCCTACTGCTACCAAATGTAGTATGTAGAGACCATAAGTGGCTTGACTAAACTGACTGACTGGTTGGCTGACTCTATTGGTCATCTAATAATGGTTGGTAAAAGTCACTCGTATAACACTCATAAGTCAAATTTAATTGGGCATTTAACCGAGCATACAAAATAGTAAATAGAATAAAGAAAACAAGAAATCATACAAAACTGTATGTCTTGTATAGACATTGATTTAGGCCAAAAGGAACCAAATAACAACAGAAAAGAACTCTAGAAAAGTAAAAGCTAGTTAACAAAAAAAAATTGTAATTGTCGTTACAACTCAATTGAGAATAATCTTTTTAGTATTTTCTTTTTATTTTTCCACATTTTGTTTTTTTTTGTTTTGTTTTACGAACCAAAAATATTGCTTCAGGAATATTGTCTATAGCTGAAATTGTAGTAAAGATATTAAATGCCTTATCAATTTTTAGTTTACTTTATGTGTCACACATATATGCATGCTTCAAACATTTTAAGTTGGCCTATCTTTTTTAGATCAAATTTAAATTTCCTTTTGTTTACAAAGAAAAAAGGTTTAACTTAGTGATGAAGTTCTTTACGACGAATTGGTACTTTGTAGAATGCCAATATATTGATATGGTAAAAGGAAAATTGTGTAAATTTAATGCAACCTAATACTGTGTTCAAATATGAAACTTAATTGACTCAATATTCGTTTAATTGACAATATTATTTTAAGTGTTCTGGCATACGCAATTTTCAGCTTACTCAATAATCATTTGACAGTTGAAAAACAATACAAAAAATACTCTATATGATTGTTGTGTTTCTACGTAAACAAACTTACCTTCACATTGATTTTTTAATGATTTCTTTTGTTGACATTTGCCATTTTATACAATTTTGTTCACTAAACACAGTTGTGAACAGTGTTGCATTCGAAATCTTACTCAATATTATAACAATTTCGTACTTATTGCGCAATAATTAATTGAGATTTTATATGGAATATTGAGCTCAATAATGGCGTTAATTGCGATTAACGCAATTAAGGGTCATATCTGAACACGCTATAACAGTTTAAGTGAAATTAAATGCAAAAAATATCGTCAAAGTCTGGCCACAATATAGAAGTTTTTCTTTTAAAAAATAGTTTAGTATTAAATTTAAGTTAGCAACACTTTTTTAACTGGCGGCCATTTTGCCAAGTGTCAAGTGATTTATGTTGGAAGTCGCTAGTCAACGCCGATAAGCCCGAAACGATTAACCACTTGGAGGACAACATTTGCCGCATTATTGCCGATATACGGCCATAAATTTTTGCAAAAGTCGTCGAAAATTGAAACTCCAAATTAGACTACGTTCGAGCCAGTCATATGCCAGAAGTCATATTTAAATTATAAAGCCAGAAGATTATTTTTCGAATTAGTAAAGTAAATTTCATGTCAATTTAAAAAACTCATCTTTTTCTAGAATTTCCGCGTTGAAATTCAGAAATTGTTTCCTTTTAAAAATTTTAGTTCATGGAATTCAGCATTTACAATTGCTTTTTATATTTACAGATAAATAAGTAAATTCTACTATCCTGACTCAATATTATTTGGAATTATTATACTGAAACTTAACAACTGTCCAGGTGCCCCGATAGACTAGGCGATAGAGTGCCGGACTATCAGTCAAAGGGTTGCGGGTTCGCTTACCGCCAAAGACTCTGGGTAGACGAGTCAGACATATCTAGACCAGTCAGACATACGGAGATAAGTCATACATTTGTAGACCACTCAGACATACATAGACCAGTCAGACATACGTAAACTAGTCAGGCATTTGGTAAAGAATCTAAGGCATCGCAATGGACCATATTGGTCACTGGGTGAGGGTGTGAGGTGACTCACACCAGCCTTCCTACCTAACCTAACCTAACCTAACAACTGTCAATAATTTAGAAAACACTACTATAACTTCTTAATATTTCTGATACTAAATGACATTAATAGTTGCTGGTTCAAAAATGAGAATATTTGTTAACAAACACATTAATAAAACAAACAGATGATAAAAATCTTAATAATTCAGAAAATCGTGACTTTCAATGAAAAAATCGTCAATTTGTTTTTTAAAACAAAAAATCATTAAAATGACGATAAATCGTCAAATCCGGCAGCTATGACCAGCACTCTAATTGCTATTAAAATGCCGGTAGGAAGAATTTAAAAATTTCCTAAGATTTAGTGTGTAAACAAGGCAAACATTTGCTACTATACCTAATATTTGAGTTAGGTGTAGTAGCTTTCTATTGCAGAACACAGCAAAGAGAAAAGCTTTACATATAAACAAGAATTGGGTCATTTTAGGTAAAAACTAAAAATGCAAATGTATGTCTCTTAATAAATGATGGATGATTTGCTGCAAAAAATTTTCAATTACAAAGATTTTTTCCTTTTGAAAATGAAAACAAAACTAAGCTTTCATTACCGCAGCTATTGCAATCTATCTCCTAAAGAACTGCATTAAAGAGTCAATTGCACTTAAATACAAACATATTTTCCTACTTAAAAATAAACAACAATAATAAGAAGCTTTCTATATAATACACTAGTTAAATAAGAATTTAAAAATATATTCGTGTATAATTTAAAAAACAATATGTGTAGTGATGTGGATTCTAAAATTAAGCTATTTTTCTAATATCATTTACTTTAAATTTTAATGATTTCTTTTTTGATTAATTCCTTTAGTACAGCTTCAAGGCCTAAATTAGCTTGTTTAATATATGCAGCTCTAAGCAAAATCAATCAAATCAAATCAAAAGTTTGCACTTAAAAGCAGCAAAAGATTTTCAAAATGAAAATGTTTATTTAAATTAAATTTCTGATTTGTCGATTAACTTTCATAATGCGCATAAATTCAACTACCAGTATATTCTGTACATCTATAGACACTCATACAATAAGTATACAGATACAAAATGATATTTCCATAATCCGAAATCTTCATCTAATTTGCATTCATATATTCAAAAACTATTAAACATAATTTGTCTGCGAGTTTTATGGCCGCCATGACTCTCTATCTCTGTTTTGCCTCTACTTAACTTTTAGTGGCAGTCATTGTCAGAGTCCAGCCAAACATTCAAAGTCACTCGCACACTGGCTCTTGTCGGCATACACTTGCATATAAATTGATTTTTTTGCTTAATCATTGGCAACATGATGTTTGAACATTAAAAAAAAATAAAATTATATGAAAAAAGAAAAAAAAATTGGAATATAACATTGCTATCATTATGAAGCCAGTTACCAATACAAATTTACAAACTCATGCACATACGCTTATACAGGGTAATTTATTTAGACCTATTTTCAAATGTTTTTTCGGTCATTTAATATTTATTTGATCATCAGTTAGAGGCAACAATGGGTGGTATTATTAAATCCGCACGGAAGAGGAAAACCAAGCGGAAAGGAATATCGATCGCTATACAAGGTGGCGCAAAAGTAATCCTCCTCTCAGAACATGCTATAAATTTTGCGATTGGCCCCTAATGTCAGTTCTGTCAGCAATATTCCGCGTTCTGGAGCAGTGTTTCGTAACATTGTTTATTAACGTGTATTTCGCATGTGTTTACCACACAAATGTCAAAACAGAACTGACATTAGGGGCCAATCGCAAAATTTATAGCATTTTCTGATAGGAGGATTACTTTTGCGCCACCTTGTATAAAATGTAATTATACATTCCTTCGGCATGTCGCAATACTGTCTGTGTAGAGATGATACCGAAAGATCGTAAAAATACCACAGCAACGAAATGAATAATTTCAAATTATGCTTCCACACAAAAAATTTCTTTCTGCAATCGCGAAATGGAATGAATAATTCGACCCAATGTCTCAAGATTATTCAGCTGTATTATGAAATTCAGCATTTTGTGAGAAATGTATGAAATAAACAACGGTTTTGTTGGAAAATACTGCTGGTAAAGAACAGCTAATTCACACCTCTGATTTGTGAAATCAAAATTTGTAAAAATTCGGCTATTTCGTAAGAGTAATCGAAAATTGGAACCTTGAGCATGATTGCGGCCAATATTTGAATGAAAATATATATTTTAAAAGTAAATGTCGGGCAATAGCGTTTTATTTGCAATTAAGAAAATATATAAATATAAATGCATCACCCTCTATAAATAAATGCGGCAAAGTGCAAACGAACAACTACTTTTTAGGGGCAAAAATGACTGAATATTATGTATTAAATTCTTTGTAGCTGTAGTTATTACAAGGATAATAAAAGACAGACAATTGGTTGGATAAACGAATGAACAAACGAACTAATGCAAAGAAGGACAGACAAATGGTAGATGTTTGTTGTATGTAGTGACTAACTAACCGTTCACTCGTTCAGGCAACCAATCGACCATGCCATGTTAAAATTTCAAACAGCAATGCCAGTTCATGCCACATACATACATTGTATATATTTGTTGTAGGAGTTTCTATGTATGTGTGTGTGTGTGTTAGTGAACTAAGCAAATCAGCCATCATTTATTAAGGCAGATTTGCATTTTTAGTTTCAACCTAAAATGACCCAATTCTTATTCTTAGGTTAAGCATTTCTCTTCTTTTTTTTTCTGATATTCTTGTTGCTTTTGTTTGAGTTGTGAAGTGGGACAGTTGGTGGGTTTAACTAAAATATTGGGTATGGTAGAAAATATTTGCATTATTTTCGAACTAGGTTGCATGATACCCTTCGCCATGCTACTGTGTTAGGACTTTATATAATTTATAAAATTTGATTGCAATACTACGGTGCACAGTGGCACCGCCCCATACATTTCTTGGAAAAAAATTAAATTAAATTAAGAAATTTTGTAAAAATCTTGGAAAACCGCTCACTGCCACACCCACCTCCCATATAACTGCACTTGCCAAAATTTTTATTTTTGGACCTATGGATTTGAAATTCGGGACAGTTCTTAACCCTTAAATACCTGAAACTGAAATACGATTAAATTGCAGAAATAAATTTTTGTTCTAGCATGTATTTCTGCTGGAAATTACGAATTTCAGTTCCAATTCAGAAAAAAATACTCCTGGAGAGGAAAAAATATATTTTCAAAAATAAATCAAATATGAGGATTTAATGAAAGAATATGAGTTTTATTTTAAATTTTTTGAATTATATAATATACATTTTCAAATAAAATACTCGTACATTATGTATCCATATGGTATCGTATAAAACAGTTTTTTGTGTGGTATTATTTGGTTGTATTTGGTATAAAATGTGTGTGTATCTGATTTTTTGCAAAGTTTACAAGATTTTTTTTTAACCCCATTGAGGATAATGATTGCTTTTGTCGAATCTTACACTATCTACCGGATGAACGACTTTTCTCCCAACACAAGAGCTACAAGATGGATTTTTGAACAACTGATGAAGCGCAGAGCTCTTAAGCGAAATTCATACATTGACATGGTGTTTCCATATTTATTGTTATCGTCATGTCAAGCAAATGATAAAATAATCTGATTGCCATGTCCTGGGTTTTGATTTTGAGACCATTGCGACCCATATATGATACTATTAAGTCTACAACTCCCATGTGCGCATTATATTCACGGATGATCTGTGGACAGTCGACAGCTGGTTGACTAAATTGCTTCATTGGAAAGGCATTATGCCAACATAGGTGCAACATAGTTTTACATTTTTTGTGTCCTTCCACAGAACTGTTGACATATCCACCCCATAAGCACTTGCAATAAATTCCGTAGAAAACCACTTGTCTCTTTTCTGAGTTCATCATCCTTGTCCATTGGAAGTTTGCAATTAGAAACCCGATTTGGTCTTACTGTGTCAAGGCTGTAAATACCGCGCGCTCTTAGGTACAGCATAACGTATAAAAATTGTCAAAATACATAATGTGGCTTTTATTAAATCCATAAAATTAGCTATTTCTTGGTCACTTAACGTAGAAAGTTTTATTCTTTTAGCTCTATGGGAATGCCGGTTTTCTCCAACTTGAGCTGACATCTTGTCTGTTGATGATATCTTAGTTTATAGTCCAAAAAACAAGTAGTCAATTATTTCTTACTCTAGTAAAAACGCCAGAACATTTTTCAACTAAGTGCCTGAGACCGTCTACAGACGGTGTTCACAAAACTTATCATTGAATCAATATTCTTGCTTTTTTTATTCTAGATATGTATGTAATATGACAGTAAACATTTAAATGACTTACCAAAAAAAATACAGGTTCAATTCAATAAGCAGAATGTATTATTTTTTTAAATTTAATTTTCACTAAATTTACAAGCAATTTTTACGACTTTTTTCACTAAAGTTCTGATAAGAATGATTTTTTCTGTCACACGTTTTCGAATTTTTTGTTCATTTAACATATTTACGTACCAACAGCGTGAAGTAAACCGTTTTTTTATAATACTCATCTTACTGATGACCGTCTATAGACGGTCTTAGGCGTTAAAGGGTTAATTGAGTTCTCCTTATGAAAAAAAAAAATTAAACATATTGGGGATGCCACGTCTACTTTAGATTTTACGCTTCAGACAACAAAACAACAAATGTCACAAGCAATTATTCAATTATTTACCTAAATATCCAGTTGTAAATATCAAAATGTAAATAAACACCTAAAACACCATTCATTTAAATTGCAGATTTAACACATACAAAATTCCTGGTAGTTTTACTTCAGTTTTGAAAGAGTTAATGGATTTTTAGCGTTTTTTTTTTTTTGAAAATGTGTGAGAAAACTGTAAATTAATTCGAAACCAACGCAGCTCAAACCATGTGAAATGTCGTTACAATATGTGTAAGTCCCCGAACATTTGGAAGAAAAACATTTAGCATGTGTAGAAAATTACGGGTGGGCAAGACAGAATCAATTTTGTGTTCGGTACTCGGTGAACATGCTTTGTTGACATTTTCTTTGCTGGAATTTACTACAAATTATTACACAGCACGAATAAGAGAAATGTCAAAAAAGCCAATAATAATGAAATGTGTCTGACAACATTGTTCGACATTGTGACCGCGAATGAAAAAACAAAAGAGAATTACAGATGTTTTTCTTCCAAATGTTCGACTGTGTAAACGGGGACTAACAGCTCTCGACAGCTGTTCTGTTTCTAAACCGGTGTGTACCAGAGCTGAAAGTATGTGAATAGGTAGCGTAACGATTGCAAAGAATCTACAATTGCCTCATCCCTTTAACAGTTAGATAGACTCCAGCAGATAATTTCTGGTTTTAACTTCCATGTTGTAGAAAATAGTTCATGAGCACTTTTAGATAAATAACATTTTGTACTTTAGTGATACCAAAATAAGCAATGATATTCTCGACAGATGCTCAGGCAGTTATCTATTCTGTTCAGCACATTGGTCACAAAATTGCAACACCTTTTTTTTTTTTTTGTTTTGTTGAAAAACTAATAGTTTTTCGAAACTACATTTTTCACTCAACCAATAATAATAATGTTATGATAAATTTCAAATTCGCTTTATAGCTTCATTATCATGTAGTCATACATATTTTGGTGGTAAGTATTTTATAATACTTGGGGTTTCCCCATAACTATATTTCATCTTCTTCAACAGCAAAAACAGTCACATTTACAACATAAACAGTAACAACCACAACAAGAATATCAGCATCCTACATTGAATCCCCCCCCAAACATTCATGTCAGAAATAACCTCTAATATCCCTTAACATTTATTTAAACTCCCATAATCTAATTCTATTGCTAGAAAAGACCCGCAACAAAAACACACAAAAAAAAAATAAACGAATTTGTTCAGTTTTTTTTTTCTTCTAAATGACTTAAGCTTTTTATACGTATTTGTTTCAGTTTTATTTAGTCCTTTTCTTTTGTAAATTTCAGTTCTGTTTGCCTGTTTCAGGGCTTTTGTATGTATTTCATTTTGTTTTGGTTGAAAGTTTTCGTTTCATTTTGGTCTCATCAATTTGTCTTTTTTGCAAGTTTTTTTTTCGTTGTTTTGTGGCATTGTTAGGACTTTAATTTAAGTAATTTTTGTAGTATTTTGTGTGTGTGTGTGTGTAGAGTACCTTAGGCCTTTTTTGCAATGCTTTTTTGTTATTATTATATTGTTTTCTTATTTTTTGTTTGTTTTTGGTGTTGGATATTTTCGCTTGTTTCTACAGGTTTTTGTACGGCTTTTTATCAACACCATTAACGTAACCAACATCATCGTCATCATCTCCATGATATGTTGTAAAATACATTCAGATTATGGAGTCATGTACATACGTATTTTGTTGTTTTTATTGCAGGAAATAAAAGTAAACACACTCACAGAAAATGTTAAGGTAAAAATGGATTATATTTACTATTGAGTATGTTGAGTAAAACATTATTAATCAATAAATGCATATGCTCTTCCTATATATATGCTGGGGATGCCAAACGGGAATGATTTTTTAAATCCTGGGATTTTATTCTCGTATGTAATGTATCGCACATGATTACAAGTACTGATGTTAAAAAACATGAAATTTTGAATGTTCGACTTAATGGAAATTAAGGTGGTCTGCGGCAGCCTAGTCTTATCTCACTTAGCTCAAGTTTACTACATACAATTTTATAAAGACTCCCAGTTTAATAATTTACTAAAAGATTTGAACTTCATTTAAGTGGATCGTAATAGAGTCAGAAACAAAAAATTAAGCCCCTATAACGCCATCTAATAGAAAATAAAATGGTCTTGATTTTAATGACCTCCACATTTCCCTGATGTTGCTGGGAATAACGCTTCATAACTAGTGTGACCAACTCAATTTTGAGCGAAACCGGCAAATTTTTCGAAAAAAGTACTAAAATCCGGAACATTCAAACTTAAAACCGGGCCATTTTTGTATGAAGAAAAAACATTATTATTCAAGTTAAATTTACACAATTATAATGCTATAAGTAATTTGAATCTAATTTTCTGTCGCTTTTTGTTTAAAATCGTATTTATCCTGTGATGAAATTTGCTTCAGCAATATTGGGGATTCTTTCAAAAAATTGTAAAATTCAACGCCTTCGTACTTTAAATTATATTTGAGAAGTAGCATATATTTCAAAGTATCTAGCTTGAGTTGCAATTTTTCCTTTGTCCATAATTTTGCGATCAACGAAAATATACGCTCTACAGTTGCAGATGTTGTTGGCAAACAAAATTTAAATTCAATGATTCGCGCGAAGCGAGTGTAGGGTACTTTCTTAGTTTGAAAATCTTTGAAACATTCCACCCAACGTTGATGTGGTTTAGTAGAACGTGGCTTTGTAGGAGTATTATTTTTATTCCATTCGCTAATTTTGTCTGGGGTAATAAATTTCAATATCTAACCAAACTCGTCAAACAATTCTACATTGTTGTCTTCAGGTTTTAACCAATTCTTTTCAACTATAAATTTGATCGTTGTTTCTACATCTTTAAAATTCGGTGCTCGCTGTTGCTGTCCCTTTTTGTTTAAGTAAAGACAATTAAAAAAAAATAATAATAAATGCGACCATTAAATTTGTTGTATTTAAAATTGCAATGACTCTTTTTTGACATGATATAAGAGCTCTTTCTGACGGGCCATTTTCGAATGTAATGACCCTCTTTTCTGAAGGTTTTCGGAACAATAATGATTGTTTTTGGGCTCATAAAGAGTCAGAAATGACTCTTTTCGGACTCATATGGCTTGCTGGGGATACGCATGGAGACATGATTTTAAAATGAATCATTCAAAAGAAATAATTTCCATTAAAATATGATGCGATTGTGCCAAATTTCAATGAAATAGTCTGTTTTGTTGTTCAAGTCCACATATTTTTTATTTAATTAAATTCAAATTAAAAATCCGGGCCATCCGGGGGATGTCACCGGGACACCGGGACAATGGTTCCAAAACCGTGCCATGTCCTGGATTTTGCGGACCAGTTGGTCACACTATTCATAACCCACCCGCTAAAAACACCGAACTATTTTAGGCTGTTTTATTGTTGTATTTATAATACAAAAATAGTTTACTTTTTATGTAAAATTAAATAAATTAAATAAACATTTTGAATAAAAAAAGGAATTCTAAACTTGGTGCGTTTTTTTAATAACGCTTTTTTTCTCCATTTTGGTGGGTTTTGAAATTTCAAAGTTGACAACGCTGACAGTAATGAATCACTGAAAAAACAAAAATTGTTTAATAAAAGCTTGTAAAATGTTTGACCCGACTTGAATTTACTTTACCCACGTTTTTCCATTTACCAATTGTTTATCCTCGAGTGTATTTGTTTACAATTTTTATGTGGCTTTTGTTAATGTGTGTGTAAGACATTGATGTAATACATTAATGTGTGCTCACGAATTATTTACGTTTAGAACTAAAATTTTTTTGTTTCTTAGTTTTTAATCTATAGTTTTGTAGGTTTGTGTTTTGTTGTTGTTATTGTCTTTACCTTGGCCTATTGCCAATTTGTTAAGAATGTTAAGTAGTGCAGAATAAAATCTCAACTTTTCTTCTTGTGCTGACTTTCTTCTAGTTGAGTTTAATTTAAAGATTTCCTTTTAATTTAGCTCTATTTTTTATAATACTCTTGTTTGTGTACGTTATTCATCCTGAACTAATCCCTTAAATAAGAGGTTAAAGTAATTAACCAGAAAAATGGGATCAATTAATACTAACTAACTAACAAGTAGAGATGTGACAAATTAATTGTGCAAAAGAGAAATAAAATAAAAGAAAAATGAGCATATTTTCGCAAAGAAAAAGGTCGATTTGTTTTCAAATTAGCTACGCGCTTTGTTCTTATACATACACGTACATATGTATAGGTTGTTTGTTGGTATTGCCTGTTTTAGATTTTTATTGTGTTGTTTTGTTTGTTTTGCGTTTTTATTTTGAGTGGTATTTAGGCGATATTTAGTTGCTGGCTTTAAGGAGTTTTTTTTTCTTGTATAGCAAACTTATAGTAAATTTTTTTTATTTTTCTGATTTTTTTTCCACATAATGGCCCATAACCATGTGGACGTTTGTATCTTTAACATTAGACTAATTCATATAATGGCCCAAGGATAATGTTTCTCTTGTCTGTAAAAGACAAAGCTGGCAGCTTTAATACATAGAAACTATATCTAAATATGTATATGTGTTTGTGTGTTTTAAAGCTTATGAGAATTTATGGCAAGTCTAGACTTTCCGTCGGGGAGGAGCAATAAAATGTTATAGCTAAGGCATAATTTTATGAATGACCAATTTAAGTAAGCAACGATTTAAAGAAGAAATTAGCAAATAACTAGATACGAATAGATTTTATTATTACATTTCGAGAATTTGGATGCTACTTTTTTCGATTAATATAAGAAATGCGAAGTAAAGAGTCACAGGGAATTGAGGTTTATTGTTATTTAATCCTTAGATTTAGGTTTTAAACCTCATATTTTTAACAAATTCGAGTTAATATAGCTAAAATGTTTAGTTTTACATAATAAACCGATTCAAAAAATCGGCATTTCGAATAATTCCATGCAATATAAATTATACCGGTCGGTTTTTGAATACTATTGTGTAAAAGAACTAAAAAGACAATTTTTCCTAAATGTTTTGCTTTAATTTAGAAAAACTTGGACAATATAGGTATACAGGTATGTAATGGAAATGGATTTCGTTGCAAACGAAAACAAAAAATCGCACTGCTTAAAATAAGCTGCAAGCCACTGTACATATAAAAATGTTGCTATAATGTCACTTTTATATCTAAAATCTTTAAGTATTTTTAATTAATTTTTTTTCTCATATAAATATATTTGTATGTATATTTACAATTGTATTTCTATGTTTCGTTTTTATCTTTGATTATATAATCATAATTACTGGTGTCCTTGTACAACTCAATATGTTTTTTTTCGCAATTTGTGAACGAGTATGTGAATAAGCTTAAATAATAAATGTGTACATTATGCATATGTCTAATAAATTCATTAAAAAAAAAATAACACATGTTTTCATAATCTGCTTGTATACATATCGTCACCTAAAATGCAAAATAACGTATCATCACTTTTCACAATTTTACAGGAGAAGCAAAAAAACGTTATAAAATGAAAAATATTGCATCTAGAAATGAAAAATTTTGAAGCTAAGCTCACACAAGGATAGGAGATCAATTCCAGAAAAAAAAAATAATATTTTTAAAAAACGTATTGAAGTTATGGTTGTTACGTTATTTTGAATTTAAATTTTATGAAACAAAATGACGTATCATCAATGAACAAATTATAACATGAAGTGGAAAAATGTGAAAAAAAATCGAAAAGCTATTAAATGAGGTTCAATAAAAGGCAATGCAGTTGTTTGTTTTTGTAAATATTTCAATTTACTGTGTTTTATTGCATAAAATTCGGTTTAACTAAACAAGAAATGTAATTCATTTAACGTTTTTTCTAAACACATTGTAGTTTACATACTAAGTAAATATGATAAAGGTAAAATTATTAAGAATTCGCATTAGGAAATAGGTTATTATTTAAAGGGTATGTTATCATAAACTAAATGACAGTCTGCTGGAATCAAAGTTTTTAAGTCTTGCAAATGTTGCCATTTCTTTTTGGAAATGGAAATGCATCTTTGAACTTTTCTCACAATATTTCGAAATACATCTAGCTTTTATTTGTCTAGGCATTATCTCACAAACATTTCCCTCAGAAATACCTTCATATTTCAATCCACACATCCGACTTAATTTACTATTTTCTCTTTTATTTTTACTTTTCTTAGATATTTTCACATTTTCATTGTAATTATTATGAATATTAGAACACATTTTGTATATTTTCACCAATATTTATAAACTTTTGTTAGAAAAACAAAATTTTAAATTGTTACAAATATGATGATACGTTGTTTTGGTTAATGAATATTGTGTACTTGATGATACGTTATTTTGAATTTTCTTTATAAAATCGTTAATTTTTGACGCAGATGCATAATTTTTTTTGTAGACGTGTATTTTTATCTAATGAATCATAATCAATCAAAAGCCCAATTTTCATTTTTTTTTAATGCTCCGTTGTTTTGCATTTCAGGTGACGATATGTATGTACATGTTTATAATACATACGAGTATTAACTATATATTACGTATGTATTAAATAATTTAGATTTAAATATGTTAAAACTTAATATATTCATTCTTTTTTATCATACAATACTTATAGAGCCCCAAATATTCTGGCAAAACCTCTTCAACCACTTCGTGCAGCACTTTATTCCCCCCCCCAAAACAAAAAAAAAGAATCATTAAATAACAGACCTGACTTACTTTCTACTTGTATTTTTATGAGCTGCTTCCAGCAAACTTACCACAAATTTTTCACAAGCCAAAAGAAAATACATATACGAGGTCTGATCAAAAAATAATCGTTATTTTCAAATTTCGTGAGTTACGCATTTTCGATTTTCGCATTTTTTTTTTCTATTATGTTGGTACACATATCTGTTATATATGTTGGTAATATCAGCCATTTTGTATTGTCAGAGCGTGCTTTGGTGCGCTCTTCGATTTTTTACTATTCGAAAAAATGGATCAAAGAAAATTTATTAAGTTTTGTGTAAAAAATTAAATTAAATTAAATGCGCTAGCATTTGACGAGTCTACCATGAGCAGAACACAAGTTCAATTGTGGTATAACTGGTTTAAGGAAGGCCGAGAAGATGTCAATGACGATGCTCGTCCTGGTCGCCCGAGCACGTCAACAACTGGTGAAAACATTGTAGCAGTGAAGAATATAATATTGGATAATCGTCGATTCGCTATCAGAAAGGATGCTGATGATGTTGGCATATCGTTCGGCTCATGCCAAGCAATTTTTACAGATGTTTTAGGTATGAAGCGTGCGGCAGCGAAGATTGTTCCAAAATTGCTATATTTTTAGCGAAAACAACGTCCCATGGTCATCGCTCAGGAACTGTTGAACATCGTCAACGACGATTCAGATTTCCTCAAAAAGGTCATAACTGGTGACTAATCATGACATTGAATCCAAAGCCCAATCATCCCAATGGAAACGTCCAGAAGAGCCAAGACCGAAAAAACCACGCCAAGTTCGGTCAAATGTGAATGTTTTGCTCACTGTTTTCTTCGACAGCAATGGAGTGGTGCATCATGAATTCTTGTCACAAGGTTGTACCGACAATAAGGAATACTACCTTGAAATTATGCGCCGTTTGCGCAAAGCAATTCGTCAGAAACGCACAGAATTGTGGAAAACCCAATCATGGATTTTGCACCATGATAACGCACCAGCTCACACATCGATGTTTGTGCGTGAGTTTTTGGCCAAAAAGAAAACCGTTATCAGGCCTCAACCACCGTATTCACCGGACTTGGCCCCCGCTGACTTTTTCCTCTTCCCAAAACTGGAGACACCGATGAAAGGAAAGCGTTTTGCTACGATTGAGGAGATAAAAGAAAAATCAAAACAGCAGCTGTTGGCGATACCAAAACGCACGTTTCAGAAGTGTTTCGAGGATTGGAAAAAACTTTGGCATAAGTGTATTATATCTGAGGGGGTTTACTTTAAAGGGGTCAACAAGATAGTTATTAATGAATAATTAAATACATCTTGAAAAATAACGGATTTTTTGATCAGAGCTCGTATGTAGCTTGAAAAAAATTACAATGCTGTTAAATGAAAGTGTAACAAAAAATGTGAAAAAATAACAGAAATTATATAAAACTTGCACAAGAGAAAAAATTGTACATATCCCTAGTAGGCATTCAAACAGTTATCATGAATATGGGAACTAGTGAACACACATAAACACACAGCGTCAGGAAGTTGAAGCAGGAGCAGAAGAAAAGCTTTTACGTTGATTAAATTATAAATTGTGTAAATTTTGTTTTGCGCGAGCGACAAACAGATAAAATGTACCATAAAATGTATTATAGTATTCAAACACAATATTTATACACATGAATATATACCCAGCAAGCCATATGAGTCCGAAAAGAGTCTTTTCTTACAAATTTTTCGGAGCGTTAACGCTCTTTATGAGCTTAAAAAAACAATCATAATTGCTCTGAAAACCTTCAGAAAAAAGGATCATTACATTTGAAAATGGTCCGTCAGAAAGAGCTCTTAGATAATGTCAGAAAAGAGTTTTTTATGAGGGGTTTTTGGGCTCTGTGTAATCTTGTTTTATCATTTTTGTGTGGTACAGCTATGTTTTTTTTGTTCAAAGCACAAATAACAGGACAACAACGCTTTGCTACACACATAATTAAGTGGAATTTCTGAGTCATACTGCGTGCCGACTCAGGACAGTAACAAGCTTTTTTTTCTTTTGCTCCTTTTTCGGAGCGCTCCTAGAATGGTATGCTGGGTATACATGTAGGTATAGGTATTTAAATATATGAATATGTATATATGTGTGTATGTAAAGCTTTTAAGAAAATATGTAGATGTGTGTTTGTATTTGTGGATGGGTAAACATCTGTATGTGTAAGTATGTGTTTAAGTTTAATATTTGTATAGTTGCGAAAATTTGTTATTGTACAGATACTTAAATACGAGTAAAACGAATAGGGCTTGAAAGTCACAATTGTTGGAACAGCTTTGATTGACTTGACGAAAATTCAGGGAGTTTATCAGAAAGTAATAGTGCTGTATAATCAGTATTACGGATTTCATGTCAAATGTTTGATCCTTAATAACTTTCTGAATAAGTTTAATCAATAAAATTTTTCTCACTAAAACATCTACTTTTACTCGGCAAACCTTATCTTTTATTTTGTAAATAGACATTCAGCCATGTCACAGAATTTAATGCCGTTCGGAAGTGGCATTTATACCCTGTTTTGCTTCTATAGAAAAAGTAAAATAAACATTATTTTTGGAAACCTAGAAATGCTTAAAAAAACAATTCCACATAGCAAATTAAAAGTGGTTTTATTCCGAAAAAAAATTGTCGGTTTGCTTTTTCTATAGAAGCACAATTCTGTGACATGGCTGATTAATTCGGTCACAAATCAATTCACAAATATTTAAAGAGCCGTACAAAAATTATGAAAAAATTCTGTTTTTCGTTGTATATTATATAAAAAAGAGTTACAAATCTTAATCTTAATCTAATAAATATGACAGCTAAGAACTATTCCAATGTTTCTGGGAATATATGAATTCAATGTAAAAATAATTTCGAATCTTTTAAGTTTTATTGCAGAATCCCTGTTCTGCAGTAAAACTTATGCTAAAGAAAGCGTTCTTTATAGATCAAAACAAACAGAAAGCGGGCATAGCAAAGCTGGGACTACAAGGCAGATGAGGCTTTCATGTCTGACCGAATATTCTGGGCTCGCTTCAAACGAATCATTTCTTTTCGGTAGCGGTTTCCAATTAAATTTTTGCCACCAAATACACAGCATAAGTATGGACGACGACTATTGGAGGAAGAGGGACAATTAGTGTAAAAAGAAACATTTTTGTGTTATTTATTATTTTTAAATGTAATTATCGTCAATATATTTTGTTCGTTTTTTGTTTAATAATAATAAGAAAAATTGTTCTATTTAGACCCCCGAAGATGATTAGCGACGCTAATTGAAATATTGGGAACAATAATAAAAATATTTAAAATAAAAATCAAAAGTTTTTATTTATTCAACGACCTGTAGCCGAACAAAAACAACAAATAATTAACCATCAATAAGGTCTACTAAATTTTGCTGTTTACACGAGTTTAAAGCATTTTGAAGAGAAATTTTGAAGAAAACTTCAATCGTGTAAATCTAGCTTAATAATCAACTTAGATTTTGTTTCCATTTATTTGTCTATAAGCCTTAAAATATTATATTTTCCATAAATATTTAATATTGAGTAAAAATGTTCTACATAAAAACTGTAAATATGTATGCATGGTGTAATTAACAAGGTGAATGCAGTAGCACAGCTGACTGACTGTGTTTATAATTTACTTATGTCAAAATAAATATTTTGTCAAGTGTATCTGACAGTAGTAAACAATTTGACAGAAACAAAATGGCTGTTGTTTCTGTTTTGTGTTGTATTTGTTGTCGATTTGCACTCACCTTGTTAATTACACCATACGTGTAAATGTATATATGTATGTGTATGCCATTAATTTGTCAGCAAGAGGTTTTTCAAACGATTTCTACAATTTCTGTTTCCAATAATTCCTATAAAAAATACAATAAGTCCTACTTACTAGATTTATTATTTAGCTAATGTGTTTTCATTCTTCCTTAAACACTTTGCTCATTAACCAATTGTCTCTATTCCTTAAATCCTGAGTGTTATTTATCAGCATGATTATAAGAGTTTTGTATGTACTCTGATGTTTTAAACTGATATGCAAAGTCAGCAGATAAAGAAGTTCAATTTTGTTTATGTACGAATAACAAAAAAGCATGTATGTATGTATGTATGTGTAAACGTATTGTTAATGTTTACAAAAGAAATATTTGTTATGTGTGTTTGTGAATGGAAAAAACGAAGCTCATTTTTTTTTCGGTCTAAGTAAAACATGTTAAAGTTTATTGTGGCAGTACAGATATAAGATAAGTAAGTAGAAGTAGAAGTAAGAGTAGATGTGGAGTTGACGAATGGCAAGCTTTAAGGATACACTCACACACATGCACACATACAAACATAATGACACATGTCAATTTTAATTATTGTTTATACTGTAGCTTTACTTTATTTAGTTTATTTTGGGGCGTCTTCTGTTTTAGTAAAACTAGTTTTTATACCCTACACCACCGGTGTGCAGATATTTGTAAAAGTCGTTAATATTAGTTGAAACTTGAGGTAAACCGAGTGACTGACTGGCAAAGTTGAAACGATTTCTTAATCGATTTAACGCTTTCTAACCATCCGTCCGTCTGGTTGGCTGCAGGTTTGAAGACGTTTCAATAAAAATACATTTCTTTTTATGGCCCAAGGTCGAAGCCTATTGAAATTGTTAAAATTTCTCAAATGTCCACCTGAAATCGGACTTTATGGATCAACAATATTTGAAGCACATTTAAGCATTGTTTGTGGATCTGTCGCTAATTTGCTGCTTCTACTGAAACACATATCTTTAGCATTAACTCTTTATGGGATGTTATATGGTCGGACTTTACCCACTATACTTTCTTATGAATGTATTTTGATTTCTAATTAAATGTTTGCCGTTATGTACATAGTTTATTTTAAAAGTTAAACTAATTTAATTTAATTAATTTAATATGTATGTCTGTATGTATGTATGTATGTGTGTATATATTTTTTATTGCTGTTTTTCTCTATTTACTTGGCAATATTTTAACAATCAATTTATTACAGCTGCTGTACTCGTATTCATATGGTTTGCAGTTTTGTTTATTTATTCGTATTTTAATTTGTTTTTAATATTTTAATTGAATTGAAATATGTATAGCAAATCGGAAATCAAATATTTTCAATTTCCTCTATGAATATTAATTTTAGTATCCTGTGTGTACTTATGGTTATTTTGTGATTCTCTGTCTATTGCTGTTTTTTGTTTTTTGTTTATTATTATACATAGTTTTTTTTTCAAATTTTAATTTAATAAATGTGTCATTTTTTATTTGTCAAATACATATTTGTGTTGAAATAGCTTTTATTTCTAGTGTTAAAAAGTTTTTTATAGAGAAAAAAAAAAACACACACAGTTCCGCCAAGTTTATTAAAAAATTTATATTGTGTAAATATGTTGTTCATAAACAATTTAAAGCGGAAATAGTTGATGTCATGTGAGGCGTTTTATTTGATCATATATTAGCCTGAAATGGTTTCCTTTGCTGGTTTGTTATTTTGTTTTAAAGCAAGCTTTCAAATTGTAATTTAAATTTACCTATATTGGTTGACATTTTGTTGGGCAATTGAAAACACAAATACAGCAAAAGAACAGATAAACTAAAAGTCTTAAATGTAATTAAAAAAATGTTTATACCACTTGTCAGACTAGTTTTAAATAATTGTTTTCAAAGTTATAAGAAGATTATTAAAGAGATTTGTATGAGACTTTCATATAAATTAAATACTATCTCTTGCATAAAAAACTTTCTTAATTCCTTTGAAGATAGATATGTTATTTGTATGATACTTTAATTCGCCTTTGTTAATTATTAATTTTTTTTTTCATTTTTTAAATTTAACTTGTTTAAAGCTATTTTACTTCAAACCTCTTAATCCAATCGTATCGCTTTTAATTTCAAATTAAGTTTTAAACTATTTATTTTCAAAAGTTGTTCTGATTTTTGCACTTGCCCCGCTTTCAAGCAAGTTTTTTGTTGGTTTTGTTTTTGTGCTGTAAAGTTTGTCTACAGCAGGACTGGAAAATGTGTTACTTTTTATAAATGTTATATGTATTATCATTTCAGAATAGATCATCTGCAATGTACAATGTTATAACAACATTAAAAGCTACTGCTCAAATTAATTATCAAAATCTTCTAAATCTCTGGATTTGTGGAAGGAAGTAATGTGATTTTTGTCATAGAATATCTAATAATTTGTTTCATATGTCCCATATACAGTGCACTCTCTCTTAAGCGGACGCGTAAGGGACTGACGAGTTTGTCCGCTTATGAGAAGAGTCCGTTTATAAGAGAAACTCAAAAAGGGTAATCAATAATCTGTAATATTGTACATACATATACATATGTATTTAACTTTAAACACTTTTATTTCCAAAACATAAACATACATATAAAAATAAGACAAAATAAACAGAATTTTCATTTATGTTCTTGCGAAAAATGAAAAAATTTTAAAAATAAGGCAAAGTAAACAAAATATTCATTAATATGTTTGCGAATAAAAAAGAAAAAGCTTGAAAGACCAGATATTCAACTGGATTTAAAAAAGTCCGAAATTTTAGCTTGGCGAGTTTTTCCTTTAATTTGAATATCTTGGAAACGCATTTGAAGATCAGTCAGCATTTTAACACTTTCAAGGCTGTGATATAGGGTGTTTTTTTGAGAGGTATAGAACTTCGAATTGAAATAAAACACAAGAAAATCGTTTTAATGACCATCAATTTGGCTTTATTGGAAGGATAATTTTATGCCATTAATGTTTAAATATGATTTCAGGCATGTGGCCGCTGCGGCTGGCTCGAATAAAGCCAATTCTACAGGTCCAATTTTCAACCACTTTTTCGAGCATATGGGGCCGTATGTCGGCAATAACGCCACGAATGTTGGCTTCCAATTCCCCTAACGTTTCTGGTTTGTTGGCATAGACGAGCGACTTCACATATCCCCAAAGAAAATAATCCAATGGTGTCAAATCGCACGATCTTGGTGGCCAATTGACAGGTCCATTCCGCGAAATTATGCGCTCATCGAATGTTTCCTTCAATAAATCGATTGTGGCGTGCGCTGTGTGGCATGTAGCGCCGTCTTGTTGGAACCACAACTCATCCACATTCATGCCATCCAATTCGGGAACAAAATAGTCGGTTATCATGGCTCTATACCGGTCTCCATTAATTCGGGTCCTCTTCAACACTTTGCTCTACAGCGGCAATTGTTTCTTCGGTGCGCACTGTTCGACGTCTCTGCGGATGCGTATTATCACATAGAGTAAACGTAGTGCGAAAACGATCCATGGTTAACCGAATTAATTGCTCTGATGGACGATTATGTCGACCATAAAATGGACGGAGCTTGCGGTAAACTTCGCGAACTGAACCGTTATTTTCGAAATAAATTTGCACGATTTGCAAGCGTTGTTCTTTTGTCAACCTGTTCATGATGAAATGGCAAACCAAACTGAACATAAATGACATTAGAGTTGCCAGATTTGACTACAAAATGCCAGTTTTATCTCTTTTCGAAAAACAAACCAGTAAAAAAACACCCTGTATAAAGAAAACCCTTTAAGTTTTCTTACGACTAAATAAGCCTCTTTACAAGAAGTTAACTTGTCTTCAATTTCATTTTCTAGCTCATCTTCAGACGAGTTTTCCACCATTTCTTCGGAAGCTTTTAACATTTCACATCTTTCCACATCTTCATCATTAATAACTATGTCAATATCTAAATTGATATAATCTTCGACGTCAACTTGTATCTGGCTCTGAACTCGATTAGTTAGACTAGCGCTGATAATGGAAGCTCATCTTCTGCAGTCCAACAGCTAAAATTTTCTCTCAAACCAGCTTTTCTGAAGCAATTTTTCACTGTCAAACTGTCCGGTTATGGGAAAATAAAGTGTCATACATCGTGGAAAAAAGTGTCCGCGTACTGTTGTGGGAGGGTTGTCCGCTTAAGAGGGAAATATTTTTAAAATCCCTTACAATTTTTTTGGTATTGAAAAAAGTTGTCCTATATGGGAAATACAATAAGTAATACACTGTATTACTTATTTCACCTAATTCTATAACATATGTATGTATACAATGTATTTTTACACAAGCATACAAGCTTAAAAGTAATTGAAAAAATGTATGACAGGTTCATTTGGTTGTATGCACTAAAAGGGAATTTCCCTAAATTTGTGATATAAACATATTTCGCAAAAATTCAATTTAACCAAAAAAAATTTAAGACCAAAAGATTTTAAATCGTGCTAACTGGAATAAAATTTTAAAATTTGTTTATTTTCAAACCGTGTTAAATCAAAACCGTGTAAAAACAAAATTAGGTGTTCATGGTTATGCTTGACCCAATCTACTTTCCTTCTTGTTTTATTGAGATAAAGGTTGTCATGAACGATTTGTGATGTAAAGCGTTGGCAAGCAAAAAAAAACGCAGTTTGACAGCTGACAGTTGGAAAATCTTTTCAGAATATTTCAGGTGCAATATTGAAAAAAAAATATTTATAAAAGTACCAGCTCAAAAAAACTATTAAACTCTTCATCATGCATTGTGGAAGGACTCTAATAATTTGACAGGACATACAGGACAGGAAGTACACTGCCTAACGAATTTTCTGCTATATTAAATCGGCTTAATATTATTAACCTATTTATCTTTATTGCAAAAAAGTAGCAGTATACAACTAAATTATTTTTACTTTTTAGTTGTAAATCTTTCAACTTTTACTCCTCTTTGGGCTAAATCTGCAAATGTGTGTGTGCGTGTATAACATCCAGTATGTAAGTGTGTGTTTATTTGTTTATAACAATTTTATTGTCTTTTGTAAATACTAAAATAAATGGCCCAGTTTTTTTATGTTTAGTTAGTTAGTTTGCGAATTCAAGACCAAATATCAACATATGCTTATGATTTGTTGGGCTGCAACTTTAAGGACTTTGTCAATCAGAAGTTGTTGCTTATATTTTATAAAATAATTAAATCTACTTCACCATCTTTCCTAGTGTCTAGATTTGCTTTTTCACAATCAACTCGAATGCACTGCCTAATGTGACCAAATTATCATACAATACTTAGAGATCATTTGTAATACCAGCGTAAACGAAAGTTTTCATATCCTGTGAGTCGATTTAAAGAACAATTTTTATAATTAGCAAAACTTTAATTTATTTTATTTCTAATTTCTAAACGAGTTACGTTATCTTGGTTACCACTTTTCTATGATATGAGATGCATTTTGTTGATAGGAGATAAGTTAATTGAAATGTGTCTAATATAAGTTAAGTTAGATTAATGATATATAAACTGTCAAACTTTGTACTTAAATCAATTGGCCTTTATTGGTTTAAAAATTTTCATGAATAAAATAAAAAAAAAAAAAATTATTATTTTGTTGCTTTAGTTAAGAAATAGCTATCATTCCTAAATTTATCTCTTTCCTAAGCGAATTCTCCATCCCTGATTTACATGCATTCAATTATATAGCAAATTCTCTCCCTACTTATTTATATATTTTTTTAGTTTTGTCTAAAACTCTCCCTTGCATTAAATTTTTAGTTTTCAATGTTTCTGTTGACGTGTGTTTGGGGAGGCAGGGAGTAAGTGTTTTTTTACAGTGTTTATTTATTGTTTATGGCATCATTTTATTAAATCATTATGGTTCTTTTATTTTCTCCTAGCCAATATTTTCGTTTTAATATTGTACATAGTGGGTGAGAGCATATGCAAAATATCTACAACAGCAGCATGTAATAAAATACACTAAAAACAGAACAGAAGTTTTGTTTGTTTATTGTGCTGGCTGTTGTTAGCAAGGACACTCATACCACTCAATACATATAGATACAAACACACACACACACACACGCCCATGTATCTCAACAGAAATAAATACTTTGCCATAAATAAACTGCAGGCGTTAAACATTTATTTTCCGTTTTTCTAGTTCGTAGTCTTTCTTTTGTATTTTACACTGACCTTTACTTTGTTTTTTTGTACTTTTATTTCTCTTTTCTATTTAAAATTGAGTTCATGCAGTTCACTAACTCACACCTACAGTATGTGTTACAGTTATTGCTACCAGTTGAAAAGTGAAGTTTAAATGAAAATGAAAAAAAGTACTAAAGCAAAGTTGTTTTAAATCGGTCTAAATTTACATTTTCATTTCCTTTTGAGCACTTTTTTACAATATGGCTTTTTTTTAAAGAGAACAGTTTTTCAAAACAAAATAAAAGAAAATTATTTATTTAAAAGTCATTTCAATTTTTTGAATAACAGTTCTATATCGTTAATCACTTCAAGGATTTTGAAATTTAAGGCTGCTATTGATTTAATTGATTCTGTATAGACTGTATCTTTAATATAGTGATGACCCCATATGCTGTTAAAAGCAACTTGCCAGTGGTATCAATAGTTTCAAAAATATCCAAAATTATTTAAAAATGGATCTCGAGAGCATGGGTCACGCTCTTAAAAATATTTGTAGAACATAAATTTATTCAAGTTATTGGCCAGTGGAAGCTGTGAACTTAATCCATCCTTCTGGCTATTTTATCAAGAGTCTAATCGCCGCATAATGTCTAATCGAGCAAAATGTATCAAGATTGTTTATCTTGGCATTATGACATTCGATATCGAATAAAAAGTATCGTAATTTGAGATGATGGCGTTCGATTAACGTTCGATGACATCACTCGAGATGTCATTCGATACGTCAATGGCTATCGTATGCACCATAATTTAGTTTTTCTAGCGTTAAAACATACAAGTTTTACTTTTTAATGCGTCTCCATTTTATTTTTATTTGTTTGTCGATAGACACAATTTAATGTAACCCTCACCAGAGGATCACTGGGATATCTGTGTGGAGTTATTAACCATGTTTCAAGCGGGCATCCTGAATTTCCTTTATTGTTAGATTTGTTTAGCTTATGTAAATAAGTACGATAAAATATTTCAGTCTGCCTTACCTAACTGTCAAACATCTTACAAATTGTTCTGATCGTAAAGCTCTTCCAGCAGTCTTTTTTCTGCGTAATGCCTGCAAATTTTTTTTTGATAAAATGCTTTTATGACTGCCTTCTACTCAATGCAAATGGATAAAACTTTGCAGGCATTCATACTCCCGATGGCAATACACGAATACATGGGCGTAGCCAGGATAAAATCTAGGAGGGTGGCAAAATTTTGTTTTTGACTGCCTTCTACTCAATGCAGTTGAATAAAACAGGATAAAGTTCGTTACAAGATTTTATTTTCCGAAGTGAAGCTAAACAAAACAACGATTTTGGCTGTTTTTAACAGGTTCCGATCGCAAAAAAAAATTTTTTTTTCTTAAATGTCTGAAGGTCATCTTTAATATTTGCGTTAGACTTTGGGACATTTTTTTGGACATATGCGGTCGACCCGGTTTAATAAACATCCTTCCATTCCGATTTATACGCTTAATCATCTTGCCTTCCTACTTTACTAAGGAAAACAATAGACCTGGAATTAGCATGGAAATTGTAATGTATTAATTAAAGCTATTCGTTACTAAAAAGTAAAAAATAAATACAAAAAAAATTTAAGAAACGCTTTTCTTTACCTTAATATATTGATCAGTTGTGAACACAAAATAAATATGAATACTAACAAAAATCGACTAAAATTAAAAAAATAAGAACATAAATATTTAAATCAAAATGGAAAAAATCTCACACATTCCTTAAAGAAAAGCGTGGGGCGCGTTGTTATGAAACAAAATGTTCAATTATTGGAAATTCGTACCTTTAAACATGATTGGTTGTATTTCTTTCGGTCTGTCATGTTTTTTTAAGTTCAGGTTGGTATGGGCGCCCCACGCTTTTCTTTAAGGGTGTGTGAGATTTTTTTCCATTTTGATTTAAATGTTTATGTTGTTTGAAATGTTCTTTTTTTTGTTTATAATGTTTATAAATCTAGCTATAAAAATTGCTTAAAAATTATTATTCGATACATATCGAATGCAGTAATGAGCTGATACGACTCGTATCGTAATATTATTCGATACGATAGCTTATACGCTATCGAATACGGCGATTTGGCCCCAGCACTTTCTTTTAGTTAAGGCCCTCAAATTTTTGGCCTTCAAACCGTTTAGACTAAACTGTGTGATCTTTGTCTTCTGATTCAAAATTAACACTTCTGAATGAACATATAAATTACTAAGGACAATAAGGAATTTTTTCTTCAGTCGTGTGGATTTATTTTTGTTTTTCAAGCTTGTAATCTAATGAGATATTTACATGTTCTAATAATAATGCTGTTTCCTAATTTTCGCATGTTCCAATATCAGTAACCTTTACTGTTCACACTGTAAGTGCAAATATCGTAAATACATGTTTAAAGTGAGTGTTGTTTGAGTGTATCTGTTAACCTAGTCTTCTGCTATTGTGTTTTTCTACATCAACTATTTGCTTGAGTGTGTAAATACCCAGTAGTTTTATAAGTAGTCTATATATCCCTTATTAGTCCATATTGGCTAATGTCTTAACACCAATATATATAGTTTTCTGTGTGTTGTGCAAATTGGTTACTTTATACATACCTGGTAATCGATTGTGAAGTCAGTCGTCACTTTAGTGTCTCTAAGTAATCTAGGATGAGCACATTAAACTTTTTTTTATAATGTGAAATTTGGTACGTTTAAAGTGTTTATTGCATTTCACTGTGGAGATAAGTCTCAGTACACTTCCATAATTCTGGGTGTATTATCATCTAATTGTATTTTGCACAGTGGACCAAATTCGAGCATATCAGCCAATTATGTAACATGTAACTTTAAATGATAGTTTATATTCTCAGTTTCTGACAGTCTGCCAGAACTTCTGGGTTGAGAAAGGAAGCTACATATATATATTTATAAATGTGTGTGCATTTAATTTAATACAAACAATAACATCATGTTTGGTATGCGTGCAAAGAGTTTATTAAATAAATTGAAAACAATAGAGTGTTTTATAAAGATTGTTAATATTTATTCATTCATTTATCTATTTATACAAGTACAATACAAAACCATACAATTACAATTAAAATTCTTTATTTATATATTTTTATTCTTATTTACTAAAACATATTTATATGTGGATTTAAAGAAATTCTAAAGAATATTTTAGTTGTTTTTTTTTAGGTATTTGTGAATTGATTGCTAGTATGGAAAATAGAGTTAAATGTATGAATTAGAACAATTAATAAATTCGTATTATTATACGAGGGCGGTTCGGAAACTTCTCAGTCTAGAACAGAAAGCGTTGTATGAATAGAAAACAATTAAGTGTTTTGGAAACTTCCGGCAACTCATTCATATAGAAAAAGTTGTTCAAAAAAGATGCATCCGCAATTTGTTTACAATGGAAACTTTTCAACGATTTCAAATATGCCACTCTTAATAATATCACATTTTTAGTTTAGAAGATATAACCGTTCAAAGTTGACCGACTTTCGGTTTTCAAAAAAACACACAATTTTTAGTCAATTTGTTGCGATTTCAGGTGTAATATCACGAAAAATCGCCATATTTTTTCTTTGTATTGATTGATGTATTTATTAAATGTATAATGATAAAAAAATTACCTGTTTGCTTTGTGTTTCTCCTGGTAAATCACTATTTAAAAACTATCCGTTTTTTCACTATTTTTCAACTTTGACGGAAAATAAAAAAAAAATTATATTTTTGTATATTTGCCATATTTGCAAAACCTTTTCTTTGATTATTTCTTTACATAATTCAAAAGGCTTTATCTGCCCGTACGTGCCCGTTTGGCTTCTAGAGGTAAAAAAGGTTAAAAAGACATGGTTGCAGAAATTTTATGGCGCACAGTGGCGCCATTTGAGTTTTTTCGCTGCAAAAATCATATCTTTTGAACCGAATAAGATAATTGAACAGTTTAAACAGCATATGATAGATAACTGTTCAGCCTATGAAAAGAGCGTTTGGAAAGGGTGCTACGCTTTGTAGGGGCCTACTTATGGGTTATCAAAGTTAAAATTAGTAGAAAAATCAATTTTATCAATTTTTCCATTGGGACTTATTTCATTTGGGAGTTATTGCACTGTACCAAAAAAGCTAAAACAATTTGAATTTGATTTGTTGTCAAACGTTTCTAAAATGCTTGAAGAAACTATCCTAAGCCTATTTCTAATAGATGTGATTTGCAGAAAAACATATTTTATTAAACAATTTATATTGAGCTATTTTGTAATGAATTTTAATTGGGAAAAATGAAATTAGTCAATAAGAATATAAAACTATAAAAAACAATCCAATGTATGAATTCCCAACATGCCAACATTGTCTTACATTTTTCATTCACTTTATAGATTTTGCTAATATTTTTTTAGTTGTATTTAATTGATGGCAATGTTATATTTTACACGCGAGAGTGTGTTACACTAACACATCGAAATAACTATATCAAGCTACAATGTCATAAGATCCAGGACAATCTCAAAGTACATTTATTTATATGTATCAGAGTGCATCATCAATTATGTTAGAAAAGTACAACACTTTATGCCAAAATTATTGTGTACAGGAAATCTAGAAAAAGAGTAGTTTTTGAATAATGTTACACAATTTTATAGGTATTAAATAAAAATATTGTAATTAAATTTAATACTTTCTAAAAGTGTTTTATTAAATAAAATAATATAAAATGTTTTGTTTATTAATATTCAAAATAATATTTGAAATATTCAAAAATTATTGGAAAAATACTATTTAATACTTTTTTTATTATTTCCAGATCTATTAGCAAATAATGTTCAATGAAAGCTGGTATGTTAAACATCATAAAAATATAAATGCAAATGTGTAAAAGAAAATTTCACAAAATAAAATAAAATTGTTCTAAAGAGTTGATAAGTAAGATAAAAATATGCATCAAACTTAGTGTGACCACCTCAATTTTGAGCGAAACCGGGACATTTTTCGAAAAAAAGTACTAAAATCCGGAACATTCAAACTTAAAACCGGGCCATTTTTTATGGGGGAAAAAAACTTTATTTTTCAAGTTAAATTTAGACAATTATAATGTTATAAGTAATTTGAATTTAATTTTCTGTCGCTTTTTGTTTAAAATCGTATTTATCCTGTGATGAAATTTGCTTCAGCAATGTTGGGGATTCTTTCAAAAAATTGTAAAATTCAACGCCTTCGTACTTTAAATTATATTTGAGAAATAGCATATATTTCAAAGTATCTAGCTTGAGTTGCGATTTTTGTTTTGTCCATAATTTTGTGATCAATGAAAATATACGCTCTACAGTTGCAGATGTTGCTGGCAAACAAAATTTAAATTCAATGATTCGCGCGAAGCGAGTGTAGGGTACATTCTTAGTTTGAAAATGTTTGAAACATTCCACCCAACGTTGATTTCGTTTAGGAGAACGTGGCTTAGTAGGAGGATTATTTTTATTCCATTCGCTAATTCTGTCTGGGGTAATAAATTTCAGTATCTAACCAAACTCGTCAAACAATTCTACATTGTTGTCTTCAGGTTGTAACCAATTATTTTCAACTATAAATTTGATCGTTGTTTCTACATCTGTGCAATTCGGTGCTGTCCCTTTTTGTAAAAACAATACAAAAAAATAATAAATTCGACCTGTAAATTTGTTGTATTTAAAATTGTAATGACTGTTTTATGACATGATATAAGAGCTCTTTCTGAGCCCAAAAAAACCTCATAAAAGACTTTTTTCTGACATTATCAAGAGCTCTTTCTGACGGACCATTTTCGAATGTAATGACCTTCTTTACTGAAGGTTTTCGAAGCTATAATAATTGTTTTTTGGGCTCATAAAGAGCATGAACGCTTTAGAAAAGGATTCAGAAAAGACTCTTTTCGGACTCAATGGCGTGCTGGGGATAAGCATGGAGACATAATTTTAAAATGAATCATTCAAAAGAATTAATTTCCATTAAAATATGATGCGATTGTGCCAAATTTCATTGAAATAGACTGTTTTGTTGTTCAAGTCCACATATTTTTTATTTAATTAAATTTATAATAAAAATCCGGGCCATCCGGGGGATGTCATCGAGACACTGGGACATTGGTTCCAAAACCCGGCCAAGTCCTGGATTTTCCGGGCCAGTTGGTCGCACTATTCATACTAAATATAAAGATATAAATATTATAAATTTATTTATTAACAATAAATAACCTTAGTTTATTATAATTAAATTAACATTTAGCAACCATTTGGCAAATTATAAGCACATAATTATACATCGACAATTTTACGTTAAAGGCCTCAACCTTTTAAAATCCTTTAGGCCATCACATACATACATACATACAAACAAACACATTTACTTTTTAATGCTGGCCAAATATAAAATTAAAATAAATTTATGTTTTCACTTGTTGCAAGTGGTAAATGGGAAAACTAAACTAAACTAAAAAAAAAAATAGTTCTCCAATGACAAACAATGGCTTTAGGTTTTAGCCGATGGACACACACAAACGTTGGTCAATTTGTAAAAATTTACAAAAACACACTGGCTCACACACACAAATGGACTGACATACTTGCTACATATATATATTATATATTTTCTACAATGACCACAATTTATATTTAAACAAAAGTTTTACACACACATACACAAACACAAACACACACCGCACACTCTTTAGCTGCTGTGAAAGTATTTTTACATTTTAAGCCACTGAATGAATTGAATTCCAAATGGAAAATGAAAATTATCGAAATTTTCCACCACACATGCCATGCCACAAATATGAACAGAACCAGTGCAACAACTACAAGTCCATTGTATTAAGAATGCAATTTTGCATGAATGTTGCATGGTTTTATCAATCGAATTTTAAAAAAGTTTATGTAGTTTTTCAGTGTTTTTTTTTTTTTTTTGAAACGAAATATTATTTTAGAATTAGAATATAGATCGATAAAGTTAATTGAAGAGTTGTTGTGCTATAGAATTTTGGGTAAATGGTATAAATAAAAGGAATTCAATATTGTTTTTGTTGAATAAATATCCGGCCATGTGTTTGCAGAAAATGAGTTTTGTTGAAAGCTCTCTTAAGTACATTGCAACTAGTTGCCAAAAGGGTGCTTTACCGCTAAGGGAGAGCTTTTGTAATGGGTATGTTGTTGGCATTTTTGATAATTAGTAAAATTTTTATTTTAAACTTAAGTCATTTTAGGGCCAAAGTTCGTTTTGAGAATGATAGATAATTAAAATACATGTCATGTGTGTTTTTTCATTACGACATGGGAAATGTTTGCATAGGTAGAAATATTTTATAGCAAGAGCTAGAAAATTATGTCTACTTTACAAATACATATTTCTAAATAATTATAAATATTGTACTCCTTTTTGGACGCATCGGTATCAGTTTGTTATAAAATTGTTCAAAACAAATCAAAGATAAAACGTCTGAAAATTTATGACAGTCGGATTTAGGTAATTTCATTCTTACTGGACATAAAATTGTATCAAATAACGCTTTCAACAATAACTTTGTTCTCAGGGCAAGACCCCTACTCACGCCATGTATTGTGTTGGAACTAGGAAATAGAGTATGAAAGAGATGATAGATGGATAGATAGTGTTTGTGAACATTTGATTTGAAGTTGCCAATAATTAAAGTGGCAGGGACTACTTCCTTCATATACGGACAGTACGGCTAAAGAACGAATTTTCCCTATATTGTGTTGTGCGATTCACTTGTTCAGTCGTCTTATGGCGGCCAAAGTTTCTAATTGAAATGCCGAAAGAATTCTTTAATCGCAATGAACGCCATTATTGAGCTCAATATTTCATATAAAATCTCCATTAATTATTGCGCAATGAGTACGAAATTGTTGTAATATTGAGTAAGATTTCGAATGCAACACTGTTCACAACTGTGTTTAGTGAACAAAATTGTATGAAATGCAAATGTCAACAAAAGAAAACAAAAGAAATCATTAAAATAACAATGTGAAGGTAAGTTTGTTTACATAGAAACACAACAACCATTTAGAGTATTTTTGTATTGTTTTCCAACTGTCAAATGATTATTGAGTAAGCTGAAAATTACGTATGCCTGAACACTTAAAATAATATTGTCAATTTACATAATATTAACTCAATTAAGTTTCATATCTGAACACAATATTAAGCTCGACCCAACGAGCCTTTTCGTATACAAAAGTTGAACGTTTCGTAGCAGGTCGTGAATCATTACGAAGTTCGGAGAGCGAAAAGGAGAAGAAATCCCAATAAAATATGGACAACGGAATACATCAACAACACAATTATTTCCCAGACAGACAAGAAACTTGAATACTATAAGGTGTCGTCTTGAACTCACTAAACAACGCATTGGTTACAATGGACCAACGGAATATAACAGATTACCAGAAAGCTTAAAAACTATCCCGTTAATATCAACTTTTAAAAATAATAAAAATAAATTAAAAGAACACTTGTTGGAAAATACGGAAATACTTTTTGGATCTAATTCTATAAATTCATTTAAGTTAAAATTTTAATAAAAATTTGAATTCATACTAAGCAACATTAACAAATTCACATTTGCATGTTGGACGTTTTGTGGCAAAATAAAACCAATTTAAAACATTTAGCAAACTAAATTTAAAAAAAAACAAACCTTGATTTATTTACTTTCAAAAACTAAATATTACAACATAATATTTAATAAAAATGCATAATCTACTATATAGTTGATTTAGAGGTGACGCTGGGGTCATTTAATATCTCTATGTGTGTAATTTTATACTGTACAACTAAGTATTATGTTTCTTTTTTTTCTATTTAGTTGTAATAAATATTATATATATTTTATTGTATTTTATTCAATATTAACACCAACCAACATAATTTTTGTTGCTGCTGTTGTTGTTTATTATTGAGGTTAAGTTGTTTGTTATTGGGATTTAATAATTTTAAATATCAGTTTATATAAATCCAGGCTGAACATATTTTGTCATACCCAGTTAAAATTGTTGCTAAAGTGGTTTATTATTTCATAAATAATGACAGTTGGTTTTTTGCAGCTCACAACCCAGTGAGTTTTAGTTTTTAAAAAGAAGATCAGTTAAAAATTAAAAAAAAAAATGCCAACTGATTTTTTGTATTTCCTTTTTTTTGCTCTCCTCTATTAAGTTGCGAGTATAATTTTTGGTTTGGATTTGATTTTTTGCAAAACATGTTTCCTTTTTACAATTTTCGCTGGGTTGCGCTATTGTGCTATATTCTCCAACACAGAAATATCTATCTATAGGGTGTTTTTTTTAGATGTATAAAACTTTCAGTTGCAACTTCTTAACTGGCGGCCATTTTCTCAGCTGTCTGTTGATTTATGTTTGAAGGCGCTAGTCTACGCCGTTAAGCTGTTAAGATTGATCACTTGGAGGACAACATTCGCCGCGTTACTGACGACATATAGTCACAATTGTTGGAAAAAGTCATCGAATTTAATTATGACTGTCAGTCATAATTAAATTCTAACGCCAGAAGATTATCAGTTTAAAGAATTCATCTTTTTTTTTATTCCATTTCAAAGTTCTATACATCTAAAAAACACACAGAGCCATGATTTTTAAAATAAATTTGCGCAATGTTCAGACATCAGCCTATTTATGTTGAAATGCCAAACCACACTAAACATAAATCACTTGACAGCTGACAAAATGGCCGCCAAAAACACCGTATATACATATGCATTTTTCAATGAATCGTTTTGTAAATATTGATTAATACATGATTTTTCAAAAGAAAATTTGCACATTTTGAAGTGCTGTTCAGACGTCAGCCTATTCATGTTGAAATGTCAAACCACTTGACAGCTGTTAAATTGGCCGCCATTTAAAAAAATATTGCCAACTCAAAGTTATATACATCTAAAAAAACACCCTATACATATCTACTCGTATGTATATTTTGTTGACTTTTATTTCGCAAGTTTTCATATTTGTAATTCATTTAAAATCCAATAAATGTGCGGAAGTGTCACATAAATTTATTTTAAGCGTCCCTGCCTGCTTTTATGTCTGTTCTTGCTGTTGTTGTCGATGATATTGTTATTATTATATTTCGTAAAATAGTCGGTTATTTTATGTTTTTATTGTTGTTGCTGTTGTATGTATTATAATGTTTTTTTATGTTTTTGTTAAACGGTAGAGTGTTGTTATTTTTATTTACTTTGAACTTGATTGCATGTAGAAAAATATTTTCATATTTATTATTGGTAATTTGTCACTGCAGCTCTCTCACGCACCCAGTCGTCTATGAGCCTCGCTTCATTCCCCACACCTGTTTGGAAACAGTAATTGATTATTTTTTTGGGCAAAATATTAAGAAAAAAAAACATGTGGCCAATTTTACTCTTTTGCATGTTTGTCCAAGTGGGGTTTAAAGGTCGATGAGGTTTCATTTTTATTTAAAATGAAAGGGGTTCTATTTTGTGTTTAATTGAATTGCAAAGGCCATAGACATACATTAATACGTTTATATTGCTGTTATTAATTTTAGGATAATAAATTGAAATAGTATATTTGTGAAATCAGTGCGTTTTAGCAATAAAAAAAATTAAAAGAAAGAAAAGAATTTTGTTTTTTGTTAAAACAAAAACTTTTTTGCAAGAAAATCTTTTTCTAAAAAATGTTTACATTTCAGTAAAAAAACCAGTTTGTAAACCTCTTTCGATCTTTAAGCCGACAAATTGACTCTGCGTCAAACTGATTAAAAAGGAATCCAGAAAACTTCAGATATCTTGTTATGAAGTAAAACATATTCCAGAGGGAGCGTTCTGCATCGAACGGAACTAATAGTGTCAGAAGGGGCAATGTCTGGACTGTAAGGCGGCTGAGGTAAAACTTGCCAAATACTTCTTTCAAACGTGTTTTTCAAAGGTATTGCAATACCTGGCCGAGCTTTGTCATAATTTAATATTAAACTTTCATGACTGGCCTCATAATCTGGGAGTTTTTCAGACCTCGGGGGTTACTCTCTATTGCGATGCGAAAGCAAATTCGATGCGTAAGAATATCAATTACGCAATAGAGAGTAACCCCCCTGGCCATTTTTGAAAAGCTCTTAATAAAAGTTTTAAAAATATTTTTCTTTTGTGATTTTGAAGGTTTGACAAAATAAACATACGCCTCTGTGTTCACAATCATATAGTTGTAACATAAAATGTACAACCTACAACATCACTTGTAAGTAACCTGCGGTTACTCCGGGATTAAAGCTGGAGTAGTGCTTAGTCTGTCCAGGATCGTTCACATAACATTTTAAACTTTCACAGGTTGTTTTTTGTTATTGAAAACAATGTGCCGGCTGTATCATTAACTGTCTGTTCTTTAGCTCCTACTCTTATCAATATTCCAGGATATAATTCTAGAATCTAATCTTGTCCCCGATTTCTTCGAGTGTTAGCTTACACGAAAAATATCTTTCAATTTTTCCATGAGCCAGTGCCCTATGAGCCTCCCTCAACGGTTGTAAATCTATTTTCGGTAAAGTAGGCTATAATCCTCCTCGCTTACTAATTGTAAACTAGCGCCCTGTCCTAATGAAACAAAGATTTGTGTTATCAACCTCATTATTTTTCAACCTTAGCACTGCTCTGCAATATATTTAATGTATATTTTTTTGTTTCTTACCTGTACAACACGAAAAGAGACTGAATGCTCTATTACATTGGCTTATATATTATTTCTAACTACAACTAATGTAGCTTTGTAGATACTATAATTTTATGTGTGTTAACTGATACTATCAGTCTGATAGTGATTGTTTAGCTGCAACTCAACTCAATTGTTCGATGAGTGTCGTTCGGTTGTTGTTGATCTGTGTGTGATACTATGCTATGATGCTGAGTGGTTGTGTATTGCAATTATGTCTTCCTTCACGTCTCTCTGTTGATACACTATCCCAGTAAAAAATGTGCTCCAAAAGGAGCAGGTGTTATGTATGAAATCATACCTCAAATCACTTCAAACCTGCTGATGGGATTCATGATTTTTGTATGAGATGTTCCCGGTTTGGAGGACTACTTTCTGCTGACAATAAGCGCTTCTTTTAACCTAATCAAACATGCAAATAAAGTGTGTTACGTTACTTCGCGCACACCAATCAAAGAACAGATTCTATCTGAATGTTTTTGCTTAAGAAAAATTCATGGTAACTGAGAAGCGCGATATTCGTTTTGTAATTGACTTTCTTTGTCACACGTAAATCTGTTGGCTATAATTTCATTTTTGTTTTTCGCTTTAAAACCTCCGGTTAATCTGTCATGAAATAAGCCTGCTTTGGCGGATGTATGTTTTAGACGTATTTAAGTGTAGCAGACTTTATATGGGGTCTATGGTCAAACATGGACCGAACTAAAACGGTGAGTTAAATAGATAATGTTTACAGATGGATCGTGGACAATGAAAATTACTGATGACGCCCTTGGCAGGATAGAAAATGCATTCCAGTTTGCCAATTGTTCTAGTACTTTACAATAGTATTCTTTGAAATTATTTAAAAATTCAAACTATTAGCCTGAAAGAATACAACTTTTGTCGTAAAAAAAAAATCGTTTTGCGATTTCTTTTTGCATGAAACTTATTTTTGCTGAATTTTGTATTTATATTGCTATTTTATAGGCATTTATGTATCATTGAGTCATATTTCCGGAAGATATTTGTATTGGGGCTATGAGAAATCATAGACTGATTCATACTATTTTCCTCACACTTTCTTCTTTTGTCATAAAAATAACGCTAACAAAATTTCATGGCATTATCTGCAATATATTTTAAAAAAATGCAAAAAAATCGTTAAACAATATCAAATTTTGTATGGAGGTTGTCTGACATTTAGGTCCATAACTCTGGTTCTACTTTAGCGATTTTGCTGATTTTCAATACCAAACTGCCCAAGACAATACAGAACAGTTTTCTGTGAAATTGAGTTGTGTATTTTGGACGTGAGAGTATTTTACACGGACGGAAAGACGGACATAGTTCAATGGACTTAGAATTTCATAAGGATCTCAGTTGAATATTAACAAAGTTTCACACCCAATAAAACGAGTAATTGTTCTTTATTAATTATAAAAAAAATACACATTTGTGTGGGCAAAAATTCCCATAATTTTGGTTCCTCACGCACTTGCGAATTAAACAACTGTGTTTTATTATTAAGTAATTTTTTTTAAACAAACACAAACTGCGAAGCTTTTGGCTTGTCTGCAGAAAACACCCAGAGTCTTTGGCGGGAATCGAACCCGCAACCATCTGACTGATAGTCCGGCACACTATCGCCTAGTCTATCATAAACCTTTATGTTAGTCATTAGTCATATAAACTTGATGAAATCAGCCTCAATATTTCTGCTTATTATCATTACGTTCTAGTTACGAAGAAACCCCCTTCAATAGGAAAAAATACTTTAAAAAAATATGTGTCATACATTTTGGAATTTGAAGAAAAAAATATGAAAATTATAATTTTATAAATGTCAATAAGCTGTCAAGATTATTGACAGATAACATGCCAGTTAGCTTGTAATTTATTAATTAAAACCTATAAAATCAACGTGTGTAAATTATTTTTATTATATAAACATCAAGTTTTAATTAAAATAATATTGATAAATTTTTTTATCATTGTTTATGTATAAGCAAAAAAAAAATGTAAAAAAGCAAAAGCAAAAAATGTATTCATATATATAAATTTTTTTGTTTCGTTATTCTTTGTTGTTTGAGACAAACAAATGATGACAGTTTTATTATTTATTTATGGAAATTTAATGATTTTTTAAATATACAAATATAAACAAATTATATTTGTATTTGTTTGTGAAACATTTGTTTTAACAATGTATACACTGGTATTTGTTTTAGTCTTTAAAAAATATTATTAATAATATTGATGTATGCAGCTGTGAAAAAACAACAGATTGAGTTTTTACACGAAATTAAATCTACATAAACAGATTTGTGGCTAGTGAGAAAGGGAATTGGGCTAAATAAAGGAGTGTTTAGTAGTATATAGTTTGTTGTTATATTAAATGTTGTTTAGGTATTCGTTTATGAACTTGTGACAAAAAAAAAACTTAAAAGTTGTGGTAATGTGACAAATAACTTTTCATTGTCATGATAGAATATTTGATTTTATAAAAACTAAAAATATTTTTAGTAGCCATACAAGTTCTACTAATTCTCCTGTCAATTTTTTTTTTTTTTGAAAAAATGTAATTAGTCACACAAACTTTTTTAGCGCAGGAAATCGTAGTTGTATCTGGTTATCTAATACTGAGCCGCCATGACGTATGAAATATGTTGAATTGTAAATATTTATCATACGCCCTGTTAAACATTTATGCCCTTATTCATAAAACTTACAACAGGTTTATTAGAGGTTTATACAGTAGATTTTGTATGGAAATTTGCTTTATAAACCTGTTATAAACGTGTTGTAAGTTTTTATGAATAAGGGGGTTATTATTTAAATAAGTCAAAGTACGAATGATTTAGTTGGGGTAAAAAATATTTATTAACAAATTTCTTGAAAATCCAACATCGTGTGAAGGAGGATTCACCCATTTGTTCCGCACAAAAATTTTTGTCCGGAGAACAATTTTTTTACTGACAGTTTTTTGCCACACAATTCACCCATATCGAATGATTTTTCTGGAAAATCAAAGCTGCCATTTGTAAACGAAATATTTTAGTTTTATAAGTACTAGTTAGTAATACTGCGGCCATTGATTTATTTTGCTTTGGATTTTAAGTGTCAAAAAACAAATATCAACTTATTTTAAAATATTGTGTATATTTTTTAATGAATAAATTTAATGGTAGTTATACCGTAAATTAAAGCCTAATTTTTTGACTTGCAAATATTGTAATTTATTATTATTATTATTGATCTTTTAAAAAAATTTCGGATCAAAAAAAAATTTTTCCGAAATTTATCAATAGGTGGTCCATATAAATAGGTCATGTTACATATCGTTGGAAAGGCCTTTAAAATACCTATCATTCGATATATAATAATAATAAAAAAAAAAAAAAAAAAATAAAAATGTGGAACGCTTCACGATTTTGCGTGTCATCCTTGCGCAGGGGCCATGCTAATCTTCTCTGTATCGTTCCAATTTTAGTATATGTTCTGCCGAAGCATATATATCATTCGATATATATATCGTCTAATAAAAAAAATGTAGTTTTCAAGATATAGCTAAACATATTAGAAACTTTGGAGCCCCGCCTACTCTAAAATAGGCGTGACCGCCCCAATTTTTTAAAATTCTATTAGTGATAAAATTTTGATAGTGATTTGAAAAAACGCACTAAAACTGAGTTAAGCCGAACATTTCTTTTGTAACCTCTTCAATTATTACTTCGTATATTTTTTACTATTCCTCCAAAATTAGTAAAAAAAAAATGTTTTGGCTTAATTTAGCTTCTAAAAAAGCTGCAATAATACAAAGAAATACGAGTATGAATGTCTTAAATGGTTTCCACTTCGGCAATTAAATTATATGAGTGTTTTAACAAAGAAAAGTTAAACACACAGAGGTATTGTAGTTCTGGACAATAAAAACACTTTAAGGATTTACAATAAGTACACAGCACAGGTGGATCGATATGTTGTGCAACAGCGTTCAATCAGAACAAAACCCCCCAATTTTTGTAAGAGAAAATTAGATTCAGTTATTTCTTGTAGCTTTTCTTAAATATTGCTAACTGAGTAAAAGTTTATGGCACCAAAGTATTCAATAGTTTTTTTTTTTTTTGTTACAAGCATATTAAAACATTTATGCAATCGGCTTATAAGGGAACAATGCTTTCTTGATTGGAGGAAAGTTATTCCCTTTAATATTTGTATTAAAGTTTTCATATTTGAAAAACAATATAATCATATTAATTTTCTCAAAAAGTTGTATCCTGCAATCATCCCTTGAACACAAAAACTGAAGCATATGCTAAGGCAATAAATTATTTTTATATTTATGCATGTCTATTTTGATTAATTTTTTGTATCTAATAAAAAAAAGAATTAAGTAGAAAACACTTACCAAATAAACGACCAGCTAACGTGTATGAGGTTGCTGTTGTCAATAGCAAAAGACCAGTGAAGCCATAAATGATGAGTCCTAAATGATTTTTATATTTCGCCGAAATACGCAAAGCCATCTTTTGAGGTTGATTTTATAGGGATTTTTACAAGTCTTTTATGGATTATTAAAATTGCCAAGTCTGTGCTGCTATTGCTGATGGGTTTCGTTTATGATGTTATTGTTTCAAATAATAAAAATAAGATAGATACTATTTCTATTATTTATTTTGGTTTATTACAGCTGCAAATAATTTATATACATATATCAGCATATACTATATTTATTTTTTTATATTTATTTATATTTTTATGTACAAATATATCTTCTCTGTATGTATGTATATATAATGTTTAAATTGTTGTGTGTATGAGAATCTTTTTTGGTTTTATTTTTGTCTATTTCGGTGGTTAAGTTACGATAAATTTGTTATTTTGTTCTACAATTTCACTATTGTTTAGAAGAATCTCCAGTAGATAGTGTTTATTTTTTAGTTTGTTTGTTTTTATTTGCTGGCTGATAAAAATCTTTTGTTTTTATTGTGACAGCAAAAAAAAAGAACTAATTTTTTGTTCCAGAATAAATAAATATATATGTATGTATTTTTTTATTTGTTGTTTCTATTATTTTTGTTGATTTTTATTACATGATTTCATATTTATTCTCACATGAATTTGTATTTGTTTTTGTTGTCGTTTTAGTTTCAGCTGTATTCGTAGTTTTGTATTAGTCATTTGTATATTGTTGTTATAGTTGTTGTTGTTGTTGTTAGTAGCTTTATTATACAATTGCATTTTGTTGGCAATTTATATTTGTTTCAGTATTTTTATATTAATATATAGTTTTTATACAGTTTTATTTCATATTTATTTTTAGACTTTAAATCATACATTTCTCTCATGTTTCATTAAACCAGTAAAATATTTTCACTCTCTCTCTCGCTCTTTCTTTCTCTGTCTTTGGGTTTGTTCGCATATCAAAGTCTCTGCCTGACTTCGTTCGTTGTTTGTTTAAAAGCAATTTATTCTTCCTTTTTTCCCCATTTTCATACAAAGATGTTTTTTAATCTGAAATAAATTACAAAAATACATATTGTAAATGTGAATTATTGATATTTGTATATGTTTTTTATTTTATTTTTATACAGAAAATTTCTTCTTAATTAAGGTTTGCACAACAAATAAAAGAAAATGTATATATGTATGCATATAAATAAAAGAGAAATAAATAAAATATTTGCCTAAAATCTTTCCATAAAATGTAAACAGGTTGAAAAGTTGCCTTTAAAAATAAATTTTTTTAAATCATAACATACACATATCTATATTTGCCTTAGACCAAATCAATATTCATTAACACAAAGTTAATTAATTGTATGTACTTGAAAAAATATTCAAGCATAAATTTCCATTTGAATAAACACTACATCAAATGGCACCGTGTTTTGTTGTAGCATAAACGTAAATAACGAAAATCCCAAACGAAAATCACAAATATCAAGATTTAAGATTCGCTAAAGTGGTGCGAAAGTACTTTTTTTTGCAAAAAATTGCCTTGTTCACCTAAAAATTGCACTTCAAAAGCTCATTTAAAGTTATTGATAACTTCATGTCTTCATTATCGAATTTCATTGGCAACTTAATCGAGACCATTACAAATATGTAGTATATTATTGTATGTATTAAGGTGTCTACTGACTATCCTATTTAGTCGTAGGATATGTCAAACAAATCGTGTGTGTTCATAAAGTATGATAGTGTGGCCTAAAAATTTAACTAAATAACAGATTTTTTTGACAAGTATGTCCGACTTGCAAAAGTTTTTAAACATGTTCATAAAATGATAGTTTCTATGCGATCAGAGTTGTATTTTCTAATACAGCTGATAAGAAAACAACAATGTCGGCTTGATTGATTTCAAAAATCAATTATAATTTAAAGGACAGACGTTTAACATTTTTTAATTATTTGTGCAGTTTATACAATTTATTATTTTCACATATAACAACAAAATACAATGAATAAAAGTTAATTTAAAAGGCGGAAACTGCGTTTGTTTACATTAGCAAAAACATATGTTGTTGCATCTTTTTAGTGTAACAGTGTGGCACCTATGACAGACTTTGATGCGATTTTCTTTTGAGTGTAATAGAAAACGGTAAGATTTTCCAGTGAATGAATCGTACGATTGTGTAGGATAGTATATCACGACCTTTAACGGCATTCCCAAAGTGCATTTCGACAAACATATTACTCAAAATTCTAGAAAAAGCTTTAATGTTTTTAAAAGCCATTTTTATTGAAACTTTTTATACAACAACATTAATGTACTCCAAATTTTTTTTATACAAACTTAAAAGTTGTAATAAATATGTATGTATGTCTACATAACGGAAGATATCAAGAAAAGGTTTGTTAACACCAAAAAATCCACAAAATATTTTTTAACAAAGCTTTTTTATGAACAAAATATTTGAGGCCACGAATTTGTTTCATTAAAAATGTATTTGCAAACAACAAACTTTATTCATATTAAATTTAAAGCATGTTTTTTATTATTATATAGCTATTTAATAAACTGTCTTAACAAACCTTTTAAATTAGTTCTAACAAAAAGCGTTTATTGTGAAACCTTTCTGCATTAGGAAAACTTTTTAATTAAACAAGATTTTTTTTGCGAAATTATCACAAAATTTATATTAAAAACTTGTTTTCTAATAAAGAAACTAGTTTTTAGCCAAAAAGCTATTTTTTATTATAAAAGCTTCTGCATAAAACAAGCTTTATTTATTAAAATTCTAAAAATTTTTGTATTTTTTATAAAGCTTTCTTTCAATAGCAGCTTTATATGCAATTTAGTTTCAAATTAGTGTTGACAAAAAACTTTTAAGGCTTTTTAATAATAAATTAAAAACAGTTGCTTTATTATCAGCTGACGGTTATAATGATAAGAATACAATATAGATCTAACGAAATAAAAGTACAGCAGTAATATAAATAAAAAAAGCTTGGTTAATAATTGTATTTCTCTGAACTGGTACGTTGAATACAATACAAGTTTACAGTGACATTAATATGCAAAAAATAGATATCTTCTCAAGTTTTTTGGAAATATGGAAAAATTATACAAATGTAAAACTGAATAGCAATAAATAACATACAGCTTTGTGATTTAAAAAAGCAACGCTTTGTTCACAGTGATAAAAAAAGCTTTGACACAATAACATAATTTTTCACAACCAAATCCTTTTTTTAATATTTTACAAAAAGCTCATTGGCTTAAGAAAAATTTCTAAAATTTGTATACTTTTTACAAAACCTTTTTCTTCCACTGTGCCACTTCACTCATTTCTCACTTGACTTGCTTTAACTTTACGAGTACATACATAATTTTTTATGTTTTTTTTTTTTTTTTTGAACACAACTTTAATACAATAATAAAAACCAAAATAATAATACTCCTCATATTAACAATAATGATAAATATTATCCTATAGCATGAAAAGTGAAATGAAGTTTAAATTTGCCAGAAGGAAGAAAATGTAAAGCTCACACACACATACGCATACAAATAGCCTTAAATTAATTTGTTTCTCCATTAAATTCAACTGATTAAACATGATAATCACACAATAATACTTGCATGGAAAAACCATTTTTATTAAATATTTGTATTTGTGTATATTGAAAAATAATGGCGAACAAAAACTAAAGAATATTAATTCATTTTTAATTAAAATGTCAAATTAGTGAAAAGTGAAATTATGTGGTGAAATGAAATGAAATCAGATTAACCCATTTATTTGCACTGAACTAAAACTGTGTTTGTGACGCATGTACAGCTTTTATGAAAAGCTTTTCTTTTAATGAAAAATTAATGTTATAGTTTAAAACTGTTTAGCTGTATTTGTATGACGTTTGTTTTATATTCCTTAAACAGTTGCTTTCAGCAAGCTATTAAAGAGGATTCCTATTAAAGTATTTGCAATTGAAATTGCCTTAAAATTTTTAGATAAAGTGGATGAAAGTTAAGTTGCTTTCTATTTGCTGGCAAGTAAATTCATTTAATTTAAATCTGTATTTGAGTTGACACAAATTAGTGAACTCTTCTCATATTGTATCATTACATTTCAGTATTTATTTATATTATATAAATTTCATTTTAAATTAATTCTCTTTTAAATGCTGTGTTAAACATTCATCATCAACATGTTTGCTTTTGTTTAACTTTTTCCTTTTGCTTTTTCAAGCTGCATACAATTTAACTTGGTTGTTTTTTTTATTTTTTTGCTAACATTCACATTTTACAACAGTATAAGATTTACTTTACAAATATTTATTTACACACACTCGTACACATTTTTTTTCTTTATGTATGAAAAAAGAAGAACAAAATTGTATTGCACAAATGGTGTCCTTTTCGACATGCACATGTGCGTCTTTTATGCGTCAATGTGTATAAATGCGTGTGGGTGTTATAAATTTGACTGTAGATTTGTGTACATTTGAATATTTTATATGAATGTTGTCGTTTGTTAAAGAATTGCTGTTGCCTGTGCATATGTTTAAATTTATTTTACAAAAAAATACAAAAAAAAAATAAAATAAATGAAAGGAAAAGAGAAAGAAACAACTCAAATAAAAGGCAAATGTTGTTTGCCTTTAGCATTCTTATGAATGAAAGTAAATATGTGAGAAGCGCGTTTAATGTTAGGATCAAGGCTGCCAGATGAGTTTTGGAAAAAAATGGCAAAAATGAAAAAATCGTCATTTCTAATTTTAAAAATCGTCAAAAAAAATCGGGACAGAGTCACTATATTTAATAGTATTTTGAATTTGTTACTTAAACGAAAACATAAAAGTTCAACTTTTTAGGGAATATTATATCGAACTTTTTATATTTATATATTAGAGAAAATTTTTAAATTAGGCTCAAGTTCGTTTTTATATTATAACTCGAAGAAAACCAATCCAAGGGCTTCATCAGCAATGTTTATTGTCCAAGATCTACTTGTAAACATCATCGATTTAACTCACCATTTATTGAGAAATAGAGTTCGGGAATTAAACATATTTCTTATTACATGTTATGAGTTAGAACGAAATTTACTTTATGTTTTACAAATGTGTGTGTATTCTTCTTTATTATTGTTATTATTATACATTTTTGTATTACATCAAATTTGTTGTTACTTTTTTTAAATACGAAATCACAAAAAATATAATGTTAAACACAACTTGGTGTAATATTTTTATATCTTAGTTTCACAGTCTTCAATTCTGACTCTTTAAGGCAAGTATTTTTGGATGAGAAGGGCAAAGAGAACAAAAGGTGTACACAACTTGACGGTACTAGTCAATTTTCTTATTTCCTTTTGTTTTTTTCTTTCATGCATATTGATTTGCATTAAAAAGTACGTAACTTGAATTGACGTGTGTAAATAAAATGGTAAGTTCAAAAGAGAATTGAACAAAAACTGATCAGCTAAAACTGAAGAGTGTGAAACAAGACTTGCAGTATTTTATAAATAAATATCTGAATTTAGCATATTTTATTAATTCAGGTTAAATTACAATGTCAAAACAATTTAGTTTATCAAGTTTTAAATAATATTTTGAGTATAGAAACCAATTCATCCATCATATACAGGTACATATTTTTTATTTTCAAAGAATTCCGAATTTTTGTTATTTAAATCTATTTGGCTAAATATTCTTTTGACGTTTTTTTAAAACAGGAAAAAGTTTTAGTTTGTGGAATTCAGCATTCAAAATTTATTTTTATGTTTACAGATAAATAAATAATTTTTACTATCTGGACTCAATATTATTTGGAATTTATTAAATTAAATTTTGATTTATTCGACCTTTTTTCATTATATTTGGAATTATTATACTTAAACTTAACAACTGTCAATATAATAATAATAATAAAAAACCAATTAGCCAATCACAACCAAAATTTGACAGAATTTACGTTGAACAAATCTAAATTCAACAACGCAGAAAAATTAAAAAAAACATGCTAAGTCGACATAACATGGTTTGGAATTGAACTGTCAACTTAGTTTTTTTTTTTTAAATATGTCATGTTCTTCTTAATATTTATGGTATTAAATGAGAAAAATAGTTGTTGTCTCAAAAAATAAAGAATTTGATAACAAAAACATTAATAAAACAAACAAATGATAGAAAATTTTAATAACTCAGAAAATCGTCACTATTTTTGAAACAAAAAATCGTCAAATCTGGCAGCTATAGTTGGCATGTGTTTTTCTCTCTCTCTCTCTACTTTTGTATGAGTTTTACAAAAACACTTAAACTATTAAAATAGTTTGTAAACTGTTTTTAAAAATTTCTGACAAATAAAATATAAATGAAAAATTAGTTTAAGCTTTCAGTTAATAATTAGCTGTAATGCAAATTAAAAAATCCTATACAACAGTTTTCGGAATGTTTAAAAGATATCAGTATATGTATATTCTTTCATATATAATAAAAATTATTATTTTTAAATAATAATTTTTAAGGCATTATATTCACGGAAAATGTAAAAGTGCTTAAAAACTTTAGAGAAAAGCAAGCTTTTAATTCGAATTAATATTGCACTCTTTATATCATGAACTATATGCATCAGCTTTCTATAAAAACATGTTTTTAGAATGATGCCATTACAACAAGAGTTAACGCAAAAAAATTATACAAAAGTAAAACAGGACTTGTTACATATTAGCTCAAAATTTTAAACTACTGGGAATTTTTTTGTAAAATTATATTTGCATGAATTAGACTAACAATATTTTATGCACAAATTAAAAAAAACATCAATTTCCTGAAAGTTCTTATTCTAATGAAACATTTGAACTCTTGTAACAAATTATTCACATTAATATCACAATTGCCAAAGAACTGAGTGCTCAGCATTTCAATTATAATATCGGGAAAAGAATTTAATAATTATCCCACTCGCATCCCATTAAGCGGTTATAAAGGCCTTAAAGTAAATTGTATAAGCTTTCTTTTGAGAAAAAAGGGCCCAAATTGAAAAACAAAATATTTAAAAAAATAAATATTTTTTAAAAAAAAATTAAAAAAAAATTATTTTAAATATTAAAAAAAAATATTTTTGAAATGATTGAAGAAATTGCTATCTAAAGTTCTTTGGAAAATTTTTTCTAGGCCCAATAGGTGAAAAGTTACACTCATTTTAAAAAAATCCGGTATGACCAAAATTGACCAAAATGTCCAACTTTGACCCCCTCTAACTCCGGCAATTCTAGACTGATAGAGCTGAATATTTGTGTCTGGCCTACTAGCTAATAATACTAACCTTGGTGCAAATTTCATCCAAATCGGAAGACATCAATTTTTAAAATTTGGTCACTTGACTTGAAATTCACCATATGTATAAGATAAGAGAGAGTATGGTGATCACTACAGTAAAATGAGTATTATGTGATCATCTCTGAGCACATACATATTTACATATTATTTACATTTCTCTAAATGATCGTAATCAACGAGACTAATGATTATTACAAACTAATTATAACTCGCTAATGATAATTAACTTCACTTATGTTTTAAATTCAAAAATTGTATGGATTTAGGTTTTATACAAGAAATAAATTTAGAGTTGAGATAATTTAGAAATATTTCTCAACAAGAAGAAATAATTTTTAATGAAATGAAATGAGATTAACCCATTTGTTTTCACTGAATCTTTTTCCTTCTCTTGCCTTGAAGAGTCAGAACTGAAATGTGTGAAAGCGTACTAAAGAAAATTAACTAATAATAAAATGAAATCAGATTAAGCCACTTTTGTTCACTGAATTTAAACTGTGTTTGTGAGGCGGCTGGAGCTATTGTAAAAAGCTTTAATTTTAGTGAAAGATTTGTTTTAGAGTAGATAGATCGTATTTAATTAACGGATTTCAAGTTTTAGAAATGTTAATATTTTGCGGTAATTGTAAAATTAAATTAATTCTTTTTGTGTTTTATAATTACATCAGAATATTTATATGTATATGTTCTAAATGAGAAGTATTTTTGTCTTTCTGTGCTTATTTAAAAAAAAAAAAACTTTGTTAACTTAAACACTAATATGCAATACAAAATTTCTTTAACATACATACAAACCTTTACCTTTGCTTTATATTTTAAAGCTTAAACTTTACTTAGCTATTATCTTTAAAGGTTCGCCAATCTACTAGTACTTCTGTTAGTGTCAGTCTCTCTAAATATGTGTGCTTCTGTCTGTCTTACTGTCCATCTGTCTGTTTGGCACACTATCTGCCAGTCATTTTATGTCTTAGTTGTGCTACTTAAAAGATTTTCAAATTGTGCTTGAATAAATTTTACTTATTTTCTCTATACTTTTCCTTATTTAATTTTTTCTGTTTTGTTTGTTTTTCTTCAACACTCAAAAATAAACTATTTTTCACTCTTTTCTTGCGCTTCTTACAGTCGTTGCAAAAAGAAAGACTCAGTTTTACAACTGACACATTCTGTGTATGATGATAAACTTGTATCATTTTATATATTTAGCTTGAATTTTTTTTAGTATTTGCAAGAAAATACATACATACATGCATAGTTTATTTGGTAAAAGGGAAATACATTGTTTTTGTTGGGAAAAAAGAAAGAAATGTTGGAAATGAAAGGTGGTAAATAAATGTTGTCTTTACACTGAGTCGTCAAAGTAGACTTAATGTCTGTAAAATTGTTGCTGTTGCTGCTGATGTTGCCGTTGTTTAGACCAACAAAAGCCTACAATGAATCTATTCTTAGTAATTTTTTTCTTCCTTATTTTAGTTTTATACATATTTTCTATACGTTGCTTTTCTAGTCACAATTATTTCTATTTATTTCTATTTTTTTTTTCTAAGTCTTCTGTCTTAAGTTTAGGTGTTTTATTTAACAGAAAAAAATTAAGAAAAAAGATTATTTTTCCCCTACCATTTCACATTTAAACATTTTGTGCTATATGACTGACTACACCTGCAATGAAAAGGTATTTGAACTTTTAAGTGTCATATTCTTTGGAATGTTTTTTTTTGTGTTTTTGTAAAAAGTAATTTTTCTTTTTAATTGTTTTACTTAGAAATTTAATCGGTCATTGGTTTAAAAATAAAGTTTTTTGTATACAGAAAATTAGCATTTTATGACAAAATAAAAAAATCTAGGAATTTTAAAACAAAACATTTTAATGTGAATTTCAAAGCAATAATGAAATATGATTTATTCGCCGAAATAGGAATATTACTTAATATTAAATTAAACATTTATAAACTTATTGGCCCATAATCATAGTCATAGAAAAAGCATACTTTAAGTAAAAGTAAACTTTGAAACAACACAAAAATATAAATTTTGTTCTGAATTTATGGGCAATTATATTTCAGAAATATAATTTATTATTTAAAGCGCTTATTAAAGCAGTCACTGATTTACAAAAGGCATTTTGTACAGAAAATTGTTTTTGAATATGTGAGACATTAAGTCTACTCTGACGATATTTATTTGGGTCAATTTCAAAAAAAAAACGTACACAACGAGTTTTGTTTTGCTTTTTTTTAAGTTTTTTCAATTCGCCTGTAAGAGTGGCCAATTTATGTAGCCATTGATAAACAATCCGGTGGTACTTTTAGGGTCTCAAAAAAATCAATACTTTTGGATTTTTTTTAGGTTGTATATGATTTCTATCTTGAGCGTCACGCACCAAATATGTATAAACAATCGCTAAAAATTAAAAATATTTGAAATTCAAGCTTACTACGATGTTCTTTTGTTTCTCAAGATTGAATTTTGCGAAAATCACCTTTTCGATCATAAACAAAAAATCACGATTCAACTTGATTTTTAATTTTTTTTAAATGACTAGTTATTTTAAAAATAAATTTTAAGATGAAAATATATTTAAAAACACTGCAATTATAAGCGTTTTAAGGAAAAAAAACTAAGTGTGACGCTCAAGATGTTTTGTGACGATCAAGAGATTTTGTTGCACGTAAACAAGAAAAAATGCCAAATCTAAAGTTTAACGAAAAAAAAGTTTATTCTTTTACAAAAAGTAAATAAAAAAAAAAATTCTTCAAAAAACAAAAATGTTCATACAAAAGTAAACATGTACATATTCTTTGATGTCTTTAACAAAAATGGAAAAAAGGAAGAAATATTTGACGCAAAACAATAACTTAACTTAATTTAATTTAGAAATTTTCATTCGAATTCTTATTCTGAATCTGTATAATCTTCATGAAATGACAAGCGGCTTTGTTTTTTTCTTCATTCTCATTCATTTTTACCACTTTCGAATTAAGTTTGTGGCAAACACAGAATCAGTCTGTAACAATAAAAATTAAACTCAAATAAATCACGATTATACCTTTACTTCTTCTTTCTTTTATATTCGTCATTACGCGCTTTATCGAACTTTATTTTCTCTCGATATCTCCGTGCTCTTTCAGCCGCCTATAATTTTGTTGTTTTACTCTTGAAAAATAAAAAAATAAAATCAAAATTAAGCATCTTAAGCTATGAAGCAATATATTGCAAAAGTGATGCTCATGAAATGTTTGCCTATTTTGTTTTTTTCGTAGGCAATTTATTTCTCAAACTCACAAATTATAAAAAAATGAGTTGAAACCATGTCAACTTCAATTAAATATATTAAATATATTTACTTTTAAAAAAATTAGCATGACGCTCATGAAATTTTATCGCGCCCTTACCATGGTGTTCACAAAAACTACGCAAATGCACACTTTTTGTTAGATTTTTTTTTCGCTTGTTCACTTTTGTAATAATTAAAGTTTGTACTTTCCTTACGTTATTTACTTTATTTAAACTTGAAATTGAAAACTAGTAATATTACTTTATTTATAAAAGAGTGACGCTCAATGCAAATTGTGGGGACAACCTTTCTTTGCAACGCCAAATTCGCACTTATTAAGTTTTGATGACTATAACAAATCAAATTTCGCAATAATTCGAAAAATGTTATTAAATGTTGCATATTTACTTTTTTCTTGATATTATTTTATTTTGTTTACTAAAAATTCTAACGGGGGACACATGCTTTTGTTTGGAAGCAGTCAGAGGGAGAAACAAAATACAATTCTGAACAAACAAAAAAAGAAAACAAACATACAAATTTGAGAATTACACTTTTTTGGTACATATTCCTCGCTGATCACTCTCACATTTTTGTTTTTGTTTTTTTTAACCTATATATTTTAAAGGGTGTCAGACAAGACTTGAATTTGTCATCATTTGCCAGAAAAAAATAATTCAAACTCTTTTAATTACACGAGAAAATAAAACGTTTTAATTTTTAAACAATACTTCAAAACTAAACAAAGTTTAGCAGACAACATACGTTGGTTTTGCTCATTTCCAGTGGCGTTTCCCAAAATCGATTTTACTGAATATATGTATTTCCTAAAATTCTAGTAATCCAACAAATATTATTCGAATTTGAAAAATAATAATAATCTAATACACCCATGTTTACACAAAAAAAACTTTTCAAAATAAACTTCCATTCAAGTGTTTTTTCTCTTTCCCTCCTTTCAAAGGAAAACCAGCTTAAACAACAAACATAACAACAACAACAACAACAAATAAAAATAAATAAATAAAAAAATTAATAAGACAGCATCTCGTTAATATTCTCTAAACAGAAAAACAAAGATAAAATATAAAAGAAAGAATCAAGAAAACAAAACGTTAACAAACAAACACACATACACACAAAACAACAACACGGAAACGGAAATACACTTGCGCGCACATACTGGAATACTTAAATAAAAACCCCTAAAAAGATGCTACGAAATACAACAATCCATTTTTCTTGCACTCAGGAAACACATGTATACAAGAAACGTTTAAAGCTTGGATTTTAGAAACAGTTACCAGAAAACGCCAGATAAGCAGAACCAACCGGAAAAAGGTGCATTTAAGGAAAGTAGAAAAATAATGTTAAATAAAAACAAACACAAGTAAGAAAAAAAAAGCAGGCAAACTGTAACAGTTCAAGTTAAACTGTATAGCCTGCTAAACAGCAACACAACGAACGAAAAAGATTACAACAAGTTAAAGATGAAGAAGACTAATATTATAAATATTTTATAGGACAGGCGACAAAAACACCAACAACCACACAAACTACAAACATTTTAACAAAACTAACAACTCAGCTCTCAGCAAACAACCGGTTTGTAAAAGAAGTTTACTTACTCGGCAATGCTTATTATTTCTATTTCTATAACATTTACATTTATTTAGCCTGTATATTTACAGGAGCTACTTGTTTGAGAAAACAACTATGTAACTATTTAAGAGATACACTCGTATAATAACAACGCTTAAGTCTTAAATATCCCAAGATGATGAGTTGTGTACAAGAAAACAACGAGCAAGGAACGGGCGGAAAAATTTTGCAAACATAACAACGTATAGTTCATAAATTAGTGTTATTGGGGCAGTGTAAGTTAGGAAATGTGTTTAAAAATTCCTTGGGAAAATGGTTTATAAAACATTTCAAGAAGTTTACACTTTCCAAGTAACCTAGCAAACAAATATATGGTGTATATTAATCATACCAACCGAGGTCCACTTAAGTATTAATATGAAAATAAATTTTGATCGTGACCTTCTTCATTGTCAGCAATAAAAAAGCATATAGCGCTCGATTGTGCGCTTTTTCTCTTAAGTGCTTCATAAAAACAGGATTTTTTTTTACTGGGTCATTAAAATATAACAAACGTAAATGAAAAGTACAAGATTTGCAGGATCTGAATTAAAGTCAATGATAAAACGATAATGATAATAAAAAATTTTAACAAAAGTAGACGAGTTATTCTATGCCACTGGTCCTCTAAATCATAGTGATTAGGTGTAGGCTATATTGGATTTGCTCTGATATTTGTAACGCCTAAAAAATTTAGTCCAACAACCACTTTAAAGTACACCAATTGACTTGGAATCACTTTCGGAGTCGATTTAACGCTGTTCGTCCGTGTTTGTCTATCTGTCCATTGAAACTTGTTTGCAAAGAACAGGTGGCAATTTTAATGATATTTCGTTCCAAGGACGATTGGGATTGAAATTGTTTAAAACCGGCACATTATATTTCATAGCCCCCATACAAATATCCACCCGAAATTGGCCATAAATATTTGATTAATACACTTATCTGAAAAAAATTTACCACACAAAAATTATATATAAATCCTAATCAGATTGTTATTATTCTCATTAGGACTGCCTCCGAATATCAATATAACGAGCATCTCTTAAAAATGTTGATGTTGATCCAAACAAAAAATTAACACAAATTTGTCTCATATGATTATCGAAAATCACTTTAGCTAACATAAATCTTTAAAAAATTTTGGTATATAAATAAGTTTCAACACAAACATTTCACCATCCAATTACTTTAACATTCATAGTACTTTAGAACAGGAATGCCCAAAAGTTGCTTATGTAAGAGCAAACACCAAAACATTTAAATAAAAACTAATTTGTATACAGTATTTTTTGTTGTAAACGCCAATACATATAAAGAAACAACACACTTTTTTAAACGGTATCATACGTTAAACAAAAACAAAATCTACATTGACGATCGCAGTCACCAATGTTTACCAGTAGAGCATACGAAAGTGTTGTTGCTTTGCGCTTGCGTGTATAGAATGAAGTACGACAAAAAAAAACAAATAAGGTAAAGTTGTTTGTGTATTTCGTATTGCTAGTGCTGAGTGCTGTAATGAGTATACAAAACACACAGCCTATAGCTAAGAGTTTTTACAAATACAAAAGAGCACCAAGAGTATAGAGCTTGGGCACTCCTGCTTTAGAAGTACTGATATGGAGGCAAATAATTTGTTTAGACATAGTAGCCACTCTACTAAATTTTATGATGATCGATCAATAATATATCATAGTTTTCAGAAATTTTATTGGGCTTGAGTACAGTTTTAATTTATAATTCAAAGAACACCATTTTTAAGTAATATTTTTTAGACACATTAGAATGCATTTTTTATCAGCAATGTTTGTTGTCAGCGTTATCAGCAATGTTTGTTGTCCAAGAACTACATACTTGTAAATATCATCTATTTAACTCACCATTATTGAGAAATAGATTTCGGGAATAATCATATTTATTTTACATGTTAAGGAGTTCGAACGAAGTTTACATACATTTACAATGTGTATGTACACTTCTGCCAATCAATAGAGTCCGACAGAAACTGACCGAAAATTTTGTAATATTCTTATAATTTCAAGCAAAAGAAATATTTTTTCTTTTTAATTTCATAACATGCTTTTATTTATTGCGTACTCCATAAATCGGGCAAATTTGTTCAAGGAATGGTTTTTACTGTATTCTTCAATATTTTACAATAAAATAAAATTGTTTGTATTGTATTAATTATGTATGTATGTTAGGCCGGGTCGATTTGTGGGGAGGCAAAAAAAACTGTTTTGAATGGTTCCCCATACAAACATTTAAACATTTTTTAAACATTTTTTAAATGTTTGTATGGGGAACCCCTCAGGGGAGTTCCAGGGGGTGTGCCATTGGCATGGGTGGATCGGCCCTCCAAAGTTAGTGGGGGTCGGTCATACATTTGGACTCGATTGGGGCACTCTAAATGGGTCAAAGTGGGATTTTTCAAAACTTGACCCTACGGGACAAAAGTCAACAGTTGGGGGGTAGTAGAATTCGTTTTAGAGGTATGGTTCCTTCGGCAAAGTTTCTTATTTTGATCCCTAGAATACGATTTTCACTGAGCCATGGGCGATTATTAAATCGACCCGCCCTAATGTATGTATATTAAAAATTTACTTGTACCACCTTAAAAATTCCTTCAACTACTCATTTCTATTTTAGCCTTATTAACTTTAATTATTAATTAAAAAATTTATTAGTTTTCTTTGTTTATTTTATCTAGATTTTTTAGTTTAATGGTTTTTTCAACAAATTTATTCCAATAAAAAATCAAAATTTAAATATTTGATTAATCATAGCTTTCTGCCAAGCTGAAATATTAATTAATCAGTGTACTACTGCTATACAAACAACTTACTCGCACTTACTGCTTTTAAAATGCATACCAGAAACTTAAGAATGTATATATGTATGTACATATGTATGTATATAAAAAACTAGTGCTATAATATCATTACACTTCAGTGCTCTTTTAGGTGAGTATTTCCAAAACTTTCTAAATAAATTAATCAGCTCTGCTCAGTGCCAAAATCTGTGAGTAAATAGCTAGATGTACCAACAAATTTCAAAAACTATACTAACTGACCATAAAATCCATTTACAAGGACGTTTTTCTCTAATCCAATTTATTAAGGAACGTTGGCTGTGTATCTCAAACAGCAGCTAAAAACCAGCCATCCATCTAGTGTTGGTAGTATAATGTTTTGTAAAACAATCTTCTTGTCGTTATTGTAATTGTTGATGATGTTGTTGTTGTTATAGTTGCCTACAACAATAAAAGCAACATAAAGATTTAACAAAAAATCACCAACACAACAAAAAAGATTTAAGAAAGACAATTTTGTAAAATTTTTAATGCTTGCTTGCTCCTGCTACTACTTGTTTCACTAAGATGTTTTTTTTTTGTTGCTGCTTATTGTAGTTGTTATTTTTCACAATTTTTGTATTTGCTTGAACTCTTTAAAACAAAAATATGACAGCAACAACAACAACGGCAGCAACGTTTCATATACATACTGATAAACAAAAAGTGGGAGAAAAATATATGTATAGAAAGAAAAAAAAACAAGACAATTTTGAAACTATTATTCTAAACACGTACGAAATAAGCAGCAAATAGAAAAAAATCATATAAAAACTTAACGCAGAATAAAGTTTTTGTTTATTATTTGGGTTTGTTTTGTTTTTTCATACGCTTCTGGTATTTTCTATAAATTTTTTTATAAAAGAAACAATAATAGCAAACAAACAAATAACAAGAATTTCATTCATAAAATTGAAAACAAAACAGAAAAATACTTGCACTCATCGTGTACTCTTCAGCAAACAAATGAAGCAACAACTAGTACAACAAAAATTATATAATAAGAGAGTGAACAAGAATACAGCTAAAACACTTAAACAGCCAACAATTGTCTGATTATTGTTGATTGTTAAATCAAAATGGACCCTATTACTCATACTAACACGCACTTTAATATGAAACCAGCAGTTAAAACAGCTAGGGCTTCCATTTATAGGCCTTATAAAAGACGTGCTTACACATTCTTAAAGATTCTATTGTCAGCCCTCTATGCCTTCTACCAGCATTCCAAATTGATGTTCAAAAAAGGCCTGAAATCATTATCTAAACATCGAGCAATGATGCTTGTGCAATTATTCCTTCCTCACTTTGTAATACGAGTAATAAAAACTACTTATAGATTTAAAATGAATTACTGAAGAAGATTCAATTTAATTAACTAATGTGATTTTATTTTAAATGTTTTTAAGTTTTATCTAATTTTAATCATTTATTATTAATGTAATTACCGATTCTTACTATAATTTACAGAGTGTTAGGGCTCGGGATGATATGCCCCTTTGAATATATTTCTTGCCTTGTAATTTTCAATTAATAAAAATAAAAACCATTAAAAAAATTAATAAAGAAAACGTCTATGAATTTTGTATTTTATGAAAGTTTGTGGGTGGTGTAAAGTAAGCATTTAAAGCAGTTCATGTTTTTAATTTTCTGTCTTATGCTGAAATCATGAAAGTACTTTTCTTAGTAAAATTACTAATTTAGCCAACCTATATTTACGCTTTCTATAAGGCATTATAAGGATCTTCTAGTTGCTCTTTTCTGGTTTGCCTTCTATAAGGCATGTAACCAATAGCTATTATTAAAGGCCTTGACTGGCAATGACAAGCCGTGTGAAATTGAAACGATTTTGTAATGCGACTGGAAGTCATTGTGTCTTTACAATAAGGCCTTTGTGAAGGCCTCTGTACAGCATCTTTTTTCTGCTGGGAAATGTTGGGCTTATTTGCAAAATAGATTAACTACACATTGTGTATTTTTTTAGATATTAATGCTAAAGGAAAACAATTTGTATATAACGAAAATTGTTTAAAAAGTAACATATATGTATAACAGCATACAATTCCAGAATTGTGTTTCCTTTAAATATAAATAATATTTGTTTTGAATCACATGTTGTGTGTTGAATAACATCAAATTGGTTCTTAACTGTTTATAGCCAACATAAAATTAATATTCCATTTGCTCAGTTTTGTATATTTCTTTGTTTATTTTAAAAAAAGGACCTTCAAACATAAGTTTAAAACCCACTGAAACCCTTGTTTGCTTTTATTTTAGAAATTAATCTATTTGGCAAATCAGGCATTCAAATAATAATAGTTGCTGTTTGTTTTGGTTTGTCTGTATAAAAGTTGTGTAAAGTGTTTGTGGCAAAATATATCTAATATTTATCGTTTTTTTTTATATATTTTTTATTCTTATTCTTTTTGTTTCTAATAGCCAAATGAAGGAATTCAGCAATAGAAAAAAATTCTAACAATTGTTTCAAATACCAATTTTTGTATGAAAACAAACCACCAAACTACAATAGTTGAAATGAAGTTTTATGAGTTTGGTGAGAAGTTGGCATAAATACTTTTTTTGAGGTACTCTACTGCTCAGCTTTGAAAGTTTTTATATAGCCATATTCGGAAAATTGGTCAAAGGCTCCATTTTGATAATTTATTACAAAATATTTGTGACAAATTATAAACAGATGATAACTTCGTCCCATTTTACAGTTTGATGCAATATTTTCCTTGAAATTTCTTCCGTGTTCACACAGCACAATTGTTATTGCTTAATTCGCTCGTATTTTTATTTTAGATTTGCCTATTTTACATATCCCTCTCCGTCCCTACCTACACATATAAGAAGTTTATGTATGGTTGGCTTGTTTTTTTGCAACTATTTTTAGTCTGTTAACAAAATGTGTAATTGCTCCTGTTTCTATGAGCATATAGACTGCAAAAGCATTAAAAATGTATTTCTATGTTTTTTAGGGACTAAATATAACACACCGAAAATTTAATTTAAATCCATCAACTTTGAAATTTCTTGGGACGGAAAGGGATATGCCATACGAATAAGAGAGTAACACAAATTGCTAGTACAATGAAAAGTGTACTCGTCGTATCTTCCCCTCCTCACACCGTTGTCTAAAAAGTAATCAAAAAGTTTAGCTTTAAAAATTGCTTCGTGTAAATTGGCACTTAGTCATCACTAGTATAAGGCGAAGAATTATATTTAAATTGTTGTTCAATTCACCGGTGATGTTGTATATTGTACATTGTACGGATAAAACTATCTGATTGTGAATACAATTTTGAGCAAAGTCGTATGTTTATGTTGTCAAGCCTTCAAAATGACAAAACAAAAATATTTTGAAAACAAATATACAAAACATAAAATATGAATATTATTCAAAATTAAAACAATTTTATTTTCTTGTTTTAAATTTGTCAATTAGTTTATGACTGAAATGTGTTACCGTTTGGTTATTTTTTTTAAAGTAAAATGAATAATTTTTTTGATGAGATGCATCAAATCCTATATAAAAATGTCGTAGTTATTGTACAAAATATTTGTATAGAAATTTCCAACAATATTTGTACAACTATTGTAAATTCAGACGACGTGCACCCGTTACGACACTACAACATCACCTGTGAATTGAACAAATATATTAGGATATTGTGGCAAACCCCCTAAAAAAAAGAACAAGTTGATTTCTGAAAAGAGCATTACCTGAAAGAACCACAGGCTTTCATTCTGAAGTAATATTTCAAAAATTGTGAAATGTTAACAGCCACAAGTTTGATGTTTGAAGCAAAATCATCATAAAAGGCGAATCGCATTTTAAACTTGATCGTTTTCTTAATCACACACAGAGAAAAAATATAGTTGTATATGTTTACCACAACAATTTCCACATTTTTACAAGTTTTTCAACAATGTTATGGTCACTATAATTAGTTGTATAATTGCAATAACCATAATATGGTTAAGTTCAGATATTTACTACAATCATACAAACGATTGTAGTAACTGTGTTTGTTGTAATCATATTTATGTTAGCATAATTTTTTGCTCTTTGATTATGATAGAGAACAACATAATGTGGTAGAATCTTGCATCATAAAACTGATCATCACAAACATTACATAATTACTATAATCATATATATGATTGCTATAATCATGTGAATAGTAACTTAACCATATAATGATTGCAGAAATCATATAAATAACTACAGTGACCATAATATTTAAAAAAAACATTTTAAATGTTGAAATAGTTGTGATAAACATGCACAACTATATTTTTTCTTTGCGTGCATTTAAATGTGCATCCACACGATGTCATTGTTTGGTGTAAATTGCAGGCTGGAGTAATCATTGTTGCTTGGCAAGCACTGGCTGCCAATAATGCTCAATATCACAACATGATAACACAGTTATTTTTACATAAATTAAATGATCTTGATGTGAATGACATGCTGCTTCAACAATACAACGTCACATTCCATACAATTCTTAAAATATGTAAATTACTGCATAAGATATTCAGGGTTGTGTAGTTTCTCCAGCTAATCTGAATAGTCTTCCTAGATTCGATTTACCCTCCTTGAATTTCTTTTTATAGGATTATTTGAGGTCAAAGGAGTTTGGCAACTTCAGATACACTTAATAAAATAGTGAGTATGTGTCAGTAAAACCGTGCAGGCGATTTTCCAATCTACTGCTCCATACAAAACCAAATACTCTAATGCTGTGATTTCAAATAAATTCATATATTTCATACACTAACACACAGAAAACTGCAAAAGATTAATTTAATGTCGAACTTTCCATTGAAAGACCCAGCTGGAGCTAAAAACAAAAAAAAAACAATCCCAAGAGGGCGCACTGTAGTTGCTCATATATTAAACGATTATTGTAAAATTATACTCGTATTAACATATTTCTTACATACCTTACTTAATAAAACATATTCAACTTAAATAAACTGTGAATTTATTGAATATAATATTTACAAATTCAACATGAAAACTGTAGGGCATTGCAGTAACGAGGAAAAAAACGCAAATAAATCTTTGCAACATTTTGTTGAACAAAAACAAAAGGAAAAGAAAACTTGTTTACTTCTTATTATTATGCGACACTTTGTTTGTTACACGTTTCACACATCATTGCATTTATAATTTTATTTAAATAACTTTTTTCTTCTAAAAAAAAAAATAAAGAATAAAATAAAATAAAACTAAAAGAAAAGACTAAAAGAATACAATTCACATGCTTGAATACATGGAAATTTGTTGGTTGTGTTTATTTTACTTTGTACCAGACCCTGCCTGCTTGACTGCTCTGCAATTGTATGCAAAAGAATCTTGCAACAAAGTCTGCATTTGCTAAAGGTGTATTTGAGGACATCACCTTCTTCTTATTCAAAATAAAGAATAAAAAATAAAAAAATACTGGGTGAGATTTTCTTTTATTTTTGTTATTTAGTTTATTTGTGCACTTACAAAAAATCTAATTCATCCAAAAGTGTAGCACACAAAGTAGCACAAAGTCTTAAAAATACTTGAAACTGTTTTGTAGAAATTTTTGTTTCGTTTTGTTTTTTCGCAAACAAAATCCTAAAAAAACTTTCCTTTTATTTACCGGGCAATTTAACAAAAAAGAAATCTATTTCTCTTAGTGTAAAAAAGAAAATTGTTAGAAATTATTGTGGATTTCTTAATTCGTTACCCTGTATTTTGGTATTTATAACCCAGTTATTCATTGAATCTTATTTATTCATGCAAACCCAAACCCTCTTAGTCGTAACTATTTGGTTTTCGTACTCGTTTATTACATAGATACTTTTTCCATTTGTTCACTGTTTGGGTTTCTTTGAAGAAGTTGCTGTAGTATGTCTAACAAACCCAATGTACTGGTATATGTTTTCTTGGATGTAAAGGTATGGTCACACATGGCAAATATTTATTTAAAAAAAGCGTAACCACTTGTTTTAGCATAAATTTATTTGACGTTGTTTACTCTTAGAAGAGTTTTGCGAGACCAAACAGCAGCAAATAAAATAAAACTAAATATTTGTTGTGTCTTGTCCTAAATAAACAAAGTTTTTTTAAATAAATAAACGAGTTCAAATATATTTTATTAAGTGGTTACGTCTTTTTCGGCAAATATTTGCGGTGCGGTCACAACCTTAAGTATGTGTAATATGCTTTGTTTCTGCACTGTACATGTTTCAATTCGTAATATTTTCATTCCCTTTTTTCCAAAAAAAAAAAAAAACTATTACAAGCAATCACACTAGGTGATCCTTAAAGCAAAAAATAAATCAGCAACAATAAATAAAGGCTTTTGAGTTTTTATAATTGCTTTTGTGAATGTTAAATGCAAAATTGTTTAGCTAAACTGAATTGGATGGGGTATGATTAACACAATTAATTGAAGTTTTATTTTGCATTGTTAAATATTGTACTGAAATTAACGGATTTTGTCTGGAAATAAAAACTAAATGTAAAATATTCAATTAATTACATATAAAGATTGTCCTAAGCTGGCATTCCAAATTTAGACAATTCCGAAAACATAAATTTTCAATAAGCCTACTTTTATTTACTCGTCAAACCGTTTTTAAATATCTCTTATTAAACACTTCTTATTCGGCTAGACAAGCAGTGCCTATTGCTGGTAATCGATATAACTGCAGGATAAAAATGCAATTATTACATGAAACTTTTCCTGATTGTGCACACAATCTCTCGTTTCCAGCATTAATGAACATGTTAGAGTCCAAACGAATATTATTCGTTAGTCACCAGATATTCTTTAGATAAAGTACCATTGGAGAGTTTGCAATTATTTTAATTTGTTAATAAAAAAAAACCTATGGGACATTTAAAAATGTTACACAGGCTTCATGAGGCAGAAAAACAACACGTAAAGAGGCAAGTGGCAGACTCACTTAAGAGCTCCAGCGCAATTCAAACTGATCTTTCAACGGTTTTCACGTTAGCTCTAAAACTTCAATAAAATATATATTGTTCATCAAAAACAACATGTTCTTATATGGGCATAGTCTCGTTTTTCGTTTGCCCAAAAGCATTAAAAAAACAATAAATGGCTCGACAAATCTCCGGATCTTAATCCAATTGAGAATCTATGAATTAATGTTGAGCAACATTTAACGACTTTAGACCCAAAAATTTGGCCGATTTGTGGAATAAAATCCATTTGTATGCAACTGTTATTAAAAACAATGGATATACTGCTAATATGAGGACTCAAAAAAAGTTTTTTCTCTTCTATGAATAACATTTTTATTTATTGTTAAATTAATGTTCAGAGTTATTTTTAGGTAGTTGTATTCTGCAAAGAAAACCATCAAAATGCAACAAATTTATAAAACAAAAAGTGGAGTGGCGTGACATGTAACACGTCTGTACCTGTAACCGTAACCGAACAGTAACCGAAAATAACTCGTCCATATAATTAAAAATTAAAATTGTGTTTTATATTTTGTTTTTAAAAATAACTCACTAATAATAACTGTTTTAAAATGATTTTTGTTTACATTGTTTGATATGACCTTCATTAGTTTTTCTTGTTTTCTAATACTTTGGTGAGACACAAACTATTTCAGTTGTGGTTGATCTTAATAAACATTAACATTCTGTTGAATATGAACTAAAGCAGTGTCGATATTGGGCAAGAAGTAAAAAAAGGCGAATTTTATATTCAAGTTTCAATGGTTTGCTTTTGCCATTTATTTTAAAAGTTCTAAAATAAAAGTTATAACCTGACCTTTACGAAAAAAAATTTAATTACAAATAACTCATCTTGATTATTTCCATTATTTTCTTTTCTCTTTCTCTCAACCACAAACCTAAATGTTCTCTAAGAAATCACTCTCTCAGTGATATAAAACAAATATCTAATTTTAAATGGTAAATGGTGTCAATTAACCGCTAAAATTAAAGTGGACCCATTATTTTCGGTCAAAAATATTATCTAAAGAAAAGAAAAGCAAAGTTTTAACCAGCACATACAGCCGTGTTTGTTTTTTGATTATTGTTAATTGAAAACTAATCCCAATTTCCCCACCTTAATTAAGCAAAGAAGTTAAATTTCTGGAGTAGAATTATATAAAAACGCATTTGTTTAATTTGATTTGGTCTGACCTAGAAGGGTTTCATTAAACAAGGGACCTGAAACAATCAATGGTGGCAGGTTTTGAATCATATTGAAACACGAAATACACCTGCTATAAAACTCATTTACTCATTCATTCTTACATTAAAGTTTTAAAAAATTGAACTGAATGACAAATCGGGTCCAAAATTATATGTTGCAGCAAAACGAAAGCAAAAATATAGTTTTACGTGTTTATCCAGTATTTTAAAATTATTATGGTCACTGTTATTATAGTTATGATTGTTATAACTATAATATGTTAAAGTTAGTATTCACCTGATTATGACAATCATATATATGATTGTAGTAATTATGTATATGTTTGTAATAATCAAGTTTACGGTGAATATCTTTTTGATATTTCTTTAGTTCAGCTTTGAGTTCATTAAATTTAATTTTCATTAAATTATTTTTACTGAAGTAGGAATTGTTTTACAACTTGAAAAAATTTTATTTTTGATAATTTTTCTTGACTGGGATTCGAACCTGGGTTGTTGGTTGAATTAACATATGTTTCGAGAAACACCAGATTCTCTCATCAGAATTCTTTTTGCGTTCTGACCCTTTGCAACACTACGGTGCCTGCTAGTCAACAGACAAACATCAATCCTTTAACCAGTGACTGGTGGTTCGAAGTTTTCTGTAATTATAATTTTTTTTATTAATTTCTATTATAGTTGTTTTTCCTTTTCTTCAGTTTTTTTTCCTTTCGTATTCATGTCAAGACTTCGTCTCGAAAACCTGAATACATTTGTTTAATATGTTTGTTGTCCACTTTCGTACACATGTAAACATCATAATATGTAGGACTTTGACTGAGTACCAATTATAATTGTGGCTCAAAAGTATTATTAATATATAAATATTAGAAACATTTATGTGATCGGATTTTATGTGAAATTTAATTTGCAAGTCTGTCCATAATTTTAAAAACCCATCAACTGAAGCTTAAGTAAATGACTTAGCAAAGAAAATAATAAGCAATCTGTCAAGCTCAAAATTATTAATATCAAAAAAAAAAATTATTAAAAATTGTAGTTAAACTGTTTGACTTATAAAGCATATAATTGTAATAAATAAATTATACCTGTTCAGTTGCTTTTTTTCTAAGCATTTCCGCTTCTCTTAATCATTTCCTGTTAACACAAACAAACCCTCAATACTCTACTAATATTTTAACAGTTTTAACCTTAAATAAAATAGAACAGAAAAACATGCACCATATTACTTCAATATAAACATGATGATTTTCTAGTAGTTTACTTAACGTCATACATATTGTAAATGACATCCTACTTTTTCTTTTCTGTTTAGATGTTTTTGGTTTGGATTTACTGGTCCTGGTTTCTTTACAGCTGCTAAATTGATTGTTGTTTGTCATTTGGGTTTTCTATGGATGTCTGTTTGTATTTGTATGTATTGTCGTGCACGTGACTTTTGTAATAGAAAATAAAAATCTTTCATCAATGCAATTTACTTGATTTTTTTCTGATCTCAAGCTAACTTGGCTTAAACTGTGTAACATAAACATCACCTTGTATGTGTCCATGAATATATACCTACCTTGACATGTTAGGAAAATCATGCAAATATGTTTTCTTGTATAGCTTTAACTATTATTCGTAACACAACTACTTTTATGGCAAAGCAAAGATTTTGTGTAATTTTTTTCCTTTAAGTTTTCTTAGACAAGCATTTTAAGTTTGCGGTAGGATAAGATTCTTTTAAATTGAGGTTTTTTGTGTTTTTTTTTATATTAGTAGTTGTTGCTAGATACTTGAAATAGTTGGCTGAGTATTGGGTAGGAACATTTTAAAATTTTCCAACGAACGGTTTAACGAACATAACTCTCGCCTGTTGGTAATATTATTTCTTGAATGTTTTGCACAATCCTAAATAAACTAAATTCATGGAACTTACTTGTTCTCTTACCCAATCTAAATACCAAAGAGTGTTATTGGCATGAAGTTAGCAAAAATTTGCTATAAAAGTTTACTTTTATTTGCTGGTTTGGGAGACTTATACATTTTATATACATACCCATATGTACACGTAAATAAACTTAGGTGCATAAGTATGTGTATGTTTACCTTTGTATTTATAATATAATTTGATTTGAGCATTTGTTAAGAATATCGATTAAAGTAAAATTGCTCAACACAACATTATTTTCTGCTGCCTACATCCAACCTCTCCTCTTCCTCACTTCCCTTCCCCACCCAGCCTACTTTTGCCAATAAAATAAGGGCAAAACTTTGTTTGTGTGGTAAAAAGTTTTGAGAAAATTGTTGCATGTTGCTGCAACAACATTAAGGCCAAGATTACAGGGCAACAAAATAGTTTAGTTTATTTGTTGAAAAGCATTGCACACAGGTTGAACAACAACAAACAAAAAAAAACTGCAACTAAAATACTTAAGGACATTTATTTTTTGTTGAGAAGATGATTGCTACTAAAGACAGATTTTTAATTAGTACAATCATTTGAAATGATTTTTATTTTGGCAAAACTAAAAGAGAACTGATAAAATAGTTTTATAAAGAAAACTGTTTGTTTAGCTAAATAGTTTAAGGCTATCTTTTGTGCAAAGAGCAGAGACAATAAGAATATTTTTCCATTTTTCAATTAGTTAACTCATATGCAATTCATTTAGTTATTGAAATAATGAAAGTAAAAATAAAAATTTTAATATTAAAAGTTGAATGTAAGAAAATCGATTTCTTTTTAATCTTACTTATGCAGTTTTAAAACTAAATGATTAAATGAGATTAAAATGAAATCTATGATTTTAACAGGATTAGATACATATACATAAATCTTCAACTTACTTGAACAAATACATTTTTAATGTTTAAAATACACTCAAAATATTTTGTAGGTAAAATTAACCGAAAATGTAATTTAAAATAAATGAACATTCATTTAAAAACCGGTCAACTCATTTTTCATTTAAATTACATTCTTTTTTTTTATTACAAAGGGCAAAAAAACTAATCACCAGTTTCGCAAAAAAGAACTGATTCTTCCTTTAATTTGATTATTTCAACTCACAAGAAAACTAGCGTAAAACTAAAAGATTTTTCCTTTATTTATTGGGTCACTTAAAGCATCAAAAGCGCCTGGTCTAGACGATAACTCAAACTTATTAATACAAACTCTCCCCCATAAGGCTGTAATAGCGTGTTCACATATGCACCTTAATTGCGTTAATCGCAATTAACGCCATTATTGAGCTCAATATTGCATATAAAATCTCAATTAATTATTGGGCAATAAGTACGATATTGTTATAATATTAGGTAAGATTTCGAATGCAACACTGTTCACAACTGTGTTTAGTAAACAAAATTGTATAAAATGGCAAATGTCAACAAAAGAAATCATTAAAAAAATCAATGTGAAGGTAAGTTTCTTTACATGGAAACACAACAACCATTTAGAGTATTTTTTGTATTTTTTTCCAGCTGTCAAATGATTATTGAGTAAGCTGAAAATTGTGTATGCCTGAACACTTAAAATAATATTGTCAATTAAACGAATATTGACTCAATTAAGTTTCATATCAGAACACGCTATAAAACTGTTAACGATTATTTTCAATAGTTGCTTACAAATAAATTATTTTCCAACCGACTTTAAAAAAGCCAAAGTTATCGCAATTCCAAAGCCAAACAAACCAAAAAACACTCCTAGTAGTTATAGGCCCATTAGTTTATTAAGTAACTTGGGAAAATTATATGAAAATATAATTCACATTAGAATTTGTAATATTGTTGAAAATACATCCATAATAGCCAATGAACAATTTGGCTTCAAAAGACAACACAGTACATTGCTCCAAGCCGATATTTCTAAATATTTGTGCAGACTTGTTACACATTTTCTTGGTGACAGATCGTTTGTTGATGCAGTTAATAACACGTCATCTTCACCAAAGCCTACCAAAACTGGTTTATCACAAGGTTCAATATTGTCACCACTTTTGTACTCCATTTATACTTCGGACTTTTATTCTACTTCGTATCAAAAAGTTGCATATTATGCAGATGATACTGTTCTTATTACGTCTAGCAAACTTACTAAGGTACTATTAAAGAAAATGGAAAAAGCATTACTTATTTAAAGACTTTTTTGTACACCAATACCTCGCTGTGCGTCGTTTCGTTTTCCGTTTTTTCGTTTCACTGTGCGTCGTCAGATTTTCGAGGTTACATTGCTTTGGGTTCTTGTATTTAATTTGTTTTTAATTTCTGGCAAAATCTGCAACATCATTAAAAACAATGAGCCGTACAAGCAGTGCTTTGATTATGGAAATGGAGTTCTTGCTTTCTATTTGGATTGAAAATCAAGTTGCGCACAGAAGACCATTAAGTAAAATAGTATTTCATACAAAAGCAAAAAAAGCTTATTTGAAGACATAAAAAAATCTGTTCAGCAAACATTGGACTAATTTTTTGCGTAAGAAAGCCGACCATAGTTTGACATAAAAAGTTTTAATTCAATTTGTGTCGTGTTTTTTTGGAACGTAACTCCGACGCAAAGAGAGGTATTGGTGTATATAATTACCTAAGTATTGAACAAGATGTTTTGGCACTATGTTAACAAAACATTACGAATTTGATTTCCATTTTCAAGCCTCATAGTCACAACTTAGAATTTTAAATATGTATTTACTTCCGTTCTTATTTAAATTAAACTAAAACTCTGTGTGTAGATTTGTATAGCCGTCTTGAAATAAATTACATTAATTTTGAACAACATTATCAACATTAAAATAAAAACGCTTGTCCATACATCTGTTTAATCCTCTGGCCTTTCGCCGGTTTTAAACTGTTAATTTCCTGTTGCGTTGACGTATTTCAGACAGTTGCGGGAAAACAATTTGTCAAGCTCAAATATTCATAATTTAATCCTTTTTAGCAATTACAACAACTTGAGTTTTTAAGTTTGAGTTAATGAATAACAACAGCACAAATTTTCAATTGTGTAATAACCCAGCAAAAAAAAACTGGAAAATAAGTAAAAAGACATAATTCGCATTTTATATGACAAAGTTTTAGCAAACTTTAACTTGTTTTATTATGAATAAGAAATTCACTCCTATCGTGAATAAAAATTCCACATGAAATTTGTTCCCTCTTATTTTTTTAACATTGAATTTAAATAGGAAAAATGTGAAAAGGGAACAAATTTCATGTGGAATTTTTATTCAATTTTATGAAATTGTTTTAGAAAATATCACAGTTTTTTTTTTATTTAGCGCCAGCGCGTTATTTTGTCTTCAAATTTTAATTATATTGAAATGTTTAAAAATAGTTAAACATTAACATAAAAAGAATGTTCATTTGTATTTATATAGGTCATGTGTATTTAAAAAATATTTTTTTTTTAATATAAATTAAACATTATACATTCTAGGCCAAATATAACATTCAGTAGGTTGGCTTTTGCCACTTTATTTTTACAAACTGTTTAAATTTAAAACTTCTTTAGAAACACTTCTATTTTTATTTTCCTATTTTGTGTAGACAGTCAAACTTTTTAAAAATCAACCTTGGATTCAAGAAATAGTAGGACTGCATCGATTTTGGATATATCAAAAAAAAAATAGGCAGGCTCAAGTTTTTCCCTAAGATTTTAAATTACTACGAACAAGTAAAAAAATTTGGCTAAATTAGAAAAAGTAGGCGTAAAAGTGGGCATGGCCAGTTTTTATTTCCGTAAATTAAAATGGGTTATGACGAACATTAAAAAATTAGTCAAATCGGTGAAGTCGTTTTCAATTGATACAATTATCAACGAACAACATTTGATTTTTATTTATTTCGATTTTTTAAAACTTTCACACTCTTATTAGGAAGCCTAAAAATATACCACTTTAATATGCATATAGTTTCTTTATAGTTTGCAATTCAAAGGAAATTTTGCTGTGATCAGTGCTGCCAGTATTTTTTTGGAGCTTATCCCCTATTTTTGATTTGTCATCCCCAAAAATCCCCAAACTGATTTTTTTGGATTAAAATTTTTTTTTGCAAAATTTTTATTTTATTTAAAAAATAATATAAAAATAATAATAAAATTAATTTTTATCGATAGCTACATATTCTAGTGTTCTTGTGAAGAAAATATTACACATAATTTAATATATAGAAGTATAAAAAATTATTTATCAGAGTTTAGCATTTCAAAAACTTTAGAATCAAAATCTTCTGATTCATCAGCCTCAGAAATTTTATTGTACATATTGCTTATATTAAAAAGCTTTAGCATTTCAGCAGATGGATTAAATTTCTCAAAACAAATTTAATTATTTTTAAAGTATTAAGTTTTTTTTGAGAAGTGTCTTCAATAATTCATATTGCATTTTGTTACATATTATTGTTTATTTGCAGCCATTTTAAACGGTAAAAAATATACTTTTTTTAAATATTTACATACTTCGTTTTTATTAGAAACCATACATTATAAATAATAACACACATTTTTAGACTTGTGCGTCTGTTGCCATTACTTTAAAAAAAATAACCCCAAAAATCCCTTAAAATTGTGTTGTCATCCCCAACAAATCCCCGGATCCCCAAGATTTGGGGATAAATCCCCTAAACTGACAACTCTGGCTGTGATGTAAATATTAACGAAATGAGTTCTTGGAATTATACAGTTATGGACTTGAGTCTTCAAAATTACATATTTTCATCAATTAAAAAGTACTAGAAAAATATGTTTAATTAAAAAAATGCAATTATATTTTAATTACTATACGAATAATCAGTAAATAAAACTCATTTCCAAAAACCAATGCGTTTTTGTAAATTCGAGCCGAAGTTTTTTTATTATTTTCAAATATCAAGGGTTTTCTGTGGGGTATTCGTTTTGCCTACCCTTGACCCCGTAATGTCCTTTGAATAGTTCTTGGATGAACTGTAGAAATTCTAGATTTTTTGCCACGTTTCTTAAAAAAAAGACAAACATCTCGCCTTGAGAGTTTCTTTGGGCGTCCTAATCTTGGCTTGTTTCTACAGAGCCAGTGTTTTTTAATTTAGCAAAAGGTCTGTTAAAAAGTTTACTGATTGCGCGCTAAGATTTTCCTTTTTTGTGTTCTTGAATAACAAGATTTTTTACATCGACAATTTTAAATTATAAATAAATAAACCAAAGAACAGTTATAAGTACTGAAAAAGTGAGTATACTCGAATCATGACTTATAATTTATTGTACTTATACGTACTCATACTTGTCTCAATATCATCAAACCAATACTCATCTATAAAGTTTGAAGTACTCAATTATATTCATTAAGTATGAATCATGTATGATGTTGTTTATTTTGACTCTCCTTAACTCAATGTACGTAGACGATAAAAAAATAAGTATGACTCGCATACACTCATGCGAGTGTCGTTAACTTTTTACAGTCTGCTTATAAAAATTATATAAAATAATAAATTTTATATTTTCCCCAATATGTTTTCCTATAAACTTACTTGTATGTTTTTATATTTCTTTTTTACTTATTTTATATAAATACCTGACGGATTAGGCTGAAATTTTTTTTCAATGACTTAACTGAGTTGAATACTTTATAAGTATGTGAGTATTTTTCCTAAAATGTAAATCTAAATACCGCGGTTTATGAATCAAACATATTGCGAATGGTAATGAGCTCGATGTCGGCGTAGTACTCATACTTATATCCACCTGCATTTATAAGTCAACGTTGTTGTGAGTTTGAGTAACTCAGAGTAGTTAAATTGCAATGATGTAAAACCACCAATACTTAAAATGTTATGTGCAGATGTGAATCGTAAAAGAACGATTCATTGAAGATCTCTGGTATGAACACTTTTGTCTCTCTTTATTTCAGGCTTTTTTTATATTTACCGTTATTTTTAAAGAAAATAAATTTTTTTGCTTTGGAATAGTAATTAAAATGGAATTGAATTTGTTTGTAAAAAATTTTTTCGGTACTCTTTGATTATCGAATATGTGTATGAAATTCTGGGGGTGTATGAATACTTTAGTCCCTAACTGTATATGATTGTGTTGATGTTTGTCACCTTCAAAATAACATTTTTACTACTAAATTTTGTTAGCCAAAAAAATATAATATTGCAAATTATCTCATAATACCGATATGACTTTTAATATATCAACGTTACTAATTTATTCCTTATAAAATATTTGTTACCTTAAGTTAGCAAGAGATCTAAATGATATTTAAAAATTGCTTATTTTGCTGGGTTATTTGTAACACTTGTTATGTCAGCACTAGAATTTAAATTTAACTATTTTCCTTTTGTTGTAATGCTGCTTTAATAAAGTAATTAATTTATTTTGTTTACACTTCACTATTTAACACTCACTCAAATTAGTAAACATGTTTTTTTTTTTATTTTCTTAAATTTTAATTTTAATTGAAAATTTTGTTAAATGTTTGTGTTTTCTTTATTATTTGACTTTATTTTCTGCAAAAAAAAAAAAAGAAAAACATTTTCAACACATTTACTTCTTTTTTTACACTGAACGGCTATGAAAATAAAAACACAATCTAGTTATAAAGGAAACAGAGCACAAATTAAATTTTCCCGCATAATTTACAAACGGATGTAATGAAAAAGAATGTGTTTGAAAAAAAAAGAAAAGCAACAAAAAACTAAAGAGCGCAAAAGAACTTTGTTGCAGCAATATCACAGACGGCGAAAAGTGAAAATCACTATATTAACTCAGTTGTAGGTCGTGGCGTTACTTGCTATTTTGGCATGTGTACTTTGTGCAAGTGTATATGGAAATGTTGCAAGTTGTAAGTAACTTGAAACACTGTTTCCCTGCATTTTATTGAAAAGCACAGATAATTGCGATGTAATTTAATTGTTTTATATAGAAAACTAAATGAAAGAAAATTTAAAAAAAAACCTTTATTAAATTTGTTTTTTACTATTATAAAATATGTCAGTCATGTTGACGATGAATCGTTTATTATACCACACATTTTAATGACCATATGATTGCTGAAATCATGTGAATCGTAACTTCAATATGTTATTGATACACTGATAATAATTTATATTGTTAACAGAATTTAATTTCTTAAAATTTTATAAAATTATACTTAATATACTGGATGGATAAAAGTTGATTTTACCAACATTTTTGCTAAATGTTTCAATATAATTTTATTTCAATATTTAAAATTCTTTCTAAATTGCTCTGCTGCATTCATATAACAAGAACTAATTGATTTAAAGTGTTTATTATATTATTCGCTTTCGAATAATCGGATTTTGAACAGTATTTAGAAAAAATATATTCGATACCGAAAATTTTATAAAGCAAAAACATGTATTATTATAAAATGTCAAAGAAAACTAAAACCATCCGCAAAAATTGTCCATCAAAAGCACTTTCAAGTTCATTTCGAAGACTTAAGAGATTTAAGAAATGTAAAATTATTTTACAAAGTTTTAGAATATGAAAAAATTAAACCGAAAACTGGTTTGGATGTTGTTCTATAGATTAGTCATTACATTGGTATTACTACCCAGCATACACATATATTTGATTTTAAATTTAATATCAAAGCCTCTCGAAAGTTGGAAAATACTTTAAAATATTTATAAAGATTGGATGCTAATTTTAAAATAAATTTGATCTTAGATTTTTATAAGTTTGCATATTTGTTTCCACGAAACATACTGCAATTTATTTGATTTCAAGCCTTTACTCAGCCCTGAAATGTTTGAGAATTGTTAAATACTAAAGTATTTTTAAAAATGTTATTAAATGTTGAAATAACACTTAAGAACTTATGTTGGCAGCAAACATACAAATTAGATACACAATTACAATTCATTGCAAATCTGCTCACTAAGATTTAAAATATTTGGGAATTATTTGAGAATAATAATCTTCTCAAAAAAATAGTCACTTTATAGCAATTTGAGAAATACTTCTATTTAGAATTTATTCTTAGATGTATTTCAAAATTGTATTACAATCTGTCAAAAATAGGGGAGAGGGGGGCACCTTTGAACAATGTTGCTAAAATCTCATTTTAACATTTTTTCCGATCCTTAATTGAGTTTTTCACATGCCTACCTTGTTTTCTAGCAACGTTAACAAATTTTGCTAGTTTTTCCAGTCGTCGACCGAATGTAGTTGGGTAAATAAGTTTTCGCAGTGCCATTGTAAATTTTTTTTCTTTATTTTGTAAGAGTGTAAGAAGTATTCAGTGAAATTTATTGCAGTCGAAAATTCATTTCAAACAAAATTAAGTTAAGTTGTTTGATATTTATGTAAAAAAAATATTTATTATAAATTTCCGTGAAATGGCAAGCCAGTTCAGGTTTGAACAAAGAAAAAGGGGGCACCTTTGAACATGTTAATTTATCAACCGAAGTACCAAACATTGTTGATTATCTCTTATTTTCTGAAAATGACCCATCCAATGCTGATCATGATGCTTTAAAGGAAAATGTAATGTCACCTGAAATCGCAAGGCCTTTTCCGTCTTAATAATATAGAACTTATTTTTGATTTGAATTTTTTTTTATTTTTTAATTGTTAATGTTTATGTTTTTCTTAATAAATAAATCGAATTTATTATAAATATAAAAAATATAACTGTTTATGTTATTTTTGGACATAAACGCTACAAGAAAAATTTACCCGGGTACCTTTGGCGTTATCAGTCAAAGTTGTTTCATTGAAATTGATAACTTGTATATCTGAAACTTTTTAAGAACTACTAAGTTTCAAATAATTTAGTTTTTTTGCAGCCGTATGAGAAAGCGGTCATTCGAGTCTTGATTGCAGATGGGCTTCGAGCAGCCAGTACAAGCTTTACGAGCCTTTATCTGCTTCATACGTATCTGGAAGCACTCGAATAGTGGCAACGGCCATCGACTTGATCTCCGTTTACACGTGTATTCACCTAATAGCGTGTTCAGATATGAACCGATAATCGCAATTAACGCCATTATTGAGCTCAATATTCCATATAAAATCTCAATTAATTATTGCGCAATAAGTACGAAATTTTTATAATATTGAGTAAGATTTCGAATGCAACACTGTTCACAACTGTGTTTAGTGAACAAAATTGTATAAAATGGCAAATGCCAACAAAAGAAATCATTAAAAAATCAGTGTGAAGGTGGTAAGTTTGTTTACATAGAAACACAACAACCATTTAGAGTATTTTTTGTATTTTTTTCCAGCTGTCAAATGATTATTGAGTAAGCTGAAAATTGCGTATGCCTGAACACTTAAAATAATATTGTCAATTAAACGAATATTGACTCAATTAAGTTTCATATCTGAACACAGTATTACAGTTTATTTTTAATATTCTAATATTTTTTTATATTATTATATCTATATGCTTTTTCTCTACTTAACTTTCATTAAGGTACTCAGGTATCTTGCAGCGCATACGGTGTTTTTTTTTTTGCTACACTTTCATATTTCTGAGGTATTTGATAAACATTTCATTTATATCGTTTGAAATTGGAATCAAGATATTTTGAAAATAAATCCATCTCATTTCCAACTGGCTGATTGCAATATGCAATTTTAGTAAAGTATTCAACTTTAAGTCTAATCCTCAAATTAGGAGATTTTAGACAATCATTGTGTTTCGTTCCAATCCAATTGTACAAGATATATGCGTATTCATTTTAAAATACTCCGACATTTTTAGCAAAAATGCCAAAAAGTGAAGGTTATCCCTAAATTCAAAACACTTTATGCTTTCAAATGCTTCCAAATAGCTTTTAAAAAAAGTATGATTAGGGAGACATCACTTGTACCGAACAGAAGTAGACATACAAATTATTAAATTTAAAATTCTCATATAATAAATTGTATATTCACTTTTAGTTATCTTCCTGCCCTAAAAAACTAAAATGTTTGCAAATTTTAAAAAGGTTTTTTTCATAGTTTTTTATTTTTACTTGTATTATTTCATTTTTGTTTTCACTCATTTTTATTTTCACATAATAAACATCAGTTTTAATTTAGTTTTTAATTTCTTTTTTTTTTGACTCGAAATGCCGGCAGCAAACACGAATACATTTAATTTAATTAATTGTTTTTGTTATAACAAATTATTATTAATTATATGTTATATTTATACATACATATATTTATTCATGTAGTTTTTACAATTTACTTTATTATTAATTACACTTTTTATTATAAGAGTAGGAGTGTTATAAATTTTGTCTAAGGACATTAGTAAAAAAAACACATATAATAAATTTTAGTTTCTAGTTAGGTAACATATTAATGAGGTATTATAATTTAGAAAATAATATATGTTTCCATATTTATTATCTATAAATAAGTGCTTTTAATGATTTAAATTGTTTGTAAGCTATAAATTACCTAAAGATTTGTATATATAATTATGTTGTTGTTTTTTACATCAGCACATAATTTAGAAATATATAAGTATGTGGGAAAATGTAAATTCAAAATCGTAATTTTTTTAAACATTTATTTATAAACATTTTATAAACTACAGCACAATGTTCAATGTTTTTGCCTTAAGCTAGATTTACACGATTGAAAATGCTTCAAACTCGTGTAAACAGCAAAAATTCTTCAAAATTTATTTATTTAATTGTTATTAATAGTTAAAAAAAATAAATAAATTTTGAAGAAATTTTGCTGTTTACACGAGTTTGAAGCATTTTGAAGAGCAATTTTGAAGAAAATTTCAATCGTGTAAATCTAGCCTTAGTTAATTCCCATTTATTTTCTTTGATGCCTAAAATTAGGCAACATTTTATGTCTGTACTTTAAGCAAAGTTTGAAGGAAACATATTCCTTGGAATATTCTCAAATATATTTCGAAAATCTTGATTTTTATTAAATAAATCATTATTACAATATTAAGGACAGTTTTTGATTATTATTATTTGACTATGCATATAAAAACTAAATTTAATATTCAGGCATGTGCATGTTTATTAAATATTCTCAAAAAGTTCTAAAGAAATTATTATTAAAAACTGATTTTTTATTACACATATGTGTAACATTTAAATACGTTATGCCTAAAGTTATTGTGTCCATATTACTACCCATACTGCCTCATTAAATCTATTGCTTGCTTCGAATTCTTCAAATTACCACAAGAATTTCAATTGTAACCACATCTTAATTGAGTTTGCAAAACATTTCAATTGACAATTTATTCATAATTTACTTCTAGGAGATTTGTTACCTGCAGACAACATCATTTAAATTCAAAAGTTTATACTATTGTGTATGAATAATTTGTGAAAATTAATTTATTGTTTTCAATTGAATTTTTACAAACAGTTGCGCAAATTTTCAATAAAGTTGAGATCTATAGATGTTGAGTATGCGGAATTTTTTAATTTAGGAACAGAAATTTAAATCAGTTTTTATTAATTATAATTTGTACAAAAATATTTTACATGCCGTTTTCATTGTTGAAGAAAAATTTCGGCTTTTTTTAAATCTTACTTAATAAGTCATATCTGTGGTGCTATAATGCCATATTTTAAACTTATAAGTAAATTTTTTTAGAAAAATCTCCAAAATATCTGAAAAGTCATTATGTTATTAGTTAAGTTACATTGTAATGGACATTACATATTATGTGCATTACTCAGAAGTAGATTGGTTTTGTGTTTTACTTAAACACACATTTAGTACATTGTATGTATCATTTCAATAAATCTATAAAATTTTAATTTATTTACTTTAATTTCTAGTTGAAGGATACAGATTGATTTTTGAAACAAACCCATAAACTTTCGTAAATTTTCTACAAATCTTATAAACAAACCCATCACCTTTTTGATGTTTGTATCGGTAATTGTTTTTACCGATACATGTTAAACCGAGTGATGTTGAACTATATATAATCCATTACGTGCATGTTTTCTGGGTAAAAAAGTTAATCACATATAAAATAAATATGTTGCATACCATGGAGCGCATTATATTTGTCTTAACCAATAAAATAGTTTAGTTCCTTAAACCAAAAGGATCGATAGGCCGAGCTTTTGCTGTCCCTGTGTGTACTGAACACCGAGATCAAGTCAGCATTTGCCCTTTTGCTCTATGTGTGGTTTCTGTCCACACTGAGCTGGCCCTGGCACACCTCCGTTATTATTTGAGAAAGCCCCCCAATAAAATAGATAAAATAATAATCTGATCTAAAATTCTAGATGAAAATGATACAATAAATATGTATTTCTCTTTTGAAATAAACTTCTGTCAGTTTATAAATTTATTCGGTCTTAAAAAAGAATACCAACCTAAATAAATAAATTTACATACGTCACTCGCAGTAGTTTTAGAGTTTGCATTTTCGCAAAATTGAAAATAGATAACATGAATTCTGAATAACTATGTTTATGTTACTGATCGATGCATCATTCGTACAGAAGTAAAGTTAAAAAAAATAAAATTTGTTTTAATTCTTGTGTTTGTTTGGCAAACTTATTTTACTAAAAACAAATCGCAATAGAAGTCTAGTTTTACTTTATTTGATGATGTTTGCTCTTACAAAACACTTTTAAGATTGAGATTATACATTGTCAAACAAATGTAAGCTAAAAATAGGGGTTACGCGTTTTTTGAGTAAATATTTGCCATGTGTGATCATGCCCTTAAAAAGCGAACAAAATTATTCGGTATTTATTGATAAGTTTAAGTTTATTTACGAGAACTTTTCCTAATCTAACATTTTGCCTTGAAATAAAATGCAATTTTTCTTTGAAGTCTGAAAACAAAATTTAAAAATAAACACTTTGTAATCTAACGAAGTGATCTAATGAAAAAAGGGGAAAAATAAGTTTGCAGGATACATAACTGTATGAAAATCTTGCTTTCATTTTCACACATTTAACTGTTTGAAATGATCACTGTATGCACTGGTCGTTTCACGAACATAGATGTTTCTATTTAAAATGATAATTAACATGTTTTGTATGTCTCTTAATAGAAGACATTAACTAGTTAAATTGAGTTTAATAAAGTAATTTTATTTAAAACACTCTGAGTAAAGCCCCTTTTGGAATCATTTGAAAAATCTCTTTTCGTTAAATAATTTACTGGAGTTGTGGAACTTTAATTTGGATATACATATGTAAATTGGTTAAACTTTTTAATATATTTAAACGTTTTTAAAACGAAATTATAATATAAAGAATAAATATTTAATACGCCTACTTCCAAAAGTGGAAGCGGAGAAATGTAATATAAAACTATGAAAACTATGCTTTTTTCTATATTTGTTCTAAAATTGATCATAGAGTGAAAGTTTTATGTTTTTTTTAAGAACTAAATAATAAATAAAAATCAAACAAATTTTTGTACATTAGCAATCAAATAAAATGTGAATTTATCTGTTCGAAATAAAATACCTTAAATTTTAAAAATTTATAATCGTGTTTAATGGCTGATTTTATTCCGAATAACTATAGCTCATTATTCCTATAATTATATCCAACCTATTAATGATGCTGGAGTAAAAAAATTACTTTTATGTTATTAAAAACCCTTTTTTATTCTGTTATTATCGTAACATTTCAAAGAAAACATTACACGAAATTGTTTAAAAATTATTCATAGTTAAAATTTAGCAAATTTATTTACATAATCACAATGGACCGTATTGGTCTCTGGGTGATGGTGTGGGGACAAGCTCACACCGGCCTTCTAACCTATTTACAGCATACTTTGCGGCTATACATGTTTGTTTACATTCGCGAACTTCTTTGTATTCTTTATAATTTTGTTTTACAAATTAAACTAATCCTTCATTAAAAAAAAGCTGGGAACACATATAATTTTATTTTGTTATCTATTCATGTATTAGTTTAAAATTTACTGGCAGAAAATTAGTGTAGCATACTTCTTGGCTACTTTTAGTATGAAATGCAATCCCAGCTTGAAACGCCTTTTAAGGTAACATTTAATACAGCGCTATAATTCTTTATAAATAGTTTGAAAAAATAACTTAGTATAGTTTTTCTTGTTTGGAAATGGTGTACACGTTTATTGCTGTAATCTACACATTTATATCCATTTTGTTGATAAAACGGCGCGCAAAATTTAACAACTTTCAATCTAAATTATAAATTCTCTTTCCCCAAATTTTATTTATTCAGTTTAAATCTGTTAAAGCTGTAACGTAAAAATGCCTGATGTATTCGTAGCATACAATTACAACATTTTTGTAACTTTACTTTACAAAAAGTTGGGTGCATGGGTGTTAATGGTTGATTGTATGGGTTAAATATTGTGCACTGAAATCCCAGCTAGTAAACAAGCAGGGAGTAGAAACACACATCTGATTTATTTTTTGCTACTTGCACAACTGCTTTATTATGTTAGTATAACATGCAAAAATATGTAATATTTTATTTTTAAATACTTGCATACACAAGGAGTTTAAAAATATTTACATTTATTTTTTTTTCTGTTTTGAGATTTTTGTTATTTAAAATTTAATTTAATTTTCAGCAGCAATTTATTTTATTGTTTTATTATTTATAATTCAATTATACATAGATTTGTTATCAGGATATTACCATTTTATTTGAATAAAATTTCTTTAGCTTTATTTAAATTATTAAATTTGTAAACACTTTGAATAACACTAATTTATATTATTTTTATATATAAAAGCTTTTTATGTAACTTTAGCTTTATTATTTTATTTTTATTTACTTTTTTAAATTTCACTTAATTTTTTAATTACTAAAATTTCATAATGTTATTTTTTTATATTTTTCTTTGATTAAATTTCAAAAATTTAAATTCATTTTCTAACGGTATTTCATTTTAAATTTTCATACATTTCATGTGTGTAATTTTTTTCTTGCATTTTCTCTACATTCATTCATTGATAAATTTCTGCTTATATTTTCTTTCTTTTTTTTTTTTGAAAATCACAAAAACACTCACGTTGTGTCTGTTAAAACAAAACGCGCCCGTTTTATCCGTTTTATCACATCCATACGAGCGCACTATAAACACGAAACTGAACAAGTGCCGTCTTAGAATGTAATAAATTGTGTTCCATGTTCACACTGTCAACCCCCTCAACGACAACAACAATATCGTTGGCAAAAAATAGTACGAAACTGTTAACTTACATATGTTTCGTGTCTGCTCTCGTCAATGAAACCGCACGAGCTAAAGCCATTTAACATTACGGAATCCTTATTAACATCCTAGTTGTGCTGGTTAAAAAATGCCATTATTAACATTATGTAGCTAACAGTATGTTGGTGTATAAGGAATAATGTGGCAATTGAAACAATGTTATCAATGTTAAGTTTTCTTTAACATTTCACCACTATTCGGTATAAAATGTTAAATGGTTTTCTGAAAGTTAGAAATGTTAACTAACAGTACAAAATATATTGAATTTGCATTGATTTAGCAATAGTGTTAATGTAAAAGATATAATACTTTTAAAGACAAGCTTTAATTAAAGTTATGAATTTGTTTTTCACACATTAGGATCAAGAGCTTAACTTCGCGCTATTGTATCTTTGGCAGAAACTCTAAGCTTTGTTTAGATTGTATACTCCTACTTAATAACTCGAGGAACAGCCTCGAATGTAAACAGAATTCAAAGACACCAAAACAAATTGCTACAGATGATCACAATTACCTCCTGGTATATAAAATATTGGAATATTATTAAACAGCTAAACGTGCCTTTGGTAAGAACTGAGATCCATATTAAATAATAGTGGCTATATTCGATTAATCGAATATGTTCGATTAAGAGGATACAGCGAATCAGCGCCAAAAACAAGAACACAGAATGTCTACTTAATACATTCATACATACATACATACATATAGTCAACAATGGTCCAACAATTTTCATCCGACAATGGCTGGACTAAATAATTAAAATTCATTAGATATAAGATGCGAAATACTTATTGTATGGTTAGTTCGTTTTTATTGAAGATATAAGCAGAAGTAAACAAAAAATAGATTGGATTTTTTTTATTACATTTATTTCTATATTGTACGTTTAGCTTAAAATAAAATACATTTTAAATAATATTAAAGTAAGCTCTTTTAAGTGCTTTCCCCACAACAATTTATATTATTTTTTTCAAATAAGTTATAAAAAATTAAACAGCTGTATAAAGTAGGCTGTTGCAAAAGTACAAAAAACAAATACATAAATACATTTACTTTTTTTCGTTTACTTGCTTTATTCGATATTCTCTTTATAATGTCAAATGCTCTTTCTCTTATAAAATACAAACACAATAAATATTGTCTTTATACTAAATAAATACAATAAGTGTTAAAGAATACGAATATGCACGTGTTTGCAGAGACAGTTCTTAAACTACTTATTGACATACTCGAGTATTTTGCAAGTTTGATTTTATTTGTATGAAATTGAAAAAATATTACAGGAAAAGAAAAAGACTAAAAACAAAAAGCATATCGTTAGTTGAAATGCAAAATATGTAATTTTGCACAATAAAATAGAATTATAGAGTTAAATCCGAATATTTTTATTAATTAAAATGACTTTGTATTTTTATCGGAAATAAGAAAAACTGAAACTTTTTCATAGACACTTTTGTACTAAAACTTTTTGGCTTAAGTTAGGCATTTTTTTTAATATTAGTTACGTTTTTTGGAATTTCAAAAATTATAAAAATGAAAAAATAAATTTTATTAAAACAAAATAAAAATAACTTCAAAATTCAATTGTTTAATATCCTATTTTAATGTTCATTATCTATCCATTAATCTTCTAGCTTATTTATTTCATGGGAAAGATCACAACGATTAAAAAAAACGATGCAAAAAAAATCTACAACCATAACAATTGCTTGCATTTAGTTCTTAAAATACCCATATTGTAAAATAAGAACCTTGCAAAATACTACAGTATATTAGCAAAAAAAAAATGTTTACTTTACTTATAGTGAGCAAGAATGAGTAAATACAAATACTCTTATGGCCGAATTCTCAGTCATTAGTTAACCATTGGTAAACTAATATACTAACGGTTCTTTAACTAATACTTGTTATTCTTATGGCAAACTAAGCATTGCGAATAAAGAATTATTAGTTAAGCCTTTGTCATTAGCTAACTAAAGACTGTGAATTCGGCCATTAGAGTAGTTTAATCGAAAACTTAAATAATTTATTGGGTGTATAACTTAAAACTGTGGCATTTTATCAAATGCTTAGTTTTTATTTTGCAACATTTGCGAAAAATAAATTTATGCAAAATTTGGGACATTATTAGATATTACCTTCTACCATATATATCGGGCAATATATGAATTCTGCAGCAAAATAACTGCTCATATTTTGAGAACAAATCAAATCAAAAACAATTTCGAATACCCTGCTTTGAAGTAAAGCGTATCCTAGAGAGAGCGTTGTGCATCGATCGAAACAAATAGTAAACGGACAAGGCTAAGTCTGGATTATAAGGCGGTTGAGGCAAAACTTTACAATCATACTTTCTACTGCAGTTTTTAGTAAGTATTTCTGAGCGTTGTCATGATGGAATATTACATTTTCAATTATATTCGGCGTTTTTCACTTTAACGAATCATTAGCGTGCGATAAATGTTATCTGTGATGATCTGGCAAAAATTCAGTTGCTTATAATTGGAATAATGCCTGCAAATTTTAGTATTCAAACTGTTTTGGCCGGCCTGTTCGATTTTTGTCTTTCTTGTCAAAATTACCACTTCCGAACCGCACAAACCATGTCTTCTCGAACGTTGAAACCGATTCACACATTCACTATAAGTTTCGGTGATCAGTCGGTCTTTTTCAGCGATACTTTTCCTCCACTTAGAGAAGTAAAGAAAAACTTTCCGCATATGATGCGTTTTTGTCTCTACTTAGTCTACTTATTATTTACTTAAAACAAATACACCTAGTTCTCTTTTTACATGGTAATTGGTTAAAGGAAACCCTGTGTAAAAAAACGTGTCAAAAAACACATTGCTCGTATATAAAATAGGTGATTGATTCTTTATCTCTAAAACCTATTGAAATTAGTTCAAAACAAGGATTTTTTAAAAACAACTATTTAGGTTTATAGTATTAAATCACATACACACATATGTATATAATGTGTTTTTACACAAGCATCGTTATTAAAGAAAAAAATATGCCTTCTAAGCTTAAAAATAATGTAAAAGAAATGTATAACAAGTTAATTTTATGGCATGCACTTAAAGGGATTTCCCCCAAACTTGTGCTACTTACATTTGCTTTGTCCAGTAAATTTTCCACAAAAAGAGAATTGCCTTAAATTTGTGATATTTCACATATTTCGCAAAATTTAAATTTAACCAAAAAAAGCCCAAAAAAGATCGTGATAAATGGAATAAAATCGTGTAAAAAATTTAAAATTTGTTTATTTTCAAACCGTGTTAAATCAAAACCATGTAAAAAAAAACACCGTATAAAAACAGAATTAGGTGTATTAATGTAATGATGTACACTCATACCCCGGTTAGAGTCGCTAATTGTGACCGAAAAAACGAGACGCAAACTGAAAGGACGCAAACCGAATTAAAGTTTTCCATACATTTATATCATGGTACAACTATACAAGGTGAGTGCAGTAGCCCAGCTGACTGACTTTGTTTACAATTTACTTATGTCAAAAGTAATACTTTTTCAAGTATTTTTGACAGTAGTACATTATTTTACACAAACAAAATGCCTGTTGTTTCTGTTTTGTGTTGTATTTGTTGTCGATTTGCACTCACCTAGTATAGTTGCACCATGATTTGTATTAATTTTCATTTAATTCGTTCCGAGACTCATAATTTTAGTAAAGAAGAATTGATTTTTCAATAGCAAATACCAATTTTTTATTATTATTTGTGTAATACCGTGTTCACATATGAACCTTAATTGCGTTAATCGCAATTAACGCCATTATTGAGCTCAATATTCCATATAAAATCTCAATTAATTAGTGCGCAATAAGTACGAAATTGTTATAATATTGAGTAAGATTTCGAATGCAACACTGTTCACAACTGTGTTTAGTGAACAAAATTGTATAAAATGGCAAATGTCAACAAAAGAAAACAAAAGAAATCATTAAAAAATCAATGTGAAGGTAAGTTTGTTTACATAGAAACACAACAACCATATAGAGTATTATTTGTATTGTTTTCCAGCTGTCAAATGATTATTGAGTAAACTGAAAATTGCGTATGCCTCAACACTTAAAATAATATTGTCAATTAATCGAATATTGACTCAATTAAGTTTCATATCTGAACACAGTATAATAATAGTTTTTATTAAAGATTAAAATTTGTAGGCAATTTTCACATACAAATTTGCATTCGACTTCGACGGGAAATCCCCTTTTTCAATTTTTGCTTTGTACATACAAATATTTATTAACGACGCAAATCGAAGCATTAACGATGCAACTTCGAAGTCACGGAAATTTTAAAAAGACGCAACTTCGAAACGACGCAAACCGGGGTATGAGTGTAGTTCTTTCTCTGATTAGACAAACTCAGAACCTGAGACATTGTTGTATTAAAATGATTCTGGAAACATGAAATTATATACATACGTGTGGTGTTGAATTACTGAGAAATCGTATTGTAGCAGCATTGCTCTTATTTTTTTGCTGTGGAAACCTCTGGACATTAAAAAAGCACTTCTTTACAAATATTTAATTAAAGTTATGAATTCAATTGTAAATTACAGAATCTTTTCAAAAAATACAAACTCAATTATTTCAATTCAAAGACACTCTTTAATTCATTTAAAACTTTCTGTTTTCTTTTTTTACATTTACACATTTCATTAACTGCTAACATAAATTATATCTATATATGTATATAGTGCGTGCATATATTGTAGTATATAAAATTAAAATAAAAGTAATTAAAATAAAAATATTTATTATATTCTGAAAAGTGTTTTGTATAGCCTATATATAGGCATATCAAACAATTTGGCAATTAAAGTCCTTCAGTACTACAAAACATTAACAATTACAAACAAATAAAAAGTTGAAGTAATAATGAAATTTAAAAATGTAAATTGCCAATATTACAATTATAAAATACTAGAGGAATGTAAATGAGAACGAAGGAATGAATGAATGAATGACAAACAAGTTTTAACTTTAAAATTGCTCATAAAAATGTTAAAGTCTATTAAATGAAACACTTCTGTCTCAAGCTTCTTTGCCCCCTCTGCTCTGGCCAACATACCGAAAAATAATTGTGGGTCATTTAAAAGTTATAAAAAAAAAAAAAAAAAACTTTTTCCACCCATTTTGTTGTAATGTAGTTAAAAGTATTTAAAGGAACAATATAGTCAGTACTGTTTCCTTGCCAAAGCGTTAGAGAAACACTCAGGCATTTGTAAGTGCATACAATTGTTATTATTAAAACCCTCTTGATTAGGCAATAATAAATGTTGTTAACAAACAACAACACCAACATCAAGAGTTTCAATAAAATTAAACAATTATTTCGAAATGTATACAAGTATCTATGATGTCAATTTACTACATGCCACCACCAAATAGTACAACAGAGAGTACATTTATAAAGAAACATGTTCCTGTGTTCTAACAAAAAAAGGACAACTTTTATCTAGCTACTGTTATTGTTTTTTTTTTTTCTTAGTATATTTTATAGTGTGTTGTTGTTGTTGTTTTAGTAATTGTTGTTATTGCTACAAAAGTTATCACGTTGACAATTTAACATCCCATTCATAAACATACATGTGTGTGCGGTTGTGTTTAAGAAAACAAAAAACTACCCTTAATAAAAATTCAACAAAAAAAAAAAACCGTAGCAAAATACACACGAGTCAACCTAAAGGCAATTACAATATTTTGAATAAAAATTTTCAAATCAGATGAAACCAAAACTAATTCACATAAATGAAACACACAAAATCTAGATAAGAAGATTTTTTTTTGCGGCGCAAGACGACCCTAACAAAATGCTACAATAGTTAAAACTATAAAAAGAACAATAGTTGCTGCTAATAAATTTCTGTTTATTTTGTATAATTTGTCAAGAAATTTAGGGGAGATTTGTTTATTGGAAAAAAATTGATTTCACACTTATATCGACCACAATGGCTTGCACACAATTTGCAGGGATTGAAATAATGAGTATGAATAGTTTTATATAGTTTAGGTAAGCAGAGCTAACTTTTTATATCACCTCAAAAGAGCGTAACCACTTGTTTTAGCACAAATTTGTTTTACGTTGTTTACTCTTACAAGAGATTTGTAAATTAAAACAAAATATTTGTCGTGATTTAGTCTAAATAAGAAAAGATTTTTTGTAAATAAATAAACGAGTTCAATTATATGTTATTTAGTGGTTACGTCTTTTTCGGCAAATATTTGCCAAATGTGACCGTACCTTTAGTGATTACTTGATTCTAAATGACATTTTTGTTATATTATTAATATTTAAGACTGGTTTAATATTAAATTGAGTTTCTCATTAAGCTCAAATTGAATTAATTTGTTTAGCACCTAAAAGTACATATCGCACCTGTTCAACAAAAGTGTATTAACTCAAAATTTTGAAATTTTCACTTTTTATTAAAACACGATACGATTCTATTTCTCAAAAACGGTGTGTTAAAAAGATGATATTTACAGAGTGATAGTGGACAATGAAGATTGCTGATGACGCCCTTGGCCGGGTAGAAAATGCATTCCAATTTGCCAATTGTTCCAGTACTTTACAATAGTATTCTTGATTATTCGAACTATTCGCTTAAATAAAAAATCTTTTCTCTTAAATTAAAATATTAGTTCATTTCCTTCTCTAATTTATAAAAACGATACATAATGATCTACTCTACACGCAGAGAAAAAATATTGTTGTGCATGTTTATCACAACTATTTAAATATTTATAAACAGTTTTTTAAAATATTATGGTCATGGCAATTATTTATATGATTTCTGAAACCATGATGTGGTTAAGTAACCATTCACATGATTAAATCCATGATTATAGCAATTATGTAATGTTTATGGAAATCAGTTTTATGATGAAAGATTATAACATATTGTGGTGTTCTCTATCATAATAAAAGAGCAACAAATTATGATAAATGAATTCATCATAAACATGATTGCAACAAATATATACATAGTTACTACAATCATATATATGATTGTGCTAATCATGTGAATCGTAACTTAATCATATTATGGTTACCACAATCATATATATAATTATGGTGACCATAACATTGTTGAAAAACTTGTAAAAATGTTGACATTGTTGTGGTAAACATGTACAACCATATTTTTTCTCTGTGTGTACCCACTGTAAAAATCTCCCATTATTTTGTCTACTCTTTCGTCATCTTCACGATGGCATAGTTTTTTTTTGTATAATATACCTTTAACATTAACATAAACAGTTTTTTGGCTCTACTGAAAAATAGAAAATTTTGAGTTACTACCCTTTTGTTGAACAGGTGCGACATGGATCACTACTTTTTTAAAGAAAAAAAAAACGCAGAAAATTCAAATTTAATGCAGAATGTTTATTATCATTTGACAGAACATTCTTTGGCATTTATTTTTTGAAGATTATGTCTATCAAATATTGGCCATTGCTACGTCGCAGATGGTATATCCGCTTAGTCCAATTTTCGATGACTTGTTCCAGCATTTCGACTGGTAACTGGCGAATGACACGCGTGATGTTTTTCTCCAAGGCCTGTTTCGAAGCCCGAACTTTGGACTTTACATATTCCCACAGAAAAAAGTCTAACGGTGTGATATCACACGATCTTGGTAGCCAATCGAGCGGCCCAAAACGTGAAATTATGTGTTCACCGAAGTGTTCTCTTAATAAATCCATTGATTGATGCGATGTGTGGGAAATGGCGCCGTCTTGCTGAAACCAAATGTCGCCGAGATCACGAGCTTCAATTTCAGTTAGCAAATAGTCGGTTATCATGGCACAATAATGGTCGCAATTGATGGTTACGTTCGCACCGGCATCATTTTTAACCCTAAAACGCCTAAGACCGTCTATAGACGGTCATCAGTTGAATGCTAAAACAAAACCGTTTTTTTCCGTTTAGCTACTAAGACCGTCTGTCTACAGACTGTCTTCCTTGTTTTTGTCCTGGAGCTTTCAAGGAATAAGTTTTTCTGAATTGGAACTGAAATTTGTAATTTGCACATGAAATACATGCTAGAACAAAAATTTATTTCTGCAATTGGAACGTATTTTCAATTTTAGGTATTTAAGGGTTAAAGAAATATGAACCGATGATTCCACCGCTATATTTTCTTCACAGCATGTTGGTCGCGGTCGAATATTATTATTATAATGAATGCTGGGTCTCAAAATGGGTGATGGTGTTGCGAATAACTAGTACGGTCAGTAGGCCGATTATATTGGCCATAAATAGAGCGAAGTGCACGAAACACATTCCTCACAGAATGTGAATATTCGTAATAAAGTTGAACGATTTGTAAACGTTGTTTAGGCGTTGTTCACATGTGATCTGTCAATAAAGGCTATTGAATAAAGTGTCTCTACTTGAATCACCCATTATATATAAATTTCTATTCCCGAAAAGTCTGTTTAAAGCATTGTTTAAAAAAAACTTTTGAATACTTTTGCACCAAAAATATATGCTAAATTATTCATATTTAGAAAAATCTAAAAGCGGAATCTAAAATTAACTTCTTTTTAAACAAATTCCCATTTCTGTATAGATGTCGCATATTAAATTAACTTTAATAATAATTCCAAATTGCTTTAATTATTATTTACAAGAACTACAGAAACACTTTGTTTCAAATTTCCCTGGACAATAGCCTATTTGATCTATCTAATTGATAGATAGAATTGTAACATTACTGATCATACAAATATCATCCCTCCATCAGAAAAATTACCAATCTCTAAAACTCTTAGTTGTTAATCAAGTATGCACAATGTAGGGTACTTTAAAACAAATAACAACAAAAAAAAACTGCATTTTTTAAACCATAAAAAATTACTCTATTTTTCTCCTTTTTATTATCCTTAAAAAAATCACAGATATGATAGTTAAAAACATACTCACACAATCATGCACTCCTTCAAGTACACAGCCAACACACAAATATCAAATCTGCCCTCCTGCAACAAAAAAATAAAATAAAAAAAATGGAAAAAAGCAGCGAGAAAATGTGTACAAAATGCAAAATGAAAAAGAAAACAAAAGAATTTATCCCAGTTTTAGTTTGAACACAAAAGAATGCAATTACTGCTTAGGTGACGTGACGCGACGAAGAAAAATTGCAATTATGACCCACAAAAGTCAAATCGGAACCCAGAAAAATACAAAAACACACAGTAAAATAAGAGCGAATAAAAATATGTAGCAGCACACGCGGTCTTACATACATGCTTAAACATCAACTCAACTTTAGTCGAGTCAAGTCGACTCAATAGATTGTAGATTTTTTTTTCTGTTTTCCTATTTCGGCTCCTTTTTTGTGTTCGAATTCAAACGTTTCGCTAATGTCACGTCTAAAAAGGGGGAGGGAAAATGTGTATTTGCAAAGAGTGTTAAAATCCGCATAAGTATATGCTGGCATATAATTTTGCGAGTTGTTTAATAGCAGCGTTGAAAAGAATTATAAAATTGTAAATTTTTTAGTATAAACCGTTGATTTGCACAGCCAACCCTTTCAAAAGCATAAATAAAAAATTAATTTAATGCAAATACACAATTACAGTGTGCGTCAATATAAATCAAACACCTAATGTTGTTAAAAATATGCTTTTATACTACAAGTACAAATTTAAAACAAAATGTATTGCATAATTCATAAGTAACTTATAAAAAATAAAACTCATTAACAAAAACTGGAAAAATAAAGAACATTTAAAAAATTCAGATTTTTTAACTAAAAGTACCAGGGGGTTACTACGTATTTCGATTCGAAAGCAAAAGCTTTCGAAATACAATGTAAATTCGAATGATTTTCTTTTCGAATCGAAATATGCAGTAACCCCCCAGATTTTTCGCGTCAAAGTAAAGCAAACAGGGCCCTATTCTACAAACAACTTATCATCTTTTCACTTCGCACTTAGAGATAATTGTTTCTGTTCCACAATATTCTTTGCAAATCTCATTTTGCACAAAGACACTTTTTGCAAAGACTTTGATCTCCTTGTTAAGACTTTGCGCTCTTTGTAAAGTATTTGCGCTCTCCTACAGTAAGTGTGCAAAGTGTTCCACAAAGCAGATAATCATCTTTGCATTTCTGTCTTATCACTTTTCCCTTTGCAACTGGAAATGGAAAAGTGTTACATGTTATTGAAGAAAAAAAAAACGATATTGCTAGTTTTCAAAACAATAAAGGAGATACTTTTTATAAAATTTTTTATTCGAAGATTTACTTCTAGTTAAACATAAAATTTATTTCAAATTTATTTTTGTATATTTCTGTTATAAAGGGTGTTTTTTTACAGGTTTGTTTTTCGAAAAGAGATAAAACTGGCATTTTGTGGTCAAATCTGGCAACTCTAATGTCATTTATGTTCAGTTTGGTTTGCCATTTCATCATGAACAGGTTGACAAAAGAACAACGCTTGCAAATCGTGCAAATTTATTTCGAAAATAACGGTTCAGTTCGCGAAGTTTACCGCAAGCTCCGTCCATTTTATGGTCGACATAATCGTCCATCAGAGCAATTAATTCGGTTAACCATGGATCGTTTTCGCACTACGTTTACTCTATGTGATAATACGCATCCGCAGAGACGTCGAACAGTGCGCACCGAAGAAACAATTGCCGCTGTAGAGCAAAGTGTTGAAGAGGACCCGAATGAAGTTACCGTTAATGGAGACCGGTATAGAGCCATGATAACCGACTATTTTGTTCCCGAATTGGATGGCATGAATGTGGATGAGTTGTGGTTCCAACAAGACGGCGCTACATGCCACACAGCGCACGCCACAATCGATTTATTGAAGGAAACATTCGATGAGCGCATAATTTCGCGGAATGGACCTGTCAATTGGCCACCAAGATCGTGTGATTTGACACCATTGGATTATTTTCTTTGGGGATATGTGAAGTCGCTCGTCTACGCCAACAAACCAGAAACGTTAGGGGAATTGGAAGCCAACATTCGTGGCGTTATTGCCGACATACGGTCCCATATGCTCGAAAAAGTGGTTGAAAATTGGACCTGTAGAATTGGCTTTATTCGAGCCAGCCGCGGCGGCCACATGCCTGAAATCATATTTAAACATTAATGGCATAAAATTATCCTTCCAATAAAGCCAAATTGATGGTCATTAAAACGATTTTCTTGTGTTTTATTTCAATTCGAAGTTCTATACCTCAAAAAAAAACACCCTATATGTGCTACATTAGATTTCCGTTGGAAAGCATAAATGCAAAATCATATAGAAATATACAAAGAGAAACTAAAAATTTTTACAATTAATACTCGGAAGAGGAAAAATTCTCATTCAGTAAATTATTGTAAATAGTTAGAATATATTAATTTTTACATTTTATTTAATTTTGTCACGGGGATCTTTCTTCAAAATTGCAAAAACTATTTTCAATACTGAGCCGTGTTTTTTTGTGGCAACGATTGCAAGCCTCTTCAACAGGGTTATCAGTATTCCGGCGTAATGGTGTTATCAACTAGTTTTTTAGTCCTTAACATTTGTCATCCAAAACAACAACTTCCAGAAATGGTCTACAATCATTGTTAAATTTTTTACTTACAGCCGAATTCCGTAACACGCAACATCTTGCTTAGCTGCAGCTTCATTAAGCCATTTTCGAACCAATTCAAGCACATTAGCAGTTGATTTTAAGCCGACAAAACTTGACTGTGCTGTGTATTGTGCTCTAATTTTTCTTAAAATATTTTTATATTATATTTCTCTACAATTTCACTATCGTCCAACATAAACTCATGTCTTAACATTTCACTAGTCATAACAATATGAATTTGTAAAGCGATCGTTTACTTTGCAAATTTTTGACAAACTTGTTAAAATTTCCTTGGCAAAACTAGAATTTACAGTTTTTGTGGAACCAAACAGCATAATCTTTTCAAATTACTCTTTCCAATATTAACTTTGCACTATGCACAAGATAATGTATGTACATGAAACAGAAATTGCAAAGAGAATATAAAAGTTTCAAAAAAAAAAAAAAAAAATACAAATTACACTTATCAATTTCAACTTATCATTTATCAAATTGTATAATTTTGAGGAAGATAAAGTTTTGCAAATTGATAAAAAATTACATAAGTGCAAAATTAAAAGTTGAAAAGTTGTTGTATGTCAGAGGGCCCAGGTATATTAAAATTATATAAATCATTATATTTAATATTTTGTTTGTACTCCTTTTGCCTTTATCACAGCTGACAATTTTCTAGATATAGAATCAGCGAGTTTTTTTTTGCGAAATCCGGCGAAATTTTATTCCATTTATTTGGTGAAAAGAATATTACTCCAAAATATTTGTTGCTAGTTTATATTTTTTTTTTACAAAATTTAAAGGCTTGGTTTGGTTGTTTTTGACATAAAGGGCGTCTTACGTGTTCCTCTTCCAAACAGACCATTTTCATGCAAAGCTCTTACTTCTCTTACTATAGCGCTTGCTTCAGTTTTTATAAGCTTTGGTGACTTTATACCAGGCAAATTTCCCACTGTTTCCTATTGTGTTTGGTATAATTTTCACAGCATATTACTTTGATTTTGGAAGGAATAATAGGCTATATGAAGTTTTGATTGTACAAACGGTGGTGGCACCGCCCATATAACCCAAAAATTTAAATCGCCATATTTTGGGCATTTTTTGACCTACATACGTTAATGATATGTGGTACATATGGTATTGGCATAATTAGGAATACGTACCAGGAGAAAAGTGGGTGGGATCACGCCTCTTTTTAGGAGAATTAAAAATCGTAATATAGTCTTAACCACTTGATCGATCGTCATTAAATTTTCACAATACGATATTCTTACGAAATAATAAATTCTTGACTATGTAAGTGGACAAAGGGGCATGGCCTCGCCTACTGAAATGCATCGCTTATATGACGCGCTTCAGTATCCTATTATTTTTCCATATGGAGAAGATGGATATCACTTAGAAATGCGTCAAATCAATCAAACAACCCGTGAGGCCGTTAATTATCCTGTTGAGTTCTTAAATTCACTCGATGTGCCAGGCTTTCCACCACATGTGCTACAACTTAAAATTGTGCCAATTATTTTACTGCGTAATATCGATCACCACGGCTTGCAGTAAAAAAAACTGAGAAATAATTTAGTAGAAGCGACCATTGTAACAGGAAAATATAAAGGTACAGATGTACTTTTGCTTCGCATTTTAATGCTACCAACAGATTTACCATTCGATTTTAAACAATTTTTTCCTGTTCGGTAAGCGTTTGCGATGACTGTTAACAAAGCTCAAGGTTAATATCTCGTGTATATGTGATTGCTCCTGATGGGCAAACTAAACCTAAAGCATTGCAATAAATACATTGGCCCATAATCATAGTCATAGAAAAAGCATACTTTAAGCAAAATCATGCTTTTGTTTTAAATTCAGAACAAAATTTATATGTTTTTGTTGTTTAAAAGTCTACTTTTACTTAAAGTGTGCTTTTTCTATGACTATAATTATGGGCCATTAAAATTAAATAAATAAATATTTGCAAATATATAAATACGTTTAATTTATTTTATAATGAGCAAAGAACACCGGGTTTATATAATTTTTTATTGTACACTAAAACCTTCCTACAATTTTACCTTTTTCGCGCAGAGATTTACCTTTTCTATGTAAGTTTATTATGATACGAGTCTTAATTGATGTTTGTCTTCCCATTGTAAAATATTCGCTACTTAACTTTCACAACTTAATCTCTTTTTAATGATAAAGTATGAAACTAGCAGTTTCTTTGAACGGTAATTTAGCATATAATTAAAAAAAAAATAAAATAATTGCCACTTCTTTTGGGTTTCTTGTAAAAGCATGATGCCATTGTTTACTTTATATTATCGCGTAAAAATTTATGTATTTCAACAATAAATGGATTTGTGAATTTAATTCTACTTAAATAATTATATAAAAATTTAGTATAATTTTCTAGTATAATATTAATTATGTTAATATAATTCAGTTTTACTAATATCAATATTTTAGTAATTGTTCAGGCTTAAGGTCTTTTTAAAAAAAAAATAAATTTTTTCTTTTCAATATTTCACTCCGTAGCTTCTTTAGGAAAAAATTTTTAAATTTTATAAATTTCAAATTATTGTCATAGGAAAAAGTATATCAGCCCAATCATGAATAAAAATTCCGTGGGAGTTTTTTCCCTTTTCCCATTTTTCCTATTCGAGTTCAATGTTAAAAAAATAAAAAGGGAAAAAACTCCCGCGGATTTTTTATTCATGATTGGGCTGAATGAAAATGTTTAACATAACAAAATATTAAAACAATTTATAACAAGTCGAAAATATTACTAATTATACAATATATGTAAGTCACTGCACCAAGACTATATGGACTTCAAAAATTCACAAACAAGAATTGCCATTAATTCTCCATCATACGAAATACATTACGAACATATTAAAGACTATTACTAAAAATTCAGAGTATAATGCCAAAGACTCACTGCAATTCAAAGCTAGACTAAAGAACCAACATATACAAGATGATGAAAATATGATTTCATTTGATGTAGTATCTCTATTTTCAAGTATTTCTGTTGACTTAGCAATAAATATAATAGAAGAAAAATAGAATATTATAGAACAATACACAAAAATTGAGAGATGCCTATTTTTGCGTATTCTGAAATTTTGCATAGAGGCCAATAGATACAACAAAAAGGACTACCAATGAGAGCTTCTGCTTCTCCAATTGTGGCGGATATTTTAAAGGAGAAGTTATTCGATACATGTATAGAAAAATGAAGTATAAAACCGAGTAATGACCAAATATGTAGATGACTTATTTTGTATTATTTCAGAATGATTTTTATCTATATACTAAATTTACAATATTGAAAGAATATGATTTGAAACTTTCATATTTAGATACATTATTGATAAGAAGAGGAAAGAATTTAGTAATAGATTGGTATCAGAAACCAACAGCTTCAGGACGAATAATTAATTATTATTAATACAGCTAAAAATTTAATTCAAAGAATATTAACTATAAGTGACAAGGAAATTCATAAGAAGAACAATGAAAAGATAAGGAATATATTAGGAGAGGAATAATTTCCCAGTTCAGCTAATTTATAAATTAATACGTAATTAACAACGAACAAAAATAGAAACAATGGTGCATATTCATAAACAATAAAGTCGAGTTTAAGTGTGCTTTTAGACGAAATTTTTATACAAAATTTTCATACAAAATTTCGTCTAAAAGCACACTTAAAGTCGACTTAATTGTTTATGAATATGCGCCAATATTTAAAAAAAAAAAAATTTTAAAAATTAAGAAAAAATATTTTTGAAATTATTGAAAAAACTAGCTATCTAAAGTCCTTTGGAAAATTTTTGCTAGAACCAATAGGTGAAAAGTTACACTCATTTAAAAAAAAAACCCTGTATGATCAAAATTTACCAAAATGTCCAACTTTGACCCCCTCTAACTCCGGCACTTCTTAACTGAAAAAAACCAAATTTTTCTCAGGCCTACTATCCAATAGTATTAACCTTGGTGCAAATTTCATCCGAATCCGAAGACATCGATGTTTAAAATTTGGTCACTTGACGGGAAATTCACCATATATATATTATATTAATACACTTTGTTCGATAGTTTTTTTTTTTGATGACATTTTCAGAGGTTGTCTCGGATTTTTGCTCATATCTCCGTTATTTATGGACAGATTTTGCTGATTTTGAATAGCAAACTTCTCGAAAGCAGAATTATTAAAGATTTGGATTTCGAAGATATCTGGGGACTTCAGAAAATTGATTTAAACAAACAGACAGACAGACAGACGGACATGGGTAAATAGGTTCCGCTATCTATAAGGATCCAGAATATATAAATTATATTGTGGAAATTACAAACGGAATGAAAAACTTATATAAACCCTTCTCATGAAGGCGCAGGGTATAAAAAGGTTAAATAAATTATAATAAGAAAAATTCTGTTTTACTTTTAATAATATTCTGTTTTTTTAACGCTCACTTTGTGTTGCAAATATGTAATTTTCTTAAGGCAAACCTAAACTAAACACAACTTACCGTACTCTTAATGACATTAGTGCAATTTCATAACATTGCGATTTTCATTTATCCGTATGTTAGTTAATATTTCTTTTTTGTCTAATCCTTGTATTTAGGGTGCGTTCTTTTTTATCTCCACATGGTGCGTATGGCAAAGATTTTGTGTTATTAAGAGCCCATTTATTTCCACAAACACATATGTACAAAGATTCTAAAAAGCACATTCACTTTTAGCTATTGCTTTAGTATTTTATAAGTACTCGTATGTTGTATAGGGTCTTTGTATAAATTGTGCTTGAACTGTTGCATGAGTAGGCCAATAATAAAAATCAAGCAGAGTAACAAAAACAATAACAGCAATTTTCTAAAGATTTCAAAAGCACTTTTAGAGAGAGTGTGTAAATAAATAACTTGTGGCAATAGTTCCATTTAGTATTTATTAAATTAGTTCTGCAAGGGGTGGTTCCCAGGGCCGAATTATTTTAGATGATAATCTTTTGACTTCCTTAGCCAGAGTTTATATAGCACGTGCAACGAGTCATTGATTTTATTGTTTTTATGTTCTTGAAGATTTTTATTCATTGATGATAATTTATATATGGCAACAAGATATTCATAGATAGTTTTATTTATTGGTTTTGCTTAAAGTGTTGAGTGGTTTGTGGCGTAGGGGAGCGCTGTATGTTTGTTATGTTTAAGTTTTGAGCGAAATTAGTGATTAACACAAAAGTTTAACTATAAAAGAATTAGATAAGAAGTAATAAAACTGAAATAAGCTGCCGTTAGAGGACTAATTACAACAATATAAATTAAGGGTGGTGAAAAGTGTGTAGGGAACAAGTTTGTTTCCTTAATAAAGTTATAAAAGCTGTGTGTTTTTAGTAAATTTTAAATTAACAACTAGCTTGGTTAGCAAGTTTGCAACAAATACAAATGTGTTAAAATTCAATCCCTTAAATGATAACTTTAGTATTGGTTAAAAACAACTACGTATTTCATTTCTTTTAATAAATCCTTTTTTGGAATTTGAATACTTCCTTTATGCCAGGCGATAAAGCGAAACCTATATTTTATGATGTTTTTTATTTTTCTTTTCTTTAATGTTGTGTTACTTCTTGACTTTTACTATATTTATACTCGCATCAACATTAACTTTTTAAAACGACTTTTCCAAGCTCTTTAATACAAAAGTGATGCCAATGACATTTGACAGTGATTTATTAGTTGAGAGAGACGCCAAAAAGCAAGCTACAATGCATCACTTTATTACACAAACACAGACAAAAACACACTTATATACAGACCAACAACACATAAATAAACAACAACTTACATTCATTTACTCAACAACACTAAATAATACGAGTAGTACTGGCGCTATTATACTATTTCTACAAGGTCTCTACTACACACACATACATACTTGCAATTACCCTGTCGGCAACTCAGTTAGCTTTAAATGTATTTTAAACTAACTTTTTCGCAATTAGTTGTGGTTGATGTCTGGATTACTTTTAATGTATTTAACTGACTATTTTAACATGGCGATGTCCTACGAAGTAGTCATTTGACCGACTCTGCATTACTTTTCAACTAACTTAAAGTTAGTTACTTTAAAGTCAACTAGAAATCATCTAAAATTCAGCTAACTTAAAGTTAGTGTTTTTGAAATTAGCTTAAAGTTTACTATTGTATAGGTAACTATAAATTAACTACTTTTCAAGTAGCTATAAGCTGTCTTTATTAAGGTAACTATAAATTAACTTGTTTTCAGTTGACTATAAGTTACCTTGTTCATAGCTAGCTATAAAGGAGCTGGTTTTATGTTAGCGCCTAGTTAGTTTTTATTTAGTTAAATTTTCATTATATAAAGTAATGAGTCACTTATCATCATTATGGCACAACGATGAACCTGATATACAAACAATAAAGTTATATATTAGGATCAATATAATTTTTAGTAAATTAGTTTCATCAACAATAAAATATAAATAAAAAACCTTTAAAAATTATTTTGTTTATTATTTATTATTATTATTAAATTAAATTAAATTTAGTACAAAGGCACTTTGAAATTCAGAAAAAAAACAAAAACAAACTAAAAACATACCTCTAGTATTAATAAAAAAAATTCATTAAAAGTCCACTCTAAATTTGCCTGTGTTGCCTTATGTCACAGTTTTTTTTTAATTTTATTTTTTATGCATTCGGAATGGATACGACGCTTCTTTATAACTTTTAGCGCATTCCTTATATCTTTTTCCACATCATTTGAATCAAGAGATTGACAGGAATCTGCATAAAAGATTTGTATGATGTATAATAGGTATATAAGTTTTTAATTATATTTTACCTTTTAAGGCTGAAAAAAATTCCTTAAAATCTTTAAGTCGCTTTTTGCCATGTTCCCTTCTAGATTAATTTCCATACAAACATTGACAGCAATAACATCTGTAAAAGTTTTTGTTAGACGACCTTTCAAAAGTTTCTTCATAGTTTTTACCTATAAAGAGTTTAAGTTATTTCAAAATAAAATATTAGAAAAATATGTTTGTGTATAAAGCAACATGAATTTGAATTATTTATCTTATTTTACCTGATATTTCATACGTGGAACCAATTCCCTCGTTATGTATGGATACTCTATCTTTTTTACGCAGTTTTTTTACGCGAGTTTTCGAGGAACGTATCTATCGCGTAAAAACAGAATTAGGTGTATTTAATTTTGAGCTTGATTTCTCTTCATTTATTTTAAGTCTATTGATTCTGTTGATTAAAAAAAGTTAAATCAAGAAGAAGATACACAACGGAGTATCGAAATTAACAAACTTAAAATATAAAAAGAGATCTCAAGCTCAAAACCAAATTCACAATATATAGGAAAACAAATTTTAAATAATCAACAAACACTTAACACTATTACTTTTTCTTATTTCATTTATCTTTTAATTTATCACTTTAATTCAACTTTTAATTAATCACTTTTAATTTTTTACTTGTCCAAGTGTAATAAATCTAAATAAAAGTATTATAAATGTTAATATACAAATAATACTAATATTTACTTTAATATATCAAGAATAACTTCAGCCGTCGAATAAAAATTTGTCGAAGACTTCAAATCGTCTTATTAAGTAACACGCGAAAACAAGAAAAAAGTAAAGAAACAAAATTACAAAAAGTAACCAAAAAATAAAACCAAAACAAAAAAATACTGCAATAAAATCAAACAAAATTAGTCCACAACAAAAACATAACTACAGAAAGAGTAAAATTTTGATTTTGGGTCAACTCTGCATTACTTTGTAGTTAGTTTATAGTCACCCAATCAAAAGTGCATAATAAGTTAATTTTTTTTGTAGTCGACTACCAAACTGCCTGCAGGGTATAGCTGAGTGTGTAAGAGTATGTGTAGTTTATATGTATGCATGAAAAATTACATAAAAACACACACACACTACTTTATATTACTTTTACTCTTACGTGCTCATTCTCACTTTTTTCAACAGGCAACATTTGCACTCACCCACAAACAAAAACAGCTAACAAATTCAAACTTTGGCTAATACATAAATAGTCATATAAACTTGCTCATATATAGAACATTTAAAAACATAAAATATATTTTTTGATAGAAAAGCAAACAAGCACCACAACACAAAAACACTAACAATAACACAACGAATAATTTACCAAAAAAAAAATAAAAAAAAACCAACTTGTATAAAAGTCAATGCAAAAAAAGAAAAACTGGCGAAATTTCGATCATTCATAGAAAAATATCGCAAACATTATTTTAATGGTTTTTGACATAAGAAGGGCGTCATAGTGCCATTCTTTGGTGTTTGATGTATTTTTTATTTTTTTATGTGAGTGTGTGTTTGCATGAATGTGTCTTTTATCAACACACTTCTTCTAAAGGTAAAAAGTTAAAATCATTTTACTTTTTTTTACCCAAATACCGGTTGTATGTGTGTCAAATGCACAATGGGATGGAGGTATAAATATTAGCAATTAAATTGCATTATATACTCAGTATGCGTCAGTATGTCATTTATGAATATAAAAAGTTAGAAACAATTATAACAACAAGCAAAAGAGTCGTTTAAGCCTCACAAAAAAAAATACATCGAGTATATAAGCAAAGTCAGTTTTTCAGAAATGAAAGCTTTATATGATCAAATATCGATCATCATTAAATTTAGTATTATTTTGGACACGTGTATAAACATGAAACATTTGTGGTCGATAACGTCCTACTTCAGGAGGAAATTTTGATGGGAACCGATTTCAACTAATTTTAATATCAAACGTCCTTGGGAAAAACAAAATCACATACCAAGTGTAATTAAAATATATTTAGAATTGTGATCTGCACTTTGGGCGCAAGATTTACATGGACAGCCTGGCAGCGGATGAACTGACATCCTAAAAATGATACGGTTTTAGTAACTTTGATAAAAAAAAAAAATTTCATCAAATAGGGCTTTTAGAGGAGATGACAGCAAAAAAATTGTTGGCGGTCACACCTATTTGCGAGGGGGCGGGCCCGTAAATTTGAAAATATATTGGCCTATATCTCGGGAACTACTGGGTGTTTGATAATTTTTAATACATTAAATAAAAATACCTTTTCAACGATATATATCATGATTATAATATATGGACTGAATATGGGCAAAATCCGAAAAGAATATTTTTTGACCCGATTTTTTTTAATATCTAAAAATATTAAAAAAAAATTTCTATATAAGCGTTATTTTAATTTATTAATATAAATAGCCAAGACAATAAGCTTTCATTGGAGAATTATAAGATCTGAAAAATTAAAAAAACACATTTTTTTAAAAATTTTGTATGCAGGATAGGATATTTTCCTCTATGGTATACAGAACACCGGCTTCGCATAGTACAGATTCCCTATATTACCCACATGGTCATGTTATACCTTAAATTAAAACTTAATTTCTTGACTTGAAAATATTTTAATTTATCTACCTATTTATATAGACCTTTTGTCCGGATTTTTTAGATTTTTTAAAAAAATTTCGGATCAAAAAATAATTTTGCGAAATTTATCAATAGGTGGTCATGTTACATATCGTTGGAAAGGTCTTTAAAATACCTATCATTTGATATATACATTGTCTAATAAAATTCTAGTTTTCAAGATATAACTAAATATATTACAAACTTTGGAGCCCCGCCCACTCGAAAATAGGCGTGACCACCCCAATTTTTTTTTATTTTATTCAGAATTTAAAATTTCATTAGTCAAAAATTCTGATAGTGATTTAAAAAAAGTCACTAAAAACGACTTAAGCCAAATGTTAATATTTAGATGAACCTCCATCCATTTTTTCGTACCTGCAACTCATAGATCCCACAAGTTTTTAACATATTTGAGATGTGGAATTCCATTCCTTCACGATCTTTTCTCAGGAAGAATTCATGGTAACTTTTATGGAAAAACAACCACAACTGGCAAAACATTTTTTTAAAGGTGATAAAGTTGAAGTAGAAAGACTTTGCTCAGCAGTTAACTAAGCTTGGTCCACCTTTGTAAGATTGTAGAAAGATTTGAAGAACCCAAATAAAACCGACCTTGTTTATACGAAAACATTCTTTGAACCTAGTTTCGTGCATATTCAGTGGGTCTGTATTTTTCCTTGTATGTTTTCAACGCGATTCAAATTATTTATTATGAAAAAAGACGTTGATTAAATGAATGTCATTTTTTATATTTAAAAACAACTTTAATTTTTTAACAACTTTTCACTTGAAACAATTTGAAAAGAAACAAAAATGGGAAATATGTAAAATCGTTCAATTTTGATCACATTTTACGATAAAACGTACGTTTTTAATTTTCGATTTTATTTGAAAACCTATCGATTTCCATCATATAACTGTTTATTTATTGATGATGTACAAAATAATTTAAGTAAGCACCACGTCTTTTAATACTCATTTACACTTAACATTAATACGCACTTAAATTATAGTTTGAGAACGCTTTGTTGGTCGCTCAACGATGACTTACAATAAACTAATTAGCTTGAGTTGCCCTGCCCTGTTAGTCTATTTATACAATAGTGCCATTTTCTAGTAATTTCCGGTGGCTTCTAGACAAGACATGCAAATGTTGATAAACCTGTTGTATGTTGATAACAGCCGTTAAATTTAAATTGAAATACAATTACGTAACTATATTGTGAGCTATCATACTTTAAATAAAGTATTGTTCAAGTAAAATCTGGTCATATAAATGTTTTAGATTTTATGTTACAAAAAACCATTGAATACATTTCAACCACAAATTCATACTCATTTATAAATTCATTAATATTTAAGAAAAGCTAAAAGAAGCAACTAAAATAATTTTCTCTTATAAAAATCCGTGGTTTGATTTTGATGGATAGCAAAACATTTCTATTCGTCCGCCGAATTTTTTTTTTATTTTTTTAAAATTGTCAAATTGTGTCCCGTGCCTTTGTATTTATATTTATATAAAAATGTTCATGTTTCGCTGTAACATAAAATTCTCATACCGTTAACTGTGTGAGGCGCATTTTTGCACACAATTCTCTTTACTTAGAGCCATAGTGCTTACTATTTACCACATAAAATGTGTAGGAAGTTGGTTGGAGTCATAGTTTATTTGTTTGTGTTTATGATTTTGTTGTTGATATATGATTTAAACACATACACACAACTATAAACTTTATTTTAGAGTGTGTATGTGTGTGTGTGTGCGTGTTACCAAAGTTAAGCATAAAGAACATAAAACTGACAAAGTTTCCTTTCAAAGTGAAGAAGTAAAAAAACAAGATTTTATACAAATTTATATCAATGACATGTGTAGGAAAGTTTGTGTGTACGTGTGTGTGTGTTGATAATAATGATAGTTTTCTATTTTCCATTTAGTAAAAATTTGTTATCCCTGTTTTCTAAATCACATGTATGTTTATTTTCTATTTGTGTTGTAAATAAACAAAAACCTATCGTTTTCTTTTTTTCCTGTTTTTTTTTTTTTTTGTAGCAAAAACTTATAAAGTTTAGTTTTGTGTTTTTCTACATTTGTATTAATCATTAGAGTGTTATTTTTTTTTGTTTAGTTTTTATCTTCATCATTTATTTATAAATTATTTCAATGTGTTTTTTTTTTATTCTTCTTTATTTTATTGTCTTGTCTTTCCCCTGCTTTTATTTTCAGAGCTGACTTTTACTTCATTTATGCTTTATGTCAAAGTAAGTTTTATTGATTTTAGTTTGTTGTTATTTTTTGCAGCTTATAAACAAAACAAATATATTAAATGAGCATTAAACTATTGAGGTAAACAAATTGAATAAATTGGAATATAAAATATATGTATGTATACAAATTAAAGGATGTGGGGACACGAACAAGATAAAAACTTAAAGCTTAAAAGTTTATTAACGAAACTTGAGTAAAGATTATTATTTTAGGGAATTTACTAAACGATTAATTAAAGACAAACAATTTCAATTCTTTTAAATATTGATGTAAATGGTACAATGTAATATGAAGTGTATTTATGACCCCTTAAAGTTTACTTACAGCTATTGGAAATTGTTATTTTGGCACTTGATGTTTTGCAATTGTTCGAGATTTAATTGTTTAGTTGATGTCCAACTAATAATACAATTTCCCATTTCTAACAGAACTTTTTGATTTATCAAATTTAATTGAGTCCTGTTTCACACTCTTCAGTTTTAGCTGACCAGTTTTTGTTTAATTCTCTTTTGAACTTGCCATTTCATTTACACACGTCAATTCAATTTTCATACTTTTTTATGCTTGCTTTTCAATTCAACATGCATTAAAGAGAAAAACAAAAGTAAATAAGAAAATTGGCTAATACTGTCAAGTTTCTACCCCTTTTAGTCCATTTTCCCTTCTCACCATAAAATACTTGCCTTGACGAGTCAGAATTGCATAGCGACATAAATGTTAGGCAGAGAGGGTATAGAATATGTTATACTTTTGAGTTGTAAAGGCCGTTTCTTTTGTACCGTCCTTAATTTTAAATAGATCATTTGCTGCATTATTTTTCATTAATATTGAAAGAATTTCATATGAAATTAAGCAAATTCTAAATGAAATTGTGAATTTAAATTTTAAATTGCGATGTTTTCAATTGTTTGAAAAAATTACAAGATAAAATCGAGAACATCTAATTAAATCCAGAATTTCCAATTAAAATTTAGAAAATTCTAAATAAAATGGAAACTTTGAAATTGGGAAATGTGAAGCAGTACTTGCTCCTTAACATGTTAACTTTATTAAATACGTTATCGTAAAATCTAAAACTCTATACATTTATCACACGGTCACACTTGGCAAATATTTGCCGAAAAAGATAAAATATTTTTGAACTCTTTTATTTATTAAAAAAAAACTTTCTTTATTTAGGACAAGACACAACAAATATTTAGTTTTATTTTATTTGCTGCTGTTTGGTCTCGCAAAACTCTTGTCAGAGTAAACAACGACAAACAAATTTGTGCTATTAAAACAAGTGGTTATGCTTTTTTAAGTAAATATTTGCCATGTGTTACCATACCTTTACTAATGAGCTGATAGATAACAGTATGTGAAAAAGAAAAAACCATTCATGCAACAATTAGTGTTCTCACTATCATGCTTTTTAACCACACCCTGCTTACACAAGCAGAAATTAAACATTTAATGATTATTTGTAATAGTTAGTGGTTATAAATAATTTAATATTTTTGCATTGTTAGCATACAAATATTGAGGTAGCAATTATTAAAACATATTCAAATTATTAATTGCGTATAATAAAAAATGCAACCTACTATTATTATTGTATTGCAGAGAACCATAAAGTCCTAATTTTTACTGCAGGGAATAGTTTATATTGCATAACTATAAATACATAAAATGTTTTCAATTTTGTAAGTTAAAGAAAACGTAAAACAGTTTAACATACTATACATGTATGTAAAATTAACAAAAAAAAAATATTAGCGCAATTCACAATCTTGTGCAAATGATATTGCATTTGCAAAAAGGTTTAACATATTTTTGTTCTTACTGTGTATTTTGTTAGTGTAGAGCGAGAATATGCTAAACCTTTTTGCAAATGCAATAATGCAATATCATTTGGACAAGATTGTGAATTGCGCTATTAGTTCTATTCACAATGTTGTGCAAATGGTATCGCATCATTAACAAAGATAATCGGATTTTCAGTTTGCAGTTAGTTTGTAGTTAAGTTTCTTTTAGAGAAATAAAGTCTAGCAGTTCTGTGCCGGAGTAATATCCATGGAACAGACAACAGCTTTTATCTACAAATGGTTGATTTGTCCACATTTACATCATATTAGATAACAATTTGATCAAGACTCGTCATTGTGATTATTTGCAAAAGTGTTACTACGACATGTGACTGATTTATTTTTTGGCAATTGCTCGAAAACTTAAGCCACTTTTTATATAAACTGAAATTTGACCTTTACCAAAATATTTAAGGCAAATTGTTGACAACTGCATAATAAGAACTTTTATGCTCTTGTTGTTTTAGTATTCTATTTTGGTTTATCATAAAATGTAATTATAGTTATGAAACACTAACAAAATAATAATGCACAATTTCTCTCTTGGATTACATGCAGAGAAAAAATACGGTTGTGGTAAACATAATCTAAGAGCAACATATTTTGATATAATTTATGATTGTAGTCGAAACATATTATGATCAATATACGTGTCATGAAATATCATATTATGATCAATTATCATCATTATAATATTTTCTTATTAATCATAATTTGATATTACAACATTATATTTTAATCCAAAATGATCATAAAATAGTCAGACATGATCATATTATGACCCAAGTTGACCATATTATAGTTTAAAGTAATCATAATATAATATTCTACAAATGGTTAAAACAAAATCTTATTAAAATTAAACATATTTTGTTTGCATTTTACACATAATTTGAGTACAAATATAGAAACTTACCCTCTTTTTGATAAAAATTTACCACAGGTTTTTAACAGGTTTATAAAGAAAATTTCCATACAAAATTTACTTTATAAATCTCTTATAAACCTGTTGTAAGTTTTATGAATAAGGGCATTACAATTTAATGATTACTTGTAAGTTTAAATAGTTGTAAGTAATATAATATGTTTGAATATTTATCATTCAATAGCTATGGCAAGCAGTTGTTAAAATTAATTATGTGAACCATATTTAATTTCATAATAAAATATTGTTAAAATTAAATTAAAATAACAATTATTTGTGTACCACAACAATATATTGTTAACAAAAACACAGTATAGTTGTCGTAACCATGCCCAAACATGTTTTTTCTCTGTGTGTAATGAAGTGGTCTTTCAAGTTTTGAATCAAAAGACCTTAATGATGTCTTACTCTTAAAAAATGTTACAGATTTTAAAAAAGTATTTGTAGCTTAACAACAAATAGCAAACATCACTTGTAATTATAGTAATGCAACACAGAGTACACTAAATATGTGTACAATACTGTGAGTGTTTGAAAAAGCATTTAAAACTCATTTACTAGGGTGTCGTTAATATTTTTTTATATTTCGTGCTTGGTTTTTAAGTGTGAAAATATTTTACAAAACATTTGCTCTTTAAAAAGCAACAAGGCTAATCATGTGCTACCTTCAAACCCAGCATGTAGGAAATTATTATTTTATTTTTGGAATTTAACGCCCATAATCCTGCTGCTGTTGTACTGATGTTCGCCAATAAAGCTAATTTATTATTACAAAATTGGCAACAACAAATTGTTAGACATCTGTCACATTCTGTATTTTTTTTTTTAATTTTATGAATAGTTTTTTACCCAGCCATTCAGTCATTTTCTATTTTTATAAAGTATCCTGGCTGGGTTTGTTTGATTTGCTATATTGTATGTTTTTTTTTAGATTTTATTATTTTTAATATTTATTCATGTTTAAAATCAACAGTTTTGTTACGTCCTATTCTTCTTTTTTTCGTCTTCATTCAATCAACAACCACAAATGTGTTGCAAATAAAAGTGAACAAGAGAATTAAAAAAAAAATAAACTGTTTACATGTATTTTTTAAAAAGTTACGCACAATTTAGGTGTATGTTTTAAATAAGTTTTCTTTTTTTTTTGGTTTCATTTTACTTTGTACGTGCTGTGTGCAACCCCGTGAATTCAAACATAGCAACGAAAAGAAAATCTGAAAAGGGGCAAAATTCATGTGTAAATAACCTGTGTCAACCCTTTTTGTAATGGGTTAGTTACATCAGGCAACACAGCATAGAGCACACAAGTAAAGCCGAACAAAGTAGATCAGATCCCAGAGACGAACAGTAGAATTATAAAATATAATTCGTTCATATGGTTAATGCGAATACGGAATCCAACTGTTACTGCTTTCAAAGAGAATTATAACAATAATGTAAACACCTTTGTGAACATATTTTATGACATTTTTTAAAATTAATAAAATGTATAACGCATTTACGAGTATACTATAGAGCACAACATTAAGGGTTTTAATAAATCATGTCCCCGACACATAATTAATTACCCAGTTGCTGATTACATTAACGGTTGATACAAAAATGTTCCGGTTTGAGAATAAAAAAAAAATAGGTAGAAATTTATTTTTAAATGCAGATGGGAGGGATGGTCGGTCTATGAATGAACTTGCTTTAAAATTAACAGTAGTTTAAAATACATAGTATTTAATTTCAATTAATCATAACAGTAGGAATTGTGACTATTTTTTTTAAATTGTTTATCTTTATAAAGCGTGATCCATTTCGAGGTTCCCTACTACTTTAAGGGAAAAAATACAGAAAAGTCAACTTTAATGGAGAATGTTTAGTATCATTTGAAAAAACATTCTTTGGCATTTAGTTTTTGAAGATTATATTTATCAAATGTTGGCCGTTGCTACGTTGCAGATGGTATATCCGTTGAGTTCAATTTTCGATGACCCGTTCGAGCATTTCGACTGCTAACTGGCGAATGACACGCAGCGTGATGTTTTCCTCCTAGGCCTGAACCGAAGCGGATTTGTCCGCATAAACTTTAGACTTTACACATCCCTACAGGAAAAAGTTTAACGGTGTGATATCACATGATTTTGGGGGCCAATCGACTGGCCCAAAACGTGAAACTATGTGCTTACCGAAGTGTTCTCTCAACAAATCGATTAATTGGTGCGATGTGTGGAAAGTGGCGCCGTCTGGCTGAAACCACATGTCACCGAGATTACGAGCTTTAATTTCAGGCATCCAATAGTCGGTTATCATGGCACGATAACGGTTACGCTCGCACCGGCATCATTTTTGAAAAATATGGACCCACAAACCACACCAAACCGTGTGTGGTTAATTTACATATCCATTGAGCCAGAAATGGGCTTCATTGCTGAACAAAATTTGCCTCGCAACACATTCCTCAGAGAACTTGAATTTTCGTAATAAAGTTGAACGATTTGTAAACGTTGTTCAGGCATAAGTCTTTCCATTATGAAATGCCAAACAATACTAAACAAAAACAAGTAACAAAGTATAGTCGGTCAAGCCCGACCATATAATACCCTACACCCAGTATATGTATAAAATAGTTTATCATGGACCGATCATCCAAAAATTTAGTGTCATGATTTCTGTGAATATAAATATTGTGTATGTTAAACTTTATCTCGATATAAATCATTTTATAAGATTTATGAAGGTTAAAGTTGATTACGGGGAGAGTCTTATATGGGAGTTTCGACTAATTACGGACCGACCATTATAAAAGTAGGTGTCATCATTTCTGTATATTATTTGTGTCGATTTTTATTTGATTACCAACATTCTTAAGAAATTTATGATCGTTAAAGTGATTTTCGGAAGTGGGCCTTATATGGGAGCTACGCCTAATTATGGACCGATCTTCACGAAATTTGTAGATGTGATTTAGGTTCATTTATTACTCATTTTTAGTGAATTTTGTGTGCATACTTGCATAATTCAAAGATTTATGACCGGTAAACCCCAATTTCGAGAGGAGATTTGTATGGGTGCCAGGTGAAATAATGGACCGATTTCCACCAGTTTCAATCCCATCCAACCTTGGGCCAAAAAAATATCACGTACCAGATTTTATCGAAATATCTTCAAAATTGCGACCTGTACTCTGCGCACAAGCTTTACATGGACAGCCAGCCAGCCGGACGGACGGACGGACATCGTTAAATCGACTCAGAAAGTGATTCTGAGCAGATCGGTATATTTTAAGGTGGGTGTTGGACCAAAAAGGCTATTGAAAAAAGTATCTCTGCTTGAATCACTTTATCAATTCAGCTTTACTTTTTAACATAGTTCATATACAATCTAGTTTGATAAAGGTTTTAGAATTTATTTAACAAGTCAGTCAGTGACGTTATTCATTTCTATATATAGATAGAAAATGTCCTGTTTTTACTCCCTTTTTCCTCCTTTTAAATACCCCGTTAAAAAATATTTGTCGATAATATTCATATTAATTCTTAGTAATATGTACTATTAGAAAATACAATTTTAAATGCTTTTTAAATTTTTTTTTCGGTGGGTTCTCGGGTACGGAATTTTGAAATTCCAAAAACTACCAGACAACTTTCTTCTCTATTTGTAATTACAGGCAGACAAAAAAAATCTATTATATCTTTATTAGTTTTGCCCGTTTTATTTCCCTTAACTGCCCTATTGCTGCTCTTATTAATGGATCTATTTAATTTAAAAGGAATCCAATACCTGCATTTCAGGTTTCTAGCGTTACGGTTTGGGCTGTGCAATGATATGTGAATTAGTCAGTCAGTTACGTTATTATTTTATTTTTATTTATTGATAATGTACGTTAAGAATTTTAAAATAAAATCAAACGAACAAGCAAATTTAGAACATCAACAAATTATATTAAGAATGGATGAAAAGCTCATTGTTTGCTAAAAAAAAGTGGAGAGTATCGCCTGATGGAATAGAAATTTTGTCAAAATAAAAACCCATTCATGTGAATTCATTAATATACAGCGTGAATAGTTTTATGATAAAATCATTTTTAGAACTGAAAACCTCTCAATAAAGATTTTATTTATCAACATAATGCTCTAAGTCAGCCTCGCTAAGAACAATTAGTAATTACTACAAAATATGGAAAAATTTCGACGATAATTAGGTCTCCTAATGTCACTATGTTATTCAAAAAATAAATCTCGATATAGCGTTCGTTATGCCGGGATTTGTCTGTATTTTATTTATCGCCTTAACTGTTGCACCATATTTTAATCCACCTGCGCTGCATCTTTATTTCAAACTGCTAACTTTTTTATTGTCAACAACTTTCACTTTAACTAGTTCTTGTATTTTTCCCGAGGTCATTGTCGGAGAGAGCCGGAATATGCTTTATTTAACTTAGTATGTTCCTGATTTCTTTTAATAATTTCACATCTGTGCGAAAGCGTTGTTTGTTTCGTTTTAACATCATTATTTACAGTATTTTTTAAAAGATTTACCTTTTTCACAAACATTGAAACCGCCAATGCCGTATTTTCAAGGAACTTGTGTCCAATTTGCTTTCTATTTCTATTTAACATGGCTCAGCAGTTTTAAATATTTGTGACTAATTACGGTTTCTACCAGAATAACTAACGATAACTATGTCTAAAAAAATACAAAAGTATTGTCCAACCTTAAATTTGATTGCTTGTATTTTAATTTAATACTAGAAAAGAATTTAAAAATGTCAAAATAGTTCTTGGAAAAATACAATACAGAAAACCCAACACTTTTGTTCCCTTTAAACTTATTTGGGAAATTTTAATATTTGTGCTTCTAAGCGTTAATTATACCCTACACCACCATAGTGGGGAGGGTATATTGGATTTGTGCTGATGTTTGTAACGCCCAGAAATATTGGTCCAACACATGCCTTAAGATATACAGATCGACTCAGAATCACTTATTTATTGAGTCGATTTAACAACGTCCGTCCGTCCGTCTGGCTGGCCGGCTGTCCATGTAAAGCTTGTGCGCAGAGTACAGGTCGCAATTTTGAAGATATTTCGATCAAGTTTGGTACGTGATATTTCTTCGGCCCAAGAATGGATGGGATTGAAACTAGTGGAAATCGGTCCATTATTTCAACTGGCCCCCATACAAATGTCCTCCCGAAATTGGGGTTTACTTGTCATAAATGTTTGAATTATGCAAGTATCCAAACAAATTTAATCAGAAATGAGTGGTAAATGAAGCCAACTCACATCTACAAATTTTGTGCAGATTGGTACATAATTACTCGTAGCTCCCATATAAGGCCCACTTCCGAAAATCCCTTTAACGAGCATAACTCTCTCAAAAATGTTGGTATCCAAATAATATTTAACGAAAATATATTCCATATGTCTAACAATACCACGGTCCTATTTTACTATGGTCGGTCCATAATTAGTCGAAACTCCCATATAAGACCCTCTCCGTAATTCACTTTAAGCTCCATAATTCTTTTAAAAGTATTAATATCGAGATAAAGCTTAACACATATAATACATATATTCACAGACATCATGACACTAAATTTTGGATGATCGGTCCACAATAGGTTATATCTCCCATATAACGTCTATTTCTGAAAAACTGTTTTATATATATAGTGGTTGTAGGGTATTATATGGTCGGGCTTGACCGACTATATTTTCTTACTTGTTATTTAGTTTCAGTTGTTGTATTTTCGTTTTAGTTTTAAATTTTTTTTTTTACACAACAAATGTTAACACGTTCATTTACGTTAGTAAAAACAATAGTTTTTAGCAACTAATTAAATTGTTTTAAACAATAGTTGTTGTGTTGAAAACTACATTTAACTTTAAAAAGCTCGAAAGTTATAATTTTCTGATAAACACATGCACTTACACTTGCAGCAAAAACATACTCGTACATACATACATACACATTAAAAATACTAAAACGACTGAAATTGAGTCACCAGCCAGCCATTCATTCAAGTACAAACAGTTATTTAGAGTAAAAGTGTAAATAACCCAGCAAACTGAAACAAGAGACGAGTATGTTTAAAGGACATTGATTGAAATTTTGTAAATTATATTTTTTAGGTTTTGTGGTTTAAGTTTTTCTCAACCTCTCTCACTTCAATCGATTTATGTCTACTGTTTTAACTTTTAGTCTGTGTATATTTGTTCTAATCTTGGGCCTATGTGATGGCATAAAATCTGCTTTAGTACTGCTATGAAAGCCACGTTGTTGTAGATAACAGTTATTGTTGTTGTTGATTAACACCAAAAATATGGGGGATATAATAAGTTTGCCTTTGCGTTTGTAACACATGGAAATATTGATTGTAGAACCAAAAACTCTATATGTATATTCTGGGTCCTTCCTTATAAGATTCTAAGACGATCTAACCAAGTCCATCCGTCTGTTGAAGGCACGATAGAGCTTCACAAAAAGAAATGACAAGAACAATACAATTTCTACAAACATTCGTTGTTCCACCGAAATGTTTGTTATTGAAAATGGGCAAAATCGGTTCAGTAGAATCCGAGTTCTAGACCAAATTTTCAGACAACCTGGATTTGTGTCCGATATATGTTGCAATTTTCTTCAAATATAATGCAGATAATAGCATAACATTTTTCACACTTTATTTTGATTATAGAAGGACAAGTCCTGTCTAAAATGATAATAATCGGTTTACGACTTCTCATAGCCCTATAGAAAAGCAGTATCCACAAAAAAAAAATCAGCAAAACAAGTTTCAAACAACGATAAATCTCAAAACGATATTTTGTTTGCTTCGGTCTATATTTTAACATAGTCTCATACAAATCACTTAAGTGCATAAATATCTTATAAACATCACTATCAAGTTGAAATTCAACACAAATCATTCACATTTTATATATAAGGTGATTTTGTTTAGTATTGTTTGGCATTTCATAATGGACATACTTACACCTGAACAACGTTCACAAATCGTTCAACTTTATTACGAAAATTTACGTTCTGTGAGGAATGTGTTGCGAGGCAAATTTGCTGCCCATTTCTGGCTCAATGCGTATGTAAACAAACAAAATTGCCGCATTTGGGGCGAAGAGAAACCTGAAGAGATTCAAGAACTGCCACTTCATCCAGAAAAAACAACGGTTTGGTGTGGTTTGTGGGCCGGTAAAATCATGGGTCTTTAAAAATGATACCGGTGCGAACGTAACCATGAATGGCGACCATTATCGTGCCATGATAACCGACTATTTGATTAAAGCTCGTGATCTCGGCGACATTTGGTTTCAGCAAGACGGCGCCACTTCCCACACATCGCATCAATCAATGGATTTATTGAGAGAACACTTGGGTGAGCACATAATTTCACGTTTTGGGCCGGTAGATTGGCCCCCAAAATCATGTGATATCACACCGTTAGACTTTTTCCTATGGGGATATGTAAAGTCTAAAGTTTATGTGGACAAACCCGCTTCGATTCAGGCCTTGGAGGAAAACATCACGCTGCGTGTCATTCGCCAGTTAGCAGTCGAAATGCTCGAACGAGTTATCGAAAATTGGACTCAGCGGATAGACCATCTGCGAATATTTGATAGACCTAATCTTCAAAAAATAAATGACAAAGAATGTTCTTGCAAATGATATTAAACATTCCCCATTAAATTTAAATTTTCCGTGTTTTTTTCTTTAAAATAGTAGGGAACCTCGAAATGAATCACGCTTTACAAATCGTCGTACATAATAACATGCTGAAGAATTCATAATAGGTCATAGCTCTCTTATGAGGACTACTTCCGAGAACTCATTAACTTACATAAACATCCAGTCAAAAGTATGTAAAAATTATATTATAGGCTTTTGTGAATATTATTCCATAATTGGCCATGGACCCCCATACAGCGTTCACATAATATAAGAATAAACATAAATGCCCTTATTCATAAAATATTAAAGTAGACTTCAAATGTACTTCAAGAAAATTTTGTCTAAAAGCACACTTCAAACCTACTTAATCTATATATATAAAATTAAGTGGCAAAACTTCCTGTTCGCATACTCCTCCTAGACGGTTTGCCCGATTTCAATGAAATTTTCAGGGGTGATTGGGGTCTGTGTGGAGGGTGCACATAAAAAATTTAATGTGTATATCTTTGCGCGTTTTGCGAGGGGGTAGCGAAGCACACCGGGTTTAGCTAGTTCCTTATACGGCAGAAAGTATTTAGACGCTTTAAAAAGCCAAAATTAGTTTTCTTGGCCTCTTTGGTATCTAGAGGTAATTTCTTGTGTGTCAAAGTAATAGTTACTGGCTGCAAAAATATAAACAAAGGACAGTTTTAAAAAGACAGAGATAAATAAAAAAAATGTGATTATCTTCCGTCTCCTGACACCTCCGAATACTTTGTGGAGTAGCTGGAATATGTATAAAATGCTTGTAAATATTGTTATTGAGATGAAATTTAAACAAAATAAACTTCAAAGAAATACAAATTACGTTACAATATTTTATGACAATCGTCCCATAATGGTTGTTAGCACTCAAGTAAAGGACCAGCAAAATAAAATAATCCGGTACAAAATGTAACAAAAATTAGTTTCAAGTGTTTATAGATTAATCACACTACTGATATTTCGTGTTGGATATATAAGATTCGGTATAGCCGAATATAAACTCTTACTTGTTAAGTTTAAAACTTGTAGAGTGGCGATGATAAGGACAATGATAACATTCATACTATGTAGGTTTTCGTTTCGTTATTGTTATTGTTGGTTTTTTTGATGTCATTGCTGTAATTGCAGTTGTTGCTATTTTTAACCGCATTAGAATATTGTTTGAAAATACTTTTTGTTGCTGTTATTGTAGACAGTTAGTTGTTGTTGTTACTGTTTGTGGGGAGCTACTTAATGTGCGGTTGTTGCTTTTATTTTTTGATTTTCAACATGTTGGTCATTTCATTTTGTTAAAAACTTGTTTTTAGCATGTTGCATGCAAAACCTTTTCATTCGTTGTAACCTGACACTATGGGTCAATTTAAGTTTTAAAATACATATGTAATGAACATGAAGCTTTATTTGTAGTCTGGCTGTCTTATTTAAATATATATAGTGTCTCTTATCTCAAAACAAGAAGAAAATTAGAAAATTAGATCTTGAATTCAAGCTTAATGATTTGACAATATCGTGTTTCATGATTAGATGACCATCTAAAAATCCAGCTATATGTTTTCACTTTTTTAAGAAAGATTTTTTATATTGTAAACCAAATATAATTTTTGGTTTAAAATCTAAAATTTTTATTAGATATGCAGCAAAAGCAATATCAAAAATTCTTAAACTAGCATGTAAAAAAAGACATTGATCGTATGCAAAATAGGTTATTGGTTCCTTATCTCTAAAAAGTTTTGCAAAAAGTGAAAAAAGCGATTTTCAAGAAAAACTATTCAGGTTTATAATATTAATTCACATATATAATGTGCTTGTATAGAAGCAAAAATATGCATTCTAAGCTTAAAAGTAATGTAAGAAAAATGTATAACAAGTTCATTTGTGCACTCGTATATGCACTGAAAGGGAATTCTTCTAAATTTCAGATATGAACATATTTCGCTAAAATTAAATTCAACAAAAAAAAAAATTAAGCCCTAAAGATAATAAATCGTGCTAACTGGGATAAAATCGAATAACAAATTTTAAAATTTGTTTAATTTTAAACCTTGTTAAATGTAAAGAAAGTGTATAAAAAAGACCGTGTAAAAACAGAATTAGGTGTAAATGACAGCCGTTTTAAATAATTTCAAATCCTTTGGAGACTTTAAAGAGGTGTTTTTTGAAGTACTAGCAATTATTCGCACTGGCCATCTTAGCTCAAACTTTATGTGGGTTTAACTCACGCATTGAATTCTTAAAAAAAAAAACAAGTTAGAGTGCAATATTCGGCTGTGCTGAATCTTAAATACCCTCCACATAAACATAATAAGAAATACGAAAACTGCCCTGGCTATAGGACTAGAATATCCTTATTCTGTGTTTTACGACAGAGTTTGTCTTATTTTTATACCAATCTAACAATTAAAAAAACATTTTTCCATCTGTTGACGTGTAAACACGTCATTTTTAATATTATTAGTTTCTTCCGTGGCGACCAATTTTTTTTGTTTAAACCCACATTACACCACAAGTATGGTATGGCAACCCTGGAAGTAGTGTGGTGAGCCGGCGCGTATATGTCAACGCCGGCACTATTAATACAACCTGCGAAACAGACAGACGCCATTAAAGAGCCATACATAAAAATAAAACTTAAAACTTTAAAAATAGAAAGAAAGACAAACAGATATTTATAAATTAAAAATTAAAAGGAATAAATAAAACACAAGATAAAAACAACAACAAAAAAGTTGTTTTCTTTGAGATAACAACTATATATCAGGTAACAGATACCATCCACTTGATACATCCACCAGCCCTCATCAAACAAACTTCCGGAACACAGTGCCTGCAACGGAATCAGTACCCTATAGAAGCCTCATCCTAGGTATAAATATTTTGGTCTTTCAACCGTAAAAAAAAGTACGTAAAGTGGAATTCAAGTATATACTATATATAGTGTCTCAGAAGTTAATTTGTGGATCGGCAAAAGTGAGGTTACGTCGAAATATAACGCGCGATATTTCACGGTTCCATCTTTAATTTGCAGACCGCTACTTACAAGTTTGTTTTTTTGGAATTGACATTGAAATATATGTATGTACATAGATCCCGTTTGCTGGTGTGTTTTTTGTTTCACTAACCAAAGGTTTTTACACCTGACACTTTATTTGCGGTCCATTACTGCTTTATTTCTCCAATAAGTTCCTTTTTGGATCGAATAAAAATAACAATTTGTATCTTGTTATTAATTTAAATTGCTTTAATTCTGCCGTTCAATAGCGCGATACTTAAAATAACAAAATGTCGATTTTTGAGAGATACACAAAGGCCGCGGATGTAGTAACTAACTTTGAGGCTATGCTGAATAGTAAAGATTTCTCCAGTTAAACAAATGAGGCCCTAGATTTTGAGAAAAGCGAATTAGAAAATATTTGGGAGAAAAAGAATGAATTATTAATGGTACAGACGAAGCACACACAGACTAGGAAAACGTATATAAAGTGTATAAATATTCTTTCAAAGGCAAAACAGGCGTTAGAAAAACAAAATCAGAAAAGTGAAGAAACAGCAGTTCCAAAATTTTGTAGTTCTATACCTGTGCCACCTTGTGACACTGGCGTCTTTCAAGGAGATTACGTATCGTGGCCCACCTTCAGGGACATGTTTACCGCAATCTACATAAACAATACGGTAGAAAAACTATTTTATTTATTTACGAAAACTGATGATGAGGCCCGCGAAATTAATAGAAATATTTCTCTAAGAGCTGAAAATTTTGACATCGCTGGGAACAATTTAAAATATCAATACGAGAATAAACGGGTGTTGATTAACAGTCAACTTAAAACATTATTAAGAGGGCTTTTGGACCGAAATTCACAAAATTCTGCAGTATGATTTTTGTGTATATGTAAATTATTTATATAAAGTTTTGGTTCAGTAGATATATATATAAAGATTAATGACTTTTTCGGATGTGGTCCTTACATGGGAGCTATGACCATTTATGGGCCGATCATCATATAATTTAGTACAACAGTTTATTTACCTATAAAGATTATTTATGTAAAATTTTATTAGTTTAGCATAATTTATATCAGCTTTATACGTATTTAAGTGAATTTTGGAAGTGGACTTTATATGGGGTCTATAGTCAAACATGGACCAAACTAACAAATTTTCGTTTTGCGATTTCTTTTAGCATGAAACTTATTTTTGCTGAAAATTGTATTTATATTCCAATTTGATAGGCATTTATGTATAATTGAGCAATATTT